>OX421962.1:98176835-102976835 GCA_949128115.1 Anaspis maculata | reverse complement strand
TTCATGTACGTGGGCTTCATGTACGTGATAATCGTCCTGCTGGTGAGATACCTCCGGGACGGTTCGGATTCCTTCCCGGGAGCCTACGCCGCCGTCGGCCCGGCCGTGTGTTTCCTGCAGCTCCTGCAGGGCCTGGAGATCCTGCATCCCCTTTTCGGCTACGTCAAGGGCGGCATGTTTGTCCCGTTCCTGCAGATCGCCGGCCGGTGCATCGTTCTGTTCCTGATGCTCGAGCTCGAGCCCCGCCTGCAGCCGATGCCGGTCGTGTTTTTCCTCTTCATGGTGTGGTCGACCATCGAAGTCATCCGGTATCCCTACTACATGTCGCAGCTGTTCAAAAAAGACAACGCCCTGTTGACCTGGCTGAGGTACAGCGCGTGGATCGTGCTCTACCCCATCGGGTTCGTCTGCGAGGGCGTCGTAATATTCCGCAACATATTGCACATGGATCACGACGGAAGCTGGACGGTGAACGTTTTCGATGTGGACCTGAAGTTCTCGTGGGTCTTGCGGATCTACATGCTGTTCATCATGATACCGGCTTGCTACACTCTGATGATGCACATGTACAAAATCAGGAGGATCAAGATCGGACCGAAACAGTTTTCCAATAATAAGGGAAAAAAGAAAGCTAAGTAGAATTCACCATATTATTCTGTAAATACCTGTAGTGTGTGCAGGTGTTCCAGAATTCAGTCCCGAGAAAAAACCCTAGGATAAAAAAGTATAATAATATCTCTGTCAGATTGAAACCCAATCGGTAATTCTTGGACCTATTAAAAAGATGACATGTCCCGAGAGACAGGACGCAACAAAAAAAATCACAAAAAAAGGCGCCAATAACACAAGCTATTGATGCATCTACAAAATAGAACAGGGGCTAGAGAGGGGAGCGAGTTCTAATTACAAAGGCCGCCCAATGCCAGCCACTGACTACAAGAGCGGCATTGGAGTTACTTTTGTCAATGGAGTTACTTCTGACTTCTGACCGACTTCTTACTGAGTTCAGGAGTACCTAGAGTAATTTTTGACTAGATAGGTACAGGCATGCTTGACTTCACCAGGGGTTTATTCATAAATAATGTGGGAACTGTAGGGTTATTTTTCCATTCTGAATCCTGGGACACCTGTACAAAGTAGAGATGGGATTTTAGGGCAGTAAGAGTTGATTGATAATCAAACACCTACCACGAGTTTTGCTCAGTTCAATGCTTAAATATTTTTAGTGAAATGGGAATTTCGGTGCTTACTTATTACAAGAATCAAAAACAAGAACAATTCAATTTCCGAATTATCGATAAAATAGGCACAGCAAAATGTTCCCAGCCACTTATTTTCAATTCAAGATTTTGAATTATTTTTCACTGTCTCAAATTGGTGACACCACTTAAGAAAACAGAATCGATCAAATAAGACAAGTTTTGGGCTAATTCTATAACCATTCCAGATTTTTAAACAGATTTTGGTAGAGTGAATAAAAGCCAAATCAAAAACTACACAGGATTGGTTACTGTCTGGGTCTGCTATACAGATTGATCTTTTGGTACGTGTTACAATTTTACCACTGGATCAAAATTACATTGGTCAAAAGTGGTCATGGAATGGGAGAACTCTCGGGAGAACTGTACAGAATGGTGTTGGGACCACCTTTGACCAAAGTCTTTCTTTAATGAGCAATAAATTCTGAATTTCCATCTAAATTATTAAGATGAGCCTTTGAGCCTCTTCTAGAACAAATTTGTATTTTTTTTTCACCTGTAAAAAGCGAACTTGTTCTCAAAGTTACTTTTAACAACACATGAAATTCCTTATTTGACTAGGCTGCTAGGATAAACATTTAAACAAGCTTTTGAGTATTTGCTGGCCTTAACGCGCGCTTTTTGTGTTTTTGTATAAATGCATAATGTAGATCTAGCATGAGCATACATAAGTAAAACCATGAGATAAGGATTCGAGGATAAGTGCCGTTTTGTGTTACACTTATTGTTATTCTAATTTATTGTACTAAACGTGTATGGCAGTTACAAGTTATATAATGTTATACAGTTTGTTTTAAATAAATGCAAAAGTAAATAAATATTTCAGCACTCAATTTTTCCTCCAGTTAACAACAAAAATCCATCAGATACTTACCTATTTTCAAATTAGGAAAGAGAAAGCACTCAAATAATTTATTTTTTTCAGTTACTTTCAAATTGAGGTATGTAGGAATAATAATTTCATTTAAATAAAAACCTGTTGTAGTAGCTACTAGGAATTCATAGGTCAATTCAAATGCAAATTCTAAAATTGAAACAATAGCCTTTGGCATAATTTCATTCGAATTTGAACCTTGTCACGATGTATAGCTTCTGTGGGTATCTACCTAAGCTATAATCATGCACTCTACCACATTTGCGTGCGTAAAAGTGATACTTGTTAGGGAAATAACAATTCATTGTTGAATTACCCCATTCTTGGACAATCCAATCATCACATCACTTCTCTACCTTGTCACTTCTTGGGCTTTATACAGGGTCGGCGGTAGCTCAGCGGTTGGAGCGCTGGACTGCGAACCTAAAGGTAGTGAGTTCGATACCATGCGGCAGCAGTGATGAAAAACTTACTGCTGTCGTCAACCTTTCCGGCAAGCGACGATCCCAGTCGCTCTAAACAATTGGGCACCTGCGTTCTGTGTGAGCAAGGGGTGATAAGGCGGTTGTCCAAGGCGTGATGCTTACCCCATGACCTCGAGCGTCCAGGCGTTGGTCCAGGGGTCCGCGACAACCGGGCAATGAAACAAAGAACGGAAGCTCTAAAAGCTCTAACCTTCCGCTTTGTAGACCAAGTCCTCCAATGGGATGTAGATTGTAGAGCCACACTATTATTATTATTATTATTATTATTTTACGGGTTATTCAGAAGTCCGGAACAAAATTCATAATTTCTCACCATATTTTTTTTCGAAAAAACGCTCGACACGTCGATTTCTGAAAAGGGCAAGCCGTTTTTCCATGACACGCGTCATGATCTACCATCAACCCCTTGACCCCTAGTCTACCCTCCACCTACTTTTTTTAAATGGCATCCTATGGCTTGGGGGGGGGGCTCGTTGGAAAGCTTGATCGAACGCTTCACCATGAAGTTTTAAAGAGCCCCAGGGTTACTCAAAACTCAGGAACAGAATTCATAATTTCTCACCAGATTTTTTCCGAAAAAAAAGGCTCGAACAGGTCGATTTTCAAAAAGGATAAGTCGTTTTTCCATGATACGTGTCATATCAAGGTCAAGGGGTTGACGGTTGATCATGACACGTGTCAGGGAATAACGGCTTGCCTTTTTTTGAAATCAGATTAAATCTGACATTCTATGTCAGTCTAATTTAGTCTGTTACTGGTTTACAGTATCTGATTTTGAATATATATCACATTTGATAGGTTGTTCAACAGAACACGTGAAAAAAAATTGTAGTTTGAAAAATTTGTTAGAATTCTAACAAATATCAGTTTTTTCCAACTTTGTCAAGTTAAGAAAAAGTTATAATCTTATTCATTTAATGATTCCACCTAAGTTGATGAAAAATTCACTGAGTTTCTTTTGAAAATCATTTTTCCATATTTTTTGAAATTCATCAACTTTTTCACGTAAGTTGACTGATCCATAAAGTGTGATATATTTATTATAATCAGGATAAAAAGCGGGATAGATTTCTATATTGAAAAAATACAGGTGTTCAATTTTAGAAAAATTTCGATATTGCACCTGTAAGAGATTTTTGTAGACAGACTCGAAGCCTACAACAAAAATCATATAAGATATCGAATTATGTTCAAAGGGATCTCCAGGGGGGATAAGGGAGGGGGTATAATTTATATGTGAACATCCTGCACCACCTGTTGGTAGAAGCTTGTGTGAGTACTGTTACGTATTGTGCGTTTGGGTTCGTTTATAATTGAGACTATCGTTTAGACACACACTGTTAATTACTGCGTAGTACTACAGGGTGTTTCACAATTACGGTTACAAACTTCTAGGAGAGATTCCCTATCAAAAATAGGCCAGGTAAAATATAGCCTTGATGTACTAAAATGCTCCCTTGAAAATTTACTGGTGCTCAAGTTAAATTTTTAAAATTGATTTTTTGACAAAATTTTTGAACCGTTCAACCGATTTTGTTCAAATTTGAACCAAAGCTTACTGAAGTAGGTCACACTATCAAACAACAGTAACGTTTTTGAAAAACATCGGGGGCGTAGATAATGGGGGTCGCCCTGATTTCCTCCCCTATATTTTTTACCCCTGTATTTATTTTTTTCAACTATTTCTATTTTTGGATTCTACGTTGGATTTAAAAGAAAAGTTATTTTGCAAAATTTTGATTCAAGGCTTCATTTTCAAGATATTTGGGTTTGAAACTTTGGAAAACATCTCGAAATCGCCACTTTCTAGATCCCAAATTTGTTTTTCCTGAAAACTCTTCATTTGTCAACAAAAAATGATGGTTTATAGACTTAAAACACCTAGAAAACTTATTTCAGTTGAGGAATCATGAGTTTTCTTGGATTTTAATTTTTAGACCTTTGAAAGTGGCGATTTCGAGATGTTTCACAAAGTTTCCAACACAACTATCTCACAAATGAAGCCCCTAATCAAAATTTTGCAATCGCGTTATCAGTATATATATATATACTGATAAGCTGATATATATAAGCTTGTTGTCGGTTTGCATTTAATACTGGTGTGTTAGGCCATCCATCGGTGCCGTTATACCTCCGACTATTATTCTGTAAGTTTCCACCAGTTCTCAAGCAAATCCCACATTGACCGTCTCTACTACATTTGCGGTGATTTTTGAACAGTTCAACACTTTCCGCATGCGTTGAAAGTGTATTCCGGAGCGGCGCCTCCGCCAATTGGGCTGATGTGTTCTGCCCGCCTATTGATATTTCCATGTAAATCAAATCACGACCTACCAAAAAAGCGAAAATGGTTCGCGGTATGACTTGCTGATGTTGAAGCGGGATATCGCAAAGTAAGGCCCAGACTTTCCATCTCTGGTTAACTTTAACCAAAAGGTCAATGTCATATCAACACTGCTGTAACATTGGTATCTTTGGCATTCAACCTCAAGTTAACCTCTGGACAGAGTTATCCTGGGATGGAAGTACTGAGTCTAAAAATAATTTTGCAATCTTAAGGACTGCGGAAAACTTGAGAGACTTCACCTTTGAAGTCTCTTACATTAAGAAGAACATCAACATGTTACTGATTATGAATATCAGTGACTACTTCCCAAGACATTTTTTTTAAATATGGAACAACATCAATGATTGCTTTTGGGACAAAGACTGAGTTATGAATTTACGGGTGGTAAACGATACTGCCAAAAGGGGTGTCCAGTTGTTCGAGAAATACAACTAACTACTGACCAATAACAAGAATGAGAAGATGTTTTTGTTGCATTATGTCAGAAACCAATTGGAAAATGGTGCCTATTTGGATGACCAAAAATATTTCATCAACGTAGTTTATAGCAAAATCATACTAGTGCAAGCGGTACACCAGGATTATTAAAAAAAAAGTGGCATTTGATGATACAAGCAAGCCACTTTGCATATTTGTTGTCTACACCCATTAGAAAAATTTGATCCGCAGTTCCTAAAAATTCATCCCTTAGGACACGAGATTTGGGGAGGGGGAGGGAATACTATAAAAAAATACCAAACTTTTTCATCCAAACCTGCTGAGGCTTGTTTGGTGTCAAAACTATATAACACAGACCTCCTCGATACAATGACAATGTCAAAACTCTCGTCCGGTCACCGGAAGTCGAGTTAAGTCGTCATCTTTGAAAATTAGAGCTGAAGGTCAAAATTACAAAGTAAGCGTCAATTACCCATATGTTGGGTATCGATTCTTAGGTTTTCGGGGTCGCTGAAGACGTATGAAATGAAACAAAAACGATTGGGTACACCGTTCGCCCATATGGCCTACCCATGGGCCCAGAAGTCAGACAAGCGAGAAAAATCCTACAAATTTTCGAAAATAGAAGTGAATTAATAATGTGAAATAGCTTCAGTCTGTACTTGGTGATGATGCTGTATCAGCTGTTCTATGTGAAATTCATGATGTTCACCTGTGAGCTGTCAAAAATTCATAATGGCGCCCATTCAAAACACTCAGGGGAAAAAGTTATTGTGATTTTCCTTAGAGAGCTCCTACGTGTCACTAGATAAGCACATGTTGTTCATCAGTGAACAACGACTAAAAAAGTTCCTTACACTATTGGTGGTATCTTGCATCGTTTAAAAGATATTCGCCGCGAAACTGTTTCGGAACCGTTTTTGGACAATAGATTGAATACTTGAATAGGAGGAAAAACTTTGCATGTAGAATTGAAATAACCGACCTAAAGATATTTGTTTTGTTTTATGTAGTCTGGTATTTCTGGTATATGGAGGGTCATAAATCCAAGATGTCCGCCGCTGTAGGGTTATTCAGAAAATTTCATGCTAACTTTGTCCAAAAGCGGAGGGGGGGGGGGCGGAAAACTCAAACATGGAAGGTCTACAAACGATAGGTTAACGCATTTGATCCAAAGTGCCAAATATCGAAAATTCAAAAGATCCAAAATGCCAAATATCTAAATTAAGTACAGAAGATTCAAAGTACAAATATCGACAGTACATAATAATAATATAATAATATATTTATTTATCCTTAGCGCAGTACAAGTCGTACAAATAGGATACGTCAATATGGGAGCTAAAATTCGAAAGATCTATAGCACACGTCGTACAATGTAGAAAATTTCAAAAATATAAATGGTCTTGAGTTCACTCCCTTTTCTTTAAATCCACCAATGAGAAAGTTGTTTTTTTTTTTGACTCACCAGTTAAGGAGCTGGCTTTTGACTTAAGTTGCCTCCTCTCCAAACCTACCAAAAGGAGTTGGTTTTTGACTCAGATTCCTTCTTTTCAGACCCACCAGGTAAAAATTGCTCAATGATTCAGGTTCCCTCTATCTTCTCAGACCCTCTAGATGTGTCTAGACTCTAGAGTCGTTGACTAAGTCTTGGTTTGTAAGTTTGAACAAAAAGACTAAACTTGAGTCAAAAAGCAGCTTCTTATCTGATGGACTTAGCACAAACGGAGGAAACTCAAGTCAAAAAGCATTTCCTGATCCAGTGAATCTGAAAAGAAGGAGAAAACTTGTGACCTTTTCTATGTTTGGTGGTTTGTATTTATATTTTGGACTTTTTGTATATTAGACATACTAGATTTAAATCTTAGGTACTGTAACCTTTTGTATTTTAGATATTTTGCGTTTTGGATCAAACGCATTAGATATTTTCTCAGATTTTTTGTAATTGGATCTTTTTTCCGCCACTCTATTTCCTCCTGTTTTCTGCAACAGTGCAACATTATTGAATAAAACGGTGGCAGAGCGAAAGATTTTTTAATTAGTTTCTATCATGTAGGTGTCATTTTTCAATTAAAATTTCACTTAAGTACATTTTTACTTTAGATAGGTAGGTTGGTATATCTCTCAAATTATTAAAGAAATAAAAATGTGAGGAACTCTTCAGAATTATATAAGTAATGTACAGGTGCGGTAGATATCTTTTATTTATCGAAATCCAACAATAAAGTTGGTATCAAATTTTTCAACTTACAGAGGCGGACATCTTGGATTCATGACCCTCCATACATAGACCAGGAATGACAGATCACGCAATCTAAACTATAAAACATGACTACATACAACAAAACAAATATCTCTAGATCGGTTATTTCAATTCTACATGCAAAGTTTTTCCTTCTATTCAAGTATTCAATCTATTGTCCAAAAACGGTTCCGAAACAGTTTCGCGGCGGATATCTTTCAAACGATGCAAGATACCACCAATAGTGTGAGGAACTTTCTTAGTCGTTGTTTACTGATGAACAACATGTGCTTAGCTAGTGACACGTAGGAGCTTTCTAAAGAAAATCACGATAAATTATTCCCCTGAGTGTTTTAAATGGGCGCCATTTTGGATTTTTGACAGCTCACAGGTGAACATCATGAATTTCACATAGAACAGCTGATACAGCATCATCACCAAGTACAGTCTGAAGCTATTTCACATTATTATTTCACTTCTATTTTCGAAAATTTGTAGGATTTTTCTCGCTTGTCTGACTTCTGGGCCCATGGGTAGACCATATGGGCGAACGGGGTACCCAATCGTTTTTGTTTCATTTCATACGTCTTCATCGACCCCGAAAACCTAAGAATCGATACCCATCATATGGGTAATTGACGCTTACTTTGTAATTTTGACCTTCAGCTCTAATTTTCAAAGATGACGACTTAACTCGACTTCCGGTGACCGCACGAGAGTTTTAACATTGTCATTGTATCGAGGAGGTCTGAGTTATATAGTTTTGACACCAAACACGCCTCTGCAGGTTTGGATGAAAAAGTTTGGTATTTTTTTATAGTATTCCCTCCCCCTCCCCAAATCTCGAGTCCTAAGGGATGAATTTTCAGGAACTGCGGGTCAAATTTTTCTAATGGGTTTAAACAACAAATGTGCGAAGTGGCTTGCTTGTATCATCAAATGCCACTTTTTTTTGCGTACCGCTAGCACTATACATGTTGTTGAGTATTATAATACCGCTTCATTCCAATTTTTCTTTCGCATAATTCTTCACTTAGGTACACTAAATGAACAATATTTCATATAAAAAGTGTTTTGTTGAATTCGGATGTTACAAACTCCTACGGAAAAATATGGGATATTCAAATTTTTAGGGTTGATGAGCACCCCCTTCCTGTCAAAGTAGAAAGTTCAACTTCCAATGAAAAAAATTGGACCACACTAATATCGTTGTTGATTTCATTTCAGACTTGAACCACGTCAAATTTTATTTTTGTCATGGGTATCGTGGGAATCCAGAAAATTTCGCAAAAAATGTGATTATGTCGCTCATGCGGACTGGGCTGGAGTTTCAAGAAATTCAGCATTTTTCAACAAAAGTTTTGAGACATTTCCAGTAGTCGAGAACAAGAACTCACGCACAAGGGTAGTTCATTGTCGTCAGAGTTTTGTTGAGTTCTTTTCATTGTAACTGTCACACCTGTGTTAAAAAAGATACGCACAAAGTGATACAAAATATAAATTTATTAAATTACACAAATTCACTACTGACACTTCAAAGTTCTTAAAACGCTACTTTAATACTTTCTTCATCAGTTGGTTAAATAAACGATACGTATACATGAGTAGTATGTAAAAATACTACAATACAATGAAAAACAGGCACCGAACCATTAGTCATAAAGCTCGCAATTTCTCATTACTTGGCTAGTACGTAAAAAAAAACAAAAACTGCCGTGAAAATCTAACTTCCGGCCTGCGGAGAGTATTGTCTGAGAGATTCCCTGGGACTTGTCGGGATATGCACGTTATTATAAGTAATAAATACATCTGCGTGAAAAGACCGCGGCAATAATTAAGAATAAAACGTGAGGACGGACGACTGGTTGCCCCGCACGAGCAGGATGGGCGGCATGTCGCGAGTCAGCAGCTCAAGCCAGGCCAGGTACAGCGGCGCAGACACGATGTTCTTCCTGGGCATGGGCAGCGTCATCACCACCATGCTGGCCTCGTGCGAGTGCTGCAGCAGCAGCTCGCGCAGCCTCAGGTGCCTGTTGGTCTTGTCCTTGACCGCGAGCAGCTCCGCCTCGGTCACCTGCACCGAATCCGGGTCCTCGGCGTCTTCCGGTTTGCGAAAGTCGGCGATCAGCGATTCGAAAAACTGCTCGGTGCAGTCCAGCGGCTTGCTGGTGATGTCGGGCACCACCTGCAGGTCGGAATAGTCGATTCGGAATTTGGCCAACAAGCTGGCCATGTTTCTGTGCTCCAGCTCGAGCTCGTCGCGTTTGTTGGCCAGGGCGAAGACGCGCAGCTTGCAGCTGCTCCAGTTTCTGCGCGTGCTTATGATGTACGGCAGCAGGAGGGTCAGACCGCCGTCGTCGTACAGCCACCAGACGTCGATGGTTCCGCCGCGCTTCTGCTTCTTCTGGAACTGGAACAGCTGGCTGATCCGCTGCTTCGGCTCGTTCTGGTCGTCCACCACCGCCGGCTCGCTGAGGGAGGCCAGCGACTTGGGCTTTTTCGATTCGCTGTCTTCGGCGTTCGGGCTGACGCTGACGATGTTCTGGTTGCGGTTCCGCGATATAGGCGTGTTTGGTGCAGATATATCGCTCGTGCTGCCGCTTGCTGGAAAGCTTTCGTTAAACCAAGACTCGAAACACGTCAGAACAAACCGTACTTTGAGACAGCTGGCTGTAGGACTGATTCCGGGGAATCGAGCCGTCGAAGCCGTTTATCTTGGTGCCATCATCGGCGTAGTCCTGGCTGGAGTCCAAGCCTTGCTGGAGTCGCAAAATACCGACGCTCAGGTGAAGATCGAATGCGTTGCTGCAACACAAAGCATATAAGTTTTGTTCGTAATGGTCTGCAAGATCAGGATGAAGGACTGTGAAGAACTCTCGTCGTGTCCGGCAACTGAGAACACCAGCTGTTCTTCAGATGATCCAACTGTTTACTGTCAAATGAAAACGAGACAAAACGCAAAAATGCGTGCGAGGATTCCTTCCGCAACCATCTGGCGACGAAGCAACATGCGGGCGAGGCCCGTCACTTGACCTTAGAGGTGCAATCTTTTATAATTTTATAGGCTTCAATGAATCCTTTGTGATTTTTTCAAGACTAGGCATTCAGAAAACTCAGCCGCAGTAGAGAAGCTACAGGGTGAATCAAAAACCACCGCAACAAGGCAGAACCCAAATGGGACAATTCAAACTTTTATTTTTTGTTTCTGAATGAAAACTTTGGATAACTTACTGCAAAACTTCAAAGTACTGGTCCAGATCGGTCTTGGAGCATTTCTGCCAGTCAGACTTGTGTCCCATCAGCAGAATGTTGGGACGCAGCTTTCCAATACCGCAAGCTTTCAACAATGCCTTGCAGCCTTCTTCGAAGCTCAACCCGTCGACTTGCATGTAGAAAGCTTTCAGTTTGTGCGCTCTCAGCCAGCTGTTGGCTTTGTAGCTCAACACGTTCCGGACTCTTTGTGGCAGCAGGCTCTGCAAACGTTTCATGCCAATCAATACTTTTACTGGGATAGGTACTAGGTAAGTAGGTAGGTACTGTGGCATATAGCCTAAATCTGAGAAAGAATTAGTTTCTAAATGGAGCAGCGTTGGGGGGTTGATATTGGAAATAGAGACATTGTGCAAGAGATGGTGCAGGAATCACAAAGCGCATTCCAGCGCATCGGTTTGGTAGGGAAGGGGTGGTCACACTTGGTGAAGAAATAGACGCTAGCGAGAGAAGACGGGACTAGAAGGAGAAAACTGGGGTGGAAAGTGAAAGACGTCAGATGTGTGGCGAGAGAGAATTGATGTTTCGTCGAAAATGAACAAACAATAATGCTAAAGCAGTATTATTGATCAATGTGCATCATCAATTAGTGGCAGACAACACAAAGGCAAGTCTATTTTCTATGTGATGCGATAATTATTTAGGCAGGGGGGTGAAAGTTACTGTTTGGTGTATAAGAATGGTTAAGGGTTTTCTTTGCATTCTGACGCCGGCGCCGGTCGAATGTCGCAACAAAGCTATGAGACTTTCTATTGCAATACTGAAAACAAATTCCGCGAATTCAGTGGCAGAAATCAAGGCTAAATGTCCCGCCAACCGATGTGAAATCTTAGAAACCTTGCCTACAGATTGTCCGCGAGGCTACAGGGAGTTTCCCAAATCCAGCCCTTATTTATACCTTGTGCCCTTACCGATGGAAAAGTAGTTACTCAGAAAGACGAGGTTCAATCGGCTGTCACATGCAGCGCTTGCTATTAAATACGTTTGACCTGGCTGCCAATCCCTCCTTGAAGAATGTCCCTCACGTGAAAATTTGTTGTTAGGTGAGATTTAACCCTTTAAGAGAGCGTCAACAGTCAATCCGAGCTAACAAGCCGAGATCACAAGTAGATTCGCCTACAGCAAAACGGAAGCTGAAAATTCCAACGCATTTAGGTATTTCTACGATACCATCGAGATCCTGTACAAAACGGAAGTTGAAAAGTCCAACGCATTTAGGTATTTCTACGATACCATCGAGATGGTGTATAAGTCTTGACAGGTTAATAAAGGGCTCATATCTGATTTCACACCTGATTTCACATCTGATCTAATATTCAATCAACAGATAGTTTATTGACAAGTCTGTGAGTTGGAATACAGCACAAGTTTGGAGTAAACCCATCTTAAGATCTCACGAAACTTTAGCTAATTCCAAGTAAATTAGTTTGACAAGTAATTGAAACAAATGGCTACCTTCGGAATGAAAAAGATCACACTGAAGTTATTATTAATCTCATCCTCCAAGAGAAAGGATAGAAGTAATCTCTCCAAGTATAAAAATAGGTTTGACTGACATCCAACTCGAGTGTATTATGAAATTTAGCACATCTATCATATATCTCTTTCTTTAAAACAAGAGGAATTCGGAAATAGCACTTGAATTTGGAAATACTTGAGGAATTGGTATGGCAGCTAATAGCTGAATGTCGCCTTGCAAAATAAGTCAATTACATAAAATAAAATTAATTAATTAACAAGGGGCAACTGAATATGATGTAAATTTATTTCAGAAACCGAATGTAAATTGGCGTGAATAATTCTTTATTTTCAGCTGAATTCATCACAATTCAAGACTGAAATTAACAAATAATACAAATGAAGTGATTAAGGTTCAAATAATTAAATTCGCGATTATGAATTTGCAGGCAATAAAGCAGGTGTGGTTTTAAAACTTTGTTTATTAGTAATATTGTCTCACCTCACATCTCACCAATTTTTTTTAGCATCACAGTTAACACCAAATTGCATCGAATCATTTCCATACCAATTCGCACCTCCCGTGGCAATAGATTTTTCTCAAAACGCATTCGATAACGTAATAATTCTTTCTTTCGAAAACCACCTTAGCCATCATGAGTAAAGAAAGTCTGTAGAGCCAAGAACAACTCGAATGACAATGTTTACAAGGCAGCAGTTATCAGTCTTGAGATTAATGTTTTTGTGGAAAAATAATTGTACCTCACCAACCTTATAATTATTACCAGTCACTTCCTTGATTATTTTGTGAATAGTGAACGCAAGATGGTTCTCGGGAGGAGGGAAAAAGGTGAATGTATTTTTTCTGGAGATAATAGGCCTAGGCACTGGCTACCGATCATTTTCAATTTGTTACATTACTGAATGAAGTCCTATGATGTTTTACTTCTATACTTTGAAGATTCACTGATTTACCTACTTTAAAATTAAATTTTTACGGAAAAGACCAGTTTTTTTCAGGATATTTCAGGAACGCTTCAGTACATCTGGGATGATTTGATGAAGCTTCGATTCATGGACATGAACAGAAGGCTATGTATGCCCGTTTACGCGACTTCACCTCTTCCGGTTCATGAGTTACATTTTTTCTTCTTCCTTTTTCTTTTTCACCCTGTATACAGAGCTGCATGTCTGTCGCCGATGGCTACACTTCTGAATTGGAAGATTATGGTCTAAGTATACAACAACTATATGTCAAGTGGCATGTTTTAACCATAAAATGCAGGGTGCTTTTGTCTAACATCCGGACTATTTTAACAAGATATCCAATTTTCATATTTGATTTTTTTTGTGTTGACATTATGATTTTGAGTTGAATTAATGATTCATAGATTTTAAGTTACGGTTATCCACCCTAAAAAGTCTCTAGAGAAGTAGAAAATCATTGAAAGCGGGTCATACTGTGATGTTTTGTTGATGAATAGACGGCTAAAAACAGAAAAAAATGAAAGTAGTATGAAAAATCAAGATATCGGCGTTTGCCCAAATGGGATTTCTGGGGACTTTTGAGGGTTTGTTTCTAGTGAGTCTATGAAGATACCCTTAAAATTTCAGCTCGTTCTTTGAAATTTCCGGGTAGATATCTTACTGGCCTGTACTATTTATAAATTTGGCGAATGTTAATACTATGGTGACACCGTTGGAATATTGCAAACTAACCTACATAATTGAGCTATATTTTTCTTGAGCACCTCCAGGGTGTAACAATGTCGCTTTAAATCCGTCCTTAGTAAGATGACTGGATCCATAGTAAGGTCACGACATAATGGGGCCAAAAATGCGTACAAACTGGTGTACGACAAAAACAGTTTTACGTGAGTGCGAGCGAGATGGGAATTCTTTCTCGTGACCTCACTACGGATCCAGTGATCTTAGTCGTTAGTTTGGCTTGTGGCGAGTTGATGTACAGGTGGTCCGTTTTCCATTGAACGCTATCGCGATTCAAATTAATTTTTCCCACCACAAGATGGCTGCCGAACCAAGGAGGTTGCCGAACGCGGACTGATTGAAATAGATAGTGACAACAGAACTGCCAATGCCATCAAAGTTACGTAACAATGACAACCAGCCATTGTCAACGCATGTTACTTTTGGCAGTGATTCTGTGGCGGGAAAATTAATTTGAATCGTGAATAGCTTATATGAACAAGAAAGAGCCCACCGACGGTTCTCATCTATGCATCAATGCAAGTCAACGTTCCGTTAGACTAGATCAATCAGCAGAACATCATGGATCGTTCCGTACAGAATGTTGATCAAGCTCCGTGTAGCGCCCACAAAACCCCAATTTTTTTTCTATTCAAACGACCTTTACCTTGACCCATACCTACAGTTATCTCGTGAACCGGAAGAGATACGAAGCGGGTTGCTCACTTTTCCATTATATTCAACCGACTTGAAACGAAAAACGAGTATGAAACCATTTGTCCGTACTCACAAGAAAACGCACATTCACTTGCAGTAACGTATACTTACAGTATTGATGTGGCCGCACACTAACATGGACAGGTTCTTGGTCAAGATGTGAGCAAAATCCACCAAAGCCGGACGAGCGCTCGGCATTCCGGACAGAACCAAAATTTGCGGGCGGTAATTTTTGACGTGGTCTTCGACAGAGTTCAGCTGGTGCACGGCTTGAAGGGCGTTCTTGTAAATCTGCGCTTGCGTCGTTGATCCCCAGTTTACATCTATGAAAATAGAATGTATTGCTAGTAAATAATAATCTAGTGAGAATATTGATCGGATTTTGATTTTTGTTTCTTGCGGATAACAAGCGTATTTTGTATCCAATCGTTACCATAACGAAAGGTGGGGGTGGAAACCTACTGGATCCGCAAATTACGAATTTTCCTTCGGCAGGAAAGACGTGTTTTGAAACTCATCGGACAAATCATATCCACCCCTCACACGAATTTGTACACCTAAATCCAAAATAAACACGCTCTTGACAGCTAGAACCCGTTGGGACGGACGCCTATGGCGTTCCGTGAGGCCGACAGCTGTCAGTCCCTGACTCCGTGAGGCCGTTCAGTAAACAAACGGTCGGCCAGAATGCGGTCGCGTCGCGTGATAATGCGGTTCCCTACTGAATTCAAGGTTGAAGCGCCAAAGCGGCCACTATGGAACTTGTTTCGTAACAGATATGAAAGCTGATTTGCATTTTGTCAACTGTCCATTTGAAGTTTGAACCTCTGAAGGTGAGGAGGTGCTGAACGCCGAGGACGTATGTTTGCGCGGCAGAATAACTACTCCAAGCGCCAGTAAAAAAATTAATTTTTGCGGTCTGCCTAACTACAAGCAAGTGTGCTTACGGCAGATCCCCATGAAAGATCGAGAGAAACCTTGAGGCAGCGGCAGAACCGCAGTCGCCGTCAAATGTGCACCTTCAAGGCCGACATAGGCGGAAGGTGCAAGCGTATCATGCAAACTCTGTCCTGTCATGCAAAAGAATGTTGAAGCACCCTGTAAAAAGCCAACCTACCTGGTTTTCTGTAGGCCACGATGAGGTACAAGGCCAGCAGAGCTGCGAGCGTGATCAAAGCCGTCCACCACGAGATCAGGAACATGACCACGACGCACAGAACGGCGCCCAAAAGGCTCAGCCACATGTTGTAGTACTTGAAAGTGGGACGCCATCCCACCGGTTTGGCCAGGGATGCGTGGAACGTCGAGAAATTGATCAGCGTGTAGGCGGCCAGGAAAAAATTCGAAATCAGAGGCGCAATCAGGTTCAGTTCGCCGATCAGGATGAACGCCACGGCAATGATGAAGGTCAGCACGTATCCGCGGATCGGCTCGTTGTTCTTGCCGTATCCCCTGGCGAACCATTCGATTCCGGGGTACAGCTTGTCCTTGCACAGCGCCTGGAAGACTTTCGGCGCCGACACCAAGGACGCCAGCGCCGACGACAAAGTCGCCGCAAAGCATCCCGCGTAGATGATCGGCCCCCATCCGGACACCAGCTCCACCACCTTTCAATAATCGTTTTGTTAAACAAGTATTTTGTAAAATATTCATATATTTGTTTTCACGGTTTTTTCATTAGGGTGAGCTATGTAAAATTTTTGTTGTGTTGATAAGAAGCTAACGTCGTGGTAGCCAGTTGTGTGACGTGGTATATGTACCGAGCTATTGCAGAGGTTATGTGACAGCTGTCCCCGTCACCGTATGTGATGTATGCGTAATGGGCAGTCTCCAATGGCCGCAGAACGTAAGCAATGCAAGATATTGAGCAATCAGGCACTAGTAGAAGTGCAAAAGGGCCCTACCCATTGGTTCAGCATTTTGCGAAATAATAGAAAATAGATAAACGTGAATTTTCTCGGAGCGAGAATTTGCTGCGGTCGATAACTGACATCCGCCTGATTGGTTGATGGATCTCCGCTTTTGCCATTTAGTGGCGACCGCTAATCAAATGAAGCCGAAGCGCAGCAGCGGCAGTACTAGGGAAAACTGAATGAAAATGCCCACGTTAAGTGGCCTCTGTGAGGTTGAGAAATATCTCTTAGAAGGACATTGATTTTGTGGAGCTTGTCAAATGTACTTAACCTCAACAAGTAGAGGCTTCTACACGCTGCCTTTCCAGTTTGTCGTGGAGCCCAATGCGTCTTGGCTGGTATTAATGTTGTTACTAAATTTATCTCATTATTATGTGCCATTGTGTCGAGTGTTTTTGTGATCCGACTTGTGTTTTCTACTGCAACCGCTCAACCAGACGTGGCCTGTCTACGTCGAATTGACTATCAGTTAGGACACCGGAAAAGTTGAATATTCGTGGCCTTACTTACGACCAGCACTCTCATTGCTCTCCGGAAAAAGCTCGCCGGTTGTCTTAGGTCTGGGCCACGTTTGAGCTAGAGCGGTGTCGCTGGGAACTGGCCGGCTGTCCGTTAGCTACATACCAACACAACAAAACTTCACCCTAATTTGCTCGAATGGAAAAAAACACGTGACACTGATAAACAAAATAATCATGATAAATAATGATGTGATAAAGGTTAAATTATTAATATAAACTCATATCTGCTTAGAGTAAGTGTAATACCTGAAAACTGTTGTGCAGACCATAGAGACATTCCCCTGGTTCACAACCAGAGAAGTTGCCGTACATGTAGTCGGTGACGTTGCCGGTTGCATCTCGCAAAACGGTAAATCCGCATATGAAAGCCATCACAATGTACGAAACAGTGGTAATGATGATTGCCAAAATCGTTCCTTTCGGTATAGCTGTTTGAGGATCCTTAAAAAAATCAAGCAGTTACATAACTAAGTACAACACAAAGGGGAGATGAAGGCTTACTTTCAAGTCTCCAGAAATGTTGGCACCAGCTAAAATTCCAGTGGCTGCCGGAAAGAATATAGCAAACACGCTGAAGAAATCATGCTGGACGCCTTCAGCGTATCTATAGTCCGGGAAGAAGTTTTCTTTCAACAGCGTCGCTGTAAAATAATCGTGGTCATGTTCTGGTATCGATCAGTGTTCTATGGTAGGTAGAAGGCGCCTTACTGTTATAGCCAACAAAACCTTTGGCTTTTTTCTCTTCACCGGGGGGAATAAAACTGCCGATGACGAAATCGACAATTGCGACCAATAAGATGATGAGTAAGCCGATTTGTGCCTGTGAAAATTCAACATGTTCAACAAAAAATAAGTACAATTATGCAGAGTGATCCTAAATCACTGGAGAAATATATAACGACTTTGTTACGTTTCGATCCTCTGAGCCTCTGGCGATGCCGAATGACTTTTCGGCATTGTCGTAGTACGCCCATGTGATATCACAATTATACTGGCAAAAAAATTCTTACTTTGGGTCAAGTAGAAACAAACCGCTATAAAACACTCCTGAGGATTCGACCTGTCAAAAACTGGCTTTCTTGCAATCGATCAGCCATTTGCACCATGTCTTGGTAAAATCTCACGCGATCATTCCTTCCGGACTGCCGAGGGTTCGTATTGATTAACCTATCGCGTAGTTTTGAGATTACCCGTTCGTTTTCCCACAAACGGGCTGTTTCGGACGGCTCTCAGCTGGATGCCTTTTAACCGCCGATCTTCCATCGCCTAAATGCGCCGTGGTGCTGTCGCCGAATCACCATCACGCGAATATACCACGGCGTCGCCGCCGGCTTCTTATCGCCCAAACGCATCGCTTATGCCGCCAAAGCTTTCCATCGCCTGCATGCACCGTTGTGCCGCCACCAAGTGACACCGCTACTGCCCACGTCAAGACACGTTGCGCCACTGCCTCCCATCGCCTGCATGCACCACTGGTGCCGCCATGAAAGACATTGCCGCCACCGCTTCGGTTTGACGCCGAGGCCGCCGTCGATTTCAGTTCGACCGCTCATCCGAGACATGCCCACGCCACAGGGCTGTTGCAAACGATCGAAAATTTAATTTTTGCCCATCTCTGAACCGAAAAGTTGAGTCTTTTCGCATGTATTTTGGTCACTGTTCCAAACTCCCCTTCTTACTCCGTTTCGTCTTGGTAGAAAAATGTAGGTTTTTTGCAAGCAATCGTGGGCCCCCCTGTTTTCTTGTGCTGAATTAGATATCTACTCTTCACAAGGTATTATTTTTCTTCACCGCGTAAATTTAACGGGGTCTTGTGTCATGTATAGGGTGATCCACCGAGATTTCCCCTTTCCCTGTTGGAATTTTTCTTGCTGGAATGAATTTTTCCCAATCATTTTTCCCGTAGAGTACAAATTTGGACACCATCATGTTTTGTATCTTATAGTATACAGGGTGTTTCAAAAAAAAAATCAAATTTTTTCGACCCCTTGTATGTAAATATTGAAAATGATGCGGCTTTTTCTTCTGAGTCCAGATTATGTAATTTGATATATGAAGAAGATCATATACGGGGTGTTCACTTTTACACTTCTCACCCCAGATTTCTCCCCGCCAAATTTTTCACAAGAAGAACGCCGGAACAGGTCGATTTTCATCGATGAGAATTTGGCAATACGTGTCCTAGATGTCCCCTTCAAAATAAAAATCGACCTGTTCCGGCGTTTTTCTTGGAACAAATTTGGCGGGGAGAAATCTGTGGTGGGAAGTGTTAAGATGAACACCTGTATACCGTCCGTTTTTTATTCTAGGCCCCAGCCCGTAGCACCTTTATTATGGGTTTCACACCCAATATATTATATATTTTTGAAATCACAAAAACAAGATCTTTCGACTGATGATATGTCAAATTATTTTTGACAGATGTCATTTTTTGACAATTGACAGAATAGTACTTGTAATACATCATTTTGAAGCCCATAAAATTCTGAAGCAAACTGTGTTTTATTTTTTAGAATCGGGTGTCTTTCACAGTCTCTAGGGGTCTTTCAATAGGAAAAAAAAGTTGAATTTCAGAAATACATAATAAGTAAGTAGGTGAAACAAGTACCTATTTTCAATGTTAACTAATGATAATGATTATCAATTAATCACAATGAAACAAAAAATGTCCTAAGGAAGTTGCTCCAAATGACCGCCTCTTGGTTCCTTGAATGAAAGATTCGACGATCAGTGAATTGCAACTACCGGCCCAACGCGACGACATCCGAGCTTGCCAGATATGAGTCCCCTCGATTTTTTTATGAACTTACCTGAAAGATAACGTGTTTATAGAGTTTCCCAATAATTTGGACAATTTAAAAATCAGGATCATCACCATTAGTTGATATCAAAAATACCTATTACTTATTGAGTGGTTATTTCTGGAATTGACATTTTTTCACATTGAAAGACCCCTAGAAGCTGTAAAAGACACCCTATTTCAAAAATAAAAACACAGTTCTCCTCAGAATTTTATGGGCTTCAAAATGATCTATCACAAGTAATATTCTGTCATTTGTCAAAAAATGACATCTGTCAAAAATAATTTGACATATCATCACTCAAAAGATCTTGTTTTTCTGATTTCAAAAATATATAATATATTGGGTGTGAAACCCATGATAAAGGTGCTACGGGCTGGGGCTTAAAATAAAAAACGGACGATATAATCTCATTCAAATGTCAAATTATATATCTGGCCTCAGAACAAAAAGCCGCATCATTTCCAATATTTAAACACAAGGTGTCAAAAATTTAAAAATTTGGACATTTTTTTGAAACACTGTATAAGTGTAAACTATAAGACGAGCTATAAATATAAGAAAATTGTGTCCAAATTTGAACTCTATGCGAAAAATGGTTGGGAAAAATTCCTTTCCTCACCAATTTATTACAACGGGAAACGAGAAAAAAAGGGGGGGGGGGAATCTCGGTGGATCACCTGTACACAGATGCGTCGTGAAACATGAAAAAACCTCAAAATACCATGTTGAATAAAAATTCAAAGAAAAAATGTGGCTTATTCTTGCATTTTTCTGTATAACCTCATTTCTGGTTACGGGATCAGGGAACTAACTAGGGTGCTGAGTGGGTAAGAAGCTTAAATACCCCACAAAGAAGACTTGAAAGAGTGATAGAAAAGACCAAATGCCTTTTTTCTGTTACGGAACCCAGGAGCGAACTGGGTGCCGGGTGGGTAAGAAGATTAAACAATACGTGAGAAAGTGATAGAACAAAGTTGTCTTAAAAAAGAAGATTGATTTCCTAGTAACGGGACCTGGGAGCGAAAAGGGGTGCTTGGTGGGTGGGAAGGTGAGTAAATCGCACTCCAAAATCATTGAAGGGAAAAACAGATAGCATAAATAAAGAACGGCAAAGGAGATAAAAAGAAATGGAAATGGAGGGAGTGAAGGAGAACGGCAAAAAAAGGAAAATGCTACATCATTGCAACAGAGCTCAGAAAGTGACAAGCGATCGCAGCTTTTCAGGCCCATAAGAAACCAACCAGGAACTTGACAAGGTCCATGTACACAGCTTTTCGGGCTTATACAAAGACAACCAGGAACCAACCGCGAAGTTGCACGGTATAAACCCGACAGCTAGCGTTGCAACCATTAAGTGATTGACGCATTGAAAAGTAGTTCCTCACAATTCAATTGATAACTATCAATCCATCGGAAGTTGATACATTCGCCCATATCAAAACCATCAGAAAATGGTGCGTTAAGGGTGTAAATTGCTTCAAAATGGAAAGATCTTTTTCAAAAGAAAAACGGGATTTTGCAGATTCAACCTGCGCGCGCCCAACATCATGCGTCGCGCCTGTTCCCATAGGCCCGGATTTATTTCTAATCGAGCCACACCAAGGTAACTGCTTGGACAAGGCAAAACTGTCGCTCATAAATGACACATACAATTTCTTTTTTTTTTCTATAAAGAGCTACAGCGGATACCACTGATACCAGCCGAGAAAGGTCCGTTTTGGTCATAGCAGGTGTAGGAGAATCTTCAAAAATACATCGTTTACTTGTTGAAATGAGATGAGAATCGCGCATCAGATTTTTTTGAGCTTATCCATACATATCCCAACTGAATGATGTATGGTCGAGTCAGGCAGATAACACTGAATGATTTACCACAAGAAAATTCTACTGGTAAGAGGCTATAGAAATAACTGCTGATCCGACTAGATTCACAAAAATACTAATAATATGTATTCCCCCTTGTTGATCCGACAACAAGCAGTACCTAGTACATCAAAATTACCTATAGTTCGTTTAGGATCACTCTGTAGTCTGTTTGTATAAGTATATGGTTTGTATGAAACGAAACGGAGCAAGTCAGACGAAACCCACCTTAGCTTCCCACTCCATTCCTATAACCACAACTCCGGTCAAAAGCACGATGGTTATGCATCCGATGATTCGGACATCGTGGACGCCACCGTCGACGATTTGCAGGCTGTAACTGTCCAAAAGGTCGCCCAAAGACTCGCAGAAACCCACCACGTACATGGCGCACGCCACGGCATTGGCCAAAGAGAAAATCAGCCCTATGGATCCGCCGAATTCCGGACCCAAACTTCTCGATATCATGTAGTACGTCCCTCCTAGAGAAAACAGCGTCAATTTTTTGCGTTTGCGTAATACTATGTCGGAGCATATATCACGAACCTCCTTTGATGACACCGTTGGTGCTGATGGCGGACATCGACAGGGCCGTAATCGAAGTCACCACCGTGGTCGTCAGAATCAACACAAAAGCTTGTCCTGCGGAACAAATTCGGAAATTGATAAAAATCAATTGAAGACTACCAAAGGATCACTCACCAGTTCCAGCTTGAGCTACCACCCACGAGAGGCGGAGGAAAAGCATGACACCCCAGATGTTGAGGAGGCATCGTATCAGCACGCCTTGGATCCATCCGAATTTGATCTGTCCTTCGATGATAGAAGACGCTTTGCCGTTTAATGTGTTGGACAGTGCTTGTGTCTGGAATTACAAAGCTCTTTATTAATAACTGCAGTTCTGAGAATTAACACAGAGACATTATGCCGCATTTTTTTCTAATCTCTCCGCTAATCTCGCATCGATTGTTAATCGCTCTCTAGTAAAACAATCGCCTCGAGCAAGACGTTCATCAGAATCGTGTCGGTCGTGTTTCCTGTGGCAACCGATGAGACAACTAACTAATCATTAACTTCTTTGCCATGCTTCTTCTATCCAACGCGCGGCCTTCGATTCCGTAACTTTCCGTCTTGTGGTCTGGCAACAGAGCTGAGAGTTTAAAGAACTGGCGCAAACTCTTTGGTTCTTTGACCGCGGTCCTGGTTCCATTGTTTTCTTTGCATATGACTTTAAATACAGAGCAGATTCGACGAAAAAACCGCGTGGAATACCTGGAAGTATACCAACCGAAAAATGAATCATTCATTAACGAACAAACCCAACTCATGACAAAGACCGTTTTTTAATCGTTATGACCTGCCGTTCAAGTATCTCATCATTAACCAGGGAACTCATGTGAGGCGCGGACTACTACAACTGTACAAACTATATGCCATCAATAATTCATGACGAATATGATAATTTCGATATGAACACAACGATTATGCAGGCGGGAATAAAAAGGAACGGGCGATTGCCGCATTATCTGTATCTCCTCTCTCTTGTATTTGTAGTGATATTCCACTGATTCTATAAATACCCAGTATAGATAGTTGAAGGCTCAATCATATCAAAATTACCTCTAATTTAAGCCTATTTTATTTTTAGATCTCATAGCTATGTATATTTTTCACTTTAATTGTATAAGAAACTCATTAATAAAGATAGTTTCATACAAGTCGTTCTAGAGAAAAAAAATATCGTCAGAAAACCTTGGAGTTGGAAATTGAGAATTAAATTCTAAAGTGGTTTCATTGAATTATTTGTCTTTAGATGCACACGATATGGATGACTAAACGTCGCAGGTTGAGAGGTCGGACACGTTTATCATTGGCGTTAGCAATGGGCAATAATAGTATACCTACCTAGTGTCACAAAGGTTAATTAAGGCATAATTAAAATCTCAATTAACAAATGGGTACCTACCTCTACTTGTGGAGAACGAAATATTGCTAATTGTTACAAGTTCCATCCGAGTTTCCAAGAATGCGGTTATGTGACCTGTCGCGATTAGTAGGTACGTACCCACTTGAAATATTTTGACAGATAGGTAGGTACTTGAGGATGTTCGAAGTAATAGTTTGCAATGCATTTAAGTACCTAATAATGATCTGTTGATGGGTGTTTAAATGGCTTTTTGATATTTTGTCACAAGACTTGGCCACCCAGATCACCGGACGTGACAAGACTTTGCAAAACGAAATCGATGACCAATTAATGTGATCCATTCACGACCAGCGTTGTGTACAATTTTCTGCTAGCAAGAATAGAGGAGAGCCGGGGGATTTGATCCCTCAGGGAGATACGCGCTGCTTTTCTTTTACCCTTCCCTGAAAAAAAAATCATGTCTTCATTGTAAAACTTCCGATCCAAGGAATTCGGCGAGGAATTCGGAAACCCTTTCGAGATCACACATCATTATGACTTTTGCATTGAAGTTTAAAAAAGTGGTGAGTGGGACTACGTAAAAACTGTTGAATATCACCCTGTAGAAATTTGAATCTTCGATTTGGTTCTTGATATTTCCTTCCATATAGAACAGATTAAGGGAGAATGAGCTAACCAACTCCAAAAACAGAGCTGGACTCGCTCATTGCACACAAAAGTCGTTGTTTACCAAAGTCAAATGATTTTTTCGTTACCAACAACTAATTTTTCCAGCAGTTTAGATAGGTATTTGAAAAACTGTATTTTCAGGAATTATGCCTCACCCTGTAATTGAATGGAATTTTGAAATACTTTCAAAAAAGGGCCTCCATAAAGTTCACTAAAATCGTTCTAGATAACGAAAATAATGGGGCTTCAAGTCCCATTTTTGGAGCGCTAATACTTTCCAAAATTGGAAACCTAAATTTTTCGCAAGATTTTTCTAACACTTCTGGAGCTTTGCCAGATTCCGGCATTACCCTAAATTGTTCTGAACTAATTTTTTGCTGATTTTTCCACATTGTATTCATAATTTTCGAAGAAAAACTCAAATTTACTTCTTCCTGACTCAATCTTATTCTTTTATCGGTTATTTTGAAAATGCAGGTTATCTTTATTTCGCGATTTTTTATCACTGCCTGGAAGAACATCCTTTAAAAAGTGCTTCATGCGCCTCACACCAGTTCTGAGCCGATATGTTTGAATCAACTCAGCAAGAAAATACTCAGTGAAAATAAGTGACCTTTAGACCTTTGGAAGTCAAGAAAGAGAGAAAGACTTTTTCAATTGAACTAAGAAAAGAATATGGTTCGTTATCACCGATTTCTTGGCTTTCGCTCGTAACTCAAACCAAATCAAACTTAAGAAAAGGGAAAAATGTTATCTACTAATTAGGTTTGGCCTCGAGTTTCACCAAGTTCATGAACTTCAAGATTTCTTGTGATATTCCATGTTTGCATTCAAAATTTTATATAGTAGGTATTCACAGTGAACAAAACTGGGAGTCAAAATTACGCCCTGGGTTGTATTTGAGTTAGTTATACGGGGTGGTTAAAAAAAGTCGAAATCTATACCTATACCTACTGCGCGTCTTTTGAAGTGGATATTGCGAGTTTCTTGTACATTAAATTCTCCTGTATACTATTACTGGCATAATTGATAATTAAATCATCAAATCATTGGGTATTATCGATAAAAAATAAGCATGAGCATTTGCTTAGGTTTTTGAGGAGTTGCTAAGCAGACTTTCCCTAGCAACGCCTATGAAATCCAAGCAAATGCTTATGCTTATTTTTTATTAATACTACCCATTACATTGAATTTTCGATAATACCTGCCAATAATGTTGTGCAGGAGAATTTGATACTTAATTTACAAGAAACTCGCAATATCCACTTCAAAAGCCGCGCAGTGTATTATGAAGCCTACAAAAAATATTTTGAAAATTCTTCGACTTTTATTTTTGAGGTTATGATGGTAGTCCTCATAACCTCCAATGGTACCCCAATGGTAGTCCTGCAAACCCTTCTAGATCCTTTATTTCAAAAAAATCTCAAACTGTTAGTGGCAGAATTATGAATAAAAAAAAATCAACTACTGGTCGTGTATACGATTTTTGTTTGTAATCATTACTTCGTAGCGGGAAGTGTGCTGAATTTATAATTTTCCAAGTGAGAATTTTCCCAAAATAATCAATTTTTTAGTGGGAATCTCGCTAGAGTCATCAACTTTGCAGTAAGAGCTCCGCTAAAGCCATCAACTTCGTATCAAAGATTTCCTAAAAGTTCATCAACGAGCAAGATTTCCTCCAAATTCATCACTTCACAGCGAAAATGTACGCTAGTTCATCAACTTTGTAGTGGGCACTTCGCCAAAATAATTAACTTTTTAGTGAGTTGGTATCTCGCTGAATTCATCAGCTTTATAGTGAGAATTTTGTCAGCCGTCAACTTCGTCGCGAAGATCTTCGGAATACATTAATTTCATAGTGACGAGCATAGTGATGACATCGCTAAATTCATCATCAACTTCAGTGAAATCACTGAAGCCAACAATTTTGTTCTGCAACTGATGCTAAATTAGACAACTTTCTAGAGAAAACAGTGCAAACATCTCATCAACTTTGTAGTGAGAACTTTGCCAAAGTAATAAACTCTGTAGTGAGAATCTCGCTGAAATCATCAACTTTATAGTGATGATATCGCCAAATACATCAACTTGAAGTCGAGAATTTCGCCTAATTCATGATCAAACCTAAACTTTGTAATTTATAGGTTCATTCAATTTATAGCGAAAACAGTGCTGAATTAACCAAGCTTGTTTTGATAAATGCGCTAGGCATCAACTTCGTAGTGAGATTTGTGTGAAATTCACGAACTTTATAGCAAGAATTGTGCCAAATCAAACAACTTTGTAGTGAGAATCTTTTTGATAAATTAACCAGCTTCATAGTGAGAATTTTTTCTAGATTCATCAACTTCACAGCTAGAATTGTGCCGAACTCATCAACTGCGAAAAATTTAATTTCAAGAAAAAGTCATAAACTTTATACTGTTTATAGTGAAAAAATTTCTAAGCTCATCAGGTTGAATCATTAATCCATAGCAAGAATGTCTCTGAGTTAATCCATTTTGTAAAAAGAATTGTGCTTGATCAATTTTGGAGTGAAAACTGCAATGAATATATCAATTTGATAGTACAAATTCCGCTAAGGTGAACAACTTTGTAGCGAAACTTTTTCAAATTCATCACTTCAGGGAATTGTGCTATTCAGCAGCAAAGATCTTTCAAATTCATCAATTTCATGGTGATAATATCGCTTGATTGATTCATCAACTTCACGGCGTGATGAATTCTCGAGCTTGTAGTGAGAAATTCACCAAAGCCATTAATTTTGTATTGCAACTTTTTCCAAAATCTTCAACTTTATAGGCAAAATAGTGCTCAATTCATCAACTTTGTACTGAGAAATTCACTTGAGGTATCAAATTTGTGGCAAGAATTGTGTCAAATTCACAAACTTCATAGCCAGATTTGTACAACGTTAGAGTGAGATATGCACTGAGTATAACTTTGATTGTACAAATTCTGCTTAAAAGCGAGACTTCTTCAAATTCGTCACTTCATAGCGGAAATTGGGCTCAATTCCCTGGAGTTATCAACTGTGTAGGAAGACTTCTTTTAAATTAACTTCATAGCGGAAATTTTGCTAAATTCGTAAGTTTCCAAGTGCGAATTCCTCCAAAATATTCAATTTTATAGTGAAAGTCTCGCTAGAGCTATCAACTTTGCAGGGAAAACGTCGCTAAGTCATCAACTTCGTATCGAATATTTCTCAAAGTTCATCAACTTTGTAGCAAGACTTCTTCTAAAACCATGACTTCATACTTTACAGCGATAATTGTGCTGAATTCGGTAAATTTTTGTTCTGAAAATTGTTCTCAATCCATCGTCTTCATAGCTAGAATTGTGCGGAATCTGACAAATGTGTTGTGAGAATTTCATTTGATTCCTCAACTACTTACCTATTTGGAATTTCACGAAAGTCATCAACTTTGTAAATCTTACATAAATTAATTAAGAATGTCGAATAAGCAGAATTAGACAAAGCAAGAAAACACCAAGAACAAACATTGAAACAAAATGTCAAGATCCTGAAACTTAGAATGTATTTTGAGCATTCTGAGGATTGGTTGAAGAGATTTCACTAGAGATTTAACACTTCTACCGTGGTACGTCCAATAGAACTGTGTTCGAGTCTGCTTTTAATCTTATGTCAGTATACAAACGTATCAACCAGGCTCTGAGTGACGCCGACTTTTCGGAAACTGTGTCGCAATGGAGGCACCTACATTTTTGCATGCTGCAGTCAAAAAGCCATTCGATGCATTTTGGATCCCATAAGAGACGAGCCTTGTTGCCACCGGTCTGCCGCGAGAAATTCTACTCAATACTGCGTTGAATTTCCACGGAAGCTGGTGGAGATTTGATGTCTAAACGCTGGTAACACGTCTCTGCGGCACTCGAGTCGCATTTCAGCGCATGACAAAGACAGGGTTAATTTTTCAACACTCCGAAAATTCGATGTGAGCTTAACAGGCAGCGTAACTTAACTTTTGGACAAGCTAGTTGCACGCAAGGTAAGAATGCGGCAAGTCTACAACGCTTAACGATAGAAAATTTGCCCATGTCACTCGAATCACAGTGTTACTGGACGTACTGTACATATTTGGGATGCCAAAGATCCTACTGATCATAGATTTGTTATTTTCAGTTTTCTACGGTATAATCGGAGAATGTTGTAATTGTAAAAAGCAGAATATCATACGAAACAAAAAACACCAAGAAAAAACCGTTGAAAGATTTATTTTGGTGTACAGCTCTGACTTAAGTACTGGCTTCTAATAAGTTTTTCGGGGCTTAATTAAAAGCACGCCGGATAACCTTAACATTTTATAGTTCAATTCAATGAGCGATAATGAACTGATTTATGAGTGCGAGCCAAACCCGTCGTAAAACATATAACATTTCGATTGAACCATTTAATTAATTCAATAAAAATTCTCCAACAACTTTCACATGAAAGCAAATGAATGTGTTTACCGTTTTAAATTAAAACGCATCGTGCATTTGTCATTTACTTGTCTCAAGAGACTCGACCACTCGGACAGAAGACTATTTGGCTTTTGTTATCGATGGGCAATGCTTAGTGTGTTTACGAAGATATATGATAGAAAATATAAATTATGCACACAGTGCTTATATCCTGCATACAATCTAACGCTATCCATTCAAAGTTTATTTGTTCTTCTAAAGATAAAAGGCGTGCGTGGAAGAGGCGAGAGGCCTGCTGAAGCTTCCGTTAGAAAATAATCATTCATATCTAAGTATCTATGTTTGATAAGAGCCGAAAGCCAATAAACTCATACGCGTATACCAAGTTCAAGAACTTGACAATAAAAATATATTTATATAAAAGCGTGGTCAATTACTTCCATGTTATATATACAGCATTTTTATGAGTTTGCGAGTGTAGTGTGTGTGCAGTTGAAAGAGTTCTAATTTTAAACAAGCAATTTAAATTTAGACGTTAATGCGTGTGAAGCTACAAACCAAAATACAGATTTGAATTCCTCATTCCTGTTTGAGCTTAATGCAACAAGGCCGTTATATCAGTCGTGCTTCCCATAAGATAAGTACCCGATGGAAAATTTTCTTTCATATTAATCATGAGATACAACGAAGTCGAAGAGAATGCTATATTCATTTGGGGCAAATTCACCTAGTCCTCCTTCAGATCGAAATCAGGTTGAAAAATTAAATGCAATCAAGACCAAGCTTATAATTTTCACATGCATGTGACATTGAACCAAGCATAATATACATAGTTTGAAGCAGGGTCAATGGAATGCATTTCAGTGTGCATTATCACCGAACATAACAGGTTAGGTAATTATTCATATATTGGTTGAATTTTGTAGCAGGTAGTTAAAACTGTAGAAATATTTATATAATTACAGGTATAATTTTTTGAAAGTGATACATATATTTATATAGAGAGGCCTCCAAGTTTTTTACCCTTTGCTAAGTGGGTGTGTTGTATTTTTGCTTTTACACACACCAGTTCAATGTTAAAAATAGGCACAACCATACGGTGAAAGGTGTACGATGAAATGAGAAACACAAAGGAAGGTAGTCTCTCTACAACCAATCAAGTCACACAGTGACACTGTCCTAATTGGCAAATTGCTGTCCATATATCTCAGTTTAACGTGTGTATACCTAAACCATCGACTGTTCGTAATTTATGTATTGGCGCACAAGGACTTGCGATTCTTATCAACCACATAAACGAAACAAACTAGTGAAATGTTACAATTATCACACATTACTGTTGGAAATTATATATTCCGTGATAATGTAACTTCCGCGAAAATTTCGAAGGGTATGTAGGTACAATGTACCTATAAACAACAAAAATAAAAACGGCACTTCAAAGTAATCGCAGCCGAAAAGCAAATATTTGAGCGAGAATTAACTGCGGGCCGTAAAGTATCTGCAATTACCAAACAGATGCAAATAAGAAATTCAAGCAAGTGCGCGACGTGAGGTTGAGAAAATATTAGTTTTGGTCCGAAAATTCTTAATATCACACCTCTTTATCGCTTTATATCATTCATGTATATATTGTATAGAGATTCTAGAAAAATAGAGACGTAAAATGTTCACATAATCTAGAATTTTTGAGACAACTGGGATTTTACAGTGTCTACAGTCAACTTTACAAGAAGTTGAAAAGATTCTGCCCTATACAAATGAGAATTGTGGAAAAATGGGATATTCACAATAGGATCCTATAGGTTTGTCGCAAGTTTTCCTGTTATCAGGCATCAGCTCTCCAGAGCAGTGTGCCATGATAAAACAAATATCTAATTTGTATCTAAAATAGACTAACTGCCTCCAAAATAACCTATAGAGACCACTACAGACCTTTCTTTGTGCCCGTACCTCCCGATACAAGAGACGAATATGTGGGTACTTACCCATAGAGAATTCTACCGGTCTGAATGGGGTTTCAATGCACTGTTATTTATATGAAGAACGTCTGTCTGAGAGTCTGAGAGAAGAGAATTTTGGATGCGAAGCTAATACTTCAAAACCGAGTAGGTACTTTTCACGTCTTATTCTAGTCGTTTTCCAGAAAGTTCTTCTAGATATCCTTATCTAGGATTAACTTATGGTGCCAGATTTTATGATGCCAGAGAAGGTACGTATGTTCTGAGCTAAGAATAAAATTGCTAGGGGTGTACAAGGTGATTCAAAGTCGATGCTTAGACATAAAGGGGAATCTTTTTTGCGTTTTAGACATGGATCTTAGGTAGGAATTAACACCGTATCTCAGAAACTGGTGGTTCGTGGTTCGAGTTAATTTTTTTCACTAAAATCTCGACTGAAATAAATGGTGTTGACATGCCTTGAAAAATGATGCATTACTCGACCCATATTCCCATTTGAAATTTCCTCAGGGAATGAAGCAGGATAAAATCGACCTGTCTCGGGAATTCTTGGTAAAAAAAATTTTAGAGGAGAAATCGGGGGTGGAAAATTTCCAAGTGGACACCCAATAGAGGTTTCTGGGAAAAAATATTCAGGGCGTCGGTCGTCGCCGTCGGTGAGGTAAAATGATCGGTATTGTGTTAATTTCTACATAATATTGAGGCCTCTCTACGAGATGCAACAAATTTCTTCTCTGTCTTACAAGAAAAATGGCCTGTGCGTCGAGCTTGAATCACCCTTGAATCACCCTGTGCCTACGTAGGTACTTCTAGTACTTCTTGGAGTAAAAAATTAGCCAATAAAACTTTTTTACTAGCTGAACACAATAATATGCAAGTGATGCGTTAATTTTTCGTTTGAAACTGACGTCACATCTCAGCATTGTGCTGCATGAACGGTTCTCGATACAATAGCATTGCAAAATCACCGGGCGATTATGATGCCCGAGCCTTTCAAAACCTACCTATATCAAACTTTCCGTCTCTTTTACCTGCTGGGCAATGCCTTTTTTTGTGCAATATACTTTTATTATTAGACTCGTTATTAGACTTCTACATCAGCAATCTGAGCATATTGGATCTCACCTTGCTGAGCGTTGCGTCATTGTGCAGTTCATCCAGAGTCGGTCTGTTTGCAGCCTGTAAGGACATGATGTTCCTGTAATTGTCCAGCCTGGGCAGCGCTTCTCTGGTTAACTGCCTGATGGAAAAAAAAAAGTTAGCATAAAAATCATTTTATTTGCATTGTGGTATTTTGAATAGACAGGATATTGGGCTTTGGAAACGATGAGTTCAACGTTCATTTAGTTCGGGTTATTGTTTGCGCAGTGTTGCCCCCCGGGAAACTAGTTCGAGCTTGGCTAATCGGGCAAAAAATGAGCAGTTCTTTCTAGCATGACAGCAAAAAAAGTCTATGAGCTTATATGCACTCTACTATGGTACAACACTCCATCAATGTCATACTGCAGAATTCTCAAGTTTATTTTATTATTCCCATCAAGATTTATTTATAGATTAGGTTACATAATATAGCTAGTAGACTACCTAGTAGTTTATGTAATCAGTTGGATTGATAGATGATAGATGAGGCAGGAAAATGAATAGGAAGCTAAAATTAGACTACTTGCTTTACAAAATCGTGGATGTATTAAATCAAGGAAGTGATTATCAAATGATGTATTCAAGACCATTATTATCGAAGTTTCAAAAACTCATTGGAATTACCTACCTACCTACCAAGTATCTAGAAAATCTCAGAGTTTTTATATGCAGATTCATCAAAAGCCAAAATTCCTCGCAAAATCCGATATTCCATGAAGAATTTGAAGATGACCGAGCGAGATTCCCTCGCCATGCTAGAAAAATGTCCAGATTGGAATAACTTGGCAACCAGTAATTTCAGAACTTCCAGTAGAAGAAAGTAGAATTCAAATTTGAGAACCAAGATTTTCTATATTTCGCAACATTCAGAGTGTTTCGATAAAAACTTTACTTTCAAGCTTTATTGATATCTTTGATTTTAGCTATTGGAAATGATACAGTTTCTTTTTTCTCCTTAATCCAAATCTATAGTGATATCCAGTACAATCATAATATACAAGTGGCATCCACGTTGTGAATAACTGAGATAGAGTTGAGATTGAAATATCATTTTCCCAATTAACTTTCATACCACTGAAGCAATTTGCTCCAAATTTTGCATACGTACCTACTCAATTGTCGAGGGAATTTCCAAAAAACTCTCGGTGAAGGATTTCGATACACTAACCCAGCGACGTGGATATTGAAGAGTGGAGGCTCGTCCCTGTTATCCCACTAATTTCTACGCTACTGACTATTTCGCAAAAATGCATTTGGATTCTACAATCAACTCAGAAGAAAAATTTACCCCTGACAAATTTCGATTAGAGGCTTTATTTGCAGTGCCGTAACTAGGGCGTGGCGAAGGTGGCATTTGCCACAGGCGCAAAAATTTCAGGGGCGCAAAATTCAGCTTGGGTAATACCTATTACTTATTTTTTTCATTTTTTATTTCAAATTTTCACCTGAACCTATATCTTTTTCTACCTACAACTTCACTAACTTTATAAATTAGAAAAACCAAAAGCGGCTTTTTCTACTATTTTTTCATGACATGATTCAAAACAGCCATAAAACGGATAAAATTGAAGAGCACGCCGCTGCAGGAAGTAACATGCTGAGGATGAGAGAGCGCTCGCGCTCGGCGCCCTTCGCCAGCGCCGTTCGATTAAGGTGCTTTTCGAGTTCCAGCCTGACTATTCCTGCATGTATTTACTTGCACGTTACACCAAATGGATACAAGAGCGCCGAATCAGTCTGAAAAGGGGCCTCTCTATACTTATTCAGAAAAAAATTTCATCTCTTGTTCAGTAAACTAAAGCTTGTCAAGTCGTTTTTGCGCTCTTCTGTCGGCCAAGAAAGATTAACAAAGATATCTATACTTTCAATCGATAAAACAGCTACGTCAAGCTTGAATTTGGTGAAATTATAGACATATTTTTTGAGTCGAAATCTAGAATAGTTCAGCTTGGTGGTTGAAGTTTCAAAACTCAACCATTTTTCCATTTTCCATTTTTTTCTTGTCATAAAATTTATTTTCAGTACCTTACTTGGGTATTTGAAATAGGGTAGCAACGTGCATCTTTTTCCATTTTGATCCTAAATATTTTGTCAATAACTTGACAAGTTTTGTTTTGTTATTCAATTTTTATCCTTGTTATCCTATAGGTACTACCTACTAGTATTTTGTTATTTTTGTTGAAGACTTTTTTGTGGGAAAAGATTATCAATTAGTCTTAATGTTCTTATTTCTGGGTTGGGGAGATCGACTGCAAAAGAATAGACGGCCGGGAGTTTGAAGAATTCTGGTAGAGGAGCCGAGTAAATTTATTATTGATTTTACCTATTTTTTATGAACGATCGAGTGAAAGAGATCTAAAATATGATATTCATCTTATTGACCATTTTGAATTTTTTTTTTATAGATAATTGTGTTCCCATCGTGACCAAAAATCCGGAGGGGAGGAAATGGAAGCTTCCAGCCTTAATTTGAGATTATTATTAGCCGAGGGGTAAACCACCTTGGAAATCTGGTGTACAGTTCCATGGAAATCATTGGAAATCATTTGAAAATCATTGGAAATCATTTGAAAATCATTGGAAATCATTGGAAATCATTTTGGAAATCATCTGGAAATCATTTGGAAATCATTGGAAATCTTTGAAAATCATTGGAAATCTTTGGAAATCAATGAAAATCTCTTGAAAAATCATTGTAAATTGGTGTACAAAAATTCCGTCAGTGGTTTACCCCTCGTTATTAGCATTATTATTATTATTATCTGGGAAAAAAATTGCCTGCGGCGCTCTAGCGAAGCCTGTCCCCCCCCCCCCCCGAATGTTTACTTCCTTGGGGCGCACATTGCTACATTGCCACAGGCGCCAACAAGCCTAGTTACGGCACTGTTTATTTGCATGATATTTGAATACGAATGTTTGAAAAACATTGTTCCCAAAACATTACTCTCAAAAGCTTAAATATTAAAAGCCAAGAGAGTTCATCATTTCACTGAAATAGAGTCTCCAGGCAGTGACCAGTGTCGTAGATATTGGAGGGGTTGGCCTTTTTTCCACTTGTTCCCTGCACCACTGCATATTTTTCAAAAATGATGACATTTTTAGATGCTGCATTCAATTTAGACGGAAACGTTACTCTCGCGAAGTTTCAATTGCAGGATTCGTTTCCGCGATATTTGAATCCTAATGTTTGAGAAACATCTCGAAAACATACGAGAGCCTAAAAATTGAAATCCAAGAAAATTCATAACTTCACTGGAATAGATTTTCTATAGGTAATGGCTAGTGCCGTGAATATTGGAGGAGTTATTGCCCCCTTTTTTCCACTCATTTTGGCACCACTGGCACTGTATACATATTAATAAAAAATGATGACATTTTCAGATTCTGCTCTTAATTTGAAAGGAAAAGTTACTCCAGCACAATTTTGATTAGAGGTTTCGTTTTCCAAAACATTTGGGTTTAAATATTGAGAAACATTCAAAAGAGCGCAATTTTGTAGGCCGAAAAATGTCATGTTTTGAAAACTGGTTGTTTCTTAGCTAAAATGAAACTAGAAACCTTCTTCAGAAGAAATCGTGAACTTTTTTTGATTGAATTGAGTTATCAGCCAGCTCAGAATTTGATGAGATCCGCCCAGTGAGTGGCTCACCCAGTAACACCACCTCCCGGCGGTTCCCCGTTCAAGTTCTGGTCCGGCTCAGCGTTGCTGCAGTCAATATTATCATCCGACTAGGACGGTGTACTGCTATGTGCTTCCCTGAGGTTTTAGAGATGTCAAACATTAAAACTCAGATCTCTCGAAAACGAAGCCTCTAATAACAATTTTGTAAGGAGTTTCTTGTAAATTAACGCAGCATCTAAGAATGTCCTCATTTCGAGAATTGTCCACTTGTCCAGTGGCGTAAAAAATAAATGGACAAAAAAGAAGACAAAAACCTCAAGATCTACGCCACTGGCCCGTTTTGAGAAAAGCTTTGATGATTAAAAAAATAACAAAGTATCTGTTATGGAATTATATTTGTACTGAATCTAGTCAAAGTTTGATCACAAAACCTTGAAGTTTTTACGGGTTTGAAAAGTTTACCGTCAGGTGTTTGGATTCTACCGTTGCTGTATGTAGGTAACGTGAAAGTAGAAACATGCCGTTTGAAGGTGTGATTACATATACTGATTACATATTTTGGGGATTTGGACGGGGAGACCAAAAGTCTTGTAAAATATCGCTGCAGATGAAAATTTTCCAGAATAATAATAATTACAATCAAAGCGTTAGTTTTTTACTACCTGCATTCACTGTTTCAGTTCAGGTGAAACTTGAATAAAGCAAGGCAGAGCCAAGTCAGTATTAGGCTGGGCGGACCCCCCCCCTAGTTTGGTGCAGAATAATAATTGAAGTGTATTTAGTAGTAATAAGTACGCAGTAAAAAAAACAGTGTGTGTTGGAACGTTTTTCTCTTAATTAAAGAAGTACCCAGCGCAACTCCGTACCAATATGATGAGAGGCTTCAAAATCTGGAATACTTAGGACTTCAAATTATCTTATACCTACTTATTGCACTAGTGCGGGGTTTTGCATCAAGTTGATTATAAAAACTTGTTTAATACTGAGAATCCCTAATCTCAGCGAACTTTAAAAACTAAAATTGTCAATCTTCGTGGTCTTCTCCAAAAATTCAAGATCTCATCTGTGGGACCTTGAGATCCTGTTTGGCTGAATTGAAACTCAATCCGATTAACCAAATCAAAAAGATTGTTCAAAAACTTTGAAAATGTCAGCCAACAGGAACCAGGGAGTTTGAATTCAACTCGATGACCGAATGAGCTTGGTGTGGATGGAACTGGTAAATAGGTACCCACTAAGTTATAACCGAAGTCAAATTTATTGTGTCCTTGAAAGAATACCACGGATGAGTATCAGTGATTTAAATGCATGCACATAATAGATCGGATCCTTTAAAATGCGACCTTCTTCCAGTGTCAACAAACAAACTGGAACAATATCAAATGGGTATAGTCGTCATAATGCCTGCTGCTAGTGAATAACAGTTGCTAACATTTTACGGTAGGATGGAAAAAATCAAAAGCTCAGAATTAAAATAACAATTTCTACTGTTATCGTTTGTAATTAGGTACCAGCGTACCTCTGATTGTGTTATTATTGCTGTCAACTTATCGAATCTATCGCACGCAAATTGAATTTTATTCTAGCACTATAATGTTCCTGGTTGCAAAATATATATCAATCACAATGTTCACGTGAGTGTGACCCATCGTGTTATTCATAAACAAATAACAATAAAAAGTATTTGTAAAGTCACACCTTTATTATAGTGATTTGTTATAATTCGAGACTGGGTCAATTTCTGCATTCAAGTACAGATCGTGTGCAAGTTTTCCAAACACCCGTCACCCACTGACATTGAAGAGTAGGCAGTAAATACCTACTACAGAGCTCTGTGTGTAAAAAAGGTGATAACAACTCGGAGTGAACGTAATAAATGGATTGATCGAGAATCGAGAGCGTCGTGTTTCACGCCACATCTAATTACTGCCAACAAACCACGCGCGTTCCCAATCTTCCATTAAGCTTCGTGGATTGCAATTAGCACTTGTTACGTTTTAATTTGATCTACTATCAAATTCTTCGCTTCCAAGAACTAGGTCAGATGGTGTATAGTGCGTTCCATCAATGAAATACATAATTATTTGTTCCAAAAGACCTCCAAAAATATTATTTGCCATGTTTCACCCACCCCCATTTTAATAGGGCCGTCTCGCTTAAGAAACCTAGGAAGGCACTATCACAATGGTGTAGAGTACCCACAACACTAGTGACGTCACATTGCCTAGCAGCAGCAGCCTGTCAGGTTGCTAGACAAATAACATGTCACCAATGAACAGTCATTGCCATTAAAAACGCGTACAAGCTTGTGACACGGAGTGTACTGATTAGATTGATTTTGGCTACTTTGTCACTGTGACACCAGGCCAAAATTAATCGAATCAGTACACTCTGTGATAAAAGCTTGTAGGCGTTTTTAATGGGCAATGACCGTATGCAAAATCAAAAATTACCTTGGTCAAAGGTGGCTTTGCTTGAAATAGAAAAACTGCCGTCCACACAAATCATATACAAACTACGACGACGTCAGGAGTCCCAGGAGAACCACCTTTGGCCAAGTTAATTTTTCATCTCTCTGTGGTATCCTGCTCGTGCCGGTCAAGCCCCTGTTCCTGGTCATATCCCTGCTCATATAAACTTATACATGTAAAAATTAAAAAAATTAAAAAAAAAAAAGTCGAGTCTGCATGTATGCGCGAAGCTGGTGTTTAATGTCGTTTCCAAACGACTGAAGCCGTAATATCGTGCTCGTCGTGTCTTCGATCCATGGAGGTGATGAATATCAAATTTCCGAACTTACCGAAAGCTTTTGGCATATTCGGAATTCAGCCGCGTTCGGTCCGTCATGGAATGGAGATCCTCGTCGTCTGTGTGTTCGGCATCCGAAGAGGCGATTTCCAACGACACCGGAGCCGAGTCGTCGTCTTTGGAGTGGCTTTCGTTTCGTACCCTGTTGACTTGAAACCGCGTCCTTTTGTCCTTGTCTTTGAGGTCCTTATTGTTGCTGTCCTTGCTGTCTGGATGTAGAGGGTCCAATTCCAGGATCTCGGCGTCGCTCCTCGGCACGCTGCTTCCACCGTTTTGTGCCATTCTCGACCTGAAACATTGAAGATTCGTACAGAAGTTCCAGCATCGCAGTTACAGCCAACTTCAGTGAGTCCTACGCTAATTTGAAGACCATCATCACAAAATTCATCACAAAGTTTTTAATCTTAAGACTGGTTAGATGCGTACTTTCAGCTCTTCCTATTCTGCGCTAACCTACGCATTTCCCTAAAGATCGAACATCCTACACCCCTATGTAGGAGCAGTAATCTAACCTGGGTTTACCTCTGCTTCTCTTTATTCCCACCTCCGTCTCGAGGATATCTCGAACTAGTCCTTCGTGCCTCAGAAGATGTTCTACCATCCTATTTCTCATTGTCTTCATTGTTTTATTCTAGTACTTCTCTATTGCTGACCCAATCTATATATCTAAAGTATTTTCATCATGCGCCTGCGCCTGTAGCATGACATTTCGAACGCTTCCAAGTTTTTCTTACCTGCCTCTCCCACCGTCCATGTTTCGCATTCGTACAACGTCGTGCTCCATTTGTATGTTTTCAAAAGTCTCTTCCGAATTGGTGAATTTATTTTTCCTGAACTTTCCACATCGCTTTTTGTTGAAAGCGACTCGGCTTTGTGATATTATTTGCTTAATTCTCTCCTACTCCTACCATCCTGAGTAATTTGACTCTCCAAATAGCAGGAATTTTATTTTGTATCCTTGCACTCAATGGGTAAGAAGGAGTATTTTTGCTACTAAACTGCTCAACATTTGAAATGTCGGTATCGAAAATTTTGCCCTTATTCAAAACGGTATAACTTTGGATTGTCTCAACCAATTCCGATTTTGTTTTCACAGTTGTCAAGATACATCTTCCAGCAATCTACTTGGTTACCACAATTTTTTGACTTATTCCAATTACATTCGTTACAGGGTGAAATGTAAAGCATTGCAAAATTGTGCTTAGTTCAATAGATCCCCATTTTTGTGAACAATTTTTTTTTCCAAATTCTAACGATATAATCATGAAGCCTGATGCCCTATCTCGAAACAATTTTCGAATTTTCCAGATCAGAAGTCCAACAATGATGACATGATTTTTTTTTTGTAAAAGTTGCATTTTAGTCATTTCGGTTGGCAATAAAGTCGCATTTTTGATGATAAGAACCTGTAATTTTGCATGCTTGTTGCTTGAACTGTTAAAAACTGCTGTGCCTTTAGAATCATCCGTTTTACTTTCCCGGTTCACGTTCTCGAATGAAAAGGAAAATATTGTGAACGCGCAAAAAATTTGTTCCCGAATTTCGAAGAACTTTTTTCAAAGTCCATCTAATCGATTCATTTAGACCATTTTTAGATCAAAGTCCGTCCGTCTGCCTGTCCGTGTGTCTAACTCTGTGTAATCGTCCATGATACCTCCCAAATGATACATCCAATTGAGCTGAAATTTGGTTTGCGGCCATGGTATAGGCGTCTTATAAACTTATGTGATTTTGGTTGAAATCCGCCATCAGAGGGCGCACTTTTTGCATCGTATTAATATCGGAATTTTTGACGTACGGACCTCAAATTGATTATGTAGATGTTTTTTTGGTTCAGAAACACATTCTAAAATTTTAGTTTGGATATGTTTCAACAATATAACCCCAATCTCTTATTTTTTCAAGATGTCTAAAATGCAGCTTTTACTAAAAAAAATCATATTATCATTGTTGAACTTCTGATCTAAAAAATTCAAAAACCGTTTCGAGACAAGACATCAGGCATCGTGATTATATCGTTAGTATTTGAAAAAAAAATTGTTGGGAAAAACCGGGATCTATTGAACTAAGCACAATTTTGCAATGCTTCACATCCCACCCTGTAACGAATGTAATTGAACGAATTGGAAACTCTTGCCAACGGAGTAGATTGCTGGAAGATGTATCTGAGCAACTGTGAAAACAAAATCGGAATCGGTTGAGACAATCTAAAGTTACATCATTTTGAAAAAGGACAAAATTTTCGATAACGACAATTCAAATGTTGAACAGTTTATATACAGCAGAAATTCGCGACTTCTTCTAACTCTTTGTTTCCAAGCTGTCTTCTTATGTTGACCATATTCTTACGTCCCTTGCATACCAACATTTCAGTCTTATTCTATTCTATAGTTCTATTATATGTATATATGCTCTAGTTCTAAGAATTCAAGGGCAATTCACGGTTGCAAATAGTTACAGTCCCACAAAGTCAAGCCATATCAAATTCCCTCTAAAAACTGGTAAAGAGAGCCATGGCCCAAAGAAGGTAAAAAAAGGGAAGTCAAGAAATAAACATGGCCTTGATCAAAAGACGCATAGCATGTGAGAGGAGCCCCCACGCACCGGGTCAAGAATTTTAGATTGTAAGGAACGACAGAGAATTAAGGATTAACAAACAAAAATTACTTAGTTCGCACTCGTACGCCAAGTCACTTTCATCTTTTTATATAGTGTCTAGAAGCTGGGCTCAAATTTAAAATTGTTGTCATATTGAACACCCTGTATTTTAATATGGGAATCGATTCGGTTTTTCATCCTGAGTATAAGTATTCTTCACACTTTATAGGTTTGCCAACGAAACACTCGACTACACACATTTGAAACACAATCGATAAAATTTTTGAAAATATCGAAAAATGATTTTTTTTCAAAAGAAACTTGGTGAATTTTTCATTATTATGGTAAAATGGATCTGATTATGGTTTTAAATTTCATCTTACTCAACTCAACTTTACAAACTTGGAAACAAATATTTTTCGATATTTTTTGAAACTTTATAACATTTTTTCGGACTTTAGTTACTCGGAACTTCAGCAAATTTTTTCATATGTATTTTGTTGAATAAGATATATATTTATGATCAGGATTAAAAGCGGAATCGATTCCCATATTAAGATACAGGGTGTTCAATTTGAGAAAAATTATGACGGTAAACATGGACTTATCAATAGAGCTAAGACAGCATCACAGTTTACTGTACGATAAATCTGTCAAGATTTTATAGACAAAAATATCACTTTTGTCACTGCAGAAGGACCGCCCAAGGGACCACCCACATTTCCCGCGAAATTTGGAATGTCACCACAAACCATCATCAACATATTGATAATAATACCAACACCCTGTTGGCGAGGCAGTAATACTCTCAGAAGCTTTATCAAAGAAGAAGAAAATACAACACAAGGACAGCGTTCTGATGAATACTAGATAATCACCTACCATGCGGTTATTCCAAAATCTGTAGAGTTGCATTCAAATAAATTGAATTGAATTCAAGTTGGTGGGTTGCCTAGGAATTCAGGGGTTTGAGCAGATAGCTGGGATCCGTGCAATATCAAAAGGTGTGTGCAGCTTAGAATGTTTTCAACTCCAGCTTGAGAGACACGACCATATTATTCCATAATTTTTCCATGATACAAACCTATATATCCCATACACTTTCTATTTTCAGTAGAATGACTTTTTGGAGCAAAAATAAAGTGACAAGCTGGAGCGCTGGGAGAATACGGCCGATGGCCGCTGATAGTTTCGCACCAAAACTTTGCTGGTGTCATCAGCCGTAGTCGTAGCCCCCCAGCTTGTCACTTTATTTTTGCTCCAAAAAGTCGTTCTACTGAAAATAGAAAGTGTATGGGGTATAGTTACAAGCTTACGAATTCAGAAAGGCCCCAGCAAAGTAGTTTCTTAGTTTCTATAGTCATAGATTTCTACCATTTTCAGCCTGGAAGAACCATGGAAACATGATCATTTCTCATGGGCGTCAGAACGACACAAGTTATATAAGGACACATTATATAGGTAAAACCAACTGCAAAAATCTGAATGTCGTTGAAAAACGGACTCGTCAATAATTTTCGGGAATTTGGAGACTTTGAAAGTCTTGTCACCTCGGCGAAGTGGGAAACCAGAGCGTAGTCTGTGCCAGAGCTCATTTATCTCGACGCACTTTATTAGTGAGCGGAGTGGGCTTGTTCGAGGAACGAAATGCTTCGGCGACAAACACTCAAACAGCCTTTTCAACAGAATACTTAACGCTTTAACGGTGACAGTCACTAAACTTATTAAAGGAACGGAATGATTCACTTTGCCTCAAATAGTTAGACTTATCTAAGGGGACGGAACGGATTAGGTACTTTGGGTAGCCTTCGATGATTGTCAATTGACATATCTAAGGGACAAGGGGAATGATTAATGAAGGCTGCTTGTCAATAGACCTATCCAAAGTACAAAATGCTAGTCGGCGACTGTTATGTTAATGTCCTATGTCCTGATTCAAGAGACGGATTTTTTTGGCCTTCGGTGATTGCCAATTTATAATCGACCGTCATAAACTCTGCCACTGAAAATCCCCTGCTCTCCGCATGGAAGTCATGGTCATGCATTCACAAAAAAATCTGCCGGTGCCAAGACTCATATCCTCTAGGATAGGAAGAGTTCGAAGCTCAGACGAACAGACGGCAATTGGTTTTGTGAGTATTGGAGTGTTCTAGGAAACTTAGCTGAAAATGTTCGTGACACGAAAATTCCAAATATCGTTGACTAATTCATTTTTGCAACGAAATCTTTTCCTGGAATATTTTACCGAGAAGTTTAGTCAAGCATCAAGTACTGGGTATTTCGTAACTATAGGTGAGTATACCTGGAGGAGGAGAGTATAGGTACCTACCTACCTGCACAAATCGGAAATTCCATTCAGGTGAAAAAAAATCCTAGAGCTTAGATTGCATTAAATGCCGATAAGACATGCATGTATAGTGCGCGGATTTATTACTATTTTATTTTTACTATCACATTATCTAATCCGAAAATACACACTTTGCAGGCTTGCTTTCAAGGAAAATAAATTAATGCAAGTTCGAGTCAAGGTCATTATTGCGATCGCTACAATTTGTTCCTGTCTATTAACAAATTTTGCATAGATACCTCACCTATATGTATAGGTACCTACATTGTATAGGTATTAGGTACCTACAAAACCTACATAGTTACCTGCTGCCTACTCTGTCTGTCTGTGTATTTTAACAAGTAACAAAGTGAGCATGGGTATCGTGAGTGCATTTTCGGGAGTCCCAAAAGTATACCACATGAAATCATCAATTTTCATACACCTACAATTCGGGTACCTATAGGTACCTCAATTTTTGAATTTCATCAAAATTGAAGCATACATGATTATTGACATGAGAAGACTTCTGGAATATTCAGCTAAAAAATAATGCATTTTTTTAATGCTCTTCTGGAATATTCAGTTAAAAAAAAAAATGCATTCTTCTAGAATGCTTCTTGTCCATATAGATCCACCGCACAACAATGATACCTTCCTTGGGGATAAATCAATCGAAATAATTCTTCTATTAAAATTTCCCTAATATTTCCGCCTGGACCTTTCATTCGCAGGGATGTATGCATGAATCGGCAGCTACCTCGATTGTAAAGTTTACACCTCGGTTTACACTGCAGTTTTAAATACGAACTCGTTGAAAATTACCCGAAAAAAATTGTATCTTTGATAGCAATAAAGAAATGAAAATGACTTTTAAACTGAAATCGGTTCATATCTTTCTCCACTACACATTACATCCGCTGCGTTTATGCATGTATCTGTAACGGAACGGTTCACAAATTTTCTTGATGACGAAGTTTACACCCCAGCGTTAAATACCCACTTTTCAAATATTTCACTTTTTTTAATCACGCGGCATTACCAATTTTTTTGTGCCTTTTCCCATCAGCAGAAAATTAGCTATCATTGGTAAAAAACCCGATAGCGCTACGACTTTTCGTTTAGAAATTCAACTACAAGATAAAAGGACGGGCGGACAGACGGACAGACAATAGCGGATTTGCTACGAAGATGCGTGAAAAACTAAAATTAAACTTGTAGTAGGAATATTATGCAGTAAGATGCAAGCAACAGTTGCATTTCCAGTTTGAAGTATTCTTGAGTGCTCTAGCCCTTGCAATGCCCTGCCTAAAATTCTTATGCCCATTTCCCCCTTTTTTCCCGTTAGGTAGGTACCTATGTCCCATATCAATGAGCAACGAAACGCCGTGCAATCATCTGCATGCCTAACTTTACGTGGCGTAGGTACCTACCTACCTACCTACAGCAGTTCCACCACACAACACCTGAATTCGTTTGGGGGCAAGGAACTTTCATTATTAAAATTAACCGTGCAGAGAGCATTTCGGAAGCGACACATTTTTTTATTTTCGAATATCTAGGTAGTTAGGTACAAAAATTACTTTCAAAGGAGATACAATCGGTACCGGTGTCCGGTATTTCCGGCTGTCTGGCTGTTTCATCGCAAATATTTTGACCCAAGTTTTGACAGGTTCTGTACAGGTATCGAGGAACGAGCTCACAAGCAAACTAAGCACGTGCTTAGGCATATCAAGGTATAAAGGGGCACATTACACAAATTTGTATGAATTTTTTCTACGACCACTTATGAAAGCGACGTTTCCTACATGTTCTTCACTCTTCGGAAGTACCAAATATCACACAAGTGTGGTATTTTCGAAAACCGCACGCTACTTGATTATCTAGACATTAATGGAATTGATCATCTGCGAAATCGACCTTTTCTAGCTTTTCCGCCACAATTACCACTGCCACTGAAGTTTTCTTATGCATACGCTCTTGTCCAATCATTTGATCGTAAATAACGATCAAATGATTCACAATCATTTACAGCCCCGAATCATTCACGGAACACGGAATTTCGAATCAAGTTTCTTTCTCAAAGGCAAAAAACTGCTGAATTTTGAATTGTTTCACTTTCTCGTTTGTTCGACTTGTCATTACATGAAAAACTGTAATAAATTGAATTTTTACCATAGATCTCACACTTCCTACTTCATCTAAAATTGTGTTATTCATATTTTATTATTTTTCAGTTCAGTTTCAAGTATGAAAAAACTTGGAACCTTGTCATTCACTCATGTTTGGATTGTTGCATTAGCTAAAGCTTCAATGGCTAAAATAGCGGCGCAACTTGTGACGTGTTGTTTAGTAAAAAATGATGGTTTTATCTAATGATAGCTACAAAGGCGCAGAGCGGACATGGAAGATATTTATTTGTATAGCGACTTTTTTCTGTCAATTCCCACTTTATTCTGGCAATTGCGACTTTTTTCTGTCAATTGACACTTTATTCTGGCAATTGCCACTTTTTCCTGTCAATTGACACTATTTTCTGGCAATTGCGACTTTATTCTGGCAATTGCCACTTTTTTCTGTCAATAGTGCGTTCTCCTAACCCGACGGCGCAGATGCAACATGGACGCAACTGTCGCTATTTAGTGCCAAATTTGAAACATCCAGACAAATATCGATTTTTCTATGGAACACCAGGCTATTTCATGAATAAGCCTCCAGATAGATACAAAAAAGTTACTAGAAATGTGAAGGAGAACCAGTCGCAAGCCAAATTTCTATTTTGTAAAGTTCTTTCTTACAAAATAATGGAAATATTGGAAGTTCGTTGCTTACTTCGCAAATGATCCACAGTCTGTTGATCGCGATGTTGTCAGATTTGGCATGGCTGCCGTTACCAATAATAATTTATATTGCAATTACTGTCACCTGAAATAGTCACTATAAAATCAATTTATTTTGCAAGATGTTTCCTTGCGCATTTATAGTTTAGAAATCTGACACCATACTGCATGAAAATTCAAAATTTGAAAATTGCTATATCGAAATAATTGAAATTTATATTTCTTGTTCACTTGGCAACCCCGAACAAGGCTTCTGCCGTTCTCCTGCCTGGCTTCTGGGCCGGAAAGTTTTATGCAATCCGCAGTACATTGATGTAGCAAAGATTGCCTAAAACGTACCGTGTGAGAGTGGCTCTTGCGGCTCGCCTACCTTTGGCCCCAGAGGCTTTCAGTTAGAGGAGAGTCAGAGGGGGCCCTGATCAAAACTTCCACTCCACGTGTTCGCGGAAACTGAATAAAATGAAACCTTTTTCTTCATCGTATCGACTCTCGGTTCTACACTTGTTATGAGGCAGTGTTTATTTCCATTTTTTCTTGTAAGAACCGGAAGCGTACCTTCCTATTCCACCTTCAAAATGATTGTTTTCAATTTTTAAAAGATTAAAATAACATCAGACTCACAACTCACAAACAGTGAGCATCAATATTTGAAAATTTCTCTTACACAAACGATTATTGATAGGTTTTCCAATCATGTTACGTGTTAACAGACGCTATTTGTCTGGAAGTTTCATATCAAGCGCCTAAATAGTACGCGCATGGGCCCGGATAACAGGTAAAATACACAGTCCTATTGACACTTTTTTCTGTCAATTGACACTTTTTTCTGTCGATTGACACTTTTTTCTGTCGATTGACACTTTTTTCTGTCAATTGACACTTTTTTCTGTCAATTGCGACTGTAGAAATTAGGAAGTTGTACTCCTTATCGGGGAAATGAAGATGGAGCCTTGGAACATTTCCCGATGAAAAGCTTAGAATTTAGATCCTCAGGGGTGGCCAATGGGCACACTGGATTTCATGGTGGCGCTGCCATTTTGGTAACCATATTCAAATTTCTTATTAGTGGTACGATTTTCCTGAAACTTGGAACTTACCCTTGCTCGAGCCCTTGCTTCGTATGATCACTCTTATTTTTAAGCTGAGTTTTATGATCCGCTAGAGCGGATTCAGAGCTAATGAATCTCAAGCGGATTCATACGAGACAAGAGTACCTACGTTTCACGTTTCACGACAATCGTTCAAATAATAAGAAATTTCGATGTGGCGGTCAAGATGGCGCGTAATCATGAAACTGAGCTTGAAAGTAGGAATGTTCATACGAGATCAGAGTAAGTTCCGTTCGAGGTTCCGTTCCACTGATGAGAAATTTCAATATGGCTACCAAGATCGCAGCGCCACCATGAAATACAGTTCGTCCATAGGCCACCCTTAAGGGCCTTAGCTATTGATCGGAAAAAGTTTTAGGGCTCTAGCTTCATTTCCCGAGAAGGAGTACAACTTCTCAACTCTTACACGCGGACAGACAGACGTACAAACCGGCCATATAAACATCATTTTCTATCGAAATGTGCTAAAGTCACAATTGACAGGAAAAAAGTGCCAATTGACTGAAAAAAATTGCAATTGCCAGAGTAAAGTCGCAATTGCCAGAAAAAAGTGTCAATTGACAGAAAAAGTGGCAATTGCCAGAATGAAGTGCCAATTGACAGGAAAAAGTCTTCAACTGCCAGAATAAAGTGGCAATTGACAGAAAAAAGTGTCAACTAACAGAAAAAAGTCGCAATTGCCAGAATAAAGTGGCAATTGACAGAAAAAAGTCGCAATTGTCAGAATAGATTGCCAATTCACAGAAAAAAGTCGCAATTGCCAGAATAGAGTGGCAATTGACAGAAAAAAAGTCACAATTGCCAGAATAAAGTGGCAATTGACAGAAAAAAAGTCGCAGTTGCCAGAATAAAGTGGCAATTGACAGAAAAAAGTGTCAATTGACAGAAAAAAGTCGCAATTGCCAGAATAGAGTGTCTATTGACAAAAAAAAATCGCAATTGCTAGAAAAAAAATCGCAATTGCCAGAATGAAGTGGCTATTGACAGAAAAAAGTCGCAATTACAAATAAATATCTTCCATGTCCGCTCTGCGCCTTCGTAGATAGCGGTAAATTTTGGCGAAACAAATTTGAATTATTCTTGTTAGTTTGAAAACTGCCTTATGATTTTACTGTCATTTTTCAACATAAATACTCAACACATTATCATGCAAAGATACACAGTGCCACAACGAGTCGACGTTATTGAAATTTATTACCGAAATCAACTCTCCATACGCCGAACATTTTTCGTACCCTGCGTAAAATTCATGGTCCAAATAACGGCGATTTCAATTGGCCAGCGTGATCTTGCGATGATACGCCCCTGGACTTTTTTCTGTCGGGGTATGTGAAGTCCCTGGTATACAAGAACAAGCCTAGAACCATTGAAGCCCTGAAGGGCAATATTGTGCGTGTTATTACTGAAATAGAGCCCGATATCTGCCAGACAGTTGTTATCACAAATTGGACTTTCCGTCTGCCCGCCGGTAGACAAAGTCGAGGAGGCCATTTACTAGATGTTATTTTCCTCACATAATGTTGAAAACTGTTCTTTCACATAGAGTAAATTAGATATCGTTTACCCCGACACAATTTGTTCAATTTCAATTTGAAGTTCTTTACTCTTATTGAAAGACCCTTTACTTATAATCGGTGATCAGTAAGCGGTTCAACGTTTCTCTATTGTCTTGTCCTGATCTCATTTTCTACTGACTTGCGGCACCCTGTACACACGCCTTATTGTACTTTTACCTTATTTATCTTTGATTGATAAAATAAGAGGCTGTGTAATAAGACTGTGACATTTAAATTTAAAGAAAACGTTCCAAATCAATAAAAAGACCACCCCTCATGAAAAACGGCCGGCTTGATCTTGAACTTGAGGGGTGCGGATTTCCCCCAAGTTATCGTAGCGTTACGTTGCTAGGCAAGCCGTTTCCATGGAAACTTTTTACTCATCCTTCCATGTGGTCACTTTTCCGATGTCTTTGATTTGTTTTTTTTCTACACTTGATTATTATACCCTCGATTATACCTTATAATACCAACTATCACCGAGAGAACTCGAGAGAACGTCAAGCGGCCTGCAATTTCCCAAATTTATATTTTCCTGTAGACTCCACAGAGCTCACAGACAACTTGAGGCACGACAAAAATATTTTGCCTGAACTTCAGGCACGACAAAATAATTTTGCTTGTACCTATAGGTAAGTACCTCTCATTAAATTTTGCCACTGTTCCATACCGGAATCTTTTCTAGATTGGGCACGCATTAAAAATGAAATTTGAGAACAATTATCAGTAATAGAGGAAAAACTCACATAATTATTAAGGTTATTCCTCCTGTTTGTTGAAGAAAAAAGCACACCACTTCACGACGATAACAATATACGACACGGAAATTTCACTCAAGAAAAAATGTTACGGCTGGCTTTACCCGAAATTTTCTCAGCAACACGCATTTTCGACACACTCTGAGAACTGTGCACGCAAGAAAAATAGAAAAGTTTTTGTCTCGTTTTTTTTTCTGGAACGAATAAGAAATGAGCGACAAACGAAAAGCACGTGTCGGCAAAATGTTACAGCACGTGTGTTCCGTAGTAGTAGCGGCGTGGTCGATGACGGAACCACTTGTACATGTGAAAGGCTACAAGACTACTAACTAAAACGGTGTTGTTACTTGCTGGTTTACTACTATCCCATGCCCAACCAAGAGCGAGTAGTGGCATGCGTCGTTTGATGCAAAGGGTTGTGTGTGGCTTGGGGAACTCGGTTTTCAAAGAGGTAGAGGAAGGTAGGTACGTACAGAAGGGACAGGTGTTGAAGTTGAATGAATGAATTACTCATTGAAGTCTGGTTTAACTTTTTTTCCTTCCCCTCTCAGAGCTCAATAAATAAATAAATAGATAAACAAATAAATGGGTCGAGAAAGCGAAGTTCCCGGACTTGACATTCAAATAGTTCTATAAATAAATCGCAAGTTTTTGGCGTAGCTTGTGGTGGCAATTGAATGGCTCTGATAATGCAAGAAATTGATAAGGATGTGGTTTTATCAATGGTCGGCAAAAAAATCAATGAACAGAGACGTAACGGAAATTTTAGTTTAGTAGGTGCTGGAATTTTTAAAGACGTGTACGTACTATATTTACTACCTACGTCACGTGTATTTCCGAAATTTTTTGTAATACCTACCTACAAGGTGTTCACGCGAGATAGGACCTCCCTTCAACTAAACTATTCCGCTTTCAGTAAGTATTTTGAAAAATCAAAAACGTAATAATCCTTGATAATTTTTCTCGTGCTTTGCGAATATTGTTACCGCAATTTTCTATATTTCATATTTATGTTCTCTAATTTTTCTTTAGCCAACTCGATGAAAAAAAAACGCGTTAGGAAAGCAAAACAATTTTTCTTCATCATCAGGGATGCTTTTCGCATTTTAGGGGATTTTTTTTTGCTTGTGCTAATGACGGTCGGGGAACGCGACATCATAAATGGACGTGATTGGTCCAGATAGAAAAATCGCTCCGCTCAGCTCAGTACAGCCACGAAAAATCTCTTGTCCTGAACAACTGTCCTGATAAGGCTAACAAGGTGGTTCATCCTAGAGTAATTATCCCATAACGGTCTTACCGTTCAAGGTAAAAAAAAAAGATATAAGAGAAAAGTTATATGTATGGTTTGATGAAGCCGAGAATGAAACCAAGTTGAGAAGTTATTTGAGAAAAAATCACAAGTCTCGTATATTTTTGTAACCAGCATTAAAAAACTGCATAGACTTCATAGTCCGGGGACATAGGGTCAAAAAAGGCTTGGCCGTGTGCAACTTCTTGAAGATATATGAAGCTTTACCACACCCAGTTACTAGACCGTCAAGGATCGTGAAAAATTATGGTGGAACATTGACATCTGCTGATGCAAGCAAATATGGTGGAGGCGCCAATATAGGCTCCATCTGGTAGTAAGAAATGGGCTGGCTGTACCTCGTTTGTTTTGTTATTTTGTAGACAAATGAATTCTCTTATTATTCCATATCTAAATTCACAAACGTCATTTCGGGAAACTGTCAAAATTGTCTTCAGAAGATATGCTAAATCCCGGTATTTTTTTAATGTTATCCGGTATTTTTGGAACTTGGCAGTATTAGGTGTAGATCTAGAGGTTCCCCTTCCAAATTTCCGCTTTTCCACTTCGTATCTTTGCGGTTTTGGCCGCCAAATTGAAAAAATGGCACAATAAAAAAAACAGTTTTCCGTCATTTGTCAATATCTTCATTTCAGTCAATGTGAGGTGAGAGCATATAATGCGAATGGAAGCTCATTCAATTCTCTACGATTTGACACCTTACTTATCTATGTGCTACTTCCGGTTTTTGGGTTATGGTTTTTAGAACTCCCTGAAGCATCAACTTTTGCCTTTCAATCAGCATGTTAAGTTGATCCCAGCTCAACGTGGCAGTCAAATTAAGCATAAATAATGATCAGTTGTCAACCACGGACCATAACTATCCAGAAAATCACTCATTGTAATGATTGTTATGCAACTACAGGGTGAACTAGGTATAAGGGCAAATTGACTTTGAAAAGGTACCTATAGCTCAAAAACCGTAAGTCGCACATAGGTGGTTCAGATGTAAAATTTTAGAGAATTTGATGGACCTCCATTCTGATATAAATTCTAAAATTTTATGACAAATCAAACAAACATTTTTCAAAAATTTGTTTTTCTTGGTGGCATATTGCCACAATGATGGCCAGAACAGCTAGCAGAGATGCGAAGTGGAAAAGTGAATATCCTGAATGATAATCACAAATTCCATTATAATAATGAGATTCAAATGTATCTGATATCCTCTAAATGCTATAATTATAGACACGACGCACGTAAATGACTGGTATGTCAAATTGTAGAAAGTGGAATGGGCTTTTTTCCGCATATACACGTTTTAATCTTTGGTCGGTTGAATTCAAAATATTGACAAAAACTCGACAAAAAACTGGTTTTTGAGAGTCATTTTTAAATATGGCGGCCAAAAAGGCAAAGATGCCAAGTGGAAAAGTGGAAATTCGGAAAGGGCCCCTCAAGATCCATAATACTGTCAAGTTTAAAAAATATCGGATAACCTTCAAAAAACGCCGAAATTTAGCATATTTTATAAAGACAATTTTGACAGTTTTCCGGAATAACGTTTGTAAATTCAGATATGAAATAATAATAGAGAATTCTGTTGTCTATGAATGAATGACGAATCAGATGTTAAAACCGTTGGAAAACAAACGAGCTACATCCAGTTTCTTATTACCAGATGAAGCTCATTGTGGCGCTTCCACCATATTTGCCTGCAGCAGATGCCAATATTCCATCATAGTTTTTCATGCATGGTCCTTGATGACCCAGAGAAATCGGTTAAGATAAGACATAGCTCTTTATATCTTCACGAAGCTGGACACGGCAAGACCTATGCCCTCGTGCTATTATGTACTACAATAATGATTGAACACCCACAGTGTCGCAAAAATTTATATTTTTACAGCACTCTTTTCAGTACAGAAAATCGTAATAAACATATTCGAAAATTACGAAACAAATTATCAGGGCTTTTAGTTTTTGATTTTTCAAAATATCTTGAAAGGGAAGCGTTTGATTTGTCCAATCTCGCGTATAAACACCCTATATCTTTTGTATGTATTCGCATCAAGAATGAGTAATTGCACTGCATTGTCTTCACGAACTTCACTACTATAATGAGCCATTTCGTTCAGGCAGATGCGCATGCGCGAAGGCGCCAAATTTTGAAAACTTTCGTACATCTGTCAGTTTGGATGGCAACGCTGCTTTGTCTAGCCCCCTGACCAGATACTGGTTCTTGGCTGTCACTTTTAACACACCGTAAACGCATCTCTTCGTAGCTCCTTTGAACTTCCTTCGCGGTAAAACAATTTTCAACAAGTTGTGTTCTTTCGTCAAAATATGAGTGAATGAAAATGGAGATTAGGTAGAAACGAGAAGTGTTATGTTATAATTATTGTCACAAGTGACATTTTCCGCCGATCTCTTGTTGCTTCGAGCGCTGTTGTCATTTCCGTTGTTCCTGTAGTTACTTCCACCTTCCACAAATAATCACTGAATTTAATTCTAATTTCCTTCCATTTCCTTCAAAAACCAAAATGGTACCTATCTAACATTCAACCAAATTATTTGTGGAATTTTGGGTGCACTATGCACTACAATATTTTCTAGTGCTAATTTTCAATATCGGTATCTACATTTAACGATATTATTTGTGAAATTTTGGGTGCACTAAAACAATTTCTGGTGTTCACTCAAAAAAATCTCAAACAAACGAACGACCGAGGAAACGACCTATTTAAAAGAAGGTAGGTATGGTCGCTCTAACTGGAAGGAAAATTTGGTTTTATCTTCATTGACCTAATCGGAGAGAATGGACCAAGAAAAGTACCTATTAAATGGTACTAAGTAGATAGTTTGAGTACTTTGAGTCGTGGTTTGAGTTTATAATTTTAGAACCTAGTAATTTCATTGAATTATGAATCACCTGTACCTCGCCCTGTACTGTCAGTGTACGCGATTATAAGCTCTCTGTATAACTATATATAGCCCAAAAATAGAAGGATGAATGAAAAGAGATGAAAACAGAAAAATTGTTTGATTGAAAAAGTGAAGAATCTCGTGAAGAACCAAATACCGTATGTTCGTTAAAATCATGAATTAGGGCAGGCTGTGAACTTCGAAACGTATGTCCAAAATGTATTCCATGACGACGGCTCATCATGTTGACATCAAATTTGAGTGATTATTAATAAATTCACGACCTACGTTTTTACTTCCATAGCCTGCCCTAATTCATGATTTCAACGAACATACGGTAGAATTCCAGATGTATCATTTTCATTCATCTCTAGCTTGTTGCAATCATCTTATAAAATAATGATTCACTCTTTATCATTTTAGAATGAGGAATATGAGCTGTGGTCTCGATTCAGCATCCAGTCACGTGTCACGTGTGTTTAATTGTTCAAGTTTCTCTCATCAGAGATAAAATTACGGTAATGGCAAAAAAAAAACAGTATTTTTATTGCTTCAATCAACTGCATCTTTTTAATTTTCATCCTATTAATCTGTCAAACACAAGTGTGTCACTGCTAAAGATGGAAGATGATTTTTTCTAAAAATAATGAAAAGCCGCAACACCGACCGGGCCATGTCTGACACTGAGAAAGACTGAACTTGCTTTTGGACAGGTATTCGCTTGCTAACTGCCAACTACATGGGTATAGTAAACTGCTCAACAATTGAAGTGGTCCACTCGAAAATTTCGCCCGATTTCAAATACAGATATCTTGGAAAAAAAACGACCGATTCTCAAAAGTGCAGTGTTTTTCGATAGCTTATTCTTTTCACTATAAGGTGCCCCGATAGACCAAACAATTGATTACATAATGCATAATATACAGGGCGACAACAAAAAGAGTGTTGAAATGTTTCATTTTAAAGCACGTCCCACTTTTGCAAAAAAATTCGCTGAGTCTTTCCGAGTACATTTTTTAGAAGTGCACATCCATGGCTCGAAACGGTTTTTGAAATTTCCGCCTATCTTCTTTGGTTACAGGGTGATGTGAAAGAAACAACTTTTTGTTTTTCTAGTGGTAACTTTTTTATTTGTTGACCGATTTCCAAAATTTTGAGCTTATGTTGAAGCGAAGACCTCAGGTAAGAGGAATCGATTAACATAATTGAATTAACACTTCATTTCAAAAAGGGGGGTTGCATCAAATGTGACATAAGCATGAAATAAGGCTGAAATCCGATTTGGGGAAGTTTTTCAAGAAGAATCAACTTGACGTTAAAGAAATCACTCGTCACGAACATTTTGTCAGTCTCGCTTATTTGGGGCAACAATTAATGACGGAAAACCCAAATTAAGACTGCATGTTTTCACAGGAGAACCGATGCTCTTGCTCACCTGAAAATACACGTCACCTATGTTACGAGAATCACTGATCGAGTTTCCTTCGCGATTTGGACAGTCAACAGAGGGTCGACAGAAACAGTCAAGAGTAACGATAAGTACGTGTGTTTTCAGGTGAGCAAAGGCATCAGTTATCCTGTGGAAATATGCAGTCCCAATTTGGGTTTTCCGTCGTTAATTGTTGCCTCATATAAGCCAGACTGATCTTAAAATGCTCGCAATGAGTGTTTCCTTCAAAGACAAGTTGATTCTTGTTAAAAAATCCCCCCAAATGGGATCTCGGCCTCATTTCATGCTTAGGTCACATTTGATCCAACCCCTCTTTTTGAAATTATGTGTTGATTCATTTCTGTGATTCGATTTCTCTTAACTGAGGTCTTCGCTTCAACATAAGTTCCAAATTTTGGAAATCGGTCAACAAATAAAAAAGTTACCACTAGAAAAACAAAAAGTTGTTTCTTTCACATCACCCTGTAACCAAAGAAGATAGGCGGAAATTTCAAAAACCGTTTCGAGCCATGGATGTGCACTTTAAAAAAAGTACTCGGAAAGACTCAGCGAATTTTTTTGCAAAAGTGGGACGTGCTTTAAAATGAAACATTTCAACACTCTTTTTGTTGTCGCCCTGTATATTATGCATTATGTATTCAATTGTTTGGCCTATCATTGCACCTTATAGTGAAATAAATAAGCTATCCAAAAGCACTGCACTTTTTGGAATCGGTCAATTTTTTTCTGAGATTTTCGTATTTGAAATCGGGCGAAATTTTCAAGTGGACCACTTCAATTGTTGAGCAGTTTATATGATGTGAACTTGCGACTTCGAAGAAGAATTTTCAAGAAGTACCCAGGTATAAATGGCAAACTGACACCAGGACAATGTTCTTGCAGTTTTCCACTATTTATACCGGGTGTTTATAAACGTCTGTGATCGCGGCAGGCTTTGGTCAGGTCAAAAGTCGCAGTGAAAGGCACGATTTGAAAGAGTGATAGGAGATTCCAAAGGCGATATGATAACAAACGTTTATAAACACCCGGTATTAGAAAATGATCCGCTGCAAAAGCTAGTACACTTATCAAAAGCCGCCTGTAGGTACTGTGGCGTTGTCATCTGGCCGGTCAATACGAAATTGTAGTCAGAAGTTGTCTGAACTTTTTCGCCGAGCTCCCCAAGTCAACTTCGCGTCATACATTTGAAGCCCAATTTTTGGAACCGAGGAACAACTCATCACGTGATGTTGCCAAGGTGACAACCAATCACAGACCTGGTTGCCTATAGTTAGTTCCATGTGACAAATCACATGTGTCCCAAAAATAGGGCCCCTGATGTTCTTTGACAGATTTGAGTTTTCACCTTGATGATAGTGATAGCTTAACAGCTAGTGAATTCTAACAGGTCAGTGCCAGTTCTATGGTGCCAGTTGATTGACTCCAGGCGAAATGCATACAAGCTGTTGTAAAACAAAGGTTTTTTCATTATCTTCCATAAAACTGCACTTTTCATTGGTCACTATTCTATTCATAAGCTAAAGAATTCACTATCAAAGAAAATTCTCGAATAACTATAGTCCAGAGCATATGTAAATAAAAACCATTTCGTGGGATTTTGAATGAAAGAGCATAGCGACCATGTGGAATACATTCCTTGAATGGGCAGGAATCACACCTCATCGAGTGTTTTGCTTGAATTTCTTGTAAGGGATTTATACAGGGTGAAACAGGAGAAAAAAAAATTATATTCCGTGAACTATAAAAAGTGGAGGGGTAGGTACAAATCACCAGGTGGATGCCCGACTTGATGCTTCTGAAGGTTTTGCTTGGAAAATTGACATTCGTGGTAAATATAGTGGAAAACAAGAAAACTTGAAAATTAAATTTATTTTTTTGAAAAAATCATTGTTGGAAAAACGAAACCGTGTCGGATTTAAAGATTAACCTACACGACGCTCAATGCAATCTACTTCCGATATCAGTTGGATTTTTTCGAACAAAGTCGATCCCCCACCAGAAAAGGACAGATGAGTTGAGTCCTGCACCAAACACAGGTCGTCCTGGTCAAAATCCAAACGATCGGCCGTCTCCGGTGGTAACGGCCGGGGGTAAATTTGAAAACCCGTAACGTCCAACTGGGGAATTGGTGGAAAGCTGCAACTGCGGGCTTGGTTTGATTCTTTTGTTTTGTTGCTTCCTACCAAATTTGGCTCCAATTCATCGGATAGATATTGAATAATTAAATGGCAAAGTTTTTTAGATAAGATTACGAAGCTGTGTGTGTCTGTATCTGTAATCTTCCACGATAAAAGCCGCAACGTTAATCTGATCGACTTGAAATTTGGTATGCGGACATGATTTTGCCGTCGAATGAGTCTGTTATTTTTTGGTTGACATCTGTCCAACGGAAATGTCACCATCAAAAATGACAGAAAGCATATATCACGAAACTTGATCCGCAATATGTCTTTTGAAAGCCCTTGAGAAACTGTATTCAAAATTGTTGAAAGTATTGCTCCGCATGGCATCTGTCAAATATTAAAAAATGTTGAAGTTCAAAGCTTTGTTATTTAATTCTCCAAAATTCATCCGATGGATTTGGACCAAATTCGGTAGAAATCAACACAATAACAGAATTGGATTACGTATGCAGTTTAAGTTTTCCATTTTTCCCTAGTCTGGAGCTACGAATTTTTATTGATTTTTTCTGTTTCACCTTGTATAAATTTCCTGCAAGAAATTCAAGCAAAACACCCGGTAAGGTGTGATTGCTGGTCATCTAAGCAATGTATTCCACATAGTCGCTATGCTCTTTCATTCAAAATCCCACGGGATTACATAAGCTCCTGGACTACTACCTATTTCATGATTAAATTCTTTGCAAGCTTGTCGTGCCCCAAAACCAGTCGTGTGACAATTATTACTATATGTCTTATGAAACTCGTATAATAATATACTATTATTCAACCGGGAGTGACCAATCATTCACATAGATTTTAACCGTAATAGTAACAGCAACGCTAACCTTAGTGTAGAAGTTTGGATATGTACACTTCACTTCTACGCTAAGGTTAGCGTTGCTGTTACTGTTACGGTCTATGTAAATGATACTCAAGTCTTTAACTCTTTATGCCTATAATTTGCTAGTATTAATTATTTTCTATACAGTCCAGTCAAAGTTATACCAGTATACTATAATCCCGTATATTTTCAATAGACTGACCGAGAGAATGACTTTTTTGGAGCAGTAGCCGTAGCGCCCCAGCTTGTCACTTTATTTTTGCTCCAAAAAGCCATTGTTCGGAATTGTGAACGGTATACAGTTAAGGTGCGTTCAGTCAGCTTATTTAGCCGCAAGTTTTAATTTTAGTCGCAAGCGCAGCAACGCCCATTGGTTCTTAGGAACCAGCCTCCCCAGAACAGCCAAGAAGCGATGCAGCGCTTACGACTAAAATTAAAACTTGCGGCTAAATAAGCTGACTGAACGCACCTTTACTAGTTCAATTGTAGGCAGGTACCTCGGCAGGTACCTACCAATGAGTAATAGAACAGAATAACGCCTACCTGCCATTTACCAATTTTTTTGTTGCTGAATGTTTTACGACGCATCAACTACGAGGTTATTAGCGTCGACGGGACATTCAGTGGGTTTTTGGTACCAGTTTTTATTACTTCAATTGCCTACTGTTATAACTATGTGAGGGTGAGGCCTCAGTGTACTCTGATAGCACTCAACTCTGTAGTCAGAAATCCATTTTGTCTGTAACCGCTGTAGTCAGACAGGTGCAGATATGGCATAGAAAAGTCGGAACAATTTTTGGACAACACAAAATATCCATGGACGAGGCAGGATTCGAACCCGCGCGGTGTGTCACGACTGGCTTGGCGTGCCAACACCCAGACCACTCGGCCACCGCCGCTCCATTTACCTATTATAATGCATGATTAATATACTTAATGAGATCAAAATGTTCCACTATTCTGCAGAAAGTATTATGCACGTAAGTAGGTAGGTATCTAACAATGAATAATTCTGATACAATGTAGAGGTACCTACGGGTACCTAGATCTTTTTTTGTAAGGTACCTAACTATACCTCGAACTATACCTACTTGAAGGTTGAAGGTGCTTACCTTTTAAATTCTGGCCAATCGCAGCGTGACCCCTACATCGTAGACTTGAAAAATACAATAAAATATAAGAAAGCACCAACATGTTGAAAAACAGTAGCACATTTTTTTTATCACTTTGACACTTCTGGGGGTAACCTATACATATTACCTTTTGACGTTGACATCAATGAAAGCTTCATGAAATAAACCAATAAGCTACCTGTTCGTTTTTTATTATTACCTTTTGATTAGCTCTTCAAATAAATACACCTAACTTTTTTACGAATAACGAGAGGAAAGTTCAGAGGTAGAGTATCTACGAATACCACAGGGACCTGTGGGCGGAGCCTAATTGCGCGAACTGCGTACATCTAGTGCTCTGTCTAGTGGTGTACCTAGATTTGCAGTGGGATTTCAGGTTCTTTCTGTGACCTCTGGTAATGGTCCTTCACTCCAGCTGTCGGTGTTGCTTCCCCTATTCCAACACACGGACTCGTCCAAAACAATTTTTGTTTTTCTGTTCAGTCCCGCCCACAGGTCCCTGTGGTTGTGCCGTCAAGTCTAGTATTTTGTTCAACTTTGATCTTTCAATCACAGTTTCTTCAGACTTTTCGCAAAGCTTGTTGAACTGGGATCAGGTTCCCTCCGATACATATATTTCACTGTACTTCCAGAAAAATAGGCTGTGGTCATCGCATGAATGAAATTAGAGCGCAGGATAAGTTCAAAAATGACATAATTGAATTCATAATAATTGAATAAACATCATAACGAGATATACAGGGTGTTTCAGGGATGATACCAAAAAATTTAACTGTGGGTAGATCTCGTCAAAATATGACGAAAACCTATATACCATTTTGCAAAGTTCTGCCTGATAACGAAGATGCAGCCCCTCAAAGTTCACTTTTTTCGGATTTCAAAAATTTGTAACTCTAGAACGTTTCGACAAATTTAGCTTTAATTCACCAAAAGCTGGTTTGTCGTAATTATCTATCAACCTGCCAAATTTGGAAAGAATCCAACCAGTGGTGTAGGAGTTATGAGGGTCAATAATTTAGAAGCATCCGAAGAAAAGTTGACTTAAGGTGACCCCTCATAACTTCTACGCCACTGATTGGATTCTTTCCAAATTTGACAGGTTGATAGATAATTATGACAAACCAGCTTATGCTGAATTGAAGCTAAATTTGTTGAAACGTTTCTGAGCTACAAATTTTTGAAATCCGAAAAAAGTGAACTTTGGAGGGCTGTATCTTCGTCATTCGGCCGAACTTTACAAAATGGTACATAGGTTTTCGTCATATTTTGACGAGATCTACCCACAATTAAATTTTTTGCTATCATCCCTGAAACACCCTGTATACAGGGTGGTCCATTCTAGCGTACAGTGGCGCAGCCAAGGGGGGGGCTAGGGGGCTATAGCCCCCCCCAGACAGTCTCGCTTTTCCACCGAAGCAATGAAAAATTTTGAACAAAATAAAAAAATATTGTGTTCGACTGTTACCTTCTTCATCATTTAAAAAATAGATCATTAGTCTCTCTGTGTAAGAGTTTACTGCGATTGGATTGCGCGATTTTTTTTCAAGTTGTGCGGAGAGAGAAACTCTTCCTGTTTAAGGACGGAGTTGAATTGGTAAGATAAGCGTTGCGGAATCAATCCCTGTGGGTTTATTTCTTGACAGAATCTCACCATTTAGGTTTCTTCCGAAAGCTACAAGGATGCACTTTGGTTTGAGCTTATTGGCATTTCCAAGATCCAGAAATCAATTATTCATCCAAAAATAAAGAGAAAGACATTTTTCGATTTTGGAAATGCCAATGGGCTCAAACCAAACTGCATCCTTGTAGCTTTCGAGAGAGACCTAAATGGTAAGATTCTGTCGAAGAATGAACCCACAGGGATTATTGATTCCACAACGCTTATTTTACCGATATAACTCCGTCCTTAAGCAAGTATACTCACCTACCTATCAGGCTTATCTTGTAACTTCCCGTTCACTAACGACTCGTTAGCGATCGATTATCGTTCAGACTGCCAACTAACGACTCGTTAGCGAACGATTATCGTTCAGACTGCCACTATCGATAGATCTAACAAGAGCACGAAAAACCGTATTTCGTGAACAGCTGCGTTCGGCCGTATCGTTTGTATGTGCCGAACGATCGTGTATGACGTTTCTACGTGAGCGCAGCGCAGCTGTCAGTTTGCAAGTGTCATTACTACCATTTATTACTGACATTTTTCACAAACCCGGGAAATACTGAATTTAATACCTACTTCAATTTGAGGTAGGTAACATTGGTACCACAATAATCATACTTGAAAATAGAATGACCAAGGCCCTTTTTCCGGGGGGGGGGGGGTCACCTTTGGCGCAGCTCGCTTCGCTCGCTTTCGGTAGCCCCCCCCATGGCTAAATCCTGGCTGCGCCACTGCTAGCGTAATTATCCCATAGCGGTCTTACCGTTCAAGATAGAGAAAAAGATGTAAGAAAGAAGTTATATGGTTTGATGAGACCTATAACCTAAAATTATTTTCAGCTATACAGGTGTCCCATTTTGACGGGATCAACAAAACGTCAATTTTTTTAAATGGAATACCCTATATTTTTTTGCATTTTCGGATTCAGCTTATTCAACTGTCTTATGCCTGTATTTTTGTTTTCCAATTGTGTGGCAGTGACACCAACTAAAAATTAAAAACTGAAAAAAATCGCATTTCCACAGTTATCTTGAAAAAATCGTAGCGGCCTTGCTTTTCAAAACTAAGAGATGAAACTTGACATGGTGATAGCCAAGTCAAAGACCAATATCCCAATGTCAAAAAATTGTGATTTCTTGATACAGGGCGTTCACAAAAAAAAATCAAACTTCATAATTTTCAAAGTCTCATAACTCATTTTTTTCAAATGGCATGCCCCTAATTTCATAACAATATCTCATAGCTTTTTTATCCTCTTTCATTTTTACTAGGGGTACCCTACCCTTAAACTCCATTTTTTTCGAGATAATCGGAAATTTTCACAAAATTTGTGATTTTTTAAATTTTTTTCACAAATTGAGTTGGCCGTGATGAATGACAGACAAGCCAAATAGTACGCAAATCTCAGTTAGTCAGTCTGAATATTGTCGAACGAGGAAAAATGACTTTACGCGAGAGAAAATGATTGATATGATATTCTGGTAATAATCCAGATATCCAGGATCCCACTTTTTTCTGCGTTGAAGCCATTTTTTTTTGTTTGACAATATTCAGACCGACTAACTGAAAGTTGCGTACTATTTGGCTTGTCTGTCATTCATCACAGCCAACTCAATTTGTGAAAAAAAATTAAAAAATCACAAATTTTGGGAAAATTTCCGATTATCTCGAAAAAAATGAAGTTTAAGGGTAGGGTACCCCCAGTAAAAATGAAAGAGGATAAAAAAAGCTATCAGATAACGTTATAAAATTAGGGGCATGCTATTTGAAAAAAATGAGTTATGAGACTTTGAAAATTATAAAGTTTAATTTTTTTTTGTAAACGCCCTGTATCAAGAAATCGCAATTTTTTGACATTGGTATATTAGTCTGTGATTTGACTATCACCATGTCAAGTTTCATCTGTTAGTTTTGAAAAGCAAGGCCGCTACGATTTTTTCAAGATAACTGTGGAAATGCGATTTTTTTCAGTTTTTAATTTTTAGTTGGTAGCACTGCCACACAATTGGAAAACAAAAATACAGGCATAAGACAGTTGAAAAAGCTGAATCCGAAAATGCAAAAAAATATAGGGTATTCCATTAAAAAAATTGACGTTTTGTTGATCCCGTCAAAATGGGACACCTGTATAGCTGAAAATAATTTTAGGTTATAGGTCTCATCAAACCATATAACTTCTCTCTTACATTTTTTCTCTATCTTGAAGGGTAAGACCGCTATGGGATAATTACGCTAGGATGGACCATCCTGTATGTACCTATAAAACGTATACATACGACAATATCCTCCATTTTTTCAGAGCAAGCAACAGATAATCCCTTGCCGCCAAGCTGTAGCTTATTCGGGGTCATTTTCAAAAATTCGTAACTATATTGACCCGTGGGTCGTATCGATGTGGAATTTTTGTTGAAGAAACTTCAAATTCTTTTCCAAATTTAATTTGGTATATGCGGTGTTGATGTATTCAGAAGAACGGGTACTTGTCGGCATGTCATAACTTTTTAGATCCAGCCCTCGATCCAGCCGCTTCTGAAATGCAGCACTGCATTGGCGATTCCACAACACACTAAATTATTTTGATTGTAATAATTGTTTATCGTTATTTCGTCAAGATTTTTCTTGGTTAGGGTCCCAAGGCCATACGAGGCTATACCGATTGGAGTTGAAATTTTTCGCGAAAATTCTCTCGTCTAGGACTATAGATTCTGTGACAGACAGACAGACGGACAAAGCGAGAACATAAGCGCCTCCTCATTTGGAGATGTGCAGTAAAAGTTCACGAATGATTCAGATTAGGTGATATATGAATTATATGATTGTTTGCTTCCTCTCTTCTCTTTACTTGATGATTTTGTAGGGTAGCACTGTAGATAATGTTATGAAATGAGTTTCTCATCCAAATCTAGTCATAAAAATATTAATTCTTAGAATTAATGGCTTACTCTTATGTACCTACCTACCTAAGTATACCTATATGTAACTGATGCATTGTCTTCTGGATTGTCTAGAGCTACGTCAGCCTTCAAAATAATTTGTTGATAAATAAATTTCACAAATTCCGTACAATGATTCAGATTATTTCATGTAGGGGGAAGGGTTCTTGCGAGGGGTTGACCACCTGGTAAATGTGGTGTACAAGGGTCGGTAAATGTGGTAAATGTCTAGTAAATGTGTAAATGTCTGGTAAATGTGGTAAATGTGGTAAATGTGTGGTAAATGTCAGTGGCGCCGAACTCATAAAAAGTTACTATGGCGAAAGAATTTTCAGCCCCCCCCCCCTATTGGAACGGTCGAGTCGGAGGACCTGAGAGCCCCTCAGTTGGCGCCGCAGGCGAAATTTTTTGGAATAATAATAATAATAATACTAACAATAATAAGCACAAAATGGGGAGCCGCTGACTGAATTGTCGATGGATTTCATTATCTTTTCGAATTTCGAAATTTTCATAAATCTTTCAAAACTACCCCTTTGGGCTTAATTTCATGCAAGAACTCTGGCAGAAAATATTGCTGCGTAGTTTGTGGGTAAAAGTAGGTAAGACTCTTATTAAATTGGACCCCAGTTTTAATCAGAATAATAAAACTAACTTATCTCCCATTCCATAATAATACCGTGTGATCCAAACCATTCCAAATTGGGGTAGGCTGTGACCTGGTCAAATTCCGGGGTGTAAAGCTACTTTTCGCCAGGGCACAGCTTACCCCAATTCGGAATGGTTTGGATCACACGGTAGTGTGCAGTGCAGCGCAATGTAGCTGTAGGCACAAAAATTGGAAGTTTTTTGTAGGGTCGTAAGATTTTTTGTAATCCATTCAGTTAGCTGTTGAAATACCGTCTGAGCAAAACCTTCTTGCCTCTATAAGTCTAGAGTGCTATGAAATTATTATTCTATATTTATATTCGTATATCAAAGGTTGAACATAATTACTGAATACAGCTACTGTTAAAGGTCCATGTCAGTCTGTGAAAATGTTTAAAACTGGATATAAAAAGCTTCCATTATCGCAAATTATTTTTGAGATAGCACAAAATTGGAAACGGAGAGTGGTTGTATTCCTTACCGACATTCATTAAACAAGATTTCCAATTAACATGCAGATGTCACTCTGGAGTAAATTGCAGGGCATACTACCAACGCAGTACCAACAATTGAAAAAGGCAAAAAAACATAGCACTCTTGAGGTAAAATGGTTTTGATCATACGGTACCTATACCTACATCGTGAACAACTTGTCATTCAGATTCATTGTACCTAATAATCGTAATATCCAATGATTCGGTGGGTAAATCTTTCTTCCTCTCCTTTTCCTCCCTTCTCCTTTTTTCCTTCCTCCGTCTCCTTTTTTTTTTTTCCTTTTTACCCCCCCCCCCCTATTTTGAGGTATGGCGAGCGCCACAAAAAAAGGTCTATTCGGCGCCACTGGTAAATGTCTGTAAATGTGGTAAATGTCTGGTAAATGTGATAAATGTCTGGTAAATGTGGTAAATGTCTGGTAAATGTGTAAATGTCTGGTAAATGTGTAAATGTCTGGTAAATGTGTAAATGTCTGGTAAATGTGTAAATGTCTGGTAAATGTGGTAAATGTGGTAGATGTCTGGTAAATGTCTGGTGAATGTGGTAAATGTCTGGTGAATGTGGTAATAAAAAATAATGAAAAATGCTACTCTCCAGCGCCAAACACAAAATTTGCGTCCATATAAAAACCAATACAGGGTGATTTTATTAAAAGTTTTCACCTCCGATATTTTCCCGCACAAATTTTTCCTGCAACAAAAGCCAAAACTTATACGTTTTGTTTTTGAGAGGACATCTAACCAGCATATTTTTAATCTTGCTGTTTCACCTCACTATATAGGCAGGGGCTGCCCTTTTTAAAATCTTCAATGAGACTAGGGGTCTCCAACCTCTGGCATTTGAGGGGTGATCACTTATAACATAGGTAAACAAATTGTCAACAACCAATTAGCGCGTTTTTCAGTAATTCATTTGAAATAAGATAGATAGTAGTAGACCCTCAACACAGACCTCAAGTAGCACATTTCTGGCGCGACTTCCTATTAAACACACCGCAAGTTGCAAGTTTTTTGCAATTCCTGCAGGAAGTTCTCTGTTTCCATAACAACAATGCGGCAATGCCATTTGGAATAATCATACCACCTGCAAATGTCAATTTCAACAATTCATAAACTTCTATATATTGACAATTTTCTTCACACATTTGTTGGCAACTGCCGCATGAGGGTGCTGAAACGGGCGGGATATTCAAAATGTGCAGAGCGGCTATACTGTGAAAAATAAGATTTCATAAACGCTCTGTTATGTAAAAATTCCTGTCGGCCATTGGCTGTTGCCTAGGGAATAACAACGTATCAGAGCCATTATGAAATGTAATTTTTTAAAGAATGGGACCATAAGTAGGTACCGGGTGTTTATAAATGTCTATGATCGCATCGTCTTTGGAATCCGCTTTCATTCACTACAATAATTGGCGAAATTCAGTGCCATTTCTGCGCTGGCGCAACCATGCTAGGGGATTTGAGAATAGTGCCGTATGCTAACACATGTAAAAAGCGTAATTTCAACATTGTATATTATTAAAACGGCTGAGAATGAAACTTTCAAATAAGCTATGGAAAAAAGAGTGTTTCTTGATCTTTCATTGTGTTCAAGACCAGCAATGATGGATCAGTTTTGGATACACAAGGAGCGAAAATATGGTAACGTGTTTATCAGTTGGTGTGTTTTTGAAAATACCGCCCTACTTCTAGTATTCTTCTCTGCCTTACGGTTGCCGTCCTGTCTGTCAATGGCATGAAACTGCATGTAAACAAATGGTAACTAAAATTTGATCGGGTTATATGTATAATATATCAGAGGTTTTGTGTTTTCTGTCTTTTTTTTTCAAAAATAACGGGCAATTTGTTGAATGCTTGGCTGCAAAAACCGTACGAAAAGAACATTACAGTTTCATTTCATGAGTGTTCCCAAAAAACATCACCTTCTAGGCAACCAGTTATACACTGAAAACGGCTTTTCCGTTCTTTTCGGAACACTACGCGCGGAATTCATTTTTTCGACAGCAATGCACATGGACAACATCATTCCGCATAATCTAGCGTGAAAATCAGGAGTTTCTTGTCATCTATTTTCCTTTGATTAATCGATGGCTGAAAATCTGCAGGTTTTGACTTTTCCTAGCTCGCGCAGACGCATGAGTTCCATCCCCTAGCTTTGCGAACCTACAGCGCATGTCGTGCCTTTGAATATCGCGTATTACGTCTGTTACTGCGTTTTTCGGCCTGACCCATGCCTGCCGCGATCATAGAATCTTATAAACACCCCGTATAAGTAGTAGTAGTAGTAGTAGTAGTAGGTAGGAGAGATGTGCCTGAGTTGGCATACATTTTGTGTTCAGGCTTTTATTTTTTTTCTTAACGCTTAGAAAACAATTCTATTTGCATTGAATTGAAGCCTAATATTTTGTATTAGAAATTCCGGGGCCTTTGTAGGGCTCTTTTAATTTTTTGTTTTTATTTCCTATCAAATACTCATAATATGCCAACACCATCTTGTCCTGACTTTGTGCAGGTGAGTTGACATTCATTATGTTCTCGTCTTTAGCAACGACCACTTTACTACTTCACTTCACTATTTCACTAAGTGTACTTTATTGAAGAATAATAGAATGTCATACAAAAATCTCATTCCAGTTGAAAAAGAATCCAAAAAGGAGAATGTGTGATAAAATTTCCAAACTTCACTGAAAAAAAAAGTTCACAATACACAATTTTGCGCAACCGCTCAGCGCATGCGCTAAATAATGAGGTGATTCGTTCTGGGTCTTCCGTATGTTACGCTGTAAAATATATGATTCTCAAACTAACCTCAACGGACTATATGCGTTGTTTTCAAGTAGAAGTGATTACATAGAAAAATCAAAGTAAGCCTCGCAACCTATTCATGAAAGCACATTATATGTGAGGGATCATTTCCAAATGCCCCAAATTACGGAATAAAAAAAAATGGAACACTTCAACCATAACATTCAAATTTACCGCGAAGTTTTATGGGGATATTTTATCTAATCAGTGCTGCACAGTATTGATGACAGCATGAGTCTTTTTTTATTGAGCTAATAACTTTTTATAACCGGTTGGTTATTAGCGATTGACATTAGGTTGAGAGATACCTACTGTCATTTTTTTGACATATGAAATTTCTCGCTAAAACGTTGCGGTTATAACTTTGGTTATCAGCATTTGGCGGGAAAACAGTGAATTTAATTGACGGAGAAAATTCTGCGGTACTTTGGCGGTACCGGCAAGGGAATAGAAATTTAATTTCCTGGAAACTTTTTGGTTTTCATCTGAAATATTGGTATCTCAATAAAAACCTCTAATAAATCTAAGGTACGGCTGAAAAACAATTTGAAAACTCCAGCATTAAAGGGTGATATCTTGGTAAAAAAGCTACAATTTAAAAACGGCGTAAATGGCACTTTCACGCAAAGAGAATCCCCCCCTGAAGTTGGTAACACCAGCTTGAAAACACCCTGTAGAATCCGTTCAAAACTTGAACCATAGGGGTTAACCATAGGCGGCCATCGGACTGATGGCCTGATGTTCTTGTGGGTCCATCGCAGAGGAGTCCATCGTCTTCAATTCTTCTTCCCTTGTCGCCAAGTCAAGTTTTTGAGGTTAGGTTAAGTACGTCTGACGATTGGAAATTCTGGACCGCTGCTTTTTTCAAATTCAAATCTGTTGCCGCCACAATTTGTTCCCCTCCCATAACAATAACCAGCCCCATGGCCAGGTTATGGAATGTATAGGTCGCGGTAACATAACCGTCACCTTGGCACCCGCTATGGCAACGTTGCAAGTATGCCTGACATGGCAACTGCGCAATGCGCATCTCTTTCGACGTTGAATTGACATAAAACGCTCGCGCAAGCACAATTTAGCACAATTATTTTTTTGGTAAAGTGGCAATTGTTCAATAAATCATTTATATAATTTATTACAACTAAAGAAAATGGTATTCACAAGTACTAGTGAGAATAACATTATACCATATACCCATATTTAGCACGCCATTTTTGTTCCCGCGACCTATAACCGATGATGATATCAAAATGGCGGCACTTCCTTCACCGCTTATAACCAATCCTCGCTCAAACGTCAAATTCTATAACCAAGTGTAACCGGTCATGAAAAGTTATTCGATCGGAAAAGACTATGGTGTGACGACAGTCAGTTCTCTGGGTGGCACACACTTTTTCGACCGGCGAATATCCATTTTGAATCGGAAGACTCCACAACTTGCTGATAAAACTGAACAGACAACAAAACGTCAACGTCAAACACAGAAGTCAATTTCACTGTCGAATTTTGAACATGCGCGGTGATAACTTCTCTTTGTTTTCTTAGTTCGCACGACATCCGTGCCAGAGCGCCACTTCCGCGCAATATTGTGTATTGAAAGAAAAACATTTTCTTGTTGGCATTATTGGTTAGAGCTCCACCTGTTATGGGCAGATATCACAAATAATTTTTTTTAACGCTCTGGAGACGCCAGTACACTCTGCATACCCTGCTGAAAATCTTCGTGATTTCCTTATTCGACCCGCATTCAACCTCATTCCCGTCAGCTCGGATCAAATGAGGTTCAATAGGGCTACAACTGACCTGATTGAAACCTTCATTTGTGGTTACAATGCTGAATAAGAACGAATGAGGATCACTGGTGGCACGGGTCAATCAGGCAGATTCCCGGCATTTTTCAAACACACTCAATGCGGTTTGAGAGCATAATATTGAATCGGGCAAAAAATCACCATATTTCAATAAGGATGAATAAGGATAGATCGTGGCACGAGTCAATCAGGCAGATTCTTCACATTTTTCAATCACACCCAATGCGGTTTGAAAAGCACGATATTGAATCGGGTAAAAGAGCACCATATTCCAACAGGATGAATAAGAATAGCTTGTGGCACGGGTCAATCAGAAAGATATTCGACATTTTTCAATCACCTTCAATGCGGTTTGAAAAGCACTGCTCTGGAACAGGAACCGATTTTGTTCAAATTCAGAACAAAGTTTACTGAAATAAGTCTCTATTGAACAATGGTACCTATAGCATTACATAAAAAATGTTCTAGGGGCAAAGATAATAGGGGGTTCTCTCCCCTTTTTCCCCCTATTTTTTACTCCCCTAATTATTTTTGGGAATCGTTTCAATTTTTGGATTTCACGTTCAATTTGAAGAAGAAAGTTACTCCAGAAGATTTTGATTAGAGGCTTCGTTTTTGAGTTTTTTATTGTGTTTGAAACTCCGGAAAAACATCTCGAGAACACCGCTTCCAAAGGCCTAAAAATTAAAATCCAAGAAAACTCATGATTCCTTAATTCAAATAGGTTTTATAGGTGTTTCAAGTTGATACATAAGCATTTTTTCTGAAAACGAGAAGTTTTCACGAAAAAAAACTAGGCTCTTGAAAGTGCATGGAGATTTTGAGATTTTTTCCGAAATTTCAAACACAAATAGTTACCTCATAAACGAAGCCTCGAATCAAAGTTTTGCACAAGTAACTTTCTCCTCTAAATTGAACGGAGAATTCAACCATTAAAACGATCCTCAAAAATAATCAGGGGAGAAAAAATTGGGGGAAAAAGGGGAAGGTACCCCCTATTATGTTTGCTCCTGAAAATGTTTGATAAAATGCGTTATCATTGTTCGATAGATACCTATTTCAGTAAACTTTGGTTTGATTTTGAGCAAAATAAGTTGAAGGGTTCAAAAGTTATGAAAAAAAAACTATATTTTAATTTACAACTTTAAAGGCCTGTATCTCCGTTATTATACGTTTGCGAACCTTTGCAATGTTAATTGAAAAATGTTCCGTAATTTTTCAATTTTCTATCTCCCTGTGAATTTTTTTAACACTTATTCCGGGACACCTGTACCTGTATTAATTATGTATTGTATGTTGTACGCATGGTTGTACGCCATGGTTATTGTACGGTTCAATCCATCAAAAACTGATTTATAATACATACTAAATAATAATTTAAATAGGTAGGTACCTAACTCAGGGCTCAAAAGGTACAGAATTTGGTTAGGTTTTATGTTATTGTTGGCCTGGCCGATCGATGATCATCATGAAACGAAGTAGGTATTGATGCGTATTGATGGGTAAAAGCTCACCGGCAAAGTGGTAAAAGCTATAGTTGGTGGATCAGTTCCCATCACCGGACACAAGCGTATAACAAATGGTTTAGTTTAGAGTCTATTGGGTTCAGAATGAGAATAGATGATAGATCATTCGTTGCTGACTTATTCCAGTCCCTGCATGTGCATGATTTCTTTGCGACGCGAGTGTAATAACAATTGTGATTCCACAGCGATTTTTACAGTGATTCAGTGTTTTTTTTCCATTTTTCTGATCTTCTCACAGATGGGAGGTATGTACTATTATTTACTATTATATCACAATAATAACAATAATATATCTAAGTAATAACAATTCATGGTGCGATTCTCGATTCTCTAAAAAATAACAATCCATAAACTCTCTGTTACTCTGTTATTGCCTAGAAAACAGCCAATGACCGACAGGATTTTGTACATAAAAGAATAAGCGTTTATAGAATCTAATTTTTTACAGAATCGCATTCAAACATTGTTGCGTGGATGATACGCTGTCTCGCTGTCTAAAACACTCTCACAATAAATAAACTGTTGTAAGTATAGGTAGGTATACAGCTATAATACCGGGTATACCATATCTATATATCTTCTGCTTGATAGGTAGAATCGGGGAAGGTGGGGCTTTTTATGATTAGGTATAGAATAGTGATTTTTGGAAAAATAATTCGAAATTTTTGAGGGCGCCTACCTACGCTAAATTTCTCTCACCGTTAGAGCTCATTTATGTGATTTTTGAATATCCATGATACTTCTTGGACTAAGTTATGGCAAGAAGAACAATAGAATTTGATAAACACCTATACACTGCTCTTCTCGAAAATGAACTAATCATTGATCTCATGCAGTTTGAAGTTGTTTTAGGACCCATATGATTATTCCCAATTTGAAATTGAGTTCCAATTTACAGTTATACCTACTTATATATATTTACTTAGGTAGTAAGTGCCTACTTATGAATATAAACACCTAACTTTTTCAATGCCGAATTAGGTACTTATTCCCTCCAAAACGCACGCCCGGCCCCACGGTTTATAAAATAGAAAACAATAAGAGTCAATGCGATTAAAAGAAAAGCCAAAAAGAATTATTAGGGATTCCTATAAACAACCCGTGGAAGGTCGAGCGATATATCGGTGCATTTCACAAGTTTAGACCATTATTGCCTCCACAGAGTCCACATCTGGAAAATATAAAGAACCTGCTACACATGGCATATGGCATCTACCTAAAGGGCAACCCATCAGATGTGCGTTTTCAGCAGAAGGCCATCCTAACAATGCACAACTATAATAATTAATAAATCATGAATCAGCCCTCGAATCAGCCGGTATAAGCTTTCTAATATGTTCAAGTATATTTTGTTAGGAACCTTCTCAATAGATAGGTATCTCTATTTTTGTTACAAGTTTTTACCATGTACTGACTTCGTGCTATTTTAATTCATATCATCATAATATCATAACTAGGTTTATTAATTTTGTACGAGACCCCAAACTTTAGAAAACTTGCTTTGAAAAAACTCGTGAAATCTGTTTCTTCTGTTATGATAATATTTAATCCTCCTCAAGACCTCTTGTTGGATGGTTACCTTACTAAACAGCCCCTGAGTACGAGCATATTTGCAACATAGAAATATCGATGACTAGAAAAATATCAATGATATAGCTATCTACCTATTTATGATGCATGTGTTGAAATTGACAGAAATTATTTTGTGAGCAGGACGCTTGTGAAACGAATATAAGAGAGTGACATCACGAACTAAATAAGACCTTTTAACATTACATCATATAATATTTCATCTACAAAGGTTTCAGGAAGGTTTCGGTTCATTGGCATTATTTCACGCTCGTTGTAGATAATAATGTAATATGATTGTAGTGGTACTCTAACTATGTATTATTTGGCTTGAATTAAGAAAGCATCTAAGTATTTATCACCTATTGTAGTGGAAGTGCGTTCTTTCATGAATTTGAGAACTTAAATCTAATTCTTCCACAGGGACCTTATGCCATAAAAGCATCGACGAGATCGAGATGGAAGTTACCCCGGGCGAAGTCGAAAGAACCGCTAACCATCGAACCTTGAGATAACGTCCAAGTTAATATTGGAGAAAAACGAGGAGAAAAAAAAGACGGAGCCCGATGTGGAGGTCTTAACAGTTTTGGAAAAACCACCAACCGATCAGCTGGACGTGAAACTTGGCACTAAGGTTGCAAGTTGCAAGCTGGACATTGGTGGACACAACCATGGGTCAACCTGAGGAGGCAGCCGACATGGAGACTGCTGATGTTGGTCGTACCTACCTACATCCAAAAACGTACCAAACCTCGATCATGAGGACGGAGGCAGTGATCCCGGAAACACTCAGTGGTTCATGGTAATTAATAATAATTATTATTATAACGTTGAAAAAAATAATGATGGGTGTGAAGATTCAATTTAGAAAACAAATTAGTACTCAAGTTATATGAAGTCGATTAAATTAGGGCAAAGCTGAGCATTGCGATGCTGATTATTAGGTACAGGATCATTTATATCAAATGGCCTCTCAAAATTTCTCCCTTATTTTTTGACTTGAAAAAAAATTCAAGTAGGTATACTTCAGTTTTCAGAAATAATCAACGCTTCTTCCGATACAGAACTTTTTTTTTTAAAACTTCTACGCCGTGTACAAAAATTTCACTTTTTTCTGCAGACCCTAGAAACCTACAACCATAATTATTAGGAATATTTATACATCTTCAATCTCTACCAAAAATTTTCCACCAGGTCTCATAAACAAAAAATATAGGGATTGCACAAAAAACAACGATTTTTATACTCCCCCCATACAATTTTGAAATAAAAAAACGTTTTGTATCATTAGAAGCGTTCATGTTCTCTGAAAATGGGAGTAGTTACTTGAGTTTTTTTAAAATCAAAAATTTGAGGGAGATATTTTGAGTGGTCCTTCGATATGAATAACCCTGTCTCTTTTGAGGTACCTTCTCTTGACACCAACTTATTCTTAAGCATAAAAACCATGTGCCTCTATACTCAATAATTATTATACTGTGAATATTGTTCATATTAGATTCATAGTTCTATAGGCTGTTTAGACTGCCTAAGTATAGTTGCGATCGCATAAATGGAAACACTTTGACAGTGACACTGTTTTTCTTTTTCAATTCGAGCTGGTATTATTTGATTTTTCTATCCAATTTTTACGACAGCACAAAATAAACGTTCTCTTCTGTGGCTAGCCAAGTTCCCATGAGGAGATTACTTCAGTCGGTCAAAATATGGAAAATAAAGGTGACAAGTGATGTCAAGTGTTTCCATTTATGCAATCGTAACCGTACTGTACCTATAACTATACATATGTATTTTTTTTAGAATTGCTGGATCACAGGATGGATCTAGAAAAAATCCTTCGACCCAAGACGAGCGAGACCAAAGAAAAAAGCTGATAAACTCATAACTATTAAAGTCAAAAATTAAAACGATAAGAAGTAAGGAAACGCCATTAAAGTTCCCAGTTTTTCACACTACAGTATTATGGTGTATTATTATTATTTTAATGATAAATAACTGTGTCTTGTATATCTGCAGCTTAATTGTTGTCCCATCAAACATTACTCCTGCATTTGAGGGAGTAAAATGACGCTTTTTGTATAGACAGTGCAAAAAATAATTTTTGTGGATATTTTTGCTAAATATTCGGTAGGTATACCTAACCAAAATTCCACGATGTGTCCTTGAATTTAAAAGGTATGTGTACAAAATTCTACCTGTTTGACATCAATTAAACGTCCCTAAGAGCGTTCCTGGAAAATGTTCTTAGAAATAACGTCGCGTCCCCTCATTCAAATTAATCTGAACAGATCTTCATAAAAAAAAAATGGGATTTGACGAAGTTGAACCAGATTTTTTTTCGGGGACATTTTTTTTTTCAGATACCATTCCAGTCTGCTTCATAAACAATCCAAAAGCCCTTTTCGAACCTGTTTCGTATTTCCCTTTTTTCCCCGCATTTGACCTGCTTCATAAATATTCCCAAAACGCTTTTTGAACCTGTTTCATTATTCCCTTTTTAGTCCGCATTCATCCTGCTTCACGAACATTCCCAAAACCCTTGTTGAACCTGTTTCGTATTTCCCTTTGTTCCCCGCATTCGCCCTGCTTCATAAACGTTCCCAAAATTCCTTTTTGAACCTGTTCCGTATTTTCCTTTGTTCCCCGTATTCGACCTGCTTGATGAAACTCCTTATTAGATCCGTTCAATAAATTTGTTTCACTAACCACATTCATCCCGAAGTTGAAAACCTTCTTCGACCGTTTTCATTATTTTTTTTCGGTTCAATGCGGGCATTTTCAGCAGGGTAGTATGCCATCTCGCCCGAGCCCCTGGTTTGCCAACCAGTCCTGAAATGCACTGTGTTAAGTTTATATTTCCCGCCGATTTATTTCTTTGGCCAACACTTGAAGGTTGTAATGAGAGCACGAGCTCATAATACCAGAAATCATACATCAACTTGTCAAATTGATCCGGAGGAGCATTTTGAAGATAAAGACTATAACATTTACTTACCAGAAAAACTTTGAAGCCTGAATTTTCTTGTTTAGTAAATAACGTAGATACTCTTCCGTCAAGTGACGTTGCGATTGACATGGTAGCATTGACAAGCAGTTGTATCAACATTGCAGCAGAGCGCAGCGCAGTATTTCAAATAGTTTCCCGGGAAAAGGGCCCTATGCCAACTCAGACAGTATGCCAACTCAGGCACATCTCCCCTACTATAAATAAATATAGGCTTTAGCAAAAAAGCGCCATTCAAATTGGCAGTGGCGTACCTTCAGGCTTGCGTGGGTATGTACCTCTCCTCTATGGGGAGGGCAGGGAGGGCGTCGCTCTTTGGCGCCGATCAAGGGGAATATCAATTAATAAAGAAATTGCTTTTTTTCGGAGCGGAAGATTTTGCTTTTCCACTGAGCTTTTGCTTCGGCTTTTGCTATTTGTTGTTCTTGAACATCGAATACTTAAGTGATATCATCAATAGCATCAAGGTATAGCCGCCCGTACCCCGTACCTTGAAATTATTTTGGTTTCTACAGGATGGTCCAGGTTATAGTAGCAATAATTCACCACTGGATGGAGGAAAATGAAGCCCTTCAAAGTTGAGCTTTGAAAATCCGTCTGGTTACCGTCAGGTAAATATCTGGTGAATGTGTAAATGTCGGTAAATGTGGTAAATGTCTGGTAAATGTGTAAATGTCTAGTAAATGTCTGGTAAATGTGTAAATGTCTAGTAAATGTCTGGTAAATGTGTAAATGTTTGGTAAATGTGTAAATGTCTGGTAAATGTGTAAATGTCTGGTAAATGTGGTAAATGTGGTAAATGTCTGGTAAATGTGGTAAATGTCAAATGTGGTGTACACATTTTTCCTAGGTGGTCAACCCCTCGGGTTCTTGCCTTGTGACGGTTTTACCTTGGGAAAGTTGCTCTAGAAATTCATTCACTCTAGCGGTAATGACCCTAAAGGTGAGTTAAATTTCATTATAATTGGGTATTTCAACAACACAATCTCTAAAGATGCGTTCAGTCAGCGTATTTAGCCGCAAGTTTTAATTTTAGTCGCAAGCGCAGCGACGCCTATTGGCTCTTACGAACCAGCCTCCTCAGAACCACCTATAATAAGCGATGCAGCGCTTACGGCTCTAAAATTAAAACTTGCGGCTAAATAAAGGTGCATTCAGTCAGCTTATTTAGCCGCAAGTTTTAATTTTAGTCGTAAGCGGTGCATCGCTTATTGGCTGTTCTGAGGAGGCTGGTTCATGAGAGCCAATAGGCGTCACTGCGCTTGCGACTAAAATTAAAACTTGCGGCCAAATAAGCTGACTGAACGCATGCACCTTAAGGGTGACGACTGACGATTCACAGTGAAGGAGAGACCGTGACATACCATGAGTGAGGAAGAGATAGAGATAGAATTTTTCTTCTGCGGTCTCGGCGCTGCCAATGCTCTAGATGAAAAAGGGAAAAGACAGGTAGGTATTTCTCAAATTGAATTGGCCAGTCCAATAGCTATTTTTTATAATTTTTTCCAAAAAATGCGGACATTTTTTTGTAAATCTTTTGGCAACAAAAAACAAAAATAGCTATTCGACTAGAAAATCCAATTTCAGATAGGTACCTACCCGTTTTTTTTAGTTCTTCTTTCGAAGCACTGATAATGGAACCGTGTAGGAAGAAAAACAACATTTTGGGACGTCACCCTTGAGGACCAATTCATTGAAAATAGCAGGTTTTGAGGGATTTTTCTGAAAATGAAAAGTTAAATTCGACAATAAAGCGATTTCCTCAAAGAGAGTAAAAGAGAGGTGGTACCTACAGCCCTCGCTAAAGCCAATGCGCTCTACCCGCTATGTAGGTATATGAAATTTAAAAGACCTAAAAAAGTTTGAAGTCCAAAAAATGGCCGAAGATTTGAAAATCCAACAGCGTTGATAGCACATTTTTCTTTCAGAAATAGAAGTCGCACGGAAAATTTGAATGTGCTGCTTAAAAAAAAAGCTCAAAACTACCTGTATCTACTTTACGAACCTACTTTTTCAGTTCCATATGAGAAGCCCCTATAATGGGTGTAGTATCGAGGGTAGTAGGTATCAATAAAAAATAAGCATAAAGCATTTGCTTAGATTTTTGAGGGGTTGCTAAGCAGACTCTCCCTAGCAACGCCTATGAAATCCAAGCAAATGCTTATGCTTATTGGGCCTCATGAATAAAAATTAAGCAGTTGCTTCTGCTTGATTTTTTGTTTCTAGAAAATTCTCAGAAAACTCAGAAACTTCAAGTATTTAATTAATTTAGGTTTCACTGAGCATTTGAGTAACTGATTGAATTAATAATAATGGTTTAAAGTCTCTTCTCCAGAAGTTTCTCCGTTTTTTGCTTTCAGAATTTAAGCAAAAGCAATTGCTTAATCTTTATTCATAAGGCCCATTTTTTATTAATACTACCCAATGAATTGAATGACGTATGCAACCAAGAATACAGCTGTGTTAGGCTATTTGCATAAGCTTAGCTTTGAGCATGTTAATTGTTTAGTTTCTTGTTTCCCAAAGAATGGAAAAAATGAATACTAGTAAATGATTAATATTAGGGTTCTATCCATGGGTTCTATAATCACAAGCATGAGAAAGAATACACCTTTTAATCTGGTAAGTAATGTTTCTGTACATATGATTAATACTCATGTACTCTTTTTTTCTTCAATGTTTTAATACAAAAAAAGAACAATATCAAATATTTACAACTAAAATACAAGCTACCCGAGAATAAGCTTTATAGCTATCGTTAGCACGTTCAGGAATATCAAAGGAACTGAAACAGATCCAGAATTAGTTACAAGTACCTACTTACTCAACTCGTCAAAACAAGTTTCCCACTCTTCCCTTTAGAGCAACCAACAACTAATATAAAACATACATTTTGAAACTGAAACATACATTCAGGACCAGTGGAAACTCCTAAAGATCACCTTTGTGCTTTGTGTGCAAACCGACAGGTGGAAAACTTGTTTCTCGAGAAAGCCTTCAAACACAAAACTTACTTCTGGCAACTGTTCGTATCGAATGGATGAGATTGAGAATTTGTCCCTTGGCCGATGGGTTTTCGCCGAAACCATGGACGCCGGGGCTTTTGGCGCTCCATCCGACTGGAATTTATGAGGAATCATTATTTTAGGCAAAAGTGTGCATTTGTTAGGTTATGGTACACGTCAGCTGTGTTTCTGTTTGCAACTCACTTTTTACGAGAAACCTCTCTTCGTGGAGGATGCAGATTGCGTTCAGGACTAGAATCGAGGCCTCGAACAAATTCCACAGGGTGAATGCCATTGTCGACGTGCTGAAATGTTGTAAATTTGAAATTTGGCGAAACCAAAACAGATAGCTGTCACTTCTGGCAGTTCTGGCGGTGTTGTGACATTTGTTTGACTTTCCGACGTGGCTTTGACAGTTTGACAATGACAGCTGACAATTATGAAGGCGTGATTCAGATTGACCGCGTTCATCAGATGTAAAGCTTAGTTCCCAGTTGCGAATATTCGGACAAAAATCCCGAATATTCGGAATTCGCAAGTTTTCTCCGTTTCTATGATTCCCAGTGCGAAAAAATCGGACGATTTCAAGTGTCATGTGTCAAACCGCTGCATTTGAATTATTTGAAAAGTAAGCGAAGCGGGCTGGGACAAATTTTGATAAATTGATGTGTAAAATTCATTTTTTTGGGGCCTCCATTATGAGACAGCCGCTTGGGCCTGTCCTCAAAAGATTGGGGGTAGTTTAGAAGAGATGAGCTGTGACTCGAAATTTCCCGGCACTTTGGCGGTAAGGGTAATATTTACAGAATAACAAAATAAAATAGAATATTATGATATTTTTATTTTATATGGTTACCTATGTAACGGTTTACTTTTGCAAAGAATAATAAAAGAAAATAAAGAAGACCTTGGTATTGTTGGATTTATTTTAATTCAAATTAAGTAGGTACAATTATTTTGTAACGTAAGAGAGTGTTGGTCGTTGCGCGCTGGGTTCGGATTTTTTGTGGGTCCTTCCAAATTTGAACAGAGGGCATTTTGCCCAACTTCGTGAAATGAACCCTGGGCATCCTGGGAAACCGCACAGCGATTTTTCCGCTGGGCAAGGCCACGAAGGCGTCCTGAAGCGAGAATACGTGATTGTGCTGTAAAAGGATCCGGGGTAAGTTTAACAGAAAATGTTTTGAGACGGGGCAATCCCGAACACGCACTTACTTACCTAGGTTCGCGAATTTATAAGATTCAAGTTACGGCCTTAGCAAAGGCCACGGAAAGTCCCATTCATTTCTGCATACAATCCAACGATCCTTCCCACTGTATCGAAACAAGAGCTCTCGGTTGCGGTTTAGCAAATAACTTTGTACCAAAGGTACGCTGGTGTGTTATCGACAAGGACTTGGGAGGAACGGTGGGCCCCAGCGGAGGTTCCCTGTCCAACGTTTGTTTCGTGCTAAAAGCCTTCTAAAACGATAATCGTTGTTTAAATTCAATTACCTACTCACGCACTTACTTACGTTTCTGTGGACATACATTTTCTCCATTTAACAGGCCCAGCAACGGCGAATTTGTAGAAATTCTCGTGTTTGTTTTGAACCGCGAAGTATGTGACCGCGAATCGGACCTAACCTCAAACGTCACTGGTCGCGTTTTGTTGAATTTCTACCAGATAGAACTACTACTGAGAGTACTGACTGAGCGAAAAAATCCCAAAGAAGTAATCAATCAACAGGAAGTACTAACTCAAGTCCATGCTTGAATCACTGCTTGATTTCCTCAAAAACAAAAACACAGAGATGTCAAGAACGATGAGTTGAAATGACATACTTCAAAAATATCCGAAATTCGCGAAAAGTTGAAATGATTTCAACTTTTTCCGAACATTCGCAAAAGGTATTGGAGACAGTGCCGGACTGGCGAAATTTGACCGACTAGGTCGCCTATGATATATTTCTTCCAATTGGACAATCTGTTAAGACGATAGATTGAAAAAGTCAAGATGATTTTAATCAAATTTGACAAAGTGATGTTTATTGCTTTGCTGGATTGCCGTTTTAATTTAATTATTAGGTCAGATTTTGACACTGACACAAAATTCTCATTCTTTTTTGCTTGAAAACGCTGTTAGGCACGTTATTTCAATTGTGAACGTGTTGAGAGGTGCAATCCACGTTTACCATCACGTACATCACTTCAGCGCATACATGAGAACGCATACCTGCAGAGCGCGGTAATTTCAATTTTGACGCACGAAGTGTCACTGTCAATGGCAACTGTCAATCAATAATCGAAATGTAAACAAACAACAAACATAACCTCCTAACCATTCAACGTTTAATATTGTTCAGAATGAAATGTTACGACGTGCCGTATGGCAGAAAGACGCAAAAAAGATTCAGGTGATACGAAACACAACGAGCTGCAAGGCGATCGACGAAACAAGAGCGTTATTTGGCTAGATCTGTCGAAACGTCAAATCGACGTCAAGCGCTGTCAGCTGAAATTTGCGTGACGTTACACACGCACACCGTATTACAGTGTTGTCAACTTGTTGTCGTGATATAGATATGGCAACGTCCTACTTTCACAGGTATGCGCAGAAACCTTTCGGGAAACGTGGATAGTAAGAATAATACTTGGATATATAATACAGTTTAAAAAAATGACCGAAGAGGATCCAGACATAGCGCTGGAGTGTGATTTCGTTGCAAGTGATCTTGTGACCTGAGCTCGTCGTGCCCTTTAAGAACCTAAGCACGTTATTCCACGTGATCCTGGCCGCAAGAAAGCGGCTGAGGTCAATGAGCAAACCTGCGACCTGCCGGCGACGCATCAGTCCCCAGAATGACAATTGACAACAGAATGACCAGCGTAGTTTTGAAGTTGGTAGTTGGTGAAGGTTTCATGTTATAGTCATACGGACACTAATTGTAACGTAACCTCTCTTTACTCCCTTTGAATCAAGATGACAATAAACATGAAAAAATCAGGGACACCAAACATAACTGGAATGTTTCATGGCAAGCTCTGTGACTTGGAATGTATTATACTCCATTGTGAAGTTACGAATTTTTCAAAATCCGAAGAAAAGAGAAAGCAGAATCACTAGGTATATGGCCTCCGGCCGCTCGATCGGGCTTCACATAAAGATGATCTTTCGGACGCTGAAGGGCTGAAGAGACAAGGTGACCTTGGAGGACAAAGTGGGCAAGAATCGCTGGAGTCTCAATTCGACTCGGACAAATAGGCTGAAAAGAAAGGCTCTCGTGCGGGGCGAGGCGCGGGGTAGAGTGGTAGAGACTCGCTGATGTTGGTTATTGCGTGATCAAGATATCTCAACTTCGCCGCTGTACCCAAGAGTATGATGACGTGTAGGTATAATTTTCACCCCGACTAGGGCTCAATGTTTACCATCACTTATTCACTTCGATCACTTCGATACAAATTACTCTCCAACTCTCAACTCCGTCCAAGAGGCTCCGCGAGATGGCTTTCGGATCGGAACAACGAATGCATAGGTACTTCAGACGCAGCAAAACCAATGTAAACAAATGCAAACGTCAAAAATATCCGAATATTCGCAAAATGTTGGCCAGTTCTGACAGCTGTCCAAGTTCTGTCACTTTTCCAGATTATTCGGAATTTTTGTCCGAATATTCGCAACTGGGAACTAAGCTTAAACCTTGACAAACAATCGAGTGCGCTCTCCGGATTAAGGACGGAGTTCAATTGGTAAAATAAGCGTTGCGAAATCAATCCGTCTGGGTTTATTCCTTGAGGGATTCTCACCATTTTGGTCTCTTCCAAAAGCTACAAGATGTACTTTGGTTTGAGCCCATTGGCATTTCCAAAATCCAAAATTCATTTTTTCAAATGTCAAAATTTAAATTATTTTTTTGGATTCCGGATATATAGTTGAAAAAATTTAGGGTTTTTATTTTTTTAAATATGGAGGATCGACCCACTCTATTTTCGTTATTTTGAAAGATTTTGGATTTTGGTAAACTCTTTTCAACAGACCAAAAAGAAATGTTTCTGGTCCTTTGAATGTGTTTTGTAATGTATTTACTATGTATACAGGGTAAATCGTAAACCCTGAAAATCCAGTTTTTTTGAAAAATGCACGCAGAAAATTTTGTACGGGAACTAAATATTTGTGTTATTTGTTACTGGACATCAGTTTTATAACCTCTAGAATCTTTCACGAGCATTTTCGAGGAAAAATAGATTATTGGGATCTATGACTCACCATCTGTACACTAAATAAAATCACAAAACATATATTCAAAAGAATTACTTTTTGAGTTTTTGGTCTAATGAAAAGAGTTCTAAAACTAAAATCATTGAAAATAACGAAAATAGAAGAGAGGTCGAAGGACCACCTCTTGCCTCTTCATATTTCCAAAAAGGAGAATTATAAATTTTCTGGCACTTTTGGAGCCCTTTCCTAACTGCGGTTGGTAAACACCCAAGTTTGCAAACAACCTGTAGTTTTTGGGCAGAGAGTAGGCTCGCGGTCTAAAATCGGACGTGATTTAAAACTAGAACTCGAACTGGAACAAACGAGGTCTAAGAGGGAAGAATAAGATAATGAAAAAAGAAGAAGACGGTTTAATACACTTTAATAACATTTCTTGTTTTTTCTTTTTGGAAATTGGACCAAATCAATGGTAGCCTCTAGATGTATCAGCTGTCAGGAACGAAGCCACGTGACGAATTGGAAAATTTTGTCAACAACAACAACAATACCATAAGGAGTATCTATTTATTTGTACAAAATTGGAATTTTTGATTGTTAACTGTCGCCAGGCATTTTTCGAAAAAATTTGCTAAAAGTTTGAAATTTCTTTGTAAATTTCAAAAAATATCGAAAAATAATTTTTTTCCGAGTTTGTAGAGTTGAGCCGAGTTGGGTGGAAATTTCAAACTACATATAATCCGAGATATAATCAAATCCATTTTACCAAAATGATAAAAAATTCACTGAGTTACTTTTGCAAAAAAAAACATTTTTCGGTAGTTTTTTTTTAAATTTCATGAATTTGTTCATAAGTGTTTTGTTAATTAAACTATAAAGTGTGATATATTCAGAATCAAGATAAAAAATGGAATCGGTTCCCATAATAAAATACAGGGTGTCCAATTTGACAAAAATTTTCGATGCTGCACCTTGTAAGCAGTGTAGTTTTTGTTCACAGATTCGAAGCCTACGGAAGAAATTGTATGAGAATCGTTTATCATTTTTCAAATTATCTTCAAGGGGAAGTCTCCAAGGGGGGGTACAATTTATACCCCTACACCTTCGTCGGGGGTTGAAGACAGAGTTCAGGTCAACCGTGCGCTTGTCAGTCCCAGTGCTTGGATGGACCATGAAACGTCCAGGCACCACATTGTGACTCGACGAGTTGCAAAGGGATGGGGTTAAAGAAAATTGAAGTTTGTGAAAGAGAATTTTATGATCTTTTATTTGATGTATCATAAAATAGGTATAGGTGATGCTCTTTCAATTTTAAAAGTAAGGTAGGGTGGGGGCTAGAGTGTTGAAGATAAATTGTAAACCACGTATGTACATAAAAACGTAGCAATATTTTTGAAGTAGAAGGCTAGAAGGTCGTTCTACTAACTTTGGTGCTTTATTATGTTTCTTTTAGAATGCTCAAGTTTCATCTTTCCCTTTTGTCTGAAAATTACTCAACAAATGAAGTGGACAATTTAAAATTCTCAATGAAGCTCAAAGTGCCTTTATTTTTCTAAAATACCTACGTTCTTTATTTGTCACGGGCTAGGAGCTGGCTGCCGAATTAAATTCCATATGTCAAGATATTCAAGAAAACATTGAAAACAAGAGGCTGTACCAAAAGTAACACTTTGAATCGTCTCTGAAATCGATTTGAAGATATAATTCGCTGGAAATCAGCTCTTGCTTTCATTTGAACCCTCGAATATTGTTACGTATTTCGCGTACGGGTTCGATTATTATTGAGACGATCGTTTTGAAACACACACTGTTGATTACTGCGTACTGCAATAAATACACGCCAACAATTATTTACGCTTGGGAATATCGCAGGTACTTATCGCTTCTATTCGCTCGCTGCCACTTCGCATTCAATCCAATACTACTGTCTAGGCCGAGGACGGTGCTTTATATACCCCTTCGACTAGCGCTCTCAGCTTTCCATCGTCCTCCAGCAAATTCTTTAGTGACCCGGCATACGATTTCCAGGCGACTCGACTCCCGAATAATCACACACCTTTCGCATGCTTCCCGTGTGTTCTGGAATGCCGGCGCATCGCTTCTATTCGCTCGCTGCCACTTCGCATTCAATCCAATACTACTGTCTAGGCCGAGGACGGTGCTTTATATACCCCTTCGACTAGCGCTCTTGAGCTTTCCATCGTCCTCCAGGAAATTCTTCAGTGACCCGGCATACGATTTCTAGACGACTCGACTCCTGAATAATCACACACCTTTCGCATGCTTCCCGTGTGTCCTAGAATGCCGGCGCCTCCGCCAATTCGGCTGATGTTATCTGTTCGACCATTCAAGTCTCCCATGCAATTTCAATCGCAAGCCATCACGTATATTCTAGAAATGCCCCCAGCGTTCGGCACTTGTACACTGTGACCTAATGGAAGAGTCTAGAAAGATCGCGTGTTATCCAGAATCGCCGCTCGTAACAATATGAATAATGATCATTTCAAAATCCACCTCGTTTGTACGAGACAAGATTCCTTGATGAGGTAATTAAATTACGAGTGCATGTTTTCAATGGAGAATCATTATTCGTGCTCACCTGAAAATAAATAAGATACATGTTGAAATAATCATCATTGAGTTTATTCGAGAACTAGTTGATTTCCGGAAGTTTCATTTCCCAAATTTCGTTTCCCAAATTTAATTTCGGGGGTGACACAGATTTGCGCTCGGATTTGCGTCACTTTTGGTGCAGCCTCTCCTATTTTTTTTTGTATCAATCTTGAGCCCCTATTCTTGTTGAACACTCAACCTGAAGTTTCAACTTCAACACGAACCCTAGATTTTTAAAATTGGTGAACAAGGAAAAAAAATGCTCAAAAAGAAACTTAAGTTGTTCTCTACTTTTTTCAGATCACTCTTTGTAAATATCTATTTTGGGTGAAAAATCGGAAAAGTCAAAACCCATTTAGGTTTATGGGTGTACCAAAAACTCCCTGGACCATTTGGAAAGCTCCAGGAGGGCGCTTTTGCAAGCTGGGAGTCTGTTCTGTACACAGAAACTAGATATTATGGGAGAAAAAACTTCAGGGGGCAAGCGTAGTCGGTGGAAAGACGAAAAAGATTGATACTTTATGTTGTTTGGGGGCGGTTTAATCTAAATATGTTGTATATAATGGATTGCAGTATTGCAGTACAGCCTGGTTTTTCTTCGGGGGTGGCAGCTACCTATCTATTAGGGAAAGAATTAGAATGTTAGAACGTTTGGTCTTGGAGAAGTTGAAATCACGGACAGACGGAGAGATGGACGGACATACATACAACAATCTTTAAAAACAATCAAGAACGCACGCATCGCGAAACTCGTCCAAGATAACGACGCGCAAATATGCTAACCTTTACGTCATCATATCTTTGAATTTAATTAAGTTATGTGTTCTTCAAACTGAAGTATAAATAGACACCTTTGTAAAAGTGTAACAGCGATTAAAAAATCATTGTTTGATAATTTATTTATACAGGGTGTCCTGTGTTTAATCGCAAAGATTTTGCCAGTCGATGAAGCATCAGAAAATAATGAAATATGCATGTAAAAATTCCGTCCAAAAACCTGTAATAACGGAGATACGGCTCTCCAAAGTTGGAAAACAAATACAGTTCTTTTCACCTAACTTTTATACTGGTCAACCGATTCGTGAAAATTTTTTTACACGAACAATCACTGAACAAATGCCTATAAACTTCGAACAACACATTTGGTGAGAACAGCCCCATGGCGTAGATAGGGGTGGTTGCGCCCCTTTAATCATCCCTTTTTTTCCTCACTGCAAATTTTTTGAAGCCAATACCATTTTCGAGTTGTTCATTCAATTTTGAGCGAAAAGTTGCTCCTGCAAAATTTCAATAGGAGGCATACTTTTTGAGATAATTCAGTTTGAAGATTCCTAGTCAATGTTGCAACTTCTCATAATTTTAGTTGCTTAAAATTTGCATTGCTGCATCATTGGAGATAATTAGTTCCAAATTCACACAAGTGATGTTGAGATCATCAAGTATCATAACGTAAGATCGATTTTGATCAAAGCAATCCAGTGGCGTGGAATTAGGGGGCTTTCTTACTTACATCCACTTATCTGCTACACCACTGGATATTTTTCAAAATCAATAATTTTTTTTGAATTTGTCGTTTGATCCAGAAAAAAGAGTTGCTCTTGTGAAACTTTGATTGGAGGCTTCGTTTTCGAGTTATTCGAACTTAAAAGTTCTGAGTCGAAAAAATGGCTGGCATATCGAGGAAAACAGAAAACCCTTTAATCAATCTTGTTTTTAATCATTCATGTTGATTAATGTACCACTTTCTTTTGATTTTACTTACGTTGTGTGAGTTCATACCTACAATTACCTTGATTTTGAAGTTCGTCAATTTTGAAGAAAGTTGAACTAGGAAAAAAATTTCATCAGCGGTACAGAAGCCGAGATGGAAGACAAAATTGCATGTCGGTCAATGTATGTTACAAATATTATTTTTGTTCTCCAGTCATGTACCTATCTGCTTCTAAATAGCTGGGACTTGAATTTTACGGTTTTTTTATTGATCTCAAACTTTGAAATTTTAATAACTCGAAAACAAAGCCTCCAATCAAAATTTCACAAGAGCAACTTTTCTTTCTGAATCGAAAGACACATTTAAAAAAATTATTGATTTTGAAAAATATCCAGTGGCGTAGCAGATAAGTGGATGTAAGATAGAAAACCCCCTGATTATACGCCACTGGATTGTTCAGATCAAAATCGTTCTTATGTTATGATACTTGATGATCTCAACACCACTTGTGTGAATTTAGAACTGATTATCTCCAATGATGTAGCAATGCAAATTTTGTTGCAAGATTGATCAGAAATCTTGAAACTGAATTACCTCGAAAAGTAAGCCTCCTATCAAAATTTTGCAAGAGCAACTTTTTGCTCAAAATTGAATGAACAACTCGAAAATGGTACTGATTTTGGAAAATTTGCAAATTTGGAAAAATTAAGGGATGATAAAAGGGGCGCAACCACCCCTATCCACGCCATGGGGCTGTTCTCACCAAATGTGTTATTCGAGGTTCATAGGCTTATGGTTAGTGAATACGTGTAAGAAATTTGACGCAAACCGGTTGAACCGTATGAAAGTTAGGTGAAAAGAACTGTTATTGTTTTCCAACTTTGAGGAGCTGTATCTCCGTTATTACAGGTTTTTTAACAAAATTTATATATGCATGTCTCATTATTTTCTGATGCTCTATCGACTGGCAAAATCTTTGCGATTAAACACGGGACACCCTGTATACCAAAAAAAAACATGTTCATTGGCATCATCCTTCACAACAATCGAGAAACTTTTTTTATATATGCAAATTTCCATAATACATACATATACAGCTAGCGAAGGAAATAAGGCCAAAAAACATTGAAGAATTGGGGAAAAAATGGGTTGTGTAACCCCAAAACTTCCCCCAACGAGTAGCAAGGAATGGATGGAAATTTTATAATGAGACCTGCCTTTGGGTGGGAAGTTAGAATTTGAGAATAAGATTACAGCCGCAACGTCTATTCGATAGATTTAAAATTTGGTACACAGACATGGTTTCACCGTTGTAAGTCACTATCAAAAAATCACAGAAGCTATATTTCACGGAACTTGACTTGCGATATGTCGTTTGAAAGCCCATGAAAAAACTGTATTCAAAACAGTTGGAAGTATCGCTTTTTCTGCCATCTGTCAAACAATAAAAAATGTCAAAGTTCAAAATTTTACCATTTCATTATTCGAAATCTATCCAATGGATTGAGACCAAAATGACAAGAAAAAACAAAACAAAAGTGTCAAATTAGGTCTGCAGTTGCAAAATTCTCATTCTCAAAATTTCTCCTAGCCGTTGCCACCCGAGAGGGCATCTCGCCCGTATTTTGACCAAGATGACTCGCTTTTGATGCAGGACTCCATTCAAAAATTCATTCCTGCTCGGAAATCGACTTCTTTCGAAAATGCAAACCGATATCGAAAGTTTATTGGATTGGGCGTCGTGTAGACCCATTTTCAACATCGACACGGTTCCGGATTTCCGACGGTAATTTTTCCAGAATGAAATTGGCACATTCCGTAAATTTGAAAAAAATGCAATGCAAACTTTGACATGCGGTGAGCCCCACGATATATTCATTTTAGGTGCAGACATGCTGGGAATGAAAGTTGTGGAAAAGATTGGATTAATTTTTAGAGGGAAAATTTTTGAAATCGGACCTACGGTTCCCGAGTTTCCATCTCTGGAAGAACTGCAAAATTTCCAACTTTTTATCATCTGAGCAGATTTCCCCCATTTTTTTTTATTGAAGGGGTAACTGGCTCTTGAACATTTTTTAATAATTTTCTTTTCAATTTCCCGGGAATTCCCCTGTTGAAAATGTAAAACCGGCCTGGGTTATCGAAACCGGACTTAAATGATGGAGCTTGAAGTGAAGCCGTAATTGACGATCTTCCTAATAAGATGATTTGGAGAAGGATCCAAAGTTTTCCCGGAAAATTCGAATTTTCAAAATTTTCAATTTCCTGCAAATTATTCTCAATCTTTATGTGGTGCCAGTTTCAGATCGTTCACCTTTATCCATGTACCAATGCGTCTGACTGCCTCACTCGCTTTTCTTAACATAATTTGGTTCCTATAAGGGAGAACTGAAAATTTCTAACTTTTCAGATTGTGAAGAAATTTATACTAACGTTTTTAAAAACCAAGAGTAATTGATTCTTGAACATTTTGAGGCAATTTCTCTTGAAATTCTTCAAGTTTTCCGAGAGTTTTCCACTTTAAAATGAGTAACCGGCCTAGTTTATTGAGATCAGACTCAAATGAACTCTAAATGAATCCCTTATTAGAGAAAATGTTTCAGTCTACCCGAAAAGATCTCTCATAACAAAATTTTCATTAATTCCTTGCTATAATAATAATAATAATAATAATAGATGTTTTCCTCCTTCTCGGCTTATCAGCGCCATAGGAGTTTTTGCGCCTTTTATTGATAACAGTGGATTATTACATGGGAATTACAATATACGCCAATTTTTCAACAAACACAAAACATCCATGACTTACCGGGATTCGAACCCACGCCATCCGCACCACAGACGGCAGACGACCGACTGTGCTACGGGGCCGTCTTAATTCCTTGCTACTCGTCGGGGAAGTTTTGGGGTGACACAACCGATTGTTGTAATAATGTATCAAAATGAATGACTGCTGCGAAGTAAAGCAGTTATCTGGGCTAGGCTTCTCATTAAACACACCGCAAGGTGGAAAGATGGAATGGTTTTAGATGTTTCTTGTCCTTAGTTTTTCGTTACTCGAATTTATTTTGAGATTTTTATTATTTTTTCGATTTGGTTCAGTAGGTACCTACCCTCTTACGCCTTGATAATAGAGGTATGAGAAACAGCGTCATTGGGCTGTACACTTTTTATTTGATACACTATCTAAGACATTCTAGATTCTATCTAAAATTTTAAGTTTCGAAAAACAGTTTAAATAAAATTGTATAAATGTTTTTTTTTTTGCCTCCTGTAAAATTCATATTTTGGCTAATCCGCCCCTCTATGTTATGTTGCCCTCGATATGTGCCTATCTACCCACACCCACGAGTATAAACTTTTGTAATGTTTCACTTGAAACCATTAGCTTTTCGGTTACATCAGAATTTACCCAAACATTGCCAATTCCGCTACATACCTACTGTCTTATTGAGAAGACAAACAATAAGTGGGGTACCTGCTCCATTATTACTGCAAAGCATGATTTCAATATCCATGATCATTATCAGAAGAAAGAAAAGAAGTGAGAGAGACAGAGAAAGTTGGAGGGATACCTGCCGGGAGACACCGAAGATAGCACCTAGTACCCACCTACTCTTTGGGTACCAACTCGATAGTGTTAGCCGCATGCTCGACGCCTTATTCTTGAACTTGTTACAGAGCGTGCGAAACGTGCTCCAAAAGAAAATCCGTCGCGATAAAAACGAGAAAATAAAAGCGCAACACAATGAAAATTTTACTTTTCCTTTTCGTTTTCGCCTACACGAATTATGTCCTTGCCCTGTCGACAGGTGACGGGACCGTCGTCGGCACGACCCCCGATCCGAAAGAAATGGAATACAGAGAGGGCACGAAAATCGACGCCAAATATTCGCTGCCCCACGTGAACGTCAGTGCCAGTGACGGGAATCCGACGACGGTGATTGCGAGTTTGTCGCGCGTTTTGGATTTTTACAACACGGAATTGCTGGCGGCCAACTGGGCAAGGACGAGGAAATTCCTGTCGCACAGCTGCCGGAAGGACGTGGACCTTTACTTGGAGGGGCTGAGGAAAACCGAAAAATGGGCTTTGAAAAGTGAGTGAGCTACTCTAAGAAGTGACTGATAATTTTAGTGAGGAGCTTATTTCTTACGAAATGTTATTATTTAAGTAATGTAGGGTGCAGGGCCATGGTATTCCAGATTTTTGTGGGAAGTTGATGGAACATAGTGCAGGGCATCAAGTGAGAATTTTTTGCTACACCCTGTAACTTAGGTGGGTATAATTATTGAAAGTTGTAAAAATTATACTTTTCAATTCTGAAATTTTAGGTGAAATCGTTCAATGAAAGTTTTTCCTGTTCAGGTTGTTGTAAAGTGGAAACCTCCCCACTTTCAGAAGTCACACGTCACCTTTTCTTTTAGCCCAAGCATTCAAAATGCTATCTTAATAGAAGGGTGATAATGACTGGCTAAAAGTATGCAAAACAGACCCTAAGTGGCTGAATCATATCGAAAGTCCCTTCCGATCCTGGATGAGCTTCCCCGTTTTCCAGGGCTTCTTCTTCTCCTTCTTCTTCGATTATTGATTGAGTCTATTTGGTCGGGTAACAGAATATTCCAGCCAAAAATATCCCTGCGACAAAATATCCTAAGCCAAAAATATCCCCGTCAATAATATCTCAGCCAAAAATATCCCCGCGACAAAACAAGACAAAAATATCTCCGCCAATATGATTCCAACCAAAAATTTGCCAGCCTAAAATACCCCAGCCATAAATATACCTATATTACCGTATTTAATGAGTCTAAAAATAAGGATGATACTCTAGTCAAAAATAAACTTCTTATCTGGCTGGTCTGAAAAGAAGAATGCTTGAGTCAAAAAAAGACTATCAATCTATGTAGTAGGTATGTCTAGAATAAAGGATGATACTTGAGTGAAAAATGAACTTCTGATGGGTGTAAAAAGAAGGAGGATGCTTGAGTCAAAAATCAGTTCTTTATCTGGTGGGTCTGAAAAGAAATATGATACTTGAGTCAAAAATGAACTCATTATCTGGTGGCCCTAATGCCTCTTGAATCAAAAATAGATTTTTATCCGGTGGATCTTGAAAGAACGAAAATGCTTGAGTGAAAAATCAGTTTTTTATCTAGTGGGTTCGAAAAGGAGGATGATACTTGAGACGAAAATAGACTCCTCATCGGCTATACAATTGAGTCAAAAATTGGCCTGTAAAATGTCTCGTCGGTGATTTGGTGAGTCGGTGAGTCGGTGAATCAGCAAGTCGGTGAAATACCCTGTCGGTGAATTGGTGAGTCCGTGAGTTGACCTGTCGGTGGATTCGCTAGTCGGTGATTTGGTTGTCGGTGAATTGTCCACGTTGATTGTGAGTCAGAAAACAGTGTCACGGTCGGATGTTACAAACAGCCCCTTGAGTACCTAACGAAGTCCATGCACACACTTTCGCGTCCGAGAGGGGTGTTTTTGAGTCAAAAATGTATAGTGTAGCAGGAAATTACCGCTCTTCGGACGTACCTGACTGGGTCCATGTGCACAGGTTTCACGGGGATATTTTTGGCTGGGATATTTTGTCGCGGGGATATTATTGGCGGGGATATTTTGTCGCCGCACCGTTTATTTATAAAACAAAGCGTATGAGGCGGCTGGAATTTTTCACACCTTTAATCTTGAGCTGGAAAACAGTTTTTCTCCCAATTGATACTTACTCTTTTCCAGATATTATTTCCTGTATTTGTATTACTCATACGTAAACATCTACTACGTAATTTTCAAAGAAAAAAGTATCAGTTTACAAAAAAAATGGGTTGAATCATGAAAGAAAAAGCCTGGGAAACGCCGAAGCTCATACGGGATCAAAGGGGACTTTGATATGTTATAGCATAGCCGAGACCATTTAGGGTTCATTTTGCATTAATTAAGTTGGGCATCAATTTTTTTCTGCTATAAGCCTCAATACACCTAATCTATGTTGAGAAGAGTGAATAACTAAATACTCACTTGAATGGCAATCGCGGTGAAAAAAAATCTTCCACTCTCATTTTTTCGTCACGCTTATTTGTCGTCCAAAATTAGTTAGTTGTGAGAAGCTCGCCAATTATTCTACAAGGAATAAACCGATCCGTACTAAAATGATGTACATATGTATTTATTTGGAAGTTTACACTTTTACACTTACCTTTAACAATTAAATACGAACTTACCCTTTTTCATCGTTTTACAACCGGAACAAACAATTGGTTTAGTGCAAATTTTTTCACCGCCATTGTACCTATTTTGAAAAGTTTCTTTCTCATAAAACAAGAAAGATAGGTGTATTCTTTCATTCCTTTGCGTGCTCCTGGATGTTTCTGAGTTAACCAGTTCGACGTCCAGTCGTTCTGGTCATAATTGTTCCAGACGTCTTCAATTGGATCTATGTCCTCTGAATTGGCAGGCCATGCCAATCGTGCAATATTTACTTGCTGGAGAGCAAAAGTTGATCATTCAGGCTAGAATTTCATCGTCATTGACGATAAAGCTCTTTCTCTTCTCATCAAGCTATAGGCTTGTATACATAGATACTAAGTACCTGCAACTTGCTCTTCAGGAAGCAAAATAATTCGACAACTTGGCCTAGCCTGCTAACTCACCGGACAAGAATCCTGTTGAGCACATTAGAAATCCGGGAATATGTCCAGAACCAGTGGATGTCGAATTGTTGTAGTGGTATAGGGTACAAGAAAATAAGAGTATGGTTTTCGAGATATCAATCTGTACTTCTAGTCAGTACCTTCACAGCAAATTTGCCAAGACTCATCAATGCCCTCGTCAGGTTGAAAGAAGGGCGAATAATTATGTTGGTTTTATTATCTTCTGATATCTACTACTTGCATATCTCCGTTTATAAGGTACTTTTACCCGCCGTTGACGTTGAAGTAGCTATGACTATGAGAAGGTATACCTATCAAGGTGATGTAAATTCTTCTTGTTTTATTGAAACAAAATGTTGAAAAATAATTATAATATGATATTGATAATACCTGGTTCGCATTCGAGTCCAGTGCGGTACATGGAATCTACTCAAGAACACGAGAAAAATATTGAAACAAAATAATCATGACGTTTATTTTTGAAGATATTGAGGTTCAATGGTTGGAAATTTGCCCCTCACTATTTTCGTTATTCAAAGTGATGTAGGAAAATTTTGTGAAAAACTGATCAACAAAAATTATCAATTACTGGGTGTCAACTGAACTTTACTTCGACATACAGGGTGATTCATGAATCTTAAAAATTCATTTTCCTTCAAAAACTTAACTTTTTTTTTTCTTCATGAAAACAAGAATAGTTCTGCCTTGTTCCAAATTTTTTAGAGCCTAATGAAATATTTTACAGGCATTAGTGGAGAAAACTGGGTTTTTGTGATGACTCGTGACTCACCCTGAATCTTGAGCAGAAACGCAGCGCACACCCACTAATTGATACTTGTTACTGATGAGTCTGTCACGAACAGTTCCACAAAATGACTTTGAATAGCAAAAATAAACGTCATCAATTTTTTAAATATTTTTCTCGTGTTCTTGAGTGGATTCCATATACCCCTCTGGACTCGGAATACGACCCTTTGAGACACCCTGTATAGAGTAGAGTGAGTTGCACAATTCCAAAAGTAGACTATCAGCGTTAGGAGTGAGATCAAAAGAAAATTTATAGATTATCCAGTAGTTTTTGTGAAGAAAATTATGCAAGTTACGGGACCATGGAATGTATTGAGGTGCTGGGTGGGTAAGACACTAGAAGAATCGGATCCAGAATTATTAGGAAATGAGGTGAAAAAGACTTGAACACGGCACTGTGGAACATGTCAGCGTAGAATGATATCAGCAAAGAAGGCGAAGAAGGTGAAATTGGAAAATATCGTCGGTTTAAAGATAAACACCATGAATTACATTTCCAAAATTTCCAAAGTGCACCGATTCGAAGTTGAACAACAAAGTAAAAATTTATCCTATTCCAGCTATGACTTTTCACGTCATTCATATAAAACATGTGAAGATGTTTTAAGGGGACTGACGTCGATTTTTGTATCCATTGTAATCACTCTACAGGTCTTGGAAGTACGAAAACTGATTCAACCGGAAATGCACTGAGTCAGTTCAGTGTTCAGGAGCAAAAATGTTCAATTCTCGGAATCCTGAAGCAAGTTGGTGTGCTGGAGAGTAGGTCAAATTATGTGAGCAAAATTCAACATTTTGGACGAATCGCTCTTCAGTCCATGACACAGATCAATTGTAACAAACTCACTTCTCAGCCAATGGCACAGATCAATGTAGTAAAATCGCTCCTTGATCTATGGCACAGATCAATAGTAAAATATGTGGACGTTCATGTACACAGCTTTTCGCTTCGAAGATCGCTGTGTGGAAAACTCCGACTTAAATATTTAGATATTGAAAAAATGTAGTTAAAATAAATAAACTTTATAAATAAACTTTATTGCTTTAAAAACAAGAATGTTACAAGCAAATGTAGTTACCTGGTAAGATCCACGTACACAGCTTTTCACGCCCAATTCGCCATGTGGGAAGTATCGATTCATTGGGTCTACAAAAAAAAACATAGTGACCTGACGAGGTCGATATACACAGCATTTCGCGCCCAACCTTCCGTGTGAAAAACTTCGGCTAATTGGGCTATGAAGAAACTTGTTGACCTGACGAGTTCTTGTACACAACTCTCCACGTCCAGTTCGCAGGTGGTGACTTATTGGATCAATGTAATGCCATCAATTCCCATTATGAACACTCAAACACTGCAAGTACCATTGCGGACAAAAAAAAGTAAGCCAGAGACTGACACAGAGTGTACTGATTTTGCCCTGGTGTCATAGTGACACGAAACCAAATTTGGTACACTCCATGACAGGCTCTGTCCTACTTTTTTGTCCGCAATAGTAACTATGAAACTTGTCCGCATGTCACACCTTTTTAGACCCAGCCGGCTTCTAAAATGCAGCACTTGATCGGCGATGCCGCGCCAGACTAAGTTGTTATTGTTGTTATCATTATTTTGTCAAGATTTTTCTTGGTTCGGGTCCCAAGACCATGAGCGATCTGTTGAAATTGAAATTGTTCACAAAAATTCTTTCGTGTTGGACTAGACGAAGGGACAAAGCGAGGACATAGCGCTTTCCTGTTTGGAGAAGTGGGCTAGCAATAAGGGGGTAGAAACCTAGCTTTTGAAAGTGAGTGTAGTCATTAGATATTGATTAGTCAGATAGGTACCTATTATTTATTGAGCAGAGGTAACGGTAGTGAATTAGTGATTATAAAACGTATGAGTACCTGATTTGTTATACATAGTATAATAAAGTCAGTGATTAGCTATATTACTTGGAATAGGTAGGTAGCTCTGCAAGGAAAGGCTTGCATAGGTAATAAAAGACGGATAGAACTTCAAGCGTGCATGGATCGAAATAATAGCAGAGATAAAACTTTTAATAGTAAGAGTACCTACTCAATAATAAACTGTTAGCGCATAAAATAGTGTAACAATCGAAAGGAAAGGAAAGGAAATGAAATGACATTGACTTGCGAAGCAATTACGCCGCTTTCAGTATCTAGGTGCAGGACTGCAAGATAATGTAAAATGAGTTGAAAAATTATTATGTAGATTTTTTGGATTTTTAATACCCAGTTAACTATTCACGTGGTGAGCTTTGTGAATAAATCTTGACGGGCATGCTGGGGAGCTTGCGGGGTGAGCGACGTAGAAGCGAGCCTCATCATGTGGCGAGCCCAGGTCTAGGTCTCTATCTATTTTGTCCCAATCATTTCCCGTCCCCACCAGAGATGCCAACTGATGGTAATCATGGTCGATAGGCTTTTATCCACTCTTTTATTTGTTCAAAACAAAGTACAAATTGGGATCACTACAGACAAAAAAGATTTCGTCGCAAAATCCCTATTTATTCAGAAAAAAGTGTGCGGGAACGGGTGAAGTTCAAACTGGAAGACTGATGACGTAATAAACCTGTTCTGCGATTGCGCACTAAGTAGATCATCGTGTCATTTGCATCGATTGTTGTTGTCAGGTTGTGTCTGTTTTTACTGGTTATGATTGAAAATTACGGAAAATAAAACAACACAATAATGGAGCATTTTTTTTGTATATTGTGGAAATGATAATTAGCAGGAAAAAATTACCTCAACTGTTTGTGGTGACCAATTCAATAAAAATCTGAAAATTATCCACCAGAGAACCTGGGAACATTGCCAGTCTCCGCCAGACTCTCTCTCTCTTGTTTTTCCCCGGTTCTCACGTGAAAGTGTCATTCAAATGATGTATTTTTAAGGGTTGCTCCAACATCTCCATTTCTACTTCTCCAAAAAATGACTGCGCTTTCCCAGATCGCAGCTCCTAAGAAATTAGGTGGCTCGATGAGGCTTATGGTCAGTAGCTACGAGACAAAATGTTGCACGCCAATAGGAGGACGATGATTCAGACAGCTTGCTGTAGACAGAGATCATTTTAATGTACCAAGGTGAAATACCGATCATTTCGGCTGGCGTTCTTCTTACAACTTGAGCAAAGTTGATGTTCTCGCCCGCGTCAGGTTGACACAAGCAGGAACCTAAGACATCTGGGGAATCTATCCTGCCCAAACCCGATGATTTGTTCAGCCGCATCGTTTCGAACACCAAACAGCAAATACTGATGTAGACTGACACACGTCGACTGTTCCCCGACGTTCACGTGGCAACCCGGTACTGTTTTTGGCGCGCTTAGTCACTTGTTTTGAAAGCTGAATTTCTATTTTCTCACTTCGTGCCAGAGATTTTTTAAGTATTCTTTCAACTGGACAGCAGTTAATTTTATTCACCCAGGACCCAGGCATCGACTTACGCCAGTAAAATCGTATTTTGAAATCTTGTACAAGACCCCACTGATCAATATATTTCAAGCAAACTGCATAAATCCGAATAATAATGCCTGTTCTTAAGACCATTCCATTGTTTTTAATATGGGAAGGTACAACACGAGGTACAACATATGTTTCCGTAAACGAATGATTGCACTCAACTGTCAAATAAATATTATTAGTATGAAACGGCATGAAATCGTGCAAAAATAATCATATTATAATAAATCATGAATTATAGTAGCTAGGTGCACGAACACAAACATTGATTTATTGCTTTTGATTTACATAATTACTATTATCAATGCTGCTATCACGTATTCACGTAAGTGATGCGCATCTACCTGCCTATAGGTAGGCAGGCAATGCATTCAATGATAACTTTCACTAGGTGGTACTGTGATCTTGATCTAGTGTAATAAAACCTGTTCTTTATGTAATTTAATATACTCACCTGGATTACTTGAAAATAATATTCTCTGCCAAGTTCAAGGCACGACATGAACCATCCAAAATAAATTCAGTACCTACCTAACTGCCCAATATTGTGCCCATGAAAAATTTTCTAAGCACAATAGTTATTTACCTAATGAAAATTGCTAAGGAATTTTTAGCTTCAGTACTAATCGTATGTATGAGTGTATGTATCAAGATTTGAAGCGGAGTTAGAAATGTTAAAAAAAAATAACTTCAGATTGTTCGAAGCGATTTTAATTGTTTTCAAACTGTTGGACACGCTTCGGCTTCACATCAGGTTTTTTCATGGTGTTGAATAAGCTAGTAGACCGGGAGATAGCGACAGTATTTCGGACGTGATTTTAGGCAGTATGCCTTTTGAAGGGTATCATAAAATGCGTATTCCGATGATATTGAAGGATAAATCAAAGAGTCATCCCGGGTCCTTCATGTTTTAAAATTAACATTTTTTCGCAAAATGAGCATTTTGATGTCATTTTACTCAGGCTGCCATGCGTACTAAAATAAAATTCAACGAAAAAGCTACCTGCAAAATGATAGGCATACCGTTTGCGTGAGTCCAACAGGTTGGCATAGCCAGGTGAATTTGCATTTAAAAAATTGATTTTTCCGCGATTCTGAACAGGCTGCCATTGAGAGTTATAATTCTTTATACTATGCAACGTCTAAAATAGAAAAAGGATACCGTTTGCGCATGTCCAAGTACAGTTTATATTGGAAATATTCTGCACACTTTTTCCGTCATTTAAATATAAAGTGTACTTGGATGGATATGCGCAATCGGTATGCTTTTTTTATTTTAGCCGTTGCATATGTAGTATATGAAGATTAATAACTCTCAATGGCAGCCTGTTCAGAATCGTCAAAAAATCAATTTTTTAAATGCAAACTCACCTGGCTATGCCAACCTGTTGGACTCACGCAAACGGTATGCCTATCATTTTGCAGGTAGCTTTTTCGTTGAATGTCAAGAAAAGCAAAAAAAGCATTCAATCAAAAAAGCTTCTTCCTAGAATCCAACCTCAGAGACATGAAGACAGACCTGAAATCAAATTTTTTGAATTGTCGTTCTAACTTCAGCATTTACAGGATGATGGGAAAAATCATTCTTCAAAACTTTGGGTGAGAAGAAACGAGGATGATAGCCGTCTCAAGACAAGTACCTATTTTAAAACGGACTTGAATTGAAAATGACCCAAATATGAATCGACGTCTAATTTTCTTTGCAGGAGAAACTTGAAGTAATGTATTCGATAATGAATTAATGCTTTCGAACAACCCGTTCTTTGTAAACACTTCCAGATCTCAGGTGAGCCAAGAATTGTGGGTGAAGGACCAAAATAAAATCACGTGCTTTGGCAAGAGAATCCACACCCTTCCTCACTTGGAATGCCTGTAACCAACGTTACGAAAATCTGAACAATCAGTGACACAAGCCAGTGGTTGTTCCGATTCTTGTAACGTTGGTTTCGAGAATTTTCAGGCGAATAAGGGCGCTGATTCTACCTTTGGAAATATGCAGCAGCAGTGATTTGCCCCTTCTACCAACTCTGTACTTGATTTGAATGTTTGTTTTGAGTCAATTGCAACCCTCACTTCTTCTTACCCGAAGTTTCAACTCCAACATAAGCTGTATGGATTTTGAAAATTGGCCAAAAAAAGAAACGATGAAAGTTATCATCACAAAATCAGACGAACTATTTTCTGAAATCATCCCATAAATGCAAAAGCTAGAAGGACAATTTTAAGAATATCCAGAAATTCAAGGTTTGATATCCATGATGGAAATTCAGATCCTGATCTAAGATTGGATAATACGTAACACAATGGTGATTGTGCATCGAGAAGCACGCGAAAAGGAGCATTTTCACTGCATTTACACGTTTTTCACTTTTATCGCGTTATTTTGCACGGTCTGTTCGCTTTGATCTTTCACCAGAGAGGGTCAAGAATTTAGAAATTATGATTAGATACTTAAAAGGTCTAAAGAAAAAAGATGACTTTGTTTACGACATATCCTCATCTGACTGGCAAATAATTGAAGAAAGTAATGCTCTAACATTTTTGCCAAACTCATACCTAGAAGTGAAAGTGATAGAATATCAACTCATTATTTACAATCAAACAATACCTATACATACGTGCATATATAAAAAAGTCAAACGTTATGTCTACAAAAAGAAATATTAAGTAATAACCGCGCGGTGAAGAGACCGGAACTAAGCGGATGTAATAATTGTAAACACCGTTAATGACCCCTGCGTTGTACTATTACAAAGTAACGAAAGTTATTTTGAATAAATCCCAATTTACTTTCTATGCAAGCTATTACATCGAAGAAAGTGGGATTAATGTGGTGGCGCACTTACCTACTCCAAATTCACGTACGTATATTATGATTCACCTGAATTATTTAATAGCGAGTTAAATACCTATAGAGCGCGCTTCCTTAAGGCATGCATTGGTATGCAAATTCCAAGATTGATGCATAACAATTGCGTAAGCTTTTGTTGTATCGCCGGCGAAGAGGTGCATTATCCGAAAACTTTCGCGTTGTAGGAGGTATAGGTAAGTATGCTCTTCGTAAGTAATCAGTGTGATGCAGGTTACCGATTTTTCTTCGTGTTACAAAAGCACCAATAGCGGAAAGCCTGTTCATATAGGTTCAGGTCCCATCAGGAAATGTTATGTTTTATTAAACCATTACGAAATGCAAGACGTACGCCAAACAATTACGGGCATCAACGTGATTCGCTAAACTGTCGTACAATAGAGGTAGGTAATCGGAGTAAGAGTATACTTTCTTTTCGTAATAATTGTCGAGCTGAACCGTTCAAATTGCTCCGAACCGTAAAACTCCTCGTTGCAAAATTACATTATTTATAACTGTGTAAAAATGAATCGATCAAGATATTTTGCATTTGGGTCGAATGTTGATCGTAATTTGTGTCGTCTAATTAAAATTAAGCGCGAGCAATTAGCATGGCGTTTTGCTTTTACATTTTTGTACCTACATGGCGAATGGTTGGTGGTGCTTTTTAATCAAGAGAGCGTACCTACATCAAACATGAAGAGTGCCGATTGCTTGTTTAACATGCACGTCATCCACCGCTTGCACTACTGTACGCAGAATAGGTGATTTACTTTCTTTTTAATTATCGCACTTGAAAAAGTCCGGTTGGCTAAAGACTCTCGGTTTCATATTATAGGTACTCGGGTACTTCAAAGGTATAGGTAAGTAGTTATGAGAAAAACGAAGCGATTTCCATAGTGTCTAAACCGTGAAATTCAATTCGTAAAAAGCTCTTCCTAAATAAAGCATTGACCTTGCCAAAGTAAACACAACGTGCGAGATTTTGCGTAATTTTAACTTGAAACAGCCGAGTTGTACGAGGTGATAGCTACTTTCAATTTCTAGAATATTTTTCGTTGACTGTTCCTGTAGATAAGGTTTACAAAAAGTCTGGTGTGAAGGGTATTTGAAAGGTCGAAAGGTCAGTTAAGCTTGGATATTGATATCAGTCTACCTGTTTTGTACGAGTAAATATTGTTACGAGTGGCGAGACTCGCGTGCATTCGAGAGCACACGCGGTCCTTCTAGACTGTTCGCATCAGATCGCAGTGTTTCGAGTTGCGTAGATCTAGGCATCCGAGAACATACGCGATGGTTTGGACCATTTAATTTACATGCGAGATCCCAATGACCGAGTAAGAAACATCTGCCCAATTGGCGGATGCGCCGTTCCATAACACGCTAGTTGATACACGCAAAAGTGCTGGACTGTTCGAAAGACGTCCGCATGCCGCGGCTTGATGTGAATTAATAAATGAAAAAGATCACTTTTGGGTCTTGGTACACTCGACAGCAAAATAGCGCTCACTTGATTTATGACGAAGCATTTGGTTGGTCTGCTTTACCGTAGTAGGTAGGCATGTACTCGAGATGAATAAAGCAATGTCGCTCTTTCAGAGAACCAAGTAAACAAAATCGGGTGTTGGGTCGACGGCCTTTTGTGCTCTTTCTACCTTCGCGATAAAACGATATTCAAATAATTTGTATTTAGGTTGCAACTTAAACTTGGATGAATGAGTACCGTGGGGAAACCGCTTTCCCTGTGTGGTCTTTTGACCACATTTACAATAACATCTTGTTATTCTAATCAAATGAATAAAGTTTTGAATTTGAATTTGAATTTGAATGCTCATAAACTCCTTGTCGTGCGAAAAGGGTCAAATCTTCATTCTATGGGGTGAGAAAACACGTGAGATTGTTGCCCAGATTTAATTTGCATAAATACTGCTAGTGCTTTGTCTAAAGCTGATAGAGTCTACAAAATCATACTCTGTAGGAAGCTAGAGCTCTTCAGAAGGGTTACTGACGTTCTCACCATTTTTCTGGTGGTTTGAAGGTAGCTGGAAAACAAGGTATTTAAAAGCTCACAGCGATTGCAGAGTAGTGAATCGGTTTGACGCTCTCTATCTATGGCTGTTCGAAATATCAAGAACAAAACCTACTATCATTTATAAACAAAACAAATACTTCAATCCCATCAAACAATTAGCATTTGATTACAATGGAAATCAGACTTGCCTTAATATCTTCTTTTCTCGTAACTGATGCACTACAACTACTAATTATGATGGTTTTAGTACTCTCGTCAAGAATAAAGAAGAATTGGAAGATAAAAGATCAAAAGACTGAAAGCCTGACAGACCGTGAAAATAATAATTACTTATGAGTACCTACAGGAATTTTGTGAGAAAATCAACATCTCGTCCATGGAAAATAGATCGCAGATCTGTGGATTGATGAATCGATGAAACAAAAAAGCGAAATCTCGAAGGATGGATCTATGAGTCGATGGATCTACGGAGTGATAGATCTAAGGATCAATGAATCTGTAAGGACTGGAATATCGAAGAGTTGACAGATCGAAAAATTGAAGAACTACAGGATTGAGCAAAAGATCTTATACGCACAAAAGATCTGACAGGTCGCAGTGCAGAAAGGATCCTCCAAGATCAAACGACCACCTTTAATCTACAAAGGATACAAAAATTGTGGAACTGAAGGATCAAGAGTTCGAAGAAGATCAGTAGATCAAAAGATCGAATGGTTGAATGATCGAAATAGCAAAAATAAGAGATCGAAGGATTGAAGGAGCAAAAGATCGGAAGATCGCAAGTCTGAAAGGGCGTGAAATTGAGCACAGAGATTTTTGGAAAAAATGTTGATTGGGGGTCGTATGATTGATAGATCCAAAAAATTTGAAAGAACATGATCGAGAAATCGATGGATCTATGGATCGGTGCATCCGTTCAACCATGAAAGAATCGAAATACAGGGATTAAAAAATAATTGTCTTAGACCGAGGATTGGAAGATCGATAGGTTGGAAGAATGAAAAATTGAAGGAGTGAATCGGCGAAGTATCAAAGGATCCACGGATTGAAAGAGCGAATGATTATAAAGTCGATGAATGTATAGATATTGATGAATCTACCCATGAAATATGGATAGTAGATTAGTAGATCCATGAGTGTTGATAGGTAGATCGAAGAAATGTAAAAACGAAAGATCGAAGGATATATGTATCCATGGAATGATTGATCCAAAGGCCTACAGATCGATGAAAGGTTCAAATGATTAAAGGATCGAAGAGTCGAAGGACTAAAGGATCGAAAGATCAAAAGATCGGAGAAGAAAAAAAGCAAGTAATCGATGAATCAAAGGATAAGAAGCAAAAGATCGAGAGACCGAAAAAAGTCTGAAAATCATAAAATACTGAAGGGATTGAAAAAGTATGTTTTTCGAGGGATTGAAAGACTGGACAAGTAAATGATCACAGAATCGATAGATCTCGTTCAATGAGAATGGATCGTAGATCTGTGAATTGTTGGACTGATGGATCGAATGAACGAAAGAGCGAAAAATGATAAATATCGATAGGTATATCGAGGGACGGGTAGATTTTTGAGTCGATGGATCAATATACGTATGAGTAGATTGATTCAAGGGATTCAAGAGGATTGAACCTTGGGATCTACGGATCGATGATGGAAGAGCCATCAATCGAACAATGTATGGGTCTATAGATTGATGGATCCATGGATTCTGTGGATCAATGTATTGTAGGATCAAAGAATCTAACAACTGAAGAATGGAAGGATGTAAGAATCCATTGATTTTTTTAATGATTGATCCAAAGATTGATAGATCGAAGGATTGAAAGATCAAAGGATTGGAAGCTTGAAAGATTGAAGGAGTGAAGAGTGGAAGAGCGAATGATTGGAAAATCTATGGATCTATCGATTATTGATAGTAGATACCATCCGTGAAATATGGATTGTAAATCTGTTTATCAATGAATTGATAAATGGATCGAAAGATTGAAAAAGCGAAAGATCGAAAGACGATTAGACCAGTGGAATGATTGATCTAAGGTTTTACTGATCGAGTTATCTAAAAGTTTGAAGAATTGGAAGATTGAAGGGTCAAAGGATTGAAAGATCGGAAGATCGGAAGATCAAAAGATCGAAGGATTAAAATAGAGAGCAAAAGAGTAAAGAATCGATGGACCGAAAAATTAGAGGTTCAAAATATCAGAAGACCGAAAGACTGGAATATCGTAAAATACTGTGAAAGGATCAAAGAAAGGATGTTTTTCGAGGGATTGAAAAACTGGAGAAGAATAAATGATGAAAGAATCGATAAATTTCGTCCAATGAATACGGGCCCTGAATCTCTGGATTATTGGATTGATAAATCGGATGAATGAATGAGCGAAATATCAAAGAACAGGTTAAATCTTTGAGTCGATGGATAGGAATATGTATGGGATGATTGATTCAAGATTCTACGGATCAATAATGGTCAATTCTTATGATTAATTATGATGATTAATTTCAGACAGTTTAGGACTACACAGTGCCGGATTTCAGCACGGGCGACAGGGGCGACCGCCCCGGGGCCTCCACATGTTACCCCAAACTTAGGGCCTCCACAAATCCAAAAACACCTTATTTTATATTATTATTCCAAGTATTATTTCTCAAAAAATCCTGAGCCTCAACCTGGGGCCTCCACAAACTACTGTCGCCCCAGGGCCTCCACATTCCTAAATCCGGCACTGCGACTACATGTTGTTCGGGGATCGTAGATCTGAAGGATCGAAAGACAGCAATATAATGAAATGATCGAAAGACTGAAAGGGCATGTGAACAATAAATCGTTGAATCAGTCCGTCCAACCATAAGAGATCATAAGTACAGGGATTTTAGGAAAATTTAATTTTTGGAATGATGGCAGGATCGCTGGGGCTATATAGATTGATAGATCAGTCCATGGAGTCTTGATCGTTAATCTGTGGATCCATGGATTGTTGGGTCGAAGAATCAAACAATCAAAGAACGGATAGATTTCTGAACCGATGGATTGTTTAAGATGATTGATCTAGGGATTCACTGACCGATAGATCAAAGGGTTGGAAGATCGAAAAGTGTAAGAGTTGAAGGTTTGAAAGAAGGAAGGGAAGGAACGAAAGATTGGATGATCCAATGGTCGTAAGGGCGAAGGATTGAAAGATCAAATGAGCTAAAAAGAAAAGGATTGAGGGACTAAAGGATCAAAAGATAGGAAGACCGAATGTCTGAAAGACCCCCAAATACTATGTATATCGAGATTTCAGGAAATAATAGATTTTGGTGGATTGTAATGATCTAAGAATTGATAGATCTGTTCTTGGAATATGGATGGTGAAATGTGGATCATTGTAGGTATTAGTGAATTGAAGTATCGGGAAAGCAAAAGATTAAAATTATGGAGTGGATGGATCTATGAACTGCTGAATCTAAGAAATATGTGATCTAAGAATATAAAGGTCGATGGTTTGAACAATGAAACACCATCGATTGACCAAAGGATAGATGTATCGAGGAGCTGAAAAACTGAAAGACTGTAAATCGCGAATGATCCACCTACCTATTGATCGATGGATCAACAGAAAGAAGAATCAAAATAATAAGATATCGAAACATTGATGGAACTACGAATTTATGGAATCCAAGGTTCGATTAATAAGATATCAAAGGTTCGAAAGATGGAACTAAGGATCGAAGGAGAATGGATGGATTCATGGACTCATGTAGCATGAAAATCAACACTTTTTTTTTCGGGCATCGCTCAAAATGCCGTTCCTTCTGTGATCAAGTGTAACAACAGCCCTTTAGGTTGAATAATTAGTTTCGGGAAAGTTATGTTCCAAGTTCTGAGTTCATTTCCATGTGTCGTCTCCATTTCTGATGCGTTTTGTGGTAATATCTCTGCAGGAGTCTTCCAAAATATACCTTATATCTGCTCAATAAAAGCAATGAGATATAATAATCCAGTGATATACTTTATAATGCACCAACTTTCGTCGCTTTACCCCGACCCATTCTTTAGATAGGTTGGAAAAGGTCTAGTTGAAAAAAGATTTAGTTAAAGAAAAATCGCATTCTGTTCATTATTTGTACTCCTAACTGAATAATTGTGTACATTTCTCAATACATTATCAGTTCAATAAAGCGTAGTAGGTATTCTTCTCTCGTATAACGGCCATATTACTCATTGAGTTACTTTACGACACTTGCAATATACCGGCTCGTGTCAGCAAACTCCATCCTCTTGAGTAATACCAGTCATTACACGCTCGTTGGATGATATACCTACTATTAAATGGATCTTCATTTTTCGTTGGGCACTGTAGGCAACTCGATTCGCACCTCTTAATAATAATTCGTAGGAAATTCGTTACACTTCACACTCTATTCCCCTTCATTAAATTTGAGAGTAATATATTCTTGAAGAAGAGAGTAGGGCATAAGGAACTGAAATATTACTTAGGTATAAAGTAATTTTTTCGTTCATCTAGGTATTCAACAATCAACTTCCGCTTAATTCGTTGAATAATAATTAGCAAACAAGATTTTTGTGCCTAAGTTAGTGTGCAATAGCACCGGGAATAATACTAATATAATAAGCATTAAACACACGGAACAAGCAGCAGGTACTTAGGTAGGTACGCTATTAATTGATTATTACCTATTATTGTAACATTTTGTTAGGTAATCTCATTCTGAACTCTATTTGGTGACAATGTTAAAGATTTTTTTCCACTGTAGATATATGGTAGGTAGGTACCTACTTATATCCACCATGGTAATTGTTAATAATTTAAATTCAACCATTGATTTATTGTTGAGCAATTTTTCTGTGTAATGATGTATCACCCATCATCATACAACTGCCATCAGTTTTTATTGTGAATTCAAAATGTGAACCGAATTTTTGCCAATATACCTAGAAATATTTCGCAAGAAAATAACAGATATGATGTAACCAATGCATCTCTTCATATTTTTGGCTTAGAAGACCTTCAACCTTCAACCCTTGAAGTGTTAAAAATCGAACCATTCTTCATGCAATTGTTGAGCAATAACAAGTTGATAATAATAAGAAGTCGATTTGTCTTGCTTCGTCAAAAATTTGCAAATCGTTGTTCAAGGGACTTTCTTTGTTTGGCATTTCACGCACAAGTAATATTACTTTCACTATACTTATGGTACCTACCCAAAGTCATAGTACGCAGCTTTGTCGGTTAGGTACCCTTTACCTCTGCTAACCGCCTACCGCATCTCTCAATCTCAAAAAGCAGATTATTTTGTTATCAACCAACAAATCAATAACAAAATTTTGCAATCTAAGTAAGTATGCAAGATATAAGCGATTAGTCAAAGATCGCCGGTGCTAAAAGAAGAATACCTACGTCCTACCTATACGAAGAAAGTTTGATTATTGGGTAGGTATAATACCTATTACGTCATGGTACCAATTCTGCCACACAATACATCGTTTCCTTGCCCAACGGCACTGGTTCGATGAAAGCGAAAAGCATGTTTCGTTTTACTCTTGCATACGGCCGCGTCCTCGATACTCGAACATCCCAAGTCTGTCGGCGTATACCCAATAACACTGAAGAAATGATTCCTCTTTCTCTCTGTGCAATCACTCCACGATTTGAACAATTGCATTGCATTGGTACCTACATACCTACCTATATTACCTTAGATAAAAATCCATTTGGAATTAATGCAGGTAGGTACCTATGTCTTCACATAATGATGTGTTGCAGGAAATGTCGAAGTTGTACCTACCGTTTTTATATAATAATTAAGTACACCGTAAGTCACTTAAAACTCAAGAGCGCGCTGTTCACCTAGTCTGTGCTTATTCAATCGAATATTGCGATAAAAATCTTGCTTTTTTCCCAGGTACATTATGGGATCAAAATGTGCCTCATTCGGTTAATCACACCAGATTTCGTGTGTTCTCAGAAACTAGATAAATGTTGTCCGACATTCCATCAATTTCTTTTGGATGATGGTCATTATGTGCGGATAGGTAATGATGCCAAGGTGTAGAAATAATGCAGTGTTTTGTGCGGTATTGGCTAAGTTTTTCCAAGGTTGTCGTGCACAAGGACACATGCTAGAGTCCTTGAAAAGTGCGAGAAACTTGTTTGGCTATAGTAAAAACTAACGATAAATTGAATTATTTTCTACAATCAAGCTGGAGCTTACATAATATTTGTTTAAGATATTCACCCCGTCGTATTGGCACCTATGGCAACAAGCTTCCAATGTCGAAACAGTTTGACCAACTCAAGATATTCGTAAGTTATATGTACTTTTCCAAGTTTCGTCCATCTAGATAAGAGCTCTAAAAAAGTCCAGCAGCTTCGCTTGTGGATCCGACGGCTCCTCCGCCAATTGTAGGGGTTTGTGGCTTACCCTCAAGTCGGAGTCTCCGGGGGTTCGTGTCTCATCCCCACTTCGGGATCTCCAGCGAATGTCGTAATAATCGATTCATATCCTCCACGTGGTTTATTTAACTCGTTTAAAATATCGAGTTCGTTTGCTCGTTCGAACTTTTCTATTCAGGCTCGACACCTATTGCATTTGAGGACGATCGGTCAACGGTAAATAATTTTGACCAATCAATTTTCACATCTCCGACTTAGCCGTTAGCCGTTTCTACCCTCCAAATTTTGAGGCCACGATGCCACTTGGCAGAATTGTTCTATGGAACATTGTTTTAATTTTAAGAAGTGATGCCACGATGGTGGTCAGTGCAGACGTTGTATACAGGATGAACAAAAATGGCAAACTTCAGACTCAGGAACCAAAAAAGTTGGGGCCATTAAAATCACCCCGTAGATTCACAATTTGATGCTCATCAAGATAATACAAACCGCGTCTGAATATCTTCAGCCGTTTCAGAAATATCCTGAAAGTAATTGAAAAGTAGTAGTTTCATGAAAATTGAAATTTTTCAATAAATTAGTGATTTTTCAAGATATTCGGATGCAATTTGATGTTTCTGCTAAGATTGACGTCATAAATGCAATGCGGTGTGGTGCCACCGTCTCCGCCTACTATTTTCGAAAATAAGACAAGCAATTGTATTTTTTTTCATGACCGCAATTTTGAACTCACCCGGTATCTAATAAGTGGAAAATCGATTGGTACTAGTGAAATTGGTCATATGCAATAATCTGAAGGCAAGCTTAACCAGGTCTCTCTAGCTTAACCATTCCCAATGTTACTTTTTTTTAATTGGGTGTAACGTGATGTTGAACCCATTTTTACGAGTTTTACGAAGAGCAATTTTTTCCATGATATTCCAGACAGACTCAAGATCTCGCTCAAGATAATCTAAAATTGGTTTGTAATTCACATCAAAAATGAAGTTGAATTCTTTTAAAAACTCTCTTATATTTTCAATGGTCATTTTGGCCATGGTGAGGGCCGATGCTGTAAAACTCGTAAAAATGGGTTCAACATCACCTTTACGGCCACTAAAAACGAAGTGCTTTGCTGGGAATGGTTATGTTTGCCTTTAGATTATTGCATATGACCAATTTTACTAGTACCAATCGATTTTCCATTTATTGAATACTGGGTGAGTTCAAAATGGCGGTCAGGAAAAAAATTACAATTGCTTGTCTTATTATTTTCGAATTTGTAGGCGGAGACGGTGGCACCACATCGCATTGCATTTCTGACGTCAATTTTGGCAGAGATATCAAATTTCATCCGAATATCTTGAAAAATCACTGATTCATTGGAAAATTCAAGTTTCCATGAAACCGACCACTACTTTCAGGATATTTCTGAAACAGCTAAAGTCTTCAGATGCGGTTTGTGTTATCTTCATAAGCATAAAATTGTGAATCCACGTGGTGATTTTCATTGCTCCAACTCTTTTGGTACCTGAGTTTGATTTTTTTTCATTTTTGATCACCCTGTACGTATACAGCGTCTGCACCCACCACCATCTTGGCACGACAATGTTTCATAGAACAACTCTGCCAAGTAGCATCGCGGCCGCAAAATGTGCAGAGTTCGTCGAATTTATGTAGCTTAGCCGCGAAACTAACTATAAGCTTTATGATTGAAAGCACAAATGTGACGTCAGGAAGAGTCAATAAGTCCCCAGATGCTGGTAATACAGATCTAATACTTAACGACATGCAGCAGTAAAGCGCAATTATCCTTATCTGAACAATAAGCCCGCTAGCTCAAAGGTTACAATGTGGTATTACAATAAAAAAATTCCAGGTTCGAATCCCGCCGCTAGAAAAAAGATACTAGTCCAGTCACTATATCTTTCTTCTTCGGAAAAATTAGTAGAGAGCTGAAATTTCGTACACGCATTCCTTTGAGTGTCATGAATGGCCTGTGAAAAGTCCCTTAAAATCCGAGCTTAGGAACTGTGGATAATCGCCATCAAGTGTTAAAAAGTCGTTTTTTTCGACGAAGAAGTCATTTGTTCATTACAAGATTGTCCTTTTTGTAATTGAATGATTGCGTATTACGATCTTGACCATCACCATACACTATTTCTAATTTTGCATTGGTGGCGGATCCAAGAGGGCGGCCAAGAAGTAAAATCAGTTGACTGTCTTATTTCCGATAATAGCGGACCTAAAAAATGTCTGATGATTACATTTTATTTCTGACAAAATTTATCATGGAAATACCAAGTTATACTTCAATATCTCAAGAAATCACTGGTTTATTGAAAAAAGTTGAATTATGAAAAATGTTCAGTTTTTTTCAGAATATTCCAAAAACGGTCGAAGATATTTTGGAAGCGTTTACAATATCTTCGTAAGCATGAAATAACGAATATATAGGGTGATTTTTATGTCTCCAGCTATTTTGGTTCCTGAAGATTTTTTTCTTCATTTCTTTTCTTGACGCGTTTGGTATTACCCTCGGTATTACCGTTATTCAGTGTGAAGAAATTGTCACAATGCAAAAATTATTTGCACATAATACTTTTACTAGTTTTTGATTAATTGTAAATGTATTTGCAGGGTAAATATCAGCTATACCTGTGCAAACGCCGGATTCAGTAGGTTGAGGGAAGTGAAAAATGAAAAATAATATCTCGAGAACCAAAACAGCTGGAGAAATTCAAATCACCCTATATATTCGTAATTTTATGCTCACGAAGATGTTGTGGACGGTTCCGAAATATCTTCGGCCAATTTTGAAATATTCTGAAAAACCTGATTTTTCACAGTTCAACTTTTTTCAATAAGTCAGTGATTTCTCCAGATATTAAAGTATAACTTGGTATTTGTATAATGTCCGGCGGCTTAAAGCCATATTTAAAATGAATTCTGCATTTTGTGCCGAAGCCAATTTTATTTTATTTTTGTGAAATATGATTAGGAATGAAAGTTCTGAGGGGTGGAGCCATTCTCAATTTTCACCAGGGGGGGAGGGGGAGAGGGTTGTTCTGGCTTTTTGGGGGCTTTTTGGACCTTTTCTTTTGCACTCGATGATGTAAGCGGAAGCAAGGTGTTTTCTAGATCTGTGATATATCTGGATTTTTTTAGGTGGTGTAGCCACCACCTTTCTTTCTTGGGAAAGGGCTGGGGGGCTCAAGTTGACACATGTGGCCGATTTTCACTTTTTCTTTGATTTCGAATCAATATCGGCAAGTTTGGCATCGTTTCCGACTAAATCACCTCTTCTGACCTCAACCATGACTCAAAAAAATCGATAGCGACAAGTTTAAACAAGTTGTGCTGAGAATATCATGTTTTTTGTGCTCCTATTTGAAAACATTTTTTGGGGGTGTTTTAGACATTTGTGTGGATTTTTTTCTGAAATTGTACAGAACAGAAAATGTAAGTAGGTACAGAGAAAGTATCATGAGAATTCTTGTGAAAACAATTTATTATTTGAATACCTATTCTGTATGACACGGTGCAAGATTTTACAAGAAACTTGACTCAATCACACGCGCATTAGGCATCATTTTGTCAGTGTGGTACTTGGCGATTAAACTTGGGACCTACTGGCTGGTGAAATTACCAGCACTAATGACAGTTTCAGTTCGTTATTATTGTTATTATCGTGCATGCGGGGCACAATGGTCCTCGACCGGGGGTGAGTTTTTGCATATGGTGCTGCAAGGTCTGCAGAGTATCCCCCAAAAATCAGCTCGCCACCCCAACGCTTAAAGCAAGGGTAGCTTACTCGAAATTGCAGAAATATAGGCAACCAACAATACATATAGCGACACAGTCAAGTGATTGGTACTTGTTCCAAAGTTTGTGCGCTCTATGCCGAATTTCACGCATATTTAGAAAATTTTCACAGCACGTTCTAAATTATTCACACGTAAATAATATTCTGAATTAGACGGTGCTGCATTTTCACTAATTGATTGAACTGAATTATTTTGAATTGAACAGATATTCGACATTGCCAAGGGTCAGTCTGCACGGCCAACCCTTCGAAAGCGTTCCCATCCATCCAAAAAGTAGACCGCAAAAGCGTTGCTCAACTCGAGATATCTCTCACAGTCTCAGACCAAAACCTATTTTTCTCTCAGCCATTGACACGGCTTGAATAATCCCAGTCATTATGGAATTAGCCGGTTACTTCTTTGGCTTGTCGCGCAATTTACGATAGGTATGATTTACTTTTTACCGCTACAATCATTTGTACCAAGACAGGTAGATACTTTACGTAGGTTTTTATTTGGGTTAGAACATTTTATTCGCGATCAACTATTTAGCAACCGCCAGTTATTCCAGAAACAGACCATCTACCTATCAACCTTTCCGACTAAAGCGAGCTTAAGCTTAAAACTAAATGCGGTAATGGTGATGGTATAGCTCGTGGTATAGTATTTGCAGGAAAGTAGGAAAAGGAAATTACGTAAAAGGTAATAAATGCACGGGTCAATATTCAATTCCGTTCCATGAATACCTATTCGTATATATGCGGTTTGCTATTATAGTTGTTTGAAACCTGTTATCGTATGTGAGAATCTAGAATAAATCCACACCATGATCTTGATTCTTGACATTAGCATCCACTTCTCTTGATACAATAACGATTATACTCAATTCTGATTAGAATATAAAACTAGAACATGTAGGAATTGTAAAGGGTCAATGGTAAGTTACCTACATCATTTTAGAGAGGGTGAAATCACATTTCGAATTTTAAAATTGTGAAATCGTTCAGCTGCTTGCCTGCTCAACCGTGATTGGTCTTGAGGGTAGATCTTTTAAAATGATCACCTTGGTTCATAAAGCCTTAAAAAAAATCGGTTGTGTCCTGTGTCACCCCAAAACTTCTCCGACTAGTACCTATCCAGGAACTTATGGGAACTTTTGTTCGAAAGGTTTCTTCCGGTGGGAAGTTAGAATTAGAGAGAAGGATTGAAAATAATTTGCAGCAAATCGAAAATTTTGTCAGGAAAATTTGAATTTCACGGGAAAACCTCAAATCCTCGCTCAAATCTTTTTCCAAATCATCCTTATAAAAATCGATTATAAAGGCTCCACTTTGAGCTCCATCATTCAAGTCCGGTCTCGAAAACCCACGCCGGTTTTACATTTTTTACCGGGAAATTCCCCGGAAATTGGAAAAAAAATTGTTGGGAAATGTTCAAGAACGAGCTACCTCTTGTTTAAAAAAATGGTGGAAATCTGTTCACAGAATAAAAAGTTGGAAAATTTGCAGTTTTTCCAGAGAGGAAAACTCGAAAACCGTGGGTCCGATCTCAGAAGTTTTCCCTCCAAAAATAATTCAATCTTTTCTCAAACTTTCATTCCCGGCATGTCTGCACCTAAAATGAATAGTTCGTGGAGCTCACCGCATGTCGAAGTTTGCACTGCAGTTTTTTCAAATTCACGGAATGTGCAAATTCCATTTTGAAAAAAATTGCCGTCGGAAAACCGGAACCGATTTTGAAAATGGGTCTACACGACGCCCAATCCCCAGGTATTTCCGATATCAGTTGGAATTTTTCGGAATAAATCGATCTCCGAGCAGAGGAATGAATTTTTGATAAATAAATAATTTAATTGTTTACTTTGACTTTGACACTTTATCTCGCATTTCATACATTTTACACTTTCACTGCTTTGAAGATGGCCCTTTACCCCAAATTGTAAGGCCGAAACGCGTCGCAAAATATATTTATACAATTTACGTGGAGAGACAGATTATTTATACAACTTTATTTCTAATGAATTTTTGAGTGGAGTCCTGCATCAAAAGCGAGTCGTCCTGGTGAAAACACGGGCGAAAGGCCCTTTCGAGTGGCAACGGCTAGGACAAATTTTGAAAATTCATAACGCCCGACTGGAGAATGGTGGAAAACCACAACTACAGGCCTCATTTGACTCTTTTGTTGTGTTGTTTCCCGCCAAATTTGATCCCAATCCATCAGATATATTTTGAATAATTAAATGGTGAAGTTGTGAACTTTAGCATTTTTTATCATTTGACAGATGACAGATAGGGCAATACTTCCAACTGTTCTGAATACAGTTTTTCAGGGGCTTTCAAATGACATACTGTAGATTAGAGGTGGTCGGTTGGTCTCGGAGGATCCTTTCTGCACTGCGACCTATGAGATCTTTTGTGCGTGACATACTGTAAGTCGAGTTATGTGAGATATAGCTTCCGACATTTGTTGATAGTGACACTTCTGTTTGACAGATGACAGCTTTGTCCACGTACCAAATTTCAAGTCGATCAGGTCAATGGTTCGGCACTTATTACCGTAGAATATTACATACAGAAAGACACACAGACAGACAGACATAAATCTCAAAAAAAATTTCTGCACGATTACAATACTTTCCCGAAGGGCCGGGCCGGGGAAGTAGAACCTACATATTTCGGCTACCATACCTACCATTACTACTAACGGCTACTACTACGATCACCGAGAGTACTACTCCTACTACGAATACTACGATCACCCGCGACGACTACTACTACTACTACGATCACCGGGACTACTACGATCACCGGGACTACTACTACTACGATCACCGGGACTACTACTACTACGATCACCGGGACTACTACGACTACGATCACCGGGACTACTACTACTAGTAGGTACGATCACCGGGACTACTACTACTACTACTACTACTACTACTACTACTACTACCGCTACTACTACTACTACTACTACTACTACTACTACTACTACTACTACTACTACTACTACTACTACTACTACTACTACTACTACTACTACCGCTACTACTACCTACTTGTTTAAAAAAAAAATCGAAAATGCAGTGATTACCCAGTACTCAGGTATTATTTGAAAAGGGAAGGTGCAGTGGAGTGCACGACATCTTTCGAAATGACAATTCCGATCGGGTGCGGTGCGTCTCCTATTGCAGGTTCCTTCTTCACTCACGACTTTGCTTGGAGAAATAATTTACGAATAAGTTATCGTCCAATTATCGATACAGTGTTAACATATTTTCCGCAAAAGGGAAGTTCAGGCACCTTTGTTCTCAATACAGTAATTTCAACCACGTTTGTTTCGTTAGAGCAGAATAAGTAAGTGTGACTAAATATTTTCAATCTTTGCAAATATCAACGACAAGCAAGCAGGTAGCTGAAGGTAATAAATCAAAGTAATAATTAAAATGAAGCAATTTGGAGGGTGAAACTGGCGAAAGACATTGTTGGTTTTGGTCAGTCATCATTTCGAGATGTTTGCGCTTGGTGGTAATTGCATTAACAACACTCACCTTGAACCGTTATGCGCTTTCGATTGTATTGTTGCAAGCTGCATTTTGACCTTGATTGGGTGCAGCTTATTGAACTTATGCAACGTAAACTGTTCGCGTTCGCGGACATAAACAAAAAACCGAGATTTATGTTGTGAGGACGGGATGACGAACGACGATGCAATATAAAATCGAGTATAAAAGTCGGATTTGGTCCTACCACCTACCCATCTACCTCGGAGTAATTCCAGTTCTTGTTTTCATTTCGTCAGGTAGATATTCGAGATGACAAAAAAATTGGGCAACTTTTTTGTCATTCAATCGGCTTGTTTCTAAATACCGTGTCCGAGATCTCATAGTAGAGTGGACAGTAATAATGGGAGGCACCCTGTATAGAACCATATCACCGGCCATATTACCGATTTCCGCTTTCGGAAATACTACCCACCTGATGGTAGTTACACTCAATCAGCCGTATTCGATTCGTGGATTTTTTGCTACTTGCTAGCAATTTTGCTAGTGAACACGGTCTTGTGGCGACAAACCAATGAGGAGGCTCGAAGTGAAGCCCTATACCGTTTGCCTCAAAATTTAGCAAAGCGTAAGTTTCTAGAACTAAGCCACCAGGTCCAACTCTATTTTTACCGAGACACAACGCAAATCACTCAAAGAGCCCAAGGGCTAGAGTACCTTTTCTGTGAAAGATACGCAACAAAGGATGAGGCGGAAGCTGGTAGTCGATTCGATGTGAGAGGGCCACGTCTGGTCGAGCAGTAACACTGGAAGACACAAGCCGGATCAGAAAAACACTCGACACAATGGCACATAATGAGATAAATACAGGGTGTCCTGGGTTTAATGATCTTCACTCTGCTACTCGATAGATAATCAAAAAACAAAGGGCTTTCTCAGGAAAACATTTCAAAAAATTGAAAATAACGTAGATACAGACCTCCAAAATTTGAGAATTTTTTTTCCCCAATAGCTTTTGAACCATTCGACCAATTTAGCTTCAAATTCACACAGATAGTTCAGAAATACTGACTCATGAACTGCTCATAACACCGCTCCAGTGGCGTCCCAGTCTAGTCCCTGCCGATCCGTACCATTGTTCAACGTTTGAATGGTTTATTGGAGGGTAATGAAATGAAAACCAGGACGGCATTGCTTTGTTCACCTCGAGTACTACTACTAGCTACTACGGTGAAGCAGGCCAAGCAAATAGTCGTCTTCGTCATAACTCAAGTGGACGCTATATTTGCTGCCGAGTGTACAGTCGCCACAATTAGAGGCTGCACGTCATACTTCAATTTTAGAGAAGTTGCTAAGGAGATTTTGCTTAGAAACTCCTTCAAAATTGAAGTATGCGTGCGGCCTCTAATTGGGCCGATTGTACCTATTAGCCCAGGAGCTTATGTAATCCCGTGGGATTTTGAATGAAAGAGCATAGCGACTATGTGGAATACATTCCTCAGATGACCAGCAATCACACCTCACCGGGTGTTTTGCTTGAATATCTTGCAGGAAATTTATACAGGGTGAAACAGAAATAATGAATAAAAATTCGTAGCTCCAGACTGGGAAAAGATGGGAAGCCTAAACTACATACGTGATTTGATTCTGTTGTTGTGTTGATTTCTGCCGAATTTGGTCCCAATCTATCGGATAAATTTTGAAGAATCAAATAACAAAGCTTTGAACTTTGACATTTTTTAATATTTGACAGATGCCATGCAGAGCAATACTTTCAACAATTTTGAATACAGTTTTTCAAGGGCTTTCAAAAGACATCTTGCGAGTCAAATTTCGTGACATATGCTCTCTGTCATTTTTGATTGTGACATTTCCGTTTGACAGATGACAACCAAAATGTAACAGACTCATTCGACGGTAAAATCATGTCCGCATACCGAATTTCAAGTCGGTCAAATTGACGTTGCGGCTGTTATCGTGGAAGATTACAGACACTGCTCCGTAATCTTCTCTAAAAAACTTTGCCACTTAATTATCCAGTATCTATCCGATGGATTGGAACCAAATTTGATAGGAAGCAACAAAACAGAAGGATGAAACCAAGCTCGCAGTTGCAGCTTTCTACTAATTCCCCAGTTGGACGTTACGGGTTTTTAAATTCTCTCCTGGCCGTTACCACCGGAGACGGCCCCTCGTTTAGATTTTGACCAGGACGACCCGTGTTTGGTGCAGGACTCAACTCATCTGTCCTTCTCTGGTGGGGGATTGACTTTTTCCGAAAAATTTCAACTGATATCGGAAGAAGATTGCATTGGGCGTCGTCTAGGTCCATTTTCAAATTCGACACGGTTTCGGTTTTCCGACGATGATTTTTTCAAAATAATAAATTTAATTTCCAAGTTTTTTTTGTTTTTCACTCTATCTACCACGAATGTCAATTTTTCAAGCAAAACCTTTAAAAGCATCAAGGCGGGCATCCTCCTGGTGATTTGTACCGCTCCACCTTTTATAGTTCGAGGAATATAATTTATTTCTTTTTTTCTCCTGTTTCACCCTGTATAAATCCCCTGCAAGAAATTCAAGCAAAACACCCGGTGAGGTGTGATTGCTGCCCATTCAAGGAATGTATTCCACATGGTCGCTATGCTCTTTCATTCAAAATCCCACGGAATAATTTTTATTTACATATGCTCCTGGACTATATGTATATGAAATGTGTTTTCTGGACTGTGATTCAGATTTCGTTTGTCCATGAAATCCATTATCGGCAGTCTGAAATTTTACTCAAGGGGGATGGAATAAAGTTCATTGTTGGTGGGATTTTACACACAACCCCTATACGGTGCAATTCAGAAAATATGTCGCTTGTGATTTTGCCATTGAAAATATTTTTTAAAGTCTCAAGTTCTTCTTCAGAAGAACAGAAGAACTGTGATTCGAGTGAGATAGGTAAATGTTCCAGTCTGGCATTGTAGGCTTGTCGTCTTCTTATCTAGCGTGACACTGGCTTGTCTAAAAGTTGACTTATGTTATGTTGCTTGATGTGGTTATGCCTGTCAAACTCATCAAAATATTGAATTATTTGAAAAGTTGACCGAGTCATGTGTTGAATAGCGAATCGAGGGCCGGGAAGATGTTTTCCGTCGTTTGGAAACCTATTTCTCACAGCCCCGACACTATTTAGTGCAATCAGGTACATTTTTGTTGCCTTCGGGAGCACTAAAGGAGCAGAAACGGCAGATCGAATGTACACAATTATTGTGGTCCAGTACGCGACTTTGAGCGGCTAGTTTTTTTCTCAGATTTGGATTGCTAGTCGAAATAAATCTGAATCCACCGTGCGACTGCAAGAATGTCGAGGCATTTGCTGTTAATGCATTTTTTTTCTGGCCGCGGCAGGCAAAAAGTAGGTGTGTTTCCATTGCGACACTTTTTTTGGAGCTACGGTATCAGGTTTTTTATATAGGGACAGAGGCTTGAAAAGCGCACGTTACTTGAGAGATTAGATTTATTTTCCGCAAACTGTCAATGTCGGAGCCTACTTAGATGCATTCGTATATTGACGTAAGATTAAAAACGGGTTGGAAAATTACAAGCCTTTCCAATAACATGGAAAAACCGTCAAACATTACGTCTTGCAAAAATTTGCCGTCCATCTTTAGCAGAAGTGTGATAAAATGCTTTCCGAAAATGGCCGGAGAACGTTAGATGTCCAACAAATTAGAGCGTGCTTACTGAAATGGGCGAGTACTTTGGTAGATCTGATCTACAAGTACTTCAGTAGTTCTGGTCTATCAAAGTAAGCAGTTTTTTCTCTTCTCTTTTTCTACGGTTTTTTTTTCCAACTTATCAATACCTAGTCAGAGCTATCAGTAATCCAATAATGGTAGTTGAAAAGTGTTGGCTCATTGACTTCACGGTCACTGATGGTGTGAGCGCTGTGACATCTCTTGCAGACGATTGTGTCGAAAGCGTTAACACCCCAGTTTCTTCACACAAAGTCGATATTTTTTCATAATCGTAACGCCGTAACATTTACAAGAGTACTCATTACTTAAACACCTCACTAATCAGCTTTTATTATCAAGTGTAAATGTCATTTATTCTCTTTACACAATAGCAGTTAGCAATTAATTGTTACAGGATTTACAATCAAAAAATATGTTCAAGTACCTAGTTATATGGTCTTTCTCTGTAAGAGGGCGTGCTTTTAGCACTCACTGTCGTCACAATAATGCCATTCGTCGTTGCAAACAGAACTTTTTTGCAAATTTCCAATATTCATTTGAATTTCTCCGCCTCGAGAAATTACCGCAGCTATAAAACTCGAGAAATCCGTACATAGGGAAGTAGGTGTAGGTACTAAATTTTTTGCGTCGAAGTCTTACCCACTGTTAGTTAATCATCTCTGCACTTAATTATTGAGAAATTTTAATAATTATAATAATACCTCTAGGTATTATTGTCATGCCATAGGTATATGCCAGTTGATGTGCCAAGTCATCGCGATATGATGTACCTAGGCGTAAGTGAAAAACGTAGCGACAATAGGAAAATGTTTTTTTGGAGTGAAAATTTGCTGCGGTCGATAAAAAGTCGCTACTATTTTTTTTAGTTGGTGGCTCTTCGCTTATGCTGTTAGGTGAGTGGCAGTTGTTGAAGACAATGATATAAAAACACGGCCGTACTAAAAAAAATGGAATGAAAATGTCTACATCACTTCGCGGTAACATAGCACATCTATGCAACTATAGCTGCCAAAACGTTAGCACTCGCGTCAGCATCAAGTTAGCATTGTACTATTCGTGTTTGCTCCTATTACATCAAACACATTACAGGGTTCTTTTTTCTTGAAAATATACTTCGGACTGATGAGACAGAGAATTCATTAGACAAAACACATTTTATTCCATGGCGTACTCTATTGAAAAAGGCCGTGAAACTGATTATACTTTCACTTCAAGAGCGATAGAAACTCGCCACTACTCAGTGGTGAGCTACAAAAGATGGAGCCTCTGAGTGGGCATTTTCATTCCATTTTCTCTAATACTGCCGCTATTTGGCATCATTTTAGTCAGTGGCCGCCACTAACATAGCAGCATTAGCGAAGAGCCACCGACCAGTAGACACAATGACTTTTGTCGACCGCAGCAAATTTTTGCTACATTTTTCACTAACGTGTACATCACTTCGCAGTGACATAGCATATCTAGAGAACCAGCTGCCAAAACGTTGGAATTTGCGTCGCAAAGTACCTATACCTGCTTAAATGCAAAACAATGAAAAATCAGGACATCATTAAAACCGAACTTGCTATGCCTTGTAGATAAGCCAGGTATGAAGAGACGCTGAAATAACTTTTGTTCTGACGATCTGTACGTCCTACGGCTTTTTTCATTAGATTAAACTAGAGAAAAAATGTGTTGTGTTGGTACGAATGTGGTACGAACGCTACGATGCTAACTTAATGCTAGTAGGCAATGTTTTGGTAGTAGTTGCTTCGATGTGCTGTTATCGCGACGTGCTGTGAGCTTGAGTGAAAAACATAGCGACAGTAGGGGAATGTTAGCTTTCTTAGAGTGAAAATCTGCTGTGGTCGATAAGAGTCGCTACTACTAGTTGGTGGCTCTTCACTTATGCTGTTAGGTGAGTAGCAGCCACCGAAGACAATGATGTAAACGCGTAGCCTTACTAAAGAAAATGGAATGAAAATGTCCACTTCAAGAGTGCCAGAAAAGTATTGAGAAAAATTAGGTGCTTTATTTTTGGAAACCTGGGAGGAGGGGGGTCGCAGGACTTTAGGCTCCTTAATTCTCGTTATCTGTACCTACCGATTTTGTGAACTACTTCAAACAAACGAAAAAGCATCTTTCTTGAACTGTGAATGTATTTTGAAATTTCATTTATTATGCAGGGTCGTGAGTCATAATTCCGAACATCTAGTTTTTCTGAAAAAAAAACGCAGACAGTTTTTCATGGAAACGAATCATGTTATTTGTTTCTTTACATATTTTAAAGGACTCTGGAAATTGTTGCGAGTGTTTCTGAAAAATACGGATTTCCGAAACTTTGGTGTGATAAATAAAATTTGGGAACATTATTCAACAGTTCAGAATAGATTATATATTGTTAGTTGTTCCTCAAGAACGGTATAGATTAGGAGAATAAAGGAGCTCTTAGCCCGCCCTTTGACTCTCCATATTTCCAATAATTAAGAACTTTTCAATACTTTTTTGGCACTCTTAATACATTTCTTTGATGAAAAAAATAGCAATGATAGGAAAATGTGAGTTTCCTTGGAGTGAAAATCTGATGTGGCCAATAAGAAGTCGCTAACTAGTTGGTGGCTCTTCACTTATGCTGTTAGGTGAGTGGCAGTCACCGCAGAAAATGATGTTCAAGCGCGGTGGTACTGAAGAATATGGGATGAAAATGTCCACTTACCAGTTGCCCCAGTGGCCCGTAGCTGCTTGAGCCTCGATATAAACTACAAGAAGAAAATGCAGTTCAAAAGACAAATTCAACACCTGCAACTTTGAAATGTAATTAATGTGTTGTTGAATTGTTAAATTTTTTATTACTTCTGTAAATGGTTTTTTGTACCTGTTGAAATAAACATAGTTATTATTAAGAGTCACTACTACTACTACTACTACTACTACTGGTGGTTCTTCACTTATGCTGTTAGGTGAGTGGCAGTTGTACGTTGTCGTTCTACGGCTTTTTTCATTAAACTATAGAAAAAATGTGTTGTGTTGGCACGAATGTCTCGAACGGTATGATGCTAACCTGATGTTAGTGAGCAACGTTTTGGCAGCTAGTTGCCTAGATGTCCTATGTCATCACGACGTGCTGTAAGCGTGAGTGAGAAACGTACCGACAATAGAAAAATGCTAGTTTCCTCTGAGTGAAAATCTGCTGTGGTCGAGAAGGGTCGCTACTATACTAGCCGGTGGCTCTTCACTTATGCTGTTAGGTGAGTGGCAGCCACTGAAGACTGTGATGTAAACGCGCGGCCTTACTGAAGAAAATGGGGTTCAAAGAACGAGACTTGAGGTCACTTTATTCTCGTTATCTGTACCTACCGATTTTTGTGAACTCCCTCAAACAAACAAAAAAGAATTTTTCTTGAACCGTTGAATGTATTTTGAAATTTCATTTATTATACAGGGTGAGTCATAATTCTGACCATCTAGTTTTTTTTTTGAAAAAAAAACGCAGACAGTTTCCCATGGAAACAAATCATGTTATTTGTTGCTCTACATAGTTTAAAGGACTCTGGAAATTTTTGCGAGTGTTTCTGAAAAATACGGATTTCTCGAGGGATTTCCGAAACTTCGGTGAAATAAATAAAATTTGGGAACATATTCAACAGTTCAGAATAGATTATTTCTTGTTAGTTGTTCCTCAAGAACTGTATAGATTATGAGAATGAAGGAGCTCTCAGCCCCGCCCTTTGACTCCCCATATTTCCAGTAATAAAAAACTTGAATTTTTTTCAATACTTTTTTGGCACTCTTAATACATTTCTTTAATGAAAAAAATAGCAATGATAGGAAAATGTGAGTTTCCTTGGAGTGAAAATCTGATGTGGTCAATAAGAAGTCGCTAACTAGTTGGTGGCTCTTCACTTATGCTGTTAGGTGAGTGGCAGTCACCGCAGAAAATGATGTTCAAGCGCGGTGGTACTGAAGAAAATGGGATGAAAATGTCCACTTGCCAGTTGCCCCAGTGGCCCGTAGCTGCTTGAGCCTCGATATAAATTACAAGAAGAAAATGCAGTTCAAAAGACAAATTCAACACCTGCAACTTTGAAATGTAATTATTGTGTTGTTAAATTGTTAAAAAAATTTATACTTCTGTAAATGGTTTTTTGTACCTGTTAAAATAAACATAGTTATTATTAAGAGTCACTACTACTACTACTACTACTACTGGTGGTTCTTCACTTATGCTGTTAGGTGAGTGGCAGTTGTACGTTGTCGTTCTACGGCTTTTTTCATTAAACTATAAAAAAAATGTGTTGTGTTGGCGCGAATGTCTCGAACGGTATGATGCTAACCCACTAACCTGATGTTAGTGAGCAATGTTTTGGCAGCTAGTTGCCTAGATGTCCTATGTCATCACGACGTGCTGTAAGCGTGAGTGAGAAACGTACCGACAATAGAAAAATGCTAGTTTCCTTGGAGTGAAAATCTGCTGTGGTCGAGAAGGGTCGCTACTATACTAGCCGGTGGCTCTTCACTTATGCTGTTAGGTGAGTGGCAGCCACTGAAGACAGTGATGTAAACGCGCGGCCTTACTGAAGAAAATGGGGTTCAAAGAACGAGACTTGAGGTCACTTTATTCTCGTTATCTGTACCTACCGATTTTTGTGAACTTCCTCAAACAAACAAAAAAGCATTTTTCTTGAACCGTTGAATGTATTTTGAAATTTCATTTATTATACAGGGTGAGTCATAATTCTGACCATCTAGTTTTTTTTTTGGAAAAAAAACGCAGACAGTTTCCCATGGAAAGGAATCATGTTATTTGTTGCTCTACATAGTTTAAAGGACTCTGGAAATTTTTGCGAGTGTTTCTGAAAAATACGGATTTCTCGAGGGATTTCCGAAACTTCGGTGAAATAAATAAAATTTGGGAACATATTCAACAGTTCAGAATAGATTATTTCTTGTTAGTTGTTCCTCAAGAACTGTATAGATTATGAGAATAAAGGAGCTCTCAGCCCCGCCCTTTGACTCCCCATATTTCCAATAATAAAAAACTTGAATTTTTTTCAATACTTTTTTGGCACTATTCAATCATTTCTTTGATGAAAAACGTAGCAATGATAGGAAAATGTGAGTTTCCTTGGAGTGAAAATCTGATGTGGTCGATAAGGAGTCGCTGACTAGTTGGTGGCTCTTCACTTATGCTGTTAGGTGAGTGGCAGACAACGCAGAAAATGATGCTCAAGCGCGGCGGTACTGAAGAAAATGGGATGAAAATGTTCACTTCCCAGTTGCCCCAGTTGTCCGTAGCTACTTGAGCCTCGATATATATAAACTACAAGAAGAAAATACAGTTCAAAAGACAAATCCAACACCAGCCACTTTGAAATGTAATTAATGTGTTGTTAAGTTGTTGAATTTTTTATCACTTCTGTAAATGGTTTTTTGATTTTTGTACCTGTTGAAATGAACATAGTAATTATTAAGAGTCGCTACCACTACTGGTGGTTCTTCACTTATGCTGTTAGGTGAGTGGCAGTTGTACGTTCTCGTTCTATGGCTTTTTTCATTTAACTATAGAAAAAATGACCAGGGTGAGTCATAATTATAATGTGTTGTGTTGGCAGTGTTGGCACGAATGTGTTGAACGGTATGATGCTGACTTGATGCTAGTAGGCAACGTTTTGGCAGCTAGTTGCTTAGATATCCCGTGTCATCACGACGTGCTGTAAGCGTGAGTGAAAAACGTACCGTTGCGGCCTTTTCAAAGTGGACGACAGCTGACAGATTTTTTAGGATTCTTACCTGAACGTTGCATGACAGCAAACCAACTCATCGTTGACATTATGACATTGTCATCCACTTTGTAATGGCCGCAACCGCACCGACAGTAGGAAAATGCTAGCTTCCTTGGAGTGAAAATCTGCTGTGGTTGAGAATAAGGGTCGCTACCACTAGTTAGTGGCTATTTTCACTTATGCTGTTAGGTGAGTGGCAGCCACTGAAGACAGTGATGTAAACGCGCGGCCTTACTGAAGAAAATGGAATGTTCACTCCAAGAGTGCCGGAGAAGTATTGGGAAAAATTAGGTGTTTTTTTTTTGGAAATTAGGGGGGGGGGGTGTCAAAGGACGAGACTTGAGGCCACTTTATTCTCGTTATCTGTACCTACCTACCAAACTATTGTGAATTTTGAAATTTCATTCATCATGCAGGGTGAGTCATAATTCTGACAATCTAGTTTTTCTGGAAAATACCTACAGGCAGAAAGTTTTCTATGGACACGAATCATGTTACTTGTTGCTTTTTATAGTTCAAAGCGAGGTTCAAAGCACTCTGGAAATTTTTGCGAGTGTTTCTGTGAATTATGGACTTCCCGAGGGATTTCCTAAACTTTTGTGTAATAAATAAAATTTGGGAACATATTTAATAGATTATTGCTTGTTAGTTGTTCCCAAGGAACGGTATAGATTAGGAAAATAAAAGAGCTCTCAGCCCCGCCCTTTGACCCCCCATATTTCCAATAAATAATAGAAAAATGTGAGTTTTCTTGGAGTGAAAATCTGCTGTTGTCGATAAGAAGTCGCTAACTAGTTGATGGCTCTTTGGTTATGCTGTTAGGTGAATGGCAGCCAACGAAGAAAATGATGTTCAAGCGTGGCGGTAGGTACTGAAGAAAATAGGATGGAAAGGTCCATTGCCCAGTGGCCAGTAGCAAAATTCTTTGTATTCTCTCAAAAGAAACCTATTCCATCCACACAATCGATGCACATTGTCCTGATACAAGAACTCATGACATCCTAGAATTTTGCCTGAAAAAGAATTGAAAAATTGGAATGAATCCATCATTTTCAAAAAAGTATTTTTTTTGAGAATGATGGATTCATTCCATAATTCAAATATGGCCGGAATATTTTGTTTCATTTTTAAATGACATGGAATGGCTTAAAATGACTGATAAGATATCCGGTAAATATGTGATTTCTGAAATAAATCAATCATTCTTAAAAAAAAAAATTGAGATGTCTTGTAAGTTTGTCAAATGCATTATTGCAATTAGAATAACAATAATGTGCATCGATTATGGTAATGGACTACAAGGAGCATCAGAAGATAGGGCCTCTAAGCAGTGGGTTTTCTCATTCCATTTTCTTTAGTACTGCCGCGATTTGATATAATTTTCTTTAGTGTCATTTCCATCACTTCCTGGTGACAGAGAACATCTAGGCAACTAGCTGTCAAAACGTGAGCACTCGCGTAAGCCTCAAGTTAGCACCTTACCATTCGTATCAACAAAATACATTTTTTCTATAGCTTACTCTATTGAAAATTCCGTTAAACTGATTATACTTACAAAGGTAAAATTACTCGATACCGGGGACACGATAGCCTGCTTAAATGTCAAACAATGGAAAATCAGGACCTCATTAGAACGAAACTTACTTTGTCTTGTAGATATAAGACAGGTAGAAATAGGCGCTGAAATAACTTTCGTTCTTGTGATTGGTACGTTGTTTGTAAAATTGCTTTCTTTTTGTTCCAGTGGACGACGCAAGCGGACGATATTCGACGGGATGGTTCTGGGGGAACCACTACTGGACCGGGTCCCAAACCCTTTGCGAAAACATCATACCGCCAAACGCAAAAATAATCGTCAATTCGGAGGTGAGGCATTCCATTGTCACGAAAACCTCGCGTCGCGCCAAAACGGGCTTATTGTTGATGATGAGTTGCTCATCAGTTTACTTTCAATTTGTATGCAAATATCTTGAGAAACGATATCGCGTGTGTTTGCAGAAGGATGGGCGCGCAAGATCTTTGGTCAATTGATTTCACATATAAGCAGGCACCTGTTTATCAAGTGATCGCATTTCTACAGGCGTAATAATAAACTAGTCTTTTTTAGACCTTATTCGATGATCTGCAGTTTTTTTAAACTTTGAACCAAAGAGTTCGATGGAAATGAAATAAAAAAAAATTGTCAACCTTCACACGAATATGAGCAAACACGTCTGGAAGGTGGACAAATATTGATTCGTGTGTCCAATACTGATGCGTATTAAATGGGCTCGTTTGTTTGCAGAACAAAACAAGGGTTGCCAGAGGAGCCGAGGTGCCGAAAACGCCATCAATCAGCCCTAGTCAAGCGATGGGGTACCAATCTGGCTCGCTTCAGTACTCCTCCGTCCCGCCGTTTCCAGTTTCGTTTTTCATGCTCCGAGTACATTTGAATTCGAGTTTTACCACCGAAGTAAGCTCCACTGCTGGAATATAATACAAAATTGGATAAAAATTACCATTTTTAAAATTATTCCAGGAAAAAATTTTGCACGTCGGATTGTGTATGCCGTACGTCTGCACGGACAATGACATTTTGAAGGTGATGGAAGAAACTTCGAAGTCTTCGACCAGGGTGACGCTGAAGGTCGAGGATGTTAGATCGCCGCACAATAGATTCAACGTGTGGCAGGATACTACTTTCTTGATTTTATGGTAAATATACACTTCTGGGCGGTTCAGGAGTGTTTTTTGTGCAATAACCAGTAAAAATCGGTGTACAACCATTTCCTGAACGACTTGCCGCTGACGAAGTAACCTTTTTCCAAACTCAATTTTTTTAAATGACTGACATTTCCAGTTTAAAGTGCGCATTTCTCACAAGCAACCACAGCATCTTCACTACTTTACGAGTTCCAAAATAATTTTACCACACTTCACACATCACCCCATCAACCAATTGAAAAGCAATCTACTGCCACATTTTGTCCATCATCATTCTTTTAGATTCAGTTGAAAATCCTCGTGAAAAGTTCAAAATTGACTTGCAAAATTCCTATTTTCAAACTACTTCCAAGCCAGCCAGTTTCTTCAGACCACCCCAAAACCTATCAGTTCTTCTCTTCCACTCATTAGGAAGTGCTCAAGCACACAATAATACCTAAAAACTTCCATTGGCATTGACCAATGAGGTTCACTTTTTTGAACTTTCATATTCACTTTATAAATTCCAAACTCAAACTTACTTTGTAGCTGCTTGCATCCTCACCCAGTTTATCATTCAAACCCTCTCGAAAATTTCCAGGTTAACTCTTGAACCCCAAATTCACTTTACAACACCTACACTCTTCTTCAACTGCTCTGAACCAACCTGGGCAACTATGAATTTTAACTTGAAACTAAACCACCACTGTCTTGTTGTCTTTTTAAATTGATTTGGACACTTCCAAATTCTTCAGCTCGAAGCTCCAGGGAAGTGAACGCGAAGTCTTCCTATTTCGCCCTAAAACTCCCTTTGAAACTCCTGTATGATGTCTCAATCGGCCCAATTCTGTATGGAGTCAGTAAAAATTCAAGTCACTCAAAAAATTCAACTTAGTGATAAAGCCGATTTCTGAGCGTTTCTAAGAGCTCTTTCTTTGAAAGGATGTTTAAATTCCACAGAATGGCCACTTATGTCTTGTTTTACACCACCATCTCGACCACCATTTATTAGTAATCTTCCGCACTCACTTTAAGCTACCTCTACCTACTTATATTGACTTGAGAACCTCCGAATTCACTACCAAACCACTTCGGAATTCATGAATTTACCAAAATTCACTTGAAAATTTCCAGATTCACCATTTCTACTTTCGAATTCACTGTGCAATTCATGAATGCACTTCACAATGACTTGACGACTTCTTCCGACAACTTCCAAACCCAACAAATTTTTGAAATCCTCCAAACTGGCTTGATTTGATTCTAATTCACTTGACTCTTCAAACTCGATGAAAAACTTCCAAGTTCACTTTACATCTTCGTAGCAAACTTTTACCGATTCCCAATCAGTTGGATATTGGTACCTTATGGTACCTCAATGACTGAGGTAGTCACCATCTTTTAGTTGAAGTCTTAAACTTCTCCCTTCCTATCAAGTTCAATGCACAACTCCCAAATTCACTTTACAACTTCCATATTCTCTTTGCAGTTTCTACTCTCAGTTTTTTCAGTGTCTTTGTAACCCACTCTCCACGCATTCCAAACTCATCTTAGAAGCTCCCAAATTGTCTTGAAAACTTCGAAGTACTCACTCACAATTTACAACTTCCTAATAAGTTCTCTTCACTTCACAGATTACTTACGAGCTAGCAATTTGACAACTTGTCAGCGTTTCAACTTCCTATATCACCTCTACTTACAAATTCCGAATTCGTTAGTCAGATCTTTTATACTCTAGATTATTCCCTAGACGATGATACACATCAGGGATCACGCACACAACATATTGACATCATGGCACTTGGTCGAGAGTTCTGGGCAGAAGCACATATATTTTATGTGACATAAAATTTAATGCTGACTTCGAAGGGGTCAGTCGAGGTTCAATTTAAATACGATCATCTCCCGAAAGATAGGGCGAAGTGTTCGCATAACGTCTGCTCCGGAGTAAGTTAGAGCAGGACAAAGAAACCGACCGAAGAGGTTGATCAAGGTGAAATTTACAGGCGATCGTTTCCAGTAAGATAAGAGGTTCAAGTGTTCACACAACACACGCCCTTTAGAACAGGACAGCCCATCAGTTGTTGTCCGTAATGAACACCCTCCGCGCCTTTGTGATGTGAACACTGATTACTGACTTATTTTTTTATGTAAAATATTCTGCATCAATGATCTCAGTTTCTCAATATTGTGCAAAAAAATTGAACTCCGCGATCAAAATTCAATTTTGCTACTTCAAATTTTCTGAGAAATCGTAACGTAGGTAGGTAAGTATAGCAAATTTTATACTACAGAAGCTGGTGGCGACAGATCAAGCAGCCAGAATAAGTCGATTCATTGTGATAAAAATTGTTTACTGACAACAGAATTATAAAATACAATTAGTTCCTTATTCAGTACCTGACCAAAAGCTCAATTCATTTACATAATAGTGAAAACCTTGGATCACTTACGCAGAATTTTTATTAAATAGAGCTCTGGTTATTCAATAATTGGTTTTCGCATCATACCGGTGCGGAGAGTATTCATTAAGGTGTGAGCACTGTGAACACTTGCAACTCCTATCTTTCTGGAAACGATCACATGTAAGTTCAGCCTTATTAGGTAATCCCCTCGGATAATTCCAATTGTCAATTTCTAAATCATAGAGGTGGAAATGAAAGAGCGCTTCATAATGGAATGCTCAGTGTGCTCACACCGGCTTGCCTATTGTGTTGAGCAAACACTTCGATCTATCATCTTTCGGGAAACGATCTTTGAAATCATGTCGAGCTGAAAGTGTGTTGACTTACCTTGATGGAAACGCACAATAATGTGATTTTTCAAATTTTCAAATGACCATAGAGAAAATGCTGTGAACAACCATGAGAAATGACGTGGATGAAAAAATAACGTTGACTTTTTTTTCAGCGCTGTGACATCCCTAGTGGTAGTAGCTTTGGTCCTCGGCACATCTTATGATTTTTATCTGGAACATTTGGAAAGGAAACTGAAGATGAGATCTATCAATCAGACACATCTGAAGTTGGACATGAGTATGCCTGACACAAAAACTAAAAATGGTAGGTAATGTAATGTGTACGCGAGTATATTTCAAAATACTTTCTCCTGGAGGTAAGTAAGCACTTACTTTTTTCGAGTATTTTTGACGTTTCAGAAGGTTTTCACGTTTTGTTTGATAAATATTTAATTGCGAATGAATTTTGCTTTGCTTTCTTGGAATTTTCTTTCTCTGGAATCGTTCGTTAGAGTGTCATTTAAAAAAACACCGACTATGGACAAGGGGAGATTTTGATAAGAAACAACCTGAAACAACGTAGATGAAGAAGTCATCACAACATATTCTTACGAGCGGCGATCCCGTACATATTGGTAAATACTCGATCTCTCTGGATTCTACCATCCATTGGATCGCAGTGTAGAAGTGTGGAGCGATCTGGTGCATTCCAGAGCGTTCGTGTACGTGAAACTGAATGGAGACTCCAATGCCTGATTAGGGCACATCTGTCCATTCTCGCGGAGGCGCCGTTCTAGAACCCGGCAGAATTATATGGGTAATGTCTCAGGAATGGTCTAGAAACCGCATATGCCGGGCCACTATAGAATTTGCTGGAAGTAGACAGAAAGTTCGGGAACACTATTCGGAGGCCTTATATATGGCATCAGCCGGCAGCTCAGGGCAGTATTGGATTGGAATGCGAAGTGATAGCGAGCGATTAAAAGCGAGTTGTAATCACAGCGATAACTCCTGAGTAAATAATTGTTGGCTTGTATTCATTGTAGTACGCAAAAATAAACAGTGTGTGATTTCAAACGATCGTCTCAATCATATTCGAACCCGTACGCGAGAAATATCGTAACAATATCTACATCTTTAGGATTTTATGCTGGGTTCATAAATTACGGTATCAATCGCTGTGGGTGGGCTTATTCCTTGACAGAAATTCACCATTCAGGTCTCTTTCGGAAGCTACAAGGATGTACTTTGGTTGGAGCCCATTGGCATTTCCAAAATCCAAAAATATTTTTTTCAAATTTCAAATTTTTTGTTTTTTTGTGGATCTTGGAAATGCCAATGGGCTCAAACCAAAGTACAACATCCTTGTAGCTTTATAGAAAGTGACCTGAATGGCAAATTTCTGTTAAAGAATAAGCCCACAGCATTTGATTCCACAACGCCTTATTTTACCAATTTATACCATAACCATATAGTTATCACTTCAAGAATCAAAACATATTTTTAGCTGTCATGTTCACTTGAGTGTTCACTCTAGGGGAATTGTTGGTAAATCTTTGATTTTCAAGAGTTTGTAGGATCAGTAGAATCAATGGAATCTAGGATCTTCAAGTCTTTAATACCCATAGGTACATCACATAGGACTTTTTAGCAACTAACATCTTTATAGGAAAAGTATCTTTAGGCTTTAGCGACCAAGACCTTTACGGTTATGGCGCGATGTGACGGAGAAAAAGTGTCGGCCCTGACCGGGACTCGAACCCGGGTCTTCCATTTGCCGGATGGATACTCTAACCACTAAGCCATCGGAGAAGAGACAACAGTCCCTCCGTCACATGCCCATATGAGAGCCGCCACAGTACTCCCCCTCCAGGGACGTCGTTCGTCTCGTATGTACCCCTGCGTTCGCCGTACTTATGGATCATTGACCGTTGTTCAGTACCCCCCACCTAGGGCGACGGATAGGACGTGGGAAGACGTAAGACAGGGAAGTGGCGGTGCTGTTTATTTGTTCGTTGCTTGCTTTGTACCTCTTTGCCTGAGTTGCATGTTGCGTGCGTGCTGCTTTTGTTCGGGGTCACCATTTATAGCGCGATGTGACGGAGAAAAAGTGTCTGCCCTGACCGGGACTCGAACTGGCGTCTTCCATTTGCCGGATGGATACTCTAACCGCTAAGCTATCGGGGGAGACAACAGTCCCTCCGTCACATGCCCATATGAGAGCCGCCACACGGTCTTCAGAATCCTCGGAATTGGTAGATCCTTCGTAAGGAATCTTTCTATATATAGGGTCCCTAACGTGAGATGTCCAAGGTTGCAAGGTCTTTGGGGATCACCATAATTTTTAGAATCTTTAGGACAGTTCAATTTTCAAGGCTTTCAACAAATGCAAGCTCTTTCTAGAATCACTTATGTACGTTTGTATGCTAGTATGCACGCTCTCAACAAGTACATACCTGATAGTAGCGTTTAGACATAGTTACTGTTTTGGTCCGCAAATTTGGTAAAGGGTCTGGCCTAACGCGTGTGATGTTTGACTGATGCTATGGAAACTGACTGGGAAGGCCGTGAAAACCGCGGTTCAAAACCGTCCGTATAAACGTTTCTAATCTTTGAACCCTTTTGACCATTTTCCATTTTTTTTTTTTTGTCATATGACATTTCCTAAAATGCCGACCCGGTATTCAAAGGGTTCTCATCCCAATCGTGTGTACAAAGGTGTTCAGGAAAAATTATAATTATAAATTATCTGATTTACGTAGGAAATTGTGTCATACAATAGATTCCAACCGGTGTCACCATTTGTAACACCGGGCCAAATAAGATTGGTATTTATTATGGGGGAAATTATCGTGGTACTAGATTATAGAGGAAAGGTGCATTCTTTGATTGTCCTGGAAGGCCTTAAAATCAATTTCGATTCGAAATGAGAATAAGAAAATAGAAGCTGTTCCATTTATTACTTACTTTCTGTTGGTTTCACGTGAATTATTATAACATTAGCCATCAAACCTTAACGTAGGGGAATACTCTCAAAATTTTATGAATACCAAATGAGCGATTCCCACATAGGGGAAAGGTACCCGCTTTGCTACACATGCGTCATGTGTCGTTGTCAAGAGGCGTTACCCTATACATGTGACATCGGAAGTGCTGCACATCTCAAGAAAAGACCAGGAATCACTCTTGAGGCTTTCCCTTGGCTTTATGTGCATCGAAAACGAGGTATCAATTTTGTTGAATACTAATTAGAATTGAAATTTCAGGCAATTTATACGTAGTCAACAGCGGCAGTAATTCCATGAACAACAACATGGAAGAACCTCTGGAAGCGACCTCGAGGTACACCCGCAGATCCACCAAGTCAATCATGAGTATGCCAAGATCTTTTTGATGATTTCCCGGTTTTGACGCGTTTTTTCGCAGAATTCATCGTGAAAGAGTCGATCTTGGCGTTTTCGCTGCGGGCCAACATCAAAACGATCTGCGATCAATCCGTCAGCGCAGACACCATACCGGTCATCCACGGCTTGAAATCCATCAGCATGGCTTGGGTCATCTTGGGCCACACTTGCATTATTGCCTTCAAATATTCAGGTATGCGCCTGAAAGTAGCCTTAAGCTGCGACTTTTACAAGTTATAACTCGACATGAACGCAAGTTCCGTGCGTTAGGGTGAGCGGCGCGGTGGTCGGAGTCAACAATAAATTGCCACAAAAGCTCTGAAAAGCCTTTGATTATCGGAAGAATGGTTCTGACGTGGTATAAAATTGGCACCCAGCGTTTGGTAGAATAGTTTTGTAATAATGCGTCAAAATACTCTCGATCAATAGCCACTGCTGCAGTCAATATGATGACCAATGGCTTTTCCTAACGCACGCACAAATAATTTCGCTTGACCATCTGCTCTTTTTACAGACAACATGGAATACAGAAAAGTCGTCCAGAAAGAGTTCCTGTTCCAGACCATCTCGAATGGGGCCTTCAGCGTCGACACGTTCTTCTTTACGAGCGGACTGCTCGTTTCGTTCTTGTACTTCAGGACGAACGCCAAAGGGAAACTGGATCGCATCACCAAAGGCCAGAACGGCTTCACCGCCGGCCTCACGCACTTTTTCGGCTTGATTTTTTACCGATTCGCCAGACTCACGGCGCCGTATCTGTTCACGCTCGGCGTGGTGGAAGTGACCATGAAGTGGTTCAATTACAATTCGGTGTTCGAACCGCCGACCATGGATCACGTCAACTGCCCGAACTACTGGTGGAGGAACGTTTTGTACATCAACACCCTGTTCCCCGTCGAAGAAATGGTAAGTTGAGACAACTGTGAGAACAGATTGCGGTGGATCACTTCTATTGCTTTTCTGCGAAAGTCCAAGATCTGATACCTGAATCTTGAGATTCAATATGTAAGTTGTTTATTTGTAATTGGGGCCTGCGAAATCCAGATTTCACTGGGAATCAATCAACATGCAACTACTAGGCTCTCGTACAATTTGACGATTTGGATATCTGCCCTGGTACAGGGGTGTCGAAGGAAGTTCACACTAACTAGATGACCAACTTTCCCTCGTTTCTCTTCCTCTTGGTATAGGGCTGGAGGTTATACCAGGGCTCATTATTGACGATCCGGAAGTTGTCTTTGAAACCGGCGAGATGAATTTACATAAGATTCCTATGGCAGCTGCATTGGGTATCTAGGATGTCATCATTTTAATGACTCACGGTTAAATTACTCAAGTTATCAGTAACTTGAAAGATTCTTGCGTTAAGCCAACTCCAGAGGATGGCTGTTATTTTCTCGGAGTCTCTAATTTGGACTGAAGTTCTCGCGTTTCGTAAGATTTCGGTGGTAAGTTCAGCGCAGACTTCTCTTATTTCACTCCGGGATAAACGATGTTTCTGGTTCCGTCTGCGTAGACCTTTGACGAAGCTCCAGAAGAACAAATCACAATGGTGATGCCGGGCAAACGAGGCGACCAAGAAATTGGTCCTTATATATCTTTTTATCAAGTTAGTGCTCTTTCAACTGATCCAAAGTTTTTGTGAGCCCGACTCCAACGAGGAGAAAGCCGTCTTGTTGAACCACCAGTCGTCAACAGTTTTTTTAATTTTGTGTAGGTACTGTGATAGTAGCCCTTTCCCCTTGATTTGGACGTGATCCCTACGTTGTGTATCAAATTTGTGCCGTAGACTTTTTTTAACCCTCCCCTTAATCAGTTAAACAAATTTTCTGGTCGCCTTTCGATTTCCAAATCACTTTTATTCCTCAGGCTCTATTGAAAGAGGGCAATTGAATAAATATGGCAAATAAACCAAGTTTTAAAACTTCAGCTGCTTTTATTACTGAAAAATCAATGATCGCTAATTTAAATTATTCAACCTTGATTACTATAGTTAAATTTATTATTCATTACATACTCTGAGACTGTGTTGACTCCAGCTGACCATAAGGAATTAGTTAATTCAATTTACATTCAGTTTTTGAAATTAAAATACATCCGTATTGCTTGTTTAAGACCCGCGAATTATTAATTTCACTCTTTAAATTAATTACCTTTTCCGAATTCCTCCTAACTTGAAAAGAGTAAATCCTAACGTTGGGAAGTTTGATGTCTTGCATGATCAACCATTTATGCTTTTTCATCTATTTCGGTGTAATACTGGCCACTTTTCGACACTAAAAGCGGTGTAATAATAATTCTCGTATTTTATGCAACCGTATAAAGCAATATCTACTGTCAAATTTTTGAATTTCTTTCAAACATTCGAGGCAAAATAGATGGAATATAGTTTATTATTATTATACTATTATTTATTCCTTTTTCAATTACACCTTTACTTGAACTCAGAGAGATATCGAGCTTACTCCTATCATTCCGCTCAGAGAGAAATTGTTAATCAATTGAATAATGATCTTTGCATTCCGAAATTGGCCATCGTCTTGATTACTGATCAAAATAATTCACATGGAAGTTAAATGTGAAAATTTGATCAATTTATTTCAAGCTGGTGCTGCATTTTTAACTCACAAACTTGTCACTAAGCTATCGGTCAATTTTGAGTACCTTAATTCACTCAGGTGTGCAATTAGATGTGAGCCATTAATTAACCTGGAAACTTCTATTACATTTCGATCTCTTGCAGATATTTCTAAGCGACACTTCACTTTTGGGCATGTCTCAAGCGGTTTGAATTTTAAGGAACTCAACCTGAATGCACGTTGAATCTTTTGACGCTGAGAAAAGGGTTAAATATATTTCATTCTACGGGGAAAGTATTCGCGATGTTTTAACCCATTAAAGCCTAACGAGCCCATATGGAGCCACCATTTCTTGATAGAAATTATAACTGATATTTTGGTAAAAACCTTTATTTTTCAAAAAAGTGTACCTGCACCGTTTAGAATGAATAATGATGATATACATTCGCAAAAAAAAACACCTTGATCGATGTTACTTTTTCCTTGCTAGCGCTCTGAAAATACGTGTTGAATTTTTCGCCGGGAAACGATGAACTTCACTTTGATATAAACATTATTATTGATGTTATTCATGTCACAGTTGTTCTATAAATAAATTTTTGCATTCTTATATCATCATTCAAGCCTATGAAATGTTTTGTGGATGCAAAGTGCTTTTCATGTTCTTGTTTTTTGACCGTAAACATAGCTGAGCCCATATGGAGCCACTAGGCTGTTATCGGTATAACTTGCGTTGCCGAGTTCTGAACATAATAAATTATAACTTAGTGGAATAGCTCTTCAGGAAGCCATTGATCGTGCGCACGACGATGATGATCATAATAGAGAAGTGTTGGATGTATTCATAGAGCCTCCAGAAAGTCATGTTTTGACGGACGAGGATTTAGCAGATGACGAAGGACCTGGACTTGTTGATAATTTGAGCGAGAAACAGCTTGCTGCAAATGCCAAAATTGTTCTGACGGATCGGATAATGTGCGTATAGGAGGTACTCAAGATATAACTGAGGTACTGAGGAAGATCAGTTACCTGCAGAAGTCGCTGAAGAGCCTGAAAATATTAAAAGGCAATTAGTAGTGATTATCAAATCTCGAAATTATTTATTTTTGGATTCAGCAGATTTGGAGCTTCCAGTTGTACATTTTCCAAGCCCAGATTACTCACAATACAAAAATTTGACCTGCGTAGAAATATTATTATTTTCAATCATTTTGTTTCGAATGATTTATTTGAAAAAGTAAGAAATGAAACGGCAAGTTACGCACAATTCAAAAATTTTCCAGATCCGCCAGTAACCGTTCAAGAACTAAAGACTTTCTTTGCCATACTGATTCTAAATGGATATAACATTTTGCCGTCCAAAAGAAATTATTGGGAGAACGCAAAAGATATGAAGAACGAGCCAGTATCTAGTGCCATGAGAAGAGACCGGTTTTCCCAAATTTTTCGCTTTATACATTTTGCCAATAACCACCTAGTGGATGAACGCGCTAAGATGTAGAAACTGCGACCGATAGCAGACATGTTGAAAGAAAAGTTCTTCGAACATTTTGTGCCAGGCAAAATCTTTCATATGATGAGTCTATGATAAGACCTTTTGGCCGCCACGGGTGCAAACAATTTATACGTGGCAAGCCAGTACGGTTTGGTTTCAAAGTCTGGAGCCTGAATACACCCTCTGATATCTAATAAACTCTGAGGTAAATCAGGGAAAGAATCCAAAGGCAAACATCAGATATGAAGATTTTATCAAAATTTATGATGAAAATATGGATTTTAAATATTTGTTATACCATTTTTTCACGAAATGATAATATATATTACCTAATATATTCCACAATTTGATACATTTTTCTCTATTCTTTGCATGGATCACGCATCATTGTGAAACTACCCGGGTAGCGCCTAGTGGCTCCATATGGAGCCATGTCATTTGGGCAGTTTTTTTTGATAAAAAACATAGGAAATACTTATTTTCCTTGTATATGTAATAGTATTGACATGTTTTGGTGAAAAAACCCCATTTTCATCAAAATTTTTAATCTCGGTCTTAATGGGTTAATTAGCCCAGGTATGATTTGCTTATTTACTGCTAGCCGCTGCGTTGTCAGCTGATCGAGTCTACAAAGCACCTGTCGGAGGCTATCTTTTTCTTGTAGAAAGTTATTAAGGCCCCATTTACCTGGTGACTTGAGGGTAACTGGAAACAATGTAGGTATTCAAAAGCTCACAGCTATTTGCGGAATAATAACTCGGTTTGACACTACCTTTGACTGTTATCGAAAATACAAAGAACAAACTTATTTTATGAACAAAACAATAATTTTTACCCAATCATTATTTGATTGCATGGAAGGTGAACTTGCCTTGGCACTTTCTTCTTTTGTCACTGATGCGCTACAATTATTGAGAACTAGCTTGGCACTCTTGTTAATTAATTTTTGACAGCAAATTTTCTCCTGCCAAACACATCTGTTGTTGTCAAACGCACCCACGCCAGTCCTCTCGTTTTCGCGCCCTCTTTTCTTCCACTCCCCCTCAAGTGTGACAACCCCTGGCCTACAACCCCGCTATTCTGGAATGCGGCGTGACTCTACCATCATCCTTTGTACCATTTCTCTCTTTCCCAATGTCGTCTCTAACGCTCATTTATCCAGAAAATTCAATTTTTTTTTGAGATTTTTAAGCTGAACGCCAAACTACCTATAAGGAAATTCTATTTGAAACTAGTCCAAATAATTTAGTCCAGTTATAGTCTGGAAGAAGAGACCCACGATCCATGAGTGTGTTTACAAGCACCAACAAGCACAAAGCGTCTCATCAGCATTATTTGCTGTCGTAATTTGAAGTTGAGCAATCATTTCTTCTGTTGTGCCATGCTTACAAAATAGATGAGTGACGACTCATCTCACTTATGAGTCACTTATGTCAAATAAAACTTAAGATTGTGGGCCTAAGATGCCACCATGCTCTTGTTGACAAGTTGAATAATATACTTCACCCGTGAGAAGCCCTATTACAACGCCCTTGAAGAAAGAAGGAAGACGAAGAAGTAGTTTCCAAGTGAGTATGGGAGTTGAAAAGTTGACTTGGTGAATTTCAAGCCCGATGTTCGATCTTTGAATATCATTAGAGTCATTATGGAAGCTTTCTGGCGAGTTTAGATAGATACTGAATAGTCAGTAGTCCGCTAGTTCCACAGAACATGAGCAAAGAGCTACTGACGGACTGAGGTTGGTTTAGTAGGTAGGTATAGGTAGGTACTGCACGAGGTACTACACAGCTTAGCACGACGTGTCCCAGGGTGAAATTCCTATGGTTATATCGTTTTAAAATTATCTACAATTATACATTTTCGTTCTTCATGAACTATAAAACAGACATGATGTTTCTGAGAACATTTTTGTCTATAGAATAGGAATGATGCCCATTCTATATTCCATAATGAGGTCGTTATGTTCATCATATAGTCTTTGTCTTTCGTTAACGAATCGTTACGAGATGAAGAATAGCCCAGAAACAAGGTAGATACGCAACAGTTTATTTGATTATCTATTCGCTTGCTCAATCAAGATTAATGTCAAATTAGTTTCCGCTAGATTCGATTGATTTTGCCTCATGATTTCTGACAGTGACTGCATTTGCAACATGAACACTTGTCAGAGTCCTGTTTGGACCGTTTCTTTTTTGAATTGTCAGGATCACAGCCACATTCTTCTTGTCCACCTTTTTTTCCACGTCCTCCTGACTTTCTGTCACCACTTTTTCGACTATTATTGTCGGTGTCACGTCGGGAACAGCTATCATTGCCGGTGTCACGTCGGGAACCGCTTTTCGATACGTTTGATTTTGACTTCTTGCTGTGACATCTGCAGTCTGTTTTTCCACAACCTTTGGTAGATTTTTCTGATTTTCCGCACCCGGATTTATCAGTTGACCCTTTTCTCGATGGTTCACGAGTGGACCCCCTTCCCGATTGTTCACGATTTGACCCCCTGCTCGATGCTCCATCGATCGAGCCCCTTCTCGATGGTTCACGAGTTGACCCTCTGCTCGATGCTCCATCGGTTGACCCCCTTCTCGATGGTTCACGAGTTGACCCTCTGATCGATGCGTCATCGGTTGACCCCCCTCTTGATAGTTTATCATTTGACCCTCTTTTCGATGGTTCACGAGTTGACCCACATCTCGATTCGTTGTCAGGTGATCCCCTTCTCGATGGTTTACTTCTCGATGCTTTCTCGTCGTCCGTTTGATTTCCCCTCTTTGATCCCGAACATTTCGAATCCTTAGAGTTCCTCCGAGAATGATGATCATCATCGTTATAACGAGATCCTCGTTCCTTCCCATCATCACCACCAGGCTCGTTCTTGTCTTTCCACTTCCAACTTCTTGAATTCACGTCATCACGCTCAGCCATTCCTTGGCTTCCGAGGTTCGATCACCGGTTCCAATTCTGTACCCTCATTTTTTGCAAGAGAAGCGTACCCACTGCATTTACCATAGGCTAGTAAGTAACAACTGGAATTTGACATAATGACTTTTTCCAGTGTATGTTATGGAGCTGGTACCTGTCAGACGACACCCAGTTCTACATAATCGGTGCCGTTATGTTGATATTGGCAGCAAGGTAAGGCTTTTTGTTGCAGGACCCACCTGATAAAGGTATAAAATTTGCTCGTTTTCAGCCACTTCAAAAGCGCCGCGTCTCTCTTGCTGGTATTCATGATGAGTTCTTGGATCACTACCGGCTACATAGCCTTCAGCAACAGTCACATGCCCGGCTCGGACGATCCTCTGGCGCTGTTCGACAAAATCTACGACAAACCCTGGACCAGGCTGGGACCCTACTTGGTCGGCATGTGCGTCGGATGGTTCTTGTTCAAGAAGAACCTGCAGATCAGAATGTCGAAACTGGCGGTGACTTCGGGATGGACGGCGTCCGTCGCCGTTTTGCTGGCCCTCATCTACGGACTGTACGAAGCGGACCTGACCCCTGTAGCCGGAGCCGCGTACAGCGCTCTGAGTCATTCGGCCTGGGCCTTGGGCCTCGCTTGGATAGTCATCGCTTGTTCGACCGGCTACGGAGGCTTCGCCAACACGATCCTCTCGTCCACCGTGCTGTACCCCTTCAGCAGGGTGACGTACTGCGCCTACCTTATCCACCCGATCGTGATCCGAGTGATGGCCATGAACATGGACAGTCCCCTACATCTCGGCAGCATCACCATGGTCATCATTTTCTTGGGCCAAGTGGTGGCCGCCTACGTAATTTCGTTCTTTGTCTCGTTGGCGTTTGAAGCGCCCATAGTCAGCTTGCTGAGAATAATGAACAAAGTTGTGACGAAAAAGCTGGTTGTCGGGTCGCCGTCGTGATCGCGGGTCGGCGACGAAAGTCATTGTGATAAGGCAATTTTTAATAATTTTAAATTATTGTTAAGTATTTAAAAGACTTAGTAGTGAGTAGAATTCAAAGTGAAGCGGGTACACTCGTTTCTTGACACTTGAGTTTAAGGAATCTTGCCCGCACATTGTCAGAGAGCAGGAACACGTAGATTTTATCAATACAATAAATTTTATACATATGTAGCTATTTAGTTTTGCTGTTGAGTAACCATGTACTGAACTGGGTCTAGAGAACAATTTGGCTGTTTTCTAGCCGCAAGGCTCAACAAAGGCATTTGAATAATTCACTTTTGAAGATTGTTCAGAGACTGCGACTCGGGGATAAGCGGCGAGTCCATACAATTGGTGGAGGAACCGTTCGAGACCTTTCTGGATCCATTAGCGAATTTGTTGGATTCTGTTTTAGAGCTCTACCACTAACCTCTTTCTTATTAGGAGATAGAGGAAAGCAACTCTGGATATCAAGGTCACATTTGACGTTTCGTTCTGACAATATTGTAGAATTTTACGGGAGAAGTAGATGTCACTGATATCGGCAGCAATTTTAAAGTCGTGTGGGGAAGTCACTGGAGCCACTGAAACAATTGGACGGACCCCGGGTAAAAGGGAATAAGTCAGAAATAGCAAATGTTCAGGAATCACAAAAAACCGTATGCGGTTTGAAAAACGATGTTAATTTCGCGGTTTTTGCAGAATATCACTTTCAACAATGTATTTAGGCACCTGCAATATGCTTTTCCAAAATAATAATAGTAATAATAAATTTTAGTGACTAGTTCCTTTTTACACTTGACTTGTTTCCTTTTACACTGACTTGTTTCTTTTCTCACCTCATTTTGTTCTCTTCTAATTGACTAAACTCCTTCTGCACTTCATCTTTTCCTTTTTTTACATAATTTTCTCATTCAGAGAGCCTTTAATTATCTGAAAGAATCAACATGTGCAATGTCCACTTTTGAAAAGGGTACTATCTGTTTTTTCAGAATTTTGGGCCATCATGAAGGCGTCATGAGTGAACGATGATTTTTTGTATATAGGTCAATAGAACCTTAATATTCAAATGTGCAAAGTTATAGAGTTCACTCATGACGCCATCATAACTCAATGGTGATTCTTGTGCTCCCGTTCCGCGGATTAAAGCTACTTTTTTGTGGTCCAGGAATGGTAGAAAAAATAGCGAACAAAAATGAAGCCCAGCTGGATTTTCAGCGCATTTTCGGAAGAGAATGACGCTTATATGGCCGGTTTGTCTGTCTGTCTGTCTGTCCGTCTGTCTGCCTGTCTGTCTGTCTGTCCGTGTAGAGATTAGGGAGTTGTACTCCCCTCGGGGAATGGAGTTGGAGCCTTGGGACTTTTTTTGAATGATAGCTGATGTCCCCGAAGGTGGCCAATGGGCAATATTTTTTTCATCCATACATAGTTATCATTATTATTATTATCAAAAAACAAAGATTTACTGTGCACTTCTAAGAAGTTGAACTCCTCCTTAGGGAATGAAGCCAGAGCCTTGGAACTTCATCCGATGGATAGCTGATATCCCCAAGGGTGGCCAATGAGCATTTTTTTTATACATACATAGTTATCACTATTATTATCAAAAAACAAAGATTTCCTGTGCGCTTCTAAGAAATTGAACTCCTCCTCGGGGAATGAACCTGGAGCCCTGGAACTTTTTCCGATGGATAGCTTACGTTCTCAAGGGTGGCCAGTGGGCAGATTGGATTTCATGGTTGCGCCGCCATCTTGTTGTATATAAGCTCAGTTAAGCATGTAGTTCAACATACTAAGAGTCTCAAGGATCCACCGTGAGCTTCGGCCGTTGTAGCCTCGAAAAGAACTGGAGGATCAGTTTTTCGCGTTCATCTCGTAAACGATGGCACTTTGATAAAAAGTACCCGGAGAAAAAATGTTGGGAATTCTATTATCTATAAGAAAGGTCTCTACATATTCCATCACCAGACTACTTCTCCTTTGTCAAGACACAAGGAAAGTAAAATAGTAAAAAGTAAAAAATAGAATATAATCGAGACAATCGATTTAAAACACACACTGTTTATTTCTGCGTACTACAGTAGATACACGCCAACAATTATCCACTTGGAATATCGCTGTGATTATCGCTCGCTTATTCGCTCGCTGTCTCTTCCAATTCAATACTGACTGTCGCGCTGTTGGACGGTGCCTTTTATATACCTCCGATTAGCGCTCCAGAGCTTCCTAACATCTTCCAGCAATTTCCATAGTGGCCCGGAATATGCGGTTTCTAGACCACTCCTGAATAATCACACACACTTTTCGCGTGCTTTTCGTGTGTTTTGGAATCTGCACCTCCGCCAAAATGGACAGATGTGTCTCGATCGAACGTTGAAGTCTCCCAATCGCGTATTCTTCTGAAATGCACCAGATCACTCCGCACTTCTACACTGCGATCTAATGGATGGAAGAATCCAGAAAGATCCCGTGTTTACCAGTATGCACGGAATAGCCGCTAGTAACACTGCCCCCCTCTTGAGCCTGTTCGTCCCGAATAGACTCATCGTTACACCCGGAGTAACGTGCTAGGCGATCAAGGTGGACAACTTTCATCTTAGCTCTTGGGGGTCGCTGGATTCTGTACACGACGTCATAATCCTCTTGACTACCGTGTACGGTCCTTCCCACGACGGAAGCAACTTCGGAGACATTCCTTTCTTGCGTTGAGGATTGTACAACCAGACCAGCTCACCTGCTTGAAATCCCGTGGAGTTCGCCTTCAAGTCGCAACGGGTCCTCATTCGGTCGGTCGCGATCCGAATCCGGTTCCGAACCAACTCGTGGATGTCACACATTCTTTGCCTCAAGTCGTCGACGTATTCGGGGATGTCTCTAGGATCATTCTCCGGCGTGCCAAATTGCAAATCGAAGGGGAGGCGAAGCTCTCTGCCAAAAAGAACACGTGCTGGTCTGCTGGTGTTTCCCCTGTGGTGTCGTGAATGGCAGCGCGATACGCCATCAGGAATATCGGTAGATGACGACCTTCGACAGGTGCTGCTCCATCGTCCTGTTGAACCGTGCAACCATTCCGTCGGACCGTGGGTGAAGAGGCGTCGTCCTGGTCTTCTGTATCCCGAGTAGAGTACAGACACCTTGAAACACGTTGGACTCGAAGTTTCGTCCCTGGTCTGAGTGTAACTCCAGAGGTACTCCGAAGCGGCTAATCAGATTGCCTACTAGCACCCTTGCCACTGTAGAGGCCTCTTGGTTGGGTAGGGCCGTATTGGATGTATTTGTTGCCATCTTCTGTTGTCGGGAAGGGGCCAGCCACATCGATCGCGATGCGTTCAAAAGGCGCTCCAACATTGTAAGTTTTCAGCTTCCCTCGGCTGCGAGCTCTTGTTCCTTTGTTAGCCGCACAAACCTCACACTGGCGACACCATGTTTCCACGTCGTTCCGGCAGTTTACCCAGTAGAACCGCTCGCGGACCTTGGCCAAAGTCTTGTTCACCCCAAGGTGCCCTCCAGTGACGCCATCGTGCATCTCCTTCAGGACCTCTCTTACTCTCTTCTTGAGAAGCACCAATTGAACCATCTCCCTCTTCCTATCAGGACTCTACCAGATCCTCTTCAGCAGCCCATTCTTATCCTCAGATCATTCCACTGAGCCCAAAGAGCCTTGAATTCGGGCCGTTCACCAGAGATCTCGGCCCATTCCGGTCTGTCCTGGCCAAGTTCCTTCCTTTCAGCAAGCGTACCGATGGCTGGGCTCTCACGCTGCTCATTCTTGAGCTCAGCCGTAGTCCAATTTCTCGGGGTTTCGACAACGACTGCCTTGACTTCGACGTTCCCATTCTGCTGGTCTATCCTCTTGCAGTGCTTACAGTCCTCGTTGCATGGTCTTTGAGAAAGAGCATCCGCGTTGCCATGACTTCTTGCGGGGCGATGTTGGACCTTGAAGTCATACTGTTGCAGTTTCTCGATCCACCGTGCCAACTGTCCCTCGCGATTCTTCAGCTGCAGTAGAAATTTTAGGGCAGCATGGTCAATTGGTCAGTCCTCACCAAAAATTTCTGGCCATAGAGGTACTGGTGAAAGTGATCGACAGCTTTCACTATGGCCAGTAGCTCCCTACGCGTCACGCAGTAGTTTCTTTCAGGCTTGGACAACACCTTGCTGTGGTAGTCTACTACTCGCTATTGGCCCTTCTGGTGTTGTGACAGCACTGCTGCTATTCCGCTGTTGCTGGCATCAGTGTCCAAGATGTACTGTCCTTGTGGAAGAGGGTATGCCAGAATAGGACTCGAGCACAATGCAACTTTCAAAGTCTTGAATGAGTTTTCACATTCCGTGGTCTTGGGAGTCGCAGCCTTTGTCGATATGTCTTCACAGCGTGATATCCACTCTACGGGTTCACACTTGCCCAGGGTCTCTCCTTCCTTGATTGTTTTGCACGTCTTGTTCGGGTTAATGATTCTGATCGGTATTTTTGTCTTGTCCATGTTGATTAATGTCTTAGCCATGATGCAGCTGGCAGCTGTGTCGGGCTCAGCAATGCCGGCGACATGTCCTCCAGGTTGTCCGTTCAGTGTTGCCCACACGATTTTCTCGGAGATGGCGGCTACACGAACGGTTTCAGCCGAAAGTAGGCGGATTTCTTCAGCGGTCTTCATGGATGTTCTAAACGCCAATTCCTCGTTTCCGATTTTCAACGTCCGCTGTCCAACATCCAGGATGAATCCGTACTTATCCATCAAGTCCAGGCCAAGTATGAAGTGGTCAACAATGTCAGCGACCAGGAACTTTTCTCGCAGCAGAAACCGTCCAAAGCGAATGCTCACTTCAGCTTCTCCGTACAATGTAGCGGACTCTCCGGTAGCTGTAGTCAAACGAGCGCCGTCTCTTAGTGGCACAATGCGTTGTTTCCGAAGTATCCCTCGTCGAACAATTGACTTAGTGGCTCCGGGATCGATTACGAACACGCAATTGTCCTCGTCAAGCTTTCCACTAAGAAGAAGGCTATTGGGCGACTTCCGCAGCAGTGAGACGAAGTTACTCCTGGGGCATTGAGAACTGCCACCTAACGTGCGCCCTTTTAGCGCTAGCTGGAATAAGTTTTCCTGATAGCGTCCATCAGAGCTAGGAGTTCTCCGTCCCGGTGTGAAACGGTCACTTGAACTCGACCTTTGCCTGCAGTCCCGAAGCAGATGTCCTGGTCTTTTACAGCCGAAGCAACGCGGTCTTCCTCCAGCTCTTTGCTCGTCTTAGGGTCTGTTCCAAGACATAGCGCTGAGAAGTTCGTCAAACATCTACTTCACAGATTTCTCGGAGGTATGTGATGCTCCGGATTCGTCAAAGTTCATCTCTCTAAGATTATGAGGGCGCGAAGCATCTTTGGCGGCCTCAATGCGAATAGCTTGGGTGAGTGCGTCGCTGATGTTGGCTGGATTGCTGATCATGACTATCTGACGCAATTCTGGATCTTTTATTTCGCCTATGAAAGTTTCTTTGGCGATGTCGGCCAAAACATCCGCTGGATGCGCTGGATAAGCCAGGTGAACCAGCCTCAGGGCTTCGGATTTGAATTCCTGAAGACTTTCTCCACTCCTCCGTGTCCTGGCCTTCAGCTGGGATTGATGGATCTGCCGCACATGATTGTCCCCATACCGGAGCTCCAGGACCCTCGTCAGCTTGGTAAAGTCCTCCTGCTCACTCTCAGGAATCGTCTGGAGCAGCTCCAACGCTGGGACTCTAAGAGCCAGGACTAGAGCTGTAGCGCTCTCATCCTCGCTACATGCGTTTACTTCGGCAGCGGCATCGAACTGCCTCTTATAGGTTGTTCATAGGCTCTTCCCATCGAAGTTCGGCAGCTTCACACAATTAACACCCGCTGAGCTAACCATCGCAGCACTGGCGGCGGTCTTCTGAACCTGTTGCTCCAGCTTCGTCATGTTGGCCTTCACCGCTTCCACTTCCACTACTTTTTCTAGCTTACTTCACGCTGCCGTCGAAATACCGCGTTTGTTGTTCTACAACGGCTAGAATTTCTTCCCTTTCCTCCAGGCGTTTCCTTTCCTGTTCTTCTAGCAGGTTTCTCAATTCCTGTTCTTGCCCTTCTAGAAGATTCTTCAGTTCTGCCATGTCTTCTAAACGCTCTACGACGCGTTTCTTTTTCTGTTCTTCTTTCTTTTCCAGACGTCGTTTCTCTTGCTCTTGCAAAATATTCTTTTGCTCCTGCATCATCGCCATGATGCTCGTCAAAGTGTCTTCGACTCCTGTCTTCGACATGCTTCTCGTCTCCGGCATTTACCAAATCACGAATGTTCCGATCGTCTTGTAGTCGCAGGCCGAATTACTCTCAACTATACCGCTTTCTGAAGAATCACACACACCTTCCGCGTGCTTTCCATGTGTTCTGGAATCTGCACCTCCGCCAAAATGGACAGATGTGTCTTGATCGAACGTTGAAGTCTTCCAATCGTGTATTTTTCTGGAATGCACCAGATCGCTCCGCACTTCTACTGTGCGATCTTATGGATGGAAGAATCCAGAAAGATCCCGTGTTTACCAGTATGCACGGAATAGCCGCTCGTAACAATAGTATAGATGCTCGATGCTAAGGACTGTATGAACCTTGAAGCCATCAATACCAACTATGCCGACGGCATATACAGGGTGAGAGAAAAATACAAGTTGAACATTTGTACCTCAAGAACTCAAATAGGTGAAGATCATGTGAATTGTCATGAATAAATTGAATTTCATGATGATGAAGTCGTCGTAAACTTCAGTGAAATATCTTGAGCCCTTCCTGAAATATATTCAAAAGACTGAAGTTACTGTTACAGACTTTTTTTTTCGTATATCAGTAATTCTTCAGATATTGAACCGAAACTTGAACTTTTCGCGATAAATTACATAAAAAATGACATAAGACAAAAAAAACAATCTCCAGCCACTTGAAAAAAAATCTGACTCTTCACTCATGTATTTTTGTTCTTGAGGTGATGTTCAACTAAAAAAGGCTATGCATCAAGTTTTCTAATACACTCAGTACACCGCATGAAAAAATGAGTTTTTATCTTCATTTTTGAGGGAGGAATCTCAAAGATATCTTGTTTTTTTTGGAACAATCTGTCAATTAAACAATCAAGTTAATTGTTTTTTGACACTTTTTTGGCAGATTGTTCCAGAAACTGTGAAAGAAATTATGTAGTGTAATATACAGCTATATAGGTATTTGCTCGCAAAATATTTGGACAAACTTGGTTAACTCAAAGCTTGATTTCGCCTTATGTCATCTTCGTACTGCCGCCTAGTGGGTAGTGTCATAGAGTACGTAGTGTATTAGATAGATAGATAGATAGGTCGTTATTTCATTCCATTTTACCAATGTAGTGTGGAAGCGTCACAGTGTGTACATTTTATAGCAATGCGTAATAAAAATGAATACCAATTGCATTCAAATATGGATGAATAGATCTAAAATAAATAACTATAAATAGATAAAATTACAAATAGATACAAAAATATAGAAAATTATGGAAAACAACACACATAGTATAGATCAAAACACATCATCATGAAAACATCTTGAAACTTATGACTTGATCTACGTCTGCATCATCAATGAACTCCTGCGTCCTGCACCGAGTTCCTGCTCAACGCGGAGAAAAGTTGGATGGGAGACCGCCGATAAGTAGTGCCAGTGAGCTTAGTTCTAAGCCGGCTGAAATCCTTCCTCGGGTGATCCTAGGCACCTCCCCCCCCGAGTAGAACATGCCTGATGCAGCCGGCAGTACGGGACTGGGAGGGGTACAATGGGCCCACTGATGAGGTCCACGTGTCAGAACTACGTTTCAACAACTCCCCAATTATAAACCCTGAATCAAGAACCCCAAACACAACATACCACCGCGGACAATTTGTGGATCCCCTTTTCGATTGGGGAGAAATTATTATTCTTGTTTGATTTCACTACAAAAACCTCGTAGTACTTCACATCATGCATGTACGATCGCGCGCAAAAAAACGGAGACACTGAAAATACTTTGAGACTTAGTTTTTAGACTTCCAGTTGTGTAGTGGGATGTTTGTATGCATTTTGCGTGCACACTAGTGTGGTCAATCAACATAGAAAAATGCACCAACCTCACACAACTAGAAGTCCGGAAACTCGGGCCTTGAAGTATTTTTGGTGTCTCCGTTTATTTTGCGCGCGATCGTACGTCGAATCTTAGGTGCAGTCTATAGTGGCGGCACATGTCTTCGGGACATGGTGAGCTCAAGTATTCCAGAATTAAGAATGTGCTTTTGTTAAAGCGGACAAATATTTGTCGTGTCAGTGAAGGGAAGAGTCGCTAGTTGCTGAGTTTCAGGGACACAGCCTCCTGTGGATGTACAAAGATTGAAATTGGCTGATGCGGCAAGCTTCCAATTTGACTACGGTTTGTTTTGATTTTGCCATTCAACATTCAACATACTGTTACGGTTTTTGCGTTTGAGTATATTGCTTCAACTTCTCGCTGTTATCGCTTTGACTTTGATACTGGTCCGTTGACTGATCCGTGGTGTTTATATATCTCCGACTGTTGTTCTGAAATCTTCCACTGGCGGCAAACTCCATATTGATCGCTGCAAATCGTTTCGAGGCGACTCTGGAACAATCCCACACTTTTCGCATGCATTACCGCGTGCTCTGGATTTGCGGCACCTCCGCCAACTGGCCAGATGTGTCCTACTCGGCTATTGAGTCTTCCATGTTATTTAAATCGCCAAGCCATTGCGTTTGTTTCTGACTGTTCAGAGCTTCGCACTTGTAACACTGCGATCTGATGCGAACAATCTAGAAAGATCAGGTGTGCTCTAGAATGCACGAGAGTCTCGCCGCTCGTAGCAATACTAAGTAGGTATACAATGAGAGACAAGAAGAGAAGCGCTAGAGCTAAATTGTTACTTCTCTCCCCAGTAGTGGCACAAGAAAAAAAAAGCATAGGTACATCACAGAAAAATTATAAGAATAAGGTCACAAAAAGTTTTTTTTTCTTGGTGTACGAGTTCAAACTAAGAAGGTCGGATTTAGTCAAAAACGATACTTAGGTACGATATATTGGTTTAGCATAATTATGAATTCCCAATTAAAAACTTTTTTTCTTGGTGTACGAGTTGAAACTAGTTCGTATAGTAAATTCAAGATAATGAATGCATTTAGAAGGTCGGATTTAGTCGAAAACGATACTTAGGTACGATATATTGGTTTAGCATAATTATGAATTCCCAATTAAAAACTTTTTTTTCTTGGTGTACGAGTTCAAACAGGTTCGTATAGTAAATCCAAGATAATGATTGCATTTAGAAGGTCGGATTTAGTCGAAAACGATGCTTAGGTACGATATATTGGTTTAGCATAATTATGAATTCCCAATTAAAAACTTTTTTTCTTGGTGTACGAGTTGAAACTAGTTCGTATAGTAAATTCAAGATAATGAATGCATTTAGAAGGTCGGATTTAGTCGAAAACGATACTTAGGTACGATACATTGGTTTAGCATAATTATGAATTCCCAATTAAAAACTTTTTTTTCTTGGTGTACGAGTTCAAACAGGTTCGTATAGTAAATCCAAGATAATGATTGCATTTAGAAGGTCGGATTTAGTCGAAAACGATACTTAGGTACAATATATTGGTTTAGCATAATTATGAATTCCCAATTAAAAACTTTTTTTTGTTGGTGTACGAGTTCAAACTAGTTCGTATAGTAAATCTAAGATAATGATTGCATTCAGAAGGTTGGATTTGGTCGAAAACGATACTCAGGTACGATATATTGGTCTAGCATATGAATTCTCAATTTTCAACGTCATGTTCCACCCTGTACACGCCATCTGTCAAGGTGACTTGACATCCAGAAGTGTTCAGTAAGACTCAAAGAATGAGTATGCCAAGTTTCATAACATTATCACAAATAACACCAAGTGAACAACTTTATTCCCCAGTACCCGTACTAACGTGACTCTAGGCCCAGAAATAGGCTTTTTAATTTCTTGAGATCAATCACTCCGAAAACAGCTGGGGAGAAGAAATATATGTGAAAATATCAGAAATTACTACCTTAAGTACAATTTAATTTGATAGGAGCAAATAGGGCAGCTAATCGACCACAATTTGAAAAAACAACCTTCCGCTAGGCCCAAAATGTGCCCAAACCAGATAATACCCTTTTACATGAATATTAAGAAAGAGCTTAGATCGTTGAGAGTGTAATGAAATGAACATCAGATATTAAATTTAATTTTTTTTTAATGTAGTAAAGAACCAAAAACACAATAAAATTGAAAATACAGTGATAGAAATGAATAATAATTCAGAAACAAACAAAAAATTCAATTCAATCAATTTCAATCGGAGTCAGATTCCAAGATTGGATCAGTAACTGCCGATTTTGTAGTTGTCAAATTTTTATAAAAGTCATGGAATACTGGTGGTATGTACGGTAGTAATGATATCAGGTCCCGTTTCTTCTCTTCTGTGATTGGAACAGGAGATTTATAAGTAAGTGAAGGTGAAAGTTGAGGAAAGTCCCTTGAGCGGCGTGATACATCTAGAATTGAGAAATCTTCTTCTTCTTTCAGAGATTTTTTGTAAAGAACCTTCAGGGGCTGATCCTTCACATAACGCAGCCATTTGACATCTTTCCATACAAATTTCTCTTTGTTTTCGTTGGATTTACTCATATTTAAATCTGTTTTCAAAAGATTCGCATAGTTGTAAAAACTAGTCTGATTCATTTCCTTGACCAAAAATGGATTTGTCTTGCGGGAGTGTCTAATCAGTTGGATCCAATCATGTGGGTGACTTATGGGTGTGTCGTGATGTTTCGTAAACTTCTCGATTTGAGCATGGTCTGAATCACACTCCATTCGCGAATGCCCAGAAACCATGAATTTATGGTCCAGAACCTCAATCCCAGTCTAATTATTAATTCGAATGCACATGGCTAGGAATATCGAATTCTTATTCTGGCCTGGACAAGTGTCACTGTACAGAATCAAAGACTTTACGTTGTCGGGCAACTCCTTCACCGCTTCAAAAACACAAGACGCGATTTCGTTCGCTCCACGCTTTGCAACCGATTCATACCAGATGAAACATGTAGCCTTGTCATTCTTCATTTCGTGCACAGTCAAATTAAATGTCCAGAGTTGTCTTTTATAGAAAACCACTGATGTTTCCAAACTGGGAGTCGGCAAGCACTGCTGCAAATCAAATGCCATAACATTCAGACTTTCTTCGGTTTTTGCTCTCAACTTGTCTTTTTTCTTAGTTTCATATGCCAATTCAGCCTCCAAGTGATGGAGTTCTTGTTGCTTCAGAATAAGCTCTTTGTCTCCATCACCAGTAACGTGCGCCAGCTGCATTTTAAACTTGTCGCATGCCTGGCAAGTATCCTTGTGAGGCGATTTTATAGCCAACTTTAAATCGTGGAACAGTGTCTCGTATTTGGTGTAGCTAACAGGATTCTGGACAGTTTCAAAATACATTTTGTACGCTTTTATCAAAGTGAAATGGGGAGGTAAATACTTTTTTGCCGTTTCCTTCCTGCAGTAGTGACTCTCGTAACATGGTAATGAATTCAAGTGTTGTCTCACTTCTTGCAACTTATTCTCAGGTATTTTATTAGGTGGAGAATGACGACCTCTCTTGTCTGGAGTTGCCACATTCGCACAAGAACTTTTCTTTTGGTTGCAGATGACCCAGAGAAATTTTGGAGTTTCATCGAAAATTTTCAAAAAACATTTTTTACAAACTTTTATTTGCTTTCCATTCACTGGTACGTGGTAACTCATTGTAACTTGCCGATTTTTCTGTTTTTCAGGGGTGTCCGTTCTCTTTCTTCGCACTTTTGGCGTGGAAAAAGTTACCAGACTGGATAAAAATACCGCTCGTTTGTCGCGAGATCCAAATAAAGGTTTTCCCTCTTACATTCTTTCCCGATTCTGTTATATAAGCCTTGCCAGTATTGCGGCTTTTTTTTCTTTCTTCTCTTGCACCTCTGGTTCTACCTTTTGAACCTCGCTCCACACGAGGCATGGCAGCATTGAAAAGAATTTGATTTTTCACGATCGTTTCATTGTGAAATTCGACGGGAGTGCCGGTAGGCACGGCTCCAACAAGCGACCGATTTTTGACGTGGGTATCTTTTCGAGACAATGGTTCTTCGTCACTAATGCTCCACTCACTTGAGGTGCTGGTTTCATTATAATTGGGATCAGCAATGCTATCATCACTTCCAAAGGGATCTGTTTGATCAAAGGTTTCTTCTTGGAATATTGTCGACTCTGCAAATAATGATTTGAGTTTAATAAAACGTCGCATTAGTTCAACTTAGTCAAACACAACTAAGTTTGTACGACTGTTTGGACTTTTTTGGACTGTTTTTGGTGTGATAATGAATCCATTGGTATCGCAAATTAGATACAACAGAATTGAAACTTCGATTGAAAATAGTGTACAACTAATAATAATTTAACCAGCTACCATCAGGATTAAGACCATGATCGCTTTCATCTTCTTCTGCAAATAGTTGTCGTTTGGCGGGTAGTTCTGAAAATTGAAAATATTTTATAAACAATACCTTCAAACTAATAAAAATTATTAAATTTGACCTACCGACAGATTTGTCATGGTGATTCATAGAATATGGAATTTCGCAATTTTGGGACCTACTGTTCTCATGGTAATAGTAGTTGGAGTTAGAATCAATGATATTGTTGTTACCGCCAAAAAAAGGATCCGCTTCAGCCGCAACTGCTTTCATATGCTGGTCTGAAAAAAAACGCACAGTTTTTGAGTTTAACTAATGTATCCGTGCTGCTGAAACTATAGAATGGCCCAGAAATTTTGTCAGAAAAAAACTCCCATTTGATTTGATGTGGAGGCCTCATGTGCAATTTGTTTTCCGAAATTCGGCCTTATGACGCAGATATGACACCTCAAAATTCGACTTATTTTCATGTTTTTTTTTGCAAATAACTTTACTCATAAGCGGTCTGGCGCACCAATTTGTGAATTGACAAAGCAAAGATATGATTTTGCTCATTGTCTGCCTTGAAGTGAACTTTCAGAGAAATCCCACCAGTGCGCAGCGGTACCAAAGTCGAGTAACAGAAGTGCCAAAATAAAGTTGAAAATGCACAGCTGCTCTTAATAACATGTAAGGAAGCTATGTTTTTTTCCTGAAACAATTTCTGGGACTCTCTGTATAAATTATTAACTACTGGACAGCTTACGAATACCCTACCATAATGTGGATCAGGAATATCTCCGTCAGTTTCAACCCTAACCGCTTTTCTTTTAGCAACAGGTAGCTCTGGAAATCTCGCATTATTCCATGTTTGACAAGAAGTAGGTAAGTACCTACTTGAATAAAACTTACCAACTGATTCATCACGGCCACAACTTCTTTCGTATTGTGCTTTGACTGCTCCTGTGATGAGAAATATTTATTAAATCGTGACCATAGACCGATATGAGGTTAGATTTTAGAGGTTAGTTTGGCAATAAAGTTTTCCACACAAAGCAAAAAATTAAAACGCACTTACCTTTTGTAGGCATTTCACCGATAGCTTTAGCAGCTTCAACTAGGGCCAAAGTTCGTTTTGAATACATGATTTTCACTGAGATTTTTCTTTAAACAGCACCAACAGCGAACAGCACTTATCACTTAACAGTGTGAAATGGAGTAAGTTCAGGTGGTTGATCTGAAGCGCCAATACATATCACTTGCGTAAAAGGGAACAAGTCAAGTTATTCCATTTTACACAACTAACTTTACTCTACTCTGAAATATTCCATTTTTCACAACTGATTTTTTCACGATTCAAAGCTTCAAAAAATTACAAGTTTTTTTCTACTGAAAGCTGCCACAATTGTTGATAATGATATGTGAAAAAGTGAAAAATGGCAAAAAATGACTTATTCCCTTTTACCCGGGGTCCGTCCAATTTTCAATAGGGTCGTTGCATGAATTTTATATTGGGACGATTACTTCATAAAATCTTTCAAAACGTTATCCACAATAATTTCCGGCGAAAAAAATTTCAAAAAAATTGGTCCATCCTTTAGATAAAGATCAAAGTTTTAAATTTTTTTCGCGCCAAAACGCGGTCGCTTCTACAATGACCTTGACCACGGTGACGTCAACCCTAGAGTTCTATTTTTCGTTTGCAAGCTTTTTTCTTTGTAAGGTTGCAGCCCTGCGCCCTGAAACCCTGCGAAAATTGAAATCTTCATTATTTTACAGATCTATTTCAATTTTGGAGCCGCGAACAGCACCGTCGCCTTTGCTCACGTGTTAGGGTCATCCCCAAGCTCGTGCTGCGCGCTTTTCAACCTGAATTGAGCGTCAGCCCCACATACGTCTGAGACGGTGACAGTGAAATGTGTCAAACATTTAAAATTTGTAGTCGCAATATGTTAGTGTAGAATCAAGTAGCCCCAGCCCGGGGCACGATGACGTCATTCCGCAGCTGACACATCGGTGCATGGAAGTTGCCTAACAGTTTCTGTATTTTAAATTTACAAAATAAAATAATATACACTACTGAGCAAAAGTTAAGGGCCACTTTTTCAAATGTGAATAACTCACAAACGCTTTTTTTGATTTTGACAAATTTTCGCACAGAGGTGGTCTTATCTGTTGTAAAGACAAGTGTGAAGTGGCGCACTCACCAATCCATAGGTTTGTGGTAGAGAGGTCTCCGACTGTTGCTTTGCAGAAATGCGTAATTTTTAGTGAAATCAAAGCATTGGATTTTGGACCAAATGGAGGTTCATCCAATAAAAAACGTCTAGTTTGCTTTGTTACAATGTTCTCAAGCAAGTACCATGCTAAGTTTGTCCATTGACATCTTTCATCTTCAAATTTTTACCATCAATCTCTTCTTATGGCTTAAACAATGTGTGAGGCACTACTTTGCGTGATTTTGTTTACATACAGTTCAGTCGTGTATTTCTTGTGATTTTGCGTCAACGTTTTGTGATTTTGGCCACTCTTGAGCCTCAAAAACAATAAATTCTCTATGCAGATTGTTACTAAAGAACAAAAACAAGAGAAAAAAGCTTACAAAAATGTCAAAATCTTGATCATTGACAAGAAATAAGTCATAATTTTCGTCACATGCCGATAAAACACCTCTACAGTGACCAAAGAAGAAATTGTGAATTTCTTCAATTCTTTTGGGGAAAAGACATTTACGGGGTGTCGCCAAGAGGCCAAGCGCAAAAACGATGAGTGACAACCTTGATTGATCATTTGCCATCAATATTCAAGAGTTTAAATCACTTTAACGCCATCAGGCCCTTTCGAATGTGAAGAAGTTGAAAAATTAACTTCAAGTTTGTTGCTTTGCACTGAGTGAACCCATGGACGGATATGGATGATGGCCATACTCAGAGATGTGTATAAGCCTTGTGTTTGAATGTAGAAATCACCAAGAGCATCTGGCGACGCAAAAATTTGAAATCGATGTTTGTTTGAACCTCTGCAGTGTGAAAAACAGCTCAAATCAAATGACGTTCTCAATCTGAACTGTCGTCTTTTGTAATTGTACAGGAACTGATCAAAATGATTCCTGCTCACACCATGATAAAGCCACCTCCATTCGGAATCCTGAGTGGAATGCAATCTGCATGAAACCGATGTCCACGACGACGAAGACATCATACACGACCGCGCTAGTCGTTTCCTGTCAGGGAGATACGTGTTTTACGTTCGTCGTTTTTGACCAGGCCCTGTACAATTACGAAAGACGAACAATCCCGATTGAGAACTTATTCGATTTTGGCTGTTTTTCACACTGCAGAGGTTCAAACAAACACCGATTTTCAAATGTTCGCGTCGTCAGATGCTCTTGGTGGTTTCTACTCTTGAACACAAGGCTTATGCATATCTCTGAGTATGGCCATCATCCATTTCCGTCCTTGGCTTCACTCAGTGCAGCGCAACAAACTTGAAGTTAATTTTTTAACTTCTTCGCATTCGAGAGAGCCTGATGGCGTTGGAGGGATTCAAACTCTCGAATATCGATGACAAATGATCAATCAAGGTTGTCACTCATCGCTTGTGCGCTTGGTCTCTTGGCGACACCCCGTAAATGTCTTTTCCCCAAAAGAACTGAAGAAATTCACCATTTCTTCTTTGGTCACTGTAGAGGTGTTTCATCGGCATGTGATGAAAATTATGACTTATTTCTTGTCAATGCTCAAGATTTTGACATTTTTGTGAGCTTTCTTCTCTTGTTTTTGTTCTTTAGTAACAGTCTGCACAAAGGATTTATTGTTTTTGAGGCTCAACAGTGGCCAAAATCACAAAACATTGACGCAAAATCACAAGAAATACACAACTGAACTGTATGTAACCAAAATCACGCAAAGTAGTGCCTCACACATTGTTTAAGCCATAAGAAGATATTGATGGTCAAAATTTGAAGATGAAAGATGTCAATGAACAAACTTAGCATGGTACTTGCTTAAGAACATTGTAACAAAGCAAACTAGACGTTTTTTATTGGATGAACCTCCATTTTGTCCAAAATCCAATGCTTTGATTTGACTAAAAATTACGCATTTCTGCAAAGCAACAGTCGAAGACCTCTACCACAAACCTATGGATTGGTGAGTGCGCCACTTCACACTTGTCTTTACAACACATAAGACCACCTCTGTGCGAAAATTCGTTAAAATCAAAAAAAGCGTTTGTGAGTTATTCACATTTGAAAAAGTGGCCCTCAACTTTTGCTCAGAAGTGTATTAAGATTTTCGAAAAACCGTTCAGTCTGTGGTGCTATTTGGCTTGGCTACCAAAGCATCGTTGGAGGCAATAAAAAAAAATCGTGCAAGGACCGTATTAACAAAAAAGGTAAGTGTTTTCTTGAACTGAATATATACACTTTTCAAAACAATGATTAGGAAATCGTTTTTTTGTTACCTTATTTTTTTTTGTTGTTGCCTGAAGTAGGACCTTGAGTAGAACGATGTAACTCTCAGGATACGACCGAACTCTTTTGAATAGTTTAGGGAGGACTCCAGCATTTTTTTACGAAGTGGCTGATGCTACTTGTTTAATTAGGTTTTTTAAAGAAAAACTCAAATTCTTCCCATATATCATATTAATTTGTTCTGACGCGTTTCAGCCTTAACTATGCCATCGTCAGGAATACAAAGATTTTTCAAAAAAGAAGTGTACGCGAGTAGTTTCTTCAGATTACTTGAGAAAAATCTGTTGTGGGAGACACAAAATTTTCCCGACTGGTATCCATCAGGAACCTACGGAAATTTTTGTTTCAGTCTATCCTTCGGGTGGGCACTTGGAGTTCAAGAGATGGATAGATTCAAGCAAAATTTGCGGGAAACTAATCATTTTGTCAAAAAGTTTTTTTGAATTTCCCGGAAAAACTCAAAGCCTTCTCCAATTCCATTGTGAAAATCGTCAATCAAGGGCTTCCTTTCAAGCTTTATCATTTGAGTCAACCCACTAGAAATACCTTCCTCAATGTCCCTAATAGAGGCTAGATATGTTGAATTAATTGCTAGCTTAGTCTGTGATCTCAATCATTTGTATGCGCTGTATGTCTCACTACATCGGGTCTTCAAGTATCTTGCTCTAAGCTTGTACTTCTCTCTGAGAGACCTTACAATAGTGAGCCAAGGGGGGTAGGTGCGAGAAGATTTCTTCTTGCGAGGAACATACAGGTCAAAAACATTAGACAGAGAGCATAAAATCTATCAACTGCATCATCAATGCTCAGGCTTTGCAACACAGGCAGTTCCCAATTCAACACCGAGAGGGCCTCATATAGATTTACAAAACTGGCCTTTCTAAAATCATATTCACTTGCACAGGTAGTCGGGAAAGCACTGAAATGAGAAGAAGGGGAAAGGGTAATCTCAAGTACAGGACGGTGGACGTCCTCAGGAAGCAGAGCACGATCGGAGTGCTCGACGGAAACTTCAAGATTGGTCAAAACCAAATCCAGCAGCCTGCCGTTGAGGTTCACCACCCTGTTACACTGCTTGAGATCACAAAACTCAATAAGATTTGTGAACTCTCCAACCAGAGAGGCGTAGACCTATGCTCAGTGTAAAGGTGAAGCAAGTCTGAAATGTTGAATGAAACAAAACTCGAGCGATTTAGAAAAAAAATAATTTAATACGACTCAAGATTTAGGCGACCTGGTGAAATGAGGCCAGTTCTGTATCTCGCGGTACAGCTTCAGTCCAGGGCTGAGCGTAGAGCTCACTTGTCTTGCACCGAAAAGCTTGTAGCGCCTGTCGAGCTCGCCAAGCTCAACCCCACATTTGATGAAATTCTTCGCCGCTTTGATCTGGACATCGTTTGGTAGCTTGTCGGTGAAATTTCCGATAATGGCCAAGCCAAGCGACCTGCTGTTGTACCCTCTGGTATGCGCGCCCACTTTGTGCCATCCAGCGCCTTCGTACACGAATCCATCACCTCCCACCATGAAACTGCAATAAAAATTAGATCATTAACAAAGTGAACAATCATATTGACCTACACTACACAACTACATTACGTGGTACCAGGAATTCAAGAATTTAATCGAAAACCAGAAAACGGCAGATGAATCGAAGAAATATTGAGAGAGTTCAATAATACGGGGTGTTTATAAGAGACTGTGATCGCGGCAGGCTTGGGTCAGGCCGAAAAACGTACTAACAGGCGCAATTGTAGTGATCGAGAGCGGATTCCAAAGGCGATGCGATCACAGACGTTTATAAACACCCGGTATAAGTGGCAATTCTGTAAAATTTAAAGGCCCTTTAAAATTTTTAAAGGCGTCGGTCACCTAGGAACGATCAGAAATGGGCTTCACGATTGGCTGATTTTCTTTTAACGGCCTTTAAATTTAAACGAGTTTGATACAGAATTGGCCCTATTAAGCATTAATAAAGGAAGCTAGAGCAGAGATTAAATGGGGCTGTATCTAGGGCTGTATAGGCAAAACAAATTGTAGAGGGCGACGTGTACTATGCACCCATATTTGACATTCTATAAAATGATTGCAATGTCACATTATGTCACACTTGAAGTGAACGGTTCGAATTAAAAGAGTAGCTGAGGTGAAAAAGCGCCCCGCTTCGAAGGAGAGAAAAAGGATTGGTGCCAAAGTAGAGACAGATAGGTACCTAAGGAAAAAAATATCCTATTGTGACGCTACTGCTTGGGGGTGAGCGACTTTTCTCCCTGACTTCGTCGGGGGTAGGTAGATACCTAGTGATCTGGGGCCCTTTATTCTCTAGCAGAGAGAAAATGAAACGATGATGAGGCAGGTAGGATACGATAGTGTAATACGTTCTATAGTTCGGTATTCCAGAGTACTTCTATACAATCACAAATTTGGGTGTTCGCTCAATAGTTGTTGGGGAAGGCGAAGATAGTCAGTATGGGCCAATTTTATGAGGTTTAGCATCAGCATACTCTTTGTACCGGACCGTAATGGGCAGCCTGTGGGGGCTTAGCATCAGCACGTTATGTCAAGTCTGGGGCACTTGGAGGTAGGTAGGCTACGTTACCGGCACGTCTAGGCTGCAGGAAGCTGGTAGAGGATAGTCGGTAGTTTGGACCATGTATGGGGTTGGCCTGTGAGAGGGCTTGGCACCGCACGTTCAGTCCGAACCAGAGGGCAGGCGAATGAATCGTCTAGCTGTATCGGAGAGTATCTGACAACCATTTTGACTTTTCGAGGGATGAGATGTTGACGGTGGTCATTGACAGAAATGGGCGAGTTCAGCAAGCCCCACGGTGGAACCCGTAGATCCAGTTACCAAATATAAGCTGCTGGACGGCTTGGTCGATCCAATATTTGATCCACCACTACCAAAAACAAACTGTGGTGAAAAAAATGGAGATTGGTGGCTGTGAGCGTTCCAGAGGCGCATGCGGCATTCACCGATGACACCCAACATAGGACCTGCTGAACGCGCCCAATGTCATCACGGTGACAGCGGTGCATAGTAGGTACAATGCGCCATTAATTCAGGCTTTTGCCGCTATACAGCCCCATTAGCGCAAGTATAGGCGGATCAAAAGGTGGTATACCGTTTAGTTTTTGTGTGAATTTTCCAGTACTTGTGTTGAACAATATACTAGATGTCCTTATTTCTCGATATTAGCTTCATGGTTTAATTAGGAAAAAGGTGTTTATAACCTACTGTTTGCTGGAATCATCCACTTGAAGCTGAAATGAGAAGAAAATTTGCTTGTAAGTACCGAGCGCTCATAAATTAAATGGGTCAAGGGTGCCTGTGAGTTTGAAAACATCTGTCGGAACTAGCTTCGTTCATTTGATGTCTGTAATTTTTGGGTTATCGTAATTTGTCAAACCAGTCGCAGTTTTCCTTTTCGGAACATTTTAAATGTGGTTTTCACGGCAGGGCACAAAACCTACATAAAGAAGGAGTATTTCCGAGCCTGAAGTATTCTCCTGCACTTATGGCAGATCAGAAATCAATAATATGGGACGTAACTTGTCAAAGTTTGACAAATTTATTACAAAAGGATTACGCTAGTTTCGACAGACGTTTTTGAATTCACAGGCACCCTTGACCCATTTAATTCATGAACTCTTGATGACATGATAAAGTGCGCCGAACAAGATACTGAAATTTCAAATATTTCCTAATGAACATCATACTTTTTTTTTATTTTAGAAAAAACCGGTTGGATGGGTACGTATTACTAACTCCATATAAGTGTATTTGGCGACGGCGGCGGTCATCGCCGGTAACACAGGGGTTGGCACGTTGGCATAAGGTTTGTTCCATCAAGAGGTTTCAAACTAGTCAGAGCCATTAAGAATCGAGAAATACAGTTTGCAAACTGATTTGGGCGCTTCTCATTGGCTCTGACTAGTTTGAGATTTCTGATGGAACAAACCTATAGTAAACCGATCGTCGTTGCGGGTTGGGGTTCGATTCAGCATTGGAATGAATTTTTTTTTTCAAATATCCTTTCAATTCCTTTTAAAGAGAACTGAAAAATTGCTTACAGGCTCAGTTGAGTATTCACCCTAAATTGCTGAACCTAATGAACTGAATGGAAATTTAAGAGGTAATTTTGTATTGTTCAGCAATTTAGCGGGAACAGGTACTCAACTGAGCCTGTAAGCAGATTTTTCAGTTATCTCTGAATGTAATTGAATTAGGTAATATCGAGGGGTAAACCGGTAGCCAAAATTGTGTACACCAGAGATCCCTTCCACGAAGGAGATCCCCAGAGATCCCCTGAAATCCCCCGGAGATCCTCTGAGATCCCCCGGAGATCCCCCGAGATCCTCTGAGATCCCCGGAGATCCCCGGAGATCCCTCGGAGATCCCCGGAGATCCCTCGGAGATCCCTCGGAGATCCCCCAGAGATTGATTCTCTCAGGTCTCTCGAGATCCCTCTTATCATTATAATATAATCACTTGAAATCGTATTTCGAAAGAGGTCTGAATGGTGAATTTATGTCAAGGAATAATAAGCTCGCAGCGATGGATTCTGCAACACCTTACTTCACCAGTTTACCTCCATCTCTACTAAGTAAACTGCGCAACAGTCAATGGGTGGTATTAATAAACAAGCGAATATGCCTCATGGGCATGAGGCTCAGTAGCGCACTTCCTTTTTGAAGGATTAGTGAACGCAAGATGTTAATTAGGGTTCTTCCGTTATTTGGGCAGAGATTTCAATATGGCGGCCAAAATAACGTCAGATTCATGAAATTTGGCTTAAAAATCAAAATGATCGTACTATAGACAAAGGTGAGTTCCAAGTTTCATGAAAATCGTTCCACTAATAAGAGATTCCAAGATGGCGGCAGAATGTTGGAATTTGGCTGAAGAATAAGAATGATCATACGGAACAAAGGTGAGTTCCAAGCTCAAATCTCAATTTCACTCAAATCGGACCACTTTCAGAGAAATTCAAAATTGCGGATCAAAGATGGCGGCCAAGTGACAAAAATCATTGGTCAACTTTATATGGTGGTCATGTACGCATTCGATTGGCGTTTGCACCACATTGATATTTCTTTTCGTTGAGGCATAATTCTCCTAGTTCTATCACTTTGAAACATGTTCAATATGGAGAATACAAGATGGCGACGGGGCATCAATTGTCGAAAATTGGATGTATCTAATTGAAATTCACATCGCCTGCGAAGTTCACTTGAATCAGACCACTTTCAGAGATATTTAAAATGGCGGATCAAAGATGGCGGCCAAGTGACAAAAGTCATTGGTCAACCCAATATGGTGATCACGTACGCATTCGATTGGCGTTTGCACCACACCGATATCTCTTTTCGTTGAGGCATAATAATTCTTCTAGTTCTATCACTTCGAAACATGTTCAATATGGAGAATACAAGATGGCGGCGGGACATCAATTGTAGAAAATTGGATAGATCTTGATGTGGTTCACATTGCCTGCAAATTTCATTTCAATCGGATCACTTTTAGAGAAATTCAAAATGGCGGATCAAAGATGGCGGCAGAATAACAAAAAACTAAGACATGAACTGAACATGATGTACTATTGATCTGCGTTTACACCACATCTATATCTTCCTTCCCCGAGGAGTTATCCCGGGTAAGGACGGACGGACGAACGGACGGACGGACAAAGTGAAGCTAAAAGCGCCTTTTTCCAATTTTTTTGGGAAAGTGCGCTAAAAAATAAGCATAAGCATTTGCTTACATTTTTGTGGAGTTGCTAAGCAGACTTTCCCTAGCAACGCCTATGAAATCCAAGCAAATGCTTATGCTTATTTTTTTATCAATACTGGGGTAGTATGTCCAGTATCCAGTGTCCACCTCAAAATTTTTACCCTTTTTGAAAATGGTATACTTTTCAAATGCCACGAGTGATTTTTTTACCGTTTGCCGAGCGGTTTGCTTAGTTCGAAAGACTGATCCTTATTCGTTTATCCGTAATATTGGCACCCAACATAAGCAAATAACCATATTAAAATTACTGGTGACATGCGACTAAAAACTTGTTGGCGGGAATCGTTTTTTTTTTGTCAAGTAGAAACTCCTCCAAAGAGAAAATGTAGGGGCAATGCTATCAAAATTCGAAAATTTAAAGAAAAAATTGAAAATTTTTTATTTTGATTTCTGAAAATTTTAAAACTAGATAGCGCGTGCCAAATTTGAACTTTCTATTTCTAAAAACAAAGTACCAAAAATGATTTCCTGCAGACATGAAAAAGTGGATTATTAGAAATCATTTTTGGTACCTTTTTTGAAATAGAAAGTTCAAATTTGGCATGCGACTCACTTGAAGGAAGATGTATGTGCCTTGCTATCTAGTTTTGAAATTTTTTGAAAATCAAATTCGAAAACTTTCAAAAATTTTTGAAAATTTCGAAATTTTGATAGCATCGTCCCTACATTTTCTCTTTGGAGGAGTTTCTACTTGACAAAAAAAAAATTAAACCGATTCCCGTCAATAACTTTTTTAGTCGCATCAGAAGCGACCCGCAACTCACCGCCTTAAAGAACAATTTGTCCATGGAACTTTTCGGAGTCGTGATAGTCGTGAGAAATCGGCGAATTCCTCATGAACATATCTTTACACCAGCGCATGCGTTAGAGATCGCGCTTTTGCCAAGTACCCAAGAGATCCCTGAGAGATCCCCGAGAGATCCCCTGAGATCCTCCAGAGATCCCTTGAGATCCCTTGAGATCCCCCGAAATCCTCCGAAATCCCCTGAAATCCTAAGAGATCCCCCGGAAATCCTGAGAGATCCCTCAGAAATCCTGAGAGATCCCCTAGTTTGTACACCGAGATCCCCACCGGTTTACCCCTCGGGTAATATTGATTGAAGAAATTATCTCAATGCTGAATCGAACCCTACCTGCTACGACGATCAGTTTACTATGCTAATGTGTCAACCACTGTGCTACCGGCGATGACAGCCGCTGTCACCAAATATACTTGTATAAAGTTACGTAATACATACAAATGGTAGTACGTACCTAACCAACCGGTTTTTTCCTAAAATTAGGAAAAACTTATGATGCACATATAGATTTATTTGTTAATTTCAGTATCTTGTTCAACGCATTTTCTCATAACTGCATGCAAAATTTTCGGCTCATTTCAGCCTTAAATGACTGATTCCAGCAACGAGTAAACTATAAACACCTTTTCCTTAATCAAACCTTGAAGTGTATATCGGAGAAATAAGGAAATCTAATATATTGTCAGAACAAAAACCAAGAAATTCACACAAATTTTCATCTCTTTTCAGCTCCTAGCAAATTATTTTAGCGGGAATGTTCATTACTAGAGAGCGGATTTATAGTTTTTTACATGTTCTATTCGCTAAGTTGGATGCAACTGTCGACTTGCAGCTTGACGTTTCCACCTATAAGAAACCTAAATACCAAGTTTTATTTCGCATATAATTTATTATTTTGAGTTTTTACCGCATACAAATTGATAGTCCATAATATCGGATATAGCCGCATATTCAGTCCATATTTTTGCATATTACTGAATACTTGTCAATATTTTGGCCATCTTATCTATATGTGCCAGAAAAATCAGGAGTTTTTCATTTTAAGAGAAAAAAATTTAAAATTTTCGAAATAAATTTTTTTTTCACTTCGATAGTCAGAGTTGGTTGGTTGGTTTTACATGTAAATGTTGAAATTTTCAGTATTTTTGCAGCCTATATCACATATTTACTCGCATATATTGCTTTATTTGAACATTTTTATCGCATACTTTGATACTTTTCAAGCGCATATAAACTGCATATTTTGAGCTTTTTTACCACATATAAATCCGCTCCCTATTCATTACACCCTCTCTCTTGAAAAAACCTGAAGTGTGAATGGGAAAGTTTGTGAAAAACAGAATTTTAATCGACACACTCTGCTGGGTCTGCATGAACATTTTCAGCTTTTTTCGGCGCCAACTTGATGTTTACTGCGAAAATAGGTATTTTACCCCTGTCATGTTTTGAGAAGACATGACACGGACAAAGTTTTAAAATTTTAATATGTTGTCTAGCACGCCTTGTGTATGCCAATTTTCAACTTTTTCCGAGCCATATTGGATGTTTCCAGCAAGAATGTACATTAGACCTTTTGCCCTGAAAAAAAACCATGACACGCACATGGGAAAGTTTGGGAATTTTAGTGGAATGTTCAGGACACCTTAGTAAGCCTCCAGCAAAAATTCGGCCCCTGTTCAGTTTTTCCGAGGTTTGAGCGATTTTTCGTCTGAAATTTCTGGCCTATCAGGGATTTGTGTAGGTTAGCATGGGAGCAGAAAAGAAACGCAGGAAGTTTCTAGGTTGATAAGTAAACATAGACTTACTTGTAACCAATGTCGTGGAACTCCAGGTTGTCCATGTGAAAGTTCTGGATGCTCTTCAAAAGCGCAGAGCACTCATCTTCGTCGCTACATTCCCGCGTCACTGTGTGATGGATTATCACATTCTGGACAGGAATCAGAGCGTAATCTACTTCTAGAGCTGTTCGACCGCCCCATCTGACGCGACTCACGATTTCCGGGCACACATCTGGAATGTCTGGACCTAAAATTGGAAATTTAAAGAACAATCTGTTGACGAAAAAAACCAATTACCCGAACAATCAAAACGTTGGTACCTACCTGATAAAGCGTAAGCGTTGACACAGAGATATAGTAACACAGCATGAAATACTTCTAGCGCAATCATAATTTGTTGTGGTTAAATTTTTACAGTGATTTGCATTCTGAACTGCTCTTTTATTTTATATAAACAACGACTATCGCACCCAGCTACTGTAAATCCCCTCGTGGTCACAATACCAGCCGGGTCAAAGGGGTTCCACAAATTGTCGATAAACTCGTTTGGAGCATTATTTACGATATATTCACATACCATACGCTATTGATAGGTAATTAGCAATTAATTTACATTTGAGCGGAGCGATGTTTTATAAACTGTTCTAGGTGAGGACGCTCACTGCTAATCGCGCCGAGAATCACGTCTAGTACACAGAAGTGAATGAACTGCGATTGCAAGGTCGCACCTAAACCAAAACAAAAATAAAAATTATTTATTATTGAAAAAAATTAATGGTACAAAACGGTGTGTGTATAAAATGGGAATAATTAATAAATTAGTGTAATAATAATGAGATATATTTATTTGAAGCGTATTAGGAAGGCACGGGAGACTTGGCTCTCTTGGCGACCGGCACTCTGATGCCCATCAGAGTGCAAAGTTCGTTTCTGACTGGTCTGACCACGTCGACTGGATCCTCCCAGTTGGTGTTGCTCAGAAGCTGCATGGCTTGATCCAGATTTTCGACGTTGACGCAAGAACAATTGTCGCCATAGACCAAAAGGGCTTCGTACAGGATCGTGGAGGTGGATCTGCGGATGTAGATCTGGCGGTGGCACAGAAGGATGCTCAACTGGACCAGAGCCGATTGGGATGACTCATTGTGCACCTAAAAAAAAGTAACGACTTGCTTTCATAATGCTCCAAGAAATCGACTGATTGTTGATTTTTCTATTCCTAGTCAGCTTCACCCTCGACTTTACCTACTATAAGATGGTGCCCACGAGGGTGCCCAAGCGTTCTAGAGCTCAGTACAGAAAAAATGAAAATTGTATTCATTATTTTGGACTTGTATTGCATGCATCTCACTGAACTGTCATTGCGGAAACTAAGAACTTGCGGAACGTACCAGATGACACTAAAGAAAAACTATTGGCCTGAACGAAAGTTTTCAAAATATGAATATTTGAAGGAACAGGTTACAACTACCTAGGAAGGCAGATCCAGATTCTGGGTAGAATGGAAAACAAGTGCCGTCTAGAGGATTAAATGTGACAGATCCATACAAAAAAGTATAGTAGGTTCACTTGTACCGTGATTCTAGTAGGCTGGGCAAATTTCACAGTTTGGCATTGTAGACTTCACGTCCAACTGCCTAGTGTGCGCCTGAGCGTCTGGCTTCGAAAGATAGGTTATGTTGGTGTGATGGTGTGTTGACTGTTGCTGTCAAAAATGGAAAATTTACCGAAATCAACTTTGCAAATTGCAAATATGGAGTGGATGTTGTTCACCTTTCACAAGTTCCGCAAATTTCTTGTTCCAGTACGATGTCCTGAGCAGTGAAATCAAGTATTAACGCCGATGAATCCCATCCCCACAAAAATTAGGAGGGTTCAGCTTCCCATCGTTTCCAGCCTTCCAGAGTGTGGGTACTTCTTTTAAAAACCAGGAATAGTTCACAATGCTTCCATAATATGTGGTTTTTGAAAATAGATTCACGTCTTCTCCGCAAAGCTGAACGTTATGGGGTACATGCCCAGCACCCATTTCGCCCATTTTTTCTCCCAGAAGCGAGTTCTTGATGGCACTCTCGAGGACTTTCAAATGAGCACTGGACGTTATTGTTCAAGACACAAGCTGAGGCGCAAACACAGTTTTCACAGTAATGGGCATAATTTCACCACAATTTTCGTGAAACTCGTGATTTTCAGTCTATTTGACGCTCGATCTGACAAACGGTAAAGTTGTTGATCTTGTCGTCAAGCTTAAACTTTCAAATATCAATGCAACCAACTGCCAAGTTCTAGGGAGTTTTCAAATATCAGATTTGAAAACTTAGAAACAAAATCTCACAGCCAACTAGAATCACGGTACAAGTGAACCTACTATAACAGATACACGAGAAAAAAGTGAAACTTTTGCGATTGTCAAGGCATGCTCAAAACTAACAACGTTTCCGAATCATCAGAACAGAGCTAGTTCAGCTCGAAAATCGTCATCATTGATTGGCCAGGGATTTTCGGGAACCAATCAGATCTCCTGATTTTGGAGCTGGGGTGCGATTCTCGAGTTATTCGAATGAGTTTTCGTGTACGAATCTCCTTGGTTTCGTGTGAACTTGGGCTGTCTGGAAGGAGAATTCGTATACGAAAACTTTTCGAACACGTTCGAGAATCGCACCCCTGAACTGGTTCGGTTCTATGTAGTGACTCGAAAACGCTATAAAAGCAATAGTATACCTCCTTTTGTAAAGAGTGATCGAATGAATTTCTCCTCAAGGTAGGCCTTGATCTCCTCACCAGCCATGTTTTTTCGCCAGATTTTCAGGAGTCAAAGGCGACTTGAGGAGAAATTTATTCGATCACTCGCCTGGAAATTCATGTAGGTAAAAGTGCATTTTTGTAAACAGGTGTCCAAGTTTTATCCTTAAGAAACATACAGGGTGTCAAAATTCACAAATCTTTTGTCACAAGTTTGAGACGAGGGCTTTGATTAAAACGAAACATATCGTGTGATCAAATAATTCTCAATTTGGGCAGGCTGTGCCCTAGCCAAACGCAGCTTCACACCCCGGCACCAGGCCACAGCCTGCCTAAATTAGAAATTCATTCGATCACTCGATAGTGTTCATGCCTACCTAGTTTTTTGAAGCTGTGTTGTGCTTGTGCCTTTTTAGTTCATATCAAATTCTTAGCCCCTAGTCTATCCCGAAGGGACCTACCTAGCGGCCTCATGACCTGCTAGCGGGGAAAGAAAACTGGTCCCATTTGATTCGTGCTGGAATCGAGCATTTCCAACGTTTATCATGTATTTTGGAGCTTCCACTCGGCCAAAGACCTTCGCGCCAACCGGAAATGTATGCTAGCCATTGCCGAATTGAGGGAGCACAAAGACAGCGGACATGACTGGCTGCATTTGCCTAATTACGTGCTATTGTGTCGGGTGATTGCTGATCCGGTTTGTTTTTCTTTAATCATCCGTCACTCAATCTGGCGTGGACCAACCACGTTCCCGAACCGGCCCAGACCACTTGTGACATGAAAAACTGACGCTTCGGGGCGCCCCTAAACACACCTAGACCACGTGCTCTCCAGCGAAATGCACGACACACGAATAAGGAAGCTACGTTCATGTTATTAGACCCAAGTAGCGTAGATTTAGCTGGTTAGACCGTACGCTCATGATGTCCAAATTTTTTATTCTGCCTTCTGCCGCAGTTTTTGTTGCATTTTGAGAACTGTAATTCGCTCACCCCCATTTTTGCATATTTGTTGAAATCTTGAAATATCTAAGTCAATCGAATGCACTGTGTATTGCTGTAAAAACGCTCATCATACTGTCTCCATTTTCTTGCGAGTGTCGAGGGATTCGCTACCCCTTCTACAGGGGCCCCCTTGAATTGGCTTTCGGCTGGCATGTAGCAAAAGAACTGGCCGATATCGGTTACGGGTCTTGTTACTTTTAGACTATGTCAAATTTTGTCCAATAAGATCATAGACCCCTCAGAATAGTGTCTAGGACAAAATCTGAAATAAAAATTGCGGATGATCCACAAAGTTGAGGAGGACATAGCTGTAGTACACCGCCCCCAGTTGGGTGATAACTCGACTGCAGCAACGCTCAGCGCGGTCAAAAGTTGGAAGGGTGACCGCCGGTGGGTAGCGCCAGTGGATGAGTCGCTGGCGGGTCTCATCTGACGCTAAGCGGGTTAAGAAACTCCTCCTCGGGTGGTCATGGACAATCCCCTCGAACACAACACGCCTGCAGCCGGCAGTACGGCAATGTGTAGAGGAAAACCGACGGCGCAGTCAGAGAAACGGACAAAGTCAGAAATGAACCATCGCAGGGCGTGGATGTGTCGGACATCCACACCTGCGTCGGGGGATGAAAACAGAGTTCAGGTGCTTGGATGGACCCACCATCAAACATCCAGGCACCACATTGTGTCGCGTTCCCATCGCCTAAATTCACCGTTTGTGTCCGCCACCGTCTGGACGCGGCAATCATTAGCCTCGGGGGGCGTTCCCATCGCCTAAGCGCACCGCTTGTGCCACCACTGGCTTCCAATCTTTCACCACGCCAAATGCACAGCGTGTGCAACCACCAGCGTCGAGACGCGTTTCACCACCGTCGATCTCTGTTCGAGTCCCGCCATAGTGGCGATACTGGCGATCGACTCTTGCAAGCGACAGAAAATACGGCTTTTGTGGTTCGCCAAACCCGCAGATAAGTAATTGTCTCTAATTCTGCTTCGTCACGTTCCATATGAAAATGGTACAACTTTATGCCTTGTATATTTTTTCTTCAAGGACACTGTCGGTTTTAGCGCCACTACGCCTTGTATTTTCCTGGCTTGAATGTGAAATCGGCGTAGACGACTAGGGCTGAGATGGCTATGAGCTCGCCGGTGGAGCTAGTCTGGACAAATTCGTGGCAGGTCTCACGCCGCGCCGCTAGCTTGAGATTGACTCTTCCGGGCCCCCCTGGGAGATGCAGACGAGGCGGAGAAGACCTACATAATCGCAACCGGCTCTTCGATAAGTACCACTGGTTTTACTGTAATTTATTGTGAATCATCATCGACCGCTGTCTTGACTAAATTTAGTCAGGGCCGTTAACTAGTCTCTTATCTCGGCCTTCTGCACTCAATTAGTATCCAAGTTAGCATGGACTGATATGTGCATCATCACCAACGTGACTTTCATAGCGTCAAGTCAATATTTCCAAAGCACAGGAAAAGCACCACCATACTCCCATTGAGACCTTTGGATCAGAAATGCACGTCTTCTGATTAATTTCAATTGACCAGACCTCACTCACTGATGTGCGTATTATCCAAGCTTAAAGAAAAAGCACCGTGGCCTATGATATTTTTTCTTGAAGTTGGATAATCTGATAAGTTGATAGATTGAAAAATTCAAGATGATATTGATCAAATTCGTCAAAGTGATGTTTGCTCTGCTGGATTGCCGTTTTATTCAATTGTTAGGTCAGATTGTGACACTGACACATTATTCTTATTCAGTTTTGTCTTGAAAACGCCGTTAGGCAAGTTCTTTTGATAGTGAGAGGTGTTGAGAGCAGCAATAGGAAGAATATACAGTTAAAAAAATGGCCAAGGAGGATACAAGTCTAGTGGCAAGGTGTGATTTCGTCGCAAGTGATCCCGCGACCTGAGCTCGTCGCACCTTGTGAGAACTATGTATATTAATCCACTCTCTGTTCCAGGATCATGATCCGTGATCCTGGACGTGAGAAAGCGGCTAAGGTCAGTGAGCAAACCTGCGACCTGCCGGCGACGCATCCCCTGAATGACAACTTGACAACACAGCGTAGTTCAAGTGAAAATTTCATACCATACGGACGCAAATTAGAACGTAACCTTCCTTGTATCAAGCTGACATTAAACATAAAAAATCAGGGACACCAACAAAATTCGAATTTTTTATGGCAAGCTGTGTTCTTTTTAAGCTTGGAATGGATTATATTGAATGATTGCCAATCCAGTCCTTCGATTACAAACACCCCCCCCCCCCCCCGCGATCAACACATGATACAATTTGAATCCCATGACCACCATCCGTCCACCATCCATTGTTATAGTCGAGAAGCAAGCGACGGATTTCTCATATCATTTCAACAAGGAAACGATTTGATTATTTGAAGTCCTCTACACCTGCTGATGACCAAAACCACTACACGGCGCTACACCGAATTGTCGGAAAAAGTGAAGAATCCCATTGGGAACCAGTATTTAAAATTTAGATTGCTTCTAAAATATAGGGTGTTTGCAAACTTGAGGTAGAAATATGAACCCAGTCATAAAAATAACGCGAATGTATCAGAAAAATGTTGAAAAAAAATTTGGGTTTTTACCTCTGAAAATATGGAAGGTCGAAAAGTGGCCCTTCAACCCTCTCTATTTTCCTTATTTTGGGAGATTTTAGAAAACTCTTTCCACCAGATCAAAAAGCAATGTATATGAACCTTTGAATATAAAGTTTTGGTTTTTCGGTCGTCCCACAGTTTTTATGAAAATATTTATTTAACCTGACCGGTTTCGAGGGCCTCTTGTCCCTCCTCGTCAGAGTATCTAGATATACATAAGAAATACAATATAACAATGTAAATGGAATGAAAAATATAGCAGTACATACCAAAAAGTAAAATTACATGTAAAAAGAGATAAAAAAAGAGTTGTATAATTTTTGCAGAAATCTGACGTATAATAAATTAGTTTGAAGATGTTACTATGTCTCTGATGATTGTTAAGTGAACAAATTTCTGCAAAAATTATACAACTCTTTTTTTATCTCTTTTTACATGTAATTTTACTATTTGGTATGTACTGTTATATTTTTTATTCCATTTACATTGTTATTTTGTATTTCTTATGTATATCTAGATACTCTAACGAGGAGGGACAAGAGGCCCTTGAAACCGGTCAGGTTAAATCGGAGAAGGTAAAGTGTCAGGAAGGAGCATTAGGCTCTGGCTAGCCAAAAAAAGTGCGACGGAAGTCGCTCCTTTTAAGAGCCAAATTGCTAATAGCAACCCAAATGTGTTTGGAAGTGTCAAAGTACTCAAATCTGACACAAAAGTCAGCACAAATTTCGAAATTTGAACAGAACTGCGTTCAAAAGTGTTTAAATGGTCGATTGGTCACCTGCTCAGCCTGCGGGTACTCGAGAACCCCATGTGACAAAGAACTTTTGCACCAGTAAGTACATTTTATATGATTTTATTCCAATTGAGTTGAATTGAAGTTTTGGATTTCAATTTTGACGTGTTTTGTCACATTTGCATAGGCGTAGAGTGGGACGTTTTAAACCATTTTTGTAGTTATCGTAATAAATATTAATGCAGCATGCAGCTATAGGTAAAGTTTTAATTATACATGTTTTAGCTTTCCTGAGGAATCACCATGTAAGGAGTGGATCACTTTTATAAACAGAACAGGGTGGACTCCAACGCTAGCTTTCCTAAGAAATCACCATGTAAGAAGTGGATCACTTTTACAAACAGAACAGGGTGGACTCCAACGCACACGAGTGTCTTGTGCTCAGAACACTTTGGAAATGGGTAGCTGAATCACTCAACGAAATACTTCTGAAAGGTGCTGTAGAACCAGTAGACACAAATACAACGACTGAAATATGTACGTATTCTGTCTTCAGATTTCAAAACTGATATTAACATTCCTGAGTGACTTTCGTAAAAACTGTTGTAGGTGAGGACATTCAATCCTGCTCATGTACCACTGGCTAACAAGTCCATAGCTAATAAACAAGAAATTTTGGGAGAGCGGTCGTCAAAAAAACAGAGATTGTATTCAGTTGGTGGTCATTGCAAATCAGATTCACTTGGTAGGTAGGTGTCTCTTTGATATGCAAAGAATACTGTAATAATATGGTGAAAAATTGGATTCCTTCCATCGATGCTCCAGGAACGTTCAGAATGTTCAGCGAACATTGGTGAACTGTACGGTCACAGGTACGGTGTTACTAGTGGTACCTTCAAGTGACTATAGTTACCCAAACTTCTACTGGAAGTCTCAGCAGCTGTTTCAAGCTAGAGTAATCTATTTAGTTTTTTTTACAGAATCAACCGTTTTTCTGCTAAACGAACTAAACACTTGAGAAATTAATGCCTGAACTTTATTCATTGACAGGTGGTGGGCCCTCTTCCTTGTTCAGTCTTCCTCACACCGAATGTGATCCTCGACCTTCAACTTCGGAAGACAGTCAAATAAGAAAATCTGCCAATTGCAAGTGAAATATGTTCTCATTAAAAAGAGAATTCGAGCACTGAAAAAAAAGGTTTGGTAGCAAAAGAAAATTTCGTCACTCAACGTAATCATAAATGACTTGAAGAAAAAAATTGTACAGGAAGAGCATGAGAGTATAATTTTAGAACAGTTTAGGGAAAATGAGGATTCGCTTTCGCTTGACGCAATTCCTATTGAAGCCATAAAATGTTATTATACTTAAAAGTATTTGTGATGTTCACCTCAAAACTCGAATTCATTTCATTCGCAAAAATGTTGTCAAGGAGGAAAACAAGTATACAAAATTGATTTTGTTCGAAGAACAATAAAAAATGTGACTAATTTATGTTACTGTCGTTTCTTTGATCTTTTACTTATTTTATGGTTATGGTTTATGGTGAAGTATGTCTGTAAATACCTATGATACTATAGTACTACACTATACCTATAGCTGTGACCTATAGTACCTATCTGATATAAAAACCAATTTTTGGTTGATTTTTGCCCCCATCTTTTCTTATTGACAACGTCACTGATTTGTTTGACAGTTTCCAGGAAGTGTCTATATCAGCCGTGTCATAATGTTAGAGCCGTTTCCATGGGCACAAGAGCCATCCCGGTCGCACGCAGTTTTACATAATGCTCCTTCCTTACACTTTACCTTCTCCGGGTTAAATAAATATTTTTATAAAAACTGTGGGACGACCGAAAAACCAAAACTTTAAATACACTACAACCCACTGAGAGATGGCGGAGAAATTCCTGAAAACCTTTGAATATGTTTTGTAATTTTATTTATTGTACAGGGTGAGTCGTAAATTCTAAAAATTCAATTACTTCAAAAATGCTTGCAGATTTCATAGAGATCTATTTGTGTTACTTGTTGCTCGATAGGGTGTCTTACTAAGTAATCGACATAGTTCAAGGGTAGATGTACTTTCTCAAGGCAAATCAGAATCTGCCTTCGAAATTCTCCTGAGAAATCAAATTTTCAAAAATATTCATGAAAAATCTCTGGTAACAATTTTTTCGAATCAACTAAATTAGTGCCAAACAATTTAGAAGTCGCATTTTGTAGCATTTCTTATGTAGCTCCGAATATGATATCAGATTTTGAAAAAATCTATACAGGATGACTTTTTCAACAGAAACTCTAAAAACAAAACTTTGGGTACGGTCCTGTATTTACTTTATAAATGAATAGGGCGCTATAAAGGCCCTTGCTTTTAGAATATACCTGCAAAATTTTGATCGATTCTACCGACGTATTCCTGAGATATGGCCAATCAAACTTTTCTGTTGAGCACATAAATCACCCTGTATACAGGGTGGCCCAACGAAAACAGAACAGAGGGGTTTTCGGGCATTTCACCTCATTTTTTTGAAAAAAGCTCGAACAGGTCGATTTTTATATTGAGGGGGACATCTGAAACATACATTGGCGGATTACTATCTTCAGCCCACTCACCTCTACCCGCCCCAACTTCGAAGTTTCAAATGACACCACCCACTTTGCGATACATCAAATTGAAGAGAATTAAATTTTCTTTCTGAAAAAATATTTCTACAATTTTCAACCCCACCCCCCCTTCTTCCTAAAGTTGTCAGAGTTTCCAATGTAATATTTTTGATCTCTTAATTTTCTTCAGTACAGTCAACGTCATCCTGCACAGCATCGAGGTAGAAAATTTTCTGTGTAAAAAGTGCCACCCAAATTCACCCCTTCACTCTCCCACATCAACTTCAAAATCTAAAATGACACTACCTACTTTGTGATACATCAAATCGAAGGGAATTGAATTCGCTTCCTGAATAAAATATTTTCAGAACGTAGGCTCGAGCCTGCGGCCCTGACACACGCCTTCCGCCTGTTGCAGTGGGTGCAGTCGGACCTCGCGCTTTTTCTATCAAGCCACCAAGGTATTGTCAAAAAACAAGTGTAGGTTGGTACCAACTTGCGTCACTGACCTGATTTGGACGATTCGATAAAAAGTCTTGCAATTCTGGAACACGGGACATTTGATTTATTCATTGGTTCGGTTGTAGTCATTATCATGGTCGATTGTCATTCGGTTAGCCCTCCTGGGCATTCATTCAATACATTGTGGTTCCGATAATCAGCATGTAAGTGAAGTAGTCAGATCTGCTAATTACCTCAATTGATTTCAGCTGTGCGTGAAGCAACAATAAAGAGCAAACCCCAGTTCACGGGTAGAGAAAGGGCCTGCCCTTTTCCTATTTCTAACAGTATTTCTGTGACCAGGCCAAAACTGTCGCTCATAAATGATCCATGTAATTTTTTTTCTTTAAAGAGCTGTACGACGACCAAAGACTCCGGCTACCTGGTCTGTTATGGTCATCCGCAGGTGTAGGGGACTTTCAATAATCACATCGTTTCCTTGTTGAAATGATACGAGAAATTTATCGCTAGCTTCCCGTCTATTACGTTAACTTCCCAATCTCCCAGCTACCTTGACGCAATTATGACATTCTATTGAGAAATGACCAAAAAAAACTATCATCGACGTCAGATGTAAGAACTTTGCAAAGAGCTTTCAAACAATTTCGATCTTACCTCATAGAAAACTTAGTTTCACGTTATCCGTATCTTACCTGGAGATATTGTGACAAAATATTAACAGCATCGACAAGCTTGTACACGTCCTTGCATCCGGCAATCTCGGCCAGGATCAGCTTCAGCACGTCCTTGGCCCACGACGAACCGGCATCGTCCAAGATCAACCGGACGCACCCAGAACTGAACAGCTTGTCCAAGAACCGGAACATCGGCACCGTCACCCTGTCGTTGTGCCGGTGATCGACGAAAATTTGATAGATCACGCCGCACAGCCGGCGGATTTCATCGACGCCTTTCGACTTCTCCTCCCGCTTGAAGTAAGCAAACAGCGAGGCTCCGGAGTGCTTCACCAGCGTTTCGGTCAATCCACCGATGCTGCAGATCATTCCCAGCATCACGTTGTACGTGTACGGCGCGAACTGAACGAGCTCGACGAATTTCGGGAACGTGTCCGCGGCCGAGTTCCAGTTCAATCCGTCGTAGTCGTCTTTCGAGAATATGCCGACGAGCTCGGCAAAGTGCGGCACGTTCGGGATGGGGACGTCTCTGTGGAGGAAGGCGTAGAAAGTTTTGGCCGCCAGAGCTCTGGTGCGATCGATGCGCTCGACGGCTTGCTGTGCCACTCCAGCAAGGATCCTGACCACGAGCTCTTCAGTTAATAGCAGCGGATGATGTTCGACGACTATAGAAGTTAGAATGTGAAGCCCGACGACGGCGGCTTCGCGTATCCAAGCGCCCACGTCTCCGCGTTTGTCCTGCGTGTAATCTTTCAGGCCTCTCAAGAATACAGAGTAGATTTTCAAAATTTGATTTTCGGTGAATTCGTTTCCGCTCTTTTCGCCCATTGTCATCGCAAGCGCGGTTAACGCTTTGATCGTATCTCGTCGGCCTTCGGCCCATTTAAACGAAATATTGGTAAGAGCCATGGAATCAACAAGACAGTTTATGATATCGTTCAAGTGCTGGTGAAGTACGAATTCAGGAAGCGCGCCCAAAGCCAGCGCGTGGCCCATTCTGGTTTCTTCCTGTGTGGTCTCTTGCACTTCTTTAATGTACATTTTGACGAGTAAATCAAGTTTTTTTGTATTGGTAGCGAAATACTCTTCGAGTAAAACCGGCAGGGCTTCGATGGCGCTGTTTCGGATGAGCGCAACATTGTAGGCGATGCATTCGTTCAGCAAGTTCAACCAAACGCTGGTTATGGCTTCATTGTGGAAATTCAACGCGGCCAACGAGCACTTTCCGATCAAACTGCAGCACGCTTCGCGCATCAGTTCGCCTCCCATGCCGCGGAAATAGAACTTCTTCTGGTAGTCCGGCACGAGCTCTTTGGTCTTGTTGACGAGCGAAACGTCTATCGCAGTTTCGATGGATTTGCCGTCGGAAATTGAGATTTTGGAAAGGGCGTGCAGAATTTCACCGATGGCTAAGACTGCACCGTGACGGCTGTTGAGGTCGATGCTGTGGGCTTTATCGAAAAGCGCAGGCAGGATCGAATTGCTCATATAGCTTGGATTCTGGAAAAAAGGACTTTATAGACCGAGGACAAAATCGGGACGAGTTATTTACCTTAGGTGTCAAGTTGTGCAGAGTTTTAGCGGTGAGAGATCGGATGTTGCTGTCCCAGTGGTCGACTTTTCGGTTGATCAAGTGATCGATCAGGGGTACGGTGTACTCTACAAAGTCGGCTACGTAGACGCTGATGTTCAGATAGGCGTTGTTGCGCACGCTGACGGCGAAGAAGTCGGCTTTGGTCAAGATGTCGATGCCGTGAGGGAAGGTGCCTTGACGACCCACGTTTTCCTGGAAGGCCGCGGAAGCGGCTCTTCGACAATTTATCTGAAAAAAATGGCATTATTTAGTTCCATCCTTTATTCTGTAAGGTATCGCCCTTTTGCAACTAGTTTTGAAAAATTCACTTTCGATTCGCGCGTGAAAAGAATTGTTGGTTGCCTAGGGAGACGGCCATAAATCAAGGACGAGAAACGTCAACATTGAGATATTAGGGGAAGACGGTCGGGTAGAGGGGAGAGAACTGGGTAATTTGACAGCACGCAGCGGTGTTGCAAGTCCTGGACCGGGAATTCGTGATTACAGGTGGGTTTTATTTTGATTTCTTTGCTGCTTTTATTCCTTATGTCACTACCGTGCCTTGGTATGTAAATTTGTCGCTCGGTCAATGTTGCACGTCCCATTTTCGCGAATTTCAAGTAGGTTTTCTTGATCACTGCAAGCGCCATCGTGAATTGCGACGTTAACAAGTAAAATTTAGAATTTGGAATTTTCGCCCTAGTTGAGCCCGACCGGACACAGTAGGAAAAATATTACTCGTAGATTCATTAAATTAGTTTCTGGGAGAAACACCTTAGGTACCTATCGGGTAGGTAGCTGTGACATAGCCTAGCGCCGTCTGCCGCGTCGTCTGGAATTCTCGCCAGGCCCGGATTCAGAAATTTTACATTCAATTCCTTTATTAGTCAAATATGTTTTGACGGAAGGTTACCAAATATCTCATGCATTCATTCATTCACCTACTCGGGAGTGTACGTTGTCATGACAGTGTTTGTTGGTACTACGAACCCTGCAACCGGCAAAGCAAAATCTGAAAAAGCCTTGTTGAACCTGAACACGTGTGTGACCTAGCTTTCAACATTTTATCACGTTCGACGTGTCCTTGAAAGCCGTGTATGGGCCAACACTCCCTGGCTGCTCAGGAATTGTTCATATGTTAGTGACTTTTGTGTGTTTCATGTTTTGGGGTTTAAGGAGGGCCGGGAATTGGGGGAGCAGCTTCAGGTTATCAATAGATCGTGTTACGCCTCGAAACTCTGGCTCAGTCCGGACCTGCGTCACTTTTTCGGCATAACAGTGGAACGCCTGCTTGGCACATGCGCGGCGTCGTTGCCGTGGCATGCCGGTTCCGGTATTTTGGTTCGAGGCGTTGTAGCTCCCACAATGTTCAGCTAAATCGTCACCAAAAACTGCTCCTGGCACCGCTAAACTCGGGTAAGCCGCAATCACCTTTTTTGGGGAATGGCCCCTGTACATAATTGATCACCTCAAGTCGTTCCGAGGGTCGTTCCGAGAGTCCTTTCTGATGGTCGCTATGCTCACCGGTTCTGCTCCCGACCACGTGCTCGTGGTTCGGGAAGGCAGGGCTCACTGTTCCGTGGCATCGTACCTGGCCCGATAGTCCATGGCCGAGGAGAGGCCATCACCAGCCGACCCAGCATTTCCGCCAGCCGCTAGGAAAGCCGTCATCATCACTTCTCGTTCCTGTCAAAACGCATACTCATGCCTTCGCCGCTGTGGAATGACCGCGCCGCTGAGTACAGTGCAAGTCACCAGGGCCGCGCGTCTTCGATCGAGGCTGAAGCCATCACCTCAAAAACGCACGCCGTTCAGTTGAGTGGTTTTGCATATTTCCAATGCGTGTGTCGTGCAAATCACGCCTCGACTGGAAGCCTTTCGTAGCTAAATTTTTGCCATCAGCATGTAATTTTTTCCTCTGCCGTCGTGTTTTTATTACGACACCATTTCAAGTCTTTTTCTGTCGAATTTTTCCCTTCAGGATTTGTTTTTGTAAGCTTCAAAGAAACTGGCCCGAGCGCACGCATGTCAGAGCTGCTGTCAGCTGTCATTTTTCAATCAGACAGTAATCAGCTGGCACGTTCAGAAGTGTCACCACGGACAGGTGTGTGCCCAGGGCCGTTTCTCTCAAAGCCCAGTTGTGAGCGATTAACTGCCGTCTCTCTGTTTTTCAGGTTGTCCGAGCTCCCGGTTCCCCACCGCAAGACCGGGCAAATTCATGTGGAGGCACGTCACCACCAACCACTCAACCAGCCGGCAGTCGTGTCTGGCGCCCTAGAACTTGAAAGCACAGCGAGGATCCGTGCCCTGCTCCGAGTTAGTCTAAGGTGGAACCGTGGTGTCTCGGACGGGCTGATTGACGGAGATCGGTGGATCGCAGCCCCCATTCTGCGCTGGAAGTTTAAGTTTAGTGATTTTGTGGTTGTTGCTGAGGCTGCGCCTCTGTTAGTTCTTTAGCTTTAATCCAGTCCTTCAGACACGTTCTCACCTGTGAGCCCTCAGCTCCAGTGGAGTTTAAATTGTCGTGTTTATGTCACCTGTGAGCCATCAGCTCCAGTGGAGTTCAACTTGCCATATTTATGTAATCTGTCGAGCCCTCATTGAACGTCTAAAACTCGCGATGTTTTGGTAATTGTCTCTCCAATCACCCATGACTCGAACTTGTGCTTGTTGCCAGTGACTCGTCAGCGTTTATCGAGAATCAGTGCTACCCTGAGATCATGTTCTTTTACCGACTGAGCTGTGTTGTGATGGGGTCATGCTACTCGTACAGGCAGTCAGCCTGTGCGAATCCCAGTCTCCAGCGGGCAGAGACAAAATCAGTTCTGTCCTCGGGCAGGGCAAAACTGTACCGTAGCAATCGGTCTCAACTCTAGGGTGACCACCAAGCTATTGGGTTTAGGTCTTTTCAGCGGTCCCTTGAGCCTTTACATGCAGAACCTACTCTGTGGGAACCAAGAGCCTTGATTCAGTCAAGTCGCATGTGTCTACTAATTTGCTTTCTGCTTTGAGAGGAATGCGGAGTGGCCAAGAAGTGTGCTTTTGTTTGTTAAGGGTACAATTGAATCCGGAGCGTAAAGTTCCCACCAAAGCGTAAGCGAGCAAGTTTCCTTCTGTTGTTACGTAAATAATTGGCGAACTAAGCGAACATTCAATGACGTTTGAGTATTAATTTACACTGGCTTGATAAATGTATTACTAGAGTGACTTCACTGTCATTTCATCATGACTCATTTACACTTGATTTTTGTTAGATCATTTGGGAAGGGATTTTTCAGCAGTAATCAGGCAATACGCAGGGGTTTCTTTGACGTGTTCTTCTCATGTGTGCCTGTCAGCAAATACGTCACTTTTCTTTTTGCGTTTACTGACAGCTTGACGCGTTTGATGATTTCTTGTTGTGTTTTGTTAATCTAATTATATCCCATACACTTTCTATTTTCAGTAGAATGACTTTTTTAAGCAAAAATTAAGTGACAAGCCGGGACGCTGGGAGAATACGGCCGATGGCCGCTGATAGTTTCGCTCCAAGACTTTGCAGGTGCCATAAGCCGTAGCTGTAGCCCCTCAGCTTGTTACTTCATTTTTGCTCCAAAAAGTCATTCTACTGAAAATAGAAAGTGCATGCGATATATGTGTTTATTTGTTGTTGTGAATTCCTGAATTCCTGCATTGTCTGAATGATTTGTAATGATTTTCTTGTTTCATTTGTGTCTATGCTTTCTTGTTTTGGTCCATGTTATGACATTTTGTCACTGTCAGTTTATTGTTGCGAGGTGTTTTGAGAAAAAGAACAGATTAATCAAAACTCTGCTAACCATTCAAATAAAAAATGTGTTTTTTGTGTTCTTAGACGAATTTTATATATCGTTCTGAACTCGGAATGCGATACTTTCAAGACAGCTTGTATAAGGACAGATGAACCAACCAACACCAGATTTCGATTCAGAGCGACAACAGCGAGTGATCGGCGAAGTTAACCAAAGCGATATATCCAAGTGCGAATAATATTTGACATTATTTGGTAGCACATAGAAGTAGTAATAGTAGTAGTAGAGTGTGGTTGAGCATTCGTCTCTCAAGTATAAAAGAACCCAGTGCAAATTCGTAATAGGATGCAGTAATCAATAGTGTGATTTTACATTTGGCGTCACAACTGGTGAATGGCATCACGAAGTTCAAGGTTGAAGCGCTTACAGGCAGCAGTATATTGTAGATTTTTTCTTATTGCCCTAAATTTCACCCCCTGGCGCCTATAAAAACAATAAAATTATGGAAATGAAAACTATGAAATTGATTACCTCTCGATCGAAGCAAGTTACAATCAGCAACATGGAAGCGATCTGCGTGACGTACGGCTGCAAAATGTGGGTGTCATAGGCCCTGGCGAAGGACCACGCCACGAAACATGCGGCATCTCTTATGTGAGAACCGACCGAGGAATATCCTCTCGGTTCGTCGTACACCAGAGCTTTCAGGAACACGGGCACTACTTCGGGCAGCCTCTTCGGCAGCAACAGGCCTCTTCTTCCTGTTCATGCCAAGTTACAAGATTACAGATTCAATTGGATCTACCACAAATCATACCAAGTTCGGCCAGAGCCAAACAACCGCCGTGCCAAGCTCCGTCGCCTTCGCGGGGACTGAACAGCTCCAGTACGGATCCGACGACTTCGTCGGCCAATTCTTGAGGCAACCGTCCGGTGATTCTGCCGATACCTTTGGCGGCCGACCATCTAAGAATGAATTGGTTCTTAGCATGTTACTTGAAATTATTACTTTTTGTTTGCAAAACCTGGCAATGCCGTCGACACTTCTGAGGCCCTGGATCAGCTGATCGATTACTTCTTCGACTTCTTCCGGTACTTCGATGTCTTCGGGCGCTTGTTCGTTTTGTTCTGGTCGGATTTCGGACGAGGTTTTGCCATCACCGCCGCACAAGTTCGCCGCCAGAGATCGGTTGCCTCGGTTGTACCGCCAGGTTGCCACGCGTGGCGGTAAGAAGACCAAACCTGAAAAATTTAAACAGCGTAGCTATAATCCAGTAGGTATCCACTTTTAGAAGATGGACCGTGCATTTTTAGATTAATATATTGTGGCGATCAGATCACTCACGAGGGTGCGAATGGTATGGGTGGCTTGAGCGTCATCACTGAGGTGTGAAAAGACGAATTGTTATGAGTTCATTTATATTATTGTTAAACGCTGATTGTTGTTGTAAGCAGTGGTTTTTGTAAAAACCGGAACAAGGCAAGTACAACGCTGATTAGATCTAATTAATTCAAGTGTCAAGTGCAAACTTGATTGACACGAGCTAGTTTTCGAACAAAATTTACACTTTATTTGAATGGAGATATCATTATTATTCTTGTTTTCTGGTCGTGAAATTTGAAATCCTATGTCAAATTGAATCAAAAGTCCACTAAGCTAACTCAAGTGGTTTCCACCTTGTCCAGGTGCTTCAAATTACCTTCCCTTTCTCTTTCTCCTTGCAGTTAATCCTTCCACGGGCTATAGTAGCAATAGCTAGTGCGTCAAGTTCACGGGAATGTAATAATGAAACGACTTCATTATTTGGTAATTATTGCAAGAAAGAACACTTTCAATTCTCCAAATTTACAACCCCCCAGACCTCTTAGACGAGGGTATTTCTTTACAGAAATTCAACTGCATTGGATTCTAACTAATCCTAATGAAGCGATGCTAAGAATAGTTAGATTGCAGCATTCACCAAGAGTAAAATAATTCAACGAACTGTTGGTGGCAGAATTATGAGAAAGAAATATTGTTACGTATTTCGCGTACGGGTTCAAATATAATTGAGACGATCGTTTAAAAACGTACACTGTTTATTACTGCGTACTAAAATAAATACACGCCAACAATTATCCATTTGGAAATATATCGGAGGTACTTCGCTTTTATCCGCTTGCTACCACTTCGCATTCCAATTCAATACTGGTCGTGAGACGACAATTGATGCCTTGTATAGGTCCGATCAATTTATCTCGAATGTTCCATGCATTCTCCAGCAGTTTCCATAGTGATCCGGCATATGGATTCTAGATGACTCCTGAATAATCACACACCTTTCGAGTGCTTCGGAATGTCTGCACCGCCGCCAAAATGGACAGATGTGTCTCGATCAAGCGTTGGAATCTCCCCATTCAGTTTCACGTACACGCACGCTCTGGAATGCACAAGAACACTCCGCACTTGTACACTGCGATCTAATGGATATAAGAATCCAGAATGTTTCTCAAACAAATTATCTAGAGAAGTTGGATGTTTTACTTACTGACTCACCCTGTATAGTGAATAGAAATCTAGTAGTTTTGCCATCAACAGTTTACTTCCATCTTTTAAAATAACAAAACTAGAAGGGTTCGGTCTATGGATAACTCTTTGACCCTTCAGAACTTCAAAAATCTGAATTGATGAGTTTTTAACACTTTTTGTGGGCTTCATAATTGATTCCATTATACCGCATTTTGTTTTGTCCGACCTTTTAGAATCACCCTGTAAACATAGGTATGTGACGTTTTATATGTATACAGGCTGTCTCAAAACTCGCACCCCAGGGAACACTGACATGTGCCGACAACAATAGGTTCCCAGAAAACGGAAGGAATTTTTTTATTGCTGCTTGCATAAAGGAGTCATGAGTCTTTCGAATTCACCAATCCCGGAGGGTCTATTGAGGTAAATTTGCAAAATTTAACCGGTTGCCAAGTTTCGAAAGTAATACCAGCTGCCTGTCATTTTGCAATAAATGTTTGGCTCACTGTTAATAAAAGGAAACCTAGCAACTTAAAGTTGAGGCTTGTGTTATCCAGGCTCCATTGGGCCCCCTTATTGTGTCTTCAATGTGATTTGAAGCCCTGCCGAGCCCCCTTATATTTTCCGTGACTTCCGGAGCAGCTTGCAAACAGCGTTGTGCCATCATGTCATGTGCCGAGCTCTATCGGGCCCCATTGTGTCTTCGAGTATATCATATCTGCAAAAACTTGATCCGCAAGGGCCGGGAAGGTGAACAGCGTATTTGTTGAACCAAAAGGCATTACTTGAAACTCGAATATCCTTTCGCCCTGCGCTATAAAGACTGTGTTGTACACCTACCTACCCGTACTCCAAGATAGGTTTACAAAATGGATCGAATGTCACCCGCTTAGAAACACCGTGTGGCAAGCATTCAAGGGTATACAATGGTAATACTGAGATTTGGATGCCCAACCGCCATCATAACAGACAACGGAGCGCAGTTCGATAAGAAATTCCAGAAAATGGTGAAAGAATACGGGACTTGAAAGGTTGGCATGACCTCATATACGCCCGAAGCAAATTCGGTTGAAAGAATGAACAGAGTATTAAAAATGGCGATCGTCCAGTTCTGTGGAGAAGTCCAAAAACAGTGGGATGAACTTTCACCGGAACTATGCAATAAATACGTCAACGCATGAGTCAACCCAATGTTCCCAGCACTTTTGAATTTTGGACGAGAATTCAATAGGCCTAGCCAAGTCACGAAGGGGGGCTTGTCTGGAGGGGATGAAATAACGGTAGAGGACCGGTCGCCTCAACTTTTGATTGTTATTGTTGAAAGTTGAAATAACAACTGAAATAATGGGAATAAAAGCTTGCGTTCTTCAAAATGGTCAAGCTTACATCTCAAGCCATTTTCTTATCCTATCTAAGTTTTCAAAATTTGGAATTCCTGCAAATTATTTTCAATCTTTCTGTGGTGCTAGTTTCAGATTGTTCACCTTCTTCCATGTATTAATGCGTCTGACTGCCTCACTCGCTCTTCTTTCTACATAATTTGGTTCCTAATAAAAAACTGCAAATTTCCAACTTTTTACCTTGTGAACAGATTTATACCACTTTTTTTTTAAACAAAGGGTAAGTGATTCTTGAACATTTTCAGGCGATTTCTTCTAAAATTCTCCAAGTTTTCCAAGAGTTTTCTACTTTAAAATGAGTAACCGGCCTGTCTTACCAGTCTCAAATTATGCAGCCTTTATTAGAGAAAATATCTCAATTCTTCAATCTTTTCCTTGAATTCTAACTTCCCATCCGAAGGAACGTCTCATAATAAAATTTCCATCCATTCTTGCTACTCGTCGGGGAAGTTTAGGGGTGACACAACCGATTTTTGCTCTTTCTTTTTGCCAATGTTGCAAAATAAAAATAGTTCCGAAAAAGAGTTTTTTCAAACGTTTCGTGATAGGGCTCATAAGAAAGTGATGGGTTTTCCATATTATGACGAAGCTGGGAGGAACATGAAAGAAACGTTTCTCAAACAACACGGTAGGTACATGTTTCCTACAATCACAATAACATTACTGCTACGGAAAAACGACTTACCAATCCTCTGCACAACCTTGTACACCAGCTTGTGTATACTCGTCCCGGCATTATTCTTTATTTCTTCGTTGACGATCCACTCCAGCAGCCTGCGGGCGTGCGGCAGCAAGTCCTCGCGCTTCCCGTGCTTGAGAATCATCGCCACCGAGTACAGAGTCCCGAACTTGACGAAAACGTTACTGACAGGGCTGAGACTCAGCTCGATGGCCCAGTCCAAATACGCCGGAAGCAGTTGGTCCTTCACGTCGTTTCTGGTTATGAAGCGCGCCGATAAGTAGGCAGCGGCATCTCGACACTTGTCCGGATTCACCATGTACGTCTTTATCATGTCCAAAACGCGAGTCATCACGGTCTTTTTGCCTTCCTGTTCGCTGCCGTCGAACCCATCGAAACGGGCCAAATGAAAGGGAATCATCACGATTATCGACAGCCACAGCAACAGGATGTACCGGGTCGTCCAGGTGTCGGGATCGTTCGGGTCTTGTTCCTCGAGCATTTTCAGGACAACTTCGAAATCGGCCACCTGAAAACTTGAACTTAGCAGTTGTGTTTTGATGATAATTTATTTATTGAATGTTACTTCGTGCGGAAGCTGGCGGACAAAGATTTTGTATCCGCGGACATTGACCACGACCGACATGTACTGAAAAACGCTGTGTTTGAGCTTGACGGGGCTCTTGTCGTCGCGTATGATTGAGATAAAAGTTTCAAGCAGCTTTTCCATGTGGGCGTCGAGTAAATGGGGCTGTTCCTTGTACTGGGTGATGATGAACTGGAACCGTTCGTAGGCTCCCTCTTTGAGTGATTCATCTTCACAGATGTTTTTGAGATTGGCGATCATTCCCAGGACTTCGTCGACTTCCGTGAACATTTCCAGGGCGCAGCCGAGACCGAAGGGTTCCTCTTCGGCCTCATTTTCGGCGGTTTTGTCGTGAGGAGACATTTTTACTGGTGATGTTTTATTGGGTTTGTTTTGTTTTGCGTGTAAATGTCAATGTGACAGTTGAATGTGGGGTTATGGTATGGCGGGTGGCTGCGCTGGCTAGGGGAATTTACAGGTGCGTCAATCCCATAGGTTCATGGCGAGCGAGCTACAGGGTGCATCAGTGTGGGCTTTTCGATCCCTTCAAACCTCCTGAAATAAGTATTCCCTAAAACTTCCTACACGAATGGGGCATTCTTCCCAATAAGATAACATCGCTTATACAGGTGTCCAGAAAATGGCGGAAACGCTTTCCAGTACGTTGAGTAATAGCTGTATTACACTACACAATTTCCAATTTCTTGTTCAATAGGCTAGTGGACATGAGTTTTTTCATTTCTTTTTATGAAAGATCCTCCCAAAATTGTTGCATTGGCAAAAAGATTTTGTTTAAAAAAGTTTTTGTAGGTACCTACATATAAAAAAAAAATATGAAAAAGATTTGTCTGTTTGAATGGCGCGGCAAGTGCGTGACGTCACATTTTGAGGAGCCAATAGAAACTCTGGTTGACCATTCAATGATTGAAGAACACCTTCTCGTTTTGAACTGATTTATACCAAAAAAATATAATGAAATGCTGGATTGCTATGGTTTGACCTCAAATTTTGGTCGATTCTTCCTTAAAATTCACTTATTTTTGCTTGTGCAGGCTTCGGATTAATGCCACAACAGTGTTATTAGTGCCATATGAGTGGCAGTACTGCGAGTGTTGCATGCCATATGTCAACTCCACGTCAAATAATCTAGTTTTTTTTTAATACAATTTCGCTTCATAATACATAATAATTCCATGTAATGGCATCAAAAATAAGTTCCTTGTGATAAAGTTGTGCTCGCACGTGAAAATACACCACTACCTAATAGATCCAGAACGAATGCTTCGTTCGAATGTCAAATGCGTTCCCCTCTCCTTCCTCCCTCCCACCTCCTAGCCCACATTCAAGCTGTGACGTGGCATATTATTCCTGATTTGAATAAGTCCACTTTCAAATTGATTTTTTACCGAAATGAAATCATATTTCGGAAAACTTTTCCAACTACAAATTCGTCATTCAGATATTTATCAGGTTTATGATACTTTTATACTGAAATGCGATTGATGTCCAGTAGCCTATTTCTTGTACAATCTGTCAGTTAAACAATCCAAGCTCATTGTTTTTTGACACTATTTTGGCAGATTGCTCAAGAAATTGTACAAGAAATTGTGTAGTGTAATACAGCTTAACCCTCCCATCAGTGATATGTAAAATACCCGGATTTTTATATTTGAGGGTAAATAGGGCCAGTGCAGTAACTAGGCTTGTTGGCGTCTGTGGCAATGTAGCAATTGTGCGCCCCAAGGAAGTTAACATCCCAAGGGGGCCAGGCCCTGCTAGAGTGCCGCAGGCGAAGATTTTCCCAGATAATAATATAATGCTGATAATAATCGCAAATTTAAGCCGGAAGCTTCCATTTCCCCCCCCCTCCGGATTTTTGGTGACAATGGGAACACAATAATTATCTATAAAAAATTAAAAATGGCCAATAAGATGATTACATATCATATTTTTTAAATCTTTTACTCGTTTTTTCATAAAAAAATATGTGAAATTAATAATAAACTCATTCGGCTCCGTTCGGCTCCTAGAAGAACATATTTTTAAAATCTTCCACTCAATATCTTTCATGAAAGATAGGTGAATAAACTCATTCGGCTCCTAGAAGAATTTCTCAAACTCCCAAGAATTTCTCAAACTCCCGGCCGTCCATTCTTTTGCAGTCAAGCTTCCCAACCAAGAAATAAAAACATTAAGACAAATTGATAACCTTTTCACACAAAAAAGTCTTCAACAGGAAGTAGCAGAATGCTAGTAGTACCGTTGCGGACTTTCTAAAGTGAACGAAAGTTGACAGATTTTTCAGGATTCTGGCCTGAACGTCGCATGACAGCAAGCCAACTCGTTGACATTGGGCGTTTTCCATTTAGCGACACAAGTCGACTTGTGTCGACACAAACGTGTTCCATTTGATCTGTGTTCCTTTGTTTCATCGACACAAGCTAACACAAGCTGACACAAACCGACACAAATGTTTTAAATGGAAAGCGCCCATTGTCATCCACTTTATTTTGACCGCAACCGTACCTACAGGGTGTTTCAGAGATGATTGCAAAAAAATCAACTGTGGGTAGATCTTGTCAATATATGACGAAAACCTATATACTATTTTGCAAAGTTCGGCCTAATAACGAAGATACAACCCTCCAAACTTCACTTTTTTCGGATTTCAAAAATTTGTAACTCAGTGAACGTTCCATCAAATTCAGCTTTAATTCAGCATAAGCTGGTTTGTCATAATTATCTATCTTGCTTCTCTCTATCTCTATTTGGGTCCTGGAAAGTGGCGATTCCGAGATGTTTTTCAAAGTTTCAAACCCAAATGTCTCGAGAATGAAGCCTCTAATCAAAATTTTGCAAGAGTAACTTTTTTTGCAAATTAAACAAGAAATCTAGAAATGTAGTCAGTTTTGGAAAATCTCAAGGGGCGTAGAAAGTGGGGGGAAAAAAGGGAAGCTACCCCCCACCATCTACACTACTGGGCATTTTTGTTCAAATACGCCATCATTGTTCGATAGAGACGTATTTCAGGACACCCTGGTTGAAATTTGGACAAAATCGGCCCAGCGTATTGAAGTTATGAATAAAAAACGAATTAAAAAATTTAACTTTGAAGGCCTGTAACTTTTTTCAGGGTCATTTTAAAAAATAAAAAAGAGCACAATCTTCATATCTTGAAAATCTGAATCTAGGGTAGAAAGGATGGCACTTATTTTTAAAACACCCTGTATGAAAAATCAAGCAATCATTTAGTTTCTTGCTTACTTTCCTAGCAAAATGTTATACTTTTGCATGCTCTAGCACAAATTTTGACGCATTCCATGCATCCATTTGTTAATTGTAATGGTGAAATTGATCATTTGTTCGAAATTATGGCCTAATCAAATATACCGCCATTACCTATACCTGTCCACGCCGTCGCAGAAGAGCCCAATCTGTATAGGAAGAAGAACTATTGACCACCTTGGCCACCTCACTCCGATCAAGACGAGGAGACCACGACGCACAAATACACCTGCACAATTGGCGGAGGTGCCGTGCATCGACAGCTTGTCGAAATATTCCCGAAGCCAGTAGACTTTTGCAAAGTTCACGCGAATAATAACAGATGCTGGAAAACGCCGGAATAAGGATGTGAGCGATGAAAACGATCGACGTTGGACTGGAGAAGCGGATATAAAGAAGCGGCTTGAAATCGGAGCAGGAGAGCTGAATTTAGATCGACAGTGCGAACAGCAGCGAAGCCCAGTAGGTATAAGGCCATTCTGAAGTGCGACAGTTTTTGTGATTTGCAGTGTTACGCAGTAACAGCAGATCGTGTCTGACGTTTCTTTCACAAGTATCAAAGTACCCAATGCAAATTTGTAATAGTACGTAAGGTATCTACGACGACTGACATTTGCGAATTGACGCAAATGCACAAAAACACTGTTGCTTAGACTGCTGTGAGTGCTGTGATCTATTCAGTTTTTCGAAAAAAAAATCGTATTTTCTCTGCTCCTTGCATAAAAATAGACGTAATTGTTATTGCAAACTATTAATTCTCAGACACCACATACCTGCCTATAAAATCTCAAAGTCAGGGGCGTCGAAATCTCCATATTTCATTGAACTGTACAAAGAATCCATTGATATAGCTATTACTGGGATAGCAGGTGAATAAACTGGTTATTATTTGACATTGAAATGATTGCTTCGATTTATCATTTTGAGGACTGCATCGATTTTGATGTGTTACAAGAAATAGGAATGTTTCAATCAAGTTGGTGTTGGAAAAAAAGAAATTATTCGAAACAGAAACGCATTTTTTCTGGAAAATAGGAGGGACACTTTGTTTTTCTCATTTTCTTGAATAAATAAAATTATATTGATTATATGCATAAAAATTATCATGACGGAGATTTCTATTGTATTACATCTTATCTTGGAAATATATTATTCATAATAATTAAGAGTTTAGTTCTGTCATATTCTTCATCTGATGTAACATCAGTTAGTTATTACACTTACGAGATAGGTATTCGTGTAATAGTTTCCCATATTATCCTGTTTGTGAGGTTTTTGAACTTGAACAATTTTGAGAAGATACCGGACTTCGTTTTACATATTATAATAGAAGCAGGGTATTATGATACCTTTACCTATATATTTGACCAAACTTTTTAATTTATATATTTTTTTATTCTTTGCTACAATAATCATTACTCATAGAAATTTTTGTTAAAACCCATCGGCAAAGGAAGTGTGCAATTCAAAACACATGTTACACTACGAGTATAAAAAATGCCTTATAATGATTTAATGAAATAAGGCGTGGTTTTTCAATATTTTCATTGTCAATGTCACATTTATTGGTAGTTAATTAAAAAAAGTTATAGTTTTCTATTTGCATTTATGTAACGTTTAGCGGTTTTTTTTTCTACCGATAATTTCACTTAGGTATTTATAGAACCTTATGTTTGTTTTGTGTAGGTAGGTAGGTATATGTAGATATAACATAAATAATTGTTGCGAAATCGGCGCGAATTTCTACCGGCAGGTATTCATCGGAACTTAATTCCAAAAGAATAATCGATTTTCATTGTCGCCTATTATTAGTGTCGATGAAGGTGAAACTGATGATTAAAACTTAAAAATCCAAGAACACTTGTTTCTATTAATCGTAAACTTAAACTATTAATTGCAATGCTATGACACGGAAGTATTTCCGGACAAATAGTTCAGTCACTCATTTTTAATTTTCACTTTCAGTATACCTACTTGAGGTTTTGACTCGGGTTTCGATCTACATTAATTTTGCTATTATTCTCTTGAAATAATGGAGTTCGAGTTAGATTTGTTAAATAAGACGTCGTGGAATCAATTCTTTTTTGCGAAAGCTATAGGACTAGGAGGTGATATATACAGGGGGTCCCGACTTACCCTGTTAATTGAGAGTAGATAGACGATCAAAAATGGAGCTCACCTGATCATAAAAACATGTTTTCAAACGCCCAATAACAAAGATACACCCCTTCATTTGACTTATTTACTACTTTTTATTTTCAATAATCCATAAACGAGTTGAGATATTTGGCTTTATAACTTGCTAGAGATTTTTGTTTTGAATGATAATCTACTCATAAATAGAGTTTCACTCAAATCCAACAGTGGTTCAAAAGTTGGAAGGGGCTGAGCATAGTCATAAAAAAATCTAATTCAAAGTCACAGAAAAAATACTGCAAATGAAGTTTCAGGTTGATGTTATGACTCCATATGGAGTTTTTTTTTATATTCGGCTTTTTAATGAATTTGACCCCATTGACCACTTCAGTCTCCTCTCTCCCAACGACGCCGACGTTGAAACCACTGGTTGGATTTGAATGAAATACTACTCAGATAGTTATTATTCAAAACTACACTCTGGCATCGGCAAGCTACAGACAGGCGTCAAGCTCAAACCCTCAACCCATTTATGAGTGGGAATGCGGAATGCCTTCGATAGATGGCGCCGCTTGGGAGACTCACATATTAGGAGTCCCCCTGAGTGTTCATTACTAGGATCTCTGACTGCCACAGCGCCGGATGGTTAGACTGGATGCCTGCGCAGTGCGCACTAATGAGCCCCCAATAGGGGCGGAATACGTTTCTGTGCGGCTTCGGTGTGATCACCTGCTGTTGTGGTAGTCGGAAAGCCTGGTCTCATCCTTTATGACTTATTGAGAAAAAGCAATAAATAACTAAAACTTTGAAGGGATGTATTTCCGTTAGGTATGGATTTCAATCACCTGTATCTAATATCTCTTGTTATTATTTATTAGGTAGGTATCTAGACAAATCGCCGTCCACTTTTCGTTGCCACTCATCGTACTCAAATGCTCACACATTTAATTTTGTTATCTCGACGCGAATTAAGAATTAAAAGTAAAAAAGTAAAAACGTAAATATTGATCCAAAGCTTCGGAATCCTCGTGATGTCTGAGCCAGAGGGAATTGTCCGCCGCATCCACCTCGATTACTCTTGCGTGGCATGCAAATGAAATTTCAGCTCAATTTGACCGGGCATCGGTATTAAGTTCTGATGGGATCGTTTTCCGAGGAGTTGTCCTTTCGTCCTTTCTTGAATTCAGGCGGGGAGAGAGGTTTAATTAAGGACGCCTTCCCACATGAAAGATTACAGGTGTTGCGAGGCGGAGTGGTCCTTATACTCCTCTTTTAATTAGAGTGATTTGTTGCACGAAATAAATTCTTGGGCATCTGACCTTATACGAAGACAATCAAGGCGGAATTCGCGGAATTTTCAGGAGAGCTGCATTCAGACTCATTTGCAACGAGTAGTGTCTCTCTTAGGCCTCAACAATCATGTTGAATAATCCTTTCTGAGGGTGGTAGGTAGAGGTTTTGAATATAAAGTCTTTGTCGGAAACGTATGGAGGTATCTAGGCATACGTAGACACAAGAAGCTCTGCATTGTTCCGAACAGTAACATTCAACAAGAGACAAGACACAAAACAAGAATGGGCGTCTACGAGATGTGGGGTTCTGCTGGAGTGATTTCTAGTGCAAATTACTTACTGTCTTCCAGGCGATTTCGATTCTGAACTGAAGAGAGCTCGCTTAATTTCTTCCGTAGATATACGGAACGACGGTTGCATCGTTCATCACTATAAACACCCTATGGAACAAATTATGCACCTATCTCACTGTGACGTAGAAGGTTAGCCTAGGTCAGGGCGTTGCCATGGGAATGAATGAAAACAGACTCCTTCTTGGTTTATGATGTGAGTGAAATGACAGCTGATGTTGACATTACCGTCAAAGATTTATCCATCATCAATAAACAACAATCCAAAAATAAGTAATTTCGAACAAGTTTGAATCCTTCATGCAAGGTACCGTATGATCAAAAACTTTCTTACTCACGGCAGGCTGTGGACTGGCCAAAATCAGCCTCGTTTGCCTGCCAATGACCAGACCACAGCCTGCCTTGTGTAGGAAAGTTTTTGATCATACGGTATTTTGCTGACAAAAAAGAGTAGGTTGTGCGTGGAAAGTTGATTTTGTTTGACAGCCAGGTTGTACACTAGTAGACTATTGGAGTGGGGTAGGGTTCATACCTTGGTTCATACCCTTGCTGTTGTCATGCATTGTCATGGCAACGCCTTGACTCAAACTAACCCTCCGCGTCATCACTTTAATTGAGCGTACCTAATATCCGCTGACTTGAGGATGAAGTTGAATTGGTGAAATAAAGCGTTTCGGAATCAATTCCATCGGGATTATACTTTATTTTTTTGATAGATATTTACCATTCAGGTCAGGTCTCTTATTTTTGAAGCTAGCTGGAGGCTACCTTGGATTGATCATCAAAACATTTTCCAAGTTCAAAAACAGTTTTTCAAAATTTTCCAAACGTCAGCCTCAACCCAACGAAATTTGAGATGGGATGCATTGCAAAAAGCGTCAGATTCCTCAAACAGACGGCAATAAGCCACACTTGTTTACTTGCTGGGTACTTAGGTATTACTCTCGGTATTACTCATTACTTTCGAAATATTTTGATAGACCATTGCAGATTTACTTCCAAGTAATAACGCATCATCATACTTAAGGGTACATTTCCAGAAGTTATTGGAAACATTCATAATTATCATTTTGATGCCAACCTAAATTTTCCACAACATGCAGCATCATTTAAGTATCTCTACTTGCTATTTTTGTGGATGGAACAATATTCATTTTTAGGTCGGCAAGGGCAGTAGCGCAGTCGGTCGAAAAGTTTTAACATCGACCTTCATCATAAGCAATTATTGCAAAATCAATTTCTGATGAAACAAGGCTTTAAATGGACTTGAGGGTCTTCTCTCGAAGGGAATACTGAACGAAGGTGTAGAACTCGGAAGACATCGAACAGAGAAGCTTGTTTACTCGGCAAACAGTTTCCTGAAAAATGTGTTATTCAACTTTTGTGTGACATAACTTCCCACATGGTATTGTCTTTGATAAGTAATAACAAAATGTAAACACAAGCGACTTGATGATAATTTTATTGTTCACATCTAGCGCCACACTGCAACTGGGTCGCGGCGGAGCTCTGACGATTTTTTATGATTATTCCAATTTGTGTTGACAACGTTTGTGTTGACAAAAGTTTTATTTTGTCTGAATAACAATAAAAACGTGTGAGAGTGTGTGTGTGCGAGACACTTGCTATTCATTGCTTTCGCTATTCTAGATACTCCACTGCAATACAACAGTTCCCCTCTCCCTCTCTTCATACAAAATACATTTGTTTACAACCGACTGATATATAAAAGCGGTTTTAATTCTTTTTACAATCAATTTCTCAAGTCGTCCTTTGCTGATAAGGTATATTTTAGTAATAATAATAAGTGTGCACGGATCGTGTCTCTCTATCGCCAAAAATAAACTTCAGTTGGTGTTCTGCCAAGGCAAATTCGTTGTCTGTCCCCTGTCGCATCGCCGATGCAAAGTTAGAAAAGTTGATAAGTTCTAGATGGTTCCCAATTTTCTCCCGTAATTAAACTCGTCCCGGAAAATGGATCTGCATCACAGTCTTCAACAGCAGCAGCAGCAGCACAGCAATTGCTGTGAACCGGTCACGTCGGTGTTTATTAAACTTGCCGGGCACGACGATGGCTTCGATGAGGAGATAACTTGGATTCGAGGGGAAAGTGTCGTCGGCTTCCTGAAAGGTGTCGGTCGGATGTTTTACATCGTGGATCCGGCCGAGACGACTTTCGAGGATGTGAAGGACGTGCCGAACTTTTTCACAAATGTAAGTAGGTTTAGGTGTTATTATCATTATAATTCAGTGAAGAAACTAAGAAATAATATTTTTTAGTTCATTTTGGGAAGATATGAGCCAAGGTATAAACAGATCATATATTGTTTATTCAACTTTTTCGTCACAATTGTCTTAATAAAACATTGCATGTCGGGATGAAAACAAAAAAACACGTTCTGAAGATACCTATGAAAATTTGAATTATTTGTTTTTTTTTTTAATTTAACTGTGCACATTTTACAATGCTTCATCAGTTCAGAATAGGTAGTCCAGTAAAATAAGGATTTAACCTGGAACAAATTAGGGGCAGGATGAAAAAAATATGGCGATGTAGAGAATAAAAAACTGAATAAGAAAAACCAAAGTTTCATTTCCAGTCATCCCGGGAACCATGGAAAAAAAAATGGAGAAGATGGAAAAACATGCGCCGCGATCTTTCTTTTGGAACGGTGAGAGAACGGTGAGAGATGTGTGAAAACTGTCAGGGACAAAGTTGTAGGGAATTCAATAATCTACAAAAAAGTCACTGAGAGCATATGTCTAACTTTTCCAGTTTAGCCGTTTATCGCAGTCAAAGTTGCGCGCCGGTCTAGTGAAGTGGAAAAACTGTCCGCGTGACCTTCTTTCTTGGATGCTGTGAGAACGACAAGAGATATCAAAAAATTGTGAGTGACAAAGTTGTAGAGAATTGAATGCTCCACTAGAAAATCTTCAAGGCCAATTATTATCTCATCTAGTTTAGCCGTGAACCACGTTCGAAGTTGCGCGACAATCCTGTTGATAAAGTGGTTCTTCTGGAAAACTTACAAAAACCCTAGACTCGATGAAAAAACTATGACAATGTAGAGAATGAAAAACTGGATCTAAGAAACTAAAGTTCCATTTCACACCGTTTCGGGAAACCCAAGAAAAAAAAATAAAAACTTGAAAAATAGTGATTTGCACTCGCAGCTTCCTCATTGAATACTGAAATAAACGTAATAAATATGGAAAATCTGAACAAACTAGCTTGTAGAGAATTGAATGATCTATAGAAAATTCCGTGATGTCATGTATGCATCTTTGTCGACTTAGCTACGGAGCGCTATCAAAGTTGGGGTACATGACTCGTGACGCGTCGCATATGTGGTTAAACTGGCACGACGTTGTGGTCATTGTTTGATTGATTATAAAACATGATCAAATGATTTGAAAAAAATGTGTGCTTTGTTTAACGTCTGGGTAGCTACTTATTGTTAGAAATATCATTGTAGTCATTATCATCGTCTTCCGAAACGACAATGCAGGAAGCGTCAAAACAGGTGGCTCCACTGCAGTGGTGGCAAAACTTGGTACACTTGAGGTTAGCTTTTCGGCATCCACAAAGCTTCTCGCAGTTTTTCAAGCATCTGCAGGAAATCAGCCGTAGCAGATTTTCGAGAGCTACGTTATCCTGGGTTCTAATAGGCATCAACAGAGAAATGTTTAATTTCCAACCCCATTGTTCAGGTGAACAGTTGTTTATTATCTCCGAGCTGTTGTTGAATGATCATTGTTCATCAGAAATCAGTTGAAAAACATATCATTATCTAACGTGGATCACGTTTTTCTATCATATACGCACATATTGTGTTACAAAATACGAGTACTCTCTCAATTTCAAGCCTGAGTGTCACGATACTGTTTTCGTACTATTTTGATGATATAAATATATGATTAGAAACGACAAATTCAGAAGTTTCCTAGCAACCTAGTCTCTCGTCCTAGATTTCTAGAATGAAAATATGACGAAAATAATATAGTGACACTCACGACTTCAATTTTGCCAAACAAGAAACTTTATACAAAACAAAGCGTTCATCCGCGGAGTTACATTTCCGAAAATAGTTACCAGACTTTCAACAAAGCACGCAATTTTTCCAAATCATTCAATCATGTTCTATAATCAATTGAACAATGACCACAACGTCGTGCCAGTTTAACCACATATGCGACGCGTCACGAGTCATGTACCCCAACTTTGATAGCGCTCCGTAGCTAAGTCGACAAAGATGCATACATGACATCACGGAATTTTCTATAGATCATTCAATTCTCTACAAGCTAGTTTGTTCAGATTTTCCATATTTATTACGTTTATTTCAGTATTCAATGAGGAAGCTGCGAGTGCAAATCACTATTTTTCAAGTTTTTATTTTTTTTTCTTAGGTTTCCCGAAACGGTGTGAAATGAAACTTTGGTTTCTTAGATCCAGTTTTTCATTCTCTACATTGTCATAGTTTTTTCATCGAGTCTAGGGTTTTTGTAAGTTTTCCAGAAGAACCACGTCATCAACAGGATTGTCGCGCAACTTCGAACGTGGTTCACGGCTGAACTAAGAAAGATAATAACTGGCCTTGAAGATTTTCTAGTGGAGCATTTAATTCTCTACAACTTTGTCACCCACAACTTTTTGATATCTCTTATCGTTCTCACAGCATCCAAGAAGGAAGGTCACGCGGACAGTTTTTCCACTTCACTAGACCGGCGCGCAACTTTGACTGCAATAAACGGCTAAACTGAGGGAGTTAGACATATGCCCTCAGGGACTTTTTTGTAGATTATTAAATTCCCTACAACTTTGTCCCTGACAGTTTTTCCACATCTCTCACCGTTCTCTCACCGTTTCAAAAGAAAGATCGCAGCGCATGTTTTTCCATCTTCTCCATTTTTTTTTCCATGGTTCCCGGGATGACTGGAAATGGAATTTTGGTTTTTCTTATTCAGTTTTTCATTCTCTAGATCGCCATATTTTTTTCATCCTGTCCCTAATTTGTTCCAACTTCGGCCTAAAAATCGCCTCATTTTACTGGACTAAGGTACTCGTACAGTATTCTACTCTCATGTAATGGACAGACAATACCGAGGACAATACTCACTCGGATTCAGCTCGTGTCGACAAACTGCATCACTGCATCCTCCTGAGTAGTGTTTCAAAGCCTGGGAAAATGTCCAGAAAAACTGGAAAAATTTCCGAAAATTTTTGAGATTCATTTGAGGGGTCAGAAAAATTGTTGATTCCCTGCAGCTTAATTATGACTTGAATCACGAAATTTTATAATTTCCTCCAAAGTTGCAGAGTTATTATGAATCTATAATTCTATATATCTATATATTTAGCTCATGGTAACTGCCAGAATTGATAAATTTAATTGAAAAATGTAACCTTTCCAATGGGAAAAATATATTCTGTATGAAATAAAATCATATCTATGTATGTATATGTTGGGGTATCACTTGAATGATCAGATGGCAATAACCTCGGGTAGCCTAAGACCCTCGGGGTGATCTGTTGCCATCGGTATTTACCATCGTTATACTTAATTCCCATAGGTAAGTAGTACATAATAAGTATTTTTTTAAATAGCTCCACATGCCTGCAGGATTGAAATGGGGTCCAAAACAAACAAAAAATCATGTTGGCAGAATTATAAATTTGTAGAAAAAGTATACAGGGTTCTTGAAATAAATTTGAAGAATGTTTTACGCGTCAAAACATCAAATAGTGGTTTATTGTTTCACTGTACATACATTATTTTCTTCTTCCAAATTTTTCGTTCCCTATCAACATTTTGTCAACAAATCTGTCTATCTTAAAATTTCAAAAACTTGTAAAAAAGTAAGATGTCAAAAAAAACCCAGAGAATTGGTCCATATAAAATCAATTTTTCCCTCGATTTTTCCACAACAGATGACATTCTCTCTTCTCAAAAATAATCGGTAAAAGAATCAGCAGCAACTCAGAAGACATTGTATCTTCATAGCATTCCAAAATTTTGATTGAAAATTTCAGAGAAACTTCCATATTCTTCCAAAACTCTTCAGTGATAGCATGTGTACCTACATTACAGGCTCATTGAAACATACATATAATACATTTTTTCAATTCATGGCAAAGTAAGATGTACTGCCGATTTTTCTCAATTTGCGAAAATCCAAAAATTCAAAATCTCTGGTGATGAATTTATGGGAAGGTTAATTGTCTTGTCAGCAAGTTGAGTATTCGATTCTGTGAGTCGATCCAAAACTCATTCTCAAATAAGTCCAAGTTTCGATTCCAAGGAACTCGAAATTTGCAAGGTTCCTCGGATGCTTTATTATGACACCCGCCAAGGGTCATGTCGACAAAATGGCATCCTCTTGAGTAGTGTTCCAAAAGGCTGGGAAAATTGGAAAAAAATTCGAGAATTTTCGATTTTTTCGAAAGCTTTATTTGTCCATAGAATTAAAACGAGGCCTTGAACAGAAAATTATGTTGGAAAAATTGGAAATTCATAAAAAAGTAGCCTTATACAGAATTCTTGAAATAACTTTGAAAAATGTTTCATGCATCAAAACCTTGAGAGCAAACACCAGCGAGTAGGCAACCCAGTTATACATATAATTTTACAGTTTATTGCTTCTATCTGGAAAAGTAAGATAAAAATATAACTGTTTGCAACATAACGACATTGACTTTATAATTTTCCATATTTTAGCAGAAGTTTTGTATTTTTCTTGCACCTAATAAAACCCAGATTTGCAGAATACGCGTTATTTGTTCAGTTTGATTTTTTGCGCGAATATAAGCAGAAAATTTCACAAAACGCGATGTGAAATCTGGAGAACTTGAATACCAATGTCGTTCTGCGGTTGGGAAATGAGTTCGTATCTGTTTTTCCAGGATAATCGAAAAGAAACTGTAAAATTGTACCGAGAGTTCATAAATTAAATGGGTCAAGGGTGCCTGTGGATTCAAAAACGTCTTTCGAAACTAGCGTAATCCTTTTGTAATAAATTTGACAAGTGACAAGTTACGTCCCATATTATTAATCTCTGATCTGCCAAAGTGCACGAGAATACTCCTCGATTATGTAGGCTTTGTGCCCTGCCGTGAAAACCACATTGAAAATGTTCCGAAAACGAAAACTGCGACTGGTTTGACAAATTACGACAACCAAAAAAAAATTACAGACATCAAATGAACGATGCTAGTTCCGAAACATGTTTTCAAAGTCACAGGCACCCTTGACACATTTAATTTATGAACGCTCGGTATAACTGGTTGCCTTCCCACTGGTGCTTGCTCAATAATAATAGTGGTTTATTGTTTCACTGTAGGTACGACATGAATTTTCTTGTTGCAAATTTTGCGTTCAATATCATTTTGTCAACAAAACTGTATATTTTACAATTGCAAGAACTTGTAAAAAACTATTATGTATTGCAAAAAAAAAAAATTTCAGGCCATTTCTTCCTGCAAAACCCATTTTTTCTATGAAACAGATGAAATTCTTTTTAAATAATTGATAAAATAATCAGCAACAGCTCAGAAGAAGGCATTGAATATGTATAACATTCCAAAATTCTAACTGAAAATTTCCAATGTTTCCATGTTTTTCCAAGAATCCGGAAATTTTTCCAAAAAGAATTTTCCAAAAACTCTAAATCTTTGGTGATGAGTTAATTGTCCTGTCAGTACCTAAGTTATAGTGTCGGTGAGTGGATACAGAACTTGTATTGAGTCCAATCTATACCACCTCAAGATTCCACGGGACTCATAATTTTCAACGTTCCTTGAAGTTCTATTCAATAATTTTCCAAGGTTTAAGCTCTTCAAAATCGAGAACCTTAAAAAATTCCTTCGAGGTCCAGAGAATGACACAATTTTGAAGATTCTTGAAGGCGTGCTTTCATGATACAATCATGCGGTTTTGAAAACATAAATAGTTCTCAAGAGTTTCATATTTCTCAAGATTGTCAACGACTAGAGAATGTCTGTAGCTTCAATATTTTCACTTTATGAAGATCCTAAAATTTCTATACCGGGTGATCATTTGAAAACTATCCACCTGCAATAACTCCCGATTCCTAGTCAATATTTCTTCGAGCAAAAATAGGTCGATTTTTATATCGAGGGGGACATCTAAAACATACATTGGCAAATTTCTATCTTGAGCCCCCTCGCCCCCACCCATCCCAAAAATAAAATTTCAAATGACACTACCTACCTTGCGATACATCAAAGTGAAGAAAATTGAATTGTCTTTTTGAAAAAAATATTTTAAAATATTTTCACTCTACCCCCCTTCTCCCTAAAAATTATCTGAGTGTCCCCTTCAATATTCTGGACCCCTCAATTCACTTTAGTTTAGTCAGCGTCATCCTGAATAGCTTCAAAGAAGAGAATTTTCGGTGGAAAAAGTGCCACCCAAATTGACCCCATCGCTCCCCCCCCACCTCAACTTTGAAATTCAACAAAATACTACCCACTTTGTGATATATCAAATAAAAGGAAATTAAATTTTCTTTCTAAAAACAGTTTTTTTGAAATTTTCAACCCCTCCCCCATTCAACTGGACATTTGGAGTATTTTACAAGGGGTTTCAAAAATTTCGAAAAAATTGTATTCAGGGAGAGAATTCAATTCCCTTTAATTTGATGTATCACAAAGTAGGTATTGTCATTTTAGATTTTCAAGGTGAAGAGGGGGGAGTGAAGGGGTGAATTTGGGTGGCACTTTTTCCATAGAAAATTTTCTCTTCCGATGCTGTGCAGGATGACGTCGACTGCATTGAAGAGAATTGAGAGGTCAAGAATATTTAATTGGACACTCAGAGAATTTAGGGGGGAAGAGGGGTGGGGTTAAAAATTTTAGAAATATGTTTTCAGAAAGAGAATTTAATTCTGTTGAATTTAATGTATCGCAAAATAGGTAGTGTCATTTGAAATTTCAAAGTTGGGGTAGGTGGGGGCGAGGGGGCTAAAGATAGAAAATCGCTAATGTATGTTTTAGATGTCCCCCTCGATATAAAAATCGACCTGTTTCTGCTAGAAGACATTTTCACTAGGAATCGGGAGTTATTGCAGGTGGATAGTTTTCAAATGATCACCCGGTATGTACTTAGTACCTAATCCAAATAGCCATTTTCAAATGTGAAAAATGAAAATTGGGGCGCATAAAACGAAAAGTTGTGTAAATGACATCAACAGGTACAACAATTCGAACATTTACCTACAAGCTCAACAATAATAACAACTTCGTATTTGATGAATTGAAGCACATTTTTTGGGAAGAATTTGAAATATTGGCGAGTTTCATCCGATTCTGAGCTGGCTGATAACTTCCCTTCGGGTGGCCCTGGGCAATGAGTATTACATACTCCTTGTATGCCCCCCGAGTATTACACCTGCAACCGGCAGTACGGCAATGTATAGTGCAAAACCGTCAGCGTACTCATAAATGAAACTGCTGTCTTGCAGATCATCTGATATTTGCAAAAAAAATTCCTTGTCACAAGATGAATGCTACTGGCCGACCAAATTGACAGCTTGACAGTGACATCATTGGTATCACGGTTGACAAGTGACAGTCATGACAAATTTATCAAGAGTCAAGAAAATTATTGATCAAGTGATGACTTTCACGGGATTCCCCAATTGCATTGAGGACCAAAACAATGTTAGATGGTGAATTCTCACAGGAATCACGAGATAGATTCGGCTACAAAATCGTATTTTGCATCATCATGCATGATTTCTTGAAATCATTAGATGTCAATTAAGTATATCTACTGCGATAGGTATAGCCACTGTGACAAGAGCATTTTTCGCAATTATTATTTGAACACAAGATTGAAACAAAATGAATGTCATATATTTCTGGTATTGATATTTGTTTTGAATAGGCACAAAACAAAAGTTTTGTTAAATGAAGTTCGTGGTTAAATGCGAAGAATTAAAATATTTATTTAGTTGGCCTGAGAGAAATTGATTAGATTATTTGATGAGTTGGTATCTTTGATGTCCAGAAAAAAAGCAAAAAACGATTAAACTGTATAACTGGTTGCCTGCTCGTTGGTGAGGGTTATTCTTACAGAGGTTGGGTAATAGAGACTTCAATAGTTTAGATAAAACGACGAAACTCTTCTGGAAGGTAGATGTGCGATCGCGATGAGAATAAGGTAACGAGCAAGTCTGCGACGATATACTCTGTGACACAGAGGGTTTGCACAGCGGCAGAGCTTGATTCTTCACAGCCAACATTGAAAAATATTCTCAAGGCCACGTGTGCTCCGGCGTGTGCCATCCTTGAATTGTCACCAAAGATCTCGTCCATCTCAATTTCTTCCAAGCTGCTCCCCCCCCCAGCTTTCCAAGTTGGTTTTTATTAAAATTAATGGATTAAAACACACAAAACCCATTTACGTGCTCCAATTAACTTATCGCACCTCTTCCACCTCCGCACAATGATATTCTTCTTCGCACCTCGTCCTCCATGCCTCCGCGACTCCACTGACGACTGTTCTAAATTACTCTACTCAGGGAACAAGAGTAGGCATTGTAGGGGCATCTTTTCAGTTTGTGCTCCCACATTCTCGTTTTTCACGTCCTTCAACCCAGTTTTAATTGAGGCCGAATTACGCAACTTGTTGTTGTTCCCGCCAAAACCCTCTTGCATTTTTCGCGCCAAAAACCGATATCGTTTATCTGAATTCTGGACTGAATTAATTGTATTTACTATTTGTGTATGCTCCAGTTGAACGCCGTAGTAAATACGATAAAGATTCAATTATTCGAATTTCCGCGTACCAGAACTGTAAAATGCATGACGATAGGTACGTGTCGGTGAAGTGTAGTCGGTTGATTGAGCAGAGCAGAACCGTAAGTGTACCGTAATCCGGGGTGAATTCGAACGCACCAGGCGATTTCGAACGTTTGGCGATTTTTTCAGTTATCCGCCATTTAACTAGATGTCACTGATTATATCGAAACGTTGTAAACTATGTTTAGTAAATAAGAGTCTGGTGTACATGTCGAGAGGTGTTAGACGCATTTGGACCGTAAGGTAAGTGAGCAAACAAATCTAGCAAATTATAGTCACTTTGTCATTTTGCAACAACATCAAAAAGAAACTTCTGTAACTCTATCTTTTCCAAGTAACTTATTTCAACTTAACTTTAACTTTATTTAACTTATTTTTATCATCCTAGGGGTCAAAATTTATATTTTTTGAAAAATGCTGTTCGATTTCACCCATACATAAACCTTACTTTGATTATTCCTACAAATAAATAGGCGTTCGAACTCACCCCGCCTAGCGTGGTGAATTCGAACACTAAACAATAAAATAAAAAAAAATAAACGGAAAAGTTACATAATTTGTAATTTGAGTAATCGGTAGGTAAAGGTTTAAGCTACCTTCATTAATTTTTTCAGATTTTTTAAGGTTAATTTCGCAAAGCTATCTTCAAAAAACCTTAGAAACGTGTTCGAATTCACCCCGGATTACGGTACCTGATCTACAGGGTGGTCCTCAAGTGCCACTTCACGATCTGCTGAAGTGCTAAACCACTCACATTGTTTGTTGAATTCGCTTAGTCTAGTTGTTTGCAACCCTTTGCTTACAGGTGTATGGCTGGTTGCGGATTAGCAAGGGGCGAAATTTTGCTAATCCAGAGTCCAGGCGATCCCAACATACCTATACATACACTTGAAATTACATATGACTACTTGTAAAGCGACAAGTGAAGAGTTGAGTTTAAAACGCGCTTGCATAATAATTAAGAAGGATCACCCTGTATTAAAGTAGATAACTGGTGATGGTATCAAAGTTCAGCGTGCTGAAAATAGTAATAATTCCACAAATATGGATTTGTAATTCAAATGCACCTGATATGCAAAACAGATGGTAATGAAGCTGTATACTGGAGTTTTCATCGCGCAAATGCCTTGTTATATCCGGAAATCTAAATAAATTAATAATAATAATTGCAATTTGAACGTTGTTCCAGGCGTGGCCTTATTTCCTCCTGTTCATGCTCCTGGAAAACGTAATCCTGTGGGTGGACAGGAAGCCGACTTTCCGCCTCAACGACGGCCTGACCAGTCTTTCCCACGGGATCGTGCAGCAATGCGGAAGGTCAGTGTGCATGCAGATATAGAAATTAGCATTTGAGGATGAAGTTCACATATCATTGTGTTTCAATCAATATCGAAGTTCACCGCATTTTCAACGTTATTGTTCAGAGAGAGGACGTACATATCTAAAATTCGCGAAGTTTAGCATGTGGGGATTTATTGAAGCGGCAACAAGGACCTAACCGTACTATACCTACACCAAGTTCGGAATTGCAAGTGACACAATAATTTTGAGAAACAAAGCAGAGAACCGTCATTGCATTAGCGAAATGAACGTCGCATCATCCCTCAAGCTGGAACAGTAGTTGGAATAATTATCCACCTTTCCAATCCAATCTGCACGTTTTTATTGATTATGAATTTTGACGGGTCAGCGAATGCGTTTCAGTTTTTTTTTTCAGAGTGCGAATTTGGCACAGCGCACCGGGTGGAATAATCAAGCTGGATTGTTAGAGGGATTGTTCTCCTGAGAGGGCATTTCGAAATTTTAATTTTCAAGTCGCCGTAGGGGGAAACGGCTCGATTCTGAATCAGAGCGCCTAAAACCTATAGATATCTACCCTTCAGAATGATTGCACTATTGAAGAAATTGGACGCTCCAGAAGACACGGTGACCTCAAACTTATCTCAACGCAGTTCCTTGACTCATTATTCGCAATTCAAGTTTTCCCGCCACAAAATGGCTGCCAAAACATGCGTCAATAATGATTGGTTGTCGTTGTTATGTCACTTTGATGCCATTGGCAGTCATTTGGCAGTTCGATTGTCAACACTCGTTTCAATCCGCATTTGTCAGCCATCTTATGGCGGGAAAATTTAATTTCAATCGCTAATAAGACGTAACAAGAATCATTGCATTCTTTGACTTTTTTTTCAAGCCATGTTTTATTCTTATAGCAACAACAAAAAAAAACGCCCCTTCCTAAACAGGCGTCTCAGAATTGTTGGCGGAAAAATAGTAACCATGAATGAGGTAATTCAATTACCCAAATCTCTGGATTCGTATCTTTATCTTCTGTTTGCCATTTAATGGAAAAGAAAAAAAATTGTATCTCCAACTTCAACATCCTGTATCTTGAAAACTGAATGATGAAAAAGATCAAAAAATCATCTCTTTATTTTAATGCCATCAGAGGTTTAAGATTCACTCTATATTCAGATATTTTATAAGAATTCGAGGGAGCCTCGAAGCCTTCAGGGCCTTCAAGCTGGCAAGTTCTCCGAAACTTCACTTGTTTTTCGGAATTCATATCAATCTTCCTCGACCTACGGCAACTTTCCAAACTGGATCACGATCTTGAAAAAATAAGTTCCGACATTCTCAAAGACATTCAAAAATTAATATCTAAAGGTTAGATGAAGATCGAGATCCGAAGATTAACGAACAATAAGCGTGCAAATAAAAGAAACAAAACGTCATCTCGTCCGGCATAAAAACCAAAAACAAAAGTGAATCATTACGAACAGTACACAAGACCAACGTGATTCAACCGACCAGAACCTACACATTCAGGACATTCTAACGATTTGTTCACATCGTCCTAATTAACGCTTTACTGTGAACAGGGCCGGGCACATTCGAGAAACATTATTAAGGTCAATCAACTTCGCTATAATCAAACCAATAATTATTGAGAAGTTTACAGACCGAATTGGTGTAGGTATTTATAAACCTGTACGTTGGTATCGAAAATTCTTTTGTCTCCATACCTAATAAGTAGGTACTGAATTCCTGCAAAAATACCTACTAGGAAAACTGGTCTGGCAAAAATCAGAAATCAAATTATTTAGCAAAAACTTCCCCACGCGAAGCTCGTCTGCGGCTTACCACATACTAAGCCCACATCATTTGTTATTGCAGATTAATATTCCGAGGAGCAGAGAGCTACATGTACGTGTTCCTCTACGAGAACTTCCGGATGGCTGAATTGTCCTGGGACTTGCCCATAACTTGGTATTTAGCCGCGCTAGGAGTCGACTTCTGTTATTATTGGGTTCACAGGGCGTGCCACGGTAAGTGTGTTTCTTTTTCCCGTGAATCCTGTGTGTAGGTACCCGGACAGTACTTTTTAACGAAAATCTTTTCGTTTTGCAGAAGTTCATATCCTTTGGGCCCAGCACCAGGTCCACCACAGTTCGGAGGAGTTCAATTTGGCCGTGGGCCTGCGGCAGTCCCTCATGCAAGGCTGGTGCGGCTTTGTAAGTACTCAAAAACTTTTTTTAATTATTATTTTCCAACAGCTTTTCGTTAACTTGCCATTTTTTTGGGAATCACGGACCGTTCGATTTTCTTGAAGTTTGCCGGATGCGAAACTGTGTGGGTGGAGTTCGAAGGATGATATCTCAAATCCTCGGCCCCGGTGTCTGGAAATCACTTCCGGTTTTATTTCCGGGGATTTAGCATTGCACGTCGTGAATTTCAATGCGAATATCGAACCTGTCGAGCTTGAGCTTAAGCATCAGACGTATAGGTCAGGGAGGGTACATGGAGAGGTCAGCTGCATGAGGAGGGCAATTAGCGTAATGAAAGGTATAGAGAGGGTAGAGGTATCGAACCTTCCGAGTTGGCAATTAGACGAGGGCGGGCGGCGTAAATGGAATAAAAGAGAAACGAGTCGAATTTCACTGCAAAATTTCCATCAGCATTGAATCTTGATGAGTACTAAATATGGGAAATCGCTCTTTTGAAATAATAGGAGTGATACCACATGACTTTAACCCACAGACTGTTGTGTCCTAGACATTGAATCCTTTTCAAGTTCGTTTTCAAGCAACTGGATTGGAATTAGCATTAGATTTTGGTTCAAACATGAAAAACTCAACTGGAGTAAGGCTTTGAAGAAGCAAGTGAATAAAGGACAAGGGTACAGCATAGTGCTTTCACTTATCTTTTATTTGCTTCCGTATTTTGTATTTTTCTGATTTTTCTGAGAAGCTGGCACAGGTGGTACATTTTAGTATCAAAATATGTTTAGTGTTTGATATTTATTGAACCTACATTGACGTTTATTGCAACTGATATTTATTTCCTTCCTAACAATTAAAATAGTACTAGGTAGTTACGTTGAATAATTATCAGTGACCGGAAATGTCATCACACCTAATTAATTTTTATAAACTTTTTTTTAAACTGTCGTAGAATTCCTCAAAAGATTTAGTTTAACCCTTTGAACGTCTTGAGTGTTCTCAACGTTACCATGTGTTCACCAAAATGTCTATTGTTTTAATAAAACTGATTAGCTAAGCAGAATTCAAGTTAAAATCTGGAATCCTCAACAATTTTTTCTAAATTCATAACAGATATAGGTAATAGCCGCTGAAACCTGAAAGTGGAGTTCACATCAAAACTGTCAGACAGGGTCCATTTAGGAGACCAGAGGCAAAACCTTTCAAGTCCAAAACAGTTTTTCCTCCAACACCAACCTGAAAATAAATTCACTTCAAGCTTGATTCATTCTGATGGTTGGAGAGCACAAAATTAATTCTCTTCAGTACTGAGATAATTCCTTCAATCATGATTTCTTCCTTAATTCACCTTGGAATAATTATTTGATAAATAGTCTTTGACGAATGGAAGAGTCGGCGTTCTCAAAGCAAGAAATCTGCGGAATTCTTTATTAGTCAGAGTTACGTTGTCCCGTCATCTATAGAAGAAGAGAGGCGAATATCGACCGGCAGTCTAATATCGACCGCACCACTGTGGCCCACCCTGTAAGTTTTTTGGAACCATGACACAGGGTGCCATCTAGTATTTTGCAAGTGAACTCCAGCACAGCTGTCGGTCAGCCATTTATTTGAAGCGCTTGATTGACAGAAACGAATTATTGTTTCCAGCCGATATGATTTAAGTTCAGGAGTGTTAATGATAACGTATTGCAGACTTTTCATTGTAGTTAGACTTAGGTCTCCTGGTGCAATGTACCAAGGATCATTGATAGTAACTTTGTGTAGTAGGCGTAGTTCCATAATCTAACCTAGTTCTTCATCGTCAAAGAATTGTTTTTTGCTTTTGTTGTCGGCCAATATCGACCAGGTTGGTCGATATTGTACAAATGAAGTTTTATACATCATTTCAGATGCCACGCGGAAAATATCGGCGAAAAACGAATCGCGCCTCGTGTGGTGCGAAAATGACCTGATGAGGTTCCTGAGAGTACTTACCTAAAAATTATTTTTTATTTCATCTGTTAATCTTTTAAATTCCTATCATGGGATTCGTTCTTGGTAAATGTTAGGAAAAGGGGGGCAAAATCAAAATCAAAAACTAGATTTTTTTTGAAAAGAGATGTTTCAACTTGTATTTTGCGCTTTTGCTAAGCATGCAGACTACAAAATGGCTAAGAAAACGTGCGATCGATATTATCCGACCTGGTGGACGATTTTACCCCACTGGTCGATATTACCCGCTGAAATTTTCACTTTGCTTTCGAATTTTTTCCACAAAAATGTTTCTAGTTATTGAGTGACTATTCAAGGTTTTGGGTGGTTAAATGGTTGGAGAATATGGTACAAAACGTACAGCCTTGACAGTGCACATGGCGACTGGTTTTGAATTTTTTGCCTTAAGTGGTCGATATTCACCTGCTCTCCCCTAGGGTCAAGTAGTGTCTAGAACAATGCCCATCGAGGCAACTTTGTATTTATCTCACTAGGTGTTCCACCGGTCGCCACTGCATGTTCCTACTGTCCAAGGTCTTTTCCACAACTGCAGTCCAGGACTGCTTCTGATGGCGTTTCGCCCGTTCGCCGTCTTTCTATGATCCCACACTTCCACTCTTGCTTAATCAATCTCTCTTCACTCATTCGCACCGGGTGTCCAAACCACCGTAACTGATGACTACTTTCTTATTCTGTCTCTGCTTATCTTGTCCAGTGAGCAGTGAGCCTTTTGATACTCTGATGAATAGCTTTCTGCTTGCAGAACTGTTTTTCTTTATTTTGAAGTGGAACTCTTCTCAGGATTTTCTTTTCTTTTCGATTAAGTACTTGAGTATTTTTCCAAGCCTTTTTTTTCAACTTTCTTCTTCATCACTCATTTCACCACTGTTCTCTTCTCGCAAGCCTGCAAAGCTGCACTTTCCATATCGAGGTGCACTGTCGATGGCTTTTCCGACTTTTCCTGTCAATGAATTTCTCTGTTGATGAGTTCTTCTGCCCGTAAGTCGTCCTATCTATAAGTTGCCCTGGCGGTTGATAGTCTTGTTGATGAGTCGGGTGTCGGGGCATTGTCCTGTCGGAGAGTTTCCGGTGTCAATCATGCCTATTCTGGGCCCCGGATTCTGTTTACTATCGAGTATCGAGTCGCAAGCATTGGATTGGATCCCCTGATGAAATTCGGCACGCCATTGGCGGAAAACGTGTTGACTCGATAGTAAACAGAATCTGTCTGTCTGTATCTATGAATCCCCTATACGTCCCTTTCTGTCTATCTGCATTAAAGGAGTCCTCAATGAGTGGTTGTCCGACTCCCGGCTTCAGCCCTAATCAAAACCGGTGCTTCGTTCCTTTCTCTCAGCAGTAGCAAAATCAAATAAAAATGGTACAAAGTGATCAAATCTCACAAAACAATCTAAATAACAGTCAAAATACCATGCTTTTATGATAAGGAAAGTTTTAAAAGCAAAAAAATGTAATCATCGTCCCAACTCAGGTACCTACCTATACACTCACCATTATGACAGGCAAATATTTGCTTACATTATCAAAAACCCAACTAATCCAATATAATCCATTAAACGCACATAAAACGATATTGTTCAAACTTTTCAGCGCCAACAGCAGCTTCGAGAATCGAAAACTTTTCCAATAAAACAGCAGCCCTCGCGTACACTCTGACTCTGTACAAAACTTGGAAAACAAAATTCGAAATTCAAACAAATAGAGTTCGTCACGATCTGCCGATGATTTCGGGGCGGGTGGAGGGAGGAAAAGGGGATGTTTTCCGTTTGTCGAAGCCAATAAAACGGAATGTCCAATAATTACGAGACACACAAAAGCCGGATCAAATTTTCTTCAATTAAGGCACAAAAGCTGCCGGACGACGGTGTGCATCAGCCATCAACTCCGGGTCAAACTTCAAACTCCCAGCAGAGATACAATTTCGCCGATATCAAACTGAGCTTTTAATGAGGTTGTTTTTCACTTCACATTCTGGAGCACGTAATGAAGCAGGCGACGACTGTTGAACAAGTGTACAAGCTTTCACACTATACGTGTTGCATTATCTACGATGGCATTGGTATCGCATCGCAAAACAGCGAGAGCTTTTTTGCTAATCATTGTGCTGAACGTGTCAGTTTTCCCCCTTTTAGCACGATGATGGATGATTGATGGCTCAGGCATAACGGGTTATGGTTATTTTTAGGCAATTTGTTTCAGTCGAAATTGCCATCGGGGGACATGAGTGGAGTGCTGTGGTCTAATAAACAATAAACAGCGCCGAACTTCATGATGATTGAAATCTCTTTGTGATCGCTGCCACCTATCCTCAAACAAACGGGTTTACGTCAGTACCATGAAAATTCCAATTTTGAACAACGCAATCACGTTTATCCGATCGGTACAGCTGCACTTCTTGACTTCCAAATTGATAGATAAAAAATGACGGCGTTTGCTTGGGCCATTTTTTTTCATGATACCCAACGAGTCTTATGCCAACTCACGTCGAAAAGAAAATTGCTACTCCTCAGCATCTCAGCAGTGTCATATTGACCCGAGTTACCCAACAAGAGAAACTTCTGAGAATATGCTAGACAATTAGCGCTTTGCTTTTGCACCAATCTCACTTCGCCTCATCTCTATTAGAGAGAGAAGCAAGGAATTGCTAAAGAGCAAGTGGGATGGGTAGACCCCTAGGGGTCTAGGGGTAGACTAGAAGGGTGTAGACTCACTAACTCTCATGTGTCATTTTCGGCCAAAGACTTCGTTTCGTTATTCATCGCAGTTCTCCGGTCATAACGATCTTCACGACCGCTTTGTCGTAAGTAAAAGGGTCGCCTTCCAGTTTACAAAATATTGCCAAGTAATTGCAAAATCGTACAGATTTCGGAATCCTTGATGATCGACGGGACGTCTCTGAACAGGTGGCTATATCACATCAGGTTCAAACGTTGAATCCTGATCGGTATCTTCAGGATTTTCTTCTTCGTGATTATTGACTCGAACTCTTCACTTTGCACGCCATCCTCTTGCTAAAAACTCCTCCGTTTTCTGTACCATCTTCTTCTGGTACATCTTACACGTTTCTTTCATTTGAAACATCCCTCACTCATCTGTATTCTGTACAACGATGATGCTAACTGCTGATTCATTACTTGTCTCCATGAAGAACACGTTTCGACTAAGTGTGGATTTTTTGGTTTTCTGGTCGGTAACCTAGTCTTGTGTTATCACCTCGGTCATCACTATAGCCGACAAACAGTATCTTTCGTGATATATTTTTTTTGGATGTGTACTTTTTTTTGGGATGTGCACCATCACTGGTGAACCGAAAATTCGCAAATTGCTCAAATTCACCCTCTTTTTGTCCAAACCTCCTCTGGCGTTCGAGTTTTCAACACTGAGTTAACTGTTCGATTTCCAACATATGCCGCCATATTTATTGCTTCATCTGCTTACTGTATCAAGTTTTGAATCAAAAAGCATACTTTTGGCTTTTTCGACGAGAGTTCCATTAGCCCTCTCGGCCACACCGTTTTGCTGAGGGGTGTATGTAGTAGATGTTTGATCCGTAATATCATATCTTTTCAAAAAAGTGTCAAATTCCTCGTTACAGTATTCGGTACTAGTGTCCGTCCAATGGCTTTGTCTCTCAGTCTGAGTTTCGACATAGTGCTTGAATTCTTTGAAACGTGTCAGTACTTCCGACTTTGACTTTTTTGCCAATGATCATCTATGAAGATTGGAAAATACTTGGATCCTCCAATTATTGATGCCGTTTCTATCGATTTGCATAAATCTGAATGTATCAAATCAATTACCTTGTCAGCAAGATTTTGCTGTGTCCAAATAGTATTCTGCCCTTCTTGTCTTCCATACATGTCACGCAGTTCTTCAAATCTTCAACACGTCCCGTTAACTTCGTGCCGTCGATGATCCTTTCCATCTTGCATGAATCAAAAGCTCCGGCACACACAAAACATCTTGACCATCGACCTCGCGATCGTCTAAAGCGATTATTACTGTACCGGCAGTTTTAACTTCCATCTTCTGACCATTTGCCGTCACGATTTGGTTCACTGTGGTTTTCTTCAGTTTATCGAGCCACTTTTCAACATTCGTCTTGTGTTGTGAAGTATGGCACCGCTGTTGATATACCAGTCAGTCGCTTTGACTTTCCACTTGCTCCTTAGACAAGAAAACCTGGGGATACATTGCAGTAAACGCTTCCATTTTCTCTCTTGATATCCCTTTTAACCCATCTGGCTTTGACTTATATTGACAATCAGCAGCTTTGTGTCCTTGTTTTTCTGCTGCCAGCTTTAAACTCTTGCCTATTCCACTGCTTTCTCCTAGAAAAACTTTCTGAACTTCCCTCGTAGGCAGCATCCATCAATTTTGTTTTTACCAAGTCCGAAGTGATGCCCGCGCCTCTACTCTTAAGTCCCATGATCATTGGACCGAACTGTTCAGGTAAACCAACCAATAGAATCGAGAATCGAGCCATTCTCCGGTGACAGCAAACCCAATGCCACCTAGCTTGTTAGCTGTCCCAATCACCCGATTCAACGTAGTCATTGATTCACAATTTCCCAGCTTTGCTTTGTAGTGAATTAATTTCCGCAGAAGTACGATTTTTCTTGTGGGATTTATTTATTTATTTTCTCGCCGTCCATCTCTGCACATGCTCCACTGACGATGCACTTTTCCAGTCCGTTCAACTCCAGCAGACTCGTCGTTGCAAATGCCCATGAGTGGTAATTTTCACTTCAACGGAGCTTTTCGATCGACGACCATGAATCATCGCTTTAAGCCATTCTAGTAGTCAAGCCATCCTAGTAAGTTTTCGATTTCGTCGCAACAGCTGATTTTCAAGGGGGCACGCTTCCACCATCTGTGTCACGACGTTCGAACTACTTCAGATAACAACACTGCCAATGGTCAATATGGCGGACCCGATAACCACTACTTCGAAACCACGCATCAGCAAAGAATGCAGACTTTTGTTCAACAAATGCACGATCTCAGTTCTCCACGTCAACACTGTCCGTTAACAATCATTTTAGTCATCTGGGCCCATAACCTGTTGATTTGAAGAAACTTATCCAGGGTGACGAATTAAAAACACACGGAGTGTGTCATAAGGCGTTGGGTCAAGCGTGTACTGCCTCAGTATACACTGTATACTGGCGTGTGATATGAAAGACGTAATATTTCCAACAGTAAGAGGAATTTTTGGTGACGTGACAATGACACAGACACCAAAAATAAACGTGTTATTTTCACAACCGATCTGAGCCACCTTCGTATATTTCTGTGTGTGTTTAGGGGCGCATCAAGTAACTAGCTCATTAGCACTCTTTCGGTGACTTCCTCCGTTTCACCTTTTTTTTGCCTTGACGTGACCGTTCGGTTAGCACACGCCAAAGTACTAGAGAGCGCATAGAGAAAAGCCACCTGCCCCGGCGGGATTTGAACTCCGGACGTCTGGGTTTGAAGCCAGAGACGGAGCTGACCAAGCTACCGCCGGGGTCGTTAGTTCTTGCTCTTCTTCAGGAATAAAGGTGAGATACTCGGTTTAGGTGGTGAATAGAACACGGTCAACAACAAAGAAATTACACACCGAGGGCGAAGCCCGAGGCTTTCGAAATTAAGGCTTGAGGACCAACCAGGCTTAAAATTAGGGATTCTTTCACATTCACTTCGGCAGACACCCCACACTCAATTTATTAGAAGAGAGATTTATTTGGAGCATATCTTTCAATTTGAAAAAAAACAACAACAAAATTGTCGTTATTCATTGTTGTATATTGTCGCATTCGTCATTAAAAGGCTCGATTCTCCGATAAAAGCCCCTAGCCATATCCAGCTTGGGAAAGCGCTGGGAACTTTTGTAAGGAAGACTTTAATTGGCATGTTCCATCTCGAACTTATAGACGTCCATTTACGAGAGGAAAATGACAAAGCATTTATCTCCCGGCTCAGACAATAAAATAAGAACATGACATTCTGAGAGCTCTGTTCCACTCGAGGGTGATATTATGCGGTTGAACTTTTTGTATTGGGCATTGCATTAAACCGAGCTCTCTATGGGAAGAAGGGGGAGGAGGGAGGGCTAAACGAACGCAGCATGGTTTGAATGTAACGTAGCTGTTTGAGCAAACTTATTCCGAGACAAAAATGCGAGCGGGACTGAATGACAATTTTTGTTCGCAGGTCTTCTATCTTCCTCTCGCCTTCGTCATCCCTCCGACGCACTTCATCACGCACCAGCAATTTAATCTCCTTTATCAATTCTGGATCCATACTAAAGCGGTCAAGACTCTGGGGCCACTGGAGTACCTCTTCAACACGCCGCAACACCACCGCGTCCATCACGGTAAACATGTTTTCTTTACTATAATGTTTTATCACCATCATCATCGTTTTACTTCAATTCATTCCATCCCTTGCCATTCTCAACTAAGCTAAGTAATTAGCTTCACCCGTATATACTACTTCTCTGCACATTGCCGCGACGGAAATAAAAATACAAACATTTATGCTTCCAGGCAGCAACATCTACTGCCTCGACAAAAATTACGGAGGCGTCTTAATCATCTGGGACAGGATTTTCGGGACGTTTGCCGAAGAACGCGAGGACGAGGAAATCGTCTACGGTCTGGTGTACAATCAGCCATCGTTCAACGTCGTGCACTTGCAAGTGAGTAATTTGCAAACTGTAAAATTGATGCGCTCTCTGTAACAAATGAATATTCATACGACGAGACGCGGGTGGGGTGGGTTCATATGCTAATGCTAAAGCATCACTTCTTGATGTTGCAGACTTTCTACACGGCGTACGTCGTTGAAAAATTCAAGGAGATGACCGGATGGCGGCATAAATTGGCTGCAGTTTTCTACGGGCCCAGCTGGCAGGTTGGCAAGCCCCGCCTGGGTCTGGACGAGGATAAAGTCAAGGTGAGAGGGCGTCTTCGCAGAGGGATGTGGGGGTGTTGCGGATTGGTAATTTGTGTTTGGCGCAAAGTTTTGTTTGGATTTTGTGCGGGCGCGGGAAGTTGTTGGAAACTACGTTTCCTCCTGAATAATGGAATGGAAAGCGTTAACATTAAAAATGCAGGGTGAATGTATCCAAGCAACTTTGTTAAGGGCGAGGCATTAATAAATTCAAAGTACGACCGGTCTTAATTGGTCACTTTGCTTGAGGGTTCAAAGAGTGACTTCTTGCCTAAAATGACGTATATTCTGCGGGCATGTTGATAATTTTTGTGGTGCGTCAAGTGACATTGTTTACCATGTACAGGGTGACAACAAAACCAAATGACCAGTTTTCAACAGTGCACAACTTTTCGAAAAAAATCGTAGACTCTTGCCCAATCAATTTTTTAAAAGCTTATTACAATATCTCGAAACGGTTTTCGATTCATCCCCCCCATCTGAGTTTTCGAGGGAGTTACGTCAATGTTCGACAAATCCACGTTTTATGATGCCAGTTCTCTCCAAGGTCGAGCTCTGCTCTACAAAGTAACCCTCAATCGAATTTGATCTCACTGACCATAAGGAACGCTACCCCCTGTGAACGTTTGCAACCCCCTTCGCAGTCTGTTCCAAACAGGACACGTTCTAATGATACCTTGCATCCTCATCGCAGGCTGGCGGTTCGAATGAACCATCAGTACCAATCTATTGCATAATAAGTCATCTTGAGATCATTACAACCCCGTGTCTCTCATTTTTGTCAAAAGTTGTTGTACTTGAAAAGTTCGAAGACTGTATCTCCCTAACAATGGAACATAAAGACAATTTTTTTATATCTTTATCGCGATACTATCCTGAGCATTTCAACATTTTGAAGATGTTTTGAAATCATCCCTCTATAATGGGGGTTGAGGGTGACTTCCAGATTTTGAACATGTGAGCAATTCTATGTCTTTTCAATATTCTGACATCACTCGTAACATTCCAAGGTGCTCGGAAATTGTCCTTCACATTCCCCAGAAATCATCCCCTAATAACTACACTTATCCATTGCATGCATACCTACCTTACAAAGTTTTGGCAAGTCTTATAACTCAACAGTCCCATTAAACTTATGATGCGTAGATGAATTCTTTTATCCACCTCTGTAGAAACTGCCCCATTAAAAAACTACTAGTACCTACTAGCGGTAAGCAGCTAACTAGTGAAAAATACTGCATTTTATGATACAAGCACAGATTTGGTAGACGTAACCCCAGAAAAATTCTAAGCGATGTGACCCGTAGTTCTTGAAAATCTCTTTTAGGAGAGCCGAGATATGGGGGGGAAGGGGTTTATTTCTCTTACTTAGAAAAAATCTATATGTGCTTAACTGGCATGGAAAATGTCAAATTCAAGTGAATTGAACATGCTGAACACATTGGCAAATCCTAATTTCAAAAAAATGCAAATAGAAACTTTTTTCAAAATGGCCGCTAATGAACGACAAAAAAATCATGCATGAATAAGTTATTCGAGTAAGGTATCAATTTATATGTTTTCGAGGGCGCTTGACTCATTTCTCTTATCGAAATCACCATATCGAACAGAATTATCCATTTTGGGTTAGAGTAGATGAACCACCCCCAACACTTGAAGTGACGCTTTCAAGATTTGTAGTGAATATCGAAAGAACAATATGGATCTACATCTGAATAATCTCTTTTTTGATGATAAATGAAAATTACTCATGTAACTACACCTTTAAAGTCACAATAACCATCCTTGGAATCCCCAACCACCCTTAATGGGAGGGTGTTGCATAACCTGGCTTTCCTTGTATCGTAGAAAACCGTTTTAAAAAGGTTTTTAAATGGTATAAAATAGTATAATAATACTTACTTGATAATATTTTATGTAGGTACTGTAGAAATCATTCAAGCCAATCGATTTTGAACCGACGACCTCCTGGAGGCTATATCGAGGGTACTCAAGAAACTTCCCCAAAAGCATGTTTTGTTGGAAAAAAAGTTCTATCTCCCCTCAAAATCGAGGTAACAATTTAAAATAAAAAAAAATGACGTTCAGGAAAAATGAGTTCATAGTTGGTAATAAAAACGAGGTCATAAACTCAATATGACCATAAACGAGGTCATTATAACTTTCTGCTGTTGCCGGTGCTCTCCACAGGGAAGCTCCACGATACGGTAAAAAACAGCACATCAATGTCACACCTGGTATCTAGCCAAAATTGATATTTTTTTCGAAAGTTTGTTAACAGTCAGATTCTTTGAAAAATCACCCTACACAATTCAGAGAAAAAATCATTCAAGTCGAATAAATCGGTTATTTGACCTCAAACTTAGTTAGATATTGGTGGTGCGTTAATTTTGTCTTTCATTGTACCTATAATCAAGAAGGCAGAGAAAGATAAAAATGCTAAAATGGCAGAACTGGTGTCAAATCTAGACTTCCAAGAGCAAGGAATGAAACTTTTATGAGAATCATAACTTGCTTGAAGTCTAAAATGAAAATGGAGTCAGAAACGGAACTGTTGATGAGTTAGTTCGGTTCCATTAATTAAGGCAACAGGATAAAAACACAAATTGCATGGTAGGACCGACTTACTGTCAGAGCTTTGTATCAAAGTCCCAGTTGCTTACTTCGATGAGTTCAATTTTGAACCCCATGAACAATGAACATGTTTACAAGTAGTGAGGAACCACAACTAAAAAGTCCAACAATACATGAAATATTATCAAGTAGGTAGGGATTATACTATTTTATACCATTCAATAGTTATTGACCGAGTTATTGACATAATAAGGCAGGGCAGGAGAGCGAATCTTTACAAGACTATCAGAAATATTCAAGGACGGAGCGTAAGCGAGGCCTGGGAGCCTACGTGCCCTGTAAAGACACTAACTTTCCTGGCATATTATGTGTAACATTTCACCCGAAACTACCTCAATCAACCACAAAGAAAGAAATATTTGGTACCAAAATTTTGAAATGTCATTCTGGCACAATTTGGCAAATAGCACGTTGCTGGATCCAGTTTCCAACAGTTTTCAGCAAATTTTCAGCAAATTTTCAGCAAACAAAACGTCTCTTAACGCAGAAAAGTAAGATTTCCCTGCCTAGGTAGGTTAAGTCTTTACCTGCCTAGGCAGGAAAATTCCATTTTTTTGCGCTAAAAGACGGTTGTAATGGACACTTTATCTGTCACTTTAGGGGTAAAAACATTTTTAAAGCACTTTCCTGTGACACAATAAGGAAATTTAGGTTATACAAGACCCTCCCATCAAGGGCGGTTGGGGCTTCCAGGGATGGTTGTGAGTTGAAAGGTGTAGTTACATCGGTAATTTTCATTCATCAATCTAAAAGATTTTATTTAGATGTAGCTCCATATTGTTCTTTCGATTGTTGACTTAGAATCTTGAAAGTGTCACTTCAGGTGTGGGGGTGGTTCATTTACCCTGACCCAAAATGGATAATTATGTTCGATATGGTGATTTCATTTCGAAAAATGCGTCCAGTGGTCTCGAAAACATATGAATTATACCTAACTCGATCAACTTAGTCATACTTGTTTTTTGTCATTAAATAAATTTCACGGAATAACAGGATAGTTCATTTATTGTGGCCCAAAATGGATAATTTTGTTCGATATGATAATTTCGATAAGAGAAATGAGTCCAGCGACCTCGAAAACATATAAATTGATACCTTACTCGAACACCTAATTCGTACATGTTTTTTGTCAATTAGCGGCGGCCATTTTGAAAAAAGGCTACTATTTGCATTTTTTTATAAAATTAGGATTCACCAGTGTATTCAGCATGTTCAATTTACTTGAATTCGAGATTTCCCTTGCCAGTTTGACGCATATAGATTTTTCTAAATAAGAGAAGTCAGCCCCTCTCCCCCTCACCCCATATCTCGGCTCCCCCCGAAGGGATTTCCAAGAACTATAGGTCAAATCGCTTAGAATTTTTCAAAGATCACGTGTATCAAATTTGTTGCTTGTATCATAAAATGCAGTTTTATTTTGCTACATCCCCTTTTGAAAAGTTTTTCCCTCATCAATTCCGGAAAATCTGTCACAATATTTGGATGCTACATAACTTCATCCACAGAAAGTTGTTGATATGTTGTAACAGATTTTCCAAAATTGATGGGACTAGTACTTTGGGGGGGGGGGGGAGTTTTTCCTCAAATGGGGTAGATTCTACAGTGAAGGACAAAAAAAATCATCGACTCATCATACGTTTAATGGGACTGTTGAGATAAGACATGCCAAAACTCCGTGAGGAAGGTATGCAATGGATGTCTTGTTATTGGGGGATGATTTTTGGAGTATGTAAGGGACAATTTTGGGCACTTTGGAATGTTACAGATGTTAGGATATTGAAAAAAGATAAAAATGCTCACATGTTCAAAATCTTGAAGTCACCCACAGCCCATATTATAGAGAGATGATTTCAAAACCTCCTCGCAATGTTGAAATGTTCAGGATAGTATCGCAATGAAGATAAAAAAGATGGTTTTTATGTTCCATCGTTTAATAAAAAATAGGGTTTCAGACGTTCACAGGGGGTAGCGTTCCTGATGGTCAGTGGGATCAAATTTAATTGAAGGTTACTTTGTAGAGCAAAGTTATGGACTTCTACCACATTTGAGCCAAGAACATGACTTAGGAGAGAACCGGCATCATAAAACGTGGATTTGTCAAAAATAGACATAACTCCCTTGAAAACTCAGATAGGGGAATGAATCAAAAACCGTTTCAAGATATTGTAATAAGCTTTCCAAAAATTCATTGGGAAAGAAATCTACGATTTTTTTGTTCGAAAAGTTCTGCACTGTTGAAAATTGGCCATTTTGACACTGGTTTTGTTGTCATTCTGTACATGATAAACAATGTCAACGTCCACGTGACTCAGCATGGCATTTTGTAGTCAGAAGAATTACCTATCAGGCAGGACCACATTCTTTGGAAGCGTGTAATTTTTGGGTGGACCATTTCAATTGATCACATGTTTCAATTCATCAAAAGCAACCATGACCAATAGCTTTATTTATTCACAGGTAGTCCCCAGGGAGAAATACGACGTCAAATTACCGCTCTGGTGCAACGTTTACCTCCTAGTCCACTTTTGCGTCGTCGTCTTCGGCTACCAGCTCTTGGCTGCACGTCACATGGTGAGTTTCCACATTTTTTGTCAACCAAAAAAACAAATAAAAAATTATCGAAACAGACAGAATTCTACTGCACAGTATCCGTGCCGCAGCCGTGCTTCGCTCCGGGCGCATTTCTATGCTCTGAAATATTCACACTCGGACTGGCACACAACTGCTCTCGTTTCGCTCCAACAGTTTACAAAATTTCAAAACTCGCACGCTTGGAAATATGCACGATTTTCGGGGCCGCGCGAAAATTCAGAAATTGGTAATCTTTCCGCCACCGGCGCGCTTCTCCTTTCCGCATCCTAATAACTCGAACCTCCCCAGAGATTCCCGCCAAAGTCCGGGTTGAACCTAATTTGCCTCGTCGTCGAAAACGAGTATATCTGATGACGGGGTGATCCCGAGCTCCTAAAGCGAGCGAGGACCTCTCGCAACCACCTCACAAGTAGGTACGCAATCACTCGACATAACGGACCTTAATCAAAATCCTGTCGCATCCTCTCTCTGGAAAATCCTCTCCTGTGATTGCGATCGAAATGAAATTATTTCCTGCAGGGCTCTTGTCCGGAGCCCTCCGCCTGTCGCTGTGAAAACAACAATTAGTTGTGTTTTGATATTTTCACTCGGCGGAGATGTCGTCAAGTGTCCTCGACAGATTAGGGCGGGATAACGGGATTGTTCGTGCGTCCGTTTCCCGAAAAAGCTATAGGTTGCGATCTGGAACCGTATCCAGTCCAGCTTCAGAAGCACTGTATAAGTAAAGCTAGATTGTTTTCTGGTAGTGTCCCCACTTTTTCCAATAACTATCTTTAGTTAACAGTTTATTTCATTAGCTACTATTGACAACTCGTGATGAGAGAAAGAACTCGCGAAATTCATAGCGTTACAAATCAGGCAGCTAAATGACAAAATAATCCGTAACTTCCGCATGGTCCAAACCGCTCCAAGACACTCGTTTTCAGTAGTGGTGTAATTGCGTCTGCTCTTAGTCAAAGAACTGCTAATGACGTGCTCGCTGTATTTGCATCCTACGTCAAAACCTCGTTTTGGATCACAATAAGGATAAGGAGCTGGTTGAAGTTATCCCATGACCTACATCAAGTGTTCCTTCAGGGCCTGCAAAGCTCGCTTACAATCCACTATTTGAGCTCCGATTTATTGACCCCTTTTCCCGACTCATATATACTCCTCCTCCCCCGAATGCTAATCGAGACAAAACCGCTTCGGACACGCTTAGGTACATATTTTCAAAGAGTCCTCAGTGACGATGACGGTTTCGTCGAGATAAACAAGACAAATGGCTCAATGTCGCTGCGAGAGCTCAGTGATTGAGTAGCTGAAGCGTTGTGCCGTCCAAGTGGGGGTCGCCGGAATAGAAATATCACGCATCGCATTAATAATTCGCATCAATAAATGGCTGTCCCTGTCGAGAGCTCGGTCAACTAAGTATACCTGGTGCATTTTGCAGTCCCAATGGGAGTGATCGGAACTGATGAAATGCCGACAGAAAGAGGTCGCATTAACCAGTCGTTAGATGCCGCTTCCTAGGACTCGGTTAACTCCGTAACTGGGGCGTTGTGCCGTCCAAGTGAGAATCACCGGAACTGAAAAAGTCAAACAAGTCAACAAATTGCTCAATGTTGCTCTTGAAATCACGGTTACAATTACAAAGTAGCATTGTGCAGTCCTAATGGGAACTGCTCAAGCTAAAATGCTTGCGGAATCGAGAAAAATTGCATTACCAAACGGCTGGATGCTGAGAGCTCTGTCAACTAAGTAAAGAGTGATCGAATAAATTTCTTCTCAAAGTAGGCCTCGGTTTCCTTGGTAGCCAAGTTTTTTGGCCAGATTTCCGGAAATCATAAAAAAACTTTAGGGAAGATTCTTTCAATCACTCGTTATAAATGGAAGTAAACAAAACTGAAACGTCGACAAAAAGCAGGTTGCATCATAATGCTCAATGTCGGTCCTCAAGACCTGAATAATCAAGAGCTGAGGCGTTGCGCGGGCCAAATGAAAGTCGCGTACTTTATATAGGCGGAAAAAGGTTGCATCAAATGATTCAATACCGCTCCTGTGAACATGATGAATGAGAATGAGACAGCTGGAGCGTGAAGCAGACCAAATGGAAGTCGCCGGAACTGGAATGTCCCAAGTACAGCTTTTGACTCCCTTTTCTGGAATACGAATTCGTCTTCTCCACCTTACGTCTAGAACACATTGTTTTACTACAAGGATTTTGTTCTCCAGCTCAAGCTTGGCAGTTTTTTGCTGTTCTACAAAGTGATAGTCATCACTTAACCATTTAATCCTCTCATGTATCTTGTTAGAGATGCCTGGGAAACAAATTTCAAATGGCTACCAGAACTAAGAATTTTTGTAAACGATAACAAACTGTTAGTGATCGAGGTGTAGTCAGTTGAATAGGGTAGTGACCGATTTTTTTTTTATAATTTTTTTTCAAAGTTCACTTCTTGATAAGTGACGCTATATAGTTAACAAATTTTTTTTCGTAAGTTTTCTTGGTAAAAAAAAATATTTAAGTTTTTGATCATTTCAAATTTGGCGCGATGACGTCACAATCTTTCATAGGCGTAGAAGCAGGCTTGACAACACTACAGAACTTACTACAAAAAGCACTAGCGTCAACCCGTCAACGCTCATAACAGCTGATTGTTATATTGTTAACGCTTTGTGTATCTGTACGGTGATTCGTGTTGTTTAGTTGTTTTGCTTGAAAATATGGGAAGTTGGTAAAATCTTTCATGATTTATGAATATTTCAAAACTACATCAGACTTCAATGGTTATATGTAGAGAGCGGATTTATAGTTTTTTACATGTTCTATTCGCTAAGTTGGATGCAACTGTCGACTTGCAGCTTGACGTTTCCACCCATAAGAAACCTAAATACCAAGTTTTATTTCGCATATAATTTATTATTTTGAGTTTTTACCGCATACAAATTGATAGTCCATAATATCGGATATAGCCGCATATTCAGTTCATATTTTTGCATATTACTGAATACTTGTCAATATTTTGGCCATCTCATCTATATGTGCCAGAAAAATCAGGAGTTTTTCAGTTTAAGAGAAAAAAAATAAAAAATGTTGATGAAAATTTTTTCTTCACTTCGATAGTCAGAGTTGGTTGGTTGGTTTTACATGTAAATGTTGAGATTTTCGATATTTTTGCAGCCCATATCACATATTTACTCGCATATATTGCTTTATTTGAACATTTTTACCGCATACTTCGATACTTTTTCAGCGCATATAAACTGCATATTTTGAGCTTTTTTACCGCATATAAATCCGCTCCCTAGTTATATGTTATGCTGGCAAACGTCAACCTCAACACTGACACACAGGCAACGGAGGTGGGGTCATCCCCACTACTGTCAAAAGATTGAAACGTCACAGCCCGCCTTACAGCTCGGTAGATTTGAAATTGTTCGCAAAAGTAGCCACTTTCAAGGCAGATTTTGAGACACTTGGAACTTTTTTTTTCGAATTTTCACGAAGCGTAGTCTTGTTATTAAGGCTCTACATTCGATTAGTATGATTTTTTTTATATTTTTCGATAGTGGTCACTACCCTATTCAACAGATCGTCGTGAATATCACAGAACACCTAACTAAGTAGGATAAACGCGTCTTATTCATCACTGTTAGTACCTAAAGCCTTTACTCCTTACCCACAAGCCACGAAGATAAGTCTCGACGATTTTTTTTCTCAATTTAAATACCAACACTTGAAGTAGGTACCTAACGGAGAATGCCTGTTTCCCCGCAGTAGATTTTCATAAAGGTGTTTTTTTTAGAGGTATAGAACTTGAACCAGCGATAGCGTTGGTGCTTGGGAAGATTTTGCCGTCATTTTTTCATATAAATACTCATAAAGGCTTGCCATTTGCTCATACCCACTCACAATCGCACGGCAGCTCGAAATTATTATTTTAAATTCCAATTTAGATAGGTTCAATTTCGGGTAGCTTCTTGACAAGGATCAGGCTCTATCTAACTAATACGGCCAACGATATTGTCCTCAAGACCCTGGACAGTTCGGGACTCATTCAGGAAAGCCAGAGACTTCACAAGCCCCAAATGAAAGGAGTCTAAGGAAGTTGAAATACAAAATCTTATCGGCCGGTAATTGGAAATTGGAAAAAGAATCCACAAAAAGCACGAAAATTCCGTACAAAAAAACAAGTTTTATAATAATTTTTGAAAAATTGTCTGGAGTTGTGCGATTGTGCATGTGCATGATCAAATGGCAAGCCTTAATGAATATTTAGATGAAAAAATGACGGCAAAATCTTTTCAAGAACCAAAGCTATCGCTGATTGAAGTTCTATACCTCTAGAAAAAACACCCGTTAGTTTGAGACGCTCAAAACTATAATAGGCGAGCGGCCGTTATAGTCCGGTGGTTAAGCGTTCAAACTATGCATTTTGAGCTTAAGCAATGCGCTTTTGGGGTTTGATTGGGGGTCCCTCAACTTTAATTTCAAGAGTTGGAGACATCGGTGCACTCGATGCGGAGGGGGTCTGGGGGGCCCTTGAAAGTTGAAGGTGCGAGGCTTCCCACCAAATCACCACACCACCACGTAATTCCTACTGGGAGGCCATCAAACGACTCTAACCTGTACATTGACAACATTTGTTACCATGTCCAAATAGTTCTTCACACTGAAAAAAATTAATTCTTATGACAGATCGGAAAAAAACAGTTTTTTAAATTCTTCATTTCCACAACGAATTAACTGCCAAGTTTGGTGTCATTTTAAAGTAAACGGTATCCTCTGATTTCATTCACCGAGTCAAAATGTTTGTGAGACCACCGTGCAAAGAATGGCACGCCAAGAAGTGAGCATTTTCAAGCACCTCATTGACCAGTAGTTTCTTGGCTGTTACCAATCGATATGATTGATAATTTGGTCATGGATCAATAACTTGAACTCTTTGGTAACGGTAATGCATGTGCATGAAACTTGACACGAGCGTGAAGGCCTGGGAAAAAAATTTCTCCAGCGCTCGAATTTTTTTTCACGCCTACTGAGCGTCAGTTTGCAGGGCTCAGGTAGGGAGCGTTTGGATAGCTTTGGGAGCAAAATTTCAATATCTATCTGAAAGTTTGAGCAGTTTAATTCTGGAAATTGATTTATGAATCATCAATGATTGTTTTGCCGGTCAGTACCCACATGGGAGTTAACTGCAGAAGTGATGGCTAACGGCGGAGGGAATTCAACGACCAAGATCTTATCCTCTGCCACTCTTGACAGTCATTTTCACGGTTGTTTTTATAAAATTATTTCTTCTCCAAACATAAGAAAACTTACACGTACAAAATGATAACAACCTTGAAGGTTGGTAGAGGAAAAAAGAAAATAACACTTTAAAAGTTGAATGCCCTCCGTCGTCAGCCATGATCTCTGTGCAGTTAATCCCTATGGGGGTACCTAGTGACCGTCAAAATAATCTTCAATGATTCTCAGATCAGTTTCCAGAATTATGCTACTCAGTTTCATAGACAGATATGAAAATTTTGTCTCCAAACCTATCCAAACGCTGCCTGCCTGAGCCCAACAAACTAACGCTCAGTAGGCGTGAAATAAATTCGACCGCTGGAGAAAAATATTTTTTCCAGGCCTCCACGCTCTTGTCGAGTTTCATTCACATGCATTACCGTTACAAAAGAGTTCAAATTACTGATCCATGACAAAATTATCAATCATATCGATTGGTATCAGCCAAGAAACTACTGGTCAATGAGGTGCTTGAAAATGCTCACTTCTTGGCGTGCCATTCTTTGCACGGTGGTCTCACAAACATTTTGACTCGGTGAATGAAATCAGAGGATACCGTTTACTTTAAAATGACACCAAACTTGGCAGTTAATTCGTTGTGGAAATGAAGAATTTAAAAAACTGTTTTTTTCCGATCTGTCATAAGAATTAATTTTTTTCAGTGTGAAGAACTATTTGGACATGGTAACAAATGTTGTCAATGTACAGGTTAGAGTCGTTTGATGGCCTCCCAGTAGGAATTACGTGGTGGTGTGGTGATTTGGTGGGAAGCCTCGCACCTTCAACTTTCAAGGGCCCCCCAGACCCCCTCCGCATCGAGTGCACCGATGTCTCCAACTCTTGAAATTAAAGTTTGGGTATCCCCAATCGAACCCCAAAAGCGCATTGCTTAAGCTCAAAATGCATAGTTCGAGCTTTTTTTGGCGCTTAACCACCGGACTATTAGCGAAAAACGTGCATTTTAAGGGGTTGAGTGACCACGGGCGTACAACAACGATTTTTGATTTTCAATAGTAAGTACTAGATGGGGGTGTGCCGCCAGTGAATTTTTTTCGAAATCGCCCCATGGGAACTCTCGTCAGGGCCCCATTTCCATCTTTCTTTCAAAGTCATCTTTTCTTCATTTTTTGCATTCGGCAGCTCATAACTCAGCGACTATTGATGATAAAGCGAAGATTCTTTCACCAATACGATGTCTGGATATTACTAATACCCTCCACATTACTTTTGTGTTGCATTTCGTGATAATAACCTTCCTGGACCATAAAAACATAAAAGGTGCAGAAATACGTCACAAGAACTTTGATATGCGGGAAGCTATATCAATTTCTCAAAATATGTGCACATATATGCGAAAACATATGTAGAGAATACTCCAAAGATGTTTTTGGGAAAAGGGCGTTGCAGCAGGATTCTTGGTTTTTGAATTATGATTTTTTCAAAATCCGACACTGATATATGCGAGCGGCCGAGCGGCCAAATTGACGCGAAACGAGGATTTTCATCAATGTCATTGAAAAAACATCACAGTATGAGCCACAACAGCGGTCTTTTTTGTGCTTCACCTAGTAGTAGGTAGCTCAAGGTTCAACTAGACTTCAACCAAAGGATCAACCTGAACTACCGTTTCCGTTAAACCGTTCTAAGGAGTCGTCTACTCCACTGCAACATTTTGGAACAAAAACTTGTATTGCAGTGATTTCTGTATGGATTTTATGTAAACCTCAGCTTTCGATTATTATTCTATTGTGTACCTATTCCAACATGGTGACCTCTCTTCCAAATGCTGGCCGTACTTGTCAAATAAAATGGCTAGACACTACACACAAAGGTCAATAACAGCTTCAAAGCTTCATAATATATCGCCTTGAATCGAGAAATAATGATCGAAACTTCTATGCATCTATGAGAAACTCAAGCCCGAAGACGTTTTTGCCGACATGATGGATGAGGAGATTACTAATTACCATTCGCCAAGGTGGATTAAATGTTCAGAAAATTGTCTCGTTCGTCGCTCGAAGTCCTATTTCATCGGTGAGCGCTAGCTTTGTCAAAAAATCAAAATGATGTCGATTTAAAAAAAGTCTCAAGTTATCCGACCACATCCGTTCCATTTACAACACTTTGTGTCGGTTTGTGTCAACCGAAGTCGGCTTGTGTTAAGCTTGTGTCGTGTCGATGACACACAGCAACACAAATCAAATGAAACGCATTTGTGCCGATTTGTGTCGACACAAGTCCACTTGTGTCGGTAAATGGAAAGCGCCCAATAACAGCAGCAAAATCCAAATTGTTTTGGAGCCAGTGGAGTCGTGCATGACCAGGCTCTTTGTCTGAGATAGGCACATACAACGACCGTGTGTTTGGTGGATGGCTGAAATGCCTCAAAATAATTATAAGTAAAAAGCGTTGCAGACATTTGACGACTGAAGTCGACACTGTCTTGGAAAAATAACAAGGTTTCTTAATGCCAGCTAAGTTCACTTAATTTTTGATCGGTACGACGGCGACGATTCGCGACATAAAATTCGCAAGTTTCTGGAACAAATACGCTGCTATGCTACCAAAGAAAAGCAGGTCTATGAAATCCAGAGAATTCAGTCAACACCAAACTGGAGAATCATTTTTGTCGTGAGAAAGAACAAGAGCGACTCGTGTGACTTCTTGTCTCAATGAATAGAGTAGGATAATGCGCCAAAAACAGTTAGCAGACATCTCGGCAGACATGGAAAACAAATGAATCAATTATTTTGGCTGGTGGTAGGGTGTCCCTTATATTGTCAAAATTTCGATTTTTTTTCCCAAGTCACTCCGAAGTTTTTTCATTCGTTTCCATTTCCAAAAAAGAGTTTTAATGCAAAATTTCAACTTCACCAGTTGATTTTTCACCCTGCCACAAGGGATTTCAAATTTTGCTTAAAATCAGGTAATGTGATCAACAATTTTTTTATAACAAGGTAATTATACTGAATAATTGTTATAATTTTTTAATAATTAAGGTAGATAGAGTTTGTACTGATATAAAAGAATGAGATAATGGAAAAAATATTATCGTAAAACTCAAAAAAATATTACAAGTATAACGCATTAAACTTATAATGTGCTTTTTCATAGAGCTTTTCTAGTACAGTGAATTTCTCGACGAGAGATCTGAGATACTAATAGGTTTTGAGAGTTCAAGGATATGTGCAGGATTGAATAACATAAACAGATTGCCATGAATTGCACTGCAGAGGTTTGAGTTATTCAAGGAGGAGAATATTTCGACAGGATTCGTACTCCATATTTTGAACGAGAACTGTCACCTCCTACCCTCAAATAACTCGACACTCTGCGATGTAATTCATGACGATTTTGTTTATGTTATAGGGAATTCAATTCTGCCCAGATCCTCGAACTTTTGAAGGTAAGTCACAGTTTTTTTCGATAGTTTGAGCTATTTCCATTTAAAGGTGCATGCAGTGTTCTGGTCATTGGTGGACGCCGCGCCAGGCCAGCTCAGGTTCAAATAAATTTTTTATCTCGAAAAACAAAATTATTATACAATGAGCGGATGATTTTCGTATAACAGTAGCCTCTAACAGTGAAAAAAAAAACAATTTGTCAAAATTGTCAAAAGAAAGCAAATTTCTTCAAGTTGACCAGTTGAAACTTTTTCATCTAAATTTACACATCTGATTCGAGTTCAGGAGATTGAGTTTAGTCGGAAAAGATATCAAACTTGTCGTGATCGGTTCTATATGGCTAGGAAAACAAAGAGAACCACCTAGCCGAGCTTATCTCCTCCCCCACGACACCCCTTCAACAATGATCGACATTTTTTATGTCGAAAAGGTATCAACGGGATATGATGGATCTAATTACGACGTAATTGCATCCAATGGATTGACGGGTTACATCTCTTCCATTTTATGTTGCAATTTTCTAAACCTTGTGGTCTTGCTTGAAGCCCACAAAGATATAGGGTGTGTACGCAGGCCAGAACTAATAGTAATTGTCTTTGACTTGTGAAAGTGACGTGAGAATACACAGCCCACTTTGTCTGTGACTTGTTAAAGTGACGTTTGAATGCATAGCCCACTCACATAAAACAAAAAAGTATGAAATGAAGACCAATACTCATTTATGAACACTCATGCTATCAAGCAACTTTTCAACGACATTCGAGACCTTGTGGCAGGGTGAAAACTCAACGTATCGAGTCCAAATTTTGCAGTGATGCTTTAAAATTCAGAAGAATCAAAATAAAAGAAGTTCACGTGGTCCATGAAAATGTTCACTTTTAAGGGACACCCTAGCTGGTGGTTACAACAAAAGAACTCTCACAAAAACGATCAAGGTTGTTGGTTCAGGTACAAATGAAACGGAATCGTGTTCCGACACCGGTGAATGCTTTCCTCCACTATACCGGAAATTTTGCCGAACTCTTCCCTGTGTAATGTGTATTTCAACACATGGTAGGCATTTTCAACGACCACCAACATCGCATGGGGTCGCACCATCGTTCGTAGTTCACGTGCTATGCGACACACACTTGCATTTAGCAAGACATTTCAACTAAATCGAGAAGCTTCTCGAGACAAAAATCCGACCGTCCTCGGCGAAGATAGAACCCGCGACCTCTGGCATAGCAGTCGAACGTGCTGACCACCACACCACAAGCTCCTCACATCGGATTTTTGTTGAATCGCCCGACACCGACGTTCTTGTGCTCTTACTGATGTATTGCCAAACAATGTGCAATAGACCTAGTTTGTGGGTAGAAACACTCCACTTCTGCCACCTTGGAGAAAACTTTTGGGAAGCTTTGCAGGATTGCAGGTCGTTTTATCCTTCAACAGAGTGCAATACAGTGTCAGCAATGTATGGCGTGGGCAAGAAATAAGCCTTTCAAGCGACAAGGAGAATGGAAATATCTGTTGGATCTGTCACCTCACTTCTTAGCGTCCTATCACTCCTATCATCACCCAACATATATCAATGACCGATAAAGTTTTGGAAGCAAGAAAATTTATTGTTTTTACCTAAGATGCAAGCAGAAAACATGCCACCGATCATGGATCCGTAAATGATCTCCCGGCACAACTGGCTGTAAATAGCGGAAACAACATTGACAGAGTGCCACTCTCGGAACCTGCATTAAATTTAAGCAACATGTTGCATATGAGCTTCATGACAAGCACAATCATGCATGAAGGACTCGATGAAGGAAAAGCTTCGTCACCCGAAAGTAGTATGGAACCCTCCTGACCAGTGGAAAACTGCGGTTAGATGATCAAAATTCCAAAGGTCAAACCAGCATAGAGTTGGAGTTTCTTCAGAATTGATTATCTTTGCAATTTCCATGGGAAGAAACCTTGTAAAACCATCTCCCTTTGCCCATGCGAGGCAATTGGTATGTTATGCTCTGAAGTCTGCGGTCCTGTGCTGCTCGTAATTTATGTAGGTAATAACAATAATCATTAAAAAGACACAAAGTGTGATAGGGGTGCCTACCTATGCCCTATGGAAGGTTATGAAGAGGTGGAAGGTAACTGACATTGAGTCTCAAAAAGAAATAGAAGTTTATACATAAAAAATCCACATCAAAATCACTGCAATCCAAGTTTTTGTTCCAAAATGTTGCAGTGGAGTAGACGACTCCTTAGAACGGTTTAACGGAAACGGTAGTTCAGGTTGACCCTTTTGTTGAAGTCTAGTTGAACCTTGAGCCACCTACTAATCGGTGAAGCACAGAAAAGACCGCTGTTGTGGCTCATACTGTGATGTTTTTTCAACGACATTGATGAAAATCCTCGTTTCGCGCCAATTTGGCCGCTCGGCCGCTCGCATATATCAGTGTCGGATTTTGAAAAAATCATAATTCAAAAACCAAGAATCCTGCTGCAACGCCCTTTTCCCAAAAACATCTTTGGAGTATTCTCTACATATGTTTTCGCATATATGTGCACATATTTTGAGAAATTGATATGGCTTTCCGCATATCAAAGTTCTTGTGACGTATTTCTGCACCTCTTATGTTTTTATGGTCCTGGAAGGTTATTATCACGATGCAACACAAAAATGATGTGAAGGGTATAAGTAATATCCAGACATCGTATTGGTGAAAGAATCTTCACTTTATCATCAATACTCGCTGAGTTATGAGCTGCCGAATGCAAAAAATGAAGAAAAGATGACTTTGAAAAAAAATGGAAATGGGGCCCTGACGAGAGTTCCCATGGGGCGATTTCGAAAAAAATTCACTGGCGGCACACCCCCATCTAGTACTTACTATTGAAAATCAAAAATCGTTGTTGTACGCCCGTGGTCACTATAGCTCGAAAAATAGGGAACGGCCGCTCGCCTATAAGGGATAGAAAGGGACCTGTGCTAGTGAATTCATAGACGCATCTACCGAAATTAGCATCGTTCATCAAGGTTCGAAAAAACAGTGTCAACATCCACCTTCTGTATAGCTGCTCCTGATAAGTTTCCTCAACTACTTCGTGCTTAATTAGGTACATACCTGGCAGTACAGTGGTTTTTGGCTAGGAAACAAGCCAAGGATTCTCAAAATTATGCAACGTGCCGCAAAAAAATTGATATCGCCTCGAGCAAACATCAAAACAGAGAGATCAGCTCGCGTCACCCCCGAGGGAGACATTCCGGAGATTCCGTGCATTCACTGCGACAAAGGACGAAACGCAAGTGAAACCGTAAATTCACAATTTATCTGTTACGATAAATCATTTCAAAGCTCCAACGACGTAATTTCCAAAGTTGGCATTCAAATTTATTGAAATTTATGCTCATGAAGCCGGCGTCTCAAGCAGAAATTATCGTTGCGTCTTGTTCTTGTTTGTTGTGCAGAGGCTGTATGCACGCTTTCGATTTCGAGTGTGTTTCCGTTTGATGTGATTCGAGAGCCGCGCGTGGAACACAAAGCTTAATTGTATACCAATTGCACAAGCACAAAGCAATATCTGTATGCTTGTATAGTTAGTGAGCGTTCAGACGAATCCTTTGAACAATGATTAATCAAATATTTTACTTGTTGCAGACGCTCAATCCGATGACGGTGCTGGCATTTGTGGTCTACATCATTGCGTCCTTGACGACCATTGGAATGGTCTTCGATAACACTCCGCATGCCTGCGTCTTCGAGCTTTTGCGCTGCATGGTCCTGGTGACCGTCGTCCAGGAGGTTTTTCGTGCTGTCTGGACTGTTTTGGTTCTTGCAAAGCTGCAGGATCCTGCAAATTTCGGCCAAGTCTAAACTAGTTTGATAAGCACCGACGATCTCTTTTAAACCGACTGAATTGTTAAACCATTGTGATTTGTTACTAGGTTCGTAGCCTTTTTGTATAGTATTATTATATTTCTCCTGTTATTATTAATTATATTTGCTCTAGTTAGTAATTATCGACTGCATGATGTGATGGTATTAATCTGATCTTAATTTAATAAACAAGCCATATTGAGAGTTAAAAGAAAAGCTTTGACCTACATACCTATCCTCCAGAAGCATTAAAAATCCACCGGGCGCTCTGCTTATCCTAAGCTGGGGCGAAACGAATTCACTCCCAGCAGTATATTTCATCCCCCAGCAGCAAAGGAAAACAGATTGTTCCTAAGAAGCTCTGCTTTGCCGCATTTAAATTACATCCTGACCCTGAAGAAGCAAAAAAAAACTCCGAGAGAAGTTTTTATTTCCACCTTGCTCGTCGTGACTTCCTTTGAAATCAAGAAAATTATTCAATACGCCCAATGAAGATTGCATCGATGAAAGATTTATCGCCCAGTCAAAAGAAAGTTTCCACTGAGAAACCGTAGATATAGGAGCCGTGTACTTAGCGGAATGTCACTAATTTCATTTGATATTCTGCACGGAAGCTGTAGCGGATTTCGTTAATGCCGCGCGAGCTTTTTTCGCACCAGAGGAAAATTAATCAGAAGAACTACAAAAGATTAAGTGAATATGAAAGGGATTTTCACTTGAGTGCCTCGCGCCATTCATCGGACACTCGATTAAATTTAACTTAATTAGACTTCTTTTTTGATAAGGCCGGCTGGTCCCCGGACGTGCCGCGAGTTTATTTTTAGCCAGTCCTTGTAATTTCAAAACTCTAAACGGAGAGCTGCGGTGTAACTGAGATTTAATTGAGATTTCCCATGAGTTTTGTGAATTGGTAGTATACTTGAGATAGTAAAAACAGTATCCCTTGCTTGGAGAAAGTAGTTCTCAGACGTTTTTTTTGCTATAATGGTTAGCTCATCCGCACATGTTCAACATGTCAAAAGCATAATACATCCCTGTGATGCGTACTATGTAGAAAACCGGAGACAAACAATAGGAGACTCTCATTATTCAGTCTCCTAGTCTCCTATTGAACATGCGAAAAATGTAAGTACCTACTCTATTATAGCCGCTGGTATTCTATGTACAGAGTATCTACAATCTTTTATTTTCAAGACTCTTCATCTTGATCCGTCAGTTCAGACAAAAACCATTTCCGGCTCTGTTAGGTACAAGCTTTTAATCTCTCAACACACTAGTGGGGTCGGTATATTGAAAAACCGTACCTACTATACCTACGGCATTCAATTATATAGAAAATTCCTTTCTCATGAGTGTTCTACAAGGCTTATCGAAGGATATTAGAAGGGTGTCCTCTTTAGGGGGGCTGCAGGGGGCCCTATCAAGTTGACGGTCCAAAAACTATTACCAAATCATCTTCCAATTTCGTTGTATCACTCAAATGGGGATGATGTGACTCCATTGTGAATCTCGATGGCATTGGTCGCCATGTCTCTTTCATCCTTCATTATGCTTGAAAAAATAATTTCTTAAGGAGGTCAGAGAAATCAATTTTTATTTTTCTATACATACAAGCAGAGAATGCGAAGTTGGCATGTTTTGTGTCTTAACCAGTTATTTGGCACTCTCAAAATTAAATTATGAAGTCCATTTTTTTAGCTTCTCAATTTTGGGCTGATTGGTAGGCTATAAGAATTAGGTATTTTTTAACATCCAGTTCAGACGTCCTTTTTCTATTATCCAACTGAAGGTTATTGAAATAATCATCAGGGGTGGATAGACTGAACTATTTTATAAACATTATGTCGAGAAAACCAATTCTAAACCTCGCATGGAGGGTACACAAATTATTTTTCTTTCGGTCGGTCGAACTGCGATGCTTACTACGCCCGTCGGGGAGAGCACTGAGCATCACCAGACTGAAGTAGTATGAAAACAGCTTAAACAGTTTCAAACTGACCAAAACTAAACGTCGAATCACATATGACTAACCTCGGGTTCCACCAAAATTTTAAGAGCAGATTAAATCTATCACGCTGATAGTTGCTATGCACCAGCCAATAGGATGGCCAGTTGCTTAGTTACTATCAGAGTGATAAAGTTATCGCGTTGATTGAAGTTTGGTGGAACCCGAGGTAAGTCTCAGTCAGTTTTGAATTTTTTTTAGGCTGTTTTCATATAATACGAATTTAGCCTGGCGATGCCCAGCGTTCTCTCTGACATGCCTGGCATGCCTTATTAGTTATTATGCATGAGAACCAACAATACAGCTCAAGAACAGCGAGAATGGAGTGGCGACGAGTAAGGAAACTGGGCGATGTTCAAGTGCGAAAATGGAATGGTTAACGTGAGTCAATCGTTTTCTTCTGTACCTACATCGACCCAAATCTGCATAAGGAAGGGAATGGTGGTGGAATCGTTACTGTAAAATGTACGGCTTGAGGTCCCCTTTATGAGACTAAGGACAACAATATATTTTCAATTTCAATATTTATTTCAACCATCAAAATGTTAACATGGCAGTCAATAGTAGGTATATACATAAATATAGTTCAAATATTTAACATTTAACATAAATCTTTTACACGCTCAACAAGTATTCACACGTTGACAATTTCACATGTTTCAGTTTTGAAGTTCACACTTCATGTAGGTACTCATCTAGTGAGTAGAAGGAATGTTGCAATAAAAGTTTCTTGACGTGGACTTTGAATTCCTTTGGTGGTCTGGTTTTCACATGGTGTGGAAGTTCATTGTAGATATAGCTTAACGCCCTAGAAGTCTGCATTACGTCTCGTCTTCTCAAGTCGGTGGAGGGGTATCCGGAGGGCTTCCCCATTTCTTGTTTTATGTGAGTGCACATCGGACTGTTTTTGGAAAGCAGGCAGGTGGTTGTGCATGTGAGTAGTGTACAGCAGTACCTATGTATATGTACACCGATGATATTGTCAATATATCCTCCTTCTTGAAAAATTCTCTGCAGCTCTGTTGATAACCCAGACTACACAATATCCTCATGGCTTTTTTCTGTAAACGCAATATCTTGATGGCTTCTGAAGAAGCTCCCCAGAGCATGATGTCGTATGTTGCTAGGCTGTGGAAATGTGCAAAGTAAGTGATTCTGGCTATCTGGTGGATCGCTCTTGTCTTCATTCTTCTCAGAGTGTAAAGTGCAGAGCTGAGCTTTCTGCTGGTTTGGCTTATGTGGAAGGACCACGACAGTCTGCTGTCAAGGTGGGGCCTCAGGAACTTCAAGGTATGCATCTCCCCCTGCACTCTTGAGAAAGTGAGTATAGGTATGCGTCTTGTCCTCGTTGATCTTCATTTTGTTTGTGTTGAACCAAGCTCTTGCATCGTCCATGATGTTGTGCAAATTGCGAGAGAGCTCCAATTGATCTCTCCCTTTCATCAAAAAGGATGTATCAGCGAACTGGCAGCTCATCCAAGCTCTCACGTTCCTTGGTAAATCATTCATAAAAATGATGAAGAAGACTGGCCTCAGGATGGAGCCCGGCGGTACACCCGTGGAGGTGACTTTTGACTCGGAGATCTCGCCGTTCATGATGACCACCTGTTTACGGTTTGCCAGGTATGAGGCCACCAGTTGGTATAGCAAGCCTCTAACTCCATAGTGTCTTAGTTTCCTTAAAAGTGTATGATGTTGAACTGAGTCGAAGGCTTTACTAAGGTCGCAGAGAGCTATCTGAGCCTCATCTCGATCATCCAGCGCCTCCGTGATCTTCTCAAAAACTTCCAGTAGGGCACTTGTTGTTGATTTTTTGTGTCTGAATCCGTGTTGCGATCTAGTTAGAAATTTGTTCTTCTCGAAGAACTTCACTAGACGATTTTTGATTGCTGTTTCGAATATTTTGGAAAATGTCGGAAGAATTGATATTGGGCGGTAGTTATCCAAACTGGTTGAGTCTGTTTTTTTTTTGAATAAGAAGAGGTATCACCTTGGCCTGTTTGAGTTATCCTGGAAAAATTTCTTCTCGAAAACATTTATTCACAAGAAGAGTTACTGGAGATGAGATTTCGTTTTTTATTTCCTTTAGTGCTTGCGATGAAAATCCATAGATATCTTGTGTACGTTACCCTTCCATTGAATTGATTATTTTCTCGATTTTTTCTTCAACCTCAAAGAAGTAACAAGACTTGGAGTTATCAATGTTGAGGTTTCTAGAGATGTCCAGTGGTTGATGTCCTGTTTCTGGAATACTTCTCGCTGTCCTCTCTCCAATGCTGCAGAAGTAATTATTGTTTACGTCATTTGCCGACGGTGTTGTACTGCATGATGTTCTCCTGCTCTTCTTAGAAGTTGCTTCACCATTGATGATCTCCCAAATTGCCTTTTGTTTGTTATCAGAATTGGTTACGAATTCAGCATTTTTTCTTCTGCGGGTTTCTTTGATCATTTGGACATATTGCTGTTTGTATGTCTGATACGCTCTTCTTGATTCGGTGTCTCTTTTTACTTTGAAGACAGTGTCTAACGCATCGAGGATCCCCTTCATATTTCTTAGTTTTTGCGTGTACCAGGTGTTCTTGTTTTTTTAGTGTTTGTGAACTTTTTTCTTTGGATAGGGCCGCAGTCGTCGAAGAGCTTCTGTATCGTGTTGTGGAAAACTGTAAAAGCTGCAGCAGCTGAATTTTCTTCGATGAATTTCCAGCTTATTTTTTATAGTTCAGTCGTGAATGCGCTGATGTTGGACTAATTGAGGTCTCTGTATTGGATCATTTCGTATGTTGTTTCAGCATGACGACTCAGTTTTTTCACTGCAGCCAGCTGTCCCAAGTGGTCGGACAAGTTTAGGCTGATAGTTTTCGTATTTATTACATTTGATTCTATAATATTTGAAAATATATTATCAATACATGCCGCTGTTATGTTTGTTATTATCCTCGATGCCTCATGGAATAACATTTTCGATCCATAAGCCTCTTGCAGATTCAACAAACAGCTCTAATCCTTATAATTATTCTTTTGATACATCTATGTTGAAGTCCCCAGCAACAAAATAGTCACTATTTTGGGAATTGTTTGAGATCATGCTCAGAATCATTTCGAGTTTTGTAATAAATACTTCTTGGTTCCCAGGAAGTGGTTCCTAAAGTGGTAACTTGTAGTTAAAAGATTGCTCTATCGAGCACCACAAGAAATTCCGAAATCGGCCAATGATTTCTCGAGAAATTGTCAATTTATCCGAAACAAAATTTCAGGGTGATCCCTAGACCATTTTGGGTGTGTACTGCAAATGTGTCTATACTGACTGGATATAGGTGCGCTCAGTCAGCTTATTTAGCCGCAAGTTTTAATTTTAGTTAGGGTGGCTCATAATAGCCAATGGGCGTCGCTGCGCTTGCGACTAAAATTAAAACTTGGGGCTAAATAAGCGCTGACTGAACGCACCTTAAGAAGCTTGGCCGGTTTTGACGTGAATAGTTGAAGCCGAGATTTGACAATCCCGACGGGCAAAGTGTCATCGTCCGCGACCTGTAACCATAGTGACGTTCAGTCGGAGCACGCTTGAAACTCTTGTTCAGATTTTTGCTGCCAGAGAAAAGTGATTGAATAATGCGTGTCCAGAAGCAGGGCGGGCCATCCGGGACTACAAAATGTAAGTTATCTACTTACCTGCCTTCTTAGACCTAAGGAATTATGAGAATTATGCCTCAACGAAAAGAGATATCGATGCAAACGCCAGACGAATGTGTACGTGTTCACCATATAAAGTTAACCAATGATTTTTGTCACTTGGCAGCCATCTTTGATCTGCTATTTTGAATTTCTCTGAAAGTGGCCAGATTTCAGTGGAATTTGCAGGCGATATTAACTTTATCAAAATACATCCGATTTTGGTCGAATGATGCTCTGCCGCCATCTTGGCCGCCATATTTAAAGCTCTTAGTAGTGTAACGATTTTCATGAAACTTGGAACGTCGTACCCTTTTATTGGCTAGTAGGTACGATCATTCTGATTTTCAAGCCAAATTTTGGCCGCCATGTTAACATCCCCTAGTTAACATCTTGCGTTCACTAATTCTTCAAAAAGAAAGTGGGCTACTGAGCCTCATGCCCATGAGGCATATTTGCTTGTTCCTCATCCTTAAAAAATTTCTGCTTTGAAAAAGTTCTCTTGATCAGTTTTCTAATGATCTCTTTGAATCGGTTATCACATTATTTCTCTATGTCAATAAAGCGGTTGCAAAAAAAATTTTTGTGAAATAATTTACAATTTGTTTGAATTCATCTTGAAAGGATCTATCGAAATATAAACAATAACAAAGTCGTTACAGGACTACCGCTATGTATTTTGTTGACGTTCAACAAAAAACAAGGTACAAGACCCAGAGCTTGAAAAAACCCATCCGGTCGAAGTCGTATATTGGACCAAAATGAATGTGATTACTTTCAATTTGCAAGTCGGCTCCGTTCGTGTCGGCGCCGCCTGGCCATTAAGAGGAATCTTGAATGCCGTGAAATTCGAATGAAGCCCGTGCGATTTTAGTGTCTAAATGACGATAATACGCTCCCCGAGTCGCTTTTCCACGCATGACATTGTCAATTTTTCAAAGATTCCGACATTTTGACGTCGACTTCACAGGCAACATACCTTTTCTTCTGTTTTACACCAGATAAGAAGGCGGTAAGCCTAGAATATTAAACTAGAAAATTTGCCCAGGTTCCTCGGATCACAGTTGATCTGGATAATGTACACCAGCTTTAATAAAAGAGTCAAGAGCAAGAGTTAATATTTGGAACTATTGCCAGTATTGCCACCTGGAACATTTATTTTTATACTCCAATAGAAAAAATGTATAAGTAGGTATGAGGTAGATAGTAGATAGGTAGGTACACTTACGAGAAACTGCTAAAAAGCTAACCGGTAAAAAATGTGGTATTTTGGGCGGACCTTTTCTCTTTGAAAAATGTGGTGGAAAGCCTGCGAGTCTTTTTAGCGCCAAGATTTTTCCTTTTAGTAGGAGCACACCCTTGTCGGATAGATCTAAGACCTCGCTTATGCTTTCGGCCATAAGCTACATCCACCCCGTGTTTTAAAAGCGTTCATTTCTCTTTATTACAGGTAGGTGCTAGAGAGATATATACGACACGAAATTGCCACTTCAACGCAACATCTCTTGTTCTTTTCTCGCCCACTTGGTGTCTGGCGTGGTAACATCTCAGGTTTCAGGACTTTAGTATCGTTGTAAAATGTGTTTTTAAACGAAAAATTATAACATTCATAATCGAGATAAACAAATTAATTATTCAAGTTGGAAAAGAAACAAATTTGAGACTTTTCATAGGTACGTATACGTAGTATTAAGGTAATAGAGGTAGCCATTAGCGATATTTCTGATGCTGTTGTGAGAGTGTTTGGTGCTGCATAGTTCGGTAACCGCAGGCTCCAATTTTGAGAGTGGTGTGTTTTTGCCGGAGCCATCTCCGAGGAAATGGATGTTGGCGGATTTGTGAACTTGGCGTATCTGAGTTTTCTTTTTCTTGTCAGCTCCGATCTCCTCGCCGTTCCCTCTGACTTTTCCGGTGAACTCTAAAGTTAATTCTGTTTAAAGTCACTTTATACAAAACGAAATAAGAGAGATTTATTTCACAAACTATTTTGTTGCAGAAGTATCATTAAATTCCCACAGAAAAAATGCTCTAACAAGAACCTAGGAAGGAAGTTCATGAACTAACTAAACTTCTCTCATTACCTACCTTCTCCCGTGGAAACTTAATTGCTATGCGATGGCGAAGATCTTAATTAAGTAGGTACTCGTTAATTTCAGCAACCAGGCACTAAAACCTTACATTATTTCTATACTGTAATCAAATGGATTTGTGATTCAGGCAGGCTTGACGTTTTTAACCGCCGTTACGTTGTCGCGATAGAGTTATGGCTGATGGCCCTTTGATCGCGAGTTAGGGGGCTAGTAGTAGTATGTCTGGGTGGCGTCCACACTCACATGTGACATTTCCTCTCCCCTGAAATGCCGACCCGAAAACATTTAGGCAAGGGAGAAATGTCACACGCGACAGTATGTCTGAGCAAGTCGAATTAGGTCTTGACAGCGACATTCATCCGAAATCAGTAATTATAATCAGTTCCACGGCTTTTTTCATCAGAGTAAGCAATGGATTTTGTGTGTGTTGGTACCGAGGTTGGTACCAGGCTAACGTCGTTGCAGCCATTCGTGTAGATGTGGTGTGCCATGTCCAGAGGTTATATGGAAATTGATAAGTTTCATGTTGAGAAAATCTCCCAACACAATGCACTCACGCGTCGTGTCTCGCCTCGTACAGTCCAGCTTCATGAATTAATGTTCTTCTGAGAAAGATAATACTCCAAATGTCCAATTTGCTGGGTAAGGGATTGAAATGTTTTAAAAAAATTGTTCTTGGAAAGAGAATTCAATTTCCTTCAATTTGATGTATCACCTTATTCTGTGTGACTATAAAGCGAGGGGGTAACCACTCATGCAATATGTGGGACACCTTGTTTGCAATATGTGTGCAATACGTGTGCAATATGTGTGCAATACGTGTGCAATATATGCAATAAGTATGCAATAAGTATGCAATAGGTTGCAATAGTATGCAATAAGTATGTAATAGGTTGCAATAGTATGCAATAAGTGTGCAATAAGTATGCAATAAGTATGCAATAAGTATGCAATAAATATGCAATAAGTATGCAATAAGTGTGCAATAAGCATGCAATAAATACGCAGTAGAGCACATCGCGCATGCTTGGATGTCACCATATCGTAAGTGTGGTGGACTCGAGTGGTTTCCACCTTGGGGACTTGACGTGTCATACCTTTTTGGATTACCCACAACACAGCATGAAAATAAGCCATCATACGTTTTTGTATCGAGTAGCTTAAGACCGTTATCTTGGAAAAACCGCGCGAAATGTGTGATTCTTGTGGTTTGTATTTTTTTTGCTCTTATTGGAAAAGTGCAACTGAATAAAATGAAACAACAGAATTTACCGTAAACATCGTTTAGCACCGTTTTTTGACAGGTCTCGTTACTCCAAATATGGCAGTTCATAGTTCAGCTATGGCAAATTTCTTTATTCAACATTTTCGAGTACACCCGATGATGTTTCAAACCGAACTTCACGTCATTGTCTTTCTAGCGTCCTTTACTAGAAATGCTGCTCTTAGCGGCATTCCGTCTGTCCGTCTGTCCATCGGTCTAACTGTCTGTCTTATCAATTAATTGCCCCTGAACGAGAAGACCTAGCGAAAATCGACTTCTTGTGTGTAACATGTGGGGTCACCGGAGAATTTAAGGAAAAAAAATTCTTAAACCGTCGCCATCTTGGTCCGCAATGTCAAATTTTTTCAAAAGTGATCCGATTTTCATGAAACTTTTTTTTTTAGTTTTTCTTGGTACAGCAAATCTGCCCATCGATCGGGCAATAAGCATATTTTTTTAAACATCACATGACATGTAGAAGCTGCTCCAGTGAGTAGCCTCCAATAATGAATAATAAATATTATTTCATAACAAAATGACATACAATACATAATTAAAATCATATTAAGATGAAAGAATGTACAATGCGACTGTTGACACTTGGGTGATTGCTTCGTTATCTGAGTCCATCAACCAGGTCGATTGGCTGAAGACGTTTCAGTCTCCGTACTACGTCACTTTGGTCAAGAGTTGGTTGGCAAGCGTGTTCGGATGCGATGACATTCTGTCGCTGTATCTCGTACTGAAGTGATGAATGATATCCTCCATAGACACTTGAAGATTAATTTCCATTCGTTTGTAATTTTGTCCTATTGGATGAAATTATAATTCGGCGAATTTTGAGGGGTTAAGGACGATGGGTAAAATTTTTTTCTTTGTTAACGCACAACGTTTAACAAAAATAATTTCCATGTGACACGTCAATATGGCGCAAATCGTGGAACTAACATAAAAACTATCAGTTTCAGTGCATACACAAGACACGACTAGGTTCCAATTTTCATCAAAATCGGACCACTTTAACCAATTTCAACATGGCGGACAAAATGGCGGCGGATCAAAAAGAAAACATTGAAATCATACTTTTACATATAAAACATGAGTGTATTCCAAGTTTCATGAAAATCGGATCACTTTTGAGAAAATTTGACGTTGCGGATCAAGATGGCGACGGTTTGAGAATTTTTTTTCTTAATACCATTCTCCGGTGACTACATGTTACACACAAGACATCAAAATGCCGCTAAGAGCAGCATTTCTAGTAAAGTACGCTAGAAAAACAATGACGTGAAGTTCGGTTAGTATAAATATCATCGGGTGTACTCGAAAATGTTAGATAAAGAAATTTGCCATAGCTTACCTAACTATGAACTGTCATATCTATAGTGAATTTTGTTGTTAAATTTTATTTAGTTCCATTTTTCCAATTGGAGGTACCGTTGATGAAAAAAATACAAACCACAAGAACTACAATCATATACAGAGGGGTGCATAAAAAACGGCCACCGCTGTAGCATCGTTACTCCTTATCCGATCTTCAAAATTGAAGAACCAGTTTAAATGGTTTTATGTCTTCTATGATTCGACAGTGAAAATCTTTTTTTTTTGTTATGATGCTTCTGAGCACTGATAGTCAACTTTTGTTTTTCAAATGGCAACAATATTTTTTTAATTTCTTTTTTGATTCCTTATGCTTATCTGAATATAATGCTGCATCAATATCACACATTTTATTATTAGACACGAAGAAAAAAAATTGAAACTGCGAAACTTTTACACATCACAGTAGCATCACAACACCCACAATATGCACGCGATCTGGTAGGCTGGGTGCAAAATGATGTTCAAAAGCACATAGTAGGTCAGGCGTTTGATTTTTCAAAATGTAAATGTCAAAATGTTTTCAAAATCCAAAAGAAGCTGTCCGTCTCTAAGACGTCTTTATTCTCTATTTTTAGCTCATTATTTCACACATTTTTAAGTAGGTATTGTGACCTGTCAGGACAAAAACGTCTTATTGATTTTTCATTTCCATAATACACACTTGAACAGATAAAATAGTAAGCTAAAAATAGAGAATAAACAAATCTTAGAGACGGACAGCTTCTTTCGGATTTTGAAAACATTTTGACATTTACATTTTGAAAAACCAAACGCCTGACCTACTATGTGCTTTTGAACATCATTTTGCACCCAGCCTACCGGGTTGCGTGCATATCGTGGGTGTTCCGACGCAACTGTTGTGTGTGAAAATTTCGCAGTTTAATTTTTTTTTCTTCGTGTTCAATAACAAAAAGTGTGATATTGATGCATCATTATATTCAAATAATTGTAAGGAATCCGAAAAAAAATTTCAAAAATATAGTTGCCACTTGAAAAACAAAAATTAACTGTCAGTGCTCAGAAGCAGCAAAATAAAAAAAAATTTCTATTGTCGAATCATAGGAGGCATTATACCATTCAAAATGATTTTTGAATTTTGAAGATCGGATGACGATGCTACAGTGGTGGCCATTTTTTATGCACTCCTCTTTATAGCGCGGTTTTTCCAAGATGGCGGCCTTGAGCTACTCGATACAAAAACGTATCATATGGCTTATTTTCATGCTGGTGTTGTGGGGAATCCAAAAAGGTATGACACGTCAAGTCCCCGGGGTGAAAACCAAAATCGTGATTTTTGGCTCCTGGCTCATCGACTAATACCAGTTACCTGTTATTATTCTTTGCAGTTTTTCATCATTGTTCAATTGTTGTATAATCGCTCCTTTTCTACATTTACCTCGAGATTTGCCTATCTACGTCAAATTAGTGTTGAAGGTATGGGAAATATAAACTGTAGGCTGTTTGTATAGGTTACCTCCCTGCAGGTATTTACCTACATGTAGGTATTTAAGTGCCGGTTACCGTGTTATTTTGATGGCAATTAGTGATGCAAAATGTATGCAATATGCATGCAATACATGCAATATTTATGCAATATCCATGCAATATGGATGCAGTACATGCAATAGTTATGCAATATCTATGCAATACACGCAATATTGATGCAATACATGCAATATTCATGCAATATATGCAATATTCATGCAATACATGCAATATTCATGCAATACATGCAATATTCATGCAATACATGCAATATTTGTGCAATATTGCATGTGTGGGACACCTCAAGTCCTAGTGGTTACCCCCTCGCTATAAAGTAGGTGGTGTGTTGTTAAATTTTGAAATTGAGGTGGAGAAGAGTAATGGGGTGAATTTGGGTAGCACTTTTTCCACAGAAAATTCTTATCTTCGATGCTATCTAGAATGATACTGCTTAAACTGAAGAGAATTGAGGAGTCCAGAATATTAATCTAATAAATGGGGCACTCAGAGAATTTTTGTCGAAGTCGAATAACGACCAAAATAACAGGGAATTTTTTTGAACTTCTGACACGGTATGTTCAAAGTGGTGCTGATCATTTATTTTATAAGAAACAATTCATTTCCAGTAGCGCAAAGCAGAAGTTCTTAATTTATTGGAGGATTAACGCCAGATTTCAGGGGTTGATACGCAAGAAACACTTGATCAGCCACATTCAAAATATACCGTGTCAGAAATTCAAAAAAATCCCCGTTTATTTTGGTCACTCCTCGACTTTGAGTTTTCAGTCATTTTTCGAAATAATAATAGGGGTGGTTCTAAAAATAAGGGTCCATGAGATATTTTGACCAGTCCGGAATTATGGCAAGTATAACCCTAGAAGCACCTCATGGCGTCACAATAGATCCACCTTCTGCTTATTTAAGGCAGTAATTGCTATAAATAAGTTCCGTGACCACCGGCAATCCACCCCCTTTAGAGGGTGAACCGTTGAGCTTAGGGGGATTTGCGCAATGATCAGTGCCGGATTTAGGAATGTGGAGGCCCTGGGGCGACAGTATTTTGTGGAGGCCTCAAGTTGAACTTTTAGGAATAATACTAAGAATAATAATCATAAATAAGGTGTTTCTTTGGTAAATTTGAATTTGTGGAGGCCCTAAATTCGTAGTAACATGTGGAGGCCCCAGGGCGGTCGCCCCTGTCGCCCGTGCTCAAATCCGGCACTGGCAATGATAAAGTTTGATCACCCCAACAATGGCTACAAGATATTGAAATTTGAGCCAAATTCCCCGAGAAGCCAACTGCCATAAGGAATGTGCGGGATCCTTTGCCAATGTATGTTCTAGATGTCCCCCTTGATATAAAAATCGATTCGTTTTTGCTCGACGAGATATTGACTAGAAATCAGGACTTATTGCATCAGGTGGATAGTTTTCTAATGATCGCCCGGTATGATTACCCCGTCCAGTAATACATCATGTTCGTTTGGATTCAAATCATCAAACCCCGCTTTCCGTACTCCCCCCCCCTCATCTTTATAACTTAGGACCCGTATATCATACGTCCGCTTCTCTTGCGCGCAATGGGTCGTTGGACCGTCGACTCAGCGAATTCCTGCTCTCGGGGTCGACACCTTCGTCCGCCGGATGTGTGGTGCTGATGCTAGCGTTACACAGTGTCACAGCTTGGCACTAATTGCCCATTTCCATACTCCGTGCCAACTCATTGCTTACACTTACTGCCTTTCGCCGACAAACAAAAACTCAGAAAATCAATCACCGTAGACGCTGGTAGAGCAGAAACCATAATATTATTATGTTCCCCATTCCTACCTATACCTTTATTACGCACAACAGTTTTTTCCGTTCCGAATCCAGCGCGTTATTTCTGTCTATCCAGCCAAACGAAATTGAATATGCCTTAAGCTTAGTTTATGATGAGCGATTTTTTGCCGCGATTTGAGCTGAGCTGAGCGGAGCGGAGCGATTTTTTTGCCTAGGCCAATTACGATGCGGGGACGTGACATCATGAATGGACGGGATTGGTCCAGACAAAAAAAAATCGCTCAGCTCAGCTCCGCTCCGCCGGGTATCGCTCATCATAAACTGACCATTATATTGCATTATAGGAAATCCCGGGAGTTATCCCGGCGAAACTGGGAGTTTATAAGAAGAGAGGAGGATTTTAAAAGTCGGCGCCTTCTCTCGCAACCGTAAACTTTTTTAATAAAAGTAATAAAACAATAACTTTCCTTTTCTTTCTTCCTCCTAGCTAAGTAGATATACGGGGTGTATTGATGGAGGGACGAATAACCATATAGAAACCTTAGATGCCGTTGAGATTGGCTAAGAAGTTTTTTTTTATCCACTTTTTGTTTTCTTTGTCACTTCCGTCACTTAACTTTGGAACAGTAGCTATAATTTTTTTTTTTGAGGACTTGAAGGTAGAGCGTGAGCCAAGCCATTGCTCTGTCAAATGTGTGTTTATGAGTTATTCGCAAAACGCAAAAAACGAGCCAAAAAAAAGTGCAACAAAGCTGCATGGAGTCGAATCAACGTAAATGAGGAGTCTAGGGCTTGTTCTCCGCCATCTATTCTGGGACAGCCGCTATAGCCAAAATTCAATAAACTTGTAATTTACGATGAAGACTTAGAGATTTATAAAGCTGGCTATACAAATCAAGTATACTAGCCTCTGCTGACTGTATGTATGATGACCTATTCAAAAACTTAAAAAAAACATTCCGTCGAGCCAAACCCTCTTTGAACTAAATCAGCAATAATTAACCGAGAGCTCCAGCACAAGAACACACGTACGGGCGGAAGTTTCTGCTCCACGGAATATTAATCTGAGAAAGGGAAAGGTCCGCAAAAACGATTTAGCACCACCGGTTGTACAAGAAGTTGTGGAAGTTTTTCTGCGTAATTTACGACCTTTGATTGAATGAGCTTGATTAAAAGCCGGATAATTGTCTCATTCCTGCTATTCGACATTACGACTCATAGAATTTTTTAAATCTGAATAAGTACATGCCCCGAAAAATGATTATAATAATAAGGATAGTTTAAGAGGAGCACGTCGATCATTTCGTTGTGGCGCATATGAAAATTGAATTGTCCTCGGAATTGTCACTTTTATTCAACGTCAATAATGTTACGTTTTTTGCGTACGGGTCCGAATATAATTGAGACGATTGTTTAAAAACACACACTGTTTATAACTTACAATAAATACACGCCAGCAATTATTTACTTAGGAATATCGCTGTGATTATCGCTTCTTTTAATTTGATCGCTACCACTTCGCATTCCAATTTTTAACTACTCGTGAGCTGACGGTTGATGCCTTATATACCGACCAATTCATCTCGAATGTTCCATGCATTCTCCAGCAGTTTTCTCAGTGACCCGGCATACGATTTCCAGACGACTCCCGAATAATCACACACCTTTTGCGTTTAATTCTAATTCAACCGTGCATCTAGAGCCGGCGCCGCTGCCAAATGGACAGATGTGTCCTGATCGAGCGTTTGAATCTCCCCATTCAGTTTCACGTACACGCACGCTCTGGAATGCACAAGAACACTCCGCACTTGTACACTGCGATCTAATGGATGGAAGAATCCAGAAAGATCGCTTGTTTACCAGTTGTTCTTGTTTGCACGGAATCACCGCTCGTAACACTGCCCCCTTTTAAGCCTGTCGAATAGGCTTATCGTTACTCTTGGAGTAACGTGCAAGGCGATCAAAATGGACAACTAACATCTTAGCTCTTGGGGCTCGCTGGATTCTGCACACGACGTCATTGATCTTCTTGACTACCGTGTACGGTTCTTCCCACGACAGATGCAACTTCGGAGACCTTTCCTTCTGGCGTTGAGGATTGTACAACCAGACCAGGCCACCTGCTTGGAATCCCGTGGAGTTAGCCTTCAAGTCATAGCGGGTCTTCATTCGGTCGGTGGCGACTCGAATCCGTTTCCGAACCAACTCATGGATGTCGCACATTCTTTGCCTCAGGTCCTCGACGTATTCAGGGATGTCTTTAGGATCATTCTATGACGTGTCAAATTGTAAATCGCAGGGGAGGCGAATCTCTTGGCCAAAAAGAACACGCGCCGGGGTTTCCCCCGTCCGTGGTGTCGTGAATGGCAGCGCGATACGCCATTAGGAATATCGGCAGATGACGATCCCAGTCCCGCTGATGCTCGTCGACGACCTTTGACAGGTGCTGCTCCATCGTCCGGTTGAATCGTTCAACCATTCCGTCGGACCGTGGGTGAAGGGGCGTCGTCCTGGTCTTCTGTATCCCGAGTAGAGTACAGATACCTTGGAACTCGTTGGACTCGAAGTTTCGACCCTGGTCTGAGTGTAATTCCAAAGGTACTCCGAAACAGCTAATTAGATTGTCCACCAGCATCCTTGCCACTGTAGAAGCCTCTTGGTTGGGTAGGGCGTACGCTTCCGGCCACTTGCTGAAGTAGTTCATGGCAACCAGGATGTATCTGTTGCCATCTTACGTTGTCGGGAACGGGCCAGCCACATCGATCGCGATGCGTTCAAAAGGTGCTCCAATATTGTGAGTCTTCAGCTCCCCTTGGCTGCGAGTTCTTGGTCCTTTGCTGCCCGCACAAATCTTGCACTGGCGACACCATGTTTCCACGTCGTTCCGGCAGTTCACCCAGTAGAACCGCTCGCGCACTTTGGCCAACGTCTTGTTCACCCCAAGGTGCCCTCCAGTGACGCCATTGTGCATCTCCTTCAGGACCTCTTTTACTCTCTTCTTGGGAAGCACTAGTTGGACCATCTCCTTTTTCCTATCAGGACTCTTCCAGACTCTCTTCAGCAGCCCATTCCCTATCCTCAGAGATTCCACTGTGGCCAAAGAGCCTTGAATTCGGGCCCTTCACCAGAGATCTCGGCCCACTCTGGTCTGTCCTGGCCAAGTTCTTTTCTTTCAGCAAGCGTACCGATGGCTGGGTCCTCATGCTGCTCCTTCTTGAGCTCAGCCGTAGTCCAATTCCTTGGAGTTTCGACAACGATTGCCTTGACTTCGACGTTCGTATTCTGCTTGTTCACCCTCTTGTCGTGCCTGCAGTCCTCGTTGCGTGGTCTTTGAGAAAGACCATCCGTTGCCATTACCATGACTCTTTCCCGGGTGATGTTGACTTCCTCGATCAGCAGCTCCCCGTTCCAGCAAGAAATGGTCTGCTTGACCTCTTCGATCAGCAGCCTCCCGTTCCAGCATGAAGCGTTCTGCTGGAGCGTATCGTCGCCTGCAGTCGCGTTGCAGATGTCCATCTCTTCCACTATCCAAGCAACGTGATCTTTCTCCTCTACGATAGCTTTCTCTCGGTTGGTGACTTTCTCGATCAGCAGTTTCCCGTTTCGCTATAGAACGGTCTGCTGAACTCGACCATTGCCTGCAGTCCCGACGAAGATGTCCCGATCTTCCACAGCCAAAGCAACGCGGCCTTCCCCCAGCTCTTGGCTCGTCTTGGGATTTGTTCCTAGACAAAGCGTTGAGGATTTCCCCATACATTTCCTCGATCGATTTCTCGGCAGTATGTGAAGCTCCGGATTCCTCAACGCCCACCGCCTTGACTTGACGACTGCACTGATGTTTGACTGCATCAATGCAGACTGCCTGAGTCAATGCGTCGCTGATGTCGACCGGGTTTTTGATCATCAGCATCTCACGCAGTTCTTGGTCCCTAATTCCATAGACAGAGTTATCTCTCATGATGTCTGTCAAGACGAGCGCTGGGTCATTGGGTACGCTGAAAGAGTCAGTCTTTGGACATCAGTTGCAAATTCCTGTAGGCTCTCTCAGCTTCTCCGCGTTCTTGCCGAAAAATTAGCTTGGTGAACGTGCCGTCCGCGATGGTCCCCATAGCGGAGTTCCAGAACCTTGAGAAGCTTCTGTAAGTCTTTCTGCTCACTCTCCGGAAGCGTCTGCAGCAGCTTTAACGCTGGACCCCTCAAAGCAAGGGTGAGTGCCTCAGCTTTATCTTCGTCATTACATCCGCTCACCTCGGCAACAACGTCAAATTGCCTCTTCTAGGTCGTCCATGAGCTACTTCCATCGAAGTTTGGCAGTTTCACCCGATGATTACCTGCCAAAGCTGCCATCGGGGCCACCGTATTACTTACGGCGATACTCTGGACACGTCGTTTGAGCTGCACCATGTTTGCCTCAATTGTTGCAATTTTTTCTGCTAGCTTCTTGATATTGCCGTCGAGGTATCGCTTATGTTGTTCCATAGCCGCCATCAGCTCTTACAGACGCTTCTTCTCTTTTTCTTTCTCTTCTTGACGCTCCTTTTTCTGCTCTTCTGAATAGAACATTCTTCAACTGCAGAACGAGAGCCGCAATGTCTTTGGCTCTTCTCTTCGACATACTTCTTATATCCGGCACTCACGAATCAATTCCAATATTTCCGAACACTTGTAGTCGCAGGCCGAATTATTCTTAATTATAACGCTTTCTGACACCAAATGTCACGTATTTAATAATAATAATAATAAATGTCTTTATTCAGAAAAAGAAGTGCACCGGTGGAGCGTAGTTCAGGTGGACAAAGTTTGAATAAACCTTGCCCTCTGTTCTTCCACTCAACTCCACGCAGGGACTAACCAAAACAAAAAGATAAATAAATAAATAAATCAACAATTATTCCTATCAAATAAACTCACAATTCAAAACAGTTTCATATAAGAAATAAATAAAATTCATACAACAAGGAGAATGACACAGTAACTTAAAAATTCTGATAATAATGGGCACGTACATTGAGCTATAGGGATCTAAATAGGTAGGCGCCTGGCAGGAAAAGGAGGGTTGTTCAAAATGTGGAACATTGATTTTCGAATAGCACAGTGAACAGGGCAGCACGAAATGATTTGATGACGAAATGACGAAATGATTTCGCGTACGGGTCCGAATATAATTGAGACGATCGTTTTGAAACACACACTGTTTATTACGGCGTACCTACTACGTACAATAAATACACGCCAACAATTATTTACTCAGGCATATCGCTGTGATTACTACTTGCTTTAAATCCGCTCGCTACCACTTCGAATTCGAATTCATAACTGCTCGTGAGGCGACGATTGATGCCTTATATAGGTCCGATTAATTCATCTCGAATGTTCCATGCATTCTTCAGCAGTTTCCATAGTGAGCCGGCATACGGTTTCCACAATACGTTTAAGAATAGACTAAGGAATTTTCTGATGGATGAATGTTTCTACAGCCTAAATGAATTCCTTGGGTTGTAAATACAATGTGTCTGTACTTGTTCCTTCGTGTAAATCTGTGTATTTTTGTTATACCTACTTTAATTATTTGACGTGCCTACCTATACTGATGTATACATTTTCTGAGGCTAACAAATTGATTTGATTTGTTTTGATTTGATTTTATTTGAATCCGAGCTACGACTGCAGCACAGGTTTGAAGCGTTCCCAAACTTTCGGCCACCATTATACCTATTACGTACCCACCTAACATAAAGGTTAATTCAAAACACCCAGATGCAGCATTTGAAGAAAATAGATAGAGACGCAATAACCACCTACTGAATCTACAGAAAAGAGATAGTGGTTACGTAATTGACTTCGCTTCGCCGGGAGCGCTTTTTCAAATAAGTGTTAATTTACGATGTGCATTGTTCCATTTTCGCAGTCTTACTACTTAGGTAGGTATGCTGTTTCCACGTGCAATTAGACGGAGAATGGTGGAGGGAATCTAATGAGAGAAATTTCTCAGACTACACTACCTAAGTGGACTTTATTGAAAAATTCAGGAGAGACGTCTTTATAAGACATTAAATTAAACGAGTATTAGAGAAAATTATAATGAAATTGAAGAAATGTCCTTTATCTCTGATAGTGGGGTGGTTAACGATAATTTTTCAGAGGAACTTTGCATTTTGTGATAAAACCATGAAACTTGGCATACAGGGTGGTGAAAATTTCGATGCTCACCATTGGTATCTTCGAAACGGTAAGAGATACGAGGTCGGTTAAATTAAAAAAAAGTTGCGCATTTTTGTGGGGATTGCGAATCTGGAAAGAGACTTCGAATATTTTGATTGGTTCCCGATTTATCACGAAAAAACTGAAAATTCTGATTTCAGAAATTATTTTTCATCTTCCCAACCATTCAAGCTATTTTGATCAAACTTAGTAGTTTTAGGTATTTGACCACTCCGAGTCGAATAACGTTGACAGAAATTTTTCAGGCCTTCTGGATTTCAAATTATGATAGTCAACTTTTCTTTTTCTTATGGCCGCCATATTGGATTTTTGCACTAATAGATAGAGAAAAAAATTAGTTTTCCGAATTAGTACCCAGCATGTTCTGTTTATGACATTTTTAGCGTTAAATTTTGATTTTTTTGTAAATTATTGACAAAATCGAGAATGCTTTGAAAAACAATTGAAATATTGTCCATAGCAACAACAAACAAGCGAATACGCCTCATGGGCATGAGGCTCAGTAGCGCACTTCCTTTTTGAAGGATTAGTGAACGCAAGATGTTAATTAGGGTTCTACTGTTTTTTGGGCCGAAATTTCAATATGGCGGCCAAAATAACGTCAGATTCATGAAATTTGGCTTAAAAATCAAAATGATCGTACTATAGACAAGGGTGAGTTCCAAAGTTTCATGAAAATCGTTCCACTAATGAGAGATTTCAATATGGCGGTCAAGATGGCGGCAGAATGTTGGAATTTGGCTAGAGAATAAGAATGATCATACGAAACAAAGGTGAGTCCCAAGCTCCATGAAAATCGTCAAGTGATAAGAAATTTCACTATGGCGGCCAAGATGGCGGCAGAGCATCATTTGTCCAAAATCGAATGTATTTTGATGAAGTTCACATCGCCTGTAAATTTCACTCAAATCGGACCACATTCAGAGAAATTCAAAATGGCGGATCAAAGATGGCGGCCAAGTGACAAAAATCATTGGTCAGCTTTATATGGTGGTCATGTACGCATTCGATTGGCGTTTGCATCACATTGATATCTCTTTTCGTTGAGGCATAATTCTCCTACTTCTCTCACTTTGAAACATGTTTAATATGGAGAATACAAGATGGCGGCGAGGCATTAATTGTCGAAAATTGGATGTATCTGATTGAAATTCACATCGCCTACAAATTTTACTCGGATCAGACAACTTTCAGAGAAATTCAAAATGGCGGATCAAAGATGGCGGCCAAGTGACAAAAGTCATTGGTCAACTTTTTATGGTGGTCACGTACGCATTCGATTGGCGTTTGCACCACATCGATATCTCTTTTTGTTGAGGCATAATTTTCTTAGTTCTATCACTTCGAAACATGTTCAATATGGAGAATTCAAGATGGCGGCGGGACATCAATTGTCAAAAATTGGATAGATCTTGATGTGGTTCACATTGCCTGCAAATTTCATTTCAATCGGATCACTTTCAGAGAAATTGAAAATGGCGGATCAAAGATGGCGGCAGAATAACAAATAAATAAAAGTCAACTTGATATCCTTGACATATGTACTATTGATCAGCTTTTACACCACATCGATATCTTTCTTCCCCGAGGAGTTATCCCGGGTACGGACGGACGGACAAAGTAAAGCTAAAAGCGCTTTTCCCATTTTTTGGGAAAGTGCGCCAAAAAACGTAAATGTTGAACATTTACTCAACAGTGACATGTGGCACATCGTTGTAACCAGAAAAGAATACCGTATTTAAAAATATCAAAATCCAATGTGGCGCCTATTAGAGAAAAAAGTTGAATGAAGTTGCTTTGAATTCTCCTTGAAAAAGTGCCCTGACAATGTCTAGATTAGAAAAGGCCACCTTCAACCGTTTTTTGAATAAAAAATTCAAACAAAAATTCAAATTCCTGTTTTTTCACGATATCTCAAGAACTAAAATCGATACGTCAAATTTCCTCTTGGATCATTGATCGTCATGATACCTACATGAAAATGCGCAACTTCTTCCTAATTCAACCCACTTTGTATCTCTCAAGATAAGCGAGATACCCGTGCTCAGCCTCAAACAATTAAGATGTTAAGTGATTAGGGTTCTACCGTCTTGGGCAAAAAATTGCAATATGGCGGCCAAAATATCAACAGAATCATGAAATTCGGCTTGAAAATCAAAATGATCGTACTAGACAAGGGTAAGTTCCAAGTTTCATGAAAATCATTCCACTAACAAGAGATTTCAATATGGCGGCCAAGATGGCGGCAGAATTATGAAACTCAGCTTGAAAATAGGAATGATCGTACGAGACAAGCGTAACTCTCAAGTTTCATGAAAATCTTTCCACTTATAAGAGATTTCAATATGGCGGCCAAGATGGTGGGGCAATCATAAAATTTGGCTTGAAAATAAGAATGATCGTACTAGACAAGGGTGAGTTTCAAGTTTCATGACAATCGTTCCACTAATAAGAAATTTCAATATGGCAGCCAAGATGGCGGCCGAATTATGAAAGCCAACCTGCCTATTTGGTCCTTGAGGACCTAAGCTATCCACCGGATAAAGTTCAATCTTCAACGGCTGTAGCTTTATTTCCCGAGGAGAAGTTCAACTTCATCGAAGTGCACAGGAGATCTCTGTTTTTTGAGAATAATGATAACGATGTATGGATAACAAAAATAGTGCCCATTGGCCACCCTTGGAGACATCAGCTATTAATCGGAAAAAAGTTCCAAGACTCTTGTTTCAATTCTCAAGAAGGAGTACAGCGTCTTAATTTCTGCACGGACTCGGACAGACAGACAAACCGGCCACATAAGCGTCATTCTGTTACTTATATAAAACAAGCGAATATGCCTCATGGGCATGAGGCTCAGTAGCGCACTTCCTTTTTGGAGGATTAGTGAACGCAAGATGTTAAGTGATTAGGGTTCTACCGTCTTGGGCAAAAAATTGCGATATGGCGGCCAAAATATCGACAGAATCATTAAATTCGGCTTGAAAATCAAAATGATCGTACTAGACAAGGGTAAGTTCCAAGTTTCATGAAAATCGTTCCACTAATAAGAGATTTCAATATGGCAGCCAAGATGGCGGCAGAATTATGAAACTCAGCTTGAAAATAGGAATGATCGTACGAGACAAGCGTAACTCTCAAGTTTCATGAAAATCCTTCCACTTATAAGAGATTTCAATATGGCGGCCAAGATGGTGGGGCAATCATGAAAGGCTTGAAAATAAGAATGATCGTACTAGACAAGGGTAAGTTTCAAGTTTCATGACAATCGTTCCACTAATAAGAAATTTCAATATGGCAGCCAAGATGGCGGCCGAATTATGAAAGCCAACCTGCCTATTTGGTCCTTGAGGACCTAAGCTATCCACCGGATAAAGTTCAATCTTCAAGGGCTGTAGCTTTATTTCCCGAGGAGAAGTTCAACTTCATCGAAGTGCACAGGAGATCTCTGTTTTTTTGAGAATAATGATAACGATGTATGGATAACAAAAATAGTGCCCATTGGCCACCCTTGGGGACATCAGCTATTAATCGGAAAAAAGTTCCAAGACTCTTGTTTCAATTCTCGAGAAGGAGTACAGCGTCCTAATTTCTGCACGGACTCGGACAGACAGACAGACAGACAGACAGACAGACAGACAAACCGGCCACATAAGCGTCATTCTGTTACTTATATAAAAAAATGTTCTCCAACTGATTTCGACCTCCTGAACACTAATATCGGGTTCACTTTTGAATTGGAACATTTCTTTTTTATCGAAAAACCGAAAAAATGGTAGCCTTGTCACATGATTTTTAGTGATTTTTATTGAGCGAACATCTTTCGTAATTTGAGTGCCATTATCCTTCAGGTACCTAGTATTGACTATTTCAAAATGTTCAATTACTATTTCGGCACGTCTGATTTTAAATTTGTAGGGTCGTGTAATATGCGCCGAGCCGTGGCTTTGCGGTCGTTTTCAAAAATTGATAACAATTGACCCAACGGTCGGATCGAAGTGGGGTTTTTGTCAAAAGAAAGTTCAAATTGTTCTCTAAATATAATGCCGTACATGCAGTGATGTATTTCATTAAGAAATTGTAGTTGCCTGCATATCGCAACTTTCTACATCTTACCGCGAATGCCAGCACTTGATCGGCGAAGCCGCCCTACACCAAAATGTTATTTTTGTAATTGTTCATGATTATTTCGGCAAAATTTTTCTTGATTCGCGTACCAAGGCCATGAGCTACCCATTCGAGTTGAAATATTTTCTGTCTTGAATTTCGTTTTGTTCGGAGGAAAGGATATCAAGCACCAGCAAGCAACGAATAAATCATTTGCGGCCGAGCCGTAGTTTCGGAGTCATGTTCAAAAATTAATAACTACTAATCGGCACCTCGCACCGATGTGAAATTTTCATTAAAATAAAGTTCAAATCATTCTCTAAATATAACTCCGCATATGTATTATGGTAAAATGATAAGATCGGGTACTTCCTCGCATGTGATAACTTTCGAGATCAGGCCGGCTTCTGAAATGCAGCATTCAACGGCGATGCCGCGTCACACTAAATTGTTATTATTGTCATTGTTTATTATTATTTCGTCAAGATTTTTCTTGGTTCGGGATACAAGGTCATGAGCTACCCAATGGAGTAAAAATTTTTCGCAAAAACCTTTTCGTCTAGGACTAGATGTTGTGACGGACGGACGGACGGACGGACGGACGGACGGACGGACGGACAAAGCGAGGACAAAAGCGCCTTCCCGTTTGGAGAAGTGCGCTAAAAAGTGACAGATTGTGTGCAATTGACGTATCTAACTTCTTATGGCGGCTTTACAGAACTTCGGTTCTCGCCGGCGACAGTCCCCCACTCCACTGTAGTTGAATAATTTGAACCAAAGAATTTGAACGACACGACGACAGAAACTCGTGTCGCGAAAATTATGGGGGAGGTAGGGAAGTACAGGCAGATCGAATCCTATTGGTCAGCGACACTGTCGCCGGCGACAAACGAAGCTCTGTAAAGCCGCCATTAATCGTGTTTTGTGCTTGTTTGTACCGAGAGTTATGAGTCAAGGGTGCCTGTGAATTCAAAAACGTCTGTCGAAACTAGGGTAATCCTTACTCCTTTTGTAATGAATTTGTAAAACTTCAACAAGAACGATGCTAGTTCCCACAGACGTTTTTAAACTAACAGACACTCTTGATCCATTTAATTTATGAACTCTCGGTACAAACAAGCACAAAACACGATTAAGAAGTTAGATACGTCAATTGCACACCATCTGTAATTTTTTAGCGCACTTCTCCAAACGGGAAGGCGCTTTTGTCCTCGCTTTGTCCGTCCGTCCGTCCGTCCGTCCGTCCGTCCGTCACAGCATCTAGTCCTAGACGCAAAGGTTTTTGCGAAAAAATTTTACTCTATTGGGTAGCTCATGACCTTGTATCCCGAACCAAGAAAAATCTCGACGAAATAATAATAAACAATGACAATAATAACAATTTAGTGTGACGCCGCATCGCTGTTGAATGCTGCATTTCAGAAGCCGGCCTGATCTCGAAAGTTATCACATGCGAGGAAGTACCCGATCTTATCATTTTACCATAATACTGTTACGAGCGGCGATCTTGTACATATAGGTAAACACTCGATGTTTCTCGATCTTTCCACCATTAGATCGCAGTGTAGAAGTCTGGAGCGATCTCGTGCATTCCAGAGCGTTCTTGTATGCGAACCCAATGGAGACTTGAACGTTAGATCAAGGCACATCAGTCCACTTTGGCGGAGGCGCAGATTCCAGAACACATGGAAAGCATACGGGTAACGTGTGCGATTATTCAGGAATGATCTAGAAACCGCATATGCCAGACCCTCATGGAATTTGCTGGAAGCAGATAGAAACTTCGGGAACATTATTCGGAGGCCTTATATAAGGCGTCAGCCGGGAGCTCGTAGTAGTTGTGAATTGGATAGCGAACAAGTGCGATAACAAGCGAAGTACCTGCGAAATAATTCCAAGTGGATAATTGTTGGCATTTATTGTAGTAGTACGCCGAAATAAACAGTGTGTTGTTTAAAAACAATCGTCTCAATTATATTCGAACCCGTACGCGAAATATCGTAACAGTTGGTGTCAGAAAGCGGTATAATTGAGAGTAATTGGGCCTGCGACTACAGGACGTTCGGAACATTCGTGATTTGGTAAATGCCGGAGACGAGAAGCATGTCGAAGACAGGAGTCGAAGACGCTTTGGCGAACATGATAGCGATGATGCAGCAGCAGAAAAGTCTCCAAGAAGAACAAGAGAAAAGGCGTTTAGAAGAAAAAGAAGAATTGAAAACTCTTTTTCTGGCACAAGAAAGTAAACGCGTCGAAGAGAAACAAGAATTGAAGAATTTTCTCCAAGAACAGGAAAAAGATTTGAAAAATCTCTTTCTAGACCAGGAAAAGAAACGCGTCGAAGAGCGTCAAGAAGACAAGGAGGAATTGAGAAACCTGCTAGAAGAACAGGAAAGGAAACGCCTGGATGAAAAAGAAGACATATTAGCCGTTGTGGAACAACAGACGCGGTATTTCGACGGCAGTGTGAACAAGTTAGAAGAGAAAATGGCTGCGATGGAAGCCAACATGACGAAGCTGGAGCAACAGGTTCAGAAAACCGCCGCCAGTGCTGCGATGGTCAGTTCAGCGGGTGTCCAACGTGTGAAGCTGCCAAATTTCGATGGGGAAAGCCCATGGACAACCTATAAGAGGCAGTTCGATGCCGCTGCCGAAGCCAACGGATGGAGCGACGATGAGAGAGCCACAGCTCTAGTTTTGGCTCTCAGGGGCCCAGCACTGGAGCTGCTCCAGATGATTCCTGAGAGTGAACAGAAGGACTTTACCAAGCTGACGAGGGTCCTGGAGCTTCGGTATGGGGACAATCATGTGCGGCAGATCCATCAAACCCAGCTGAAGGCCAGAACACAACGGAGCGGAGAAAGCCTTCAGGAATTCGAATCTGAAATCCTGAGACTGGTTCACCTGGCCTATCCAGCTCATCCAGCGGATGTTTTGGCCGACATCGCCAAGGAAACTTTCATGGGCGGAATAAAAGATCCAGAATTGCGTCAGATGGTCATGATCAGCAATCCAGCCAACATCAGCGACGCACTCATCCAAGCTATTCGCATCGAGGCTGCTAAGGATGCTTCGCGCCCTCGTCGTCTTAGGGAGGTGAACTTTGACGAATCCCAAGACGAGGACACCCCAAGGCGAGCCACGAGCTGGAGGAAGACCGCGTTGCTTCGGCTGTAGAAAACCGGGACATCTGCTTCGAGACTGCAGGCAAAGGTCGAGTTCAAGTGACCGGTCCACACCGGGATGGAGAACTATCAGCCCAGGAAAACTAATTCCAGCTAGCGCTAAGGGGCGCACGCTGGCTGGCAGTCCTCAATGCCCCAGGAGTTACTCCGTCTCACTGCTGCAGAAGTCACCCAATAGCCTTCTTCTCAGTGGAAAGCTTGACGAGGACGATTGCGTGTTCGTAATCGATACGGGAGCCACGAAGTCAATCGTTCGACGAGGAATTCTTCGACAGCAACACATTGGGCCACTGAGGGACGGCGCTCGTTTGACTACAGCTACCGGAGAGTCTGCTACATTGCACGGAGAAGCTGAAGTAAGCATTCGCTTCGGACGATTTCTTCTGCGAGAAAAGTTCCTGGTCGCTGACATTGTTGACGACTTCATACTTGGCCTGGACTTGATAGACAAATACGGATTCATCCTGGATGTTGGACAGCGGACGTTGAAAATCGGAAACGAGGAATTGGCGCTTAGAACATCCATGAAGGTCGCTGAAGAAATCCGCCTACTTTCGGCTGAAACCGTTCGTGTAGCCGCCAACTCCGAGAAAATCGTGTGGGCAACACTGAACGGACAACCTGGAGGACATGTCGCCGGCATTGCTGAACCCGACACAGCTGCCAGCTGCATCATGGCTAAGACATTGATTAACATGGACAAGACAAAAATCCCGATCAGAGTCATTAACCCGAACAAGACGAGCAAAACAATCAAAGAAGGAGAGACCCTGGGCAAGTGTGAACCCGTAGAGTGGATCTCACGTTGTGAAGACATATCGACAAAGGCTGCGACTCCCAAGCTCTTAGAGAAAAAGCTAGTGGAGATGTTTTCGCCTGACTGTAAACATCTGAGTGGCAAGGAGAAGGAGCTTGCGACGCAATTCATCCAGGAAGAAGCTGCAGCCTTTGCCATGGAAGGTAACCCTACCGGAAGGACCAACGTGATCCAACATCGGATTAACACTGAGAACGTCGCACCGATCCGACAGGCTCCCCGGCGCCTACCATTGGCGAAGCAGGAAGAGGTGTCGAAGCTCTTGAAAAACATGTTGGATGAAGGCGTGATCGAAGAATCGACGAGCCCATGGTCTTCACCGGTTGTTTTGGTCACGAAGAAAGACGGTAGTACACGATTTTGCGTAGACTACCGCAAACTCAATGATGTGACGAAGAAAGACAGCTATCCACTTCCTCGGATTGACGACACTTTGAGCACGCTGTCTGGATCGAGATGGTTTTCGACGCTTGACCTAAAGAGTGGTTACTGGCAAGTGGGACTCCACAACGACGACAAAGAGAAGACGGCGTTTTCCGCTGGGAGCGGCCTTCATCAGTTTACTGTGATGCCGTTTGGACTTTGCAACGCACCTGCCACGTTTGAACGTCTAATGGAGTGCGTCTTGCGAGGTCTTACGTGGGAAACTTGCCTAGTCTACCTCGACGACGTGATGGTCATCGGTCGAACCTTCGAGGAGCACCTGAAGAACCTCCGGGAGGTAATTCGACGTCTTCGAGGTGCACATCTCAAGCTCAACCCAAAGAAATGCGTGCTCTTCCAGAAGCAAGTCAAATTTTTGGGGCACGTAGTGTCGTCGGAAGGAATCGAAACCGATCCAGCGAAATTGGATGCTGTACGAGAATGGCCACGACCGAGAAATCAGCATTAAGTCAGAAGTTTCTTGAGCTTATGCACCTACTACAGACGATTTGTGGAAAAGTTCGCTGACATTGCTAAGCCTTTACACAAACTGACTGAAGACCGTGCGCCATTCCTGTGGACCAAGGAGTGCGAAAACTCATTCAAGACTCTGGAGATTGCATTGTGTTCGAGTCCCATCCTGGCATATCCTCAACTGCATGGACAATACATCTTGGACACTGATGCCAGCAACACCGGAATTGGAGCAGTGCTGTCACAACACCAGCAGGGCCAAGAGCGAGTAGTGGAGTACTACAGCAAGGTGTTGTCCAAGCCTGAAAGGAACTACTGCGTGACGCGTAGGGAGCTACTGGCCATAGTGAAAGCTGTCAATCACTTTCACCAGTACCTCTATGGCCGGAAATTTTTGGTGAGGGCTGACCACGCTGCCCTGAAATGGCTACTGCAGTTGAAGAATCCCGAGGAACAGTTGGCACGGTGGATCGAGAAACTGCAACAATATGACTTCAAGGTCCAACACCGCCCTGGAAGAAGTCATGGCAACGCGGATGCTCTTTCTCGAAGACCATGCAACGAAGATTGTAAACACTGCAAGAGGGTAGACCAGCAGAATGGGAACGTCAAAGTCAAGGCAATCGTTTTCGACACCCCGAGAAATTGGACTACGGCTGAGCTCAAGAAGGAGCAGCGTGAGGACCCAGCCATCGGTACCCTTGCTGAAAGGAAAGAACTTGGCCAAGACAGACCGGAATGGGCCGAGATATCTGGTGAAGGGCCCGAATTCAAGGCTCTTTGGGCTCAGTGGAATTCTCTGAGGATAGAGAATGGGCTGCTGAAAAGAGTCTGGGAGAGTCCTGATGGAAAAAGGGAGATGGTTCAACTGGTGCTTCCCAAGAGGAGAGTGAGAGAGGTCCTGAAGGAGATGCACGATGGCGTCACTGGAGGGCACCTTGGTGTGAACAAGACGTTGGCCAAGGTGCGCGAGCGGTTCTACTGGGTGAACTGCCGGAACGACGTGGAAACATGGTGTCGCCAGTGCGAGGTTTGTGCGGCCAGCAAAGGACCAAGAACTCGCAGCCGAGGGGAACTGAAGACGTACAATGTTGGAGCGCCTTTTGAACGCATCGCGATCGATGTGGCTGGCCCGTTCCCGACAACGGAAGATGGCAACAAATACATCCTGGTTGCCATGGACTACTTCAGCAAATGGCCGGAAGCGTACGCCCTGCCCAACCAAGAGGCTTCTACAGTGGCAAGGGTGCTGGTGGACAATCTGATAAGCCGCTTCGGAGTACCTCTGGAGCTACACTTAGACCAAGGACGAAACTTCGAGTCCAACGTGTTCCAAGGTATCTGTACTCTACTCGGAATACAGAAGACCAGGACGACGCCCCTTCACCCACGGTCCGACGGAATGGTTGAACGGTTCAACCGGACGATGGAGCAGCACCTGTCAAAGGTCGTCGACGAGCATCAGCGAGACTGGGATCGTCATCTGCCGATTTTCCTGATGGCGTATCGCGCTGCCATTCACGACACCACAGGGGAAACACCAGCACGTGTTCTTTTTGGCCGAGAGCTTCGCCTCCCCTGTGATTTGCAATTTGGCACGCCGGAGAATGATCCTAAAGACATCCCCGAATACGTCGACGACCTGAGGCAAAGAATGTGTGACATCCACGAGTTGGTTCGAAACCGGATTCGAATCTCGACCGACCGAATGAAGACCCGTCACGACTTGAAGGCGAACTCCACGGGATTTCAGGCTGGTGACTTGGTCTGGTTGTACAATCCTCAACGAAAGAAGGGAAGGTCTCCGAAGTTGCATCCGTCGTGGGAAGGGCCGTGCATGGTAGTCAAGAGGATCAATGACGTCGTGTACAGAATCCAGCGATCCCCGAGAGCCAAGATGAAAGTTGTCCACCTTGATCGCCTTGCACGTTACTCCGGGAGTAACGATGAGCCTATTCGGGACGGACAGGCTTAAAAGGGGGGCAGTGTTACGAGCGGCGATCTTGTACATATAAAGTGGTCAACAAAATAAGTGTCTATGTCGATATTTGTATAGTTTTTCAAAACTTGACAGCTTTGGAATCTTTCGCGCGATTTTGGATCTGTTTGAACTGGTGGATAGCCTCATTCTTTGGCTATCGGATCCAAGTTTTGCGGATATTGAGAAAGCCCAATAAAATTTCTACAGGGTGTCAAATAAAGCAATGCAAAAGTTTTGAAAGTTTCGCTAACCCCCATTTTGCCACGAATTTTTTTTTGTGGATACCAACACCAAAAATATGAAGAATGATGTATTCTCTCGAGAAGGTTTTCGATTCATCCCCCTATTTCTGTTTAAAAAAAAGTTATGCCATTTTTTCCTCAATCTACACTTTTCGACAATTAACGTTACAACTGGCCATATTATCGAGGCAAATTTGACAACAATTGATACTTTCACTTGAAAAACTGTCCCATGAAAAACATTTTCTTTACTCACCCCTAAAATGATTATCTACGGTCAGTGCCTAAAGCCCCTGCGGACCGAGTAAGAATGTAGCCTGCTGGAGCTGGAGATGGAATAGCACTGTATCACATCAGATTTACAACATTAACCATATGAAACCCTCTGATAATGTTTGTTAAGGGTTGTTTTAAAAAAATTGAAAATTGATAACTTGATAACGAGAAGACCTAGAGGCTACTTTTTTATTTGACGTTCAATCGCATACGGTGACGCATTTTGCAACAAAGTGGGGGTGTGATTCATAGCTACCCTTACTTAAGGGATGGAAATGTTTTTGTTCAAGTGTTTGGTATCATTTCTTATGGTTTCGTCTGTTCTGAATGCAATTTTGGCAATTAAAATTGATTTTGAACAAATGTTACCATTTGAAAGAAAGAATCAAGTTCATAACTTCGGATGGAGTTTTTCTTTATTGTGACAAAATGTTTACAATTGAAAACAATGTTTCCATAAAATCGATAGAGTTATACTATCAGTAGCGAAAAAAATTGGTACAGCCCAGTTTTAACATTCAGTTGCTTTCAAACTCGGCGCGGTCAAAGACAGCAAAAATTTTGTAGACAAGACTTCCACTGATTTCCACGTAACTTCTACTGACTTCCATGTGATTTCCATTGACCGCCACCATTGTGTACACCAGACTTCCACTGCGGTTCAACTATAGAGCAAGCGTAGCCGGAACTATGGACTTGATTTCAAGTTGGAGATACGCCCGCGCCTAGAGTCTCACGCAAAAATAGGCAACTCGCTTGTCTTCGTGTCTCGGAGGACACGTAAAGCATTCGTTCTTCCTCGGTTAGTGCGCCACGTCACTAGTCACCTCAAACCAAGTAAAAGTGTAACTAGGAACTGCCTTCGGGTCTCTCCGCAAAATACTCTTCGGCTGCGACTAAAAAAGGAAACACCGTTAGACACGAGGGATATGAAAATATCCTTGAATCACTCACATAAGTTCATCTTCATCAGTATTTGGTGGGACCTCCTCTAGCTCTAATGAGAGCCGCAACCCTTCGAGGCATACTCTCCACCAGGTTTCGCAAAAACTCCTGAGGAATAGCATCCCATTCAACCTGAATCGGATCCGCCAAGTCATCAAAATTTTCAATTTGTCCTTCCCTTTCTTTCATATTTCTCTTCATTCTACTCCATACATGCTCAATCACATTCATATCAGGAGACAAGGGTGGCCAATCCATTCGCTCAATATTGTGATCCCTCAAAAATTCGGTGACAATACGTGCACGATGTGGTCTCGCGTTGTCGTCAACCAGAATGAATCCATCACCGAAGTTTTGCGCGTAGGGGACCACAATATCCCTAATACACAAATCTCGATATCTCTCTCCATTCATGCTCTGTCCTCTTAACACCACCAACTCACTCTTTCCTGTCATCGTGATTCCACCCCAAACAGTCACTCCTCCACCTCCAAACGCCACTCTCGCCTCCATGTGCTCTTCCAAAAATCTTTCATTTCTTCTTCTCCACACCAAAACACGCCCATCCGAATGGAACAAATTGAACTTACTTTCATCCGTAAACAAACATCTACCCCATTCAGCTATTCCCCAGTTCTGGTGGTCCCTAGCCCATTGGAGACGCACGGCGCGATGACGTCGGTTCATTAAAGGGCATGAGGCTCTTCTTCTCGCTCTTAGCCCAGAGTCGTGCAATCTTCGTCTGACAGTTTGGTTTGACAGCTGGATCCCCGTCGTGGCCCTCAACACGTTGTTGATGGCACTTGCAGTAGTGGTCGGTTTTCTCTGGATCGCCCTTCGAACAAAGCGATCCTGCGCAGCGGTTGTTTTCCGAGTTCTTCCTCCACGACGGTAATTAATGTCTCCAGCTGCCAGACGTCGAATTGCACGACTTATGGACCTAGAGGAGGTCCTAAAAAGTGCCGCAATGTTGTCGATGGTGTCGCCCCTCTCTCGCATTCGTGCCACGATGGCTAATTCATCCGGACTTAAACGCGGCATTTTACAAATTACTCTGCTCACAATAGCGGAAGAAAAAGGTTTGGTTTTTAAGGTAACATAAGTAAAACGATAAGTTCTTCAGCTAAAAAGACACATACACAAATGAAAAACCAATCGAACGAGTTTCACCCGAATAGGAGATAATGTTGAATAAAAACAATTTTTAATACCAAAATTGAATTCAGAAGAGACGAAACCATAAGAAATGAAACCACACACTCCTACAAAAACATTTCCGTCCCTTAAGTAAGGGTTGCTAAGAAGGACACCCCCACTACGTTGCAAAATGTGTCACCGTATGCGATTGAACATGAAATAAAAATTTTGTCTCTAGGTCTTTTTCTTCTCAAGTTATCAATTACCAATTTTTTGAAAACAACCCCTAACAAACAATATCAAAGGGGGTTTGATATGGTTGATGTGGTAAATCTGTTGTGACACAGTACTATCCCATCCTGATGCCCGCTCCAGCAGGCTACATTCTAAGTCGGTCCGCAGGGGCTTAAGGCACTGACCGTAGATAATCATTTTAGGGGTGAGTAAAGAAAATGTTTTTCATGGGACAGTTTTTCAAGTGAAAGTATCAATGGGGTGTTTTCTCTGCAGTTGTCAAGTTGTCAAGTAGATGGCAGCAGGGGCCAACCCGGGTTATTTTCCCGCTACTTTTTGAACGGTTCTCACATGGAGGGGGTTTTCCTTTTGACTTTGGTGTCTGCCTGCCGGGTCGGCTGTCATGTCAAGGCAAGTATGAATGTGTGTCGTCAGAGGTGAGGAAGGAATTAGATGGAAAAAACTACGTACACTTGGCTTTCAGAGTAGAGGTCTTTAGTATAGATGTTTTTGAAGAAGAGCATGATTGTATTCTTGAACATGGACAGTGGGGCACACGACACGGTGGCAGGTAGGTTGCAATAGGTTTCAAATCGGCCGGCGTGCCCGCGAACTGCTCTTCGAGTGCTGTCTCCCGGACGGTCCCTTTGGCAAACATTTGCACGGTCATTGGGCCCTTTCAGCCCTCAAAAATCACCAAAACCGACCAGTACAACCCCACGTTCAATATTTTTTTTAGCAAATGTCAGTCATATGGTCGTTGCTGTCATTTTCATTGTTCGAGTGATCAGTGGCAGGTGGCAAAGTGCTGGGTGTAGCATGATGCTGCTAGGCAATATAGCGTTACGCATACACACACAGACACATTCCTGACAGACACACAAACGGGCTGAAGCCGCTGAAGAGATACGAGGACATCCTTGGATACGAGATACCAACATGGAGCAGGTAGGCTTACCAACCAACAGTAACCTAGTGATAAACCCGGGTTGGCCCCTGCTGCCATCTATCGTCTTCTTCAGTGGCGAAACACCCCATTGTTGTCAAATTTGCCTCGATAATATGGCCAGTTGTAACGTTAATTGTCGAAAAGTGTAGATTGAGGAAAAAATGGCATAACTTTTTTTTAAACAGAAATAGGGGGATGAATCGAAAACCTTTTCGAGAGAATACATCATTCTTCATATTTTTGGTGTTGGTATTCACAAAAAAAAGTTCTTGGCAAAATGGGGGTTAGCGAAACTTTCAAAACTTTTGCATTGCTTTATTTGACACCCTGTAGAAATTTTATTGGGCTTTCTCAATATCCGCAAAACTTGGATCCGATAGCCAAAGAATGAGGCTATCCACCAGTTCAAACAGATCCAAAATCGCGCGAAAGATTCCAAAGCTGTCAAGTTTTGAAAAACTATACAAATATCGACATAGACACTTATTTTGTTGACCACTTTAGGTAAACACTCGATGTTTCTCGATCTTTCCACCATTAGATCGCAGTGTAGAAGTCTGGAGCGATCTCGTACATTCCAGAGCGTTCTTGTATGTGAACCCAATGGAGACTTGAACGTTCGATCAAGGCACATCAGTCCACTTTGGCGGAGGCGCAGATTCCAGAACACATGGAAAGCATACGGGTAACGTGTGCGATTATTCAGGAATGATCTAGAAACCGCATATGCCAGACCCTCATGGAATTTGCTGGAAGCAGACAGAAACTTCGGGAACATTATTCGGAGGCCTTATATAAGGCGTCAGCCGGGAGCTCGTAGTAGTTGTGAATTGGATAGCGAACAAGTGCGATAACAAGCGAAGTACCTGCGAAATAATTCCAAGTGGATAATTGTTGGCATTTATTGTAGTAGTACGCCGAAATAAACAGTGTGTTGTTCAAAAACAATCGTCTCAATTATATTCGAATCCGTACGCGAAATATCGTAACAATACATATGCGGAGTTATATTTAGAGGATGATTTGAACTTCATTTCAATGAAAATTTCACATCGGTGCGAGGTGCAGGCCAATAGTTATTAATTTTTGAAAATGACTCCGAAACTACGGCTCGGTCGCAAATGATTTATTCGTTGCTTGCTGGTGCTTGATATCGTTTCCTCCGAACAAAACGAAATTCAATACAGAAAATATTTCAACTCGAATGGGTAGTTCATGGCCTTGGTACGCGAATCAAGAAAAATTTTGCCGAAATAATCATGAACAAATACAAAAATAACATTTTGGTGTAGGGCGGCTTCGCCGATCAAGTGCTGGCATTCGCGGTAAGATGTAGAAAGTTGCGATATGCAGGCGACTACAATTTCTTGATGAAATACATCACTGCATGTACGGCATTATATTTAGAGAACAATTTGAACTTTCTTTTGACAAAAACTCCACTTCGATCCGACCGTCGGGTCAATTGTTATCAATTTTTGAAAACGACCGCAAAGCCACGGCTCGGCGCATATTACACGACCCTACAAATTTAAAATCAGACGTGCCGAAATAGTAATTGATCATTTTGAAATAGCCAATACTAGGTACCTGAAGGATAATGGCACTCAAATTACGAAACATGTTCGCTCAATAACAAAAAAAAAGTAGGTAGGTATCACTGAAAATCATGTGACAGGCTACCATTTTTTCGGTTTTTCGATAAAAAAGAAATGTTCCAATTCAAAGGTGAACCCGATATTCGTGTTCAGGAGGTCAAAATCAGTTGAAGAACATTTTTTTATGTAAGTAACAGAATGACGCTTATGTGGCCGGTTTGTCTGTCTGTCTGTCTGTCCGAGTCCGTGCAGAAATTAAGACGCTTTACTCCTTCTCGAGAATTGAAACAAGAGTCTTGGAACTCTTTTCCGATTAATAGCTGATGTCCCCAAGGGTGGCCAATGGGCACTATTTTTGTTATCCATACATCGTTATCATTATTCTCGAAAAACAGAGATCTCTTTCATAATTCGGCCGCCATCTTGGCTGCCATATTGAAATTTCTTATTAGTGGCACGATTGTCATGAAACTTGAAACTTACTCTTGTCTAGTACGATCATTCTTATTTTCAAGCCAAATTTCATGATTGCCCCACCATCTTGGCCGCCATATTGAAATCTCTTATAAATGAAAGGATTTTCATGAAACTTGAGAGTTACGCTTGTCTCGTACGATCATTCCTATTTTCAAGCTGAGTTTCATAATTCTGCCGCCATCTAGGCCGCCATATTGAAATGTCTTGTTAGTGGAACGATTTTCATGAAACTTGGAACTTACCCTTGTCTAGTACGATCATTTTGATTTTCAAACCGAATTTCATGATTCTGTCGATATTTTGGCCGCCATATTGGAATTTTTTGCCCAAGACGGTAGAACCCTAATCACTTAACATCTTGCGTTCACTAATCCTCCAAAAAGGAAGTGCGCTACTGAGCCTTATGCCCATGAGGCGTATTCGCTTGTTTGTTGTTGCTATGGACAATATTTCAATTGTTTTTCAAAGCATTCTCGATTTTGTCAATAATTTACAAAAAAATCAAAATTTAACGCTAAAAATGTCATAAACAGAACATGCTGGGTACTAATTCGGAAAACTAATTTTTTTCTCTATCTATTAGTGCAAAAATCCAATATGGCGGCCATAAGAAAAAGAAAAGTTGACTATCATAATTTGAAATCTAGAAGGCCTGGAAAATTTCTGTCAACGTTATTCGACTCGGAGTGGTCAAAAACCTAAAACTACTAAGTTTGATCAAAATAGCTTGAATGGTTGGAAAGATAATAAATAATTTCTGAAATCAGAATTTCCAGTTTTTTCGTGATAAATCGAGAAGCAATCAAAATATTCCAAGTCTCTTTTCAGATTCGCAATCCCCACAAAAATGCGCAACTTTTTTCTAATTTAACCGACCTCGTATCTCTTACCGTTTCCAAGATACCAATGGTGAGCATCGAAATTTTCACCACCCTGTATACGCTCTACAGACTGTCCTCTACTATATACGAGATGAACCCACGATGGAACCGCCGTGCAGCTGTCAAAATTACCATTTGCCTACCTTACAGGGGCAAAAGCTGAAGTAGGTTCCGGATCGATTCAAAAGTTACGTCAATTAAAGGAGTAGACCTCCACCTTCACAGTAAAACCTTACCACAACATTTTTATTTTGATAAGATCGTGAGCCTACCGCTCTGAGAATAAGAATCTGAAAATAAGCTAAAAGAATCTCAATAAAAAAACTGTGCCGCGGCTAGAACTATCCCCTCCCATTCCCCATCCTTTTGTAATATTGACATCTGCTGTGGTGAAGTTTTACTATGGAGGTCTACTGCATTGACAGACGTCACTTTTGAACCAACCCGATAACCGGCTTCAGTTTTTGCCCCTGAAAGGTAGGCAAATGCCAATTCTGACAGCTTCATGGCGATTCTATTGTGGGTCCACCTCGTATAAAGTAAAGGACAGTCTGTGAAGCGTATATGCCAAGTTTCATTTGCTTTTATCACAAGATGCAAGGTGGTTCTCACTAACCGCCGCACTATGATGCCTGTATACATCACTTAATCAACAATCAATTATTATTTTACGCTCTAGCTCTTTAGTTGAAGCCTGATTAAAAATGTCAAGGCTCAAGGCTATCACAGAAGCATTTGTTCACATATCATACAGAAGACATGGACAACGGACAAGCAGACGATAAAGTGCAAGCAGAGGGCGTGCAAGTGAAAAATCACAGTGACAAGTTTAGTAAACATACACTCTTGAGCAAAAGTTAAGGGCCACTTTTTTATATGTCCATAACTTCCAAACGCGTCTTTCGATTTTACCGAGTTTTTGCACAAAGGTGGTCTAATGTATTGTTAAGACAAGCGTAAATCGGCGTACTCATCAATGCATAGGTTTGCGGTAGAAAGGTCTTCGACTGTTGCTTTGCAGAAATGCATAATTTCCACTGAAATCAAATCATTGAATTTTGGACTAAATGGAGGTTCATCCAATAAAAAACTTCCAGTTTGCTTTGTTACAATGTGCTTAAGCAAGTACCATGCTTAGTTTGTTCAGGGACATCTTTCGTCTTCAACTCTTGACCATCAATCTCTTTTTGTAGCTAAAACAATTTATGAGGCATTACTTTGCCTTGATTTTGGTTGTCAACAATTCATTCGTGTGTTTATTGCGATTTTGCGTCAACATTTTGTGATTGTGACCACTCTTGAGGCTCAAAAACAAAGAATTCTTTATGCGGACTGTTGATAAAGAACAAAAACAAGAGGAAAAAGTTCACAAATATGTCAAAACCTTGAGCATTGACAAGAAAGAAGTCATCAATTTCATCACATGCCGATGAAACACCTCTGCAGTGGTCAAAGAAGAAATGGTCAATTTCTTCAGTTCTTTTCAGGAAAAGACATTTGCGGAGTGTCGCCAAGAGACCAAGCGCACAAGCGATGAGTAACAACCTTCATCAATCATTTGCCATCGATATTCAAGAGTTCAAATCCCTCAAACGCCATCAGGCTCTCTTGAATGCGAAGAAGTTGAAAAATTAACTTCAAGTTTGTTGCGCTGCACTGAGTGAACCCAAGGACGGAAATGGATGATGGCCATACTTAGAGATATGCATAGCCCTTGTGTTTAAGTGTAGAAACCACCAAGAGCATCTGACGACGCAAACAGTTGAAAATCGGGGTTTGTTCAAACCTCTGCAGTGTGAAAAACAGCTAAAATCGAATAAGTTCTCAATCGGGATTGTTCGTTTTTCGTAATTGTACAGGGACTGGTCAAAAACGACAAAGGTAAAACACGTTTCTCCCGGACAGGAAATGACGGGCGGGTTGTGTATGATGTCGTCGTGGACAGCGGTTTCATGCAGATTGCATTTCACTTAGGATTCCGTTTGGGGGTGGCTCCATCATGGTGTGGGCAGGAATCTTTTTGATCAGTTCCTGTACGATTACGAAAGACGACAATTCCGATTGAGCACGTCATTCGATTTGAGCTGGTTTTCCACAATGCAGGGGTTCAAACAAACGCCGATTTTCAATTTTTTGCGTCGTCAGATCCTCTTGGTGGTTTCTACACTTAAACACAAGGCTTATACACATCTCTGAGTATGGCCATCATCCATTTCCGTCCTTGGGTTCACTCAGTGCAGTGCAACAAACTTGAAGTTAGTTTTTCAACTTCTTCGCATTCGGAAGAGTCTGATGGCGTTGAGTGATTTAAGCTCTTGGATATTGATGACAAATGATTAGTAAACGTTGTTTCTCATCGCTTGTGCGCTTGGTCTCTTGGCGATACGACGCAACTGTCTTTTCCTGAAAAGAACCGAAGAGATTGACCATTTCTTTTTTGGTCACTGCAGAGGTGATTTATTGGCATGTGATGGAATTGCTAACTTCTTTCTTATCAATGCTCAAGGTTTTGACATCTTTGTGAGCTTTTTCCTCTTGTTTTTGTTCTTTATTAACAGTTCGCATAAAGAATTCTTTGTTTTTGAGCCTCAAGAGTGGTCACAATTACAAAATGTTGACGCAAAATCGCAATAAACACACGAATGAATTGTTGACAACCAAAATCAAGGCAAAGTAATGCCTCATAAATTGTTTTAGCTACAAAAAGAGATTGATGGTCAAGAGTTGAAGACGAAAGATGTCCCTGAACAAACTAAGCATGGTACTTGCTTAAGCACATTGTAACAAAGCAAACTGGAAGTTTTTTATTGGATGAACCTCCATTTAGTCCAAAATTCAATAATTTGATTTCAGTGAAAATTATGCATTTCTGCAAAGCAACAGTCGAAGACCTTTCTACCGCAAACCTATGCATTGATGAGTACGCCGCTTTACGCTTGTTTTATTAATACATTAGACCACCTTTGTGAAAAAACTCGGTGAAATCGAAAAACGCGTTTGGAAGTTATGGACATTTGAAAAAGTGGCCCTTAACTTTTGCTCAAGAGTGTATCATGTCGGTTTCATGCTCGGTTGAAGTAGGCAGGAGGCAGCTCTATAACGAGACCCTCGTTCCGTATTTTTCAAGAAAATCCTCCGTCACCTGAACGACACGGCCATCTAATTTGCAACCGCAACAACGTATTATTATCCGAGCGGAAAATGGAAATAACTTCGGGATCTCCCTCTGCCTCTTCTGCTTATTTCCAGATCCACCTCCCGTCCTTGCCCACGACCATACACACACACACATCCACAACAATGTGCAAACATATTTTTGAAGGGAAAAGCATGAACGCACATCTGACAAGCGCTGTTTGCCTAACGTTCCATCCAGACTCTGCCATCCGGCCGCCGCCAACCTGTAGTGCGCGACTAACCGCCACCAATAGCGCGGGCTCCTGATGCTCCTTCTGGATCGCGCCTTCAGTGCCAGTGCCGGCGTGTGAACTTGTGTTGGAAGTTTCGCGGCGCGAGACCGAAAGTGAAGTTCCGAGTTCTTTTGCGCTCTTCAAATATTTGTGCGGTCAGGATCAGGCACGGCGGCGGAATGGAGGAGTCCGAAGTGGTATGTAACAAAAGACACGCGTCATCAGGCCGTTGGAAAAAATTACTTGCCCTTGCCACAAAAGCGTCGAGGAGTTTTTTATTTTATTTTTAGATGAAGTGTTTGGATTGTCGCGCCGGGAGTTGGAGAGCTGTGTGTGTATGTGGCGAAGACATGTCTCATATTTGAAGGGCTTTCCCGCCATCAGTCAAGCTCCGCTCTCCGAGCTTTGTGCGTTTGGAATTTATTTTGGTGTGACACCCAATTTTTCAGCGAGCGCAATAATTACCATTGCTCCACTCTGCGGGTCGGGTCGTGGTGGATGGAAAAAGCGTTATTTATTATACCTATCTACTTTTTCTTTTATTGTACTTGAGTAGGTACAATAAGGACTGTCAAAATACACTGACGGTTTTCAAATTTGAATAACTTTTAAGTCATTTGGCCGATTTCAAAAGCTCATGTTTCTAATAGCTTAAACATTCAAGTTGAAAAACCGATAAAACTTTAATCAAATCAATTTGCATCTTTTCGGCGGATTCACAAGACCCCTCATAGGTAGGTAATGTATCATAAGCAAAAAGTCCACCGTCGTTTACAGGTGGCATTATCTCCTTGATAAGCAAGAAAAAGTGCTTAGCCTTCCTTTGAGTGCGTCATTGTTCCTTTTTATCGATGTAGTTCGGATGCTAGTTGCATAAAATGGAATGAACCTTGCATTTTTTGATGAGAAGATGCTACTTGGTGGAAATGTTCTTTGCATCATACTCTTCCGATCCAGAAAGGTAGCCATCAGCGCCGGCAGCGTATACAGGGTGAAACAGAAAAAAAAAGTTGGAAAATTATATTTAAATAATCGAAGCATGTGGAGACCTGTAATTTACCACATACATTAACTGTTTAATGCTCATGAAGTCACAGCAAACCGTTCCTGATTACCTTGAACCGTCTTTGAAATGTAGGGGGGAAACAGAAAAAAAACAAAAACACTCTTTTTTCCATAAATAAGGAATTCTTAGAGATATGTATTGACATAATACTTGGTATTTCTACAAAAAGTAATGTTAGAAATGATATGAGCTGGGTAGCCAATTCCTAAGCCTACTATTTCCAGAAATACGATTGCCAACTTTTTTTTTCTCTTGAGCACCATCTTGAATTTGCCCTGTGAGGCATCGTTGGAAAAGTGATTGGTTATTATAATAATGGTAACATGAAATCATTGCATCGCAAAAACAATTTCCTCATCATAATTAAGTGACCTCTTCAGCGGGAAAGAATTGTCATTTACGTATTTTTTGGCTCTTCAAAGCTCAAGTGCTCATGATGGCATTTGCAACATCTGGAATGGTGAAATATGTTACGCATTATGAACCGTGATGTACTTTGAGGTAGCCAACCAAGTTTCATCATCATCAATTGAAAGGTTTGTTCTTAAAAGCTGTTTGAATGAAATTTGTTTAATTTTTTTATGGAAAATGCAAAATATTGGATCTTTCATCCTTATTTGATTCCTCGTTGAGGAAAGCCTGAAACCGAAAGTCTCCAAAATGTTCATGCTAATGGTTCACTGAGAACTGCTCTTCAATGTGTAGTTGTCAAAATCTGCATAGTTGCGTTCAGATTCCAGACAGAGAGCGACAAAGAAGTTCATGCAGTGAGAAAAGACACAATTTCCAATGCAACGGAGAAATCCCGGGAATGTCCCTTTTACATAGGCTTCCCGCAATACACAGGTTCTGTAAGACTCTCAAGCGTAGGTGAAAAGCTTGAAACATTACTAACTTAAGGCTCTAACAGTGTACCAAATTGCACATGTTATAAAAAGCAAGGTCTTCAGACAGCTTTCAGTCTAGTTCTGGACTAGTTTTTTCTCGAATGTAATCTACGTCTTTTTTTACTGCATGAACTTCTTTGTCGCTCTCTGTCTGGAATCTGAACGCAACTATGCAATTTTTGACAACTAAACATTGAAGAGCAGTTCCCACTGAACTATTATAATAAAAAATTCGGAGACTTTCGGTTTCAGGCTATCCTCAGTGAGGGATCAAGTAAGGGTGAGAGACCCAATATTATTTTTTTTTTCTTCAAACGACACAAATTTTGTTCAAACAGCTTTTAAGAACAAACCTCTCAATCGATGATAGTGAAACTTGGTTGGCTACCTCAAAGTACATCAAGGTTCATAGTGCGTAACATATTTCACCATTCCAGATGTTGCAAATGCCATCATGAGCACTAAAGCTTTGAAGAGCCAAAAAATACGTAAATCACAATTCTTTCCCGCTGAAGAGGTCACTAAATTATGATGAGGAGGTTGTTTTTGCGATGCAATGATTTCATGTTACCATGATTATAATAACAAATCACTTTTTCAACGATGCCTCACAGGGCAGATTCAAGATGGTGCTCAAGAGAAAAAAAATGACAATCGTATTTCTGGAAATAGTTGGCTTAGAAATTGGCTACCTAGCTCATATCATTTCTCACAATTCTTATTGTAGAAATACCAAGTATTGTGTCAATATCTCGAAGAATCCCTTATTCATGGAAAAAAGAGTGTTTTTTTTTCTGTTTTCCCCTACATTTCAAAGACGGTTCAAGGTAATCAAGAACAGTTTGCTGTTCACCCAGGTTGTATCACCCTGTATACGCCGGGTGGATGGGTGGAACTGTGGGTAGATGTCGTCAAAATATGACGAAAACCTATACCATTTTGCAAAGTTCGGCCTAATGACAAAGATACAGCCCTCCAAAGTTCACTTTTTTTTTATTTAATTTTTTTTCAACTCAGGAACCTTTCAACAAATTCAGCTTTAATTTAGCATAAGCTGATTCATCATAATTATCTATCAGCCCGCAAAATTTGGAAAGAATTCAATCAGTGGCGTAGAAGTTATGAGAGGTCACCTTAAGTCAACTTTTCTTTGGATGCTTCTAAATTATTGACCCTCATAACTCCTACACCACTGGTTGGATTCTTTTCAAATATGGCAGGTTGATAGATAATTATGACAAACCAGCTTTTGCTGAATTAAAGCTAAATTTGTCGAAACGTTCCTGAGTTACAAATTTTTGAAATCCGAAAAAAGTGAAATTTGGAGAGCTGTATCTTCGTCATTAGGCCGAACTTTGCAAAATGGTATATAGGTTTTCGTTATATTTTGACGAGATCTACCCACAGTTGAATTTTTTGCTATCATCCCTGAAACACCCTGTATGTATAGATAGTAGGATAACAACTTGCTGATCAAAATACATATAATCAAATTTCCCTCTGAAACAAAAATCGACCTGTTTTTTTTTCAGAGACAAAAAAAATATTAATAAACATCATTAAGGTAGGTAATTCAGAACAAATAAGAGTCAATAATGCCTCCACTCTCAGAGCATCAATCATCAATCGAACCTAATCAAGGTAGGGGGTGGGAGAGCTGGATATCAGATTTGGAAAATGTGACAATATAAACACCCTGTATAAGCTTTTTTAGATTATTGTATACGATTTGCAGCCACTTACTGGACCTTCCTTAACGCCATGTGAGTATTAGATACAATAGGGTAAGTCCGGGTCAGATGGCCCGCCTTTTTTTTTAAACCTCTTCCTCTTCCTCAAAGCTTTCCGTAATTCTGAAACAGCTATAAATCCAGAACATAACAATGCTACAGCAAAAATGAATTCCGCAATATTTTCTTGAAGAAAAAAATTCCAAAAAATTTCAAGAGTAAGTACGTCTCACCCAGACTCTATGGGATAGATCGCCCACCCTTGAAGCTACTGTGGGTGGAAAAGCTTAGCACTCCACGATTTCTCCTTGCACAAAGCGCCGCCACAGATGTGGTACAAACTCAGATGTTTTGAGCAGCCTTCATGCGGTACCACTTTTTGCAACTCAGGCATGGAGTCTTGTACCTTCCAATCAGGAAACTATCCTTCTGACGATGACTTTTAAATATGTTTCTGTGATCTGGCTGCCTTTTCTTGCACGCGCGCCTTTTTTTCTTTCTTTTTAAATGACCATCTCTGTCCCAAAAAAGTTTGGGCCATCTCATCCTAACGTATAGGAGAGATGGCTCCCTCAATTTTTCTCAAATGAAAACGCAAATCAAGTCAACCAGTGGTGTGAACATAACCTTAACGAACCAATAAAACTTCACCACGAGAAAGTTTGATATCTGCAATTGATTGTTGAAAACGGAAGTCCACAATGACACGGCAGGTGCATAATTTGAATCTTAGCGAAGGTATCCCGGTGGGCCATCTCACCCGATGGGCCATCTGACCCGGAATTACCCTAAGATTATGCAGAAGTAAACATTTTAAATTTTCATTGTTGATTTCGACAAAGGGATACGAAAACTTTGTCATAGTGCTCGTAAAAATTGCATTCTTCCTTCATATTTTGCCGTTCTATAAGAAATGATTCGATGAAAAAGGTCCATTTTTACGGGGCATCAGTAGTTGCTTGTGAAAAATTCAAGATCAAAAACTATAAAAGAAAGCATGGACGAGTCGGCTATTCAGACGTTCGGGACGTGTCCCTCAATACTGAAAGAGCTTTTTATCGCTCTGGCTTGCGAATTTCCTTTTCTCGGGACATGCCCGGAACTTTTAGAAGTTTATTTTGTTTGGTTACGGTTTACGGTGCGTATTTAGGAACCTTTGCACAGGGCGATTGCGGGTGATTCGTAATTCACGCACACGGACATTGGCCTCAAATTCTATATTTCTCGTTTGTCGAGATCACTACAAAAGAAGACTAAGTAGTGCATTTTGTTATTGATTGCTAACAAAAATTCCTCATAGTTTTTTCCATTCATATCGACTCTCTGATGATATTCCATAACCGTGAACGTTGGGACGATTAAATAATAGGGAAGGTAAGCTGAGCCAGCTTATACGTGGAGAAAAGTGAAGTCAAGCGCGGTATGGGTGAAATATTTAAACTACGCCCAATTACTGGATCTAGCTCACAAGTTTCTTTGACAGTTGTTCCTGCGCCTTGAATTGATACATGCCAGTTCAAATATTGTAGGTTAGGTTTGTGAAGTTTTTTGCTGCCAGGCTCCTATTTTATCGATGAAGACTGTGAACGTATACCTGCCTATATCCCATACACTTTCTTTTTTCAGTAAATGATTTTTTGAAGCAAAAATAAAGTGACAAGCTGGAGCGCTGGGAAAATACTTCCGATGGCCACTTATAGTTTCGCTCCAAAACTTTGCAGGTGCCACCAGCCGTAGCCGTAGCCGTAGCCCCCCAGCTTGTCACTTTATTTTTGCTCCAAAAGTCATTCTACTGAAAATATAAAGTGTACGGGATATAAATACATCAGCGGCGGAATTTAAATTCGCGCCACCTCTGCAAAATCAAGAAGTCAGTTTTCATTGTCACACAATGCAAATCCGACTGCTCGATTTAGAAGGGTCTTGCAGTTTTAGATTCCACCACTGTACGATAAGAATAAACTGTCTCCGTCTGTGGCTTGAATCAGATTCTCGCAGAAATAAAAATGGTCGGGTGGATAAAACAGCTTTGAGTATAGGTTCTTAAACAAAAGGAAAACCAAGGGAAACATCACCTCCGCAGGAAAATTACTACCGTCGGTATCGTAGATATACAAGAACAAAACAAAATTGCTGCATATCGCTGAGGTAGTAGTATGGAGTTGGTGCGAAAACTTCTACGCTGCTACGTCGACCGAGACAATTTACACCTGAATTAACCTGGGCCGCGACTATGCCTGATTCAGAATTTCAGAGCAAATACACCTCGGGGAAAAAGTACGACGACGATGGAGAGAAACTCTCATCACAAATGGAAATGTAATGAAATGTAAATAAAACTTGTTTGGAAATGCAGGGGATATGGATGTTCCTGGCAAGAGAAAAAAAAACTGAAAATAAAATCTACCTGCCCACCTGTACCCCTGCATTGTTATTCAGCACCCTGCAGGTACTTCTGCATGTAATCGTTCCGGCATGATTGTGTTCGCGTTTTTAGAGCATGTTTGCAATTTGTTTTTTGTTCACATTGAGCTGCAGGGCATTAATTGAAAAAAGATGAGACCCCTGACAGGCAAAAAGCTCAGCGAATTTCCAACTGAGCACAGGGACCCTATCACGATGAGTAGAAAACTACGATTGTGACGTCACGTTGTGTAGCAACCATCGCTCTGATAGGCTGCTGCTAGGTAACCTGACCTCACAAGCATATAATTCTACTCATCGTGACTAGCTGTCACCGGCGCCGGCAGGCCGTCGCCTGGGTGACAGCATTGGTTGAAAAGTAGCCAGGGAATTTGTTCCACTGACACTGGGCAAATGGAAAGGGGTTTGTATACATGATGTTGATTTTCCGTTGTTTTAGGCGGATGTCAGGTTTTCCCTTTGCGAGTTTAGTAATTTGTTCATGTCCGTCGATAGTGTCTTGGTCAGATGAAGTTTTCCAAGAGGCGTGAGCAATTGATTGTGTAAGAGTAACATGAATTCGAGAAAATGTGTTTTTCGCGTGTTTTGAAATTTCTGCCTCGACTTGTAGGGTTCTTATTCTTGTGAACAAGACGCATGTAACTGAGAGTAGTGTCTGGTCAGTGGAGAGTTGTTGGGGAAAATTGAGACACCATCATACCTTGTTCATGAATATGTATTTCTACTTTTGTTCAAGGTATTTAACTACTGAAAATACTGGAAACGACTATATGTGTTGTAAAAACTTGAACCATAAAAAGGTGCTGTCGTGGATGACACCGTGTAGTGGGGAGAAAAGCAGAATTGTGTTGTTAAGGAGCCTTTTCAAATATGTATAGGAGAAATTGAGATAAAATAAAAGTATGTCCAAAATTCAAAACTTCACAGTTACGTTCCAATAGGCTAGTGAACATGGTTTTTTTATTTCTTTTTATGAAAAATCCTCCCAAAATTGTTGCATTGACAAGATGATTTTGTTTAAAAAAGTTTTTGTACATATAAAAAAACATGAAAAAGATTTGTCTGTTTGAATGGCACGGCAAGTGCGTGACGTCACATTTTGAAGAGCCAATAGAAACTCCAGTTGGCCATTCGATGACTGAAGAACACCTTCTCGTTTTGAACTGATTTATACCAAAAAAATGGTTTGGTATGACCTCACATTTTGGTCGATTCTTCCTTAAAATTCACTCATTTTTGCTCGTGCAGGCTTCGGATTGATGTCACAACAGTGTTATTAGTGCTATATAAGTGGCAGTACTGCGAGTGTCGCATGCCATAATCACCCCCACGTCAAATAATCTAGTTTTTTTAATACAATTTCGCTTCATAATACATAATAACTCCATGCAATGGTATCAAAAACAAGTTCCTTGTGATAAAGTTGTGCTCGCACGTGGAAATACACCACTACGTAATAGATCCAGAACGAATGCTTCGGTCGAATGTCAAATGCGTTCCCCTTTCCTTCCTTCTTCCCACCTCCTAGCCCACTTTCAAGCTGTGACGTAGCATATTATTCCTGATTTGAATAAGTCCACTTTCAAATTGATTTTTTACCGAAATGAAATCATATTTTGAAAAACTTTTCTAACTACAAATTCGTCATTCGGATATTTATCAGGTTTATGATACTTTTATACTGAAATGCGGTTGATGTCCAGTAGCCTATTGTTCATCTGAACATTCTGAACCAAGTATAGGTTTGAAAACTCAATAGAATCGGTTGAGAAAAGCAAGAGTTCAATACGGCGCCGGCGCTTTGAACTGCCAAAATGTCAGATTCAATATATGCATTTCGATTGTTCATGTATTTGTTCCAAATCTCAATATAATCTGTCTAAAAATGAAAAAGTTCAATATGGCGGCCTCTTGGAACGCCAAAAATCAAAATTTGACAAATAATGCATTTCGGTCGCCAACCTCAAGTGGGTATAGGTTCGAAATTCCAATCTGATCAGTTGAAAAATGCAAAAGTTCAATATGGCGGCCTCTTAACACGTCAAAACTCAAAATTTGACAGATGCATTTTGATCGCCAATCTCAAGTGGCTATGGGTTCAAAATAATCATCAGATCGGTTGAAAAATGCCCAAGTTCAATATGGCGGTCTCTTGAAACGTCAAAAATCAAAATTTGACAGATGCATTTTGATCGCCAATCTCAAGCGGCTATGGGTTCAAATCACCAATCAGATCGGTTGACAAATGAAAAAGTTCAATATGGCTGGGGCGACGGCCTTAGCACTGTCAAAATGACAAATTTGAAAATTTGACAGATGTATTCAGATTGCCTATTTCAAGTTGTCATAGATTCAAAATCCTAATCGGATCGGTTGGAAAATGCAAAAGTTCAATATGGCGGCCTCTTAAAACTTCAAAAATCAAAATCAGACAGATGCATTTTGATTGTCAACCTCAAGTGGGTATGGGTGTAGAATCCCAATCGCATCGGTTCAAAATTGCAAAAGTTCAATATGGCGGCCCTAGACTGTCGAAATATCACATTTGACAGATGCATCTCGCTTGTCCACCCCAAGTGGGTATAGGTTCTAGATCCCAATCGGATAGGTTGAAAAAAGCAAGGGTTCAATAGGGCGGCTTCTTGAAACGTCAAAAATCAAAATTTGACAGATGCGTTCAGACTGTCTATTTCAAGTTGGCATAGGTTCAAAATATCAATCGGATCTTGTGGTGATGATGATAGAAAAATGTCATGTAACGATTTCCGCTTTCATCATTACATTTACTCGCGAAAACGTCCATGACGTCAACATAATTGCAACGTACGTATCTGATAGCACCCGCGAAATACTGCCCAAGGAATCAGCGAAAATATACCTACCTAAGAAGTGCTGTGACATATTTGACATTACATTGACATTTGCAAATGGCACAACACAACAACTGCGACGCTGAGTAATGTTGCCGATGTTTGTAGTGGAATTTTGAGAAATTTGACGAGAAAAACTTCAAAACAAGGACGAAAATCAAAACACGAACCCTTTCTGGAGGTCTGGCCAGAAGGTCCGATGGAATTATCATGGATTCCGTAGAAAACAAGTCGCGACAAGGAACCTCTGTAACCGACATGAAATGTGCTCTGGAGGACCGAAAAGGCCCCTTTCTCGTCATGTGAAGCCGCTGGAAATTGCAAATAAATTGTGAGTACCCCCCAAACGTGTTCTGCCCCTTCAAATGGCCTGTTTTTCTGAAATTACGCCGTCAACGTCTGGCCCGGTCTTCGAAATGTGATCAAAGTGCCGTTCGAACCTGGAGGTGACTCTTGTGTTTTGTGTCTGATGGACGCTCAAAAGTCTCCTCGAGACCACGGTTTAATTTCTTATGCTGACATGGTCAATTTAGTTTCAGAAGCACTGTTGAAATGCTCCGAGGTGTTGAGTTTGCCAAAAAGGAGAGCGTCAATTGACGTTCCTGTCAGATTGACCGGGCCGTGCTCCAATTCCAACATTTTTTGGCAAATTTCCAAAAAAAACCTTGTTGCATGGCCCACATTGGACAACACTGGGTCCCCGAAACCCCTCGGTCGGCATTTCACACCAAATTTCTTGAGATTCTGCCTGAAAAGCCGAATTTTCGCCGCAAAAATGTAACAAGAAATGGAACGAATTATGTAAAATGTCAATTTTCTTGCAAAATTTTGAATGAATTATAAAATTTCGAAAACTTTCAACAAATTCAGCAGGAATTTTGGAAAATTCCCACCCTCAGCTTGGGATACAGTTCGTTTGCGAAAAAAAAAAAAATACCCCGCCAAAATCCGACGTCTGGTTTTCACAAATTTTGACGGCTCGTCGTTCGGTTGCCGTCAGCGGTTTCTATGAGTTGAAGGATAGGGCACCAGGTGCGGCTCACCTGATATTCATAGTACTGACCGCGGAAATATAAGAAGTCAAACGTGCATGTGTAAAAGTATAGAACGCCAAAGTTTTCTAATAATACGGATAATTTGGATGAACAAAATAATGAAGGGCATATATTGCAAAAGGTTCCGACTTGCTTAGGTGCCTTTATATTGGATAGGGGAAAGCTTAGAGTGGATTTTGAACCACGAGTGAATGGCAACAACCAACCACTTTTCCAGAGGAAGCTTTCGAGGGTCAAAGTTCTCGGAAGGTTTGCCCAGAACCTTGCCGAGGGAGGATTTTGGCACCGGTATTCCGCCCTCGAGTGAGCCCCACCACAGCGTCATGCTGCAGCGGTAACCCATCCAAAAACGGGCGGCGCTGTATATGGCTCGACTTATATGATCGAGGCCAAGCGCGATGTCCACTACACTACACGTTTCCCTATCATATCAATACCTTGAATTCAGAATTCAAAAAATGTCTCGCAAAATTGAACCTGCATGTATTTCAATTCACTTAAATTGGCAGCTGGAAAATAATGGTGTGGCACTTTTCAATTTCTATATTTGACGTAACGCAGTGAAAATAACACTGAAAAACTATTTGCATGTCATGTAGTATTTTCTGATTCTTCAAATATTACAGACATCAGATTTTTATTGATTGAAATAAAAATAATAGTGATGGGCACTATCGAATAAATTATTATGAACTATCGATAGGTGGCGCTATCGATAGTAACTATCGAATAGTTTTTCTTAACGAACGAAAACGACTATCGATAGTAACTATCGAAGAACACTTCTCAACGAACGAGAATGTCTATCGATTGTAACTATCGAATAAATTTTTACGTAACCAACAAAACGACTTCACCCTAAACTAACCCGTGTGAGAACTTAACGACGTCTGACAGGAATTTGTGAAAACCAGACGTCGGATTTTGACGGGGTATTTTTTTAAAAATTCTCGCAAACGAACCGCAATACAAGTTGACGATGTAAAATTTCCAAAATTCCTGCCGAATTCGAGGGGATTTTTCGAAAATTCATAATTCATTCCAATTTTTTCCAGGGAACCGCCGCTTCGAGTATTCCATTATAAACATCTTGTTACGTTTTAGCGGCAAAAATTCGGCTTTTCGGGGAGAATTTCGAGAAATTTGGTGTGAAATGCCGACCGGGGGTTTCCGGGGGCTCGGTTTCGTCCGTTGCGGGCCATTTGGCGGGGCTTTTCTTGAAATTTAGCCGAAAAATGTTGAAATTGGAACACGGCACGGCCAAAGTGACAGAAACGTCAAATTGACGTTCTGGGTTTTGGGAAAACACAACACCTCGGGGCATTTCAACGGTGCTTTTGGAAAAAATGACCCTGTCAGGGTACGAAATGTTACCGTAGCGGTCCAGGAGACCCGTGGGCGTTTGCCAGGCACCAGAAACACAAGGTCTCCTTCAAATAATAAGGCATTTCGCTTAGATTTCGCGGGCCGTGTCTGACGTTGACGGAGTAATTTCACAAAAAACAGATAAGTTGATGTTGATTTGGGGACAGAACACATCTGGGGGGTACTCACAATTTATTTGCAATTTCCAGCGGCTTCACATTTCGATAAAGGGGCCTTTTCGGCCCGCCAGAGCAAAGTTCATGTCGGTTACAGGGGTTCCTTGTCGCGACTTGTTTTCTACGGAATCCATGATAATTCCATCGGACCTTTTGGCTACACCTCAAGAAAGGGTTCGTGTTTAGATGTGCGTCCTTGTTTCGGAGTTTTTCTTGTCAAATTTTCCAAAATATCACTACAAACATCGGCAACAATTAATGAGCGTCGCAGTCATAGGTCGCAGTTGTGTTGTGCCATTTGCAAATGTCAATGTAATGTCACAGCAGTGACGGCACACCTTCAAGGCGATTTGTCGCGAACCATTCGGGCCTATTTTTCGCGAGTGCTTTTAAATACGTTGGAATGATGCTGACAGTTATGGACGTTTTCACGAGTAAATGTAATGATGAAAGCGAAAATCGTTACATGACATTTTTCTATCATCATTACCACAACATCCGATTGGGATTTTGAACCTTTGCCAACTTGAAAAAGATTGTCTGAATGCATCTGTCAAATTTCGATTTTTGACGTTTCGAAAAGCCGCCATATTGAACTCTTGCATTTTTCAACCTATCCGATTGGGATCAAGAACCTATACCCACTTGGGTTGGACAACCAAGATGCATCTGTCAAATTTGGATTTTTGACGTTTCAACAGGCCGCCATATTGAACTTTTGCATTTTTCAACCGATCTGATTGGGATTTTGGATCTATACCCACTTGGAGGTTGGCAATCGAAATGCAGCTGTCAAATTTTGGTTTTTGACGTTTCAAGAGGCCGCCATATTGAACTTTCACATTTCTCAACTGATCTGATTGGGAATTTGAACCCATAGCCACTTGAGATTGGCGATCAAAACGACTCTGTCAAATTTTGATTTTTGACGTTTCAAGAGGCCGCCATATTGAATTTTTGCATTGTTCAACCGATTTGATTGAGATTCTAAATCTACACCCACTTGAGGTTGGCGATCAAAATGCATCTGTCAAATTTTTATTTTTGACGTTTCAACAGGCCGCCATATTGAACTTTTGCATTCTTCAACCGATCTGACTGGGACTTTGGACCTATACCCACTTGGAGGTTGGCGATCGAAATGCAGCTGTCAAATTTTGATTTTTGACGTTTCAAGAGGCCGCTATATTGAACTTTCACATTTCTCAACTGATCTGATTGGGAGTTTGAACCCATAGCCACTTGAGATTGGCGATCAAAACAAATCTGTCAAATTTTGATTTTTGACGTTTCAAGAGGCCGCCATATTGAACTGATGTATTTTTCAAGCGATCTGATTGGGATTTTAACCTTTACCCACTTGGAGGTTGGCGATCGATATACAGCTGTCAAATTTTGGTTTTTGACGTTTCAAGGGGCCGCCATATTGAACTTTTACATTTTTCAACTGATCTGATTGGGGATTTGAACCCATAGCCACTTGAGATTGGCGATCAAAACGCATCTGTCACATTTTGATTTTTGACGTTTCAACAGGCCGCCATATCCAACTTTCGCATTTTTCAAGCGATCTGATTGGGATTTTAAACCTGTACCCACTTGGAGGTTGGTAATCGAAATGCAGCTGTCAAATTTTGGTTTTTGACGTTCCAAGAGGCCGCCATATTGAACTTTCACATTTCTCAACTGATCTGATTAAGAATTCGAACCCATAGCCACTTGAGATTGGCGATCAAAACGAATCTGTCAAATTTTGATTTTTGACGTTTCAAGAGGCCGCCATATTGAATTTTTGCATTGTTCAACCGATCTGATTGAGATTCTGAATATTCACCCACTTGGAGGTTGGCGATCCAAATGAAGCTGTCAAATTTTGGTTTTTGACGTTTCAAGAGGCCGCCATATTGAACTTTCACATTTCTCAACTGATCTGATTGGGAATTTGAAACCATAGCCACTTGAGGTTCACAATGGAAATGCATCTGTCAAATTTTGAATATTGACGTTTCAGAGGCCGCCATATTGAACTTTTGCATTTTTCAACCGATCTGATTGAGATTTTACACCTACACCCACTTGAGGTTGGCGATCAAAATGCATCTGCCAAATGTAGATTCTTGACGTTTTAGAGGCCCCCATAATGAACTTTTGCATTTTTCAACCGATCTGATTGAGATTTCAAACCTATATTTACTTGAGGTTGACAATGAAAATGCATCTGTCAAATTTCGATTTTCGACAATATTAGATACTGCCATATTGAACTTTTGCATTTTTCAACCGATCTGATTGAGATTTTGGACCTACACCTACTTGAGGTTGGCGATCAAAATGCATCTGTCAAATTCTGATTTTTGACGTTTCAGAGGCCGCCATATTGAACTTTTGCATTTTTCAACCGATCTGATTGGGATTTTGAACCTATACCCACTTGAAGTTGACAATGGAAATGCATCTGTCAAATTTTGATTCTTAACGTTTCAAGAGGGCGCCATATTGAACATTTGTATTTTTCAACTTATCCGATTGATATTTCAAACCTTTACCTACTTGAAGTAGACAATTAATTGAGATGCATCTGTCAAATCTGCCATTTTGACATTCGCAAGGCTGTCATATTGGACTTTTGTATTTTTCAACAGATTATATTGAGATTTTGAACAAAGACTTAGTCAAGATGGATAATCGAAACACATTTGTCAAATTCGACATTTTCGCAGTTTGAAGCCGCTGTGTATTGGACTCTTGCTTTTTTCAACCGAATTTATTGAGTTTTCAAACCTAGACTTGGTTCAGATGAACAATTGGAACGTAACTGTCAAATTTGGAATTTTGCACTTATTTTTATTCCATCTCAATTTCTCCTACAAATATTTAGAAAGGCTCCTGAATATTACAAATACCTACACGGTTCTGCTTTTCCTTCCACTACACGGTGTCTCCCACGACAGTACCTTCTTCACGGTTCAGGTTTTCATAACACATATCGTCGCTTTCATTTTCAAAGCTTCATCATGTTTCCAGTATTTTTAGGAGTTACCTTGATCAAAAGTAGAAATACATAATTATTAATGAACAAAATAATGGTGTATCGATTTTTTCCGACAACTCTTCACTGACCAGACACCACCCACTGACATGCGTTTCGTTCACAATAGAACCCTATAAGTCGAGGCAGAAATTTCAAAACACGCGAAAAACAAACATCTTTTCGAATTCTTGTTACTCTTACAGTCGTTGCTTACGCCTCTTGAAAAACTTCAACTGACCAAAACACTATCGACGGACATGCATGAAATTACTAAACTCGCCAAAGGAAAACCTGACATCTGCCTAAAACAACCGAAAATCAACATCATGTATACAATCCCCTTTCCACTTGTCCGGTGTCAGTGGAACAAATTCCCTGTCTACTTTTCAACCATAGCTGTCACCCAGGCGACGGCTTGCCGGCGCCGGTGACAGCTAGTCGATGGTAAACTATAGAATGATTTCTTTCCATAAAGTAAAACGACTATTGACCTAATAAATAACTACTGACAATTATTAAAATAAACTTGTTCTAGTCGTGTACCGTATTTTTTTTACTGTTACTATTCACTATTAGGTATAAGTAATCGCCTAATAAAGTGAAAATAAGTAAAAAATTTGAATTTAAACTGTTACAATGATAATATTTTGACAGTTTGTTTGTCAAATAAATCCGTAAGTGCTATATTTCGTTGTAATCAGAATAAAAGACTGCATCAACTGCATGTTAATGAAAATATTTTTTCTGCGGCACCCTGTAAATTGATGATTTGGAAATTTTTCATGGGCAAATTCGAAACATTTAGCACAACTCCTTCAAGAATCAGTTTTCCTTTTCGAAATTTTCCCAGCGATAATGATAGGGGCATTGTAAATGAATACGTGAAGCCGTGAAATACAAAATACCTATACAACAGCTTGGCGTACCTAGTGAAAATCAAAGGAATGAATACCATCGAATGTCGCTCCAACACTATCGATAGTGACTATCGTGAAACGTATACAGCTGCTTGGCGTAGTAAAAATCAAACGAATGAATACTACCAGATGATTATTCGGTAGCTTCTATACTATCGATAGTGACTATTGATAGTGAATTTTATCGATAGTGCCCATCACTAAAAAATAGTACATTTTTGAAAATGGAAATGTGTCTGAAATGTTTTTATAAATTGGGAAATTAAGTATACTGGGTGTTTGCAAACTTGTAGTAGAAAATTGAAAAGCAGTTACGAAAATGCTTCAAAAGTATCAGAAAAAAAAAGTAGGACTTTTATTTCTGCAAATATGGAGGGTCGAATGATGGTCCATCCACCCCCTCTTTTTTCCTTATTTTGAAAGATTTCAGTTAACTCTTCTCAACAGACCAAAAGGCAATGTTTTTGAACCTTTGGATGTGTTTTGTGATTTTATTCATACTATACATGGTGGATCGTGTAACCTGAAAATCCAGTTTTCTCCAGAAATCCATGCAAAAAATTTCATATGCGAACAATTTGTCAATTTTGTATTGAAAACGAGATCAACCATGAAGCTGAACTTTGATTGGCCTACAAGTATGGCAAAGTAGAGCATTTAATAATACAGGAAATGAAAACACACTCAATTACGTCAAATTCCGACACGGCATTGCAAAATAAACTCTTACGAGCTAAACAAGGCGATAAAGCCATAGATCAATTCGGTAAAGAACTTAAGGGAACTTTCTTCAACCTAACCATTTTACAAGCAAACGACGATGATGCCGCATTCAAAATAACAAAGCCATTAAATGAAAGGACAGCTATAAAAAAACTTCCAAGTGGCCTTGGAAGCCAGCATTGAAACACGATCATTGCTGCTAGAAATTTTTCAAGTTTGAAAGACGCGATTAGATTTGGTTAGGGTTTGCTTAGATTAGGTTAGTTTAGTTACACACTTCGGGAACGATTAGGTTCTTCTTCTACCCATAATTCTGCATATTTTCACTTCACATACGAAATAGTACAATAGAAAATAATAACGGAAAAACTTGCGGCACACGAAAATTTGAACAAATCAGAGACGAAGCTTAATGACGAAGGGTTGAATTCCAAGGCAGCGGCGCCACTTGTGCCATCCGTTTACGGCATCGATAATCCGATCATCGCGTCGGATTGTGTTGTGTTGCTATGGTGACCGGACTTACGCTACACTTGCGCGGGCGTATCACCAACTTGAAATCGAGCCTTAAGATTTTTCATCTTGCGGCATGGCGTTGCGCTGGAAATAAAATTTAAACTCTTAACGATTTGAAACGTTGAGTGCGGCAATAAACATTTCATTTGAAACGTGCTCATTTTCCGAGCCATTTTCCTTATCATGCAAAGCCGGGAAATGGAAATAAAAGTCGTCACATATTATTACGACGTGTCTATATTATTTATCACATGGTATACGCTTGGTAATCTTCGCCGTCAATCTCTCTAGAATGTTTTGATAAAAAATTTAACGCGCTCAGAATCCGATATTATCATACAAAACTTCAAGAACAACTTTTACAACATCACGCGCATAAATTTTTGCATATTTTTCGGGGCAACATAATTTTGCATTTTTTTGCTTCTCATTTGCATGGATGGGAGGGATAACATGAAAAAAGTAACGCTTTTAATTTCCGCCAAAATTGCAATTTAAACTTTTAAAAGGGTCCCAAAGCCAATGCCAAAACTTTATTGAAAATACCGTACTGCTTTCAATCGATAATGGATTTATGTAAATTTATATTTTAATATTTCAACACCCTCTTGTAGCATCTCCGAGTTTCTCAAGATTTGAAATAATTATTTGAATGGAGGAACTCATCGCGGTGATCAGGAGATTAAGCCTTTATTCCATACATTTCGAGGTGAATACATAATTAATTGAGTTCCCTGTGTGAAACTAGCGAAAGCCGTGAAGTGGAGATAATTGATTGTTCGAATCAAGTCAATATCTGCGGAACGGGCTCCGGTGAATTCTGAAAGCTCTCCGTCTGTTGCTGTTTATACCGTTACCTTATACTTCCCGTTTCATGAAAGTTCAAGACTTCATCACTGTCATAGAGACTGGTGTCAAAACTACTATTGGTAACAAAATGAACTCATACAGCGTCTAAATCCAGTCGCCGTGATTATTCATCATTTGGTTGGGGTGGATTCGACTTTTTAACGATTTCGTCGTCATGTCTCCCAGAGTCGTCATTTCTGAAAGATCTAGCTATCAAAGTCAAGTTGAAATTTGAAAATATTGGTGTAGTTTTTGAACTGAATCTGCCTTAGATACTGCACTCCGATCCCAAAAGCCTACTCTCGATAAATGTGGGTGAGGGAAACTAGCAAATGAGTTTGCTTCCTCAAGTCTGTTAAAAACGTGTTCCTAGCAGTCACCCTGCAGCACAGTTCAGACTCTCGAACTCGGCGGTTCGCAGTCATCGAGCAGCCTGAAAAGGCAGTTTCGTTTATCGCTTCTCGTGCCGTACTAAAGGGATCATGTCGTAGTTGATCGAGCAGCGCTTGGTCTTGGTCCACAGTGGACATTTTTGACCTTTCGGCACAACCTCTTCAAGCAAAGTTTCCATGTTCCGCCCATTGCTTCTTCACAGACAGTACAGTCATTTTGTCGATGCCAAACATCAACGTCACCTTGGCACTGACAGAAATGTTCAATTCACGCAGCCAAAATACCGGGCGATCATTTGAAAACTATCCACCTGCAATAACTCCAGATTCCAAGTGAATATTTTTTCGAGTAAAAACAGGTCGATTTTTATATCGAGGGGGACATCCAAAACATACATTGGCAAATTTCTATATTCACCCCCCTCGCCCCCACTCACCTCAACTTTGAAATTTCAAATGACACTACCTACCTTGCGATACATCAAATTGAAGCAAATTAAATTTTCTTTCTGAAAAAGATATTTCCAAAATTTTCAACCCCACCCCCTTTTTCCTAAAAATTCTATGACTGTCCCATTTTATATTCTGGATCCCTCATTTTTCTCTCAATTTAGTCGGCGCATCCTAGATAGAATCAAAGAAGGAAATTTTCGGTGAAAAAAGTGTCACTCAAATTCACCCCTTTGCTCTCCCCCACCTCAACTCCCAAGTTGAACAAAACACCACCCACTTTGTGATACATCAAATTGAAGGGAATTGAATTCTCTTTCCGAAAAGAATTTTTTTGAAATTTTCTACCCCTCCCCCAATAAATTGGCCATTCGGAGTATTCTAGGGGGGAAATGGGGGGCTTTACAAAATGTGAAAAAATCGTTTTCAGGGAGAGAATTCAATTTCCGTCAATTTGATGTATTACAAAGTGGGTATTGACATTTTAAATTTTTGAGGTCAGGTGGGGGGAGCGAAGGGGTAAATTTGGGTGGCACTTTTTTACAGAAAATTTTCTCTTTCGATGCTGTGCAGGATGACGTTAACTGTATTGAAGGAAAATGGAGGTCAAGAATATCAACTTGGACACTCAGAGAATTTTAAGGAGAACAGGGGGTGGGGTTGAAAAATTTCAAAATATTTTTTTTAGAAAGAGAATTTAATTCTCTTTAATTTGATGTATTGCAAGGTAGGTGGTGTCATTTGAAATTTCAAAGTTGGGGTGAGTGGGGGCGAGGGGGCTTAAGATATAAATTCTCCAATGTATGTTTTAGATGTCCCCCTCGATATAAAAATTGACCTGTTTTTGCTCGAAGACATTTGCACTAGGAATCGGGAGATATTGCAGGTGGATAGTTTTCAAATGATCACCCGGTATAGCTGTATGAGTTAATTTTGTTATCAATAGTACTTAGGGCTTGATACCAAGTTGCGGGCGCAAAGTTTGGGACGGCGTAACTCGCCAAATACAGCGATCTGATTGGTTGGTATCCGCCGTTGCTATGGTAACCGCACTTACGGCGGTCTCAGCCCCAACTTGGTATCGAGCCGTTAGAGTATACAGGGTGTTTCGCAATTACGGTTATATTCAAGCTTCCAGGGGAGACTCCCCATTGAAAATGAGCCAGGAAAAATATAACTTTGATGTCCTTAATTGCTTGTTCTGTTGAAAAGTTACAGGTGTTCAAGTTTAATTTTCCAAATTGATTTTTTTACATAACTTTTGAGCTATTCGACCGATTTTTGTCAAATTTGAACCGAAGTTAACTGAAATAGATCTCTATGGAACAATAGTAACGTGTTGAAAAAAAAGATTCAGGGGCGTTGATATTGGGTGGTGTTCTCATTGCCCCTTCCTGTTTTTCACCCCTCAATTTGTTTTAAGAATGGTTTCAACATTCAAATTCTACGTTCAAATTAGAGAAGAAAGTTGCTATTTTGAAATTTTGATCAGAAGCTTCATTTCCGAGATATTTGGGTTTGAAACTTTGGAGAACATCTCGAAATCGCCACTTTCCAGAGTCCAAATTGTTTTTGTCTGAAAATGTCCCGTTCCCCAGCAAAAAATTGTGGCTTCTCGACTTGAAGCACCTAGAAAACTTATTCCAGTTTAGGACCCATTAGTTTTAATGGGTTTTAATTTTCAGGCCTTTGTAAGTGGCCATTTCGAGATGTTTTGCAAAGCTTCAAACCTAAATATCTCAAGAATCAAGCCTCAATGGAATCAATCAAATCAAATAATTTATTGTCTCCAAAATTCATACAATTAATGACAAAAGAACACAAGAAAAGTAAGACATACAACATAGATGATAATAAATAAATGGATTTATTGCTCGTGATTTTGTTACAAACTATGAGCGAGAGCTCGAATGGAAAGTGAACAGTAGGCCCGATCAAAGACATCGAAAACATATTATTGAAAAAATATAATATTTATATACCTATAAAGATTCAAAAAACCAGTTATGGCTGAAAACATGAAATTCCCCCTGAGCAAAAGCATCAGCAACACGATGCAGGAGAACCACCGGCTACCAACCATCCTCCTCCATCACAAAGCCCCTTAGTCGCACAGTGGGACGAATGGCTACATTGACTGGACAAAAGTATTCCGATCCAATTTTCAAATTCAGAGCGGGTTCGAGTCCTGGCGTCGGAATTTTTTTTTTCAAAATTTTGTTGGAGGAGCTTGCTCAAGTGTTATACTTTTTTTTCAAAGTAGTTTTTATGAGCTACAATACCACGAAGTTTCATTTAATTATGATCAGTTTTGTAGAAATTATCTCGTGTTTCGATTTCAACACGCATGGCCATGAAAAAATAGTTTAGGCAGTAACTGGCAGCCAATTCTTTGTACACATGATCAGGAAGGATCCATCTGTTCAGTTGAACAAGAAAATCATTGGAAACTCGTGGAAGTTTTTTATAACAAGCTTCCAAAGTTTGACAAACATTTTCTGAACGTGAGTCATAAAGTTAATGTGGACCAGAAAGAGTGAAATATACATGAGCTTCTGATGAATAAGACCAGATCACCTCTGCTATGGACGTCCATTTCATGAAATGAAGCCACTTTCCAAAAATGTATTGCAGTTTTTGAGCTGAGATCGTCAAAATTTCGATGAACCCAATTTCTGAATAAATGGTATATCAATGTTTAATGATCTGTAAAAGTCGTTGCATTTGTTTCAGTACCTGTCTATCATGATTTACAATACACTACAGGTATTGGGAATAGAACCAGAAGAATATATATCAAATCCCAGTGTCTTGCATTTCTTGACTTTTGTCCAGCTAGAATGATGATTTCGCCCACTGTGAGTCGTAGGCATTGGAACACATAACGGTGAACGGCCTTTATTACCTTGCTGTCAGTGCTCATCAACAGCTGAATCACATCCTGCCCATCTAACCCTTCAAGCCTCCCCCTGAACTCCCTTACTCCCTATAGATACTCCCTTTTTCAGGAATTTTTTCAAATTTCAATTTGAATCAGTAAAACGCTATTTCAGATGGTCAAACAAAGTCATTATAATAATCATGGTCCTCTAACTAACCAAGGATAATTTCAGGAGAATTTTCTGGAAACATGAATTTGGTACCTCGCAGATCCCTACCCAAACTCATGTTTCCAGAAAAGCTACTGAAATTATCTCTAGTTTGGTAGAACATCGAGAAAAGGTACTGTAATGAGACAGACCCACCCCTTTTACCTAACTGACTCATGATGATAAAGAAATTAATGCTTAGATTTTTTTTGCTTACACTAGATGCTTCACTATCTTAGATCGACGTCGCACTACTCATACCTTACCGGCATGACCCTGCGTTGTGTTCTTTTTCAATTAATTAGCCGTCAATTAATTAGATAGATAATTAATGACATTGATTAATTCGGCGTCCCGAAAGCCCCTCAGTGCGTTATGGAATCGTGGCGTGAGCTTCAAGATATGAATCAAACAAGAATAACGAACGAATTTGAAGATCATAATCAATTTATTTCGCAACAAAATCATTCAGATCGGAACAATAAATTCTCTCTTATAACTGTCGGGCCCACACTGCCCTGCTTATTTTCTAGTTGGCATGGCCCGTCCCGAGGACTCTAGTATGCAGAATTTATGGCCCAATTGGCGCTGCTAATGGGCTCATACTACCCTGGAAATCCCTAGATGAACAAATATCAAAACTAGCACAGTTCCGAGGTCACGGTTGACCATTTATCAACCCTTTGGTGGTTGACCTCTATTCCCTAGTTAACTTAGAATTATTCAACATCATCAACTTGGACCGCCACACACAGCGAGTGGTCTAATTATCTGAAAAAAAGACTATTCCAATTCTGCATGGATTCCAACTTCCAATTGAAACTCGGCTTCAATTCCTTATCTTCCTGATACAGGCAATTCAAATCGTGGATTAAAAAAACAACTCTCACAGCAAGCTACATGACCCACAGGTGAATAATTAGCCTTGTGAAAATTGAACAGGTAAATTTGCACCTCTCTCTACAGGTTAATTAGTCGCAATGACGTGGCCCAACTAAATTGACACAGGTAGTGCACACAGCTGGAGTTATCTTGAGTTAGTTCAAGCGTTGAGTTTATTCCAAATAATAAACTGACTCGATCTTGAATTACTTGTTAGTTTAAAAGGATTACCTTTACAAATTATTTGAAATATTACTCAATCAATTTTCTGATGATTTACTTTTCAAGTCAAGCAATTATGACTAGCTTTTGAAACGGTTAAACTCGTCTTCGTGGTGACAACTTCTTCTTGTTAAATACCATATGGTGTTACGAGGTGTCTCATCTAATTATTTCTTCACGATAACTTTGGGAGGTCTAGTTACAAAAGGTTCATCAGCTATTCTAGCTAACAATATTTTGGCCGTCTTGTAGATGAAAATGCGTTTTCCCGTCGGCTCAAATGAAATGAAATCCATCATTCGTAGTTCCCTGATTTTCACGATCGCGACCCCGCGGTTTGAAACATGCAGATTTCACAACCCTCCGATAACGCTCGACCGGGATTTCATCAGGTAGCTCTTTTCAAAAATGAAATAACTCATAGACTTGACTCTCCGGCCTTTTACGGCCGAATGTCACTTGTAGCCTTTTTTGCTGGGAGTTTCCATCTTATCAGCATAAAACAAATGGGTACAATAATTTGAGATCTCGCCGCATGTTGGCTTTTCTCATTCGCTTCAGCGCCATTATGGCTCAACCAATTTTGTAGTAAGCGGCAGTGCAGACTTCCAAGTGTGGTAGACATCGGGTTGTTTGGGTGGTCACCTCTTCAGTAACCCTTTCAATCATCAAACTTTGTGTTTGAAACACCACACCACCAGATGGATAATAACAAGTAATTCATGATTATCAGCCACTCCATTCAGTCTAGGAGCTAGCGACGGATTTTTCATATCATTTCAACAAAGCTACAATGTTAATTTCAACATCCCCCTACATCTCCTAATGACCAGAACGAACCTTTCCCGACTGGCAGCCGGGGCCTTTGGCCGTTATAGCTCTATGAAAAAAAGGAAAAAACAAATTGTACGTCTTCTTTATAACGGGCTATTTTAAGACGTCAAACGATTACCCTGATAGCTCGATTGAAAGATTGCAAGCGGAATGTTCGCGGCAGTTAGAATAGGCGCGAGGTCCAACGAGCCATAACGAGAAAAGGCACTCCTCTGCTTCTTCGACCATCGGCCAAACTCACCCTCAGCTCTCCTTTCTTTTCACTCATTCGTGCGTTCTCTGTCACCCGAAGAATGTCAAACTCTCCTCTTGCAAACCTCGGCCCGTTTTACTATCTGTTTGGGTACGGCGGCGTCGAGGTGTGTCACAAAGACCTAGCTTTAACATCGACTTAATTCCTGAAACTTGCATAACTTGGCGACTTCTAGACAAAAGTGTGGTACCAAATGTTGAATTGGCTTTCCACACATGCAAAACACATTGAAATCCGCATATTTGCTGTCAACGTTACAGCCACTGAACTGACACTATGCAAATTGATACGTAAAATCTGGAAACAACTTTTGAGTGAGCTTTTGAGTAATTTTCACTGCGTTTTTGCAGACGCTGTATGTCAGAGGCTATTGACCACAAAGTGATGAGTTTCATACTTATCTCTTGCGAATTTCACGGGCTACATTTGCTTAGCTGATGTTTGTTGCTAAGACGATAGATTACAAGATATTCAGAAAAAACCAAAAAAATTCCCAAGGATGGCGCTTTTTTATTGTCCCTTAGAAGAAAAAGCCAAGTCTTGGAACTTTCGTGAATTTCAATGTCTTTTGCGGTTAATTTTGCATGGATCTATCAAATTCCGTCAACTCCCGGATTTATTTCCGGTTTAGCCTAATTTTTGCTTGATATAATTCGACTGCACTATAACCTAAACGTGTTGTTATGTTATACGGGGTGCCCCAGCTAGAGCAATCCAGCGCGATTTTCTCAAAAAATATCGAGGCAACAAAAAATGTTTTTTAATTGGGGGAAAGCCTGGCCTTCTAGCTTTCTTTTTCTTAGGTGCTCTAGTTTCCAAGAAAATGCAATTTTAATGGGGTGTTTTCTCTGCAGTTGTCAAGTTGTCAAGTAGATGGCAGCAGGGGCCAACCCGGGTGGTCTCTCTAACCCGGGTTATTTTCCCACTACTTTTTGAACGGTTCTCTCATGGAGGGGGTTTTCCTTTTGACTTTGGTGTCTGCCTGCCGGGTCGGCTGTCATGATTGTCAAGTCAAGTATGGACGTGTGTCGTCAGAGGTGAGGGAGGAATTAAACCCGGTCCGCATGGGCGGCAGATTCGCAGAAATTCGGCGATATACCGCTGAAATGCAATTGTTGTCATTGTTGTTATGTCAAAAACAGCGGCATATCGCCAAATTTCAGCGATATATCGCCCGTGCGGACTGAGCTTTAGATGGAAAAAACTACGTACACTTGGCTTTCAGAGTAGAGGTCTTTAGTATAGATGTTTTTGAAGAAGAGCATGATTGTATTCTTGAACATGGACAGTGGGGCACACGGCACGGTGGCAGGAAGGTTGCAATAGGTTTTAAATCGGCCGGCGCCGGCGTGCCCGCGAACTGCTCTTCGAGTGCTGTCTTCCGGACGGTCCCTCTGGCAAACATTTGCACGGTCATTGGGCCCTTTCAGCCCTCGAAAATCACCAAAACCGACCAGTACAACCCCACGTTCAATATTTTTTTCAGCAAATGTCAGTCATATGGTCGTTGCTGTCATCTTCATTGTTGGAGTGATCAGTGGAAGGTGACAAAGTGCTTGGTGTAGCATGATGCTGCTAGGCAATATAGCGTTACGCATACACACACAGACACACCCCTGACAGACACACAAACGGGCTGAAGAGATACGAGATACCAACATGGAGCAGGTAGGCTTACCAACCAACAGTAACCTAGTGATAAACCCGGGTTGGCCCCTGCTGCCATCTATCGTCTTCTTCAGTGGCGAAACACCCCATTGGGCGAGTAACAAGGATTCGAAAATTCATGATCGACAAAACAAAATATTTCAGATAAAAGAAAATCCTCTTTCTCTAGGCTTTCCATTGATGTGTCGTCGATGTCTGTACCTGGCCTAGTAAGCCAGATATTCTGCTTCACAGTCCAGCAAACACAATAATCAGAATCATGACGTCACCGATCACACACTTGTTGACTTTAAGACTAGTCGTTACTGGAACTTTTTCACTCACCATACTTGGATTCACCATAGCAATGAATACTGGCTGATGTTGAAATCAACAAGTGTATGATCGGTGACGTCGTCATGAATTCCGATTATTGTGTTTGCTGGGCTGTGAGGCAGAATATCTGACTTACTGGGCCAGGTGGAGACATCGGCGACACATCAATGGAAAGCCCATAGAGAAAGAGGATTTTTCTTCCTTTGAAGTATTTTGTTTTGTTGGTCATGAATTTTTGAATTCTTGTGACTCGCCCGATTAAAACCGCATTTTCTTGGAAACTAGAACACCTACAAGCATAGGCGCCCCCTCAAAAGAAAGCAAAAGGGTCAGGCTTCCCCCTAATTAATCAGACATTTTTTTTGTTGCCTTGATATCTTTTGAGAAAATCGCGCTGGGTTGTTTTAGCTGGGACACCCTGTATTGGTGCATTTTTCATAATCCAAGGGTGGGTTTAATCAGCTTATTTAGTCGTATAGTTTTAATTCCAGCCGCAAACGCAGCATCGCTCATTAGTTCTTGTGGCAAAACGCATACTTATGGTATGCAAGCAACCAGCGATACAGCGCTTACGGTTAAAATTAACTCACGGCTAAATAAGCTGACGAAACCCACCTTTAACCCTTAACTAACTTGAAATCTGGGCGTAAGAACTGACCTATCCAATATCTTCTCCAGAATCCAGCATTGAAAATTGAAACAATCTCTATACTTTGGCTTACTACGCTGTAACATACCAATTTTCCCATTGAAAGAGATGACGGCTTTATGCCGCTATCATCAACAAGAAGTGCAAGACTTCGTTTCTGCAAAATATTTCATTAGTGGTCGTCTAAAAGAAAATTGCACGTAAGATTATCCGTCGCCCATTAAATTCTGTACTTGGTGCACTTAATGAAATGAAGCGACTATACCAGAGCTATGGAACTTAATGAACGCAAAACTTTTCGCTTAGAACTCCTGCAGAAACGCAACGATAATTGAAAATGACTTCAGCACCACTTCACAGAATGCGATCTCCATCTCCAGTGAGGTGTTAATTTAATATTATAAAGTTTGCAAGTTGTAACCCTGCGCCGGCCGTCGGGTGGGGATGCACGGCATCCAGAGACACAGTTGCCAATTCCTGCAATTACGTACCTACTTCAACCTGGTTTCCTGATGATAGTGTGACGCTCCTGTGTAATCAAATAATTATTGGGGTTATGTTGCACGGGAACATGTTGCTTAGACCCCATTAACATTTCAAGGCGAGACCCAATCGAAATTACCTGGCTGGAAGGAGCCGGTGCGCGTTCCCGCATCAGCCCCACAATCAAAATTTAATTCCGAAATTAATTTAGAGACCGGGGGGCGCGCGAACCAAGCCAAAACCTTTCCCCTTGCGAATGCAAATTTCCGTTTTTAAATCGCATTTTAAACCCCCGCGCATTTTCTATTATTGGAAAGGCAAAATCCGCGATGAAATTGGAAAATCGCATAATACGTACGTTGTACCTACAGTCAAACGAATTTTTAAGCGCAGTTTGCAACAACGTTGCGTATTTGAACAACTGGATTTTTTGTTAGGGCAAGTTCGAAAGCAAAAAGGCGCGCGTCATAAAGTCGCAAAGTACTCTTCCCCAAGGAGCTTATAGCTTTTGATCCTGATTTATTCCGGAAAGTGAGAGCGAGATATGAATATAAAGTCGTGCTGATTAACGGTGCGGGCATGGCTCGTAAAGAAAGCATCTATTTACTTCGGAAGAAGAGGGAACGAAGGATGAAAAAACAGTGGAAAAAACGTAATAATTGGTCCGTGCATGCTAGAATTGTTGGATGACGCTAGACATCAGGAGTAATGTGATGTGCAAAAAGTAAACTCATCAACTAGGCGGGATAATATCTGTATTGTTCCGCCACCTACTTCTGATGAAATTACTGTTCTATGAAATTGAAAAACTTGGTGTTACGTATTTCGCGTACGGGTTCGAATATAATTGAGAATATCGTTTCAAAACACACACTGTTTTTTACTGTGTTCTACAAATCATACACGCTCACAATTATTTACTTAGGAATATCGCTGTGATTACTACTAACTTTTAATCCGCTCGCTACCACTTCGCATTCCAATCCATAAGGCAGCAGTCACACTGAGCCACCCACCACCACCCACTACCATCAACCAAAAATCAAACGCACGCAATGTAATGATGCTGGTCACACTGCAGCCACCTCTTACCACCGGCACCGCCCAGTGACCACCGGTGGCCATGTGTTTGAAATTTCCAAAGTGGTGGTCAGTGGTCGGTGGTTAACAATACGCATCTTGATGCGCATGCAGAACAAACATTTTGTGTATACATACAACATACAATGTGTATGTCCCGATGAGAACAAAGGTTTTTCTTGGGTACATCATTCTTGGTGCTGTGTTGCAGCGTTTTGGTGTTGACATTTTATACTACGATTGTTACGTATGTCGAGGGACCCAATTTAGGCTGCCAACGTCCCCGAAATTGCCGATTTTGACAATTAAATATTTAAGACATCTGGACATTGAATTATGAGTTTTTCAAGCACTAGATATACATACCTACTTAGACATTATTCTTGTATTGTTATACGAAATAAAATAAAGAACAAAGGTTTCACTTTTGTCACTAACAAGTTGTAACATTTTTTGTTTATACGGTAATAACTGTAAAATTGTTCTTCATCATCAACAAGCTGCGATACTAATTGATGAAATTCTCCTAGTTGTTCTCTATCGAGAAACATTTGACGCACCCACATGTTCCGGTGTTTTTTACGGATTTTTTTCGAGATGTAGTATAAAGCTACAACTTCGTTGGTATCTGAGTCATCGGACGAAATCAATGCAATCACAGAACTTGTCAATCTTGTCATGAGCTGGGCCGCTATTCTTGAATCATGTGAGAAAAGTCCCTGGGAGTAAAATACATTCCGCAGTACCTACACTGATGTAGCGAATGTTGCCTAAAAACGTGGTTTTTAGGCAACTTTCGCTACAGAATTGTAGTACGGATTATAATAAACTCCCGGGGACTGGGAAACGGTGGTTAACGGTGGACGCTGGACGGTGGCTCAGTGAGACCATGCCGGATTATTTTGCTTGGTGGTAGTGGGTGGTGGTGGGTGGTAGTGGGTGGTGATGGCTCCAGTGTGACTGCTGCCTAACTGCTCGTCAGGCGACGATCGATGCCTTATACAGGGTGATTCACAACTTGGGACTTTCCTTTCACGGGTGAGCTCAGAATGTGCCAGAAAAACTATTACTGAGGGAAAAAGTTGAAGAAAAAATCCTGAAATATTGACTTTTTTGAACTCAACATCGAAGAAAATTTTGGGGATCGCCGATGCAATGCCTCACGTGGATAATTCTAATCTGGTACTATGAAAACAAACATACTCAATAATGGTTGATCGATAATAAGGTATTATTGTCAAGAATGACGTTAGTTGACCATTATTATTATAGTGGGGCTGTTAGTGAAACCAACCTTGCATTTTTTCCTGACGGGTTGAGCTCTTGCACACTAATGGTACATGACCTAAGGTAACTTTTAAGAAGTGTTGCCACGGTGGCAACACTGTCAAAGGGCCGGGGTGGGGTGGTTGCCTACCTTCCAGGGGAAAACCGTGCAATGCCACTTACATCAGCCTGTAGAACGAGAACTAAGAGTCGGACGATGATGCGGAGGCTCTCGTTAGATTCAGCACACTTGAAAACATAGGAATATATCATTTGTTCAACCCCCCTCCCCCACCCATGTGTGTTAGGGGGCGAGAAACGGTCATGCGGAGTGGGGCATTAGTGCAGTTCAGCAATTTTACAGGGACGGCGTATACCTAACCATTGATTGAGGTATTGATGGGTCGATCTCTGCTTCGATAGCACGTAACCCCTCCCTCTTTACTAGCCCTCTTTACTAGCCCCCTTCCCCTCATTCAAACAAATACATCTTCATGTTTACATGAACATAGCATATTATCCAGGGTGTCCACGGTTTAAGTGCTCTAACTGTGAGGTTGTGTTCTTTGGCCAAATGCAAGAACATGTTTCTCATAAAATCAAATTTCGGGCTCCAGTTTCTAAGTTACAGGGTGTCAAAAAATTGGAGGAAAAAAAATCTTTTTTTCGCTATAACTTAGTAACTACTATTTTCACGAAAACCAAACTTGGTACGATTGATACACTAATGATTAGCTTTCATTTAGGATCTACCATCACTTTGTTGAAAAACCAGTGGCGTAGATATTAGGGTTACCCACCAATTAACCCTGGTTATCTGCACGCCACTGAGATAAAATGAATCTTTGATAACATTTTCTGATTCCCCGGACAATTCTAAGCAAAAAAGATACTCCTGGTCCGAAGCTCTGAAGTCAACCATTTCCGAGAAAAACAAAATTTTATGCTAAAAAACATGAAAATCGATCATAACAATAAATTGACTGATGAGACTTTTGTAAGCTGCACTATTATCGAAAGTATTAAAATAACTGAAAAGAAGACCTATTAGAAATTATTCCTTTTGTTCATTGTCTATTTTCCAGGAACAGGAACAGGAATAAGCAATTTCACTTAGATCGCTGCCAAAGTTCATCAAGCCAACCGAACGCATGTCTCCAAAGTCAATATCGAGGGAAGTAGGGGAAGGTTACTTAAAATGGGATACTCAGCTAAAACGGGATACCAAAGGTTCTGACAAAACCAAGTATCGCCATCTAACCCAATATTCACCGAACTCAAGCTCTAGTCTAATGCAACGGTCAAACGTACTTTCAAGTTGACAGCTGAAGCGCGAGCCGTACCAGGTAGGTTTTATGGTTTTCAGATTTTCTGATCTAATATCAAGGGTTCATATTAGTAAGAATTGCGTGCGAAGTGAAAGGGAAAACATGTTCATTATTTATTTACCTCAAGCCAAGATATGAAGTATTGATTTGACCAACAAGTTTCTTTGATTTATTTTGGGGTTACGTGAAAAAAAAAATCGAATGTCAAATATGAGTGTTCGGGTAAAACGGGATTTTTGTCATCCCGTAAAACGGGATATCCCAGATGCGTGGGGTGCAGAAGGTGGGTTCATGATGCCTGCGCCAGGGCAGATGAAGAAGGAGAAGATTCTCTTTGTGACTTCTGCCTCGAAGTCTGATTTTTTTCTTTTTTTCTTATTTCTTGTCTTATGCATAATTTAAGAATGTTCATTTTGCTTTTGTCTTGTTACCTAAGAATGGTAGTTGATGTTCATATTTTATATGTCTGTTATACCTACCTAGTAGTTTCCATATTAAAAACTTGGAATTTGGATGTCTGGTTATCATATTCCTAATAGACTAGTCAAATCTATCAATTTCAATCACTATCCCATTTTAAGGATATGAGGTATCCCGTTTTACCGTATGGGTTCCCTAAAATGGGATACTTGCACATTTCTTGGAAAAGTAGTTATATTTCGGAAAATACATTTTTGTTCCAAAAACCCTTTGGGGTTATGATATAAAACAGAGCAAGGAATAATTAGACATAATTAGATGAGGTTTGCTTTATCCAGCTATTATTTCTAAGGGTTCAAACCTTAAGTATCCCATTTTAAGTAACCTTCCCCTAACTTTGTGTCGGGAAGTTTCAGGCTTGGGATTCATTTTCATTCAGTTTCAGTCATTCAGTCTGCGAGACTCCTGCTCCACTTCTACTTCTAATAATTTTTTTTACAATTATGGCATGCCCTCTTCCTTTTGGTGCACGGCTAGACTGACCCTTGGTTTGAAGGTACCAGAACCAGTGGACTGATGGGATCAAAATTGGGGATGGAGTTGAGAGTTAAAGGTGGCGCGGAGTCTGTGAGACTCCACCTCAGTGGTTACGGGTTAAATTAAAAAAAGCTTTAGGTAGCTAAGACGAGGCCACGCAGATGCAGCTACACAAACCCACAACGCAATCCACACCCTCTTTACGGCACTTGCAATTGCCGACACAGGCCACTTTGCGTCCACAACCAATAATTATTGTTACATTGTTCACTTTGTTCTCGACTTTATTGGAAGCCAGGGTGGTCCATATTTGCACCTAATCATCTCCCTGAGATACCAGTTTGTAAGCCTTACTGGCAGTGTGACGAATTCATGGCTCCTTGACAGCTCTTTTCGGCAGCTCGAAGGCAGATACCGCAAGGATGAAAACATTCGTGTCACATGAGTAGACCATTACCCTTGCACGGCCCTCCCGCGTGCCGTCTGCTACGTGCATGTAGACTCGGGTATCGGCCTCCTCATGATTACAAGATGCTAACTCACTCAGGTCGTCCCGGGTAGAGTTTGTTACGACGTTCGTCCCTCTTGTAGAGTACCAGACCACCTTTCCTGTCGTTGGAATACCGTCAGCGAGGAACTCGAGAAGTTCTTTCTTGTTTTTTGGATCTTTCAGATAGCCCTGCCACTTCTTGGGAATTTTATAGTCGTGAGCGACACGCATCCTAATGCCCACACCCCTTCTATCTATTGCGATCTTTTTAAGACTGTTCTTCGAGTATCTGAAAACAACCAGAAAATTGGCGATAGACATCGGCAACACGGCAACTTTATCCGTAGGCCGTAGTTGATTCGATACTTACGAGTCCCACACGATGTCCATCCGGGATACACACTGAGACTCTCTTTTGAGTTAGGAATAAAAAACATTGCCTCGAAAATTAGAAAATAATTCACAGGTTGGCACGTGGACGTGGTTTCAACTTTCAACAGGTACATGAGTACCGCACTGTCGAAAATCTTGGCGTCTACTTGCGGGGCTTTGTCTGGCCTAGCTGCCAGAAGTGGTGCATGGCACTCATTCATAAGGTCTGCCTTGTTTGTAATCCTCATATCATCGTTGCTGAGAACCAAGGCTGGTGGGAACTCTGAAATTTCGCGAGCAAAAAACTCTTCGGGATTTCCTGGCCGTTTGCTGGAGGATGCAACCCTCATACCAAGAGGAGGACTGTCCTCCTCAAATGAGGACGGGTGGCAACCCTAGGGGCGGCGTGCCCTCATATGACAGACACCACAAACACAGGGACGCGCCGAGTGCTAAAAACGCACAAACCCCCCATTCCGCATGACCGTTTCCCGCCCTGTAGCGTGCATAAGTAAGAAAATGGAGGGGGGGGGGGTGAAACAATAATATATTCCTATGTTTTTAAGTGTGCTGAATCCAGCAAGACCCCTCCCGTCATTGTTCGACGCCTAGTTCTTGTTCTACAGGCTGATATAGGTAGCATTGCAGAGTTTTCCCCTGGAAGGTAGACAACCGCTCCCCCCCAGCCCTCTGACAGTATTGCAACCGTGGCAACACTTCCTAAATGTTACCTTAGGTCATGTACCATCAGTATGCAAGAGCTCAACCTGTCAGGAAAAAATGCAAGGTTTGTCCTGATATCGTGCACTAACGTCCTCACTATTACCTATTCAACTAAAATTTACAAGTAGCGGGTACAAATACAGTTAGATAAGTAACCCAAGTGGATAATTGCGACCATCAACCAAACATAAGGGTCCTTACCTTATGTAATGGACAAAGAGACGAGGAAAGGGAGTAAGTCGAGGCATCATCAGTTGAGGTTGACACTGACAAATTATTTATTTTTACCTCCGATTATTGCTGAAGGAGGAATGTTTACTTAGAAACATTTTCGCTTATCGTTAAACTATTGTTGAATCGTATGTCTCATCAACAGATAGAAAAATAAACCCATTAGTCTCACATATGTTTGGCAAATTTTTATTATTTTTTTCCTCGTAAACCATATAGCTTTTTGAATTATTTTCAAGCACATGAAGTCAAGTTTTTGGGGCCCCATAACCCCTTGAAAGAAAAGTCATAAGTTGTGAATCACCCTGTATAGGTCCGACTAATTCATCTCGAATGTTTCATGCATTCTCCAGCAGTTTCCATAGTGACCCGGCATATGGTTTCTAGACGACTCCCGAATAATCACACACCTTTCGCGTGCTTCCCGTGTGTTCTGGTGTGTGGCACCTCCGCCAAAATGGACAGGTGTAGCTTGACCCACCGCTGAAGTCTTCATACAGTTGTACGGGAAAAAGCCTACACGCGCGTTCTGGAACGCACCAGAACGCTCCGCACTTGTACACTGCGATCTAACGGGAAGAGTCTAGAAAGATTGCGTGTTATCCAGAATCGCCGCTCGTAACAATAGCTACAGCTTAACACACCTACCCCTGTGAAGGGAATATTAAATTAGGTAAAATACTGTAACGAATTGGCGCTGAGTACTTTTATAATTGAGACGGACGTTTAAACACACACTGCCAATTATTATTATTGCGTAATGATACATTAAATAAATTATTGCACGTGGATATCGCTTTGCTCAAGCTCGCCGATATGTTCACTTCTGCTGCGAATCCAAATCTGGCCTCGCTCGGGTCATGCTGCGCTTATACAGGGTGAGTCATTGATATGGGCGAGCTCAATTACACCTACGCCAATAATGATATCGGAATGAACCAAACGGCACTGCAAACGGGAGGTCAAAGTGCAGTTTGTAAAATTATTTTGCTCTATACAGAGTGCCCCATTTTTGCAGAGCAGTTTTTGAACGAGCTTTTTTGAATGGCACTCCCTGTATATTTCTGCATATTTGGATTTGCCCTTTCCTAGGCATTACAAATTCGTCTAGTTTTTGCAATTCGCTTTATAGCCCAGGCGCCAGGGAGCAAAAATCAGCTCAATAAGGAAATAATTGTTTCCTGGCTGGAAACTAGCTTAAAACGATCTGTGTGGCTTAGGTTTTGACATACTAATTTCCCCCCTTACGGAAATGTCGGTGTCTTGTCGCCATCATCAACAAGAAGTGCACCAGCGTGGTTTTTGCCGAATATATTGATTTTGGGCCATCTGACAGCAAAAGATGTAAGAAGTCATTTTGAAATTATTGAAATTCCCTACGGAATAGTTTTTAAATGACCTTTCTGTGACCTATGGTTCTTGAGATAGAGCTTCTGGAAGCGAGAGGCATTGTCGTAAAAGCTCCATGGCCACTTGACTCGAAAAACTAAAATGTCGATGTGACAAAAAAATTTCAAAATGAGATTTCTCGAGAATCCTTCATGCTATAGTTGCGGTGATGGTCTTAAACTCTTTCTCTTGAACCGTTGATTACGAATATAGGAAAGTCAAAAACGTCACATTGTACATATACAGGGTGTACTGAGGAAATCAAATCAGATCAGAGAAATTTTACATATTTCTTTGATTTAGCCTATATGCGACATTCTAAGCACCTAACACGAGTACAATATCAATATGGATTTGCTCTATAAGCTTCACTTAATACACTAAAAGAGTGGTCAGCTCACAGCTTTACTGTAAAATGTTTTGAAGGCCCTCTGAAATCATCAAAATATTAAAAATTTACAGTATCAAGGAACGTATATAACAGTATATTATATACCAAGGGACCAAAGTGAATTTTTAATTTGGGGATCTGGACCCAAAGGGTCCTCGAGCAACAAACTTCACCCAAGGGATGAAAAATTCACTTTGGTTTTTCGGTATATAATATATTGTTACATACATTTTTTGCTACTGTAAATTTTGATGATTTCAGAGGGCCTTCAAAACACTTTACAGGAAGGCTGTGAGCTCACCACTTCTTAGGTGTATCAAGTGAAGCTTACATAGCAATGCATATTGATATTGGACTCGTGATAAGTGCTTAGAGTTTCGCATAGGCTAAATCGAAGAAATATGTCAAAGTTCTCAGTTCTGATTTGATTCCCGTAGTACACCCTGTATATGTACAATGTGACGTTTTTGACTTTTCGATATTCGTTATCTACGGTTCAAGAGGAAGAGTTTAAGACCATCACCGCAACTATAGCATGAAGAATTCTCGAGTAATCTCATTTTGAAATTTTTTTTGTCCCATCGACATTTTAGTTTTTCGAGTCAAGTGGCCATGGAGCTTTCACGACAATGACTCTGGCTTCCAGAAGCTCTATCTCAAAGACCATAGGTCGCAGAAAATTGATTGAAAAACCAAACTGTAGGGAATTTCATAGGCTTCAAAATGAGTCCTTACATCTTTTGCGGTCAGATGACCCAAAATCAAGATATTCGGCAAAAACCACGCTGGTGCACTTCTTGTTGATGATGGCGACATGACGCCGACATTTCCGAAAGGGGGGAAATTAGTATGTCAAAACCTAAACTACACAGATCGTTTTAGGCTAGTTTCCAGCCAGGAAACAATTATTTCCTTATTGTTTTCCTTGGCGCCTGGGCTATTAACCGTTCAGAAGTAATCAATTTTTTTCTAAAAATTAATGCGTTTATTGGCACGTACTAAATAAATCGCAAGGCACTTGGTTTTTGGGTTATCAAGTTGAGACTTTGCTCATGTTTAAGCAATAGCATAGGGTATCTTTTGGCGCTAATATCGCCTATTTCCGTTGTGGTAACACTTTGCTGTGACACATTGATTTTGGTACATTTTGAAGGGCTATAACTTCATTTTTTAGACGACCAACACACAAAAGCTTTCTTTACGTCCTTTTTGACGTCCCAAAAGTGTCTTTTTTTTGTACGGTAATGTCAATATTTCCCTTTTCGGTCGCTAAACCTCATTTGTTTTACTTTGTTTTTTTTTAATCAACTCCACGATTACAGCAATCTGTCTATTTAGACAATAAGCGTTTGTTTAGACAAAGATGAACTGACCTGTACAGTACATTCCAGTGAACGTACAAATTAATTCAATAAACATATCGAACACAAAAAATGTATCAACCTAATGGGTATTATTATAATATACAGTATCACAGAACATTATCACATATAGAGCATTCTCAATCACGACGGGTTGAATCTGTTCACCAGATCACTTGGTTTGAATCTTTTAAGTCTGCGAGTTTCGTTACTTCTATTAAAAAGTTTATTGGCGTGTGTGTTCGGATGTGCTGCCATTCTTTCTCGATATTTCACGCTGTGGTTCTTGATTTCTTCTTTGATGGACGGGATTGGAATGTCTTGTTGGATGATCCTGTTGGGCATATATCTTGGAGCGTCGACTACCACTCGCAAAATCTTGTTCTGGAACCTCTGGAGAATTTCCAGATTGGATTCGGCAGCAGATCCCCACAGTTGTATACCGTAGGTCCATATTGGCTTGATTATGCTCTTGTAAAGCAAGATTTTGTTTTCAATTGTCATCTGTGACTTTCTACCCATCAACCAGTACATCTGACGGAACTTGAGACCGAGCTGTTTTCTCTTCGTGAAAATGTGTTTCTTCCATGTAAGTCTTCGGTCCAAATGCATGCCCAAATATTTTGCGTCGTCTGTCTGTGGTATTGATACATCGTTTAGCTTCACTGGTGGGCACGTCTCTCGTCTCGCTGTGAATGTGACATGAACCGATTTGAACTTGTTGACACTGATTCGCCACTCATTCTTAACCATTTCTCGATCTTGTTGAGGTTTATTTGCAGGTTTCTTGATGCTGACACTGGATCCACGTGTGAAGCGAGTACGGCGGTGTCGTCAGCTAATGTCGCTGTCATTGTCGTTCTTGTGGTCGGCAGGTCAGCAGTGAAAAGTAAGTATAGGATCGGTCCCAGGACGCTGCCCTGAGGAACGCCCGCATTAATGGGGTAAAGTCTGGTGTACTCGTCTCCTTGTTTGACGTAGAAGTATCTGTTGGATAGGTATGATTTCAATATCAGATAGTAGGGAGCCGGCAGGGTCTTCTTAAGCTTGTACATCAAACCAGTATGCCAGACCTTGTCAAAGGCCTCGCTCACGTCCAAAAACACGGCTGAGCAGTACCTCTTGTGCTCTAGATCTTGATTTATTCGGTTGACGACTCGATAGACTTGCTCTATCGTACCATGTTTGCATCTGAAGCCAAACTGATGATTGAGCAAAAGTTTTCGCTCCTCGATGACGGGGTTTAATCTCTTCTGCAGAAGTTTTTCGAAGACTTTGGACAGTACTGGTAGAAGGCTGATAGGCCTGTATGATTTAGTGTCTTCCGGTTTTTTCCCCGGTTTGGGTATCATAACAACTTCTGCAACTTTCCACTGACTGGGGAAATGACAGGTTCGAATGATGGCGTTAAATATTTGCGTTATTGCCCGGAAGCATCCGTTCGTGGCTTCTTGCAACACTCTGCCAGTTATAAGATCAAAACGAGGAGCTTTTGTTGATTTGATTTGTTTTTGTATTGTTGTTTCTATTTCGGAGACAGTGAATTTCTTGATTGGTAGGTCCATTTGTAGAGATTCTGTAATAGTGGACCTGGTAGGAAAAAACAAGTTGCAAATTATGATAAAGGCAAACCACTTTGCAGGATCGTAACTAAGACTTAAATAAACGATTTGACCCGCAGTGCTTTTTTTTTCGTCCCTTAGGATTTGAATGTCGCCCCTTTTTTCAAAATGGCGGATTTTATCTAGGGGCATAAGGTATCGAATAACCTGGTGATGTCCAGCTTTGTTAAAATATATGAAGCTATGTCTCGATCGGTTTCTGGGACATCAAACACTATTCAAAAAAATGGTGGAACATTGACATCTGTCGCAGGCAAATTTGGTGGAGGCGCCAAAATGAATTTATTACGGTCATAAGAAAATCGCTGTAACATTTTTATTTTTCAATCGATTTCAACACAAGACATCTAATTTTGTAGAAAAGTGAATTCTTCTTGTTATCTTATACCTTCTATAAAAAAGACATTGAGGAATGTTGAAGAAAAAATTGAAGAATAATTTGAAAAAAAAAAGATTTTTTTATTTTTTTATTTTCATGAAAATTGCCTAATTTGTAGATTTCGATGTGCCCTTTCTAAATTTGCACTTTTCCGATTTATATCTTAGCAGTGCGCATCGCCATTTTGAAAAAATGATATCTGAAAAGAAGTTTTTGACAATATCTAAATTTTAGTTCATGTAAGATTAAAATGTTTATATACGTATGAAAGTACATTCAATTCTCCACAATTTGACACCTGAACCATCTCTGTGCGACTCGGGGTTCTTGAGCTAGAGCTTCCGGAAGTATCAATAATTATCGGTGTTAAATACCCAGTAAACACAAGCTGGTCAATTATACGTATAATATACGCATGATTGGTATAAAAGACGTTCTGGTATATCGAATACGGTTTAATATACGTATATACATAGATATGTAGGTAATATTTTGGTATAATGGTATGCCTTTTATAAACGTATGAAGATAATAATATAATAAACGCATATTTATTGACATTGAGGTATGAATTTGGTATATGGTATAAGTTTTATAAACGAATGAAGATAATTATGTAATATACGCATATCTAATGACATTGAGGTATTATTTTGGTATAATGATATAGGTTTTATAAGCAAATGAAGATAATAATATAATATACTCATACCTAATGACATTGAGGAAGGACTTTGGTATAATGGTATAAGTGTTATAAACGGATGAAGACAATCATGTTATATACGCATATCTAATGACATTGAGGTATTACTTTGGTATAATGGTTTGAGTTTTATAACCGAATGAGGATAATAAAGAAACATACTCATACTCAATGACATTGAGGTAGTACTTTGGTATAATGGTATAAGTTTTATGAGCAAATGAAGACAATTACACAAAATACACATATCTAATGATACCGATGAATTACTTATTACGTACTTGCTCAGGGACTTAGGATTAGTTAACGTAGGTTTTTTTTTATTCATTTATTCAACGTTGGCTTATTTCCGCAACGAGGCCTAACACCGACACCGGTGAATGCTTTCCTATACTATCTCGGGAATTTTGCCGAACCCCTGTGTGTTCCAACACAGGGTAGGGATTTTTGACGAACACCAACATCGCATAAGGTTGGCACCATCGTTCGTATTTTACGTGCTATATGCGACACACGGCGCGTTTTGCATTTAGCAAGCATTTCAACTAAATGTAAGAGCTTTTTTGAGACGAAAATCCGAGCGCCCACAGAGGGACTCAAACCCACGACCTTTAGTGTGGCAGTCGAACACGATGACCACCACAACACAAGCTCCTCTGAAAGTTTTAACGTTTAATATTGAAAAAAATATTACCGTGAAATAAACGCACGCATATACTAATACATAAGTATTAGTCAAACTTCCACACAACATGGTTAGGTATATATTGCATCCAAATTGCAATTGTCGAAATGCAATACTGTGAAATCAACGTTTTATTTTCAATGAGTTATAAATGTTTCACTGTTTCACTGTGGACTCCTACAGTATTCTACAAAAACTTCGCAAAAAATCATCTTGCATCTGCATTTCAATAAAACATCTGAAGCCGAAGTTATTTTGGTAGTGGAAATTAATAAAAAATTGCTTATAAATTCGCAGCTTCATAAATCTGGCAATTATAGTTCACCCTCGAGTTCACCATTGACTTATAGCAATGAAGTTATAGGTAGGTATCTAAATATATCAGCCATTAAGAACAGTCATATTGATGAAATACGGCGTTGCGGAATCAATCCGTCTGAGTTTATTCCTTGACAGAAATCTATCATCCAGATCTTTTTGGAAAGCTACAAGGATGTACTTTGGTTTGGACCTATAGACATTTTCAAAATCCAAAAATTATTCTTCCAAAACTTGAATTTTTTTGGATTTTGAGAATATCTATAGGCTCAAACCAAAGTACATTCTTGTAGCTTCCCAAAAAAACCTGGAAGATAGATTTCTGTCAAGGAATAAACTCAGACGGATTGATTCCGCAACGCCTCATTTCACCAATTTGACTCCGTCCTTAATATGGTGGTATAGTATATGCGCCCATTCACGTTTTAAATTCAGTAGAATGACTTCTTGAAGCAAAAATTAAGTGAAAAAAGCTCCTGACCATCAGCGATGCAGGTACCTACAATATACAACCTACGTGTCACGTATTTATATGGGCCAGGTCATTTTTTTTTATGGCATGTGTAGTTATTGAATGAATGTTTTAAAAACCACTGCCTTTGCTATATCATCAAGTTGTAATGAAAAAGCCAGCTTTCGAAATAGGAATGCATAGCACAGCCCTTTTGTGAAAAACATATGGCCATCACGTTATTATGTCCCTGTGCCTTCAAGGTTATACCGTGACCGCATGCATGCACCCCTAAATCCCGATCGCCACTAAAATGACACCAGCGCAGGGTGCTTCTTCAAATTTAGGTACCTACTCATTGTTCCCTCCACATAAATGGAAGAGGATAGTTTCTGAAGAGGCCAACACGTTTCATTTCACTACGGGCTTTCTCGAGTTAAACAGTTCAAAAAGTTTTCCACAAGGTATTTCGTTTTTCGCCCAAGATTTCCAAAGACAACCTAGGGTTACAGACAGGGTACCTATTTTTTGTGCAATTTCAAAAGTTCATTTTAAGACAAGTAAGTGTATAATATTTTGATGGCAATATGTACGTACCTACGTTAATAGATATCTAATTTTTTTTGCTCATTTTAGGTATTTACGATTTCGTCGAATCTGAACTGGAGAAACATCTTCGGGATTATGAGGAGAAAATGATTTCTGGCGATTCCTTGGTTAAAAGTATGTCGATAAAACCGAGGATTGAACAAACATGGTCGTCGATGAGTTATCGTCGGATGATAGAGAAATTACACCCAAATCATTGCAATTAGTTTATAATATAGTAGGTACCTATACCTATAGTATACTCCTATAATATAAATGTTACAGATGAGCCATCCCACCAGGCCATATGCGGGGTGCCAATTTCACAGAAATACTTCGCAACTTTTCACGAGACGAGACACGAGACATATAAGTTTCGAAAAACTAATAACCTGATGTCTGTTATTTATGGTATGTAAACCTGTAATATCTCACTTGTTTCTTTAACTTTATAGTACCTCTCTGGTGAGCTCCGGATCGATATTAAACTCTTCTTATTATTTTTTACAGAAGGTAGCCAAAATCAACTTCGCGCCTGATGAGCAGCAGACGACAAAGTCATTGCAAATGCTGTGGCTGGCTGGCTTAAATTGTCAAAGAATAAGGCCCGTTGCGAAAAATTATTTTCTAAGTATTCACTTATTTTGTGTTATATAATACAGAATTAAATATGAATTGAAAATATCTATCAAATTGTGTTGTTTATTCTGTTTTGAAACGTTATTTTCCCTTAGAAAAATTCCTAAATCCGTATAAAATTTGATTATGATACACCTATGAAAAGTGTATATAAATAGTATTTCTATTACACCCTTCATACGCATATCATTTTATTATGATATACGTCTAAAAGTGGGACATGATACAGTATTTTTAGACGTTTAAAATACTAATAATAATAGTATTATGATATCGATATTAAAATGGGATATCTCACCCCGGTAGTTATAGGTTTTATGATATTCGGTTTATATTAGTTTATCATTGCCATTTTTTAAACGTCTTTGATTATCCGAATAAAATTGGTACACTGAATGCGTATAAAATGTGTGTACGATATACGAATAAAATGTGGGATATGAGGCGGACATTTGTCGTGAAATTATACTAGCTTTGATGTACCACTTATCTACCGATAATGTTCACGACTTTTAAACGTATAATATACCATATTGTGTTTACTGGGTAGTGACCGCGCCTACCAGATTTCACCACTGGATCACCACCATGTCTTAATCAAGTTACCCATCAATAACGCGTCGTCATTTATCACAACTCATGAACATTGGTGGACCTGGCACAGCCCCAAGAGGTGATTTTTAATTCTTTTGGAACCGAAAATTGATACTTCCAGAAGGTCTAGCTCAAGAACCGCGGGTCACACAGAGCTGGTTGAGATGTCAAACTGTGGAGGATTGAATGTGCTTACATATTTATATGAACATTTCAATGTCACAAGGGCCAAAATTCAGATATTGTCAAAAACGTCTTTTCAGACATCATTTTTTCAATATGGTGGCGCGTGCTGTAAAGATAGAATTCGAAAAAGTGCAAATTTAGAAAGGGCACATCGAAATCTACAAATAAGGCAATTTTCATGAAAATAAAAAATGAAAAAAATCTTTTTTTTTTAATTTTGAGCAATAATAAAGAGCAATTAATCATTCAATGATGACCCAAAATCAGATTGGATAATTACATAAATTTGAAAATACAGTTATTTTCTCCGTAAGGTTGGTGCCCATTGCGGTGATTTCCGAGGTGATTTCAGTTGCAAGATTGCTACGCTACTACATCATTGGTCAATGCGACAATGTCAATGTGAGTGCTGTCAAAGTCAAAGGCAATTTCATTATTTTGTTTTGTTTGTTATGGCTATGCTTATAATGTGAAAATTGGCCCAAGTAGGTCCGAAACACGCGTGTCTGTTGGATTTCGTTGGATACCGTAAACCTCATCATGGAATAAATAGACCACAACGTTGATGACTTGCACGATTGTGATTTTACCGAAAGGTACGCCAGAGAAACAGACCCTGTCCAGATTTTTGCCCTGTTTTACAGACACCAACTCATCGCAAAATGTTCATACTGCTTCAGGTAAGTACCTATACAGCTTGTGATTTCAGCGGAAGCAAATCCAAAGCTGCCGCATTTGAGCTTCAGTCTGTGGTGCCGGCGTTTGAGAAAAATCGCTTTCACTATACCTCGTTCATCACTGACTTGTCTAAACTACTGTCATAATAATACACCTACAAATTTTGTTTTCGTCACAGGTAACTATGTTTTATGAAGAAAAGCACTCTTGCGATTGCGAGTATGAAATCAAACAATTCAAACATCAGTATTTTGCTCAATTTTTTGTGATAGTCGCCTAAAAAATGTCGTGTACACCTCGGCCAAAAGGTTCATCTTTGGCCTCACCTGTTTTGCAGCCTCGGCTACAAAATTTCAGATTCGGTCAAAAAATATTACTTTTATGGCCTTGATACACAAAGTACTATTTTCAAATAGCACTCCCTATTTTTTATTTCTTATTCGTATCAAGCGTCTCATTCAACATCTTTTTTACCTCCTATGTTTTTTCTCAAAAGTTATTAGTTTGGAAAATAATTTGCTTTTTCTAAAAACTGGACACAAATTTCATCGATTAAACTTAGCGTGCAATAAAAATCAACTTATTCTGACAACCAATGTCAAAGTGACTTCTATTGTACGTCACTTTCAAATTTTGACAAGAAATTATCAAGTGAAAATAAATAATGCTACGGAAAGCCTCTCCAATTATATCTTGCATATTTTCCTGGTATTGACTTAAGCTTCATACACCTGATCGTGAACAAAGCCCTGAAGAAAAAGTCAGGTTAGTCAAGTCAGGTGAACTCGCAGGCCATGGCACCGGATCACGTAATCAACTTAAAAATCAAACTAATTCTAAATCGAATCTGCATCAACTAATTCCGACAACCAACGTCAATATGACTTCTATTGTACGTCACTTTCAAATTTTGGCAAGAAATTATTATGTAAAAATTAAAAAACTCAAAATGTCGAAACAAGGAACTGAACAATATTATTCATTGAGGTAGTGCAATAAATCAAGAGTGATAACATTCACTACTACATTTGCAATCGTAAAAACTATTTAGAATGACAAAATTTTATGTCAAAATTTAAAAGTGACGTACAATAGAAGTCACTTTGACGTTGGTTGTCAGAATTAGTTGATTTTCATTGCACGCTAAGTTTAATCGATGAAATTTGTGTCCAGTTTTTAGAAAAACCGAATTATTTTGCAAACCATCAACTTTTGAGAAAAAACATAAGAAGTAAAAAGATGTTGAATGAGACGCTTGATACGAATAAGAAATAAAAAATAGGGAGTGCTATTTTAAAAAATGAGGCTATGGCCCTTCAAAGTTTACCAAAATCAATGTGTCACAGCAAAGTGTTACCGGAACGGAAATAGGCGATATTACCGCCAAAAAATACCCTATGCTATTGCTTAAACATGAGCAAAGTCTCAACTTGATAACCCAAAAGCTAAGTGGCTTGCGATTAATTTAGTACGTGCCAATAAACGCATTAATTTTTAGAAAAAAAATAAAATCTGAACGGTTGAAGCGAATTGCAAAAACTAAACGAATTTGTGATGCCTGAGAAAGGGCAAATCCAAATATGCAAAAATATACAGGGGGTGCCATCCAAGAAAGATCGTTCAAAAACTGCTGTGGAAAAATGGGGCACTCTGTATAGAGCAAAATAATTTTGCAAACTGCACTTTGACCTCCCGTTTGCAGTGCCGTTTGGTTTATTCCGATATCATCAATAGCGTAGGTGTAATTGAGCTCGCCCATATACTCGTGTCGTCTATTCAAGAATATTCCAGCAATGCCCGGAAGTCCGTTCGCAAGAGCTCTAGTAGATTCCGATCGGTTGGCGCATACTCTGAAAAGCTCTCGAAGCGCGGCACCTCCGCCAATTGTGCAGATGTGTCTCGTTCGCGCGTCGAAATCTACATGGAGCTCCGTAATGATTCTGTTCAAATTAGCAGTAGGTACTAGTCGAACTTCAAAGTGAAGAAAGAACTGAACGGGTGATTTTTAAATTCTGAAATGTGTATAGTTAGCTGTGGAAGTGGACACGTATGTCCGCGGCTTGATTCATATTCCCGCGTTGTTCATCCGACCATCCCAGAAGCGCAATTCGGATCAATTCGCGGACATACGTTTTCAGTTTCACAGCTAGCTGCAATTCGGAATTTTCAAAAACACCCGGTACCTACATAAAAACATCACAGACTTGACAAGTCATCAACAGAACTGATCTTCGCACCCTACACTACAATCTGTGATTTTCAAAGGTGCAGGGTGCAGAACAAAATATGTACTGACAATTATTGTTCATCGCTTTAGATTTGTATTCGCCGAAAGAATCACCTGTTGGCGATGAATTGATTAAAATCAATTTCGGCGTGCTTCCAGTCGCGTTACAATAGCGTCAAGGATGAACTTCCAGTTCTGGCTCTCTGATGGGAATTACATTTTGTTTGTGCACAATAAAATGCAAATTTTTCAATTTGAATACGAATGTCTTAAGTTTTAATTCGAAATTTCATTTTGATTACCGCCGACGGGGATGCCGTCTGTCCCCCGCGGCCATGTTGATAACGAAAAAAGAAGCTCGTTCATCTGTGATTTTGGTCGAATTATACCGGGTGGGCCAAAAAAAATTGCACTAAAATTATTCCCTTGTAAAATTTTTATTTCTTTTCCGATTTCGACGATCTTAGTATCAATGGATAGCCGAAAGAATAGGCTTCAAACTCCAAAAATCAAAATGGCTGCATCTCCAGAATCCAAGATGGCGGACGCAGTTAAAAATAGGTCAACTGTAGAGCTCGTTTTTTTTCTATTGGGAATTATGACAATCAGAAAGCCGATGGTACATACCGATAGAATAGGCTATTGGCAACATTTTAAGACCAAAATGAAAAAAATCGGCCGACGGGATGCAAAGAAATTGCGAATTGAAAAACGGCCTGCTAGGCGTTTTCAAAGCGCGAGCAGTGAGAACATCATTTTGGTATTCGCACTGCTAGATTTTTGTTTATAGTCCGATATTATGGTATCGGATGTCACTGGATGGCCAATGAAATGGGCTTCAAACGCCAATATCCAAAATGGCCGCTATACCAAAATCCAAGATGGCGGATGCAGTTTAAAATAAGTAAACTGAAGATCTCGTGTTTTTCTATTAGGAATTGTGAAAACAAGAAAGCCAATGGTACATGTCACTAAAATAGGCTATTGGCAACATTTCAAGACCAAAATGAAAGAAATCGGCCGACGGGTTGCAAAGAAATAGCGAATTCAAAGAAAGGCCTGATTGGTGTTTTCAAAGCGGTAGCAGTGAGAACATCATTTCGGTATTTACACTGCTGGATTTCTGTTTCGAGTCCGATATTATCGTGTTGGATGTCACTGGATAGCCAATGAAATAGGCGTCAAACACCGGAGCCAAGATAGCGGATGCAGTTGGAAATGGGTCAGCTGAAGAGCTCGGTTTTTTTTAATTGGGAATTGTAAAAATAAGAAATCCAATGATACATCTCTTGGCAACATTTTATGACAATAATGAAAAAATCGGGAGGAGAATGGAGAATTAGAACCACCACTCAAAATTGGAATTCGGGGAAAGTCTTCTCAATACTGGAATACTTATTCTCGCAGCTCCTCAATGTCTCTGAACTGATTACGTTTATTGTTATGTGAGCGCTGAATAAAAAAGAACCACATGAGGTAATTTAAGGGAATAAGTTCCGGGCTACAAGGTGGCTAGCTTTTTGACTCAGTGAAATTTGTGCCACCATTTCTCAGGTAGTCAACAGTTGTAGCTGCTGTATGGGCAGGTGCACCATCCTTAAGGGACACACTGGTTGGTGAGTTATTCTGTCCAGATCAGGAACATATTTCCCACAATAGACAAGCCAAGCTGACGCAGAACTATCGAAACATCTAAATCTTGAATGTTCTTATACGAAAATTGATCAAGTACCAAGTACGTACCAGCGATATTTGTCACCTGCCTTGTGGTCTTACTGGTTCCAGGTTTATTTTTCGGACTTATTTTGGAAATTAGTTCCAAGACCTATTCAGAGATTTCCTTGGAAACAATAACGTTCAATTTGCAAGTGAGCTCTGGAAACATTTTGATGTTATTGTTCCCAAGAAAAACGCTGGAAAGGAAGAGAACTAATTCGTAGTCCGGAAAATAGGCCTGGAACCAGTAAGACCACAAGGCAAGTGGCAAATATCACAGGTACGTACCTGATTTTCCAGCAGATTGATAGGGAGAAATCAGCTTACTCATCAGTCATATCAAGTATCTGAATATTCACAATAAAAATATTTTATCCAGGCATCTCTCGATCATCGGTACGGAGAATAACAAAAATGCCAAGCAGGCCGTTTTTCAATTTGCTATTTCTTCGCAACCCGTGGGTCGATTTTTTTATGTTGGTCTTAAAATGTTGCATATAGCCTATTCCATTCGTATGTACCATTGGCTTTCTTATTTTCACAATTCGCATTAAAAAAAAAACGAGCTCTACAGTTGACCTATTTTTAACTGCGTCCGCCATCTTGGATTCTGGACATGCGGCCATTTTGGATCTTGGCGTTTGAACTCCATTTCATTGCCCATCCAGTGACATCCAATACCATAATATTGGACTCGAAACAGAAATCCAGCAGTGTAAATACCGAAATGATGTTCTCACTGCTACCGCTTTGAAAACGCCAATCAGGCCTTTCTTTGAATTCGCTATTTCTTTGCAACCCGTCGGCCGATTTCTTTCATTTTGGTCTTGAAATGTTGCCAATAGCCTATTTTAGTGACATGTACCATTGGCTTTCTTGTTTTCACAATTCCTAAAAGAAAAACACGAGCTCTTCAGTTTACTTATTTCAAACTGCATCCGCCATCTTGGATTTTGGCATAGCGGCCATTTTGGATATTGGCGTTTGAAGCCCATTTCATTGGCCATCCAGTGACATCCGATACCATAATATCGGACTATAAACAAAAATCTAGCAGTGCGAATACCAAAATGATGTTCTCACTGCTCGCGCTTTGAAAACGCCAAGCAGGCCATTTTTCAATTTGCAATTTCTTTGCATCCCGTCGGCCGATTTTTTTCATTTTGATCTTAAAATGTTGCCAATAGCCTATTCTATCGGTATGTACCATCGGCTTTTTTATTGTCATAATTCCCAATAAAAAAAAAACGAGCTCTACAGGTGACCTATTTTTAACTGCGTCCGCCATCTTGGATTCTGGAGATGCAGCCATTTTGATTTTTGGAGTTTGAAGCCTATTCTTTTGGCTATCCATTGATACTAAGATCGTCGAAATCGGAAAAGAAATAAAAATTTTACAAGGGAATAATTTTAGTGCAATTTTTTTTGGCCCACCCGGTATTATCAATTTTTATGCATAGAATGTCGTGTTGAACATTGAATTGTGTAATTTTGTTCTGAATATGAGAAATAAGAAATCATCCAAAATATACCTACTTACCTGCTACGTCATAATTCGCTCCAAATCGTTGTAATACAGCAAAGTCTTGAGCTATATTTCACGCTCAACAAATTTCCTTATGCCAGGCATTAACTCATATACAGTAGGTAATTCCGTTCCGGCATGCGACTGTAAATATTATATGAAACGTCCATGTTCTTGCGCCTCCTCCTAAGGGATGTTACATAAATCGAATAATGTGTTCGGACTGCAAATCTGATAACGCCGCCCGGGCAGGTTCTCCGAGGGTAGAATATTCTATTATGCATATTATTACGAATTTGCATTGGTTACTTTTTATGACTGAGAGACGAACGTTTAAACACACAGTGTTTATTACTGCGTATACTACTACACGTCAAATATCGCTTTGCTCAATTTCACCCTTGATGTACTCGCTGTCGCTCTGAATTTGAATGTATCGTCGCTCGGATCATTCTTCGCGAATTCGCATTATATTCTGGCAAACTCTGGAAGCGTTACACTTCCGCCAATTGTGCAGATGTGTCTTACTCGTGCGTCTTGATTTTCAGCTTTCTCGAATGTTCCGAAACCGCACCGCCTCGAATATAATCAGTATATGCCGCCGTGTTTATTCTCGAATGAAGTGGAATCGCTCGCAAGAACCTCGCAACTCGTAACCATATTATACGTGATATAGGTGAACTCGCATAAGGCAAAATTTGTTATCATTGGCTAACAATGGCATAAGTATGGGTCAGCAATACGTCGTGCCAGTTCTGCAACCAGTACAAAATAAGGGGTGTTTTTAGCGCACTTCTCCAAACGGGAAGGCGCTTTTGTCCTCGCTTTGTCCGTCCGTCCGTCCGTCTGTCCGTCACAGCATCTAGTCCTAGACGAAAAGGTTTTTACGAAAAATTTTTACTCCATTGGGTAGCTCATGACCTTGTATCCCGAACCAAGAAAAATCTTGACGAAATAATAATAAACAATGACAATAATAACAATTTAGTGTGACGCGGCATCGCCGTTGAATGCTGCATTTCAGAAGCCGGCCTGATCTCGAAAGTTATCACATGCGAGGAAGTACCCGATCTTATCATTTTACCATAATACATAATGCGGAGTTATATTTAGAGGATGATTTGAACTTTATTTTAATGAAAATTTCACATCGGTGCGAGGTGCAGGCCAATAGTTATTAATTTTTGAAAATGACTCCGAAACTACGGCTCGGCCGCAAATGATTTATTCGTTGCTTGCTGGTGCTTGATATCCTTTCCTCCGAACAAAACGAAATCCAATACGGAAGATATTTCAACTCGAATGGGTAGCTCATGGCCTTGGTACGCGAATCAAGAAAAATTTTGCCGAAATAATCATGAACAATTACAAAAATAACATTTTGGTGTAGGGCGGCTTCGCCGATCAAGTGCTGGCATTCGCGGTAAGATGTAGAAAGTTGCGATATGCAGGCAACTACGATTTCTTAATGAAATACATCACTGCATGTACGGCATTATATTTAGAGAACAATTTGAACTTTCTTTTGACAAAAACCCCACTTCGATCCGACCGTCGGGTCAATTGTTATCAATTTTTGAAAACGACCGCAAAGCCACGGCTCGGCGCATATTACACGACCCTACAAATTTAAAATCAGACGTGCCGAAATAGTAATTGACCATTTTGAAATAGCCAATACTAGGTACCTAAAGGATAATGGCACTCAAATTACGAAACATGTTCGCTCAATAACAAAAAAAAGTAGGTAGGTATCACTAAAAATCATGTGACAGGCTACCATTTTTCGGTTTTTCGATAAAAAAGAAATGTTCCAATTTAAAACTGAACCCAATATTCGTGTTCAGGAGGTCGAAATCAGTTGGAGAACATTTTTTTATATAAGTAACAGAATGACGCTTATGTGGCCGGTTTGTCTGTCTGTCTGTCTGTCTATCCGAGTCCGTGCAGAAATTAAGACGCTGTACTCCTTCTCGAGAATTGAAACAAGAGTCTTGGAACTTTTTTCCGATTAATAGCTGATGTCCCCAAGGGTGGCCAATGGGCACTATTTTTGTTATCCATACATCGTTATCATTATTCTCAAAAAAGAGAGATCTCCTGTGCACTTCGATGAAGTTGAACTTCTTCTCGGGAACTAAAGCTACAGCCCTTAAAGATTGAACTTTATCCGGTGGATAGCTTAGGTTCTCAAGGACCAAATAGGCAGAATGGCTTTCATAATTCGGCCGCCATCTTGGCTGCCATATTGAAATTTCTTATTAGTGGAACGATTGTCATGAAACTTGAAACTTACCTTTGTCTAGTACGATCATTCTTATTTTCAAGCAAATTTCATGATTGCCCCACCATCTTGGCCGCCATATTGAAATCTCTTATAAGTGGGAGGATTTTCATGAAACTTGAGAGTTACGCTTGTCTCGTACGATCATTCCTATTTTCAAGCTGAGTTTCATAATTCTGCCGCCATCTTGGCCGCCATATTGAAATCTCTTATTAGTGGAACGATTTTCATGAAACTTGGAACTTACCCTTGTCTAGTACAATCATTCTGATTTTCAAGCCGAATTTCATGATTCTGTCGATATTTTGGCCGCCATATTGGAATTTTTTGCCCGAGACGGTAGAACCCTAATTACTTAACATCTTGCGTTCACTAATGCTCCAAAAAGGAAGTGCGCTACTGAGCCTCATGCCCATGAGGCGTATTCGCTTGTTTTGAATCTGGCGTCGAAGTGTGCTGTGCTCTAGCCAAATTCGCCTGCATTCGGCCAGAGCAGAGCACACTTCGACGCCAGATTCAAAAAAACACCCGTTACAACCTTCTAGGAATGTCATGAAAGCTCACGTCTGCCTACCTCTTAGCTCTAGTTCAAAGCTTTTTTGTCAGTATTCAATTTGCACCTACTTCGGATCTACCTTTGTCTGATCGTTAATTGAGCCGGTGCTCAGGTAAATACACATACCTACTATGTATGTACTAATCTTCGCTTACAAAAGCGCGTTTGAGGTATAGTCAAAGCAAAGATAACTAGACTAGGATAGTAATATCGATCAAGGTATGTGCTTTGCACGTCAAGTAATTAAATGCAGCTTTTAGTTAGTGCATTCCTAAGTACTACCTCAACCTCTGGTATAACACTTCCTCTGGGATGGGTGTACATTCCCTAAACATGCCTTTAGACGTTGCAAAATTAACTTTGTACATTGCACGTGTATGAGCTCCACAGTTTAATGAAAATCTGCGCAAACGTAGTTTCAGATTTCAGCTTCGATTTTGAAAATTAAAGCTACATTTTTTACACCATTATAAGTTTGGGAATCTATTGAACTGAATTATGAAACCATTCATTCAGTAACTGAATGAATAATTTAATTTAATCCGATGTATCACAAGGTATGTGGTCGTGGTGTCTTGGTAAACTTTGAAGTGAATTTGGGTGGCACTTTTTTCACCAAAAATTCACTTTTTCGATGCTATCTAGGATAAAACTAACTAAATTAAAGGGAATTGAGGGGTCGAGAATAATGATTTGGACACTCACGAGAATTTGAGGGTGGAGAGGGGTGGGGTTAAACATTTTGAAAATTTTTTTTTAGAAGGAGAATTTGATTATCTTTAATTTGATGTTTCGCAATATAGATGGTGTCATTTGAAATTTCGACGTTAGGGTGGGTGGAGGGGAGGGAGTTGAAAATAGAAATTTGCCAATGTATGCTTTAGATGTCTCCCTCGAAACAAAAATCGACGGATCTCGGGAAGTTTTCTGAATTTCAGCAGGCAAAAATTTATTCAGGGTGGCTCCTTTTCCATTGAAACACCCTGTATAGAGTGTCTCATAGTAACGCGTCAATATTTCACCAGCTGATTCTACGACCAAAGATAAGGAAAAAAGTTCGCATGAACATAGGCCGAAAAGTGCTTCATAAGGGAGCTACAGCCCTCTGAATGCGTGCCCCTGAAGATGGTTATCACGAGCTAAAATTCAGAAAACATACGTACTGGCCCAATTGGTATTTTGATTCAATCAGGCCCTGTGAATAGAGGTAAAACCTGGCTGAAATAGGACCGAAAATACAGACAGAGAAGTTTTTAGAAATACGATAAGGTGCGACAAGCTTTTTCCGTTAAGAAAGAACAATAATTCTGAGTCGAGATTTCACTTCGAAAACTGTGCCGTGTGCCCGCTTGGTAAATTCCAATTGAATCGACCAAAATTATCTTACATTTCCACAGTTTTATCGTGTACGTGTACATGCAGTATAGTACGAATACCGTAGAAAATTGTAATTGTTGGAAATTGACTTATGAATCAAACGGTAAGCTAGATTTGTCAAATATCCGTGCGCTAAAAATGCTCATTGATTTTGGACCATCAGAATCCTCTGTGTGTACGTCCATGTATATACGTCTGTGTACGTAAATAGATCCGTTTAGACCAATCGCAATCACACATGCTCATATATGCGCCGAGTGCATTTGGGAAATACACCCGTGGTGTCGACAATAGCCCCTGAATACATCTGTAGCCTCTGTAACTGAAAGCTCCACTTCATCCGCTCAAGCCGCCACATCAATTCGGGATCGGTCCAGACGCTCGAAACGTCGAATTTCGCATATCATAACGTTACCGTCGTTGTTACGATTTGGACAAGACAAGGACAGAGTCTCACCGTCGCTGAACTGGTCTTCCATGATCAAGTTGACGAAATTATTGACGTACGTTGGCAAGATATCCGACCGCTTTTGTGGACCGCACGATTATGAAATTTGTAGGACGTGAATCTACGTATATCCTCTTTTATCTTCGTTGGGTGATGTCATTTTATTATAATTATATCTACGTTGTATATGGTTATTATTATTCTCGTCGTGTGAATTATGATTTATCGTTGTGTTCTCTTTGTTGTTCTCGTTGTATGATCTATCTAAATTTCGCGTTGTAAAAACGAAAGTTTGAACTCGCGTTTCCGATAGCTTGATCCGTAATAACCTTTGTCAACGAAATTGGTATCAATCGACTACCACTGGATAGGTATATCACGTATCATTCGCACTTACTATAAATTTGTCTCCGAAGCTTCCATTTACCTAAGGATGGCCGATCGCCGATATATTTGAATGGGGTACTTGCCAATGGAATAGATTCGACTGAGAATACTTTTAATCATCAACAAGAGTAATAAAGAGTATTTCCTGGAAATTTCCGGAAAATATATCCACTGGTTGAAAAGTTTTTTTTTAATTTTTATTTTTTCAAAGGGTTGGTGACAGTAGGGAAATGTCAGTGGGACTTTCATGTCTGTATTTCTCAAATATTGTAATGTCACTTTAACAGTTTTTTGAGCTTTCAATCCAACAGTGCTGTTTGTTTAGTTTTTAGTAGGTATATTTGTGACGTCACAAATATATTTTTAAAACACGCATCACGGCCGTAATTTTGGGAATTTAGGAAAAAGAAAAAATACGGGTACATTATTTTCAACCACACTATCGATTAAGCCAATATAAAAAAAATTGGCAAGTACCCCATTCTATTATATTCAACGAATTTGAACTAAATTGTACATAGCTATCATATCATCAAACTTGTAAATATTAATCTGTGATTGTGTTCTTCATCTGTGTGTGTGATTAACCTTCAAATCGAAGGCACGTGGCCACGTACGGCCAAATTTTCATCTTCAACCCCTTCGCCCCCAATGTACCCTACTTTAAAATTCCAAATAGCATTACTTCACTTGTGATATGTTGATATGTCAATATGTTGAGAAGGTGTAATTTTTTCAATAAAATTTCTATACAGGGTGTTTCAAATTTAAATCCCGTCCTTTCAGGAAATGATGGGAAATGTCAAAAGAAGTAGACTTTTTTGAAAAAATATATGTCAGAAACGAATAATAACGGAGATATAGACGTTCAAAGTTGAACTTTAAAAATCGATTTTTCGTCATAACGTTCAAACTTCTTAACTGATTTTGTTAAAATTTGAGCCGGAGAACACTGAAATAAGTCGGTGTCTAACAATAATAAGGCGTTCCATCAAAATTTCTCAGGGGCGTGGATAATGAGGGATGCCTCCACTTTTTCACCCCTATTTCTTACCGTTTCAAGTAATTTTAAAAATTGTTCATACTTTTGCATTCTGGGTTCAATTTGGAAGAAAAAGTTACTCCTGCAAAATTTTGATTGAATGCATTGTTTCTAAATATTTGGGTTTGAAACTACGAAAAACACATCAAAATATCCACTTTCAAGAGCCCAAGAAATGTTTTTTCCTAAAAACTTACTTTCCTAAAATTACTTGAGAGGGTAAAAACTAGGGGTAAAAATAGGTCAGTCATTTTAGAAGTAAAAATAGAGAATAGAAGAAATAAAATATAGCAGGCTGCTGTTTGGCGGAATATACGCGTTGGAGCCATACTTCAACTATGCCGAAAAGTTCCCAACGCGCAAGTGGTAGCAACATCCTCAAAAAGAGCTTTAAAGGTAAAACCTTGAGGTTTATATACATTTGTACGAACCGCGACGTCAAACGTTGGTAGTCGAGTGGGTGGGGGCGCCGATTTCACATGTAAGACGGCCGATGCAGTGTAGGTTCGAATCCTGCAGGAAATCTCCATTTTTTTTTTGCCGAAAAATGTTTCTAAGGCGTAACAACTACTTTTCATTGAAGTTATCATTACAGCTTATGCATGTGTCAAGTTTCAGGTGGATACCAGCGAGTTTCAAAATATTACAGGAGTTATTGTTACCCTCGTTGTTACCTAATCTAATAGTCCAGGCGCTTATGGTGTCCCCGTGGCGGTATTCGTGATAGTTGAATGAAAATTGTTTTGTTCGATTGGAGATAGCTCTTGGAACAATTTTTTTTTGGTGGCAATCGATATTCCTTGTCGTTGATTTTTGATGGCTTCTTCAAAATGAAGACATAAACCTTCCGGAGCTTCGGCTCTACTGGACAGATTTTCAAGTGTGTAGGTTTATTTTGAAGGTAATCTGAAACTCTTCAAAATGAATGAAATAGTTTCTGTCAAAACCGATTTTGACAGAGTGGTTGGGTCTGTCTGTAATCTTCCTCAATAACTGTCGAACCGTTGATCCGATTGACTTGAAATTTGAACTGCAGACATGGTTTTGTTCTGGAATGAGCCCATCGGCTTTTGGCTGTCATCTGTCAAACAGAAGTGATACTATTAACAAATGTCAGAAGCTATATTTCACGGAAGTAGACTTTCAATAGGTCATTTGAAAGCCCTTGAAAAACTGTATTCAGAACATTTGAAAGTACTGCTCTATCTATCATTTGTCAAAAAATAAAAACAAAATAAAAATAAAGTAAAGTGTTGAAAACAAAAAGTTCAGGGGTTCAGGGGTTAAGTTCCCCCCTTATTTTTTACATCTCTAGCCATTTTTCCAAATTGTTCTAATTTTTGGATTTTACGTTCAATTTAAAGAAAAAAGTCACCCTTGCAAAATTTTGATTAGAGGCTTCGTTTTCGAGATATCTGGGTTTGAAATTTTGGAAAACATATCGAAATTGCCACTTTCAAAGGCCTAAAAATTAGAACTTAAAAAACTCATGATTTCTCAGCAGAAATAGGTTCTCTAGAATTTTTAAGTTGATAATCCACTATTTTTTCTGAGAAACAAGAAGTTTTCCGAGAATAAAAAATTTGGCTCATTGAAAGTGGCAATTTCGAGATGTTTTCCAAAGTTTCAAACCCAAATATCTCAAAAATAAAGCCTTAAATCAAAATTTTGCAAGAGTAACTTTTTTTCCTAAATTGGACGTAGAATTACAAAAATACAACAAATTGGGAAAATGGTTCGGGGGGTAAAAAATAGGGGGGGGGGGGAATATGTAGACACCCCCCATTATCTACGCCCCTGAATTTTTCTCTCAACACGTTGCTATTATTCGATAAAGACCTATTCTGGTTAACTTTGTTCAAAATTTGAACAAAATCAGTTGAACTGTGCAAAAGTTATTTAAAAAAATCGATTTTAAAAAGTCGACTTGAACACCCTGTATCTTTTTAACGGAGCATTTTAGGACATCGAAGCTATATTTTTTCCTGGTCCATTTTTAATGGGGAATCTCCCTTAGAAGTTTGTATCACCATTTTAGAAACACCCTGTATAGAATTTATTTAAATAATTCCAAAAATAGGAATGGACTCACGATGGTATTGGTGATGATCATGAAAACATGCAATTATCCAGTAGTTTTTTGTAAGAAAAATTGTAAACTTGTAAAGTTACGGGACCATGGAGTAAACTGGCGTGCTGCGTGAGTAGAATATGTTCAAGTTTATTGAAAATTTATACTCTACCGAGACCTTTTGCGAGGTGTTTAATTATATCTTTTGATTGTTTACATTCATATTTTTCAATAGTAGGTACTTGCAACTTGAGTTTGATTCGAATGAGCTATAATTTTCGAAATTTATCCTTTTTTCAAAACACTCTACTGAAAGAGTCGGACCGAGAATGATTAGGGAAGAAGGCTTGAAATGGAAGGTTCTATCAAAAAAAAAATGAGAACGATGCTAAAAGTATCAGCCTAATAGCGATAAACTGTCGTCATTTATTGAAGAAGTACGGGGCAATAGAGCGAATTTGGGCTGGAGGTGGGCGGAGGTGGGCAACATTGTGGCAGAAAATGTTTTGTTCTTGAGATCGTGAAGCGAAGTAGGGTGCTGAGTGAGTAAGAAAGTGACATTTTGAGCACCAGCACAGTACCTATAGCATTTTGGACAAATTCGACATTGCTCGACAAAATGACGAGCAACCTTTCCTTCATGGAATACAGAATTCAATCATATAAACAATGAAAAGCTCTTTCAAAAATCTTCTTAAAGCACTTGCAAGCAATATCTAAGTGTTTTTAATGAGTGCGGAAAGTTTCCTGTGGGTGCTCTGCACGTTTCACCCATTTTTCACGATCCATTCACGTAGTCGACTCCCATGGCGTGATCAGGCGCTTTTTTAATCATACATACCTCCACAGTCCACACTTCACCATTTTACCGGTTTTCAACCTGTTGGGACCCACTTCCGCATTGTCGTGATTGTGACTGCCTGACACAGCAAAGTTTTCTTAGAATTTGCCTCTAATAACAAGCAAAAATGCACTAGCCAAAGAGATTTCGCTTGTCCCACTGACAGATAACAATAAACACAAACTAGGTCGGACAACAGCACGATATTAAAAGCAGTTGACCTCGTTTTCGGCTGCATCACAAATGCAACCCTTTTTATATCATTGTCTCAATAAGAAAATTTTACGCTTCTGCTCTCAAATTGGATTCTCTCACCCGCCAGTAGCCCCCCCTCCTCCCGCTGTAGTCAATAACAAAGATTTTATCATTTGAGTAGAGTTCTCAGCCGCTCGTTCCCGGCATTATTTCCTCCAATTTTACGATGTGATATTAAGCGATTTCGTATAAATGAAACGCTGCGTATTGGAATAACCCCCAGCTCCAGCTCGGTGTATGTGCCAGTCGCCAAGCCAAGAAACGACATAAAAGCCCTGGCTGGAAGAAAGATCACGAAGACAATATCGTAAAAATACACCACTACCACGTGTGCTATTTATTTAATGGAAGCAATAAACAAAGAGTCGTGCTCGTGTAAAAATATTTTTTTGCTAAAGCTCTCCGGTAATTCATTGAAATTACTTTTGTTTTACCAAGCCAAATCTAGGCGAGAACTCTATGTACTTGTTCAATTTCATACAATAATATTGCGTAGGCATATGAAACTGATGTGGAAACTGGAAAGCTGTACGTCTACTCGGGTACTTTTTCAGAACTTTTCTCTGGGTATACCTACGTTCCGGTAAATTAGATATAATGTGATCTTTGCTCGTGAAACTTTGACTTGAAACTTGAAAAAAGTTTCAAAACGTTATTATTAATTAAATTTGTTATGTTGTCAAAGGATAATGCCGGTCGTAAACTCGTTTTATGGGAACAAGGGTTGTATGGAAAGCGTATTTGTCTCTATGCTGGCGCAAACATTGCGAGAGGGAAGTAAATATCTATGTCAGCGTAAAAAGTTGCGTGATCCAGAGGGGTCCCTTGAGGGACGCGACGCGCCCTGCCCAATCGGAATATTATTGATAACGTTTGACATGCGATGGTCTGAGGCTATATGCGAGAAAGCTCGCATAGACGCACATAAAACGAAACTTGTATTTATTCGGTAGAATATTTCCACTAAACTGTACAAAAAACTAAGCTACAACTCCAGCGTTGCCGCCGGTCCTCCTCCTTGTTCCCCCCATTGTCCTCCCCCTTGTTCTTTTCCTTGTTCTGCTTCTTGTTCATCCCATTCACTCAGCAGGTCTTCTTCTCCACCATCGTCATCAGTAGAGTCTGCCGTTTTCTGAGACTTGTTCACGTCCGTAAAGTACTTCCTTTTGATGTCGGCGAACCGCTGCTTGTGTATCGCAGACTCGAACGTCTTGTCCAGCCGCCTCCTCCTGTTCCGGCCTTCTCTCAGGACTTTCAACCAGTTGAAGTCGTAATCGAACGGATGCTCTTCTATGTAATCTTGCGCCGTAACGGCGACCTCCTGGTAATCATCGAATGCCCGCTTTTTCGCTTCCGGATCTCTGCTGCTCTCGTACGGATCCGGCGGCGGCACCGGTTTTTCCTTGATCACGTCCGGGAACAACATGCTGACGGTGTCCTTGAATATCTTGTCCGCGTGTCTCAGGCGGATCTTCTGCTTCTTCCGCTTCACTTCGTTCTCGCGCTCGAGGTTGTCCAGCGGCACGCGCTGCTTCTTCAGCAGTTCGGTGTCGAACTGCTTCTTGGTGAGGACGCAGTGCTTGATGCGCTCCTGATCGCCCGGCTGCGGGATCCATTGCACCCTTCGCTGGTTACAGTTGCCGGCCTTCTTTTGGCTTCCGGTTTGTTCGTCCGGTTCTCCCTCGGAAACGTTGACCTCTGCGTGTGCGCCGGCGTGCAGTTCCGCTTCCTTTCTGTAGTGCTCGATCATTTCGTTGTATTTCTTGTTCCATGCCGTCTGCCAGGTGGTGAAATCTCGTTTCCTCGCCATTTCGTTTCTCAGGTACCTCTGCATGCGAAGGCGGTTGCTTTCGACTCCTTCCTTGCCGACCTGGTAGTCGTAGAACAGACGAAAAGCCCCTGGACAACAAAAGTAATGTAAAATTTGGGACATGTTTACTGCATGACAAAAAAAGGCACTTCGTGCCAGGAGAAAAGCTACAAATAATGTGAAAATAACGACCGAATAAAAGTTTTCACGACAATTTAGGCACGACGGAAAAAGGTAAATTCATTTACGACAGAATGAAGTTTTGCACGACAAATTTGGGAAACATAGAAGTCGCTTTTGACGTTTTCTAATGTTAACCTAGTTTTGTCACTTCGGAGTGTTCCCCTTGAAGTCAAAAGTTTATTACTAGCAATTTTATACAAAACCGCTTAATAAAGGTCCCTGTGCCTTTTTGCATTTTTGAATTTTATGAAAGCGTCAGGCCCTCTCTCTGATCTTGTCACTTCGGAGACCTAGTACTTACACATAGAACTCCTAATTAAACCTCAAATGGTCTACCCTGATTACTAGCGCCCCCCGTTGAATCTCATATACCTAGGTAATCTATTTAAAATCTGGTATCGCTAGTTTGGAGGCCATATAGTGCCTCTTGCAGTCTTCACAATGTCAATTTTCACCACTCAGTCTACTTGCAACTGCAACAGCTTTTTTGAAGCCCTTCCAAGTCACTTTGTCTTGCTACGACGGAGCCTTAACATCCCTTGTAAACTGTTCAACAATGAAAGTGCTACAAAGCAAAAACTCACCCAATTTTGAACCACTGTAACTTTTGATTGGCACAAACGATTCTAATTCTGTTTCAAGTTGTGAATTGCCTAATCTTTTGGCCATCTTTCTTGTCCATATGAAATCCATAGAGTCCCTCATGAAATTTATACAGGGTGATGAACAGAGCAGTGCAAAATTGATGAAAGTTCAACACACCCCCGTTTTCGTTGAATTTTTTTTTGGGGAGTATCAACACCAAATTTCTGAAGAATGATGTGTTCTCTCGAAACAGCTTTTGAATTTTCGGGATTCCAGTCGAAACGGCCAAAATGTGATTTTTTATTTTGAATACTGTATGTTATTCCTGTAGCAATGCAAAAACATTAGAACTTTTCATATCAAGATGACGCCACTTGGTAGGCTTGATCACTGAACAATTCCGAGCAATTTGACTTGCAACACGTTCCTATTGTCTAGTGTAGGGGTGAAGAAAAGCCCAATTGGCAGCGTATAGTAGGTTCACTCCTACCGTGATTCTAGTTGACTGTGGGATTTTGTTTCTAAAGGCTCGATACCAAGTTGCAGGCGCAAAGTTTGGGACGGCGTAACTCGCCAAATACAGCGGTCTGATTGGTTGGTAGCCGCCGTTGCTGTGGTGACCGCACTTACGGTGGTCTCAGCCCCAACTTGGTATTGAGCCGTACCTAAGTTTCCAAATCTGATATTTGAAAACTCCCTAGAACTTGGCAGTTGGTTGCATTGATGTTTAAAAGTTCCAGCTTGACAACATCAACAACATTACCGTTTATGTCAAATAGACTGAAAATCACGAGTTTCACGGAAATTGTGGTGGAATTATGCCCATTACTGTGAAAACTGTGTTTGCGCCTCAGCTTGTGTCTTGAAAATAACGTCCATATGGAGTTTTAGCATTTACTGTTTTGTCAAAATTACGTGTGAGTTAATGCACCACGAATTTATTCTTGCGGGTTCGATTTGCTTTATATTCAGTAAATCAATGCTGTAATCGGACGTCCGTTGTTTTGTTGCATTTATTTCTTCTTGTAGGCTTGAGTAGGCTTGATGACCTAAATGTACCTTTTTTAGGTCAGCTATCTTCATGTTTGCAAACTGTTGACTAATCGAAGAGTACATAAATAATTACATCGATTATTTCAATCGGCTGGGGGCTCGAGAAACGGAGCCCATATCTGCAGTATAGAGCGGGAGCCGCGTCTCGCGTTGCCATGGTTACGGCACATGTTTTGCGCGGGTGCACCCCGGCATCACCGCATCGGCGGTGGGCGCCGAATGCGGAGCCCAAGACGAACTTCTTCGACCGTGCGATCGCTTAGAATTATTTTGTTAAAATAATTATTGACTAATGACTGAACGTTTTTGCACTGAACCAAATCTTTGGAATTGGATTGGAAGTACAATTAATAAAATGCATTCCATGTCTTCCTACCGATGAAAATCTCTTGCCGCCTTTAGCGTTGGGGGGGCGCCGCCCTTGAGCCCTCCCTCACCAGCCGCCACTGAATTGCCTGCAACTGCAGCTGCCCTCTCCAAGTTTCCTACGTTGCCTTACCTCGTCACTTCTACAAGCCCTAGCAGCCCCTTGTAGTCTTTAGACGTAAATTTAAGCTTGCTTGCTTGTCTGCAACTGCAGAGGCCCCCTTGAAGTCTTCCCATGTCACCTTATCTTGATACTTTGAAGTCCTGGCGCTCCAATGACATTTTTCATGCCGGGCCGAACTCACAACAAGAACTATTTGATATTTTGTTTCAGTTTGATTATGCGGCGCGAGAGCAATAAGGCTCCAATCGAAACTTTCAGCTGTTAACTGTCACTTATGGGTTGCAATGTTCACCCTACCTGGCTATGCAAACCCTAAGATGATTGGCTCAAGAACAATATGTAATGTAAATTTTCTAAATTTTGTGTAGTAAGTAGTAATTGTAGTTTTACATTACTTCTTGTGCTTTAAACGGCTTAGCGCCGTTCATTTCTTGTTGACGAAGCCTGTAATACGACTGTATTGTAATGGCGTAATAATGATTTTAATTTTGATTTTGAATTAGAAACTTCCCCAAAAGCAAATTCTCAGTCAAGATTTTTACATGGATGACCTCTTGAGTGGGGCAGACACTCAAAAAATGTGTCGGGCAGACACACGAAAATGCAATGGTCAGTAACCAACGATTTGCAAAAGCGCGGGATTTGACCCACGTAAATACGCCAGAACTTTCAACAAACGAGAAAACAAATCTTCTGATCAATTCCTGAATCTAAATCAAGACACGAATACTGAAACTTTGGGTGTCCGTTTGGACTGCAAGAAAGATGACATTCATTATGTTGTAGGCGATTTTCAAACGACTAGTGAAGTCACGAAACGATCAGTTCTTCCGACTATGGGTCAGGTATTTGATCCATTGGGTCTCGTACAACGTACAACCCGATATTGTGAAATTGAAAATTCTCATGAGGAAAATTTGGGTTTCAACAATAGATTGGGGTGAATCTTCACCATCAGGTTTGTTGAAGCATTGAAAGTATTGCATTGATCATTAACACAAATGCAGACAACTGAGGCAGCTTTAAACATAGCTAAAAGAAGACGGTATTTCTGGACTAACTCAACAATCGTATTAGCTTGCTTATTAATCCACTCAAACAGTTGGAGTAGCTAAATTTCTTGCAAATCGAGTAACGTTGATTCAGTCGTTGAGTAAAAAAGAAGAATGGCATCATGTTAGTGGTTTTGATAACCCAGCTGACATTGTATCGCGAGGACTGTTCCCAAAACCTTAGTTGGGACGGGCCCAAGTTTCTTCCATTGCCAGAACATTCATGGCCTAATCAAACTTGTACAATTTCCGATTAATGGGTAGTATTGATAAAAAATTAGCATGAGCATTTGCTTTGATTTTCGAGGAGTTGCTAAGCAAACTTTTCCTGACAACGCCTATAAAATCCAAGCAAATGCTTATGCTTATTTTTCCTAATACTGCCCAATTACTGGAGTAGGTAAATTTCTTGCAAATCAAGTGGTGTTGATTCAATCGTTGAGTAGAAAAGAAGAATGGCATCATGTTAGTGGTTTTGATAACCCAGCTGACATTGTATCGCGAGGACTGTTTCCAAAAGATCTCCAAAACGCAGCCCTTTGGTAGGACGGGCCCAAGTTTCTTGCATTGCCAGAACATTTATGGCCTAATCAAACTTGTACGATCTTCGATTAATCACTACCAGAAAGACAAAGAATTTGTGCACATTGTTCACATACGGTTGCTTCGAATGAATTTGTTGATAATTGATCACATGAAAATTAATGGTTCTGAGAACTTCAACGTGTAATAGCATTTGTATAATAGGTTCATATGAAATTGTTATCATTCCAAAGATAAAGATGAAGGTCCACTGACACCCGGTGAATTGGAAAAAACTACCATTAACATAACAAAACTTGTGCAGAGAAGTAAATTCTCCAGCGAAATTATGTTCATCTCAATACAAGTCAAAAGTTGGATAGGTACTAACAGTGAACTTCTATCTTTGAATCTATTCTTTTTTGGACCAAAATCATCAAAATTGTTCAAGATAACATTGTGCTAATTGGTATTTTTATGGCACTCCAATCCTTCACGTAGTCCGCATTTCGGAGATCTAGTGGAAGCAGGAAGCAGCAGTTGAATCTGTCAAATTTCATATCAGGCGTGTGATAGGCTAGAGACCACTTTAAATTATGTTGAAATGACTACATTTCTTATCATGATTGAAGCTGTGTTAAATTCTAGACCACTCGTTCCTTTATTTTCTGAATCGCAGGAATGGGAATTTCTGTCCTGGTCATTTTATCATTGACGCGCCTCTGACGTCGCCACCACAGAGAGATCTCACCGATGTGTCAAGCAATCGTCTATCCCGGTACCAGTTGGTGGAGAAAATGAAAACATTTCTCCACAAACATGAAAAAATGAAAAACATCAGAAAACATCTCTTGCAGAAGTATATCTTTGAGCCCAAATCATCTGTAACTAGTTTTTCTTGGAAAAATGCTTTCTTGGGGGATGCATTTTGTTATTTTGTGAAAGCGCAAAGGCTCAAGAATGGGGCGATCTGAAGCAGTTTTGCAAGTATGAAATCATCATAGCAAAAGTGTGGGTCTGTCAAAAAGGCACGGGGCTTAGTATGATGATTGTAGAGGCTCAAACACAGTGTAGAGGCGCCCGAAGCTTCCACACGGGTCTACAAAGAAACGTCTTCAGCAAATGGTTTTTGGAATAAACGCTTTCTCTTCTCGTTGATCGGGGCAGCAGAATAGTCTTCGGTGGTTTGGAGCGTTATTTGGTCACCGACGGTCTGCATCTTTGTTCAATAAGCCTTCAAAGTCATCTTATGAGTAGCAGTCTAGTATGAAGGTCGTCGGAGAAAAAGGCTAGTTATAGACCACATCAGTACAGAGAGGGAGTCAGAGTCTCCGGCGTGGAAACTGTCTGGGGTGGAGACCCAAGTTCAGGAGCTGTCAGAAGAAACGTTGCAAAGTTTTCGGGAAAGGGGCTGCCTGACCCAACCGCGGCAACCATGAGAAAGGAAATCACCAAAATCCAATGAATGGAGTCTCTAATATAAAGGCTATCTAGAAGCTGCAGTTTGTGTATGGAGGAGCGGTATGAGACAGCGGTGCGAAGCCCCCAGTATTGAAGTTGTCCGAGTCAAAGAAATATGGGTGCTATCAGAAGACAGGGAGATGAGTCAAAGACCTCCGTCTAAGGGTTGTGGGGCAAAGAGCTTGAAGGCCGCTTCTGAGGAGGAAGCCTAACTGTGAATACAGTCTAGAGCAAATGCCAGTGTTGGATTATCAGAACGGGGACCACCAGAGTTTTGATATCCGTGTGACAGTTGTTTGAATACTAAGGTATCAAAATGGGAAAGAATGGAAAATGGTACAAAGATAAGGAGGATAAATGAATATGAATGAAGTCACCAGATCCGTTTTAGGTATATTCAGACGTAATCAGTAAGATGAGCTCATGGATCAGGTAGATTTAACCACAAAATAGCTATCCTGTGGTATAAAGTCGGCAGCTGACCGACTGTTGGCGCCATTTCCAGACGCTGCTGTTACATTCAGTCCAGTTCAGGTACAGGTTTCTCAATGGTCCAGCTTCATGATTTGCACCCATATAAAGACATATTGGAAATGGCAACAAACCTCTGTAGTCGGCGAAGCCGAACATGGCAATCTCGGGCGGCTCCCCCAGCAACCTGTCGTGGGTCCTCTGCGTGTTAATGGCTCCATTCGAAGCCAGCTTTTCATCGACGCAGGACTTGCTCCTCTGGTAGAGCATCCACTTTTCGGTGTACCCGTCGTTGCGACTCAGACCGAAAATCGACTCGTCGTGCAGATGGAACGCGCCCTGCGTGTAAATCGAGTTGCTTTTTCGCCACAGAAACGGCCGGCTCTTGAACTGGCTGTTCCACAGGGCGAAAACCTTTCCGCCCACCGTCATGAAGATGTCGTTGGAACGCGAATAGTTCAGCCAATGGACGGGACCGTCGTGGTATTTGCCCATGTTTTCGAAACGGGCCTCTTCGAAATTGACCACTTCGCCCGAATCAAAGTCCTGACCTTCCCAGGTCGCTTCGATGAAGTCGCCTTCCAGCGTGCCCACCGCGAACTTGGCCAGTTGCGGCTGGGGATACGTCGGATAGTCCATCACCGCCTTGTAGATCAGACGGTCGGACAGTTTCGGTTTTTTCTTTTTGGGGAAGTTCTCGTCGAGTTTGTAAGGAACCCTGCAAAGCTCAAATATTCAAAGTTTGCAAAGAGAACCCGAATAAGTATAGGCACCTGAGGAGACTCATGTAGAACGACCCAATGCCTATCGGTCTGTGATCCATGGTGTTGACTCTCACTCTGTAGATGGGCCGCAAGTTCAAATGGAGGTATCTGAACGGCGACGTTTCGAGCGACAAGGCACTTGGACGTTTCTTCAGCCTCTTCAATCGCCGCACGGCTTTGAATCCGCCGGCCTGAACCGTCGGCTTCATCAACAAATCCCAAATCAGCACGCACCCGTCCTCCGAGGACGTGATCAGCTGCAAGCTGCGCTCGTTGCTGTCTTCCGGAATCGTCGAGAACCGTCCAGTTTTCGAGATTTTGTGGAACGGCGACATCCACTTGATGTTGTTGACGCAGTCGCTGTGGCTGTTTTTCAGATCGGACACGGCCGTCGGCCGGACCAGGGCCAAGTCGTGGATGTTCTTCATCCAGCCCATCAGCGAGTGCATGTAGCCGCGGTACTTTTGCTGATCCGCGGTCAGAATCTCCTCCGCCTCGACTTTGTTCAGCTTGTTCGTGATGTCCCACAAAATGATCTGTCCGTTGACGCAGCCGCCCATCAGAAGGTTCTCGTTGAACGGACAGAACTTGACGGAGTGCACCTCACGGGGGCTCTCCAGGATGAGCTTGGGACGCAAATCGTCGAGGAAGCTCCACAACAAGACCGGATTCGTCCCGTGCACGGCTCTCAGAACTTCATCTTCGACGGGCTTTCTGGTTATGTAAAGGGACGGCGCCACGTCGACATAAGACAGCGCCACCGTGCCCGTCCAGAATGGACTGAAACATATCCCGGCGATCTTCTTGCCTTCGCACAGTTCCATGTTGACGAACGACAGGTACTCCACCGTTGCCTTGCCTTGACGCGCTCGGCTGCTCTCCGACGATGCCTTTGCCAGATCGTTGCAGTCCTGCTTGTAGAAATTGATCTTGCCGTTGACCTTCAACATGTCTTGCAGATCTTCGTCGTTTTCTTCGAAGTACCTGTTCAGAGACGCCGTCAGTTCCGGCGTCAGCTCGACCTTTTCGTCGATGTCGTACTCGTACTGGGTGAACGCGTTGCGCGGATAAGCGCAAGTGGTCTGCGCTTCACGGGGAAGCCTCGAGGGGGCAACTTGGGTGCCGGTGTGGATTCTTTTTTTCTGGACGCAGTTGATCTCTTCGCTGGAACGCAGCTCCATGTAGCCGTCCTTCATCGATTGGGATTGCACCGCTCTGTAGTGGACCTTGAACGGCAGGATCGGATATTTGCTTTCGATTTCGACTTCGATCAGGGGCCGATTGTTGCGGTAGGTGTTGCAGTCGATCTCTTCGGCTGAACCGAGCGTGTTCCACGGACGGACGCCTTTGTTGATGGCGTTGCGGAGGCGTTCCTCTTGTATGGCCTGCATCTTTGTGATGATTTCTTTCACTTGGTCCGTGGCGTCTTCGGTCAGGCACAAGTAGTATTCGTCAAGGTCGTTGGATTCGTCCGGGACATAGCCCATTAAAACCTAAAAAGTTCAGAGGTCGATAAAACTCATCGTGGAGTGAATATAAAAGTTATGGTTTATTGTTGTTGATTGTCAGTTCATCCACACAGGTGACCTTCATGGAGAAACAAAATTGAATTTGTTTTGATGTCGTAAGCAACAAATCCTGACGTTCATTAAAGGAAAATCTTGAGGATGTAGGTCGTAGAGGTTCAGGGTTTGGAGACTTGGGGCAGGAAAGTGAAAGTCTTCCTCAGCTTAGAACGATATAGTCTTCAAGGGTGCAACTAAGCTTTTTACCTTGCAAACATCGGATTTATCTCAACATGTCATTGCCCAAATTTATGCATTTGACTTTTTAAAGAAGACCACAACACAAAATGCAAGTTGGTCTCAGATGAGAGAGTTGAAAAAACTAGAACGATTGCATAGGGTCTTGTAATATTACTCAGCTTGTGGCGGGCACTGCGGTTATAATTAAGAACGACAACGACGTCAGAGGGGCAAATTTTCACGGGCTACCACGCTCAATTAGTGATGACGTCAAAAGTTGGGTTTTGTATGAAAACAATGTCTGCTAGGTTGGCAGCACTCACTGTCACTCCTGATTCCCACTCTCTCCCTTTCCCACATCCTCCACTGCAGCTGTCAAACAAAATGTAAAATGTATTTGATCAGCATTATCCCACCCTCGAAGGCCTTTTTGGTTACGAAACACCCTGCAGGACGGTCGTTGTATCTATTAATCCGCAAATATTCCATTGGCTGTCACTTTGACAAGAAGTGTTGCCAACTCAGGTCCTCGTTGTTTTCATACAAAACCCACGTTTTGACGTCACACTAATTGAGCGTTATACGTGATAGATGAAAATCGGAGGTGAAAATCTAGGTGAAAAGATCTTCCCAAGTGACGTCACGATAATATTTTCAAAACGTTTTATCGGCTGATCGGACTCGTCTAGAAAACTTAGATTTGTTCCGTATACTCTTGAACTACCTTCCCCATGAGTTAGTCAAATAAAATATGGACTCGATTTTTGTGTTGTGGTCTCCTTTAAATTATGAGTACAAATTCGACTCATATTCTGGGCAGTTGCGAGTAAAACGCTTTACCAAACTGCGCCAAGAAAGTGTCTTCACATTCGCCAATGCTCGTCTTGGAACATGCCCAGTTATTGCCAATGCCCAGTCCCCAGTCCTCTTGAAAAGAAACCATTTCCTGCACAATGACGGTAACCACTAGTTGCTGCATTTATTACCCGGGTATTCACCAATCGAACGAGTTAATCTCGGCTGTTAATAATTGCAGAAATGGCTGTTTGTTCCTGTTTACCTATTCCCGAACACGCAGAGAGCACAACAACGCGAAAATGTTTTCAGCAGATTTGCATAATTTGACGCTAACGCATAACTGGGATATATATCATTTAAATTACTTACCCGGCCATGTAAAATTCAAAAGTGTTTTTCATCTGGCCCTTCAAAAGTTCAAAGTTCACACACAGCAGCTGTTGCTAGGTTCCTGTGCTGTAGATGGCAATATTTTTTTCTGTGAAAGTTAATTCGGAAGCTTCCCTCTATAAAACTCAATTTCGTGAAGAAATCGACCTAGGAATTATTTATTTCGCTGCTTGGTCCAGATGCCTGCTACAGGGCTTGAATGATATTGGATATGGTTAATTCAAAACTTTTTCGTTTCGTCTCTTATTATGATAATCAGCTTCGAAATTTATATCGCGTCGAATAATTTCAATAGGTATCTACTTTAAAAAATCAGCAGTGAGACCAATATAAAATTACAAAATATAAAAATTCTCGTCCATGGCTTTTGACGGGGGGAAGGGAAATGTACCCATGACACAGGCTGAGTTGCCTTGTTGAATAGCAATACTCAAACGCTGTTCTACACCTTTTCCAGTTGTAGTTCAGAAAATATCAGTTGTATTTCAGATATCGTCAATTGTAGTTCAGAAGACGTCAATTGCATTTCAGAATAGTAAAATGTAGTTCAGAAAGTATCAATTTTATTTCAGATTGGTCAAATGTATTTCAGAAACAGTCAATTGTATTTCAGATTAATAAATTGAATTTGAGAAAGCATCATTTGTATATCAGAAAGCGTGATTTGTATTTCAGAACATGTCATTTGTAGTTCAGAAAATAATTCATATGTATAATTTATCAATCAATGCAGCTCCAAGATAATTGTAGCATTTGTCGTTCTTCAGTGCTGCGGAAGCCGGTCGTGCGATTAACACCCCCGCAGGCATCTGTTACACAGAAGATGTGCCGAATATCTGCAGTTCATCATACAAGAAGATCAAGAGTTCGAAGCTGTGGCTGTGCAAAAGTGCCCCAATTTGCAGGAGTCCGAATAAAATTGATACTTTCTGAACTACATTTTACTAATCAGAGATGCAACTGATGTCTTCTGAACTACAATTGACGCCTTCTGAACTTCAATTGACGCTTTCTGAAATACAATTGACATAATCTGATGTACAGTTCAAGTTTTCTGAACTACATTTGATAAATCTGAAATACAATTGACGCCTTCTGAACTACAAGTGACTAATCCGAAATACAATTGACGCTTTCTCAACTACACTTGATAAATTCTGAAATTCAATTGACGATATCTGAAATACAATTGATATTTTCTGAACTACAACTGGAAAAGGTGTAGTTCTAGGAAGAGTTTCGATCTTGGTTGACCTGCAAATTATTTTCAGTTTTCCTCTCTAATTCCAACTTCTCACCCGAAGGCACGTTTCGAACAAAAATTTCCATTGATTCTTGGATACTAGTCGGGAAAGTTTCGGGGTGACGTGACACAACCAATTTTTTAAAATTGTCGTTTTAGTCCAGTCACGATGTTGAAAAAACCCTGGCAACTTCGGAAAAAATTGTAGAGAGTTGAAATTTTGTACACGTGTTCTGCAAATAGTAAGAAATGGACTAAAGAAAGTCCCCTAAAATCCGAGCTTAGGAACCCAGGTTAAAGGCCATCAAGTGTTGAAACCCAGTTTTTTTGGGCGAAGAAAACATTGTCTCAGCTCAAGATTTTTCTTTTTGCAATTGGATGATTGCATGTTACCACTTGAAGCATTTCCATACAACATTTTGACAGTTGCTCAGAAGGCGGATCCAAGATGGCGGCCAAGAAGGAACAATAGTTGACTACATTATTTTTGAGAATAGCAATTGTGGACATTTAGTCCGGTGGTTAAGCGTTCTAACTATGCATTTTGAGCTTAAGCAATGCGCTTTTAGGGTTCGATTGGGGGTCCCTCAACTTTAATTTCAAGAGTTGGAGACATCGGTGCACTTGATGCGGAGGGGGTCTGGGAGCCCTTGAAAGTTGAAGGTGCGAGGCTTCCTACCAAATCACCATACCACCACGTAATTCCTACTGGGAGGTCATCAAACGACTCTAACCTGTACATTGACAACATTTGTTACCATGTCCAAATAGTTTTTCACACTGAAAAAAATTATTTCTTATGACAGATCGGAAAAAAACAGTTTTCCTCAATTCTTCATCCCCACAACGAATAAACTGCCAAGTGTGGTGTCATTTTGGAGTAAACGGCATCCTCTGATTCCATTCACCGAGTCAAAATGTTTGTGAGACCACCGTGCAAAGAATGGCACGCCAAGAAGTGAGCATTTTCAAGCACCTCATTTAACAGTAGTTTCTTGGCTGTTACCAATCGATATGATTGATAATTTGGTCATGGATCAATAACTTGAACTCGACACGAGCGTGAAGGCCTGGGAAAAAAAATTTCCCCAGCGGTCGAATTTTTTTTCGCGCCTACTGAGCGTCAGTTCGCAGGGTTCAGGCAGGGAGCGTTTGGATAGCTTTGGAAGCAAAATTTCCATATCTATCTGAAAATGTGAGCAGTTTGATTCTGGAAATTGACTTATGAATCATCAATGATTGTTTTGCTGGTCAGTAGTGCCGGTTTCCAATGTTTGCGTAAGAGTTGTACGTTTGCATTTAGGCAAATATAACAAAAAAGTACGAAGGTTTAACGGGTCTTTTTGCACTTTTGAGGCATCATTTACCTTCGCGCAGATGTGGAGGAATCAGCACAACTCGTTTTTGGGCGGAAACTCAGTGGTAGATAACTACTGACCTTACGAAGAGTTTGACACCATAAAAGCTTTGGTCGGAATTTTTTCTATCCAGAATGATCTATCGCCTGGCCTATAACCATAAGAGCTGGAGATATGAAAATTTCCGAATATATTCCTGATTTTATGCTGTTAAAGGTGCTGCCAACCATCTTGAAATATCTTGGACCGTTTCTGAAATTGCCTGAAAAAACTGAAAAATTCACCAAATCTTTTTTTTTTCTGGATAAGTCAATGATTTCTTGAGATTCTGGATTATAACTTGAGTTTTCAATTGAAAATCATGTAAGAAATGAAATATGATCACCATTCAATGTCTAGGTCTATTATTTTCAGAAAAAAGATATTTGACTGTTTTTTTCTTTTTGGCCGCTATCTTGGATCCGCCTCCTGCGCAAATAATGAAATCGTATAATATGGCTATTGTTAAGATGGTCATATGAAATCATTCAGTTGCAAAAAGAAAAATCTTGAGTCAAGACAAGGACTTCTTCGCTGAAGAAACAAGTTTTCAACACTTGATGGCCATTATCATGGGTTCCTGAGCTCGGATTTCAGGGGACTTTTTATAGCTCATTTATAAGGAATGAGCATCAGAGGAACGTGTGTACAAAATTTCAACCCTCTCTATTTGTTCCGAAGTAAAAAGACATACCTCGGGTTCCACCAAAATTTTAAGAGCAGATTAAATCTATCACGCTGATGGTTGCTATGCACCAGCCAATAGGATGGCCAGTTGCTTAGTTACTATCAGAGTAATAAAGTTATCGCGTTGATAAAAGTTTGGTGGAACCCGAGGATAGTGACTGGACTATTTATAAAACGCCTATAATACGAAAGTGTGTTGCTTGGGACGAGGCTTGGGATAGGTATTATTTGGAGTAGGTATTTGCCTGAGTTCACGCGAAACTGTGTAGGTACTAACAGCCTCATCCAGTACCAGTTCAAATATCTTACTACAGCTTCATAATAGGAGGAGGAATGAGAATGCGGGGGTACGTGGGGGAGAACTTCTTGCTGCAAAAGTGCAAAACCCTGTTTCAGAATACCAAGCTTATATTAAATGCAGAATTAAACGGAAAGGTATTTAGACGCCTCGCAGCTCGCAGCCCTGCCACTGATATACCGGGTGCGTTGTTGCCTTCTCCAAGCGATCGACTTTAATCTCTAATCTACTGGGAAAAAACCACATTTAAATCGAGATTTAAATTCAAAAGCGACAGATTTTTAACGAGGCGCACAATAGGTCGCGACCACTCCGTCGTCGGTCGTGTTTGCTTTCCGGAGTGCCCATTTCTTGTACCAACACGGCGCGGCATTGCTTAATAAAAGAGTTTTATGTGCAATCGTCCCTTTATGTTCACTATATCATGAACAAAGGCAGTTTTGAAAGTGGCATTTTTCAGTATTTCGACATAATTTCAGATCTCTTATGTCATATTTCGACACTCTTATGTCCTTTTTTTGCACTGTTAAGGCTAGGTCCCATCTGCGATATATCGCAGATTTCTCGCGGTATTTCGCGGAATTCAAATAGAACCATTTCCCGTCATTATTTTCAACTCTCTGCGACTAGACCCGTAAGCTTCTTTTGACACACATGACGATACTCAATGATTGTTTTGTGGAAGCTCTTGCATCTTGACAATTTGGAGGGCCCCCATTGGCCCTCTAAGGGACAAAATATCGAGTGCTGCAGGTCGGATCGCCTGTTTTGGTATAAAGTACGCTCATGCAAAATCTCGTTACTCTACTCCAAAATGCAGCATCATTTTTAGTGGAGTCGGTACGCGACAAATAGGTCCAGTTTCGTGCACTTTTGAGTGGAGCAATGCCGTTTGCTACAGATACTCTTCAGACAATTCTAAGAGATTTGACTCGTCGAGGCACGAAAAATTTCCCTTAGGAGGCACTCTAGGGGGGTTCAGAGTTGGGCCTCAAAACCTTTAAAAAATGAACTTATTCGACACTGATCCAATTTTGAAGCGTCAAATTGGATCATGTCGAGTCTTCCGAAGCTGATGATAGTTGTTTGAAAGAAAAACCTAATTAGAGGAGCAAAGGGGAGGGAATTTTCGAAAAAATACCATGCACTATCTTTCTGTTCAGTTTTGAGGTTTCAGTTACAATTCCATCGACGAACCAACATTTTGGATTGTAGAATAAAGGATGATAGGTGAAACTGGCCCGTCGGGACAATCAAAATTTTCTCTAGGGGCAGATGTAGAGGTCTACTTCTTGAGCGGTATTTTAGTCTATACACAAAATCTTATTTGACATACATATTCTTCAGACCATTATGAGACGATAAGTTTCCCAAGCCATGAGAATTTTCCAACGGGGGGCATTTTAGGGGGGGTCAAAGTTTCGCCCCAAAATATTCAATTCATGATTTGTTTCGACCCTGTTTCAATTCCTGAACGTCAAATATGATCATGTTAAGTCTTCGGAAGTTGATGATGCGTTTATTCGAAACGAGAAGTCCGAATAGGGGGGTTGGGGGAGAATTCTTCTTGAAAAGTGTCAAAAATTCTATGCATTTCTTTGGACCCCCCCCTAAATTGACCCCTGTTGAAAATTATTCTTGGCCCAGCATTTCAGTTATCTCAGAATGGCCTGAAAAATATTTGTACCAAATTACGTTGCGTCACTTCGACTTCCACGCTATTTTTGTGTATCTACCAAAATACGGCTTCACGAAGAAGACCTCTACAGCTGACCCTGATCGAAATTTTGATTGACCCGACAAGCCCATTGCGCCTGTCAAATTTGATTCAACATTTCGCATCGATTTCTGTTTGTTGGAATCACAATAACTAGCACCTCAAAATTGGCCTGAAAGGAAATGCATAGAATTTTTGACACTTTTCAAAAAAAATTCTCCCTCAACCGCCCTATTCGGACTTTTTGTTTCAAATAAACGCATCGTCAACCTCAGAGGACTTCACATAATCATATTTGACGTTCAGGAATTGAATCAAGGTCAAAATAAATCATGTATTGAATATTTTGGGGCCAAACTTTGACCCGACCCCAAAATGCCCCCCGTTGGAAAATTCTCACGGCCCGGTAAACTTATCGTCTCAGAATGGTCTGAAGAATATGTATGTCAAATAAGATTGCGTTACTCCAATATTCATGCGATTCTTGTGTATAGACTAAAATACTGCTTAAGAAGTAGACCTCTACATCTGCCCCTAAAGAAAATTTCAATTGTCTCGACGGGCCAGTTCCACCTTTCATCTTTTATTTAACGATCCAAAATGTTTCGTCGATGGAATTGTAACTGACACCTCAAAACTGAACAGAAAGAGAGTGCATGGTATTTTTCGAAAATCCCCTCCCCTTCACCCCCCTAATCGGGTTTTTCTTTCAAACAACCATCATCAGCTTCGGAAGACTTGACATGATCCCATTTGACGCTTCAAAATTGGATCAGTGTCGAATAAGTTCATTTTTTGAAGGTTTTGGGCCCAACTTTGAACCCCCTTAGAGTGCCCCCTAAGGAAAATGTTTCCGTGCCCCGACGGGTCAAATCTCTTAGAATTGTCTGAAGAGTATCTGTACCAAACGGCATTGCTCCACTCAAAAGTGCACGAAATTATAGCTTACCGACTCCACTATTTGCGAACCACTCCCACTGAAGGCAAATCCAAAAATTCCCTAGTTTATACTCCACTGGTTTAATCGTATATCATATAATTCTACGTATATCGTATAATTTGTATAGACAATACAAATAGAGAAGACCATATGTTATCACCACCGTCGTCACGGGTATTGGGCCATCAAAAATCAGCCAACCTTTTTTTGAATGATGGACTCGCCTGGTTCCTACGCAACCGTAGAAATCCGTGACGACATATGGTCTTTTCTATTTGTATTGTCTATACATAAGTCTCCCTTTTACGACTTGGAGTAACTCGGGAGTCAAGGTGATCTGACGGGAGTCCTTCCTTTTAAAGCTCAAAAGTGCCCGATAGACACTCAAGTTCCCTTTTCCTTCTCTTCAAGTGCCAGCTGTATCGACCGATCACCAGGGACCTTGAGGTCCCTCACGTGCCTAAAAGGTCAAGTTTACGGCTTTTTTGGCCCTGATCCGATCAGTAGTCCAGGAATTTCAGCTCCTGGGGTCAAAAAAACTAAATCCTAACATCTGAAGAATGATTCTGGTTCTTCACATAGTACTCTATCACCAGGAAAAAGGTCCCCAAAAATCCGGACATTGGAAAATTTACAGGAGCCAATCGAAAAATGGCAACTTTAAGAGAACTATACCAAAAAGTTACGCTAACGTTTGCAACCCCCTGGTATGGTCTTATTATGGTTTCGACATATATTTTTGAAGAAAATGAGTATTTATAAATCCAGCGTGCCAATTTTGAGTTATTGGAGGGGTTTTTGAGTTATTGGAGGGGGGGTAAAGAATTGCAACTTAAAATGGAGGGGATGAAACTCGTCAAACCATTGGATGCGAATTCATCGTAATTTGACGCATTGTAACCCGTTTATATCATTTTGCTACAAAAAATGTCGATCTTTGTTGTGGGGGGGGCGTGGGGGGGGGGGCGAAGCTCGGCTCGGTGTTTTTTTCCCCTGGGCCATAGATAGATAGATAGATAGAAAATTTATTCGCTGCAATAACAATTACAGGAAAAGTCGAACATGACGAAGATAATAATAAAACATCAACAATATAAATAACAATACCACATAATGACAAATATTTAGACGAACAATGTACAAATTAAAAGCATTCGAGATTCAGGTTTCAGGCTGGCTAAGAAACTCGTCAACACTGTGGAAAGTATTCTCCAAAAGATAGTCTTTGATTTTTTTTCATATGCTCTATCTGGAAGCTGTTGCCAATCTCTGGGTAGATGGTTGAATAATTTCGGCCCCCAGTACCGATTTCTTTTTGTGCAGTTGATTCGGTGATAAGGCGTCGCAAAATTTTCTCTTCTTCTGGTGTCATAGTGGTGGTAGTCTCCATTCCTTGGAAAAGAGTCAGTATTCCGGTGCATGTACTTCAGAATGCTGAATATGAAGAGGCTGCTCAAAGTAAGTATTTTATGCTCTTTAAACAGCCCTCGACATATTGAACGATCACGACAAGTTTGGTATCTTTTCCGACTAAATTGAATCTCCTGAACTTGAATCCGATGTGTAAAGGATTACAACAAGTTCGAACAAGTCAACTTGAAAAAACAGGTTTTTCATTGAAATTTTTACAGAAAATCTTTTCACTGTTAGAGGTATTCATCTTTCAAAATATTTCAGAGGCCATTAGATTGAAATATATTTTTCACGAAAATCATAAACTCGATGTATAATTTGGTTTTTCGAGATCAAAAAATTAATTTGAACCCGAGTCGGTCCAGCACGCCGTCTACTAATGACCAGAACACAACATCATGCACATCCAAGTTTAAATAGCTGAAACTCTTGAAAAAATAATAATTCATCATTGAAGGTTTGAAGATCTGTGCAGAACTGAATTCCCTGAATAACATAAACAAAATCGCCATAAAACGCAGTGAAGGATTTTGAGTTATTTGAGAAAGGGAGCAACAGTTTCCATTAAAAATGTAGAGTTTGAATCCTGCCAAAATGTTATCTCCCTCGTCAAATAACTCAAAACCCTGGTGTGCGATTTATAGAGATTTATTTTATGTTGTGAAGAACTCAGTTCTGCACAGATCCTCCAATTTCCAAAGATGAGTCATTATTTTTTCAGTAGCTTTAGCTATTTTGACTTGGAGATGTATTCTGTAGTGATCTGGTCATTAGTAATCGCCGCGTTGGGCTGACTCAGGTTGAAATCAATTTTTTGATATCGAGAAACAAATTCATACATCAAGTTCATGATTTTCGTAAAGAATACACGTCAATCTGATGGCCTCTGAAATATTTCCAGAAAATAAATACCTTCAACAGTAAAAAAATTCTGTGAAAATTGTCAAAGAAAAAGCAAGTTTTTTCAAGTTAACTGGTTCGAAATTATTTTCATCCAAATTTACATATCGGATTCAAATTCAGGAGATTGAATTTAGTCGGAAAAGATACCAAACTTGTTGTAATCGGTTCTACGCGTATATAGCCCAAAAAAAAAACAAGACGAGCTTCGTCCTCAACGAGCCCCTTTCAACAATGGTCGACGCTTTTTGTACCAAAATGAGATCAACAGGACATAATGCGTCGAATTACGGTGTATTTGCAATATTTGCATCAATGGATGAACGGATTTCATCCCCTTCATTTTTTTGAGCTGCAATTTTTCATTCCCCGCCCCCCCTCCTCCAATAACTCAAAACCCCTGGGTTCGATTTTTGACGATGTTAGATAATTATGCAGTAGAGCATTCAATTCCAAACAGAATATCAAATTTTCAGGACGTCCATATTTTTTCCGAGGTTGAAATCTCTTTATCTTATGTAGGTACTAATTGCAGGGTTTATTGATTCCATGATATCATTGAAATCCGATTTTTTCTGTTTTTTTTTTCAAAAAATTGGCATGCTGGATTCAGAAGTACTTATTTTCTTCAAAAATGTATGTCGAAACCATGATAAGATCATACCAGGGGGTTGCAAACGTTAGCATAACTTTTTGGTAGTTCACTTAAAATTGCAAATTTCGATTGGCTCCTGTAAATTTTCCGAAGCCCGGATTTTTGGGGACTTTTTTTCCGGTGGTAGAGTGCTATGTAAGGAACCAAAATCAATCGTCAGAAGTAAGGATTTAATTTTTTTGAGGTAATGGCCAGTTTTGAGCTAAAATTCCTGGGCTACAGAGTTACTCGACTCACTTTTGACTCTGAAAGGAAGGCAGAGCTATACTGCTGGTATGCCGAAGGCAAAAAAAAGACGCAAAATACGTAAATATTTGTACACCTTGAACGATCTAACGAACACTTTGCTCTATAACTTATTGTAGGAGAGCAGGTGCAGGGTGATCACATGAGAATCCCCCCTACTGGAAGCTTCCCCTAAGCAAAAAAAATTGAAGAGGGAAAAACCTCCCTTGGATGATTATTTCGTAGATTTCATAAGTGAAAAGTATTATTTTCTATCACTTGTCATATAGGGTGAGTCATTGATATGGGCAAGCTCAATTACACCTACGCCATTAATGATATCGAAATGAACCAAACGGCACTGCAAACCGGAGGTCAAAGTGCAGTTTGTGAAATTATTCTGCTCTATACAGGGTGCCCCATTTTTGCAGAGCAGATTTTGAACTTTTTGAACAGCTTCTTCAAATGGCACCTCCTGTATATTTTTCATCTTTGGATTTGCCCTTTCTCAGGCATTACAAATTCGTTTAGTTTTTGCAATTCGCTCCAACTGTTCAGAAGTAATTAATTTTTTTCTAAAAATTATTGCGTTTGTAGGCACTTACTAAATAAATCGCAAGGCACTTGGTTTTCAGGTTATCAAGTTGGGACTTTGCTCATGCTCAAGCAATAACATAGGGTATCTTTTGGCGGTAATATCGCCTATTTCCGTTTCGGTATCACCTTGCTGTGACACATTGATTTTGGTAAACTTTGAAGGGCCATAACTTCATTTTTTCGAATAGCATTCCCTGTTTTTTATTTCTTATTCGTATCAAGCGTCTCATTTCACATCTTTTTTACCTCCTATGTTTTTTCTCAAAAGTTGATAGTTTGGAAAATAATTCGGTATTCTCTGAAAACTGGACACCAATTTTATCGATTAAACTTAGCGTGCAATGAAAATCAACTAATTCTGACAACCAATGTCGAAGTGACTTCTATTGTACGTCACTTTCGAATTTTGACAAAAAATTATCAAGTGAAAATAAATAATGCTACGGAAAGCCTCTCAAATTATTTCCTTCATATTTTCCCTGGTATTGACTTAAGCTTCATACACCCGATCGTAAACAAAGTCCTGAAGAAAAAATCGGATTAGTCAAGTCAGGTGACCTCGCAGGCCGTGGCACCGGATCAAGTAATCAACTTAAAAATCAAACTGATTCTAAATTCAAACTGCATCAACTAATTCTGACAACCAACGTCAATATGACTTCTATTGTGCGTCACTTTCAAATTTTGACAAGAAATTATTATGAAAAATTAAAAAACTCAAAATGTCGGAGCAGGGAACTAAACAATATTATTTATTGTAGTAGTGCAACAAATCAATAGTAATAACATTTACTACTACATTTGCAATCGTGAAAATAGTTTCATATGAAAAAATTTCTTGTTAAAATTCAAAAGTGACGTACAATAGAAGTAGTTGATTTTCATTGCACGCTAAGTTTAGCGATGAATTTTGTGTCAAGTTTTTAGAAGAATTGAACTATTTTCCGAACTATCCACTTTTGAGAAAAAACATATGAGGTAAAAAAAAAATGTGGAATAAGACGCTTGATGCGAATAAATAATAAAAAACAACAAATGCTACTTGAAAAAATGAAGTTATGGCCCTTCAAAGTTTACCAAAATCAATGTGTCACAGCAAGCTGATACCGAAACGGAAATAGGCGAAATTACCGCCAAAAGATACCCTATGCTATTGCTTAAATATGAGGAAAATCCCAACTTGATAACCTGAAAACCAAGTGCCTTGCGGTTTATTTAGTGAGTGCCTACAAACGCATTATTGTTTAGAAAAAAAAAATTCTGACCAGTTGAAGCGAATTGCAAAAACTGAATGAATTTGTAATGCCTAAGAAATGGCAAATCCAAATATGAAAAAATATACAGAGAGTGCCATTTTAAAAAGCTCGTTCAAAAACTGCTCTGCAAAAATGGGGCACCCTGTATAGAGCACAATAAGATAATTGTTGACGATCACTACTTCTCGACTTCAGCCACCAACTTTTCACGGTAGGTAGACACCACCACAACATCACGTTCGTCGACCGTAGTTTCCTGGGGAAACCACTATTTCCACTGTAAAATGCCCCTTCTTTCCATTACTTGTACTACGACGTAAGTACATGCAAGAAGGAAGCGCCCTATATAGCTGTTTAAGTGGTTGCCTAACAATTACCCAAAATAATTTTACAAACTGCACTTTAACGTCCCGTTTGCAGTGCCGTTTGGTTCATTTCGATATCATCAATGGCGTAGGTGTAATTCACCTATAACTCGCCCATATCAATGACTCACCCTGTATAGATGGTGTCGCAAAGAAACGTTCTATTTTTGCGACACCCTTTTTTTTTATTTCAACACGAAGTCGGGATTATTCTCGAGTTATTCATCTAAGTCGGGATTATTCCCGAGATATTTACCTGAGTCAAGATTATTCCCGAGATAATGACGCAGAGTCGGGATTATTCTCGAGATATCCAATTACCTACTCATGTCAAGATTATTCCCGAGCATTTTACCTAACTCGGGATTATTCCCGAGATGAAAGAAAAAATAACTCCTGAACATCATTTGAGCCTTCAGCGCTTCCGTAATTTTGAACCTTCAGCGCTTTCGTATATATTTTACCTCCGTTGCGGCAAAATCGTTGATCTGGTCTTTCAACGGCAGAAGCTCGGAACTTTCGCTGTGAAACTCCAAGTTTTCCTGCAGCACGTCCCTCTCGACGTAGATCCACGGCTTTTCGGCCGTCACCTTGTCCCCGGCCGTCACTCCCAGCAAGTGCTGCGTGTTCTCGTTCAGCACCAGTTTGTGTACGCCCGGTATGTTGAAGTTCGGCACCCATTTTTTCTCCCGCCTTTGGTGCTTCGGTCTCCCCATGTGCGGCTGCTGCGGCTGCCCTGGCTGCTGCTGCTGTTGCTGCTGCTGCTGGTGATGCTGTTTCTTTTTTTTCTCCTTATGGTGCTTTTTTCCGGTGTCTCCTTCGTGGTGCTGGGCTTCGCTCTCCACGGCAGTTTGGGGATTCTCGGCCATCACGCGTTTAGGTGCGGATCTTGATTTATTACTGTGGCGTTTTCAAAACCACGGGCCGTGACAAACGACAAATCTTGCCACTGTCATTTTTCTGGTGACACACTGCGTTCACAATACAAACGGATTCATCATTTTTGTGCTACCCGCCACCACCGACAGCTCGCAAAGTTTTTACGCACGCTTCCGGAACTTCCAAGGGCGGTGTGGGATCAAGGATCGAGGTGCAGCGGGAAAGGGCCGGAAGGAGGGCTATCGACCAAACTTGGTGTTACCGTGACAATCATTTTATTAGAACCTGCATAATTATTGTAGCGAGTTAACAGCAGGTAGCAGGTAGGCTGTCAAGCGAGACGAATCTAACTCACCTGTTGAATACAATTTTCTAGAAGGGTTTTTACTCTTATTTATGATACGCATTTCATTGCCACTGCTCTCCGTATTTTATGATCGCTTGCCGTGTTATTTGGCTAACCAGAGGTTCCTATCCAGGGCTGGTTAGAATAATATACAGGGTATCCCTAGAAATTATAGCAAAAAACCTGATGATTTGTGTCAAATGTAACGCCAATAGAAAAAAATTGTAATCATGTCTGGGGTGGGACTGCTCATCGTAGCATACTTCCTGCAACGTGTTTGAAGACTAGTATCCAGAAACATGTGGAAAATTGTCCTCGAAACATCCCTTCGGGTGGGAAGTTGGAATTAGAGAGACAGTTTGAAAATAATTTGCAGGAAATTGAAAATTGTGTATTGGAAAAATGGAAAAAATCTCAAATCTTTTTCGAAATCATCTTATTGTGAAAATCGTCAATCAAGGCTTCACTTTCAGCTCCATCATTAAAATCTGGACTCGAAAACCCAGACTGGTTTTACATTTTCAACCGGATCGAAAGATATTCTTTTTGGTGTGGCAAAAATTAGCTTCGGCTAGACTTCGCCACACCAAAAAAACAATCTTTTTCTCTTGAACAAAGACCTTTTATCATTATATCCGGGAAATTGGGAAAAAAAATTGTTGGACATTGTTGAGGAACAAGTAGTTACCTCTTGTTTAGAGAAAAATGGTGAAAATCTGTTCATGGGATAAAAAGTTGGAAAATTTGCAGCTTTTCCTGAGATGAAAACTCGAAAAACGTTGATCCAATTTCAAAAATTTCTCGATCAAACATTTGTTCATTTTTTTCTCCAACTTTCATTTCAGGCATGTCTGCACCTAAAATGAATATTTCGTAAGGCTCACTTCATGTCGAAGTTTGCACTGCAGTTTTTTCAAATTAACGAAATGTACTTTCATTTTGAAAAAATTACCGTCGGAAAACCGAAGCCGTGTCGATTTTGAAAATGGATTTACACGACGTCCAATCCAATCTACTTCCGACATCAGTTGGAACTACTCAAAGAAAATTGGTCCCCGAGCAGAAATAGATAGAGTGGGGTGCTGCTTCTAAAGCGAATCCGAATCGTCCTGGTCAAAACTTGGATGAGAGGCCTCTCGGGGGGCAACGGCTAGGAGAAATTGCGGAAATTCATATAGCCCGACTGGAAAATGGTGTAAAACTGCAACTGCAGACTTGGTTTGACTCTTTTGTTGTGTTGCTTCCTGCCAAATTCGGTTCCAATCCATCGGATGATGTTGATTAATTAAACAGTAGACTTTTGAACTTTGACATTTTCCAATATTTGACAGGTGACATATAGACAAAAAAAATCAACTACTTTGAATAGAGTTTTTTAGGGGCTTTCAGATGACATACAGGGTCCTGCAACAGTGCGTCGGGCTTTCCTAGCGCCCTTACCTTGCAAAATAGAGAAAAAGGTGTACCTAATACATAAAATTATTAGTTTGAAAAGTTCTACCTTGTAAAATTATTTTCAACTATACAGGGTGTTCAATTTTTGCGCTATAACAGAAACAAAGATTTTTTTAAATGAAATGCCCCACTTTTGATTTTATTTTCTTGTTAAACTTTTCAAGCTTTATCACAAGTATGTTTTTCAATTTGTGGCAGTGCTACCAACTGAAAATTGAAAATTGAATTTTTTTGTAATTTCAAGGTTCACTTTGAAAAATTGTAGAGGCCTCGTTTTTTGATTTTTTGAGATTAAGGAATGAAATTTGGCATAACGGTAGTCGAATAGAAGCTGAATAACTTCATGACAAAAAACTTGAGGTTTACATATACAGGGCGTGCAAAAAATTTTTTTGAACTTCGCGAATTTCAGAATGCCATAAGTCATTTTTTTCAAATGGAATGCCCCATATTTTATCTTACCGTTCGATAGCTTTTTTCTTCCTTTTTCATTTTTACTAGGGATACCCTACCCCTAAACTCCATAGCTTCAGAGATAATCGATAACTTTGATAAAAATTTCCGTTTATTTGGATTTTTCATGTTCTTAGTAGGTCCTGATACAGAAAATCAAATGTCAAAATGAACGCACCTCTCAATTTGACAGTTTGAAGGTTTTTGAAGTCGAGAAAACCATGCACTTTACTGAGCTAAATTAAAATTATCTTTTTTCCATCGGGCAACGAAATACTTTCTTGAGCAATTTCTTCAGATTGGAGTTCAGGGCAGCTATTCAATAAAAAAATCTTGTTCTTAGCATCAAACCAAGCAAAATGTGTCAATCAGACATTTGTTGATGATCACTATGGCCTGCCCGGCGTGAAAAAATTTAATAAATAGCACTTTTTATCAAAATTATCGATTATCTCGGAGACTATCAAATTTAGGGGTAGGGTACCCCCAGTAGAAATGAAAGAGGGGAAGAATAGCTGTCGAATGGTTGAATAAAATAGGGGGCATTCCATTCAAAAAAAATGACTCATGGCATTTTGAAATTTGCGAAGTTCGAAAAAAAATTCTGAACACCCTGTATCACCGATTCTGGAGTTTTTTGTCATGAAATTATTCACCTCTTATTCGACTACTGTTGTGCCAAATTTCATTCCCTGATTGTAAAAAACGAGGCTCCTACGACTTTCCAAAACGAACCTTGAAATTACAAAAAACATCAAATCTGTCTTGCCTCCATCTACAAATTGCAGGTGCGCAAAACGGCAGCAATCCTTCATTTTATTCGGTGTAATATTTAACGGCATAGAAATTCGTTGAATTTTTTCAATTTGTTTTCAAGAGCCTATATGTATAGTAGGTTCACTTGTACTGTGACTCTAGTTGGCTGGGCAAATTTTCTACTTCAGCATTGTAGGCTTGCCGCCTTTTCACCTGGTGTGAAACCGACATCTCTGGAAGTAAAGTTATATTTCTTATCAAATTGATATTAAAATCTTGGAAAACTGACCTGGTCATATGTGGAAGTGCGACTAGGGGGACGCAGAGCTGTGTTACCGTCATTTAGACACCAAAAGAGCACGGGGCGGCCGCAAATCTGAGTCATCTTGGCGGCGGCCCATTCAGAGTCGACAAAAACTCGTCCTGGGAAGCCCCAAAACGAAAGCAAACTGCAAATTGAAGGTACTTACATCAATTTCGGTCCAATACGCAACTTTGAGCGGCTGGGTTTTTCGAAATTTAGTTTTATTTACTTTTTACACGTAAATTCTTTTGCCAATGACAGACTGCACGGCGATCCTTATATCGTCCATAATTCCTCAGGGTTTGGCTTGTATTTTTGACTGGAAGAGGCGAAAGGGTTGATGATTGCATGGGGCCCCTCTTTTGGACGAAGGGCATCGTACACTCTTCAATTTGAACCATCGAGAGTTGAACCGGCTTCGAGAGATTATAAATATTTTTGACAACTGTCAAATGTCAAGGCTCTTTTGATTTATTTGTTCATTGGCGAAAATTAAAGACAGGTCGAAAAATTGCTACATTTTCCAATAAAATAGGAAGAAGCGTCAGACATCACGTGCCGCAAAAATGTTCCGGCTATCTGCAGAGGAAATACGCAAAAAATGTGTCCCAAAACTGGTCCGGCCAGAGCAGCCAACTGCAAAGTTTTGGGGATTTTCTATATTTCAGACTTGGAAACTAAGAAACGAAATCTCACAGCCGACTAAAATCACGGTACAAGTGAACCTACTATATGATAATTTTTTTGTTAAGAGATATTATGTTCTAGTTGTTCATTTGTTTTGGTATTGTTTATGCAATAAAAGCAGAATTTGTGCTTCGATTCACGGTTTTATGAGCATGAAAAATTTCAAATTTTTCAAAATTTCATTTGAAAAATCAGAAATCAGTCTAAATGGGTTGGTCAGAACTGACTTCTGACGCCTAATTTATATTCTCGATGAATCAGAATCAAGCTATAGCTGGGTACCACAAATATTTTCTGGAACCATACGGCATGACCTATGTTTTAAAAAATTTGAAAAGTGTCTCAGTATGGCCCACCCTCCCCTACATAAGCTCCTGTACTATAGCCCTAATATCTCGAAAACCTAGCCCCTTATCAAAATTTTGCATGAGTAACGTTTTCTTTCAAGTTAAATGTAAAATCTAAACGAAATAAGAAAATCCAAAATAACCAGGGGATAGAAGATAGGGTGAGAAAAAAGGAGTAATCTCCTCCCTATGTCACTGAAGGACTCTGATGAGAGGAAGTATTTTTATTCAAAAAATAAAATGAGTTTTCCTTGTGTTTCGTGTCCATACTTCCAACAAAACAGACTCCGTGACTGTTCTCAATAAAATATGGAATATCCAGTCGTAACCTCAAGCGCCCGTAAAATGTAGCTTGGATGCAACCCAACCCTCACTTATTGCATTTTGCAGGGTGAGTTGTGTACGGTAGAGGATATAGGCTGTCGCGCAGAGGTGACGTGAGTGGAAAACTGGAAAAGCTCTTATCTTATTGGAACTGATGTCCAGAAACAGGAAAGTGGGTAATTTTCGGAACGGTACAAAGGAAACCTTAATAGCCCTCTTGGGCCGTCAGCTCTTCGACTTTATACCATTTGCTTGCGCACGAATTCGTTTGCTTTCCATTTTCCATTAGTTAGGTAGGTACGTTTTGGATGTTCCTTTACCGCCCCGGGAGATGCGCGTCCTGTATGTGTCAAGATCGGCTGTTTATCTTAGTTGGGTAGGTACGACGCGACGTTGCAATTCGTTTTTCGGGGCCTGGAAATATATTCTTTCCAAGTCCTCGAAAAAGTTTATGCGAATATAGCCCAGGTATTTTAGGTGCTATTCAAGTCGAAGCGTGAACTAGTTTATGGTCGGCCAAATTTTTCATAAAACGACAGTAAAGAGTGTCTGCTATAACATACCAAAAGTCCCCTAAGATCCCGTGTCGGCGTCCCCCTTTTTGGGGCGTTTTTTCTGAAATATGACAGTTACGTTATCTAAGTATAACACACAGATATTTGGACGGGAGCCTGTCACCCGGAATAGCTCAGTGGCAAAGGCTCTGCTTTCCGATAGATGGATCGCTAGTTCGATTCTCCTTCGAGACACAATTTTTTTTTCGTGAAAGTGATTTTTTCCTTCACCTAAAAATTACCCAAAGGATGAGAGTGCCTATTTTGAAGCATTTTCGACTTTTTTCTCAAGAAAATGAATTTATTAATACGAGTTCTGGACACATAATAAACAATAAGCTGTGATACCCTCGGTGATGTCATCATGGCTTTTTCATCACATTTTTCAACTAATAAAATGCATTTACCTGCCATTGCGAAATTGTACTTGGGTATTCTCAATAATAATGCTGGACGAGCATTTTCACTTGTCCTCTAGTTTGTGTGTCCAGAACTCGTATTAATAGATTCATTTTCTTGAGAAAAAAATCGAAAATGCTTCAAAATAAGCACTCTCATCCCTTGAATAATTTTTAGAAGAAGGAAAAAATCACTTTTACGAAAACAAAATTGTGTCTCGAAGGAGAATTGAACTAGCGATCCATCAATCGGAAAGCAGAGCCTTTACCACTGAGCTATTCCGGGTGACAGGCGCCCGTCCCAATATCTGTGTGTTATACTTATAACGTAACTGTCATTTCAGAAAAACGCCCCAAAAAGGGGGACGCCGACACGGGATCTTAGGGGACTTCTGGTATGTTATAGCAGACACTCTTTACTGTCGTTTTATGAAAAATTTGGCCGACCATAAATTAGTTCATGCTGAAACACGATAGTACCTGGGCTAATATAAAAAGAAAGTTGAAACTAACTTCATGAAATTGATTCCCTCATGATAATAAGATTAATAATAATAATAATAATAATAATAATTGTTTTCCTTCTTCTCAACCTTCTTCTGGTTGTAGGAGTTTGTAACATTTTATTAGTTCGGTTTATCAATCAGTACAAAGGTATACATTTCGATGTCACAGTAAATTTTTGCTCAAAAAATGTGTTGCCGCCTGCCGGATTTGATCCTAGGACCTCTAGGTTGGTGTTGTGCTGCGTTAAGCTTCTGAGCTACCGGCCGGTCGAGTAATAAGATTAATAAGTACCTATTTTCTCTCATGTGACGCATTCCTTTCGTTCAGGCGAATTGTTCAAATTAGATCAAATCATTTAGGTACACTATAGGATGTCCTTGAATTAGCCTGCCAAACTCCAGCAGACGATTCTACGATCAAAAATTAGAAAAAAAACTTTCTATAAACATGAACTGAAAAATGCTTCATAAAGGAGCTACAGACCCCTGAATGTGGGCCGCTGCCCCTGCGTGGAAATAATCTATACAGGGTGATTAAAAAATGGCGGATTTTCTTTCGGGCACCCTATAGGTCCAACCTGGCAGCATCGCATTAGTACCTACCTGGCACCATTAGATCGAAGAGGTACATTACAATAGCATAACTGTATTGTTACCCTGGAAACTTCGTAGAACGTGACATACCATACCAAACATACTTGCCAAACGTATTTCCACAGCACCTTTGAGGTGAAGTGAAAGACGAATTTTGAAATTGAAAAATACGACTCAAGTCTCAATTGCAGGAGAAATTTTCAGTCGGGAACTATAGGTAGTTACCTACCTTTTACAACTTTATTCCATCTTTATGAAAACAGATTTCATTCTCATGAAAACTGAATTCATCCTCATAAAAGCAGAATTCATCCTCACAAAACAGATTTCATCCTAATGGAGAATGAATTTCAACCTCATGAAAATCGATTTCAACCTCATGAAAACGGATTTCATCCTTATGAAAATAGATTTTAACCTCACGAAAACAGATTTCAAACGGAATTCATTGAAATGCAAGTTGAATTGATTAAAGCGACATAATTTTCAAGCAGTCTGTGGGCTGTCCAAGGCCATCATTATGGCAGTCGAAGAACTCATGATGGAACAAATTGACGATCTTCCATGCAATAATACTTGTCTGGTGTTGCTCACCTGATTAGTAACACTTGAAATTTTGAGTTTTCCTATGTCAAGAGAAAAAGCATTCTCCTTGGACAAGAAGGACGATTTACTGACACGATGCCTTCAGAGTGATCACAAGACGCAAAAGAGACTATAAACATTATCAAGATGCCCAAATATAATACAAGATGAGTCAGTAGTGAGATCCATGATATACAGGATGCCAAAGGAAGGAATGTCAGAAGTGTTAATATTTGAAGCCGTCAACTTTTTGGATTTTTGGAGTTTTTTGAAAGGTACCCACATCTCGTTGATATTCACAAAGTGTGCCACGAAAAACAAATGTACCGCACCTTCTAAAGAACCCTGTATATAAACTACTCAACAATTGAAGTGGCCCACCCAAAAATTTTAATGAAGTTCAAAGTACCCCAGCTCCTGAAAAAATGGGACTAATTTGAAAGTTCTTTCACCAAATACCTGCGCTTTTTGTCTATCACATGGTGGATACAGAATTGAGTTCAGATCTTCCTTGTGGTTATACAGGGCGTCGCGTAAAACCCTGCAAAAACTAAAAAGTTCGAGTAATTCCCAATTCCAAGAATATTGTCAACTGATCCAGGAAGGTTGGTATACCCATATCTCGAAACGGTTTTTTCAATTTTCCGATTATCTTTCTTAACTACAGGGTGATTCGAAAGAAACAACTTTTTGGTTTTTCGGTCATAGCTTTTTTCCTTGTAGACCGATTTGCATAATCTATAGCTCATGCTAGAGCTAAAGCTTCAAGGAACAACAATAGTTCTTCAAAAATTGATGTAGGACAAAACTTGAAACTGAGAGTCTGTATGAAACAAAAGTGACGCAGATCTGAATAACCCTCGAAATAAGATCTGGAGATGGAATTCGTCCGAAATCAATTTGCTTTGAAGTGAACCATTCAATGTGATTATTTCGGAACTCGCTTCTCACTATTGTTTCATACTGTATTATACTTGGGCATCTTGATAATGTTTATAGTCTCTTGTGCATCTTGTGAGTTGTGATTACTCTGAAGGCACCGTCTCAGTAAATCGTGCTTCTTCTCCAAGGAGAATGCTTCTTTCCCTGATAGAGGAAAACTCAAAATTTCAAGTGTTACCAATCAGGTGAGCAACACCAGACAAGTATTATTGCATGGAGGATCGTCAATTTGTTCTACCATGAGTTCATCGACTGCAACAATGATGGCCTTGAACAGCTAATGGGACTGCTTGAAAATTATGTCTCTTCAATTAATCCAACTTGCATTTCAATGAATTCCGTTTGAAATCTGTTTTCGTTAGGTTAAAATCTGTTTTCATAAGGATGAAATAAATCTGTTTTCATGAGGTTGAAATCGATTTTCCACTAGGATGAAATCGATTTTCCACTAGGATGAAATCTGTTCTCGTGGGGACTGAGGACGAAATCTTTTTTCATAAGGATGAAATCTGTTTTCATTAGGTTGAAATTGACTTTCCATTATGATGAAATTGGTTTCCGTGAGGATAAAATCTGTTTTCATGAAGTTGAAATCTGTTTTCATAGGGATGAAATAATAAAGTTGTAAAAGGTATCCTCACGACATGCGATTCTTTGCGAGTAACAATGCTTATTTGCTTCAAAATCATGCAAATTGGAGGAGTTGAATTCTCAACTTCACCTCTTTATAACTCGAAGGATGAACCAGTCAATTTTTTTTTTTACTATTATTTTCGTGTTCCTTCAACGTTTCCCACAACGTAGGTACACGGGAGAAAATCCGTCATTTTTGAATCATCTTGTGTTTATCATATCCAAAAACTAGGTGATGTAAAATGAAATTTAGCAGGTCTACTAATCTTTCTCTTTCTATGCTCAATAAAATGGGGTAAGAATAATTTTACCAGAGGTGGGTCTATAAGTGGAGACACATAATAATCATTCTCTCACACCACACCCCATATTTCAGCATAAGCCAATAATGAGTGGTTAATGTTGATAAAGCATTAATCGTAAACGATCATCATCAGTCGCGGAGACCGCCAAATTCCAAGAACATTCAGCGCGGTGAAAAGCTGCCACTTCAAGTGATTAAACCCCCACTTTCGAGTATTAGTCGTTTGCTCCAATTCCCACAAGTTTCAACAAAGCGCGATTAAAATCCACGACTTTCCGTATAATAGTGGCTGTGACTTGTGACAAGTCGCGAATCACCGTAAGTAGGTACTGAGAAGAAATCAAAGAACGCGTATGTATAGTCGACAATCATTTGTTTCCTTACGGTACCGTGTATAATGTATATGTATATCCTTATTCCTTATTCTCCGCTTTTTTCGGCTCGGGGAAGGATGATGATGTATTCGGCGATTTCTACTTTGACAAAATAAACGAAACTCCGAGGAGTTGCGAAAAGCTCGCCTTTGAACTTTATGTACCTACCCATATCTCAACGAGACTATACATTATACATCCATACCAATACACCAACGCTATATTTGGCAAGTACTTATACCGAAGTAATTTTCCAGGGAATATTATAATAATTGTACATCCGAATGGCGAAGAGGCGGCAGAGCCGGGAGATTGTTTTGTTTTCCATTATACGCACAAACAACAGAGGGTAGGTAGGTAGGTACCTATAGGTATGGAGATAATAGCCGAATTTTTTTTTGTTCGCTAAAAGGTTTTCATATCTGCTGCTGCTATAGTTAATTAACCTTTTGTTCCAGGACGTTCGGATATAGATGGGGGAGACAGAATCCATGGCGTGCTACCGTATCGTGCCACCATGTTTCCGGTGGTGAAAAAATAATTGATTAGATTCCAACATCACTTGCGGGCTAATTAAATGCAGCTTTAAACACAGATACGTACTTCAAAGTACACAGTGGTTCTTTGTTGGCGGCATCATCTACTGGAATGTATTGCTGAATAAACTTCATGCGAGACTCCCGACTTTCGGGAGAGCTTTGCAGAGTTCAACAGAGGTATTACTCCGAAGCTTATACTTTGTGAAATGGGCTTATCAAGAAGCACACATGCATATGAAAACAACCGCTAAGGAATCTACCTTAATGTTGTACAAGCTAAAAAGTCAGGCTTTTTTGGAGGTTAACAGGTTCAAACTGTTGCGAAGCTCGTCGGAGACCACGGCGCGCATGCAATTAAGATACAATCGCACAATTGGCGGAGGAGCCGGGAATCGAAAACTTGCCGGAATATTTGCAAAGTCACTTGATTTTTCCACAGCAAAAGGTCAAGACGTCACAGCCCGCCTAAAGCTCGGTAGATTTGAATTCGTTCGTAAAAGTAGTCATTTTCAATCAAGGTAGATCTTGAGACACTTGAAAAAAATTTGTTCTAATATTTTTCGAGGGTGGTCACAACTATCGGAAATTTGTTACGAGCGGCGATTCTCACGTGCAGTCTCGAGCAGACGGAGTCTTTCCAGACTGTTCGCATCAGATCCCAGTGTTACGAGAACATACGCGATGGTTTGGCCACCTCAACAACATGGGAGACTGCAATAGCCGAGTAGGAAAGATCAGCTGGAATGGCGGAGGCGCCGTCATTCCGGAGCACGCGGAATGCACGCGAAAGGTGAGGGGTTCGTTCCTAAGGTGTTCGCTGCCCTTGTGCAAAATGGAAACTCGCTGCCCATTTGCAAAGGAAAGTTAAAATTATCAAAATAGGGGGACTGAGGTTTGGGGACCATCTGGAAAATATTTTGAAACAATAAATATAAAATACTCGTAGTAAAAAAAGAAAGCCGCTGACCAAATTGTCGATAGATTCCTCCAAATTGGAGTTTTAGCTTCGAATTTCTTCGAAATGACCGAATTACGTCACAGCCCCACATAGCCGCAGTGTGGTGCCGCGCACTTCATAACGAACGGAGTTTCCCTTGGAGATATTAGGCGCCGTTATAGCTAGACACCACCAAGTGCGCGGTACGAACACGCACGCATCTGTCTCTCCTTTCTGGAAAAGTCCATTGCGCTGCTGAATATCACGCACAAATTCTTTTCAAATTGTACCTTATTTATTGTTTTTATTTGTTTATTTAGATTATTTATTCAGTGTCGAATATCGATCTAACCTGCGCAATGTTTGTACAAGGTGATATGTAAACCATTGCAAATTGTCACTGTATTCAGCCGAACCCGTTTGTGAAAAAAATGTTTTTTCCTAGTTTCAGCCATGACATTATGACTAGCTGTCACCGGCGCCGGCTTGCCGGCGCCTGGGTGACAGCTATGGTTGAAAAGTAGCCAGGGAATTTGTTCCACTGACACCGGACAAGTGGAAAGGGAATTGTATACATGATGTTGATTTTCTGTTGTTTTAGGCAGATGTCAGGTTTCCCCTAGGCGAATTTAGTAATTTTATGCATGTCCGTCGATAGTGTTTTGGTCAGATGAAGTTTTCCTAGAGGCGTGAGTAAATGATTGTGTAAGAGTAACATGAATCCGAGCAAATGTTTGTTTTTCGCGTGTTTTGAAATTTCGGCCTTAACTTGTAGGGTTCTATTGTGAACGGAACGCATGTCAGTATTGTCAGTGGATAGTGTCTGGTCAGTAAAGAGTTGTCGGGGAAAATCGATACACCATTATTTTGTTTATTAATACGTATTTCTACTTTTCTTCAAGGTAACTAATGAAAATACTGGAAACATGATGAAGCTTTAAAAATGAAAGCGACTATATGTGTTATGGAAACCTAAACCGGAAGAAGGTACTGTCGTGGAAGACACTATGTAGTGGAAGGAAAAGCAGAACCGTGTATTTGTATTATTTAGGAGCCATTCTAAATATTTGTAGGAGAAATTTTGATGGAATAAAAATATGTGCAAAATTCAAAATTTGGCAGTTACGTTTCAATTGTTCATCTGAACCAAGTCTAGGTTTGAAAACTCAATGGATTCGGTTGAAAAAAGCCCGAGTTTGATACAGCGCGCGGCGGCTTCAAACTGCCAAAATGTCGAATTTGACGAATGCACTTGGATTGTCCATCTTGACTAAGTATTTGTTGAATCTCAATATAATCTACTGTTGAAAATACAATAGTTCAATATGGCAGCCTTGAGAATGTCAGAATGACAAATTTGACAGATGCATCTCGATTATCTACTTCAAGTAGGTAAAGGCTTGTTATATCAACCAGATATGTTGAAAGATGCACAAATTCCATATGGCGGCCTCTTGAAACGTCAAAAATCAAAATGTGACAAATGCGTTTTGATCGCCAATCTCAAGTGGCTATAGGTTCAAATTCTAAATCAGATCAGTTGAGAAATGTAAGAGTTCAATATGGCGGCCTCTTAAACCGTCAAAAACCAAAATTTGACAGCTGCATTTCGATTACCAACCTCCAAGTGGGTACAGGTTTAAAATCCCAATCAGATCGGTTGAAAAATGCGAAAGTTCAATATGGGGGCCTGTTGAAACGTCAAAAATAAAAATGTGACAGATGCGTTTTGATCGCCAATCTCAAGTGGCTATGGGTTCAAATTCCCAATCAGATCAGTTGAGAAATGTGAAAGCTCAATATGGCGGCCTCTTGAAACGTCAAAAACCAAAATTTGACAGCTGCATATCGATCGCCAACCTCCAAGTGGGTAAAGGTTGAAATCCCAATCAGATCGCTTGAAAAATACAACAGTTCAATATGGCGGCCTCTTGAAACGTCAAAAATCGAAATTTGACAGATGCATTTTGATCGCCATCCTCAAGTGGGTGTGGATTTAAGATCTCAATCAGGTCGGTTGAGCAATGCAAAAATTCAATATAGCGGCCTCTTGAAACGTCAAAAATAAAAATTTGACAGATGCGTTTTGATCGCCAATCTCAAGTGGCTATGAGTTCAAATTCCCAATCAGATCAGTTGAGAAATGTGAAAGTTCAATATGGCGGCCTTTTGAAACGTCAAAAACCAAAATTTGACAGCTGCATATCGATCGCCAACCTCCAAGTGGGTAAAGTTTGAAGTCCCAATCAGATCGCTTGAAAAATACAACAGTTCAATATGGCGGCCTCTTGAAACGTCAAAAATCGAAATTTGACAGATGCATTTTGATCGCCAATCTCAAGTGGCTATGGGTTCAAATTCCCAATCAGATCAGTTGAGAAATGTTAAAGTTCAATATGGCGGCCTCTTGAAACGTCAAAAACCAAAATTTGGCAGCTGCATTTCATCGCCAACCTCCAAGTGGGTATAGGTGCAAAATCCTAATCAGATCGGTTGAAAAATGCAAAAGTTCAATATGGCGGCCTGTTGAAACGTCAAAAATCAAAATTTGACAGATGCATGTTGGTTGTCCAACCCAAGTGGCATTTAGTAGCATTTAGTAGGAATGAGTGGTAGTTCGTAGAAGTGGGAATATTATGTAAATAATTGGTTTTATTTTTTATTTGGATGTGTCGCTATGTATGTGTTCTTGCAACAGAAATTGTATTTTCTTTATGCAATAAACAATAATAATAATTAAAAAAAAAAAAAAAAAAGTGGGTATAGGTTCTAGATCCCAATCGGATAGGTTGAAGAATGCAAGAGTTCAATATGGCGGCTTTTCGAAACGTCAAAAATCGAAATTTGACAGATGCATTCAAACTGTCTTTTTCAAGTTGTCATAGGTTCAAAATCCCAGTCGGATGTTGTGGTAATGATGATAGAAAATTGTCATGTAACGATTTCCGCTTTCATCATTGCATTTACTCGCGAAAACGTCCATAACTGTCGGCATCATTCCAACGTATTTAAAAGCACTCGCGAAAAATAGGCCCAAATAGTTCGCGACTGACGGCCTTGAAGGTGTGCCGTCACTGCTGTGGCATTACATTGACATTTGCAAATGCCACCACACAACTGCGACGCTCAATAACGCTGCCGATGTTTGTAGTGATATTTTGGAAAATTTGACAAGAAAAACTCCGAAACAAGGACGCACATCTAAACACACACCCTTTTTGGAGCTGTGGCCAAAAGGTCCCATGGAATTATCATGGATTCCGTAGAAAACAAGTCGCGACAAGGAACCCCTGTAACCGACATGAAATTTGCTCTGGCGGACCGAAAAGGCCCCTTTTCTCGAAATGTGAAGCGGCTGGAAATTGCAAATAAATAAATAAATAAATAAATAAATACTATTTATTGCCTTGAAGTTAAAACTTATCGACATTGTCACAATGATGCATTTAGCACAAAACAAAGCAAAAAAAAAAACAAACAAATAATAAACAAACTGAGACATATAAATAATACATTATGCACGAAATATAACCATGCGAAAGCAGAAAGAATTCACCACGCGTCCACTCTACATTCACGTCACGGAAGTAGCCTCAAAGAATTCCTCAAAGGAGTACACCGCACGCCCTAGGAGCAGCCTCTTGACCGATTTGACAAAACCGAGGCGAGTGTCCATTCCCCTGACCTCAGATGGGAGGTGGTTATAGAACCTCACGGCCATGATGCAAGTGCTTCGCGCAGATTTAGCAGTCTTATGCGGCGGAACGCAAAGCCGACCCCTCTGTCGTGTCACACACCCACCACCGCCATCACCTGACTTGGGGAACTTCGGCAAGTTGTCACGAACATAAACGACACAAGCTAATATATACAACGAGTACACAGTTAAAATCTGTAGGTCACAAAAAAGTACCCGACAGGAATGTTGACGGTCCACCGAACAAATGTTACGAATGATTTTTTTTTGCAATATAAAAATGTCCTTAAATCCAACACATCCCCCCCAACACAAGATACCGTAAGAAAGAGCAGACTGCACATGGGCGAAGTAGTAGGTCAGAAGAGTTGCTCTAGTAACGATTCCGCGTAACTTCCACAAGGCAAAGCTATGTCTAGCTAATTTACCCTTGACATCCTCCACCTGGCCTGACCAAGTCAATCCCCTATCAATGCGCAGTCCAAGGAACTTGACAGAAGGGTTCTGAGCCAAGGACCTACCATTCAGTCTGGTAAGGAGACTGTAATCCAATTCATTCTTTGAAAATAAAACAAGTGCAGACTTATCCTCATTAAGGACTAATCCATTGCAACTCGACCAGCCAGAAATCGCTCTGTTGACTGTAGTGTAACCCCCTTTTTCGATGTTATTGCTGTAGTGTATCCTGGTCTCACGGCACCATTCTGTAATGTAACGTAGTTTATCCTGGTCACGTGGCATCATTCTGTAGTGTACCAAGGTCACGGCACCACTCTGTAGTGTATCCCCGTTTTCGATGTTCGGCTGCGATCGTCGTTGTTTCTTCCCTCCTTGACGTTGTTTACATTTTACCTACGTTGTGTTGTTGGGTTCTTACTCGAGATGAGAATGTGTCGTGGGGGATGAGGTTTGATTCTTAAATGAAACGCGAATGAAATGCAAGCAAAATAAATGTTTTATTGGAAATCAATTGCAAAGTTTTTGAATGAATTTGTTTCTTTTCTCAAAACACCTATTGACAGTGATAAAAATGACACAACATGATTTAGAACAACAAAACACATAACAAGAAAGATCATTACAAATTATTTAGACAATGCAGGAATTTACAACAATGAAATGAACACAAAATCAGATTAACAGAACAACACAAGAAATCATGAAACATGGCAAACTGTCAATTTGATCGCAAAGGAAAAGTGACGTATTCGCTGACAGGCACACCTGGGAAGAACACGTCAAAGAAACCCATGCGTATAGCCTGGTTGGTTGCTGAAAAATCCCTTCCCAAATGATCTGAAAAAAGTCAAGTGTGAATGAGTCATGATGAAATGACAGAGAAGTCACTCCAGTAATGCATTGATCAAGTCAGCGTGAAGCGGTGCTTGAACCTCTTTGAAAGATTGTTTCGTTTACAAGTTATTTACGTAACAACAAAAGGAAACTTTACGCTAAGCAATTTATTTTACACTTTACAAACAGAAAAAGTGTAATTGATAGATAAATAAATAATGAAGGAATGACCGATAAACAAGTTGATAAATCAGCAAGAAACAAAATATCAGTAAACAAGTTAGTAAATCAACAAGAAACAAGTAATCAGTAAACAAGTGAATAAATCAGGAAGAAACAAATGATAAGTAATGGTGTAGGTAAATAAACAAGAAACAAACAAGAGATAAATAGGTAAATGAATAAAAAAGAAACAGGTGAGAGATAAATAAGTAGAGAAGTTGGAGTTGGTCATACTTTAAGTAAGCAATTGGAAGGAAGAAGTATCTATAACGCATTCGCCCGAATTTCCCCAGAAGTTATCCATCGCAAAACCCCTCAGAAACATACATACAAAACAGAAGAATGGTTAGTAAACAGTACAGGCAAGGGTGCGACGACTCGAGCCAACCTGTGGCCCACTCTTCGTCGCCGACTTAATTGGAATTGAAACCCCAACGTGAATCGAAGAGGTAAATTTGGAGTCAGATGTACTTTAATGATATCCTGATGGGATGGACAAGGAATTCTCATGAAGCCTATTTTCGATGGAGTACACACGTGGGATCAACCCACTCAGTTGCCTGCCGGTGAGAGGGCCGGACAGTCCGTCCAAGGTACTGATCAGAGCGGGGTAAAAGAAGTGAAAGCACTCCTTCAAAATTTAGTGTGTTTACATTCGTTACCGAAGGTGAACACTTATTTTCGTTAACTGCAAGATAAGTGATATTTACATTTGAGCTTGTGAATGGACATTATCGGTATTATCGAGAAACGATAGTTGCAACCACAATCATTGAGCACTCACACCACCTCCATACTTCATTTGAGCTCCAACATTCAACGTACGCATTCTTGGTGAGTAGGTTCCGTGATACTACCGAATATGTTTATAAATAAATATGCCCGTCAAAACAGGGCAGTAAAAAGAAACAAACCCGAAGTCTGAAGCAGCGGCGAAAGGATGGGAAACTAATGTAGCGATTCCCCAAAAACAACATTCCACAAACGCTCCGTTACACTAGGCAAACCAATAGCCGACAGGATTTCTTTTAAATAACAGAGTATCCACAGAATACCATCCTTTACAGAATCGCATCATAAGTAGGAACAACAAGGGATCACGTTAAACATTTTGCAAAAGAGATTACATAATTCCCCCCAAATCATAAAATGTTAGTAGACTCAACAAGGCAGATTCGCACAAGTAGGTGGACTCCCCCCCCCCAGGACACGGAGAAGCGTGCAAGTCCCTTTTCCTTCCTTTACTTTCATGTATAACCCGACAATGAACAATGAAATGTGAATGAATCATAAAAAGTACTGTTCTCTACATAGCGGCTGATTTTGGCGTCGCAGAGATTCTTTTTGTCGTCTTACTGTTTGTGACGTAACTTGTGGAAAAGAAACAATTTAATGAAACCTCGAAATACGCGCGCAGCGCAGTTCGCAGGCCTTGTCACGTCATGAGTGCGCCAAGTGCACACGCACTAGATTTACGGCTTTTGCCGTCAATAATCAGATCACTTGGGAGTAGATAAATTACACAAAATTCAAAGCAGTGCGAAGCATCTTGATTTCAAAGGGAAAAACGGCGGGTTATGCAAGCCCGTTGAGAACAAAGGGAACAAAGCATTTCGTGTTATGTACAACAATTTCGCGGACAAAATAGGTATCGAAATGCATGATTTGGTGAGTGGATGGAAGCCAAAATTACGATACAATAATTAAAGAAAGACAGACCTTAAATTAGGAAAAACCGACGCACAGTTGCACTGAAAAATCACGTGTTCTTCACCACAGCTGATTCTCTTCTCTTCTCTGTCCGCCCGCGACTCGTTGGCCCGGCCCCGCCTAGCGCCATCCCCTCTCCCATCGGCAAACGCTACGAACGTCAACGACAGTACCTACTTCAGGTACCAACGTACTAACAAGACAAAGGGGGAACACCACATGACAGAATCACATCTCCTCACCACATCATCAATCACGCCAGCGGACACACACATCGAAACGTCATCGGCATACAGAGTACACAGTGAATTACATTTAGCAGAAGATATGTCATTTATATATAATAATAAATTGTGAGTACCCCCCAGATGTGTTTTGCCCCCAAATCAACATTAACTTACCTGTTTTTTGTGAAATTAACCCGTCAACGTCAGACACGGCCTACGAAATCTAAGCGAAATGCCTTATTATTTGAAGGAGACCTTGTGTTTCTGGTGCCTGGCAAACGCCCACGGGTCTCCTGGGCCGCTACGGTAACATTTCGTACCCTGACAGGGTCATTTTTTCCAAAAACACTGTTGAAATGCCCCGAGGTGTTGAGTTTTCCACAACCTAGAGCGTCAATTTGACGCTTCTGTCACTTTGGCTGTGCCGTGACCCAATTTCAACATTGTTCGGCTAAATTTCAAGAAAAGCCCCGCCAAATGGCCCGCAACGGACGACACCGAGTTCCTGAAACCCCCCGGTCGGCATTTCACACCAAATTTCTCGAAATTTCTCCCCGAAAAGCCGAATTTTCGCCGCTAAAACGCAATAAGATGTTTGGAATGGACTACCCGAAGCGGCGGTTTCCTGGAAAAAATTGGAATGAATTATGAATTTTAGAAAAATCCCCGTTAATTCAACAGAAATTTCCAAAAATTCTCACCCCAAACTCGGAACGCGGTTTGTGCGCGAAAATTTGAAAAAAAATACCCCGTCAAAATTTGACGTCTGGTTTTCACAGACGGTGGTAAATAGCGTCTAGAGTTTGGCACGGGTTACATGGATTGGTTGGAAATTTCATGTCTTGCCTCGAAACGGTTTTGGGATTTTCCAGATCGGAAGTCGAACAATGAGGATGTGATTTTAATTTCAAACTAGTGAGACTTCCGATACCCTGAATTTTTTTAAATTTTGTCTTTTTGAGCCACTGGTTTTGTCTGAAACTCCAATTTGAGAACAGAATCATACACAGGAGGTCAAAATGATTGAAAAAAAAACAAATTTCTCGTGAATATCTGCTAATGTTCACTTCTCGACTTGTTAGCCCAGCTCGCGGCCCAACTGCTATATTGAAAAAACTGGCCATGGCCAATGATGGCACAAATGACCATCATGATGACCAATATCTTGGTTATCTTCCATTTTACTCTTGGCATTTAATGTTTTATGCGTTTTGGAGTTCGGTAGTGTCCAAGTGGTGCCCGCGATCGAATTTTTGCTTTTGATTCCGACTAACTGCGATCTTCAAGTGAAGTGTATTGACTGAAATGGCGTCAGCGTCTTCATCGCTGTCGACAGCTGACAAACAAACCAAGTTATTGATTTTTCGTGCTGCCATAACCGAAAATGACAATATACGCTCGGTGACCTGCACTGTAATATTCAGAAAAAGATCTAGAGCGGCAAAGTAAAAAGTACACGTAAAAAATAAACTAACCTCGCAAAACCATGCAGAATTCAAGAGAGACCACGTTTCCAATGTTATAGCTTGAAATTTTCGGTTTAAATCAGTTAAAATCATAAACAATCATGGTCAAAATTGATATTTTAGGGTCATTTCTCTAATAGCTGTTGGTACAATTGCAGAATGATTTTTGACGTTTTGTGGCGCCAAGGTTTAAAAGTGATTATTGTATGCTATTTTTTGTGTTTCGTTGTCACACAAGACACTAGAGCTCAGTGATTTCGGGATTATTGGAGGATGGCCCTCCTAATTGGGGAGGGGGAGGGCAGTTTTATGCAAGAAAATTCAAACATAGGACTCAATTTTTCAAATCGACATTTGACACACAAACATCTGCATCTAGTAGGTATATGCCTCGTGCCTTGGTGATAAATGGCAGAAGTACCAACTTGAAATTTATTACAATGATTATTGCGATATGATCTTATTTATTTGTAATTTTATTAAAAGCAGCACGAAAAACGACGTATGATACTCGCGCTGAAAACGGCATAGCATAACTCTCTTACATGCAGCTCTCGGCCTAGGGCCTCGAGCTGCATTCACGTTCGTTATGCTATGCCCGGTTTTCGGCGCTAGTAACATAAAATACTATTTTCAGCTTGCTGAAGTTGAAGATTGGTTCACGCACTTCCCCAATACTAAACCAATCAGTGCAAAGCTAACCGATACTGATAGACCTGCGCCCTGAAGGACCTCAGGTAAACGAGAATGGCCATAGAATTGAACTGCCAGAAGATGAGACTAACGGACATCGCAAACCAAATCAAAATATTTGGCGGAAATCAAAAGTTACTTTGCTTTCAAACGGGCAAAATTTTCTGAAAAAATTGAAACCGGGATCATTCTGCATAGGCACTTGCCGGAAAAATGCTGCCCCCAAATTTGGCTGCCCTTGTTGTTCGCACAAAAGGCACCATGCATGGGTAGGAACGCCTCTGTGGAATATCCTGGAGGACCGGTGGAAGGTTCCTAAATAAAAGTTGGAGCTATGCTATTTGAAAAAAATTGATGAAGAGGGCTGGAGCTCTGACACGGAGTGGGGGTAAGTCACTGACTTCACTATTATGGTTCCCCTCTATTTTGTTGAAACGCTATTGGGCGATTCTCGAGATCTGCTTTTGTTTCAGGCTAACAGGCAATTGTAAGTTTTGAATTTGACACCCTGTATACTACCGGGTTCTCAACAGAATTTTTGTGGAAGAAGAGTAACCAATGCTCTTGATTGAGATCCAAATCAGACGACTCGCAGGATTCGTATGGTTCACATCTCTCGATTTGTTGTCAGGGTACTACCAAATTCTCATGCATGAAAAATCTACCAATATACTGCTTTTGTAACTGAGAATAGGCACTAAGAATTTCTGGGCCAAGGTGATGCCGTTTCGGCTCACCTTGGCCCCATCTGTGTTCCAGCGGACTCTAAATACCGCCCTTGATCAGTTGAGGTCTTCCAAGGTCCTTGTATATCTTGATGCTGTATTAGTTCCAGGTATATCCACGAATGTTCGGAGGTTTTAAAAAAGGTTCTGGAGATTTTCAAAGAAAACGAGTTGACTCTTCGACTGTCTAAGTGTTCCTTCCTTGCAGAGCAAGTGAATTATTCAGGAAATGTTATCAGCAATTCTGAAATACAGCCGAGCCCTAGAAAAAGCAAAGCAGTTCTTTTTTTTTCGACACCGACAAGCTCTCATAATGTACGCCAATTCCTGGGTTTAACTGGGTACTTCCTGGAGTATATTCCAAACTTAGTGCAAGAAAGATAGATTTCAACCTCGGAAAAAATATGGACGTCCTGAAAATTTGATATTTTGTTCAGAATTGAGTGCTCTACAACATATTCAAAATCGCCAAAAATCGCACCCGGGGGTTTTGAGTTATTGGAGGGGGGGTAAAAAATTGCAGGTAAAAATGGAGGGGATGGAACCCGTCAATCCATTGGATGCGAATACATTATAGTTCGACGTATCATATCCCATTGATACTATTTTGGCACAAAAAGTGTCCATCATTGTTGAAGGGGAGTAGTGGGGGGGCGAAGCTCTGCTAGGTGGTCCATTTTGTTTTTCTGGCCATGTCGAACCGATCACGACAAGTTTGGTATCTTTTCCGACTAAATTCAATATCCTGAACTCATATTTGATGTGTAAATTCGGATGAAAACAAGTTTGGACAAGTTAACTTGAGAAAACTTGTTTTTTCTTTGACAATTTTGACGAATTTTTGTTTTACTGTTGGAGGCGTTCATTTTTCGAAAATTTTCAGGGGCCAATAAATTGAAGTGTATTCTCCACAAAAATCATACACTCGATGTTTAATTTTGTTTCTCGAGTTTAAAAAATTGATTTGAACTTGAGCCGGCGCGGCGCGTCGTCTACTACTGACCAGAACAGTACAGCATGCACCTTTAAATGAAAACACCTCAAACTATTGAAGAAATAATAACTCATCTCTGAAAATTGAAGGATCTGTGGAGAATTGAATTTCCTATAACATAAACAAAATCGCCATGAATCGCACTGCAGGGTTTTGAGTTATTTAAGTGGAGAAGTAACAGTTCATAGAGTATGAATCCTGTCAAAGTGTTATCCTCATCCTCGAATAACTCGAAATCCTGCATTGCGATTTATGGCGATTTTGTTCATGTTATAGGGAATTCAGTTCTGCACAAATCCTCCAATTTTCAAAGATAAGTTGTTATTTCTTCAATAGTTTGAGGTGTTTTCATTTAAAGGTGCATGCTGTAATGTTCTGGTCAGTAGTAGACGACACGCCGTGCCGGCTTAAGTTCAAATCGATTTTTTAAACTCGAGAAACAAAATTATACATCGAGTGGATGATTTTTGTGGAGAATACACTTCAATTTGATGGTCCCTGAAAATTTTCTAAAAATGAACACCTCCAACAGTAAAACAAAAATTCGTCAAAATTGTCAAAGAAAAAACAAGTTTTCTAAAGTTAACTTGTTCAAACTTGTTTTCATTCAAATTTACACATTGGATACGAGTTCAGGAGATTGAATTTAGTCGGAAAAGATACCAAACTTGTCGGGATCGGTTCTACATGTCCGGAAAAACAAAATGGACCACCTAGCAGAGCTTCGCCCCCCCACTACTCCCCTTCAACAATGATGGACACTTTTTGTGCCAAAATGGTATCAAGGGGATATGTTACATCGAACTATAATGTATTCGCATCCAATGGATTGTCGGGTTCCATCCCCTCCATTTTTACCTGCAATTTTTCACCCCCCCCTCCAATAACTCAAAACCCCCGGGTGCGATTTTTGGCGATTTTGGATATGTTGTAGAGCACTCAATTCTGAACGGAATATCAAATTTTCATAACGTCCATATTTATTCCGAGGTTTTGCCGATTTTTTTACTATTTTTCCTGTAGACTAACTATGCGGTTAAAACAAAACCTTTGAGCCTAATTTGGAGGATTTTGAGTGTTGTATCTATAGAGGCTGCCAGAAAATGAGACTAACGTACACCACTAGGCCTGGGCGATTAATCGATCAAAATCGATTCACCCAGGAAAAAATCAATTCACCCAGGAAAAAATCGATTCGATTCTGTATTGAACAGTGAATCGATAAATCTAATCGATTTTTCGATTCGATTCTTTCGATTCGTTTCTTTCGATTCGATCCCTTTGATTCTATTTTCTCCTTTCAATTTGTTTGATTTCAGTATTTTTGATTTTTTTTTAATAATTTAAGCAGCCTAAAAATCAAAGTTTAAGCTAGATTCAATGAAAGGAAGCATGCATACAGTTCCTTTAGTACTTATGTTTAGTATAAAGATATTTATTATCGTAAAGTTTTTAAACAAAAATCGTTTTTTTTTTATTTAATAAATGAGAAAATCACACTTCACAGTTATGTTAGTTTGTGTACACGGATTCTATTAAAATGAATCTAATTGAACCAGGGTTGGAAAATATTATATCAATATCAAATTTGATATTTATACCGGGCGTTTATAAACGTCTGTGATCGCATCGCCTTTGGAATCCGCTTCCGATCACTACAATTGCGCCTGTTACTGCGTTTTTCGGCCTGACCCATGCCTGCCGCGATCACAGTTTCTTATAAACACCCCGTATAAATATCAAAATATCATAATATCGGATATTTATTGATATATTCGATATATATCTGATATTCTGATATGTTATACAGGTCTGTTTTGTGTGTTTCGTATGAAATTTTGGTAAGCGATATTTCTGAAACGGCTAGAGATATTCTCTTGAAATTCACCAGTAATATTTCTCTATTGGAACTTACCCTGAAGCCATACTGGGTAAGCCAAAATCCAGTGCCGGGATTGAAAAAATATGCCCCTTTTTTATTTGATCAAAATAGTATATTATATACCAAGGTTGAGAAAGTATTATTATAGCTGAAGCGCCAGTTTAGATCCCGAAGCGCAGCTGAGGTATATAAGGCGCCGACCGCTTTTCTGAAAAACTGCTATCAGATTCAAAAAGCTAAGGAAAAATGCTTCAAGAATCACTCTTCAATTTAGATGGCACACCTAAACCGTTTCGACATAAAAATTGAAAGTGAAATTTATGGGTAAGTTTCCATTTTTGACCGGACATAATCGACTCATTGTTTGATTGAATTCATTCAAATTCATTTTTTAGCTTGTCTCTGTGGAATAGAAGGGCTTGGTAGGAAGAAAAATTCCATTGCCGAAGATTTTTTTTTTGACGACCAAATCGAGTCTAATTTTGGTTTCACTCTCGATTTTGTCATGAAAAAAAAAGTTCGGCTCTGGGATTTTTCTTTCAACCAAGCTCTTCTATTCAACAGAGACAAGCCAAAAAATTAATTTTTAATGAATTCAATCAAACATAGAGTCGATTATTTTCGGTCGAAAATGGGAATTCACCCACAAATTTTACTTTTAATTTTATTGTCGAAACAGTTTACGTGTGCCATCTAAATTGAAGAGTGATTCTTAAATCATTTTTCCTTAGCTTTTTAAATCCGATAGCAGTTTTTCAGAAAAGCGGTCAGAAAATCTACTTTTTGATGGAACAAAAAAGGGCCCTGGATTTTGACTCACCCAGTATGGCTTCGGGATGAGTCCCAACAGAGAAATATTACTGGTGAATTTCAACAAAATACCTCTGGCCATTTCAAAAATATCGCTTATCAAAGTTTCATACGGAACACACAAAACACCCTGTATCTTCGTAACCATTGGAGAAAATAAAATTTCTTCAGTGGATCCTGACTCGCCTCGAAGTCCTCTATCTCCTATTAGCCTATGTGAGGTCACTTATGAATCACCCTGTATTTACAATAAATCGAAATTAAATTCATTCTGAAAGGTAAACAAGTCGAGACAAAGAGACGTGCTGCATAAAGCATAAATCCCAATTTCGCAGATCACAATGCTTCAAATAAACTTCATTGCTCAACATTTTTGTCGTTCAACATCATGATATATATCAATCAATGAATATAATGATATATATCGTGATATTTGTTGTGATACATATCACTTGATATCCTAAATTGAACCTAGTAATTTTTGGTTTTAGCATACCAATTATTGAACTACAGTTTCCAAAACAAAAGTGTCACTTTGTTTCGTCCTACAAGCCTTCCAGAATCCGGACCTATATAATACTACCCGCAACCCGAAGGATAGGTTTCAGCTCTGAGCACATGGGTACTTATTAATTATTAGCGAAGAAATGGAAATCATATATTGATAAAATCTTGAAACTACACCACAATTTTTTTTTTGCCAACCGGTATCGACTTCGGGCATCGTTTACAAAACAAAACATTTTCAAAACTTCTACAAATTTCTCCAAAAAAGAATATCTTTTGAATAATATACAAGCCCTGACGATGCCCAAAGGCAAAACCGGTTGGCAAAAGAAAAATACAAAAATTGTGGTGTGGTTTCAAGATTTTATCAATATACGTTCAACTTTATACAACACCACTACAAGACTAAATGGATTTTTACTTATTTATAAATGGGAATCAATTTTTCCGATTCGATTTGGTTTTGAAAATTGAATCGATTTAATTTTTTGCCTGATCGATTTTTCCCGATTCGATTCTTCAGGGGAATTGATGTTTCGATTCGATTATTTTGCTGAATCGATTTTTTTTGATTCGAATAGAACCGATTCTCCACCGAATAGATTCATCATGAAAAAAATCGATTAATCAGTGAGAATCAATTTTTTTTGCGAATCGATCTTCGATTTGGTGAATTCCGAATCGCCCAGGCCTATGCACCGCAAACCGAACCGAAATATTTGGCGGGAATCAAAAGTTACATCGTTTTCAAAACGACAAAATTTCCGATCGCGACGGATTGGATGTTCCGCAGTTCAATTCATTATTTTTATTTATATTCATTGCATAATAATAATAGGTACAGATTTGGGCGAGCGCGTGTTCAACCGAACTTTGGACCGTGATAGTTGCCAATTTGACTCGTCAGGTTGTAGAAATATCTCTGAAAAGTCCTCATGGAAGGTAGAAGTTTTTTTCTCATAAGAAGAATTTAGCTAAACAGCAGAAACAGGTCCTGAATAGAAGGCGGATGTTTTGAGGAGGCGCAAGCATAAATCGCCATTGAGACTCCCGCACTCCCGGAATAACTTACGGACGCAAAGTAGCTCACAGGAGTGCTCTGGAAAGTTGCCTTTAAAAATACATGTCCAAGGCTCTTCCACCACGAATACTCCAAACTTCTATATACACTGCTCTAATTAAAATTAAAGCAACCCGCGCTCCCCCTCTACGTTTTATGTAATGAAATTTGGGCGGATAATTGAGTTTTCAGGTAAATAATTAAACACTCAAAACATGCACGCAGCAAAATACTCTTCAGGGCAGCCTTAATTAACAGGATGCGAAATTTTGATGATGAAATTCAGAAAATTCCTATGTTACCAAGAGCTGATGTGCTGCGGATGTACGTCCTCCGTCCCTCATTCTCACTTATCCCGATCCCGTCTACGTATACCGACACTACTTGATTGAAGATCAAGCAAAATTATGTCGAGGGATATACGGATACATTGGAAAGGTATCGAAGGACCACGGAATGGCAAAATCGATGAATCCGAAAAGCTTTTCATAAAACATGTGGCGCGGGAATATAGCATTTTTTTTCGCGACGAAGCTTTAAATTTTTCTTTGTGCCGCATCAGAGATGGGCTGGCGCAAGCAAAGATTTATATGTTTTCGAGCGTTTGGAAAAAAAAATCGCGCAGAGTCCTTCGGCTGGCCGGTGGTGGGTAAATCCCCGGAAACTCTTGAACCTGTCAACAGAACAAGAATAATTTCACGGAGACGGGACACGGGTTTTTTCGAGCAAACACGCGCGGGGATTCCACGGAGTAAAAATAAGCACTTGTTTGCCTAAATCCCGTGAAATAGGGACCCAGGCGAAATAAGGAAAGTAAATAAAGAGTCGAGGAGCTTTCCGGCATAATATGCGCCATTCTTGTGTATATGGCACGGCACAAATCCAGGGTGCTTGGAATACCGCCGGCGCGTGTATCAAAACGCAAATGAAAAGCTCACAATCAGACAATTTTTTCACGTGATCGGCTTTCAAAAGCCACATACTCATACCTTTTCCAGCCGACAGCTTTTAGCGGAGATTGTACCTACAACACAGTGGATTCGATGGAAGCACAAACATTTGGGCGCCGGTTTGGCCTGATGGAAAATTCAAAAGTTGTTTCTTTCGTTATTTCGACCATCAGAGCAGTTTAAAAATAACAAGTGCAGACACGGACCCCCGGCTGACGTAAATTGAATACAAATATTGATGTTGCGGGCATGTGTGTGTTTTTAGTGTGGGCTACTACCCAACGATAAAAGCGTATATTTCTTGATGATGTAGTGTATAAAAATTTAGATGTTCGCCGGGTTATTTATGAGAATGTTGACCTGTGCGCACGGCCTTGCGAGCAACTTTCTAAGTTTTGGATGCAACTCTTTGGAAAGTTCAACGGGTGTGAAATCTCGCGTGCTGAGGATTCGACATTTGATAAATGTTGTCACAATCATGATAATACTGGAAGCAATCATTTCCTTAATAAAACAGTACAGTGTTATTCTTAGTTGCCTGGGAAAATTGTCTAATTTAGCATTTGGCCTTGTAGTAGGCTTGCCGCCTCTTTACCTGGTATGAAACTGACTTGTCCAAACGTAGGGTTATGCTGCTTATAAAACTGGACATCAAAATATTGAAATCTTGGTAAATTCACCTTGCCATCCGCAGAAATGCGACTTAGAGAGGGAAGAAGTCTTACCCCCTCCTGGCAGAGGGGGGTTGCCTCTGCCAGGTCTCGTTTGGTACAAGGTTCTGTGAGATTTGGGCATATCAGTAGATGGTCCATTGTTTGCTCTTGACCACAAGGACACAAACTAGACTCCTCCTGATACCCCCATAAACGCAGATTGGTCTGGCATCTACCCACGTCGACTCGAAGACGGTTCAGTGCCTTCCAAATCAACCTCTCCTCGCTCTCCTCGCTGCCTGGTGGTAGTTTCTCTGACGAAAGAATTCCCAAGAAGAGATGTCACCCACATCGAGCATCTAGTTACTTCAGCAGTTTCCTCCAGGGGCTGCACAGAACTGAGGAAACTGTGTCTGGATCGAAGACAAGATTGAGGAGGTGATATGACATGATGGGACCTATATCTAAGTCATTGATAAAAATCAAAAAAAGCAGGGGACCCAAGATACTACCTTGTGGAACACCCGAGGGCCGGCCCTGGAAATTTCAAACTGCTTGATAAGGCGATGTGTCAATTATAAATAGAAGAATTAACCCACTAAATTTCAATCGAATCCATTGAATCGTTCTAAAGATATGGTAACTTCAAAGCGAACAGCGTTAAAGAAATTCTAAAGCCAGATCCTGGTTTAAGTCCAGTGAAACTACGGTTTAACCTCGAACTAATTGCAACAGAAATAATTTCTTGGCCATCAAGTTTCGTTTAGCTGTCTGAACAACATATTAAAAATTAAGAAAAATTTGAGTAGGGGAAAACGTCCCAAATGGTATATCCAATCCGGTCGATGGACGTTTACCATACTTCTTGATGAAGAATCTATAATAAATTTAATTTTTGTTGTTTATCAGTTCAGTACATCTATACGAACAACACATAAGAAATATGAAACAATATAAGTAGGGGAACAAGTCCAAAATGTCAAAACTAATCCGGAAGTAGGCGCTACGTGGACGATTTTCGTTTCTGTCAATATCGGATCAATTTTGGCAATTCTGACATCGTTTCCTACTAAATTTGACGTTGTGAATTCAATAAAGGTGATTTAATTGTGATTGAAACATGTTTAAGCAAGTTTTACTAAAAAAAACACGTTGTTTTTCGGACATTTTTTCCTTTTTTTCGATTTTATTTGTGTCATTGTTGAAATAATTTATTATCACAATTCCTGCATACTTCATCTATTCCAAGTATCTTACATACAAAAATCATGCACTGAATGTATCTTTTGTTTTAACAAAGTGATATAATCGATTTGTTGCAAAAGCTGCCTAACGACCATTTTTGCTCAAAAAATGTACGCACTCTTGCGGTAAAAAAGATGCTGTAAGTGTAATATACATTTGTTTTGAAGTTTTTGAACTGCAGATTATAGATAAAGCATTCCTTTTTTCGTTCAGTAGAGGCAGTCGTACAAAAGTTGTATTTTGATGGACGCAGCATAATTTTTGCGTGAACCTGCGTAAATTTTCTAGTGAAAAATTAGCGTTGAACAGTTTCCGCAACAAATCAATTTTATCAATCTGTGAGAATAAAATGCCATATCCAATGCATAGTTTTTATGTGTGGAACGCTTAAAATCAGTGAACTATGTAGCAATTTTCACTAAAATATATTTTTTAAATGACCAAATCAAAATTAAAAAACGGCAAAAAAATAAACCTCAAAAACGTGTTTTTCCAAGTTCAACTAGTTTTAACGTGGTTTAATCACACTTTTTCACTTTTACGTCTTGTTGTTTGTTTTGATAAATAATAACGAAGAAGAAACATATAGTTTCGCCCAATTTTTTTTTATTCCCTTGAGAAAGTCAGCTAGCCAATATTTCGATTTTTGACTAGGTGTTTTTTATTATATTTTCCTCCATATTAGAGCTACCGCGTCAAGTTAGGTATTATTTCCGACTAACTTCTACATTCTGAATTCAATGATGACCTCAAAATTACAATAGAAACAAGTTTAGACAAGTAACCTGAAAAAAAAATTCCTTTGGCATTTTTCAGTTTTTTTTTTCAATTGGTGGAGGCATTTGTATTCAGAACTATTTTATACGTCACTACTTTGGAGTGTATTTAACATTATCAAAAGCATGGACCCAACACCTGCGTATTTTGCTTTTGGAAGCTGAAAAAATAAAGAAAAGTGGAAAATAGTATTGGATGTCTCCAACAATAAATACCTACTGAAAAAATCAAATTAAAGAATATACCTTATAAAACACGGTTTTTTAAGCTAACTTATTCAAACTTGTTTTTATTCCAATTTTGAGGTTATCATTGGATTTAGAATGTGGAAATTAGTCGAAAATGATACCTAACTTGACGGTATAGCACCAATATACCGTCAAGTTAACACCCCCACCGTGCCCCCCACGTTATGCAATACATTTTTTGTAAAAAATGGCACATTCAGGCTTCGACACATAGAAAAATTTGGGAAAATTGTTTATTTGAGTCAGTATGAGTAATAGGTTCTAAGTTCTAACCCTGATGCATTTTAAATAGCAATTTCAACTCCCCCTCCCCTGAATAACACAAAACCCTCTAGTACGATTTTTGTCGTTTTTGGATAAGTTATACGGCAGACAGTTCTGGACACATCCTGACATTTTCAGATTTCCATGATTTATTTTCAGGTAGAAACTGATCTTTTATGTACTATAAGCAAAACCTATGCAAAGTGACACCGCCATTTTTGATTCGCCATTTTGAAGACTTTCCGCCATTTTAATTTTTCTTAATTTTTGATATGTTGCTTGTAGGACTTCAAGGTATTTCATAGCAAAAGAATTATTTCTGTTGCAATTAGTTTGAGGTTCACCCCTTTTTTTACGTAGGTTTACTGGACATCTACACTCAGGCTATGTCCATTTAGTGGTGAATCACTACTGCCCGGGTTTAGGTTCTGTGGATTCTATTTTTTTATCAAAAGTCTAGAATATTCTCAAGTTATTGAATAATTATAGTAGGTTCACTTGTACCGTGATTCTAGTTGGCTGTGAGATTTTGTTTCTAAGTTTCCAAATCTGATATTTGAAAACTCCCTAGAACTTGACAGTTGGTTGCATTGATGTTTGAAAGTTCAAGCTTGACAACATCAACAACATTACCGTTTATATCAAATAGACTGAAAATCACGAGTTTCATGAAAATTGTGGTGGAATTATGCCCATACCTGTGAAAACTGTGTTTGCGCCTCAGCTTGTGTCTTGAACAATAACGTCCAGTGCCCATTTTGAAGCCCTCGAGGGTGCCATGAAGAACTTGCTTCTGGGAGAAAATTGGCGGAGTATAGGTGCTGGGCATGTACCCCATAACGTTCAGCTTTGCGGAGAAGAGGTGAATTTATTTTCAAAAACCACATAATATGGAAGTATTGTGAACTATTCCTGGTTTTTAAAAGAAGTACCCACACTCTGGAAGGCTGGGAACTCTGGGAAGCTACCTACACTCTTCTAATTTTTGTGTGGATGGGATTCATCGGCGTGATTACTTGATTTTTGACAGGAACAGCCGACACATCAACATATCCTATCTTGACAACAACGCACCAACATGACCTATCTTTCGAAGCCAGACGCTCAGGCGCACACTAGGCAGTTGGACGTGAAGTCTACAATGCCAAACTGTGAAATTTGCCCAGCCTACTGGAATCACGGTACAAGTGAACCTACTATACTACTTATTTCAATTGAAAATTACTTGTGCGAAAAAAGGCCCATTGGCCAGTATTCAGACGGATTCTAACTGGTGCCGTTTAAAGCCCGGCACCTCCGCCATGTCGCGTTCTAGAAGGGCTTTGGCTCTGTTAGACACGTTTCAGGGGTCGCGGTAGCTCAGTTAGTTGAACCAGAGTGTTTCCAGATTCAATATGAATGATCGCTATTGTGTCACAACACACTGCATGTATTCCTACACCTACCACTTTGGTCATCGTTACTCTCTCTGGACCCGCTCTTTAGACATTCATTACTCACATATTGATTCCACACTCCCAGATTAATACACTTGGATCAATTATTATCTTATCGTACATCTTTCTCGCTTCACTATCAAGCCGCCAGTTCCCCGCACGTCACTCTTGCGCTATTTTATTGACGTTGTCCTGTCTCAGCGAGGGTGGCCATCCCTTGACACTCCCCTCGCTCGTTAAATCACGGCCCGGCATTCGAAAAAAAAATCGGAGATTACTGGAATTTCTTGAGGCATCGCCAGTTCTGTCCATACTACTCATTCCAAAAAATTTCGTTTTTTTCTTTCCTCTCGATTTTTTGAATACCGGGTCGTCATTCAACGGGCGAGGGAAATGTCACAAAAAGGTGATGGCCTTTCTCTGCTGAGAAAAAACAAGTTGAGTGGAAAAACACAGGAGTTACGCGCGAGGGAACTGGCGGCTCGACAGTGAAGCGACAAAGATGTAGGAAGAGAGCAATCAAATGATGATTCATCCAAGCGTACAATCGGGTATTGTTGAACCGGTACCTGAGTTACGAGTGGAGTGCCTTAAGAGTGGTTTCAGAAACACTCCCTTTGAATTTTTAGTCGAAATTCAAAGTTTAAAAGTCGAAATTTCGAGTTGAAAAGTCGAAATTTTCAGATTAAAATGGAAATTTTAAGTTAAAATCGAAACTTGAAGATTTAATCGAAATTTTGAGATAAAAGTCGAAATTTCGAATTTGAAGTCGCAATTATAAAAAAAAAGTAGTATGTCCGCTCGGCCTTGACCGTTTTATACCGTCACATATTTTTGGCGCCCAACGTGGGGACAAAGGGTTATAGAGAAGTATGTGGTCATTTCCAATCATCTTGGCGCGCAAGAAGGACAACTCATACTGGTTTTGAGTAGACTCAAGGAAGTTCAATGCTGTCACCATACCTGATGCGCGTGCCATCTCACGTATGGATTCCATTCTGGGTGAATCAAGGAAAGCCCATTATCCTAGCAGCCTAGACGTGCGTTCGGCTTACTGGCAGGTGTAGAGGGATCCTGAGTCCAGATCTATGACGGTGCTCACAGTTCCTGACAGAGATCTATATCAGTTTAGGCGTATGCCGTTCGGATTACATTCAGCTCCGGCTACTTGGACCCGAAGCATCGATCAAATTAGCACTCCAGAGCTGAAACCTTTTGCATCCGCGTATCTGGATGATGTGATTGCCGTGACCCCCACCCTTGAAAAGCATTTGGAGGTACTGTAGTGTACCATTGTCTTGGCACCACCTCTGTAATGTACCCCTCTTTTCGATGTTGGCTGAGATCGTCGTTGTTTCCTCCCTTCCCCACGTCGTTCACATTTTTCCTACGTTGTGTTGAGTTCTTACTCGAGATGAGAATGTGTCGTTGGGGATGAGGTTTGATTCTTGAATGAAACGCGAATGAAATGCAAGCAAAATGAATGTTTATTGAAAATCAATTGCAAAGTTTTAAATGAATTTGTTTCTTTTCTCAAAACACCTACTGACAGTGATAAAATGACAAAACATGGATAAAGAACAACAACACACGAACAAATGAAACAAGAAAAGTCATTACAAATTATTTAGACAATGCAGGAATTTACAACAATGAAATGAATACAAAATCAGATTAACAAAACAAAACAAGAAATCATGAAACATGGCAAACTGTCAATTTAATCGCAAAGGAAAAGTGACGTATTCGCTGACAGGCACACCTGGGAAGAACACGCCAAAGAAACCCCTGCGTATAGCCTGGTTGATTGCTGAAAAATCCCTTCACAAATGATCTGAATAAAAGTCAAGTGTGATTGAGTCATGATGAAAAGTGACAGAGAAATCACTCCAGTAATGCATTGATCAAGTCAGCGTGAAGCGGTGCTTGAACCTCTTTGAAACGTTTGCCTCGTTCACAAATTATTCACGTAACAAAATAAACTTTACGCTCAGCAATTAATTTTTTACAATTTACAAACAAAAGAAAAGAAGTCAAATTGATAGATAGGCAAATGATGAAGAAATGATCGGTAAACGAGTAGATAAATCAGCCAGAAACAAATGACATGTAAACAAGTGGATAAATCAGCAGGAAACAAATGATCAGTAAACAAGTGAATAAATCAGCAAGAATCAAATGATAAGTAATGGTGTAGGTGAATAAACAAAAACAAATCAGAGATAAATAGGTAGATAAATCAACAAGAGACAGGTGAGAGGTAAATAAGTAGAGAATTTGAAAGTTGGTCATCCTCTTTGTAAGCAATTGGAAGGAAGAAGTATCTATAACGTATTCACCAGAAGTTACCCATCACAAACCCCACAGATACACACATACATTCAAAACAGAACAATGGTTAGTAAACAGTGATCGCATACAAGGAATAGTAATACAGCATACAGTAAATACAAGAAAATCGACTCGAGCCAACCTGTGGCCCTCTCTTCGTCGTTATACATAATTTCCCCCCCAAATAAGAAACGGTTAGTAGACTCAACAAGGCAGATTCATACGAGTAGGTGGACCCCCCCCAGGACACGGAGAAGCGTGCAAGTCTCTCCTTCCTTCCTTTACTTTCATGTATAACCCGACAATGAACAATGAAATGTGAATGAATCATCAAAAGTACTGTTCTCTACTTAGCGGCTGATTTTGGGCGTAGCAGTCTCTTTTTTGTCGTCTTACTGTTTGTGACGTAACTTGTAGAAAGAAACAATGAATGAGACCCCGAAGTACGCGCGACAGCGCGGCCTTGAGGTCACGTCATGAGTGCACAAAAAGCACACCCACTAGATTTCGGCCTGTGCCATTAACATTAAGATCATTCGGGGAGTAGATGAATCACACAAAATTCAAAGCTGTGCGAAGCTCCTTGATTTCAAAGGGGAAAAACTGCGGGTTATGCAAGCCCGTTGAAAACAAAGGGAACAAAGCATTTCGGGTTATGTACAATAATTTCCGCGGACAAAATAGGTATCAAAATGTCTGATTTGGTGAGTGGGTGAAAGCCAAAATTACGATACAATAAGAAGTGAAAAACTAACCTTAAATACGAAAAAACGACACACACCGGAGCACTTGAAATCACGTGTTCCGCACCACAGCTGATTCCCTTCTCTCCGTCTGCCCGCGGCTGCCGCCCGGCCGGCTCGCCTAGCGCCACCCTCTCCTCGCGGCAAACGCTACGAACGTCAACGACCGTACCTACTTCAGGTACCAACGCACAAACAAAAAACAAAGGGGGAATACCACAGTACTGAACTTGATATTCAAGAGGCTTCACGAAGCGAACGTGACTTTGAAGAGCTGATGGGACCCTTTCCGAGATCAACTGCAGGACATCGTTTAATCTTAGTCATATTGGATTGTTTCTACAAGATCCCACTGATTATTCCGCTGCGTAATCCAGAGGCTAAGTCGGTCTGTAAAGGCTGTTGAAGAGAACTTGTTACTATTTTTTTGGAATCGGAATCGTCTAAAAGTCGATAACGGTGTCCAGTTCCGAAGATAGCAGTTTGTGAATCTTTCCAAAAAATATGACTGCCATATCGCCTATACCGCCAACTACCACCCACAGGCAAACCTTACCGAGAGAGTCAACCGGACCATGGTGACCATGATGTGGTGCTACACTGAGGACAACTACAAGGTTTGGAATAAAAATCTGACGAAACCCAGGTTCACGAATCAATAGGACTGACTTAATTTTCTATACAATAAGTCTTGTGACATAATCTTGGGATAAGCTGTATCCCAATACTAAAGAAGACGAGGACTTGATGACGACGAAAATATTTGAGAGGGTATACGGATTCTCAGAATCTTGAAATAATAAGTACATCATTGTTTTCTCGATAATAAGGGCTGTTCGCCGCTATTCGTCATTTGCTTTCTCCTCCACAGGCCCATTGTTTCTCAACAAACAGGAAAGACGAAACAAAAATACGATTTCCGGTTCTCCTCCCATCACTTCGTTTTACCAACCATCAGGCTGGCCCGGTCCTATGGCAACTTTGACGTACAGTGTACGTATATACTTGATGTAAGCCGGAAGGCCGTGTCTCGTAAATCTCACACAAACTCAATAAAACCTTCTGATGCAACAGAAAAGCTGAAATTTAACGACCGCGATGAGTTAATCCGAAAAAAGCAAATTAAGACAAATTGAAAATAGCACTGTACTGAAGTGTTGTAGGTACCGCAGCCGGAATCGCGGAGTTGGGTCACGTTGCCCTGCAAGTTTTATTGTTTCTTGATTGGGCAGCAAACAACTTTTATTAAGAGATCGCCGGGTCTGACGTCAAAGTGCGAGCTTTATTTTCTTGGAGTTGAGCTCGGCATTGCGAAAGGAATCAATTACCAGTTCCCAGTCCCCACATGTTTTATCGGTGCGATATCTTGCGAACATTACGGGGTAATTGTGGAATTGAATTCCGGTCTATTTCAGTCAACAACAACAGCATGATGACCAAATTACTCTCGCGAGTCAACAGGAGGTATCGGTTGTTTTCGGTGCGTGTGAATTATTTTACTCCCGCGTGTTGCTTTTAATGGATATTATTGAGTGAATAATTTGCAAACGGCCCTAAGCCCGCCCACGGGACGGGCGACTGTATGGCAAAAATGAATGCTGATGGCTCATTGAAATTAATGGAAGCTGTAATTTACCATACATACTAAAATTGAAATTTTGCGTGCGATAGTTAGGTACCTAGAAAATAAAGCACTAATCGATTAATCATTATGTAAATTTGGAACGCTTATGATCGGATCGGACATATCATTTATATGAAAAAACATCGGTTGTGTCACCCCAAAACTTTCGCGACAAGTAGCAAGGAATGGATGGAACTTTTTGTAGGAGACGTCCCTTCAGGTGAGAAGTTGGAGTTTCAGAATAAGATTGAATCAGATTTGAAGTGTCTTTCATAATAATTGAACAAAAAATTGAAAAATTATTCGGGAAAATTGGAATCTCCCTGAAAAACCTTGAAACTTTTTTCAAATGATCTCATGTTCAAATCGCCAACTAAAGGCTTTCATTTGAGAGTGCCACAATTTGAGAGAAGTTGTCGGAAAATGTTCTAAAACCAGTTACCTCTTATAAAAAACTGGGTGGAGATCTTTTAACGGAATAAAAAGTTAGAGTAGTTTTTACAGGGAGAAAGACTTGAAATTTGTTGGTCCAATTTGAAACTTCTTTTGGAATTCAAACTCAAATTCTCAATTCCTCACTTTGGTTCGGAGATTTAGACTTACTGGAACACTTAATCTCTGAGTTTGTTTTGGGAATTTCGACTTGATCCAGAAATTCAAAATTGAACTTCGAATTTATGACGGAGTTTCCACCCAAGTTATCAAACTCGAAGCTTTTGATCCAATTCGGAATTTAGACCTTGATCCGATTGATAAAGTTCTAAGTTCAGCTGGGAAATTTCGACTTCACCTCGTAAAATTTCCAACAAAATTTCGGAAGTTTTTATTCAACTCGAAAATTCCAAGACTATGTTGAATTATCCGACTCTTATTTCAGTTACTTACACGCAGAAACTCCGCCCTTCTGACTCTCACAGTGTCAGACTTGATCTCGAGAATTTTGAGATTATACCGGAATTTCCGAACTCCCTTATCTAGGAAATTTATGCCGAAAATTCATGCCTACTCAAAATCTGAATCTCTATTTTTCCAAGTTTATCTAAGAAATCAAATCGTAAGGCGGAAATTTTGAATTTGTTTTAGAAATTCATAATTTTTTAAACTCAGAATTTCCAAATGTATATCGAGAATTTCAAATTTTGCTTGAAATTCAAACTTGAACTAAGTATTTCTAAGTTTATCACCAAAGCTTATACTTCAACTCTGGGTATCTGAGTTTGTTTGGGAGAGTTCGTCTTCATCTAGAAATCCAGACGTGAACTCGGAAATTCTGAATTTGTCTCGGAATTTCCACCTTTATCACGTTTATCACACTCGAGTTTCCGAATTTATCCCAAAATTCACGACTTAATTTCGAAAATACAATCTTCTGAGTCTATCTGGGGAATTCAAGCTTCATCTTTCAACTATAGGACTTAATTCTTCCTGGATCAGACTCAAAATTTTCAACTACATTTCGGAATTTCCGAGCATGCGTATCTCGAAATTTAGATCTTGACTAGTAGATTCTGAAATTATCTCGAATATTCCGAGTGTATTTCAGAAATATCGAGCTCAACCCGGAAATTTTTTGATGATCTCGGAAATTCAGATTTAAATTCGGATTCCCGTGTTTATCGTACTGAGAACTTCCAACTTTATTTTATAATTCAGTCTTGCATTCAGGAATTCCGCCCTTATCAAACTCCGTGAATTTACTGACCCTCGGGAATTCCAACGTTACATCGAAATTTCCGACTCCATCTTGGAGATATAAACTACACTCTGAATCAATGAGTCAGTGGGTAGTATTAATAAAAAATAAGCTTAATCATTTGCTCAGGTTTTTGAGGAGTTGCTTAGCAGACTTTCCCAAGCAACGCCTATGAAATCCAAGCAAATGCTTATGCTTATTTTTTATTATTACTACCCCATAAGGGGCATTTCGATTTCATCTTGGAATTAAGATATTAACAATTTTCAATGTATCTTGGAATTTTCGTCTTTATCAAATTCCAAACTTTTATTGAATATCGGGAGGTTCGAACTACCCTTGAAATTCAGACTTGAATTCTCAATTTCTCAGTTTTGTTCAGAACTTCAGACTTGAACACTGAATCTCTGATTTTGTTTTTAAAATTTCGACTTTATCTAGAGATTCAGAATTTAACTTTGGATTCATCTCGGAACTTCGATCAAACTCTGAGCTTTTGACTTCATCTTGGAATCAAGTCCTAGCTTCGGATAAAGTTCCAAGTCTAACTGAGGGATTTCGACTTTACCAATAATAATTTTCAACATACTCTCAGAAATGCAGACTATTGCTCGGAATTAAACTCAGAACTTCCGGTTTGTCGCGGAAGTTCCTATTTCAACCCGAAAATTCCAAGACTGTGTTGAATTATCAGACTATCATTTTAGTTCATTACGTTCAGAAACTACGCCTTTCTGAAACTCAGAATGTCAGACTCCATATCGAGAATTTCGAGCTTATATCGGAATTTCCGAACCCACTTATCTGGGGGAACTTATGCCGAAAATTCATTCCTAGATGAATGAGTACATCAGGGGTATTCCGAGTAACTCTTGAAATTCAGGTCGTAACACGAAGATTGTGAATTTATTTTGGAACTATGGAATTTATCAAACTCAGAATTTCCAAATGTTTCTCGAGAATTCCTTTGGCTCGAAATGTAAACTTGAAGTAATCAATTATTTATACCGGGTGATCATTTAAAAACTATCCATCTGCAATAACTCCCGATTCCTAGTCCATATTTCTTTGAGCAAGAATAGGTCGATTTTTATATAGAGGAGGACATCTGAAACATACATTGGCCAATTTCTATTTTCAGCCCCCTCGCCCCCACTCACCCCAACTTTGAAATTTCAAATGACACCACCTACCTTGCGATATATCAAATTGGAGGGAATTGAATTTTCTTTCTGAAAAAAATATATTTTTCAAATTTTTAACCCCACCCCTTTTTTCCTAAAAATCGTGTAAGTGTCCCATTCAATATTCTGGACTCCCCGATTCTCTACAGTTCAGTCAACATCGTGAAAAACATCGAAGAAGAGAATTTTTGGTGAAAAAGAGTGCCACCCTAATTCATTCCATTGCTCCCCCCCCACCTCAACTTCGAAATTCAAAGAAACATTACCTTCTTTGTGATACAATTGAAGGGAATTGAATTCTCTTTTTGAAAACAAGTTTGTAGAAATTTTCAACCCCTCTCTCATTAAATTGGACATTTGGAGTATTTTAGGAGGGAAACAAGGGATTTTGAAAATTTTGAAAAAAAATTTCCAGGAAAGGAATTCAATCTCCTTTAATTTGTTGTATCACAAAGTAGGTATTGTCGTTTTGGATTTTTAAGGTGAGGTAGGGAGAGCGAAGGGGTGAATTTGGGTTGCACTTTTTCCATAGAAAATTTTCTCTTCCGATGCTGTGTGGGATGACGTTGACTGCATTGACGAGAATTGAGAGGTCAAGAATATTAAATTGGACACTCAAAAAATTTTGAGAGGAAGGGGGGTGGGGTTGAAAATCTTATAAATATTTTTTCAGAAAGATAATTGAATTATGTTCAATTTGATGTATCGCAAAATAGGTAGTGTCGTTTGAAATTTCAAAGTTGGGGTGGGTGGGGGCAAGAGGGCTGAAAATAGAAATTCGCCAATGTATGTTTCGGATGTCCCTCTCGATATAAAAATCGACCTGTTTTTGCTCGTAGACATTTTCATTAGAAATCGGGAGCTATTGGCAGGTGGATAGTTTTCAAATGATCACCCGGTATAATTAAATAATCGAATAATTTTGAGTTCATTTCCGAAGCTTTAACTCCAACTCTGAATATCTAAGTTAGCTTGGAGAGTTTCGACTTTATTCAGAAATCTAGACTTGAACTCTAAAATTCTGAATGTCTGAATACATTCGGGATTCCCACCCATTACTTATATCAAATCAAACTCAGAGTTTCCAACTTTATCTCACAATTTACGATTCAATCTTGAAAATTCAATTTTCTGAGTTTATCTGGGGAGTTCAAGCTTTACCTTGGGACCATAGGACTGAATTCCCCTTTGATCAGACTCAGAATTTTCAACTTTATCTCGGAATTTCCGAACTTATCTCGGATCGGAATTCAAATTTAATTTGTCAATAATGATTTTTTTTTGGAATTTGCCCACCTTGGCACCCTGCAGGTACAGGGTTAAATCTTTTTTCCAATGTTTTTAATCTTCATCACAAAGACCATCTCTGGCTCTGTTACTAGCCTATAATCTCATTCAAAATATAAATATGTCACATTCCTCAAACTGCTTCAGCAGAAGATACAGGGTGAAACCTACTCTATCTGTTTAATTCTTCCCGGGGTGAAATTATTTCAGAAATAATATTATCTGGTTAACTGAAAAGCCAAAAGTCTTCCGTAAGCCGCATTGAAATGTCACATTTCTACAATCACTTCGACTAATATATAGGATAAAACACATATTTTTGTTTTCACTTTTGCTATGCAAGGAGTTGCTAGGGAAATTTTCTTTAGCAACTCTTCGCACAACCAAAATGGCGAAAATGCTCAGTGCCATAGTAGTTGGTCGGTAGTTGCAGTGATTGCAGAAATGAACATTTTTGAAATGTTTTGCTGGAAACTTCAAGCTTTCCAGTGGAACTGATAAGATAGATTATCATCCGAAATAATGTGACCCAGAAAAAATAAAAAGTAAGAAGGGTGTTCAAGTTGAACAGGTGGCGACTAGTTAATCATATAGCAAAAAACCGTTCGAGAATTACTTTCTTAAAGCCAAAAATCTAATTCAAATATTCGACGAGTAGAAGTAGACGCTACTACTACCATTTTGACGAAGTTGCAATGGAAAGTTTTCTTGGCAACTCCTCCAAATCACTGGCGTCGAAAAAAGATTGACGTGGTGCTCGAGGTAGCACTGTTATTTAAAAAATCTAGACAAAGCCAATAATGACAATACTAATGGCGATTATCACTGTGCCGACATCTCCATCTTTCCCAAAAAATGTGGGGATTACATGCTTACTCCACTTAAATGCTATCTCCTTCAATAATCGTGCACTCCCACATTTCCTTCCCGGACGAAAGACGAAAACGACCCCGTTTCGAATCGTTGTAGAAATAAAGAGAAATGAACTTCTGCAGCCGAGGGATTGAAAAGATGTAGCTTTGGAGAAAGAGAAGCTTCTGATGGGAAATTATCAATCGCCGCTATCTTTCCGGGACAAAAGAGCGCGGATCAGTAGCTTTGTTCCTTTAGCCGACATTAACAACGGCCGAGATTTTCCACGCCCGGAATTAATTCTCACGCTCGCTGATAATCCGGAGCCGGAGAATTCTTGCGAAAAAAATGTACCGACCTGAAGCATGACTTCAGAGGTTGAAAGAAATTGCCATTTGTCTTTTGTTATTATCGGTTTTACTTGAATGTTTCGAATCAAAAACAAACATTTCCATTTTCCGACTGTTCGGGGCAGGTTTCTTGTAACTTTCCGCGGAAAACTTGGTGTAAGGAGAATAAACACCGGCTTAACATTGTTGGTAAATAATGGAGCGATGCCGTTATGCAAATTTGAGACGTTGGAGCTTCAACTTTGGCGTTTTACTGGAACGTTTTCAGTTGGTGTCTGAGAGCTTGCAGCGAACTAACTTTTGCACTATTTGAGTTTGAGAAATGTTTTCTATTTTTTTCTCTTTAGTCAAGTTTTCTAGATCTTTCTACTGGACTTCAACAGGTTTAAGCTCATTCGAAGATTGTCTTGTGCAAAGCGCAAACAAAAATAAACATTCAGGAAATTGGGTTTCCAGCATTTTTATTTTGAGCACAAGGAATGTACAGTAGGTACAATTACTACGGATTGTGTATGTGAGATTTCCCCTACATTACAATAGCGATGTGTTGCTTTTGTGCTTGGATTTACCAAGTATTACATTTCTGACTGGCGTGCTTTGTATGAAGCCACGTACATCGAGAAATTAATGAATTCAGCTGGACGTCGGTGTCCGAATATCAAAATTGGCTTTGATCAAACGTACGTTGTACACGTCACAGCCTGCCTCAATTAGGAATTCCTTTGCTTACGCGATATTTTCACTATTTTGTTGACAGATTCATTTGGTACCATAATTGTTTTTCAGTTGCATGCCTGCATATACAACAATGCACAAAATGAAATTTCCAACAGAGTTTTAATGCGACACACGAGCCAATTACGTCCATGCGAAAAGTTCCACATGGCCGATGAAAATTCTGCTCCGTGGAAATTCATTATTTTTCGTACCCTATATACAAACTATTTCATACTCTTCTTATTTTAGCCCGGGATGCCTGTCTGTGTTGCTGTGTACCTTCCCTCTGGCATTCGCTCTTATTCATACATTTTCGCGTTTAAAAATGCACGGAGCAACTCGAGGGCGCGAATATTAGAAAATGGGAAAATGGAAACATAACGTATTCCCTACTACCGCCCTCCTCGCCCTAGATCATTGCGAAACACGTTCATATTCTCTTGTCTTCCCTGTACGGCAACTTTTTTCTTCCAGTCGCAGTGTGATTTTCCTGTCAGGAAACCAATACCTGATGCCTACGCACAAGGCTACACATACACAACCTGCACAACACCAAATTTAATTTGTCTTCGCATAAATCACTGGGGAGCGGTTTTTGAAACGGCTTTACCCGAGCTGAACGTTATTATTAACTCATAAATACAGTTGGGAGGCTTTACGAGTAGGATCGATTGGATTATTCAGCTTTACTTAATAATAATTGTCACCAAGAAAGCAGAAAGCAGTGCTTGCTGCTCCAGCATTCCAGGAAAGCGTTTCAGTCCATTTAAAGTGTAGGTACCTATCTTCTGATTGCAAAATTCGAAACAAAGCATAGCTTTATTATAATCGCACGGCTATAAGAACAGCAGAGCATCGAAGGAAAGCAGCAGCAGCAGTGGAAAGTAACCGGGCGGAAAATAGTGCTTACGTGACCCATTTCCAATGGCATCAGCCGGGCTCTGGTTTTCTCGTCTTATTAACCTCAAATTACTCGGAAATTTCTGCAGAACGTACACTGACGACCGTCACCACGACTGGCTTAATTAAAAATATGCTCGTGGCTCGTGGCATAAACTGAAGTGAAGGAGAAAAGGAGTGAGCTACGCACCTTGCAGCCGGACTTGTTATCGTAGCTGGCAGACTTCAGGCGGAGGGTTGTTTACCTAATCCTGTATTCTTTGGACGCACCTAGAACATCCCACCCTTGAGAACTTTATTTGGGATAGTGTTAGCAGTTGTATAGTGTTGATTTGTCTTTTGGTGATGGTCGGGAGAAAAATCGAGACGTAGTCGGGTTTTAGCAACTAATCACGAGGTGAACATGGAAAGTGTTTTAGAGGGGGAACAACTGATGGGAATAATATCGGATAGGGGATGTAATTTTACATTTGCTGATTGAGTAGACGGTGCGATTAGGTGAGACATATAAGGTAGGTATTAACTTATCATTGAACCAACCTTCATACTTAATCATTCCTGCTCGCTTTAACTTACGTCCAGGCCTGAGGTAATCAAATAGACATGAAAATTCAATATTGTTACGAATTTGCGTTGTAGTGCATCCTGGTCACGGCACCATTATGTAGTGTATCCATGGTCCAGCGGGGCACCACTCTGTAATGTACCAAGGTCTTGGCACCACTTCTGTAGTGTATCCTGGTTTTCGGGATCATTTCTGTAGTGTGACCCCGTTTTTCGATGCTGGCAGTGATCTTCGTTGTTTCTTCCCTTCCCCACGTCGTTTAAATTTTACCTACGTTGTGTTGAGTTCTTACTCGAGATGATTCTTGATTCTTGAATGAAACGCGAATGAAATGCAAGCAAAATGAATGTTTTATTGGAAATCAATGGCAAAGTTTTTGGATGAATTTGTTTCTTTTCTCAAAACACCCAACAACAAGGAATTGACAGTGATAAATTGACACAACAAGAATGAAAAACAACAGAACACAAACAAATGAAACAAGAAAAATCATCACAAATTATTCAGACAATGCAGGAATTTACAACAATAAAATGAACACAAAATCAGATCAACAAAACAAAACAAGAAATCATGGAACATGTCAAACTGTCAATTTAATCGCAATGGAAGAGTGACGTATTCGCTGACAGGCACACATGGGAAGAACACGTCAAAGAAACCCCCGCGTATAGCCTGGTTAACTGCTGACATCCCTTCCCAAATGATCTGAACAAAGTCGAGTGTGAATGAGTCATGATGAAATGACAGAAAAGTCACTCCAGTGATGCATTGATCAAGTCAGCGTGAATCGGTGCTTGAACCTCTTTGAAACGTTTGCTTTGTTTACAAGTTATTTACTTAACAACAAAAGGAAACTCGCTTGCTTACGATTTGGAGAAAACTTTACGCTCAACAATCAATAATACACTTTACAAACAAAAGAAGTCAAATTGATAGATGAATAAACAATGAAGAAACGATCGGTAAACAAGTAAATAAATCAGTAAGAAACAAATGATAAGCAATGGTGTAGATGGATAAACAAGAAACAAATCAGAGATAAACAGGTAAATGAATATAAAAAAACAGGTGAGAGATAAATAAGTAGAGAATTTGAAAGTTGGTCATACTCTTTGTAAGCAATTGGAAGAAAGAAGTATCTGTAACGCATTCGCCTGAAATTCCCCAGAAGTTACCCATCAAAAAACCCCCCCGATACATACTTACATTCAAAACAGAACAATGGTTAGTAAACAGTAATCACATACAAGAAATAACAGTGAATACAAGACAATCGACTCGAGCCAACCTGTGGCCCTCTCTTCGTCGTTATACATAACTTCCCCCCCAAATAAGAAAAGGTTAGTAGATTCAACAAGGCAGATTCATACAAGTGGAGGACCCCCCCCAGGACACGGAGAAGCGGCAAGTCTCTCTTTCCTTTCTTTACTCTCATGTATAACTCGACAATGAACAATGAAATGTGAATGAATCATAAAAAGTACTGTTCTCTACTTAGCGGTTGAGTTTGGCGTAGTGGAGTTTCTTTTTGTCGTCTTACTGTTTGTGACGTAACTTGTCTAAAAAAACAATCAATGAAACCTCGAAGTACGCGCGATAGCGCGGCCTTGAGGTCGAGTCATGAGTGCGCAAAAAGCACACCCACTAGATTTACGGCTTTTGCCATCAATATTAAGATCATTTGGGAGTAGATAAATTACAAAAACTCAAAGCAGTGCGAAGCACCTTGATTTCAAAGAGGAAAACGGCGGGTTATGCAAGTCCGTTGAGAACAAAGAGAACAAAGCATTTCGTGTTATGTACAATAATTTCGCGGACAAAATAGGTATCGAAATGCATGATTTGGTGAGTGGGTGGAAGCCAAAATTACGATACAATAATCAAAGAAAGACCGACCTTGAATTAGAAGAAAACGACGCACAGTTGCACTGAAAAATCACGTGTTCTTCACCACAGCTGATTCTCTTCTCTGTCTGCCCGCGGCTGCCGCTCGCCCGGCTTGCCTAGCGCAGCGCCATCTCCCTCTCCTATCGGCAAACGCTACGAACGTCAACGACCGTCCCTACTTCAGGTACCAACGTACAAACAAATCAGAGGGGGAATACCACAGCGTTGGATTTTTGAATAACTGAGAGACAAACTTTCAAACAGATGATACTCTATCGCTGATGCTTACTAACTACCAATTCACAAATCACATAAATTATCGGACTTATTCATCTCACTCCTCTGTGTTCGCGCCGTGTCTCTAATTTCAACTCTGTTTCACGATATGAATCGCTATTTCACGTACCTACCAGCTTCTGCATTCCGGAATTTCCGAACTTCTTCCGGGGAAGTCTCGTCGCGAAGGTCCTCGTCGTTCCCTTTCCGGCAAGTTTTCGATGCACGGGTCCCCCGCCAATTTTACAGGTGTTTGTCTCATTCATCCGTCGTACACTTCAAGACTTAGGCATAGATATTTGTTAGGCTAAACGATGCTCGTTACGTTACTTGTCTACGATGGACATCAAAACATCGTACTGGCAAGTTGAAGTAGGGTAGGAGTCCCAAGCGTTGAACGCTTTGATCCAAACGGACCGAAGTGAGCCCACTCCAGACAATTACCATATTCACACTCAAGCTGTAAGCGGGTGGTGAGTACAAAAGAATGAAACGAGAGCATGGTACCAGTCGTGTATTTCACATACGAAAAATTACACAATTTACAACAACGCCCGCTGAGCAAGGTTCAGGGCACGGGAATGGAAACTTTTCGTTTCAAAACGCAAACAATACCGGCATAAGGCCTCCTACGAACTAGCCCGGAGAGAGTAGACGACCCTTCCAGTTGACGGGGCGTAAGGCCACCGCAAGGTGAACAGTCATTACAAATTCAACACTGGGTGTCGGATCTACTGATTGCTAGCTCTCTAGTGAGTAGAATAGTTTGGAAATGACTTCCCTGTGGCCGACGTGTGATGCTAAATCGCTCCCATCTTCGCTTTGAAAAGAAAGAACAGAAAATGGGATACCAGAGTGCGACTAATCGTTCCGAAAGATCATAGAGCTGTTTGTTGCTGCCCCAATTCATTCATTCATATGTGGCGTTACAGTCCGTTCAGGACCTGAGCCCTCTCTACTAAAGCTTTCCATTCTTGTCTGCTTCTTGCTATTCGTTTCCAGTCTGTCTTCCCGGTTCTGCTTGCACACTCTTCTACGGTGTCCCACCATTGTTGTCTCGGTTTTCCTCTTGTTCTTACTTCCTCAACTTTCGTTTCCAAAAGTCTTTTCACCATTCTCTCATCTCCCATTCACAGGACATGCCCAGCCCATCTTAACACTGCTTCTCTTACTGTCGTCATCACATCACCGTCCTCATACTTATCATACAGCTCGAAATTGTATCTTATCCTGATGCTTCCATCTTCTTCTTTACAAGGACCGAATATCTTCCTTAAAATCCTTCTCTCGAATTTCCGTAGCCTATTTTCGTCACTCTTTGTTGATCCCCATGTTTCAGCTCCGTATAGTAAGACTGGTTTTATCATTGTCTTATAGATCTTGATTTTTGTTTTTCTGCTTATCGTTTTTGACTTGAATAACTATTGCCTGCAATGCGAAGTAGCTCCTGTTGTCCAGCAAAATTCTTCTGGTGATCTCTTTGGATATTTCATTTTCGTCAGTTATCAGTGTTCCCAAATATATAAACTCTTTCACTCTTTCAAATGCATATCTTCCCAATTTCACTTCCTCCTCACTTTCTTTCTTAAACTTCGCCAGCCTCAGTTTCATGAATGTTGTCTTCTCTGTGTTTATTTCCAGCCTCACTTTTCTTGCTTCATCTTCCATCGCTTCAAACGTTTCCTTCAGTTGTTTTCAATTTCTGCTCAGTATAACCAGATCGTCCGCGTATGCCAAAACCTGATTTGATTTAATTAAGATTGTCCCGCCACCAATCAAATTCGCTTTTCTCATAACTTTCTCCAGTACTGAATTGAACAGCAGCGTGGACAATAGGTCACCCTGTCTAAGACCACTCTCAATCTTGAAACACTCCGACATTGATCCCTGTATCTGAACCCTGCTCTCCGTTTCCCTCAAAGTCAGCATTATCATCCTAATGATCTTTTGTGGTATCTTGAAATCTTCCAAGCTTCTTTTATCTTCCAGTCTATGTATCCTATCGTAGGCTTGTCTAAAGTCGATGAACAGCATCTCTATCCCGATGTTGTATTCTCTACACTTTTCTAATATAACTCGCAGTTAGGATATCTGATCTATGGTCGATCTATTTGCCCTGAAACCACCTTGGTATTCGCTGATTTCTTGTTCTGTGTATACCGTTAGTCGATTATACAATATGATGGCTAGTATCTTATACATAACTGATAGCAGCGTTATCCCTCTATAGTTTCGACAGTCTGTCCTGTCACCTTTCTTGTGAAATGGGCAGATTACTCCTATTTTCCATTTTTTCAGGTAAGTTTTCTGCGTTCCAAATTTTCGTTAATAGGTGATGTATATACAGGGTGATTCATGAGTGACCTTACATAGGCTAATGGGAGATAGAGGACTTCGAGGCGAGTCAGGATCCACTGAGGAAATTTTGTTTTCTCCATTGGTTACGAAGATATAGGGTGTTTTATGTGTTTCGTGTAAAACTTTGATCAGCGATATTTTTGAAACAGCTGAAGATATTGTGTTGAAATTTACCAGTAATATTTCTCTGCTGGAACTTATCCAGAAGTCATACCGGGTGAGTCAAAATCCAGGGTCGGAATTGAAAAAATGTCCCCTTTTTTTGTTTGATCAAAAAGTACATTTTCTGACCGCTTTTCTGAAAAACTGTTATCGGATTCGAAAAGCTAAGGAAAAATGCTTCAAGAATCACTCTTCAGTTCAGATGGCACACCTTGACCGTTTCGACAAAAAAATTAAAAGTAATATTTGTGGGTAAGTTTCCATTTTAGAACAAAGCAGAAAAGTTTTGGGATGTTTAAACTCAATCTGGTGGGATAAAAATTTAACCAACAAAACAAAAAAATATATTGGGAAAATGCTGGTAGAATCGGTGCTTCTTTATGGTGCAGAGATTTGGACTGTTAACGCGGAATACCACAGAAAAATAAATGCAGTTGAGATGGACTATTTGAGAAGAGGTGCAAGGGTATCGAGGTTACAACACATACGGAATGAAGAAATAAGAAGAAGAATGGAAGCAGAGGAACAAACGATCATTGATAGGGTAGAACATAAGGGTTTGAGATGGTTTGGACATGTCAAAAGAATGGAAGACGGGAGATGGCCACTGGAGATGATGAGTTGGAAAGCGCCAGGAAGGAGATCGGTTGGACGTCCAAAAACTACATGGAGAGATGGGATAAACAGAGCGATGGAGAAGCGAGGATTGAGTGAAGAGGATGCAGAAGATAGGAATTATTGGCGGGCGAGCACGGGCATACAATAATTTGTAAAAAACCCGAAATATATATATAAGTTTCCATTTTTGACCGGACATAATCGACTCATTGTTTGATTGAATTCATTAAAATTCATTTTTTAGCTTGTCTCTGTGGAACAGAAGGGCTTGGTAGTAAGAAAAATTCCATAGCCGGAAATTTTTTTTGACGATCAAATCGAGTCTAATTTTGGTTTCGCTCTCGATTTTATCATAAAAAAAAATTGTCAGCTCTGACATTTTTTTTCCAACCAAGCCCTTCTATTCAACAGAGACAAGCCAAAAAATGAATTTTAATAAATTCGATCAAACAATGAGTCGATTATGTCCGGTCGAAAATGGGAATTCACCCACAAATTTTACTTTTAATTTTATTGTCGAAACGGTTTAGGTGTGCCATCTAAATTGAAAAGTGATTCTTGAAGCATTTTTTCTTAGCTTTTTGAATCCGATAGCAGTTTTTTAGAAAAGCGGTCAGAAAATGTACTTTTTGATGAAACAAAAAAGGGGCACCTTTTTTCTAGCCCGGCCCTGGATTTTGACTTACCCGGTATGGCTTCGGGATAAGTTCCAACAGAGAAATATTACTGGTGAATTTCAACAAAACACCTTTGGCCGTTTCAGAAATATCGCTTATCAAAGTTTCGTACGAAACACACAAAACACCCTGTATCTTCGTAACCATCGGAGAAAATAAAATTTCTTCAGTGGATCCTGACTCGCCTCGAAGTCCTCTATCTCCCATAAGCCTATGTAAGGTCACTCATGAATCACCCTGTATGTATTTCCACAAGCTATAGGACCTCCTATTTTCATCATCTCTGCTGTTATATTATCTAATCCATGGGGATTTATTGTTTTTCAGTTTATTTATTGCCTGTCCTGTGTTATCCCTTCATAATTTGGAGCTTCACTTGCGTTATTCTCTATCTCTTTTTCTTTTTGTCCTTTTGCTACTTCTGGTGATTGCTCATCTAATACAATCATTCCGCCTTCACCCTTCAAGAGTTCTTCGAAATATTCAGCCCATCTGGTTGTTTTATCTTGTGGGTTGTTGATCAGGTTCCCCTCCTTATCCCGATACGCTCCTGTTTGTGGCTTGAATCCTGTTTTTACATTTTTTGCTTCGCGGTAAAACTTTCTGGTCTGTTTTCTGTGCTCTCTTCTTCAAGTTTTTCGGCTCTTTTTTTTCGCATTGGCGTTTTTTCCTTCTCAAAAGTTTATTCGTTTCCCTTCTGCTGCTTTGCCATTCATCCATTGCTTCCGTTGTCTTCGTCTGTAACCATTTCAGTCTCTTATCATTCCTTTCTGATATCTTTTGCAAGCACTCCGCGCGTCAAACCATTCTTTGCGTAATCTTTTTTCTTCCTTTCCAATGATATTTCCCGATGTTTTGTTCAAGATATTTTTAAGTTTGTCCCAGGACCGGCCAATCTCCATCATCTCTTCTTCTTTTACCTCTTGCAATTGTTTCTTGATTGAGATCTGCCATTGTCCCCGGATTTGTTCATCTTCCAACCTTTTCATGTTCCATTTTTCTGGTCTTTTTTGTGCCTTTCTTTGATTCAGTTAAGTTTTAACTTTGAGCCGTGCTTTAACGAGAAAATTATCGGTGTCGTATGCAGCTCCCCTCATTGATCTAACATCCATCAAACTGCTAAGATGTCTTCCGTTTATCAGGATGTGATCTATTTGATTGGTTGTTTTACTGTCAGGTGACACCCAGGTACTTTTATGCATATTCTTATGAGCAAATGGCAAACTCTATTACCGATACCCTGAACCCGTTATCGTTTGATTCTGTATGCAAGCTTTGTTTTCCTAATTCCTACTACTTCTGTGAATTGCTGCTCTCTTCCTATCTTTGCATTGAAATCTTCTAGTACCACCTTGATGTCGTGCTTTGGGATCCCGTCGTACACTCTCTCCAACTCGGTATAAGACTTTTCCTTTTCTATTTCTTCCTTATCCTCTGTTGGAGCGTGCACATCTTAATTTTATTGTCCACCACAAAGCCCACTCCAAAATTGCTCTTCTTCGCTGCAGTATAATATATAGTTCCCCTGGGTGTCTCCAGGTTTTCTCCGTCAGGCCATCTCACTTCCTGTAACGCCACTATCGCTATTTTCAACTTTTACATTTCATCCATCAACATCCGTAGCGCGCCAGGTTTCAAGAGGCTCCGGATATTCCATGTTCCAAATAATGAATTTTTTGTCCTTTTCGTTTGCTGTGGTCGTCTGTTTGATCCGTTCGGGTTTTTCCAAGGCTTCAGTATTTGGTTCCATAACTTGTAAAGTTTTACGGGAACGGGTAGTTGGCCCGTTGCTCAACCCTCCTCTTTTATCCGGGCTTGGGATCGACTATGACAGTCACTGAACCACTCAATCCGTCCAGCAACTGGCAGAGGCAGAGTTTACGATAGTTACATGTTGAATTTAAAAATATGCAAACACTTGATCACTTCCCATCTGTTCAATGCTTCACCTAGAGAAAAAAAAATCGGGAAATATTATGCATTCAGCTTTTATTTGCAACAAAGCAGACCTTGGAATTTTGTTTTTACGTTTTTTTAATTAAAAATACCCAGACATTTCAGCTATTACAGCTGCCAGTCAGTGTCAGTGTTAGTACTCTGTCAGCTATACCAGCTGATATGAAGCAATGTTGTCATTCCCCTTGCCGCTTAATTTTTGTGCTCACATCAGGGTAGGTGCTCACTGTGTTTGATAAAAAAAGCCTGATGTTTCTGACAGTTTCTGATGTCAAAGCAGTTACACACTTGGTGTAAGATGGATTTTGATCTTTGGGTGTGGTTGAAGGAAGATTGGAATAACGTGAGAATATATTTTTGAAGATCACCAGATATGAAAGCTGTTATTCTGCCTACACACATTTTGTTAAACTCCTTTCTTCAGTATTTTTTGGCTAGCTACCTACAATGCTCAGTAAAGCTAGCAGTGGAATGAAAAAATCAATGAAGATGAAAACGGAGCGAGGACCTAGCTGATAAAAGTCCGTTCCAGACAGGATGGCTGAAAAGAAACTAAGAAGCTTGTTCGATCATATTGCGAGCTCAACTGATGGACAGTCCCTACCTATCTCCACAAATTTCCGGAGTCCGAAATGTTCCGAGTTCAAGTACCTTGTTTCTAAAAGTACCCACCCTAATAAAAATTAATAGGCCAGAGCCATCATTCGTTTCAATTCTAACGTCTTCACTTTTATTGTTATTGGTAGATGCCAGTACCAGATCGATCTCTATCAACTGAAAGAAACACGGTTTTCATGACACAGCTTCCTCCTTGTTAAATACAGCCAAATTTTAAATTTCTCTTCTCACTTTGTATAGACCGGAGAAGTGATGACGTCACAACATGGCAACATGGCCGGCGGTTGACATTTTCTGGAGGCCAACGTCACATGAACGTGACGTTTCTATGTTTGGTTGTGTTTGGCATAAAAGTCACAAAAGTCAGTGCAAAATGGCAGTGAGCATTGCTGAAATTGCCAGCCTAAGAAACAGCCAGCGTCATACAGGCGGACTTGGTTGCAAAGAGGCCAGACATAGCCCAACTCATTGACAGAGAGCTGCGCAAAGCTGCACTCAGAATCACCAGTGCCTACAGAACGGTTCCGCATGATGCAGCACGAGCTCTATCGGGTATCCCACCCTCCGCCCTGATGCTTTCGATTAGAGGAAACAAGCCTAGGAGTGCCCACCAGCAAACCTGAAAGCAGAAACAAGGCCAGAGAGCAGTTCGTCGAGCAGTGGCAACGGCAGTGGAACGCCTTGGTTCAAAGTTGGATGAAAGAAATACTGGGGAGCCTCAAAAGCCTCAGCGCCAGGACAACGCGGAACACGCTCGTTTTCATTGTAACGGTCCATCAAGGCAGCGAGAAGACCTCGAACAAAAACTGGGCAGGAGAATCGCCGTCGACAATCTCGTTCATGAGATGCTCAGAGGCAAAGAGCAATGGATCGCAGTTTATAGTTAGCAGTTTTTAGTTTATAGCAATATAGTTTGATTTCCTCCACCTGATATAGCCCAAAATATGAATCTTTTTTGGTTTATCCATTTCCGTTATTTACCTTCGCAAAAATTTGACAAACACATGACAAACACAAACAGAGAAACGTCAAGTGCATGCCACGTGCCGTGCATCCCACGGTCATGTCACGTTTGACGTTGGCCTCCAGAAAATGTCAACCGCCGGCCATGTTGCCATGTTGTGACGTCACACTTCTTCGGTCTATAGCACCGCCTGTACAACTTCGTTTGTTCCATATGTAGAATGAGGAAGAACTTCTCCACTACGCTTGAAGAATGACAAGCGGTTAATAGTCTATGTCATTCGGACATTCAATCAATCAGAAATGAACTTGCAACACTGTTCTGGATTTTGAAGTAAAGCGATAACCCCAGAAAATAATGCATAACCCAAACTGTGGCACTCCACTGACAGCGCTTCTACAGAGTGGAATCTGTCAAACTAGGCTCGCCTGCTTTGTTGCAAATAAAAGCTGAATGCATAATATGTACCTACAGAATTTTATTTTTGGAAAGATCCATTTTCTGGAAGAAATTTCCTAGTGATGTGATTCAAGGTACAGCCGCTGAACGAGAAAATTGACGATCATCCAATTTTTTTGAGCAAACACGGAACCAATAGGTATGGAAAAAGCCCAAGAAGGGTGAAAATCGTTTCAAAACTACAACAAACTGCAAAAAAGTTGAAATCGTTCAAGAAGAAGAATTCACAGGTGAGAAGATCTTCAATTCGTCAGCATAGAAAAGGAACGAGCTCCTGAGGCTCAGCGCAATGTCATTTATGAAAATGATGGAAAGGAGGGGACCCAGCACAGATCCCTGCGGGACCCCCGACAAAACTCGGAACTGTGACCGGAAACCCTCACAAATTGCTTTCGACCGACCAGATAGGACCTGAACAGTCTGACCAGATTGGGGGAAAACCCCAGATTTTCCAATTTCCTCAAGAGTACGTCGTGGTTTATGCGATCGAAAGCCTTTGAGAAATCGGTGTAGATGACATCGGCTTGCTTACGCTTGCTCATACAATCAGATATAAATTGCGTTTGCTCCATCAAGTTCATGACCGTTGACTTTCCCTTTATAAAACCGTGTTGCTCGCTTACTATTTTCTGTTCAACAAACCCCGAGATAACCCTATGTAGACAAATCTCGAACACCTTGCTGACGTTGATCATGATAGCGATCGGTCTGTGGTTCTCAGCGCAATTCCTAGGGCCGCTCTTGTGAATAGGGCACAACCTAGAGCTTTTCCATGATTCGGGGAAGGTAGAGGAAGCAAGAGCTCTGTTGAAGACCAGTTAGTTGCAGGATGTGAGCAAGGGCAGAACGACAGTCCCTTAACAGATATGACGGAATGAGGTCCGGCCTGACAGCATTACCAACCTTCAGCTTAACCAAGGCGGCCACGACGTCACTTTCTCTGGAAGTGGTGAGGCAAAGGTAGTCAGTCGACCCCAGGTCGCCACAGGAGTAAGCCGGATTCTTACTGCTCGCGTAGACACCTGAGAAATAACGTGCGAAGCAGTTGACAACATCACGGGGATTACTGTAAGATTTACCTTGGTGCAAAACCTCACTGGGCATGCCCGACCGACCCTTTTTGCTCGCGATATGTCGCCAGAACTTCCTTTAATAGGTATTACCCTCGATCCGGGACAAGTAAATATATGGCGTGAGCAACTCTAATGTCACGCTGAAGAGCCGCCCGCGGAGCCCTTAGTCTCGGAAGCGCAGGAACGTCCTCAGACGCTGGGGCGCGTCTCAACCTCGCCTTCAACTTCACGCGTTTTCTTATGCTACCATCGAACCGTAGATGCTACTTACTTTTTCTTGACTTTGACTTGCGTACATAGACGACAAAGATGGAGTAGAGAGTATCGTAGAACGCCTCAAACGTCCTATCGACATCAGTCGAGCGCTCAAGCCCCGACCAATCACAGCTGGCGATAGCCTTATACAAGCCCAAGAAGTCAGCCCTAAGAAATATGTAGTTGAAGTCACAGGGACTTCTAGAAATTTTCCTGGCGCGCGGAATACTGGTGGCAAGTCTTATCTCAAAAGCTGGATGGTGATTATCCTCGGTCAGAAAGGGGGCGTCACACCCGATCACAGTAGAGGAAACCGTCGAGAATACAAGATCCCCGGCGGGGATCGAACTCGCGACCTCTGGAGTGGTAGTCGACCGCGCTGACCACCACATCACAAGCTCCTCTCAAATTGAGTGAACTCTGCATAATTCAATGGATTGTTCTGCTCTAGCTGAAATATTGGACAAACAATAACGTAGATGAAAACAAATGGATGTTTGCACATTTTTGAATTTCGAATTTGGAGTACCGACTTTGAACGTAAAGAAAATTAAAGGCGAAGCTTGGAATACAATATGACAAAGGCCATTGATGTACCTTCAAAAGCGTAAGAGGGACCCGCGCCATCGACTCCGGCGAGAAATAATGGCGTTACAGTCATTTGAACACGGCGCTGCTATTTGTTCTCTAAAATCAGCATAAAAACTCCTGGGCATTTTTGGGATGTTTTGTGTACTTTGGAATATAGCACCTAGATTACCTTTTCAGGAAGATTGGTGATGTGTGGTGTGGGAGAAAAAACACTCTGATCGGTTCAGAGAACCAGAACAATAGGAACTTCTTGGGGATACTTGATAAATTGCTCTTATCGCTCTTGAGTGTATTGAATATTATTATTTATTGTAATTGAAGTATTACTCACATAAACAAGGGGAGAGGACCAGAAGTCTTATTTTGCGAAGCAAATCAGCTGAAGTGTGCAAAACTAAATCGAAAATAATGGAACTGAACATAGGCAATACGGCTAGGGTGTGTGGAAGATTTTTTCTTCATGAGGAGTTTAATCAAACTTGGCTATTTAATAATTCACTACAAGCCAAGTTGAATTGCCACTAAGTTGTAAAACTGATGTGTAACAAAAGTTTAATGCTTGTTTTAGTGCTGTAGTTGCAAACGACGTTTCAAACTTTTGTATTACATTCAGTGTGGTTGTTGAATAATTGTTAAACGTGGCGGTATGAAATGCTCGTCACAACCTACTCTGAAACCCACTGGTTGAACAACTAAATGGAAAATTTGGTATTCATACTAACAAAGCCTCAACTCATGTTGATAGGAAGTACCCATCTACCTAAACAACGTCTTCATAAGCTGCTCAGCCTAATTTCAGTAAGTAAAACAACTTTTTGCGAGGGTCGCTCACCTTTGTCGCGAGGACCCGTCGAAAAACTTTGCACCCAAACTGCCCTTTAAAATGTTTGAAGTCGCCATTATATCTCTCGAGCGCATAATCTCCAACCAAAATATTTACACAGCAAACTCCCAAAACACTCGCCCTCCAACTCCCAAGACCAAACTTTCCGTTTTGATTCCCGCCCCGGCCCCCGCCGGCGCGTGCCTCGCGTCCCGCCCGTCGTCCTACCTTTCGCGAGGATCGCCCTTGAAAAGTAAATTAAAGCGCAATCTGATCCGCAAGATGTGATGAGTTCGGATGAGCAGCGCCCGAGCTTTTTGTTATTCGATTTCTGAATGATTTCTTCTCTTGTTGCAGGTTGGATTGTCGCATTTGAAGGAATCGGTGGCGCCCTCGGATTCAGACCGAACGCCCGACACCCGATCTGCACTCCAGTATTATCCCTTCGCGACGGTTCTAAGGCTGCGCGTGCTGCAGGTGTGATACATTGTTAATGTGCATGTCGTCTATCAACGTCAATTTCCCCAAATCCGGCCATCCGTCGATGCGGAGTAGCGGAGTTCGCAAGACGCGCGCGAGCGGTGCGGTGTGCTTTTAGTTGGATGATGTAGATTTCTCTGATGTAGATTTTCAACCCCTTCCCACAGACGCAGAAGTAGGCAGTAACTGGTGGCTTGAGCCCTTCCTTCCGACAGTCTCCACCACACCACCCCCTTCTCTCGAAATGTAAATGGCAAAGCACAACACTGTGTTCGGATTTCAGATACTTAATAAATTCCGTCCGACTCCGCGCCGAGGAATGAGGATCACACCGCCATAATGTAATGGGCAAGTGTAACATGCAAATGGCCCATTTTATTCTCAGATTTTCGAGCCCGGCTGCAACGGAGGATATTGAATGAATTTTTATCGATATTTACGAGGCACATAACAAGCAGTGGTATAGTTATAACGGAGACAATGTTTTAGGCTGCGTTCACACTTGATACGTTCATGCTTTCCCTGATAGAAGCTCACGCAAACCGTTGATTGTAGAACGTTGTTGCAGGCATTCCAAGACAAAATCTTGGCAGCGTTCTGTAGCTATTTTTTTGCGGAATGAGATAAACTCGAATAGTTGAGAACTGGCGCGTTTTGTTCAGGAGATAATACTCGTAAAGAAGAAGAAGGATTCAGCAAATAGGTTGTTACCCTACTCTTGCCACTAAACTCCCCAGTTGGGAGAAAATACGTCAAAATGTAGCGTGACAGCGTGCGTCAACCAACGTCAACTGTCAACGTCAAGATGACGAAAGAACAAACAGTGTTACAGGTTATCCCGAGTTCTTTATTTTATCGTTTATAGACAAATCGCAAGTAAATTATTAGTGGTAGCGGTACGCAAAATGATACTGCATTTTGGAGTAGAGTAACGAAATTTTGCATGGGCGTACCTTATATACCAAAACAAGCGATTTGACCCGCAGCACTCCATATTTCGTCCCTTAGGGGGCCCATGGGGGCCCTTCAAATTTTCAAGATGCAAGAACTTTCACAGAACGATCATTGAGTATCGTCATGTGTGCCATAAAAGAAGCTTACGGGTCTATTGAAAATGTTTTCATCAATTGCCGTCGTGTCCGTTCCATTCCTCACACTTGAAAAAAAAATTCTTTGGCGGAGGTCAGAAAAATTGTTTTTAATTTTTCTTATATGCAAGGAAACGATAAATTGATATGATTTGTTGCGTCCCCAACTGAATCTCATTCCGTAAAAGGGAAATCTTCGCGGAAGACTTCCCTGGCTCTCTTGAAAACGGCGGTGTCTAAAGTGGCTTAAAAATCACCGTTTTCCTTCAAAAATCCTCACCATCGAAGAATTCGCTTTCAACTTATTGGCGAAGTAAAAGATTCTTATCTGTCTCTTTTTTTCCTTCCCTCCTCCTTTCAAAACCTCTTGTTCTTGATCATGTGGGATCTCACGTGATCCACTGACAGCTAAATGTCAGGTCTGTTTACTTTCGGCCGAGACTTGCTTTTGAGGAATAATAGAATAAAAGAGAAGAATTGAAAGGAGAGGAATAAAACGAAGTGGGAGAAAAGCAAAGATGACACAACTCGAAACAGTAAGTACCCCTTTATGCTAGAGTTCAGTGTCCTTGCCTCCTGAGGGGTGATTTGAGGAAAAAAACGCAACAAGGTGCAACGTGCAGATGAAACCGTCTCTGGTTACTAAATCGCCTTCGGGTGTGGGCCCCACGTTGGTGGCACTACTTTGCGCAGGAAATAGACAAAGTCAAGATTGTAGAAGCGGAGAAGGTGGCTCGGACTACGTATAAAAACGAAGCAAAAATCACCGCAATTCTTCTGGAAGTCGAACCTTCTGAAAGAATGTTGAGCAAAGCTGCAGCGACATCACCCTCCATGACGGTTACGCCAAGTCCAGCCCACTTCATTTGATGTCACCTTTTTTTCAAGCATTTGCATAAGGAAATAGAGAGACTGATCAAGCTCGGAGTTGTCAAAGCCAGCCATAGCTCATAGACATCACCCGCACTTGAGGCGAAGAGAAGAAGTGGCCAATCCCGTTTTTGCTTCGACAGTAGAAAGTTGAACTCGTTACCTGTTACCTTGAGTCGACCGCATTGTGACCATGCTGCGAAGCGCAAAGTTTTTATCTTCGGTGGGCTTCAGAAGTGCGTTCTGGCAGATTCCACTAAATGTCAGTTGGAAGGAAAAATCGGCTTTCGCTCTCCAAGGAAGAGGTTTGTTTTATTCCCGAGTTCTCCCATTCGGGTTAGTAGATGCCGTGTAGGCGCCACAGAAATTAATGGACGCCGTCTTTGGTCCTGGTCTTAACCCAAACATACTCGTTTATCTTGATGATATCATCATCATCTCCTTATTCTTTGAGGAGCACGTAATTCTTCTTCGGGATGTTGCCGACCGTCTCCAGAAGGCGAACCTTACCATGAACTTCGAGAAGTACAAGTTCTTTCGACATGCGATGCCTTTAATACTGGACTGGGTGCTGTAGTCTCTCAGACGGTAAATGGCGATGAACGGGTTATAGCGTACGTCAGCCGAACGCTGTCAAAAAACGATACGAAACTACAGCGTAACAGAACGAGAGTGCCTCGCCGTTCTCTACGCTGTGGACAAGTTCCGACCGTACGTCGATGAAACCTCATTCGAAGTCCTCACTGACCACGCATCTTTTCTGTGGCTCTTCCAGATAAAGGATACAACTAGTACGTTGGGTACGCAAGAAAAAGCTGCACATTTTGATTGGACTATGCCATACACTATGATCATAGATGGGATCATAACAAAGCGTTTTGGCAAGAGCGCCACTTGGAAATCCGTGCAGGAAACAAGATGGCGGCCGTCAAAGATGGGCGCCACCTTTTCTTTGGAATTTGTTGTATTTCAGCTTCCAGCGGTCCGATTTCATTTTTTTTTGTCTGAAAGCCCTGCTCACGATAAATCTTATCCTGCCATCACAGTTTTTTTTTTGACATTGATGGTTTTGTTGAACTTTGAAAAATCTTAATATTCAACTTTTAATTCCAATTCATTTCATTTATTGAACACGGCTTCAATATATTGACATGATCAGTTTCCTAATCACTTTACGGATGAAAAAACAGGTTCTAGTCTCCACCTATATAAAAAGTTCCGCAAAACGGCGGTACATTTGTTGAAAACACACCGAAAATAAAAGCAAAACTGTGAAAAGATTTGGTGTATGATAAAAAACTTTCTCTTCTAGGCAGGCTGTGGTCTGGTCATTGGCGGTCAAACTAGGCTGATTTTGGCCAGGCCACAGCCTGCCTAGAAGAGGGAAGTTTTTGAACATACGGTACTTGGCCAAGTTCTTAAAGGTAGTGGTTGGAATGGAGTAAGAGCAAACTCTGGAATAAAGACAGAAGCGGGAGCCGAGGCGTGTCTCAAAGTTACTCATGTAACTAAGTACTAAGTCAAGAGCAATTTATCAGACTTCTGCTGGTGCTTTATACAAATTGCTTAAAGATTTCTATAATTCACAAGATCATTCGGATATCTCATTTGACAAGTGGGTTGAAAAAAAACGTTCAAACTATCCAACTTTCCGTTTTAGTCTAGGATCTTTTCGGATAAAAAGCAATGCTAGAGGCAAGTCATGTTAAAGTTTGGCAACATACGTTTTAAGGGTATTTGGACCCCGCTGAATACGAAAACCATTGTTGCCAAGCCGAATTTTGCGCCGGAAGCCCGCAATGGGGGGGTAAAGGGGAGGGAAGACCAAAAATCACTATTTTTCACCATTTTTGATGTCGGGACTGCGACCTGTCATTAACGTGGAGTGAATTACATCATATCTTGATTCACTGAGGTCTTATACTACCATATTGACATAATTACTGTCAAAATTTCTAGAGGGGGAAGACTGGTGGGGGAAATGTTGACTGTGTAGATGATTCTTCTTTTCTTTCGATTTTGAGTGAATATGAACATGTTTGGTATCGTTTCCGACTAATTTCTATATTCCCTATTCAACTATGGTGTTCAAATTGCAATAGAAGCGAGTTTGAACAAGTTTCACATGATAAAACATGTTTTTTTGTCAATATTTTTTTACGTCTTTCAACGGTGTTATTTTACGGCAAATCGGCATTTTTTCTCAAAATTCTTGCGTAGTTTGTTAGTCTCATGTATTTACCATGATATAGGCATCCAATTGATTTGCCTCTACTTTTTTAAATGTGAAGAAAAAAATTGTTTTGTGGAAATTCTTTGGCCCTACTTTCCAGCTTTGTTTTTTGCTGTATGATGTATGTTTAATCAAAACTCAAGTTTTTCATATTTTAAAAAGTGAAGACACACTTAGTATGTGAATGTATTGTGTAAAATACACCAGACTAACGAAATACGCAAGAATTGTCGAAAAAAACTCCGATTTGCATTGAAATATCATAATTTATAGAATTAAAAAAAATACGCTAATGAAACTGAAGGGAACTTGGTGTAAACGAAGGCAGATACATTACCCTAAACGTTAAGTTGAATGATACAATTTTCACATTCACATTTATTACATTCGATTTCAAAATCTCTTCTACCTTTTTCCTGGGTATTATTAGAGGAATGCGGCTTTTTCGAATATAGGTACATCTCATGAACGTAAATTTTGAGGAGTTGTTCTTTTTCAGAGGTTGATGGTAGAGAACACCTGCCCAAGACGTTCGAAAAAGGTAACTTTTCTTGGAGGTTTGATAGATCATCTCACGGAAATCCAAAATAGGTAACCTTTTTTAGAGCATAATCAAACATACCAAAAAAAATATTTTTTTTTTTGGAGCTGAAATAGATCTCCTTAGAGAAGTTGGAGGAAAGTAACCTCAAGGGTAACCTTTGGAGCTTTATAATTTTATAAAACATTTTGAATAAGGTCTAAAAAAGTAACCTTCTTTGGAGCTTGAGAGAACATCATAGAGAAGTTGGAAAAAGATAACCTCTTTGGAGCTTAATAGAACATCTCAAAGAAGTGCAAAAGTGGTAACATATTTGGAGCTCAAGAGAACATCACAAAAAAGTTGGAATAAGGTAACCTCTCTGTATCTTAATAGGGCATATCAAAGCCGTTTGGAAGAGGTAACCGTTTCTCGAGCTCAATTGAACATCTCAGGCCTCTCTGAGAGGACTCTTGCCCACTGGGCATCAGGTTCTGACATGAAAAACTCTTCTTTTGAAAAAAAGTACGATCTAGAATATCTCAGCTAAGGTTTTCTTTATAATGATGGGGTGGAGGACCACAGTTTTTCATCATACAATAAAATAATAGCAAAAAATTGAGTTGGAAATAAGCGCCAAACAGTTTTCAGTAAAAAATATTTTTTCCATATTTTAAAAGTTGAAGGCACATCAGTTATATGGCTGTATTGTGTGAAATACACCAGACTAACGAACTACGCAAGAATTTTGAGAAAAAAATGCCGATTTGCAATAAATAACACAGTTCAAAGTGGAAAAAAAATATTGACAAAAAAACATGTTTTATCATCTGAAACTTGTTCAAACTTGCTCTTATTACAATTTCGACACCATAATTGAACTGAGAATATGAAACTTGATAGGAAAAGATACCAAACATGTATATATTCACTCAAAATCAAGAGAAAAGAAGAATCATCTTAACAGTCAACATTCCCCCCACCAGTTGCCCCCCTATGGAAATTTTGACAGTAATCATGTCAAGATGATAGTATAAGACCTCAGTTAATCAAGATACGATGTAATTTACTCCACACGGATGACAGGTCTCAGTCCCGGTATCAAAAATGGTGGAAAATGGTGATTTTTGGTCTCCCCCCCCCCTTCACCCCCCCATTGCGGGCTTCCGGTGCAAAATTCGGCTTGGCAACAATGGTTTTCGTATTTAGCGAGGTCCAAGTATTCTTAAAACACATGTTGCCAAACTTTAACATGACTTGCCTCTAGAACCACTTTCCAGGCCACTTTTTCAAAAATGATCCTAGTCTATTTCTGGTTTTCACTATTGAATTTAGAGATACTTCTGTCTATACATTGAAAAAGTTGACACCGTGGTTTTTCATAATGGATCATCCCCACTATACTTGTTGGTCGCCAATTCATATAAAAGGATTCATATAAAATTCTCTTGAAGGAACTAGAAGTTGAAGCACTAACTATTCACGAGTACCTACTCCTGCAAAGGTCAGTTTGTTGTCCACAAAACCAAAAATCATTTTTCTGCACTCGCCGTTGATGAAGCTCATGAGCAGAACAATGCAAATTGTTATATAAAAGAAAGTTGTGAAGCTGTAGGTCTTTTGCAAAACCCAGCTAAGTTAAGAACGTGCTTGCTGTACCACAACTGGTTAGTATTGTTACGGTATTCGGGTTGGTCTATCTCGAAATTGAACGCGCTGATTTACTTGTAAACAAACTGCACTTTATTAGCTACCACCGATACAACTAACTAACGTACAGAACTATTAATCGCTTAGAAATTCACAATGTCGCTTGAGATGTTAACGCCACGATCGCTCGATTCAAACTCTGCCGATGCCAGGTCGAGTTCCTCTCTTATAGTGGCATCGAAGGTTCTGGATGCTTCCTGTTGGTGTTTCCAGCACACGAGGATTTTTCTGGTATCTGCGTCGAGAATATACGCGTACCTTTTACGGCACCTCCACCAGAAGTCTTGACGTGTCGTGACCTACCGCTGAAGTCTCTCGATGCTTCCCGAATGCAACGCGGAAATCTAGATTTCTCTAGAAAGAGCCGGGATGGTCGCAAGCTTCGTAGCACTGCCCCCCTCTTAAGCCTGTTCGTCCCGAATAGGCTGAACATTACTCCCCGCGTAACGTGCGAGACGATCGAGGTGAACAACTTTCATTTTGGTTCTCGGGGCTCGCTGGATCCGATAAACAACGTCGTTGATTCTCTTGACCACCGTGTAAGGTTCTTCCCAGGCGGGGTGTAACTTCGGTGACCTCCCCTTTCTCCGTTGAGGATTGTATAACCAGACAAGATCACCAGCTTGAAATCCTGCTGAATTCGCCTTCAGGTCGTAGCGTGTCTTCATCCGGTCGGTGGAGAGTCGAATCCGGTCCCGCACTAATTCATGGACGTCGTGCATCCGCTGTCTCAAGTCGTCGACATACTCCGGAACAGCTTTGGGGTCGTCCTCTGGCGTGCCAAATTGCAATTCGCAAGGGAGACGTATCTTCCGACCAAACATGACCCGGGCTGGTGTTTCGCCCGTTGTGTCATGAATGGCCGCTCGATATGCCATCAAAAACAATGGCAAATGACGGTCCCAATCTCGCTGATGTTCGCCAACTACCTTTGACAAATGCTGCTCCATCGTCCTGTTGAATCGCTCCACCATTCCGTCGGACCGTGGATGAAGAGGCGTAGTCCTTGTTTTCTTGATCCCAAGCAAATCGCAGACACCCTGGAACACGTTGAATTCAAAGTTGCGTCCTTGATTGAGTGCAACTCCAGTGGTACACCGAAACGACTGATCAGGTTATCCACCAGCACACTCGCCATTGTGGTAGCCTCTTGGTTTGGTAAGGCGTATGCTTCCGGCCACTTGCTGAAGTAGTCCGTGGCAACCAGTATGTGCTTTTTGCCACTCTCTGTTGTTGGAAACGGTCCAGCCACATCAATCGCGATGCGTTCAAAGGGCGCTTCAACATTGTAGGTCTTCATTTCCGCTCGGGTGCGAGTCTTTGGTCCCTTGCTGGCCGCACAAACTTCACATTTGCGGCACCATGCTTCCACGTCGTTCCGGCAGTTCACCCAATAGAACCGCGATCTTCAAAGTCTTGAAAGAATCCTCACATTCTTTGGTCCACAAGAATGGAGTACGGTCCTCAGTCAGTTTGTGTAAGGGCTTAGCAATGTCTGCGAACTTCTCAACAAATCTCCTGTAGTATGTGCATAAGCCCAAGAAACTCTTGACTTCATGTTGATTCTTCGGTCGTGGCCATTCTCGAACAGCTTCCAACTTCGATGGGTCGGTTTAGATTCCCTTGGCTGATACGACGTGTCCCAGAAATTTGACCTGCTTCTGGAAAAGCACGCACTTCCTCGGATTCAGCTTTAGGTGAGCACCTTAAAGTCGTCGAAACACCTCGCGGAGGTTTTCCAGATGTTCTTCAAACGTCCAACCGATGACCATCACATCGTCAAGGTAGCCCAGGCAAGTCTTCCATGTAAGACCTCGTAAAACGCACTCCATCAGGCGTTCGAACGTGGCCGGTGCGTTACAAAGCGCAAAAGGCATCACCGTAAAGACCGCTGCTCGCTGAGAATGCGGTCTTTTCCTTGTCCTCATGGCGGAGTCCGACTTGCCAGTAGCCACTTTTCAGGTTCAACGTTGAGAACCATTTTGATCCGGACAGTGTTCTCAAGGTGTCATCGATCCGAGGCAGTGGATAGCTGTCTTCCTTTGTCACGTGATTGAGTTTGCGATAGTCGACGCAAAATCTTGTACTTCCGTCTTTCTTTTTAACCAAAACAACCGGAGAAGACCATGGCCTTGTTGACTCCTCAATCACGCCTTTATCCAGCATGTTCTTCAGAAGCTTGGACACCTCCTCTTGCTTTGCCAATGGTAGGCGCCTGGAAGCTTGCCGAATCGGAGAAGCGTTCTCCGTGTTAATGCGATGTTGAATCACACTGGTCCTCCCAGTTGGACTGCCTTCCATCGCAAAGGCTGTAGCTTCTTCTTAAATGAATTTCGTCGCCAGCTCCCTTTCTCTGTCATTCAGGTGCTCCCACTGGGACGAGAACAGTTCCTCGACCTTCTTTTCCAGAAGTTTCGGAGCTGGAGCTTCTGGCGATCCATCTTCGCAGCGTGAGATCCATTCTACGGGCTCACACTTGCCCATAGTTTCTCCTTCCTTGATCGATTTGCATGTCTTGTCCGGGTTAATGACTCTAATCGGAATTCTTGTCTTATCCATGTTGATTAATGTCTTAGCCATGATACAGCTGGCAGCTGCGTCGGGTTCAGCAATGCCGGCGACATGTCCTTCAGGTTGTCCACTCTGTGTTGCTCACACGATCTTCTCGGAGTTGGCGGCCACACTTAGGACGCCACAAGCTCTTATTCCGCGATGGTCGATGACGTACCATACAAATTTCAGTTGAGGACAAACAAATTGTTCTTTTCGAGACTAATAGTCAAGCCAGATGAACGCAGTCAATCAATCAGTCAATAGTTATCAGCGTTTTTAGGTAATCTTCCAAATCCCTTGTCGTCCAAATATAACATGACCGCGGGTTGGAGCGTTCGTTAGGCCGAAGGACATGGCCTTGAAATGATACAGTCCTCGTCCAGAAATAGTGTAAGCGGTAGGTTTACGTGAATTTGCAGCCAAAAATACATTCCACCATGCACTTTTGATGTCCAAGTTTGAGATACTGATAAATTTTGCGCCTCGTTCATCATCCAGAATTGCAGACGTCTATTACGGTAGGCTCCACAGCTTCAAATATCAACATCATATCAAGTTCTTCCCAATAAATTTTCGTTTGTATCTGCACGAATAAGTGACTAACGTGACATCTGTAAATTAGACGAGAATTTCTGAGAGACACTCATCGACGCCTCAGTGGCGTTTCATTGCCGTATACGTAACTGCTTCAAATATCGTCACGCTTTTTCATCTTGAGGTATGTAGGTACAGACTTGAAAGTCGCAGCAAAACAGTAATATTCCCTTATTGCTGTACGTCGAACCAACTTTATCTACTTGTTCCGTGGAATAAATTGAGTTTCATTCACCAGGGAAATTGCCGTTTGTATCCAAACTGGATCATAAAATGAACGTATTTCTTGGAAATGTTATTACCCACTTCTTTGCTTATGTTGTTTGATAAGAATATATTGTTCTCTTCCCTCATTACCTACATCTTTTGTAGAAAGTTCCATGTCCAATTTATGTGTGGGTAGGTAATACGGGTAATGAATTCTGAACTCATTTTATTGAAGGCAGGAGATATTTAAACAAAATAAAAAACCTCATTTACAGACACAAATGTATACGACGGTAAAAATCAACATTTTCGCCAATTGCAGGGTGCGACCAGTACTGGTTGTTCAATTTGGTCCTTCCTGCATGCATTATATCTTCCGAACTTGATTCTCGCACAGAGCAATCAAAGCACTATTTTTGCTTAAGGCCGGCCATTGATTCTGCTCTTGGCAATCGCTAGATCAACCTAGAATTCGCAAGCGATCACAATTAGACGTAGACGTGGCGATTATGTCGTCGAGATAAGCAAAGATATAGGACTCCATCGATGCCCTCACATCCCGATCAATCAGCTCCTGCGACATCGCTGGCGCATTGTGAAGACCGAACGGCTTTCTTGTGAGCTGACAAAGCCCTCACGTCAGCGATACACATTGAAAAAAGTGGCCCTCTTCGATCTGTCCTCCAACGGAAACGAAAACGGTTTTCACCTTGTTTTGCTACGTTATCTCATTGTAGGTGTACTATTAATAATGTAACATCAGAGTGCTTTCGCGTTTAAAAATAAGCATTTCAAGATTTATACGAAAATTCTATGTAAATAGCCAGTCAACGAAAGCCGTATAAAAAAGATTTATTCTTATTACGTCGAACCGGGCTTCACCGTCGCATCCCGAACGCCGTGTGCGACAAAGCTTCGGAAAATATTTTCTCGAAAATACGAGCCTCATAAAAGCTAAATCTCCATTAAAACTATGTGAACTTGACGCTTGCTAAGATTCCTGCCTTTTACGCGGCAATATTCCAAGATCCCTTTTCAAGCACCCGCACTAAATTGGCTCTAGCAGCATCAAGTCAGTGTGCGACATTAAACGGCATTTATGTGGGGTTTTCATTCGGAAGTTCTCGGCGAAAAAAAACTCGAGGAAACGGTGCATTTTTAACTGAAAAATCGAAAACTCATCATCATCCTCTCTTAAATTATAAGTACGAAACAAATTAATTGAGTTGCGGCGTTTTCCGTCCCATTGCCATTCCCCCACGCAAAAAGGAAATAATTTCGCGTGAAAACACGGGCAAGTTATTAGCTTTTTATGCAAATATAATTGCAAAGTAAGAAATTTATGCCGCAGATGGCGGTTTTCCCAGCCGCCGAAAATTGCTATTATTAAACGGGTGTCTCTTGTGTTTCCATCATTTTTATTAATTTTGATGATCGTTTCGCTCCGTTACTATACCCAAATAATGAATAGGTTGTATTTGTAGTGCTTTCGAATGATCAACATTCAGTCACTTAGCAGAAGAAAGGTGTAACAAGCGAGACCATTTCCAGAGAAAACGACCTGCCGGCGGCCAGGCAGGGCCGGCTGAAACTCATACCATGCGAGGCACAACGAAAGCAAATGACAAAAGGAAGGCTCTGACATCAATTTTGGTCTGAAGTTCAACTCTGAGCGGTTGGGTTTTTTGAAATTTGGATTATTGAACATTTTACACCTATATCCTGCTGCCCTTGACAGACCGCCGGAGAGATCCTTGTTTTGCCAATAATTTTTCAGGGCTCGGCTTGTTTTTTTTTTGTTTTTTTTTTGACTAGAACAGGCGAAATGGTTGATGCCTCTATTTTGCGCTTTTCCATTCTTTAGTTTTGAAGCTGCGAAAAAATCGGACTTCTTCAAAAGATTAAAAATATTTTCATCAGCTGTCGTCACATGCTACTTTGATTTACCTATTTGTTCATTGGCGAAAATAACAATACAATAGGTGTTTTCTTTTTATAACCTGAACTAAGTATTCTGACCTAAGTTGTTAGTGGTATCTCACTTTCGCTCATGTGATTTCTGGCTCTTTCTCTCTCTAACTCAGATCAGATCAGTGAGTTTTGTGTTGAAAGGAAAGCACCTATCGTTAAATTACGCCATTTTCCAATAAACTGGAGAAAAGCCACGACATCAGGACATTGCGGAAGTGCGCGAAAAGTGTGTTTCAAAAGTGGCCCGAACGACGTCGAGTGTCGTCGTGAATTATTGTGCCAAATATCGGCAGTGCAGCCAACCGCAAAGGTTTATAGCAATTTTCTATATTTCACATTTGGCGACTTGAAAACAAAATCTCTTGGGTAACTATAACTATAAAATTACACTCGAAGTGAACGTACCTACTACCTACTATGATGTAATTCAGTGGCGTATTTAGAGATTTGAGATGGGGGGGCAAGGTGATTTTTTTTTTAAATAACGCAAGATACGTGAGAAGGGGTGGGGGGTGAACAGAAGGCAGACAAAATGCCTCCATTCATCAATAAACAGCAAAGATTTGGACTAATAGTAATTATTGTGTAGAAGGGTAGGTAGAACGTATTAACGGGTGTTTTTTTTTTTAATCTGGCGTCCAAGTATGCAGTGCTCCAGCTGAAAAGAGCCTCATCCTCATTCGGCCGGAGCACAGCATGCTTGACGCCAGATTTGAAGAAACACCCGTTATACCTACATTTATTATATACATATTACGTATTATACAACGAAATTAGATATACATTTTTAAATTTACAACATTATCGGAGCGCGCCTGTTCTTTTGCCGGTATTCCTTCTTCTTATTTTTATTATTATCATTACAGACCGATGGGGGGGGGGCACATGCCCCCCATGCCACTCCCATAAATACGCCACTGATGTAATTTCAAATGATCTATCGGATTATACCTACGCCACCTTGCTTCCATTACACAGACCTAAGTACCCCATTATTCCCGGAGCACATCAAGATGTTTACGTATATGATGATTGGATGTCTAGCACCTAAGTAGCTACCTACTAATCATAATTTGCATTTGCGAGTGTCGAATACATCATAGAGCATCTAGGTGGGTGATTCAAACCAGATCATAATATTGTTTGCTGTATGTGGTGGTAATGATATTACGCACCAAGCTATGCACGGAGTGAGTTCCGAGGTGAATTCATTATTATCAAAATTATGGATATCGAAGCGTTTTGAAATGCTGATTTTGAATTTATACAAAAAATTGATAATTCAGGGAAATGCGAAAAAAAAATTCCTGCGGTAAAGCACCCTGAGGCAACAGACGCGTTCAGTCGGCTCCATCATTGTTATTTATCTCTAAATTGTGTTATACAGGGTGTTTCAGCGATTGTTGCAAAAAAATTAATTGTGGGTAGATCTCGTCAAAATATGACGGAAACCCTCGCGGAAACCTATACACCATTTTGCAAAGTTCAGCCTAAAAACGAAGTACAACCTTTCAAAGTTCACTTATTTGGATTTCGATTTGTTATTTAGTGACGTTTTGACGGAAATAACTTGAATTCAGCATAGACTGATTGGTCGAAATTATCTACCGATCTTCCAGATTTTGAAATAATCTAGCCAGTCCTGCCAGTCAGTGGTGTAGGAATTATTTGTTTATTTATTTATTCGTGTCCAACCCAGAATAAGTTAAGATTGATGTGTGTACAAATATAGAAGTTAATTGTAATATATATGAGGGTCAATAATTTAGAAGCATCCGAAGAAAAGTTGACTCAAGGTGACCCCTCATACCCTCATAGCTTCTACGTCACTGATTGGATTCTTTCAAAATTTGACCAGGTTGACAGGTTGATAGATAATTATGGCAAACGAACATATGCTAAATTGAAGCTGAATTTGTAGAAACCTTCCTGAGTTCTACAATCCGAGTCTGGAACGTATTGAGATATTGAGATATTTTCTCTGATTAGGGATTCATTTAGAGCTCCATCATTTAAGTCTCGTCTCGACAAGCTAGGCCGGTGGATTTTAAAGTGAAAAACTCTCGGAAAACTTGAATAATTTCAAGAGAAATTGCCTGGAACTGTTCAAGAATCAATTCCCCTTTGTTTAAAGAACGTTAGTATAAATCTGTTCACGCAAGCTAGAAAGTTAGAAATTTTCAGGTTTTCATTAGGCAGCAGTCACACTGAGCCACCCACCACCACCCACTACCATCAACCAAAAATCAAACGCACGCAATGTAATGATGCTGGTCACACTGCAGCCACCTCTTACCACCGCCCAGTGACCACCGGTGGCCATGTGTTTGAAATTTCCAAAGTGGTGGTCAGTGGTCGGTGGTTAACAATGCGCATCTTGATGCGCATGCAGAACAAACATTTTGTGCATACATACAACATACAATGTGTATGTACCGAAGAGAACAAAGGTTTCACTTTTGTCACTAACAAATTGTTACATTTCTTGTTCATACGGTAATAACTGTAAAATTGTTCTTCACCATCAACAAGCTGCGGCACTAATTGATTAAATTCTCCTAGTTGTTCTCTATCGAGAGACATTTGACGCACCCATATGTTCCGGCGTTTTATACGGATTTTTTTCGAAATGTAGTATAAAACTACAACTTCGTCGATATCTGAGTCATCAGACGAAATCATTGCAATCAGAGAACTTGTCAATATTGTCATGACATGAGCTGGGCCGCTATTCTTGAATCGTGTGAGAAAAGTCCCTGGGAGTATGAAATACATTCCGCAGTACACTGATGTAGCGAATGTTGCCTAAAATCGTGGTTTTTAGGCAACTTTCGCTACAGAATTGTAGTACGGATTATATAAAACAGGATTATGTCAAATTCAGGAGGGGGACACGGTGGTTACCGGTGGACGATGGACGGTGGCTCAGTGAGACCAGGGCGGATTATTTTGCTTGGTGGTAGTGGGTGGTGGTGGGTGGTAGTGGGTGGTGATGGCTCCAGTGTGACTGCTGCCTTAGGAACCAAATTATGCTTTGAATTTTCCGGGAAAACCTCAAATCTTTCCCCAAATCATCTTATTATGAAGATCGTCAATTACACCTTCACTTTAAGCTCCATCATTCAAATTCGGTTTCGATAACCCAGGCCTATTTTACATTTTCAACAGGGAAATTTCCGGAAAATTAAGAAAAAGATTATTAGAAAATGTTCAAGAGCCAGTAACCTCTTGTTTAGTAAAAAAGGTGAAAATCTGTTCACGGGACAAAAAGTTGGAAAATTTGCCGTTCTTCTAGAGATGAAAACTCGGAAACCGTGAGTCCGATTTCAAAAATTTTCTCTCCAAAAATTGATTAAATTTTTTCTCCAACTTCCATTCCCAGCATGTCTGCACCTAAAGTGAATATTTCGTGGGGCTAACCGCATGTCAAAGTTGGCAATGTAGTTTTTTCAAATTCACGGAATATACAAATTTCATTTTGAAAAACCGTCAGAAAACCGAAACCGTGCCGATTTTGAAAATAGGTCTACACGACGCCCAATGCAATATACTTTCGATATCAGTTTGACTTTTTGAAAAAAGTTAATCGTCGAGTAGTTATGAATTTTTGAGTGGAGTCCTGCATCAAAGGCGAGTCGTTCTAGTCAAAATTCGGTCGAGAGGCCCTCTCGAGTGGCAACGGCTAGGAGAAATTTTGAAAATTCATACCGCTCGACTGGAAAATGGTGGAACATTGCAACTGCAGACTTGATTTGACTCTTTTGTCTTGTTGCTTGCTGCCAAATTTGGTCCCAATCCCTCGGATAGATTTTGAATAAATGAATAGTAAACTTCTGAACTTTGACATTTTTTATTATTTGACAGACGACAGATAGGGAAAAACTTTTAACTGTTCTAAATACAGTTTTTTTTATGGGCTCTCAAACGGTATATCGCAAGTCAAGTCCCGTGATGTGTAACATCTGTCATTCTTTGATAGTGATATTTTCGTTTGACAGATGGCAGCCAAAAACTAATGGGCTCATTCCAGGGACCAACAATGTCCGCATGCCGAATTTCAAGTCGATCGGATCAACGCTGCGGCTGTAATCGTTGAAGGTTACAGACAGACACACACACACACACACACACACAGACAGACATCACTCCAAAAATGTTCTTAATCGTCTTGGGGGACCTCAAAATGGATATATCCGTCTTTATCTCGAAAATTTTTTTAGCGCGTTCACAATACTTCCTCTTCTCGTTGGGTGGTGGGTCGGGAAAGTAAAAAAATTATCAGCCTAGCCGCCGTTACCCCGCAGACAGACCATGATTCTCGGCCAATAACGTACCTATATAACGTTGTCACCTGAAAGCAAGAAAATGCACGAAGTGAAATGCTGCAATACATTATATCGTACATAATGTAGAATCATTTCATTTGTCGGTTGACCTGCGAAAAATTAAATTTTGATCTTGATCTTGATGCTTGTCTAGAAAACTGCAGAGAATCGTAAAATTGTGTAACGGGTTGCCTGCTTACTGGTGAGTGCTGTTGAAAGCTTTTTTTCAAATGTATCTTGAGAAAATACCTACTCTGTGCTATTCACGACGGGTATTAATATTGACTTTAGTCAACATTGATAACTTAACATCAATTTAAAAACAACAGACATACATGTCAATCCCAACTCGTACGATGATTCAATTTTTGTGCAGATATTCTGAGAAGAGTTAGAAAGGTAGCAAATATAGGCAAGACATAATGTAGGCTCCTAATGGCTAAGATGAATTCACTCAAGGTCAACCTAAGATAGATTGGGGCGGTGGTAGCCGAGTGGTACAGGTGATTGCAAGCCAAACCATTCGCGCTGCCCTGTGTGGGTTCGAATCCTACTTCATCCATGGATATTTTGTGCTGTCCCCGAGGTTGCATGGTAGAGCAGCTTATAGCTGAATGCCGCCTCGTAAAATAAGACAATTAAATAAATAAATAAAAAAAAATAAATAAAATAAAAATAAATAAAAAAAAAAAAGATTCAGTAGGTACCCACCTGACCTATCTCAGTAAGTTCGTGAATAGCGTTGAGTATTTTCGTTGTTTCTTTGGATTTTTTCGTAGCCTAGGTACTAACTCCTATTTTTTTTTGCAGATTGTCTGCGGCATTTCCTTCTTGATAATAGGAACAGTCGCTTTCATCGAGGAAAAAGGTCGAATGAATCTCGGCTTGGGAATTCCAGCAGGAGGTGCCACGATATTGGCTGCAGGTTTGTACCTGGTACTCTGTAATACATTATCGTGATATTGGACAGGGAGCTGGTAGCTCAAAACTTACGCCATAAGGTACATGATTTTTGACCCTATAGGTCTAATGTGCGTTGATAAGGTTGTTAAAAATGTCTTTGTTTTACATGTCAGACAGGGGGCTTTAGGCTGGTATAGGCTTGTCAATTTTCAAAAAATGTCAAAAATTTATGTCATAAGGTACATAAATGAAACCAACGGGCTTTTGTGTAGGAACGTCCCCTTAATCAAAAATCGGGTCATGAGACAAAATTTTTGGGGGCTGTCAGTCCATAAGACAAGTTTGAAATTTTCAGAAAAGGCCAAAATTTACCTCCTCCTGGAGACTTCTCCTTTGGCATAATTTTAGGAATGAAAAGCGATTCTCACATGATTTTTTACGCAGGTTCCGAATCTGTCCACAAAATTTTTCAATGGTACCACGCTTGCAGGGTGCAACATCAAAAACTTTTTCCTTAATCGTATACCCTGTATTTTAATATGAAAATCGATTCCGTTTTTCATCCTGATTACAAATATATATCACACTTGATGAGTTAATCAACAAAACGCCTGTGAAAAAATTATAGAAGTTTTTTTTTTTTGGAAATTTCAAACTTGTCTTATGGACCGAAAGCTCCCAAAAATTTTGTCTTGCGACCAGATTTTCGATCAAGAGGATGTTCCCACACAAAATCCAGTTGGTTTCATTCATGTACCTTATGACTTAAATTTTTGGCTATTTTTTTTGAAAACTGACAGGCTCATACCAGCCTTAAGCCCCCGGTATGACATGTAAGACAAAGCAATTTTTAATAAACTTATTAACGCACATTAGACCTACAGGGTTAAACTCATGTACCTTATGACGTAAGTTTTGAGGCACCAGCTCCCTGTTCATATACCTACAAGTTGATTTCGCGGATTTTACTTACATAGTGAGTGAATAATAACATTAAAAATTACTGAGTGTAGGTAGTCAATTATGAACTTTTTGTTAAAGCTGGAAGAAAATAATATTGCCCAGATTATTCCACGAACGAGAAATACTTACTGCAAAACAAGCGTGGAAGCATCAAGTGAAAATACACAAAAAGGCGCCATAACAACCTTTTGTCGTGAGCCGGTAGATGACGCCACGCTGGAAACAGTGTTCCAGCGGATCGTTTCTAATGAAGTATTGGAAGAACTCTGTTCTGGTGTTAGTTTGCCCTTTATTTCTAGATAATTCTTTAGGATAAAGCCGCAGTTTGCATCATACCATGTGGGTGGCACTTAGCGATACCTTGTCAAATTATCAGACTATAAATCTTCAAATTGGATCTCGTAGTAGAATTTTCAGTAAAAATGCATCACTCGTTAAAAATTGCCACTGCAGCGATAATACATCCCACCTATAATGTGGATTACGACTGACAACTCTTATTATTTTTGTTAAAGTTTGACTGTAGGAGGTAGTCTCAAGTGAATTGTAATGGTCACAAACTAGATTTGATCACGTTTTTCTCACAGCGCTGAAAGTGATTACTTTCAGGACGCTTTCATGATTTCAACTTTTTCAACACCACGAGCAACCCAGAGGCGTCGTAGATGAATGGGGTAGTTCACCCCGTGGACTTTTGTGCAGGCTCTGAACATAGCGAAAATTATTATCGCATAGCTCACGGTCCGTCGATTTATCGAAACGCGATGAAAGAGAAGAATCGTTCATTTGTCCGGATGAAAAGTTCTGTGTGAGACAATCATTGTTTGGGAGCCACACCGACCAGACAAAAGAGTTGGGATTTTTGCGATTTCGAAAGAAACGAGAGCGCGCTCGCCTTATTCCCCAGTTATTTATCGAAGTTTTCGCTTGGAAAAGCACACCGAGCATTTACCAAGTAGAAATTCCAAAATAGGGCTTTCGTTTTGGCCCGAGTTCTGGCCGTTTGTTATTTTTCATAATAAATATCTATACCTACTCGAATAGGTTCCTACCATAACCGATGCCTCTGTAGTATGTTCCGATACCAGAGCCATTGTGTAAACTTTCGACAACACAAACGAAGTGATGATGTTCGGGGAAGAGGTACGTACCTACAGGTATAGAGCTTGATAAGATTTCTAATTCAAGGTAAATATTATAATGGTCCTTTGTGTTTACCGAAATTATAATACTTCAGCCAGACAATACTCGTTGAATAATAGAAGCGTTTATGGATTAGGTGCTGGTCTTACGGAATACGTAGTTAGGTTTGGTACCACAGCCGCAGGGATAATTCCGGCCAAATTGGAAGAACTTACGACAAGGATCCTCTCGTGGGATTTCCACATCAGAGCTCTCTGTACCAATAGACTCAAAGCGGCTAAATCCATCGTGACGATAATTTTGATGCAGTAAATAAACCAATATAATGTATTTAAGCTAGTAAAGTCCTGTACTCGGGCCTGATTTTCATCTCCGGGTAACTTTGCCTGAAAGTTGAATACCATAGAGACAATTTGTCGCAGTAATTATTGTATCTTTGGTTTTTGCCTTCCAATTTAGGGATATCCGGAACATATCTAATGTGAGAATACCGGTTGATTGGCGAGTTGAAGTAAAAAAGTGTCTGGGGTCAGCCTCACATTAAGAGTGTCATTACGCCTCAGACTTGGTCTCGAGACACACAAAGAGAGCCTCGACAAAATTTCAGGGGACGTGCTGGTACCGGCGATAAGCTTATATAGAAAAAGAAGAGTTAAGAGCTCTACGGGTTCCCAAATGTTAGTGACCAAATCTGCTCAGCAACAAATTATGCGGGTATCCAACACACGGATGAAACCCATCAACCCTCCACGCCAACGACTTCAGAAACAGCCTATGTATGCCCTCTCTAGTGAGGAGATATATTTCTTATGATATGGGCACCACACGACAGATGCATACTTTAGTTGCGACAAGACCAGATAGTATAAGCAAGAGGTCCCAAGGATTCAGGGAGAGACATAAACATGCACTTTGCCACGTTCAAGCTCAAACCGTTCCTCAGACACCAACGGTCCATCTCATCAGTGTCCCTCTGCAGACTAAGGCAGTCCTCAGACGACTGAACAGTTGTGGATATTTTCAAGTCATCTACATAGAGCAGAAATTAGTTTTCAAGGCACAGACCGAGGTCATTTATAAAGATGTTGAAAGTCGAGGGGCCGAGACAGATCTTTGCGGAACTCCAGACTGGACTTTAAAATTCACTGAGTCGTGATCGGACACCCTGAATTGTTTTCGACCCACCAAGTACGATCTAAACAGCCTATCCTATAACCAATGCAGAAGAAAAACCCGGATAATCCATTTTTCGCAGCAGGATGTTGTAATCCAGGCCCTAGCAGTACTTCTGTAGGAAAAACGATGTAATCAAAAAAAATTTTTTGGAATCGTTAGAGGATCATCCCAGGACAAATAATCACTCGGGTGCTTTCGCGATTTCTGGTACATTTTCCAGCAATATCGCATCAAAGTTGGCGGCTGGTCAATTCTTCAGTTCGCTGATATTTCTTGGAGTTTTTGCGATTTTTTTCAAATAAAAGTACTAATACACTTAAAAAACAATTCCGGATCGAATGGTGCTGTCAGATTTTGAGTACTTACGTTATACCGGGTGAAAAAAAAATAAAACGAGTTTTATATTTTTTTTCCAACTTTTTAGTTTCTTGGCCGATTTTCACAAACTTTATGTCGAAAGCTCGCTGACTAAATCGTCTACTCAAATCAATTGTCAATATAGCCAAATATCAAAAATCAAGATGGCGGCGGCGAACCCAAATAAAATCGTGTCGTATTTCGAGAATTTTTTTTTGATTTCTAAACTCCGTAAAGAAAGACACTGATGGTGGATTCTGGAAGATTCAGCTTTCTTCTGCAATTTGGGACTAAATTCACTTGTTTCGCACATCACACTGTGAAAATATAGTGAATTAAAGGAAGTTCCACTTGTGATTTTTTCCAAATTCACAATAAATCAGCAGTTTAAAAACCTCCCGCGAATCCTTATTTCTGAAGCAATTTCTACACACTTGGTAGTGATCGTAAGCTGTGTGCATAGGCTACAAATATCGTGTTGGTGCATGGCCGAAGTTTCGAAATTTCAGATGATAGATGACGTAAATGGTGGAGGTGCGCATGTCAAATATCGAATATTCTACTTTTTGTTCTCACATGTTCTGAACGAAATTTCTATAAATGGTTGACTTGATGGTCAGCTGGATAAACACGCAACGAGAGTCAAATGTTGAAAGAGTCGAAATGTGAAATTTTCAAATAGACGACTTTACTTCTTTGGAGAAAACAAACCGGTTCTATCCGTTGGTCCAGGAATTTTTGCTGTTAAAATCGCAAGTAGCGAACAAAAATGAAAGCAAGCCGGATTTTTGTATATAAGCTCAGTTAAGCATGTAGTTCAACATAGTCAAAGTTCTCAAGAATCCGGTGTGAGCTTCGGCCGTTGTGGCCTCGAGAAGAACTTGAGGATCAGTTTTTCGCGTATATCTCGTGAACAATGGCACTTGGGAAGAACGTGCTTGGAAAGAAATTGTTGAAAATTTTATTGTCTATAAGAAAGGTCTTCACACGTTTCATCGTCAGTCCACTCTTTCTTCGTCAAAACACAAGAAAATTAAAATAATCCAGATGCTCGATGCTGAAGACTGTATGGACCTTGAGTTTTATGACGGCGAAGTGCCACCTCGTAGAGGTGTTGGTTGGTCCACTATTTCTTGATTGAAACTTGAAGCCATCAATACGAACTATGCCGGCGGCATATACAGGGTGAAATAAAAATAGAAAGTTGAACATTTGTTCCTCAAGAACCAGAATAGGTGAAGACATGTAAATCGCCATAAATAATTCTGATTTCATGGTCATGAAGTCGTCGTGAACTTGGATCAGATATCTTGAGCCGTTCTTGAAATATCTTCAAAAGACTGAAGTTGTTACAGAAAAAAATAATTTTTTCGTCTACTCATCAGAAAAAAAGTTGACTGTGTTTTTTCTTGAAGTAGTTGGCCTAGAAAGTGTTTTTCACTATTATTTCATTTTAAATGTGATTTATCATTGTTTCGATTCAAAACACCAAGTCTCTATTCAATATCTGAAGAGTTACTGATAGACGGAAAACTAGTTTTTTTTCGTAACGACTTCAGTCATCTGAAGATATGTCAGAAACGGCTCAACATACTTGATCCAAGTTTACGACGACTTCATGACCATGAAATTAGAAATATTTTTGGCGGTTTATATGTCTTCACCTGTTTTGGTTCTTGAGGTACATTTCTTCAACTTCTAATTTTTATTTTACCCTGTATATGCCGCCGGCATAGTTGATATTGATGGCAAATAGTTACAGTCAAAACAGAATAGATCGAACAACACCTCTACCAAGTGGCACCCCGCCATCATAAAACTCAAGGTCCATACAGTCTTCAGCATCGAGCATCTGGATTATTTTAATTTTCTTGTGTTTTGACGAAGAAAGAGTGGACTGACGATGAAACGTGTAACGACCTTTCTTATAGACAATAAAATTTTCAACAATTTCTTCTCAAGCACGTTCTTCCCAAGTGCCATTGTTCACGAGATATACGCGAAAAACTGATCCTCAAGTTCTTCTCGAGGCCACAACGGCCGAAGCTCACACCGGATTCTTGAGAACTTTGACTATGTTGAACTACATGCTTAACTGAGATTATATACAAAAATCCGGCTGGCTTTCATTTTTGTTCGCTATTTGCGATTTCAACAGCTAAAATTCCTGGACCAACGGATAGAACCGTTTTATTTTCTTCAAAGAAGTAAAGTCGTCTATTTAAAAATTTCACATTTCGACTCTTTCAACATTTGACTCTCGTTGCGTGTTTATCCAGCTGACCATTAAGCCAACCATTTATAGAAATTTCGTTCAGAACATGTGAGAACAAAAAGTAGAATATTCGATATTTGACATGCGCACCTCCACCATTTACGTCATCTATCATCTAAAATTTCAAAACTTCGGTCATGCACCAACACGGTATTTGTAGCCTATGCACACAGTTTACGATCACTACCAAGTGTGTAGAAATTGCTTCAGAAATAAGGATTCGCGGGAGGTTTTTAAACTGCTGATTTATTGTGAATTTGGAAAAAATCACAAGTGGACCTTCCTATTCACTATATTTTCACAGTGGAATGTGCAAATCAAGTAAATCTAGTCTCAAATTGCAGAAGAAAGCTGAATCTTCCAGAATCCACCATCAGTGTCGTTCTTTACGGAGTTAGGAAATCAAAAAAAAATTCTCGAAATATGACACATTTTTATTTGGGTTCGCCGCCGCCATCTTGATTTTTGATAATTTGGCTATATTGACAATTGACTTGAGTAGACGATTTAGTCAGCGAGCTTTTGACATAAAGTTTGTGAAAATCGGCCAAGAAACTAAAAAGTTGGAAAAAAAATATAAAACTCGTTTTATTTATTTTTCACCCGGTATAACGTAAGTACTCAAAATCTGACAGCACCATTCGATCCGAAATTGTTTTTTGAGTAGATTGGTGCTTTTATTTGAAAAAAATCGCAAAAACTCCAAGAAATATCAGCGAACTGAAGAATTGACCAGCCGCCAACTTTGATGCGATATTGCTAGAAAATGTACCAGAAATCGCGAAAGCACCCGAGTGATTATTTGTCCTGGGATGATCCTCTAACGATTCCAAAAAAAATATTTTGATTACATCATTTTCCCTACAGAAGTACTGCTAGGGACAGGACTATTGTGACTAACGCGGTCAAATGCCTTCGAGAAGTCGGTATAGACGCAGTCGGCCCTAAGATTCCATTCGGGTTTTCAAAATCGCTGTTTGGTTTGGTCAACCAAGGGAGTTTTTGTTGGGTTTGGTTTGCAAAGGGTCAACAGAGTTCCTATCAGAAGAAGCAATAATGAGAGGGAAGACAGAGCTTTCTCAGATAGATGGGAGAAAAGCTAATGCGTATTTATTTCGGTGAAGCTGTGTCTGGACAATAATTGTCTATCCACCGCTGGGGTTAGTAGGTGCAGGTAATTTACCTTCATTTCAAGTAGAGGGCTTTGAGGTGCCTCAGTTTATGACAAGCGGAGATCAAAACTTGATGAGCACTCACATAAAACACAGAACGTAGAGTCCACCAGAAGTTCAGCGTGAACGGCTAATCAAAAGGCAAGGCAAGGTGTTCATAGGGTTCTACGAGGGGTTCTATATCCGATGGGTCTAGTACCAGCTGAAACAGCTCACCACACAAAGATTTTCGTTTGAAAACCTTTAAGGTTCGACTTGAAATTTTCCATAACTTAGAAGCAAAGAAATTGCGGTCCATTTTACCGCCTGTCTCCCAGGTTGAACCCTCCATGGGTGAAACTTTTTGAATTCTACATCATCTTGCTCAACATTAAAATATTGGTCAATATGGTGAACCTATTAAATAATAACTATTTTCAGGAACCCAGCTACAAGGAACTGTAACTTTTCTATGGGGCATTTTTCGAGCCATGTTTATATGAACTTTTTTCTTACTTTTGATCGTAAAATCTGCTGCATAAGTTTGACTGGCTAATTTAGGGACATCCTGTATACGTATATCGATGCGGACTCCCTCTGTGGCGTCCCAATAGCTTTATTCTGCAGAAACCCAGGCTTAAACGTGCTATTTTTATAAACGAAATCAAATTGCAAATGCATCGATTCGATTATTTATGCCAGTCATTTAATTGGCTCTAGCCCAGAGACTGGACGATGAAAATTTCAGGACCAAGCATTGATACAGTAATAGAATGAATTCCATCAGCGGCCGCATTTTGGCTACATCATGCAAGTTTGTAATTAAATATTTGCCATGTGCCATGTGCACTCTGTAGTCTACCTGCCAAGCTACTGCGCAAATTTGCTTTGAGCTTTATAACTACCACACCGCAGCGTTTTTACAGAATCCAGGCAATATCAATTACTCGGGCAGCGGTTCTTGCATAAAGAACGTATAGGTAAATACCTACGACATAGTGAGTATATAGGGTGGATTTTTGAAACGAACTCACCTCCAATTTCTCGCTGCACAGTTTTTTTTTTCTGGGAAAAAGCCGACACAGGTCGATTTTCTTTCCAGGGGGAACAATAACTAGCGTGTTTCCAATCTTTCAGCTCCACCCCCCAAACCAAGCAGCCAGGACTCTAAGAAATTGAACCCAAAAACTTTAAGGCTTTATAAAAAAGTTTGAAACGCACTGAATATCAATTTTGACAATGTTTATGTGTGATTCCACTATAGTATTGGGTTGGCTTCGTACTTCACCCAACGTATTGCAAAGTTTTGTCGGTACACGAGTATCAGAAATCCTATAGAGTTGATTGAGGGTATCAGGTGGCGTCATGTTTCATCTTCCGAGAATCCTGCTGATTTTCTCTCTCGGGGTTTGAGTCCGTCCTCTGTCAAGAACTGTGGTCGTTGAAGGACCCTGAATATTGGCTGTCTCCCAAGAAGGATTTTGTTGAGCCGCCCAAGATCAAAACAAGAGATCGGCTTATTTGTTTGATAAATAAGTCTGATGGGAGTGCATTTTTTGACCGATACTGCGACTTTCCTGCGATCAAGGGTAAGTTTCAAAAACTCAGTCCGTTCAAGGATTCTTAAGGTCTCACTAAAGTTGGGGCAGATCCAATAATTCCAACTTATAACAAAACTTATCCTTTACATCTAGATTCAAAGCATCGATAACTTTCGGACCGCGGATAGTTTTATCGTCAGTTCGCGAAATACCGAGTAGCCCGAAAGGTTTATTACTTTCCCGGCCCGTCCAAGGGAAAGTTATGTAATGATGCAGGATGCAGGAAAAACGTTCTGACACGATAGCTGCCGAACCGATGGTCTGATCGACTTGAAATTTGGTATACAGACAGGGTCTTGCTGTTAAATGAGCTGATTAGTTTTTGGTTGTCATCTGTCAAACGGAAGTGTCACTATCAAAAAATGACAGAAGCCATATCTCACAGATTTTGACTTGCAAACTGCCGTTTGAAAGCCCATGAAAAACTGTATTCAGAACAGTTAAAAATTGTGCCCTGTCTGTCATCTGTCAAAAAATAAAAAATGTCGAAGTTCAAAACTTCACCATTCAATTATTCAAAATCTATCCGATGAATTGGAACCAAATTTGGCAGGAAGCAACAAAACATAAGAGTCAAATTAAGTCTGCAGTTGCAATTTCCCACTATTCTTCCATCGGGCGTTATGAATTTTCAAAATTTCTCCTAGCCGTTGCCACTCGAGAGAACGACTCACCCGGATTTCCACCAGGATGACTCGCTTTTGATGCAGCACTCCACTCAAAAATTCATTCCTGCACGAGGATCGACTTTTTTTCGAAAAATTTCAACTGATATCGGAAGTAGATTGAACTGGGCGTCTTGTGGATATATTTTCAAAATCGACACAGCTCCGGTTTTCCGACGGTAATTTTTTCAATAACAAATTTACATATTCCGTGGATTTGAAAAAACTGCAGCGTAAACTTCAACATGCGGTGAGCTACACGAAATATTCATTTTAGGTGCAGACATGCTGCGAATGAAAGTTGGAGAAAAGACTGAATTAATTTTTGGAGCAAAAATTTTCAAAATCGGACCAACGGTTTTCATGTTTTCCTCTCTGGAAAAACTGGAAATTTTCCTACTTTTTATTCCGTGAACAGATTTCTACCATTTTTTTTTGAAGAATAGATAACTGGTTCTTGAACATTTTTCAATAAATTCTCTACAATTTCCCGGGATTTTCCTACTGAAAATATAAAGCCGCTCATGCGATCGTGCAAATTGAGAGGTTCTGCCCCGATAATTACCGAATTATTGATTCGATCAAATCGAAATCAGGTACGAAAGCATAAGTTCAGCCTGGAATGACCTGATTAGATTTTAGGTAGTTGATTTTGATCGGAAGCCTTCAGATAGCACATTGGGTCTGGACTTGTCTGGATTAAGCATTGCATTTTTCAAATTTCGCAACAATTGTCTTCTTCCTAGTTCTACCTCAGGGATCACTTCTACCTTTCGAAATATTCATCACCATGGAAACCTAAGAACCTGTCACTTGTTCTGTAGGCCCAACAATGGATGCAGAATGATCGCGTAACGCACAACTGAGTAAAATGTTTTCATCAATTTCCGAATTAAGTCCCACCTTCCCGAAGGGACACTTCGATCAAAATCACTACTGACGTCCCTGGATACCGCCGGGAAAGTTTTGTGTCGCCCCACAACATACTTAATATACGATCGCGCAAAATGAACGGTTCTGCCACGATATCTGTGTAATTGTTGGTCCGATCAAATCGGAATCAGGAACGGAAGCATAATTCAAGTCTGGGATGAGCTGATTGAACTATGGGTAAATAATTCTCACTGGAAGGCCCTCAGATGGCACATTGGGCTTGGACCTGTCTTCCCAAGCCCTAAATTGAAGATATAGATCTGAAATCTAACACACAGATGCAGTAAGGGTCCTAAATCAAGTTTGCCTAATTTGATCACGATGTCTGAACTAGAAACAAAAATTTAATAAGGAACCAGCAATGCTTTCTTGAGATTAGCAACACCTAGCTTCCTAGTTCTACCTTTCAAAATATTTCATCACCTTGGAAACCTAACAACCTGTTACTTGTTCTGTAGGCCCGACAATGGATGCAGGATGCTTGCTCAACGCCTAACTCAATAAAAAAATTCCATAAATTTTCAAATAGAATTCTCCTCCTCCCGAAGGGACACTTCGATCAAAATCATTACTGACGTCCCTGGATACCGCCGGGAAAGTTTTGTGTCGCCCCACAACAGATTTATAAAATGTTTCCGTGCTAAGCCGAATAGTACAACCCTCATAATTTTCATCAAAACACAGGGTAACAGTTTCGCATTCATTTGAGATCGTGAACGTGGCTTATGCTGGACCTTTTCCAATAAAAAACAAAAAGGGTCGCGATGGTAGTTTTAAAAGGCTTACGTTTGTTTTACTTTCCCGGCCCGTCCAAGGGAAAGTTATGTAATGATGCAGGATGCAGGAGAAACGTTCTGACACGATAGCTGCCGAACCGATAATCTGATTGATTTGAAATTTGGTATACAGACAGGGTCTTGCTGTTAAATGAGCTCATTAGTTTTTGGTTGTCATCTGTCAAACGGAAATGTCACTATCAAAAAATGACAGAAGCTATATCTCACAGAACTTGACTTTCAAAATGCCGTTTGAAAGCCCATGAAAAACTGTATTCAGAATGGTTAAAATATTGCCCTATCTGTCATCTATCAAAAAATAAAAGATGTCAAAGTTTAAAACTTTACCATTTAATTATCCAAAATCTATCCGATGAATTGGGACCAAATTTGGCAGAAAGCAACAAAACATAAGAGTCAAATTAAGTCTCCAGTTGCAATTTTCCATCATTTTTCCGTCGGGCGTTATGAATTTTCAAAATTTCTCATAGCCGTTGCCACCCGAGAGAACGACTCGCCCGGATTTCCACCAGGATGACTCGTTTTTGATGCAGCACTCCACTCAAAAACTCATTCCTGCTCGAGGATCGACTTTTTTCGAGAAATTTTGACTGATATCGGAAGTAGATTGAACTGGGCGTCTTGTAGATCTATTTTTAAAATAGACACAGCTTCGGTTTTCCGACGGTAATTTTTTCAATAACAAATTCGCACATATCGTGAATTTGAAAAAACTGCAGCGTAAACTTCAACATGCGGTGAGCCACACGAAATATTCATTTTAGGTACAGACATGCTGCGAATGAAAGTTGGAGAAAAGATTGGATTCATTTTTAAAGGAAAAATTGTCACAATCGGACCCACGGTTTTCGAGTTTTCCTCTCTGGGAAAACTGCAAATTTTCCAACTTTTCATTCCGCGAACAGATTCCAACCATTTGTTATTAAGGAATAGATAACTGGTTGTTGAACATTTTCGAACAATTTTTCTCCAATTTCCCGGAAAATTTCCTGCTGGGAATATAAAACCGGCCTCGGTTATCGAGACCGGACTTAGATGATGGAGCTTAAAGTGGAGCTTGATTGTCGATTTCCACAATAAGATGATTTGGAAGAAAAATTGAGGTTAGCTCTGAAAATTCAAATTTTCCTGACAAAATTTTCTATTTCCTGCAAATATTTTCAATCTTTCTCTCCATTCTAACTTCTCATCCGAAGGGACGTTCCGATCAAAGTCATTACTGATGTCTTTGAATACCGCCGGGAAAGTTTTGTGTCGCCCACAACAGATTTTTTATTTGCCTCTGCGCGAGAGCCATGAGCTAGTGACAGAATTGTCAACAGCCAGTTTATGCTGTCATTGAGCAGTTTTTTGTCTCGTCGTGGGTTGCCGCGTCATATATACTCAGACAATGAAACCAATTTTGTTGGGGCATACTCCGAACTGAAGCTACTAGGTAATTCCCTCAAAAGTAATGAAACCTCCATTCAAGAGGCTTCAGCCACTACTGGCATCACCTGGCACTTCAATTCTTCAGTCGCGCCTAATTTTGGTGGTCTCTGGGAGGCCGGCGTATATTCCACTAAACATCACTTGAAAAGAATCGCAGCCAATTCTCGTCTCACTTTCGAAGCGTTTTTCACTCTTTTTTTTAGTCGGATATAGGTTGTACTCAAATAACGACCAATCTCACCTATGACATATAATCCAAATGACCTCTCCTTCCTAACACCTGAGAATTTCCTTATTGGGAGATCAATTACATCGCTTTCTGACCTCAGGAGCTACATTGACATTCTCAAAGGACGACTCACCCGCTTCCAGCGCATTCGGCAGCTTCGACAACACTTTTGGTGCCGGTGGCACAAAGAATACTTATCCGAATGACAAATTCGTTCCAAATAGAGCAAAGTTCAGAGCACAATTGCCGTTGGAGATTTGGTCCTGTTGCGAGAAGATAGTGCTCCACCCATGCAATGGAACTTGGCTAGAGTGATACATGTGCATCCTGGAAGTGACAGTGTAGTTCGTGTCGTCACCGTCAAAACGAGTCGGGGAATATTTGAGCGTTCTGTTAGCAAGCTGTGCCGTTTACCTATCGATGCCCAATGCTGAAATGTGTATCATTCGTTACTTAAATTCTTGTTCGTTCTCTTCTGTTTTGTACACTGTAGTTATCCAATTTGGAACATGCAAGTCTTTCAAGGCTGGGGTCATGTTTTCGCATTCATTCAATTCAAATTTGGCGCTGCGCACTGTGGTTGACGGCGGTGAGTTGACGGTTGACTTGCTGGTTCAGACTCCAGACAAAAGCGAGAGAATATCTCTGCCGGTCAGATTGCGTCTTGTCTACCTATTACGGTTGTTAATGCTGTTTATGTGAATATAAAAATAGTAAAAATACAGTCTATTCTTCAATCAGTACTTCGTTAGCCAACGGCCCCAACATTCTGTTAATACTTCGTTAGCCAACGTTGAGGTTTGCCTCGAGTTCGATTTGCGCCGAAACTCAGTCCAGATAGTAGAGACAAATTAAAGGGTGTAGTTCAAAGGTGGGCCGGTACTCCCCGCTCATATAAGTCAGACAAGAATACCTTCCAAATCTTTTGTCGCAACCTGGATAGTCCTTGTCGGTTGACGTAAAACAGAAAACTAGTGTTGCCGCGAGACGAGACGAGACGAGACTTTATAAGTCTGGTCTCGTCTCGTGGCTTACGAGTCTTGTCTCGTCTCGTCTCGAAAGTCTCGACTGGTCCACATACGATTTTCATTAGAATTTGTAATAATTTGTCAAATTTTCCCAACCAAAATGCAGATTTTTGCGAGAATTACAGGATTTTTTTATAATTTTCGAAAATTGAAATGTTTTGGAAACGGTTTTACCAACACTTTGGGAATTTCATTCCGAAAAATGGGAACTTGTAATATCAAAACTGAACGTGATGTCGCCACTACTGTACGATGGCGCCTACTTGGATGGAGTTGCCCTTGCCCCAACGACGGAAGCACACGGAAATTTGAGCACATAGTTTGATTAGTAACTGACAGTGACATCAGTGTATGTCAAACTTGGAAACGTCAAGCAAGTAACAGAGGTTATTCAGATTCCAATTCAACGCGTCAACGAAGTCAAAAATGTCGATTTTGCCTGTATACGCCGGTTGTGGCGCCTCCAGCGTGTAAAAGTGGCATTGCAAGGTGCCATTAGGTATGCGCATTCCATTCGCTTCACCAATTTTCCGCGAAAAAAATATTTAGGAGAAAACTCGAGAATTGGGATTTTGAGATTTGAGTTTACAATAAGGCTAAACACTTTTCCGGAAGGACTATCAATTTAAAATTTACAATAATTCCTAAAGAAAATTTTCATAAGACACAAAGACAATACAGATATAGTATGGGGGCATAGGTCGTGCCGTGTGCAGCTTCGTGAAGATATACAGGGTGTTCGGATCTGATTATTACAAACTTGGAGGGATGATTCTCCATCAAAAATTAAGTCGAAAGAACAAAAATTTCATGGTCCTAAAATGCTTCCTCAAAAAGAACAGGGTGTTGAAGTTGACTTGTTTAAATGGTTTTTCCACTGTAACTTTTGAACCGATAGACCGATTTTGATCAAAGAAGAAAAGTTTAGTAAAATAAGTCTCCATCGAATATTGATACTACAATTTATCAAAAATTTCTGGGGGCGTAGATAATAGGGGACTATCTCCTATTTTTGCTTTTATTTTCATCACCCATGATTATTTTCTCAAATGGTTGTTAATTTTAAGTTTTGCGTTTAATTTAGAAGAAAAAGTTACTCTAGCAAAATTTTGATTAGAGGCTTCATTTTTGAGATATTTGGGTTAGAAACTTTGGACAACGTCTCGAAATCGCGACTTTCAAAGGCCTAAAAATTAAAATCCAAGAAAACTTATGATTTCTCAACTGGAATAAGTTTTCTAGGTCGTTTGAGTTGATTTACTGCCATTTTTTGCTAAGAAACGAGGCTTTATCAGAGAAAAACAATTTGGGCTCTGGAAAGTGGCGATTTCGGGATGTTTCCCAAATTTTAAAAACCAAATATCTCAGAAATTAAACCTTTAATCAAAATTTTGCAAGAGTAACTTTTTCTTTTAAATTGAACGTGAAATCCAAGAATATTAACAATTTGAAAAAATAATCAGGAGAGATGAAAATAGGCGCAAAAATAGGGGCAAAAATAGGGGACAGTCCCCAATTATCTACGCCCCCAGAAATTTTTGATGAATTGTGGTATTATTATTCGATGGAGACTCGTTCGATTAAACCTTGATTTGAATTTGATTGAAATCGGTTCAACGGTTCAAAAGTTACGGTGAAAAAACAATAAAAAAAAAGTCAGTTTCAACACCCTGTATCTTTTTAAGGAAGCATTTTAGAACCATGAGTTTTTTGTTCTTTCGGCTTTTTTTTGATGGGGAATCATCCCTCAAAGTTTGTAATAACCAAACCCGAACACCCTGTATAAAGTTGTGCCTTAATCGATTCCTGGGGGATCAAGGACCATGGAAAATTATGGTGGAATATTGGCATCTACTGCAGGCAAATATGGTGGAGGCGCCAAAATGGGCTTAATCTGGTAATAAAAAACTGGCTGTAGCTCGTTTGTTTTTCAACGAATTCCAACATCTGGAACGTCATTTTGTAGACAAAGAAATTTTCTCCTTATTTCATACCTGAATTCACGAACGTCATTTCGTGAAACTGTTGAAATTGTCTTTATAAGATATGCTGAATTTCGCCGTTTTTTTGAAGGTTATCCGATATTTTTGAAACCTGGCAGTATTATAGATCTTGAGGTGCCCTTTCCGAATTTCTACTTTCCCACTTCGTATCTTTGCCGTTTTGGCCGCCATATTGAAAAGATGGCGATCAAAAAATAGTTTTTTGTCAATATCCTGGATTCAACCGACTCAAGATTGAAACGTGTATATGCGGAGGAAAGCCCATTCAAATGTTTACAATTTGACATATTAGTCATTTATGTGCGATTTACGGTTCTTGAGTTAGAGCTTTCAAAACTTCTGGAAGCATCAACTTTCGGCGTACAATCAGCATGTTAAATTGATACCACCGTCATGTAGTGAGCAAATCCACCATAAATAGCTCTGGGTCATTAACCATAGAAGATCAAAATTCAGAAAATCGATCATGGTAATGTTATTTGTGTAATTAAAGGGTGAACTGTGTAAACTGACATTTCAAAGAAATAAAGGTAATATAGCACTTGGAGGATATCGGATACATTCGAAACTCATTGCTATGATGAAATTTGGGGTCACCATTCAGAATATCCACTTTTCCACTTCGTATCTCTGCTGTTCTGGTCATAATTTTGAAAAGATGACGTCCAAGGAAACATATTTTTGAAAAAGTCTCGGAAAATTCATTATAAAATTTTAGGATTCATATCAAAAGTGAAGGTCTACTAAATTCTCTAAAATTTGACATCTGAATCACTCATGTGCGACTCACGGTTCTCAAGCTATACCTTTTCAAAGTCAATTTTCCCTCAGAGTTCACCCTGTAGTTGCATAACAACCGTTACAATGATTGATTTTCTGGATATTGATGATCTGTGGTTGACAACTTATCATTATTTATGGTCAATTTGACTGCCACGTGGAGCTAAGATCAACTTGATCTGCTGATTGGATGACAAAAGTTGATGCTTCAGGGAGTTCTAGAAGCCATAATCCAAGAACCGGAAGTAGCACTACACGAGTAAGGTCTCAATTTATAGAGAATTGAATAAGCTTCCATTCGCATACAAACGCTCCCACCTCACATTGACTGAAATGGACATAATGACAAAAAACTGTTTTTGAGCGCCATCTTTCCGATATGGCGGCCAAAACGGCAAGTATACGAAATGGAAAAGTGGAAATTCGGAAAGGGCACCTCAAGATCTATAATACTGCCAAGTTTCAAAAATATCAGATAACCTTCAAAAAAAGCCGGAATTTAGAATAACATATAAAGACAATTTTGACAGTTTTCCGAAATGACGTTTGTAAATTTAGGTATGAAATAAGAAGAGTTTTTTTTGTTTACAAAATGACGTTCCAGATGTTGAAATCCGTTGAAAAACAAACGAGCTACAGTCAGTATTTTATTAGCAGATGAAGCCCATTTTGGCGCCTCCACCATATTTTTTCATGGTTCTTGATCGCCCAGGAGTCGATTAGGACATATCTCTATATATCTTCACAAAGTTGCACACGGCCAAGCCTTTTTTGACCCTATGCCTCCTGACTAATATCAAAGGACTCGTACCCCAGGGTCAATAGTCCGGATGCTAGTTGCATAAAATGGAATGAACCTTGCATTTTTTGATGAGAAGATGCTACTTGGTGGAAATGCTCTTTGCATCATACTCTTCCGATCCAGAAAGGTAGCCATCAGCGACATCCATGCAGGCAGCGTATACAGGGTGAAACAAAAAAAAATGTTGGAAAATTATATTTAAATAACCGTAGCATGTGGAGACCTGTAATTCACCACATACATTTACTGTTTTATGCTCATGAAGTCACAGTAAACTGCTCTTGATTACCTTGAACCGTCTTTGAAATGAAGGCGAAAAACAGAAAAAAAAACAAAACCACTCTTTTTTCCATAAATAAGTGATTCTTAGAGATATTGACACAATACTTGGTATTTCCACAAAAAGTATTGTTAGAAATGATATGAGCTGGGTAGCCAATTCCTAAGCCTACTATTTCCAGAAATACGATTGTCAACTTTTTTTTCCTCTTGAGCACCATCTTGAATCTGCCCTGTGAGGCATCGTTGAAAAAGTGATTGGTTATCATAATAATGGTGATATTCAATCATTGCATCGTGAAAACAACCTTTTCATCATAATTTAGTGACCTCTTCGGCGGAAAAGAACTGCCATTCACGTATTTTCTGGCTATTTAAAGCTTTAGTGCCCATGATGGCATTTGCAACATCTGGAATGGTAAAATATGTTACGCATTATGAACCTTGATGTACTTTGAGGTAGCCTACCAAGTTTTGCAATCATCAATTGAAAGGTTTGTTCTTAAAAGCTGTTTGAACAAAATTTGTTCAACTTTTTTATGGAAAATGCAAAATATTGAATCTTTCACCCTTATTTGATCCCTCATTGAGAAAAGCTTGAAACCGAAAGTCGCCAAAATTTTTATGCCAATGGTTTATCGAGAACAGCTCTTCAATGTATAGTTTTCAAAATCTGCATAGTTGCGTTCAGATTCCAGACAGAGAGCGACAAAGAAGTTCATGCAGTAAAAAAAGACACAACTTTTAATGCAACGGAGAAATCCCGGAAATGTCTCTTTTAGATAGGCTTCCCGCAATACACAGGTTCTGTGAGACTCTCAAGCGTGGGTGAAAGGCTTGAAACATTACTAACTTGAGGCTCTAACAGTGTACTGAATTTCACATTTATGTTATAAAAAGCAAGGTCTCCAGACAGCTTTCAGTCTAGCTCTGGGCTAGTTTTTTCTCTACTGTAATTTATGTCTTTTTTTACTGCATGAATCTCTTTGTCGCTCTCTGTCTGGAATCTGAACGCAACTATGCAATTTTTGACAACTAGACATTGGAGAGCACCTCCCACTGAACCATTATTATAAAAAATTCCGAGACTTTTGGTTCCAGGTTATCCTCAGTGAGGGATCAAGTAAGGGTGAAAGACCGAATATTTTGTATTTTTCATAAAAAAGCGACACAAATTTTGTTCTAACAGCTTTTAAGAACAAACCTCTCTATTGATAATGATGAAACTTGGTAGGCTACCTCAAAGTACATCAAGGTTCATAATGCGTAACATATTTCACCATTCCAGATGTTGCAAATGCCATCATGGGCACTAAAGCTTTGAAGAGCCAAAAAATACGCGAATGACAATTCTTTCCCGCCGAAGAGGTCACTAAATTATGATGAGGAGGTTGTTTTTGCGATGCAATGATTTCATGTTACCATTATTATAATAACCAATCACTTTTCCAACGATGCCTCACAAGGCAGATTCAAGATGGTGCTCAAGAGGAAAAAAAGTTGACAATGGTATTTCTGAAAATAGTTGGCTTAGAAATTGGCTACCCAGCTCATATCATTTCTAACATTACTTTTTGTAGAAATACCAAGTATTGTGTCAATATCTCGAAGAATTACTTATTTATGGGAAAAGGAGTGTTCTTGTTTTTTTATCTTGTTTTCCCCTACATTTCAAAGACGATTCAAGGTAATCAAGAACAGTTTGCTGTGACTTCATGAGCATAAAATAGTTGATGTATGTGGTGAGTTACACGTCTCCACATATCTCGGTTAGTTGAATATAATTTTTCAACTTTTTTTTTTCTGTATCACCCTGTATACGCCGCCGGCATGGATGGCGTTGATGGCTACCTTCGTGGATCGGAAGAGTACGAAACAAGGAACATTTTCACCGAGTGGCATCTTCTCATCAAAAAATGCAAGGTACTTCCAACTAGCATCCGGACTACAAAGGCAGTTTTGAAAAATGCGAAATACTTAAAAAATGTGCCAGAAAAAGGCTTGGAAAAAATTCGGCTTGCATTATATTGCCGATTATATGGAAGTAGAGGGGGGACTTTGCCCCTTCCTATTACTTTCCCGACTGTCCACTAACATGAAGGGAAAGTATTGTGATCGTGCGAAAAAAATTAGATTACGACCTCGATTACGACGGATTTATTGTACTCTCAAATTGACTCACAAATCCTAAAAATACAGAATTCATAAAAATCGCCCGTGAAAGAATTCTATGGGAACGAATCATTTTACTTCCTGTCTTACGTGAAAAATCTTTTAGGGTATTTCACTTTATGTCTGACCCTGTACAGTGTATGCAAATTTAAGACACTTAAAAATTTCAATTCTTTTTTTGTTTAGTCTGTTCTGAAAAGTTTACTGAAATGTCATCAGATAATAAAAAGGAGAGGTGGCAAGTCCCACCATTGCATTGACCATGATCATTTGACAAAAAATGAAATCCCAGTTGTTTTGAAATAATTTTTCTGACACATTTGGAGCAGTTTTCTATAGTCTGTTCACCGATAGAACGGACTTTTTTGAATTTCAGTGATGTAACCTATAGCAAACAAAAGCACCAAATACTGTAACAACATAGGCGCGTTTGGAACTAATATTAGTTTTGTTCGGTTGGTAGTCTTACCCGGGCAAATTATTCCTACGCCAAGCCAATGGCATTACATTCAGCGAGTTTGACACTTACGTACGATTTCTAACCTCCATTTCTCTATGATATTTGTTATTTTTACTCGACTCGACTGTTATTGAGTGTTGTGTAATGAAATATATCCATATATTTACTTTGTAATAAAGATAAGATCTTTTTATACAATAAAATTGAATTAAATTGAATTGAATTGTAATAAAATCAGCTTCATTCTAAAAAAGTATTGTCTCATTCATTCAAATTCGTATTAAACTGGTGTCATTTAAAATTACTTAGCCGTGATTAGCGGAAATAAACACCTCTTTCTAACTGGAATTTTAAATTTCGCGGGTAACGCTCGGGGACTACTGTTTAAGCGGAGGAATCAGGTGGTCCTTTCTATCAGTGTATAGAGTATAAACTGCCTTTGACTCTAAGGCAAGACTCGCGTCTTGGGACATCCTGTATTTCAGTAGGTAATTCGGTAATTCTCTAAAACATACAGGTCTACGAAGGAAGGGCCAGTATTCCACCTCGGGATTAAATTATTATTTCTTTAAATCAAATAACCTGGGTGATTTTACCTTAAGGCAAGTCCGATTCTGTTGTTCCCTTAATTGTTGCTATGACATTTTTCCTCATGTTAAAGTTGAAAACTATCCTGGGATAGATACTCACCCTGGTTCCTAGATGTTAAATTCGAATAATTCTATTCTATCATCTATTCAGTTACTTTTTTTTATTCGTTTGTTCAACGTCGGCCTATTTCCGCAACGAGGTCAAACACCGACGCCGGTGAATGCTTTCCTCCTCTATACCGGAAATTTTGCCAAACCCCTGTGTGTTCCAACACAGGGTAGGGATTTTTTACGACCACCAACATCGCATGGGGTCGGCATCATCGTTCGTATTTTACGTGCTATGCGACACACGACACGTCTTGCATTCAGCAAGCATTCCAACTAAACCAGGAAGCTTGTTTTCGAGGCGGAAATCCGTCCTCGGCGGAGCGAAATAAATATTTTATTCAGTCCGAGAACCTAAGAAGAGTCGTGTTCTTCAAATCTAATCCCTCCGAAAAAAATAGTTCGGTATCTATACTCGAGATGTCTCGTCTTGTCTCGAAATTTCGAGACAAGACTTTTACATGGTCTCGTCTCGCCGTGACGAGACGAGATGAGACAGGAATCTAGTCTTGTCCCGAAAATTCGAGACGAGACGAGATGAGACCGAGACATGTCTCGTCTTGTCTCAACGGCATCACTACAGAAAACTTACGTACACTTAAAGGTTCCTGGAAATTCCGTTCTGCAGCTTCCTGGCGTCTATTCCGGCTGTTGGTAGTTCGGAATAAAATATTGGGGACTCGGAAAATTTGGGATTTTGGTGATTTCGTTTCAGGGTCGCAACCTCGGGTGGTCACCTGAGGTTAAGGCCCTACCCTAAGATTTTGTTACTGAATTGATTATTCAGTTTCTGGAGCTGAATGATTTTGGAGTTTCTGGTTTCTACATGCGTAAACAGCTGGGATCTCAAACGCATTTTGAATATTTATCACAATTGATGTGAATGGAATTGACTTCGATTTCAAGTTGCGGTGTTTTAATATTTCAATCAGTATTATTTTATTATTCGACTTTCTCAGACTTAAGCCTGATAGGCTCGTACCTCTTAGCTGGTAACACCAATTCACATTTAATACCAGGCTGAACATGGAAGTTCAGACGCATTTGTGGAAATAAATGTCACTGACCTTTCCCTCGCTAAAACTTTTGGACGTGTGGGATCTCGAAGAATAATCCTCAAACAAAATTCTCAATTATCTTAGATTACGGGCTTTTTACTGCCACCAGATCAACGTATGTTTCAAGTCTACGCTAAGGAGACTGATTGACTTTAGCGACCGAAACTTTTACATCTCGATCACGCATTTACGAAAAATATGAGATAAGTACATATTATTATACATGCATACAAAATGAGACAAAGTAGGTAACTTATAGATATAAATTATTGTTATTTACTGCCGTCCATAAAGTTTTTACAATGCCGAGCCGGAACGGCCCATTTTTACTATTAGCATTTTATTGACACATTGAACAAGGATATAGTATTTCAGCATATAATGCTCCACTTTATGTCACCCGATTCGTCTCCATTGTTGCTCCAGATTTTTGCTCGGGATTTAGTAGCATGGAAGTCGTAAAATTTTCTCACACAACTCAATGACGGATACCGATACCAAATATACCGATTTTTCCGAGAGACAATTTCAACGCTGGGCTCGCGGATTAAGAAAACTTTTATAGTTCCCATTTCGCAGTTCTTGTATACTTGCTGAAATGGAATTGTTAACAACTTTGTTTTCCTGTCTCCGTGTTTGCCTTGTCTCACTCTAGCCTAGGTCGTATACTGTTACGTCTTAACCGCGATATTATACCTACCCCAAAAATGAATTGCTTATTATCATACAATCAACAAAACAGTAATTGTTGTTAATAAGTAGAGGCCCAGTTCATGGCTCGTAAACTTTTGGTCTATAGTAGTGATAATTATTGCTTTTCAGATTAACCTGACCTAGGTGACCGGTGACTGATCTCAAATAAACAAACTATATTATTGTAGAAATACTAGCAGATAGGTGGATTGTTAATAAAATCTACACAGCAAAAGTTTCATTTTGTGCTGCATAAATCCAGCATACTACCTCTTTCGCTTGCTTAAATTTAACATAAATCTACTAAAACAAACAAAACTCAAAATTTTGTGCGTTTCATTGAGTCCAGTACCCACCCACCTACTACCTACTACCTTTCTGTACGTATAATATTTGCGAATATTATTGTCCAGTTAAGCTCCAATAGATACCGAATGCAAATTTATTGACCCGATTTCCGAATCGGAACATAAACACCCGAGCAGATAGGTACCAATAATGGGCAATAAGCTCCGGGCAACTTTAATGAAGTTTAATTGTGTTCAACTCAACTGATTAATTTGGCTTATGTTTATGTGCCGTCCCTCTAATTATTTAGTAGTGAGCTAGGTATTGAGTGTCCTAAAAGAAATTATTGATGTCACGGTGGATCTGGCTAATATCCATATCCAGATTATGTTAAATTTCCGGGGCCGCGAATTCTAATTTCGCGTTGTTAGATCACCCACCAGTGCTGTATTATGTATCTTAATAATGGCGGCAACAAATACAACTCTGCGGTATTCGAGTTTGGAACTTCCTGCACTAATTTGAGGCCGAACTGAAGTTATGACTTGAATTTCTGGTGATTAATGGCACCGGATTTATTAAAACGTGTGGTTTTGTGCGAAACGTGCTCGCGATCTATGCATACTGCTAACTAAACTAATTTAGTTAGCCGCATTTTCGTATATAGGCTGGTGATGACGGCGTCACGTAAAAGTAACCGAAACTGAGCCCTGTGCCATTGCGATCGAGAAAAATATCGGCTAGTACCTACTGTCACTAAACTCACTGAAGACTACGATAAGATCCCCAAACTGCACAATTGGTGAAGGAGCCGTTCAACGCGAGTTTTCCAGGTGATTCCGACGCGCGAATAAGACACACCGGCACAATTGGCGGAGGCGCCGCGCTTCTTGAGCTACCGGAACATAATGAACGATCTTCTAATGGCCATTATTTGAACGAATTTCCCACAGGTTTGACTACAGGTGAACACTGAACCAAACCGGAGCTTGATTGCAGACGCTTTGCTTTATCTTCTGGTGAAACTGTGTAATTTTTGTGTATCTATTTCTAATCAACCATGAACTTGGCGCTCACACAACCATTCCGCGGACCAACTTTACTCGGACGCCACATTTACATCGCAATGTTCTCATCGAAACTGCAGAAGTGATGCCGGAATTTCGATCAAGATTTTGTAGGAATTGCAATTGAATCACTGAAATAGTTTGCAGATGGGAACATAAACCTTTTGGCATGAGGCAGCCAGAACAAAATTTTGCAGCAAATCATCGTGAATTTGTGGTCAAAAACAAGAGCCGACAAAAGAGGTTGCATACCTCGCCACCGGATTTGCTCCGGACTACATCCGTTATCACATTAGAGAGATCGTCCAAGGGCTACAGAAAAGATGGCTCTCACTTATAGCTGTTCAAGTGCATGAATAACTCATATCCACTGTAATCCTCAGAAATTCATGATTTTCACCCAATAAAATGGTAACACACAAAATGCTACTTCTTGGATCTTCCTGAATAATTTCCATAAATTCTCTGTGTAATTTATGAATTGGTTTTTCACGTAGATATCAGTAAAGCTTACGTAACAGAGAATAGTTGAATAACTTTCTTCTCTCTTTGGCAACCCTCGGCTTGTGGTTGTGGTAAGTCATTTCCGTACCTCTGACCGATAAACCGTTGTTGGAAAAATCAAACCAGATGGTTGTGGACCGTTGTGGTTCCGATGGTACCACAAGGTTTATCGGAACCTCAGAAAGTCATCGGCTTAATATCCGGCCCTCAAAGTCAAAGGATTAAACCATCAGCGAACGCTTTGAGCAGAATACAAATTTATTGTAGCAGTCCAAAGTTACATCAACTTGAAAAAGAGCTAACATTTTTAGAACGACGTATTGGCTTGTGGGTAGTTAAGTATCGGACAAATCGCAGGTTTTTCTGCAATTTGCAAGCCCTGACTGCGTTTCTGAAACAAGATTTGCTACCTGGGGGTTTACGATAGATTGTTGTTCCGGAGGATCGTGAGAGGACGAAGCAGAACAACTTGACGCTAGGAATTATAATTTTGGGACTCTAGTTGGCCAGTTTGTGTCTTTTTGTCCCCCCAACTTGCCCCCTTGTGTTTTCCTGTTGTTTTTTGGAACTAAAAAGCCCCTTATGCCTACTTGTGTCTTATGTTTTTGAGTCCCAATGACCTCAGTTTGTATAACTCAAAGTCACAACTCCCATGCGACTTTATGTGTCATTTCAAGCCCTGATGAGCCCCCTACTTGTGTCTTCGTGTTGTTTTCGAAACTTTACTGGAGCCACTTTGTTTTTCCATACTGTTTTTAAAAACCCTGATAACCCCCCCCCGATGACCTTCTTGTGTTTCCATGTGAAGCTAGGGTTTCACGAGACCAAGACCAAGACCAAGACCCGCTTGGTCTTGGTCTTGGTCTCGAAAATGTCTGAAAATCTGGTCTTGGTCTTGGTCTTGGTCTTGGTCTTGACAGCAAGAGTCTTGGTCTTGACGTGGAGGTCTTGGTCTTGGTCTCGAGTCTCGATTCCCCAATCCCCAAGTCCAAAATAAAAATACAACAACAAGAACAATAATTTAAAAAACTATTGCCTCGACTATTACGAACCCTATCAAACTAAATTATTATTTTTTATCAACAATTTCCAAAGCTACAATGCCTTGAACGAATTTTAACTAGTACTCCAAGCGTCTCCAAGCGAAGATTAAGATGGAATTAGAAAATTTTTGTTTGTTCTTTAAATAAAACACAATACATAAACTTTGGATTCTTTGTATTTTTAAGAAACACCCTCAAACAAAGTAGTTTTGAAAACCCCCGCAAGTACCTACTATATGGGAAACAGAGAAAAGCAAAGAGGCTATGCCGGGTTGTAATTGTGGGTAGGTATACATATAGAAAACGATGTATTTTTATTTGGGCTGGTTATTCAATACGTCCTACTAATTTGTTAGATTTTACTTTTATGACTTCACTTCAGGGCCTGGGGTAGGTATGTGTTGCCTGCCAAATGGAATAGTATCCCGTATTAGTAGGTACCATAAATCAAGCACTTTGTCACAACTATACACTATTTACGAGTTGAACCATAAAAACTGTTGAACTTAGCCACGGCACCTCGCACATCCACAATAAATTACCTTCATGCAATAACTAATAATAAAAGTAAAAGTTCTAATCGAGGCAGTGTTCTTAAGTCAATCACATAATATTTAACATTCCTAAAAATGAACCTGACCACAGACTTGCATAATATGGTATATACTGTTGCTCGCATCTAGCAAGATTTTTTTTCTTTGAATTAGTTAAAATACGGAAAAAAAGTCGAGACTCGAGACCAAGACTTGAAAAGTCTTGGTCTTGGTCTTGGTCTTGGGGGCCAAGTCTTGGTCTTGGTCTCGACAATAAAATGATGGTCTTGGTCTTGGTCTTGGTCTTGAATTCGAGACCAAGACCAAGACCAAGACCAAGACCAAGGCCGGTCTCGTGAAACCCTATGTGAAGCTCTAAATTCTATCGAGCTCCCTTGTATCTTATTGTGCTTTGGAACTCTGCCGGCCCCCATTCTTTCTTGCTGGGTCAATCTGGGCCATGTGTCTATGGTGACGCTTCCAGCCCCGCAATAAGCTCCATTTTGTCTTCTCATGTTGAATCCTAGCGGCCCTCGTTGTGTCTTGCTATACGTTTATCGGAGACGCAACGGATCCCCTTTGTCGGTATTTGTCGTTTTGAAAACTGATAATGCCCCTCGTGTCTTCATGTGGTGTTGTGAGAGGCCCTGATGAACCCCCTTGTATCTTCTCATGTTTCTAGTCCTATATGGCGCGGCGCCCCCATTATGCCTTGCTTTGTCAATCGGAGCTTCAAGAGGCCTTTTTGTGTCTTTGGAAAACCACAGAAAAACGGTTGGTGTTTTCCGGAAAACCCTTCTGCTGACTTTTCACATGTTTTGGATATCTAGCGACCCATCATGTCTTGCTGTGTCAATCGGAGCCCCCCTTCTGTCTTCAGGTACCGTATTGTGCCCCGATGACCTCTTTGTATTTTCTTGGCAATGTCGGAACACTATCGATCGAGCCCCTTTGTATCTTTTCCACTTTGGAGCCTTACTGGCCCCCATTGTGTCCTTTTGTGTCCTTTTGAGCCTCCAATGAACCCTTAAATGTATTCTTAAGGTTTTCGGAAGTCTAAGCGAGTCCGCTCATGTCTTATTGTGTTTTGGAGATCTAGAGGCCCTCATTGTGTTCTGCTGTGTAATTCGAAGCCCCAGTGAACCCCCTTGTGTTTTTATGTGTCTTTATGTGTCTTTTCGACCACCGATGAGTCCCGTTTTGTCATTTTCTTCGAATGTTTCCTCACTCTGTTCTCACAAAATTCTTGGCGCAGATCGTCCGGCGTCAAGTTGTCCCGGCGTCAAGTGTCAAGTTGGTCGAAGCAGGACAGCTTGACGCGGGACAACTTGACGCCAGGAAAACCTAACGGGTGGACAATTTGATGTGTCGCTTCAAGCCTTGACTAGCCCCCTTATTGTGTCTTCATGTTGCTTTTGGATTTTTATCGAGCCACAATCTATCTTCTCAGATTTTGTAGTTCTTGAATTTTTCTTTGTCAATCGGATCCCCATGAGCCCCCGTGTCTTTTTGTGTCGTTTCGAGCCCCGATGAACCCTCTTGTGTCTACTTGAGGTGTTAGAAGTTCTGAGGCGCCCCCTTATGTCTTACTATGTTTTGAAGCTCAAGCAGCTCCCATTTTGTCTTGCTGTGCTAACACGAGATTCCAGTGGATCCTTTTGTGTATTCATATGTCGTTTTGAGCCCTAACGAGCCCCCTTGAGTGTTCATCTTGCTTTCGGAATCGTAGTATCTACCCTTTATGTCTCCATATGGCGTTGTAAGCACCCTTATTCAGAGCCCAATTGGACACTCTTGTTTTAAGCCCCTCATGATGTTTCGCCTCTCCAGAATTTCAGTAAGCCTTCTTGTGCCTTCTTTGATTCTTAAAGCTCTACTGGCCCCCTTGTTTCTTCAATGTCGATTGGAGGTCTCTTAAGTCCCCTTACATTTTTCCGTCGCTTTCGAAGCTTTAGTAAACACCTTTGTGCCTTCGTGTAACATTTGACGCCCCCGTGTGTCCTCAACCTCAAGTACCGTTTGGAACCCTGGTGAGTCTCCCTATAGTCCAGTCAAAATAGGTTTTAACCGGAAATAAATTCGGAAGTTGACGAAATTTGATGGATCGATGCAGAATTTGACGTGGAATAACATACTGAAATCCCCAGAAATTCCAAGGCTTGGCTTTTTTTCTAGGACCAATAAAAGAGCGCCATCCTCAGAAATTTTCGATTTTTACTGAATAACTCGTGAACTGTCACCTTTAGAACACAAAAACCAGCGGAGCAAATGTAGCCTGTTGAATTCTCAAGAGATCAGTGTTAAATTCATTACTTTGTGGTTAATATTTTCTGAGATACAGCGTCTGCTAGAACGCAGTGTAAATGACTCAAAATTAATTTCCGGATTTTACGTAACAATTTGCAGAGTATCAGTTCAGGAGCTGTAACGTGAACAGCAAATGTGCGAATTTCAGTGTGTTTTACATTTTTGGAAAGCCAATTCAACATTTGGTGTCACACTTTTGTCTAGAAGTCGCCAACTCCAAAATGGTACTTTTCCTCGACCTTTGAAATCTATACTTGAAGTCCCGAAGAATCCCCAAAAATCGATTATTTTCAAACCATGCCATTTGCTTCATTTTCCAAATATGGAAAAACCATCTGGAGAATATGCAAAGGATTGAATACCAAAAAAACCACATGTTTCAGAATCTTTTTCCTTGTGATGGTTCCAGAGGTATATGGGTTGAAGGACTAAAACGACCTATTTGGAAAAAAAATTGGTAGTTCGGACACAAACTGTTGAAGACTGTACGAACCTTGCATTTTAGGTGTAAGATGCCACTCTGCAGACGTGGAAAATACATAAGTATGTTCACTACGTCTGCTAAATGTCATTTTGTATCATCAATTGCAAGGTCCATACAGTATTCAGCAGTTAGTGTCCGGACTACCTATCTTTTTCTCCAAATAGGTCGTTTTGGTCTTTCAACCCATATACCTCAGGAACCATCACTAGGAAAAAGATTCTGAAACATGTTATTTTTTTGGTATTCAATCCTTCACATATTCTCTAGATGGTTTTTCCATTCTTGAAAAATAAAGCAAATGGCATGGTTTGAAAATAATCGATTTTTTGGAGATTCTTCGGGACTTCAAGTATAGATTTCAAAGGTCGAGGAAAAGTACCATTTTGAAGCTGGCGACTTCTAGACAAAAGTGTGATACCAAATGTTGAATTGGCTTTTAAAAAATGTGAAACACATTGGAATCCGCAAATTTTCTGTCCACGTTACAGCCCCTTAACTGACACTATGCAAATTGTTACGTAAAATCCGGAAATAAATTTTGAGTCATTTTCACTGAGTTTTGGCAGACGCTGTATCTCAGAGACTATTGACCATAAAGTGATGAGTTTGATACTAATTTTTTGAGAATTTAACGGGCTACATTTGCTTTGCAGGTACTATTGTTCTAAAGGTAATAGTTTACAAGTTATTCAGAAAAAATCGAAAATTTTCAAGGATGGCGCTCTTTTATTGGTTCTAAAAAAAATTCCAAGCCTTGCAATTATCAGGAATTTCAGTATGTTATTCTACGTTAAATTCTGCATCGATCCACCGAATTTTGTCAACTTCCGAATTTATTTCCGGTTTGGCCAGATTTTTGCTTAATTTGACTGGACTACTATGTTTTTTTACGTGTTTAGAATTCCCGTGAGCCCCTTTTGCCTTCTTGTGTGATCCAAAGCACTATTGAACCCCCTTGTGCCTTTAATGTCTTTTGAAGTCCTGATGAGCCCCTTGCAATTTTCCGTGTCTTAGGGAGCTTTCAAGCAATCGAAAGCACACTTGTGTTTTCGTCTGGTATTCAAAGCCCTACTTGGTCCGCTTGTGTCCTGATATGCCGAAAAAGCTCTCTTTTGCTTTCATGTGTTGTTCATAGCCTCACTGGACCCAATTGTGTCTTCAATAGTTAATGGTGTTTGAACCCCTGCTGAGCTCCCTTACATTTTTTCCATTTACCACTCTTGTGCCTTTGTTTGGTATTCGAAGGTCTATCGGGCTCCCTTGCTTTCACCTTGCTTTCGTAACTTAAGTAAGCACCTTTGTACTTTCATGTAATGCTCGGGGTCCTATAGCTCCAACTAGTGCTAAGTTGTCCCTACGCTAAGTCGGCTATCGGCTACTTCAAAACTCCTGGCGTCAAGTTGTCCCAGCGTCAAGTTGTCCCGCGTCAAGTTGTCTTGGCGTCAAAATGTCCCGGCGTCAAGTCGGCCGCTTCAAAATTCCTGGCGTCAAGTTGTCCCGCGTCAAGTTGTCATGTACGCTTCATTCCTGATTTTCTGACCAGGGTTGCACCATTGACAGCACTGCTGAGGAAAGAGATAGAATTAGTCTGGGGGCAGGGAACAACAGAAAGTTTTTTTGATCATTAAGGATTGCTTCGTGATGTAAACGAATGGTCACTAAATCGAAATTTTCAGCCAAGAAGACAAGAACAAAATCATCTGTTTGACAGTTTGAGAAATCAAGGCGCAACTTCCAGATCGGGTGCGAGGATGACTTGCGAAGGCTCGCTGTTGAAATGATGATCAACCAAACCATACTTATGTTCACTGTAAGGCTCCCAAATGGCGATTTTGCTGTCGATGCTGAAAGAAGGGCAAAATAGTGTCCACATGCTGTTCTAGTTCGGGAAACGCGAGAGAACGGCATGCGAATTAGGTCGTCGCTTTTAGTCCGTAGGACCCTCACGCTCACGTGACCGACCTGAATTCCTAAGAAAAGTATATCGCCCAAGCACCGGCGAGTGTCAGGCATGCCTGTCGACAGTTGGACATTTTTTAGCAGAAGTAGGCACGAGAGTCTACACAAAATTGAAACACCTGTGGTCGTCAAGGATCCTGCAGGTGAAGTGAGGATTAAAACAGAGCTGTTGTTCGTCGAGATGGCTTCCGATCACAGTTCATGTGAAAAGTCAAGATTCTGAGACCAGGAAGTTGAGAGACTGTTGGATTCTGGCGCCAATTGCTCCGTGGTTGGTGGACAAGGTTTGAAGAAATGGCTGAGGTGGGGGCTGGTTAAGAAGAACATGAACAACGGTTCATGCGCAAAGCTGGATATTGTCGACCACGTGCATCTCCCGTTGGGCGTGAACGGCTTGTGTGGGGTTCTCAAGTCTGTATAGTTGCTCCACAGATCCAGCAACCTTGTATTTTTGAGAGGAGTTTCTGCATTGAGTTAGGACTACGTGTGGATTTAAAGGTGAACAATATTCTAAGCCTCTTCGCCTAGTTTCCACGGAAAGAAACGCTCTAAAGTCTAGACTCTGGTTTGAAAGACATGTTGACTGAATCTCAAGACCTGAAAATCGGGAAAGTGACGCAGCTTTTTTGGAAACTTAGCCACGAAGGGAAACTTCTGCAAACTAACGAACTCGTGTACCACATAGATACTGGCGATGCTCAACCGATCCGACAATGGCACTACCCCATGTCTCTTTCCGTGTTGGAACACCTCAACAGGAAGCTCGATAGAGAGATCGATCTTAGTGTGATCGGGCCTAGCCACAGTCCATGAACCTGGCCGGTTGTCGGCGCGAAAAAGAAAAAATGGAGGGTCCAGTTTCTGTTTTGATGGCTGAGAACCCCGTCACAAAGCGCGACTGCTACCCGTCGATTGAATCTTCAGCATGTTGCGCGACGCGCGATTTTTGTCATCCATAGACCTGCGTAGTACGCTTTGGCAGATCCCGTTGGATGCCAATTTCAAGGAAACATGCGCTTCCGCCCTACCTGAACGCAGACTACTTTTTCACTATGAAAATCTGCCTTTTGAACTTTCGTGAGTTCAACAAAGATTAATGGACGCTATCTTTGGTCCCGAGTTGCAGACCAAAATATTATTGACGTGCCTCGAAGATATTACCACCACATCGTCAACCTTTAACAGCACGTCAGCGGGGTCAGCCTCCTGACAGCAGTTTCAAGGAGACTGCAGGATGCTCACCTCACGGTTAATGTAGACAAATGCCGTTTTTCCGGCCTTCTTTGAATTATCTTAGCTTTGCTCTCGAAACGCACGGCCAACGAACGGACCCGGGAAAAGTTTAGACTATGGTGAATTTGTATGGAGCAATGAAACAGAACAAGCCCTTATCAATATTGAGGAAGCACCAGTGGCAGCCCAAGTCCTGACCAGCCCCGATTTTTTTAAAGGCTTCGTAGTTCAGTGTGATGCCTTCAACACCAATCTAGGAGCATTTCTCAGCCAGAACATTGTAGATAAGAAGAACGTGATAGCGTACGCCAGACGAACATTGTCAAAGCCAGAGACGAACTTCGGCTTAACTAAACGTGAGTGTTTGGCCGTCATTTTTGCCGTCGGGAAGCTTCGTCCGTTTGTGGGGGCACTCATTTCAAGGTGATAACGGATCCTGACTCTCTGTTATGACTGTTCAGAATCAAGTATCCTACTGACAGACTTGCAGGGTGGAGCGTGCGTCTATCTCAATTCGACATGATGTTGAAGCACAGAAGGGCAATTTTAACGTTGTGGCGGATGCACTGTCACGCTGCATCCCAAAAGTGGATGAAGTTTCGCCGGGTGATCCTCAGGATGAAGTTCAGGATCCATTTCATATTTGTCTATGTTTCTAGTTTCTAATTTTTAGTCTAGTTTTATGACTTATGCGGTAAGTATGAAGTCAACAAGATTTGGTTTACCGCCCGTTATCATCCAAAAGCCAACCCCGTTGAACGGTACAATCGTACCATAGGCACCGCCATCAGGGCCTATATCAAGAGAAAACAAAGAAAATGAGACGCTCATTTACCATAGTTTACGTACACAATCAGGACGGCCGCAAGCGAGGTCACTGTATTCTACAGCGCTTTGAAACTTCGGTCACGTGGCGCCTTGTCGAGGAAATTAATTATCATGGGAACAACACCAACGTCGATCCAAGTTTTTCGAACGAAGACCGAAATATCTGACTGGCCAGATGTCAGAGATACATCGAGAAATACGAGAGCAACTTAGTACAACTCATATGCGCTATTCGAATACGTGTAAGAAACTGGCGAAACAATAGTTTTAGCGAGACTTTTAGCTTCCAATTTGACTCTCGTAATGAATAAAGTTAATGAAATAATTCATTGCGCTCTGTCCGGCAGTGTGTATATTTGCAAAAAATCTGAAAGAAAAGGTATTTTCGCGCGTAAGTCTGATTGATGGATAGCTTAATCCTAACTGATGGCAAAGCTGACTTTTTACACGTCGTCGTTGTTTGACGCGCTACGCTATACAAAAATGTATCCGAAACTATTTTCACTCACTTAGATCATATATTACTGGCTCAATAATGGAGTATTTTCATTGACTCCATCAAGTGCTTGATCCTCCGCTGCTGAATAACTGTCTCAGCTCTCAGCTTTCCTGAAAAGACGGGGGCTGAGAAATATTTGGTTGACTGTAACAATGTAATGAATAATGATGTAGGTAGGTATTCCACAGCATATTTTTTCCCATTATCCCTAAGGACTTTAATTTGAGTTTGAATCAAATATTTCTCTGCCGAAAAAAAAGCAGGACCAAGCGAAAAATTCAATTTTGTTTGATTAATGAACCGCAGTGCCCCAACGGCTGATGGTATATGCCATTAATCAAGAAAAAACGTCCAGTTAATCCATCTCGATGTGAGGAATTATAAAATTTGAAAACTCGCGATTCAAATGAGAAATTCATATCTACTATTACAATCGTTTCTACCTCTACCGTTCACATTCTAAAACGCTTTATGATGAGAGTGAGGTGGTCATTAAGCTCCCGCCGGCTTCATATTTTTCAAAGCGGTGATGCCCTTTTTTATTGCGGTGCAGTCCATTTTCTTCGCACTTAATTAAATTCTTTCGCTTTGAAGGTTTTAAAGCTTCGCAAAAGTAGAACAATAGAGACTTTTCATTCAGAATTATTATTGCCTGTACAGCCACGACGTTGCAGCAATAGTATACTACATCTGAAGAGATCATTTTGGTTTTACCTACGTAGTAAGTATTCATGTGGCAGAAAATCGTTGTTTCCGTTCGAAGCGAAAACTTTGATTGCTCCCTTGGCACGTGAAAACTTGATAGGTGTATGAAAGGTCCTATATTACAGCGGAAACTTCGTTTCGCCGCCACAAAGAGTGGGCATCATGTGAGCGGTGACTCAACTGCTCAACTCACATCAGGTGAATTGGGAGAAGAGTTCCAGTTTTATTGTCAACAGTTAGAATTCTTCTGCCTATACACCTGGATGGGTATTGGGTAGATAAACCATTATACCCCAATGCAATCCAACTTATTTGAATTAAATCGTTTCTTCTGCTTTTGGAACCGCCTTCCCCGCCTTTCTCGCCATCCTCTTCTGCTTCCTTCTAGTGGTACGAGGAATGAGGATAAAGCTCTTGACAGTGTTGGAATCGACCTAACCACTAGTTTGAACACAATAAGACACAGAATTTTTTGCAACATAAAATCAATGTATTGATTTTCATATACATGTCAAAGTGGCTAAATAAAGGCTCGTTCCTATTGGCGAGTTTCAAAATCGAATACGCCATCTGACGGCCAACGTGTAAACGACGTTTGTGCACGGATCAACCGCAGATTTGTGTGGGCTCCTATGAGCGTTGCGGTGTTTGGTAACTTTAATTGATTCCATTTGACTTAACGCGGCGTTGATTTTTTCCAACAAAGTACGTGAGCCACGCACGTTTCATTATCTTGGATATACTAGGTGTCGTCGGTTGCAAAAGCATTGCATTTTTAAATAAAAGTGGCACGTGTACGACGACTGGCAAGCAAAAGTGGCATCAGAATGGGAGGTGGTAAGATTTGTGATTTTGTCATAGTGACAAAAAGTGGCGGAGAATTTGTTGCGTTTCCGAGTGCGAGTCGCGCTGTGGAAACCTGAAAAAGGAAGAGTTACATTTTCACCGTTTCCCGTCGAAAGCGAAAGACGCAAGTTGGGTTGTCAAGATGACAAACAAACTTGGCACTGTGGAAAATATGACTACGAGAAAAGCCTGGGAAGTGTCGCTGAAAATAGGAACTTTAAATGCATGGCTGCATCGAAGAAGCACAGCTGCGATATGTTTGCATGTCCCGGACTGGCCTGCTTTGCAAGTGCATTTAAACGTTCCATTTTCACAGGAACTCGCAGGAACTGCTACTACTATATTTCTTTTAATTACGATCTCAGTTGCCTTGTGAGGAGATTCATACAATGCGCTTGTTTGTAAACACAATCCAAATATGTCTATGTTTGAACTGAAGCTTGATTCGGTTCGCTTTCGACCACACAACACAAGAAATTGTGACTTCAGAATTTCCTCTCCCATCAGTATTCCATCACGATACATCGAGAATCCGTTGAGGCTTGAGGCCATCCAGTGATTGAAAACCTTCATAACACTCAATTCGCTTCTGCCATTTTCGAGTTCCACCGCAATAGGTACTAATTAACCACGTTTCACGTCTGGAGGACATTAAAAACCGCTTACTACTGATAAGATTTTTGAACGCGCGGGCAACAATCCGTGCCCTATCCGACATGTTTGTTTACATGCGAAGCGCATCAGCAGCGCCACCATCGGTAATGTTACTCGCCAATACCTAACCCTGCCTCAAAGCTGTTAACTAGGAAAGCTAAGTTTTCTAAATTGTTCCCTCAAAGATGAGTTTCCCCTAATAAATATTTTGAAGCCGTCATACATCAATACTCTGACGAACACCTGATTCTACACATTGACCAACATTTATACTTTGTTTGGGTAGCGTGGTACAAAATCCTTCTAGTGGCTTCATCAGATTCGACATTTATCTCAGTGTTAGAGATTATGGTTAGGGTTGGGCTCAGTTTCTAGACAATGTTATGACGACGAACTAACGCGAAAAGGCCTCAAAACAATTACTTCTCCCTTTCAATGGATATCAGACCTCTAAACTAACTAATCGAGCCCTAACAATGTATTATACAAACTCAATTTGCCGCGTCGTCAAGTGTCCAGGTAATTAAATAAGTCCAGCTTCTGATAGATTTCCCAGTTCAAGAGCAGGCTATCTCTATCAACTTCAGGTGAATGCTGTAACAAAATTATTAGTTCCGCGAGATCAAACCGGACGTTCCTTCAAATAAAATTTCCTCTGCATGGCATCTGTCGGTGATAAATATTCTCTTGTACTGCCTGTGTCTAACTCTGTGTAATCGTCAATGATAACTTCCGGTACATCCAATTGAGCTAAAATTTGGCATGCAGCCATGGTATAGGCGTCTGATAAATGAAATCATGTGATTTTGGTTGAAATCCCTCATTAGAGGGCGCACTTATCGCATCGTATCAATATCGGAATTTTTGACGTACGGACCTCAAATTGAATATGTAGATGTTTGTTGGTTCAGAAACACATTGTCAAATTTTAGTTTAAATATGTTTCAGAAACATAACCTCAATTTCTTTTTTCTCAAAGATGTCTAAAATGCAACCTTCACAAAAAAAATCATATCATCATTGTTGAACTTCTGATCTGAAAAATTCACAAACCGTTCCGAGACAAGACATCAGGCTTCATGATTATATTGTTAGAATTAAAAAAAATCATAAAAACGGGAATCTATTAAATTTGGCACAATTTTGCAATGCCTCACATTTCACCCTGTAACGAATGTAATTGGAATAAATTGAAAATTTCCGCCAGCGGAGTAGATTGCTGAAAGATGTATCTGAGCAACCGTGGAGACAAAATCGAAATCGGTTGAGACAATCCAAAGTTACACCATTTTGAAAATATTGTATAATAAAAGTTTCACAACACTATAAAAATTGTTCCCCAATGTTTCCAGCAAGGAAAGAACCCATAATGGATGCTGCATTCCCGCGAATTATTGCCAGACTGATGCGTTGGAGTAAAAACTCGCTGGATCTTTTCTCGTGATTTTGTTCAGTGATCCGGCATCCTATCTCTCTAATGAATTTCAAACCATCCAAGTTCCAACATCCCATGGTTTCAATAACTACTGGGATGAATTCGTAATCCTTCGTGAGGTTGGCGTATTTCCTGGATTTCTCGTCCTCTCGCTTGTTGGCAGCAAATCTTTCGATAGAGGAAGAATTGTTGAGGACGCTTGGTGCAACGGTGTCTGTACAGGTGAAGTCCTAGATAACAGGTTTGCCCTTTCTCCAAGGTATTAAGGTCATACCATCGGGTTTCTTTCCGTCTAAACGGGAGCATCCTACTGGTTCCAAAATCGATGGGATGTTAGCTGAACGGAGTGCACGGCAAATAAGGTCGTTTACTGAGGAATGACGTGAGATTCTTCCTGCCGATTTGACACAGGATAAACCATGAAGTCCCCTTCGGTCGACGGGTGCACCGCAAATGCATTTATGAGGTACACATAAAGGGCAACCTAAACGTAGAGAAATGGCAATTCGAAAGCATTCGTCGGATAGTTGTAATCCCATTGCAGATGAAGGTAAAGCATTCAGCCAACTACCGGATTCCGGGAGTGAACAGGATAGCCATCGCGCTTTATCTTCAGGTGTGTCAAGGAGATTAACGATTGTTGATTTTGATTGTGAAATAAAAACTGAATCCCAAAACGACTGTTTCAATTTTTCTTCTCTGGTAGGGAGTAGGTCAGTAGATGGATCAATTTTGGTTAGCCATCTGTCTTCGCCCTCGTGAACGGCGGTATCGCGAATCAGAATATTTGCTGATAAAAGCCTTTCTGATAGTTCAAGTGAACCATAGAAGGAAGATAGAAAAGCAGGTATCGAAATGTCAGTTGTTCGGCGAAGTCCAAGACCACCTAGACGTACAGGTAAACAGGCTTGTATCCAAGCTGAGTCTGATAGGGAGCAGTTAATTATTGATTCCAAACAACACCTTAATTTTGAATCATATTCGGAGAGGAGGTGATGATATCTCCAAGAAGGAGAACAACGTAGAAAATATATAAGACGGGGAATGGCAAGCGAGGCTCGTAATAAGAAAAATGCAGAATGAGATGGCAGACCTCTTAGCTTGGAAGTCAACCTTTCGAGTGTGGATATCTTTTCTTGTATAATAGATGGTATCGAGTCATCACAAAGTGGAGAGCCTAAAAGTGTGGCGTTGTTATTGGACAAATGTTTGATACCATTGGCATGATCGTTGAACAGTGTTAATGTAGAAGAGTTATCGGAATCAATTGAATTACCCAAAATTGCTATTTCGCATTTGTTAAGATTGAGATCTAGACCTAATTCAGCGGCTTCGGATTTGATTTTTTGAAAATTTTCTAAGACGGTATCAAGTATTTTGAAATAAGGCAAAATCTTCGATACTGAAATTTTGAAAAGTTGAGCAGTTTAGTGCTGACCCACCAGGTCTGGCTCTCTGTTCACGCAGATACAACGCAAATCACCCAAAGGATCCAAGGGCTCGAATACTCCATTTATATTTCAAAACTCGTCCTATTGCTCAACATCCTCTGCCCTTATTCCTTATGCGTGTTGGCCGGCTATCAGTCCAGATATAAACCCTATCGAGCACCTGAGCGATCATCCGGGCAGTGTGAATCAGGAGTCGAGATCGCATTCCGCATTCCGGTAGAGGAGTGGAGTAATTCAATTTCGAAATATTTTCTCAAAAACGATCCAATCGGTTATAGCTGCACTTGAATCAATGAGTCATTATCTGATGCTCATAAAAAGAGATACAGCAGAATATAATCCTTTGACCATCTGAAAATGTCATAGTTTGAGTGATAAAGATTATTCCATTGAAGTAGTAGGGAAGTGTTTATTACTTGAAGACCGAAAACATAATTGAATGCCAGATCTTCAGAGAATTGTACCCTTAAGCCTTTTTGGGCCTGTGTCAAAATGATGAGAAAACTAGTCCTGTTAGACTTGTTGTACGAAGTCCATCTGCTAGTCGTAACTAAGTCCTCCAGAAGGTTATCGCTCTGTCAATTGATATTATTTGTGAAAACAAAAAAAAAAGAAGGCAGTTCATCAGGTATTTGATACATACCTCATCTTCAACACTTTGTCCTGCTCGTACTAAACCCATCAAGGAAATCAAGGCCACGAATATGCAAGACGTTACAGTTGCTATATTCAAAAATGTACTTTTATAAGTGCCCACGTATATCTGCAATTCAAACGCTTTTTATATCAAACATGTATCGTGTGTTACATAGGTTATTATTATTATTATTATTATTATTTATTAGGTACATACAAAAGGACCACTTCACTGAAGACTATTATTGTTTGACCTATTCTCGATTGCGCAAACGTGGTGTTGAATTTTAGTTAGAAGAAGTTTGAAGAGAGAAGATTGAACTTTTTGTGTCGTAAAAAATTCTTCAATTTTTTGTTCAATTATTATAGTATGGGGGCATAGTCGTGCCGTGTGCAGCTTCGTGAAGATATATAGAGTTATGTCTTAATCGATTCCTGGGCGATCAAGGACCATGAAAAATTATGGTGGAATATTGGCATCTACTGCAGGCAAATATGGTGGAGGCGCCAAAATGAGCTACATCTGGTAATAAGAAACTGGCTGTAGCTCGTTTGTTTTTAAACGGATTTCAACACCTGGAATGTCATTTTTTAGACAAAAGAATTCTCTTTATATTTCATACCTAAATTTATAAACGTCATTCCGGGAAACTGTCAAAAATGTCTGTATAAGATTTGCTAAATTCCGGCTTTTTTAAGTTATCCGATATTTTTGAAATCTGGCAATATTATAGATCTTGAGGTGTCCTTTCCAAATTTCTACTTTTCCACTCCGTATCTTTGCCGTTTTGGCCGCCATATTGAAAATATGGCGCCAAAAAAACAGTTTTTTGTCAATATTTTGCATTCAACTGACTCAAGATTGGAACGTGTATATGCGGAGGAAAGCTCATTCAAGTCTCTACAACTTGACATATCAATCATTTTTTTGCACCTTACGGTTCTTGAGTTAGGGCTTTCAGAACTTCCGGAAGCATCAACTTCCGGCATTCAAACAGCATGTTAAATTGATACGGCTGTTAAGTAGTGGGCAAATTAACCATAAATAGCTCTTGGCTATTAACCATAGATAATAAAAAAAAAATTAGAAAATCGATCATGGTGATGTTAGTTGTGCAATTACCAGGGTCAAATGTGGAGGCAAACTGACTCTAAAAAGAAATAAAGGTAATATAGCATTCGAAGGGTATCAAATACATTCAAAACTCTTTATTATAATGAAATTTGGGGTCATTATTCAGAATATCCACTTTTCCACTTCGTATCTCTGCCGTTCTGGCCATAATTTTGGAAAGATGGCGCCCAAAAAAAACATATTGTTGGAAAATTTTCGAAAAATTCGTCATAAAATTTTAGAATTCATATCAAAGCAAGGTCCAATAAACTCTCTGATATTTGACACCTGAATCACCTATTTACGACTTACGGTTCTCAAACTATAGCTTTTCAAATTCAATTATTTTCCCTTAGAGTTCACCCTGTAGTTGCATAACAACCGTTACCATGATTGATTTTCTCAATATTAATTGTCTGTGGTTGACAACTGATCATTATTTATGGTTGATTTGTCTGCCACGTGGAGTTAAGATCAATTTAACATGCTGATTGGATGACAAACGTTGATGCTTCAGGAAGTTCTAGAAGCCATAACCCAAGAACCGAAAGTAGCACGTACACGAGTAAGGTGTCACATTGTGGAGAATTGAATAAGCTTTAATTCGCATGCAAACGCTTGTACCTCACATTGACTGGAATTAAGATATTATGGAAGATGCTTCGAATTTGTTTCAGTCTTTCTCCCAAATTCCAACTTCCCGCCCGAAAGGATGTCTCGTTCAAAAATCTCCATCCGTTCCTTGCTACTCGCCGGGAAAATTTTGGGGCGACACAACCGATTTCAATTGTCTTCGTCAAGTGGTGTTTCTGTATGGTGCGGTGACAAAATATTCCAGCCAAAAATATCCCGGCAATATCATCCCAGCCAAAAATACCCTGCGACAAAATATCCCCGCCAATAATATACCAGCCAAAATATCCCCGCGACAAAATATTCCTGCCAGTAATATCCCAGCCCAAAATGTCCCCGTGACCAAATTTTCCAGGACAAAAATGTCCCTGTCAATAATATCCCCTCCAATAATGTCCCGGGTAAAAATAGAGATGATATATTATAGAATATAATATTTAGATATACCTGAATATGGAATTTCAGACCTCACCCCATAACGAGTCATTTATCGTTATTATTATATTGTTATGTATTATCATATTGAAGCCCTGCTGAGCCCCCTTACATCTTTCCGAGACTTTCGGAGCATTAGTAAGCACCTTGTGCCTTAATGTGATACACGGAGCCCTATCGGGCCTCCTTGTATCCTCACGTGTAGTATGGAGTTCTAATTAGCCCACTTACCTCGGGTTCCACTAAAATTTTAAGACCAGAATAAATCTATCACGCTGATAGTTGCTATGCACCAGCCAATAGGATGACCAGTTGCTCAGTTACTATCAGAGTGATAAAGTTATCGCGTTGATAAAAGTTTGGTGGAACCCGAGGTTAGCCTTTTATTGGCTTTCAGAGTACCAGTGAGTCCCCCCTTCAGCCTTCATATGTTATGTCAAGCTATAAAGCTTCACGGGCCCCCTTGTGTCTTCGATATCGTTTGAAGCCCTGCTCAGCACACACACATGAAGAACACAAGGGGCAGTCTCCACTGGAGTTTCGGAAGTAACATGACGACACAAAGGAGCTCATCAGAGTGAGTATCCAGAGTGATTCAGAAGGGGGACGTATTTCTCCAGAAACATCTCTTCCGGGGGACGTTTTTTCCCGGGGACGTTATTTCCATGGGACGTATTGTGGGGTGGGGAACGTTTTTTTCGGGGACGTTTTGTAGGAGACGTTTTTTTCATAGATCCGTCAGAAAGTGGACTTAGAAAGAGGGGTGGACAATGGTGGACATGAACCTCGTCAGATGCCCGGAAGGTCATACCATCTCTGGTCGTTACAGCGATTTTGGACTTGGAGACAGCTGAACAAAAAAAATGTGATGAACCTTGGGACATTTTGTCACGGGGATATTTTTGGCTGGGGTCTTTTTGGCTGGGATATTATTGGCGGGGATATTTTTGGCCTAGGATAATTTGTCGCAAGAATATTTTTGGTGGGAATATTATTGACGGGGATATTTTTGGGTTGGCATGGGATAGTTTGTCGCGGGGAAATTTTTGGTTGGGATATTATTACGGGGATATTTGTGGCGGGATATTTTTGGCTGGGATATTCTGTTACCCGACCTTCTGTATAGATACAATAATAGCAGTTCTATGCCTGTATGAGTTTTCTATTCAGAAATTTGTCTACGATATACTTACACCCTCCATAAGCATCATCATACAAAGGCAAAACAAAAATCCACTGATCGACGCGAGCACGTACCATCTCTGCATTACCGCGACATTGACTTTCATCGAGAACAACAAGAATTCGGCGTGCCTTTTGGCACAGAACTTGATTCTTTCCTTCAGAACGTTTTGATAAGTCTCATCTTTCAACAGCATCGCTTCCTCCATGTCGTCGTATTCGGCGCTGATGTTTTTCAAGTGTTCCAACAACAAGTACCATTGGTACACGGAGTGCTCGCTTCCGTAAGACGCGGTGAGAATTTGAGCCAGTATTACAAACAGCATCGGGCCAAAAGAAAGCTTGACGAGGAAATTGTAAGCGGTGCTGTATTCGGGATAGTGCCTTTTGAACAGAAACATGCTCAAGTAGATGTCACAGTCGCTTGGGTTGGGATAAAAAGCAAACGCAGTGAAAGTGAGACAGGCTGCCATCGTGATCGCCACGAAAATGTGATGGCTTCTTATTTTGGCTTTGATTTTCCTTTCGACTTCGGCCCCTGCACAGTCTATGCTCCATCGTTGCAAATACGACCACATGTTGTTAACGAATTCCATGGTATTTAGCATGATGAACACACCAATGAATCCCTAAAAAATCAATATGTATTACTCGCTTATTTATACCGTATGATCAAAAACTTTTCTACTTGCGGTAGGCTGTGGCCTGGCTAAAATTAGCCTCGTTTGCCTGCCAATGACCAGGCCACAGCCTACCGCATTGGCAGGCAAACGAGGCTGATTTTGGCCAGGCCACAGCCTACCGCAAGTAGAAAAGTTTTTGATCATACGGTATAACTACCATTCACAGGTCAGTTCCACAATTTTGAAATCTATTTTCAAACCAACGAAAATGAATTCCTCGCGAATAAAAACTGATTTCCAATCACCGACATTCAGTTTCTCACTCACGAAATTAGAATTTAACCTCATGATAAAAGATTTCAAAACTGTAAACCTATTTCACATTTATAAGTTCTCACAAACGGATGCCCTAAGATCCACGGTCCGTATCTCAAGAAATACTGTGGGTGTTTGCACAGCGCGTACAGCTCCACGGAATAAATCCCAATGTGAAACACGTACGCACAGACGAAAGTCATCTTGACGAATCTGTATTTGAACATTCCTGTCGTTAGGAAATGGATGAACCACAGCGGTTCACCTGAAATATCAAATTTAAGTGTTGCGTGAATCATAATGTGCCAATAGTTATTAGTTGCTAACCTTTCATTAACCGTTTATTCGAGAAATCCATAGATGAAAATCCTTAGAGGAATAACTGCAAAATGTTACCAATCTTTGTTGCTGATTCTATGATGGTTTCTCAATCGATGCGTGAGTGTAGGTAATGGCTAAACAAATATCATTATTTGTTGAACGAAAACTCGATAAATAACAGAATAATTGCTATGCGCTAGTGCTTCATAGATAATCAAATAGTCATTAAGATCACCAACTTTCCTGTTATTAACAAGGACGATCTAGCAAGGTAGGTACTTGGTATTTTATAAAAAGCTTTGATCGTTGAAAACAGTGCTGGCATTTTTTGGAACTTGAGCATAATTTAAGTGGAATGCTAATTATAAGTACTTATAGTCCAGGAATCTCAAATGTTAAAATCGCAAATATCGAACAAAAATTAAACCCAGATGAAATTTTGTATACAGGTGTCCCGGAATAAGTGTTACAAAATTCACAGGGATACAGACAGAGAATTGGAAAATAAGGGGACTTTTTTTGATAAACATACCCTCGCAAACGTACAATCCCGGAGATACAGGCCTTCAAAGTTGTTTTCTCAAAAATGTAAAAAACCACTATGGCGCCCGTAAGAGAAAAAAGTTCAATGTCGTATCTCGGTTGTTTTGAAATCTAGAGTGAAGATTTTGGCACTTTTGAAAATTCCCCTTGGAAAAGTGCCCTGAAAATGTCTTAGTTATAAAAAGCCACCTTCAACGGTTTTTGAAATGGAAAAAAAACAAGATATGCATATTGTGTGGTTAGTACAAAAAGTATCATATTCCTGGCCGACGACGGAATCTTGCAGTCTCCGAGGCGCCAGCCGAGGACTGCGACCGGCGGAAGCCTGGAAGCCACTTTCTGTATGAACATCACATACTATTTTTTAGCCGATATAATGAGGTAGTTACCTCGGATAGTTACACTTATCATAATGATAAATTTTAAAGCCATGCATTTCATTTAATTCAATAATGACATTGATCTATCAAAGTATCTGACACTTTTTGAAAATAGCCAATAGACCATTTCCACTGACGTCACACAGCTCCGTCTTGAACAGCTGATTCGGGGCAACGTCAGTCAGATGTGCGTTATCTGTCACGGAGCACGTGGGCTACGTCAGTCATGTGCGTCATTCAGATTGGTAATATGTCAATCTGTCAGTCGGTGTCGGTGTGAAAGTCACTGGTGTCACGGAGTTTTGACAAACGGACACGTATATAATCCAGTTTCACGGCTTTCTACATTGAAGCAAGCTATGGAAAAATTATGTTGTGTTGGTACGAATTATACGATGACAGAGAGATGCCAGCCAGTTGTCTACACGTGCAATTTTCAATGTGACACCCTGTCACCTTGTCGAGGTATCATAATGCGAAAGTGAAAATTTTTGAGGATATGCCAGGAATAATCGTGAGTTTCTTTGGAGTGCTTTGCAGTGTGGACGTTAAGGGACACTGTCCTTAATGGTTGGTGGGTCTCCACCAAGGTTGTTGGGGTTTTGGCGGCTACTAATGAATGATGTCGAAGATCGGCAGGATACTACTCGGATGAAAAGGCCCACCGCCCAAAAGTCTACATCTTCTGATGCACATCACTAGAGTAGTGAGTACTAAGTACCTGCTCTAGCTCTACTTTTATACCTACTGCAACTGCAAGCAAGGTATTGTTACGATATCTCGCGTACGGGTTTGAATATAATTGAGACGATCGTTTTCAAACACACACTGTTTATTTCTGCGTACTACAATAAATACACGCCAACAATATCTACTTGGAATTATATCGCAGGTACTTCGCTTTTATTCGCTCGCTATCACTTCGCATTCCAATTCAATACTGCTGTGAGCTGCCGGTTGATGCCTTATATAAGGCCTCCGAATAGTGTTCCCGAACTTTCTGTCACCTTCCAGCAATTTCCATAGTGGCCCGGCATATGCGGTTTCTGGACCACTCCTGAATAATTACACACACCTTTCGCATGCTTTCCGTGTGTTCTGGAATCTGCACCTCCGCCAAAGCGGACAGATGTGCCTTGATCGAACGTTGAAGTCTCCCAATCGCGTATACTTCTGGAATGCACCAGATCGCTCCGTACTTCTACACTGCGATCTAATGGATGGAAGAATCCAGAAAGATCCCGTGTTTACCAGTATGCACGGAGTAGCCGCTCGTAACAGTATGAAGACACACATGCTGACAGACAACACAGTGTACCTACCTTACTTACGCCCAAATTGTCTCATCTCTGTACAGTTCAACTCCATAAATTATTGTCCCACTATCACGGATTCCCACTATCCATATTGTCCATTTTAAGAATAAGTTTCCTCTTGAGCAGTGGGTTTTTCCTTTTTACATTCCATTTCTTCACGGCATCACGGACTTTCGTCATAATTTTCTCAGTGGCCGGCAAAAACCTAAATAGCCTTGGCGAAGACTCACCAACCAGTAAAGACAATGTCCCTTATCGTCCTCTCACTCAAATCACTCGAAGGAAACTAAAGAAGGTTCACATGTACCGTGATTCTAGTCGGCTGTGAGATTTTGTTTTCAAGTTTCCAAATCTGAAATCGTCGTTCGGACCACTTTTGGAACGTATTTTTTACGCAGAATATCCCCTGCAGATAGACGGAATATTTTTGCGGGACGTGATGTCTGACGCTTTTTTCCAATATATTGAAAAATGTAGTAATTCTTCGACCTGTTTTCAATTTTCGCCAATGAACAAATAAATCGAAGCAGCTTTGACATTTGACAGGTGTCAAAAATATTTCTAACCTCTTGAAGCCGGTTCAACTTTAGGTTGATTCAAACTAAAAAAGTACTAGGCCTTCGTCCAAAAAAAGGGGTCCCATGGAATCATCAATCCTTTCACCTCTTGCACTCGAAAAGACACGACGAATCATGAAGCACTATTGGCAACACAAGGAACATCCCAGCAGGCCTGCAGTTGCAGCAGAATTTGCGCATAAGAAGTTGATTAAACCGAATTTAAAAAAACCCAGCCGCTCAAAGTTGCGTATTGGACCGAAATTTATGTAAGTACCTTCAGTTTGTAATTTGATTCCGTTTTGGAGCTTGGCGGAACGAGTTTTTGTCGGCCTTGAATGGCCGTCGCCCGTCGTCAAGATGACTTAAACTGAAGGCGACCCCGTAGGGTTCTGGTGTCTAAATGACGGTAATACAGCTCTGCGCCCCTCTAGTCGCCTTTCCCCTTATAACAAGGTCAGTTTTCCAAGATTTTAATATCGATTTGATAAGAAATATTACTTAATTTCTAGAGAAGTCACTTTCACACGAGGTAAAAAGGCGGCAAGTCTACAATGCTAAAGTAGAAAATTTGCCCAGCCAACTAGAGTCACAGTAGAAGTGAACCTACTATAACAATTCCTTGTATATTCTCAAAAGTTTCCACTTTCGCGTACATGACTCCCCGAGATGGTGACAGCCGTTCGACGCGTGCGTGTGACGTCATGTGGAAATGATCTATATTCCTGGCCGGCGCCAGCGGCGAGGTTTTTTCCCGTACTGTTATTTTTCGTTACTGGGGTCACTGACGCAATCGTCCATTTTGTGGCCTGGTAGTAGGCTAGAAAATCACTTTTTAATCTCTGATCGGCTGAAAACTCCTGTTTTCCACAATATCTCGATAACTAAAACTGATAGGTCAAATATCTTTTTGAATCATTGATCGTCACGAAAATGCGCAACTTTTTTTTCAATTCAACCGACTTTGAATCCCTGATAAAGATACACGAGATACCCATGCTTAGCCTGAGAAAACGGACACGCTGTACAGGTTGGATGAAAAGTGAAGAGTTAGACATTTGTACCTCAAGAACCAAAATAGGTAAAGACATGTTAATCGCCGTAATAATCCTAATCATAAAATCTTAAAGTTTCAAGACTTACCCTGTATAGAAAGCAGAAATTCAGTACATATCCAGTGGTTGATATCGCTTGTACTCGCTTCAGCGGCACATATACTAAAATTTATTCTTTTATTCTCTTTGTCTTGATTCTGCCACCACCAGTCTCAAGTCGTACTAAAATCTTCTGAAATAACGGAATTATAGGGTTCGAAGGACCACCCTTCAACCACAGAGCCTTTAACCCCCCATTAACTGATCAGAAAATACAATTCGAAGCTCTTTCCATTTTTCGTGGGCTTCGTAAAAGATACCATATCCCGTGAATAATGTTTCAGTAGGTCAAGGTCATGCCTGGAACACACCGTATACTCAATAATAGACAGCAGGAAGTGAGGACTAAGGAGGGAAACAAGTGATTTATCCAAGAACGGAGACGGGATCTTCTGTTATTAAACTTGAGTTGGGATGCCTCACCCACCGGGCATACCTACCCAACTTTTTAGCCATAGGTATATTCGGATAATGTGACAGCTGGATATTTGCAAACAGAAACTGGACATCAAACGAAATACCTGCCTGCATAATTGACTTATTCTCCTTTATTCCAATTTCGTTCAGTCTTTATGAATCAAAAATTACCCCGGTTTTTCATCTCTGTATGTGGAAATCTTAAAACAAGTACCTACCTCCAGAGGCGTATCTACGGGGGGGCAAGTGGGGCACGTGCCATGGGCGCACTTTAATCCTCAGGGCGCAAATGAGAGGAAAAGATAGAAATGTGAAAAAATGAAGAACAAAATTGGAAAAACGAATCAAAGACCAAGTTCTTTGAACTTCATATAATTATATACAGGATGTCTCAAAACTCACTCCCCAGAGAAAATGAAGCAAAACTAGATAGCAGTCAGATGTGTAATACCGAGGAAAAAAATCTACCTCAAACGGTATTCGAGAAAAGACAAAGTTAAGTTAACCAATCACAGACCTGTACATTTGAGGTACCGGGTGTTTATAAACGTCTGTGATCGCGGCAGGCTTTGGTCAGGCCAAAAGTCGCAGTGAAAGGCACGATTTGAAAGAGTGATAGGAGATTCCAAAGGCGATATGATAACAAACGTTTATAAACACCCGGTATGTTACCTCAATTTCAAGTTGCCAGGTTCAAGTATCTAAATCTGGCAGTGTCACAGTTACAGTGAGCCAAACATTTATTACATGACAGGCAGTTGGTATTACTTTCAAAACTCAGCAACTGGGTTGAATTTTGCAAATTTACCTCGAATTGACCCTCCGGGATTGGTGGATTCAAAAAACTCATGACTCCTTTATGCAAGCAGCAATACATTTTTTTCTTCCGTTTCCTGGGAACCTATTGTCGTCGGCACCATGTCGGTGTTCTCTGGAGCGCGAGTTTTTAGACACCCTGGATAATGTAGATATTTGAACTATTGGGCGCAATTGGTGTGAGACTGTGAGCAATAATTTACAAGCGAAATGGGAACAGAGAAAGAGGGGAAACCAAAACCAATACATTCAAACAGACGATCAACTTTCAACTTTTTCATCTGATCTAGGTATAACCTATAACAGAGACCCTATTTTCGGAACCAGGGAACAGTTCATCAAGTGATGTTGCCTAGGTGATAGCCTAGTGACAGCCCTGGTTGCCTAGCAACTTTGCATGGGAACGGATCACACGTGGGGGCCCTATTTGTCGTTGGCCCACCTGAATTCTGAAAAACTGCCTGCGGCGCATTTCCCAGGGTTTCTAATTCAGGAGCACAATTTTCATGTTTTGCCCTAGGCGCAATTTTCATGTTTTGCCCTAGGCGCAATTTACCCTAGATACGCCACTGCCTACCTCTACTGTAACGCCCTTCTGTTTTTCAAGAGTTTCACCTGAAAAAGAAACAAGAAAATAACGTGGAAATAATTGACCTTATTGATATAAGGTCAGTTCCATCTAAACTGGCCAAAATTGAAGTGGACCACCCCGAAATTTTGCCTCAGTAAAAATGGGGATATCTCGAGAAAAAATTGCCCGATTCTGGAAATTTCTGTGTTGTTTGATAGAGCAATCATTTGACTACCATGGTATTTGGTATTCAATCACCTGATTGTTGACCTTATGTAAGATATACAGTATACAGGGTGACAATGAGAAAAATACGAAAGCGACCTGACTTCAGCAAGATCCCGTTTCAAGAGAACAAGTCGCAGAATCTTGTAGGTCACATTTTTGGAAAGCATATATCAATATCTCAAAACGGTTTTGCACTTTTTTTTTTCCCTGCATCAACTACTAGGTTATTAGCAGGTTTTTCTGTGTGGGTTTTTCAGTAACGATAACAGTATTGACGATAACAACGAAGATATTTTTGGAACAGTGAGAATTAATCAGTGTGGTTTTGTTTAGATGGCTTTCTCGTTTCATCCCTTTTCCCGAGGCATCACCGCACGATAGTAGATGCCCTAGTACTTGAAAACGCGTGAAAAAGTCCATCTGGCCCAGTGCGGATTTGAACCCGGGACCTTCGCCTTTGAAAGCGGGGCCGAGCTCACCGTGCTACCGACTGGGTTAATTTTGCACTTCTGATCGTAATTTGTTTTTTCACAAAGTTTCTGTTTGTGATTGTGTGATTTACGGAGTGAGAATTGAGCAGTAAAACAGGCACCCATGGCGGTACAAACTGGTGACTATGGCAATTTTAATGCAACGGATACTTGCCATTGATGCATTTTGAACCATTCTGGGTCATCTAACATGAAATGCAATGTCACAGCATGGTTGATTTGCCATGGTCTCATTAGAGGTCTAGGTTCTCACCACTTCCAAGGGCCGCCGGCCGGTGGGATCAAATTGTTCCATGGTACATTTAATACAGCTATTATGTACGCTCCTGTACGAAGGCGCAGAGCGGACATAGAACATATTCATTTGTGAATGCGACTTTTTTCTGTCATTTGCTTTACTAAGCTCAATTCGAATTTTCTCTTCTCCATCGTCCAACGGAATTTTTTTTGAAGCATCTAGTTCGGATTGAAATTCAGCGCAGCTATTCAATAAAAAAAATTGTTCTTAGTATCAGACCAAGTAGTGGACGTGGTACAACCGAAATAGGGAATATAAGTTGCAAATGATGATAAAGGCAAACCACTTTGCAGGGTCACAACTGAGACCTAAATAAACTATTTGACCCGCAGTGCTTTTCTTTTCGTCCCTTAGGATTTGAATAGCGCCCCTTTTTCAAAATGGCGGATATTATCTAGGGGCAGAAGGTATCGAATAGCCTAGTGATGTCCAGCTCAGTAGAAATATATGGGGCTATGTCTCAATCGGTTTCTGGGTCATCGAACACTATTTAAAAAAATGGTGGAACATTGCCATCTACCGCAGGCAAATTTGGTGGAGGCGCCAAAAGGAATTTAGTACTGTCATAAGAAAATTGCTGTAAAATTTTAATTTTTCAACCGATTTTAACACAAGACACCTCATTATGTAGAAAAGTGAATTTTTCTTGTTACCTTGTACCTTTCATGAAAAAAGACATTGAGAAATATTGAAAAAAAAAATAAAAAATGATTTGAAAAAAAAGAGATTTTTTTCCTTTTTTTTATTTTCATGAAAATAGCTTTTTTTTGTAGATTTTGATGTGCCCTTTCTCAATTTGCACTTCTCCGATTTCTATCTTTGCCGCACGCGCCGCTATATTGAAAAAATTATGCCTGAAAAGAAGTTTTTGACAATATCTGGATTTTGGCCCTTGTGACATTAAAATGTTTATATACATATGAAAGCACATTCAATCCTCCACAGTTTGACATCTGAACCAGCTCTGTGCGACCCGCGGTTCTTGAGCTAGACCTTCTGGAAGTATCAATTTTCGGTTCCAAAATAATTGAAAATCACCTCTTGGGGCTGTGCCAGGTCCACCAATGTTCATGATTTATGATGAATGACGACGCGTTATTGATGGGTAACTTGATTAAGACATGGTGGTGATCCAGTGGTGAAATCCGGTAGGCGCGGTCACTATTTAACACCGAAAATTGATACTTCCGGAAGCTCTAGCTCAAGAACCCCGAATTGCACAGGGATGGTTCAGGTGTCAAATCGTGGAGAATTAAATGTACTTTCAAACGTATATAAACATTTTAATCTTGCAAGGACTTAAATTTAGATATTGTCAAAAACTTCTTTTCAGATATAATTTTTTCAAGATAGCGGTGCACACTGCGAAGATATAAATCGGAAAAGTGCAAATTTAGGAAGGACACATCAAAATCTACAAATAAGGCAATTTTCATGAAAATAAAAAAAAATTGAAAAATCTTTTTTTTTTTCAAATTATTTTTCAATTTTTTTTTCAACGTTCCTCAAGTTTTTTTTTCATGGAAGGGATAAGATAACAAGAAGAACTTACTTTTCTACAAAATTAGATGTCTTGTATTGAAATCGGTCGAAAAATAAAAATATTACAGCGATTTGCTTATGACCGTACTAAATTCACTTTGGCGCCTCCACCAAATGTGCCTGCGACAGATGTCAATGTTACACCATTTTTTTAAATAGTGTTTGATGTCCCAGAAACCGATCGAGACATAGCTCCATATATTTCAACAAAGCTGGATATCACCAGGCTATTCGATACCTTCTGCCCCTAGATAAAATCCGCCATTTTGAAAAAGGGGCGCCATTCAAATCCTAAGGAACGAAAGAAAAAGCACTGCGGGTAGAATTGTTCAATTAGGTCTTAGTTACGATCCTGCAAAGTGGTTTGCCTTTATCATCATTTGCAACTTGTTTTTTCCTACCACGTCCACTAAAGCAAAATGTGTCAATTAGACATTTGTTGATGATTACCATGACCTGCCCGGCATGAAAATTTTTATTAAATAACACTTTTTTCCAAAATTATTGATTATCTCGGAAATTATCAAATTTAGGGGTAGGGTACCCCTAATAAAGATCAAAGAGAAGGAAAAAAACTATCGAGCGGTAAAATAAAATAGGAAGCATTCCTTGTGAAAAAAATTACTCATGAAATTTTGAAATTTGTGAAGTTCGTAAAAAAATTCTGAACAGCCTATATCACTAACCTCCGATTTCACCAAAATTCTACGAGCAGATTGAATCTATCACGCTGATAGTTGCTATGCACCAGCCAATAGAAGGGCTAGTTGCTCAGTTACTATGAGAGTGATAAAGTTATCGCGTTGAAAAAAGTTTGGTGGAACCGGAGATTGGTCTCAAGTTTTTTTTGTCATAAAATGTTGTGCCAAATTTCATTCATTGATCATAAAAAACGAGGCTCCTACGATTTTTCAAAACGAACCTTGATATTACAAAAAATTTCAATTTTTAATTTTTAGTTGGTGGCACTCCCGTGAAATGAAAAACAAAAATACGCTTAGAATAGAGCTTGAAAAGCTGAAGAAGGAAATGAAATGAAAAGTAAATTAAAAATTAAAAATAAACATTTGAAAATATACAGGGTGTTATACAGGGTGTCCCAGCTAAAACAATCCAGCACGATTTTTTCAGAAAATATCAAGGCAACAAAAAAATTTCAATTGGGGGGAAGCCTGAGCCTGAAGCTTCCTTTTGACGGGGCGCCGATGCTTGTAGGTGCTCTAGTTTCCAAGAAAATGCAATTTGAATCGGGCGAGTCACAAGAATTCGAAAATTCATGACTGAAAAAACAAAATACTTCAGATGAAAAAAATCCTATTTCTCTGGGCTTTCCATCGATGTGTCGCTGATGTCTGTACCTGGCCCACTAAGCCAGAAATTTTGCCTCAAACTCCAGCAAACACAATGATCGGAGCCCGTGACGTCACCGATCAGACACTTGTTGATTTCAACACCAGCCGTCACTAGAACTTTTTCACTCAACATACCTAGATTCTCCATAGCAATGAATACTGGCCGATGTGAAAATCAACAAGTGTGAGATCGGTGACGTCGTTATGAACTCCGATTATTGTAGTCCGGATGCTAGTTGCATAAAATGGAATGAACCTTGCATTTTTTGATGAGAAGATGCTACTTGGTGGAAATGTTCTTTGCATCATACTCTTCCGATCCAGAAAGGTAGCCATCAGCGCCATCCATGCCGGCAGCGTATACAGGGTGAAACAGAAAAAAAAGTTGGAAAATTATATTCAAATTACCGAAGCATGTGGAGACGTGTAATTTACCACATACATCAACTATTTTATGCTTATGAAGTCACAGCAAACTGTTCTGGATTACCTTGAAGCATCTTTGAGATGTAGGGGAAAAACAGAAAAAAAAACAAAAACACTTTTTTTCTCATAAATAAGTGATTCTTGGAGATATTGACACACTACTTGGTATTTCTACAAAAAGTGAAGTGAGAAATGATATGAGCTGGGTAGCCAGTTCCTAGGCCAACTATTTTCAGAAATACGATTGTCAACTTTTTTCTCCTCTTGAGCACCATCTTGAATCTGCCCTGTGAGGCATCGTTGAAAAAGTGATTGGTTATCATAATGATGGTAATATGTAATCATTGCATCGTAAAAACAACCTCTCCATCATAATTTAGTAACCTCTTCGGCGGGAAAGAATGGCCATACACGTATTTTCTGGCTCTTCAAAGCTTTAGTGCCCATCATGGCATTTGCAACATCCGGAATGGTAAAATATGTTACGCATTATGAACCTTGATGTACTTTGAGGTAGCCTACCAAGTTTTGCAATCATCAATTGAAAGGTTTGTTCTTAAAAGCTGTTTGAACAAAATTTGTTAAATTTTTTTATGGAAAATGCAAAATATTGGATCTTTCACCCCTACTTGATCCCTCGTTGAGGAAAGCCTGAAACTGTAAGTCTCCAAAATTTTCATGCTAATGGTTCACTGAGAACTGTTCTTCAATGTGTAGTTGTCAAAATCTGCATAGTTGCGTTCAGATTCCAGACAAAGAGCGACAAAAAAGTCCATGCAGTGAAAAAAGACACAACTTTCAATGCAATGGAGAAATCTCGGAAATGTCCCTTTTAGATAGGCTTCCCGCAATACACAGGTTCTGTAAGACTCTCAAGCGTGGATGAAAGGCTTGAAACATTACTAACTTGAGGCTCCAACAGTGAACCAAATTGCACATTCATGTTATAAAAAGCAAGGTCTCCAGACAGCTTTCAGTCTAGCTCGGGACTAGCTTTTTCTAGACTATAATGTATGTCTTTTTTCACTGCATCAACTTCTTTGTCGCTCTCGGTCTGGAATCTGAACGCAACTATGAAATTTTTGACAACTAAACATTGAAAAGTACTTCCCACTGAACCATTATCATGGAAAATTCGGAGTCTTTCGGTTTCAGGCTATCCTCAGTGAGGGATCAAGTAAAGGTGAGAGACCCAATATTTTGTATTTCTCATAAAAAAACGACACAAATTTTGTTCAAACAGCTTTTAAGAACAAACTTCTAAATTGATGATGGTGAAACTTAATAGGCTACTTCAAAGTACATCAAGGTTTATAATGCGTAACATATTTCACCATTCCAAATGTTGCAAATGCCATCATGGGCACTAAAGCTTTGGAGAGCAAAAAAATACGTGTATGGCCATTCTTTCCCGCCGAAGAGGTCACTAAATTATGATGAGGAGGTTGTTTTCACGATGCAATGATGCCGTATCACCATTATTATGATAACCAATCATTTTTTCAACGATGCCTCATAGAGCAGATTCAAGATGGTGCTCAAGAGAAAAAAAAAGTTGACAATCGTATTTCTGGAAATAGTTGGCTAAGGAATTGGCTACCCAGCTCATATCATTTCTCACATTACTTTTTGTAGAAATATCAAGTATTGTGTCAATATCTTCAAGAATAACTTATTTATGGAAAAAAGAGTGTTCTTGGTTTTTTTTCTGGTTTTCCCCTACATTTCAAAGACGGCTTAAGGTAATCAAGAACAGTTTGCTGTGACTTCATAAGCATGAAGTAGGTAATGTATGTGGTGAGTTCTCCTAGGGTGAGTTACACGTCTCCACATGTTTCGGTTAATTAAATATGATTTTTCAACTTTTTTTTTCTGTATCACCCTGTATACGCCGCCAGCAGGGATGGCGCTGATGGCTACCTTTCTGGATCGGAAGAGTACAATGCAAAGAACATTTCCACCAAGTGGCATCTTCTCATCAAAAAATGCAAGGTACTTTCAACTAGCATCCGGACTATTGTGTTTGCTGGACTTTGAGGCAGAATTTCTGGCGTATTGGGCCAGGTACAGACATCGGCGACACATCAATGAAAAATCCAGAGAAAAGGGATTTTTTTTCATCTGAAGTATTTTGTTTTGTCGGTCATGAATTTTTGAATTCTTGTGACTCGCCAGATTCAAATTGCATTTTCTTGGAAACTGAAGCACCTACAAGCATCGGCGCCCCCTCAAAAGAAGTTCAGGCTTCCCCCCAGTTGAAAATTTTTTTTTGTTGCCTTGATATTTTCATAGAAAATCGCGTTGGATTGTTTTAGCTGTTTTATGTACTTAATTCTTTCGCGCACGACTGGAAGCCATTGACACTCCACGGTAAGATTTGACTCATTCAATGTTATACGCTTCAATTCCGTTGCATTATAAACTCACAAAGCACAAATAATCTTTTTCATTTTTGCATGTTAAAACCTTCGATTAAAAAAAAAGTACCATGATTAATTCCGATTCGATCACAAACATGTCTGCTGATTAATTCCATTCAGTCTCCCTTGTATGCTCGTCCGCGTCCATATACTCAAACCACCAGCAATCAGGGCTGAGGGCGCCGGAGTGATAAAAAATTGGTATCACGTACCGAAATTGGGTTAACAATAGGTACATATTTCCACAATGACCACCACGATCGAGATTTAATGAAACACGGAATTTTTTGGCCCAGGTCGCTTTCAACTAAAAACTGCTCCTAAAGACACATCTTCGACGTTTCACATTTTCACATCAGTCATTTTAATGGGCAAACAAGCTTTTTAAGTCACATTACGTAGAATGCGAAGATTTTTTTCTCGTAGTCGTTGCATACTGTATGCAACATCGATTTTCATAATGATAATTATTGAGATTGTAATTTTTTGGATAGTAGGGAGGTACCACCTAAGCATCGTTCGGAGACATTTAAGCCGTTGTGATGAACTTGAGCTTTGCTTTTGCCTATGATTGTCAAAATTCTTCGCTGAGACCGCTCTTGTTGAGGAGTTGAACGTCTTTGACTGTTGACAAATGTTGCCTGGGATATTTGTGGCGGGATATTTTTGGTTGGATATGTACGGGTGTTCACGATAAAATTCACCCCCCCTCCAGTAGATTCCCCTTCAAAATATTTCGGAGAACTAAAAACTTTTTCATCACGATTTTCCCCCAGGGACCTTTAATCGATTCTCTAAAATTTTCTAATTGGTACCGTATACAGGGTGTGATATGTAACTTTTTTATTTCAAATACAACACCCTATATTTTATTCCGTTGTTTGGTGGAGCTTTTTTTTTCTGATTACAAATATATATGACACTTATGATTGATTTTGACAAGTAAGTTGTCGGAAAAATAATAAAATAGGTAGTCAAATAATTTTGTTTCGCGGCAAGATGGCTTTGGCTTCTACAGTTCACTTGAAAAAAACTTATTCTCGCAGCATTTTGTCTGCAGAATTCAACTCTGCATAGATAAATGGTGTAATTTGTTCCTGATACCGGGTGTCGCGTAATTTCTAATTTTTAATTTATGTGACTACTTATTTTAATATTTTTTTGACAGCTTCCTTGTCGAAATGAATTATAAATGTTATATATCTTTGTAATCAGAAAGAAAGGCTTCATCAAATGACGTAATAAAATATAGGGTGTTGTATTTGAAATAAAAAAGTTACATGTATACGGTACCAATTGAAAACTTTTAGATTACCGATTCAAGATCCCTGAGAAAAATCGTTGTGAAAAAGTTTTTAGTTTTTCAAAATATCTCGAAGGGAAATCTTCTAGAGGGGGGGTAAATTTTATCGTGAACACCCTGTGTTTTCTAGCCTGACCCGCTTAAGAAATCTTTAAAATAAGTCCGGATTCACATACCGTATTCAAATCTTGCTTTTGTGATGGAAGTGCATCTAGAGGTGCGATTTAAGGGCTATTCCGAGGGCTATTCACTGAAATTTGAGTGTTCACAGATACATTTACAATTTAGCAGCTATAATATGTAATTTCAATATGTATTTTTGAAAACTCAAAATAAATATGGATGAATAGACCCTAAAAGGGAACTTCCAAATGCGCTTTTATATTGAAAGCGAGATATGAATGGAAGCGAGGCCCTTGCTCCCATTCAGGCAGGCTATGCTTGCCTGCTTCATTGCTATAATGCACTTTGACACCTTATACATATACCAGCGTCTTCATTCCAGAATATTCCAAACGTCTTCCGGTGAGGCCTCGAAGGTTCTCGTCTCTCCCATTATATTATTCAGACATAATTCAGCATCGATTGTGAGTCTACTCGCGAGGACTTTCAAAAAGCCCATTGGCTTCGCTAAAATGTCGACAAGCTCTCGATGCAGGGCTCCTCCGCCAATTTCGCAGGTGTGTGTCTTGTTCGCGCGTCCGGTCTCCAGTGAGCTTCGCATCACTGCCCACCTTCTTCCATCACTGTTCCAAGCAGGCACTTTGTTATTTCTCCAGCTTATCGTGTGAGTCGGTTTAGTTGAACAACTTCGAGCTGCCACGGTTTGTGGTCTCTTCCACAACGGATAGAGTTTCGGGGATCTTCCATTCCTCTATTGAAGATTTGTTCGAACTGCGTTTCCATCCGATCGGTCGAAATACGAATCTGTCGTCGTAATAGCTATCCCGTATACATGTCCCATTCGTTGCCTTGAGCCATGAATGTAGCCCGGACCAGTCAGTTTTTGGATCATTAGTCTAGGATCTTTTCTTATAAAAAGCAATGCTAGAGGCAAGTCATGTTAAAGTTCGGCAACATACGTTTTGAGGGTAATTGGACCTTGTTGAAAGGTCCAAATACCTTTCCTTGTTCCTTGGGACCTTGTTGAAATACCCTCAAAACGAACCTGAACCTTGTCACTATTTTTCATGTCGGAACTGCGACCTGTCATTAATGTGAAGTAAATTACATCGTATCTTGATCCACTGAGGTCTTATACTATCATCTTGACATAATTACTGTCAAAATTTCTAGAGGGGGGGACTGGTGGAAGAGAATGTTGATGATTCTTTTTCTCTCGATTTTGAGTAAATACCGAATGTTCGTTAAAATGATGAATTAGGGCAGGCTGTGAACTTCGAAACGTATGTCCAAAATGTATTCCATGACGACGGCTCATCATGTTGACATCAAATTTGAGTGATTATTGATAAATTCACGACATACGTTTCTACTTCCATAGCCTGCCCTAATTCATGATTTTAACGAACAAACGGTATAAACATGTTTGGTATCGTTTCCGACTAAATTTCATATTCTCAGTTCAATTATGGTGTCCAAATTGCAATAAGAGCGAGTTTGAACAAGTTTTACATGATGAAATATGCTTTTTCATCAATATTTCACGTCTTACAAAATTTGACTCTTTTGTTTTGTTGCTTCCTGCCAAATTTTGCTCCAATCCATCAAATAGATTCTGAATAATTGAATGGTGAAGTTTTGAACTTTGACATTTGATTTTTTTTGACATTCCGAAGAATTTTATGAAGAACATTGCGTACATGGCAACAACTGGTCTGCCTCTTGTTGAGAATCAACGTAGAGTCGAATGATTACTTTTTGAGATGCGTGACGATTATTTATGGTGGTTTGTATGAGTTTCTGCAACTTCAATTTTCAAGGGGGTCCCTGAGCCCCCCTAACCTAAATATGGCAAGGCGCCATGCCTATGTTTGAAAAGAGGACCATGAAAACCACTCATACCAAATTTCATGCCTCTATCACAAAAATAACAGATTTTAATAAATTTGGTCACTAATCCTCGAACTACACTTAATTACCACTGGAAATTGCAGATTAAGCAAGTTTCGTGTTTTCTTTTGCGGGGATAGGATGTCGACGGTTCAGATGACGTTCTGTTCATGCCCTGGAATATATGTCAACAGCTCTGAGCTAACAATATAGCTCTAATGTGACAAAAGCGAGCATACAATTTTCGGACTTGTTGCACCAAACATGATATACTTTGACAGCGCCGCAAGAAAAATGCTCAAGTGGGATTTTCGGGGATTTTGAGTACATGGTAGAGGATGAAATTCTGAATCGATAACAGCTTTAAAATTTCATGAAATAATTATTTCAACCTCAAAACCTATCTTTACTGCCCTATACAACCACTGACGCTATGAACCAATTTCACTCCCATGTGTGGTTTTGCGTTAGTTGTGTTTTGTGATCTAGGCGCGAGAATAGAAGTTTCACTTCAAAAAATCTCTCAGGTAACTAGAATCACACTTGAGGTGAACGCACTATACACCACACCACCGGCATCGGTGAGAGCTTCTAATAATTGATGGAATGTGCTATAATATATCAACACAAAAGTCAATTGTACCGTGAATTTGCCGTAATATATCCACAACCTACCTTTAAATAGCACATTTCCATGACGGGGCCGAGCCGACGTTGTTCAAATATTTGAGTTTTTGATTTGGTAAACTGCACTGCACAGCCGGAATCGCGCTTCATTAGCACGTATAGCCATGTTACAGTCAGATGTTAATATTTGTCTTTGCAAGGGGAGTTGGAGTTTGGGTACATTACGTCAGTAATATCGGTGTTTATTAAAAGGGGTGGAACGCGGATATGCGCACATAAGAGCCGGTAGTTTAACAACCCACACATGTTTCACTTTCGAGGGTAAATAGTAGGTGCGTACCTACCCTAACTTCTCTCTAGTTGTTGCCCTCTAGTTCGGGAATGTACGTACCCTAGCAGAGAATTCACACTGTCATACCTACTCGGAAACTGGTTTATTGCCACTGATTTAATTAAAATGGAGTAGCTTGATGCCACACTGGAAGGATGTAGTAGGAACTGCTCGCGGAGGTTTAATCTCCACACATCCACAAGAGCTCCGAGGAAAATTTATTACATTTGTGCTGCCGTTAGGACTTCATCTTGCGCCAGTGTGATATTGTGATAGGACGACTTTCTCGCTCGACTTTTCATTTTTCAACTTGTAGGACTCATCCAGGATTAGGTGGGCATCTGGGTGGTTAGTAAGGACTTGAGTATATTATACTGCCTAAAAAACTGTTTTTTTTTTCTTATATGCCAGGACACGATAAATTCATATGTTTTGTTGTGTTCCCAACTAAGTCGCATTCCGTAAGCCTAATTGTGAAGAAAAATTTTTTGAAGTGGTATTTTCCAAAGAAATGGTGACGTCTTCAGTACACCTTTTCCAAGAGCATTTCTTTCTATGTCCCCACTGGATATCACTCGTAATTTTCACAGAAATAGACACCCCGAACTCTTTTTATATGTGATTTTGACGCTACATGACTCTAAAACACTCAAGGAAGCCCCAAAAGAATTTTTTCTGCTGGGCCGTCCAACTTGCGGCATTTCGATTTTATAATGTAATGTAATGTAATGTAATGTAATGTAATGTAATGTTTATTAATGTTTCACATAAAGAAAATGTTTACACAAGTCCACAAGTGCATACAGAAAAGTCAGGTACGCAATAAAATATTTACAATTAACAGTCACAAAACAAATTATTTACATAGGACAAATAACAGATTAAAAACTCAACAGTGAAGCCGACACAAATTCACTGATTGAGTAGTACGCATATAGTAGGAGAGACGCGAACCAATATTCAATCCAGGCTGCAGGCGCAGGCAGTTTGGTTTTAGTGGAAAATATACTTCCATGTCGTGTTTTATTGCAGCACTACAAAACGCAGAGTCATTAGGTATGAGTAGGTATATTTTCCGCTGAAACCAAATCGCCTGGCCTAGATCAAATTTATCTGCCCGTCTCCCCTACTCAAAAATTAACATGCCAAAAATTTGACGGCCCAGCAGAAAAGAATTCTTCTTGGGCTTCCTTGAACGTTTTAGAGTCATGTAGCGTAGCGTCATTTCGTTCATTTGAAAAACTGCAGCGCAAACTTTGACATGCTGTGAGCCCCACGAAATACTCATTTCAGGTGCAGACATGCTGAGAATGAAAGTTGGGAAAAAAATTAAATTAATTTTTGAGGAAACATTTTCAAAATCGGACCCACAGTTCTCGAGTTTGCATCTGGAAGAACTTCAAATTTTCCAACTTTTCATCCTGTGAACAGATTTCCACCATTTTTTCTTGAACAAGAGCTTACTGGTCCTTGAACTTTCTCCAACCATTTTATTCTACAACTTCCCGGGAATTTTCGAGTTGAAAGTGTGAAACCGGCCTGGGTTTTGAGACCCAACTTGAATGATGGAGCTTAAAGTGAAGCCTTCTTTGACGATTTTTACAATAAAATAATTTCGGGAAAAATTTGAGTTTTTCGTGCAAAATTCCATATTTCCTGACCAAATTTTCATCTCCTGCAAATTATTTTCAGTCTTTCTTTTTAATTCCAACTTCCCACCCAGAAGAACGTTCTAAACAAAAATGTCCATAGGTGTCTGGATATTAGTCGGAAAAGTTTTGGGATGATTTTTTCACTTTTTTGCTATTGGGCAGCCATATACCAGTGGTGACATCTGTTTTTTCATATTTCCAATGGTGGTCGAGTTCTTCATAAAAACATCCAAATTTGTTCACCCTGTACAATGTCAGTGTATAGGTATTTGGCAAGTTGAAAATGAATATAATTACCTACGACTAATACTAAGCAATGTTTGTACATTTTATATTTTCTATTCACGTGAACTTTTTAATCAGGAAATTGGAAACTGAAACTTGTGGCATGAAGTGCATTTCTCATTTCTTCTCCATAAACGTGTACTAAAAGACGAAAGTTAATACTTATACCGGAAAAGCGGGCAAACAAAAGCAAATACGGTGCACAAATTACCTTTGTCAGCTCCAGAGACGCTTTGCTTTGCTACGTTATAAAACTTTGTCAGAGTTCGCAAACGTTTCCAAGAGTCTAGTTAAGTCCTAGATACCTAATAGGCGGATGCCAGCTTTGTCAACTTCAATTTCTGTTCAGTAGCCTGGATGAAAATTATGAAAAAACTTGGTGATGAAAAGACCCACTTCTTCTTGTTTACCTACTCTTTTTTGCTTACTTGAAATTCAACTTGTTTGAATTTCGCTCGTGATGTCGACTCGTTCAAAGAAGCTGCAGTGGTCTATAGTGGTTTGCTTTTTTGCGGGTGGGGGAATTTTCCTACTAATATACACATCCAAATGGTTTAGGGATCACCCCGAAATTTTTGTCTGCTAAAATGACAATTTCTCGAGAAAACATTGGCCGATTTTGGAAATTTTTAAGGTGCTCGATAGAGTAATCTTTTGACTACAATGTACCACTCTAGGTCACCCTATTGTTGACCTTATGTATGATGTACAGGGTGACAATGGGAGGAGCTCAAAAATGACCTAACTTCAGCAAGGTCCTGCGTTTTGAGAAAACAAGTCGCAGAATTTTGTAGGCAACATTTTTGGAAAGCGTAAATCAATATTTTGAAACAGTTTTGTACTTTTGATCGTATTTTGTTTTTTCAAAGAGTTATTGATTTTTTTGTGAATCATGGACCGAGAACTGAACTAGGCTGTAAAAAAAGCATTTATGATGGGAAAAATTGGTTACTATAGTAATCGTGATGCAACGGAGACTTGTCAGTGGTTCATTTTGAACCACCCCGGGCTATTTCACATATAATGCAATGTCGCAGCATGCTTGATTTGTAAATAGTCCCGAAAGAGGTGCGGGTTATTACCACTTCTGAGGGACGATAGGATCAAATTGTTGAATGATACATTTGACACAGCTATTGTGTATGTTCCTGTCTAATTTCAAGGAATCCAAAAGTTAGCAAGACCGCTGGCAGAGTCTGCACCAAAAAATCCAAAAATTACAAAAAAATAATTCTTTGAAAGAACAGAATACGATCAAAAGTCCAAAACCGTTTCGGGATATTGGTGTACACTTTCCGAAAATGTCACCTAGAAAATCACAGGGAATAGAGAATAGGGATCTACAAAGGCAAGCCATATCCAATCCTTTCCAAACGGGCAAAAGATACCATGGCCCAAAAAGAAGCAACAGCTTCTGAAAAGAATGCCACCCTAAGGTGGGCTACCATACACACACCGGCCCACAAATCTCGGATGGCACTAGTGGTCGAAGTCACTCTCCCTTTTTCTTAGTGTCTAGAAGCCAGGTCTAACTCTAACATAACCCTTAGAAACTAACATAAATGTTGGATCTGATTGAACCACAAAAAAAACTTTGAACCACGAAAATCAGTCAGAATTAAATGTCGGTCAAGGTGTAGGATTGGGTGTTCGTCGGAGGGGCTGGGGTGTTGGGACGTCTGAAACAATTGGGGGAAACTTATTTTTTTGGGAATAGCTTAGATCTTTTAGATATTTTAGCCTGCGATGTGAAGGTAGGACTAGGTATAGGAGCGAGCCATTATTTGAACCTTTTGACTTGTACATAGACGTCAATAGATTTATACTGTGTCTTATTGTGTTCAAACTCGTAGTCAGACCTGTCTCGACAATCTCGAGAGCTCTATCTTCGAATAACAAGAAGACACAACGGGATGTCATCCTGATACTAGATGATCATCGGCCAAGCGGTTCCAAAAGCGGGATACGTTATTTTATTCAAATAAGTTGAATTACATCGAAGTATGATGGGTTGTCTACTCATTCAGGGGTTCAAGAAGATAGCTGGGGTCTTTTCAGTATGAACTTTTCTTATGGAAGAATAACACAGGGTTACCCTGTCCTTGAGGAAAGATCAAAGAAAAACCACAAAGTGAGTAGAACATTTGGTACATGCAAGGTACATCATTAAAGAATGATTTGTCAAGTATACTATAAATTTTGTGGTTTTAATAATGTGACAGATACTTCGCTCGATGGTTTTGCTTCCACTTGAGGTAGTAGCAAATGCTTTTCTTTCACACTATTCGTTGTGTCGCATCTAATTCAGACAAAGTTTTGCTTATAGCTGTATTACACTACACAATTTCTTGTACAAGTTCTTGTACAATCTGTCAGTTGAACAATCAAGTTCATTGTTTTTTGACACTATTTTGGCAGATTGTACAAGAAATTGTACAAGAAATTGTGTAGTGTAATACAGCTATCAGATCAAGTAGGTATATATTTCTCCAATCTTGCAATTTCAATCATCATCCAGTTCCCAACGCGTTATCAACTGGCATTTCAGTCACGACCCCCATCAGTTACGTTTCAAATGCATGGTAACTATAAGCGAGACCGCTGAATACAATCCTTTGGTCATCTACGAACGATTATACTCGTACATGAATTAATATTGAAATTTTAAACTCAACCTCTCAACCTCGAGCAAACAATATCATGCTTACTTTAAGTCCTAAACGGTAGTTGATGGCCAGAGTGGAAGAAAAATTCAACCCCAACGGCTTCTGCGCGTTTAATATAGCGACCATCATGGTCTTCTGTGTTGATCTCTTGAAAGTGTACCATTTTTTGGTCACCACTGACAAAAGTGTTTTTTCAGACTGAAAAAAAAACGAATAAAACAGTTGTTGGGCGAAGAACAAAACAAAAACATATTGTAAATTGAAAAAGAACTTGCTCACCATATTTTCCACAGCTTGTCCAGAACTGATCATGCAGGAGAAAAGGACTGTGGCAAGAAAAGTGAAAACGGCCAATATCAAATTATTCTTCAAACTGCTGCGATAGACTCCTAAGTTGTGCTAGAAAAGAGAAGTTTTGTATTATTTCTTTGGAATGTCTTTAATGTACCTATATGCAAGTATCGAGGGGTCAACCGCTACAAGAAATTTGTACAAAAGAGGTTTCCTTCGAGTTTCCCTGTAGTTTTTCTTCCAAGTTCCTCCAGAGTCTCTCCAAGTTCCTCTATAATTCTTTAGCGATTCATCCCTCTTCAGTTATACGCACAGGTGGGTACAGAACCATGCTCACCTCATACACCATCAAAAAAATGGATAGACCAAGTACAAATCCCATCCCTGTAAGTATCACGAAAAGCGGATTGACTATTCCATTGACAACTTTCTGTGAAAACCTATAAAAACACCAAACTATAGAATTAAAATGTTGAGGGACGAGGGTGCGAGATTTATATCACAAAAGTTCCTTAATTCTAGTACCCGACACTTTGGTTAATAGAGAACGGACATTTCAACGGATAACTTGCAATTACTGGCATGCCATTAAGACATGACGGAAAATTCTATAGGCAGCAGATCACCGAGATATCGTTTTATTGGCAGGCCAAGTCACGCCTCATGGGTTAAAAGTAGATATGCCAAAATAACTGTTATTTTTCTAGAATCTTGTTTTGCTGTCCACCCGGTATTGTAATTGTTGTATCTTGGGAGATATTGTTGAACAAAATGTTGGAATTTCGACGCTTCTGCGTCGACTACAGGAAGCTGAACGCAGTGATGAAGCCGGACGCGTACCCGATACCATATATCATAGCCATTCTAAATTCCGTACGAGATGCCAAGTACTTCAGTACTCTGGACATTAAAAGTGCCTATTGGCAGATGCCACTAGCTCCCCAGTCATGTGAGCCGACTGCCTCCTCGCTAGCAGGTTGAGGATTGTTTGATTTTACCAAGAGGAGTTCTGGTTTAACCAACATTCCGGCAACTTGGCAAAGGATTATCGACACCGTTTTTGGTCCAGATCTTCAGTCTTCGGTGATGGTCTGTTTGGACGACATTGTCGTGGTTTCTCAAGATTTCAAGAGCCATCTGAAAGCCTCAGCAACTCTGTTCAACCGTCGCCGTGCAGCTGGGTTGGCTGTAAGCCGCAACAAGTGTCAGTTCTGTGGACAGTAACTCAAGTACTTGGGGTATATCGTGAACCGTAGCTGATTGCGCCCAGATCCTGTGAAAATCAAAGCCACGTTGAGCATCCCAATCTCTAAATATTTCCGAGGCATACGGAACTCTCTGTGAACTGCTTCTTGGTACAAAAGATTGATTAGTAGTTCTTCATAAGTTGACAAATTTCACCAAAAAGAAAGTACTGGCTGGACTGCCGAGTTGCCGTTTCTTACAACAGAATTGAAGGAAATCTGGTTACTGCGCCACTACTGAGTTGCCCAAACTTTTAGAAACAATTTTCTGTTCAGACGGGCGCTTCTGGGTTTGAAATCGGTGCAGTACTTTCTCAGAACTGTGATGGTCTAGATGATGGCATTGTCTATAAGTACAAAATTCTCCCGCATGCCGCTATAAAAGAAGAGTTTGAAAGTTGAAAGGAAGTTTTGCTACTGTGATGATCCCATGTTGGGACATGCAGGGGTCTCAAAGACCGTCGCACGGACTTCGGAAAGGCACACTTGGCCTAAAATGAAACAGAGGACATTCTCCGATATGTGGCTGGATGTCACGTGCGCCAGTCTCACAATCCGGAACAAAGGAAGCCTGCTGGTCTTATGTTGTTTCTATACTGCACCGAAAGGACCGTGAGAGATAATCTGTGGATCTCGTTGGGCCGCTGCTCGAATCAACTAGGGGCTTTTGCTGCATTTCGGTAGTTTTCGACATTTTGTCAAAGTTTGAGATGATTTTTCCTCTTCACAGAGCAGTTGCGACTGCCATCTTCAAGCATTTGAAGAGCTAGTGATTTTGCTCTTTGGAGTCCATAATATAACTTTATGTAATAACGGAGCTCAGTTCTATAGCTGAATCCCAATGTTTCTGCGTCGATCACAGGGAGCTGAACCCAGTGGCGGAACTGGGCGCGTATCCTTTACCATATATCATGGCCATTCTAGATTCTGTGCGAGATGCCAAGTACTTAAGTACTCTTGACATCAAAAGTGCCTATTGGCAAGTGCCACTAGCTCCCCAGTCATGTGAGCTGGCTGCCTCCTCGGTAGAAGGTCGAGGACTGTTCGAGTTTACCAGGATGAGTTTTGGTTTAACCAACGTTCCGGCAACTTGGCAAAAAACTATTGACACCGTCCTCGGTCCAGATCTTCAGTCTTCGGTGATGGTCTATTTGCACGACATTGTCGTGGTTTCGCAAGATTTCGAGAGGCATCTGAAAACCTTAGCAATTGTGTTCAACCGTCTCCGTGCAGCTGGGTCGGCTGTAAGCCGCAACAAGTGTCAGTTCTGTGGACCGTAACTCAAGTACTTGGGGTATATCGTGAACCGTAGCTGATTGCGCACGGATCTTGTGGAAATCAAGACCATGTTGAGCATCCCAACCCCTGAAAAGGTCCGAGATATACGAAGCTTTCTGGGAACTGCTTCCTGGTACAGAAGATTTATGCCACATTTTCTCCATATTAGGGGCCTCATTGACATTTAACCAAAAAAATCTGTAGATCTCGTTGGGCCTCTGCCTAACTAAAGGCTATTGCCAAATGCTGGTAGTTTTCAACATTTTGTCAAAGTTGGTAATGACCTTTTCTCTTCGCAGAGCAGTTGCGACAACCATCTTCAAGCATTTGGAAGAGCTGGTGATTTTTCTCTCTGGAGCCTATAGTACCATTGCGGACTTTTTAAAGTGGACGACAGTTGACAGATTTTTCAGGATTCTGGCCTGAACGTCGCATGACAGCAAGCCAACTCGTTGACATTGTCGTCCACTTTATTTTGGCCGCAACCGTACCTACTACCTACCTATAATTTTATGTGATAACGGAGCCTTGTTTTGTGGCCGGAAATTTGCTAACTAAACAGAAAGGTACCACTACCACATCAATATAAAATTTACCCCAAATTATCATCCCCAGTCGAATCCCGTTGAGCGAAAGAATCGCGTATTGAAAAAGATGCTCTCTTACCACCTGGAGAAGGATCAACGTGAATGAGAAGGATACCTTTCCCCAAGCAAACAATGCCGGGGAAGTCATCAAACTATTGGCAGCGCTGAGCGTTGCTGCAGTCAAGTTAGCACCTGACTGGAGAGGTGTACTACATGCTATGCCCTCTTCTACATTTCAAGGGGCTGTCGAAACACCCCACGATACCAGGTATAAGTATGCTCCATGCAACACGATACCAGTACAGGATTAAATGAATATTGAACACCCAACCGACCGTTCACGATCCGGTTCTAACAGTTTTCTACCTGATCAGTTGGATGTGTCTGGCAATTATGTAAGACAACCTCCGGTGCATTTCGTCTTGAAAATTATCATCACCTATCAGTTCTTCCTCGATCGCTCCATCAAAATCCCTGGTGATGGTCTCGATTTTCTCAGATAACATGCCGACTTGGATCCGTACGTGTTGCGTGGCGTAAAACACGAACAACGGGTGGAAAGCCATGGCACAGAATACTGGTTGGAACGACAATTTGAGAATGACGATGAGGCCGGGGCTGAATTTGGTATACTATTCCCGCAACAAGTACACGAACAAATCATAGTCGGAATCCGCAGCACTCGGCCACACGAATGCTATGCCCAACAGAAGACCCATGAAAGATGTGAAAACGACCAGCACGTTCGATTCTTGGATAATTTTCTCGGTGGCTTTGGCGTGAAAATCCCGTCCGAGACTGGCCGGTGCCCACATCTCGAAACCTTCCCAGAGATCTTTCACGAACTTTTGCTTCCACAAAATCGCCGCAGCTGCAGCTGTACCCTTGAAATTGAAGCATGGTAGATTTTATTTTTCCACAATACGTATTGAAAAGCATTGAACTTTCTTACGTAAGCTCTAGAAAACAGGAACGGAGCATACTGCATGATATATTCCGGATGAATGCTGAACATAAACGTTTCGAAGATGTAAACAGCAAACTGAACCAGAACTGCGTACGTGAGCAAAGCTCGCGCGGTCTTCAAGCCGAAAAGGTCGATGGTGATGAAGTGGAGGAGCCACAAACAGTCTTGTTCAAAAAGAAATATCAAGAATTTCTTCTGAACTTTGTAACGTTGTGGCGTGAAAAAATCGTATACGCATCCTACGTTGACATATGCTATGGCATAGAAAACTTTGTCAATGCGACAAAAAAGTGGTCCCACACTGTCAAAAAATATATACCGGGTGATCTTTTGAGAACTATCCACCTGCAATAACTCCCGATTCCTAGTCAATATTTCTTTAAGCAAAAACAGGTCGGTTTTTATATCGAGGGGGGCATCTAAAACATACATTGGCAAATTTATATCTTCAGCCCCCTCGCCCTCACCCATCTCAAAAATAAAATTTCAAATGACACTACCTACCTTGCGATACATCAAATTGAAGAAAATTGAATTCACTTTTTGGAAAAGATATTTTAAAAAATTTTAACTCTACCCCCCTTCTCCCTTAAAATTCTCTGAGTGTCCCTTTCAATATTCTGGACCCCTCAATTCTCTTCAGTTTAGTCAGCATTATCCTGAATAGCTTTAAAGAGGAGAATTTTCGATGGAAAAAGTGCCACCCAAATTGACCCCTTTGCTTTCCCCCACCTCAACTTTAAAATTTAACAAAATACTACCCACTTTGTGATATATCAAATTAAAGGAAATTGAATTCTCTCACTAAAAACAATTTTTTTCAAATTTTCAACCCTTCCCCCATTTAACTGGACATTTGGAGTATTTTAGTAGGAAAACGGGAATTTTGGAGATTTCGAAAACATTGTGTTCAGGGAGAGAATTCAATTCCCTTTGATTTGATGTATCACAAAGTAGGTATTGTCATTTTAGATTTTTAAGGTGAGAAGGGGGGGAGCGAAGGGGTGATTTTGGGTGGCACTTTTTTCATAGAAAATTTTCTCTTCCGATTATAGTGTATCCAGGTTACGAGGATCATTTTGTAGTATATCCTGGTCACGGCACCATTCTGTAGTCTATCATCCTGGTCACGGGCATCATTCTGTAGTGTACCAAGATCGATGCTTCTTTGATGTAGTGTATCCTGGTTGATGGTGTTCGGCTGTGATCGTCGTTGTTTCTTCCCTTCCCCACGTCGTTTACATTTTACCTACGTTGTGTTAAGTTCTTACTCGAGATGAGAATGTGTCGTGGGGGATGAGGTTTGATTCTTGAATGAAACGCGAATGAAATGCAAGCAAAATGAATGTTTATTGGACATCAATTGCAAAGTTTTAGATGAATGAATTTGTTTCTTTTCTCAAAACATCTATTGACAGTGATAAAATGACACAACAAGAATGAAGAACAGAAGAACACAAACAAATGAAACAAGAGAAATCATTACAAATTATTTAGACAATGCAGGAATTTACAACAATGAAATGAACACAAAATCAGATTTACAAAACAAAACAAGAAATCATGAAACATGTCAAACTGTCAATTTGATCACAAAGGAAAAACGACGTATTCGCTGACAGGCACACATGGGAAGAACACGTCAAAGAAACCCATGCGTATTGCCTGGTTGGTTGCTAAAAAATCCCTTCCCAAATGATCTGAACAAAAGTTAAGTGTGAATGAGTCATGATGAAATGACAGAGAAGTCACTCCAGTTATGCATTGATCAAGTCAGCGTGAAGCGGTGCTTGAACCTCTTTGAATGTTTGTTTCGTTAACAAGTTATTTACGTAACAACAAAAGGAAACTTTACGCTAAGCAATTTATTTTACACTTTACAAACAAAAGAAGTCAAATTGATAGATGAGTAAACAATAAAGAAACGATCTGTAAACAAGTAGATAAACCAGTAAACAATAAGATAATCAGATAAATAAATAAACAAGACACAAATGATAAGTAAACAAGTGGATAAATCAGCAAGAAACAAATGATAAATAATGGTGTAGGTAAATAAACAAGAAACAAATAAAAGATAAACAGATAGATGAGTAAACAAGAAACAGGTGAGAGATAAATAAGTAGAGGAGTTGAAGTTGGTCATACTTTTTGTAAGCAATTGGAAGGAAGAAGTATCTATAACGCATTCGCCCGAAATTCCCCAGCAGTTACCCATCAAAAACCCCACAGATACATACTCACATACAAAACAGAACAATGGTTAGTAAACAGTAATCACATACAAGAAATAACAGTAAATACAAGAAAATCGACTCGAGCCAACCTGTGGCCCTCTCTTCGTCGTTTCACATAATTTCCCCCCCCCCCAAATAAGGAAAGGTTAGTAGATTCAACAAGGCAGATTCATACGGGCAGGTGGGACCTCCCCCCCAGGACACGGAGAAGCGTGCAAGTCTTCTTTCCTTCGTTTACTTTCAGGTATAACCCGGCAATGAACAATGAAATGAGAATGAATCATCAAAAGTACTGTTCTCTACTTAGCGGCTGATTTTGGCGTAGCGGAGTTTCTTTTTGTCGTCTTACTGTTTGTGACGTAACTTGTGGAAAAGAAACAATCAATGGAACCTCGAAATACGCGCGCAGCGCAGTTCGCAGGCCTTGAGATCGCGTCATGAGCGCGCAAAAAGCACACCCATTAGATTACGGCTGTTGCCGTCAACATTGAGATCAGTTGGGAGTAGATAAATTACACAAAATTCAAAGCTGTGCGAAGCATCTTGATTTCAAAGGGGAAAAACTGCGGGTTATGCAAGCCCGTTGAAAACAAAGAGAACAAAGAATGTCGTGTTATTTACAATAATTTCGCGGACAAAATAGGTATCAAAATGCATGATTCGGTGAGTGGGTGGAAGCCAAAATTACGATACAATAATTAAAGAAAGACCGACCTTAGAGTTGTAAAAACCACGCCCTCTTGATGCACTGAAAATCACGTGTTCTTCACCACAGCTGATTCTCTTCTCCTCTGCCCGCGGCTGCCGCTCGGCCGGCTTGCCTAGCGCCATCTCCCTCTCCCCGCGGCAAACGCTACGAACGTCAACGACCGTACCTACTTCAGGTACCAACGTACAAACAAAACAAAGGGGGAATACCACACGATGCTGTGCAGGATGACGTTGACTGCATTGAAGAGAATTGGGAGGTCAAGAATATTTAATTGGACACTCAGAGAATTTAGGGAGGAAGAGGGGTGGGGTTGAAAATTTTTGAAATATTTTTTTAAAAATAGAATTTAATTTTGTTGAATTTAATGTATCACAAAATAGGTAGTGTCATTTGAAATTTCAAAGTTGGGGTAGGTGGGGGCGAGGAGGCTAAAGATAGAAAATCGCTAATGTATGTTTTAGATGTCCCCATCGATATAAAAATCGACCTGTTTTTGCTTGAAGACATTTTCACTAGGAATCGGGAGTTATTGCAGGTGGATAGTTTTCAAATGATCACCCGGTATATCCATATCATGTTTTTCGTGTCAACGTATTATGCGTTTTGTTTTTTTTTTTTTAGCCGCGATAGTATTGCTCACCCTTCATCAGGTCAGTTGAGCAGAAATTCATTTCTTGGCTGGTTGGTAGTTGGTAACAAAGCACGTAAGCAAGTGGTCTATAAAGAAGGAACTATCTAAGGAAAAGAAAAACTATTGATCTTTACGGTGGATCAATGCGAAACGTTTATTTTGCGATTACCGTCATCCATCGTGCTTACTTTTCAGTATTCAATAAATAGGTAGAGGAACTAACTCGGCACATTTAGCGAAGTAGAAAAAGGAACCCTAAAATTTATTGTGTTAATAAATTGCATGGAGATACACAAGTAACTTCTTTGCAACCACTTTTTCCTTTGAGGCTGTTGCACGGGGGAAAATGATCAGATTTTTCATACATAATAAGAGAAATAATTGATAATGAACAATAGCAATAGGTACTTGATAAGGTTTCTTTACCTTTACTTAAATAATTGAACTTGGAAGTCTAAATACTGGTTGGGGCTCAAGTAGAAATAAGTTTAAGAGTGTATTTAGGGAGTTGGTTGAGGGAAACGGCTTGCCGTAAACCGGTTTCGCTTCTAAGTAACTCAAGGCTCGAATTCGCAAATATTTGTACACTAGAACGTGTCCTGTAGCGAAAGGGCTGAAAGGGACTAATTATTAGATATGTCCAAATAATAAATGTCATATCTTGAAGGGCTCAAAAACTAGATTTAGGCACTGGTTCATGAGGATACAATATTATAATCCAGAAATATTCCTTCTCTTGATTATGCAAGAATCTACTAATTTTTAGGGGATGAATATAATTTGATTGGAGGGCTTTGCGACTTGTTGAGTGGCAAATGCTCTCAACTCCGGTGGTCTAGGATTATAGAGGACGTGTTCACCTTATTTCGCTAGCTAACTCAGTTTTTGCTTGAAGTCGAACGACTTATAACTCCGCGTAATTCGGATATTTTAACGTTTAGTTTACGGACTACCAACTGCACTAACTGGAAGTTGTCAGACATAAGATAAAGCGAATTATGTACGTCTAGGTAACTAAATAATAATACATTTTAGCGATGTAATTTTCGCATTGCTACAAGGCTTCTAAAACGTGGTTGTAAGTATAGCTATACAAAGCTCAAATCTAAAAGTACAGAGCTCCGCGCTCTTGAACTCCCAGAGGGTTGCCAATACATTACTGATGCCGTCAGATGTAAGAACGCGGTGTATGAGGGGCATAAAACCCATTTGGATACCTGACTAGACGGACTTTAACTCAATTGGAAGCAACGTATACTGGGTTACCAATGTCGTAAGACTGGATTGATGGCTGCACTCTTAGCCCTTGGAGGGCAAATGATGTCTTGATTGTATCAATCTATCTATCTGTGTGTTATCGCCAGGAAGTTTTATTGCAGGAGTATTATTTTATTAGCCCCTTTGGTTGAGTCCAGTGAGGATAACATAGCGTGTAATACACCGCTCGGGATACAATTTGAATGCAGCAACGCAGAGCCTGGTCAGAATTTGGACCGGTGGCCAAGCTAGGCGGTGCCCGTCCGACTCTGAACTGGCTTGAAAATGTTCCTTAGATGGCTTGGGGAAGCTTCCGAGTACTACGTTTGCAACTGACAGTACGGGTCGACATCAAACCGCTCGAGACCAAATTGCATTAACTCTACTTCACAGTTTTTTAGTTAAGATTTATTAAATAAAAAAATATATGCAGATTTATGGGGAACCACTCAGTCTATCTTGTTAAGTGGTAATCGTAGCGACATTTAAGACAATAAAAAAATCATGGAAGGACCCTATTATAGTATTGTTACGTCTTTCGCGTACGGGTTCGAATATAATTGAGACAATCGTTTTAAACACACACTGTTTTTTACTGCGTACTACTACAATAACTACACGCCAACAATTATCTACTTGGAATTATATCCCAGGTACTTCGCTTGTTTCGCACTCGTTACCACTTCGTATGTCAATTCAATACTGCCGGCTGATGCCTTATATAAGGCCTCCGAATAGTGTTCCTGAACTTTCTGTCTACTTCCAGCAAATTCCATAGTGGCCCGGCATATGCGGTTTCTAGATAATTCCTGAATAATCACACACATTACACGTATAATTCTGCCGGGTTCTGGAACGGCGCCTCCGCCAAAATGGGCAGATGTTTCTCGATCGAGCATTGAAGTCTCCCCATTCGGTTTCACGTAGACGCGCGCTCTGGAATGCACCAGAACATTCCGCACTTCTACACTACGATCTAATGGACTGAAGAATCCAGAAAGATCGCCTGTTTACCAATATGCACGGGATCGCCGCTCGTAACAGTATTTTCTAAAACTCATCCAATTCAACAAATATAACATTCTCATCAACAACGTAGACTTCATTAAGAGTAGGTATATAACTACTTCTAATGCAATGTACCTAATGCAACTACATCATAATTTCCCCAAAGTCCTGAGTGCCTAATTACTTACTTAGTTTTAGTTCGTGTGCGCCGCGAAGAGTTAATCATATTTCTCTATTAACTCCCCGATGGCGTCTCCGCCGGTCGGACTCAATTGTCATTTCTGCTCGCTTCCACTATTTGCAAACAACTTTCAACTTGGCAAAGTTAATTTGCTTCAACTGAAGCCACCACATAAACCCTCGACTGTTAATAGAGATTTTCCAGCAGGCTTGAAACCCCAGGACGACGCGACGACGACGTTGCGGCTTCTCAGCACTCCGTTTATTTCAACTTGTCGAACGCATTTTTCGCCATCCACGTTTCGCTCTGCATCGCTTGAACGAACATCACTGGCTTTTGCTGCCTCTTTACTCCATGTAAATAGTTTGTATTTGAAATTACGAAACGGTGCAATTAGTGAAGTTTAAAGTTTACGTGGTGCCGGCTCGTTTCAGCTAGCCGCGCAAACGAGCAAAGCCAACCAATTTGATCCCAGAACTCGATGCGCTGTTAAGGGAGTATTAGATTCGCATCGTGTGGGAGATATCAAGTCTTTAATTTATCGGGGAACATATCGCGCGATCCCGGAAACGTGGGATTTATACAAGCGGGAGAGTCGAATTTTATCTCTCCCGCACTCGCTTCTGCAAACTTCGGTGCCGTCGGTTGCATCGCAGCGATAGTTCTCCGTTCCGCGAACTAAATCCCAGCTACTTTAGTGAAGAGGCGACGTGAGAAGTGTCCAAATTGTGTACCAAACATGCACAAACTGAATTTCAAATCCTCATCAAGGCAGCAAAGCTGCAGTTTCGTTGGGTAAAGCTGTTCCTTTGCTTTCTTCATTTTCCGTTGCTTTTAACTTGAGGGGAGCATTTTTCAAAAGCAAACAATGCTGTAGGTGCTTTATGCGAGCTTTATGCTTCGCCTCTGCTCAAAGTGCTTATATGGATACCGGGTGATCATTTGAAAACTATCCACCTGCAATTACTCCCGGTTCCTAGTGAAAATGTCCCCGAGCAAAAACAGGTCGATGTCGTGTCTTTAGCCACTACTATGACAGGCTGTCGTCTGGTTGTCATTGAAAAAATTAAAAACATACTTGAACCATCTGCCCTTGAATTTTCACCGCATAAAATAACGTGAAGTGAAAATCAGAAATACGATAAAACCTACAAATTAAGCTATAGATGTGGGGAGTTTGTGGCGTGGTAGTTAGCGCGTTCGACTACCACTCCAGAGGTCGCAGGTTCGATCTCCACCGGGGGAGAAAACAAGCTTCTTGGTTTAGTTGGAATGATTGCTAAATGCGAGACGCGAGACGTGTGTCGCATAGCACGTAAAATACGAACGATGGTGCCGACTCCATGCGATGTTGGTGGTCGTTAAAACTCCCTGCCCTGGAACACACAGGGGTTCGGCAAAATTTCCGGTATAGTGGTGGAAAGCATTCACCGGCGTCGGTGTTGGGCCTCGCTGCGGAAATAAGCCGACGTTGAATGAACGAATGAAAAAAAAGTTATAGGTGGAACTTTTTCCTTCTACAGGTAGGTATTGTTGTCATCGGTCAGAAACGAAATGTAGAACTGGTAGGCTTCAACTACTGTTTCAAAAAAGATTTCAATACAAATACTTCCCACTCAGCTGACAGCATTGTTTCACCAGGGAAAAAAAATCCGAAAATAATATTGTCAAGAATAGGAAAAGGTCTGGCCCTTTCCCTACCTGTGAACTAGGGTTTGGGGTAAATAGGAACGCCAGCATTGCCACAATTATGTTTATTATAAATGATTATTGAAATGTTGTAGCTACACATGACAATAATCGCAGGACGACCCATTAATCTTGCAGAAGATGTGTTTACTTACATGACAATTGATTAACTGCACTACGACTTATTGAATAAATGCCCAGGAGGGCTAACCGAATGACAATCGACCATAAGTGACCACAACCGAATCAATGAATAATCAGAATGCCAATGCCCCGTGTTTCAGTATGCAAGTCTTTTCATCGAATCGTCCAAATCAGGTCGGTGACGTCTCCTGCCATTTCCGGTGGGTGCTGGCTTTGTTTGTGCCAAGTCTTTATTCAGCATCTCGTCATTTTTATGAAAAATGCACCGCATTGCTGATTTGGGCGACTCGCTTACATTCTAGTCTGCATGTGCCTTCCTGTTATAAACTGCTCGTCAAAAGTTAAGCATAGACCAAAATTTGCACCAATTTCAAGTGAGGATTTATTCGGGGAAGGATATCTGATTTGAAAAAAATGTATGGTGCTTGGTAGAGCTTTTCTTCAGGTACAAGACGCTATGTCGATTCACGTCACCATTGACTTTGTCCATGATATACAGGATGCCAAAGAAGGAGTGTCAAAAGTGTTAATTTTTGAAGTCGTGGAACTTTTTTAGAAAAAATTCCGGATCTTTTTTCTCTTGAGTTTTAGATAGAGGATATCAATATCTCGAAACGGTTTTTGACTTTTGATCGTATTTTGTTTTTTCAAAGAGTTCTTGATTTTTTTGTGAAATTTAGATTTTTTGATGCAAAATTTCGAGAGAATTTGCTAGAACAGTTGCTTTTTCTTGAAAATTCACAAAAACGTACATAGTTGCTGGATGAATTATATCATGAGAAAATTGACCTCATGGACCTCCAGAAGAGGTCATCCTCTGGACCTCTTCAGGGGAGATGCCCAATGAAGCATGCTGCGACATCACTTTGACACTTATTGAACCCAGCATGGATAAAAATGCAAGACTTGTAACCATAAGTTGCATCAAAATTACCATGGTTACCAAGTAGTCCCATCATGGGTGATTTTGTTACTGCCCAAGTCACTGGAAATTTTCAGAAGTGATATCTCCTAGACGAGTAGAGATAGAGCCATAATTCTTTTTTTGATTTCAATCGGACACATTATTGGTCATTCAAGCACGATGTGCAAATTTTTCACGTTTATACTTTTTCAGTGGTGGGGGAAAATTTTGACGTTTGTCATGTCAGAATTTTTTTTTTGTACTTGTCATCATTGAAATGTCAACATGAATGTAATCTACCACTTCCACATCAGTAGTAAAAACAAAAGACCAACGAAGGTTTTCTCAGGAAACCTGGACTTTGAGGAAGAAAAACAACGAACGCAAACTTGAAATTCATCAGCTGAAACTTGACAGTATACATTCATGTTGACATTTCAATGATGACAAGTACAAGAAAAAAATCTAACATGACAAACGTGAAAACTACCCCCCACCACTGAAAAAGTATGAACGTAAAAAATTTGCACATCATGCTCGAATGATCAATAATGTGTCCGATTGAAATCAAAAAAATGATTATGGCTCTATCTTTACTCGTCTAGGAGATATCACTTTAGAAAATTTCCAGTGACTTGGGCAGTAACAAAATCAACCATGATGGGACTAATTGGTAACCATGGTAATTTTGATGTAACGTATGGTTACAAGTCTTGCATTTTTATCCATGCTGGGTTCAATAAGTGTCAAAGTGATGTCGCAGCATGCGTCATTGGGCATCTCCCCTGAAGAAGTCCAGAGGATGACCTCTTCTGGAGGTCCATGAGGTCAATTTTCTCATGGTATAATTCATCCAGCAACTGTGTACGTTTCTGTGAATTTTCAAGAGAAAGCAACTGCTCCAGCAAATTCTGCATCAAAAAATCTAAATTTCACAAAAAATCAAGATTTCTTTGAAAAAGCAAAATACGATCAAAAGTCAGAAACCGTTTCGAGATATTGATATCCGCATTCTAAAACTCAAGAGAAAAAAAATCCAGAAGTTTTTCTAAAAAAGTTCCACGACTTCAAAAATTAACACTTTTGACACTCCTTCTTTGGCATCCTGTATATCATGGACGAAGTCAATGGTGCCGTAAGTCGACATAGCGTCTTGCAGCTGAAGAAAAGTTCTACCAGCCACCATAAACTTTGTTCAAATCGGATATTTTTTGCCCAATATATTCATGCTTGAAATGGGAGCAAATTTTGCTCTATGCTTAACTTTTGACGAGCAGTTTATTTGAGGGATGAACTTTTACCTAGGGCCTTTATGTCATTATCATGACAATATCGTATCGTTTTTGCCTATTTTGATGATTAGAATTTAAGGTATTGTATTGTTGTTGCGGTGGGCGGGTATCCGTGTAGTCACTGGCAGTACCTCCTTAGCGCCGTCTTAATAGGCTCAGAGCGACGCCGGGTGATTCCCACACCACCCACCATTTTATGGACGCATCAACAACAAGGTTATTAGCACCCTTTTTTCGGTGTCCTTCTCGTTCCACAATTTTTTCTTTGACGTGACTGCACGGTGGTACACGCCAAGGTACTAAAGAGCGCATGAAAATTTTCACCTGGTCCAGGCCGGATTCGAACCCACGATCCCTGGATTGCTTCCAAAGACGGAGTCCGCCGCGCTACCGGCCGGGTTTTAAGGTATTGTGTTTGAATGAATTTCTAATGTATTTAGGGGAACGGTTTGCCATAAACCTTCTTGCGACTGAATAACTCAATTCTCAAGTACACTAACGCGTGTCTTGGAAGATCTTGTTACATGCCAAAAAAAGCCTTGTGCCTTTTCAGTCCGACTCACCATTGGTCTGTCTTATTCGGGAACACGGCCCGCCAGCTGATTAGTGGAGATAGGCCGGGGTTCTTTTGGATAGGGGGGGGGGGAGGGGCGCCACAGTATTGTCGACCGAATTTCTAAAAAAAAAAACATTCTTGAGCACCAAACAATGACTAGTACAACACTGAAGACAAAGCAATGAATGGATTTCAAACACAAAGTTTTAATAACAAAAGGTAGTGAAAGTGAAAAGGTGCCAGTTGGCTAATGGGACCTTGCACTGCCACATTCACACACCGAGGGCGCCACAACCGTTGGGGGCAAATTCGACAATTTTGACGGCGTTGACGCTTCAGCGACCGACGTCCTTCATGTTATGTCTTAATTTGAAATTTGGATAACCTCTGTTTCTTGCTTGACGTCTCCAGTCACTGTCAGTTACTGGTCAAACTACTCAAACTCCCCTGTTTTTTCCGTAGTTACGGCCGCTTCATCGAAGTACGCGCCCCCTACGGTAGTGGCGACCTCACGTTGAGTTTTTCAATTGCAAGGCCCCATTTCACAATAAAGAAAATGAAAGAGGTCGATATGTTGAATATTATTGACAATAAATGTTGTCGAAATGATACTGTCGTATAATTCCGTCGTATACTGCCACAACAAAGTTTCTGTTACAGTCGGAAAAGATTTAAGCCGGAATCAAAGTGAACGTTATCTGTTCCAAGGCGTAGGTACCTGTCGTCCGGTTTTAACAATGCCAGATAACGATTCACGACGAAGTGAACGTAAAACGGTGCGGTAGGTACCTAAGGTGATAAGCCACCCCAGAGAGTGTTATCGGCTTCCTTTTTCAGACGGTAACAACGCCACAAAAACAACAATAACATGAAATCTCGTGAATTCAATTCGGAGATTTTCCTTTCAAAATGAATAATTATTAATTACAAGTCAAACTAGAACCTTTTGTCCTATAACATCTTCGTCAATTTGAAAATACCAACAATAAGGTACCACGAGACTGTCGGTGGCAAAACTACAAAATTTGTGCACGGATTTCTAACGATAAAGAATGATGTTAATTTAAACAAAGCGCATATACACTTCGCGAATGGTCGACAAACGCAAACAATTCAATTGCAAGCAGATTGACTTTCAATTTTACTCTTTATTGTCCCCTGAAAACTGCCAATCTATTTTTTTCCGTCTTTCTGTTAGAACGGTACTCGAGTAGGGTTCAACCAAATATCAACGTGGAAAATGATTATCGTTTACGCATTTTAATGTAACAAAAGTATGGGGGGATAATAAAGCAACACAAATAAGCGAAAAATCGCCCGCTTAGTTGACCCACACGCAAAGCTGTGAACACGGTGACGGCTTCCTGACGGCCGCGATCGACAAAGTTGTCGTGCGCTGAGACTTCCAGAGAGCGGGCGGTAGCTAGACTCGATGTCGTGAAAGATGGCGTCCGCGTCAGGGCGACAGGATTCGCCGGCGCGGCGGTTTAGAAAATCTTGCACTCAAACCAGAAGATGGGTTCGAGAAATTCCCCGTTGCGTAAATGCGACGAGGTCAAAGACGGCGACGTTGACGTCTTGCTGGCAAAATCCCCAGACTTTGAAACGGGACGACAGGAAAATAGAGACGTCGGGAACTTGATCGTAGAAAACTCGTTATGTAGCAGAAAAACTGAGTTGTGGGTAACAAAAAGAAACCTATAACAACTCACCCAACTCAGTATCGACTCCAACTCAAAAATATGACAAAAAGAGAAACCAAATCAGCCTTCACTTCACCTCAGGTGACAGGCAGTTTCGTTTGATGCATCAGGTGTGATTGTATTTGTTCAGACGGTGATACAATGCCTTTTTCGGGTCCAATACCCTGATAATCCAACGTTCGCCAAATAAATCCGCAAAACAGGCGGTTTCTGGCTTCGAACTAACACAATTTCAAAGACCCATCAATAGGCAAAAACGTGGACATACAGCACACATCAGACGAACAGCTTCGATGCGAGTTTCAAATCGAAAAAGAAGAATTATTAACCACGTCGCTTTGTTTTATCAGCTTCTGCCCACCGCACGTGCTGGGCTAGTTCTTATCTATAGCCAATTGGAGAAAAGCACGCGGCACTCGCTTGCCGGAGCGGCCACTACAAGATAACGAAATTTCCCAAACTACTAGAAAATAAACGGCAGAGCAGTACTGGACTGGCCCAATCTGTCCAAGTATTCAAAAACAAACAGAAGCAAAAAACGACGTGACAATCTCACCCAAAGTCACTAATTTCACTTGGGGGTTTTAAAAAATGGCTTTTTCTTGAAAGTTATTCCAAAATTGAAATGTCGGAAAAGGCTGGATTTTGGTACTGGTTTATTAGGGTATAATATTAATATGATCTAGAAATATTCCTTCTTCAAGTTGAGCAACTCTTTGACTAATACTCTGGGGATGAAGATAATTGAATAAATGGCTCAACGACTATTTTTGGTGGGGAAAGAAGACTTTCACCGCTTGTGTACCGTTTACTAAAGTGGTCACTTCGTACTGAAAGGTTCCTTCACAGTTTTAAAAAGATCGAAAGGGGTGAGGAGAGAAGTAAATATCATAACACACTTGAGTTTGGTTTCTTGCATAACCACCCTGTGAATCAATCAACCTTCTCGTAATTGAGCCCTTATGAACTTAAACAGATTACTCCTATCCCTTTGCTTACAGAATGAGATTATTAATAACTCTAGTGCGGTCTTTTGCATTCCGAAAGTAGTCATTTGTCTGGATTTTTTGTCAAACCAATTTACTTGAAATTAGCCATAGTTTCGTGAGATTTTTTGATCGATTCACTTTAAGCTTGTGCTATATTTTTACTCACAGACTTGTTAATAACCTATATGTAAATTGGGTATTCATCAATTTGATCAGGTGGGAAATCAGATGTGAGCCCTCAATAACCCTGTAAAGAATTATACAGTATCTCGATGATCTCGTAGAAATACCTGAATACGTTGTAATTTCCAACTTAGGTACCTTCTGGTCAAGAAAGTATTGTGGTGTCAAACAGATTTTATTTTCTTCTCAACTTCTTCTTAAATTTAGCAACATTTTCGGCATGGGAATTGGGAAGCGTGCATGACCTCTAGCTGTCAAGGCGTAGGACATACAGAGCACTAGCACAATCAAATTCTATCGTCCTACAGTTCAATCATTGAACCATTATTTGTTTACATAGGTAGATACCTCGGCATATACTCAATATTGGAAACTTTTGATGACTTATGGAGAATTCTGTTAAAAAATAAGTCAGTTATCAGTGTTCGTATCACACCGACGCGGAAGGTGTTCATTTAGAACAATGGGCTCTCCTGTCCTCGAAGGCGCATGCTATGTGAACATTTGAAACTCCCAGCTTTCTGGAAATGATCGCATCTCAGATCGCATGTTAATGCCACCTTAATTACCCTCTGGATATATTTCGAACAACTCCTCAAGCATAATGGACTGGAATGATAGAGAGTGTTCGTAATACATCGGCGTGCTTATTATGTCTGCCATTGCCGAAAACTATGAGTAGGGGTATATCGATCTCTTTAGAAACGTAAAAACCTTTTTTTAACTTCAGAAAGAGCAAGCCTGAGAAACAATCGCCGAAGGCTAGTGCTAGTGGAATTTAATCTTTGTACCTAAATCCAATCCAGCAATACTTGGCAATACCTACCTACAGTTCCGATCGAAATTCTTCGCACAGTTTCATTTATAAGGTAGCCTGAACTCTCCTTAGAATTAGAAACTACCCTCATCCACCTTCACAACGCAACGACGGTTTGCCTTTTCAAGATTTTGATTGGGACACCTACTGGCAAAAATCGTATTTACGCAGAAAAAATTGCCGTTGCGAGATTTCTCGATCACAATTGCACCTATTTATGCCCAAACGCTCCATGCCGATAGAGGTGCCGATTTATTATTCGCGCAATAATAGCCAGCCAGCTCATAATACACATCACCTGTTGGAACCGGCCGGCGAATTCTAAAATCCATCTGCTTTCAATTCCAGCCGCCAGCATCCACACGACAAAGGGCTTCGGCGGCTATCGATCCTCCAACTGCATGCCCGGCTCCAGCCTGCGGTTCTTGGGTCCGTCGGTGAGGATCGCCATTCCGATCACGATCCTCTGGGCCACGGCGTGCTCTTTCGTGGCCGTCCTCATGCTGCAGTCCACCAAGGTGCTGAGCTGCTACCGGGACAATGTCTGCGTCACCGACACAGACAACTTTTACGAGCTGGAGGACCAGGACGAGACCGACCTGGTGGTGCTGGCGTCGGTGGAGCTGCTGCTGGCCTTCGTGACGTTCTTCGCCGTTTTCATGCTGCTGCGGATAGACTGCAAGTACGACCCGGACTGATCGGCGCCCCCCGCCGACCCCCACGGCACCGGGGTCGGCGTCAGCGTCATCGGGGGAATCGGAGGATTTTCGGTGCCGGCCACGTCAACGACTTGTGATAGGGTTAGCAGCAGGATAGCCTGGGTAGTTTAATCGATTAGTTAGTTTTGGTTTTGTAAAAATGTTTAGGTTTAGGATTATATTGATAATAATAATGAGAATGTACTGTTGGTAGGTAGGTACCTAGCTACCCTTCAATTTATTCAGTGGTCCGTGGTCAGTAAAAACCGTGGCAAAATATTTCAACAACGATAATCCCATTTGATTTTGTATCAGGTATTGAAGTCGAAGAAATATAAGCCACTCTCAAAACAGCCTCCACCATGTCACGTATTAAAGGCTGAGCCATATGTTCAAATGCTGCTAGAGAGCTGCTGTTATAACTGAGACTGTTTAGGGTCGGTTTTGCATATTATTAGCAGATCATCAATTTCTTCACGCTTCCGGAGACACATTTTGTAACAGGTGATATCTAGGTGGATTTTTACATTGTGAGGCTTCCATGAGAAATTTTTATTGGGAGTTTTCAGCGCCAAATAAAATGTAGCTAGGTAGATAGGTATACCGACCACTTAAAAATATACTGTGGGGAACGAGAAAATGTTGGGAATTGTTATTCATAGAAAGCTCTCGTTGATGTTGTACATAAAAGATCCATCACCATAACTCTTCCTATTTTACGACGCTGCACTTCATCGCATGATTGATTTCACTAATAGCGGTGGGTGAGCAGTGCTCTGATTTTTCATAACCTAGAGGTATTTACAATTTATATTAAAATATACTAGAGGAATAAATGATAACATAGTTTCCTTATTGTACGTTTTTGATTCTCTCTTATTGTTGGCATACATATCGTTCGTGTATGTACCGGGTGGGCCATAATAAACCGGAATACGGTTTTTTGCCTATAAAATTTTTATTCCCTGACCGATTTTGACGGGAATGGTACCAACGGAGAGCCAATAAACTAGGTCGTACACCACAAAAGTCAAAATGGCCGTCACTTTAAAATTCAAGATGGCGGAAATGTTTGAATATACACCTTCTTTTGTTTTCGTTCTTTTTGTTCAAAAGTTATCGAAAATGTGAAAACAACAAAATAATCGGAAAGAATGGAGTTTTTCTCACAATTCAAGACCATTCCGAGCTTATTCGGTCCATTCGTTCTGGAGTTATAGCGAAATTAAAAAAGGCCTACTTCACATGTACTGACCAGAAATGATGGCTTTAAATTTTGGTTTCCTGCCTAAATTTTTTTTATTTTCAGACCGATTTTGACAGGAATGGTACCAACGGAAAGCCAATAGACTAGGTCGTACACCACAGAAGTCAAAATGGCCGTCACTTCAAAATTCAAGATGGCGGAATTGTTTGAACATACACCTTCTTTTGTTTTCGTTCTTTTTGTTCAAAAGTTATGAAAACTGTGAAAACAACAACGTAATCGGAAAGAATGGAGTTTTTCTCACAATTCAAGACCATTCCGAGCTTATTCAGTCAATCCGTTCTGGAGTTATAGCGAAATTGAAAAAGGCCTACTTTACATGTTCTGACCAGAAATGATGGATTTAAATTTTGGTTTCCTGCCTCTCAAATTTTTGTTTTTCGGGGCCGATTCAACAAAAGTTCTTTTGAGCGCCATGATATTGTCCATCAAACTCATTTAGGTAATTATTGGGTATCCATTGACACCAATTTTTGTGGAATCGGCCCCGAAAAACAAAAATTTGGGAGGCAGGAAACCAAAATTTAAATCCATCATTTCTGGTCAGAACATGTGAAGTGGGCCTTTTTTAATTTCGCTATAAATCCAGAACGAATGGACCGAATAAGCTCGAAATGGTCTTGAATTGTCAGAAAAAAAACTCCATTATTTTCGATTATTTTGTTGTTCTCACAGTTTTCATAACTTTTGAACAAAAAGAACGAAAACAAAAGAAGGTGTATATTCAAACATTTCCGCCATCTTAAATTTTGAAGTGACGACCATTTTGACTTTTGTGGTGTACGACCTAGTCTATTGGCTTTCCGTTGGTACCATTCCTGTCAAAATCGGTCATGGAATAAAAATTTTATAGGCAAAAAAAAGTATTCCGGTTTATTATGGCCCACCCGGTATGACTGTGAATGTGATTTTAAGTTCATTAATATCATGAAAATTGCCATTTGTGTTGAATACAATGCATTTGGTGATAAAGTCAAATCGCGTTTCATATAATTATCATCATCAGAGTCAAATATCATCAATTTGTGAATGTTTGCTGATGCTGATAACCTGTCGTGTTGAATTTAATTGACTTATCAAACGCATTGTTAAAAATGCAGTGCCAATAATTTTAAAATAATCTTTCTCTTCAGCTGGAACTTTAAATATACTTTTCACACCTACCTACTTGCCTACGTTGCAAAATACAAAAATCTCTGTTGTCAACTTCAAAAGTTAGTGCGAAGATGTACTTATAGTTATATTGTATTAGGGCCGATAGCAAGCCGTCAGCCACCTAGCCTATTTTACCTTGTACAGAGTGAAATTGGTAAAAGGAATTTCAGAACAAAATTATTCTGTACATATTCAAACGTCAAAGCGGCGAAGACTGGAGTGGCGCCAATTGTTCGTATCGAAAAAATCTGATACCGTCGTCCCAAAAAAAAATGCAGTGGAAGCAGCGACACTTTTTTTTGTTCCAGCCAAAAAAAATCAGCAATTCAAAATATTTCCGTGAATTGCGTTTGGGCTGTGGTACGGTTTGGTCTCAAGACGACACCTGCATTGCTCTACGACACTCGAATCGCATTTCGACGCGTGACACGCTCAGTTTTCTACAAAAAACACTGTCTGCACCTGTGAAAGCTCACGCGTCAGACTTACTTTTTTCTTGGGGTATTTGACGTACGGGTGGCGCTCTCATGATCATTCTCGACTCCACTGACCGTTGTCTTTATAGTACTGAGGAGCAGTTACGAGAGACCCGTCAAGAAACCACCTCGAGATTGATTTTGGACACCTTCCAGTGGAACCTCGAGTGAACTTTTCAAGCGTGTTTCCACCAAATGAACAGTTTTGAAAAATGAAATTAAATCCAGTCACTATTGCCACGACTACCGTAGTCCACGGAGGCAACACCGTTTGTGTTTTTAAAGACAAAACACGATGTCCGTTTGGCTTTGGAGACAATGGAAGAATCAGGATCAGGATCTATGATAGATAGTCTCGGTCCCCGCGCTAGCGCTAGGTGATTAAAATAGAAGATGAGGTTAACGGTGTTGTACCAGGACTACATTTAGTCCCAAAAATCACATGATCAAAAAAGAAATAACTGAGTACCTGAAAAGGCTCTTGGAACATCAAGCCTTCTCAGCGGGGAGGGAACACGTCTCATTTTTCCTCCGTTTGGTCCTCTTCACAGAACTTTGCGATGGCTGTTTTAATACTTTATTCACTCTTTCACCAGGATTCGCTTGAGGTGTATACGGAGCTATGTTGATCTTTTGAATCCCGTGTTCTTTCATCATTTCCTGGAATTTCTTATCGAACTGCAGTCCGTTGTGTGTTACGATGGCGGTTGGGCATTCAAATCTCAATATGAATTTATAAACGCTTGGACGCTTGCCACACGGTGTTTGCTGTCGCTTTTCGTAGCGCATTCGACCCATTTCGTGGATTTATCTTGAAATACAAGCAGGTGTAATGTCTTTACTTGAGCAAGGTAACGACCCGTTAAGATCCATTACACACCGTGTGCCATGGGGCGTGGGTTTGCGGCAATCGCATTTTTTCCACTGTTTTTACTTGTAGCGGCTTATACTTTTGACAGCTCATACACGACCTCATGTATTTATACGCCAATATTTCTACGCCATTCTCGAACACCTTTTGCTCCGCCCAAGTGTCCAGCTCTAGGGTCGTCGTTATTTTCTTCCATTAATGCCTTCTTTCGGTCCTTTGGTACGCATCTCTTCCATTTGTTTTCTTCTTTCTCCTGATTTGGGAGTGCCAGATACAGTTGATCGTCGGCGCGGACTCGATGTCGCGGCTAGTTCTCAAGTGTTTGTTTAAGTTCTTCCAATTTCTTCTCATGCTTATCCTTATCACTTTCTGTAAACATCGCAGGTGAAATCAGCGTCGGAATTTCATTTGCTTCTATCTCGTTCTTTTACGTGCCCTTCGTCGCAGGGTTCCTTGACAAACAATCAGCATCACAATGTCTTTATTGATAAATCAATAACCACCCCGTTAAGTACCTAATATTTCGTCTATGAGCCAACCCATCAAACCCTCTCTGCCGTGTTCCCTCCCCTTCTTCTAACCTCGGACCCGTTCATTTATACATCCGCTTCTATCGCGTGCACTGGGTCGTTGGGTCGTCGACTCAGCGAATCCCTAGAACTCCATCGAATTGGGTTGACTTATGTGTTGACCTTGGTGTTGACGTATTTATTGCAAAAATCAGTTCAGGCAAAAATGCATCCAACTGTTTTTGGTCCTCCACAAAGAACTTGGCGATGGCTCTTTTAAATACTTGATTCACTCTTTCAACCTAATTTGCTTGGGGCGTGTATGGAGCTATGTCAATCTTTAGAATTCCCATATTCTTTCACCATTTTCTGGAATTTCTCATCGAACTACGGTCCGTTGTCTGTTATGATAGCGGTTAGGCATTTCTTCCATCAATGCCTTCTTCCGGTCCTTCGGTACACATCTCTTCCATTTGATTTCTTCTTCCTTCTCTCGACTTGGGAGTGCCAGATACATTGATCGATATCGCGACATAGTTCTCCTGTGTTTGTTTGCTTGCCTTCAATTTCTTCTCGTACCATGCCAATTTATCCTCATCCTTCTCTGTACCTAAGCCAGATGCAACCAGCGTCGGAGTTTCATTTGCTCTATCTCGTCCTTTTCCGTGCCCTTCGTGCGGGGTTTGCTGACAAACAATCGGCATCTTGGTGATCACGGAAACGCACATCTTCCAATGTGAATGCAATGTATTTATCAATGAATTAATAATTAGTCAAGTAATACATCGTGTTCCGTCTAGGAGCCAACTCATCGAGCTCCCTTTTAGGTGCTCCCTCCCCTTCTTCTAACTTCGGACCTGCACGTCATACATCCGCTTCTCTCGCGCCCAATGGGTCGTTGGACCATCAACTCAACGAATTCCTGCTCTCGGGGTCGACACCTTCGTCCGCCGGATGTGTGGTTCTGATGCTAGCGTTACATCTCCCAAATTTTGGTCGACCCGACTTAAAGACTCCAGACGTGACTGTAAAACGGTTCTTTCCATTGCTTCAGACGTGGTGGGTATCATATTCGTCCGGATCCAAGGCATAGTCTAGGGTGGGCTTCACGTTCTCCTCCGGGGCCTCGGTCCTCACATTTTGCATGAAAAAATTGAACAACCAAATAACTATATTGGACACGTCTTCGATTTTTTCTTCTATATCATCCCATTTATTTACCTCGAGTAGGTATCTGTGAGTCCTGTGACTAACTTATTTATATCAACGGTCGCCCCAGGTGATTTAGTTCCGATTCCAGAGCGAAAAAAATCTCGTCCAGGTCAACACTCCGGAGGCAGTTTATCTTATGCCTTACCTTATGCCTTACCTTTGACCTTCTTAAACACCTAAGCTTCATCATTATCAACCTAAATGACTTTATCCACGTCGTTCATTTCTACTACTTATTTCATTCTCACTTAGTTTGTTGTGCTGAGCCGCCATTTTCCGCCACTGGAACTCAATCCACCATTCTTATCGGCATGTTCAGTCGGTCCATCTTTGGGTGTACGTCGTCGTCTCACTAGTATAATTTTACTGGTTTGAGATCTTCAACACTCGTAACTTTATCCCCTTCAAGCAAGCTCTCCCTAAAATTTCCATTCTCATAGATTCTCATCTAGAATTGAAAAATGCTGCTGAGAATTGAATTGATTCATGCGTTGACGTATTTATTGCAAAAACTAGTTGAGGTAAAAAATTTGTACCGCTGTTTTTGGTCCTCTGGTTCTGTGTGGTTTTTCAGTTCTGTGGACTGAGCGATGGCCGTTTTCATTATTCTATTAACTCTTTCAACCGGATTCGCTTGGGGCGTGGATAGAGCTGTCAGTCTTTTGGATCTCGTATATTTTTCTGGAATTTCTCGTCGAACTGCGGTTCGTCAACTAACTGTTATTATGGCGGTTGGACATCCAAATCTCAATATGATTTTATCCTTGAACGCTTGCCACACGCCATCTTTGGGTGTATGTCGTCGTCTCACTCGTATACTTTTACTGGTTTGAGATCTTCAACAACTGTAATTTCATACCCTTCGGGCAAGCCCTCCCCTCATAATTTGGCACGTATTTATTGCAAAAACTAGTTGAGGTAAAAATTTGTACAGCTGTTTTTGGTCCTCTGGTTCTGTGTGGTTTTTCAGTTCTGTGGAGTGAGCGATGGCTGTTTTCATTATTATGTTCACTCTTTCAACCGGATTCGCTTGGGGCGTAGATAGAGCTGTCAGTCTTTTGGATCCCGTATTTTTCTGGAATTTCTTGTCGAACTGCGGTTCGTCAACTGTCATGATGGCGGTTGGACATCCAAATCTCAATATGATTTTATCCTTCAACGCTTACCACACGCCATCTTTGGGTGTATATGTCGTCGTCTCACTCGTATGCTTTTACTGGTTTGAGATCTTCAACAACTGTAATTTCATCCCCTTCGGGCAAGCCCTCCCCTCATGATTTGACTAGGCCTATTCAATTCTCATCTAAAACTGGAAAACGCTGAGAATTGGGTTAGCTTAGCTCATGCATTGACGTGTTTATTGCAAAAACTAGTTGAGGTAAAAATTTATCCAACTGGTTTTGGTCCTCTGGTTCTGTGTGATTTTTCAGTTCTGTGGACTGAGTGATGTCCGTTTTCATTACTCTGTTCACTCTTTCAACCGGATTCGTTTGGGGCGTGAATGGAGCTATGCCAGTCTTTTGGATCCCGTATTCTTTCACCATTTTCTGGTATTTCTCGTCGAACTGCAGTTCGTTATCTGTTATGATGGCGGTTGAGCATCCAAATCTCAATATAATTTTATTCTTGAACGCTTGCCACACCGTGTTTATTGTTGCTTTTCTAAGCGGGTGGCATTCGCCCTATTTCGTAAGTCTATCTTGGAGCTCTATAATTATCATGTTCTAGGAACAAAATTATTAATGGTGTGACTTCCTTCAACAAGCGTTGAACCATCAACAATAATCAGAAACAAAGAGATTCTAGAAGTGGACAATAATCGCAATAACAAACTATCGGCTGTATTGGATGGAGTCTTGAATAGCAATTATTAGGTATCTAATTCTGACTCACAGCTTGATGAGCCTAGCGCGACAAATTTGAAGTAAGGAGCAAGGCGGCCAGGAACCACCCAAAGTGGTTCTGGAACAAAAGTGCAGGTGGGAGTTGCTTTTATGGAACTATCTCTTGAACCTGTTCGTCCCGATCTGTTTTTCACAATAATTATTCACAAACATTTTAAAATCACGTCTGCAAGTCTTCCATTTCTATTTTAGGCAACTTATGTCGTCAATAATGTAAAATCATCCAAGCTTTTCAATTTGTTCACATAACTGATCCACATTTTGAGTTGACAACAGTAGTGTCTTGAAGATTCAAGTTTTCAATCCTAGAACCAGTTTGCTGCAGAAGCATAATTAATTATACCTAAACTGAACCTCAGTTTTGTACCCACATTTTTGTGATACATCTTCCAATCCTCTGTCTATGTATTTCTTTTAAGCGCACGGAAACGAAAGGTACTTCATGCATTCATTGTAGTAAATCACATACCTATTACATAATTATTGTTTACTGCAGTCAATGATGTCGACTCAACCTTCTTATTAAGCACCATTACAAGTAGAACCAACACTTAGCTTAGGTACTACCTAAATCTAAAAATACTTTTGTATCTAATATCTCTACATTTTTATAAAACTAAATAAGTTGATGTATTTGAACTAAACGGTTGTAGGAATAAAATATAGAGCTGTTTTTTTTAAACGTATTTTCTCTCATTAAATTCACTGCACCAGAACCCTACTAATCCCCACAATTCCCTAAACGCCTGTCAGCTTACTAATGTAATTATTCAGTAGGCTTATTCTCCAGAGTTCAACAAGCTCAACACCAGCTTTATTGTGTTAAAAGGTCATTACATAACAAATACAACAAGCCCTTCCAGGGTGGGCCCTTCGTAAAGAATTCATACCGTGAAGCATAAAAACAACCTGGTAGAGGGCAGAGGAAATAAACACAACTCTATAATATCAACGTTTTTTTATATAAGGAAGAACAACATATATAATTTCTGTACATAATTTAGCTAGGTATATACAAAACAATAGATACAAATCTTTGGCGAAATTATATACATGAGAAAAAACATAACAAAGAGAAGAGTATCTCTGCTTAAAACTTAAATGAACAAATTTCCACACGCGACTACTACACAATACACTCTGCAAAACCAAAAAATAAATAACAAGATATATCGATTGCAATGAGACGATTCTTTCTTCACGCGCTTTGTTTCATTTACAGTTACAAGGTACAAATATTACAAATATTCACATATAAAAGATTTGTATATAGGTAGTCACTTATTACAATAATACTCACTTCATAGTCATGAACAACTAACTATATCAACAGTGTTACTGAGTGTAGATGGTGCAAAATTGACGTTTTATCAATAGATTGCCTAAGGTAATAATAGAGGGAAAAAAAGAAAAACCTTTTAAGTACAACGTGCACGGTTACTTTAACATTATATCTTGATTGTTACAAGCATTTGGGATGATCACCGGATAGAACACTTATACATTAATCAGTGCAATGGTTTTATTGATTATTGTTATTTATTTATAATATAATTTTCTTTTCTAATCAGCAAGGGCATTATGAACACTTGACGAGTCGCTCATTAATGCGACTGAACACTTTGCTAAATATTATGCTAGAGACCTAAAAATATTTGGGTTTTGTCGCTCTTTTACGCAAGTGCTTGTTGCAATGACCACTCGTCGCGTTAACTTGTACGATAGCGACCAGTCAGAGGTTACAAACGTTAATACAAACATAGGTCTTAACTATGAACGCATATCGAACAGCACAAATTTTGGGAAGTACCTTACAGGTTAGCGCGACGGAGGGGTCGTAGCAATTGTATATTTTCAAACATCAATGGTATTGGTAATTTAGAAACGATTCAACAATGACAGTCTTGGGGCAGCAAAAGGTGGAGCGACCCCGTGCTAGTAGTACTTTACGTGTTTACTTTTTTTTTAGTTAAGGTAAAAATCAGTCATATTGCACGTCAAGTGGCTAATTTTATATGACACTTGAGGGTAATTTTTCGAATTGAGGCAGGGTCTGGCTACCGCGCCTTCGAGGCAACGTGCCACTACCTGATACGCAAGACACTTCTGGACAGCCATAGGAAAGGAGGAGTTCCACCAGGCTCCTGCTGGCGGCGGCGGACACGTCCGCGTTAACGCTGTTCGAAGACTGCTGCTTGGCGGCGGCGATGCTGGCGGCGGCCCGGGCATACGCCAGGCATGTCCGTCCGTCTTGGTCCACGGATTTCACGTTGGCGTTGTGCTGCAACAACAAGAACAACAAGAACGTTTAGAAACTTCTTCGCGGCAAGATATTGCGGCTTCGGGGAGGCGAACGTCTAATTACACGAGCGGTGCAAAGTTTGAGAGGAAAGATATACAACGCCGGCAGGAATACACGTCCGGCTCGGCACGCCACCGCACTACAGCGTGTTATGCCTATTCCCAAAACATAAACAAACAAGATGCGCCAGCTGATATACATGGTGATCCTCCTGAGCAACTGAAGTTGCGGTACCAGTTTTGATGTCAACAAAAGTTCAAGTTACGGTGGGTGGAAGCGATTGATGGCACAAGGATGCGACTTCTCACGGTATTCAAGGAAATAATTATCATCACATCAAGGCTCTTACATTCTGCTAAACCGTAATTGCAGAGCACAAGTGAACATATGAGAAAAATATAAAATTATTTGACAGACACAAAAGAAAGAGGAATTGAAGTTGCGGAATCAGTTTTCTACTTGGGAAAAAAATTATCATCACATCAAGGCTCTTACATTCTGTCAAACCGTAATTGCAAAGCACAAGTGAACATATGAAAAGAAGATAAAATTATTTGACAGACACAAAAGAAGGAGGAATTGAAGTTGCGGTATCAGTTTTCTACTTGGGAAAAAAATTATCATCACATCAAGGCTCTTACATTCTGCCAAACCGTAATTGCAAAGCACAAGTGAACATATAAAAAGAAGATAGAATTATTTGACAGACACAAAAGGAGGAGGAATTGAAGTTGCGGTATCAGTTTTATATTTGGGAAAAAATTAACATCACATCAAGGCTCTTACATTCTGCCAAACCGTAATTGCAAAGCATCAGTGAACATATAAAAAAAAAATTGAAAATATTTGGGAGACACAAAAGAAGGAGGAATTGAAGTTGGGGATCGGTTTTCTACTGGGAAAAAAAGTGAGCACTAGCTGCCCTGACCTTGCGCATGAACCAATATCAAGGTTTTCTGGCGAGTTTCTATGACAACAAAAGCCAGGCTAGACCTGTTACTGTAAGCACTGCTCATACTTGTATAGAACACCTGTGAACTGCCCTCTTCGATTATACTCTAGGAATTAGCGAAAGGAAAAAAAGTCTGACGACAAATCGCTCCCACGAAACAATCCTGCAGCTCAGGGCGGCTTTAAGTGAAGAAAATGACTTCTCACGGTATTCAAGGAAATATTGATCATCACATCAAGGTTCTTACATTCTGCCAAACCGTAATTGCAAAGCATCAGTGAGCATATAAAAAAAACAAAAATATTTGAGAGACACAAAAGAAGGAGGAATTGAAGTTGAGGTATCAGTTTTCTATCGCCGACAACGGTTCACAATTCGTGAGCGAAGAGTCGAAGAAACTGTGCGGTGACTTTGAGGTTCAAATATGGTACACCGCAAGATGCCATCCACAGGTCAACCCGGTCGAAAAGTATAAGAGAGCTATTGGCACAGCAATGTATGTGATGTTATGTTATGTATGGTATGTTAAGGACAACCATCGTAAACAAAATGCCGAAATTTCATCTGCTATCCGCATCGCAGTAAACGAGGCCTACTTCACCGGTCTACTTGAATTTCGCGCGAAAATTCCTTGTTGTGTGATTATTATGTAAGAAACGTCGAAACTGCTCCTAATTTCGAAAGAGGAAACTGTGACGCGTGGGCTACAGATCTTGGAGAATTTTCCAAAATACACCTCAAGGTACGTGAGAAACTGAAAGCTCTTCAGAAAGGAAGTCACAATAGCAGTGGTTGGTATCCTGAAGAACGGAGTATTTCTTGGTGTATGGTGTGTCACAACACGTTATCGCCGACAACGGTTTACAATTGAACACGTTATCGCCGACAATGGTTCACAATTGAACACATTATCGCCGACAATGGTTCATAACTGAACACGTTATCACCGACAACGGTTCACAATTTGTGAGCGGAAGTTCAAGAAACTGCGTGGGGACTCCAAGGTTCAAATATGACACACTGCAAGATACCAGCCGCAGGTCAATCCGGTCGAAAGATGTAACAGAACTACTGGCACAGCAATAAGGATGTATGTCAAAGACAACCATCGTAAACGGGATGTACACCATCGTAAACGGGATGTACATCTCCCCGAAATTTCCTACGCTATCCGCACCGCAGCGAACGAGGTCTACTTCACCGGCCTGATTGAATTTCGTGGGAGAAATTCCTTGCCGTGGTGATTATAATGGAAAAAAACGTCAAAATTGGTCGCAATTTCAAAAGTGAAAACCGTGACGCGTGGGCTACAGATCTTGGATAATTTTACAAAATATACCTCAAGGTACGCGGGAAACTGAAACCTGCTCAGAAACGCAGTCACAATAGCAGTGGTTGGTATCCTGAAGAACGGAGTATTTCTGGGTCAACGGTGTGCCACAACACGTTATCGCCGACAACGGTTCACAATAGGGTGATTGCATGTAGAGGGAGTTTATGACAAAATGTCAATAGTGTCATTGTCATCTGTCAAGTTTCATCCATGTGGAGTCAACGTCAACCGGACTAACCTCACTAAATACTGTAATTTTTACGTGTTTTGTTCACATACCTACTGGTTTGTTCGGTGTTTAGGAGATCGAGAATGTGATTTCTAATCATTCTAACAATATGCCTTACACCTGTTATGTGCCCCAATCCTTGTCTATGGCCCCAATGCAATTCCTAACAAACGTCAAAACATAACTATAGATCCTTGCTCCGCCTGCCGGTGATCAGGTGAACGAATTTCATGCAATTACCCTATTGAGCTCGTTATTGCCGATAACGGTTCACAATTGAACACATTATCGCCGATAACGGTTCACAATTGAACACATTATCGCCGACAATGGTTCACACAACTGAACACGTTATCGCCGACAACGGTTCACAATTTGTGAGCGAAAGTTCAAGAAACTGCGCGGGGATTTCAAGATTCAAATATGGTACACCGCAAGATACCATCCGCAGATCAATCAGGTCGAAAGGTGTAACAGAACTATTGGCACAGCAATAAGGATGTGTGTCAAGGGCAGCCATCGTAAATGGGATGTACACCTCCCCGAGTGCAACTTCCTATGCTATCTGCACCGCAGCAAACGAGACCTACTTCACCGGCCTAATTGAATTTCGCGAGAGAAAGAGAAATTCCTTGCCGTGGTGATTATTATGGAAAAAACGTCGGAATTGGTCCCTATTTCGGAAATGAAAACGTGACGCGTAGGCTACAGATCTTGGGAGAACTTTCCAAAATACATCTCAAAGCACGCGAGAAACTGAAAGCTGCTCAGGAACGAAAATCCCAACCTGAGAAGACGAGCGGTCGAGTTTCAAGTTGAGGACGTGGTAGTGTGGAAGAATAATGTTGTCCTGTCAGATGCAGCCAGTTACTTTGCAAAAAAACTAGTCCCGAAGTATGTAAAATGGACGATTCAAGACAGAATCTCAGCCACGATCTATGATTTTGATCATGAAAATGGATCAGATGCAGGCGCTGGCATATTCAAATCTCATGGCAGATACACCTGATTCACGAAAGTGAAGCATGGTGGATCGTATGAGTCTCTCAGTAATTGAAATTTTACAACCTCAAGAACAACTCACACGAAACGCCAAATAAGCTTCCTGCAGATTCTACTAGAAACAGGACCTGGAAAGAGTCCAGCAAGATTTCGATTCAATGTGAATAGTGTACAATGACTGGAGTAGGATTCGATTAGGTTAGATTTAGTGTAGGAATAACTATAAAAAAAAAGAAGCTATAAATAAGGTCGAGTTCAACTGACCAGACCTCAGTCATGAACACATGAACATTACATGTTTTAGACAGCAATCTAATTAGTATTTTTGGAGACAACTACTTTGTTGCATAACTGAGTTGGAAATCATAGCTCAAATACATACAAGAAACCTAAACTGATCCCAGAATTAGTTGGATCACCTCGAAATTTTCCCTTGATAAAAATGAGTATTTCTCAAACATAAATTGCCAAATTCTGGGAATTTTTGTTGTGTTGGATAGAGTAATCTTTTGACTACGAAGTACCATTCTAGATCACTCGGCAGTTGACCTTATGTGCGATATACAGGGTGGCAATGGAAGGAGTGCAAGAATGATCTGACTTCAGCAAGGTCCCGTTTGGAGAAAATAAGTTGCAGAATTTTCCAGTTCACATTTTTAAAGAGCGAATAGCATAATCTCAAAACGATTTTGGAGTTTTGATCGTATTTTGTTTGTTTTTCTCCAAAGTTTTTTTCAATTCATAATTTATGGGTTGGGAACTGGCCGACGTAAAAGCAAAAATTGTAATAATGATGCAGCACGGCAGTCGGGATAAAACCAGCTGGTTCCAATGTGAGGAGTCTCTCTAGTGTTTTCTACACAATCAAACGCGGCGAACTGATTGTTATGCATTATGCTCTATTGTATCAAACCGTGTCATGGTACGTTTGATACAGCTATTGTGTACGTTTCTGTCCAATAGTGCGTTCTCCTGACCCGACGGCGCAGATGCAACATGGACGCAACTGTCGCTATTTAGTGCCAAATTTGAAACATCCAGACAAATATCGACTTTTCTATGGAATACCAAGCTATTTCATGACTAAGTCTCCAGATAGATACAAAAAAGTTACTAAAAATGTGAAGAAGAAGCAGTCGCAAGCCAAATTTCTATTTTGTATAGTTCTTTTTTACATAATAATGAAAATATTGGAAGTTCCTTGCTCACTTCGCAAATGATCCACAGTCTGTTAATCGCGATGTTGTCAGATTTGGCATGGCCGCCGTTACCAATAATACGTTATATTACATATACTGTCACCTCAAATAGTCACTATAAAATCAATTTGTTTTGCAAGATGTTTCCTTGCGCTCTTCTAGTTAGAAAATCTGACACCATACTGAATGAAAGATCAAAATTTGGAAATTATTATATCGAAGTAATTAAAATTTATATTTCTTGTTCACTTGGCAACCTCGAATACGGCTTCTGCCGTTCTCCTGCCTAGCTTCTGGGCCTGATAGTCTTATGCAATCCGCAGTACATTCATGTAGCAAGGATTGCCTGAAACGTACCGTATGAGAGTGGCTCTCGCGGCTCGCCTACCTTATTTGGCCCCCAGAGGGTTTCAGTTAGAGGAGACTCGGAGAGGGCCCTGACCAAAACTTCCACGCCACGTGTTCGCGGAAACGGAATAAAATAAAACCCTTTTCTTCATCCTATCGACTCTCGCTCTTACACTTGTCATGACGCAGTGTTTATTTCCATTCTTTCTTGTAAGAACCGAAAGCGTGCCTTCCTATTCCACCTTCAAAATGATTGTTTTTAATGTTTAAAAGATTGAAATAACATCAGTCTCACAGTTCACAAACAGTGAACATCAATAGTTGAAAATTTCACTTACACAAACGATTATTGATAGTTTTTCTGATCATGTTACGTGTTAACAGACGCTATTTGTCTGGAAGTTTTATATCAAGCGCCTAATTCTACGCGCATGGGCCCGGATAACACGTAAGATACACAGTCCTATTTCAAAGGTCAGCAAGACCGCAAAAATTGAAACTTTTCGAAAAAACAACACCATCAAAAGTCCAGAATCGTTTCGAGATAACAGAAACGTTTACGCGGGCGGTTTTGAACCGCGGTTTTTACGGCGTTCCCAGCCAGTTTCATGCGTTTACACACTGCTATTGATTTACGCTTTCCTGAAATGTGACTCTTCTGCGATTTGTTTTCTCAAAACGGGACCTTGCTAGAATCAGGTTACTTTTGCACTATTTTCATTGTCACCCTGTACATTGTACATAAAATCAAGAATCAGATTATCCAAGACTGTACCCTGCAGTCAAAAGTTTACTCTATTGAGCACCAATTTTTTTTCCAAAATCAGGCAATTCTCTCTCTCTCTCTAAGGAGTGGAGTGGTGATCTACTCCACTTTTGGCCCAGTTTAGTTACAGACTTGCTAGCCCACTATCGAAAAAATGTGCACGTTAGCCCAGGGCAAGAAATGCTTAGAGCTACGTGCTACGACTGGTAAATTATTGTTCTTGCCTCACTGTACGTGCGTTCATGCTTGTATTCTACGTTTGCGTGTGCTTACCCATATGAGCAGCTGCGCCACGGCCAGGTTCCCCATCGCACAGGCCAGATGAAGGGGAGTTCGCAGATCCCTCGGGGCCACGGTGGAGTTCACTTGTTCCGCGTTGGCCTGGGCCAGGACGTGCACGATGGCCTTGATGTTGGAGCTGCACACCGCATCGACTAATTGCTGGCCCAAAGGCATGGTGGTGCTCGGGGGTGGCAGGAAATCCTTGCTCTCGTACTTGGCCCGTATCCATCGCTCCTTCTCTTCCCTGGAGGAAGTCTGCGTCGGTTTCGTCCGGCCCTGGGTGCGCGCCTCCCACACGGAGTTCGCCAAGGCGTTGCCGATGGCCAACATCACGCTCAAGTTGCTGGCCCTGCGGCGCAAGAAATCACAACGTTAACACAAAATAAAACTACTTGTTAGCTGTTTTTTTTTTCACCTAACACTACAACTTCCAAATGAGGAAGGAAGTGTGAAAAAGCTGAACTGCGTCAGTTTCTCAGCAAGGCGGCCGAGAGCGAGAAATGAGGACCTCCGCGTAAATGAGTCAAAGTGATGTTAATCGTGTTGGTTGGGCAAAAGCGCAGAATTAAGAAAACTCGGTGCTGTAAGGGTGACTTATTTTCCACGGAACTGGCGTTTGTTCAGAAGCCTCCTATTCAAAACCAGCGAAGCTTCCACAATATACTCGCGTCGTACAACCCAAGCATTCTAACTTTCGGCTCTCGGTCGCGTTGCACAAAGTTTCAAACTAGCTAAAACTAGCCGGTAGCCGGTGCTTGACCTGACCAACTGCAGGCCCCACCAAAAGTTCAATGAGCGAATTGACTTTAATCTGCGTTAGTTGCTAAGAATGCTATTGGCTGTCCTAGCAACTAACTCACATTGAAGTTAACTTGCATGATGAAGCTTCTGGTGGAACCTGCAGTAAGTCACTGATTTTAGATTGACGGTTCAGTTCCAGGGGCTCTATTTTCGAATCAGGGAAGGCATCGCATCCCATCACCTAGCCAATCAGCGCATCAGGAGCATGCATTTTAACCAATCACAACTGGACGTGATGTGGAGTGATGCGGCTGATGCGTTCCCAGTTTAAAAAAATGCAGCAACAATTTGAATGTTACCATAAATTGAATCATTGTGGATCTAACGCGTAGCCCAGGAATTTCAGACGAAAAATCGATCAAACTTCGGAGAGAATGGAGTGGGCTGAATTTTTGCATACAGGCTCACCAAGGTGTTCTGAACATCCCACTGGAATTCCCAAAAGTTCCCATGCATCATGGGTTTTTCTTTTAGGGGAAAACATTTGATGCCCATTCTTGTTGGGAATGACATCCAAGAAAACATCCAATATGGTTCAGAAAAAAGTTGAAAATTGGCATATGTTAGCGCCATCTAGGATGCTGGTACCCTACTACTTCAGCAGAGGCAGCCGCATGTCATGGTGCAGGTAGCGCCATCTAGAATGTTGCTACCCTACTACTTCGGCAGCGAGTGCATGCCTTGGTGCATAATGGGAAGCACCACCACTTCCATCGTGCCTTGCGAAGAGCTTGTTGCCTTTTTGCTTATTCTCTTTGCTTTGTGTAATTGTGTACAATTATTAAGTTCACACTGTTCAATCCCTGAAGTATTGTTCACCTATAATAGCATACATACTTGATAAGGCGTGCTAAACAACATATTGAAATTCCAAAACTTTTTGATGTGCGTGTAATTTTTTTTTAGAGGAAATGCTAAAATACTTCTTTTTGCAGTACACATCAAGTTGGCGCGAAAATCCTGATTTTCACAAACTTTCCCATTCACACTCATGTTTTTTCAAGAGAGAGGGTGAAATGCACATTCCCGCTGAAATCATTTGTTAGAAGCTGAGAAGAGCTGGAAATTTGTGTGAATGTTTTAGTACTTGTGCTGAGCAATACATATACTAGGTTTCTTTATTTCTCCGAAATGCGCTTCATAGCTTAATTAAAGAAAATGTGTTTATAACCTACTTTTTGCTGAAATCATGCAATTAGGGCTAAATTGAGCCGAAAATTTGCATGCAAGTATGATAAGTAGGCTGGATAAGATACTGAAATTTCAATTTTTTTTACCTATATGCGCATCATACGTAATTTTAGGGAAAAACCGGTTGGATAGGTACATATTACGTGACTTTATATAGGTGCATTTGGCAACGGTAACTGTCATCGCCGGTAGCAACGTGGTAGCAACGTGGTTGCCACGTTGGCAATGTAAACTTATCGTCGTTGCAGGTAAGGGTTCGATTCCGCATTGGGATAATATTTTTTTTTACAATAAACATCTGGTCAATTACATTTAACGAGCCCTGAAAAATCTGCTTATAGCCTCAGTTGAATATTCGTGCTCAATTGCTGAGCGTAATATAAAAATCACCTCTTACATTTCCATTTTTAGTTCATTATGTTCAGCAATTTAGCTCAACTCAGCCTGCAAGAAGATTTTTTAGTCCTCTTTGAATGTAATTGGGAGTACATTTATTGAAAAATTTTTATTCCAATGCTGAATCGAACCCCTACTTACAACCACGATCAGTTTACTATGCCAACGTGTCAACCACTGTGCTACCGGTGATGACAGCCGCCGTCGCCAAACACATTTACACGAAGTTACGTAATAAGTACAGTCATTGTCCATTGAAAACGCGTACAGCTTGGTGTCACAGTGACAGAGTAACCCAAGTTCCAAACATCAGTACACTCCGCGTCAACAGCTGTAAGCGTTTTTAATGGGCAATGACCGTACATTACATATCCAACCGGTTCTTTCCTGAAATCAGGAAAAACGTACGATGCGTATATAGGGAAAAAATTGGAATTTCAGTATCTTGTTCAGCGCACTTTATATTTGCATGCAAATTTTCGGCTCATTTCAGTCTTAATTGGATGAGTCCAGGGAAGAAAGGTTATAGACACCTTTTCCCTAATTACACCATGAAGCGCATATCGGGGAAATAAGAAAATCTAGGATATTGTTCAGCACAAGTGCTAAAAATTCACACAAATTTTCAGCTCTTCACAGCTTCTAAGGGTGAGTTCAGTCAGCTTATTTAGCCGCAAATTTGAATTTTAGTCACAAGCGCAGCGACGCCCATTGGCTCTTTTGAACCAGCCTCCTCAGAACAGCCAATAAGCGATACAGAGCTTACGGCTTAAATTAAAACCGCGGCTAAATAAGCTGACTGAACTCACACTAACAAATTATTTTAGCGAGAATGTGCATTTCACCCCCTCTCTCAAGAAAACATGAAGTGTGAATGGGAAAGTCAGGATTTGTATCGACACACTATGCTGGGTCTGTGTGCTAATTCTCAGCTTTTTTCGGCGTCAACTGGATGTGTACTGCAAAGAGGTATTTTATCCCTCCCTCTAAAAGACATGACACGCACAGTAAGAAGTTTTGAAATTTTAATATGTTGTCTAGCACTTCTTATATAAAGTGTGTACCTATGAGAATTTTCAACATTTTCAGAGACATATTGGACCTTTCCAGCAAAAATGGACATTTATTATAAGCCCCTTTCCCCTAAAACCATGACGGGCACATAGGAAAGTTTGGGAATTTCAGTGGGAGTTCAGGATACCTTACAGAGCTTGTATGCAAAAATTCAGCTCCTCTCCACTTGTTCCGAGGTTAAAACCCTTAATTCCTGGGATACAATAGTTGATACGCTTGAATCAACTTGATCAGTAGGTTCTAAGCTTGTTGAGCTAGAAGATACTTACGGCCATTCGTCGAGATCCAAAGACCTGACCCTAGAAACATGAGATCCGAGATTCCTGTGTATTCCAGAACATTCTATGCACATCAGTACGCCAAGATTCAAACTGGCCCAGTCTGGATCTGCAACAAAGACAATTATAGAGAAATTAGAGCTTGCATCTGACGTTTTGATTAGTTGCTTGTTACGGCTGAAATTTCATTTGGGGTTTGTTTACTTCTGGGTGACCTTTGGTGTTCTCAGCGATTAAAATTTGCGTTCAAACAGCTGATCGAACAATACCTGGGAGCGATGTCCACGCATCTTAATAGTCTTCGACGCTGGCCCTTTAGGCGGAACGAAGAGAACCGTATGCGGCAAGAAATAGGTGCGAGTGTGCTATCATGCCTTCTCCTACAATAGTCGGTAGGTACCAACTTCCGCACCTCTTCGTTTGAGCGGTGATGGACTTCCCCCTCTCGTAATTACCACGTGTAATTGGAAAATATCGGTAATCCAGAGTCATCCAGGGTTGATCGGGGTTTTTCATCCCCCTGAAACGGTTGGTCGTATCGTTTTCTCTCGTTTACTGTGTGTTGCTTCGTATATTTTTGTTGTTTAGTCCGTCCATTTTTGGATATTTCTAAAGGTGGGCATTGTCTTGGATTTGAAATGGACGTTGGAGAGGGGAATTTGATAAGAGAAACATTATTATTTCTGTCGAGTAATCGAGTGGTGTGTGCTGGAGATTTTGGAAAAGCGCTAATCGCGGATTTAATCAGCCACCACTTTCCGATTAAAAGATCATCGCAGACTCGATCGCAGATTTATTTATTATTCTTTGAGGCCACACAACAACCGTCGTAAGTTTGTTTTTGATGATTTCTCTGAATAGCCTCTCATGATTATTTTCTTCAGGGCCTCCATTTCTTCATCCGTCCAGTTATCCATTTGAATGTTTTTCTTTATCCGTCCCAACATCTTCTTCATCGGATAAATTGGGGTGCTTCTTCACTGGTGTGGATTCCTCAGCTGCTCCGTAAATCCATCAATAGCTGCATCTGTGACTTCACCGCCACTTCTTGTGCTTTCATCAAACCTCGTGTTGTCTGGAGAGAAGTGCCGAGTCTTGTGTTTCTGGTACAGCCACACCCAGTGTCTGTCTGTCCAGTCTGGAAGAACCCTCGATGGGAACCCGAGGCGAAAGTTAGGTGGTAGAATAAGTTGTCGGTTGATGTCCAGATTACGGAAATTGCCAAAATACAGCACGTCGCAAACTTATAATTGTGAATTGTGAAACTTATTATTATTGTGAATTTCATAGCCTTCAGCTCTAAAAGCCTTCAGCCTTCTCGATTTTATTATTATTTTTCTCCAATAATTCAAATACCAAATTCTTTATCATTCATTATCTCCATTTGTTAGGTTTTTTTCTCTTTATTTTGTCAAATAAGCTTACGTCCAGGAAAAGCAACGCACACAAGTTCTCAGGCAGAGTAGTGATTCACTACCTGTGGATTTTTGTGGAGATTGCGGGTGCCTGGTTAGATCGTGCGGGACAGGACCGGATTTGGGGTGAATAGGGCCCATTGTTAGCGACCCCCCATTTCTCTGTGCACGGATAGTTGGGTAGGTAGGCTAGGCTAGAATACCATCCTTTTCCTTGCTGCGTTCTGGCCGCTCGCGTTGATCCATCATATCCCTCTCTTTTGTTTCCTATTTGTTTTACTTGATTGTTTCTTTTCTTTTGGACGCCCGCTTAACAGTATTGCTATTTGTCCTTGAACTTAACTAACTTTCATATTTCTCAATCTATCTAATTGTTACTTTCTCACTATGTAAAACTTGTTATTTCTATTTCATTTAATTGGCTTCAAATATACTTCAGTACCTCTCAACTATTTTTATTTTATTTTTATTTTTATTTGCGTTCTATTCTGGATCCATGATATGCCAGCAACCGGACCTCACGAACCCCTAAAGAATCTCAACCGGGTTACGCAATTCGGGGCGTAACATGCTTTTTTGCATATTCTGTTATTGTCAATCGAGCGCCCATTTTTAACAATAACTCAGGCAAGTGGGAATACAATAACCTCATTGGAATTCAATACAGAATATTTAGATACGGTTATAAGAGATCTACGATTTCTTTTGCCAAGCGCAGTGCTCAATGCACCGCCGACCGATGGCGCACGTTCAATTTTGTTGACTTTGATCATGTAATCTCGGCCATTTTGTTCAGTACTCGATTAAAATAGCAGCGATTCCAACAATACTTACTCGCAGCGTCGCAATCGACACAACAGCCGTTTCCGGGAACGCGCGTCCGTATCGTTTGTATGGTGGCCGCTTCCATCGGGTTGTTCGCCTTCTTCCCCTTGGAAGATTCGTTCAGTTGCAGCGAATTCAGAATTTGCTGTTCTATTGCCGTCACCCAATCGTCGCGTTCTTCCGAACTGGACGCCTCAAAGTGCCACTGTTTGTTGTCCAGCGAGACGATGTAGAACTCGTACCCGTCCGGATCTACAAATTAAAACAAAAACTCCGTTAGCTTCAAAGAAAGTGCACCAAAAATAGGAGAAAGCGGGCATCTGATTACAAGGGCCGCACAGTGGCACGCCCTGTAACCAAAGAGGCCGCTCATGATTGTGCAGCAATCAAGGCAGGAATGGGGGCTCTTCTGACTACAAGGGCGTCTCAGCCTAGTTGACTTTGGGATGTCAAAGCAACAACAGAGTTGGGAGGAGTTTTAATTACCGTCGTATTCAGAGTTCTTGACGCCGCTGCTCTTCATCCTGCGGTGTCGCTTTTTGACGTTTGGCGTTTCCGTCTTCACCCCGTCGCCATTCAGGAACGAACTGCTGTTCGACAGGACCATTCCCTCGTCACCGCTGACTTGGGAGTACTTCGAACCGGGATCCTTGACCGTTTCGAAAGCGCTCAGCAGCACCTTTTCCGTCGTGCGTTTGTCTTTGCCTTTAAAATAAACTTCATTAGTTCGTTAGCGTCATAAAAATAAATAAAGAATTGTCTAGAATAAAAAAATATGATCACGAGAGGCAGAGAGCAGACGATTATAGAGGCTTCACGTTGTATTATCGAGTGAGATCAATTTGGCACGTCAGCATTATAATGACGCCGCTATATAAAACTAATAACAAAAAATATGGCCTTTGGATTGGACGTTTAATATTACGTGGTTCTTCTATAAACGCCTGCTCTCTACCGCGAGGGAATGCACGATCACTCACCACTGAGACTGAGTCCGCCGAGGCCCTCGTTAATGCTGTGGCTGCCGTTGGTGCCGGCCACCGTGATGATCGACCTGGAGCCCCTCGGCTTCTGGCCAGGCACCTTGACGGTCACGTACTGCAGCGAGATCTCCTTGCCGTGGACGTCGTCCATGTAGTCGTGCAGGCTGGGATGGTACGTCAATCGGCCGTCGTCGCACAGCGTCACGTACTTTTTCTTCCACTCCTTGTTCAGCGGTTTGCTGCTGCGCTTGTACAAATAGCCCTGCTTGAGCGGTATCGCCCTGCCGCTGCCAAAGTCGCCGACGTTTTTCAGCTTGTCGTCGCCCTTCTTCGAGGGCGTGAACAAGTTGGAACGCCGGCGGCTCTTCCTAGCGGTGGTCGGGGTCGAACTGGGCGTCGGCAGGTCGGGTTTGACGGTTTCCTGGAAATGAAAACAGCGACTTCAACTCTAGTTTCTAGGGTTTAGTAATAAATTGCTGTGCACTCCTCTGTGCAAAATGTCATCAAGTTTGGTTTTAAATTGTCAAAACACTTGAAACTCAACAAAAATTTTAAATTTTGAGATTTTTCGAGGGTTAGTTAAAATACGAGTATTATTCACAAAATATTTATTACGGGTAGGTAACGAGGAAATAAGAATGAGAATGTGTCTATGTTGTAGGGATCATTTTCTATGGTGACCTGAACTGATTAATATTGACATGAACAATGTTTTCTTCCAACAAGACTTGCGACTTCTCACACATCTCATCAAACAATTATTGTTTTTTGCAACAATGTATTCAAAATTTTTCAACATCAACTGGCCACCAAGATCATGCGATCTCAACCCCTTGGACTACTTTTTATGGGGATCCACAAACAACCCCAAAGCTGAAAACGCAACGTTCAACGCACTACTGACGATATTCCACGCGATATGTGTAAAAAATGTATTCAAAATTGGGTCACCAGAATGCGTTCAACCATGCAGAAAATAGGAGAACATTTGATGACATAATTACAAAGGAAAGGCATTGACTGACCTACGAAATGAAACAAAAATTACCACATCATCACTTGCACTTTTCGATTTATTCCATTTGAAATTTCGGACATACTTATTGGAAAACCCTTCATATGACTTGGGAACTGTCAAGTAATTTGAATTATCACAATGATATATCGAGATCATCAAAATATCATTCAAAACTGGACACAGCAAATGAGCCAACTATCACAATGAGAAAGTAAAATATGTTAAGAACCATAAAGTCGGTCAAATATCATCTGAGTGAATCTGAAGCCCGACAAATATTATCTGGAGGGGATGAAATGATCAAAATATCACTATAAAACTGGAGTGCATCAAATTGGCACTTCAGAACCACGAAATTAGATTGAATTATCATTTCCAAACTCTTGATGCTGACAAAATACCATAGACTCATTGGTCTGTATTCATAGTTGGAACTTATGTCTAAGACGACGTTATTCAATTTTGATGATCCAATTTTCACCAAACACAACTATAAGATGTAGTTGTATTTGACTGGTCACTGCAACGCGTGGTGCATGAATCGGGCGGCTCTGAAACAGCAGTTTTCTATTCAAAACGTATAAGTGGTACGAAACGCACGACTCACGCAGACGATCAGTCACCGACGCTGCAACAAAGCACGCAAGCGGCCGATGAGCGGTTAGAAAATTTCACTGTAGACATTCCGTTTCCTACACCAAAAACTGTTGAAGAAACATAATTTTTTTGCAACCCTAAAAGGTGCAAGGAAGCCAATAACTTTCCATCAAAGTTGTATCACTGTCAACACTGACACTATAATCCATATTGACGCACTGTGACTTCTCAGATGTACTGATAATGCGACAAAAAATCGTTCCAATTTAAAGGGTCACGACAGTGCATTCATTGTTCATTTGAAACGCGTACAGGGTGTTTACGATAAAACTATTCACCCCCCCCCCTCTAGGAGATTCCCTTCTGAGATATTTTGAAAAACTAAAAACTGTTCCTCAACAATTTTCCCCAGAGGTCTTGAATCGATCGTCTAAAAGTTTTCAATTGGTACCATATACAGGGTGTGACATGTAACTCTTTTATTTCAAATGCAACACCCTATATTTTATTACGTCATTTGATGAAGCCTTTATTTCTGATTACAAAAATATATAACATTTATGATTTATTTTGGCAAGGAAGCTGTTAAAAAAATGATAGAATAGGTAGTCAAAAAAATTGAAAATTAAAAATTACGCGACACCCTGTACTAGGAACGAATTGGACGAATTATCCATGCAGATATGAATTCTGCAGATAAAATGCTGCGAGAGTAACTTTTTTCTAAGTGAACTGTAGAAACCAAAGCTATCTTGCCGCGAAACAAAATTATTTGACTACCTATTTTATTATTTTTTCGACAACTTACTTGTCAAAATAAATCATAAGTGTCATATATATATTTGTAATCAGAAAAAAAGGCTTTATCAAATAACGGATTAAAATATAGGGTGTTGCATTTAAAATAAAAAAGTTACATATCACACCCTGTATACGGTACCAATTAGAAACTTTTAGAGGATCGATTTAAGGTCCCTGGGAAAAATCGTGAAGAAAAAGTTTTTAGTTCTTCGAAATATCTCAAAGGGGAATTATTTTTTGAGAGCTCACATCAAAACCCGACAAAATAACATTTTTTCTACAATCTATATTCTTATTAAAACCATAGAGAGATTTTACAATAATTATCGAAAAAGATAGTGTAAATGAGGACATTAACACAAAAAATAATTGGTAATTATACAGGGTGATTCAAAAATGGCGCATTTCCTTTTGAGCACGTTATAGTGAACGTTAACGGAGCATGGGAAAAATAATAAAAAAAATTAATCGGCTTTGATTTGCGAGTTATTAACAAAAACAAATCTGTTCAATCTGGCAGCATCGCATTAGTACCTACCTGGCACCTTCAGATTAAAGAGGTACATTACAATAGCATGAAAGTATTGTTACCCTGGAAACTCCGTAGAACCTGCCATACCATACCAAGCATACTTGCCGAATGTATTTTCACGGCACCTTTCAGGTGGAAGACGAATTTTAAAATTTAAAAATACGACTCAAATCTCAATTGCAAGAGAAATTCTTATTCGGGACCTACTAACGGCATGTGATTCTTCGCGACTAACAATGCCTTGCTTCAAAATCATGCAAACTGAAAAAGTTGAATTCTCAACTTCACCTCTTTATAACTCGAAAGAAAAAGGAGCCAATTTTTTTTTACTATTTTTCCCGTGCTCCGCCAATGGCTCCCATAACGTATACGGGAGGAAATGCGCCATTTTTGAATCACCCTGTATGTAAAAAAGAACATTTGGAGGAGAGAAAAATACACAGGGGTCCAGAGAATGGCGAAAAGGCTCTCCAGTACGTTGTAAGGGGCCCTTCAGGGAATTCCGGAAAAATGATAATTTTTTTCGACTTTCATTTTTTGTGTTGTCTAGGGTCAGAGAACCCTTCTTGTTTTGTTAATTCAAAAGATTTCAGTTTACTGTTGATGGCAGAATAATCGGTTTGTTCCATCAGCAGTCCCTGACTGTTCGCGGACGTCAGCAGCATGCACATTACGATTTTGGCGTTCCATAAATCGTAATGCGCAGGCTGCTGATGGAACAAACCTTATGAGAGAAAAATATCTACCACTGGATGTCTATTGATTTTTTTTTGTCACAGGATGAGTCAGAAGCTAAGAAGATTATTATTCGAAGGACCAGTTTTTGACCCTTGAGGGCCTCAAAAATGAGAGGCGAATATTTTTTCAATCATTTTTTCGGAATTCCCTGAAGGTTCCTCCACAACGTGCTGCAGAACTTTTGCGCCATTTTCTGGACAGTCTGTAGTATTATACTAGAAATAATCAATAACATAACTATTAAGGGATCTGATCATATATCTGCGCTGAAATCTTGAGTATGTACTTGAGAATTGCAACGCATGGATCAAAATTCAAAATATTGTCGCATGTGATTTGAAACATCCAGAAATGATAATAAAACGTAATGAAGAAAGGATCCCAGCATCGGCCATTTTCGCGGGCATCGGCGGTGTAGCGCGGTATGCTCGGGGCTCACGAATTGAACTGTCATCAAGGACTGGTGTCTTAGTGAATAAGCCGCCAACGGCCGTGGCATGGTTGAAAGAGTTAGAACGTAAGTACAGTTTTGAGTGTAGCTTCATGTAAGGTGGTACAGAATAAAATGGATTTTTAGATCCTTGGTATTTTTCATCTAAGTGTCACGTATCCTAGGTTAACGGCAACGTGACATGGCGGAGGTACCGGGTGCCGGGTACCGAAGGCATTTATACTCATTTGGTACTGATTTCAAGTTGAGAATTTTTAAATAAAGGCAAAATTTTTGTTCTATTCCATTTTAAGAAGAAATGATTTTTTTTTTAAGAATGATTTTTTTTTGCAAAAAATAAAAAAAAGCATTTCTTTTGCATCTTTTTGCTGACTTCCTGATGAGTCGTCTACAACATACTGCAGAGTTTACGTGCTATTTCTGGGAGACCCGTGTAATACTAAAAAAAGTGAAATTATTTACTTGAAGGTCGCAAAGTTAGGTAAGTTTTCAAAACACCACATATTTTTTTTCGACTATTTTCAAGTTATATCAATAGAAAACTTATTTTCCAGTAAAGTTGGACTTTTAAGATGTAATTCTATTTTTGCCAATTTCACTTTCAAACTTGCCATTTGCACACGATAGAGGCTTGCTGGATCCGCGAAGATATCCATGATTCGCCAGCAACTGACTAATATTACACGTTGAGGTTAGGTGACAAGCAATGCGTATTGCTTACGCTTACTATTTGCCCTCCATTGAACAGTACTGAAACTCACTTGCTGGTGTAGTATAACAACGGTTTTTATTGACTCGAATAAACTGTTATGTCAAAGTGTTATGATAAAATACAGATAAAATGTACAATGAAAGCCGATCAAGTACTTCAACAAAATGGTTTGTTTTTATTATTGAGCAGATAGTTATTAACGTGAAAAATTGATTTTCCTGAACTAATTTTACCACATTGTCGTACCAATCCGAGACAGTTTAACGATATCAGGTTCATTACAAATGTTCCTGTCGTAGTTTATTCATTAGGTACTGCCATTGAAACCCTTGAAAAATAATTGTGAAGGGACGGAGTCGCCTCAAGCTGAATAGACCTAATTCATTTCATCAGAGCAGGATGAAAGATGCAAATTTTCAATGCAAAAGAAAAAAGACATGATAGGCAGTTTTCAACATCACTTGAATGTGCGGTTGCGCGCCTCTGTCACGCGCACGTTTTATGTCATCAGTTATTTTACGAATCTCAGTCATCGCACATGTCATCCTGTTAGCATTAGGGTTTGAAATTTGTAAAAGTTTAGTTCTATCGTATTTTCCTCTAGCTGTTGACTTTGCTACAAGTAAAATTGAGCCACAAGACGGCCACGACGGCGACGTTTTAATTCCACTATCAAAGAAGGTTAGCATAATTGGTTCTTCTACAGCTGGAGTGTTAGAGCTAGAGCTCGGTCCGCGAGTGCGGGTAGAAGGCATGGGTGATAGCTACTGCTACTATCCGTGTGATAAAAAGCTGAGGCACAGGCACAATTTCACTCATGTCAATACAGGTAGAGAGCAATATGTCTATTCCACTGTTTATTCGTGTTTGTGTTGTATTCGCATTTTGAACAATAAAATCTTGTGAGGCAATAGTTATTTGTGTATCAAGTGCCAACGGCAATTTGGGCGGAACTTAGCTAGTTTGTTTTGTTGCAATAACGTTCTGTATATTATGGTACTGTTGCATATGAAATTGACTTGGAAAGCCTTCTTTCTTTCGAGTCGCGGACTTGTAGAATCAGAATTAGTGATTTCTGTTTTGATCAATTGGGTGTGTTATCAAGGGCAGTCAATTTAGTGTTCTTGTTCACCTGTTTGGTGTTGTTGGTCTGCGTCAGGTTGTCCAACGGATGGGCGAATTTCGTCACGTTATTGTTCTCGGCGGGCACGGTTTGGACGACCAGGGCCTGGGATGAACCGTGACTGCCCAAGGTCGAAGACGACGAGTTCCACTTTTCGTCCGCGGAGGATTTCAGCTCGCTCTTGTCCGACTGCTGCCTGTGGAGGTAGTGCGTCGAGGACGACAGGGTGTGCACTTGCCTGCCGCCACCCAGTGCGTGCAAATTCATCGATTCCTGCACACAAAACAAAGTTAGATACAATCGTTACGGTATGCCGTCTTCCGTGACTTGTCGCTTCAAGTCACAGTTCAGTCAAAACGTGGTCAAAATAATGTCAAATTTACGTCACATAACCGGCGGGACAGTTTACCTTGTGAGAGATCGTGTTGTTGTGACTAGGTGACATGTGGTTGGAACTGGCCGGAAATCCGTTGTTGGCCTGGGCACTGCCACCCCCGCCGACTTGAGGCAAGTGTCTAGGTATTGGTCCGCCGGCTGGGTGGAAGTGGTTGTTCGGCGTCGAAGGCCGAGAGTTCGTAGGCGTCAGACATGTGGTCGAAACAGACAGCCGTTGCTGCACGATTTTCTGACAAGCTGCAACACAGAGACGATAATAGCACCAAAAAGGCTTGGAACCACAGCGCTACAGCCAGTCACACGTGAAGTCAAGCGGCATCCCCTTACTCCCGTGTTGTATACCCAAGCTTTTGCGCTCCCGAAATTTCGAAATCCATAGCAAGCTTTGTATGAACGATTGAAATAATGCTTCGTAAATACAACAAAGCAAGCAGTTTATTTACCGGGAGCGCAAAAACTTTAATCTCAACCAGATCCGACACGTACAAAAAGCGCGGTAAGAACCCCTGAACTCGGCCGGAGCAAACTTCTTCTTGCGGCAGCACCATTTCCTGCGGAATCTCTTGTAGTGAACGCCGAGCATGTTTGAATCACAACTGAGAGAATGATCGCTGATGTGTACCTACACACACACGTACACACACATACACCAATTTGTCATCAAACGTTACGCGAATACGCGGTTTATGCAAGGAAAGGTGAAGGTCTTTACCTGTGTGTTTGTTTTCGATACACTATACCGAGCGCAGAACCCATTAATTGGTCCGCTTATCGTTATCGCGGGGTACGGGTATATGGAGAGAAGGGGACATTTATTAACACCACGCATTTAAAGCTATTCCATATAATTTGAAAAATTTGCATAAAGCCGAGTCTGGCGCGCGGGTCGATTACTCACCGTCTTGGAAAACGCGTTCCACGTTGAGGCCGTAGGTGGCACAGGTCTCGTAATAGGAACACCTCTTTAGGTCGTTAGCCAGTTTCCTTGCGCGGGAATCGTCGATCACTCTCGGATTGTTCTCGCTGATTGCGTCTGGAAACAAATTAAAGACAAGATCAGCCGATGTTCTTTCTTGCCGGACATTTTTCTTTATCGTCGGAGCACGCGAACCATCAGCAATTATTGCTCTTTGTGCGATTTCCTCCTACTGCCGTGGCGAGGGTGGGCCGGCAAACCCTACGCTTGACCCCGCAGGAGCACGCTTTGTGCGACTCCTAAACGAGGACAAAGGGAGAAGTGAAAAGGTGAAAATCGAAAGCTACAGACGCACGATAACGTTTTTCGGTAGGATGTTGTTCAAAACGAGGTAAAAACTGGGATCACTACAGGCATAAAAAATCGGTTCTGTCACCTCAAAACTTCCAAGACTAGTATCCAGGAACCTATGGGAATTTTTGTTCGAAACGTCCCTTTGGGTGGGAAGTTGTAATTAGAGAGTAAGGTTGAAAATTTGCAGAAATTGAAAATTTTGAAAATATTGGATTCTCCGGGCAAACCTCAATTTTTTTCTCCAAATTACGTTGTTGTAAAAATCGTCGAATAAGGCTTTACCTCAAGCGCCACCCTTTGAATACTGCTCCACCATTCAAGTCCAGTCTCGATAACCCAGGCTGGTTTCAGATTTTCAACAGGGAAATTCCCGGGAAAAATGAACATTTCGTGAGGCTCACCGTATGCCAAAGTTTGCACTGCGTTTCTTCAAATTCACGGAATGTGCAAATTTCATTTCAGAGAAATTACCATCGAAAAACCAGACCCGTGTCGATTTTGAAAATGGGTCTACACGACGCCCAATCCAATCTATTTTGATCTCGATCTCCGAGCAGAAATAAATTTTTGAGTGAAGTCTTGCAATCAAAAGCGAATCGCCCTGATTAAAACGTGGGCGAGAGGCCTCCCAGGTGGCAACGGCTAGGGAGAATTTTGGAAATTTAAAACGCCCGACTGGAAAATGATGGAAGACTGTGATGGACCCCACTTTCAGCGACTTTTTACAAATGCATTTCAATAATACTTCCGCGTGAAACCTTTCTATATTTGGATCTCTCGAGGCGGAGACGCGAGAACTTTAGAATCGCGGTCAAGGGTCAAAATGAGAGAAACAGTTCAAGTGGTGCCGTGACCAGGATACTCAAACACGAGAACGTTGTGGGATGAGAAGGATACTCAAAGACGAGAACGTTGTGGGATGAGGTAGAATGAGACTCAAAAGATGAGAATGCGTTGAGAAAATGTTGAGCTCTTGCTTCTTGCTACACGCTACTCTTTACTGCTGATGAATGTGTTGTCTTTATGAGAGCCAACTCAAGATGACAAAGGTGACGAACAGATGATCCAAGCTCTAAAAAAACTCCGCATACCAAATTTCAAGTAGACCGGGTCAACGGTTCAGCAGTTATCGTAGAAGATAACAGACAGACACACAGTCACACACACATACACACAGGCAGGCATCGTTCTGAAAATGGTCTTAATCGTCTTGGGCGACCTCAAAATTGATATATCCGGTGAAATCTTGAAACTTCTTTTCTGCACGATTACAATACAATATATTTCCCTTCTATGTAGGTGTGAGGGGTCGGAAAAGTGAAAACTGGAAAACATGCAGTTTTTCCAGAGAGGAAAACTCGAAAGCCGTAGATCTGATTTCGAAAATTTTTCCTCCAAAAATGAATTCAATCTTTTCTCCAACTTTCATTCCCAGCATGTCTGCACCTAAAATGAATATTTCGTGGGGCTTACCGCATATCGAAGTTTGCACTGCAGGTTTTTTTTTAAAATTCACGGAATGTGCAAACCTCATCTTGAATTATCGTCAGAAAACCGAGTCTGTGTCGATTTTGAAAATGGGTCTACACGACGCCCAATCCAATCTACTTTCGATATCAGTTGAGAATTTTTTGCAAAAAGTCGATCCCCGAGCAGGAATGAATTTTTGAGTGAAGTCCTGCACGATAAGCGGGTCGTCCTGGTCAAAACCCAGGTGAGAGGCTCTCTCGGGTGGCAGCGGCTAGGAAAAATTTTGGAAATTCATAACGCTTGACTGGAAAATAGTGGAAAACTGCAACTGCAGACAGCAACAGTCGAGTGTTTGATTTGCAAGAAAGCGCTTAGGTTGACTAAGGTAAGGCAGGATCAAAAAGTATGGCGATACGCGTCTCCGGATAGACAAATTTACGATGGTGATGACGCAAACCGCCAAGAATGGCACGAAGAGCCATTCCGCCCCGTAAAGATTTCTACTCGTCCAAACCGGCAACCGGAATGGGGTAATTTCGGACGATTGGTCGCCGGCAATCCCTTGGCTTGACCTTTTCGGATAATTTGCTGGAATTACCACACAGTCGAAAGAATCGACCTCTCGTCGTGTTTTAGTGCTTTAATATCCTCAGCGCCGTAAAAAAAGGAAGGCCAGAAACTGCACAGTTTTCACCTGTGGCCGCGTGCTTATTAAATTGCAACTGATTTTGCAGCTCGAGTGTGCTAATTCACGACTTGGCTCTCTCGCATGCGTGGCTCCAAAATTATACTCTTTGTGCTATTCAGTTTTGCTTACGGCAAGAAAAGGCAAGGCGAGAGGGCACTGCTTTTGATTGCATAAATCAAATCTCTGGTATACATAATGCTTAAGGGGGAGTGAGAATGGGACGGAGGGAGAAAATTCAAACAAATCAGATGTCGAGCTGGAAGTGACGGGAAAATTGCAACACTCTGTTAGGAGCCGGTTGAGAAATTGATGGGCGAAGTATGGACACGAAAATAAATCGGAACGGCACGTGGGATCTGACGGTGGAAAGGGGCAGAAGGGTTGCTTTTGATGGAATGCGCAGTGAATGGGGGGTGGATCGGTGGAAGCGGTTACCACTTGGGATTTGGGAGAGTGTGACTGGGAATGCAAATCCTCAATCAAACGGTCGGACTCCAAAGCCATCATCAGCAAACTCAGGGCTGAGCTTTAAGTACGTACCTATACCACAGAAGTACGTACCTCCACCATGAGCTTTGAGTTCTTTCTATTTTCTTTCTACTCAAGTGGCGTGCAGGCTTGTTTTTTATTCCTATAGTTGGCAATTTATTTCTGGTAAAAAGGTAGTAAAAAGTAGAAAGTGGAAAGTTGAACGAGGGTGGAGTTGACAAAAAAGTTTCCAGTTATAACAGAAAAGTTGGAAGTTCAAACAATTTCCAACAAGGCGCGGTTTTTATTTCGCTACGGTACATCATTTTTCTCTTAGGCAACTGGTCAGGTTCAAAAAGTCTGATAAAAATAATCGTACGGAACATTTATCTTCATTTCTCTTTGATTTCCCCGGGCTTTCCAATTCATTTAGCTGATAAATCAGAGCCATTCGTGCAAGTAACACTGTGCGGCGATGGAAAACCCTATGATTTTCTGGATGATTAACCCTAGAATGGTGGAATGATCGTGTTCTTACAACTACTATAATATTTAGGAAGGATTTATATGTAATAAACACAACTAGAAAAAAATTTCCGTCATCGCTTACAGTGGATGTAAAATGTAAAAATATGAATAAAAGGCGGTCTTCCGGTCTTTCTTCAGCCAGGAATTATTTTTATAAACGTTTTGTGGGAAGGCCCGCCTTTTATTTATATTTTTAGACACAACTAGATCAAGATGTACAAAATGTGATGGTTGGATACAACTTCTATTTTATTTTCGCTCATATCCCTCGGTGCCTCGCACCTCGTTGCAAGTCATTTCTTCTGCATAATATACATCGGTGTTTCTCACCTCGATTGCAGCCAAATCTAAATATAAACCGCTTGTTTGACAAGGCACATGGTTCAAAAGTTACGACCTCACTTGTCAAAGCTTCCAGCATTGACACGGTCGTAAGCTTAAGCTGAGAGAAAAAAAAATTCAACCGGTTAACCGATCAACGAAATTTCGACCTGTTACAAGATAACCGGTTACGGTAAAACAGTTTTTATAGTTATTAACCCGTTGACCGTGACCGGTTTATAACCGGTTATACGTGACCAATTTTCAACCGGTCATTCAAAACAGGCTTTTGCCGGTAAGTCGTAGCCGGTCTTTACCCGTTCAAGCTTGACTGGTTTTTCGACAGGTTAACCGGTTAAACACGACTAGTTTTGGACCAGTTTTCAAGTTACTGAATCTAGAATCTGGACTGGTTCTTTTTGACTGAAAATTTAAAAATTTTGACTGGATAACCGGTTAAGAGCAATACTTGAGTATTAATTTGTTTCTACCTTTATTAGCGAGTCTTCTTCTAATCAATATTTCTACTTCAAATCCGCTCTCACCTATAACTCCACTTATTTTGCTATAAAACAGTCAAAAACCGATGAAAATCCGAGACAGTTTTTTATTTGGTTGAACGTAACCGATTATCGACAAGTTTATAGCAACCGGTTTTCACCCGTTCAAGCATGACTGGTTCATGACCGGTTAACCAGTTAAGAATGACAGGTTCTGAACCGGTTATTGGTTCAAGAATCTGGACCGGTTATTTTAAATTCTTTTTTACCAGTCAGCTAAAACTGGTTGGGAGCACTACTCAAGTAATCATTTGTTTCTAAATACCTTCAAAAGTGGGTCTTCTTTTAATTTTTTCTACTCCAAATCCTCTTTCACTCATCTCCCGTTATTTAGGATACGTCGAGTCAAGTAAAAAACTAGTTGAAAACAAAAAAAAACCCTATGATCGGTTTCTAACCGGTTAACCGTGAACCGTGACCGACTTTGGACCAGTTATTTTGATCGGTTTTGAAAGGATTGCCGAGGTTTTGCACCGGTTTTCTGGAACCGGTTTTTAACCAGTTAACAGTAATCGGTTTTCGACCGGCAGGCCGTGATCTGTTTTCGACCAGTCAATCGCAACTGATTTTTTAGCGATTAATCGTAACCGGTTTTGGACTAATAAACGGTGATCTGTGACCAGCTCTGAACTGGTTCAATGTGACAGGTTTTTGACCGGGTATTAGATTGAGGATCTGAACCGGTAATTTTGAAATTTTTACCGGTTAGCCATAACCGGTTGACAGTAGGTACTGTAGACAAGACAAGATAACAAACATTGACCGTCAGTTACACAAAAAAAGATAATCAGCGATCAGGCTGATTGCAGAGTACCTGAACTTTTTTCTGCCGAATGTTGGTCGATTAACCAAAAAAAAAGCCTGTTCGCGAATCAACTGATCTGGTATTATCTTTTTTGTGGAACCTACGGTGCATCTTTTACTTTGGATTTTGCTTTAGAGATAGAAACTATCCAGACACATTGATGATGTTCGATCACCGACTCCAGCGGAACTAAACAGGTCAGCAATTGAAGTGGGCCACCCAAAAATCCTGTTCCTTTTCAAATATAAATATCAGCGGACATAAGCAACCGATTTCAAGACGGTTTACGATGTCTGATAGAGTGATCCTTTGTTTACGATGTGTGATGTCAGCTTTTTCTATTGTCGGCAATGTACATGATATACAGAGTGAGAACGGAAGATGTACCGAAATGGCCAATTTTGTATCATGTGTAACTATTGTAAAAATGATATCAGACTTTTTGTGACTTCATATTTGGAAAGCTCGGATCAATGTCTCGGAACGGTTTTTCAAAGTCCCGTCTATCTTTTCCAATTACAGGGTGAATCTAAAAAAAAAATTTTTGGTTTTGCACTGATAATGGGTTTTCTTTGTTATCCGATTTTCAAAATATGAACAGCGAATTCAAGCGTATTCTTCGGGAAATAAAGTCTGAAAGTCAGAATCGACTCAAAACAAACACTCGAAACAATGGACTTCACCAAAGGTAACCCAAATATGAAGCACGCTCGGGATCTGTTTTGGATGAAAATTTTTGACAAAATCAACCGCTTTTCAAACGAACCGTTCACTCGAACATTCGACGTACTTTTCGCTTGTATCCTCTCCGTAATCATGCGGTAGTAGATTCGGTTCCATCACCGACCATTCTTGACTGATACAAGCGAAAACTACGTCGAAATGTTCGGAGTGAAACGTTCGTTTGAAACGGCGGTTGATTTTTTCATACATTTTTCATCCAAACCAGATCCCGAGTGTACCTACTTCATATTTGAATTACCTTTGGTAGAGTCCATTGTTTCGAATGTTTTTTTGAGTCGATTATGATTTTCAGGCTCCATCTTCCAAGGAATAGCTCCAATTCGTCGTCCATATTTTGAAAATTGGATAATAAGGAATCCCATTATCAGTGCAGAACCAAAATTTTTTTCAGATCACCCTGTAATGGGAAGAGATAGACGGGAATTTAAAAAACCGTTTCGAGACAATGAGTCGAACTTTCTAAATATGAAGTCACGAAAAGTCTGGTATCATTTTTACAATAGTTACACATGATTTAAACTTGACCATTTCCGTACAGCTTCCGTTTTCACCCTGTATGTCATGTATATCGCCAACAATAGAAAAAGCTTACATCAAACATCGTAGAGAAAAGATCACTCTATTAGACGTCGTAAACCGTTTTGAAATCGGTTGCGTCTTTCCGCTGATATTTATATTTGAAAGGGAATAAAAATTTTCGGTGGCCCACTTCAATTGCTGACCTGTTTAGTATGCACCTTTGACTTTGACATTATTGAAGTGTCATTTTAGACAAATGACAAATAGCGGTAATTCTAGACACTCCAGCTGTCACTTGATGGTTGATAGTCAAAATTGGTACTGTCATGATCAATCTGCTCGTTTTTTAGATCACTAAAATCATCATTAAAATCAAGACTGGTATCACTATTCGCGATTTCGGAATGTGATGACCAAAAAGTGAAAATCGCCTAGTAACCCTCATCCCCAAGATAGGCCCTAGCGATCACTTGTAAATCTTACAATCCGCCACTTTGTCCACGTCTCGCAGCCCACCGATAGTTGAAATCGCGAATGGTCAATTTTTTTTTGTAGAACGATCCCTTTGGGCACTTCTAGCAGTTTCATTGTCATATTTATGCTTTGAAACTCTTACTTTAGTCGCTCGAGGGCATCCAAGGGCCTCCTAAGCAACAGCTTGATCATCAGAACCTTTTTTTTTGTGGTAATTATCGATTCAAACACTGACTCAAGGACATAAGACACTTGAGCTGCCAGGACAGTCAAAGGTGTCCTTTCAGGAAGTTTCGTTTCCTTGGCCCATGTATATATATATATATATATAATCGTAACCTCTTTTACCCATCTGGGTGTCGAGGTGTCGGACCCATGTACTGTCATTAAATACATTACAGTTATTGTCATTCTTGGGCCTTCAAACTGTCAATCTAATCAAAACTTACTCTGCCATTGCTCCTGGAGTGCGTTCGGAAACGGCCACCCGCTTAGAGTAACTCTGGGTTTACCCTAAAACGTTCAGAAACACTGCCATTACCATTGATTGTGGACGCTTCTATGAATTTCTTATCTTTTGGTTCTTAACAGTAACATTATCATCAACATCACCATAACACTAACACTATTCCGACGAGGCAGTTACAAAAGTTTGAAAATACCTGTCGGAACATGTAAATTATTCAAATGAAATTACGGCCGTATTATTATGCTTTGGGAAGAAATATTTGAATTTAAAAACTGAGAAGTTCTGACAGGTGTTTCCAAACTTTTATTTGGCAGCCAGTGTAGCTATTTTGAATTTGAACAAATGCGGTTGAGGTTTCACTAATAAAAGACAAGGGAGAATGCCCTGTTTAGGTAGATTTGTACTTGGATGACTCTATTGATGGAGCGTCACAACGACAAGATAAAACAAAATGTTTTAAGAACTTACCACGGGTTCCACCAAAAAATTTAAGAGCGGTTTAAGCTAAACCGAGTTTAAACAGATTTTTTTCTGGTCAATTCTGGAAGATTCATCATGGGAAATACGTTAAATCGCAAGTATACCACCCTTTCGTGAGTTACTTAGCATGAAACCTGAATTTACATTGATCATTTGGCCAAAATCCATCAAAAGAAATCTCGAGTTAGCTATCAGCTGGTTAAATATTTTGGTGGAACCCATGGTTAGGTTGCCTAACAAGTTTTCAGAATACTAAATCTACGATTACTAAATGCAGATTATATTTATCAAGTTTAAATAGGTCTAACGTAACTAGTCACTTTCACAGTTTTTTTTGATAAAAATCTGGGATAGAATGATGAAGATAATTCCCGATAGCCCAGTCACACATTAACTTTTTAATTTAGACATTACTTACAACACATATCCTGCAAAAGTTGCAGGAACTTGAACTGAAAACGAAAGTGTATTCGCAACTTCACCTGTAAGGTCGAGCCAAGTTCCATTAAAACCAATTGCGCGATGTTTCCTCACGGTTTAATAAAAACGATGACACCCGATGACTAACTTGAACCAATCAAGTTCTCTTCGCACCACTATTGCATCAAGCAATTAATACACACACAACTAATTGTATTCCAACTTGCAGATTAAACAGACAGCAAACTGCGTGCGATGTGTATCTTCTGCCTATTACAGGATAGGTTGTACACGAACATGGGCATTTCCGAGAAGATTAATGTTACGCGAAGCTCGCTAGGCCAGCATCCAGCCAGCCTTCATCGCACTAGTACTTGTAACCTGACCTAATTTTCCACTGATGATAATTCCAGCAAAGCTGAGTTCGCATTCTCTTTGTTTTCCTCCTGCATTTCCCCCTTTTAGAACGGCAGATCGCTTGTTCGTTGCTCGGGGAATATGGCAATGTAATTTATTTTGTAAATCGGCGATGAGCAGAAGGCAAACAAAAGGGATATGCACGGGCGAACTACTTTTTGGTATAATTCAGAATTTGGATTAAACTTGGGGCGAAACAAAGGCGTTGAAAGCACAGAAATCGAAAGCCGATGGCTTTGTGCGAAGAGCAAACACCAGGAGCAGACAACCAGTTGTATAATTTCGGAGTTTTTAGGTTTTCTTTCTGGAAGAGCAAGCTACAAATTCAATTTCCTGAAGTAAGTTTGGTGGGTAGATGTTACTTTGTCATGTTCCAGCATTTGTGTTTATTTTTGCATGAAATAAAAACTGGGAAAAGACACGGTATATTTGATTTTCTTTTCAAACAGATGATGGAAAGGTTCGATTTTTTTCACTAAAATTTCATAAACTACCAAATTTTACAAAAAAAGTCAAATTTGTATCTTGCTTTTCCATAATATGCTTGCAAAAGCTGTGCAACTGTATAATTGGTTGCCTATACCAGCTGATGATTGCACTTAATCTTTCTTTATGCTTTTAATGAGCTTTTACTCCCATCTGTTAACGAACCAAACTTCCATCTGTTAATGAACGAAGTTTAAAAACGTTAAGAAACTTTAATTAGCGTCGATATACCTTGCGTTCCGACCAGTATGAGCGGTATCTCAGCGGAATTCCTGTAGTGCGACATCTTGGTGTAGTAATTGTAGATTGCGTTGAAGGAGGATTCGTTTTCGAGACTAAACACGAAGATAACTGCGTCGACCCAGGCGGTAAACTGCAACAAAAAACACATCTCATTAGCATGGACCAAATAAAAAAAAAAGAACGGAGGACATTCAAGTGCACAAACCACCTGGAAAATCTGCCGCTAATTGCATTTTAATTGACGGCTCAAATTGAAAATCGATCACGAGGCGCACCGAGATACTTTCGCAATTTGCAATTAATTAGCCTATCCAGCATCGTCGGAAGGGTTTTCGCCAAATTGAAAAAGCTGCATCGCTGCTTCTTTTGTTGCATGTTTATTACGCGCTTGGCCAATTTCTGTGGGCTTGATCAAAAATCGCGCTGGTTGCACACGCAATCTGGACAAATTGAGTGAGGCATAAAATTTTTGATATTCCACGCGTAAACAATTTCTTTTATGTACAGCGAGAGTACTAAACGACAAGGGTGTGTGTGTCTGAATTATGTTATAAAACCAGCGAAACGAGCACTTACTTCGTTCCCTCTCCCCCATTCTCATTATTCATTCGCCCTTGCCAGTCAATAAGCAATAAAATTTCAGGGCGCTAAAGGAGTACCTAATGGAATGTAGATGTGGTTCTTACCGAGAGGGAAAGGCTTTCTCCTGGCTATAAGAATGTACATTTTTATGGCTAGCTCGCGGGGTGGTGCACCTGTGTGCGTTAGGCTCACGTTTTTTTTTATTGCCGTATTATCTACATACCTAAGCTATTAGTGGGAGGTAACGATTTGTAACATTCCATATTTTTGCGATAAAGCAGTGGAATGGCACTAAAACGAAATTTATATCTGTTCATTTGCTGTAGTTATTTTCGATACGAGAGCGCAACTTCAGGCCCGAAGCTCTGTTTGCTAAGCATGAAGCGCAGGCGCAGCCTGATGAACAATCAAATCAAAGCAGCCTTGAAATTTGACAGTAGTGGTCAAAAGTATTTTCAACCTCTTCAAGCCAGTTCAACTTTCCGATGCTTCAAACTGGAGAATATACAAGCCCTTCGTCCAAGAAAAGGGGCCCTATGGAATCATCAACCCTTCCGCCTGTTCCAGCCGAAAAGCCACGCCAAGTTCTAAAGAATTATTGACAAAACAAGGATCGCCGCGACGGTCTGTCATGGTCAGAAGAATTTCCGTGTAAAAAGTTTGATAAACCAAACTGCAAAAAATCCAGCCGCTGTTGCGTATTGGACCGAAATTAATGTGAGTGAGTACCTCCAATGTGCAATCTGCTTTCGTTTTGGGGCTTGGCGGGATGAGTTTTTGTCGCCCCTGAATGGTCCAACACAACTCTGCGCCCCCCTAGTCGCACTTCCACGTATGACAAATTCAGTTTTCCAAGATTTGACCATCAATTCGATATGAAACATCACTTTTGGAGGAGCCAGTCCCACACCAAGTAGGAAGGCGACAAGTCTACAATGCTGAAGTAGGAAATTTGCCCAGCCAACTAGAATCACAGTAAAAGTGAGCCTGCTGAAAAATGTTCTTCAATACTATTCACCGAATGAGAGTCAACTTGAATTTCTTGGCGTTCAAGGCGGTTGATACATTGACTCCAGAATTTATACAGGGTGTTCATTTTCAAACTTATCATCCCAGTTCTCGCCACCCTTTTTTTTCCAGGAAAATGCGGAAACCGGTCGATTTTTATTTCGAGGGGGACGTCTAGGGCCGTATTGCCAAATTTGCATCTTCAACCCCTTCGCGCCCACCCTACCCTATTTTAAAATTTTAAAAGGCATCATCTTTTTTTAGATATCAAATTGAAGGTGATACAATATTATAGGTTGTAAAAAATATATATATTTTCCAGTATATTTTGAAACCTACAGAAAAAATTGTTCAAGAAAAGTTCTTTTCAAATTATTCCAAAGGGCGAACCTCCAGCCAGTGAAGGGAATCCTCGCGTGATCACCCGGTATGTATTAATTGAAATCATCACGTAATAGTATTATACAGGGTTCATCAATAAAAACGAGCCACCTTGAATAAAACTTCGCCAGCTGAAATTTAGAAAACTTACCGAGACCCGTCGATTTTTGTTTTGAGGGGGACGATCTTTTGACGCGAGATTCAGTATTGAATTATCTCATCCCCTCAAGCGTAGTATCTACTACCCCTAATTTTTTAAATGGGAATAGGTGTCGACTGATACCTCATTTCAAAGGTCTCTCGATTCTCTTCACAACTATCACAAAAAAAAACAAATGGGTAGAAGGGACTACAACCATGCTTGTGGGAATGATGTTTCAAGAATGAATTCTACGTCAAAAGATGTCCCCCTCGAAACAAATAAAATCGACGGGTCTCGGGAACATTTCCAAACTTCATCTGGCAAAGATTTATTCAGGGTGGCTCGCTTCCATTGGAACACTTTGTGTATATTTTGAAGGGCTTATTGTAAAAACGTGATAAAGCCACATTTTTGCAGTACTTTTTCTTTTGTTTGTCCCCATGCCGATTATTTCACATTATTAAATGTGGTCAAGGTCCGAGATCTTTGCTACACGTACTTACTAATAAGCCTGGGAGTTACAATACCAGAATATAGTTTTTATACAGCGTGTTCAACAATGATTGTCCTTGCCGCCTTTCGAAAATAGCGGTTGCAACTGGCCTATATGCCGCTCCAGTGGAGTTTTTTTTGAGATCCGTAGTAACGAAACTGATAGACGTCACGTCAAACTGACTGATCTAAAATTTGAGGTTGATAGTGACGGCTGTGACTGCTGGGATATAATAGGTTTGTTCGCGTCGCATGAACCTTCTGCACTTTTCTGCCCTAAGTGCACTTTACCGTTCGCGTCGCCGAAAAAGTTCTCAGTGCCAGAAAAAAGTGCTGCACCTTCTACACCCAGTCGGAGGGTGGTGCCAAAAGTTCAGAACCCAGAAAGTTTGCCATTTATGACATTTGGATGATTTAGCGCCTGATTTGACGTTAGCTTCTGTCTGTACGATGGACTTGTGGAAAGTTGCTGAAGAAGGAGACTTCGTATATTTTGGCGATAAAAGAAAGATCCACCAAGAAGTGGAGAGACTTGTTCTACATAATTTGTCTTGCCTTCTTCATGGTGTTGAAATATAACATTGAAAATGTCCGTTTCTCTGTCATCGTCCTCGTCGGAAGAAGCTATGTTGTGTGTAATCAGTCCAAACATCATCATAAGAGCGTTTCGGTTCTGCTTGGTGATTGCTTCGCTCTTGGCACAGCTCTTGGCTTTGCTCGACATTTTACAAATGAATTCTGAAGCTATCACTCAGAATTCGAAAAGTATCAACACTGTCAACTATCAACTATCAAATCTGGTGCTACAAGATTTATTGCACTAAACCGTTCGCGTCGATTTGGTGTTTTAATCTGCACCAACTACACCTCGTACATGTACTTCAAGGTTCATATGAACTTTTGGGTGCCAAAGGTTCATGCGACGCGAACAAACCTAGTGAACAAGCAACCCCAGCCGGGAATGCCGTCACTGTTAACCTTGAATTTTATATCAGTCAGTTTGACGTGACGTCTATCAGTTTCGTTACTACGGATCTCAAAATGATTTCATTGAAGTGGCAACCAGGGATCGTGGCAACAGGCCAGTTGCAACCGCCATTTTAAAAAGGCGGCAAGGACAATCATTGTTGAACATGTTGTATATTTTATGAAACTTCTAAATGGTTTACAGCTTGGGTGCCTTCTAATCTGCCGCCTCAGTTATAAGAATAATAATTTCCAAATCTTGGAATGTAAATATACTACCGTATGATCGAGCTTATGATCGAAAACTTTTCTACTTGGGGTAGGCTGTGGCCTGGTCATTGGCAGGCAAACGAGGCTGATTTTGGCCAGGCTACAGCCTACCGCAAGTAGAGAAGTTTTTAATCATACGGTATTACCAACACGGGAATGTGTTATTTACTACACTTTGGGACGGGTTGAAATTTTCCGAAAAAAATCTCAAGAAAAGTGATAGCAGAACGTGTTGCAAGAAGCTTGTTTTTCTTACGGCCAGTATTATCAACAACTTTAAATGCACCTTCAGTTTAACGGACCTTGGAGGTTTATGTTGACCTTCGAATTCTCATGTTTCATGTTTAAAGCTTGAAAACATATACAGAGTGGACGAGACCAGCAACCTGCTATATTTTTTCCAAGTTTTGAAAATGAAACGTGGAAACTCCGAGTACGAAGCGGTGCAGGCCCAAAAAAGCTGCGCGCAATTGTAATTTTCTTATTCTTATTATTATCATATGCACGGGAAGTGAGCAAGTGAGCTAACATGCCAGGAAGATGACAGGTAATATGGAAGTGAGCCATTACATGCTGGGAAGATGACAGGTAATATATCGATTGCTTGTTGACTGTGGGTGAATAAATTGATCGCAATTCCCCTGGCGTCCTCTATCGATAAAATGAAATAGCTGTATTATAGCTGTATTACACTACACAATTCATTAGAGCTTATTGTATTTCTTGTACAATCTGCCAAAATAGTGTCAAAAAACAACGAACTTGATTGTTTAACTGACAGATTGTACAAGAAATTGTGTAGTGTAATACAGCTATAAGGTGTCGTTGCATTCCAATATCGATGCAATTCACTAATCAGCGATTTACCTATAGGGGGTGTTCACAACAACAAGAATAACATGAAAGTGGGAAACAAAAAAAACTGAATGCTGCGTTTTTTCTGTCAATAATCTCAGATATTCTCACCTCAGTTGGTAGTTGTGTCTCACTCGTTCCTTAGAAGTTTCTCGCTTTTTCTCTCTCTAACTGAGATGAGACGAAGTGAGATTTTGGTATGTGCGAAAATGTGCGTTTCCTGAACTTGGCGAGTTTTTCGATTCGCTCTTAAAATGTCTGTAAAATTTTTTTATCAAGAATAATTCGAATCAGAACTAAATTGAAACCTGGATCGTGGATTCAATTATTTATTTTACAGGTAACAAAAAGGTTTTGTTTTATTGAAATAAAAGGATAATACTGAACTGAGCTGAACTGACTGAACTGACAGAACTGAACTGGACTGAACTGACAGATAATGTTTACCTAATAGCAAAATCCACTTCAATTTTAGAAATTGTACGAATGCTTCAGTCAATTATTCAAAACAATATAGCTCGAGCTTTTTTATTTATAAATAATGTAATCCATTTATCAAGCTCATCGCATCAGCAATGTTACAGGTATAGGTACGCAATTTCGTTATGAAAACACATAGGTATGTCAATAGACATTAATTATAAATAAATATTGAGTTTAGTCTCTCACAGCCAGATTGTGCGTTTCACATGTCAGATTAGACTGAAAAAATTGGACAGGTAAAATTTCTGGATTGTCCAAAGTTGACGCAGTTCCTCTTTATACCAGAAGGTCCGACGAAGCTTTCTATACTGCTACCACTACCAGTAATCAATAGTGACGCCATGCATTTTTTAACGCGAAGAAAATTGATGGAACGAAAACCCCTCTTGGCAAGGAAGGAAAACCTCTAGCTTGAATCAAATATTAACGTCTTGCTTGGTGCACTTATCGAGAAAGCCTTATTGCGTTCCTCGTTTACGCTACTACAGTCAAAGACAAGCCACCTTAATATGCAAATCAACGGCTGTAGGTAAACAGTAAACACTACTATACCATGCAGATCTATATTACCTGGAGCAGAAGACGTTGCTGCTGCTAAACCTTCATCTAAAGCTTTCCGCACGAGACATTTTGTTTACACAGAAGCTATTGATCTTGCGGTTTGGCGGAGGAATCGCGAAGAAGTAAACAAAGCCGGGTAATCCAAGAAAAATTAATGGCGCGAACACCAGGACCGATGCGAACGAAAGTTGGGACCTTTTAACAGTTTGTATTGTGTGTGTTCGGCCGATGCGCTCCGTTCCATCTACATAAAGAAGGGATGCATTGGCGTAGATTCACTGGGGGATTCTCGCCTTGTTCCTTGTCTTCGTTCTTCGTTATCACTCCGAGTTATCACTCGAGTTAGCAGTGTTAGCACTAGTGGTGCCATGCCAAAAAGCATAAAACTGTTTTTGTGTCGTCGACTCGGCTCTTGGTGGCAAAACTTTGGATGAGAAGCACACCCAAGTTTGCAGATAAAAATGCATGAACCGAACCTTTGGCTCCGAGCCCTATCATATCGTCGACCCTTTACCCCTTCGAGACTTAATTGAATCGCGCGCTTTAATTGAATCATGGATCTCCGAACAGATAATTAGATACGAGTTTCGGAGATTGCCTGCAATATGCCGTCGAGTCTGGCGTTTAGAGAGCAGAGAGACGGTCGACAACGATCCCATTTTTCATCGAGGCGGACGACGGGGCGGCACACAGCCAGTGCCTAGAACGCTCGAACTTGCATAATGTATGACCCTCCGATGTGGACACGAGGGTAAAGTTGTCCTCTCCTCGCTTCTTTTACTTTGCTGGCTGTTATACTGCATTACAAGTCTCGGGAGCGCTAAAAGCAAGTCCGCAGAAGAGCCAAAGTTCTTTGCTGCATGCGGCTTATGGGAATTATTTTCGCGGGCTCTCCAGAGGCGTGCGTTCTCAAGTTATGCCTTCACGCAAAACTAATTCCTACTAATACAGGGCGTTTGCAAACTTGACGCAGAAAATTGAACCGCAGTTAGGGAAATGCTTTGAAAATATCAGAAAAATGTTGAAAAAATATAGGGCTTCTATTTTTGAAAATATACAAAGTCAAAAGGTGGTCCTTTGGCCCCCTCTATTTTCGTCATTTTAAAAGATTTTAGTGAACTCTTCTCAACAGACCAAAAAGCAATGTTTTTGAACCTTTGAATGTGTTTTGTAATTTTATTTACTATACAGGGTGCATCGTAAATCCTGGAAATCCACTTTTCTTCAACAAAGCATTCAGAAAATTTCATATGAGAACTATTTATTTGTGTTATTTGTTGTTTTATCACTAGAACTTTTCACGAGCACTTTCGAGAAAAAATAAAAATTCAGGATTTATGACTCACCCTGTACACTAAACAAAATAATAAAATTCCATTCGAAGGTCGAAAAAATTTCTTTTTTGGTCTGATGAAAAGAATTCACTAAATTCTTTCAAAATAACAAAACTAAAGGGAGGGTGATCCTTCGACTGGTCCAAAGGCCCTCCATATTTCTAAAAATAAAAATCATAAATTTTATCAACATCTTTCTAGCACTTTTGAAGCCTTTCTCTACCTGCTGTTCAATTTTCTACCTCAAGTTTGCATTCATCCTGTATAATAGCTAATATTTTATCTTATCCAGTATACAAGTATCACTATAATCAGTTTCACGGCTTTTTTCATTGGAGTACGGTTGCGGCCAAAATAAAGTAGACGACAATGTCAACGAGTTGGCTTGCTGTCATGCGACGTTAAGGCCAGAATCCTGAGAAATCTGTCAACTGTCGTCCACTTTAAAAAGGCCGCAATGGTACCTACGCTATGGAAAAAATGTTTTGTGTTTCACATTGTGGTACACATGGTACGATGCTAACGTCTTGGCAGCCGGTTTTAAGATGGTGCTATGTATGTAACAGTTGTCACTGACTTTTTAACGTGATGTAAGCAAAGGTAAAGTTTCCCAGATTACGTAGCGAAAATAGGAAAACAAGTTTCCACTGAACAAAAATTTGCTGCGGTCGATAAAGGGCACGTCTTTACGGGTAGGTGATTCTTCGCTAATGCTGTTAGGTTAGTGGTGGCTACTGAAGAAAATGATGCCAAAGCGCGGCAGTACTGAAGAAAATGGAAAGAAAATGCTCAGAGGCCCTACCTTCTGATGCTCTTATCACCGAGTAGCGAGTTACTACCTTCTCTAGCCTATAGCAGAAAATTTAGTGCATCCACATCCAACAAAAATAAACAAGGTGTATGGCTGGTTGTCTACTCCCCAGGCACTTTTAATTCAAGCGGCTTTATTACCGCTGTTATTTTCGTAGCTACGGCACCACCTGGTTGGCATCCTACTCTTCTACAATGTATGGCGAGAATTCATTTAAACGCAGCGTCCTGCATTATTATTCGAAATAAAGAAAACCGTCTGGAAACTTTATGTAAAATGTCTGGCATAAATTTCGCATGCATTAATTTCGAGTGTGACGCGGAACTGGGTGGGTAGGTATACGGGCTGGAGCATCTCCCGCGAGTAATGGCGTAAATGAATTTTTCCATGTAAATTTCCGGATTCATCTTCCGGGATTATCTCTGTGTGGGTAGGTACGCTTTCCGCTTCAGAAATTGCGTGTGAAAACTTTACAGAACGCCTGTGGGAGCTGGATGTTGAGTACTTTGTCACCACTTTTGGAATCTTTGAGAGGTTATACAAAACCGGTTTAGTGTGTCTTGAATTAAATCCTTTCGGGAGTGAGTAGTTTGAAAGTGCATTAAAGCATGAGACAGAGGGTAAATAGAGCAAAAAGAGCTAAATTATGTGACGGTATTTTAGCATCGAATTACTGAGTTCGAGGGCTCGAGCTTAGAATGAACAATTTGGAGACCGAATAAAGATTACAAAAAAGGCAATTGCAACTGATCAACGGAACAATTAAAGCAGCAATCCAGAAATTAGCTGAAAACGCATTCTTTGGAGATTAGATATCATACTAAACGGAAAGTTGAGTGCCTGGAGAAAAACATGTATCACCAAGCCTTGCTCAACAAGATCCAGGTCAACAAAGCCCCAACACTTAGCTAAACAATAAGCATTTTGGAGATGACACGAGACGGGACAATTTGACCCCCAGTTCCAGAAACGTGCTTAAAAAAAGGTGTCTTCATGACGTCATGTGCAGACGATCCCAGTTCAAAATCGAACAACAGGTCTTTAATGATCACCAGGATCAAAGACGAAATGAGTGAGAACATCAAGATCACCAATTGAACAAAATTTAAATCAACATCAAAATAAACCAAACTACCGAAGACAATTTTTAGAGCGAAGGCATTGATGATATAATGCTGAAATACTCGTTGATATTGGACATTCCTATCCCTAGCTCTGTCAGGGCTTCCAATCGGCTCGGCATGCTCTGCATCCGATTAGATATGTTCTGCTGTGGAATACTGGCCCACTCCTCAACCAGTGCCTCGGAAAGTGTCCAGATTTTTCAGAGGAAGATCTCAACTCCTGACTCCACGAGTGCTCGATATGCTTCATATCTGGATTGATAACCGGCCATGACGCTCCAAAAATACGAGTTTTGGAATTGTGTTGAAATAGTGACCAGAAAGAACAATGTGGTTGGTGAATTCTGGAGTTATAGGGTGTGCAGGAGCATATGTTCGTTCCTTTCTCAGTAGAGTGCTCCCGTGATGAATCTCCGTCCAGTTTCCCCACTTAGACAGCGTTACAGTCAGAGCATTCAAGCTTGTAGACTATGTAATGTTGGAAAGGTGGAACAGGGTCTTCAGAATGGCATGATATGTGTCTTAACGTTAGTAGTGGAGTGGATAGACAGAGACTTCACTACCAACGAAAGAAGTAGTCAAGACGGTGGAGGAATAGCCAAAGGAAGTAATGGAGAGATCTGCAAGTGACAGAGGGTTGGAAAGGAACACGAAAGAGAAAGGAAGAAACCAAGTGCTTGAGATAGAGTTCAAGGATCAAACTCTGAAGGAAACCATTGTTACGGGCTATATGCAAAACGGTGTTGAATTCACGAGTAAAATTGGTGGGACCCATGAGCCCACTGAAAAGAAGCAAGTACCTGAGGCGGTGGCACGAAGTGGAAAGAATCACGGTGTCAGTACAGGTGGTTTTCTGAATATGAAGAATGTCAAGTTGTACGAAACTCGGGTGATATTCAAATAGAGGAAAAAGAAAGAGTTATTGTGCTCCAGTTCTACCGTAAATTTGATATTTTTTATATGGAGTTTAGAAACTGAGTAAATGAAGTCAAACCCAGCTCATTGCTTCGTGAAAAAGCTATCAAGTCGTCAAGGTATCTGAATCGCACGAAGATATTAGGGTGTCAGGAGAATTGTCATGAAAGATCCTTGATGTTTCCAAATGGTGCAAAAAGATGTCTGCCAACAGGGGTAGGGGGCTCAATTCCATTGTCAAACTGCTGACCAGCAGGTTTATGGATTTTTTGGTGACCATGAAACCTACAGGAATGAGAAGGTTGAAAACGTACAAGGTCGGGTTGTTAATTGTCAAACAAATGATGAAACTGTGATACTGACTTGAAAGAATTTCACTGTTTATATTATTTGTTTTACGCCCACCAGCATCCATAGGGCTCCGCCTCTGCCACATCGGTTACATTTTACACGCTATGCAACACACGACGCGCCCTTGCATTCAGCAAGCATTTCAACTACTTAATCCATCCCCAGCAGATGAAGAAGAATTTTGAAAATATGTCATTTTCCTGTTGAAATGATACGAGATATTGGTTGTTGTTTTCCATTAAAAAAAAATATACATTTCAAATATAAAATTTGACGTTAATTTGCAAAAATTCCATTCTGAAAAATTAAACGTCCTTTTCTTGTTTTAGACACATTTTTCAGAGTGTTTTCTGGTTACGATCGTACACAAATTTCCATAACCTCGGATGCCAGATGCCACCGAGCTTCACACACCTGAAGACAATAATTACCTATCCGGATTCTAGAGAACAAGATGAAAACGAGATCGTTTACCATTTTATTTGCGAGCCAGTTAGTCGATTTTCACATAATCTCATTGGGAGTGGTTCTAGGAATATTCTCATCCGGGCCATTATACCCAAAATTGCTGAGAATGCAGGATGTCCCTCGGGGCAGCAACAACAAGGGTCTTTGTATACAGCGTCCACTGCCCATTAGCTGACCTAGCTGATCTCAATGCAGGATCTTTATGGCTACTAACTAAATGATTATTTAGTCTATACCTTGCAGGTTTACTTGTTGTAAGTACTTGATAGGTAACTAGCTCTTGGAAACATTTCAATTTTTTTCCATTCTAAAAAGAGATTCTCAAAGAGGTTTTCATGCAAAATTTTTTTCTGAAGTTTACTACCATACAAGAGGAGGAAACGCCGTTTTAGTCCGTCAAAACTTATTCTAGTGCTTGCTCTCAACACCTATTCAGATTTATTTCAACATAAAATTACATCAAATCACCGATTGAAGCCACGTCAAATTTCATCACCACAAGAAAAGTTACCAAACCAAATATTTATATGCAACCGGAACGAATAGGCTATTTTTTTCAGCGCTTTCCAAAAATAACAATACCTTCTTTCTTTCTTGAATCAGATAGCACCTTTCCTCGAGATACTTACACCTTACAAAAGCGCATACCTAATATAAAATTATGCAACTTTATGGCCCATAATGCCTAATAAAATCGAAAAAACAATGCCACATTTATACCACAATTGAATAAGCATACTAAAAAGCCGAAATCATCGGCAGCGAGAAGAACAACAATGTAAACAAACTCACGCATCTCGCAGTGGCTCATCAATTCTCAAGAGTTCCCAGTCAGCGTGTCTATCATCGGCCAACCCACCACCGCTTCGTCGGATTGCCAACCCCCGACTGAGGCGCAAGCCAGCCAGCAGCGACCGGACCGACAAAGCACAGGCGACGGCTAGCGCCCCGGCGCCAACCCTGCTCCTCCTGGGTGGCGTCGGCGGCGCCGTTTCGTACCGCTGCCGACCCCATGACTTTGTCTCTGTTCGCACGAATTTCTCGTTTTACAATCGATCTACGCGTTTTTGTACAAATATACCGGGTGTCTCGTGTTTCAATTTTTTCAAAGGCTTCCTGCTCGTATTAATTACCCGTAGATCGGGGTATAAGTACTAGCTCAACATTGCGAAACTGCACGATTGAACGCAAGCAGAACGCTCCATGCGACTAGGTGACAAATTGAGAAGCCCACTCATAGTTTCACACATCATTGCATGATTCTTAAGGACGGCGTCACCCTGTGAGACAGACTTATACGTATAGTGGTGGAGTGAAAGAGAAGGGAACATAGACTTTGGACTCGCTAGCGTGCACCAAGAAATGTGAAAAAACTGTTTTGGAAGTATTGCAATAATTCAATTTTCATTCTCTAAAATCTTGATAAATTCAAAATCTTACACATATCATGCTCTATCTAATGGTATTTTAGAGATCTATGACGGTTTTCATTACTGTCCATTCATTGGGTTTGATTGGAGAGGAGTACAAAGTTGTCGCTGATTTGTAGGTTAGAAAACTACAGCCTTAACAGCCACCAGTACTAAAGCGGCAACCAGTTTACATAACTTTTTTTTTGAGATTTCTTAGAAAATATTCAAATAAAAACCAATATTCGCGAAGTCTCCGCACAAAAAAAGAGGCGTTTTAAAAAAGACATGTAGAGTGATGTTAATAATGGCGCTACAGTTTCGAATATTGATTTTTCTTTCAATTTTCCGTGAAACCTCAAAAAGCATTGTATTATGTATAACTGGTTGCCGCCCTTGTACTGGAGACCGTTGAGAAGTTAGAACAAACCAAGGATGATTTGTAAAATGTGTAGATGGAAATTAATTATCAATGAACACATACTGTTTTACCTGTGCTAATTATGCAGAAATTCCACAACAAAGGCCTTCTACTATTTATTTTAAGTGTATTTGAAGTGTATTTGCATATTTTACCTACAATTAATTCAAACCATGTTCCGTGACACCTGTCATACTTGTCGAACTGTTAATTTTCGCATACTGACCACTGACCGGTGGCTAAAAAACTGAATTTACACAACTGCATATTTTTATTTAAAGGAAAATAAATACAGGGTGTCTCAGCTTTCTATGAACAAACTTAAGCTATAGTGTCCTCAGACGATGCCGAGAACAACTGTATAATTTATTTCACAAAATTCGGCTCCATGACGGAGATTTTTTGTTTCGACTCATTGTCCACCTTCGACTCAAATTTCAGCAAAATTCCACCAGTGATTTCAAGATGGGTGACAGAAGTGAAAAGCAAAAAAGTCGATTTTTGAAAATTTCACAGCTACTGTATCATCTAAGGGCTCTATGGTGGAAGTTTTGGGCACCCTGTACACACAGTATAAAGAGGGTCCCAAGTTTAACCGATCAAGCTTTAGGTGAAGATTCTACTAGTCCCTTTTCCCAGGAAAACAACATACCGTGTTTTTCGAAAGTCGCACCAGCCCAGAAGTTCCCATTGGATATATAAATAGATTTGAAATTTTTATGGGGTATTCAAGACCACTTTTGCCATTTTTTTGCGCAATCACAAAGCTGCTCTCATTTCCGTGAATAACCGGAAGTGACATCAACTTTTGATTTTTAAATTGAACACCTGTATATTTTTTTATATTCGGATAGATACCTATTGACACAGTGGTTGTTTCAAAAATTTTCGATAATGAAGAATGACGATTTTATAGCGGATTGAATATAATAGAAATATAAATTTATTATTATTACAAAAGGTGGCTGCGATCATAAATGAAAATCTGAAGTTAGAAGTTTGTTTATTGCTTATGTCGATTTCAACCGGCAACGCTTTCCGACATGAACACAAACTTCTAAGTCCACATTTTTATTTGTGGTCGCAGCCATCTTTGGTAATGATAATTTAATTATATTCAATCCGCTATAAAATCGTCATTTTTCATCATAAAGAATTTCTAAGACCACCATTGTGTCAATAAGAGAAATCTCTATCCGAATCTCAAAAAATGTACGGTGTTCCATTTGAAAATCAAAAGCTGATGTCACTTCCGGTTACTTTTGGAAGTGAGAGTTGCTTCATAATCAACGCAAGAAATAGCAAAAGTGCTCCCGAATATAATATAAAAATGTCAAATCTATATATCCCATAGGAAAAAAGTTATGGACTGATGCGGTTTTCGGAAAATACACGGTATATGTCTCTGATGAACAATTAAACATAGCTCTCAGACTACTACAATATCAGACCATCAAACCAGAGCTCCACAGACACGTGTTTCGCCCTTATTGGAGGCTCATCAGTGCGGAGGCATCCAGGTCGGATGGTCCGATGAAAGAGCAGAAAAAATCAATACTAAGAAAATTGTAAATCTAAGGGAAATGTGGCATAAGCTCTAGAAAACTCTTGCAATATGAGGCACCTTTTGAGACCTCGTTTTGGGCAGACAGAACCAGAATACTAATGACTTCATCTGATAGAGTAACGTGGTCTACCGACATATTACATTTTATAGCGAGTTTTTTTGCCATCTTACCTACTTCCCCTGACGTTAACTGGATGGAAGTCAAAAGCATTCCGAATTTGCGAGACTAGCGATGGTGACGTCTCTACCACAAGCAATGAATTATGCAAGAAGGTACATTGTGCATCAGGTCGGATCAATCCACAACAACTGAATATTTGATGCGGAACTTGGCGAAGGTAATTGTTCGCAGTCGGTTTCTGTATATTATTCAATTATACCACGCGAGTTGCGTCAGGAATAGGAAAGTTCGTGTGTGTGTGTGTGTGTGTGTGTGTGTGTGTGTGTGTGTGTATGTGTGATGTGTGTGACGTCCGAGTTCCGAAGGGTCGTCCGAACGGCGATAATAGAGGTGATACACAAAATGAAATTGGAGAGGAGAAAGAGAACAGAGGAACAAAAGGACGAAACAATAAAAAACGGCGGTTTGGAAAAAAGGCTATGCGGATGATAAAAAGGCTGTGTTTTTGCACCACCGACGACTATGTCTGCCAGATAAGCCAGCCAGCAAAATGATGGGATTACCGGTGGAAACCTGGGCCGCTGTTGCTGCACTTGTACTGCTATCGTAAATTTCGGATCGGGTTTTCCATCGATTTTTTTTCTTTATTAGATCCGTCGCCGTGGGTAGTTTTAACTAGAAATGGAGGGCTCAGATGTGTTATCGGGAAATTTCATAACTAGGAATGATTGGATTTGACCCGAGATAATGGAAAACGGCGTTTCTTTTATAAATAAAGCTCTTTCTCCTCTTCCGCGTCCTCTTCTTTAGTTTTCATCAATCATTACACGCTGCTATGTTACAGAGAAGAAAAGAATAGATTTTTATCACGGGGTGGTCCGACTCAACATTCAAGAATACTGTATTGTTGGTTGCCTAGTTTCAAGGGAGTGAAAAACAAAATTTGCCACTGTTTCAATAGCATTATCAAAATGTGACTAACAATAATTCTTACAGATCTTGGAGTCGATTATGAAAATGGAATTCAGTGTTTAAACACAGAACTTAAAACTTGAGTATCGCCAAAACTTAAGCTTAGGTCCTTGAATTGGCGACACCCGTGGGTACCTGTATACCTCAGTGCATCGTAACTCGACGTGGTACTTTTCGATCTATATCCCTCGGTGCTTCGCACCTCGTCTATGGGCCGTAACAGAAGCAGCTTGATTCAGGCAAGAGACTAGCGAGTTAACAGACTGACTCTCGATTTTCGCTTCCAGCAGGCTCAGTTGAAATCAGTCAACGAATTGATCTGAATGTTAACTCGCAATGCTATTGGTCACATTTGGAATTCCAGCCAATGAGAGCGGAAGTAGAATTTTAACACAATGATAAAATGTATCTTTCACGAGCTTTAGGGGTGATTCCTCATCAAAAATAAGACAAAAATAAAATAAAATGGTTCTAAAATACTTCAGCAAAAAGATAAAGGGTGTAGAAGTTGGCTTTTCAAATCGTTTTTTTACAGTAACTTTTGACCCGTGAAACCGATTTTGATCAAATTTTAACTCAAGTTCAGTCAAATTAGTCTTCATAGAACAATAATACCGTAATCCATGAAAAACTTTTAGAAGGGTAGATAATGGAAGGGTGCTTTTTTTTCCTCCCCTATTTTTACCTCCCCCGATTATTTTTTGAAACCGTTGATGATGCCAGATTCCACGTTCAATTTGAAAGAAGAAGTACTCTTGCAAAATTTAAATTAGAGGCTTCGTTTTTGAGATATTCAGTTTTGAAGCTTTGAAAACATATCAAAACGCAGAGTTCATGATCTCAAAATTCAAAAATTCTGCACATTTGAATTTCATGAAAACTTGATATTGAATAAGACTAGTACATTTTCAAACTGCAATCCAAAGTAAATCCAGATATGCTAAAAATTTAATATTTGAAAAAGGTGAATTCCACTGGGTTTTTACTGAGTTTCCAACATGTTTTCAATGTTTCGAGAAGCCTCTGATCAACATTTTGCAAGAGTAAGTTTTTCTTCTAAATTGAACGTAGAATTCGAAAATATCAACAATTTCAAAAAATATTTAGGGAAGGTGAAAAACGGGACAAAAAAAAGGGCACTACTCTATATCTACCCCCTGAAAATTTTTGATGAATTGCGGTAATCACATTTGATCAAAATCGATCCAACGGTTCAAAAGTTACGGTGAAGAAACGATTGTTAACTTCAACACCCTGTATCTTTTTGAGAAAACATTTCAGGTCAATGAGTTTTATTTTCTTTCGGCCTTGTTTTTAATAGGCAATCATCCCTCAAAATTGTAATAACCAGTACTCAGCACCCTGCATATACAGAGTGTTGACGTTCAACATATTCACATATGTTGAACATATTCACATTCCCTTTCTGAAATAATGCAGAAAACAAACATTTTCCGTCTCATGCCATATACAGCAAGGTAAATTCAAATGCGATCATCTCCAGAAAGACAGGTCGAAGTGTTCGCATAACACAATAAGCACGCCGCGCCGGTGTGATGCACTCCAAGCATTCCGCTCTAGTATGGCAAGAGTTAATCGGAGAGAAAAAACGATAATAATACGATAAAAAAACGATAAGGATAAAAGGGCATTAGAGTGGGAAAGACCACAAGAAGCGACATTTTTGTTTGTACGCGAAAAGAGAAGGAGCTCGGGTATCTCACCAACTTGCCTGCTCAACATCATTATCAATTTTTGTCGCGTTTTTTCAAAGGAGTTTTTTTTTGAACTTCGCAGATTTAGATATTTAATGTATTGTTGGTTGCATAACTTTGATTTTTAATAATGCTCTTGTTTTACAGTTTAGCTGCTTGCTATCTCAGTTTGTGTTCAAAGAACAGTGTAAAAACACTCTGAATTTTTAAGGTCTGCCCCGACAAACGACCAGGTATTTAAAATTAAGCTCTGAATTGAATTAATTCGACACAATCTCTCTGCTTTAGATGACGGCCAGACGCCCGGAAGCCTTTGAATTACAAGAACTACAAGTGCAAGTTTCACTCTTGCTTTAGGCCTTTGCTTCTAAATTCAGCATTTTCAAAGCACATCGAGCATCAAAGTGGATGCGAACTTTTGACTTTACCTCGCCCGTCTGTGTAGATACCGCGCATAATAATTTCATACTCCTGCTTTGATTGCCCGTCGAGTGGAAAATTAGCTTTCGGAATCAGATCCTGAAATTCCAAACTTGTTTATATTAACAATTTTTGAAGCAATTTCCGAACACCAGAAGAGAGCAAAAAAACACTTTGTAAGCTACAAAGTCAAGGCTGTTGAGCGGAGAATTCGTTTACTTAAGTGCTTCCTCGGGCCTTCGGGGTGATGGGTATAGTATGCTTTTGATGCGATTACATCGGTTTATTGAATCACAGCAATGTGATTATGTACTTTGGCTATATACGCAGCGATCACGCCTAAAATAGGTAGGTAACTAAACTAAGTAAAATAAGAGAAGCTTCCAGAAGAGAAATGCAAACGTTGGAAAGGATATTGGTATTGGTGCTAGGTGCTATAAAAAAATTATACGACGAGTATAAATACATATAACTAGACACTTTCTATATGGTATGGTATCGACTGCAAGCGAGGACGGAACAAAAATTTTATGTACATACATACGTACAATAAATTCCACCTTTCTTCTGTATTATAAATAAACCACAATTACCTGTCGCAGGACGACGGTAAAAGCGCTTTTTCTACGGCGCACTTATCTAGATATACCCATATAATACCGGGTACACTTGCTATGAGAATGATATCGTGAGGCGCCGGTCGAAGTAACATGCAGACTTGCAAGGTCTGTTCAATGTGCTCCGTGCAATGTGCATGCGTCTTCGGCAAGCATCTATTCCGCAAAAGTTGCAAATAATGAAGCAAGAGCGCAGAGAAAACCTCCGATATCAACGACGTGACACGTAGGAGAGAATTCCATTTCCCGGCGTTTATCGTGCAGAATCTCTGGAGCATATTGAGATAAATACTTGAGAAACATTCCGTATGGATTTTTCCAGCTCAGCTTCGGCACATCAGCCTTTTACAGGATTTCAGGTACCTGTGTGCTGAAAATCAGTTGAGCCGGTGCCAGCAGACGAAAACAGCAATTTCCATTTAGCCATCGAAAATAATCTAATAAAAACCGTGATATAGAGTCCCGGCACCCCTGCAGGGTTCTCCGGATTCCGGGGGCATAATTCGAACAGCAAGCCGTGTCAAAATCCTCAATTACAGGACATTGTCCGCGAGCTATGGAATCAATCTCCCGACAATCAGTGACCTGATTAAAATTTAACGCGGAACTTCCATTCCAGGTGGTGCTCTCTCCGACTACGCTCATCGATTTCCTGACTCATTCATTTCGTATTTACATATCGAATAATGGGCCGGAGTTTTTGGTCAGAGAGCCGCATTAATGAAATTAAAAAACTTTTGTCGTCGTCGTCGTCACCCCAACACGTCTTTAGTGCCGTTGTGTGTTGTCGGTGTCATTACCACAAAAGTTTTGCATTGCGTGCGTGGAAAGTATAAGGAGACATTGACGGCCAAGGCGCCAGTTTGACTGCTCGCGACGACACGAAAGCTTTTCCCTTCAGTTTTTCGTGCCGATAAAATGAAACATAAAATTTTACGGCCGCAGATTTTACGATTTGAAAATTTCGCATGTTGTTAAGATTTTTCTCTGACTCACGGAGAAAGGTTCGGTAGCTGCCGAAGAAGGAGTGCAAGAGCGTAAGGCGTTTCGAATCATTCAAATCACATTATCTTTCTTTCGTTATCACTTATTAAAAAAAAAAAAACTTTTGCAGCCTATACTAGACGTCTTTTACACACGCGTGTATTGTTGGTTGCCAGTCAGAAAAAAACCTGTAGAACATTTTCAAGTATTTTAGCCTCGATTTTAGCGGATCCCGTAGGTTTACAGCCAGTAGCAAGCTTCACACTCGCAATGACATTGACAGTTTGAGTAATCTTACCTGAAGCTCAGGCGCTCCACCTTCATCTCGAATCAGAAGCAAAAAGCTCTGGTTGTCGACGAGGATTTCCTTCTTGAACCTTCCGCCTTCCGGAGACTCTTCTTGCATGTACGAGCCGGTCAGGTACCTGTGAACTAGCGCCGATTTTCCCGAGGAAAGCGACCCGACGATGCCCAGCCTCAAGTCGGGAACTGTCCTCGACAACGTCCATTCCTGGCTGTTGACGAAGGAATCTGCAAACAAATTTTCATATTTAGCATTCACATATTCGCATGATTAATTACATTATTCACATTATTTACAATCAATAGTTGGTAATGAAGACTGATCCTGAATAAGTAACATTCTGATGTGCCTAGTTCTGTTTTCAGGCAAACGTGTATCGAGTTGAAGCACCAATGAGGAGGCCTTTTTTAGTACATTTGCGAATACAGTAAGCTCCTGTTAATTCAAATTGGCTAAATTCAGGAGCCCTCATGTGACCTGAATTACCTAAGCACTGTTATCTCCAGAAAATCGTTGATTGATAGCTAGGAACAAGACTCGGAAAATGTCTCGAGCCTAGCAGCGTAAATTATTTTCATCTCCTAATAAAGTTCCTGATAACTATTCGATAAACAATTTTATGTCACCTCGTGGTGCATGTAAACCTCGCTTCGCTCGGTTCACAACCCGCACCACTCAGTGCCATAAAGTAGTACTTTGGGAACTTGGTATATAATATACTATTATTAACCGAGTTCATTTGTGTTCTGCCTGGGTATCTTTCGATGACTTTAAATTAACCAAACAGTTTTTTGGCACACTCAGCTTAAAGCACACTGTTGCCAAAGTTTGCATCACTACTTTTGATTTGAAAAGTGATAGAGCTATACAGCTTATTCCATGTCAGAGAGAGATGCAAGGTTTGTTATCATGCAAATTCACGGGCATGTATAACGTCAAAATTTGAGAAACGAAAAACTATGTTTATATTAATGTTACGAGCGGAGATCCCGTGCATTCTGGTAAACAGGCGATCTTTCTAGATTCTTCCATCCGTTAGGTCACGGTGTAGATACAGGTGCGGAGCTCTGAACATTTTCGGAAGTATACGCGATGGATTGGAATACACAATATTGCATGACCGCTTAGCGCATGCTACAGCTACTGCGCATGCGCTAAAAAACGAGGTGATTCGTTCTAAGTCTTCCATATGTTACGCTGTAAAATGGGTGATTCTCAAACTAAGCTCAATGGATTATGCATCGTTTTCAAGTAGAAGTGGTTACATAGAAAAATAGGAGTAACCCTCGCAACCTATAGGTCCCTTCGTTTCGGTTTTTTTGAGTGCGCATGTCTGGCGCGAATTTCATAGTTTCGTACACCGATATTGAAAATTAACACTAAAAAATATTGTAGTGCCCCTAAAATTCCACAAATAATTTGGTTGAATGTTAGATATCATTTTTTATATTCAAAGGGAATGTTTCGTTGAAATTAAGTTCAATGATCATTTGTGGAAGTTCAGGAACAACGAAAATGGCAACAGCGCTCAAAACAACAAGACAGCGGCGCCAACTGTCACTTGTGACAATTATGATCACACTTCTCGTTTCTACCTGACCTAAATTTCATTTGCTCATGTTTTGACGAAAGAAGAGAACCTGTTGAAAATGGCTGTACCGAGAAGGAAGTTCAAAGAAGCTACGAAGAGATGCATTCACGGTATGTGCAAAAGTGACAGCCAGGGACCAGTTGTTGGTCAGGCGGCTAGACAGAGCATGCAGCGTTGCCATTCAACTGACAGGTGTACGAAAGTTTTCAAAATTTGGAGCCTTCAAGCATGCGCACCTGCCCAAACGAAGTAGCCTATTCATGAAAGCACATATGTTAGGAATCATTCCCAAATGCCCCAAATTACGAAATAAAAAAAACATGGAGCACTTCAACCATAACATTCAAATTTACCGCGAAATTATCTGGGGATATTTCATTTAATCAGTGCTGTATTGTATTGACGACAGCATGGTGTGGCGACAGTCGGTCCTCTGAGTGGCACACACTTTTTCGACCGCCGAATATGCATTTTAAATCGGAAGACTTCACAAGTTGCTGATAGAACTGTACAAAACGTCAACGTCAAACACTGAAATCAATGTCATTGTCGATTTTTGGGCCGCTATTTTTGAATCGTGTGAGAAAAGTCCCTGGGAGTAAAATACATTCCGCAGTACACTGATGTAGCGAATGTTGCCTAAAATCGTGGTTTTCAGGCAACTTTCGCTACAGAAATGTAGTACGGATTATATAAAACTCCCAGGGACTTTTCTCACACGATTCAAGAATAGCGGCCCTGAACATGCGCGATGATAACTTGTCACCGTTTTCTTAGTTCGCATGACATCCGTGTCGGAGCGCCACTTCCGCGCAATATTGTGTATTGGGAACCTTCAACGCTTGATCAAGACACATCTGTTCATTTTGGCAGAGGCGCTCGTTCTAGAGCACGGCAGAATTATACGGGTAACGTGGAAGATTTTCCGGGAGTCGTATGGAAACCGTATGTCGGATCACTATGGAAACTGCTGGAGAATGCATGGAACATTCGAGATGAATTAGTCGGTTAGATGACTATATAAGGCTTCAATCGTCACCTCACGAGCAGTAATGAATTGGAATGCGAAGTGGTAGCGAGCGGATAAAAGCGAAGTACCTGCAATATTTCCAAGCGTAATAATGGTTGGCGTGTAACAATGTAGGGAAGCGTAAAAGAGACACTGCAACTTCTTCGAGAAACGACATACAACTTGGGTTGCAACTTTCCATGAAAAGTTTAAATCGTTGAAATGTTCAGCAAACTTTTCAAAATGTTCGGGAAAGTTGGAAAATTTGGAAAAATTGAGTTATTAGTTCGCCAAAGTACCTTGCGTTAACAAAAAATTAGGTCATAATTACAATGAAAAGGGTGTTGAAGTTCACATTTAAAAAAAAATTGGGCAAGTAAAACCATTGCCTGCCCGTTCAAATTTTCCATCAACTTTTCAACCGAACTTTTCCTGGGTTGCAACACTACATACAACGACTGAAAGAAAACGATTTGTGAAAACTGCTAAATTGATCAACGGAAAATTCAGAGCCAAATATGCCAGGGGAGGGATATTGAACATTTCGATTTTTGGTTCAGTGCTCGGGAAACTGTCTTGCCATATTCAAAATTTAAAATAAGGATTTGCTATAAAATTTGGTAGAAATATGAGGTAGATAACTCAGTTAATATTATACATTATCTCATCGGATTTACGATTTATTCACTTGCCACATAAGATATACTTTTACTGTATTGTAAAGCAACTTGCTTGAAGGGTCAGCAGTCACTATTTTTTGTGGATTCCCTGCTGTTTCCTTCAATTTTTTTGAATTTTTGAAATGGAATTTGTCCAGCGCTCCACCATAGACTGTTCACATAAAGTTATAGGAGTATCTGACACTTTTTACAAAATGTCTGGCGGAAGTCCCGTATACCGGGCGCTTGGCGGTTTCAGTGCTTGAATAGACCAAGCATCCAAGCATAACATTGCGGCTCGGTAAGTCCGGCTGGTTTGGAAATGTGGTACAATGGGCCCAAATCCGAGGCCTACTTGCCAGGCGGAGCTATGTTTCATCAACTTCACGAAAAATATCCACAATCCAGAATCGATCCGTCAAGTAAGGACTCTTCAAGCGCCTAATAAGATATCAGACGAATAGCAGAGTAATTTGAAGGAATAATTTTATTTGAAGGTGGAAAGACACCTGTTGCCATTCACTTGCCGTTTAATGTAATCCAAGGAACTTTATTAGGTAATGAAAATAAATATCCGCTCTAAGATAACTGAAAATTATGCGCAGGATGATTGAGAAATACCAGATCAGCTCCCGAGAAGACCGAGATATAACCTCAGCGCTCGAAGTCAATGTTGAAATTCTATACACTAAATATCATTCCATGCTCAATAAATATCTTGGAAGTCCCAATTATCATGTTAAAGACCCCCGCAACTTATCTTAGACCTAGACACTATACGGATTCTAGGCACATCAAAGATGATGAAATTAGCACTGAAAATGGTGAATATCAAACTTTTAAAATCATAAATCTCATTCAGTCGGCGTGCAAACGTTCCAGTGTATTTAAAATGAGCCATTCAATTGAAAATTCTAGTAATTAGCAGGCAAGAGCAATGCAAGAAGTGATCACCATGCCTGACTTATGCAACCAGTTATACACGCGTGCACTGGGTGCAGCATGCTGCCGGCAATTATTCCCCCGTACTCCTGCACTCTACCTGCATTGTTGGGCCTGGAATTACGCCGGATTACTGCATAATTCCCTGCTGCTAGCTGCTTGTCCCGTGGACGAATAGAGCCACGGCTCAGAGCCGGAAAACATAAACTGCATAATTACTTCCAATCGAGAAACACGGAGTTACGTCCGCAATTCACTTTTCGCTCCAAAGGATTTCCGAACCCTATTATTGGGCGTATGATACAACAAAAATTAGAAAAGCTTTGTTTACATAATTTGAAAACAGTAAAAGAGTAAACAGTAACTAACATCCACTTGAATTGTTGCCAAACACGTTTGAAAATAAGTGGGAACTTCAAGTAAATGAAATCGAAAAAAAAAGTCAGAGATAACGTGAGAAATGTAGCCACTTTAGTCTTTGATGGTTTCAGTGCTGCGTAATCTAACATCTTGACATAATTCTTGCTTCTGGTAGATTTAGTTAATTGAGCACCTACACGACAGGATGCATGATAACAGGAATGTCTGGAATTAGGATAATTAACTAGGAGAGGCGACAGAAGAGAATGCGTGCGTGACTATTTTTCGGTCTAAGCTCGAGTCTAAATTACCAAATCAACTACTGGTGCTCACAGATGAAGGATGAATATAATTTGATTGTATTGCTGCTATTTGATTGAGTCTCTTGGGGGCGATACAGATTAGTTTATAAATGGGTGGATTATTGTTCTCTGGTTCTCTTCAAAGTTCTGTTCCATAGTCCTGTTTCAATCAGTCTCGTTATAAATCCCAAAGACCTTCAGAAATCTCCAGTAGTGTATACCTATTCGCCGGCCACAAGCGTATAGTGAGAATAATAACATGCAATCAGGCCTCCCCAGCCGGATGGATACAAATAATCCTCTTCAAGTCAACCACCGGGGCACACACAACTACTAAGAGAGTAAATTATTGGGATTATTGCCGACTGGAAATAATGTTACGGAAATAATGCCACACAATTAAATTTCTTATTCTTTCTCGGCATTACGGGCACAAGCTGCGCCACGTCAGACTGAGTAACAGAGTGCTAGTATGGGTTCTTGAATTACGGGTTTTGTTATAACGACCGTCCCGTCAAAGGAACAATGCTCCAAAAGGTATATAGCAGCCCGAGGGTCTTGGCCCATGATAGGTGAGTGCAAAAAAACGCGGTCGCATAAATTCAAGCGTCTCAGCCTCCCATTTGATATTAATTTATTGAAGCAGTGCGTTTTTTCCCCGTGTGCTGTGGTGCGCTTGCAGTTTTATATATGCCCTTGCCCACCCCATGTAAGATTCCACCACAACCGAAAAGAGCAGGAACTTGTAGGGGGGGTAGCTGGCTGTAAATTATAACACAACAAGCGGCGTGTTTTTACCGGAAAATTGTTATGGCGTCCATAAAGTCGAGGGAGGAAATCCGGACGCGTATATGGCTGCCGTAAAACTTAATCATTTTCCTTGCGCGTGCAGGTTCCGATTTGAGTGCTTGATACACTCAAATTAGATATTTGTTTGTTTCCGTGAAAATCATCTTTTCTAATAGCTTTTCTTCGAAAGCCTTCGTGCTCAGCTAGTGCTTGGCTGATCACGGAATAAGGCGTTTGGAAATGGAGAAAGAGCCAACAACCCTGTTGTTACTGATTTAGGTCGAAGAACGGGTCGAAGAAAACGGGCTTATGGTTCGAGGATTATATTAATATGCGAGATGAACAAGCAGGTGCGTGACTAGGATGATACCCAGCTGGTGCCCGGACCCGGAAACCACACGCGCTCCTCAAGTTTCCGGAGGAGGTGTCGCACTGTACCGGCATCCTTTTATGGAGCTAATTGATTCCTTGTACGCCCTCTCAATACCAACTCATAAGGGCTGGGGCACATGCCGGGGTATTTTTTTTTGCTACACAAACCGCCACGTAACCACCATGATTGCCACAATTATGGTAATTTACCTGCCCGTCAACTTAGCACTGAATCGACAGAATTTGATGTCCGCTTTGCTGTTCCAGGACCTTTGCTGTTCCAGGACCTTTCTGTCTGATCGAAGTTGCAAGACAAGGTATCAGTTATCCCAAAGGTTGTCCTTGTCAGTGGAGTCGAGGTTGCTATTGAACATTACAAAGTTTTTTGATAATGATATTTACGTCGATGACATGCGGTCTGGTCAGTTGAACTTTCTCACGAGGAGTGAACCGCTAGAGAAATTCGTACAAAAGATAGCTTCTTTTTGCGACTGAGCTCCCCAAAGTTCCTTTAGACTTCAAGAGTTTCCCGAGTTCCTCCGGCGGAGTGCCCGATGGGCTATTACCTTATTTCATTTCACTGGTAACGTTGCAAACTACTGGTTAGTGACTGATATCCGGCCAGCTGAGCTTACCTAAATGTACAAAGCATCAGTCTGATTTTGGTATCTACTTTGGAACTTCCAGCGTTGGAGGAAAATGTTTTATGTTACTTTATAATGCGTTTTGCGACCTTCGCACCTGCTCACAAATAGAAACTCAATTTCTCATTTTCGATTCCTAATAAACAACGGCACAGTATGCAAAAATCCAATTTCCCTTTCACCCTACTGACGCGAAAAAGAAAAGGCGCCCTGGGGGTCAGCGTGCCAACCCGAAGCCGCTACGACTCCATTACCATGCATAATACCACTTATATTATGCATATTATTGACTTTCTCCGCACCAAACAGGTAGACGCACATTAATCTTGTTTTATAACAAAATTGACCGTGAACAGGCGAATGTTCACCTTCAACTTGATACGCGGCGGAAAAATCGCGAGTTTCAAAATAGAATACTCGCTTGATATCTCCCATAATAATTTATTTATATCTGTCTAATCGCTGCACCAGTTGAATACGTCAAGATATTTTCGTAATACAAATGATAATGGCTGTGTGCAAGCAAGACGAAAATAAACTCAATTTACCGCAAGGCTAAGCTCGAAAATAATTCAGTCACCTTCCGAGAGTATCAAAAAAAGACATCTCTTTACCGCACGTTTACTACAACTGAAGGCTGTTTTGTACCAAAAAAAATTTATCGTGATGTTATGCACCACTGCGTTCTCTTTTATGGGCTTTAGATTGAAACGCAAAGTTAAAGGTAGCCGCGTGGAGATTTTGTTCGTGAAATAATTTCTGCCTTTATTATCGAGCTTCAAGCGCAGTACAAAGTGAAAATTGGAGTGTGATCTCATTTTGGAAATATGTATAGGTATGGTCATTAAAGTACCATTAAAAGGGTATGTGCACACAAAGAAGCGTTTGATTGCCTTATGCCCATTGCTCACGATGAAAAACTGGTGTACAGTGTTGAAATCAATGATTAAATTTTAATGACGCTTGATGATGACACTGATGAATTTCGTTCCGCTATGCACCCAGATTTTCTTTTGTATCTGTAGAAGAAATCACCATTCGTTCTATGCAGCAACAACAATAAACAAAGCCAGCCGGAACAGGTAAGATTCGATTAGTGAAAAAACGAACTCGGTTGTTGAACTATTCGGAAGATTGCGAAGATTTTTCTGGGATATCCGTTGGGAGACTCCGACTCGGGGATAAGCCACAAACCCGTACAATTGGCGGAGGATCCGTTCGATAGTTTGCCGTATTCATTAGCGCAACTGCTGCATTTTTTAGAGCTCTCAATTGGACGAAACTTTGGCGCCATTAATATTTGTTGTTCGAAATTGTTTATAGTTGATCGATCGTCCTCAAATGCAACAGGTGTAGAGCCAAAATAGATAAGATCTGAGTAGTGGAAAAATGAGCTCGATATTGTAACAAGCTTAAAGGATGTAGAAGATTCAACGTTGCCGAAAAGCTACCCAGAATTTTCTTTTGAAAAACCACGAAAAAAAAGCGGCCATAAATAGCCGCCGCATGACAAGGCTTAAAAAACGCTGGAAGCATTTGTATTTGATTAAGTAATTTTTCAAATGATCATTTTATTATAATGAGAAAATGAAAATGTTTTCAGAAATTCAAATTAAATTCTTGCAGCCCTGTTTCATAAGCGTCGGGGTTTCAAATTAAGGTGTGATGATTAAAACAAAACAAGGCGCTGTATGCCGGTGCTTCACCGCCTCCTTTTGCCCTAATTACCTGCTTTCTTTCCCCAAATTGCTGCGCCATTAGGGATTTCCGCCCATCCACCGGCGGCGGTAATTCGTTCCTTTGTTTTGGCGAAACTCCTTTTTTTCCATTTGTACGCGTGTATAAATGGGCATTATTCGGCGTTTCTGCCTCAAAATGTGTATTATTAAAATCAGATCTACATCACGCTCGATAGGAACAGGTGATTTGCAAATTGCTTTGCAATTTAGGATATTAGTTCGACTTACCAGACTTCAAGTAACTGATACGCACCAATGTACATTCTGCTGACACTTGTTTTTTTCGCGAAGTCGTAAGAAACTAGGAGTACGTGTATTTTTGACTAAGATACTAGTTCACGTGAAAAACAATATTTCTTATAGTGTGGCCGAGAAATAAGCGGAGGAAAAAACCTGAAGTGTGCGAAGTCATTTCATTACCTCAAATGAAGTTTATTTTTCAAAATTTGTAGCCTTTTTCGACCTAAGCTTAGCTTTTTTGAGAATCAGCTAATTAGAAAAAGTTATTGATTACTACACCATCTTCCTTCTCAAAGAAAAGGAAAAATCAAGATCACTCACATTCAATACCCTGATCTCGGTTTTTCTAGTTTTTCCAACTCTTTACTGTACTTGTCGCGATTCTCACATTTCAAGTTACACGATATTTCTGAATTCTTCTGGACGTTATCACCACTATAAAGTACAGGGTGTTCACGTATAAATTATACCCTCCCTTGGAGACTTCTTTTCTAACATAACTTTCAAAAGAAAAAATGATTCTTACATGATTTTTTCTGTAGGTTTCAAATCTGTCCACTGAAATATCGAACACTTTTCTACAATTGGACACCCTGTATTTTGATATGAGAATCGATTCCGCTTTTTATCCTGAATATAAATATATCAAACTTGATTTGATAGGTTGATAAAAAAACACAATTATGAAGGAATTTGTCCAAAGTTGAAAAAAAATTGCTACAATTTTGAAAATATCTGAAAAATGATTTTCTTTCGAGTTTGTAGAGTTGAGTTGGGTGAAAGTTCAAACTATGATCATATCCATTTACCAAAATTATGAAAAATTCATCAAGCTAATCAAGGAAAAAAAAACATTTTTTGATATTTTTCAAAATTTCATCAATTTCTCACAAATGTTCCTCTGATTATTCTATCAAGTGTGATATACATAATATTTATAATGAGGATGAAAAGCGGACTCGATTCTCATATTATATTGCGATACAGGATACAGAGTATCCAATTTGACCAAAATTTTCGATGTTGCACCGCCTATAAGTGATATACCACAGAAAATTGTGTGGACAGATTCGAACCCTACGCAGAAAATTATATGAGAATCGATTTCCATTTCGTTTATTCATCTCCAAGGGAAAGTCTCCAGAGCGCGGTATAATTATACGTGAACAACCCTGTACAATATACACCAAAAATTCAAAATGCCGGACCATAACCTGTTACTTCATTAATCACGGTCCTAATCGATAACCAACTTTTGCGATTCCCCTTGCCCATTTTTCATGATTTACTCAACATAGTTTTGCACGGCTGTACAAACTGTACGGTTGAAACGTTCAACCGGGTTGGCTTGTGGTATATAATTGGCAGTGCATCATATCCTTGTACGATAAAATTCCTACACAAATTTTGAAAATCGCCCAAAATAAAGAGCCGTTATCCAACAAAATGAATTGCGGCACACCATATACCACACAACTTCGTTTTCTAAGAACTGGATTATGGTAGACGAGATAGCTTCCCGAAGTGGACAAATTACCATATAATATTTAGTATACAGGTCAAACACAAATAAACGATAAGCATACCCCCTACTTGATCTTGGCAAAGGCCCATAATCGTTCCCTGGTTTCCCATTAACCCCATTGGCGCAAAGTTCAGTGATTTCTGTGCAGTACAGCTTTCACAAACTCTGAAGTATTGCATAATATCATGGCGCATCTTTGGCCAATAATATTGTACCGAAAAGCGTGATAAGGTTTTCAAGAACCCGAAATGCGATGCCATGGGAACGTCGTGACATTGATATAAGACCAGTCGGCGTTGACTTTTAGGGACCAATAATTTCCATTTCGAGATGTAAGTGGAAAGAGGTAATTTCGACGGGAGAGACGTATAGAACGCGATTGTTTTGAACTTGGCACTGTGGATAACTGCACAGAGAATTTTTGATATTTGCCTTTAGTCTGGTATACAGAGGATCCAAATCATCGGAATTGAACTCCACAGGAGTTTTATTCGACTCGATTTTAGGAACTTCGGTGATTGAGAAGAAGGGATTGCTAGACATTCAATATTTTGAAGAAAACTTTCTTTGATATCAAAAAACAATTTTTTATAAGAAATATGTGACATGGTGGAGGTGACCCTGTATACGACATGGTTTGGACCATTTTTCTTTCTGGGGTGATTTAGAATTTTACAGGCAAAATGCTGTATAGAAATCACTCTAAATTTTGTAGTTGGAGCCAGCCAACAAGCAGCTGAACAGCTGAAGCCAAAGCAATTTTTGTCAGCTTATTTGTGGAAATAACATGTAGGTGCTATGGATGTTGACAATATAATCCCCTTCGGCACCTACTAGTTCACCACTGAATATTTTGGAAAATGGAAGTATTTTGTTCACACTATTCGGCTATTCGTACTATTTCTGTAGACTCACCTGAATCTCAGTTATTACCGCTACCGATTTGCCGTAGAGACCTGACCTTCGAAATGTCCTTAATGCTACCGTAGACAGGATGTGGCATGTTTTTTTTCCAAATGAAACACCTGTATTTTATTTGGTCACTCGATGCAGCTCTTCTTCTGACTACAAATATATAATATGGCACTTATAAGTTATTGACACAAATGAGCTGTCAAAATATTGACAAAATCACTTTATACATGTTTCATAGTTAGGTGACCCAGATGGCCTTGGTTCCAACTGTCAACTTCAAAATACAGTGATTTTTACGTCATATTATCTGTAGAACTCTACCTACTCAGAAGAATGGCACAAATCGTGGCGTATACAGGGTGTTACATTAGTTTCTAATTATTTCATTTTTGAGAAAAAATGGATTAGGAATTGTATTTTACAGCGCAGTTCCCCCAAAACAGCTGATTTGAGGCAAGACAGAGCAACGTTAAGAAATGAACGGTGGAGAATTATTTTAATTCCAATTTTGTCACTTATTAAATAAAAAATTATGTGCAACCCTGTATTTGGACCATTTTTCTGAACACGTAGAAGTCAACAGACAAATGTTGTGAAAATCACCTTTGATTTCCAATTTTGACAGCTGAAACCAAAGCCACCTGACGAAATGTGGAAATATGATGACAGTTGACCTATGGAATAGCCTGTAAGAATCAAATATATTTGTAATGAAAAAAAGCAGCATCGAGATAGGGAATACAGGGTGTTCTATTTGGAGAGAGGATGTTACATGTCATATCTGTATGATATTAGCTTTGACGTGATTTCTGGATTTGACGTTACACATTTTGCGTAGGTGCTGAAGTAGGATTCTGGATTGACGGGTATACTTCACGATTTTTCCAGCAATTTAAAAAGTGGCACAATGAAATGTTATCGTGGAGCTCAATTCATTAACATAATATTGAAGCCCTTATTACCTATGTTGAATTCTTTTGATAAAATAAGGTAGTAATCACAGATCAGTATCCGCATCACACAGGCGCAGAGAGTGTTGATTGAGAACATGTCAGGACAGGTAAGGTCAGGTAATATCAGGTCATGTCAGATCAGGTCAGGTCGTCATGGTTCCTGCGTGACGACGTCCAGCTTACAAAGCTAAGCAGAGAGAGAAGTTGGCAAGCGACTCACTGTCCAAAACATAGTGAGTCAGCGTGGACCACAATGGCCAACTTTCTCAGAGTGACAATGAAGACGCGAGGCGAAGCCAAAAAGAGACGAGAAAAGGACTAGAGTAGACAGCTAAACTAGCCGCCCCCCCGAAGCAATGTTAACGCGGTCCCAGGGGGCGGGATAACCACTAGGTCTCTGGAGGGGTTTTAGCCGGTTTTGCACCCGGCACGAATCAATCCATCGCCGGGTGTCAAGCGATTTCTCCTCCGCCTCTTGCAGAAAGCAAGGTGAGCGAAAAAAGAAGGTAAGATCAGGCAAGGCCAGGGAAGGTGATGTCAGGTAAGGTCAGGTAGGGTCAGGTCAGGTGAGATCAGGTAAGGTCAGGTCAGATCACCAACTGGCGGACTGTCCTGTCCTCAAGTGCGTGTGTTATGTGAACATTGTGAACATTTGAACCTCCTGTCTTTCTGGAAACGATTGTACGACTTCCTTGAAGTTTTCATTTGCAAAAAAACAAATTTTCAATATTTACTAGTACTTCTTTGAATCATTCAAACGAGCCTAGGCCTAAAAGGAAAAAATCAATATTGCGGCCACCTTAGAGTGATCGCATCACACCGGCGCGCTCAGTGTGCTATGCGAACACTTCGATCTATCTTTCGGGAGACGATTGCGTTTGAATTTATCCCCGGCTGACCCCCACTGACATTAAAATGGGAATTAATATCACATAAAATACTCTGACATCCTGTTTTAATACTTTGCTCCACGCTTCTGCTTTACGCGGGGCTACTTGTCTTGCACACAGCCCATATTTAGATATTATTACGCTACAAAACCAAAACAAAAGCGAGCATTATTGTTAATCACCAGTTTATAAACTGTCAGTGTATAAAACATCAAATGCATTTTATTACTCAACAGCACCTTGCATTGTTGTTTTTCGGCTGCAACTTTCTTTAATTACGACAATTATTACGTTCTTTCTCAAGCCAACCTCAATTAAAAGCGACCTTCTCGCACTCTAAAAAGCGCGTCCAAATCAAAACCACACGAAATGTAAGTACCTACGCAAGGACAATCAAGTGCGCTGTGAAAAAAGCAAAAATCGTTTTCCCGCACTCAAGCGAGTTCAGCTGTACGCTTCGTATAGTTGGTCGAAATAAAACCGAAGCGGTTTTCGGGTTTCAGCAGTAAACAGGAGCTTTTATATACGTGTACACCTTCAGCTCAGTGTTGCCAGATCAGGGAATTTTTCCCTAGTTCTAGGTACTTTTTGTTCATCTAGGGAAAAAGGGATTTTTTTTAAATTTCTAGGGATTTTCTACCCTTTTGTCTGAATCTGCATTTTTCTCAATTCTCAACCTTTTTTTTTCAAATTTCAATAAATTTTCAAGTACAGTTGAAATTATGGTGTTGGGATATTACTAAATCGGATGATTTTTTCACATGGTAAGATCTGAAAAGAGTACGTCGGATACACTGCAATTAAATAAAGTATAGGTAGGTATTTAAATGTTATCTCACATACTTAATAAAATAGGTAAGTATTTTTTTTTCTTCTGCATTGGCCTAAGCAACTCGCAACAGCCAGTTGGGTAGGTACCTACTGTTCATTTGATGTAATGAAAAAAATGTTAAGTTACTTAAATGTACAAATCGTGAATTAAAAAAAAGACCAAACCAAAAATTGAAATTACTTGAGGTTAAAAAGAAATTGGGGATGGTTTATCCCTAGTTTTTCCCTAAATCCGGAAAAAAATTCGCCTGCGGCGCCCCGGACCCCCCCCTCCCCCACAAATCCGTTCATTCCTACTTTATCGACTCAGGGGATTCTAGGGATTTTTGAAGTGGAATTCTAGGGACCAGAAAAAATTTCATCTGGCAACACTGCTTCAGCTTCGAGTGCAAACTTCTGTTCTGCAGTGACTGAAACGAATCAACGCACCTGGATGGGAAATGGGAATGGGTCTGCCAAGGAGCCCAGAGAGCACATCACGTGTTGTTGTTTACCATAATTGTTTTTTTTTTTGCTTTTGGCACTTGCTATTGCTGTTGATTTATCAGAGTCCTTGCGTGTTCTTTTTAATATGAAAAGTCCGAAATAGCTTTCTAGGGATCGGAATAAATAAGTATTTTTATTTTGTACGTACGTACGGATCTAGTTCACGCCGGGTCAGTTTTTTTACGGCATCATGCACTAGTTTGAAAATTTTTCCATGCAACCGAAATATCATGAAGCAATGAATTACCGTGATGTTTACGCTCGAAAGGCGCACTTTAGGCATGCCAATTACGCTCAAAGGAAAAACTTTCGTTAGTTGAGTAACAAGCGAACATTTATTGCATGGAGACCGATTTTTTTTTTGCCGTTGCCACAAACCGGAAAAATGGCACTTGGAAATTGGTGCCGCAGTTCCAGTTTGATTATCCATGGCAAATTCTGAACTTGGCCGCGGCAGATGTTAATTAAATATGAATATAGTTATTCATTCCAATGCTATGCATACCTATTGAAAATGATACGTAATTAGATCATTATGTTGTCGTATTGGAACCGTTACATCGTTAATCAAGCTGGAGTAGAGCTTCGGTATTTTTTCTGGAATGTCTTAATTGCTGAAGGGGTTAGTGGGTAGTGATCACGTTTTATGGAACAAAACTGAGGGTAGGTTAATAGGTATATGGGTATTGCCACCACCGAGGGGTTAAAATTATACCTATCTGTTTAATACACCTTGTCATTACTTCCGTCCTCCTGGTGCAGAATATTACGGAAATGCTAGAGACGCAACCGACAGGAAATTAAATATTCATTACGCAAAGTGTCGTATTTCAATTACTCAACCGCTGACCATCAAGGTGGAACTCCAGCAACACCTTTCCATACACCAAGTCATCGTGATCAGTGGGATCCAATTAAAATATCGATGCGAAACTGGTGCACTTGAAATTGCGATTTCTGTCCCGTTATACGATTCGTTACTTGGGCAATCATTATTTCAGCACTGGAAATCATTCAGTGTCAACACTGCATATTTCAATTCAATTACGACGCACAAGAAATGGTATATCGGTAATTTACGACAACAGGTTTGCCCGACCGAGACTCGGGTAATACGCAAGAAAAAGACAAAGAAAAATTGGTTGGCAAGCCGTAACTATAATGCTGAAGAATTGTTGGAGAATAAAAAGCAAATTGTTCGATATTAAACTTGGTGGCATTATCGATAATGAGTACGGGTAAGCTGTGGTACAAATCGAATGACTTCAAAGAGCCAATTATGTAGCATTACGTATTTATTATTTAATCTGGCGAAGCCAATTTGCTGTGTTTCAGTTTCATGGAATGAACTCGGAAAAGCTGTCTTCCAAGTTCAGCCTTTAACATCATTTCGAGTACCAAGTTCGATTTCAGAAATCTATAAAATACGTCAAAATTTAGGTCAGTATGGAAAACTGAAGAAAATAACCCCATCGAAATAAGCAAGTAAGTTAATAAATCTTGATTAATGGAGATTACGTATCAAACCTCTACAACCAGCTGTTCTTTTTAATTGTACTCAGCACATGTCTTTAGTGGATCAAATTAAAATTACTTCGCACCTTGATTGAAGAAATAATCCGTTCAAGAAAACGTTGCAATGGTACCGTGACGCGGCAATATTCAAGAGATGATAGCTCTCCACATTCCTACTGGATAATGTGAATTTTTGGTTCTCACACCGCCAAGAAAGTTACGTATCGTGCACCTACAACACGTGCCATCCGCACCAAGAGAGATGATAGCTATTATGGGCCCACCAGCTGACGGATCTGCACGATGTACGTCACGGTGCCATTCATAAAACCCAGCTGCGCCATCCCCGTACGCCGTACTTTGAGCAAATACGAAAGAAAACGCATATCGGGAACGCGGGCCACAAAGAAAACTAATCCGACAGATCGAAGCCCTAAAGTGGGACAGCAAAGCGCACCTTTCATACAGGTCAACAGATCCCAGAGCCGGCGTATTTTTATCTGCGAGCTATCATATAAGCATGAATGATGAAACAGTGACAATATTGACTCGAAAAAAAAATCAACCGTTTTCACCGTGACATGTTTATCGTGGATTAGCACTTCTCGCGGGGCCCGCATACTACCCCGGGCCTTATATCCGAAAACGAGGGTGTCACTTTCTGATGAACTAAATCCGAAGCCATAAATTAGCAAGTATAATGACAAGAGGGAGCTACTCCGCTGGAATTAGATCCAATAAGCAGGCCGACCCTAATTTTGGAACGCGTCTAAATTAGGTTTAATTCGTATTGTTGGATGTTTGTCTATTTGAAAAAGTTGAGGTTCCGATTTCGATTCTATAGTTTATTATTTAGGGATTAAAGGTTGATGGGTCAAACGTTTGAGAGGAATTATCCCCGACTGTGTGCTACAAAATGTTTCGTAAAGCTCTTCTGTTGAATTGTTTCAGCTTTTTAAAACAAAGTAATCAAAAATTTGTTGAAATTTCTACCAGCAATGCGTTAAATATCAATCCTTGTATCTTTCTTCAAATTCAGAGCTTTTGGTGCGGCGGTAAAACATGTCAACATGTCATGAAACAACAAAAATCTAGCAGTTTGTTACCTATTCAATTGTTCATATTATCTCCATGGTTTAGGGTTTAGGTAGCTGTGCACAGAAGATGATGTCAATGTTAAGGGCTAGGGCTACAGGAGCACCGTTGGCGCATCCACCATTCAAGCAGTTTTTTTTTTCTCGTTCCTACGCGACTATTGAAGTCATCATCTTGCGAAGAATATCTCTATAAATACGACAATTTCCATTATGAGTTGCTTTGGAAGCAATATTCAGTCATTCATCAGTCAATCCAGAGGTCCAAATTGATGTCACATTTCCCATTTCACATTTCAAGTAGAAATTTTGCTGGTCGCATCATGCACAATGTTTACGGAATGCCAGGACAAAGATTTCAACGTGCGGTAAGCACTGAAACCCTGACAAATGGTGGATGCGCCAGTAGATGTGATTTTCTCCGAAAATGAGCCATTTATTCGCCTGTAAGCAAGATTTTCAAGGTTTCCAAGATTAATCAAGCACTCACTCGACAGAATGTCAATTTATAACAATAAAACAGTAGACATGCTGAGACTGCTTTCGTTACCATGGTTACATGCTTGGTTGACATGACTACATGCTCGGTTGCCATGGTTATCTCAAAATGTTTGAGGCATTACTGAAACTGTCACCTTGACACTGCGGGCGCAGTATGACGATTTTTTCAGAAAAACAATCTAGGTACCTACCTATATTTATTTGAACTTGCATCAGTTTGGGAGTGAAACGTTATATTGTTTCCCGAAAGAAGTGTGCGGTCAGCTTTCCGTAATCAAGTTTTCCGTTTTTAGAAAAAAGCACCCAAAAGCCGATTCTCGTCAACAGGGGTGGCGTCAAAAAACTAATATGTGAATACGAGCCCCGCCTCACATCAGTTGGCCCAGATGCGAAGACTTCACTTTTCTTGTCTAAATAAATACAGGGAGCCCCGGAGTTCAAGTGTGGAAACTTGTCAATCGATGAAGAATGAAAAAATAAGTATAGACCGATCAAAAAAAAAATCGGGAAAGTAAAATATCGGATATACAGCCCTTCGAATTTGGGTTAGAAAATCCATTTTTTATCATAACTTTGAAACTGCTCCACCGATTTTGCTCAACTCAAGAAGAGACGTTCCTGACATAACCAACTATGCCTATAGCAACCGAGTTAGCTGGGAAAAAACCATTTGGGGAGAGGGTGCCATTTCATCACCAACTTCTCTACTGCGCAGGCGCTGGAGATTCAGTCCCAGAATATGTTCAAAGGTATTAACCTGTAGTGAACATGAACAAAAAACAATATTCCAAAATATATCAACATTTCCATCATTAATTTCCTAGAAATTACCTACACTTTTACTGATGGGCCAACTGATGTGGGACGGGGCTCGTAATATGTATAATATGTGTATCGATGTATGTTATGTATGTTATTTACGACTAACTAGTAATCATTGCAGTTTTACAAAGGTATAGGTAGATATAACTTTCAAATACCTACTTCTTATCATTCGTTTGTAAAAATATTTTTGCAACTAAGTAAGGTAATTATTAATCATTATCACTAGCTTGAGATAACTCTTAAGGACTTGATGAAGGACTGTAATATTTGTCATTTTCGCCTATTGTACGAAATTTTGACTAACCAGTATTTGATCTGTCAGTATTTAGGAACCAGCCTATATATAATTTTTCGAAGGTGATAATGGTCAATCGGTGAGTATATGGAAAATTGAGCCATCTAGAGCCGCGATATCTAAAGGTTTTTATACAGTTACGGTAACCATCGGAAGAAAATTTGAAAGGCTATTGAAATTCCACAGAATAGCCATAAGTGATGCCCAATTATGTTGATAGATAGATAGATAGATAAATAATAGACAGATAGAAGGTTTATTCTTTTTTAAACGTTGGGAATAATAAACCTGCCTTGTCTTCAATGACCCAAAAAAAAATTTTTTTTATTTAAATCACAAATAAAGGGCAGAAATCTACAAAAAATAGGTTCAATACTTCAATAGTTTCCGGCAGCGATTTCACAGTGTATAAAATCTAAATAACAAGAAGTATCATAATCGGGGTGTTTCACCGCACCAAATCGAATAATACCACAAAAGAATAAGAATGAGAATAAAAAATTAATAAGAAGAATAATAAGAATAAACCCACAAAATATCAATCGAGTCCATTTGGTCGTTCTGAAGATACGGTTCAACAAAAAATTCGTAACTTCGAAAAGAAGAGCGTTAGAAAAATTTCTTAGATCCTGTTTCGTCCAGAAAAACTGGACCTACTCTTAGGATTATGTCGATTTGGTGGTGGAACACCTTGTATAAGTATAATGTTGCCGCTATTGCTGTGGAGCAGGTCAAAATAAAATCAAGGTATAAGTGAAATAATATTAACGATAACAATTAAACCATAACATACACCACATTATGAAAATTGAGAAAATTTAGGGAAATCTAGCTGATCAAAAAAATGTCTAGGTTCAAATTGCTGGATCAAGTATTTCACACAGAAATCAACGCTCCGACAACGTCCCCCAAGACGTACAGCAGAGTGTTATTATTATTGTCAAGAAGTTATCATTGAATGAACTGGAGCTTGGGAATAGATAATCACTTGGTTAGTGTTAGTGACGATTCAAAGGCCCGTATTCATATCCCACTTTTAAGCCACATTTAGCATGCCTCTAACTAAAAGCGCTCGGCTACCTGATAATAGCGGTCGTATTCATAGACCACCTTTTACGTCCTATTAGGGCACATTTAACTAAAGAGGGTGTTGATGCGGCAACACTGTAAAATGTACTCAAAATTACTTTCCAGCTGGGTGCGAAATGCAGCAAAATGGCAGATTCTGTCGTTTTGTTGACATAGGTGACAATTGACAGAACGAAGTTCGGGTTTAACCTATAATTTGACTCGAGTTCTGTGGTTCAGTGCCTCTGGTTCAGTGCTGGTTTTGTGACTTTTGTGGCAGTTGTGTAATCTACTAATCTAGCTCTTGCATGTAAAAATTGTAAAATGAGTGATCGCAAACGCGCTGAAAACTTCACTGAGGAAGAAAAATTCCAAATATTGCACTTTATATCAGAAAACAAGGCCGTCATGGAGGATAAATCGAGCAACGCCAAGATGACGGTCTTGAAACGAAAAAAATGGGAAGAGTTGGCCACGAGGTTAGCAGTTGCAGGGCGGACGATGAGAACATGGACAGATTTAAGGAGCGCCTATCAAAGGTAGAAGGTTGTAGCAAAGAAAAATGTAGCCGCTGACAAACGAATGGGTTCAGGAACAGGGGGCGGTCCACGCAATCAGAGGGCCACCGAACTTGATTTTCTCATACAGTCTATCACACCCGAAGACTTCGAGGAGGACACCAACCGTGCGGATAGCGATGGTGTGGTAAGTCTGCGACAATATTTTCCACTCCGCAACCCGATATTGATGTACTCTAATTTATAGCGAGAACTTGCAACAGCCTCTCCGATACCCGCATCAGCCGCTCCAGGATTTTCAGATTCTTCAGCGATAACATCTGATGCTGAAAGTCAAGTCGAACTGGATGCATCAACTGGGTGAGTTTCTAGAAGAGAATGAAACTTTCTTGATAAGTTGAAGTGACCGCTGGTTCATGTTTAAAATATTGTTTTGATTTTAGTGAAATGCGTATGGTTGAACAGAGCAGAACGCAATCTCAGGAACAAGGACCAAGGCAACGCCAGGTAATGATTCCTTCTTCATCAAATGCAACCTCAAGGACAGGTACTACTTCAATCAGAAGCAGAGGTGAAAAAAGGAAATCAGAACTCACGATGTATGAGAAGGAAGTGCTGAAGTTGCAAGAAAAGAAATTCAACCAGTCGATGCATCTAGAACGTGAACAGCATTCATTGAAAATGGAAATCTTAAGAATGGAGTTGGAGGAGAAGAAAATCAGACTGGAACAGGCAAAGCAAAACATTGTTTGAAACGGTTGTTGTCTTCATTTTCCTGGCCAAGCTACATTATTCTTTGCTACAATATTTCCACCTTGTAGTAATATATACTCAATTTCTGTCCATGTTTTTGTATGTGGATACTATACTATCATTACTTTTCATGTAATCTAATGAATTATTTAATTTATTTGAATTATTTAACTATGTTAAAATTGAAGTACCTGCAATGTTGATTGTGATAGTTTATGTCATGAATGTTTATGTTGAAGTTATCAGTTTATTATGAGTAATTGAGGAAGAAATATATATTTTGATTTATTTACTTTATAAATTATTATGTACCAATGAAGTTCTTTCAACTTATTTGAATTCAAATATTTCATAATTTCATTAGGTACTTACTACTTACTTGTAATTTGTTTAGGTGATGTTTTCATTATTAAAAAAGTACAAGTTTGATTTGTTTTTGTTTTTTATTATATTAAGTATACCTATGGTCTATTATAAAAATGTCGTCTGATAAATTGTTGCCGAAAAACATTGCCAATTTGTTGACCATTTTGATTTGGAATGTCTGCTCTGTTTTGTGGTTCATCAATCTCATCTTCGTCATCTGAATCATCTGGAGTATCAAATAATTATTATTGTTATTGCAAGAGGAAAAGCTCAAACTCACCATAATCATCATCTTCTCCAAATTCTTTTCTAATATTATATAAAACAGCCATTGCAATGATTGCAGTTTTGGCTGTTGGCAAAGATAATTGTATTCCATTTTTGAGGGCCCGGAACATGCCCTTCCACTCGCCAAAGCAACGTTCCACAGACAATCGTGTTCTTATCTGGGCTGCGTTATAAGCCTCTTCACTTTGATCATGTGGGTTTAGTAACGGTGTTAGCAAGTAGGGCTTACAAGGATATCCCGAGTCACCCAACAGGATACCCCTTTTTTGTCCAGCCTGTAAATAAGTAAATTATGGTTATATTGAGTATCTTTTACCAATATATAAAATGAAAGAAATGCAAAATAATAACCTCAAATTCTCTTTTAAGACGGCATGTGTCCCAAATCCTGGCGTCATGCGTGCTCCCTCTCCATCTCGCCACAATATCAGTTATGCACCTATTGGCATCACAAACTACTTGTACATTCAAGGAATAAAAGCCTTTTCGATTTATGTATAGTTGGGCTTGCTCTTGTCCGGGACACTTAATGGCCACATGTGTGCAGTCGATGCAGCCAACAACAGTTGGAAAATGAGCGAGATCATAAAATTCCTGCTGCACTCTCTCTGTATCTCTTGGAAATTTTATGAACTGGGGAAGAAGTCTTGCAACGGCCTCCGAAACCCTCTGTACAATTCTTGAGACGGTAGGCTGCGACAGTCCGTGTAAATCTCCTAAAAATTGATTGCATTGTTGAAATTGGCAAATCAAAAGTAGGTTAACGAACATTTTACCTAATTCTGTTTGATAACATCCCTTGGCGAAAAATCGAAGAGACACCAGGAATTGCAATGCTGGTGGGCAATCTAAATTTCTGGATGGCTGAATTAATCGATCTTGTATTAAGCCGATCACATATCGAGCACACACCTTAGATAGCCGATATCTGTTTCGGAATTCTTTATCACTCAATGATTCGAAAGGGTCTATGCGGTTTCGAAAAACCCGCACCCCACGCATACGAACATTGCGCACCTCCCGCACTTCAGCAGCATGCTCGATTTCTTCTATTAAATCCATATTTTATACACACTTCTCAAGAACTCAACTTATGACACAGTCTGATGTATACCAGTTTGTAGGTTAAATGGAATCAAAACACGCAGGGTGGCACATTTCGATCACATCTAACTTGACGCATGCGTGAAACCATCCATAGCCGCCTAAAGACGCGTAAAACAGACGTATGAATAGGCGCGTCTCTAAATATCCCCTTTTAGAAGGACTTTAGAGACGCCTATTTAAAGCGATGATAAAGGCGCGCTAAAAGCGGGTATGAATAGGAAAATGTTAGAGGCGCATCTTTAGAACCGCTTTTAACACTAAAAGGGGGATATGAATACGGGCCAAAGTCTCTAGTTAAAAAATGAACGTTTTATTCCAATTCTGAAGTAAGTCAGAGTGAGACCGCGAGAGGGCGGCCTGACTTCTAACTCACCGCTTCGGTCAATGCCAGTCCAAGTGAGCACAAAGGATAAATACTCAACTCAGTTTTATCAAGCACGAAGCAGTCGGATTTAGCCGAAGCAGTGAGATCCAGACTTAAACCACAGCCTGCCTGCTGCGTGTTTCCCGCTAAATCTGATTGCCTTGTGCTTACCGCCTGTCATGGGCCGGAAGTTGTCTTCTCATGATGACAATTCTCAAATTTATCTTGGTGTTCAAGATCTAGAGGGTGGGCCGCCTATGGAGATCTCTTCGTTCAACGTCCTAGAAACGTTGAAGATGGGTTTAAAACTTGAACAAACTTTGAAAAACTTTTACAAGTCGTTTTGGCGTTTAATGTAATCACTACACTACCAGTATTATAACCATTTGTTCGAAAACGGTCTAGCGGCATGGACGCCGGCAAGTTATCTTTCTTTTTCAGATTTTCTTCGCCAATGGATTTTACAAAATAAAATCGATTTCGGATTCGACGTTGACAAAAAAAAACCTATCCATTGAAATTTTGAACACAGCTTAGCCATTTTCGCAAGAGGTTGATTTCCCGAGAAAAAAGTGTACACAAGAATTCCGACTCCGGAATTCCGAGGATTTCCGGTGACTTCCGCAAATTCCGGTGATTTTCAAAAGAATTCCGGTGACTTCCGAAAGATTCCCGGGAATTCCGGTGATTTCGGAAAGACATCCGGGAATTCCCGTGATTTCTAAAAGATCTTCGGGAGCTTCGGTGATGTGATTTCCGCGAAAGAACTCCGAGAATTCCGGTGATTTCCGAAAGATTTCCGGTGATTTCCGAATAACTTCTGGGAATTCCGGTGATTTCCGAAAAAATTCCGGGTTTCTAAATGAAATGTACACCACACATTCCGGGGAAATCAACCCCTCGCATTTTCGTGATGCCTATTGCAGATTGAAGAATTGAAAAATACCGCAAAACCGCCAAGTTTGAACAATTACAAAAATTAAATTTGAAGCCGTTGATTTTTCGACTTTGTAAGCCTTGTTTCGGTCTTATACGTTTTGAAAAGCATTTTTGGCAAACGTATCACAATTCCTCCCAAGACTGAATCTCCAGGTCTCTATTGAATTCAAATGTTTTTCAAGTAGATTCATTTGAACTGATTAAACATTTTTATGAGATACATTTTTTCCGAAATAGACTGTACAATCCAAAAATCATCTCAGTTTTGTGAAATATTCATTGAGGCGGAAAAACAAGGCAGGAAAATGGAGAGCTTCTCCAGCACCTGAAGGCCACTTGACTGTTTTTGAATCCATGGCTTACTAATGAATTTGCGAGTGTTCCGTGCTTGAGTATCTATGCCAAGTTTTATCAAGATCGACTGAGTGGTTTGGAAATTATGTCAAAAACCAAATTGAAAAATTGCACTTTTACAGGCTATAACTTGAACAAAAAAAAAACGAAATTAGATATGTCATACCTACCTGACCTGACCCAACAATTAATGAAAAGAATCTCACCAAAAAATATTTTTGATTATTTCTGAGTCACCCTGTATGCATAATTGCATATGCACAAATTATGGATCACTCATTCGTCAAAGGCTTAGCAATTAATCAATCTGTCTCGGTCGCTTCGGTAACTTAATTATTACCGAAACACTTTTTCAGTAACTGACTCTATGTTAAGTATATAGGTACTGAAATCACGAAAAAATTACCATCTCAGTAGCTATAAAGATACCGTTATACAGATAAGTAGCAGGTATATATACTTACCGTTCGAATTACACTTATTATTACTTATCTATACAAGTTGATAATTGATGATCAACTAGAGGATAAACTCTATGCTCAGATTGTTGACATATGCAAATGAAAGTAATTACACAGCTTTACGATACTAGACGTGGCTATAGTATTTTTAGACGAGTTTTTCTCCTCTCAAGAAGGCATGACTATAGCTAGCAGGTTCCATTTCAAATGTATATTCAACCCGTTCCAACCGAGATTTAAACCATCTCATTCCCAAGTTCTACCCACCTTAATACTTCACATGAAGATTACTGTAGGATCATCAGCATTAAACTTAATTGAAATTCTGCAGAGTATACGCAAATATTTTGTTCGATGATAATTTCGCAGTGTCGTACCTAAGCTCAAAACAGTTTAGTAAGCTTATGCGAAAAGACACCTGCGTTTACACAGGTAATGCAAATATGGATTACCTACTATGCAGAACGCGGGTTTCTCGCACACGTTTCTTTGCTAAAAAGATTTAATACATTGCATAAACATTGCGCTTTAAACCTGTCCACGTTTCAAGATCTTTAAATCCTGCTGGAACAACATAGTCCGGACGTTATACCTTGCACTTCAACACCAGGCATTGTCATTTTGCATGTCTATTATTGAGACCAGGCTGGACTAATCTGGATGTGGGGACATCGGCGGAAATCGTGCAGACACTTTGGACAGGGTGAAGTAGAAAAAATTCGTTGAAAAATCGTAAATCTTGAACAATAACCAGTGGACGTGTAAATCAGGATAGTGATGACGGATCTCATGCTTATGAAGGTGCTGCATACAGTTTTGAAATATTTTGAGGCGTTTTCGAAATACGCTGGAAGAAGTGAAACTTCTTCATTTTTTTTTCGTATTTCAATAAATCAGTTGTTTCCGGAGATATCGAGCTGCAACTTGATATTCCGACAAGCAATCATGTTTCTAATGAAACGCGATGTGAGGACATCGACAAAGCCTGCTACATTCAAAACTAGGATCTTCAAATTTTTTTTCCTCCATCGTGAGCGCCATCTTCAAATTGCCCTTCGTGGAATTGTTGAAAAAATGACAGGTGACAACTTTGTTGGACACACAAGATCGTTTTATAATGAAAAACTAGGTCCTGAATTGCGCCAATAACCTTTTCGCCGGAGAAACGTTTTCTAGTTGTTTTTTCTTGATTTCTCTCCACTCACGTGACAGTCATGACCAAATGGAACTTTGGATCGATGACATGTTTGCGATATTATAATCGACATTATTTTGTGGAGCCAGTCACTAAATTCCATCATTATCAGCCAAGTGGTATTCTTTTGGCAAACAGTTTAACAAAAAGTTTGCATCGATTTTTGTGGAAAAGGCAAAAACGGCAGTGTCACGTCGCGTCGTTCCGTCAGACCCGATTGATGACAATTTCTTCCAAAAATGCTACTAATTGATACTGAAAGAGTTCGGAGGAATGTGTTCTGTAGTTTAAAGCTGAACCGAAATGGATTGTTCCATCCTAGTTCTGCAGGAGGGACGTCAAAAATTATCCTTATCTTTGAAACGTATTCTGTTGAATATGGCCAGAAACGCTTTAAAGATAAGCTGTAGCAAGATTTTTGACGTCCCTCCTGCAGAACTAGGATGGAACAATCCCATTCAGTTTAGCTTCAAACTATACAGAACGCACATTCCTCCGAACTCTTTCAGTATCAATCGGTAGCATTTTTGGTAACAGATTTTCTCCAATCGGGTTTGAGAAGACGATGTGACCCTGCCGTTTTTGCCTTTTTCACAAAAATCGAAGCAAACTTTTTGTTCAACTGTTTGCTAAAAGAACACCACTTGGCTGATGATTATGAAATTTAATGATTGGCTTCACAAAAAAATGTGGATTATAATATCGCAAACATGTGATCGATCCAAAGTTCCATTTGGTCATGACTGTCACGTGAGTGGAGAGAAATCAAGAAAAAGCAACCTGATAACGTTTCTTCGGCGAAGAGGTCATTAGCGCAATTCAGGACCTGGTTTTCCATTATAAAACGATCGTGTGTGTCCAACAAAGTTATTGTCACCTGTTGTTTTTCCAACAATTCCACGAAGGGCAATTCGAAAATGGCGCTCACGATGAAAAAAAGTTGAAGATCTTAGTTTTGAATCTGACAGGCTTTTCGATGTCCCCACATTGCGGTTCATTAAAAACGTGATTGTCTGTCGAAATATCAAGTTGCAGCTCGATATCTTCAAAAACAAGTGATTTGTTAAAATAAGAAAAGAAATGAAGAAGTTTCACTTCTTTCAGCTAATTTCGGAAACGTCTCAAGATATTTCAAAACTGTTCGCAGCATCTTCATGAGCATGAAATCCGTCATCAATATCCTGATATACATACGTCCATCGGTTATGGTTCAAGACTTACGATTTTTCAACAATTTTTTTTCTACTTCACCCTGTATAAAGTGTCTGTACGATTTGCGCCGATGTCCCCACATCCAGATTGATCCAGGGTGGTCTCAGCAACAGTCATGCAAAGTGACAATACTTGGTATAAAAGTGCAAGGTACCCCTGATTTTTTGCCTTTGAAGTCCGGACTAGCAGCAGAATTATTTGGTATAAGGAGCAGCTCGAGGGCTTTAAGGAGCAGCTCGAGGAGCAGTCAGCATAAGCGACGGCGATATACTAGAGACTTCAACGCACGATCACGTACCGGACTTCCGCTTCTCCGGCAGCACCAAGCTCTTGGTCCTCTTAACGCGCAGCGACCTCCTCCGTATCGACCTCAAGAACGACTCCGGCATCCTCTGGAACGCCTTGTGGCTCGGCGTGTCCTGGTGGTGGTGGTGCGACTTCCTGTCGCCGGGCATCAGCCAGTTCTTGACGGCCGTCATCGAAAGTCCCCGCGACTTTTTCGGCGTCGGCGCCGGTTCGTTAATATTCTTAAAATCCACCATCGTTGCACCGAGTAAACAGTACAGCAGTAATCCAAAAAACAAAAACTTCACTTGCGCTCACGAAAAAACCAACACTGTTGTTGTTAAACTGAATCCTGCTGATGGCGTTGTCACTGTTTGTGATGATGGGAAATCAACGAGAGAAAACCGCAAATCCATATTTCGCGTTTTCGCGCGGAATGCACACAAGACGCACGCAGCACGCAATCCTCGGAGATATCACATGCTAGTGACTATACGCACTATTACGATGTGCAGTGGTGCAACTCTCTCCAAAGGGGACCGAAAGTGGGGTCTTGGCGGGCGCCCCACTATTCGCGGCGAGGACCTCGTGCTTTGCGGGCGCAAGCGTAATAATGCGCGGCGAGGATTACGACCGGAGAGATTACGACCGGAGAGATTACGACGAGCTTTTCTTTGAACTTTTCATACTTATATAAACGCGACGATGCAGGCACAGTGAAAAGAGAAACGCAAGGGCCGGCCGAGGGGAAAAGTTGCTGAGGATATATGGGCACAAAGAAGCAAAAACCAGGAAGGGATAGGGAGAAGAGGCCCGGTAGAATGCAGTCGAGGGAGTTATAGCATGAAACTCATGCAGGCATCAGGCAGCAAGGCTGGGTCCTGCAAAAGCGCACCGCCGAGATAAAGAGGAAACGGCGGTCAAGTGATGGGCATCCGCGATTTCCAGTACTGCATCCTGCATTCACTATCAACGTGGTTACAAGGACGAAGGGGAGGCATCGAGGCACGAGTAACACGAGTTCTTAGATTCGATTAAGATGATTTTGCAATAAAATTATATTTAGCTGGAAGGTTATTCCCCTCTGACATTATATATAATCTTTCAGTATCCTTCATTGAAACAATGCAGCTTGTTCAGTTTTAAAGATCATTTTTGTGAATGATTTATGTTTTATGTTTTTTTTTCAATACTCGATAATAACAACAGATTGTCTAGAAACTAGGGAGGACAGCAATGTGAGAATCTTTGAATAAATACGACAAATTTTGCAAATATACGGTTTAAATTATTGATATGGTCTATACCTACAAGGTGTTCCAGAAATAGCTTGCATAATTTATATGGTAGATACCTACCGGGTAAGTATCACCGGTAGGGCACCGGGTAAACCGTATACAGGGTGATTCATGAGTGACCTTACACTGGAGAAATTTCATTTTCTTCTATTCCCTTCAAGCCCTTCTATTCCACAGAGACAAGCTGAAAAATGAATTTGAATGAATTCAATCAAACAATGAGTCGATTATGACCGGTCAAAAATGGAAACTTACCCACAAATTTTACTTTTAATTTTTATGTCGAAACGGTTCAGGTGTGCCATCTAAATTGAAGAATGATTCTTGAAGCATTTTTCCTCAGCTTTTCGAATCCGATAGCAGTTTTTTAGAAAAGCGGTCAGAAAATGTACTTTTTGATCAAATAAAAAAAGGGCACATTTTTTCAATCCCGGCCCTGGATTTTGACTCACCCAGTATGGCTTCAGAGTACGTTCCAATAGAGAAATATTACTGGTGAATTTCAAGAAAATATCTCTAGCCGTTTCAGAAATATTGCTCATCAACGTTTCATACGAAACACACAAAACACCCTGTATCTTCGTAACCAATGGAGACAGCAAAATTTCTTCAGTGGATCCTGACTCGCCTCGAAGTCCTCTATCTCCCATTAGCCTATGTAAGGTCACTCATGAATCACCCTGTATTTGCAAAATTTGTCAAATTTATTCAAAGATTCTCACATTGCTGTCCTACCTAGTTTCTAGACAATCTGTTGTTATTACCGTGTACCCCAAGACAAACTGAGAAATACAAATTTGTTTTTTTTTCCAAAGCCTAACATTAACCGAGAAACAGACTTTAATAGTTTGAAAAAAGATCGTTTTTCCGTAACAACTTTTTTATTACTTGACCGATTGACGTGCTTTTCATTTCATATCCAATCATGCAGAAACGATTTTACATAAATTTTGTTTACTATCGACCCCATATTTACTCCAGTGGCGGAGCGGTAGGGGTTGATGTCTCTTTTAACCCCCCTATTTTCTACGCCACAGCGATTTTTTTTTAAATGATGACGTTTTTGAAATTTGCGTTCAATTATGTTCAAGAATAACCGTTTGATATAATTTGGAATAAACTTTCTGAGAGATATTCAACTTTGAAATTGTCTTGTTTTCTAAACTGCTCCACAATAACGTCGGTATCGAAAAAATGACTTGACTTTGAAGGCCAGTAACTTTCGATTGCCGGAAGCGATTTCCATTATGTTTGTTGCGTTTATTAGCTCAATCTTCCCGTAACCCATTATGTCGCTGATAATTTCAAAAAAAACCATGTGGAACTGATTCAGGGTGATATGTAAAACGGCGAAAAATTGCATAAACTTTGTCGTACCTCCATTTGCTAAAAAAAAAAGTTTCCTTCATTCTAATGCGAAAATCATAAAGTGGGATGTCTTGTCTCAAAACTGTTTTGGAATTTTGCCGACATCAGAAGGAGGGCCTCCAATCCTGGGATCCCGTTAGGTCTCCAATCCCGACAATCCCGGGATTAATGCATTATTCCACCCAGATCCCGGGATTTTCGGGATTTTTCAAATGATGCATCTTTTTACCTTACCATACCTTAGTTGCAATAGAGTCAATGCAAGATTATTCAAGTAAACACACGATAAATTTGACACCATTATTACTTATTGTTGTAAGTAAGTATATAGAAATTTGCATGAACAAAAAAGTTTGTCGCTTCCTGTGAAGGATGACGCATTCATAGCTGATGCGGTCACAATTAGGTCCTTCGATGAAAAATTCTAAAAGTCGCTGGGACTTTTCAGTAGGTACGTCGTCGAATTTGGTCTAGAACAAATGTGTAATATACACATTACACTTTACATTTTCTATGCATTTGCCACGCTAATAGTGGCTTTGTGAATTTTTGCGCGACTTTTTGATTTCTGTGCTTTGATTACCCGCTGTGCTGTAGCAGGGTAATGTTCGAAAGTTTAGTGGGAGCAAGAAAGTTCAATCCTCGTGGTATTACGTATCTTAGTATACCACTAAGAAACTTTCTAGGAACTACGACGTGCGAATAAGACACACACCTGCACAATTGGTGGAGGAGCCGTGGTGCATCGGAAGCCAATTGGCATTCTCCCCGAAGCTACAACAGACTCCTAGTATACGTGTTCTCTTAGACCAAAACTACGATCCTGCAAATTTTCAGCTCAACAATAATCAATTCCGGGTACGAGCTGTGTGTTGACTGAAATTTCTTGACTATTTTATGAAATCAAACTTACTTGGAATATCTACATGCATACTTGAACGACTATACCATTTAAAGGTTACAGTACTTGATCTAGTTATTTAGACAATTATCTCTTACTTGGAATAAGCCTAGGTAAACGATTCCATATAAAAAATTACGTTTCTATTATTGTGGCTTGTTTCTTTATTCGGACATGCTCGGACTACATATACTGATTGTTTCTAAGAAGATCCGCACAGATCCACTCCTCAAGCTAATTAGAAATTGGACAGCACGCTTTCTCTATCTTATACCTATGATGCCTATTATTATAACTGCAGCCATCAGACACAATGTAAATTGATTAATGTTTGAACCCGCGCAATTATTGTTATCACTTTATCACCCGGCGGACGACGACGTTCCGTTATTCCACGTAACGGTATGTCACATTGTTCTTGCACGCCCAGAGTTTTTCAATCAAGTTCTTCCTCCTCGTCCTCCGATCAATGTTGAGATTATACTGCACACGAATCAGTGTGCGAGTATTGAAAAATTTTGCGCAAGTGTACACACGATAAACATCGCTTGCATTGTCCCTTCTGGCAAAGGTATGCCATAAATTAATATCTTGCAAGATCTGTATCATTACGTCGACCTTTATGTAGTGGAGAAAAGTTGCTTCATGAATATATTCACGGTGGATTTTGGGGAAGTGCACATCTCATGAATTCTTCTCAGATTACATTTTCGCATCGCTTTATGCATATGGTACTTACTGCATGGGGAAGGTATATACGGGATGTTTCATAATTATTAATGTTCATCAGCCTGCGGCGTTACCAAGGAAGCCTCTGCCAGTGGGATCATTTTGATATGTGCTTCTATCAAAAAAAAAAATAGAGTTTTGCAAGGTAAAGCATCCAGAGCTTTGGATGGGCTCAAAAACAGTAGTGTAGGGCCTTCCAACTATAGCCTATAATTTCGTTACACTAAGCGCGAGAAATAAGAATATGATAATTCTTGAATCATCTCGCGAATTAACACATCTCTCATCCTCACCTGAGCAAGCGAATAAGCTGTTCCACACAATCAGATTATACGATTGTTGTTCCAATTGGCATGTATGACGCTGGATATTGCCATTTCACATGCAAATACATGGTTGTTTAGGTCTCGTGGTTCCATACTATAATCAACATGGGAAATACAAGATGCAGCCCGCAGGACTGCCATAGACGCTGGATAGATATAAGGCGCCTTCTACTCCGTCTATAAAAAAATCCTATAGTGTGAATATGGAAAAAAAGATTCTTAATAGCATGCACATAACAGTAAATTAGTGCATGTGTGTAGATGTACAAAAAAAACGCGCAGTTATGATCATCAATCTTGCTTCTCGCTTATCTGGCGGATGTGGAACATAACCTGTGTTAATATTGCAGATATTGCGCTTGGTAGACGGTTCAAACTAAAAAAAGTTTGGTAGCTTTTTCCTAGCCAGACCTAAGAAGCTGCTTGCAGAAGTTGGCAACGGCATCGCTGCGTATGATGGCTCTTGTCACGTTTTTATCTTGTTTTCTGATCAAAGTTTTAGAAGATAACTTATAATTAGCTATACCAACAACCCTTGATTATACCTATACCTGTGAACTACATGACCGTAGAAAACGTCTTGAGAGTTAGCTTTTCAACACTTTGCTATATATAATTATAGGCAGAACTCTCGCTATAATTTGTGCTGGTTGAAGTTTATTCATGTAAGTTGTATTATAAATAGGTATTTTCGTTCGTTATCTACACGTCTAAGTTTTTGGCCGAAAAACTATTTCATGCGCGCCAATAATATAAACCTATAATTTTTTTTGCTAGGTCACCCCAATAATAATTATTATGAAGTAGAATAATATTACTGTTACTCTGCGTTGGGTACTTGGATAATAGCGAGGCAAACGTTCAAACACACACTATATTTATTGCCTTGTAGTACATTTAAAGTTTATTTAACACTGCATCACAATACCTGAAGTTTATTCAACACTGCAATCCATAATATTTAAATTGTACCTATGAGTACAATTTAAAAAAAAACGCATCCATAGGATTTCTTAGTGCAACGAGTCCTATGATGCTGGCAGCATTTTCAAGTTGAATTGCCAGACTAGTGCTTCCTGTTCTCAGGCGTCTACCAATATGGTCTATGATTCCATCACTTGTAAGGTTGACTATGCAACAGATTGGGAGTCGTACTTAATTGTTGTGGAATAAAGTCACTAAGAATTAGTCTTGATCCAGGATATCTCAATAAAAACGTCAGGAGGAGTATTAATACTACCAATTGCCGACTTTTGATCGCATTACTTCTCAATTGAAAAATTGTGAATTTGTAAATTTTTCAGGACGCTTGATGCCATGTCGGGATATTGGCAAATACCAGTAAAGGACACAAGCACAGATTTGTGCTCTTTTTCTACTTCTTTTGAAAGGTTTGAACTTCTGCGTTTGCCTTACGGGTTAAATTGTGCTCCAGAGGAATTTCATAAGCGTTTAAGGGAAATTTTTGATAGGGGGTGAAATCGACATAGATGACATCTTGATTAATGCGGAAGATAAAGAAGAGCATGATATAATTTTTGACAACAGTCCTAGCAGTGACTAGGGAAAATAATTAAAGTTCAACAAAATCAAATGTAAAATTTGTGTTTCAGAGAGGTTGTGTAGTTAAGACATAAAATCAGTGGAAAAAGAGTAACTCCTAACAACTCAAAAATTCAAACCATTCTAGAAATATCAAAGAAAAAAAACTGATCCTCAAACAAACTTTGGGTTCAGTGAATTATTTGAAAAAAATGGTCGGGAATTTGGCAGATTCAACAATCCCTTCAGGAAAGTCATTGAAGAAGAACGTTTCTTGGCACTGGGACGAAAGTCATGAAAAAGCACTGAAAGTTCTATAGAAATAGAAAAAATTGGTGAATCACCCAGTTCTTCAATTATTCGATCCAAATAGGGAAAGTGTTGTATACAGACAGGGTGTCCGTTTTTCGAGGCAAAGCATGGGTATCTCGCTTATCTTAAGAGATACAAAGTCAGTTAAATTAGGAAAAAGTTGCGCATTTTCATGGCGATGAATGATCCAAAAAGAAATTTGACCTATCAGTTTTAGTTTTTGAGATATCGTGGAAAAACAAGAATTTGAATTTTTGTTTCAATTTTTTATTCAAAAAAACGGTTGAAGGTGGCCTTTTCTAATCTAGACATTGTCAGGGCACTTTTTCAAGAAGAATTCAAAGCTGCCAAAATCTTTATTCTAGCTGTCGAAACAACCGAGATACGACATTCAACTTTTTTCTCTAATGGGCGCCATATTGGATTTTGACATTTTTGAATAAGTATTTTTTTCTGGTTACAACGATGTGTCACATGTCACTGCTGAATAAATGTCTAACATTTACGGCTTTGTTTTATTATCGGTGCTGATTTTGTTTCCAAACCACTCTTTGAAAAATAAAAAATAAAATTTCCTCAAAAGCATTGATTCAACAGTGACATGTGACACATCGTTGTAACCAGAAAAAAAATTGTATTGAAAAATGTTAAAGAGCCAATATGACGCCCATAAGAGAAAAAAGTTGAATGTCGTATCTCGGTTGTTTTGAAAGCTAGAATGAAGATTTTGGCAACATTGAATTTTCCTTGGAACAGTGCCTTGACAATGTCTGAATTACAAAAGGCTACCTTCAACCGTTTTTCAATTAGGAAATAAAAACAAAAATTATAAATTTCTGTTTTTTTTTCTCGATATTTCGAAAACTAAAACTGACAAGTCAAATATCTTTTTGGATCATTGATCGTCATGAAAATTCGCAACTTTTTTCTAATTAAACTGACTTTGTATCTCTGAAGATAAGCGAGATACCCATGCTTAGCCTCGAAAAACGGATAGCCTGTATGCGGATTCAAGTAAAGACAGCGTAGGAGCTTGTTAGCTTCAAAATGAATAACCAGTCGTGTGAGCTTCGAAAGCTTCTACAGTGCTATATCCTTTTTATTGTTATACAGCTTAACAACGTTTCGGCATTAAATCCACTTGATTTTTACATATTTCTGGAGGTATCTTCGCCCATTCTTTGACTCGACTCTGAAAAGCGCTGAACAGAGTTCCCTGGTTGGTGATGTTATGCTTCCTCATTTGCCTGTCCAAATGCTCCCAAATATGTTCCATTGGGCTTAGATCTGGTGGTTGTACGGCCATTTAAAAACTGCAAGGCTTTTTTGTTCGAACTATTCTGTCACTGTCACCAGTTTTGACGAGTTTGATACATGCTTCAGATCGTTTTCTTGCAGGAATACGAATACCTAGCGCAGCGGCATTTCTTCTCAAGCATAAATCAGCATGAGAGACCGTAAGAAGACATTTGAACTAGCTGGGCTTTTTCGGAGGAGCCGCTTTTGGAAAACCGTGACTCTCGGAAAAAATGGAAAAGTCCGTGAGGCATTTCCACAAAATCATTCCTACTGGTCAGTTCAAAAACAGAACACAGTTCTTTGGAGTGAAGAAAGCATTTATACCCTGGACACACTAGAAAGCTTAATGATCACTGACGATGGATATCTTGGTGACAGCAAGGGAAGTTAAATGGCAGTAAGAGAAACGTAATTTTGTTTACTGCTCAATGATCATAACCCGAAAAACGTCACTATTTCTCCATGTCGCCAAGACAGCGAGAGAAGTTGAATGGCGTTCTGTTAATGATCATTAAGCTTTCTAGTGTATCCAGGGTATTTACAATGGCTCATGTGGAAAACAGTATGTAAGAAACCCTGTTGGTAAACGGTTCGATATAAAGTACCAGATTCCAACCGTTAAGCATGACGGAAACAATTTGTCAGTATTTATAGGGGTTCTTTCCAAGATTTGTACTGGGTCAATAGTGAGTATAGATGGTGAAATGAATAGGTTCATGCATAGAGACATCTTGAACAACACCACGTTGCCTTATGATCATCAGGAAGAAGTTGGGCGCTACTGCGCTGTATATTTCAGCAAGACAATAACGATGCCAAGCATGCATCACAGCACAGCTGATAAGAGTATGGTTTTCGAACAAATCAAAATAGCAGTTTTTAAATGGTCGCCTCAGTCACCAGATCTTAATCCAACAGAAGATGTTTGGGAGCATTCGGGGAGGCAGATATAGAGAAACATACCACCACTAACCAGAAACGTCTCTTCAAAGTTCTTGAAGATGAATAAGTGAAGATACCTTAGGAAATTTTGATAATAACCTAGTTGATTCCATGCTGACACGTTGACAAGCTGCTCCAGAATCGAAAGGATATTGCAAAATATACTGATGTTTCGGAGCATTCACATTGTTATTTCTCAATTTGATAAAGCTTTCATACTTTTGTCCAGCCATTTTGATTATTTTATTACTGTCAAGGGAAAATTGATGACAATTGACTTTAATGGAATGGATTTATTCCTGGTAATTGTGAGAAAATACGTGAATGAAACAGCTTTTTTTTTGAAAAACTAAAGCTTCCATACTTTTGGCCACCACTGTATTCAGAATTTCGAAATCCCAAGTATATCAAATAAAAAATGCAGAAGTTCAATATGGCAGCCTCGGGGAACGTCAAGATTCTAAATTTGACGGATGCATTTCGATTGTCTAGCAAAAGTTACTCATGTGATTCAAAATTACTTAGTCGATCGCTTGAAAAATGTCAAAGTTCAGGATCGTTCTTGACCAATTAAAAGCTTGATTTCATCTCTCAACTTTGATCACCTGTATCTCCCTTAGCAAGCACTTCGTAGGGAAAAATTTGCGCTTGTTTTCTTGGTATATTTTTTTTAGAAGAATCACCTCCTGAAGTTTGATGCAAAATCACTGAAACACCCTATATTTATTACGGCAAGTTTGTCGTAATACCTAATTTTTTTTTGACTCGTAGATTTGTTTTGTTACATTTACAATGCTAATCAGTTTTTGACCCGCAGCAGGGGCGTTAAAAAAGTTTGGTGGTTGGATTTTTTATAGGTAGGTAACGACTGGTAGTCTACCGTCTGTTGCTATTATGTAACATGTAGCATTATGTATGAAGTCACGACACGAGACAGGTGCTCAATTTACATCGCTATCAATTTAACAGATTTAAAAATTAGGGTTTATCTGATTAGAGGACGCATTTTTCGAGGCACGCTTGGTCGTAATTGGCTTTAATTTGCAGACGACGACAACGCTTTATGAGGGATTGTAAATTACTGCTTATAGAATAGAAATCAGAGAATAATTAATTTCACTGGAAATTCGGCTTTACAATAAACACAATCCCAGATTTCCATTTTTTACAATTCCAATATTATATTTTTTATTTAGAGGTATGACAACATTATGAAGAGATTCTTCACGTTAATGTTTCAAGTTGATTATTGAACAAATAAATAGGTTCCCATAACTCATTATAGGTGAATTGTGTTTTGAATGCTCCAAAAGGGGTCACATAGCAAATTACTGAGAATATTGAGTGCTTTGAAGCCGTAAATTGAAATTGAAATTCCAATAAGTTCGAGGCGCAAACATCTCAAAGTAAGCTCGAAACGATGCTCAAACAAAGCTCAAATGAAGCTCGAGATGTTGCTCTTCGCTTCACTTTGCCATTCAAAATACCGAAAGAATAAAGTATTAGACCTCCATTATGAAACGCTCAATTTCTCTACAGGGCATTTTGTTTGTATTCTGCTGCGATTGGCATTACCGTTGCCAATTTTGTCACCAAATTGGATTGAAATTACATTAAAAAAACTACCGTTTTACCATACTGATACCAGCCACATGTCATTCGATTTTCGTGTGTGCATGGAAGGCTGCGGTGAAAATGCGGAATAAGAGAACCGGCGTAGCTAATTGGCCGGAACGGCATTATACACAAACCCAATCACGGACTCGGTTACGGTATAGTTTGATTATAATAATGGGGAAATTAGCACCGGCACTTTTGACATTATTCGAAATTTATCAAGTTGTAGCCACCTGCATGATCCGTAACCGATTCGTAATCCAGAGATTTTTTTCGTGGGGGGCATTTCTGATATCAATTTGGAGCAGACCGATCATGCCGGACCAGCAGCAGGTTCCAACGTTCCCATTCTGACGGAGAAAACTCGGGTCTTGGGCTATCCGGCGGAAATCTGCCATTATCAACACCATAAAAAACTTTGGATACTGTTAACGTACCTTTGTTCGATTTTATGGATCCTGATCCGCGAGCATGATTAATCAAGTCATGGACATGCCTGGTGCGGAGCCAATCTAATCTAGCGCTTGTTTCAAAGACCTCATCAGTGCATGTTTGCAGACAAACAGCGGAAGCTGTAGTGGTGTGTGCATAGAGCTAAAGGCCAAAAGCGGCAGCTGAAGCGGAATCAAGGTGGGCGTGAAGCTAGTAGTATATAGGTAGCGCCAGCAGCCAGCTTATACACAACCCTTTGGTACACAGGGCGCGCGTTATTAACATACACGTGGGCCACTGACCCTTCTCCGGGGCATACTCTATGCAGATCGCATCTCGTCATTTAACCACCCCAACTAATAGAATTTGACAGCTGGCCGATCGGACCCGCGCCACTGGACATTGCATGATCTTTGATGTGTTTCATGTAGATCACATTAGGGTCGGTAATTGAATCCTTTAGCTAGTCCTTCGGAAGTCAACAGCCAATTTTCTAACGGTTATCCAATGAACCCCAGTAAAAAAGAGAATTTTTCCTAGTAGTGTACTTGAAAGAGTTCAAAAAATTATCTCTTGTTTGAAGAAAAGTAGTTCTCAAACGTTTTTTTGGTATATATGGTTAGCTTCTTCCCACCGGTTCAACATGTTGATAGCATACATCCCTGTGACGTGTACTATTCAGTATACCAGGGTGAAAATTGGAAAATACATTTTTAGAAACTCTTATTCCGATGAAATAATCCTCGAGAAAAACAGTCTTTCATTATTTAGCAACGCTAGTCTCCTATTGAACATTTGAAAAATGTACCCCTCCATAGTTGCTGCATGGTAATCTACGTACAGGGTGAAATCTTTTTTTTTCAATATTTTCCATCTTTATCGAATCAGCCCAGACAAAAACCATATCCAGCTCTGTTACAAGCCTATAATCTCTTATTCAAGATATAAAAATGTCACATTCCTCGAACTCCGAAAACGCAACCGACATGCGACAGAGTAAAACATATTTTATTTGTTTTATTCTCTTCCTGAGTGAAATTGACTCAGATAATAATCTTATCTGGTTCACAGGAAACCTCAGAGTTTTCCGAAAGCCATATAATAATTTGCATTCCTCCTATCACTCCGACTTTATACAGGGTGGTCCAGGTTTTAGTGAAAAAATTTCTAGGATCGATAGAGATCCACAAAAAGAGAGGACCTGTCGTAAAAACTATATATTTGAAGCACATAATAACGGAGCTATAAAAGCCTTCAAAGTTTAGCAAAAAATTTCGTTTTTTCCGATTAACTTTTGAACCATTGATTAAGCCAAAATTTTGCAGGTATGCGTCAAATAAACTGCTCACAAATTGGAGTGGATATTTTTAAAAAAAGGTTTTTTTAAAACCGCCACAAAATTCTTGAAAATCACTCGATTGTGAAACCGCTTGCACTGTTTTGAAGAAAAATGTCAATATTTTCAAGAACTGCTGAAGTCCTCCACAAAAATCACATGGATATGTCTAATACAGGGTTTATGAAAAAAGTCGTTCAGTTTTGTTCTTTTTTACTCTTGTGCAGGAGATTGTTCATCCACCCTGTACAGCTATATTTACTTGGATCTTATAGTCTGCAGCTTATGTAACTCGTCAGTTTTTAGTTTTTCGCTTTCCGTTGCGTACTTACCGAAATATAGCCTTTTCACTTTCCAAAGTCGTTTTATCGATGAATCTACTAAATCCGGGCGCTACTGGAATTTTTTTGTACTAAGCAATGCCACTTGTACTTTTAGAACGATTTTTTACGCAGATTTCAAAATTAACGAAGATATGGCGTCTCAACCATCTCATGTATACAGGGTGTCGCAAAAAAAAATCATTTATAAGATTCATTTTATTTCGAAATAATCAGTAGCAAAATGCCGTTGCAAAGATCAACTCCAGGTAAGTTCGATATCGTGGTAAATATCTTGCGGAATGGTACAAGGCAAACAGAAATTGTCAATTTGGTGAACGTATCACAAAGTGTCATCGGTGGGCAAAGAGACGACTCCTTGCCACTGGCAGTGCCCGAATCACACATGGAGAAGGTAGCCCGAGAATGATTCCAGTAATGGACGATCTCTTCTTGTTAGACATGAAATTGTAAAATTGAAAAGTGAAATTTTCTACAACCTGTAATAAGGTGTCAGAAACAAATTTCTTCGTTCATGCGACACCCTGTATATTTTTATGTAGTCTTCCATTCGAAATCTGCTCAAAAAATCGTTTTAAAAGTACCAAGTGGCATTGTTTTGTAAGTACCAAAAAATCCAGTAGCCCCCGGATTTATTCATTGACAAAATGACTTTGGAAAGTAAAAAGGCTATATTTCGGTAAGTACGCAGCGGAAAGCGGAAAAATAAAAACTAACAAGTTACATAAGCTACAGACTATAAGATCCTAACAAGTATAGGTGTACAGGGTGGATAAACAATCTCCTGCATGAGATTGAAAAAGAACAAAACTGAACGACTTTTTTCATCACCCTGTATTAGACATATCCATGGGATTTTTGTGGAGGACTTCAGTAGTTCTTGAAAATATTGACATTTTTCTTCAAAACAGTGCAAACGGTTTCACAATCGAATGATTTTCAAGAATTTTCTGGCGATTTTAGAAAAACCTTCATTTAAAAATATCCACTTTAATTTGTGAGCAGTTTACATACTAAGCTAGAATATTCCGAAATCAGAATGGAAAAAAAAAATTGTTGAGTGGCGTATAGGTGAAAGGAGGTGAACCCCTTTTCACCTAGATATCTTCGACGCCACTGGACATTTTTTAAAAAACAGTGTTTCAGATTTCCCGGTCAGTTTTGGAGAGAAAATCTCCCTGGTTTTTTCATGATTAGAGCAACCGTTTTCGAGATATTTCAGTTTGAATGAACAAAAACACCCAATCAATCGGTACCTTTCCCGTCGAGATCTTTCAATCCGGAACGGATTACGGAACGGAACATTTAATCATGACATTTCAACGTCTTGTCACTCTCTGCCGCCGCCATCTGCGATCCTGCTCGATGATCCTGCGAATTCCAAGTCTCGACGGGAAAGGTGCCAATTTAATCGAATGTCTATGTTCATTCAAACTGAAATATCTCGGAAAACGGTCTCGGCTCCAATCATGGAAGAACCATGAAGGTTTTCCCTCCAAAATTGACCGGGAAGAGTGCCGTTCTGAGTACCAGCTTAGTATGTATTTGACGAATATCTGTGCAAAATTTGGTCCAATGGTTCAAAAGTTATTCGAAAAAAAACGAAATTTTTTGCTCAACTTTGAAGGCTTATAGCTCCGTTATTATGCGCTCCAGATATACAGGGTGTCCACGGTTTAAGAGCTTCAACTGTAGGGCTGTATTCTTTGGCCAAATGCAAGAAAATTTTTCTCATAATTTTTTTCGGGTTTCAGTTTCCAAGTTACAGGGTGTCAAAAAAATTAGACGAAGATAGAAGAATTTATTTTTCAAAAAATAATATCTTAAATAAATATATCTTGTAATTAGTGAGGGTAATACTGAACAAAAGCAATAATTTCTAATAAGTCTTCTTTTCAGTTAATTCAATACTTTTGATAATACTGCAGCCTACAAAAAAGTCTCATCAGTCAACTTATTGTTATGATCGATTTTCATGGTTTTTAGCATAAAATGACGTTTTTCTCGAAAATGGTTGACTTTAGAGCTTCGGACCAAGAGTATATTTTTTGCTATGCTTAGAATTGTCCGGGGGAACAGAAAATGTTATCAAAGATTGATTTTATTCCAGTGGCGTGCAGATAACTGGGGTTAATTGGTAGGTAACCCTAATATCTACGCCACTGGTTAACTGAGTTGTAGCAAAAAAAAAATTTTTTCTAATTTTTTGACCCCCTTGAAGAAGAAAAAGAGAAATTGTCTTGCATTTGGCCAAAGAATACAACCCTACAGTTGGCATTCAAACCGTGGACACCCTGTATATTTTTTAGGACAGGTCCTCTTCTTTTTTGATCCTCTATCGACCTTGAACATTAACATGGACCATCCTGTATATAGGATGAATTATATTTTGCTTCCACTTTTGTTGTGCGAGGAGGTGCTAGGGAGATTCTTCTTAGCAACTCCTCGGCCTCGCACAACCAAAATCGTAAAAATGTTTAGTGCTACAGCAGCCAGTAGTTGCAATGATCGCAAAAATGTGAATTCTTAATATGTTTTGCTGAATATTCTGAGCTCTTCATTGAAATGGACAAGATTATCATCCGAACTGATCTGACCGAGGAAAAAAGAAGAAAATAAGGGTGTTTCACCCTGTATGTTATGATTAAGCAGTTTAAGGAATGTGACAAATTTACATCTTGAATGAGAGATTATATTTATGGCGTTTTCGCCATAGAAGGGCTCCATAAACTTGAAGTGGAATAGGTAGTTGTTGTATAAATTTGATTCGAGCTTGAAGTCTTTCCACAAGGTTTTTGATTATTTTATTTTGCGAAACCGGTCGGCAACACTCAAGAAAAATAAAATATTAAAAATCCTTGTGGAAAGACTTCAAGCTCAAATCAAATTTATACAGGAGCCAGTTCAGCTCGATAATCGCTATCACTGATTGGTCAAGGATTTTTGAGAACCAATCGCATCCCCTGATTTTAGATCCGAACTGGTTCGGTTCTAGTGACTCGGAAACGCTATTAGACTGATATCAGAGCCGGATGTTCAATATGAGACCATAAGGTTGCTGAATAATGAAAGACTGGAAAAATGCTGGAATAAAAAAAAATTGAAGAATAATTTTCCAACTTTCACCCTGTATACTTAGTAGCATGCTCACAGAGCATAGCGCTGCCGCGGAATGTGAAACTCTTGTGGGAGCGATTTAGTCAGCGAACATCTCACTATATGGCGCTTGTGTCAACTAAGAACATTTTATTAAACATTTTAAATTTCCTTTACGTAGTGGCTCCATCACAACATTCACAGCCAACAAATACACGAGAAATAAATAATGTCACCTCTGTAACTAAGTGTTGTAACAACCACGTCAAAGCTGTCGTCTGCCAGCTGTCTGCTGTCAGAGATCGCCACAAGACGTTCTTATTTTCACCAGCATGGGCTCTGTGTGTCTTACGCGTTGACAGCTCAAGGTCATGCGCATAGCCCATAGATGGATTATATGGACCCAAAAAGTTTTCGGTTGAGAAAAAAAGCAAACTTTTTTCAGCAAGTTCTATGGGTTGCACCTTGATCTATAGCGTGCAAAAAAGTTTATTTACTGGACACTTATGCGACGGCATAAACAGCTTATAATCGGCATCACTTTACGGCATGTTCGGTTAAAAATAAACGACCGATAAACAAACACCGTTAATTGTTTTTGACATACTGTTTGGGTCTTGTGGTGTATGGCATCCGAATGACAAATCGACAAAGTGTTTGCTTAGTCTTGGAAGATTAGACAAAAAAATAAGAATTGTGAACAGGGCGGTCAGACTTCTCATTACCTTGTGATGAGACATTGAAATATATTCAAAAATACGTTGTTTAACTGAAACGTCACTCGGTACGGTATGTGCTTTCGACGCATATGTCAGCATTACCACGCGCCATGCCTTGTTGCACAACATTGTAATTTGTGCTGATCTTAATTATACATCAATCGTATGCAATAAAAGTGTCATCAGTGGTTGTACTAGGTAGCCCACTGCATCACCAATGGGGTAAAAATGAATAGAGGCGGTGCTATTGTATGCAGATGTCGCCCGGTAGATATTGGTGGTGGTGGTGGTGGTGTTACTCTACATGTTACACATTTTTTCGACTGTTGAAAATTTGAATTCCACTCCATTGTTCGGCAGGCGTCATCCATATGCAGACGCGTGTACGGTCTAATTTGGTCAATCGACTTTGACAAATTGAGCTCGCTTTAGATGTTGTAGGTGATGGTTTTATCGCGCGACGTCATAATTTGCATAAATTAATTCCACCGGTGTAATTTATTCATGGATCTGGGGTGCGAGGTAATGCATCGTTAATTGTTTTCTCATAGCCGGTAATTTTAACGGCAATGACAGCCGTCAAGGAGGAACTACAACGCTCGCAGGCGTCGTTACCAGTAAAACTTGAACGAGTTGGCGTGATATGGCGCCCGTTACATTGATTTTTTCAAGCAAAAATTAACTAGTCTGCTAGAAAGCGAAACTTGCTCAGAATTATTGCCAGATTCCTCAAAGCTGCTGCGTTTCAAAAGCAATCCTACGCCGCTTGTGACGCCAAAACATTCCTTTCAGGATTGGTACAGAGATCTACTAACCAAAATATATTTTGGTACCAATATAACCTACAAACCATTGAACGCGAATAAACGAAGAAGACAGGGAAGAAACCCATACGGGTGCTACTAATTTGCGACCAACTTCCAATTTCGGCAAAGAAAGAGACCGATACTACGCCAGGGTGAACCCTTTGATTCTACCCAAATTTGTCCGCCGAACCGCGCCCTTATTTATAGCCTGTGAACCGACCGACGATGGAGCATGACTTCCAATAAATCCGAGCATGAAACTAGCATCCATTCTTCGGATATCGCGTAGTCGCATCTCTTCTTTGCATTTTTATCCATCAGGGCAGCGCATGGGTATACTTGCAATGATAATAAATTACGTCATGGTTTCGTTACAGTCGATGGCGTTCTTAAATGATGGGTCGAACGTCTCTTACCCATTCGAACCGCACCGCTGATGTGATAAATTGTCCGTAAGTTACGAGTTAATATACAATAACATCCCGCTTCCGTCAGGTGGAAATTGGCTCTGCCTTCGTGACGCGGGCATCACACTGAGCAGGATCCCATTGGAACCCTTTACGGCAGGAATATGGGATTGATTGAGAGTGGTCTTCGTGCTATTTTTTTTTTCGAACTGTTTCAGAATGTCTCAAGACAGCTGCAAGTTACGTGACCGTTCACAAAATAAGCATCCTTACGAAGAGATCTTGTAAGAGCAATAAGCGCATCTCCGGCTTACGAAAGTGACAAGTCTGTTTGATGTTCATGGTTCAAGATGTAACACCGTATATCCCGCATACTGGAAGAGAAATCTGCTGAAGAGTGAAGAGTTTCAAGATTCAGCCCAAGACCAAGTTCAGCCAGAAGAATGAAAGAAGGAACGTGGCCACAGGGGGTAATGAGATGGAAGTACTCTGTCTTCATGAATACAAAGAATGACGTTACAAGGGATGGAGTTTCGGGCGAAATGGATAGAGCTAAAATCGGTTATCATTTCGCATCTGCTTCAGTCAGTTCACAAAGTACGCCTCGTACATATCTGTCGTCTTGCACCGTATTTTTCCAGCTTGTTATCTTCAGTTTCCCGGTAATCTCTTCCACAGAATCTAACCATCTCCGCTTTGATCTTGCCTTAGCTTAGCCCTAGTTCCTTCAACTTCTGAATAAAAAAATTTCTGACCATTCGTTCTGGCTTCATCCTCGCCACGCAATATAACCAGCCCAAACCGCTTTTCGCGCCAAACCTGCTACATCACATCCCTTCCGACTCATAATTATTGATGTGATCTACATCCTAAATCTTCTATGGAACGTAAATCTTCCTCAAAACTTCCGTTCAAATACAGTGCTCAACAATTGAAGTGGAACACCTGAAAATTTTGGTCGAAATTAAATGGTCGTATTTTCTCAAGAAAAAACCGAATTGCAATGAGTTTTTTTTCCTGGACAGCTAGTGTCTTAGACTACAGCATTGGATAATTTTTTCTTGTTACAAGCTCTTCATTTTATAATTACCAGGGTGTAGTATTGGGGTACTGCAAAAATTGTAAAGTTTGCACTGCTCCCGATCCGCGAAAACATTTTTTTGAATTTTTTCAACTGGTTCCGGAAAAACATTGAATCCATACCTCGAAACGGTTTTTTGAGTTTTCGTCTACCTTTATTAATTACAGGGTGATCTCAAAAAAGTGGTATTTTAGGCTTTCAAAGATAACTTCTTTCAGTGTTATCCGATTTTAAACACGGCGGATGTTTAATGATCCCAATTGGCGGATCCTCTGAAGACAAGTTTCAATTTGTTTTTGGCTTTCATCAAACGGATACTCGGAAGCTGTTTCGCATTCGGGTCACTTCTTATACGCCCCCTCATATCGAAATGGTGTCTTCAGTAAGTTTTGACCTCAACACGTTCTCGCCTGAAGTTTCAGCTTCAATATGAGCCAAAGATGTTTAAAGTCGGATTACAATGGAAAAAGTTATCACTGGAAGCCTAAAATGTCACTTTTCTGAGATCACCCTGTAAAATTAACAAAGATAGACGAAAACTCAAAAAACCGTTTCGAGGTATGGATTCAATGTTTCTCTTGAACCAGTTGAAAAAATTAAAAAAAAATGTTTTCGCGGATCGGGAGCGGTGCAAACTTTACATTTTTTACAGTACCCCAATACTACACCCTGTATAAATAAAATGGAAAGCTTGTAACAGAAAAGAATTATATAATGCTGTGGTCTAAGGGCTCGATACCAAGTTGTAGGCGCAAAAGTTAGGACGGCGTAACTTGCCAAATAGAGCGGTCTGATTGGCCGTTGCTATGGTAACCGAACTTACGGCGGTCTCAGCCCCAACTTGGTATCGAGCCGTTAGACACTAGTTGTCCAGGAAAAAAAACTCATTGTAATTCGGTTTTTTCTTTAGAAAATACGACCATTCTAATTCGACCAAAATTTTCAGGTGTTCCACTTCAATTGTTGAGCACTGTACTTGCATTCGTAACATTTTTTTGTTATCGCCGAAGTTTCGGCACCGTACCATCAACCGGTCTTATCATGGCTTTATAAATTATTCTTATTGTTCCAACTCAGCAATTTGGACTTCAAAAGAGGCAGCTCAGCGAAGTATGCTCTGTTGGCCAAGGCAACTTTTTTTATTCTTTTCTGCTGTATATCGTTATCTTCCGTGATTAACGAACCCAAGTCGATGGATTGTCTATAATAAACGTTTCAAATCTGCACTTTCCGAAATTCACATCTTCTGTATCGTCAATGGTATTGTGTGAGAACTTTGCCAGTCCCAGCTTCATGCCCCCACTTTTTTCATCGTCAACAATTCGCAGTCCAAACTCATTGCTAGCTTTTCTAACATCTGAACGTTTCCTTTGAATCTTTTCCGTTTCTAGAGACAACTAGTACACCGATAGATTGTTTCATCGTGGTTGAACTTTGTTCGTCTGATAACCGTTTCCAGTACAAGACTGAACAGGATTATAGATAATGAATCGCCTTGTCGTGTGCCTATTGCTTAGGCGCCTTTTCTGACAACCATTAGGAACTATTTTTAACATAAGGGCCATGATGCAAGAGTTCGTGTAGTTTTTGTCCTCCATTTTTGATAATTTCCGCTGCAATACCATCCTGCCCTGTGGCTTTATTGTTTCCAACCTTTCATACTTACAGCATCCGTTAGGTCCTCTTTTATGCTCTGTTCTTCTGCCTTCTCTTCAATCATCAACTTATCCTTGCTTTGCATCTTGAGAGCCTCTCCACTATGTCATTTTCCCTCTATACTCTCATTGATTAGGTTACCGAAATTCTTAGCCCAACTGGTTAGTCTTCCTTCTCTGCTGTTCACAAAGTTTCCCGAACTATCTCGGCACATTCGAATCTTTGGACTGAAGCCTTTCTTCACTTTTTTCATGCCCTTGTAAAAACTTCTTCTATTTGTCTTTCCACTGTCATCCTGTACAGCTGTTACCTTCTACTCAAGTTTTTATCTCATCTCATTCCTCAATGTCTTACTTCTTTTTTTCCCGCCATTTCATGAAGTTTTTTTCGTCGCTTCTTCGCAACCATTCTATCAAAGATTTATTCCGCTATTCCATCACACCCTGGCATTCTTGATCGAACCATCATTGTCTCACTTTTCTTTCCGATTTGCCCAGCACCTCATTCACTGACTCTTTCAAAAAAAATTTGACCAATAGATGGATGCTTTGCTCTTCATCTACATCTCCCTCTGTAAATAAATGAATAAATAAATAAATAACTTATTTTCACTCATTTGACAATTACAAATTGTGTGAGCAAAGGTCAATACACAGAAACAAGAAAACTGCCACATATCACCAGCTACAGTCCAAGAACTCACCGGATAGAATAAAAGCTCTTTTACCACTCTTCTCTCACTAGCTCCAATGTAATTTTTCATTCCTAGTTACACCGTAATTTTTTCTGATATGAGTTGGTGTTTACTAAGCTTCCCCACACTCCACCTTTCGATCCTTTTATGTTGAGTTTTCTCCACCGCATAGGCTGTTTCCACTCTCATAAGTACTCTCACCATGGAGTGATCCGTTTCCATACTAGCTTCTCTCATATTTCTTACATCCAAAAGGCTTGAGAAATGTTTCCTTCTTCCAGAATGTAATCTACCTGATGGTAACTCACTGTTCTTCCATCCGGCGATATCCATGTGATTTTGCGGCAGCCAATTTTTTGAGAGAATCAATTCTTATCAATCTGCTGCTTAAGTTTGGCAGGCTGATTTAGGGACGCCTGTATATTATATTCAGCTGTACCTCTAAAATAATGTCAAGAAAATGTTCATTGACTTCGACTTCAGCGAACCGGAACATTCAAGTTGCTTTGAAAAAATGATGTTTTTGAGGAATAAATCAGTAAAAATCTATTTTCTTGTAGTGGTGTAACAAAATAAACTCTTTTTTTTTTGTTGTGGCACCACATAAATTTTCCGAGTAGGATCCAGGGAGCGTGAGCAAGTTTTTGTTCGAAGAGTCTCTTTGAGAAGGAAGTCAGAACCCTCGTCAGAGCTTGATTGAATATTCCCAAAAAACAAACCTAGCAGGTTGAGTACTCTCAAACACAGCATCGCCTCTGCCTACAAGTGAATATGCGGCTCAGTAACGCCTTCCATTATAAAGATCAGTGAACGCAAGATGTTAATTAGGGTCCTACCGGTATTTAGACACGACTTTGTAGCTTTTGAACCGTTCAAACAATTTCTATCAAATTTCAACCAAAGGTGCTTTCATTACAAATTTTCAGGCGCGAGGAAAATGGGAGGTACCCCTCCCTTTCCCCCTCTATTTTCACTTCCTATAGTTATTTTCTAAAAGTGCGCCTATCTTTGAAGTCTACGTTCAATTTAGGAAAAAAAGTTTCTCACGCAAAAGTTTGATTAGAGGCTTAATTTTCGACGTATTTGGATTTGAAACTTCTAGAAACAAGTCTTAATCCCCACTTTCAAGAGCCTGAAAAAATTTTTTCCTGAAAACTTCTTGTTTCTCAACAAGAATTGCATTTTATCAACTCAAAACACCTAGAGCCCCTATTTCAATCGAGAAATCACCAACTTTCCTGGATTTCAACTCTTAGGGCTCGATACGCAGTTGCAGGCGCAAAGTTTAGGACAGCGCGGCGTAACTCGCCAAATACAGCGGTCCGATTGGTTGGTATCCGCCGGTGCTATGGTAACCGCACATACGGCGGTCTCAGCCCCAACTTGGTATCGAGCCGTTATACCCTTTAAAGTGGTTCTGGCAGTTTATTGTATTGGTATTTTGCAGATTAAAATGAAGTTTTTGGATTCTAGGATCAATTCAAAGTTACTTCTGATAATTTTGATTAGCCGGCTTCGTTTTCAAGAGCTTTGAACCCGAATGTTTGAACAGCCATGGTAGAGGATTTCCCCTCAATTTTAAGTGATAAAAAAAAATATTATGAAAAAAAATGTGATTTCTTTATTGAAATAGATTTTTCAAATTAAAAAAGCATCAATTTGGCTGAGAAAGACCGTTTTTGGAATATTGAATTTCCAGGCCTTTAAAAGTGGTGTTTTTGAGATGCAGATTTATCAAGATGAGCTTTTCTTCTGAACTGATCGTACAACTCAAAGACCTAACAATTTTTGCAAAAACGGACGAGTCCCCCAATATCCACGCCAACTGGACGAATATATTTTTGGGGGTTCACTTGACAACCACATACGTATATGCAAAATTTAAACCAAAGTGGTTCAAGGTATATGGAAATCATGGGAGAAAAACAAAACTTTGATCTCAGCTATATCTGTCGTTAAGGTCAGCTTAGAACATTTCCTGTGATGAATCTTGACCAGTGCATAATTCAATGTTTCTGTTCTCGAAAAATGAGGTTGAGCTGTAAAAAAATCATTTAATCGCTCAACTTCAACTGTAATAATTATTGCAACAACCGTTTCAATCAAATTAGCCCGCTTGCTCCCAAAAACCATGAGCAATTAGATTTTCAATTCGTCATACGGTTTGCTAAAAGAAGGCGCATAGGCTCCGACAAAGATAATTCATCACCGCATGATGCCCCCGAATCCTTTGAAAACTGGCGTCTCTCGCCAGTCTCACGCGAAAGAAATGGCGCTTTTGCAGAAACGTCCGTTTCCATTAAAAACCACTTCTTCGTACCCTCTCGCGCAGTGACGTACTGTTTTTTTTTTAATTTGACCCCATCAAAATGTCATTTCTCATCTCTCCCGTCGTGCCGCAGACACCCGGCGGACGTAAATTTCGCCATTACCCGATACAATGGAATATGTTGGCTCATGTCAGCGTGCATTTATGTTCCGCATTTTTATATGCGACCCGGGAAAGGAAGACGACGTGTCTCTGTCCTCAGTCGTCAAATCCACAATGGCGGGGACGCCCTTCTATCCAGGCGGCTGATGGAAAGAAACAGAAAAGTAATCCACGGGGAGTCTGGGGTATATAAGGGTACACACAACTGTAATCCCTCCACATGCGCCGGCGAAAACAAGGAACTAAGGAACATCCCGGTTCTTCTTATTATGTTTCCTTTATTTACGACTTTTTTATGAATTTTTCATAAGCTCTCGCGGACTGGGGTCGGAGACCATAAACTTATTCGTTTTTGTGTCAAACGGTGAGAACATCGACGGTGCGTTCCGAGGATTAAGCTTCGATTAAAGCACCACATCATGTGTCTAATCTCGCACAATGAACCGGTGATGAGTCACTTTTGGGGTGACTTTTCCAATGAGCGGAGTTCGCGTTGCCAATTTTATTTTTATCAAGCAGAGTCGCGCGCGCTCTGATTAAATTCGTCGAAGTTGCTCGACGATAATTCTTGAAGTCATCATCAGATTAATTTTGGTCATTACGTGCGAACGTATGACCCCACGGGGAGGCTTTGTCGTTAACAAACAAGCGAATTACCATCGGCAGTGTATGCCAGATGGAGATGTCATTATTCAATCGGAGGTGGAATGTTGACGTTAACATTTTTATCACCCGTGCCGGTGCGCTTCGAAAACAGACGATAATTCAGGCTTCCCGGCGGGTGTGTACACGGACACGAATTAAAATAAATTGCGGGCCGCGATGACGGGCCTAAAATGTGCATAATCACCGACCATGACCCAGGGTACCGTGCCAAAAACTGTTGTCGGTGAAAAAGTCTTGCGCTTTATACACGCAGACGTCCTGCTGAGAATCGGTGTGTGCCGTTGACGTTTCGGGACGCACCAACATGATAAGCGTTTCCATTATAATCGCAATTTGAATGGATTACAACAATGGGCGTACTGTTACAGTTCTGGGGCGTGAATGTTTTGCGTCACCACGATCGATGATGTGTTGGTACTCATCTCCGAAGTCTATAAAATCAGAAAATGGGCAACACCTCATCGATGACAGACAAAAATGCCTTGGCTGCTCCTTCAGCAATTCGGAGCAAATCGAAACCGAAATCTATCAACCAGCCATTCTGAGAACGAAGTTAAGTCTAAGACTATGCTGGGCGAGAAAAATTGCCGATGCATTTTTAAAATATTCGCTTTGCTCTCCCCAGTTATTTCGTGTTGCCACAGTGATGCCATCGCCTTGAGTTCCATGTTCCATTTCATTTCGAACGGAGTTAAACACCGTCAACGAGGAATTTGTCCTCAAGTTTCACTGCGGAAAGAAACAGCACGGTTATTGAATGAATAGCAATTGAACGTCCCCCTGGAAAATAAAGTCGAGTTGAGACGTAAAGAACTTCTCATTGGGTTGCCCTGCATTTTGTGGTCTGTATACAGGGTGTGCCAAAAATACACCGACAACGTTCTAGGACAGCTTCCTCTCATCAAAATAAGAAGAAAAGTTCCTATGAACATGGGTCCGGAAACGCTTCATAAGGGAGCTACAGGCCCCTAAAGGTGGGACCCTGAAGATGGTTGTTTATTTAATATTTCCGAAACCGTCCAAGGAAAATCAATCAAATTTGACACATTCAATAACCTTTTTATGCCTAACAAAATTTGAATGCCTAACAAAAATGAAGTTGCTTTGAAATAGTTTTTTTTTACTACTAGCCGTGAAGTACATCATTATTAACCTGTTCCTGAACTAGAAAGGCGATTTTCTAGTAGTAAAAAAAATACTATATAAACCACGGTCGAGAAAATTATTATAGCTTCAGCGCCTTATATCCCTCAGCTGCGCTTCGGGATCTAAACTGGCGCTTCAGCTATAATAATACTTTCTCAACCTTGGTATATAATATACTATTCTTTCGCCTTGAATATCGTAATTAAAAAATCAGCATTTCTGACCACGTTTTCATACATCCAAACTCAAATATCTCCTAAACGGTGCATCTATCGAGGTTGAACAAAGGGAACTTTTTTTGGTAGAAAACTCTAATATTCTATAATTTCTTGTTAAATTTGGAAACAATTTACATTCAAAAGAGTAAGGGTTATTTTTACCCCCACACCTCAGCCTGGCCCACTCCTGGTAAATTATTTTGGAATCAATCTTGCCTCATTTTATTGGGCATAAAAAGGTTAGTGGATATGTCAATTTTGATTGATTTCCCTTGAACGGTTTCGGAGATATTGAATAAAAATAACCATCTTCAGGGTCCACCCTTTAGAGGTCTGTAGCTCCCTCAGGAAGCGTTTCCGGACCCATGTTCATAGGAACTTTTTCCCTTGTTTTGATGAGAGGAAGCTGCCTTAGAACGTTGTCGGTATATTTTCGGGACATCCTGTATAGGTATATTGAGTCCTATCCAGTCAATTTGGGTTTTGAGATCGGCATCGATTTGGTTGAGCTAAAATTTGACACAGACCATCGCGAATATGGCCTCTTTCACCAGTTATTAAAAGTCCTCAAGAGTCTCAATGGTCCTAGCAAATTTAGGGGTGAAGAACCACTCCATCGGGGAACTTCGCGCAGAAATTCTCATTTTTCAGCCAAACCAGTTGAAACATAACCAGGGGTGGAAAAGCTGACTATTTTGCAGATCAGATCAAAACTACAACGATCACCTACTAGGCTAGTCCTCACCAAGCTTTTGCAAACCAATTCAAAACTAATAGTCCAGTAAACCTACGTAAAAAAAGGGGTGAACCTCAAACTAATTGCAACAGAAATAATTCTTTCGCTATTAAATACCTTGAAGTCCTACAAGCAACATATCAAAAATTAATAAAAATTAAAATGGCGGAAAGTCTTCAAAATGGCAAATCAAAAATGGCGGTGTCACTTTGCATAGTTTCTGCTTATAGTACATAAAAGATCAGTTTCTACCTGAAAATAAATCATGGAAATCTGAAAATGTCAGGATGTGTCCAGAACTGCCTGCCTTATAACTTATCCAAAAACGACAAAAATCGTACTGGAGGGTTTTGTGTTATTCAGCTTAAATTGCTATTTAAAATGCATCAGGGTGAGAACTTAGAACCTATTACTTATACTGACTTAAATAAACAATTTTCCCGAATTTTTCTATGTGTCGAAGCCTGAAGTTACCATTTTTTACAAAAAATGTATTATTGCACAACGTGGGGGGGGCACAGTGGGGGTGTTAACAAGAGGTTTGTGAAATTTTCTTTTTTTCCATATTGGTGCTATAGCATCAAGTTAGGTATCATTTTCGACTAATTTTCACATTCTAAATCCAATGATAACCCCAAAATTGGAATAAAAACAAGTTTGAATAAGCTAGCTTGAAAAACCGTGTTTCATTAGGTATATTCTTCCATTTGATTTTTTCAGTAGGTAATTATTGTTGGAGGCATCCAAAACTATTTTCCACTTTTGATTTTTTTTCAGCTTCCAAAAGCAAAATACGCAGGTATTGGGTACATGCTTTTAATAATGTTAAATACACTCCAAAGTAGTGACGTATAAAATAGTTCTGAATACAAATGCCTCCACCAATTGAAAAAAAACACTGAAAAATGCCAAAGGAATTTTTTTTTCAGGTAACTTGTCCAAACTTGTTTCTATTGTAATTTTGAGGTCATCATTGAATTCAGAATGTAGAAGTTAGTCGGAAATAATACCTAACTTGACGCGGTAGCTCTAATATGGAGGAAAATAAAATAAAAGACACCTAGTCAAAAATCGAAATATTGGCTAGCTGACTTTCTCAAGGGAATAAAAAAAAATTGGGCGAAACTATGTATATGTTTCTTCTTTATTATTTATCAAAACAAACAACAAGACGTAAAATTGTGATTAAATCACGTTAAAACCAGTTGAACTTGAAAAAACACGTTTTTGAGGTTTATTTTTTTGCCGTTTTTCATTTTCGATTTGGTCATTGTCAAAAAATATTTTGGTGAAAATTGCTACATAGTTCACTAATTTTAAGCGTTCCACACATAAAAACTATGCATTGGATGTGACATTTTGTTCTCACAGATTGATAAAATTGATTTGTTGCGGAAACTGTTCAACGCTAATTTTTCACTCGAAAATTTACGCAGGTTCACCGAAAAATTATGCTGCGTCCATAAAAATACAACTTTTGTACGACTGCCTCTACTGAACGAAAAAAGGAATGCTCTATCTACAGGGTGTTTCCAAAATGGTGTTACAAACTTCTAGGGGAGATTCCCCATCAAAAATGGACAAGGAAAATATATACCTTTGATGTCCTAAAATGCTCAGTTGAAAAGTTACAGGGTGTTCAAGTTGACTTTTTAAAACTGATTTTTTGACATAAGTTTTGAACCGTTTAACCGATTTTGTTCAAGTTCTCACCAAAGTTAACTGAAATAAGTCTCTATCGAATAATAGTAACGTGTTGGAGAAAAAAGTTCAGGGGCGTAGATAATGGGGGCTGTCCTCATATTTCCCCCCCTATTTTTTACACCCCTAGCTATTTTCCCAAATTGTTCTTATTTTTTTATTCTACGTTCAATTTAGAGAAAAAAGTTACTCTTGCAAAATTTTGATTAAAGGCTTCGTTTTTGAGATATCTGAGTTTGAAACTTTGGAAAACATCTCGAAATCGCCAGTTTCAATGAGCCCAATTTTTTTTCCCTGAAAAGCTCTCGTTTCTCAGAGGGAATAGTGGTTTATCAACTTAGAAAATTGAAGAGAACCTATTTCTGCTGAAAAATCATGAGTTTTTTTTTATTCTAATTTTTTGGCCTTGGAAAGTGGCAATTTCGAGATGTTTTCCAAAGTTTCAAACTCAGATGTCTCAAAAACGAAGCCTCTAATCAAAATTTTGCAGGAGTAACTTTTTTCTCTAAATTGAACGTAGAATAAAAAAATAAGAACAATTTGGGAAAATAGCTAGGGGTGTAAAAAATAGGGGGGGAAATATGAGGACAGCCCCCATTATCTACGCCCCTGAACTTTTTTCTCCAACACGTTACTATTATTCGATAGAGACTTATTTCAGTTAACTTTGGTGAGAACTTGAACAAAATCGGTCAAACGGTTCAAAACTTATGTCAAAAAATCAGTTTTAAAAAGTCAACTTGAACACCCTGTAACTTTTCAACTGAGCATTTTAGAACATCAAAGGTATATATTTTCCTTGTCCATTTTTGATGGGGAATCTCCCCTAGAAGTTTGTAACACCATTTTGGAAACACCCTGTATAATCCGCAGTTCAAAAACTTCAAAACAAATGTATTTTACACTCGCAGCATCTTTTTTACCGCAAGAGTGCGTACATTTTTTGAGCAAAAATGGTCGTTAGGCAGCTTTTGCAACAAATCGATTATATCACTTTGTTAAAACAAAAGATACATTCAGTGCATGATAAGATAAGATAAGATAAGATAAGATAAGATAAGGTTTATTGGTGCTGATAACAAATACATTGCTTACACATGTCAGAAAAATAACAAAATAAAAAATGTAGCAACCACAGTGCAATCGCAATAACAGTACATGTTACATATTACATACATTTTTCCAGGTCAACATCTAAAAACTCCTGAACACAATAAAAAGAGGCCTTTTTCAAAAAATGCACCACCCCTTCCCTGAACGGTTTCTCCGGGAGTGATCTGACTCTCTGGGGGAGTCTAGCAAACAATTTGAAAGACATGTATCGAGGCGCCTTCTGTGACAAGGAGAGACGACAGAAATCTAGGCGGAGGTCCGACCCGTGGCGCGTATCATATCCATGGCCTCCCCGAGCCATTAAATTTTGATTTTTGAACGCGTAAAGCAGGCATGCAAGGATATAAATAGAGGGGAAAGTTAGTATCTCCAAACCCACAAAGGCCCCCCTGCAGTCCTGTCTGTAAGAAAGACCAGCCACAATTCTCACAGCTCTGCGCTGCAACCGAAAGACTCTGTCCGCTCCCGAGCTACCTCCCCATGTTAGCGCAGCATGATTTTTGTGTGTAAGATACTTGGAATAGATGAAGTATGCAGGAATTGTGATAATAAATTATTTCAACAATGACACAAATGAAATCGAAAAAAAAAGAAAAAAAAAGAAAAAATGTCCGAAAAAACCGTGTTTTTTTTTTAGTAAAACTTGCTTAAACATGTTTCAATCACAATTAAATTACCTTTATTGAATTCACAACGTCAAATTTAGTAGGAAACGATGTCAGAATTGCCAGAATTGATCCGATATTGACAGAAACGAAAATCGTCCACTTAGCGCCTACTTCCGGATTAGTTTTGACATTTTGGACTTGTTCTCCTACCTATATTGTTTCATATTTCTTATTAGTACAAGAAAGATAGATTTCAACCTCGGAATAAATATGGACGTCGTGAAAATTTGATATTCTGTTCAGAATTGAGTGCTCTACAACATATCCAAAATCGCCAAAAATCGCACCCGGGGGTTTTGAGTTATTGGAGGGGGGGTAAAAAATTGTAACTTAAAATGGAGGGGATGAAGCCCGTCAATCAATTGGAAGCAAATACGTTATGATTCGACGCATCATATCCCGTTGATACCATTTTGGCACAAAAAGTGTCGATTACTGTTGAAGGGGGGTCGTGGGGGGACGAAGCTCTGCTAGGTGGTCCATTTTGTTTTTCTGGCCATGTAAAACCGATCACGACAAGTTTGGTATCTTTTCCAACTGAATTCAATCTCCTGAACTCGAATCCGATGTGTAAATTTGGATGAAAACAAGTTTGAACAAGTTAACTTGAAAAAACTTGTTTTTTCTTTGACAATTTTGGAGAATTTTTTTTCACTGGTAGAGGTGTTCATCTTCGAAAAATTTTCAGGGGTCATTAGATTGAAGTGCATTCTTCACGAAAACCATTCACTTGATGTATAATCTTGTTTCTCGAGTTCAAAAAATGGATTTGAACTCGAGCCGGCTCGGCGCGTCGTCTACTACTGACCAGAACACTAGAGCATGCACCTTTCAATGAAAATAGCTCAAACTTTCGAAGAAATAACAACTCATCTTTGAAAATTTTATTATATGTGCAGAATTGAATTCTCTATAACATAAACAAAATCGCCATGAATCGCACTGCAGAATTTTGAGTTATTCGAGGAGTAGGATAACATTTTCTCAAGATTCGTGCTCTATGAACTGTTACCTCTCCCCTCAAATAATTCAAAACCCTGCAGTGCGATTCATGACGGTTTTGTTTATGTTATAGGGAATTCAATTCAATTCAAGTTAACTTGTTCAAACTTGTTTTCATCCAAATTTACAGATCGGATTCGAGTTCAGGAGATTGAATTTAGTCGGAAAAGATACCAAACTTGTTGTGATCGGTTCTACATGGCCAGAAAAACAAAACGGACCACTTAGCAGAGCTTCGCCCCCCCCAGACCCCCCTTCAACAGTAATTGACACTTTTTGTGTCAAAATGGTATCAACGGGATATGATGCGTCGAATCATAACGTATTTGCTTCCAATGGATTGACCAGTTTTATCCCCTCCATTCCAAGTTACAATTTTTTACCCCCCCTCCAATAACTCAAAATCCCCGGGTGCGATTTTTGGCGATTTTGGATATGTTGTAGAGCACTCAATTCTGAACAGAATATCAAATTTTCAGGACGTCCATATTTTTTCCGAGGTTTTGCAGACTTTTTTACTATTTTTCCTGTACTATATGTGCTGTTCGTATAGGTGTACTGAACCGATAAACAACAGAAATTAAATTTATTATAGATTCTTCATCAAGAAGTATGGTTAACGTCCTTCGACCGGGTTGGATATACCATTTTGGACGTTTTTCCCTACTCAAATTTCTCTTAATTTTTGATATGTTGTTCAGACAGCTAAAGGAAACTTGATGGCCAAAAAATTATTTCTGTTGCAATTAGTTCGAGGTTAAACCGTAGTTTTACTGGACTATAATAATAGATTGAAGCACAAAGTCTATCTACACTATAAATATCAATCTATGCCGCGCTGTTCCATAGATGATAACAATGGCCCAATCACCAGCAAACATAATGGAGAAAAATCGTAGAGTAATTCGTCTTTTATGTGTAAGTGTAAATATATATTGAAGAAGATATAACTGAAGGTTTTCATGGCTTTTAAGTTTTTGTTCTTAAGGTGTTTCTGATGTAAGTGAAAATGTCGAAAAAAGTTGTTGACTGGAATCGATTTTTGTTTATTTTTTTCTTCAGGTAGAAAGTCCTTCAAAGAGAAATCTACGGGGTTCGAACAAATGTCACGAAATGCAGCTTTAGTCATTACCAATCTTGAAATGTCTAAATCACCAAGTACATCGTTCTAATCTTCTGTGATAAATATCGATAGTACGGGAATATTTTGAATATAGCTGCACAAGTTATTCATAAATCAACAAAATTTTTGCATGATGATGTACTTTACTGTAGGAAAAATGAGGAAAACATATGATATGTTTCTCAAGTTATTATGAGCTACGTTATATGCACTACGATGATGACGTGCATCGTCTGCTAAATTGTCGCGAGGCTACAAAATTCAAATAACACACTAGTCAAACAGTCTAAATACCGTATGGCGGTAGGCTGTGGCCTGGTCATTGGCAGGCAAACGAGGCTGATTTTGGCCAGGCCACAGCCTACCGCAAGTAGAAAGACTTTTGATCATACGGTACGTCTTATCAAAGAGACGGAGGTTCGGAGAGTATAGCAGTGAAGACCGAAGCTTACGAGTTTTAGGGAAGCGTTGAAAATCAAGAATCAAGAAATATCAAGAATCTCAGCTTCAATAAGCTTCAAGACAAGAAGATAAGTCTCAAGATTTCGGCAAGATCAAGCTATTTAATTTTTTCCAGTACATTTATTTGAAAATTATTGAGCTCCAAGGTGTACGGTCCGATATGAATAACATACAGCATACAGCGAGGTGCGAAGCACCGAGATAGGTGAATTAACTTGAAAAGATGAGTTGTGTACGTATCAAAAGTTTAAACAGCTATTGATAAACCGCTACTGGGATATAAGGCCCGATTAGGGAGCTATGGGAGACATTCAAGGTGCGAAACACCGATGAGTTATAAAACATAAAACAATAAGTTACTTATGACTACCCAAACTTACCCAACTTACCCAACTTACTACCTATACTTACCCAAAATCAATTTGAACGGCGGGTCAAGCAGTTTTTGAAAGAGACCGTATTCTACAATATAGAAGATTTCGTAGACGGAAGGGGATCGGTTTAGTACCTTTAATCGCATTATTATTTTAGCTGTACATAAAGTGTGTTCATTGTATTTGTCTTGTTGTGTACAATACACTGTAAATTGTATAATGTGATATATTGTTATACTTATTTGTGACTGTGACTGCCATGTAAACTTTTGATGGTTGAATACATTATTATTATTATTATTATTATTATTATTATTATTATTATTATTATTATTATGACATATTAGAATGACGTGAAACAACTGATCATGCGCCGCAGCGCAGCCGAGGTGCGGAGCACCGAGGGGTGTAAATGACTTTGTGCTAAACTGACAATTGATAATTTCATAGAACTGGAAGAAAAACTCGTAGGTCACAAGAAAACTACTTGATTTTACTGAGGTCTGTGTCAGTTGAACGTGGACCGGCCGGCCCCCTTCGACGTCGTAAGTACGTTGTTCAAGTGAAACGTCATTTTGCAGGGCGTGTGTTTTCGATGTCTATTGTATAATCCTGTATCATATACATCATACACACATCATAGGTAAGTATACAAATAACTATTTCGCTTGGCATCAGTGTTTTAAAAATCTTGATTCGCATAACTGTATGGTTCTGTCTAGAGTACATCTACTACTTATGTCAGAACAAATTCGCCCATCTAGCTAACCGAAAGACGCTAACATTCCCGTCACGTCACCGCATTTTATCCGATATAAAACTTGAATTGTCTGGAGTGCATCACGATTATAATAAAACAAACCGTGTAGCCATAAACCTCTTCGTAATAATGCCACGATTCTCTGGCGACCGACAAGACTGCCGTTCACATAGAACATAACTAATGGACCTTCATTACCTCGAATTTCAGATGCACACAAGATTCAACACGGATAGGGTTCTCTGAAGCAGACGAGGTCCTTATGCTGATGCTACAGTAAATCACGAATATACTTATAGGTAGGTACGCAAACAAAATAACAAGCAAAAAAACTAAAACTAACGAGCACTAGATAGCATTCAAATTAGATGCGCCGGGCTCTGCATTATGATAATAATAGAAAGATGGCACGTGGGAAAATGTGGAGTAATCGGAACTGACAGTTCATCATAAGCCCACAGTAGTTCAAGGGCGCAGATAGTAGAGGAAAATATGAAGCGAAATGTGCTTATTTGAGAAGTTCGTGTGCACGGAAAGGTAAAAAGCTGGGGTGCATTTTTTATGGTGTAGTATGGCTTGGGGATGAAGAATCCACTTGTCGTCAAAAAATCGTCCAGTGTGGGGGCGGTATGGGGGCGGTTTTGTGAAAAAACAGTTTTTTTAAAAAATGTTCTACAGTTTGTCAGCTTTTGGCTGATATCAGCTTGGAACAAATCCGTCAACTGTAAGTTGTCGTAAATAATTTATGAATAAAAAGGTGATCATTTACTTTGCCATAAGAATACATGTAAAACTTGACTGCCTCGTGCGCAAAGAACGTTGAATATCTCAGTAACGTGTTGAATGACATTTTTCATTCCACTCCCACTCGATTATCTCCGTAACCACTAGTTCAATCAAAAAAGTTCCTTCTGTAAACCATGTTACCTATTCCATTGCGATTCTTGCAGTTTTTTCAGATTTGATTTATCTTGAATAGTAACTGAGCTAGGGACGGAATTGTAATGTACTGCATGCAGCGAACAACTGCAGCGCTGAGGCCCTCGCGTACCCCTGCCACCCGCGCATCCCCGCGAAGGCCATGGTGTATTGAGGCGGGAAATCTGCAGACTTATTATTGTGGCTGATGATCGAAACATTGTAAAAGTGTAGTAGGTAAATTTGCAATATAAATAAATATATACCCCTTGAATTACGACGTACGTCTTCACATATTATAATAGTCCAGTCAAAATAGGTTTTAACCGGAAATAAATTCGGAAGTTGACGAAATTTGGTGGATCGATGCAGAATTGAACGTGCAATAACATACTGAAATTCCCAAAAAGCTTGGTTTTTTTAGGACCAATAAAAAAGCGCCATCCTTGAAAATTTTCTTTTTTTCTGAATGGCTTGTGAACTATTATCTCTTCAGAACACAGCACCAGCACGAGCAAAGCAAATGTAGCCCGTTAAATTCCCAAGAGATCGTACAAAACTCATCACTTTTTGGTCAATAGCCTCTGTGATATCGCGTCTACAAAAACGCAGTGAAAATTACTCAAAATATATTTCCGGATTCTATGTAAAAATATGCATGGTGTCAATTCAGGGGCTGTAACCTGGACAGCGAATGTGCGAATTTCAATGTGTTTTACATGCGGGAAAAGCTGATTCAACATTCGGTATCACACTTTTGTCTAGAAGTCAAGAAGTCGCCAACTTCAAAATGGTACTTTTCCTCGACCTGTGAAATCGATACTTGATGTCTCGAAGAATTCCCAAAAATCGATTTTTTTCATACCATACTATTTGCCTCATTTTTCACTTAGGTAGAGCAAAACCATCCAGGGAAAATCTTCATATTTTGAATACAGAAAAAATAACATGTTTCGGAATATTTATCCTATAGTGATGGTTTCTGAGTTGTATGGGTTGAAAGACTAAAACGACCTATTCAGAAAAAAAAGGTAGTCCGGACACTAGCTGCTGAATATTGTACTTGCATTTGATGATTGTTTTTAAATTCTTCAGATGTCAATATAACATTTGTGATGTTGTCGTGGAAGAACGGACAAAAGAACTTGATGGAAATGTATGGAATAATAGAGCTAATAATAATGGTACAAGGTGGGTAATAAATAATGAAAGCAGGATGGTTGACTAAGAGAAAAAATTATTTGAATCAAAGGCGTTGTAAAAATGTTTGAAAGGGAAATCTATACAATCATTTAGGCAATTTTGAAAAGAATTATTAATCATAATCATCTTATCATCAAAATCATCTCAGAAAATCATAACTTCGTCCTTGGAACTAATTTTGAAATTTTACATGTTTGTAAAAAAGGACGGCTTTTAGATAGTATAAGGTTCTTGAAATTTGTAAAGCAACTAATAATTCTGTCCGAAATTGCCTAAAAGATTGTATAGATTTCTTTTTTAAGCATTTTTACAACGCCTTTTATTTTAATAAGCTTCTTTCTTTCCATTCAACCATCCTTTCATTAATTCATCACCCACCTTGTACCATTATTATTAGCTCTATTATTATTTCATACATTTCCATCAAGTTCTTTTGTCCGTTCTTCCATGACAACATCACAAATGTTATACTGACATCTGAAGAATTTAAAAACAATTAACTTATCATTTACACAAACTTTATCCTCACCATTTATACAATGTCGGTGATTCGGTGTGTTATCATTCACCTTTTATGTACCTACCTACTTGTTTTATGTATTTTATTTTAGACTCCACACTTTGATGAAGAAGGGCCAGAGACCTGCGAAACCGGTCAGAAACAAAAACAATCAATTTGAAGGAAGACTGTGTGCAGATCATTTTATTTATGAAAAAAATCGATTTTTGCGGATTCTTCGGGACATCAAGTATCGATTTCAAAGGTCGAGAAAAAGTACCATTTTGAAGTTGGTGACTTCTAAACAAAAGTGTGATACCGAATGTAGAAAAAGCACATTGAAATTCGCACATTCGCTGTCCACGTTACAGCCCCTGAATTGACACTATGCAAATTGTTACATAAAATTCGGAAATATATTTTAAGTAATTTTCACTGCGTTTTTGCAGACGCGGTATCTCAGAGGCTATTGACTGAACAGAACAGTAATGAGTTTTATACTGATCTCTTGGGAATTTAACGGCCTACATTTGCTTTGTTGGTGCTGTGTTCTAAAGATAATAGTTTACAAGTTATTCAGAAAAAAAAACGAAAATTTTCAAGGATGGTGCTTTTTATTGGTCCTAAAAAAAACCAAGCCTTTTGGGAATTTCAGTATATCATTCCACGTACAATTCTGCATCGATCCACCAAATTTCGTCAACTTCCGAATTTATTTCCGGTTAAAACCTATTTTGACTGGACTATTATAATATGTGAAGACGTACGTCGTAATTCAAGGGGTATATATCTATTTATATTGCAAATTTACCGACTACACTTTTACAATGTTTCGATCATCAGCCACAATAATAAGTCTGCAGATTTCCCGCCTCAATACACCATGGCCTTCGCGGGGATGCGCGGGTGGCAGGGGTACGCGAGGGCCTCAGCGCTGCAGTTGTTCGCTGCATGCAGTACATTACAATTCCGTCCCTAGCTCAGTTACTATTCAAGATAAATCAAATCTGAAAAAACCGCAAGAATCGCAATGGAATAGGTAACATGGTTTACAGAAGGAACTTTTTTGATTGAACTAGTGGTTACGGAGATAATCGAGTGGGAGTGGAATGAAAAATGTCATTCAACACGTTACTGAGATATTCAACGTTCTTTGCGCACGAGGCAGTCAAGTTTTACATGTATTCTTATAGCAAAGTAAATGATCACCTTTTTATTCATAAATTATTTACGACAGCTTACAGTTGACGGATTTGTTCCAAGCTGATATCAGCCAAAAGCTGACAAACTGTAAAACATTTTTTAAAAAAACTGTTTTTTCACAAAACCGCCCCCATACCGCCCCCACACTGGACGATTTTTTGACGACAAGTGGATTCTTCATCCCCAAGCCATATTACACCATAAAAAATGCACCCCAGCTTTTTACCTTTCCGTGCACACGAAAGTCACAATAGAGTCTCATTTTTCCTCTACTAAGACCTATTGTTACGCGAAAAGATTAACTCGCCGGGGAAAGAAAATACGAGCAACTGAAAAACTGGACGGCCAAGAACAATGCCGCGGAACGCTACAATGGTACATATTTGTAACGTTTACGGAACGAGTCCAGCTGATGTCAGACATCAACGAGTGTGCCAAAGCTTGACGGGGTCAACAATGGAGATCTTGACGAGCGCGCTCTCCTTGATATTACACCGGGGTCGCACAACGTCTCGAAAGCCTTGTCCGTTTGAATCGGATGCTAAATGGCTATTATCGCAGGCGGGGCGGAATTAGCCATCCACGAGGGGTAAGTATGGTATTTTTATCGGCACAGGAAGTCGTGATTTGAGCCACGGTGATGCAAAATATCTCAATCCCCTCGATGCAATTTTAATTGCGAGAGTTACAACCAAGTTCATTGTACCGGAGGCCGTAAAAAGTGACGTTTACAATCTTGCGGCACGATTGCTCGTATTCTCACCCTTTGAGAATGTGTAAGTAGCATGATAAATAAAATCCCGCCTTTTCACGCACTCTGACCTGTCGAAATCACGTCAAAACTGGTCGTAAAGTACATTCCGTAATTGCCAAGGTGGAAGTTCTGGAACAGCAGCACAATTGAAGAGGGGAGAGAAAGCACAGACATTGTTGCATCTTCTGTTGTGTATACCAATCCAATATATTATATGGGTCTAGTTGCGCGCAGATTCATCGGTGTGTGTCTAACCTTTGGCCCCATCGGACCAGATTCTTCTTCTCTTCCTCTTCCGGATCGTACATGCCGCCTCTCTCCCGCTTTTGTGATGCGACCAACAAACTGCATCGGATCCGTTGGGACATCTCCCTTGTCATACAGGGTGTTGTGAAATTTCGTACATTCGCTTTCATCTTGTCGAACAGATAGATGTAGCGATAGAGATTCTTTTTATGTTCCTTGGCTCATTACATGCACATACCTCATTAATGGAAACAGTGAGGGGGCTCGCAATCAAAGAGCCGATTGATGCTTCATGTTAGTTCAACTGTCTGTATAAAATCAAATTACACTGATTTGATTAGAATGCTAGATGTGTGTTCGGCTTAACGAGGTTTTGTTTCGGAAAGACGTCGTTATTCACATTAGAAGCTCATTACTCTGTTATTTATACTCAAATTCTCGAAAGCTGTTTTAGTTAAAGATCGATACGTTTCGGCGTGGAACTGAAATTAAGGCGTTAGGTTTCGCCAAAAGAGAGAAACTAACAAGGTTTTCCACTGAGAACAAAAGTGCGCATTCTACTGAAGGGCCCTGACAGTGAGCACAGACCAATAGCAGGGCTCCCTGAGTCCCTGATGACAAGTTTCCATGGCGATGAGAGCAGAAAATACGCAGTTTTTTTAGGTACACGGAAACTGCTATACATACAGGGTGTTTCAGTGACCTTGCATAATACTTCGGGAGGTGATTCCTCTCAAAAAAATAAGTCGAAAAGTAAGAGTAAACTTCTCAATACCAAATTTGAAGTTCCTACCTTTGACGGTTTTCCAGCAAATAATTAAAAACTTTGTCCAACTTCGTACCTTTGAGGGGCTGTAACTCCCTTAGGAAGCATTTTAGGGTAAAATGTTACTCTTACTTTTTGCAAGGTCACCGAAACACCCTGTATATTGTCCAAATTTGCGCAGGGTAATTTTATAATTGAGAGGCTAACGTTTAAACATAGACTATTCTTTACTACGTACTACTAAATACACGTCAATTATTATTCGCACTTAGATAACGCTTCGACCAACTTTGCCGATCTACTCGCTCATTGACGCTGTGGATTTGAATTTGGTATCGATTGGCTCATCTCCGCTTATATACTCCGAATGTTACCTTCAAGAACATTCCACACGTTCTCCAGCATAATCCCGCATAACTGGCCAGTAGATCCGCCGCGACTTCTAGTAAGGTCCATCAGATTCGCGTATACACCGGCATGCTCTGGGAAGTCCGCACCTCCGCCAATTGTGCAGATGTTTCTTACTAGCTCATTGAAATCTCCAGCTTGCGCGAACGGTCCAGAATTATCACGTTCGCTCTCGAATGTATTGGAATCGCACAAGAGCCTCCCTGCCCGTAACAATATTTTTCATTTCATTTATTTAAACTCTACAATGACCATAGCCTGATTGTGATCTCAGTTAGTGAAACTGATACAACTGAAACAACCAAGTGCAAGCGACAATTTCTATTGGAATAGAGCGGCCTGAAAAACGTAGCGAAAATGGGAGAACGTGACTTATCTTGGAGTGAAAATTTGCGGTTCAAAATAATATAACTTTGGATTGTCAAGACCGATTCCTATTTTGTCTTCACGGTTCTTTAGATACATTTTTCAGCAATTTACCTCGTTGGAACATGCAGTTTTTCAGGGAAAAACAATTTGGACCCTGGAAAGTGGCGATTTTTCATATCTTATAGATACCTAGAATTTTCTATCAGATTTTCGAAGATTTCCACGATAATTCTGAGGATTTCGAACATTTCTGAAGATTACGGATAAGATCCAAGAATACCCTTATATTTCCACGGTTTTACAAGGATTACAAAGAGGCTTCTATAAGATATTCAAGAATTTCTGAGAATTTCTAAGCAGTTTTAAAGATTATACGGTATTTATAGGGATTTTTATGAAATCTTTAGATATTTCTGCGAGGTTTTCAAAAACTTCCAGAGATTCTTTAGAGTTTCTACGAGATATCTAGAGGTTCTTAATGATCCGTATGGAATTTAAAAAAAATTCAACGATTTCTAAGAATTCCCATGAATTTTTGAAAACTTCTAGTTACGGGATTTCCAGGGATCCGAAAAATATCTGCGAGATTTGGAGGAGCGTTAAAAAAATGTTGGGATTCCCAAAAGTTTCTCTTGGTTTCTCAATTATTACTACAGGATTTCTAGGAATTCATAGAAACTTGTATTACATTTGCAGGGATTCCCAAAGAATCCCACGAGACTTTTGAAGAATTTCTAGCGATTTGGGAAGATTTCTACAGGATTACTGGAAATATTTACGAGATGTCTGGGCATTTCTAGGGATCTCTGTACATTCCTATGGGATCTCGTTTTGGATTTCTATAGTGATTTCTGAATTTTTGTACGGAATTTGTATGAATTTTGTTAGGATTTCTACAAGATTTCTGGGGATTTCCAGAAAAAAATACGGGTTTACTAGGGATTTTTAAAAATGTGAAGGGATTTCTGAGATTTGAGATGTGTACATGTAATTTCCATTGTGATCAAGATTTTGACGAGCAGAATAAAAGTTTGTATGCAACTGCAATTTTGAAACATTTCTAGAGATCTGTGAAAATTTCTACGGGATTTTCAAGGATTTCAAGAATTTTTAGGGAGTTCTAAAATGTCTACAAGATTCTCCGGGATTTCTAAAGATCACAGTTTCACGGTTCATAACAGATTTCTTAATATTTCTAGAAAACTCTTGAGAGCTTCTGGAGATTTCGACGAGATTTTTGATGATTTTCTTTCAACTTTCAACTTTAGTTCCTCTTTTAACTGGGTTCATTTTTCAAGAGTTTAGCAAGTTCTAAAGATTTCTACGAAGACCTCTTAGATATTTCCAGGGATTTTTGGAGATTTTTGCGGGATCTCTAGGGATTCCTGGTGATTCGTATGAGATTTCTAAGAATTGCTCAGCATTTCTGAAAATTTCTATGGATGGATTGTTGCAGATTTCTATTTAATTACGAGCGGTTCCTTGAGGAAGCAAATGTGGATCCTCGAATTTTCGGTTATATTTTGAAACAAAAGGACGAAATAATAATGGAATTACGAGAAAAAATTTCCTTATTGAACGATAACATAAAATTCTTAAAGGGGCAAGATAAGGACAGCGGCAAGAAACCAGCACGGAAGCCTGAAGAAATGACAAGTGGAACGGCAGGTGATATCAGCGGTAAAAACAAAAACAAAGCCAAGCCAAACCAGATGGAAATAGCAACTGACAGACGAGGTGGCGCTGGAAGCAAAACCACGAAGCCATCGAGTGCTGCAGTGGTGCAGCGGCGGGATTCGGCGGCGGCGCCTTCATTGTCGGGCTCTGAAACGCAGAAACAAGACCTGACTGGTAAGGTCACAGAGACTGTTGCCGCTGAGGATGGATTTCAACCAGTAAAGGGAAGGAATTTACGGAAAAGTAAAATCATTATGGGCACTAAGTCATCCGATGCGTCTTTGCTGCCCTTTTCGGGAGTCGAGCGTAAGGTGTGGTTGTGTTTGAAACGCACTAGCCCCAGTACAACGGCGGAAAACGTTCTCGTCTACTTGAAGCAGGCTGTTCCTCATGTGACCTTCACGTGCGAAGCGGTCCCAGCTAAAGGGAATCTTCCTATTTTTAAAATAGGGGCCCCATTTGCAATGAAAGAAACTCTGGATGATCCCGCGTTTGGCCCGAGAACGTGAGGGTCGACAGGTTCCACTTTCCAAGAAGCTCTCCTTTTCCATCGACTCGGGAGCTGAAAGCCAAGGGTTGAAATTGAGGCACGGCCGTGAAAGTATCAAACGAAGCGTGACAACATTTTATATAAACATTCAGTGTATACACAATAAGATACTGGAAATCAATAGTTTTTTAGTAGATAAGAAATACGATGTATTGTGTTTTTCGGAGGTCTGGTCTAATGAAGAGCAACTTAAGAATGTTAAAATTGAAGGTTTTAGACTGGCATCGTATTACACCAGAACTTGTCGAGGGCATGGAGGTGTCGCAATTTTTGTCAGTGTTGGTAGAAGGTTTGAGAGGTTGAGGGTGAGGGGCGACCTGTGTGTTGAGCTGGATGTGGAGCTTTGCGCTGCTTCTCTGCCTGATTTCAGGGCTGTTATTGTTTGTTGTTATCGTTCTCCGGCGGGTAATGTTGACGTGTTTAATACTAATATCTCACTTTTTTTAGAGGATCTGCCGCGGGGAGGAGGCGTGACTGTCCTGGGGGACTTTAATGCGAATTTTGCGGACGAGAGTGATAAACATGCTATGGAGCTTGTCAATATCTTCGAATCATTTGGTTTGCGGGAAACAATTTTTGAGAATACTAGAATCACTAGCACATCATCCACAAGAATTGACAATATTTTTACGAATGCTGACGTGTCGCTGCGTTCCACCTCCGTTTTCGACCCGTGCCTATCTGATCATTGCTGTCTTATTACAAGACAGAAATATCAACACAATCGCGCTGAGATGGCCACCCGCTGGTGTCGTGGGATTAATGATGGGACAAAACTCCTTTTTCAGGAGCTGATTTCGGGGGCTGACTGGACCTTTTTCTACGGAGCGGGAGACTGTGATGAGGGGTCCGAGAGGCTGATGCGGATGCTGTGTGAGGGCTACGATGGGGCCTTTCCTAAGTATGAAAAGAAACTTGATGGTGGGACCAGAAAACATGAATGGTTTGACGCAGAGCTCAAGGAAATGAGAAGCCAACTTAAAACTCTATACGATCGTCGCCACGTCGACACACATCTCAATAATAAATTTAAAGCTTTCAAACAACTATACAGATATAAACTTAAAGAAAAAATGGTACAGTATAATAGCAACTTGATAAATAACTCTTGCAATAAGCAAAAAACCGCATGGCGCATAATTAATGGCAACAGGTTTTGTAATCGTGATAATGATGGGTCTCAGGAAATATCTCCTCACGAATTTAACAGCTTTTTTATAAATACAGTCAACTTCCTTGCAGCCGGAATGGAAGTGGATAACAGAAAGTATCTCAATTTCATCAGGGACTCGTCGCGCGGTCGATCGTTTTTTCTCCGTCCTGTCGACGAGGAGGAGGTCCTAGGGATAATAGGGAACATGTCGGGCTCCGGAAGTAGGGACATCTATGACCTCAATGCTGAGGCAGTCAAGCTCGCTGGTAATGTGCTGTGCGGTCCGCTGACTCATCTCATTAACCTCTGTTTTTCTCAGGGAACATTTCCGAACAATTTGAAAATTGCTAGAGTGGTGCCAATTTACAAGAAGGGTGACAAACGGGACGCCGGAAATTACAGACCGATATCTATTTTACCGGTAATATCAAAAATTTTGGAGACTGCATTCCGTAATAGATTGTTAAACTACTTAGAAAAATTTAGGATTATAACACCAGCTCAATTCGGTTTTGTTCGCGGCGGTTCTACCGTTCATGCTCTCAGGGAGATGTTGAGTATTGTTGTTGATGCCTTAGAGGGGGGTTCGTCGGTTTCTGCATCATTCTGTGACTTGTCAAAGGCATTCGATTGTGTCTCGCACGATATCCTGCTGGCCAAGTTGCAGTCGTGTGGAGTCAGGGGGCCGGCTCTGTCATTTGCGTCATCGTACCTCAGCGGACGCTTGCAGTGCGTTGATTCTGGTGGTAATCTGTCCGCCCTCATCGGCGTGAAGCACGGTGTCCCCCAAGGATCGATACTGGGACCATTGTTTTTTATTATCTATATAAACGATCTTCCCAGCTTTATAAAAACTAAATGCATAATTTATGCCGACGACACGACTCTGATCGCCACGAGTAGGGACTTGCGTTCTCTTGAAGCGGTTCGGGAAGAGGCGGTGTCGGAAGCAGAGACTTTTTTTGCTCTTAATAGACTTCGTCTTAACCCGGACAAGACACAGCATTTGCTCTTCTCGCTCAACACAGCTTTGCCGCGTCAGCAGCCAGTGAAATGTCTCGGCGTCGTACTCGACGGCAGATTGTCATTCGAGGCCCATGTAAATTCTCTTTCAGGGAGGCTATCGAGCCTCATCTATCTCCTGAGAAATCTGACGGTGAGGGTGGACGCAGTAACATTAAGAATGTCCTACCATGCATTGTTTCATAGTGTGATGTCATACGGTATCTTGATATGGGGTGGCTCATCTCATGCGCGCCGGATACTTATTTTGCAGAAGCGCGCCATCAGGGCGATGGCTGGGGTGACGCGGCGGACGTCGTGTAGGCCATTGTTCAGTCGGATGGGGATATTGACGTGCACCAGTCAGTACATATATGAATGTGTCATCTATGCTGCAAATAATTTCAGTATACACCGCGGTCATTACAACACCCGAAAAAAGTTTATTCTTCCTCCACGTTGCAGACTTCAGCGCACTGTGTCATTTCAATGCGATCCGGTCAGTCTATTCAACAGCCTGCCGGAGGGATGGAAGTCATTGTCTGTGGGGGCTCTCAGCGCGAGGCTTAAATCTTTCCTCAGGGAGAATTGTTTTTACACCATACAGGAGTTTCTCACCTTCCAGAAAAATAATCGATAGGCTGTGATATTGTTGTTGTTACTGTTTGTTTTGTTGACATTTTTACGAGTTATGTCTGTCATATTTGTGCATTTGTATGTATTGTGATGACCATTATTTTGTGACGTTTACATGCAATGATTTCATTGTTTTAAGTATGAATAAATTTCTATTCTATTCTATTCTATTCTATTGATTTTTGGAGATTTCTACGGGATTTCTACGATATTTCTGAACGATTTTGAATGGATTTCTCAAGATTTTTGAAGGACGCCCAAAAATTTCTATCGAATTCTCAAGAATTCTACGGGATTTATAAAGATTTGTATGGAATTTCTAGGTCTTTCTGAAGATTTCTACATGATTCTCAAAGATATTTACGAGATTTTTGAGGATTCCTCTAGAAATTTCTAGAGATTTCCAAAGTCTTCTACGGCAAATCTAGGGTAATCTACCGCGAATCCTCAAAGATTCGCTATAGGATTTTTCTACGATTTTAGAATATTTCTGCGAAATTTTTTAAAGCTTCTAGAGGTTTCTGAAAATTTTCTTTCAACTTTTAACTTTGTTCCCCCTTTTGACTGAGTTTATTTTCAACAATTTAGGAAGTTCTGAAGATTTCTACGAGATTTTTTGGAGTTCTCTAGAATATTTTTAGGGATTTTTGAAGATTTTTAGGGACCTCTAGGGTTTTTTGGTGATTTGTATGGGATTTTTAGAAGATTTTTGCAGATATTTTTTGGTGATTTGTATGAGATTTTTAGAAGATTTTTGCAGATTTCTACGGGATTTCAAAGGTATTTCAGAAAGATTTTTATCAGAATTCTTGAGATTTTTGAGGACGTCAAAAATTTCTATTGAATTCTCAAGAATTCTACGGGATTTATGCAGATTTGAATGGAGTTTCTAGGCCTTTCTGAAGATTTCTACATAATTCTCAAAGATACTTACGGGATTTTTGAGGATTCCTGTGGACATTTTTAGGGATTTCCAAAGTCTCCTACGGGAAATCTAGGGCAATCTACCGCGAATCCTCAAAGATTTGCTATAGGACTTTTCTAGGATTTTCGAATATTTCTGCGAAATTTTTGAAAGCTTCTAGAGATTCAACAGAATTTTCTTTCAACTTTCTTCCCCCTTTTGACTGAGTTTATTTTCAACAAATTAGGAAGTTCTGAAGATTTCTACCAGATTTTTTCGAAGTTCTCCAGGATATTTTTAGGAATTTTCGAAGATTTTTGCAGATTTCTACGGGATTTCAAAGATATTTCAGAAAGATTTTTGTTAGATTTCTCAAGATTTTTGAGGGATTTCTATTGAATTCTCAAGATTTCTACAGAATTTATGAAGATTTGTTCGGAATTTCTAGGAATTTCTAAAGAATACTACGATATTTTTGAGAAATTTCTAGGAATTTCTGAAGAATTCAATATAATTCCCAAAGGTATCACGGGACTTTTGAGGATTCCTGTGGAAACTTCAAGGGATTTCGGAAGATTTCTACGACAAATCTAGAGATTCCCAAAGATTTTCTTAGAGTTTCTAGGATTCTCGAATATTTCTACGAAATTTCCGGACATTTCTACAAAATTTTCAAGGTTTTCTTAAGATTTCGCGGGGTTTCTAGTTTCTAGGGATCTTCAAGGATTCATAAGAATTTCGATGCAGTTCTGGGATAAGAAATTTCAATAGATCGATGAGCTAGAGTGAAGACTTGTATGGAAGTTGAAGTATTTTCAAGATTTCTACGGTGTTTTTGAAGATTTCTAGGGTTTTTTCGAGGGATTTTCATTGTGAGTGCAGTGGGTATCCTCATTCCAATTTCTTTAGTACCGCCGCACTTTGGCATCAGTTTTTTCAGTCGTTGCCACTCACTTAACAGCATAAGCGAACAGCCATCAACCAGTAGAGACGACGTCCCTTATCGACCGCAGAATATTTTCACCCCACTCCAAGGGAACTCACGTTTTCCGATTTTCGCTACATTTTTCACTTACGCGTACATCATGTAGCAATTAGCATCAAGCTGGCATCGTGCCATACATTTTTTGTGAAAAAGCCGTAAAATTGATTACAATATGTTTGCACATCTTGGATTTGAGCAGAAATTGTGCAGACCACTCGTCGGTGGTGACACAACTTTTGTACTTGAAATATAGGATCTGGAACAAACCATTCGCTCTGGTGAATGAATGAATATTATAAAATGATACCTGATGGAGAGCTTTCGGAAGGGTCGTCAGACAAGAAGCTTGCATCATGCAAACATAATCTAACATCTAAGACAAGCTACAACGTTTCGGGAGCACCCTGTACACAAGATATACTAGCAGAAAACTAAACGGGGGCTGCTCTTTCCCCTTCGACCTCTAATGCTCTACCTGGCAGACGAGTTTCCTCCTCACACCTTGCATCGCCGGGGCGAACCGTGCGAACCGCCCAAATCCACTATGTCGTCGGTTTCCGCGAGAGAAAACTGTAGCTTTCTATATAATATCGATCCGGCAAACACGGAGGAAAAAGGGAAGAAGGATTTCTGGACTTTTACTTTACTGCACACAAAACGTAATCCGGTTCTCGGACTCGACTGGCGGTCCTGAGCGCCCGCATGAAAAGAAGTGCTCACGTGGAAGCTGATTTTCTTCTCTTTTTCCTGTGAGAATTCGCAAATTTACTCTGCTCCAACGCGCGTTATTTCCTGTATTTCCCTATAGCAGTTTTTGTTTTGTTCAGAAAATTCTCATAAAATTCTATGATCACTACTGGGCTTTTTCTATGTACTTACAAGTATCAAATTCTAAGTAGCCCAACTGATTTCAAACACCGGCGTCAAGTTTCTTTGTATACTTGTTCCCCGTGGCACTTGTGGGTCAACCGCAAGCTAGTGATTAGTTTCAGTTTTCATTTGTATGAGCTTTATATTTTAATAAAGAAATTCAATTTGATACGCGACGGTACGTAACCACGTACCGGTCTAGTCCTTGAAATCCTAGACCATACACAGCCCCTAGCTTTACCTATTTATTAGCTCAGGTGGACACTAGGTGACCCTTTCGGTATCATACAGCGTATAAGAAGAAGAAGGGTGCTCATTAGCGGGGCATATTTTACACTGGAGAATAACAGAGCGGCAGCTCAATGAGCGTAATTGGACCAGAATGGCTATCTAATGGTTGCATCTGAAGTTTTGAGAAATGAAACGAGTTTTCCCTCGAAGGAACGTATCTATGATTTATAGAGCCTCGCGTCGCGCACCAAATTCAATTACATTGTTTACCTCTTCGGCTTCGGCTGCCTTGGCATATCCATCTTGAGGGAGCTCGGCTTACCTGCAACAGAAAGTATAAACGTTAGCGATACGCTCATTGAAAAATCAATCAAAACTACTCCCAATGCTCCCATGTCAATCAAACTTTCATGCCCCCCTAGTTTAATCAAAGAATTAATTTTGTTCGGGGATGAACCGATTTCCGTATTTTGCGGAATCTGCACCGGCACTGATGCGATCAAAAGATTACGGCTTTGTCCCATTATCGTCATTATATCCTGGAGGATCTCGAGATTAGCATATTTCTTTATTGTATAATGTGCAGCATTTCCAATGCGGATCACCGACCAGCCTCCCGGTACATTCGTATACGCCTTTATGGGGGCATGTAACATTTAATAACTTTTATAACGAACCGGTTGCAAGAGATACATGAGTTTGTATTCAAATTTTATGATGTTGTTATTGCAAGCACATACATCTCCAGTGTTTGCTCTTGAGACACGGATCGACCCCCATTTCTAATTTCATCTGCGCTCTGGGGGATGAGAAACATCAAGTGGATTTACCGGTCAAGTTTTTTTTTGGCGGTGAAGTTTTTTCTGCGTGTGTGCGTCATCGTAAAAAGAACAATAAGAGGATCTTGCGGTTTTTCGGTTGACCACTGCTAGACTCCAGTGTCTATTTACCTTGCGACATCCCAAATTTCATGAATAAATTTCGGCTTTTCTGCTGCCATCAGCCAGTTCAAACAAACGGTATTTGAGGCAGATTTTTTTTGATCTCGCGCCAATTTGGAACCGACCGCAATTTCATGCTCAAATTGATTTCAACCGACATCTCTGATAAGTGGGTCTGGAGCGCTGCTGCGTTTCTTCAATGATCCAACTACCGGTTGACCAATGCATCTTGTTACAATGCGTTGATATTTATGAGACATGCAGCCATTGTAAACACACCACAAATGGCGCAGTTAGGCATTGTCTACCCTGATTTATTACATTGGAGGCACACATGAAAATTTGAACTGTGATAATTATGCAAACCGTGACGAGTTCGGTTTTGAATCCTCAAGTTACACGCTAAATCATGCATGGCCACATGGCGGTGAGAACACACCTTTCCCTGTTTTTTTTTTGTGCCGCAGAAAGTTTACTGATGCCTATAGTACAGTACAACTAACAGAAACTTAGCAGAGAGATAAGAACGAAGCCATCAATTTCCCCCATTATTGATACATCAGCACCGCTGTTCCAAATGATTGAACCTGTTGGACGGACACTCCCTATAGATCGGCGCTCGGGGACCTTGCAGGATAGGTGGTGAATGATACAGAGATAAAAATCGAAATCCGGCATAACAATCGGACGCTGTTGTAGTAACGCAGGGGAAGCTGGGAAGGTAATGATATCGACAGCTTCAAATATTCGAGCTGAGTCATCAAGTGTAGCCAAGGGGTGTTTTGTTCCATGTGTGTGCGCCGCTGGTGCTCGATCATTATTCCATCATTTTTCATTCTTATCGTGAAATGCAGGCGATGAACAGAAGGCTTTGTGCGGTGGCACTTGGTCGGTGCATTCTTCTTATTTTGCTTAATTGCGACACACAAGACTGCCTTTTGGAGTATTATAGTTATAGGTAGCACCTGCGAAATTCCGGAAAGCCGGTGAAGCTCAACGGTTCAAAGGCAAAACGTATTGAGATGTCTTGATTGAAACAAATGAATTATTATCAAGAAAAACGTCCAAATAAATCAGTGGGAGCTTCATGAAAAAAAAATGAGATTATGAAAATCTGGTTTGGATTCGGTTGTCACGATAAAGTTTTCTGAAAAGTTTGTCTTCCAATTTTATTGTGAGAGGCTGATTTGGTCATGTTACGTCGGATATGCAGCTCAAATCAGCTACGTTAGTGTTAGCGCAGGTCGATAGTTTTCAACAGAGAGAAATGTAGAGGTGTAGAATCAAGGCTGAATTCTAGCATACAGGCTCACTATGGTGTCCTGAATAATGAAACTTTCCTATGGGCGCGTCACGATTTTTTTTTGCTAGAGAGACTACGCGAACGTGCCAACCACTGTGCTACAGCGACGACAGCCGCCGTGGCCAAATACACCTCTATGAAGTTATGTAATACATACCTATCTAACCCTTTTTTCTCCTAAAACTAGGAAAAACGTATGATGCGCATATAAGAAAAATTTGGAATTACAGTATGTATCTTGTTCAGCGCAGTTTATCATACTTGCATGCAAATTTTCGGGTCACTTCAGCTTTGATTGGATGATTCCAGCGAAGAACAGGTTATAAACACTTTTTCCCTAATTAAACATCAATCGCCTATCGGAAAAATGAGGAAATCTAGTATATTGTTCAGCACAAATGCTAGAAAATTCACACAAATTTTCAGCTTTTCTCAGATTTTAACAAACGATTTGCTCCATTTTTTCCGAGGTTATCACGTAAAATTCCTGATGGGCTATTTCACCAGCGGGATCAACTTCAACTGATCAGATCACACTCACCAACAAATGTATCTTTAACCGACAAAACTCATATAATCTTTAGTTACAGTGCTAGACAGAAGTATGGCAACAACAGTGAAAATTTTTCAGCGATCAGGTTGTTTTAAATTCACAAATACTATTCATGTTACTTCCTACAGTGGAATTAGATCTATCTATACCTATACCCATAAAGGTTATTTTTCAAAATCAGTTATTCGAATTTTACCCTCTCAAAAAAAACTATTTTTGAACTTGATTTCTAGAGAGTATTTTTCTTGGTAGGCATATCCTAAGAATTTGGTTTGAATCGGCCAAAGCGTCTTGAAGTTACAACTTTTCAAAAGCACCAAAAAAATTGTCGATTTCCAAGCTTTCAAACAAAAACTGCTGATTGTTGGCAATTTTAAAAAGTTGTAATTTAGTTACGCTTTCGCCGATTTAGGTCAGATTCTCAGGATATACTGAGAAAATTACGCTCTGCAATATTACGGCTATCGGAATTTATTTACCCCTGAACCAAAATCAAGTTTGGAATTTTTTGAGGAGGCGATATTTACCCTAGGATCAATAATTTTGGAAAATGTCGCCAGAGAGGTATAGAGCTTCAAACTTCGGAGTTTTACTGTAGGGATTATCACAAACAATATTCAAGATGCATGACTGCTAGAATTGTTTCAATGTTGTTGCGGATCTCATGGGGATCTCAGAGGATATCAGGAGATCTCCGGAAGATCTTTTTCGTGGAAGGGATCTCTGATGTTCAGAATTCTGGCTACTGTTTTATATCACTTCATACCATAATTGGTAATTGGCGAAAAGAATTATGCTTTATTTTGTTCACGTATTTAAGGGACCGCTGCGTGGCTCATGTTTTCTTGACATTTGATAGCGCGGCGCTGTCACCTTGACGTCTGTCATCAGGGCTTTTTCCAAATGTACATAACTTCGACATGCAGTGGCTTCAGCACGCTGTTTCTTTCCCGTTGGCCAAGTGCCTGCTGGGTCCCAGCTAGTTCCTATTACTGTATCTAATCTCATTATGTGCCATTGTTTCGAGTGTTTTCTGATCCGGCTTGAGCTTTTTAGTGCGGCCGCTCAACGAGACGCGGACAGCGTTTGGATCGACTACCGCCAGTTTGGGACACGAAAACTGGGAGATTCGTGGAGCCCGCGCTCACCACCAGCACCCTCATGCTCTCCGGCAAAAGCTCGCCGGTTGTGTCTCGGAGTCGCGGTTGACAGGGACAGCTCGACTGGAGGATGCAACAACTCTTAGTCTCGCAGTCTACATTTTTGTGTGGATTTCGAAAGATTCGCTACCCCCACATTATATTCTTTGCTATACAGCAGACAATGTGTTGAGAAGATGTTTTCATAAAAGCTATATACATATTGAATAAGCTATCATTGCAACGGGGCGTGAATAAAGTAATTATGGATTGACTGATTTTTTTAGACTAGGTACCAACAACCGCGAGATGAGAAGCATCGAGGGATTATAGCACAAGGACCGATATCGACTTCTACACAGAGAAAAGGATTTGTTTGAACTGAATAAAAATTTTTTGAATCAAATAAATTTGTTCTTTGTATACGGGGAATGAAATGTTTCTTTGATGTACAAGAATCATTTCTTTGAAAGTTATAAATAACCATTTCTTTCGCATAACACACAAGTTTCTTCAACTTGAATATGGGCGTTGCTATTTGTTACAACAAAATATTTCATTAAATTGAATAAAAAAATTTCTCAATTAAATATTAGGTTCGCCATATACAATGAACTAATCTATTTGATTCAAATAAATTTTATCCAGTTCAAACAAATCCATTTCTCTATGTTTATATTGTGCTGTAACTGATGCAAAATGGCGGATTCCTCAAAGGAAAAAAATGTTTCACACATCCTCTGCCTCTAACGGTAGGTTAGTAACATTACTCGCTGCTGATTATTGAGACTAATATCATCGATAATATGATGCACAATAAAGATATCTTCTGCTGTTTTACTGCTTCCCCATGTGATTTACTTGTTCTTCACTTCAACAAGTTGACCATTCACTTTACAAATAATCAAACCTGCTTCACCTACTCAAAAGCAACATATCATAGGTATCGAGATCTCAACCAAAATTCGGAGCCGCTGCATATGCCCCAAGGGAAACAGCTTAAGGAATATTGAGCAACCTACCGTTGAACTAGTTTCAATAATCAGCAAAGTGAATAATGTTACTTACTCTTGGAGACGAGCAAAGATGACAGAGTTTGTTTCTCTTAAAAAAAATTCCATTTTCATCAGTCACCACACAACATACATTCAGCACAGTTCTGCCGTTCCGCATGGAAGGTAGTTTGATACTAGCGATGCTGCAGGTGGAGCAGGAAGTCGGGAACAAAGTCCTTATCCGTAAAACACATGTAATCTTCACTTGAAGAAATATTTCTTTGCTTCAAACTGCAAGGTTTTGTGTCAAAGAAAATAGTTGTTGATGGGCGAGATCCCAAAAAATAGGAATAAATATTTCTTTGAACGAAAAATACTACTTGTTTGATCAAATTTCTTCCTATATTTATTTGTTTTTTAAATATATTTGTTTGCATGTAATAATTTAGTGCTACTAAAATTCAAACAAATTCGGGAACCAAATGAAAAAAACGAATTTATTTATCACAAAGCTATTTTACTTGATGTAATAAAATGTGGTTTGTCTGAATCAAATCTGTGTCAAATAAATGAAGTTACTAGATCCAAATAATCCTTTTTCTCTGTGTAAGGTGCGAAGAACCGAGATCTTGGTGTACCGTGTGATCCACAAAATTCGTAATCTAGAGTGGATTATAAGTAGGAAAATTCGGCCATTCAACCAATCCAGTCGCTCCGTTCGATGGATCTTTGGTTTCCGAAGCCATTGCCCAATAATTACTAATTTTCTGGATCACATGGTACCTACGAATCTGGAATAAAATTAGCTGTTCCGCCAAAGATGCACACTAGCTATTCACCGTTTATATTCCAAATAAACGAGGTACGAGATACAACATGACAACGGGCAAGGGCGCGATTCTCGAAATCGTTCGAGTAGATATCGTATACGGGTGGGTAGTTTCCGAATGGTTTAACCCCGTTCGTGAATTTTCGAACGTGTGGATGGTCTTGTATACGGATTTTAGTCTGCGGATTGACATCGAATGGCCTAGTACAGTTCGAAATTTAATTTCGCATACGATAAACATGCTCTTCGAGGTTAGGAGTGTTTGCTTTGAGTAATGGGTAATAAATCGAAAATTGTTCTTTCTCATAAACCGAATTTCTTCACGTTGAATCGTATTATCATCTCGTACCTACTTATTTTCCTTTAATGGTTGAATTGGTGTCTCATATTTCAAGGTTAGTTCACAATATACATTCAAGAAAAAACAACTTGGTCAATTTTTACAGCACTGATGGGATTCAATTGAATGTTTGTCCACCTGGTTTCCGTTTGGATTAACCCATATTTTTTTAGATAAGAAGCCAAATAGCCGTAAAGCACTAGAAAAGTTTCTAAAGGATTACTGGGACATTTTTCTACAAACGAAAAAATTATCAAGTGTTTTATAATTTTGAGAGACGTAGAAAATTGAGTACAGAGCCATTTTTTGAAAAAAGTTGTCAACAAAAGAGAAAAAATATTACGCTCTGTACTCAATTTTGTAATACACTCAGTACACCCTATAAAAAAATTGAGTTTTCATGACCATTTTTGAAGGAGAAATCCTCAAAATAGTTTTGGCCTGCTGAGAATACAGCCTTAACCCATTAGTGGACAACGTCCCTTTAAAGGGACGGCGCCATTTGTTTTGATAACTTCAATAAATGGGGGCATATCAGAGCGCACGCCTCCGAATATCATTGTCCAGACTTGTGGCAAGTGTTTTCAGCGGTTGTTTGTTGTAAACAAGTGTAACTGGTGTTTCAGCAATAAAATGGATTCTGAACTTTATTCTTCGCAACGTGGAGGGTAAGTATCTTGCTTCATAGGATAATCTCATGCTACTTTCGGCGGTGTTTTCACATAAATTACTTAAAAATAACTATAATGGATAGATTCGGTTGATTGGGCGGTTATTCAGACGTACAGTTTTCACAAAATATTAGGATTAATGTTATGTCCCTTATAAGGGACGCCGCCCACTGTGACTACTATTTGAAGTCTACATTTTCGCAGGTTGACACTCGCATAACTGTTGGATATTATAGATGATGACGATGTGGTACCTCCTGATAAAGTTTTTATTCTGCCACCCATTGATAGTGATCATTCCGACGATGAACATGTTGGAAATATCAACCACTCACCACGCGGTATTTCGAATCAGCCTAGTGAAATTGATGAACAAAGAAGAAGATGAAAAAGATGATTATGATGATGACTATGACAATGAAGACTTATTGCCATAATCTGAGTTACAAGGGCACCTAGAAGGTAGCCTAACAATAAAATCGAAATACATATTTTTCCTATATACCGTCCGTTTTTTTTTCTAGGCCCCAGCGCGTAGCGCCATTATTATGGGTTCCACGCCCAACATATTATATATTTTTGAAATCAGAAGAACAAAATCTTTCGATTGATGGTATGTCAAATTATTTTTGACAGATGTCATTTTTTGACAATTGACAGAATAGTACTTGTGATACATCATTTTGAAGCTCATTAAATTCTGAGGGAAACTGTGTCTTTATTTTTGGAATAGGATGTCTTTCAAAGCTTCTAGAGGTCTTCAAATAGGAAAAATTGTTGAAATTCAGAAATACTCAATAAGTACGTAAGTATAGGCAAAAGAGGTATTTTCAATAATAACTAATGATAATAATCAATAAATAATCACAATGAAACGGAAAATGCCCTGAAGAAGTTACTCTAAATGACCGTCTCCTTGTTCCTTGAATGAGAGATTCAACGACCGGTGAATTGGAACTGCCAGCCCAACGCGATAGTATTCGAGGTGGCCAGGTATGACCCCCTCGAAATTTTTATGAGCCTATCTGAAAGATAAGGTGTTTATAGAGTCTCCCGCTAATTTGGACGATTTAAAATCAGAATATTATTATCAGTTGATATTAAAAATACCTTTTAATGATTGAGTAGGTATTTCTGAATTTTAACAATTTTTCCTATTCAAAGACCTCCACAAGCTGTAAAAGACATCCTATTCTAGAAATGAAAACACAGTTCTCCTAAGAATTTTATGGGCTTTAAAATGGTGTTTCACAAGTACTATTCCGTCAATTGTCAAAAAATGACATCTGTCAAAAATAATTTGACATATCATCAATCGAAAGATTTTGTTTTTCTGATTTCAAAAATATATAATATGTTGGGTGTAAAACCCATAATAAAGGCGCTATGAGCTGGGGCCTAGAAAAAAAAACGGACGGTATACTTCTCCCCTGGTTTTTTTCTCTGTAACTAACAACACAGATTCATCTTGTGAAAAAAAATGGCTACAAAATCCTACGAAGTCCCAGATAATGACATATTCATAAAGTGTGATCCCAAACCACCATCTTTGGACCAGCTCTAATGCTTCTACTCTAGTCTCCAATTGAATATTTCAAACTTTTTTTCAAACTCTCAGCTTGATTACTGAGAGAATAACAGATATGCTCAACAAATAAACGACAACTTGGACTTGACTCTAAATGAGTTATAATTATGTATTTTTAGGAATTCTTCTTCTATCGAGGTATGGGATATATCTAAACAGAAGGCTGTTTTGGTCCAGCAAAGATGGCGTCCAGGAAATAGTGCAGAACAGCATTCGGCTAAAAAGATTTGACTTTTTTCAAAATATATTCATTTCAATTCAGAGAGAAATGGCTTGACAAAATTAGGCCTCTCATCGAGATTGCACCCCAAGCAGTGCTTCAAGGATAATAAAGGACCAAATAAATTATTGCTATTACCCCATCTATTATAACTGATATTATTCAATAAATACTCTTCTTCATTCTACAATTGTATATATTTTTTTTCACTTGCCACTAACTTGATCCACAATGAGCAGCGTCCCTTATAAGGGACGCCCAAAATACAAAAAAACCTATCAATTGATTTTCAAAATTTTGCCTCTGCTGTGTTTTTTTAAGACTCTTTCACCTAAATATGATAGAAAAACATATATTTTTTGAAAAAAATAACTTTGCCCACTAATAGGTTAAGACGATCTTTACAGTAATAGGGAGTTTGCGATCTTACTGAACGTACAACGTAACGCAAAGTAGACGTGAAAAATCCCCTCTAACTGAGGAATTGCAAACAACAAACTCCTCAATTTTCACGTTGAAAATTACGTTACGTCGTACGTACGTGTACACGCAAACTCCCCAATAAGTGAAGTGGAGGTAGGCTCCCCTCCAGAAATAAGGCCCCAGATGACAAGTAACGTATGTGACAGATGACAGTAAACAGGTGACGTATGTGACAAGTGGTGACAGCTGACAGGTGACCAGTGACCCATGTGGCAGGTAACAGTCCATCCAATATGGCCGTTCACCGTTGATACTAGTTTTGATGGTGCACCTGGTTACCGAAGATAACACTAAAAAGTTACGCAACCAGATCCCGTCCCAGCCCGCGCATGCGCACTTGAGCAAATTGGTCAAAAATCTGCAAAATGAACCTCTATAAGAAAATACATGGGATGTGGGGGTAAAAATGTCATAGTTTATATATTGGTGGCCGAGGTGCGGAGCACCGAGGGATACATTAGCATAAGAGCCTTAAAAGATGTCCGAGGTGCGAAGCACCAAGGTATTTAAGGTGCGTTAAGTCAGCTTATTTAGCCGCAAGTTTTAGTTTTAGTCATAAGCGCAGCAATGCTCATTGGCTGTCATGAACCAGCCCTCAGATCAGCCAATAAGCGATGCTGCGCTTACGACTAAAATTAAAACTTGCGGCTAAATAAGCTGACTGAACTCACCTTTGATTAGTAAGGGTTACCGTCTGAGATACATGAAAGCTAATTTCAGAGGGTGTTCGAACATGATGTCGCTGACTATGCAGCACGTCAAGAAAATGACCAAGACTGCTTCTACGGACTTCATGAAAGAACGTTTTAACATGAGAACATGAGCCCCATTACACCCATCCCGCCGCTGATAAGAATAAATATATTGATAATTCATGGATCAATCACAAAAGTATTATCCGTTTCACCCTTATTCGCCACACAGCAAGCCATGATATTGTTTTGTTAGGTCTAGCATACCGACGAAACTATCAGTTTATTGACAAGTTTTGACAATGTCAGGTCAAATCAGTTTTCAAGATGCCAAATCATCCCGCATCAAACGAAAATACAAGTTTGCGGCATATTCAGCACGTTGAGCGCCTACAGTCAGACATGGCCGAAAACATGACGGTGAATGGGACAGCTTTTAGCTCTTGGGGTAAGTAAAAACTTACGGTTCTTTTACCCCCAGCTCAAGTTTGACTCGGAGTCAACCAATCCATGTTTTAGTTTCAAATAATAATTAATTCACCTGTGCTTTTTTCTCGCTTCCCTTGGGCCTAGACCCCTGGCCCAAATTCTTCTCCACGGCGCGGCGTCATTACGGTATCATTGTGGTGATATTAGTGAGAAGTCGGTTTGACAGCTTTGAAAAAATCGATCTTCAGAATATCAATGTCAGAGCTACATAACCTTCACTGCGTGAAACCACATTTGCGTCTCAAGGATACCAACTTAACTGGAATTTTCAATAGCTTGCTGAGTGGCAAATAAGGGTGAAACGGATAATAAGTACATGCCTACTTTCAGAAGTATCACCTTTTTCTTTGAAACTGTGAATGTGTTTTGAACATTTATTTACAATACAGGGTGAGTCATTCATTTCTTCAAAAGCACCCGTAAAGAGGTTTTTATACTAATTTTGAGAAACAAATGATATGATTTATTCTCACACAAATTTTCTTCCATGCATTTTGGAAGGAGGTCGAATTTTCGGGTTTCATGACTACCCTCTGAAGTGAACCAATTCAAAACCATGTTGCGGATTTCGCGTTGGGTTCTTTTATAACCAAGAAGAACGTTTGGTTCAATAGACGACAATTGTTATTCGTGCTGGGGTATATCGCCGATTACTACTCGCTGTTGTCGCTCTGAATCCAATAGACTGTGTCGGTCGGCCCATCGGTGCTTATGACCGATGCGTACACTCAAGCTGTTATTTCGGAACTTTTCACGGGTTCTCCGGCAAATGTCAGTAATGTCACATTGACCGCGGCATGTGACTTCACGGCGACTCCCGAACAGTCCAACACTTCGGCGTGTACTACCAGCATGTTCTGGAGCGGCATCTCCGCCAATTGGGTAGATGTATTTTACTAGCGCGTTGATTCTCCCATGTAATTTCGAAAGGTCCTGAAGAACTGCTTGTGATCTCGAATGCACGAGAGCCTCGCACCTCGTAACAAACATGAAAAAACTGCTTTCTCTGAAAGACTTTCAACATTCTTCTGGCACATTTGAACATTGCTCTAACTGCGGTTCAATTTTCTACGTCAAGTTTGAAAGAACTGTGTACTCGACTATGTATTGATATTTGATCACAAAACTTTTTTGATCCGGTAACTGCTACAAAGCTCTCACAAAATCGTTTTCAAATAATCCAAATAACAGTCCAACCAAAATCTATCCTCTCCAAGTCATTTGAACAGTTCCGAGGCTTTTTTCACGTTTAAAAGCTCGGGCAAGTTGGAAACAAACTTGTAGGCTCAGAGCTCGAACCACACGTTGTTATGGAAAGGATGAAAAATTCACCGTCCAAGAGCTTTCCCTGAAACTTTGATCGTTCCACCGCTAGTACACCGGCTCTCGGTACTCACCGCTGCTGAATATTCAACGGCGTTCCGTTGGATATTTTCGATCAATTATTCACTGCCGTTCCACTTCACCGACCAACAAAAAAATTCCATTATCATTCCCTTATAGCTTTTGATTTTTTCGCGAGCTTTGGAGAAATTAATGCTGTAATTTCTGGAATTGCATCAGATGCCGCGCAATGTTCTGGATTGACTAACAACAGTACTATCCACTTACAGACACACACCCGTTGAATTATTCATGTGTATCTATATATAAATTGCACTGGAGCGATGCATTATTGAAATATTGTCTCATCAAACGCCAGACGTAATTCAAGATTTTGGATGCGTGCCAAAACCACGTATCTCGCTTACCTTTTCGATCAATTTATGATTAGGTGGTGTAGGACTTGCCCTTGACTTGCGAATCTTGCTATACGCGACCAAGATGGACGTTTCCAGCCACGTTTCAATAATGTAAAAAACTCATTTCTATGCAGGACAATGTGCAATGAACCGAGCAAGCACAATCCCAGGGTTGCGCTGTGTTTCATATGCACAGTGTATATGTATGCAAGCTCATAGACTACCGCCAACTCTTCACCGCGTTTCTTTTTTTTTCTTTTCCATGCCGCGGGGCTTTTCACAAACGAGTTTCCCTACCGTGCCGTTTATGCGCCACCCTTGTAATCGAAACACTGAGAACCGAGAAGTACAAGGCATAAGGGGGGAAAACGCAAAGAACTGTATATATACGGTATGAAGTTTGATAAAAAATATTCATGGTATAGAGACGGTGGATTGAATCGCGCGCAGGGGGAGGTTGCCAGTAAATTTTTCAGCTAGCTAGACCCTGGCGTTTCCATACAGCATACAATCTACTTGCAAAAAACCAGCTGTGGCGTTTTATTTGCTTCAGCTCGATGATCCGCTTCTAAGATTCCGAATATTTTCACATGGCGCTCGTTTGAAAAATGCTTGCTAATTAGTTCCGTGTCTTATTTACATAATCCGTGGGGATTATTAAGTTCGGTAAACTTGTGGTAATTAATAGCGACCCTTAATTGGCCGCCAACAAATCGAGAAACTGTAATTATAAACCCCGAGCAGCAGCACGAGATGAAATTCGCTCGAGATTAAGTTTGCGGCCGCTGGGAAGCTGGAACAGATATCAGATGAAATGTTTGCGATGGCGGAGAAAGAGTGTCTCGCTGTCGTTTGCTGGATAACGAGATTGCCGTATCTCGATCGCCGAGTAAACATTCCGTATAAAAAACCGAGCAATTCGAACACACCGTACGACTCAATTAAATTCAAATAAATTTCCAACAAGACTCGCTTTTGGATTGAGACATCTCGCTGGCAGGCTCGTCTCTCTTGCTCGCGCGCTCATGTCTCCTGTCGCTCCGTTGATTGATCGAGGTGAAACTCTCTGAAGAGAACAGGGACATTTCGCATTCACACCACCTGAAGGAGTTCCTGCGTGCGTGTGAGGACCCTGAACAATAACCGCTCTTTGACTCTATATAAAGTGGTAAGCATATAGGTGGGTATCCAACCACACTTGACTCTCTGCCCCAACCACTTCCGACGAATCTCAGATTAAAACAGCAGCTGTAAAATTCGTCTTTTTTCAATTTTTTATTGTCAAAAAGTCATATCATAACACCATGGTAATTGACAATTAACGAGAGAACAATAATACAATCAGGTACGTCCATTACATCCTTCCTCCTCCCGGAGAAGAACGATTTTTGTCATAGGTCGCTTGTAGATTACCTTATTGGTGGTTACCTCCACGACTCGTACTTGTCCATCTTTGCCTTGGAAGGTAGCCGAGATTCTGCCTAAAGGCCATGTGTTACGGGGGCTTGTATCATCCGCGATGATTACCAGCTCATCGATTTTTGGCGGATCCACTGTTTTAAACCATTTTGCTCTTGAATTCTTAATAGCCATTCTCATGCCGATCATCCAATAACGTCTTCTCAATTTTGTTATGACGGTCTCCGTTCCTTGATGGAAACATTTTTCGTGAATATCTTTGACCATCAATCCAGGAATGTTGCCTTTCCCGTCAATAATAATAGGGCATTTCTAATCGTCCATTACTTCAGGTGAATTTAAGGTTCTTCCCGATATCCTCATGAGTCCATCAGTATCAATGAATGGTGACAGTTTGTATAATCGACTTGACTTGGATAATGGTTTTCCGTGTTGAAGAAGTTTCTTCTCTTCTCTGAAGGTTTTGTTCTGTTGCAGCTTCATTATTAGGCTTTCAGCTTGGCGAGTTTCAATTGGCGTCAGTTCAGAAATGTCTTCATAACTCGGTGTCTTTATCCACAAAGTCACTTTTGTTTCGTCACGTACTCTTGATTTCAATGTACATATTATATATTTGAGAACCCAAGCAGTGCATCGAACAAGCATGCTCCATTTTGAAAATTTTTCGAACGGGATAACGTTAGGTTCATTATGTGTGTGTACTCCAACGAAATCTTTTTTTCTTTCGACGTCGTTATCACTTTTCGATGATACTGGTTGCTCAGGCCAAGAAGATTTGGACAAGCTCAAAAACTCAGGTCCTTTCTTCCAGTTTCGAAGTATGGTAGGAGTCAACTTTTGCTTGTGTCTCGTGGCGACGTCGGCAGCATTCAATTTAGTTGGCACCCACATCCAGCCATTAGGAGAAGACGTGTCTTTGATCTCGCCGATACGATGTGTTACGAATTGTTTGTAAGAGTTTGAATAGTCTACCTTTATCCAGTGTAACACGGTTTTCGAATCTGACCAGAATATGCGTTTGTCCATTGGAATTCCAAGCTCTTCGCAGACAGTTTTTGACATTCTGCAACCCAACAAAGCAGCCTGTAACTCCATTCTCGGGATGGTGATACTTTTTACATGTGCAACTCTTGCTCTGGACATCACCAGCGCCGTGTCAGCATTTTCTTCGCTCGTGCGACGTAGATAGGCCACGGCAGCAAACGCTTCTTCGCTTCCGTCGACAAATGTATGACGTTCGAGTTCGTTCGCCGTTATTAGTCCTGACATGTAACAGCGAGAGATTCTTTGCTTACTGAGTTCATCAAGTTCATTTATCCAGCTTGACCATCTTGTACAGAATTGTGTAGGAATAACTTGATCCCATGTCACTTTGCTACGCCATATACTCTGAACTAATAAACGACTATTTAGGACTAATAGACGACTCGAAGGTTTTATTCTTTGTTTGTTTCAAGTTTGGAGCAATAATAAATTTGTCTGTATCTGCATTCCACCACAAGCCCAAAATTCGTTCTGTAGGCAGACTTAAATCGTGCTGTAGTTGTTTCACAGTTTTTGCTCTCAGGTCATTTGGAAGGTCTTGAAGGATTGTTTTTGAATTCGACAGCCAGTTTATAATGTCGAAGCCTGCATTCTTGTGGGCTTCAATGATTTCTTTTATTCTTTGTTTCCCTTTCTCTTCAGTGTCGACAGAATCTAAGAGGTCATCCATGTATTCTTTTGTTAAAATTGATTCGCTTGCCTCAGGGTATGTGGAAGAATGTTTTCTCGCGTTGAGATTCACGACATGTAATGCTGTTGCAGGAGAACAGGTTGCACCAAAGGTCATGGCTTTCATTACATAAACGTCGGGTTTTCTGTCCGTTTCTCTATTCCTCCATAAGAATCGTTGCGAGTCGTTGAAAGAAACTCCATGACTCTTGGCAGCAGCATCAAATACCAGCCTCAGATTTCCTGGCTTATTTGGATTGAAAACGCCAAAGTGTGGTAAATAGAATGTTCTATTCGTACAGACGTTCGCTTATTCTTCATTCAGCTTTTGAATGTACCCTTTTTCCAAATATTCGTCAAGTTTGCTATTGTAGGCCGTCTTGAAGTCTGGATTGGATTCTTGCTCATTTTGTTTTCAATTCCACAAAGTCGTTCCACTGCGTTCTGGTAGCTTTCGGAGTAAACAGAGTCGTCTGATCTCCACAATAGTCCTGTTTCGTATCTCTCTCCTATTTTCTTCACGGTTTCTTCCAAAATTTTGATGGATCGTGCTTCTTCTTCCGTTTTCATTTTTTCTGTAGCTTTCACGCCGAAGTCTTCCATCTTAAATGATTCCTCGACTAATTTGTGGAGTTCGTCGTCCTTCCAGCATGTCAGAGTGAAATTTGTATACCTTCTTCCTCTGAATTCCCCATTTCTTCCGTGTAAACTCCAACCTAGCTTTGTCCATGAAAGAAGTGGTGCGTTAGGTGGTCCTTCTATGACCTTTCGCGGTGGGATTAATTGACATTGATCTTGTCCGATTAATATACACGGTCTTTCATAGGCTACAGGTAGCGGCTGGTTGATTGTGTTGAGGTGTGTCCAGGTACGTGTCAATTTGACGCTGTCAACGTTTTGTCTCGGTCTCGGTAAATCTAGGTTAAACATTGTATGGACGTCGTTCATGTCATAAATGTTTTCTTCGTATGGCCCACGTATTCGGAGGTGTACTTTTCTTGAGGTTCTGTACAACAGGTAGAGAACGGTGCTGCTTCGCCTTCCAATCCGAGTTCTTTCGCAATGTCTTCATCCATTAGTGTCATTGTAGAACCGTCATCTAGCATCGCAAACGTATCGACGTGACCGTGCGGACCATACAAACGGAGGGGGCACACTTTGAGCAGAACTCTGGACGTGTGTGTTCCTGTGTGCTTGGCGACTACTTCTGCATCGTCTGCTACGATTTGCAGTGTCGAGTCGGTTTGTGTTGATAGTTTTGGTTTAGTGACCGCAGTAGCTATTGTTCTGAGGTTATCAGTAAGTGTCTGCATCGCAGTAGTCACAGCTGCCGTTATCTCCTGAGGTTGGTGGCAATCTCTTCCTTCCTTGACTGAGCATAGCCATTGTTCTACTTTAGAATTCGAAACTTCTTCCTTACTGACAGCTCCGCACAAGCTTGATCTGGATTTCTGACTGCTGACGGCTGACAACGACACCACTTCTGCTACCAATTCAATCAAATTTCTCTGCCTCTCCAGCTGTTTTCTTTTTGTATCTCGCCGCCTTTCCATATCTTTTCTTTTAAGTTCAAATGCTGATCGCTCCAGTTCTTTTTGACGTTCTGGCTTTTTTTTCTCAAATTCCTTCTGAAGCTGATCTAATTGTGATTGCTTTTCTAACTCCAGCCTCCGTTTTCTGAGTGACGAGCTCATCGACTTGGTATATGGCTTATTGAATGCGGGATGTTATCATGAACAGGCTAAGCATACGCTGGTTCGGAAAGTGCGACTCGGGGTTGGCCAGGTGATTTTCCCTTGTTTTTACTCTGACTACGAGTAATGCGAAGTGTGTCTTTCATCGCTTGAGTGAGTCTGGTTTCGGCACCGATTTAAAATCCGTCTTTTTTCTATTTTTTAATGTCAAAAAGTCATATCATAACACCATGGTAATTAACAATTAACGAGAGAACAATAATACAATCAGGTACGTCCATTACAGCAGCATTGATGAAAAGCTTTTGCGTTGAAAATGAAATTCTGTCTTTTGAGAAAGTCCTTTTAAAAAAGTCTATCCGATATATTCCGAAGGGTATTGTTGGAAACCGTCTAGAGCAAACCAGACGGAGTTAATGAGTGTTGGATTCCTGACACGTGCTGGAGGGTTGAAACAATGCAGTCGGAGAACCAGCAGACGTGCACGTCCCCTGCTGCACGCCAGTTCGATCGAGCTTGGCGCTCTCCAGCCCGAGGGCGAGAGACTAAACAATGCGAATCAATCCGCTCTTTCCATCCATCCAACATCCAACTGCACTCGAGTGTCAGGAAAGCACATAATGATTTGTGCCATTACCGATCCACCAGCCAGACTCCCGGCCATGAGGGAAAAGTCTGAGAGGAGAAGAGTAACTAGTAAACAGTTTAACATTACGACATTTTCACTGGCAATGGGATTTGAAGCCATCACCGTCCATTCGCGCGAGACAAGCTCCCAATTGCAGGCACATATATACACACACACCTGGTTTTTCTTCAGCCGGTTCAAGTCTTTCACCCCGGGAGTCTTAAATCTGCACAATACCCAAGTTGATTGCATGGAAATAACAGCTCGCGCGGTAATTGCGAATAAATTCAGCCACACGACTTTTGGCATGCCGGTTTTGAAACGCCACACGTTGGCTGTGGAGCGCGGAAATTGGCGTCGTAAATTTCGCGGTATAACGTAGGTACCTGTGCAATGTGCATCCATCCATATGAACATTTTAATAATCAAGTGCATTAAAAATTTTGCCTAGCTTTTTGCATGAGTCTTGGAAGTCAAAACAGGCCGCCGGTGGTGTTAATAATTCGGGATTATTTTTGGGGTGGCAATATGTCGCATCGTATCAAGATTACGTCATCCCGGCTTATCGCCAGATTTAAATATTGGCGGTGAGTCACTGGGAGTCATTGCCGCCCCCATGGCAATGTCCCCTAAAAATAAATGGGGCACCCACGAATTGTGCTCAGCTCATTAGAATAATTTAATTAGACAACCGAGTGGTTTATTAGGGTACGAATCGACGTTGTGCAGACTTCTTTACTGTTATCCAATAAACTTACTGTACGCGGAAGGCAAATAACCGAGGGGTTGACCACCTGGCAAGCTGAGTGGGCAGAGATGAGGAAATTTCCGGAGATTTGGTCGATTGCGGCCCCACGTTGGGGACACCACTTGGTTTGCAGCGAGCTTTGAGTTTTTCGAATTTCGTGCGTTAGAAACTCAGAAAGCTCAGTTTGTTTATTTCGGTAGAACAAGGCGGGGATTTCCGATGCACTTGGATTTTTGCAGCAAAATTTATTTCTGGCGCCAATCCGGCGTACAAAGACCTATTTCTTATGGGGAACAGAGACGTTCAGACAAGGATGAATAATTTTAAGCCACACCCCTGGCCAATTAAACGCCTTCAATTATTAGGTGCGAAATTCGAGGAAGGCGATACTGTCACAATAAATTAGAATTGTCACTGTCACTATGACTGTAACATATGTCGTGTCGCTACACTGATCGAACAATTCGAAAAATGCGCGTATGTTGTGTGAAAAGTTGTCCGCACAAAGTCCAAGACAGCATTTCCCCCAAATGTTGCATTCCACGGTTTTCCTGCCGACGAAAATAAGCGAAATAAATGGATGGCCGCCACTGGAAGACACGATGCCGGCATCAGGAAGAATTTGAAGGCTAACGAAACAACTTCAGCTGTTTTACAAGTTGTACTTGTGAGGCCAAAAAGGGGGCGCCTAGATCACCGTTCAAAGTGCTGGGAATGCTACCTCACCTTCCTATTTGGCGATTACTGTAGATAACTTCACAATAAAACCTCAATATTTCTTCAATCTTAGGTGTCTCACGGGGCACATCAGAGCAAAAGATTTCTATTCATCAGTGATTGATTGGTACAAAGAAGACACTGGGAACAAATGCTGTTCCAAACATTTTCTTGAAGAGCTTGTTCCCTTTTCTGGCTCCTGCAGCACTTCACTTCTACCTTCAGATTATTCACAAGTACGTCTCCAAAATATCCTTCCGCACTATACTTCAACTCCTTATTACGCTGGTTCCCCGTCATTTGATGCTTACACTTATAAACAAGTGAAGCGTTGTCAAGTCTGTAGGTTTGCATCGTGGCAAGACTTTTGCTCCACATTTTGGTTCTGCTCTACTGACAACTGATGACAAATTGTAACATGTCGTTGTCAGGGGTAATGAGAAGTAGAAAGTCACTGACACCGACAGAGTTGCTACGGGAGAATGTGAGGCAAATTCCGCCAATAAGCGGAAATAGGAGGCAAAATGGGCGTGAAAAAGAAATAGGTCTATTCCCGATTTCTCGCTATTTATTGAAATATTTTTTAAAAAACATCCTATGGGTGAAGCCCTAGTAATGCACTGTCAGCTAATGAAACGTCACAACAGAAAAAAAAAACGAAATTGTGAGAGAATACTGGCGATGAATTGACAAAAAATAACGAAGGTGAAGTATGAACCGCGTGATATCGTTGTGTCAGCTGAAGCCCGTGTGTTTCAGGCCAGGTCTGTACTACAAAAAGCGGCAACAAACGCAGTAATGCCGAATGTGAGGTTATGTCGAGTGACATAGCGGTCTCTTCTCCTCGATTCAAACACCAATTTAGCCTTAGATTTTGAAATGTTATCACTCAAATTATATGACGCTACCGAATGGAATCGTTCATTTGTTTTATTCCTCCATTTAATTTTATTGAAACAGTACCGTGAAAAATGTTTGCGGATTTTATTGCGGAGATGTGCAAAAATGAAACTGCTACACCACTCCTTTCCTGCGAGCAAAAATAGGACGGTGAGCCGTACGATCAATTCCAACACCTCAGTTAGTCATCTCTTGAGTTTTTGGAATTTTTTCTTGGTTCACTCCCTCTCAATCACTCCTCAATGCTAAACTAAACCTAATCCTAACACCAAATAACCTAGGAACCCGAGCTCAACTATTTACACTATACAAAGCAACATGGAATACTTCAGGGAGGACAAAGGTCTTTCAGTGAGCATACTGATCTACCTGAAAAGGGTGAAAAAAAGTTCGGAATTTATGTTCAGTAATTGAACCAAGTGAAATGAACAAAAAAGCTTCGCGTTGTCTGAAGTTGACAACTGAGCAGAAGGCAATTGCGCTCATGAAAGATCTCGAGCTTGACACGTACCTTTTAAAAAATTGTGGCGAACTTTTCTAAATCTTCTGTCCATTTTTGAAGAATCTTGACCTTGAAGTTGACCCCAAGTGAAGATTGTTTGGAAATCTCTGCAACATGGTATGATGCGACCGAAGTTCAAGAAAGCCGGTGAAAATCCCGTCACTTCACTGACATCGGTGCGGATGGTTCAGTATCACATGTGGCAGAAACGCATCCCACTTACAGTGGTTGTCTTTATGTTTGTATTTGTTTGATGTGAGATCTAATAGCAGTACCGATTGTTTGGTTGTACAGTTGGGAGCGAAATGATTCATACGGCACCACTTGGAAGTCGGCTGGATTTCGGAAATGTTAGCTGTCTGGATCGTTCTTGAATACCAGTTTTGATAACGATAAATCTCTAGTCAAAACTGGCATTCAAGAATAATCCAATAGCTAACATTTCTGAAATCCAGCCAATGTCCTAGCGGTGCCGTATGAATCATTTCGCTCCCAACTGTACCTCTCAACAGGGTTCGCCTGCGGGTGGTATTAGGCGGTATACTAGATCTTCTGCATCCTGTACTCACTACATAGTTTACAGAATTCCCCACTGATGAACTCGGAGCCATTATCACAAATGATAAAATGAAAGACTCCAGAGACCGTCAAATATGGAGTTCCTTGTTACCGGATTCTATACATCTCATTCCTCGTCAAATCTTCACTATTATTCTTGAAACAAAATTCTTGATTCTTTCCCTGGAAGATTTGAGTCGCTTCACAGATGTGGTATATTCTCACGCCATTCAAGGCTGGATGTGTGGAAATCGTAAAAACGCCGTAGCTATCTTATGGCAGCTAAATCCTTTTTCTTGCAGTCTGATGGTCAAGTTAATATTATTCTGTTTTACCATAGGATATCGGGTAATCGTTCACATACATGTTACTGGTATATTGACTACTAATTACGAAACTGATTGTGAAATATTCAATATTTCATTAAAATTTCACGCATGAAAGGCTCCGTGTGATCGTGTGCGTTCCCGCAAGTGCGACGCCTCGGACGGGAAACCAGGAAATCCCATTATCCCTCCCTGGAAACCCATCGAGTTACTAGGCCATGCCGCACGGCATAATTTACAATCATCAAGTTAATAAGTCAACGATTAGCGCGCGGGTGAATTTTTACAACCAAGAGTGAATAGTATCTGCGGAATATCCGGATATTCTTCTTCCTGCACAAGACCTAATGGATATCGACACGGACGTAAAAACCGCATGCCTCTGGCCTGGGAGTTTCTCTCTAATGTGGAGTCGAAGGTGCTTTCGGATCGGATCAATGACTTTCGGCACACGTTTCCGCTTTATGAGGGGGTTCCGATTCATTTCTGCTTGTTGCTTTCGGTGCCGGCCGCTTTTCCAGGTTGTTGGACCTCCTCGTGCGTTTTCCGGAAATTCGCCGTTCTAGAGAAACGCCAAGTCGCTAACAATGCCTTATTATATGATTAAAGCACGAGGTAGCTCGCTGATTATCGCGAAAATGTTTTGAAATTATTGTCACGAACCATGGCTTGAAAGAATTGGGCTAAAGAAAACCGCAACGTCGAAGGGAACTCTGCTGAGCCAAGGTCTTCTCGATTAGATCAAGTCGATTTTCTTGCCTCATCAATTGGCTTGCTGTGTTAGTTCTCTGGGATCGACTCAGACAGGATATTGCAGACACCACATTTCCTGGACATCTACCTCCAATCAACCCGGGAATAAAAAACGAAAAAATCGCGCGGTTTTTGTTATCTATTTAGTAATAGTCACCGATCTTTTCACAAAATATGTAGTGGTGTCCCCACTATGTAGAGCGTAACCATTTTTTATGTTCGATTTTCTTGAACGCGAAGTTTTTCCGGTCTATGGAGTCCCTCAGTTTATCGTTAGTGATAATGGCTGCAAGTTCATTAGTGGGGAACTGTGGTGAGTACACGTTGCAAAGATCCAGCATACCACCAAATACCACCCGCAAGTAAACCCTGTTGAGAGATTCAACCGAGCAATCAGAACTGCTATTAGATCCTATATCAAAGACAGCCACCGGAACTGGGACGGGTTTCTGCCGCACATGATAATACGCCATTCGCACCGCTGTCAGTGGAGTTACGGGATTTTCGCCGGATTTCTTGAGCTTCGGTCGTCTCTTACCATGTCGTGGAGATTTGTACGGCAACAGTCTCCACTTATGCCAAATTTTGAGCTCGAAGATCTTCAAAAATGGACAAAAGGTTTAAAAAACTTCGCCTCAATTTTTGACAAGATCTAATGAGCGCTGTTGTCTTCTGCTCAATTGTCAACTTTAAACAACGCTGAAACTTCTTTGTTCATTTCTTCAAGTAGAATTATTAATTATAAATTCCGAACTTTTTCCTCTACCCTTATCAAGTGGGTCAGTATGCTCACTTGTCCTCCCTGAAGCATTCCATGCTGCCTTGTATATTGTGTAAATAGTGAAACTTAGGTTCCTAGGTAATTTAGTGTAAGGATTGGGTTTAGTTTAGCATTAGGACTGATTGAGAGAATGAACCAAGAAAAAATTCAAAAAATCGTGAGTTGCCTGAGGTATTGGAAAAAAAAATAGTACGGCTCTATTTTTTTCCGCACGAAATAGTCCAGTCAAATTAAGCAAAAATCGAGTCGAACCGGAAATAAATTCGGAAGTTGACGAAATTTGGTGGATCGATGCAGAATTTAACGTAGAATAACATACTGAAATTCCCGGAAATTCCAAGGCTTGGATTCTTTTTTAGGACCCATAAAAGAGTGCCATCCTTGAACATTTTCGATTTTTTAGAATAACTTGTAAATTATTACCTTTAGAACAGAACTACCAGCGAAGCGAATGTAGCCTGTTGAATTCCCAAGAGATCAGTACTAGATTAATTACTTTGTGGTCAATAGTCTCTAAGATGCAGCGGCTGCAAAAACGCAGTGAAAATTACTCAAAATCTATTTCCGGATTTTACGTAACAATTTGCATAGTGTCAGTTCAGGGGCTGTAACGTGGACAGCAATGAGCGGATTTCAATGTGTTTTACACGTCTAGAAAGCCAATTCAACATTCTGTATCACATTTCAGTCTAGAAGTCGCTAACTTCAAAATGGTACGTTCCCTCGACCTTTGAAATCGATGCTTGATGTCCCAAAGAATCCCCAAAAATCATTTTTTTTCTAACCATGCCATTCGCTTAATTTTGAAAGGAGGGCAAAACCATCCAGGGAATATATGGAGAATTGAATACAAAAAAAACAACATGTTTTGAAATCTCGTTCATAGTGATGGTTCCTGAGTTATATGGGTTGAAAGACTAAAACGACCTTTTTAGAAAAAAAATAGGAAATCCAGACACTAACTACTGATTACTGCAAGGACCTTGCATTTGAGGTCTAAGATGCCACTTGGCAAACGTGGAAAATACATCAATATACTTAATATGTCTGCTAAGTGGCATTTTGTATCATCAGATGCAAGGTCCGTACAGTATTCAGCAGTTGGTGTCCGGACCACCTATCTTTTCTTCCAAATAGGTCGTTTTAGTCTTTCAACCCATATAACTCAGGAACCATCACTAGGAAAAAGATCCCAAAACATGCTATTTTTTGGTATTCAATTCTTCATATATTCCCTGGATGATTTTGCCTTAAGTGAAAAATTGAGCAAATGGCATGGTATGAAAAAAATCGATTTTTGGGGATTCCTTGGGACATCAAGTATCGATTTCAAAGGTCGAGGAAAAGTACCATTTTCAAGTTGGCGACTTCTAGACAAAAGTGTGATACCAAATGTTGAATTGGCTTTCCAAACATGTGAAACACATTGAAATCCGCACATTTTCTTTCCACGTTACAGCCCCTGAACTGACACTATGCAAATTGTTAGGTGAAATCCGGAAATTAATTTTTAGTAATTTTTACTGCGCTTTTGCAGACGCTGTATCTCGAAGACTATTGACCACAAAGTGATGAGTTCAGTACTGATCTCTTGGGAATTCAACAGGCTACATTTGCTGCTATGATTTTTGTGTCCTAAAGGTAATAGTTTACAAGTTATTCAGAAAAATCGAAAATTTTCAAGGATGGCGCTCTTTTATAGGTCCTAGAAAAAAAGCCAAGCCTTGGAATTTTCGGGAATTTCTGTATGTTATTTTACGTTGAATTCTGCATCGATCCACCAAATTTCGTCAACTTCCGAATTTATTTCCGGTTAGAACCTATTTTGACTGGGCTAAAAGGGGTGGTGCAGGAATCTCACTTTTGCACATGTAAGTAAAATTCGTAAACATTTTCAAGGTACTGTTCAAATAAAATTAAATAGAGGAGTACAACAAATTAACAATTCCATTCGGTAACTTCATATAACTTGAGTGACAACATTTAAAAATCCGCGAGCGCGTAGCGGGGAAAAAAGACCGTCCTCTTGAAATAACAAAAATAAGAGGAAGTATTTATGAGGTCTGGAGGAAGTGACAGTTCCTCACAGAACATTTTCGTCAAGGAGCTGTAATTAGCTCATCGATGGAATAGTGCATGATTTCAACGCCCTGCAATCCAACAGATTTTTTATTGCAGCCCTCTCCTTGGACAAAAACAAGGCACGTAGACCAAGGGATCGAAGAAGAAATCGTGAAGGCTCAAAAAATAGGGCTTATTTTCGGGCTTATTCCTCATAAAAAAAATTGCTTCCTGCATTATCACTTGTTACTCGTGTACTATACTTCATCCACTGAACCGACATAAAAATAAAAGCAGGATTTATTTATTCCACCAGATGAGTGTTTAGTGTTATGTGCTTCTATTCAGTGGATGAAAAATCCACTGGCACAAAGATTGATGCAAATAAAACTAGAAACACGTTCATGGTTTTGCGTACTTTACTCACTTCAAGAAAAATTAGGACACTTTTGAAGTTTGAAGTTGTTATTTACAAGTTGATCTTTGTCACATTTTGCTAACGAAAATATTTATGCTGTTAGTTTGGATGATTTCCAGTCTTTTTGCGTGCTCGTATCAATTCATAACATCGCATTACGTCTACATACTACATAAATACCAGGTGAGCCAGAAAATAGTTGGGTCTATTACTTTACCACTGGCTTCCTGGAGTCTTCCGAAAAAAGAACAAAACATAAAAGGTACGATCAATTGATATGAATTCAACAGTGTTCCATCTTCTAACTGGGGCTAGATCATTAATCCTGATCCATGCCAGGAAAATCGTAATTTCGTAAAAATTCCTGGAAATCAAATGGACACGGCCATCGGCCAAGACAAGCGTTTACCGTTCCGGGCTGCTCGATTTTCAAAATCAACTAAGTAGTTAATAGTTATTGCAACAATCGCTAAACTCAAAGTAGGGCACTCTGTATACAAACACATCAAAAGAATGAAGCACGAAGTGCTAATTTGTGCCAACCTAGACTCTATTATTAGCGATTTTCGTGAATTAACCGCGCAAATGTTTACTACAACCAACCATAATATTATTATTACGGATAAAACGCGCTAAATATGGCAGCACATTTTTTATGCGGTAAGTATGCAAAATAAACATGATGCTCACACATTCCACAACTTGCGCTTCCTGCATGCACTCTTTTCACACAAACAAAAGCGAGATTAAAAACCGCATAGACGGAATCTGAGCAAGGCTTGAACCGCAAGCGTGAATACCCACGCAAGTTCCGATTCTAATTTCTAATGACTGAAAAAACGAAAGCGAAATTTTACTTTCACTGCCGATCAAGTTGAATCCACTTAGGTGGCTAATTTAGTATTCATGCACGCGCTCGGCGAAAGATTGACAATATTAAAGTTAAAAGTCGAGTTAAAAGTTTATCTATGCGTTATTTGCCGCTTATACACCAGGACAGTTTGTTGACTTGGCTTTTCTAATTAGCTACTAGTCAGCTGCTTTTTACGTCTTGTATAATCAAAACGAATTTTATGGTTAAGGTAATTGGGATAGCCGAGCTGCTGATGCCTTCGGATCTCGTATATTTTCTCTTTAATGGTAACAGTCAGCTGTCATAGAAAAAAAAACGATTTTATCATATTGTGTGTAACGCATGACGTTTCGTGTAATGAGCTCGAAATATAAATTGGGGATTAATGCACTAGCATAATGGTAGGTATTGCTCATTATTTCGCGCATATTGTTATCAATTATTGCAGCAGGGGTGCTCCTCATTATGCCGGTCCAGTGTTTTGGAATGGTCAATCTGACGTGCGCCATCTGCCACCGGATGAAAGGCCAGGCCAACGCTGCCCTGGTGGGATTATGCATGGTTAAGTGTAATCTCATTACTTCTAGTTCAGATGCGATCTTAAATGCTGGATGTCACATACGCGTCACATTTCACGGGTATTGTTTGTTTGGCAAATACTGAAACGGAATCAACTTTTTTAACCCCCCTGCGTGTTTTCCGCTGTGTTCCTGTGTGTTATTTATATGGGGTCTCTTTCAATGCTTTTTTTTTTCGTCGCATCAGTTACATATAGAAATTGTTTCCTGCAAACTTATCAGCTTCCGTTCTACACGACTGAACGAAAAAAAACTGCAAAAGCGCAAAAAAGCCAACTTAGAGATGTTCTTTTCTAAGAAATAAGTGATTATTAATAAAATTAAGATGTATGCTTGTTGTTCGGATGAATATGTCAAGTAGACTGGATATTTTAGATTTATATGGTGATGGATAAATTGGTGACAGGCTCAAAATATGCAAAACCGGCCCTAATCGGTTAAAACTGTAACATATCAAAAGTCCCCTTTGATCCGGTGGAGGGCTTGAAGATGAAAATTTGGCAATACGTGTATTAGATGCCTCCCTCGAAATAAAATTCGACCTGTTTTGCTCGGAAATCCATTTCTCAAGAATCGGAAGGGAATATGGGAAAACTTCTCTTTGATTAACAATGGAAGAGTTTGGAAAAGGATTGAGGGGTGGGTTAAGAAAATTCGAAATATGTTTGACAAAACAAGATTGTTATTACCTTTAGGTAGTTTGCTGTATCAAAAGATAGGTAATGTTTGAAATTTTAAAAGAAGGTAGAGTGGGGGCAGGAGAGTTGAAGATAAAAACTCGGCAATGCGTGGCGACACAGTACGTGGCGACCGAAATTTTACCGCGGTGGTGTAATGAACCTTTTCAATGAAGGCGGTCTCTCTCGCACGATTTACGTCACAGCTCCCACATGTACTCAGTGTGATGCCGCGCACTTCATAACGAACGGAATTGCCCTTGAAGATATTAGGCGCCGTTATAGCTAGACACCACCGGCTGCGCGGTACGAGCGCGCACGCATCTGTCTCTCTCTTCTGAAAAGGTCCATTGAAGGAGCGTTGCTTAAATGGAGTTCGATCCTCGGCTGAGAAAGTTTTTTTGCGGAAATGATACTTTTTATCTCTAAAAATTACGTAGTATTTACCAACGAATAAGATACAGAACAAAATCAGTTCCACGAAAAAACCGTTTTCCCAGCGGGATCGAACCCCGGTGCACGGCCGGCGTGTGGAAGAAAGCTTTTCTGACTACACCACCCACGGCCTAATTTCGGCCGCATCATACGCTGTGTTTTATAGTTGGGCACGAAAAGTTATCGTGGAAGACAAAACCCTGGAACGCCGCCGCCCCCCATACCCCGCTCTCGACGAAAAAAACAGAACCACAAAAGTTACAAACACTGGACAAAGACTATCGTGTTTTCTGTCCATTCGACATTGCAGGAAAAATAGTTACAGCCGCCGCCGCCCCCCATACGCTGCCCCGATCAAAAAAACAGAGCCACAGAAGTTACAGACAACGGACGAAAACCAGCGTGTTTCCTGTCAATTCGCCATCACAGGAAAAATTGTTTCAGCCGTCGCCGTCCCCATACGCCGCCCCCACAGAAGTTACAGACAACGGACAAAAACTATCGTGTTTCCTGTCCATTTGACATCGCAGGAACAATAGTTTCAGCGCCCCCCCCCCGTACGCCGCTCCAGGCGCAAGAAACAGAACCACAGAAGTTAGACCCGGACAAAAACTATCGTGTTTCCTGTCCACTCGACATCGCAGGAAAAATAGTTCCAGCCGCCGGCGCCGCTGCCCCCCATACGCGTCCCCGACGAAGAAACAGAACCACAGAAATTACGACACCGGACAAAACAAATCGTGTTTCCTGCCCCTTTGCCATTACAGGAGAAACGGTTTCAACAGACGCCGCTCTCATACGCCGCCCCCGGCGATAACGAAACAACCGGAAAAGGTACAGACACCGGACAAAAACTATCGTGTTTCCACTGTACATGGCACTTTCGGGCAGCTACGACAAAACGAACAGCAATTTACAAGAAGTGTTGTGTTCACGGAAGTTTTCAAACTGTGTGTTTTTATTACAGCCAATGTATTTCTTCGTAGGTAGGTATAATGGGTGTCAATATCTCAATACGTTCTCAAGATACATATAGAGCCAGTGTGACCAGAAGTCTTGGGAAGTGAGAAGCTGTGAAGTCTTTCTATGAAGGCTCCTGAAAAGTTTCTACTTTTTAAAGCTGAAACTTTCCGAGGTGGCTAACGCCAAACACTGGCTCAAGGTTCGCTCAAGGCTTCGCGGCCTGACTTGACCTAGTCTTTTATATTTGGGCTGAAACTAGTTCCTCACATAAGCTTCTCACAGCGCCTTGCCCTTCTACTTCCTAATACCGAAGGGGTCAGTCGAGGGTAAATTTAAATACGATCGTCTCCCGAAAAATAGGTCGAGGTGCGCGCATAACACAATAAGCACGCCGGTGCGATGCGAACACTCAAGTATTCCACTCTGACTCTAATGTGCTTTTAGAGTTGTGTGAGTTAGGAGTTGATCGAAATTAATCGAGAGGGGTTGGCCAAGGTGGAATTTACATGAGATCGTTTCCAGAAAGATAGGAGTTCTGGACTCCAGAAAAATAGGAGCTCTGAACTGGAGATCCCATCAGTTGTTGTTCGCAATAAGCACCCTCCGCGGCGAAAAGCGGAGCTGCCAACACTGATTACTGCCTTATTTTACTAGAATCCTGCATAAATTATTAAAGCTCTGCAAAATCATGTACCTAAATAATTGATCTACGGTAAAACTGAATTGTGCCACTTTTTGAATTTTCTGATAAATCGTAACGTATTGTTAGTCCGGAAATAAGCTGTTGTCAACATTTCTTATTTGTTGTTATTTTGCTAGTTTGTTCCTGCAGCTAGTCTTTTTATTTTTTGCACGGCGGAGATTTTTTGTGCAATGGAATAATCCAATACCGTCAAGAAACAAGAAAGTACCATTTTCATCAAAAAGCTCCTCTCCTCTTTAGGGTAGGTAAACGACAATACTCGAGAAAGATGTGCCTACCTACTCCTTAAAAATCGACCTATGAAGTGATAAACTGATAGTCGAGTTTGAGCGGGAAAAGAGGGGCGCAATTCTGAAAAAATCACATAAATACAAGGTGATTCAAAAATGTCGGACCAAAATCATAATAAGATAATGGAATCTTTTATGAAGCCCATCAATAATATTTAAAAAATCTGTTGTGGGGCGACACAAAACTTTCCCGGCGGTATCCAGAGACGTCAGTAATAAACCTTCTATACTAAGTATGTGCCTTTTCATCACCAAATAATAAATCTAATTGGTTCATTCAAGGCGAAAGTGGAGAGACATCTATTTAACGTTGAAAGCATCGATATTCGTGGACTGGTTGATCCAAAAACAAATTGAGTTTGTGTCTGCGGGAGCTTAAAGCTTTTGTTGGTTGTTTTCTTTAAGGTTTTGCCGTATTTGTTGTATAGAAACTCATCTATTTAACGTTGAAAGCATCGATATTCGTGGACTGGTTGATCCAAAAACAAATTGAGTTTGTGTCTGCGGGAGCTTAAAGCTTTTGTTGGTTGTTTTCTTTAAGATTTTGCCGTATTTGTTGTATAGAAACTCATCAATTTCTTTTTCTAGTGGATCACTTATCAAATGATAGATATGAAACCCAAGTACAATTTCCAATTTTGAGAGGATTTTTATTATGTCATTATTTCTTAATTACATATAAGTTACATTCTCCTCTTTTCTGTTTCGGATACGTTTTTTGAACTATTGGATTATTATTATTATTTCTTGTATCCATTTCAACAGAAACAGAAAGGTGTAGAAAAGTTCGGAGAGACAATACATTTTTTATTATTACAATAGGGCGATTGCATGTAGGGGCGCTTGCGGCGCCGTTTGCCACCTGGAGACTTTAGGTTTATCAATTGGTATTGCAAATCGCCAAATTGTTTGTCATAACAGTCAATCGCGTGATTTTAGCACTTGAATAAATTAATTGCCCGCTGTCACTAGTTGTCTTCTCATCTTTCTATATTTTCGACGAGGGGTAAACCGCTGGGGAACTCTTTTGTACAAGGTGGAGGAACTCATGAGGAACTCTAGAGGAACTCCGAGGAACTCTGGAGGAACTCCGAGGAACTCAGGGGAACTCTGGAGGAACTCCGAGGAACTCAGGGGAACTCTGGAGGAACTCCGAGGAACTCAGGGGAACTCTGGAGGAACTCCGAGGAACTCAGGGGAAATCTCGGGGAACTCCCGGGGAACTCTCGAGGAACTCTTGAGGAATGCGCATGCGCATCCAGCTGCTTTTATGTATAGTGCAGTGTTGCAGCGGCGTGTGCTGCCCGATGGCTCGATGCCCTGAAGGCAGACTGCAGTACTGCACAAAACTATGGTGTTGCCGCACGCCGTCTCATAATATCAATCTAGTAAGTACACTGCACGCTTAATGAAGTGAAAAGCAATATTATCAGGCAAGTTTTATCCGGTTTATCAGGTGTTATTTTATAATTTCTACCCGAGTTTCTACCCTGTACCCGCCTGTACCTGATTATCTCCACTCTATTTTTCTAAATTTGTAGCTTTGTTCAAGTACCACAGGGCCGAATTAACGTATTGGAGGCCCCTGTGCAGGCAGACTCTTGTCTAAGTTGTCTAATATTTTCGGTCCCATAAAAGCATAAAACCTTGATATAGCAGAGTGTAGCCCAGGTATACGTTATTTCAGAATGTACTCTTACACTTCCATGGCCGCCCGAGATGACAATCATTCTGAAATAACAAATACAGTCGTGAAAGAATTGTTTCGTACAGCTCCATTGTCAAGTAGGCGGATTCCGAGGGGAATTCTGGAAATTTCAGCTCCTCGAGACGTCGTGTCCAGTGGCGTAGCCAGGATTCAAAAGCGGGGGGGGCAATGGCGGCAAGGGGAGCAACAGGAAGGGCCGGGAGGGCGCCGCAGGCGAAAATTTTTGCTGATAATAATAATAATGTTAATAATAATAATTGTTGTTTTTTCATCAAACCAGATTTAATTTGAAATTTAATTTCAAAATGAAAAGACACTAATGAAAAACCAACATTGGTATAAGAACATACAAAGTAAAGTTTATTTTTTTTACATAGGTGCTGGCGTTTTGCAGACTAAAGCTGAAAGGGGTATTTGCTTTTTGCGTACGTTATTATTATTTTTTTTTATAGTTTTAGCCATAAAATGGGAAATGCTAAAACTTAAAACAACCTATACTCTCCCTTCTCCCTCCGACAAATCGCATCGCAAAAGTATCGCATGTCGGATACATGATCTGATGATACACAATGAACACCCCCATATTCGGGCGCTAGTTAGATATCTGCGATCTGCTAGGAATAATTTGTTTTGTTTTTAGACGGTTATTGTCACTTTACAATTTTAGTCTCGATTTTAGTTTATTTTAGAGGGTCTTATTGTTGACGAAAAAACTAGAAAAGGGAAATATCTACTACCTAATATCTACCTATCTACCTAATATCATAGGTTAAAATGACAAATAATTGTCGGCTTGACATACCTAAGGGGACTTTTCCAAGAAAAAGTACGTTTCGAAAGCGAAAATCGACAAGAATTCAGGAGCTAAAGACATAGTGAGCTTGTTTACGCGAGGCTTAGCAGAGATTTTAACAGTGGTTAGTTATAGGGGTGTTTACGCGCGCCTCGACGCGCGCCGACCAAAATGACAGCCGACAGGCCCTTAACCTAGGCCGCTATTCTTGAATCGTGTGAGAAAAGTCTCTGGCAGTAAAATACATTCCGCAGTACACTTCTGTAGTGAAAGTTGCCTAAAAATCACGATTTTAGGCAACATTCGCTACATCAGTGTACTGCGGATGGGCATGGGCGTTTACGTGCGATTGCCAACACTTGTTTGCTTACTAAATGCAATTTGAAATCACATTTAGCTAAGCTTAACAGCTGTTGCGAAACTTGCGTTTAGAGGTGTTTATGCGGACGATAACATTGATGTTACGGACCTCAACACCAGTTTTAAACCTCGCGTAAACAAGGCCAGTGTTCGGCGATTATTACCGCTCGTCTGTTTAGCTTAAAGTTTTGAATGCAATTAGTGATTTTCAGGAGGGGTTGTAATCGAGGTTTTAATTATTGTTATTCACATTTACAATTATTTGTCATTTTAATTTATAAATTATTCCAGCAGACACAAGAAGACCAAGCTTCTTCGATGTTTCCTTTGATTAAAACTCATGAGCCTAAAATAATTTCTTAAACATACAAGGTGCCCCAGAAATACCTGGCCAAACGTTATGGGAGATAGCCCGAGGCAAATCAAGATACCCATTTTTTGTTATGGAAAGCTAATAAGCTAATAAGAAAGATCCAGGGTGTACAAGTTGGCAAAAATTATCCTTCACAGCATCATAATATTATCTTCTGGGTTAAAGCTCCAAATTGAATTAAATTCTGTGTGCTTACCCTTCTAATGAAGGGCTGATTTATGAAAATATTTTTGTTAAAGTGTCACATTCCAGTTACTAGAAAAAAATTCATGGAATTCGGAAATTTTCCGTATTTTTTTCTGGTCAATGGAAAGTGACACTTCAACAAACATATTTTCATGAAATAGCTCTTTATTAGGAGGGTCAGTCAGTATACAAAATTTTACTCAATTTGGAGCTATTACCTAGGATATATGATGCTGTGAAGTTTCATTTTCACCAACTTTGACACCCTGTATCTTTCTTTAAACTTTCGTTAAAAAATGTATACGGGTATCTTAGTTTGGCTCGGGCTTTTCCCCACAAGGGTTTGGCCGGGTATTTCTGGGACACCTTGTATAAGTACAGGGTGTTGAATACCTTGATGACTTTTTGAATCTTTTGTCAATAACGCATAAACGATTTAGGTATCAATAATATCAATAACATCAAGTTAAAGCAAAAGAATCCATTGGTAACGTATGGTCCGAAAGTTTTGGGAAATTGTTCAAAGCTTATAACTTTTTTTGAATAGTCTTCATTTTTTAACTTGATATTGCAAAAATTAACATCATATATAACAATAACAAATTCATATTCAACATATTGATAATGGACCATTATCTTCGATGGATCTCAATTTTCTTCTGCCATGTTCCATAATTTTTTGTATCAATTTCTCCAATGCGAAATTCTCTAATATTATTGAAAAATGCGACACCGTAATTAGTCTTAATTTGCAGCTTCCCATCCTTTGTCGTATACAATCCTGCTCAATACTTACCAAAAATCTTATATTGGTCGAGCTTGCGGTACATTGGGAGGCAGGAGCTCAGAGAAATTAATCCTGCTGTTGTCCAGAGAATGATCGAACATGGCAGAAGAAAACTGAGAGCCATCAAAAATAATGACCCATCTTCAATATGTTAAATATGAATTTGGTATTGTTAAAGATGATGCTAGTTTTTGCAATATTGAGTCACAAAATTAAAACTATCCAAAAAAAGTTATTAGCTTTTAAAAAAATTCCCAAAACTTTCGGACCATACGTTATGTGCACCAAATTTGGTCAAAAGCACAAACGGTTCAAAATTACGGTAAACCCCGCCGATTTAAAAAAATAAAAAATTCAACGCTCCTTGTGAAGAAAACATTTGAAGCATTTTAGAATTGCAAGTTTTTATATCTTTCGGCTCCATTTTTGATGAGGAATCCGCCTTCAAAGTTAGTAACAACCAGTACCTAACACCCTGCATATTTTATCATTTTTCTTTTTGGGTTTTGATATTTTAGTACCTACCTTTTTGGTTGTGTTGTATTTTTTGTTACAATATATTTTTTTGTTGACTGCTTATTAAATCAAGTTTCGTTGTTGCGAGGACACATTTTTGCATATTTATTCCATAACTAGTGCATAGCCCTTTCACATCTTGAAATCTCTAGCTTTTTCAGAACGATGTAGGTGCCTATGTGCCTACCTTTTTAATGTCAACTATTTGTTTTTTTTAGGCTAGTAAAAGCGTAGAGGTAAAGCGTACTGAACTTTTTTTTTTATTCATTCTAAAACGAAAAACTCTGGTTTCGTATTATCAGTCTTATTTTCAAGCCGGACTTCATGGTTGCCTACATCTGGTTACATTGCTATATTGGCCGCCATATTGAAATCTCTTACAAGTGGAACGTTCGATTTTTTTTTTCTTATCGTTGCACATATTTTTGAAAGGGTGCAATTGTATTCAGATACTTAAACAAATTCTTTTTGCATGCAAAAGTATGCTCCTTTCAAGAAATGTCCTATTGAGACGCCCGGTGAAGGCATAGGTATTCACTCGTTTTAAATCGACTTGGCGACATTTAAAAAAAAAATCATATCTGCCTAAATACAGGTGTAGGTATTCGATATTAAACTAGGTAGGTACCTACTCAAATTCGAAATTGGTAGGTATTGCCATCGGTATTATTGCTATTTTATTTGCGCCTTTTAATCTCGCTTTTAATGAAAAAAAGAACTAATTTTCATGACGAAGTTCAACATTTCCTACCTACATACATCCCATTCAGATTGCAAATTGGGTACTACGAGGGGACTAGGACTTTTTGAATAAAAAATAAAGTGACACATTGGGGGGCTAACGGCTATGGCTGATTGCACCTGCAAAGTTTTGGCACAAAACTATTAGCGGCCATCAGCCCCGTATCCCCCCAGTGCTCCAGCTTGCCACTTTTTTTTATTCGATTTTATTCATGTATCTTAAAAATTAATTTTTTTAGAACTAAATTTGCTTATAGGTTGGTCATTATAAATTTATCAAGGAACTATCTCTTGAATACAAAGAAACAAGTTGTTAATCAGCCTGTATACCTACATAGTATTGTATTGAATCAAAAAAACAGAAGGAACTCCCGGGAACACAGGAGGAACTCCGGGGAACTCAGGGGAACTCAGGAGGAACTCCGGGGAACTCAGGAGGAACTCCGAGGAACTCAGGGGAACTCCGGGGAACTCAGGGGAACTCCGGGGAACTCTGGAGGAACTCTGGAGGAACTCTTGTCTAAAAGGAACTCTTTTGTACAAATTTCTTCAGCGGTTCACCCCTCGATTTTCGACGCTGAAAAATGCCCTATAAATGTTGTGTGCCACACCGCGCTCAAAATTCAACAAAACAGAAATGGCATAAAATTCCACAAGTTCTTCACCAATAGAGCCCTGAAGAAGCGATGGGCCGTTGTTCGACTTTTAATTGCAATTTGCAAAACATAAACAAACGAAACTAATTGATAATCTGGATCTGGCGCAAGCGCGCTGTGCCACCGAACCAAAGCCACCAAGTGGCGACAAGCTGAACCAACATCATGCGATTGCCCTATAGTGGATGGAACTGAATGAGAAAGAATCAACAGGCTAACAACTGGCAAGAGTTATTGGGATTTTTGGCTATACAAGGTGTCGCTGGGAAGTGGAATCAGCTCCATATTTTTTTCCTGTCACTTTTTCAAAAAATTTCTTCGCCGGGTATAACGACTTCGATCATTACGGATCTGTTAGTGACATCAGGTTTTTTTACATAATTTCTTGACAGATGACAATTTTTAAAAAAAATTTCAAACTATCACCACACGGTAGTCGATGCCCCAGTACAAAGGGACGCGTGAAAAAGTCCATCTGGCCCGGTGCGAATTTGGACCCGGGACCTCCACCTTTGAAAGCGGGGCCGAGCTCACCGTGCTACCGACCGGGTTGAACGTATTTTTCTATCTACCATTTTAAGAGTTATCTTGCGAAAATTGAATTATTGATTAATATGAAAACAAGAAATCGATTTCAACAGAGCAAAATTGTCCAAACAAAAAGGTTGCACAATTGACAATAATAATAATAATTAAATGTTTTAGCAATAATTTGTTTAGCAAAGTAGGATAATACCTACATTTTCCCAGTCACCTCAATTCACCTGAGTTTTCATTCAAACTAAATGGTTGAATGTTAAAAAAATTTAAATTACTTATTATTTACGTGCATTAAAACAAGGATCTGTAAAATATTATAGATTTCTTGCAGAAATTTGAATTTGTTCCATAATCGTTTCAAGCACTGCTGCGCCATCTACGATTTAATAGCGGCAACAGCTGAACGCAGTGTCGAGTTACCCTTCTCTCGAATGTGAGGCAATCCAAATGACCGCGGTAAGTTCATTATTGAAATTTAATGAATTCCAACACAAGTGAAATGAATAAATAAATGGACAGTAAACAAAACACAATAATACATGATTGTAGGGATTTATACCCGGGTGGCTATGGAAAACGCCACTCGCGCCACCTGTTAAACTAAGCTGCAACACAAATCGCAGCGGAATCAAGAGCGCCGCTTCACAGCACGGCGTCAAACCAAATTTTCCCGCCAGCAACCCACCAGAGGTCGCCACTTCGCGGCATCAGAATATTATTCACATGTTGATGTTGATTTGAATATTATTACAATAGTTTTGCCCGCACATTCAAATCATAAACCACACAATAGCTAATTGTGCTTCATTGTATTACCTACACAATCACACAGAATTGATCGATAAATTCAACTACAGAATGCAACCACAAAAATAAACACCGATCATATTCCGAGCAAAATTAGATCAGCAAAATATCGCAACAATGAAAGGCTTTTGCCTCACAGCTTATTTATTTTTACATTCAATCAAACAGTCGATGAACATTTTTTATCGCCATTTTTTTTTACGACGAATACGCGATAATCATGGAGGCGGAATGAATTATTTTTATAAGGCAGTATCAAATAAATAATGTTTTGTGGTTTAGCCGGAGCTTTACGGCGCAGTTAATGGTGGCGTGTTTACGAATAAATCTGATGCTCACAAAATCAGAGCGTCTAATTAAAAAAAAAAAAAAAACTCCGCGCCGTGATCAAAGCCCGATAATAATGACCGCATGTGCTGGAAATAGCGAGATAATGGAAGTAGACGTTCAATTAATTTCTAAACGAAGGGATAGTTCACTAATCCTCGAAAGGCGGGTCTGAATATAAGGTCAATTTTCCCGAATTACCTGGTGGGATTCGGAAGGTTTAAGAGGGATGTGCACGCGCGAGGGGATGGGAGAAGCGGGAGATGCCGGGAGGATGAAGGCGATGAGACATCCATTAATGGCCGGAGATTCATCGTCGTCGCATTTCATCATCGTCATCATCGTATCGAACATCATCGTATTTTCCCACACACATTTCCTGTACTCTGGAAAAGGGTGATGACGTGTGCTCTCGGCGAGCTTTTGCTCTTTCCCAGGGGAAACGATCGAATTTTGAGCAATCATCCAGAGTTATAGAAATATGAGCTGGAAATTTAAAAGGAACAAGTTTGGGCCAAAGCAACCGCAAAAGCTCGCTTCGGTAAAGTTTCTTGCAAAGTTGTGAGCTTTTACCGCCTGGAGGTACGTGGGTGGGTGCGTTTACCTGATGCCTACTTTGTCCGCAAGAAGCGAAGCCGCATTCGCGTTAATCCTCAAAAGCGACGCAAGAAACGGGAGCTTTTTAGCGATCGCGTGACGCCGTGGCGCGCTTAAAAAGCCGTCGGTAAACAGGGATACGCCCGGAACCTTCTTGATCGGCCATTTGTAACACTTTAAACTCGTTACTTACAGCGCTGCGCTTTTGAAATGCTATACACAGTCCATTCGCCGGGCCCGTGCGTTTGGCAATGCGCGGTAACTGGCGACAGCCTTGTTAGCGGGGACTTTGCTTTTCCTCCAATTCCATTCCTAACCGGGAGTGAGGAAAGCAGTGTGAACTTAAAATTGACCTGCCACTTTCGGTCGGCCTGGCGTCCTTAAATCTTCTTGGATTTGTTTATTACCAGGTACACTCGGCAGCAAAAATAGCGCCCACTGATTTTCACCGAGAACGACTATTTGCTTGGCCTGCTCTACCGTAGTAGGTGGTAGTAGTACTCGAGATGAATGAAACCGCCCTTGTTACCATTATAATTACCCGTCGTACCAAGGGGGCGGTCCGCACCGGGTACCAACAGTAAGGTGGTGTCAGTGTCGGATTATTTGTGGTGCAAAAGGAGTCCACAAAACTAGGACGCAAGGCCTTGGAGGGTGCAAAACAAGCTGGTGAAGACCCGTCATCCGGAAAAATTTCGTCTGCGACGCTTTTTTCTCGCATTAGTCACTATTCGTAGTGTTTTACGCTTTGTTGAGAAATCGTTTTTTTTATGTCCAAAAATACTATGTCACCAATTGGGCGCGATTTTTTTATTCTAAAAATCTAAGGGCGCAAAATTGCGTAATTAGGCACAGGGGGTGTCACTAGCACTACGCAGTCTCCAGCTCATTCTCTAGGTAGGTTTAGGGGCAGGGGGGTGTTACAGGATAGTCCACCCCAGGTGCCAAATACGCTAGGTACGCCACTAGCCGGAGGTATTAGGTGCAAAAAATGTTCCCTTTATGTCACCGCATTTTCGAGAAAAATGGCCAGGGCATCGATTTTTGATCACCTTCAACTACTTATTCCGTGATTCCACATTCACTCATTCTTAGAAGAAAATGAAAGAAACTGAGTGAGGAATAAATAAGTGTTGTGAATTAAAAAAGGAAATTCAATTACCTAAAACAACCTCTTGATTTCTGAAGCCGTTTTAGAGGCTATACTTTACGTTAACTTGCCCTTGCATCCCAGGTTACTTGATCTTCCAAAAAACAACCAGCCCAACCGCTTTCCCCGTTATCATTCCGGGAAGAATCGTAGTACCAGTTTCGGAGGATGCCATTTGGTTTGACTAATGCACCGGAAACATGACAGCATCTAATCGACCCTGTGCCTACAAGTTATACTCTCAGATTCGTTTATTTGGACGGCATTGCACCTCCTCCTCCTCTTAGGTAAAGTTTTCGATCGCTTACGCGCTGCGGGTTACTAAGGTTAACTAATTACTGACTTGGTAAATGTTGCGAACTAAATGAGAAAATTCAGTTAGTTAAAACAGCATCTTGATATCTAGAGCCATTTCCGAGGATTCTTGTGCAAGAAGCTGCATCATTTCCTGTGTAATTGGATAGTTCTACAGCAAATTGTATGCAATTTTGCCTAGCTCTTATATCGTGCAGGAAAAATTGGAACGTGTTCTATTTTCTATATAACTTCCAATCCAATCTGACTGCAAGCGTGATGTGCATCATGTTGGCGATGTCGGCATGCTCCATTGAAACGTCAGTTTGACAGTCAATAAAATCTGACAGTCGACATACAGGGTGTCCCAGCTAAAACAATCCAGCGCGATTTCCTCAGAAAATGTCAAGGCAACAAAAAAACAAGGCTTCTTTTTAGGAGACGCCGATGCTTGTGGGTGCTCTAGTTTCCAAGAAAATGCTATTTGAATCTGGCGAGTGACAAGAAGTCGAAAATTCATGACCGACAAAACAAAATACTTCAGATGAAAAAAATCCTTTCTCTCTGGGCTATTCATTGATGTGTCGCCGATATCTGTTCCTGGCCCAATAAGCCAGACATTCTGCCTCAAAGCCCAGCAAACACAATAATCGGAATTCATAACGACGTCACCGATCACACACTTGTTGATTTTCACATCAGCCAGTATTCATGGAGAATCCAGGTCTGTCAAGTGAAAAAGTCCTAGTAACGGCTGGTTTTATAATCAACAAGCGTGTGATCGGTGACGTCACGGATTCCGATCATTGTGTTTGCTGGACTTTGAGTCAGAATTTCTGGCTTATTGGGCCAGGTACAGACATCAGCGACACATCAATGAGAAGCCCAGAGAAAGAGGATTCATTTATCTAGAATATTTTGTTTTGTCGGTCATGAATTTTCGAATTCTTGTGACTCGCCCGATTCAAATTGCATTTTCTTGGAAAGTAGAGCACCACAAGCATCGTCGCCCCCTCAAGAGAAAGCTGAAAGATCAGGTTTCCCCCAATTGAATTTTTTGTTGTTGCCTTGATATTTTCTGAGAAAATCGCGCTGAATTGTTTTAGCTGGGACACCCTGTATTGCCAGTTTTTTGGTTCACATGTAAATATGTTTTTTTTATCGTACCTATTGCAAAAAATTCCCTTTCCATGTTGGTAGCGATGCACTTCTAACACTAGTTCAGATTACTTGATCTTTCAAAGAACAACTAACCTGACCACTGTTACCATTACTATTGCGGGCAAATAGGTGTTACAGTTTCTGGGGATGCCATTCGGTTTGACTAATGCATCGGAAACATGACAGCATCTAATCGTCTCTGAGCCTTCTACTTATACTCTCATACAGGGTGTCCGGAGGTTTGAGTACGGGAATTCTGTCGATCGATAGAGAATCAACAAAGAAGTACTGATTCGGCAAAAAAAAAACATTTTTTTGAAAAGTAAATACAGCCCTTCAAAATTGGGACAGAAAAAGCGTTGTCATCATAACTCTGCAACCGCTCAACCGATTTTGCTCATATCTGGAATAGCCTACCATATTATGCTGAAAAACCAAATTCGCTTGCAAAAACCAGTGACTCAAAAATTGGGGGAAGGGGCTGGCTTAATTTCATTCTCCAATTTTGGCGCCACTGGTGACTTTCCAAAATAAAGGCATTTTTGGATTTCGCGTTCATTTGTCAAGAAAGTTCCCATTGGAAAATTTCGAGTGGATGCTTTGTTTTCGAAATATTTGGAGATGACAGTTTTACAACCAAGTAAAATTCGATTCCAAAAATTTTGGAAAATGTCTGGTCTTTTGGCTGAAGTAAGTTTTTTAGATTTCTAAATTAAGGAAAGTCGATTACTCAATTGAAACTCAAAATTGGCTTTCCAGACTCTCGAATCGATGTTTTGAGAGGTTTTGAGAACGTTCATGTTCAAATATGTACCTCGAAAACGAAGCGTCTAGTCGAAGTTTTCAATTGAAAAGTTTTTCAGGCAAATAAACGCAGCAATACAAAATACCATCTATTTCGGAAATTGCCAGTGTGGTACATTATAAGGGATCAAAAGGGGCCCATCCTCCAATTCCCCAGCCACTGGCATTCCCAAGCAAATTAGTTCCCAATAATAGTAGGCTATTTCGGAAATGTCTATGCAAAAACGATTTTCTTATCCCGACTTCGAAGGGCTGTATGTCCGTTATTTTACTTCCCCGACCCCCCACCAACATGTAAGAGGAAGTATTGTAATCGTGCAGAAAAAAAAAATTGAGATTTCACCGGATATATCCGTTTTGAGGTCCCCCAAGACGATTAAGACCATTTTCAGAATGATGTCTGTCTGTGTGTGTGTGTGTGTGTGTGCGTATGTCTGTGTGTCTGTCTGTGATCTTCCACGATAACTGCCGTAACGTTGACTGGACCGACTTGATATTTGGTATACAAACATGGTTGTTTCCTGAAAAGAGCCCATTAGTTTTTGGCTGTCATCTGTCAAACCCAACTGTCACTATCATCAAATGTCAGAAGCTATATCTCACGGAACTCAACTTGCAATATGTCATTTGAAAGCCCTTGAAAAACTGTATTCAGAACAGTTGGAAACATTGCCCTATCTGTCATCTGTCAAATAATAAAAAATGTTAAAGTTCAAAACTTTACCAATTAATTATTCAAAATCTATCCAATGGATTGGAACCAGATTTGGCAGGAAGCAACACAACAAAAGAGTCAAATTGAGGCCGCAGTTGCAGTTTTCCACCATTCTCCAGTTGGGCGTAATGAATTTTCAAAATTTCTCCTGGCCGTTGCCACTCAGGAGGGACTCTCGCCGGTGTTTCGGCCAGCACGACTCGCTTTTGTAGCAGGACTCGACTCAAAAATTTATTCCTGCTCGGGGATCGACTTTTTTTGGAAATTTCAACTGTTGGCGAAAGTAGATTGTATTGAGCGTCGTGCAGGTCTATTTTCAAAGTTGACACGGTTTCGGTTTTCGACTGTACATGGCAATGCAAACTCCTACATGCGGTAGGCCCCACGAAATATAAATTTCAGGTGCAGACATGCTGTGAATAAAAGTCGGAGAAAAGATTGAGCTAATTTTTGGAGGAAAAAATTTCGAAATCGGATCAACAGTTGCCGAGTTTTCCTCTCTGGAAAAACTGCAAATTTTCCAATTTTTTTTTCCGTGGACCGATTTCAACCATTTTCACCTAAACAAGAGGTAACTGGTTCTTGAACATTTTCCAACAACTTTTTCAAATTTCCCGGGAGTTTTCCGGCTGAAAATGGTTTTCTCCAAATTATTTTCAATCTTTTTCTGTAATTCCAACTTACCACCCTCGTTCCTACCCGAAGGGATGTTTTGAACAAAAATTTCCATAGGTTCCTGGATACTAGTCGGGGAAGTTTTGGGGTGACACAACCGATTTTTAAACATGTTTTCTGGGTGAAGTCTATTTAGGTATTTTTCAATTTTTCATCGATTGGCAGAGCTCCCGCTTTCAACTCCGGACACACTGTATTAGATAGACAAGAGATACTAGAGTAGTAGCAATACTTCAGCTAGGCCTATGCCTGATGTTACTTTCCGGCTGGCGTAGAGGTACTGAAACGCCCATAAAGTCATCAAGGAGATACTCAGACAAAACCATCTCTCGCTTTAGGGACTGGGACAATGCGGACGTTTTATTAGCTAAAGGTAATCCTATACTCAATCCTGATTGCAAGGTGTGCGACATTTGACTTTCGAGTCAACGATAAAGGAACTGGATTGGTCGCGAACACGTCCATATGGCCAGACTTTGAATTCATGGAGCACATCAAACTCATAACTTATAGGACTGGCTTGCTACGCGGAAACATCTCAAACATTCCAGTCTGAGCTCGAGTCTGAGGGTTCGATTCGAGGTTCGATTATAAATTGGAAATCAACCTGTTATAGGAGACCGAGATCACCATAGTAACGGAGAATAACAATCTGTATCAACCAATCAGATTGCCGTCTATACGTCGGTTCTAATTTATAAGTTTACAACTCGGATTTGAAATGGACCCGTTATTGAGCTCAGCGGAGATGGCATCCTTCTTCGCATCGTATTCGCCACTTCGCAGAAAATCATCCTTTGTTGACAAAAGTTTTTGGCGTAAATGTTATAAGAGAAGTTGCGAAAGTTTGATAGCCATCACCGGCATGGCAACAAAGTATTCAATTCAATTTCGGCTGAATTACCTAATGTGTTTACATTTTTAATCCGGCGACACCCATTACTTAAATCACTCCAAATGGTCGCTGTGTACGTTCCGTCCGTCCTCCTACGGTCCGACAATAATTGAAATGCCTCCTTATCCCGCAGCGTTTTCGCTCCTCCATCTCAAATACCTCATTAGAGGGAAGCCTTTTCCAATTAAACCCGTTGCAGCAGTCGTTATCGATGTCGTTCCGACAATTTATCTCAATAAACAGACTCTGGATGCGGATGCTACGGAATCCTTCCCCGCGACCCTATACCGTCCGTTTTTTATTTTAGGCCCCAGCCCGTAGCATCTTTATTATGGATTTCACACCCAATATATTATATATTTTTGAAATCAGAAAAACAAGATCTTTCTATTGATGATATGTCAAATTATTTTTGACAGATGTCATTTTTTGACAAATGACAGAATAGTACTTGTGATACATCATTTTAAAGCCTAATAAATTCTTAGGAGAACTGTGTTTTTATTTTTAAAATAGGGTGTCTTTTACAGCTTCTAGGGGACTTTCAATAGGAAAAAATGTCAATTTCAGAAATAGCCACTCAATAAGTAATAGGTATTTTTAAAATTAACTAATGGTGATGATCTGATTTTTAAATTGTCCAAATTATTGGGAAACTTTATAAACACCTTATCTTTCGGGTAGGCTCATAAAAACTCGAGGGGGGTCATTTCTGGCAAGCTCGGATGTCATCGCGTTGGGCCGGTGGAGTTCCAATTCACTGATCGTCGAATCTTTCATTCAAGGAACAAGGAGACGGTCATTGGGGCAACTTCTTTAGGACATTTTTTGATCCATTATGATTAATTAATCATCATTATCATTAGTTTACATTAAAAATAGGTACCTGCTTTACCTATTTACTTATTATGTATTTTTGAAATTCAACATTTTTTTCCTATTGAAAGACCCTTAGAAGCTGTAAAAGACACCCTATTACAAAAATAAAAACACAGTTCTTCTAAGAATTTTATGGGCTTTAAAATGATGTGTCACAAGTGATATTCCGTCATTTGTCAAAAAATGACATCTGTCAAAAATAACTTGACATATCATCAGTCGGAAGATCTTGTTTTTGTGATTTCAAAAATATATAATATATTGGGTGTGAGACCCATAATAAAGATGCTACGGGCTGGGGCCTAAAAAAAAAAACGGACGGTATACTGTACAATCCTCCTGATGTAATGTAATCCTTGTTGATCTCGGTGCCTTTGCCCACCCACGCCCAGATTTGTTTATTATTTTCAGCAAGATAAATGAAGTTGTATAATTAACATGCACCCGTGGAAAAAATCCATACCGGTTCCAAATTAAAATCTCCCCCTTTTGCGCGAATATCAAGGTTCAAGACCAAGGGGGTGCCGAGGCGTTTTAATATGAATTGGTGTCGCGTTTGGGGTCGCGAATTGCACTTTCGGGTTGGGATGATGAATTCTACAATAAGGAAATGAGGGTAACTGGCGCATACCGACTGGAGAAGGGTTAATTTGAGGGAGAATGTGAGTGGGGGCGCGAGAAACGAATTTGAAATGTCAGTCACGTGCTTCTCAGCGAAAATGGAGAAAATGCTCTGGGGGGTGATGGCCATCGTGTGTGTATATGTGCGGGAGACCTTCTTGCGTTTCATGCCGTTTTCTTTGCGATTTATAAGGCACGCCGGAAATTGAAAATGTTTGCCATTTATCTGTTGTTTCCATCGTGAAAAAGGGATGTCGGAAAGATGATGGCGTAATTAATATTTGATTAGGACCGCACATTGAGAAGGTTGGCGCGCAAGGGGGGAAAACTGGGGAAATTTATCATGCGCGGGGGAGGAGTTGTTCTGGAGTTTCTTCGGACATCATTATTGGATTATGCTGTGGCACTATGCTGAAAGCTCTGGCTTTTAATTACTGCAGCAGCAGTATACGATGCCGAGCTGGATTCTCATAGTGTGTGTATCCACTCAGAATATTTGAATTCGTCTTGTTCCGACGCATTAGCGCAACAAGTTTCAAACTTCTAGTGTGTTATGTTTTGAATGATGGATCAGGCAAACAAAGCAGCTCTCTATCCAGCGTCGTGCATCACAATGGGCTACTTGCCCAAATTTTTTTTATTGGCTTAATCGAAAGTATGGGCAAAAATATTGTACCCGTTGATACCAAGGGCGAACGGGGCGCGGCCAGGCTGAAGGGCGGAGCCTTCGGGCTTTGGCGGAAGCGCACTCTCGATGGCGGTGGCGAGACCTGAGGCCGTGCTAGCGGACGATTTCCGCTCGGCGGTTGATTCGGAAAGGTGGCCCCGAGAGGGGCCGATGCTTTGGCCCTGAAAAGGGCCAATGGTTTCTTGAATATGGTCGTGGATGGGGAACATCAGGGCGAAGGCCGTCTGCGGACGTGCGGTGCGTAGTCGATGCGGCGATGTGTGTCGGCTCAGGACTGCTGAACGACTGGTGAGAATCATACAAGCGTCGGCTTATATAGGAGCGGAGGGACGAGCGTTGGCTCCGCCTCCTTCCGGCCGGGCCGGTAACACCGTATTTTTTCTTTTTCCCAAATTCCCAAAATTGCGGCCGTAGTGTCTGTTTTAAAAATATATTTGTGACGTCACAAATATACTAAAAACTAAACAAACAGCACTGTTGGGTTGAAAACTGAAAAAACAGTTAGAGTGGCTTAACAATATTTGAAAAATACAGACAGAAAAATTTCACTGAAGATTCCCGACTTTTACCAACCTTTTGAAAAAAAAAATCGAAAAAAAAATCTTTTTAATCAATGGATATATTTTCCGGAAATTTTCAGAAAATACTATTTATCACTCTTGTTGATGATTGAAAGTGTTTCCAGTCAAATCTGTTTCATTGGCAAGTACCCCATTTGGTTGGTTCTGCTCGGTTATAGGAAGGAACCTTGGGCCCTGCTGGATTCTGGATGTCAAATTAAATATGAAAATCTCCTGAAGTTGAAGGGCGACGAATTTGAACCCTCGAAACCTTGATTTTCTAGCAATTTCGGCAGGAATTTCAAATTAAAACAATTTTAGCTTGGAAGAAGTATCCATGTTACTTTCACCAAGAGTTGTTACAGCGAAATTTGAGTCCTGTTGGGTATTGACCTAAAGGCCACTTCAGAGTATTTCTGAGTGTAACATCTACACCCTATTTCTTAGTGTGCAAAAGCGTAATCAGAAGATTTCCTTTATCGCCTCTTCTGTTTTCTCAGACCTCCAAAACGTCGCCTCCGTGCACACAGTGATAGGAACGTGGATAGGAATCAGTTCTCCCTGAAGATCCGTCACTGCGCCAAGTTTATACGCTAAACTCCCTCACAGGTTCAATATTTTCCTTAATTCACTACTCTGTGATGTTGGTGACTGAAGCCTATAAGCTTACCCCCAGCACAAATCATTCGTGATTTGAATCCATCCGCCTTACCAAGTAATCCTTCTTGCTTGTCTTGGCTTCTGTACAGCTATCACCCATACTTACGCCGGGTACTTTTAGCCAGAAGAATATGCGTTTAGTCGAATATAGAGTGCTAAACTTGTTTGACCTAATGTACCCGTAGTTATCCTCAACATCTGTAAAGATTCCAGTATGGGATGCTTTTCTTGAGAGGCCACTTTCATCAGTGGATCCAGTCTATAACAGAGGCTGTCCTTCAGAGATGCTGGAACTACCGTCACATTGAGCTAAGATGGCCACCCATCGTGATACCTGTGGAAGCAAGTCTTCGCACTTAAACCTTGATTTGTGACATCAGTTTGCGACCTGGTAAGTTATCAAAAGTTATTATAGTCGTATATTCTTGTTTAGAGCACAGTTAACTGAATATATCAAGTCAAAAAGCCAACACTTCTGATTCTCTCTTTTACTTTTTCTCGGCTCTCCACCAAAATGGAAAGGGAATTATTATATTGTGTAGGTACAAAAAAGTTTGTGAACGACTAGAGTCCTCCTAGAGTAATTCCTGTACGGTTAGGAACCCTGATGGCAAGGATTGAGCCTCACAACTTATATGGTGAATATTTTCTCAGAGTTAACCGTGATAGTTTCAGCTACACACCGCATTTGTACCTACCTTCAAAATCCGGGCGCAGAGAGTTTGTTACTAATATTCGAACTTCTCTCGAGCTGAACTCTAGGGTAGTGATATAATCCACATATTATTATCCTTGCATCCGCACGTTCTAATCCCCAAAGCAGAGCATCAACAAGTAAAGAGAGAAAACCACCCTGCAAACACTCATTGTGAGACATGACCTCCCTGGTGACCCGACTCATTGAGCTCAAGATGCTCCTCTCTCTTATTCATATCTGCATCTTAGTTCTGCTGGACCTTACTCCCTCAAACGCTTTCCTGGGTTGTTTTATCCTAGATCCAAGATCCGCTTCTCATAGACTCCGGGCTTCTCGATATCATTCTCGTCATTGAGATTCAAGCGAAGTACTGTTGAATGCTTCTCATATTTACAGAAAGGAGGAGAACAACACCATTATCTTTGGCCTACAGCCAAAAAAGCCCATCCAATGAGCTTGATATTGTGACGATTATTTTCGCAAGGTAGCATTTTATACCATCCTGTATTATCAAAACTTCAAATGAATAACGGCGCGTTGCTAGCTTTGGTTTTACTGCATTATTTTGGAATAGATAAGACTTTTTTTGTGGAATCAGAAAAAGAGAGCGTTCGGCGACTTCGAGTAAAAATCATCATTATATTGGAAGCGTAAAATTGTGCCGAGAGCTCGTAGCCCATCTTGGTTCTGTTCTGTTTCTCGATTTGTGTTTCGTTACCGAAATTTTGGACAGAGGAACTATCGCACGATTGGCGGATAAAGGCTTGGGTTCTCGCTTCTCGACAAGTTTTAATTCGAGCGACCTAGTCGGATTTATTGCAATTAACGTTTCTACGCATAAAAGCCATCTACACCTGAGGTATTGTAGTCGTCGTCTCTTTCTGTTCTTTGCTTCATTATTTCATTTCGTTTCAGGCTTCAAGTACCTATGTTTTGTACATTACCTACCTGCGTTTTTGGTGAATGATACTCGTCAATTCCGGAGATTCACCACATAAAAGAAAAAACCTCCTTCCACCTTGAGGTACCTACAGCTCGATTTCATTTCTTTTAGCGCAAGCTGACGCTACTATTGGTTCTAGGTTTTTTTTCTTTTGGTCTACCTTTTGGGATTTGCGGAATTTCGACTACGTGCTACTACCTACCTGGAAAACAGGACGTTGACGTTGCGGTCCGAGCGAAATCAGTTATCTACCACTCACCTTGATTCTGGAAGTACCGGACCTTGCGATCGAAACGAAAATTAGTTATCTACTACTTACTTGGATTCTGGAAGTATAGAACCTTGCGATCCGAACGGAAAATTGTCTAATTATCTACCACCTACCTGTCGAGGAATAGCGAAGAAAAAAATAAACCTTTTTTTGTTTAGCTACGGCTGAACTCACCGGTCAGACTGTATGTACAAACCTTTCATAAAACGTCAGTGAATTTTGTCATTTTATCAGAGTTACCTAACTTAAAGTTATAGTGTAGACTGTAGAGAAATACGTGTCGTTTGAAACCTGCTCGTCCTTTTTCGGGACTAGTTTCTTTCTTTCTTTACCCCAAAAATATACTGAGTAGGAATTGAGAATTTAATAGCGTCAGTAGCGTCATAGTGACACACCCGGTAGACTGTTAGGTGCACAGCTGTGAAACCTGGATAGGTACCTACCGTTTGAACTCCGAACATTCATTACCCAAGCTTAGGTATCTTTAAATCTCAATCGGACTCAGTAGGAATTAAGAGAGTCAATCAATAATTTTTTAACACTTCATTTCTCTGCACGTTTAGTTTTGACAGTTTTCTGAAATATTTAGTTTGTTTGTTTTCAATTCATACCTGTTTAAATTTAAATACATACTTTCTTCTGTATTGTGGGAACTCACTCACACACACACACACACACACACACACACACACACCAAGTTTTGTTTTGCGTAACTCAAGTGTCTCAATAAAATTCTGAATTCGAACCTCACCATTTAGTTTTTTTTTGTAATCATAATCGGGTATTTTCGGCTTTGAGTATTTTGATTTTGAACAGGGTTAGTACTGGGGAGTAACGCTTCAAATCCGTGGCGCCTTTTTTTGAACTTGAACCCAGCCTAGACCGTTGACGCTGGCCAGGGCCGTTGCTTCCCAACAGAGTGCTAACACTTGTGTTCAAGAAAACAAACGTCTGTGACGTTTGGGGCGTGATAATATTTCTGTACCTGAAAAACAGGGAAATAAATGCTACCAGATACTGAAAAACCACAGGACAGGGTCCTCTCCCTGTGGACGATAGGAGGTTCTGGAAGCTCTCAAAAACAAAACAAAAATCATAAATCGGTATCCAGGGAACTCTGTGAGTGGTGACCTCACACCAAAAAGCTGGGCTATACCTGGAGGAGCCTCAGAGAAGAACTTGCCGGAAGAAGAAAAAAAAGAGAAGAAAATCTGACCATCAGATATGTGAAGGGGGTTCCGAAAATAGTTGACGAAGGCGGAGATAACAAACGATGAATTCCTCAAGAGAGGGCCAGGTCTCAAATTCGCGCGTCCCTCAAATAACCTTTCATAAAATACTTGATTACCTACCTACTAAATTGAATGTAAACGGGCTTGTCGAACCGGATCTTAACCTTTCAAACTAGCGCGTTTAGGAAATGTGATATTCTCTGTTTGTGCGAAACCTATTTCTTTCCCTGGGAATTACCTTTGACTTTTTCCCAATACTCACAATGCTATATTTAATAGCTACAAAAGTCCAAGTGGGCCAAGCGGTCAAGTGGTATTATTATATATATAAAAAAAACTTAAATTGATCAAACCCCTTGTTGAGTAGTTTTAAAACTAACTTGTGCTTTTCCATCGAATTACATTTTATGTATTTTTAATAATTATAAAAGCGTGCGAAAATGGAAGTAAGAAGTAGGAATGAACCTTGTAATCGCATTCAGCAATTGCCAAAGTTGATTTTTCCTTTGACTCTAAATGCCGGGACGTCAAGTTGCAGAAGGGGAATATGTCAACAATAAGGGATGACCCACTCCCACCGGCACAAGTCAAAGAAATTAAGACTAGGTGTGTAACCGTGGGGAAGAAACTGGATGAGTACACTCTAAATAAATAATAATTCATGGTCAAACCAAGCTTTCGGTCATTTCAGGTCTTTGAGTTTCTACAACATATTTACATACATACATACATATTTTCATTTTGACTTGGTAAAAGGCATTTTTCAACAATCTTTCTGACTGCCTCAGGACTTGCCTACAGTGATGGTATACTGACGGTGGAGCTCATATGATGTTTTGAATCATCTTGTATACTTCTTGATCCTAAGGTTATTAGATCAGTGGTCACTACACGCTTCCCATTTTGATTCTACCACCGTTGTTCACAACTTCTCGAGTTTCAAAGACAAGGAGAAGGAGTGGAAGAAACACAAAAAAACTAAGGAAGGAATAGACATTTCAAGATGATTTTAAGAGCAGAACAATTGAGCTGATCACCGGTTTTCGTTCGTAATATAGTTATTTGCTAAGTAAGTATACAAATAAAAGCTCCAGCTTCCAGCTGTCCCGCAAAAAAATCTGTGGTAAGCTTGCCGTATTGTACCCGTTGTAACCATTGTACAACATTATACAAGTATGATTTGAACTGAATTAGTTTTTTTCCACCAGATGGCGACCTATTCATCACGAAAAAACGAACTTCAAAATAGTCGTCTTCGATTATTATCGAGCACGACAATAATGCTCGCTTGCTTTTCTTCTCTATTTTTTGAAAACCCATTACAAATGTCGCTAGCAATTAGAAACTAACAGGCTCTGATCGCCATCGATTTGAGCCGAGCTCCACGATTATATTGTTGAAGTGTAATTGTATAGGAAATAATTGAAGTGTGAAGATTTAATAGCCCGCTTCTTATTACTCCCACAATAATAAAGATAAATCGTAAATTTAATGGGCACCACTGCCAGGACGTGTAGCAATTACACGGTATAACTGGCGAATAATACACTAAACTTGCAGGCTGCAATTGATGGATTAATTAGGAATGCAACAGTCTTAATTTTTTTCAAAACAGGCTGTAATGTAGCCCATATCACCATCGCAGTACTTCCAACAATTTACTTCAATTAATAAAGCGAGTATAGTATACAAAGGAAAATCCATGTTTCAAAGTCTCATTGTCGAATAAGTTTGGTTATCTCGAGCCTGGTGATTAAAAGTGTTTCATGGTTAGCTGTGGGTAATAAAATCTTTGTGCGCCTAGCTCCAAATTCGCAATCTGACACACGCAATGCTTTTGAAAGTGAGTGCTATGCTCGTGAAATTGCTTGAACAAATAAAAAATGTCGCGGAACGAAACGTTCTTAATTTAATTTAAACATGAAAGGGAAATCTCCAAATCTCTTATAAAGAAACTTTTATACGGCCGCAAAATCTGGGCTTTTCTATGCCATATCAAAGGCGCCATTTCGTTAAAATGCATCGCTTGGGGTGCTTCATGCTTCACCGTACTGATCCAGTGAAGTTTTCATTAAAACAATATTTTTGCGTCATGTTGCTTCCGTAGCTTTGTTAAAGTCACCGCCTGGCTTTTGTTTTGTAGTTTCTCTACACATATGCACTAGTTTTATGTCAAATTTTCCGAGCAAGGAAAGGTTGGCAAAGCCACTATATCCAACAATGGAAATCGATTTGTGGCGGAATTTTATGCCGAAACGCTGTGTGACGAGCCGCAAAAATTATGCTAATCGCATTATTAAAAATACATTACTGTGCCCAAATGTGGAAGAGTGTTTGACACTTGATGACCTTCATTGTGAACGGAATCGATTTTCCTTGCTGGGGACGCGAAAATCGACGATGACCCCAGGGTATAGTAAACCTATCCGGAATTGATTCGGCTCACTCACCTGGAACAAAAACACAAATGATAGTAATTTATTTTACATAGAGAAAGCAAAAAATACATATAACAGATTCAAAAGGTTTTTTTATGTAGATATTCACTTGTACAAAATAAAATGGGAACTGTAAATATGGCGTGCGACAAAATGGAAAAAAAAAATTAAAAACGTGCGATGCAATCAGCGATACCGCAAAGGGCGATACGCAAGAAGGTGTTAAAGGCACGAACTCCGCATATGACTCAAAAGCCTAATTTGCATACAAAGAACGTTGTGAAAGCGTTTAAAAGATCTTCTTGCATTATGTGCAGATGATACAAATTTCATATATCAATAAAACATTTATTTTCTTCGAGAGAAAATGTGAGATATTCGGCGCTCGTGCTTTTATATGAGCATTGAAAAAACCGTAACGCTGCTAACGCTGAACCTGAAGATGCCTTGTATTTGTTCAATGGGAAACCGCAAATTGCGTAAGAGTTCGACGTACTCTTATACCTTTATTGCGATTATGAGGATCACAACAATTTCACACTTCAAATGTTCCAGTATTTTGCTCTAACGTTTTCATAGTTGAAATAATTATTTCGTAACTGCTAGTAGAGAATGTTTCAAAAGAGAGCTTTCGAAGCGAATTTATTAATCTCTTGATTGTTTCTGGATGGAACTGATTAATCGAACCAATATAGTTTTTGTCATAATTCGCTTCAATCAAGCGAGAGGAATCAATCAATTTGTGTAAAAGTATTTCAAGGAAAAACGACGGGAAATTATTTTAGCCAGATTAAACGGGGAAAACTTGAGCAGGTATGAGAGTTGTAGCTGGAAACTCCTGTTAGAAAACGCTTTGTGTAATTAAATAGGTTTCGGCTTGGTTACACACTAAAACAAAAATGTTCGCACACATAAAGTGGTTTCCTTAGGAGAATTTATTCATCAAGGAGCGAAAAGAGAAAATTAATGGGTTTCGTTATTCGTGAGGCTCAATACCGACTGATGACGTACATATAGGTATGTATGTATGTATGTTGTACCTGTTCAAAACGATGCGATGCAATAAACCGTGGCATCTCGAGTCGGGTGAATAGATAATGAATAGTCAATTGAGAAATTTGTAACGACATAAGTATACTTCTTGCTTCTTGTAAGTATATATAGGGTATTTAGCTTTAATGACTTTGTTATGTATCACACTGCAAAATTGGCATGATAAAAGTAGAGGTGAAAGCATACAGCATGCACAATTCCAAAAAGGGTAATGAAGAGGAGGAAGTGATAACGTCAGAGTTATGTTCTTTGTCAATTATTAAGTGTGTCACCGTTGAACAAAGTTGAATCAAATATGTGATCTGTCATATTATCAGGGCTCAGTGTTTCAGTTGGAATTAAACTTCTGTTAGTAAAACTTGTTTGTATTATTGCGGGGACAACTGTTGAAAGAATTATTGATAACTAAACCAAGTTTTACCAAACAGAAGTTCAACTCCAACTGAAATACTGGGCCTAAATCTCTTACTTTTGCTTCAAATAAAATAAGACGTTATATACGTCATACATCATGTTTGTAACCACATCAGACAATGCACAAACTCCACCTTTCTCTTCATAAAACGTGTCAACCATCATGTCACTTCAACACGAAGCAGCTACCAACCTAATCTTTGCGCTAAACCAAAATGTCTCTGGAATATATTCAGATTCTTATGCTTTTTAGACTCCGATATTTCGGCTGCCTGTCGGCAGCAAAATGAACTACTTTTATGTAATTGCCAATTGCATAGTTATTGTTACAAAATACATCGAGAACACAAAGACATTCCCATCTGCATTCCTGTAAATTATTTTTATGATTCGTTATTTCTATGAACCAAGTTTTGTAATTGAAACGAAATGTAGCTAAACAATTGATAAATAATCAACAGTATACAACAAGGTGTTTGCGCTTTTTTTTCAGTTCGATCGTTTCAACTCGAAAAAAACACAAAGCACGAGTTATATTTTCCTGATTATTACATAAATTCCTACTGCGCTGAAATGGTTCATTTGAACTACCAAGAACAAGTTAGTGTCAAAGCCAGCTAAGTTTTTGTAATACGCCCAAATGTAAACCCGGAATGGCAGTTGACGTTGACATTACTTGCGTCAAAGATCGTCAACAATAAACGGTGTTGCAGTTGTTATGCGATAACAAAGTGTATGAAATGCCGTTCTAGGTAAAAATCACGCTCTCCTTAGCGAAACACCGTGCAAGGAGCATCAAGTGCAGTTTAATATAAAAGTGTGGTCAGCGTCAACTACTGTCACTTCGGGTTTGTATCCATATAACCATGGCAACGGCGCGGCGTCCTGACCTACACCAACCTACGTCACACTTGACCGCATGGCACAATATTATTTAAATTGTTGCCTATATTATTTTAGTTGTAATTAGGTCAACTGTAGTGGGTAGTTAGTTCGGTTAGGTAGCACTGGTACAAATCAATCATCAGCGGCACTGGTAGTAGTAGAAGTAGTAGTTCTAGTGGGTAGTTCACGTAGGTGACAGTTGAGTAGAGCTAATATAACTTTGACAGTTTCAAAAAACCCGCTTCAGATTCTCAGTTTTATGACCGGTTACGGTAAGAGGTCAAAAACCGGTTACAGTTACCCGGTACACAACCGGTCACAGTTTATCGATCCAGTTACGATTAATCGATCAAAAACCTGTTGCGATTAACCGGTCGAAAACCGATTCCGATTAACCGGTTGAAAACCGGTCACGGATAACCAGTGTAGAATCGGTTATGGGCAATCATAACCGATCAAAATAACTGGTCCAAAGTCGGTCACAGTTAACCGGTTAGAAACTGATCATAGTGTATTTCTTTGGTTTTTGAGCGATTTTTTATAGTTAACTCAACGTATTTTGACTATTTTGAAACAAAATACCGGAAGATAAGTATGAGAGGATCTCGAGTAAAAATTTGAATGAACAGAACACTCGCTACTGAATGTAGAAACAAGTTGATACTTGAGTAGTGACAGGTTAAAGTTGGCCGGCCAAAAATTTAAAATAACCGGTCCAGGTTCTTAAACCAATAACCGGTTCAGAACCGGTCATGGTTGACCAGCTAACCGGTCATGAACCAATCACGCTTGCGGTTGAGCAGGTTAAAACCGCTTACGATTAACTGGCCAAAAACCTGTAATAGTTAACCGGTCAAGGGCCGGTCACGGTTAACTGATCAAAAACCTGTGACGGCTCACCGATCGAGAATCGGTTAAATTTAGACGGTTGAAGAACGGTTACGTATATCCATCGGTTTTCGACTAGTTCTTCAGTTGACCTGACGTGTCCTGAGTATTTTAAAACCAAAGACTTGATATTGAAGGTAGAAACAAATTGTTACTCAAGCTCAGTGCTCTCAACCGGTTACAGTTACCGGTTAACCGTCGAAAAATTTTAACAAAGAGGTCCAGACTTCTGACCCTATAACTGGTTACGATCTAACTGGCTCAGAACTAGTGACGGTACTCACGGTTAACCAGTTAGTTGGTCAAAAACCAATCAAGCACAAACGGGCGCAAGATTGGTTACGATTAACTGTATTAATTGTATAGTAAACAGGTGGACAAATGAAACGTTTCATCCGAAAATTATGTACGGTTTCAAACTGTGATAGCTCGAGAGAAGCTTAACCAATTTCAACATTTAGCATCTGCTGAAAGATATAATTTTATCGACTGTCGGTGGTATTCCATGTCGCATCCTCATTGAAAAAAGTCGCCATATACAGAGTGCCAAGCGTGACAAGACCGGCTAAGTTGTGCGACGTACAAGTTTTGAGAGACACTCTTTCGATTCTTTCTGATTACACCATTGAGAAGCCCTTTTTGAAATCTCGAAACTTGAAATCTCAGAGAATGTCTGTTTGAATGATTACAGATTTTATGATGATCCTATACGTTCACCCTCTTGAAAGCACCCTTCTGGGGAGCAACCCTCGCTATTGCGAAAAACCTCTCTTCGTTTCTCAAATCAGGCCATCAACGTAAACCTGCAATATAATTCAAAAGTTACAAAAAAAATACGTGTCGACAATTTACACCAAAAATAGAACTCTTAAGCTCGCCCCATGCAACCATTCCTCTTCCCCCCCCCCCAACATTTTGACAACTTATTTCAAAGCTTGAGAAATGACTGTATCAACACTAGTTACGAGATCATGATAGATCAATGAATGAAACTCACGTCAGAATAAACATAAATATCATTTTTCAAAGATAAAGTGATAAAGACACAAGAAAAAATCCAGAGATGGATGAAAAACAAAAGAATTGCACTGACACTTTGACAAAAGGTGATTTTTTTGGAAGAGAAGGACATTCAATAGCGGGTTGGACCTCCTCATGCGCGGAGAACGGCTGAACACCTTATCGGCACGCTCTTCATCAAGTTGTTGATGAACTGTTGTGGTATCATTCGCCACTGTTGTTGGAGGACTTCAGTAAGGTCGTCGATGCTGTCAGGTGGGTTGTCAAGCAATGACAGCAGACGCCCTAGCCAAGCCCCCAAATGCTCGATTGGGTTCAACTCAGGAGAACAGGCCGGCCAAGGTATAGCTTTTTGATGTGGTGTTCTCTTAGACTTGACCGTTACCAGTCGGCAGTCGGGCTCTACGTGAATGGGTATTATCGTCTACGTAAACAAAGTCAGGACCAAAATTTTGGGCGAATGGTACCACAACAGGTAATAAACAACGATCGCGATACCGAACAGCATTCATCGATTCACCACGCAAGACTACAAGACCGAGCGTCCACTCAAAATTAATATTGTCGAATTGTCGAATAAAATGCTTCTCGGAGTCAACACCACAACTTTTATGGTTTTTAGTAAGAAAAATCAGTTGATTACGCTTAACCAGCTGACCTCTCAAAAACCGGTCACGGCTAATCGGTCAAAAACCTGTTGATCACAACAGATGGTCCAAGTCGTTCACGGTTGACCAGTCAGAAACCGTCACATTTTATTTCAATCGGTTTTTGACTGGTTTTTTGACGAGACATATAACTTAGCTATTTTAAAACAGAGCAATGACAGCCGGGTGAAGAGGGAGTTGGAGTGAAAATTTTAATGGAAAGTGGACACGCTATTGAAAGTAAAAACAAATTATTAATCAAGTATGGTGTTTCCAACAACGGGTACAGTTAACCGGTTAACTGGTCAAAAATACAAAATAACTGGTCCAGATTTTTGAACCAATAACCGGTTACGGTCGAACTGGTTTAGAACTGGTCACAACTACCCGATTGACCAGTCAAAAACCAGTCACGCCTAAACGGGTAAATACCGGTTATAAACAAGTCAACGACCTAAACGGTTAAAACCGGTTAGTGACCGGACCAAACCGGTTTAATCTTTGATCGGGTAAAAATTATTGTCAAGTTGACCAGTTCATTTCTTTCATTTTTTTTCATCAACGCTTCGAAAGGAAAACTGGAAAAATCGAATATCTCGGGTTTAATAACTGTTTCCTGCTGCTGAAAATAAAACAAAAAACTGCAATTTAGAGATGAAAATCAAAAACAAAAGTAGCTATTGAGCATGCTAATAATTATTCTGTCCTACACTGCGAATCGCCAACCTCAAGCCGAAACGAAACAACAGCATCTCATTTTATTTTCTAACAAAACTTGCTCTCTTGATCCCTGCCGTGTGATTTGTTCAACATAATGCGTAATACGCGATCGACTTTGATTATCGTCACGTCACATTTCACTCGGGTATGAAACAAGAATTGAAAAAATAATCGGAAGCCGGCCGTAAACTCGTTGTTTTATTCACGCAAACTGATTGGAATACTAAACTGCCAATCCATAAAAGCTCATAGGAATTATTTTATTCCTTTTATCCCTCCACATACTCCATACGGCTCTCTCAGCTATCGTCCATCCCATTGAAATTCAACGCAGGACATCCTTTATTCGGCTTTTGATGACCACAAACAAATGGAATCTCTGTTACACATCGATTCACGACAAGTTCTTTCCTGACACAAACGTATCTATATACGGTACGCTGAATATGAATAAACTCTGGTGTTTTCCGGAAAAAATCGCTCGAACCACCACATTTAAATTTTCAACGATTTGTTGTCGCGGAAGTGCTTTGATCCACCTGTCACGTGCTTTCGCTTTAAAAATTCGCATTTTTCTCTCCTCCCCGCATCGCCGTTTTATTTATAAATATGTACAGCACGCGGGTAAACATTTGTCTTGATAAGAAGTGTGTGCGGGATGCCCTTTTTCGGGGTGGCATCCGGGGCCGTCTTGAATATTTCACAATTTTGCCGCCCGCACACGATATTTATTATTCCCGGCGAATAATTCATGTATTAAACTGTCTGTCGGGTTCAATTTACCCGGAATGTTTGTTAGTTCCTCCCGCCTCGCCTCCTCGCGTCAAGCTCTGAAGATTTGAATTTGGTTGGCGCCTTCTTTACGGACGACCCAGTTGCCAACGCTTGATGGATGAGTCTTGCGATTCTTGGCATCGGTATCTAAAATCCATTAATTACGAGCAGTTTTTTAATAAGAAAAACGAGGAGGGAGCGGAATGCTTTTCCGATATGGAAATGGAGAAAAAGCAATTTCCAAGGTTTGTTCTCCAACAGCTTTCGAATGCTCTTGGTAACATGAATTGATTTTATTCAGAATGAAACCAAAAAATCTGTAGAACATTGATCCACGCACTGTTTCAGAACTGAGATGAGGTATCTAACCGCATCGGATCTAGAGTCATCCTTGGCTTTTTAAAAATCCATCTGGTTCTGTTTCAGGTCGTCTTCCATCAAGAATTATGTGATGCCTAATCACTACTTCTTCTGGCCAAACTTCTCCTTGTCCACTCTATTGAAAAATGTCACGCCAAAACCAGGACAAAAAACTGATTAACCTTCCAACAGTGTCCAAATACCATTAGAAGCTCTTGTTGAAGAAGCTCTTGCAGGGTAGTTAACTTCCCTGCGTTGGTAGTTGTATCCAGTCTACGAAATTCTGTACTATTTCTGTTACGTGTCTTGTGTCTAAAGTATAGGGTGCAAGACTTCTAAATCCGTTTTTACCTTCAGAAAGAATATCGAGCTCTTACCTATGTATTTTCCACGTCTTTCAGGCTAACTGTGCAGGGATAACTGTATCATACCATCCAAAAAGTCCCTTTTGATCAAATGAAAGTACTTACCCTTTCGGAAGTGCTTACTAGATCCTGAAGCTGGCTACGTGAGGGACAGATGAATTGATACATTTGATCGCTTGATGTAAAAGTTTTGTTGCCATGTAGAAGAAACGACAAGAAAAGTGACGCTGAAAGTGATGTCTACTGCACAGGAGCATTCTTTTGGTCATCAGAGGTTAAATGTCCAATAAATTAGATAGAGACGTTTACCTCCAATGTTCGACAATAATACCAGATGAAAGATAAGCGGTTGAGGACGAGGTCCTACTGCATTTTTGAACTTGAGATATTATGAAAAAACATCAAAGCTGTTCGTAATGAGCACTTGTCTCCTGTTTATATTACTATTCTCTATTCTAGAATCTGGAACTCAAGAGTCCACGAAAGTTCTGGCGTTACTGAAGAAAGATCAGCCAAGGTGCTCGGTGAAGCGGTAAAACAAGATGAATCTTCCAGCGATCCTGGTAATATTGCTGCTTGCCTTGGAAGGTATTTTCAGGAACTATTAGTATGCAGGCGACGATCGTCCACCACCATACGCTCGTGACTTCTTGTAGTTGGCTGATATCTTTTGCACCTTTCGACGAAGCTGGCATCAAGGCAATAATGGAATGCCGTCTCGCGAAGAACGACCGAGGGGTGAACCGCTGGAGAGAGTTGTACAAGATGTCTCCTTTGCGGCTGAGGTGCTTCAAGTGTATCCGATGAGTTCTCTGAAGTTCCTCCAGAGTTCAATGGAAGTGACTGAGAAAGTGAAAAAAGTTCTCTAAGGTCTTTCAGCTTGTATAACAGAGGTCTTTAGCGTTCTTTAGTTGATTCTGCTACAGATGCGTTTTATTCCCACATCAGTTGCTACCAAGCAGGTTTGAACACAATAGTCTTGACACCCGAGTCCTCCATTTTCTGTTATTTCTGCACTGTGTGTACACCATGAGGTTCTGTCGAGGATCGTTGCTTCCCGCAACTTGTTGGTCTCTTGATCTAAGCCAATGAACCACCAACACCAGTACTGCTCGTCCTCCCGTGAGTGATGTACCTAGTGAAACAAAGTGAACAGAAACCTCGCTTGTTCCACCTGTCTGATTTCTTTTGACTTTGTATTATTTCTGGATAAAATCGCAATAGCACAGTGTGGCCCAGGCTTTTCAGATTGCAATTCAAATAAAATATTGTCCACAACACTATAAAGCTCACAGGAAACCTTCTGTTTGCTCTATATCGACTTCTTCGAGTGAAATAGGATTAGTGTCAGGTGTTTGAAGAAATGAAACCTTGCTCCGGTCCAGGAAAAATTACTGAATGTCTACAGGTGTTTGCAAAGTTGGGGTAGAAAACTGAACCGCAGTTAGGGAAATGCTTCAAAAGTGCCAGAAAAATGTTGAAACAAAATATGATTTTTATTTTTGGAAATATGTATGGAGGGTCAAAAGGTGGTCCTGCGACCCCTTCTATTTTTGTTATTTCGAAAGATTTCAGGAAGCTCTTTCCATCAGACCAAAAAGCCAATTTTCTAAACCTTTCAATGTGTCTTGCGATTTTATTCAGTGTACAGGGTGAGTCATGAATCGTAAAAATCTGTTTTCCTCGAAAATGCCCGTGAAAGGTTCTAGAGGTTATAAAACTGATGTAGAACAACAAATAATACAAATAGTTCTCATATGAAATTGTCTTCGTACATTTTTGTAAAAAACTAGTTTTTCAGGATTTACGACTCACCCTGTAGAGTAAATAGAATTACAAAACAAATTCACAGGTTCAAAAACATGGCTTTCTGGTCTGTTGAAAACAGTTTGTGCTAAAATCTTTCAGAATAACGAGAATAGAGGGGGTCGAAGGACCACCTTTTGACCCTCCATCACCATCCCTCCATATTTTCAAAAATTGAAACCCTAAATTTGTTTCAACATTTTTCTGATACATTTGAAGCATTTCCGTAACTGCGGTTCAATTTTTTACCCCAAGTTTGCAAACACCCTGTATAGTCTAGTCTATGTGGCATAACAATAAGACTCAACTGAACAACAAGGTGAGTGTGAGTGAAATGGGCATTCGATGAAAGTTGTACAGAGAATGTGACAGTTCAGTCAGAGAATAATAAACTGCGCAACAATGAATACAGCACACAGAGAATTTTGCCCCTTTTTCCAAATCGGGATAACGATGACGATTTTGTATTTGTTTACGCCGTTATTTATCCAAATCTTTCGGTAGTCCATAATTCCGAATAAGAAACTCAAGACATCCCAAGTAAAGTGTATACAGGGTGGCATGAAAATGGTGCAAAATTACCTTTGTTCAACATGCTCTCATTTGAAGAAAAATTGTTTTTCATGGATTCTAGCATTGATGGAGTCATAAAAGTTGGTTTTGTACCTTGAGATGTTACTTAATTCATCGCCGTAATTTTGTTTATTTACAGGGTGGTATAAAAAAACAATTTCTTGGTTTTTCAGTGAAAACATTTTCCATTATTGACCGACTTTCAAAATACAAGGATCATTGTGGAACTGATGAAATCTCAGGTAAGAGGACAACAGAATCAGAATCGAGTGAAAAAAATCATTCAAAACTTAGGGTTGTATCAAAACTTTCATCAGTGCCGGAATGTGATTCTGGATCAAATTGACTGAAAATTAAGTTTTGTTTTGAATGGGGCATTAATTTTAAACGTTTTCCAATGTTTCTGGTTTGATTGAAACAACTGACTGACGAAAGGATCAAATTACAACTGCACGTTTTCAAAGCAGAATCAGCTTTCCTGTTGTTCCAAAAACGCCGGCAACCAACGTTAAGAAAATCAAAACAAACAGAATTATCTGTGTAAATGCATGTAGACAGTTTAAGTGTTAGACACCATCGGCTATATTTATTTGGGAGAAACCGGCCCATCTACCTGCCGGTGGTTGGAGGGGGTAACCCACCCTCTCAATGATTTCCTGTATTCTTGTAACCGTCATTCTCTTTACTTTCGCCGTCGTGGCTACATGTCCATTCAAAACCTAAATAAACGTGTTGAAAGGCAGATTGTACGTTTCTTTCTCCTTTCGACCCATTGAGCTATCGAAGCAAAAAAAACATTGGTCCTTCCAACGCGGATTGGCCACTAAAGCGCGAAAAGTGAAGTTAACAGAAAAAGTGACATTAAAACACAAATGTGATGGTGCTCCGGCCACCCCGTGGGTAAAGGCTCCGGAATCGTCAACAAAAAACCACAACAAGTGCCAGGATCAACCATTGGACAATAGCAGCCAGAAAATCCAGCATCCAAGGCAACATCAGCAGCGAGGTAGCCAGAAGCCAGCATCGGTTCGGTCTGTAAGTCCTCCAATTCTTAATTGTAGCAATTAGAGTGAACAGCGAAATGAGCCAGTTGACTAAATTAATAGCAGCGCGTGGGGCTGTAAAGGGTAAGCTAACGCGGCAAGCGAAATTTGTTAGTGAGTTTGATTCGGCTACCGGTGATTTCGAGTTTTTACGTACTCGCCGCGAAGCGCTTAAGGGTATTCAAGACGAATTTGAGGAGTTGCAAGTTCAAATCGAGTTACTGCAAGAACAGGCGGACGAAGGAGTACACGAACAAACTCGCGAACAGTTCGAAAATTCAATATATGACGTCATTACGGCCATAAACAAGTTTTTGAAGCCACCAAATCTCACTCAATCCTCTAATAGTGCAGGATCAAGTAATCTACAGCCAAACCCTCTTGTTTCCGCCACTCTTAATTTGCCAAAAATAAATATGAAGCTATTTTCTGGCGAGTTCCGGGAATGGTCTTCCTTTGAAAATACCTTCGAATCCCTCGTAGGGAAAAACGGCCAAATCGCAAAAAGTGATAAGCTACATTACCTAAAATCGTGCCTCCGAGGTGAAGCCTCGCGAGCTATAGAAAGCCTTGCTATCTCAGATGCAAATTATGACGCAGCATGGACAATTCTGCGAAAAAGATTTAAGCACACGCGATTAATTGTGGAGGATCACGTGATGTCAATCATCAAGGCCGAGCCTGTCTCAAAGGGTTCATATGAATCATTGAGACAACTTGTTGACACCACGCGTTCCAATATAGAATCGCTTAAATCATTAAAGGTACCTGTCGAGCATTGGGATGCCATATTGGTCCCATTACTCAAGGGAAAATTAGATTATAATTCCGAAAAGGAGTGGCAGGGTACTCTAAATTCAGAAATTCCGACCTTTCAAGAATTTATCGACTTCTTGGACAAGCGGTGTCTGACGGTCGCGTCAATGGACAAAACTCGGCAAAGACCATTTACGATCACTAAAAACAAGGCCATAAGCGGCGTAGTAATCAATCAAAGGCCATGTGTTATATGCAACGGCAAGGATCACATGATCTATCAATGTTCTACATTCGCAAAAATGTCCATCGACACGCGCTTGACAAAGGTCAAAAATCTAAAACTATGCGAAAATTGCCTAAAGGCTAATCACCAAGCCGGGCAGTGTCGATCAAAATTCAGTTGTCGATATTGCCATCAGTCACACAATTCTTTGATTCATCAAAATCGCGTTCAAGAAACGAAACCACAGACCGAAATCGCACCTGAACCCGAAATCAGTCTTGCCAGTCAGGTAACAAAGGGTTCGGGCATTGTCATGTTATCAACGGCAGTTGTAAACATAAAGGATGCCACTGGAAATTTCCACGAGGCACGAGCACTTCTCGACGGAGGCTCGATGGCTAATTTCATAAGTAACAACTTATGTAAGAAATAGGACTCAAGCCCGAGAAAACTAATGTAACCGTAGCGGGCATAAGCAAGGTCCAAATGCAAATCAATCAAGCAGTCAATGTAAGGATTCATTCCAAGGTCAATCGATTTTCGCAAAATCTTCGGTGTCTGGTGACTGAGAAAATAACGGAAAACATACCGCTTTCCTCCTTCAGTCAGGAATTGATAACCGTTCCATCTCACATAAAACTCGCTGACGAGGAGTATTATAAATCGCGACCGGTAGATTTGCTAATCGGTTCCGCGGCATTTTGGGACTTTCTATGCGACGGTCACATAGAAATAAACAAGGAGCACCCTCGCTTTCAAAACACAAAATTGGGATTTATTATCGGCGGCATGCTTCAGACGGGTTCCGATAATAAACAAACCATAACCAACCATTGTCTGACAATGGAGCAAATCGATAACAGTCTTCAGAAATTCTGGGAACTGGACGAATGCCTAGTAAAACCGGAAGCCATTCTCTCCTCGGAACAACGGGCTTGCGAAAATTTCTTTGCCAAAAGAACCAGCCGAGACGTTGATGGTCGGTTTATTGCACGGCTGCCTTTCAAACAAGACCCCAATTTAGGGGAATCTCAGAATTCAGCGATAAGGTGCTTTACCTCGCTGGAACAAAAACTACAAAAGGATCCGACGTTGAAAGCGTCTTACTGCGGATTCATGAAAGAATACCGCTCGTTATCTCACATGGAGGTAGTTCCTACCCAGGAGATAACATGCACTAAATCTAACTATTTGCCACATCACCCTGTCATAAAAGAATCGTCAACAACAACTAAGCTTCGCGTGGTCTTCAATGCTTCCTTTCCCACTTCGAACCATACTACTCTAAATGAGCAATTAATGGGCGGCCCAGTAATTCAAAATGAATTATGGACTATTCTAGTCAAGTTTAGGCTGCACGCTTTTGTACTAAACGGTGATATAGAAAAAATGTACCGCCAGATCAAAATCCACCCAGACGACACCGATTATCAACGGATAGTTTGGCGCGATAATCCTGAGAATGAAATTGAACACTACCGACTTATCACCTTGACCTATGGCACGAAACCAGCCAGCTTCATTGCTACAAGGTGCCTGAAAGAATTGGCATTGTTAAATCAATCTAAATTCCCGGAAGCTTGTGAAACAATAATAAACGACATGTACATGGACGATTTGTTGACAGGTGCAAACGATGTGAAAGGGTTAATTACCCTGCGTGAGCAAATAACTGCTATCTTAGCACAAGGAGGCTTCGTACTTCGAAAGTGGGCCTCGAATAACGATGCGATTTTACCCGAATCCGCCGTTAACCCGGAAGACGTTCAGTTAGAAAAGGATCAAATCCAAAGAGTACTGGGCTTAGTTTGGAACCCAAGCGAGGATACCTTGCAATATAATTCCAAACCCCCAAGTACAAAAAACATTACCAAACGGACAATTCTGTCCACCATAGCACGAATTTACGACCCCCTTTGTTTGATATCACCATTATTGATCAAAGCGAAGGTCATCCTACAAAGGCTGTGGGCAAGCAAGATCGGATGGGATGAAGAACTTCCCTCTGACTTACATTCATCATGGAACTCAATGTTGCAAGAGTTACCCCTTTTGACACAAATTCGGATTCCGCGTTTGATCATAAAACATCCATACGAATCAGTGGAAATCATCGGCTTCTCAGACGCCTCACAAGACGGTTACGGTGCTGTTGTTTTCCTGCGAACGACTTCGAACGGAAGTTATCATTCTCAGATTCTTTGTGCGAAATCAAGGGTGGCTCCACTAAAGATCACAACAATACCGCGACTAGAATTGAGCGGGGCATTACTGCTAGCGCGTCTAGCTCGTAATGTTCAAAAGTCAATGGATATGACGATATCTAGAAGATTTCTATTTTCTGACAGCACCATTGTGCTAGCCTGGATTAAGGCAGGCCCGAGTGGCTACAAAACGTTCGTGGCTAATAGAATAGCTGAAATTCGAAACCTAACAAGCGTCAGTGAATGGAAATATGTTCCATCAAATGCGAACTCTGCGGATATTTTGAGTCGCGGGGCTTCCCCTCGTGAACTGATCAACGCAAAAATCTGGTGGAATGGCCCATCATTTTTGGATGAAAACCTTGAGGAGTGGCCCAAACATCCACATATAACACATCACGAATTAACACCGGATCCTGAAAAGCGCGTCATATCAATGACTGTCGCGCAAGTCAAACTCCCTGAGTGGAAATTTCTCACTCAATATTCTTCTTTCACGAAAATGCAAAGAATTTTAGCATGGTGCCTTAGATTCTTGCATAACGCAAAATCCAAACTCAGGAATGCGGGTCCACTAACTTGTAAAGAGATCCAAACTGCTACCCTTTATATCATTAAACGTACACAAGGTGATGCATTTGCTGATGATTTGATAGCCTTGAAAAAATCCAATTCAGTGGCTGTGAACTCCAGCCTGTTGTCTTTGTCACCATTTTTGGATGACAAGGAATTGCTTCGCGTAGGAGGCCGCCTAAAAAACGCTCCTATTAATTACGAGGCAAAACATCCCTTGCTGTTGCCAAAAAATCACCATATCAGCAAGCTGATAATACAACAAGCACATCAGTTGCAATTACATGCCGGTACACAAGGCACCCTGGCACATTTGCGTCAGAAATTTTGGATAATTTCGCCGCGAAGTGCGATCCGCAGAGTCATTCATCAATGTGTAATTTGTTTCCGCGCAAAACCCATTTTTGCCCATGAGATAATGGGCAACCTACCTCAGCATAGGGTGCAACCCAATCGACCCTTTATAATATCCGGTGTGGATTACTTAGGTCCTGTACTAGTGAAAGAGTCGCGTGGTCGCGGAAAACGAGCCGTTAAGGCATATGTAGCAGTGTTCGTGTGCTTCTCCTCCAAAGCGGTACATCTCGAGCTTGTGTCAGACCTAACCGCGGAAGCCTTTCTCAATGCTCTTAAGCGTTTCATCAGCAGACGTGGGCACGTTGCTCACCTGTACTCGGACAATGCAACAAATTTCCAGGGCTGCAAGAACGAACTTGACAGATTTGCAGAATTGTTTCGATCGACAGAATTCCAAACCGTAACCGACGGCTTGGTCAATCAAGGAGTGCAGTGGCACTTTATTCCGCCGCGATCGCCTCATATGGGTGGGTTATGGGAAGTAAATGTAAAATCTGTCAAACATCACTTGAAACGCATTATGGGGTCAACGCTATTAATTTTCGACGAACTTATTACGCTGCTAGCTCGCATTGAAGCAATTCTGAATTCGCGGCCCATTACGCCGTTGACTTCGGACCCAAACGACTTCGAAGCTCTGACCCCAGGCCATTTTCTTGTTGGGCAACCGCTGACATCCTTTCCTGATCCAGACTTGACGGACGTCAAGGAAAATCGCCTAAGTCGATGGCAAAGGGTTGAACAAATTCGCCAAATATTCTGGAGGCGCTACACCCGAGAATATTTACATCAGCTCCAACAGAAAACCAAGTGGCGCAAGGGCTCTTCTACAGCGCTGACTGAAGGTGCTCTAGTACTCGTCGTCGACGACAACCAACCCCCATTGTGTTGGAAGTTAGGACGTGTGATCAAACTTTATCCTGGCGATGACGACCGAGTGCGTGTAGTGCTAGTGAAACTGCCAAACGGCACTATAAAAAGATCAATTCACAACCTATGCGTGTTACCAATAAACAATGAAGATTAAGCCCAATACTTGAAGAAGACTGTATTATCAAAATATGACGCTATTGTTTGATTCGTAACCTGCGCTGAATCTATTGTGTATGATTTATAAATCCACTAAGTGTGTATTATATATAAGTTATTTCTTATTATTTTGATGTTCATGGTTATTTAAGTTCCTAATGAGTATCTCAAGTGACACATATTCGTGGTATATTGGTTCTTGTTTTTTTTTTTAAATATCATTATTAGATACCTTTCATGTTTGTTCAATAACTTTGAATGTTTTGAAGCCTAGTCTCTTCAAGGCGGGCGGTATGTAAATGCATGTAGACAGTTTAAGTGTTAGACACCATCGGCTATATTTATTTGGGAGAAACCGGCCCATCTACCTGCCGGCGGTTGGAGGGGGTAACCCACCCTCTCAATGATTTTCTGTATTCTTGTAACCGTCATTCTCTTTACTTTCGCCGTCGTGGCTACATGTCCATTCAAAACCTAAATAAACGTGTTGAAAGGCAGATTGTACGTTTCTTTCTCCTTTCGACCCATTGAGCTATCGAAGCAAAAAAAACAATCTGTTTGTTGTGATTTCTGTAACATTGGTTACAAGAATTCGCAGGTGAGCGAGAGCACCGATTTTCCTTCGAAACAAGCAGTTGCAATTTGGTACCTTTATCAGCAGTTTCTTACCTCATTCAACCACAAAGTATCGCAAAATGCTCGGAATGAACACTTCGTTCAAGGACAAGGTTGCTTATTCATTCAATCCTCCTCCCAAATAGGATATCGGGACAGATGAAGCCTTAGGTCAATTTTGTTGCGAACTTGAATTTCGACGCTTCAGCTTGCTACAGTGTATCTTCAGCATATTTTTATCTTTGCAAAAGAGCTGACAAGAATACTTTCAAAAAAAATGTTAGAACTGTCTGAAGATTTCAAAAATGAACTCAATTGTAGTGATAATCAGAAAGTTCACAAAAATCACGAGAGGGACACAATACATAAATACTTCCCATTTTGATATCAATTGGGGGCTCGAATAACAACAAAGGAATAACAATAACAAGATGGTGAACCAACAATGATCATTCAAAATTTGGTAGGCACTCTTTGGCTTGCAATCACTGCCGCTACTCTTCTGGGCATGCTACGGGTCAAACCGTCTATGATATCTTGGGGAACAGCGTCCCATTCTTGCTGTACCGCAATCATCAACTCATCTGAATTTTCCATGCGCCCTTCTCTCTCTTCCATCTTCAGTTTCATTCTACTCCAGACATGCTCTATCAGATTCATATCCGGAGACAGAGGCGGCCAATCCATTCTCCAAACACCATGGTCCCTGAGGAAGTCACTGACAAGGACAAGGCCGTCCCCCATGTTCTCAGTGTAAGGAACCACGATACATCTGACACACAAGTCTCTGTACCTCTCACCATTCATGCTCTCTCCGCATCAGAATCACTAATAATTTACCCTTCCCATTCATCGATATTCCACCCCACAAGTCACTCCTTTTTTTTTTAATGATTTCGCATCAACCACAAAGGGTTATTAGCGATCATAAGGAGGTTTAAGTACCTAATCTAAGAACAGCTGGTTGGGATAATCGAACAATAAGGATAGCAACTCCTTTGCTCCTGGAGGTGGAGCAAGTCACTCCTCCACCTCCAACTTATGCCTTTAGTGCTTTCAAAAACCAATGAAGCTGGCAGCGGAGAGAGGGTGAGATTTAGGTTTTTGAGAATGTTGTTATGCTGAGCAAAGCCTTGTTTATGGTCATTTGAGCCAAATTTCTAGCAAACTTTTTTTTTGCTCAGACCAATTTCTTTCTCAAATACTAAGACATATGCTCTAATAATAATGTTCTTAATGCTCACAAAAAAATTGAGCCGAATGAGAAATAACGTATCTTCTCAATCTTCCCAAATATGTACTGAGACTTATGCCTTCACTGTTCATCAAAGTCAACGAACCTGGCAATGGAATTTTTGGGACGTATAGAGACTGGTATAGGGGGAAGTCTTATACGGTCATTTGAGCCATTTTTCAGGCATACGGTGGTTTTCCGTTATAAGTCTTAGTAGTTCTTTTTCTCAGTGAGTCTTGAGAGTTTAATGTGTTGATCAGCAATACCTTGAACCGTTATGGCTAATTTTTAGACTCACTTGCCTATCTCTTAGTCCAGTTCCTACTACAACCCAAAAACCGAGACAAAAAACTGTTTATTCCTTGAGGACCCTTATGAAGTTATAAGTTTAAAACTGAAGCTCTGTAAAGAGCCAATCTTTATATTAGATAGCCCCTAAAACATGAGCTGCTGCTCTAAATTGCGATGGTCCTTTTTCGGGTTTTATGTCTGTTAACAGCAGCCAGTATTCTGTAAGTTATGAAAGTTCGCGGTCGTAATTTAACGGGTTGAGTACAGAAATTCAATAAAATGAATCTACAGAATTAAAATCGCCACGCCCAAGGCATTCACGACGGCTTTTCCTTTGGCAAAGCTTAAAGCAGTAAGCAGTAAACAAAGTGTGCTTTTGGAACACTCGATTTATACGGCCATTACATCTTCGTCCTGGCTCACATACTTGAGATTTTAACGTAACGCTAAAAGTAGCTCTTGCGGGCCACTCCGGTATAATTCCAATTGCGCGATTCCAGCAGATTACCTTTGAATCATCGTAAAGAAGCCGATAAACTGCATGCATGTCCTAGAACTGCGGTCACGAAAAACCGTTTTATTAGGCATTCGAGCCTCATATGTTCATATAGCCGTATATGAACACTCGAATCATTATTCAAAGCGTGATACCAGTAACTGGGAATTGGAGTCATCACGGCTGAAGCCAACAGACGAATACTACCCAAGGAAAAGTGTATAGAAAACCCCTTATTAATAATCCTGCCGCAGACGGACGGCTTCATGGCCGCGATCGAGACAATGCCGAACCGATAAGCTGAACGGAAATTATGGGAACAGTCCAGTGGGAAGTCGCCAGATCCGGCAGGAAATGCGCTCGGTATCGGAAGCAGATTACAAAAGGGACAACCGAAACTTCTGTAGGAACCTTGGCTAGGAGCGGGACGCATGGCATGTTTGCTTTTCCACCTCTTTTTCAGCTCCAGTCAATCAAAAATTTCAACACTCCTACTTAATTCGCATGTTTATACGAAGCATAAACGCGTGCTATACTGACAGATATGTACTGCGGATTATTTTGCATGCAAACCAAGCATAATACCTTGCATAATGGTTATTATCGTGAAAAAATCGCGATATTCTGGACTTGTGTGCGTTTGCAGAAAGGTTGAGCTGCAAATTACATGCATGCACTTTCTCTGCAGCGTTGTTCGAGTGATTTGTAGAACTCTCAATGATTTCCATCGGCGACGTTGATTGCTCGTGAAAAATATTTTCTGATGTTTTTACAACGTAGGAAATAACAGATGAAACAGTTCGCTCTGGTTCTGTCTCATTAAATTAAAACCCCGACCGGCATTAAATCAATTAGGTAAGTACCTATAGTGAATTACGCCATCGAGTCTATACCGCGGAACATCAGTCGAAAAAAAATCTGGTGCTCTAATGATGTGTGCATGCTAGCACAAAAATAGCTACGCCATTTCAGGTCAGCTCAGCTCAGGTTAGGTCAGCAGAGAGTGCTAAAAGAGCTTTCAATTTTTACTTGTATAATTACACAAAAAGCTTTTGTTTGAAAAATGAGCGCTATACATAGTAATTATCTTTAGATTCCGTATAAACACTGGCACAGTGCAGCTGGACGTGTGAGTGATTGATCGCCCCCTCATTAAGCCACGCAATGTCAAATAAGAAGCGGTATTTGATTTTATAACCCCTTTCTCACACACGAGAGTGAGTAATGCCATCGATCGGAATGTCCGTCCCCGACGAGAGAAAAATGCCACACCACCTGGCGAAAATTTCAATCGGTTCGAGCGCAAGAGCTTTTCCACCTAGATCATAAATTTCCAAAGAGCCCGGGACTCTCATGATGTTTTACAAACTTGAGCACGGAAAGTGTGAGGAAATAATAAATTTCCAAAGCGATGCTTCTATTCTTGCGACTTTCAGGAACGTTTAGAACGGCACATGTGTGCGTCCAGGAAAAGTATGGGGAATGTTCCGAATGAGTCGTCAGTGTGTCAGAGACGTGAGAAATGTGGCGCAAAGATTTGAACAATGCATTACAGATTGCATAATAAATAACATGTCGGTGGGTTTCAGTTTCCTAAAAACGTGATCCCACAATACTGGATCCTAAGATGGTCGTTTTGTGTGCCAAAAACAAAAAATTTTGACTGGTCAGTGGGTTTCATCTTGTCGCATACTGCTTGCCTGCATTTTAACGTTGTCTCACCCGGAATTTAAGGGGTCTCTGATGATGCGACTAAAAAAGTTGTCGATGGGAATCGGTATTTTTGTCAAGTAGAAAGTCCTCCAAAAAGAAAACGTACGGGCATCGCTATCAAATTTTGAAAATTCTGAGAAAAATTTGAAAATTTTTGATTTTGATTTTTGAAAATTCAAAAACCAAATAGCATCGACAATGCATCTTTCCTCAAGGAAGTCGCATGCCAGATTTGAACTTTTTATTTTCAAAAAAAGATACCAAAAATGATTTCTACTAATTCACTATTTCATGTCTACGAGAAATCATTTTTGGTACCTTTTTTTTAAAATAGAAAGTTCAAATTTGGCATGTGACTTTCTTGAAGGAAGATGCTCAAGTAGTATTGTCGATGCTATCTAGTTTTTAAACTTCCAAATATCAAAAATTTTCAAAAATTATTAGGAATTTTCAAAATTTGATAGCATTGTCCGTACATTTTCATCTTGGAGGAGTTTCTAATTGACGAAAAAAATAAAAACCGATTCCCGTCAACAACTTTTTTGGTCGCATCAGAAACCCCTCGAGTAAACAGTTCAAGTAGCTCCTTCCCAAAATTTCGCCTCACTTCAAATAGCCCAGGCGCCAGGGAAAACAATAAGGAAATAATTGTTTCCTGGCTGGAAACTAGCTTAAAACGATCTGTGTAGCTTGGGTTTTGACATACTAGTTTCCCCCTTTCGGAAATGTCGGCGTCATGTCGCCATCATCAACAAGAAGTGCACCAGCGTGGTTTTTGCCGAATATCTTAATTTTGGGTCATCTGACAGCAAAAGATGTAAGGAGTCATTTTGAAGCCTATGAAATTTCCAACAGTTTGGTTTTTCAATAAATTTTCTGCGACCTATGATCTTTGAGATAGAGCATCTGGAAGCGAGAGTCATTGTCGTGAAAGCTCCATGGCCACTTGACTCGAAAAACTAAAATGTCAATGTGACAAAAAAAAATTCAAAATGAGATTACTCGAGAATTCTTCATGCTATAGTTGCGATGATGGTCTTAAACTCTTCCTCTTGAACCGTAGATTACGAATATTGAAAAGTCAAAAACGTCACATTGTACATACAGGGTGTTTCAGAGATGATAGCAAAAAATTCAACTGTGGGTAGATCTCGTCAGAATATGACGAAAACCTATATACCATTTTGCAAATTTCGGTTTAATGACGAAGATACAGCCCTCCAAAGTTCACTTTTTTTGGATTTCAAAAATTTGTAACTCAGGAACGTTTCGACAAATTTAGCTCTAATTTAGCATAAGCTGGTTTGTCATGATTATCTATCAACCTGCAAAATTTGGAAAGAATACAATCAGTGGCGTAGAAGTTATGAGGGGTCACCTTGAGTCAACTTTTCTTCGGATGCTTCTAAATTATTGATCCTTATAACTCCTACACCACTAGTTGGATTCTTTCCAAATTTGGCAGGTTGATAGATAATGATGACAAACCAGCTTTTGCAGAATTAAAACTGAATTTATCAAAACGTTCCTGAGTTACAAATTTTTGAAATCCGAAAAAAGTGAATTTTGGAGTGCTGTATCTTCGTCATTAGGCCGAACTTTGCAAAATGGTATATAGGTTTTCGTCATATTTTGACGAGATCTACCCACAGTTGAATTTTTTGCTATCATCCCTGAAACACCCTGTATACAGGGTGTACTACGGGAATCAAATCAGAACAGAGAAATTTGACATATTTCTTCGATTTAGCCTATGTGAAACTCTAAGCACTTAGGACGAGTCCAATCTCAATATGCATTGCTCTGTAAGCTTCACTTGATACACTCAAGAAGTGGTCAGCTCACAGCCTTCCTGTAAAATGTTTTGAAGGCCCTCTGAAATCATCAAAATTCACAGTAGCAAGAAATGTATGTAACAGTATATTATATACCACGAAACCAAAGTGAGTTTTTGATCCTTTGGGTGAAGTTTGTTGCTCGAGAGCCCTTTGGGTCCAAATCCAAATTGAAAATCCACTTTGGTCCCTTGGTGTATAATATACTGTTATATACATTCCTTGGTACTGTAAATTTTTAATATTTTGATGATTTCAGAGGGCCTTCAAAACATTTTACAGTAAAGCTGTGAGCTGACCACTACTTTAGTGTATCAAGTGAAGCTTATAGAGCAAATCCATATTGATATTGGATTCGTGTTAGGTGCTTAGAGTGTCGCATATAGGCTAAAATCGAAGAAATATGTAAAATTTCTCTGATCTGATTTCATTCCCTCAGTACACCCTGTATATGTACAATGTGACATTTTTGACTTTTCTATATTCGTAATCAACGGTTCAAGAGAAAGAGTTCAAGATCATCACTGCAACTATAGCATGAAGGATTCTCGAGAAATCTCATTTTGAAATTTTTTTGTCACATCGACATTTTAGTTTTTTGAGTCAAGTGGCCATGGAGCTTTTACGACAATGCCTCTCGCTTCCAAAAGCTCTATCTCAAAAACCATAGGTCGCAGAAAGGTCATTCAAAAACTGTTCCGTGGGGAATTTCATTGGTTTCAAAATGACTTTTGCCACTACATCTTTTGCTGTCAGATGGCCCAAAATCAAGATATTCGGCAAAAACCACGCTGGTGCACTTCTTGTTGATGATGGCGACATGACGCCGACCTTTCCGAAAGGGGGGAAATTAGTATGTCAAAACCTAAGCCACACAGATCGTTCTAGGCTAGTTTCCAGCCAGGAAACAATTATTTCTTTATTGAGCTGATTTTTGCTCCCTGGCGCCTGACTCAACACTTGAAATAGCCTACCCAAAAAAATTCACTGGAGCTCGAAGTGGTATAGCTCATCAAGGAAAAGGACTAGTTTAGAAAAATTTATTGCTATTAAAAGCCGAGTTTTTGCACTTTCACATTCTACATGGCATGTTTCATAGATGCTCCCCACATTTGTTACACAGGGTGTCGCGTAAGGTTCTGAAAAAAAAAAGTATGAACAACTCCCAATTCTGTTGAAAAAAATTTTAAATTTTCTCAAATGGTCCAGGGAGGTACTAGATTATACCTCAGAACGTTTTTTCAGATTTTTGCCTATCTCTTTTATTCACGGGGTTACCAAAAAAAATCACTTTTTTGGTTTCGCGGTGATAACTTTTGGCTCCGTCAACCGATTTTCAAAATCGAGGCCTCAAAGTGAAGCTCAAACTTCAAGGAAGACGCCTTAAGGCTAGGATTTTATAAGAAATGTGATTGTCAAGTAGGGGTTTTCATCAAAGTTGACCTAAATCTGATTTATCTTCGAGATCTGGTCTTGCGAAAGAAATAAACAAAACTCAACTTGCCTTTGAACCAGCGATTTATTCCGAGCAATTCAAGATCTTTTTCGCCTTCGTGAGGCTGAAACTGGTTGACGGGATAGCCAAATTACAGATTCATGTTTTTCCAAGAAAATGATGTTCCTGCACACCTGATGAGATTGCACGTAACCTAGGTTACGAAAATCACCTAAACTTCGATAATCAGGGCACGAAAAAATACGACAATCGAAATTTATCATTCGCCTGTCATTCAAGTTGTCTTCTTTAGTGGGCCATTGAATGATTTTCGTAACCTAGGTTACGATCTTGAGCTTAGCGCCTCCTTGCCTTGCCTAAAAACGAGCCGAACTTTCCAAGTCTTCTGTCCATTTTTGACAATCTTCGACCTCGAAGTTTGGTCGTAAGTGCAGATTGTGAAGAAATATCCGCGACATGGTACGGCGCGACCGAAGTTCAAAAAAGCCGGAAAAAATCCCGTCACTTTACTGACAGCACTGATGGCATGTATCACGTGTCACGTGGGGTAGGAATGCGTCCCACTTTCGGTGGTTGTCTTTGATATAGGATCCCACCTACCTAGGTACCTCTCAACAGGATTCGCCTGCGGGTGGTATTTGGTGGTATACCTAACGTGACCGTTTCGAACGGGACAATCCTTTTATTTAGTTCTCCGTCCCGGTTTCCCCGAAAAAAGCCTCGGGATGCAAAATTGTCCCGTTTTCCCAAACCGCGACACAAATGCACCAGGATAGAAAGTCTTTACTTTAATGAACAAATGAACAAATTCTCAATTGGTTTTTTGTGGACGTCTAAAAATATCCAGTTACAGGTTCCGGTCTTTATGGCAATAACATACAATACAAATATAAAAAAAAACCGTGCCAAGAATTTCATTATCATCTAGAATCATCACCAGCTGTATTAAAACCAATTTGTTCCTCTGACAAATATAAAAATTATTAACTAAACATTTGTACTGTGTGTTCCATAACTTTTCAAAGTCATAAATTATCAATTTTTGATAAATGAATATTGAAATAGTATATTATAATAAAAGTTTTATAAGACATCGTATTGTCACACGCGTCATTTTGAAGCACGAGGAGCGAAGCGACAAGTGATTCAATTGACGAGTGTGACAATAGGTCTTGTAAAACGTGTGTTATATACAATTTTTTTCAATTTTGCAACTATTCCATGCTTTTTTTCAATAAAAAATGTAAAATATGTGCCTCTGCTAACAAAATTGTTGAGAATTGCTCTTGATGGTGGAAGCACAGTTTATCATCAGAAATGAGCCGTATTTTTCTGAAATAAACCCCTTCTGCGAAGTGATGTTACCTAAGCTGTATCTCATGTCAGTGAGTGCTGTCATTTCGATGTCATGCCGCTGATATTGCCAACATTTGGGGGGGGGGGAATGCGTATCGAAATGGAGATTCTTACGATACGCGAATGACGTCATTTGCGTATCGTAATGACTCTCTTATGAACGCAAAATAGGAAAAAGCTAATATATTTTTTTTTTATCAACAACCTAGGTCGGTATTCATAAAGGAAACTCACAATTGATCAAGCTACTTGAGCTGCCAAAATGTATGGAATTGGCCATCCCAATCCCATACATTTTGACGAGCAAGGAGCTTCTGATGCCACTAAAAAGTGTATAATTTGTAGAAGGCCCTACTAAATGACGTTAATAAACCGATGTCCCGTTTTGAGTCAAAAAATAAATGGTCACGTTAGGTATACCACATCTTCTGCGCTACATACACGCTAAATAAAACAATACAATACAATACTCACTGCATAATTCACGGAATTCCCCAATAATGAACTGGAAGCCATTATCACTAATGACGAACTGAGAGACCCCATAGACCAGAATAACTTCGCATTAGAGGAAATCGACAAGGGAGGAGAAGAACGCTCTACGTAGAGGGGACACCACTACATATTTTTTGGAAAGATTGGTGACTGCTACTGGATAACGACAACCCCGCGAACTTTTTGGTAGAGGATCCACAATATCATTGGATATAACCTTCTACGGAAATTGCACTTTCCTACCATCTTCCATTTATTTAGGACGTGTCAGCACCATGTTTTGTTTGTTTTTTTGAAAAGCAGTATTATAGAACGCTGGTGCTACTTGCCGGTGCATGGTCAAATCTCTCATTCTTCTCCCACTAATTGATCATGTAATCATATAACATTTCCACACTTCTTTCATCTTATGAATTGATCATATGTCCAAATGAGTCTTTTTGAAGCCGGATATAGAGAGATCTGAAGCAAATCAACCAAGTGTTCATTCAACGATATCTTTAGCTTTATTGAGTCGTCATAATATGCATCGTTTGGTATAATTCTGAATATATGCTTTGATTGACTACCTGCTAAAATGTCGATGGCGCTAAGTGAAGGCCGAACGGCATAACCCGAAACTGGAGCGTGCGTCTTCCTGGCGTCGCAAACGCGGTAATCAGGTCGCTGTCTTTGGAGAAAGACAACAGCCAATATTCCAGCTTCAAGTCTTGAGTTGAAGAGCGTAATAACGCCAGTAAATTTACCTTTCAACCTTCGAATTTAGCTTTCAGACACGCAATTAAGCGAGAATGAGATACTAGTTTGCAAGGTATATTAAATGGAGAGAAGTTCACTTGATGGGAGTAAAACTGAGAAGGCCTGTGGCAACTGGAGACCTGATCTTTATAAGATAAGAACGGTTCAAGGCCCAGTTGCTCACTTCGAGTATACTTTAAACTAGTGATGTGAGTTCAGAAATTTTCCGTCTCGGAAAATTTCCAATCTGGAAAATTTCCGGAAAATTTTCCGAACGAAATTTGGAAATTTTCCATAATTTCAAATTTGCCGCGAGTTTGAGGGTAAGAAGATGTGAATCGGTCTCGGATTCGGTGAACTTAACCTCACCCCTCGCTCTTAATTGATGAAAAAATCATGACAGATCAATGATAAAATGTTAGAATGCCAGTAAGACTATTTATTTTTCATTTTCAAGTGCTTAAAATTATATTTTTGTGAATTAGTCCATTATTGCGTCGCAGTATATTATAATTATATAATATACTTATTTGGTGTTGTTGGAATAGGAAAATTATGAGCAAGACAACGTGTCTAGTTTCAATCAATTCTGAACCCTTGCGGAAAATTTCCGGAAATTTTCTGGAAAATTTCTGGAAAAATTTCCGAGTTTTAAATTTCCGGAAAATTTACATCACTACTTTAAACCCGATTGTGGGAATAACTGTTGCAACAATTGAATCTATTACAACGAAATCAAGTTCCAAGATTAGCTAGGACTAGAAGTGAGCAACTGGGCCTGAAGGAGATGTTCGAATTTGAGCCCGGAAGCGCAAAATGGCTATACATTTGAAGCATTACCATCTCAACATCATGCTCTCCGGTGAAGCTCGCCGTGAGGAATTTGCTACCACTTCTAACGTGGCCCTCTTGAGCTGGCATGTGGCAAACTCTTCGGAACGAAATCAATACCTTTCACACCATCGCCATCGGTCCAGTGTTGGTATCAAGATGGCTCAGAGATTAGAGCGCTGGGTCACCAATGAAAGCAATTTTGGGGTGCAGACGGTATCAGAAATATATTTTCAGCTGCCGTTCGTAAAAAGTAATCGGCAAGGGCGGCTGACCCAGTCGTAGATAGTTAATTACCTGTGTTCTTTGAACAAGGGGTAATATTGCGGTTAACGGCGAGACTTTTACCACATCTCCCTGTATCCTGAGACGGTACGCGACTACCGGGTAACGGAAACAAAATATGAATGCTGTAACCTTCCGCTTTGTGGACCAAATCCCTCCAAGGGATGCAAAGCCATGCTATGCTATTATCAGTCCAGTGTTATCATACATAAGCCAGTCATTCAGTGCTACAATCTTGTTTGAAATTCAGACCTAATGGACAGGGGTAGTATAGAGGAAAACCCAGATGCGCCAAATGCCTGGATCCCCCCCAAGAAGGACGATTGTGAGAAAACACCACCATGCCTATTATACTGTAGGGAAGCGCACACATCAACAAATGGTAAATGCAGATGCAATAATATCACAAAGAAATCACCAATCCCAATTTCAAACCAAAAGAAAGCAGGGCTTCCTGTCCATGCAGGAGTCAACGCTAATTCAGTGCAGCAGCACAAGATATAGAGATGCAGTGAAAGAAAAAGAGAGAAAAGAGAAAGAACGAAAAATACAGAATCCAACACCGGATATGCGAAGGATACCATTAGTTTCACCATGAGCTAGAAGTAACGATCATGAGATGATGAAGATGAAGTGATGAAAATTGAGGGCTCAGTGATGGCTACAATTCTAAAACTTGTGACGGAAAAGATCATTTGGGTGAAGGACCCAGCAGTGGTTGTTTAGTTGGTCCGAAAAATCTAGCAAAGGCCTTGCACAGAGCCTTGGTCACCGCTAGGTCTGATACTTGTCAACATATAATAATTATACTAATTCTATCATGAAGATATAAGAAGAGAAAGCCGTTCCTACTCCAATATGCAGATGGCATCGTTTTGGACAACCTATTGCAAAATGCGATAGACCATTTGACAAGAAACTAACCTGCATAAGTTGCTAGAGGTCTCAACATGGTGTAATTCCTGTGCCGTACTTGGTAGGAGGCTCACACTCTTCATCATCGTTACTTGTGAGCATACAAAGTAATAATTATTATTATTGTGATATCATATTTGAGGCATGGAGGAGTCCTGACCGAAACTTATGCCTCAAAATTGTGTCAAAAAGACGCTGGCGGAAGTGGTCAAAGTGCAGTACCAAGAAATGAAGATTGCCCTTGGCTTCATGAGAAGCACGCCCACAAACGTGTTATTGTCTGATGAGGCGGAATGACCGTTGTACGTGAGAAGATGAGGGTTGGCTGCCAAGCAAGTTGCCAAAAACTTCGTGAAAAGCCACAATACACCCATAGTTCATCAAGACATGTGCAAACCACATACAGGTGTCCCGAAAATACACCGAAAACGTTCTAGGATAGCTTCCTTTCATCAAAATAAGAAGAAAAATTCCCATGAATATGGGTCCGGAAATGCTTCATGAGGGAGCTACAGCCCCCTAAAGGTGGGACCCTGAAGATGGTTGCTTATTTAATATCACCGAAACCGTTCAAAGAAAATCAATTAAACTTGACACATTTGATAACCTTCTTATGCCTAACAAAATTTGAATGCCTAACAAAAATGAAAATTGCTTTGAAATAGTTTTACTTCCGCCTTGAATATCGTAATTGAAAATCAGCATTTCTGACCACGTTTTCATCCATTCAAACTCAAATATCTCGTAAACGGTGCATCTATCGAGGTTGAACGAGGGGACCTTTTTTAGGAAGAAAACTTCAATATTCCATAATTTTTTGTTAAATTTGGAAACAATTCACATTCAAAAAAGTTAAGGTTATTTTTACCCCCCCCCCCCACCTCCGCCTAACCCACCCCTGGTGAATTATTTTTGAATTGATCTTGCCTCATTTTGTTGGGCCTAGGAAGGTTAGTGGATGTGTCAAGTTTGATTGATTTCCCTTGAACGGTTTCGGAGAATAAAAACCATCTTCAGGTCCCCACCTTTAGGGACCTGTAGCACTCTTAGGAAGCGTTTCCGGACTCATGTTCATAGGAACTTTTTTTCTTGTTTTAATGAGAGGAAGCTGCCTTAGAACGTTGTCGGTATATCTTCGGGACACCCTGTATAACAAGCAGGGCAGTTATGGAGAGGAAGGATGACTCCACAATTGGTTCCACAACTTCTCTATGCTACAGTCTTCCCTTGGAATCCAGCCAGTCAGTTTTACCAACGGTTTTACCAATTAACGAGCTCTAACTAAACAAGCAAGAAAAGACCATGAGCGGTGGTTCAACGAAACAATTTAACGCTTTCACGGCAGATTTTCACTTTACGGATGGCTTCGTAGCTTCAAATGGCAACGCAGGAGTAAAGGTATTCACAGCAAGAGGACAGTACAGAATTGTCGAGGCCCTTCCTGGCCATTTACCAACCTGTTCGGTGGAAACCAAAGCAATCAAAACAGCCCTATAGAAGAAATGCAGCAGAACGCACAGCAAAACTCTGTTCTCAAAAGCAAGTATCTCGACCAAGATGGACCAGCGGGAAGAAAGACGCTGACAAGGCAACCAATAATTCTGGCCCTACCCGTAATTTCAAAATGGACCCCAGAGACAAGTTGTGCGAAATCAAGGATCAAGAGGAAGATTCGCGACAGTTGAAGAGTTTAAAAGAGAAGCCTGCAAGGGAAAAGAACACGTTTGCAACGTAGAGAGCCCCTACAAAACCCCCCTGGTTCGAGCAACCGAAGGACCAAGGCTCCAAAAGGAAAGCATCACAACCTTCTGTCCCATCCTTCTCACTTGAAAGATAGATTTTACGTAGACTACTATCGCTAATTGCTTGCCTGCCTTGATATATACGTATGTATTTTGATTGCAGATTTCAATTGCAGATAGGCAGAATTCAAGGGTTTCACATCGGCATTAATACTTATTATTGGTCAGTAAAATTCAGTAATTAAAATTGAGTAGGTAAACTTGTAGTTAGGTAAGTACTTAAAAAAACTTAAATCGAACGCAATAAATACTTGTTCACGTGTGCGACAACAACGAAAAATGCTCCTTGTGTTCGGGCACTTGCGACTCGTACAGCTCCTTCACCACCAGGATGACCTACTGCAGATACTTATTGTATTAAGTGCTGTAGATATCTACGTTTTAAGGGAGTCTATCCGTTGACTGTTTTATGCTTTATGCGACAAAAAACCCGTAAAAAGCGATTTTACGGTTCTCCGTAACAAGTGTTGACATTTAAACAAACAAAAAAATGCTTGTGTGGCTCTCTTCGACGGCAGCGCACTAAAACCAAACATTAAAAAGCAGTTCTGAAGAAAGTAAACGCCATCATTAGCTGTCGGCCGATTTAAATCGCAAGGCCGTTCCGAGATAATCCGAGTCCTTGCATTGTAACGCAGATTATGCGAATTCATGTATAAATTACCACTATAATACTTGAGAGCCAGTGAAAACGCTATTGTATGTACCAAAGCCGTATAGGCTTGTGCGTTCCCATATTCCATATTTCATCATTTGTTTATAGTTACTCAAATTATGCAAATGAATAACAACCTGCTTCATCCAGTTACGTTACGCCCATAATAATAATACAACAGGTATTTACTAATAATAATCACCGCGCGCGTTTGATGCAATGAATCATTATCCGTTCCGATATGAACGAGCTGAAATAATAATCACTGCGAAATTTATGGATTGCATTTCGATTTATATTTTCATTGTGGTGCATTTACTGACCACCTCGGAGTGAATTTCAGTTCCGCAAGCATTTCCCAATGTAGCTTTTAGAAATTTCAAAGCGGTGTGTACCGTACCGTTTTACGACTGATGATAATTTTAGCTCCTCAAATAACAATCATAATGGAGGCATAACTGATGGTGTGCCACTGGCCCCGTTTTTGAGAAACACCACCACAAGCAATTCCGATATTTAATTATTGATGGACGTACGCACACACACTTTGGCCAGAGTTTCACAATTTCTAATCAATGTTAATCGCGGTATGGTTTCTGCCACGAAATAATGGCTCTCGGATGGAAGAGAGAACGAAAAACGATTAATCCAGCCGCAAACACTCTTATTTAAAAAACGCAAGCATCAGGTAACAGTTATATTAAGAAGTCGATGCTGGTGCGCTAGGATAATTACAGAGGAATGTCTCATTACTATTATGGAGACTGCAACTACCGTTTGACCTAGACTTGTATGATAGGAAACAACACTGGCAATAATACGCCTCGGACAGCCTCAAACATTGAAAGAAGTGTCATTAATGAAAGGCATGCTCTTAAACGATGCAGAAAATTACTGTGATGCAGAAAACGTTCAGCCACAGACGTTCAGCACTCGAGAGCCACCAGCCAACACGCCACTCTCTCGGAACGTATTCCGACTTTTTGTCGCCAATCCGACGGCTCTGGTCCAATTTATCGATGAAATATGTACTTTTCAAATTTATAGCCATTTTGCGTTTTCGGGCTCAAATTCGAACGTCTCCCTCAGGCCCAGTTGCTCACTTCTAGTTCTAGCTCAACTTGAAACTTAATTTGGTTGTAACAGATCTAATTGTTGCAGCAATTATTCCCACAATCGGGTTTAAAGTGAACTCGAAGTGAGCAACTGGGCCTTAAAGCGTTCTAATCTTGTAACGATCAGATCTCCAGTTGCCAAAGGCCTTCTTAGTTTTACTCCCACTAAGTGAACTTCTTTCCATTTAATATACCTTGCAAACTAGTATCTCATTCTCGCCTAATTGCGTGTCTGAAAGCTAAATTCGAAGGTTGAAAGATAAATTAACTAGCGTTAATTAGCGCATCAACTCGGGACTTGAAGCTGGAATATTGGCTAGTGTCTTTCTCCAAAGACAGCGACCTGATTATCGCGTTTGCGACGCCAGGAAGACGCACGCTCCAGTTTCGGGTTATGCCGTTCGGCTTTCACTCAGCGCCATCGACTTTTCAGCAGGTAGTCAATCAAGGCATCGATCCAGAATTATACCAACGATGCATATTATGGCGGCACAATAAAGCTAAAGATATTTTCGATGTACAGTGTCCACTAGGGCAATTTTCATTAGGTCTTCCTGTGCCCGATTTAGAAGACTTACCTAGACATACGATCAATCAGTGGGAGAAGGAAGAGAGATTTGACCATACACCGACAAGTAGTGGGCTTTAGGTGTTTTGGCTGTCTAGGTAAGTCAAGTAAAAAAAAAAAGATGGAGTGGAAACAGTAGGATACGCAGACGACCTGGCGATAATGGTGACAGGAAAAGAACCAAATGAAGTAAAAAGAAACGCCAGCGATAAGTGTTATTATTGTGAAGAAGTGGATACGGCGGAGCACACGATTTTTAGGTGTGTGAAATACAGGAAACAATGGGAAACAATGGAAAACAAGCTGGGAATGGGGATAACGGTAGAAAATCTGGTGCCCACAATGATAAAAGATGAGGGAAGTGATGAGGGAGAAAGACAGAAAAATGACGCGGTCCCAGGAGGCGGGTTAACCACTTGGTCTACGGAGGGGTTTTAGCCGGTTTGGCGCCCGGCCCTACCCGGCGAATTGATCCATCGCCGAGTGTCAAGCGATTTCCTAAGGCAGGGGAGCAAAGAAAAAAAGAATGTACATTCCATACTACTTGCCGCGGATGCGCAGTTTCGTCATAAATATATCCAAACCTGCATGGTCCGTGGTGCTCAAAAAACCACCAATAAGCATGCCGCTGGATTCAGGGGAGACGATTGGGAAGTGCAATTTCCATGGTAGGTTATATCCATTGATATTGTGGATTCCCTACGAAAAAATTTGTGGGGTTTTTATTATCTAGTAGTAGACACCGATTTTTTCATAAAATATGTGGTAGTGTTCCCTAGCGATAAGAGCGTTATCCTTCTCCGTTGTCGATTTATTTGAACTCGAAGTTTTTCTGGTCTATGGGGTCCCTTGGTTCGTCATAAGTGATAATGGCTCCCAGTTCATTAGGAGTACAGGGTGCAGAAGATCTGGTATAACGCCAAATACCATCCGCAAGCGTATCCTGTCGAAAGGCACAATCGAACAATCGGCTCACCGTCCTATTTTTTGTCGCAGGAGAGGGCTGGTGTAGCAATTTCATTTTTCACATGAAAGGAAATCCGTGAACATTTTCTGTAGGTACTGGTACTGTTTCATCAAAATTGTTTAGAGGAATAAAACAAATGAACGATCCCATTCAGTAACTTCACGTGACTTGAGTGATGAGCATTTGAAAATCCGCGGGCGCGTAGCAGGAAAAAACCACCTTCCTCTTGGAAGAACAAAAATAAAAGGAATTAGTGATAAGGTCTCAGAAAAAGTGACAATTCCTCATGGAAAACTTCAATAAAATAGTACCTTGGAAATGTTTGCGGAATTTCTTTACATCGTCCCTTGCCAGGCAAAGCAACGTAAGCGCCATTTTGGCAAAAATGAGTTTAGGTTGTTGGAAAGGTCTCACTGAGCCGCGTCGAATAAGTGAATCATCACAAGAACTAAAATATACTTGAATAATCATTGCATAACATGAAACATGCAAAATTAATATTCTTTCGTGAGCAATTTGCAATCAACACGATTTTTTGTCTCTCCTGCAAAGTTGCTAGAATGTCGCTCACGTTGCTTTGCCTGGCAAGGGACGACATGTGGAGAAATCAAATTGGTACAGTGGCGATTTGACGTCTTCAAACCAAACGAAAAATTACATCATGAGCCGGAAAACGTCTCTATTTTTGCAAGGGTTGTAAGTAACAGTTCACTATCTTACAAATTATACCTTGAAGATCGTTACGCTCGACATCGTAAGTCTCCAACGCCTCGATCTTGAAAATAACCTTTGCAAAATTACGTCAACGTAAGCTCACTGCAGAAACCTCGGAAGAGAAATATGCCAACTGCCAACTATTCATTTTGAATAACACTGTACTTCACTGCGTAATCAATAGGTGCTTTCCTTTAACAACCTGAACCAAGTATTCTGACCCAAGTTGTTAGTGGTATCTCACTTTCGCGCATGCGATTTCTCGCTCTTTCTCTAACTAAGATCAGATCAGTGAGTTTTGTGCTAAAAGGAAAGCACCGACTGTAACGATATAAAAATGACGCTTTTCAATCCTTTTATTACACTTGCTACGCACTTGTTATCACAACAGAATAACGGCAGCATGATTAATTAGTGTTGTAAACTGTTGCCGATTACAATTTATTTATATTCATGAATGCAACTCCAACAAGGAATAAGGTCACGGCTAATCAATAACGATTCAAATGGCACGATCGCAATTCCTTCCTATTTTTTTGCTTCCATCAATGGATGAAAATGTCTCGTCATTTGCCTCGCCCATCCACCGACGAGTTGAAGCCCACTGTTTTCTCTCGATTAATATCATACCTGCTCTAGCCATATCACACATTTACCCTTTAACCCAGACAGCTCCCAATTTTTTTCAAATTAAAATTTATAATTAAATTCGGAATTCCAGACGGAGGATAAATATAGCAACGCTGTATTATGGTCGGTGTATGTGTGTGTGCAAATCGCAGGCACGGAAATGCCATGTGTTTCTGAACGATTATTACGCATAGCCGTAACTTCCGCGCTTTATGTGTACCTGCAGCAGAAGCTGTGCTTTCGCAGAGTTGCAGGGACGTTCGTTTGAAATATACGCCATCTTCATTTGTTCGGAAAAGCTGTACTTCATCTGAGCTGTGAGGGCGGGGAGCTTATTAAACCGGCAAAAGCTAAGCCGAAAGCACAGCTCGTTCCTTTTTCCATGCCGGTTGCTATAAATAGAGCAAGTGGAATCGTTGACAACACCCGGTGGAAGCGCTTTCTGATTGAACTAGACAATTTTAAGGAGCTCTCCGTTATCTGCTAAATGGGGACAACAAGAAGTTACGTGATGGAAGTGAAAATTTGTACAGGCACTTGTAGTGGAATGAATGGGGAGTTTGTTGGTTTGAATAGTGATTGCTCGGGCGCCACCTTGTTTTGCAATACTGTAGCGATGGTCAAGTTAAAAAAATATTATTATAACGGGCCTTTCAAGATTGTTTGCGTTCTTATATCTACCAAACTGATGTTAATGAGTTGGGATCCAGCCCTTCAAAGATGAATTTTCGTAACATGCGAGTGATTGTCATTGGGTATATTGAGTAGTCGAACATTGAGTTTATACAATAACTGTCCGCCTGCTATTTGCTTTATGAGTTCTCAAAATTGTAATCAGATACTCCTTATTCATTATCCAGGCCGTAAAAATGAGCTCGGCTGCAAATGAATCCTCAAAATTATTTAGTTTTTGCACCAACGGACTTTGGCAATTGAATTCTTGAATTCTCAAAATTAGGTTCCAACACCAGAGTTGGGTGATAAATCTTCAGAAGTACTTTTGTTTGTTGTAATACGTGAATGTCCTGAGTTACTTTGAATCGTCAAAAGTGACTTCTTGTGTCAGCTTACATGTCAGTCTGAATGTTTTGCCTTTTGAGCTCTCAAAATTAAAGGTGGATCTGGAAACCCGGCTTTGGTTAAATTTCAATGCCACATTAGCTTCGGTGGTTGCAATCCAGTCTTCTAAAATCAGTTCTTGTGATAACTGGCCTTCGATGGTTGTGGCAATTACTTCGGGCACTTACCTCCGGGCCCTAAAATTTGAGTTCTGAAACCAAGATGGCTTCGGTAGAGGTTATCAAGAAGTTTCCAGACGCGATTTTTGTGTAATAAATATTAGGATTATTTTGTGTGATATTTTACCGTCTGCAATTATTGCCTTCCAACTTCTCAAAAAAGACTCGTTGTACACCAAAATTAAGCAGCCTGGCGCAGATTTCCTGGATAGTCCTGCACCCTGAGATTAACTTATTGTTGAATGCCATAGAAACTGTTTTTGGAGAAATCATACCTATGCCATTAAAACCTTTCGTTTGAAGTTTACCGTTCAAGATGGAAATAGTGGGCTTGAGAGTCCAAGCTGAGTTTTCACTTGGGTTCTGTTCTGTAATACCTCAAATAAATTCCTGTAATAGCCGGCTTTTTCGATTAACTAACTAAAGGGTGTTTTTTTCAAGGTATAAAGCTTCAATCAGCAATAGCGTTGGTGCTTGGGAAGATTTTGCCATAATTTTTTCATATAAATACTCATTAAGGCTTGCCATTTGATCATACTCACGCACGGTCGCACGGCAGCTCGAAATTATTATTTTAAATTCCAATTTAGATAGGTTCAATTTCGGGTAGCTCTTGGCAAGGATCGGGCTCTATCTAACTAATACGGCCAACGATATTGTCCCCAAGACCCTGGACAGTTCGGGACTCATTCAGGGAAGACAGAGACATCACAAGCCCCCAAAGAAAAAAGTCAAAGGGAGTTTTGAAATACAGAATCTTGTCGGCCGGTAATTGGAAATTAAAACAAAAATTTCACAAATAGCACGGGAATTGCCCTATAGAAAATCAAGTTTTATATTTATTTAAAAAGAATCGTCTCAAGTTGTGCGATTGTGCATGTGCATGGTCAAATGGCAAGCCCTTATGAATATTTAGATAAAAAAAATGACGGCAAAATGTTCTCAAGAACCAACGCTATCGCTGATTGAAGTTCTATACCTCTAAAAAAACACCCGTTATCTTGGTACTGAGTGATATCCTTTGAGTTACTTCGAGCAGTCAAAATTGACTTATTATTGTCCGGATTTGCATAACGGTGCACCCGGTGAATTCATCATAGATGGTCCTAGATGCTCCATTCTAACTCTGTTTAGCCCTTTTCTATCGCAAATAAACATTGAAACATAAAATTTCCATAAAAACTATAGAATTGCAGAAGCACATGTGCACTTCCGGCGCGAAGCACGAACGACACCGTACTTCAACCTCAACAGCTACTACGTCCCTAGTCGAAGCAGAGCGCTTTGACAATATCTGACCATCTACAATTATTGTTGCTTGGTGAGGTTGACTTCTCGGTTCCTGGGACCATATAATCACGGAAATTCTCACTCCATTTCAAAATTCCAACTTGAGCTCGGAACTTCCATCTCCCTCGTATAGTAAACTTCCGACTTAGTCTCGGAAATTCATACTTGAACTCATAAATTCCACCTCTTTGAACTTTTAATTTCTGCCTTTACCTTTGAAATTTAAGCTCAAACCTTGAAACTGAGTTCATCTCACGAATCTCAACTACTTATTCCTGTAGTTTTTTGTTTCATCTCGAAAGTCGGGCCTGAACTCCGCAATTCTGTCTGGGGTTTCCCACCAAGAAGGTTTCCCGACTTTGTCCCGAAATTTCAGCCTTCATTAAGCTCCGAATTTCCGACTTTATCTTGAAATTGATACTTAAACTCTAAAACTTCAAGTAAATCTCGCGAATTTTGACTATCTCGGAAACTCTGAGATTATCTTGAGCATTCCCACTGTATAGTGGAATGTGCGACCTAAACTAGAAAATTTTATCCAGGATCAAGTTGGACCCTGAATTCCCAACTTTATTTGGGAAATACAGACTCGAACTCGTAAATTCTGAATCTACTGAACTCAGAGTTTCTGTACTCAACAATTCCAACTGAATTTCTGAAACTCTTCGTGGATTTTCTTTGAATTTGAGCGAAAACATCAGGTACAGCCTTTAAATTTGAGTTCATCTGACGAATTTAGACTGTATCTCGTAATTTCTAATTTATATCGAAATTCGCACTCAACCTTGCAATTCTGAGTTTACCACGAGAATTTCGACTTCATCTCGGAATTTCAGCCTTTATTTCGAAATCAAAGAGTTTAGCCTCACAACCACTCTAGAGTGGATTTCGCGAATTTTTACTAACATTCCGGAGACTCTCGGAGATTATCTTGGGAATCGCTACTCTATCGCAAAATGTGCGACCTAAATTCGGGAGTTTTATCAAAGAAATTCAGTAAATTCAGATTTCAACCCAAAATTCCCGACTTCACTTCCAAAATTCCGACTTGCATTCGTAAATTCCGACTCTATTGAACTCACAATTTCTGAACTCATCTTTGAAACTCGAAATGAACATCTGGAGCTCTGCGTTTATCTTGTGAATTTGGACTTTACCTCGTAATTTCCGATTCATCTCGAAATTCGGACCTGATTTCTGCAATTCTGAGTTTACCAAGAGGATTTCGCTCGGGATTTCGACTCTGTCTCAGAATTTCAGCCTTTATCTCACGATTAAGAGTTCAAACTCCACAACTACGCTAGACGAATCTCGCGAGTTTTGACATCAATTTCGGAAACTCCGAGTTAATCTTGAGAATTCCTACTTTGGGCTAGAAATTCCCGGCTTCTCTCGGAAATTTCGACTTGAACTCGTAAATTTCGACTATATTGAATTCAGAATTTCTGAAGTCATATTTGAAATTCGAGCTGAATCTTTGAAACTCTTGAGTTCATCTGGCGAATTTAAACCTTATGTAATTTCCAATCAATCTCGAAATTCAAAATTAAATCCTGCAATTCAGAGTTTACCACGAGAATTTCGACTTTATCTCGGAATTAAGAGTAGATTCTACGACCACACTTAAGTGAATCTCGCGAATTTTGACTCACATTTCGAAGACTTTCAGGTTATCTTGGGAGTTCCTACTTTATCGCAAAATACGCGACCTAAGTCAAGGAATTTTATCAAGTAGATTCAGGTTTTAACACGAACTACCCGACTTTATTTCGGAAATTCATATTTGAGCTCGTGAATTCCGACTTTATCGAACTCAGAATCCCTGAATTCATCTTTGAAATTCGAACTGAACCTATAAAACTCGAGGTGTATTTGGCGAACATGGACCTCATCTCGTAATTTCCAATTCATTTTGGAATTCGGCCTCAATTCTGCAATTCTAAGTTCACCACGAGTATTCGGCTTTTCTGACTCAGAATTTTAGCCTCAATCACGAAATTAAGAAGTGGAACTCTACAACTCGAGAATTTTGACTTGAACCTCGAAAACTGAGATTATTTTGGGAATTCTAATTTTGTTGCGAAATGTAGGACCTTACTTCGGGAATTCTATAATATGTATAAGGGAAATTCAGATTTAAACCCGTTATTCCCGCCTTCATCTCGGCCATTCTGATTTGAACTCGCAAATTTCGACTCTATTGAACTGAAAACGTCTGAATACATCTTCGAAATGAACCTTTGAAACTCTGAATTCATCTGGCAAATTTAGACCTCATTTCGTAATTTTCGATTGATCTCGAAATTTGGACCTAAACTCTGTAAGCCTGAGTTTACCACGAAATTTCGACTTTGTCTCGGAATTTCAGCCTTTATCTCGGAATTAAGATTCAAACTCTACAACTACTCAAGAGTGAATTTCGCGAATTTCGACTTATTCCCGGAAACTCTGAGATTATTATGGGAATTCTACTTAAGCGCGGAATTCCCGACTTTGTTTTGGTAATTCTGGGACAATCTCGGAAATTCCGACTTTACCTTAGAAATCCAAACTCATTCCAATTATCTCGGGAATTCCGACCTCATATCGAAGTTCTCAACTCTACCTAATTTTCGACTTCCCCTCACCTCTACCAAACGCCAGTACACTCCTGCGAGAAATTGGCCCTGGGAACTGTACACCTCTTTGTGCCAACCCCGCTTTACAAAACACCTAGGAACAATCAACCCAACTTCTTGCAACGTTCAAGCTAAAAAATAACCACGAAGACCAAAGACGTTCCGTTATCCCGCGAGTGTAGCCGTAAACTTTCTACAAAGTTTTCACCGAGGCCGTATAGCAAGAAGTTATCTTGCGGACTCCGGGAACCTCCGGCAACTTGTTTTTATACCCCGAATTTAGCACCCAGACGCCAATTTCCTGGACGGTCCCTGCAAAGCGCCTTGCATGCCAGATCCGGCCAGTAATGGGGATAGTCTCCATCAATATTTAACCACCGGCGCTAGAATTTCCATGTGCCATTACTAATTGGTTTTGAACGAGACCATCAATTACACGAGCGTCTGATTGGCGGCATTAATTGCAGGTATACACAGCCGTACTGTTGCAAGATGATCATTCCCAAGTCGTTGGGAAAAACTAAATTGTTGTGCACTGATGAGGAGCACGACGCGGTTAAATTTAGAGCGTCTGCAAAAATTCGTACTGGAGCTGAACTCAGGTTTTATTTGAGTTGACGACGTCGTCAGCTAGACAATTTGAATACTTACGAAAATACGCAAGGTAAAGAACGTAACGTAACCCTCCTGAGAGAAACCAATGGAACAGCTTACCTGGAACAAACAAAAACATGATATCAGTATTTCTCGTCGGACCGAAGCAATTTTCTCAAGAATGTCCATGGATTGCAAGCACGAGGATCGATTCCTGCTGCTGCATCCATGTGAACGGAGCCGAAGGCGAAATTTACGGCAGGTATACACATAAACAGGAAGAAGGGTTAAGGGCCGGGCATAATGCAAGCATCCAGGCTAATTTGAGTGTGAAATCCCATTACGCCTAGTCTATGGGCGACCCTCTCCGCTCTTCCCGGTGCTTTGATTGACCCGGACGTGCTAGCTAAACTGCACACAGGAGGAGGAAGTTACGCCAGCCTTGTCGTCCGCGATGTCATAACCGCAGAGGAAGGACGCCGAGACGCCTCTTGTTGGCGCCCGACGACAACGGTTCACGCGTCTCCGGCGGACCCGTTTTTATATTGCCGGACATTCACGTTATTATGCAGGGACTCGGAAAATGTCGCTGACAAGACCACGGTCTGGGCAATGTTTTTGCGCTGTTATGAGCCGGATAATCACCGCGCGCGGCTGGTAAATTAACAGTAAAAGTGGGATATTACCATTCTGCACGCAGCGGCACACAAGAGACTCCCAGCAAAGCAGTAAAGAATACGTAGGTATACGGCGTCAGTCGCGAGCAACGCGCTCACGTAAATTTTACGGTATTGTGTTAATGGGGAGTTTAGGAAAACTTTGTCGTCGCTTTGATGACTGTTGCTGTTATAACTGCAGCTCGTTATCGTTAAAGTTGCCATGGCGCCTGTCAAGGTCAAAGGGATTCCCAAGGAAGGAAAAGCTGTTCTTGATTACCGAATCCCCCTGAGTCCGGTCCAAGTCATATGGCAATTTTTCTGGGAATGCATGACAGTGCATCCGGAACAACGTTGGCCGTACCCTTACGATAGATCGAACCAAAAGAGTGTTGGCGTAGACGTATTGCACAGCAAGCTAGTTTCCCAGAATCATTTCTTTTGTTCTGTTTTCCATCGCAGTAATAACCCAAGCAACACTTGTCTTAAAGACGAAAATTTAGGATAAAAATGATTTTGGGATAGAAACAAATGTGTGTCCTGGAGTACTTTTAAACTAGACGTTTTCTATAAGTTAGCTGAACCTGGTACATATTTGCTCTGCCAAATTCGTTGCTGAAACGATGAAGGCTTGTAGAAAAGAGAGGATGTAAGACACCCCTCAGACTCCTGTTGAATGAAAATATGTTTAATCAAGATTATCATAGACGTCACACATATACGTATGAAAATGTAATAAAATTAAACTCAAAAGCTGAAATTATCAATTTTTAGTCCCGAGTCAAAGTCCCGACAGACGAAATCTCGACCGCCCGGAAATTCAGACAGCCCCGAAATCGTAACAGCCCCGAGATTCCGACAGTCAGAGTGCCGACAGCCCCAAAATACCGAGAGCCCCGATAACCCGACAGCCCCGAAATTCCGACACTCCAGAAACCAGGACTCCGCAAGGGGAACGCGCCACAATAGCTAAATAGCTGAATAGCTGAAACCACAACCTCTGAACGATACAATCCTTGACGGGGCGCTAGCGCTAGGAGCCGTTAGCGGGCATCCAGTCTCGTATAAAATCACTTTATAAAAAAAAAAGGGTTTCTCTGGTCCCATCACCGATCTTTGATTCGACAACAACTTGGGACACAAAAAGCTGTGTACATGGACCTAGTAAGGTACGCCCGAAGAGCGGTTACCTCCGGCCCTACCACCGACTTTTGATTCGACAACAACTTGGCACATAAAGAAGCTGTGCACATGGACCTCGTCAGGTACGCCCGAGGGGCAGTTACATCCGGCCCTACTACCTAGGGAGATATAGGCGTTCAAAGTTGAACTTCTCAACCGATTTGGTTCTTTGAACCAAAGGTTACTGAAATAGGTCGATTCCAAATAATAATAACGCGTTACATCACAATTCTTCAGAGGCGTGGATATGTCAAAAAAATACATGTCAGAAACAAATAATTAGGGAGATATAGGCGTTCAAAGTGGAGCTTCTTAAACGATTTGGTTCAAATCTGAACCAGAGGTTACTGAAATGGGTCGATTTCAAACAATAATAACGCGTCACATCAAAGTTCTTCAGGAACGTGGATATCTCAAAAAAATACATGTCAGAAATTTCTACATGACCCTAATCTTGACCCGCTTCTTTACCTCTATTTCCACTGCCCTTTTTATTTTTCAGAAAGGTTCCAATTTTTGGATTCTACGTTCAATTTGGAGAAGAACATCACTGCTGCAAAATTTTGATTAGAGGCTTTGTTCTCGAGATATTTGGGTTTGAAGCTTCGGAAAACATTTCGAAAACAACCTTTTCAAAGGCCTAAAAATTACAATTCAAGAAAACTCACGATTCTTCGAAGTGAGTTCTAGGTGAAGTGAAGTGTTCTAGGTGTTTTAAGTTGATAAACCACATTTTTTTCTCAAAAAACGAAAAGTTTTCGGGGGGGGGGGGGGATTTCTGGGCTCTTGAAACTGGAGATTTTGACATGTTTCCTGAAGTATGAAACCCTCATATCTCAAAAATAGAGCCTCTGATCAAAATTTTTCTATAAGAACTTTTTCTTCCTTTAACGCAGAATTCAACAGTATGAACAATTTACAAAATTATTCAAGGTAGTGAAAAATAGGGGTCAAAAAGCGGAAACACCCCCCATTATCCACGCTTCTGAAAATTTTCAATGAAACGTGTTATTATTGTTCGATACAGACTTATTTTAGGAAGCTTGAGTTCAAATTTGAATAAAATTGGTTTAGAATAATTTCCAAAGTTATGACGTAAAATCAAATTTTGAAGTTCAACTTAGAACGCCTTTATCTTCGTTATTATTCGTTTCTGACATATATTTCTTTTAGAGAGTCTACTTCCCATCATTTCCTGAACGGACGCGATTCAAATTTGAAACACCCTGTCGCAAAAAAATTACCTTGTCTCATTACATCCACAATTATTTAAATAATGCATTGGATGCAAACTTTTGTCTTTAATACAAATATATGCTTACGGGTCCATTAAAAAAAAAATAATGATCAGTTTGACTGTGATTTTTCTATATTTTAAAGTATTACATTTTTTATGATATTATGACAGTTTGTTTGTCAAATGAACCCGTAAGTGCTATATTTCGTTGTAATCAGGATAAAAGCCTGCATCAACTTCATGTTGATGAGAATATTTTTTGCGACATCCTGTAAATTATTGGTTTAGAAATTTTTAATGGACAAACTCAAAAAAATCAGCGAAACTCCTCCAAGAATCAGTTTTCTTTTTTGAAATTGTCCCAGGGATAAGACAGCTAATGGGGGGTCAATCTTAACGTGAACACCTGTACATGGACCTTGTCAGGTACGCCCGAAGGTATTTGGAACAATTGAACATAGTTCAGGAATTTTTCGAATTTTTGCGGAAAATCGGAAAAATCAATTTTTCACAATTTTACACTTTTTTCTATTTTCCCGGATTAACAAGTGGCAAGTTTCACAACTGTGTACGTTGGAAAATCGTGAATTTTCTTTTATCTTGGATGAAAAATCGCCCGCGTTTTGAGGCGTCACACACGAAAAAGATCAGAACTTTTCAGCCGCACGTCGGATTTCATGCCGGTGGGTTTCTCAAAATCGGCCGTGATTTTGGTGATTTAGGCGGAAAAATTGATAAAGTCTGTCGGTATTTTCGGTCTGTTGGGATTTCGGCTGTCGGTATTTCGGTGCTGTTGGGATTTCGTCTGTCAGGATTCCGTCTGACGGGATTTCGGCTTTGTCGGGATATCAGACATTCGGGATTTCGGCCTTGTCGAGATTTAGACCCTGTCGGCGTTATGAGGTGTCGGAATTTAAGCTGTCGGGACTTCAGGATGTCGGGATTACGGCTGTCGGGCTTACATACTCAACTCATAAAATTGACATAAAAAATACATCAATTTCAAACGTTGATGTCACGTATAATCAAAGCTTTCAATCATTCAGATCAATTCATTCATCAATAACTTGAATAACACGTCTATCGCGTGGACATTTTAGCGTGTTCTAGACATTGATCAAAAATGGTCTCAAGCGTATGGTACAGTTCAATAGGGCGATTGCATGAAATTTGGTTCACCTTTTGACCGTCAAGAACGTGACAGTCGCTGGGGAATTTTGCTTTGGTTCGGTTGGTGTGCGTGACAACTGACACCTGTCTGACAGATCCAAGGCGTGAGACACAAAAAAATTGCAGGCATTTTCAGTGGTCAATAGACAACGTGGTAATAATGAATGATGGATGAATATTGAAATCATTGTTAGCGAGGTTAGCGTAGATAATGTTAGGTTAACAAAATGTCAGGTGTTGGCTGTTAAAAATGGCGTGACTGACAGACGATTTGAAGTTTTCCATTACCAATACGCGATATAAGTGCGACGTCAGAATCGCCATTTTTAAATGCCGGATCCAACAATGGTCCGAGAACAGAGGAAATTTCAGAAATTATTTTTTGGTAACATTGCCTTGCATATTTAACTATGTTGGGGTACGAAGTGACGAACTACAGTACCTAGAGGTCATTTTGGAGCATATTCCAATGTTTTATCTTTTTTCTAAAAGATTTTATCAGCTAAACAACTTTGAAAGTGACAGCGATGACTGCGTATGTTGGCGCGACATAACCTCAAAGCGCAAACAACACACACTCACGGCACACACTGCACCTGCACCAGACAACAACGTGAACCAGTCAACAGTCAACCACACAGCAAAGTGCAGAGCTGAGAACGTGTTGGAGAAGTTCAGAGTTCAAATTCACCAACATCTAGGTAGATATGTCAAAAGATTCTTCGATTTGTTTTTCTTTCTGCTTCGTCTTTTGGAAATGTGAGAAATTTACATTTTTGTCGCTCATTGTAGTGTTTACAATCTGATGATGCCCAACACATTACTTACCATTTTCACTACAAAATGATCAACTAAAAATAACAAAAAAAGCTTCTCCAACACGTCCGAAGCTCTTCACTTTGCTGTGTGGTGGACTGGTTCTCGTTGTTGTCTGGTGCAGGTGCAGTGTTGTTTGCGCTTTGAGGTTATGTCGCGCCAACATACGCTGTCATCGCTGTCACTTTCAAAGTTCTTTTGCGGATAAAATCTTTTAGAAAAAAGATAAAAAATTGGAATATGCTCCAAAATGACCTCGGGTTCTGTAGTTTGTCACTTCGTACCCCAATATAGTTAAATATGCAAGGTAATGCTACCAAAAATAAATTTCTGAAATTTTCTTTGTTCTCGGATCATTGTTGTATCCGGCATTTAAAAATGGCGACTCTGACGTCACCACTAATATCGCGTATATAGACAAACTGAAAGTCCCTAGGTCAAAACGCTCTCCACATGCAATCGCCCTATTATCGACGTCTATAAGACGAACGTGTATTACTTGGGAAACCTTTTCCGATTCTGGGCATCTCTTTCGGTTGTTTCTGTTTTGTTTTCTGGCGAAATAGAATTGGGCGTCCACAGTGCTATAAGGCTGTGCAAAAGCCGGGCAAATAGCAATTTTCTCGGCTTAGTATTGTTGCTGTTCCGCTCGTAGTTGCAAGCTATTTATTCAAATATCACCGAAATTCTTGACAATACTTCCATTCCGTGAAAGGAATAATGTGCTATATTTGAATCTCGATTTGAACTGATATAATATCGATCCCCGCCCACATCATGCCACAAACAATATGCAAATCCCGAGCGCTCCACTTTGGCGTGGAACCATCAACAGCAAATTTTGGAAGCGAAAGCGAAACAATTCACGTTTGTCCTAATTCGTCTCTCGCGACGCCAAAGTGCCATAAACGGGAAGAACGTTGAGCTAAATGGAAATTTGCTACTTATTGTTGTGTCACTGCGTAGACCGTGTTCCAAGACGGGAGTCCCGTAATTTTATTCCAATTACACCTCGTTCTGGAAAGTACACCTTTATTTAAGTGCCGACAAGTCTACTCTTTGTTTCTTCCGCTTGTTCCTTGACACCGTTAATGTTCTTACGGCCGAGACTTGTACGGGATACGAGAGTTGGCTCAGAGTTGGAAATTTAATTCAAATAACTTGGTTAAATATTAGTTTGGCTAGAAGAGGCAGCCAACCTCCCACATGACCTTTCCAGGTACGGCATGAATGCTGACGAATAATTTTCAATTAAGAACTTTTGTGCATGTCACACCCACACCGAGAGCACTAATTTAATTTTCAGCATGCAGCACGTCCTCTCTGGGCGACAGGCCAGCCATCCCGGGCAGCATAATCTCAAGTTCATTTCTATTATGTGCGGGCATTCTTCATCTCGATTTCGTCCTTTTCCTTTTGTCTCGTCAATTATTGTCCTTATTCATTCCTTCATTGCGCGCTACACGCGTTTTCCATACAACATTCCGAAGTTGGGAGCGGGATCGGATCGGATAACTTTCCGGAAATTACTATGAATTTCTCAAATTCAATTTGGCTATGCCCGATGCTCTGGTAATAGTGCAATGGTGGTGCAATTCGAAGCGGAGCCTTTTGCATAATGCATGAATGCAACCCAAACAATCCCTCTTGGCGCGAAGTGGAAAAGGACGATTTGCTCAAAGCGCTTGGTATGGAGAATTTCCCGGGAATCATCATTATGGGATGCCAGATATGGGCCAGAATTTCTTGTTCTGAATTGTTCTTAATTCTGAAATGGTCTTCTGAACGCATGGAAACTGTTATATAGCTTAGAAGCTAAGAATGGGAATCTTCGTCCATTGTTTATTTTATGCTGACCGTGAAGTTGCATCATATTTAAACTAGAGTTTTTATCCGTGTTTACTTTATAAACACAGTCCAGAAAACCTTGACTTTATTATTTCATCCAATTCGCTTGTGTTGAGGTTTAGTCATAGGTGTTTTCTTTGCTACAACAACAATGTTAATAGACAATTAGATTGAGTATAATTAGCAATTCTAAAAAATGTGTTGTAATTGCCGAAATATGAACGTAGGTTCATGTTTGATGAAAATTTACGTACTTCATTACGTATTTAAGAGTTCTAAGATAACGAATATCAGCTACAACCAAACTTAGTTTTCTTTGCCTTCGCTTGATTCTTTTCAGCTGAATTCCAGAAAGGTCCGTCGAATTCTCCAACAAAAATTAATTGTTGGAATAATTACTGAACGCTTGTGGTTATAATCATCATCTAATTGTTTTATCTATACCGTTGAAGTCAAGACAATCAATCCAAAAGTTCTACAGCCCCTAGTTTCAATTTCAAACTGTAAAACGTTTCGAGGTTTTGACCACTTTGTGTAAATGAGCCAAATCTATGAGGGGTTCTCCATGGAACTGCTATTGAAGAAGAGTGACAGCATCCACGCAAAATTTAGCAATTAAAACACTCTGTCTTCGGAATCGTCCTCCTGCATTACCATCCTTCTTCAGATAAGTCTCGAGAAAAGTAAGCATTATACCCAGATAGTGGCCATCCGCAAGTGAACGTACTATGGACATCCGCAAGTGAACGTCCTGTGCACAGCTACTAAGTACGCCCTGTGGGCATTTGTTTAGTTGTCATTATTGTGTTGGATAATTTATAAAATAGACAGAAAATGCACAGTTATTATAATTTGTGTTTGTTCAATTTTATATTACCAACCAAGTATTCCTGTCAGTTTCAGCAATATGATTGTGATAGAAGCGGAACCTTAAGATCGGTCAGCACTAAGCCCCATAGTAAACCTTCGCAACAAGAGAGGGCACCCAAGGTTTAGTCTACCATACCTGCCATTGCTGCCGTTTATAAAACCAATCACCGACCTTTAATCGCCAACCAATTCCACTTATTGTGATAATGCAACTTAATACAGTTGTTGAGGTAGCTTTCCACAATTCAGACTCCCATTTTCCATGAGGTTCGAATCGAAAATGCACACTGAGAGAAATCTTTCAATAAGACGGAATTATAAAATTATTAATCATAGCAGTGATAAAAAGTATTGCACTTGTTACCAATCTATCTTATAAAGAATATAAATCAGAGATTACACAACAGAAGTTAGTTGAAATAATAAGAAATATTATAATTTTCCCAGAAATAAGATGTGACCAATACGTACTAAATCGTAGTTATTACTCATTATAATACATCTTATACCTAGTATTAGATCGGTCCATTGCCGTCGTGCAGTCTCCATTGCTGTTTTTTCCTCTTCGAACAAGTCAAGCGACCAGACACGTGAACGTGAATGTGACTTGTGCAACGTGCATCGTGTGACAGTGAGTTTCAGGTAGGTAAAGTGATTATTTATGAAGATAGATGTTGAGAATAAGCTTTAACCTAGGTATCTCATCATAACAGATTCATTGTAGTTGTGGACTTTTCGCGAGGTAGTATAAGAGCATTTTACAGAGCTCTGAGGTGGTTGAGGACTCCAGCGTGGTAGAAGAAGCTTCCGGAAGTGACAATTTACAGATGGGCGAATTACGTAATGGCGAATCAAGAGGTGGCGAATGACCAAGTGGCGAAACTCAAGGCAATGGAAATACTTTACAGGGTTCAAACAGCGAGGAGAAACGGCAGGACTTGATTGACATGCTAGAGAGCTAGGTGCTGTTCTTTAGTGGAAATGGTGACAACGGCAAGAGGTAAGTCAAGCTTGTTGGCGTGGTCTGTTTGCGGTTTGCGTTTGATCCTCAATTGGAACAAAGGAGGAATTTATGAGTTATTCAAAATTTTGCGTTTACCAGTAAGAAACTGATGTCAAATTCGGTGAAGGTCTTACATCAGCCTTCCCACATTTTGTTGGTGTAAAATAAGGTGGGCAATAATGTTTTTCAGGAAAGCCGAATGATAACCACATTGGGCGTGCGCGGTTGCCAACGGCGATACAGGAGGCAGGCGGCATCCCTGACGGCGCGGCGTAGCAGTGAAGTGGAGAGAGACGATTGGTTTGGTTTCTGGTGCATGGTGAAATACGGTGTTACAGTGTAATTCACTAATTTTGTGTCAGTAAAGGCGTTTGGGTAAATGACAGCGTTTTAATTGTAACAAAAACTTGGTCAATAGAGCCAATGAAAAGGTGTTCGAAATCGTAATAAAACAGTCTTATATCTCTAACTCTACAATAATTTCATGCTTGGTATAAAACAATAACATTTTACACATAATAAAACCTGTGTTATTATAGATGTTATACAAGTTTAGCAATTTGTATCTTATACCAGGTATAAACTGTATAGCAGTCGTTATATTTATAACGCAATCTTATACAGGTCATTGGAATTTTCATATTAGTCATGATACATTTCTCTCAGTGCACTAAATGCAGATAGTACCCCATTATTTCATGGTAATTTGCTGACATTGGATACGAAGTGGACGTTCAATGGATGGAAGTTCAATGTGGTGACATATGAATACTAAAAGGAAGTCCAGTGGACGTACATACAGCGTAACCTGTTCAAATTTAGCAATTCAAAATTCAATAGCCAAGAACATTTCATGGAAAATCTCGGACACGTCGATTATTGAATTTCAAGTGCCACATTTTGATACTAATTACGTGACCTTGACAATGCCGCGGGCAGCGCAACGGGCAGGAGTCCAACTTTTTTAAATATAGTGAGGGAGTCCTAAAAATGCGAATTTATCTCAGCCTGATTCTCTATCTAACCTAAAACAGCAATTAAAATCCTGCCTTACAAAAAAATATAGCGGCGTCCAAAAGTCAGTTTCACGCTTTCTATTAAAACGGTTGCATTTTCTTGAAATCAGTACCACTTGTTGATTCGTCTGAACTCTCAGCACAATAAATGTGACCTATTGACCTTGACAACACCAATCGCAAAGGAGAAGGGCCTGAACATTAGGGTGGGCCGCTGCTATAAGTGTGTTTTTTTTTCATATTACGGACTTCTAATAGCGCGGAAAAGTTGCAGTTTCATATACTTTTCAAATATCTAGAAGCTTTTTGTCCCAAGTTTTCGTCTTCAGCCTCCGCAAGACGTATCTTTCAGAAATATTTCAACATTCAGTTTTTGCAAGATAACGAATTGATTTATGAAGAAAACAGTTGAAATACCTTAGCGAAAAAATAGATAAAACTCTTTATTCGACAGAAATGAAGTGATAAGACTTCAATTATCAATATTTTATCAATATTTTTTGTTTTATCTCACTCTGGGTTGAAATTTTTCTGACTTACCAATATGGGCATCAGTTTCCTAGATTCATTCTTGCTGTAAATAGAGCCATATCTTGATTCAGCTCCACAAACTGCTGATGCTGCTTCTAAAACTGTTTTCACAAATCGCCCTACTGATTGGGTATAACAGGGAAAACGTGGAAATTCTGATTAAGGAATTATATCGTTAACATTCAGTAAATCTTTTAGTTCATCATCCGACATACGGGGTGGTTTTTTGAAAAGGACTCACCTCCAATTTCTCGCTGCACAATTTTTTTCTGAGAAAAAGCTGACAAGTCGATCTTCTTTTGGAGAGGGACATCTAGGACACGTATTGCCAAATTCTTATCTTCAATCCCTTTGCCCCCACCTCCTACCCTAGTTTAAAATTTCAAATTGCATTACTTATCTTGTGATACACCAAATTGAAGGCAATAACATTGTTTTCGTTAAACATACTCTGAAATCTTCAAACTACCCTCTTGACTCTTTTAAAAATTCTTTTATTGTTGATTAGAGGAATGATTTTCTGTTAACTGCAGATTCTTGAGAAATAGATTTCCCAGCAAAAACAGGGCGATTTTTATTTCGAGGGGAACATCTGAGACATGTGTTGCCAAATTTTCATCTTCATTGCATTCTCTCTTTAATTAAGACCATTCTTGAAAAGGATTAGAGGGTGATTTAGGCAATTTGACATTATTTTTGCATAAAGGAGATTTTCATACTTTCAATTTGATGTATCACAAGGTAGATAATTTATTCCTATCAGAATTGAAGTAGGCTAGGATGGGGCCGAAAGGATTGAAAATAAAACTGTGACAACATGCCACCCTCGAAATAAGAACCGACCTGTTTTCGTTCAAAAATATTTATTCCAAGAATCGGGATAGTTGATAGGATCGAGAAAAGCTTTCCTTTGATTAAATATGAGAGAATTTTTGCAAAGGTTGGGAGGTGACTTGGAAAATTTAAAATTTGTTTGTCAGAAAGAGAATTCTAGCATCTTCAGTTTGATGTGTCACAACTTACGTAATGCTATTTGACATTTTAAAGTTTTTTTTTTCATTTGGGTGGTCTTTTTCAACAATTTCAATAATGTTTTGATTGATGTATGATATTATTTCATCATTGCTAAAACTCTTGTATGAGAAACAGTTGAAATTGAAGTTTTCGCCCATAGTTGCTCAATTTTTAATGTGACTATTTCTGCAACTTCAAGGCAACTGGGCTTTTTCGGTGAATTCAATTTCATTTGTTTTTTTGTGATTGAAAAAACAATACTGGAACACGGGTTTTTTGTGCCTGACTGTTTAATTCCTAATTTTTTTATTGTAAATATATTTCTAAATATTTTTTGGTCTAATAAAAATTTGCGATTTTTTTTCCAAATATAGGAATTTCAATGTCATTGCGGACCCTGAAGTGATGAGTTTTTTTTCAAAAACGCTGTAACGATTCCTTTTTGTAATCTGATTATGCATCTTTTCCGCACTATTAGAATAAAAATATCGAAAATATGATTTTTCGGCCCACCCTACTGAACATTCTCTATAGCCAAAAATCGTTTACTGCGTTCTTGGGTATATGAAATTATTAGAGCAAATGTTAAAAATGATCGCACAAAACGTCAGCTGTCAATAGGTGATGTTATTCAATTCCGTGTCTCTCTTAACTAGTCAAAAAAGTATCGTCCAATGCGTTCGATACTTCTCAAAGTCTCTTGAAGAATGTTTCCATTTCCTTGCATGATTTTTACTTCTTAGGCGAAATTGTAGATATTGGGCATCCGTAAACCCTCACTGGATAAGAAAGAACCACGGGCAATGACCGCAAAAATTGAACGTCTGGGTTGGGATCATCGGGGAACACATTATGGCACCCATCTTTCTACAAGGATTTCTCACGGGTGAGAGATATTTGGAAATGTTACGTGAAGACATGGTTCCAGCTTCAGCAGTCATCTACCCAAACTAGGATGTTCGAGATATTCCCAACAAGCAAGTGTGGTTGCAACAGAATGAGGCCCCACCTCATTACGCACTACTTGTTCAGCAGTACTGGATCAAACTTTTCCGGGTAGATGAATGGGGCGAAGAGGTCCAATACAATGGCCCCCGAGGTCACCCGATCTCAATCCTCTTGAATTTTATGCGGGGATATCTAAAAGACAGGGTTTACATACAGAAACTCGACAATCTCGCCGATTTAGGAGCTAGAATCAGGCAGGAAATTCGAAACATCAGTCCAGAGATCCTTAGGAACGTCAACGAAGGCTTTTATAACATGTTGGCATTTTGCCAACAAGTTAATGGCGAACACTTTCAACATTTGCTTTGATAATCTCATGTATCTAAGGACGCAACAGCCGATTTTTGACAATCAAAAGTGTTCCCTTCTCTTTTCGTCGCCATTGGTCAAGGCGCCTGTTGTCAAGGTCAACAGCTCACGGTATTAGAGTGTTAAGAGTTGAGATGGCTTACCAGGTGGTACTTGCTTCAGATTCCAAGAAAATGTCACCTTTTTGATAGGAACCGTGATACTATCCTTTTGAACGCCGCCGTTTTTTTTTGTGAGGCACGATTTTAATTGTTTTCCTAGATAAGATCAAAAATTGGACTTCACTAAGATAAAAATGGCATTTTTTCAACACTCCCTTGTATTAAAAAGAATTGGGCTCCTGCCCCTTGCGCCGCCCCTGGCATTGACCAAACCCAAGTACTTTTCATGTGTGGTAATCATCATGGTTTTTTCGTGGTCAGCTGAGTTCGCACTTTGCAGATCTTGCAGTTGGATATCAATATGGTTTATGGTCACTAAACCACTACTGTGGTTTCACAAAGCCAATCGATGCACTGCAGTAGCTTTTTGGTATATTTCCAGTAGCTTGTAGTTCACTTGAGGAATCTTTTGGTTGACTTGGCTTCGGATCTGACTTAGCTTAGCTTAAAAGAGTCTTGTCAACAAGTCTTCTTCTGCCATTATTCCAGTATGCGCCAGGTTGTTCTGCCTAAAAATATGTAGTCAAGAAATTGAATGCAGATATTGGTAAAAACCAAGAAACAAAATAGTGACATCATCCATCATGTCTGACGTCTTATCGTCCATGGTTCATAAGCCGTATTTTGCTATCAGATGCGTTGGAACGAGGCATATCCAAAGCATCTGTTCGCGCGATTTTTCTCTAGATTGTTGGTAACCATGTTATTCTTGTTCAACTCTTACCAACTGTGAAAGATATTTTGCAAACTTTTGCAATAGGCTGCAAAAGAGACGGCTTCCGAACTCCACCAGTGATTGGGTAGATTTGTTGGTTCCAAACTTCTGCTACGACGATGGAAGATGTGGAATAACTTCTGCTGTTGTAAAGAGAGGTTTTATCAAAAGAAACGAGTCAGAGGTGATCACAACATACCCCCTCAGGTATTTTCTCTGGAGCGGACAAATGTATAGCTACTTTAAAAAAAGAAAATTCATTTGGACCAGCTTCAACAAGAAATCTTGGATGACACCACTTGTAGAAAAACTATCACCAGCAGATTCCTTCAAAACTGAGCTCTTCACACAACAGAAGCCACATGAAAGACCTCTGACAGGTCAATCATTCGTTCACATTGAAAGGTGAATATTTCTTTCCTGTTTCGAAGCCTGGAGGGTGGATCTATGTGCCATAAAGCCGCCTGATCTTTTCTCGATGGTCCAGAACCCCAAACCCACACTTCGTACTGATGACTTCCTTACCAGATGAAAGTTCTACCTCTAGTATACTAGTTTAATACTAGTTTTTAGTTCTCCTACTAGTTTTCAACAAGTCATTTTTTCGATGGTCCCTCCCTCGGTAGCCCCATTGTCTTTATCCATGGTCCATTGCATTCCGCGTCCCCAATTAAGTAGATGATTGTTCCTTCAGCCAATGCGCGGACATTCTCGAGGTAAACAGGTTTTCACGTCGCTTTTTCAGGCTTTCAACACATCTTCACATTAGGCATCCTTTTCTGGCTTCGCACCAGCAGCCAGGGTCTCTCCCAGGGCCGTATTATAGCATGGTCTTTAGGGGCTGCAGCAGAGGGACCTTGGTCACCTGAAGGGCCTTGAGGTTCTCAATTTTTTTTTCAAGAACATAGACAAATCACTAGGTACATCACCATATGACAATTTTCATATTTTGTCGGGCCTTCAAAAATAATTCCACCGTTAAGCGTTATGGTCCTGCCGCGCCGGCTCGCATTATATTGACTCTTTTCCGTACAGGGACAAGGAACAGGACCCCTTTGACCTGAGTCAGAAGTTGGAAGTTATTCAAATTACAATTGTGTCGTTTTGGTTATTATTAGTCATTACTATAACAACCTCGACTGCAGCAACGTTAAGTGGGTCCAAAACATGGATGGGATACCGCCGGTAGGTAGTGCAAATGGGCGGGTCTCACCTAATTCTGGGCTGGTTAAAACTTTCCTCAGGTATTCCTGAGCAAACCCCTTGAGTACATCTTTTTGTTACTTTTCTAAACTGAAAAATCTTTTGTTTTTTCTTTTTTTTTTCAATTTTGGAAAATTCGTATTTTTTATCACTTTTCTCATATTGTTGGGGAGGGGGGGCCTCATAATATCTGTGAGCCCAAGGGCCTACGATTTGGTAATCCGACCCTGGTCTCTCCTTGGCACCTCAAGGCCAGTCATCCGATGATTCTTTTGGTAACCTAAAGTCGATTTTTGACTAACTTTCGAAGTTTCGAAGGAAGGGTGGGAGGTATGAAGAACAGGGGGTGATCAAGACAGAAATTGATAGAATAGTGGAAGAGATGAATCAAGATCTGGATAGATAGAGCAGAGGAAGACATGGGTCGGATAGGCGCAAGTGGAAGTTGGTCACGTTGAGAAAAGACGACTGGGGTGGGGAGGGAGGATCTTTACGGAAACCCAAGATTGACCGCTATCAATCATGGGCCTGACTTCTACGAGAAAATTTTCCATGGTACGAAAGGGAAACCGCCAAGCCAAATGTATAGCAGAGTTTCACTCTACGACTGAGGTCCCCCGAGCTCTCCCGCTGGATTCCTTTCGAGCTCTTTCAGAGTTCCTTCAGAGTTTTTTTAGATATCCCTTTGCAGAGTTCTGCTTGAAGTTCTTCAACTTGAGCAAAAGAGGTCCCAGTTTAACTTTCATTACGATACTGTTACCTACAAGGTAAAGAACCGAACTTACAAATTACTACGTGTTCTTCAGTGCTGCAGCGCTTGGCCACCATAATATTTTTCAGTGATCACTACTCACCCAGCAGCATTAGCTAGAAGCCGCCAATCAGTGGAGACAATGTCCCTTGTCGACCGCAGCAAATTTCCAGTCTAGGGAGGATCACGTTTCCCTGTTTTCGCTGCGTAGTCACTGGCGCGTGCCTCGCGTCGCGATGATGGAGACAGCTGTCACATTGTACTAGCAAATCTATCAAGCAGCATCAAGTTGGCATCGTACCATTCGTGCGAATACAACACATTTTTTCAATGGCCTGCTCTGATGGAAAAAGAAGAGCATTAGATTGCACGTAAAAGCCCGTGTAGCTCTTAGCATATTTGCCGAGCGTATTCAAAACAGTTTGCAATGTCACCGTTTGATAGCATGCAAAAGCCTCGCGATTGATACCGCGATAAATAAATAATGTCTAACGCCAATCTCCCAGCGACGTTTGGTTGACAAACAAACCTAATCCCGAATTCAGCTGTCGCTGGCTTATCAATGGATTCGTCAGCTCCTAAATGCTGAATGAGGACACACGTCGGTCAAAGCAACTCGTTCAATAACCATCCACCATCCAACTAATCGCCTAATCGGACCTCCAGTCCTCATCACAATCGAACATATTAGAACTATTAGCAGCAGCCAAATTGCTCCTAATTTCATTGAAACGGTCGCAACAATTCTCTCTATCGGATTACATATTTGACCCTCTCTCCGCATCGTTGTCTCAATACAACATGTCGGCGGCTTTTATTGACCGAGCAATTACGTGCTCGAAACTCGTTACAAATGTGTATTATTGCCGTGGTACCGACTACCAAATGCCTCGCGAACGGCATGTCAACCGACAATATGGTTCTGTTTGCGATACCGGTGTTAATAATAGAAATAAACAGAGGTGCTTACCGGCTGTTTGCTTTTGGATCGACTCGGCGTCTTCTTCCAGCCTTCCACCCTTTTCCGGCGTGTTTGTACAAGAACGTATTATGCATGAATTCGTGTCCGTCGACGGATTGCATTATCGTCAAACCCATCGGGATATTAAATTTTTTGTGCAATCTGCGCGCGAGGTGAAAGGGAAACTTTGAATAGGTCGTCGAGAGTGTTTCGGCAAGATCGTGCCGGAGGAGTGCTCTTGGAATATAGGTAAATCCTCTGGCTGCACCTTTCGGACGACAAAGCTCGCATGTGAACCTGATTTTTTCTGCATTGCTACGATTTCTGATACCGCTTCCGAAAAAAAAACCAAGACAGACAGGTCCTTCCGCTACGGTACCCGCTGCCGATGCTCTCTGCAGTAATAAAAGCTTCACCCTGACCGTGCTCATAAAAATGGAGTCGTTAAGCTGGCGTTTTATTGCAAGGGAAAGTTAAAAACAAAATATACGTTTTTATTGCGATCGCTGCAATGTTGTATGCACCGTGAAATGTAAACATGCACACACAGGCGTATCGAACATTGGGGGAAGATGCGATACCATCCAGATCGGGGGCTCTGAGACCCAGACCAGACGTATGAGATAAATTGATATCTTGTACTAACTGGCCTGGAAGACGTCGTAAAACTGAGACGGGTTTCTGTAATTTGTAAGTTCGATTCGTTATCTTGTAGGTGATAGGATCATTACGGAGGGTAAACCGGAACCTCTTTTGCACGAGTAAAAGAACCTCAAAAAGAACTTTGCTAATAGAGTGGGAGCTAGCGACGGATTTTTCGTATATTTTCAACACGAAAACAATGGGATTTTTTAAATTCCCCCGGACCCCTGCTGAGGACCAAAACAGACCTTTCATAGCTCGTACCCCCCCGCCCATAGCTCTTCAAAGCAAAAAAGAAATTATATGTCTGGCCATGCCTACTAGCCGACCAACGTCTTTCTGCGATTTTGGAATTAGAATGTTCACTATCGCTTTTACCTTTCCAGGATCCACCAAGAGTCCATACCGATTCACTAGCTACCCCAGATATTTTAGTTCAGGCACTGGCAGAACCTGCATTTTCTCTATTAAGAGTAAAACCAGCAGCACGCAATCGATCCAGAACGATTTTAAGGGTTCCCATATGAGATTTAAAGATGTTTGTTACAATAACGACGTCATCAATATAACAGAATACGTGAGGTTCTAACCACTTGTTCGAAGAACCTCTGAAAGGTTGCCGCAGCATTATGCAATCTGAGTGGTAGTCTTTTGAACTATCATAATCCCCTGTTCGGCACCGTGAAGGCTGTTCACATCTTAGACTTTTTATCCATAGGTATCTGCCAATAGGCTGATCGGATGTCCAACGTCGACAGATACTTTGCGCCGAGAAGTTGCGTTGCTTCTCCAAATTGTTGCTCATATAATCTAAGGTAATGGATTATTGGATAACTATCCTTCTCGGTCACGGCATTTAATTTATGAAAATTCACGCAAAACTGGAAGGAACCATCTTTCTTGTTTTACTAATGAAATTGGCGAGGCTCATTGGCTATTGGGTTTCTCAATAATATTCTGTTTCAGCATACTCTGTAATTCTTCGTCAATCTCCTTTTGAATGACCGGCGAGATGCGTCGGTATCAACTTTTTACTGGTGAGGAATGAGTCACAATTTCATGTCTAACCACCTGAGTGCTCCAAGTCTAGCCGGATAATTCTCAAAATGGCAGTCGACAAGATCCGCCCGGGTAATTCTCAAAATGGAAGTCGACAAGATCCGCCATCTGTTGCTTCTGATCCGTCCGTAAGTGATCCGAAATCTCCAGTGTGCCACACCTCCGTCTCTTGCGAAAGCTCATTACTTGCTGCGCAGATTTGATTTGATTACCATTTCCTTACAAAAATCGGTTCCTAATATCAAAGTATGATGGAGTTCGGGTATGACCAGGACAGCGGTCCCCAATTCCGTGAAAAGGAGTTGGATCTTCTGGCGAGGAAGTACGGGATCAAATTCAAATTCACAGCCAACTACCATCCGCAGGCTAACCCCGTAGAGAGAGTGAACCGTGTGGTTCAAACTATTTCCTGCTACGTTTACGCTACGTAATCTAGAGAATTTTCACTTACGTGTAAATCACGTCGCGGTGACAACAGTCACAATACATACGCATCTACACAACTAGTTGCAACAAAACAAACACAACGAATGTTTTCCATACATTACTCTAATGAAAAAAACCGCGAAACTGATTTATACATGTGAGACTGAGAATACTTACATTCTTACATAACATTTAACTTACTGTGTAAAAACATTCATTCAAATGATATTGTGTTGTGGCATTAATTTATGTTTGCTTCTGAGTTTTTCCACGAGTTTTTCTCCATAGGTTCAGAATTAAACCACCATCGTAAACGAGTGGGAGCTGTTGATAACAAGATACTGGATGAACTGAGGCATGAACGATGAAGGTAATAAATAATAGAAACGCACATAGCACAAGTTTTGATGAACGTCCTCCTTTCCATCACTTCCTCGAGAGTCTTGGAGACTCACCCGTCATTTCTAATATTTCTGTGATGTGATGCGAGCAGAACGAGGGCAAAATGTTAATTGCATGTTGTGTTAAACGTCTGCGATATGATGTTATTAACACCGTGCCAGGCAAAAAATGCGACAGCATGTAAATAATATCATCTCGCTGTACGAGTATTTATTAACTTGTACAGAGAGGCAGATAAGTTCGTAGCGAGTTTATTATCTTATTTGCTCTCGGCATGTTTGTTCCTCGGTTCGTTCTCTAGTAGGTAGATAGGTAGGTATACCAAATTGAACATCTAGTATTACCTCACGTGAGGTAGTCGTCGCAGGTGGGAGGACTCTATTTGTTTTCACCTTCGATGAAAAATTCAACAAATGCGCTGCCTTCGCCTTACACTACGTACCAGTATTACTATTCCAACCTGATGCGATTTATTTTCCGCAACAAGTATGCGTGTACCGTTACCGCGACTCTGGTGCGTGTGTTATGTGAGTTTATTTCGGGCAGAGCCACACAATAAATGTCCGATCGGCCACTGGTCACATTGAATAACATTTTTACCACCGACTTGCAAGAATGCCTCTTGATATGCTTCCTAACGTGTCGCCCAGTTTATACTACGAGTACAGTCCTTACAGTTATTCCTCTTTGTTCCATGTTACTCTTCGAACAAAACTGGAATTGGTTTTATCAAGGATTATAACATTTCTAGCGCAGCCACAAAAAAGTCTGAAAAGCCGCAGACCGCTCAAAACAAACCAATTAAATTCATACTCGCATAATATCTAATTGTTATCCATACAATCGCCGAATTTCCGGCATGAATGTCGCCGGGCAAGGTTGAAATTTGCAGGAATTCAAATCCGAGCCCGGAATTGAATGTAAATCATACTTCCACACGTAATTCTGCAGATTTATGCGATTTCCAGCGAAACTAGGAACGTTGCCAAGCCGTTGGCGATGGCAAAATATACACGGAGATTTTAAAAGGATTTCGAAAGAATCCCGTTAATTCGTTGGGAAGTTGCGCGAATGCGGTTTCATTAAAATGTCTCCGTCGAGTCTTGGCTCGTCGTTGAATAAATAAAACTCGAAATAAAATAATAATGAAAATGCAATTAGGTCTTCAATTTGGTTAGGTCTTGCGAAATCGCGGAGCTCGGTCCGCCTGGTGAAGCGCTGTTATCAGCCGGACGTTTTCGCGAGACAAAGAAAGCTCGGCATGAAGCAATGGTAAGCTTATCATCGTGAATTTCATGCAAACGCAATGATAACAAACCGCAAGTTTTTTTCTGCTCATTTCCACGCTTATTTCTTCCTACGCTGGAATTTTTATTGCCTTTGAATATTTTACAATAGCCGCTGCTCACTGCTTAATTTTGACACTAATAAAGTGGTGTTTTTTTCAAAGGTAGAAAAATGTGCACAAAACCACAAAACTCTGTTGAATGAGCGAGCAATTTGTACAAAAACGTCAATAAAAAACATATCCGGTAGCGCAATCATGGCTGTAGGTTTGCTTTGGCTGTGTCATTTTGATTTTTTTTACCGCTTATGATACGAACCACATCTCCCGGATCGTAATGGTCTCCGACGTTTCATTAGTGGCTATTGGTCTATTGGCAAGTTGGATTCCATCCCAAGTACAAAAAGAACAGAATTTTTTACCGAAAGTGGATTGTACAATTCACCATCAAGCCTTTTGGGCTCTGTAACGCACCGACTACGTTCGAGTGCTTGATGTGTATCCCGTGACTCCTGCGGGGCCACACGTTGAAACTTGCCAAAAGTTTTTCTCAACGACGTAAGTCACCGGTCGATCATTCGAGGAACAACTAAGCAACTTTTGAACAGTTTTGAGATGTGTTCGAGTAGCCCATCTCAAGCTCAACCCGAATGTTCCAGAATCACGTGAAGTTTTTTGGTTACGAGGCGTCATCGCCGTCGGAAGAAATCGAAATCGATCCTAGAAAACTGGATGGTGTTGAGGAACGGCCCTGACCAGAGAATCAACACGAAGTCGGAAGTTCCCATGGGTTATAAATCTACTACACATGCATTGTGGAGAAGTCTGCCGACATCTTCAAACCATCGCATAATCAACGCCTAAAAATTCAAAATTGGATTCATCACTCACGACGCCAGACCTCTTTAATGCTACTACGGCACCAGCTCCTGCTATTCCCTCCCCATCGTCAAGAACCGTCTTCTGACCACGATTGATTATCAACTGAACACATGCCAGCCGCGAACAAATTCAAACACATCCGTTAAAACAATGATAAGCATGCACACAAGAGTTTCAACAGGACTTGGAAACCAGAAAAAATAAATTCTAATGATAAAAATAATTCTCTACAATCTTGGAGCTCAAATTTTTGGATATCTCTTGTGATTCTCACAGCATTCAACGAGATGTCGCGGCGAGGATTTTCCCATTTTACTGAGCTTTCACGCAACTTTAAACGCGATCAACGGCTAGACTGAACAAGTTAGACATAATATGCCCTCGAAAACTTCTTTGTAGATCACTGAATTCCCTATGGCATACAATGCCATATACAATGGTTTCCGGGAAGGTGGGAAACATAGCTTTGGTTCTCCTAGCTCTGTTTTTCATTCCCTACCTTACCATATTTTTTCATCGTGTCCCTAATTAGTCGCAAGTTGAATCCTCATTTTACTGGAATTTGATTCAAAAAACGTCTCTGCTTAGTTGGAAAATAACCATTCAATTTCCATTTCGAGGAAAAATTTTCCAAGACGAACAAAGTAAAGTGCTAAATTGTTGATAAAAAAGTATCGTTGAAAAAACGAAAACTGAGAAACGTTAGTTAAACGAAACGTAGCTTATTGGAAAATGAAGGTCTGATTTTAGTTTTGATGGAAAAGTTCGAAAGAAGTTGGAATTGTCGTTGAATGAACGCGTGCGTCTGCCATGAAATGTGCGGGTTTTTTCAGTAATTCAGGGGATACACCGCTAGAGGGCGTTCTGACTTCTAACTCACCGCTTTGGCCAAGACCAGTCTAAGTAAATATAAAAGGAGAGTATAAAAGTCTAGCCCGATCGTATCAGACTCGGAGCAGTCGAGGCAAGTTGCCCGTTAGTTGTTCCTGGCTAGATTTTATTGGGTCTCTATGTCTTTATTGGGTAGTTATCCTATCTTGGCTAGATATTTTTCTATTTTAGCTGTATTTTACAATCACCTGATTCCTCTTCGTGTTCTAAAGGTTGAGTTTTGGAAATCGGTTCGTGCAACGCGCAATTCTGTATTCATTCCGGTGTCCCCAGAATGGTTGATTTCACGTTTTGGAGACGTTGATTTGATGTCTTGAAACGCTGAAAGTAACGTTGTTACGTTCGAATTTTCGCACGAGCGAATCTTCGCTGCTGTGTGCCCACCAGCGGCTTCGTGTAGCATTCCTGGTGACATCTATGGAATTCTGATGGAGCAGCATGAGCGGAGACGCCACAGAGTGGTTCAGATTCGAAAAAAGCTGGCCAAAAGTCGTTTCTTATTTATTTTTTTTTCAAATAATGGAAAAAACAGTATTTGGTCTAGAACATGATCAAGCTTTATTTTTAATTATGATAAGATCATCAGAAATGATAGCTCTGGAGTAATCACTCCTCAAACTCCCCCCTACTCCTTCCATAAAAATTGACAATTTCATTCTCAACTTTTGGAGTGGCCTAAATATTTTCGCAACAGATATTTTCGTCAACTTTCTGATTTGAATAGGGCCGTATATATTAGGGTTTCTTGTGTGGATAGGGGAGTTTTCTTCATAAAATGCAAATATAATATTCGCATGGGTGAACATAGACTGACAAAACACAAAATATAGTGCGGAACATGTGGCATTTTATTCAAGTGCTTCACTCTGCTTCACGTACATGTTATTATTTGATGGAAGTTTAAGATCTGTACAATGACACCGTGAAGAATTTTCTTGTCCATATTTGCAACTTTGTCAGATAGAAGCTATTGAAAAATAGTCAACCTGATGAATTTTTTTCTTTTTCTGCAAAATAGTACATACTGCTATAAACGCAAATAAAATTGAAGTAGGCTTGTAAAATGAAAATTATCACATAGGAGAAAGTGTTGAAATTTATTAAAAAGCTATCTCGAAAAATCGAATCATCTAAGTGGATGATTCAGAGGGGGTGGAAAGAAATAAACCCACTGAAAATATTGTAAAACTTCGCAAATACACTAATTAACTTGGAAAATGTTGAAACTGAGCAAAAAATTACTTGAAAGATCAAATCATCAAAGGGAGTGAGTTACAGGGGATGGGAGGAAAAATTAAAAATCCAGCGAAAACTCTGAAACATCGGAAAAAAAACCGTTAAAAGATTGAGATTGGAAAATTATCAAAAAATCACAAATCAACCAAGGGGGTGAGTGAGGGGGGTGAAAAGAGAAATACAATAGGTAATCAAAAATTCTGAAACTTGATTCCAAGTGACGAGCTAGAAATTTGGAATTCGGCATGAAAGTTATCATCATGTGATCAAATGAACTCAATTTTCAGACAGGCTGTGACCTGATCAAATTTTGGACTGTAAAGCTACTTTTGGCTAGGGCGCAGGCTGCCTTGATCATTTTTTATTTGATCAAATAATTCTTCAGATAATTTCTTTCCACCTCCTTCAACTGTCTGCCCTTTAATGATCTGATTTTTTTAGATACTTTTCTATTCCATATCAACATGTTCTAAGTTCAGTTGCAAAGTTTCAAAATTTTTGATAGAATTTTTCTTCCCACCCTTCAACTCACCCCCATCCATGGGATGCTCACTTATCAAATTTATCACGGGATTTTCAAACATACAAAAGCTACACCTCAAGCATTGACCGACGATCCAGGATCTTTTTTTACAATGTTATATTTACGTTTTTCATGATTGTACAATACTTACTGTTGTATTCTTCTCATACGAATACATATATTCATACATAACCCACCCCCTTTGATAATAAGTTTTTTTCTTAATAATTTTCCATAATCAGTTTGAACATTTCCCCAGTTTATTTTCGACGTTTTAGAATTTTTGGTGATTTTTTTTTCTACCCCTTCCGATTCCACCCCCTTGAATGAATTATTTTTTTGAATAATTGTTTGAAGAATGTCTATAAATTGATCATCCATCGCCACATTTTCAGAATTTTGGCCAGCTTTTTTCAAATTTGAACCACTGTGCGCCAGGATCTCAGCATCACACGTCAACCCCAGGGAAGTCATTCCCAATTATTCTACTCACTAGAGCTAGAAGCCAAGCAGATTTGCCACAGGGTTGCGTTTGAATTGATTATCAATATTGCGGTGGCCTTATGCCCCAGTCTTGAGCTGGGAGGGTCGTCTGCTCTCTCAGACTAGCTTATAGGAGGCCTTATGCCCGTATTGTTTGCGTTTTGAAACAAAAAGATTCCCTTCCCGTACCATGTAGCGGGTGTTATTGTAAATTGTGTCCAAATCCATTATTTTCCGTGTGTAAAATACACGACTTATACAATGCACTTGTTTCGTTCACTTGTTACCACCTCACAGCTTGAGTGAATGCGGCTATTGCACGGAGCTGACTCACCCCGGTCCGCATGGATCAACCGTTGAATTTGATCTCGCAATAACGTCTCATTCAATTAGCGTTTTCCACACAACTGTTTTGACATTTCAAAAACGTTTCGAAAACATTGAAGTGGAAGCGTTTTATGAACGTTTAATATCTGGATGACAAAAACGTTGAAACGCGCGACATCCGGCCGTTCACTTCCAGTTATTTTTAAACGTTTCCGCCGATTGGTTTCCTAACTGTTTTAAACGTTTTATTAGCGATGTTTTGCTCACTGGGAAGGTGGATACTGACAGTGATTGGTCCATTTTCGTTACGCTTGCGTCTCCGTTCACGCTTCCGTCGACTATAACTTGGGCTTGTGTGTCGCCTTACCTTATGTCCCCAACATGCACGACAGGACAGTAACTTGAATGTCGTAACACATAATAAATAATGTGAAAATGTTCAAGAAATACCAATTCTTGATGAGATTTCTACTAGGTTTTGTGGCTGGGTGCATTTTTACTAATGTCTAGACCGTATTGAGCAGAAGATTTTGTAGATTGGATTTATTACAATTTTAGCTCACCTTGACATTTTGCGGGCTTTTGCGCTGGTGAAATTTAACAGTGGAATGCGTGGATCTGCCGAGAGACGAAGTAAATGAAATAATTCAATATGGAATTCAATAAATATGAATGAATACAGAATACAGAGTATCCTGGCAGCCTCCGGGTGTGCAGAGATAAGCGCGAATAAGCCTGGAATTTGTTGATCCGGCTGTCATACATTATGGCGTGCGGAAATTAGATGTGTGTGTGTTCTCGCGGGTTTTTCGAGAAACGGCGGAAATGCAAATGCGAGAGACGAGACGCCGGGCATAATCGCAATACGGCATACACCCAGCAACAGAGCCTGACATTTCAGGAGCGTCGAGGAGGAGAAAAAGGAGGCGTTCGGCAGATATCCAAGAAGGTTATCGCCCTTGTATATACCCGCGTCCTGCTGTAATAATAACGTCTTATTCCGAAACTCACCCCTGGATTAAGGGCTGATCCGACGCGAGGCTACAATTCCGCGTCTTAACCTTTACACAAGCGCTTCGAAATTGCTTCGAGTTGCCGCAGAAAAATCATTGACCTGCTCGGAATATCTAATCTTCCGGCAGCCACCCATCGGTGTGAAATTTATAGCGATCGTTTAAAAAGTATATCCACAGGTGATGATTATGCATATGGAACGGATTTCCTCTCTCTATTTTCGGGCGTCTAATGCGATTTGTTTGTACTACAACTGAAGTGCTTGTACGTCTTCAGTTTGTCACCGTTACAATGTTATGTGCCAATGCTGAAGCCGTAACAAAAAAAAAAAACTCCTCCACCGGGTGGTCTAGTGCATTACAAACCCAGAGAATGTACAAGTATAAGAAAAGTTTGCATTCCCAAATCCCTTTTATATCTTTATATTATGTAAAGTTCTGACAGTGCCGCGCGCGAGGATGGAACCCTGCTGAATGTATAGCCTTTCATATGTAAAAATATTATATACGGATGTTGCCGGTGTATACTGGAGGATAAAAGTGTATGTAAATTGTTAAAAAATTGAAATGCATTTTGTATTTTCATCGCGCGTGGATCTCAAAAGGAAAAGGAAGTAAAAATGTGGAAACACACACGAATGAAACTGCGAACATAAATTATTAAACGAGTAGTGCATATAGGAACAAGCATGCAATTTCTCCTAGTAGTTACAACAATGCACAATCCCTCTCACTGAGAATGTGACGAGTGATGTTTGTTTACAGTTTATGCACAAAATGTTTGTTTTCACTGATCTTGAATGATGGCCATTGATATGCAAGTCCCATGGTTTAGCATGATATGCATCGTATATACAAATAAATAGTGCACCCGCTCGCACACATGCGTCAAGTTTGAAATTAGTTGGATGTTTAAAATAACATATTTCAGCTAGGGGAATCCGAGGAAAATCCGATCATTTATCTCCGTCTCGTCGGGCCGCGTGTTGAGTTTTCAAGAAACTTACCGGTGCTGGTATCGCACTTCGAAAAAGTTCAGAAATCCACTCGGCATTTAGCAACTTCGCAAAGCTACGATAGGGTTTTTGTTCTTTTTCCTAGTTTAGTACGTCGACCAAAAACGAGCTCTGGCGCAGTCGCTAATTGTTTTCTTTTTTTTTTCATCATGCTATCCTCTCAAACGCGCTTATAATTTTCTATGATAAATCGAACACACGAACATGAAATACAATACCAGGTAAATATACCAGGTTTCGATGTTAGTTCGGCAAATATTGGGTCGATATTGTGTCTGTTTGCGGCTCAAATTTCAATCAATCGAGGCTTCAAAAGTGAATTTGCTTGTTTAACCTACTTGGGCGGAGGAGGACGCAAATAATGACAATGTACAGAGGCCCATCGACAGAGAAAAAATCGCGGCAGCTTTCGCTGACCCGGAGGGACCTCCGAAATTTGCATAAACACGCGCGTTTCGGTTTTGCTTCCAGTTTTATCCGTTTTTAGATATACGCATTCTTGTAATTTCTCTTATACGCGTGTCCCGCTAAATGAAATTCGCATCATAAAATCAGGAACTTGATGTTTTCCGTTCCAACATTTCGTTTAATCGGCTTTGACGATTGCAAGTCTTGGCTTGTTTCCCTGCTCATTTTTAGTGCTTTTTCCGCGGCTTTTTCCCCTCCAAAGGAAATTATGCTATCGTGTTCGGTTTGTCTGTTTGTCCGTCCGTCCGGATAAATTCTACGAAAATGAGTTCGATTAAAGCTTTGCAACTTTTCCCTTTTGCGTAGCTCATGTCCTGAAGGGTGTCCAATGGAAGGTTGAGTCATAGTGTACTTGGAATAGTAAAAAAATTATCTCTTGCTTGAAGAAAGTAGTTCTCGAATGGTTTTTTGCTATATGGTTAGCTCATCCCCACTTGTTCAACATGTAGAAAGCGTACATCCCTGTGACACGTAATACTTAGTATACAGGGTGAAAATTGAAAAATAAATCTTTGAATTTTTTTATTTCGATGAAACAATCCTCGAGAGAAACAGTTTCTCATTATTTAGCGACCATATAGTCTCCTATTGAACATTTGAAAAATGTATCCCTTCATAGTCGCTGGTATCCTACGTACAGGGTGAAATCTTTTTTTTTTCAATGTTTTTTATCTTCATCAAATCAATCCAGGTAATAGTATATTACATATCGAGACGGGAAATACATCATTACTGCTGAGGGCACAGAGAGCCCCAGGCTTTGCCTTGGGGCTTTGCCTGGAGGCTCTAGCCCGAAGCTGGAATGATGTATATTCTAAAGCTACCATTTCTTCACTTTCTCGGAAGGTCGGCAAGGTGTCACTTCCCGACCTCCTACTAGGTATGTAATGAATCAATTACCATAGTTGTTGTGAGTAAAAGCCAATTCCAGCTCTGTTACAAGCCTATAATCTCTCATTCAAGATATAAAAATGTCACATTCCTCAAACTCCCTAAACACAACCTACAGGGTGAAACATACTTTATTTAGTTTATTTTTTTCTGGATAAAATTAGTTAGGATATTAATCCTATCTGGTTTACTGGAAAGCTCAGAGTTTTCCGCAAGCCATATGAAACATTTGCATTTCTAATATCACTCTGACTTGATATACAGGATGAATTATTATGTTGCGTCAACTTTTGTTGTGTAAGGAGTTGCTAAGGAAATTGTCCTTAGCAACCCCTCGCACAACCAAAATCGCAAAAATGCTTGATGCTACAATAGCCAGTAGTTGCAGTGATTGCAGAAATGTAATTTTTTGATATGTTTCACCAAATACTTTAGGCTCTCCTTTGAAGTGGGTAAGATTATCATCCGAATTAATGTGACCCAGGAAAAAAATAAAAGAAAAAAGGGTGTTCCACCCCGTATGTCATGGTTCAGCAGTTAAAGGAATGTGACATTTTTATATCTTGAATGAGAGATTATCGGCTTGTAACAGAGCTGGAATTGGCTTTTGCTGAATAATGAGACGCTGTTTTTTTTTTCGAAAATTATTTCACCGGAATAAAAAAAATCAAAGATTTATTTTTCAATTTTCACCCTGTATACTAGGTATAACGCGTCACAGGGATGTATGCTTTTAACATGTTGAACAGGTGGAGATGAGCTAACCATATAGCAAAAAACCGTTTGAGAACTACTTTCTTCAAGCAACAATTCTAATCCAAATACCGGGTGGGCCATAAGAAACCGTGCTCGGAATTTTTCTTTCTAAAATTTTTATTCCGCCACCGATTTTATCGAACTTTTCAGCATTGGCTAGCTTATTGGTTTTGACTTTCTGGTAACTTCCAATATAAAGCAACAAGAACAAAAGAAGGCCTATTTTCAATTGTTTCTGCTATCTTGAATTTTGGTATGTCGGCAATTTTGAAATACAGAAATGATAGCCTATTCAATTGGCTATCCAATGCTGAAAAGTTCGATAAAGTCGGTGGAGAAATAAAAATTTCAGGGGGAAAAATTCAGAGCACGGTTTTTTATGGCCCACCCGGTATACTATCAGGTTAAAGTAAGTCTGTCTTTTTTGTCGTGTTCTGTCGTCAGTTTGGAACAATTCGAAAGGTAGAACCCGAGGTAGAACCCATTGGAGTAGGCTTTTTTTAAAATGTTGTACAGGTCTACAGGCGCTGCAATAGAAATGACGTTTTTATTTGTATACTGAAGTTTATTTCGAATTCGAGACTGGATTTGTATGTTTGAAAATTTGGCGATCTGAATACGATGACGTTCTTGAAATTCAGTGTCAATAATTAGAAGAGAAAAAAACGACTCCTGAAAGATACAATTTTAAAAAATTATCAAGCTCATATACTCACCAGGAATTTTTACGAAGTTTACAGCTACCGTGCTTCTCGTCTTTCTCAATTTAAAAGGCTAATTAATATGCAAGGTCTCATTAGATCATGTCAACAGAAAGCCCAGCCGAACTGTTTAGTCCAAATGGGCGCTTTTTATCAAGTTTTTGAAGAAAAATTCATTGTAGTTGAGGAAAAAAACGTTTCTCGATTATCCATTGTGTTGAATGCCTGGCAGCAGAGACTGCATGAAAAAAAACTGCAGTTTCATTCCATGTGTTCCCAAAAAACATCACTCCAGGCAACCATAGGCAACCAGTTATACATTAAAAGGGGTTTTTGCTTTCTTTTCGTAATGGACAGGGAGAGCGCCTCAAAACCTAGGTCATAAGGTACATGATTTTCACCCTTAGGTCTAATGTGCTGATGTGTAATTTGATATTAGTGTTTGAAATTTCTTTGTCGTACATGTCAGGCTTTAGGCTGATATAAGCTTGTCAATTTTCGAAAAACGGCCAAAATTTACGTCATAAGGTAGGTACATGAATGAAACCAACAAGCTTTTGTGTGGGAACATCCCCTTAGTCAGAAATCGAGCCAAAATACAACATTTTTGGGGGCTTTTGGTCCATAAGACAAGATTGAAATTTTCAAAAAGAACCAACATTTTGAGCAAAATTTACTTTCTCCTGGAGACTTTCCTTAGACGTAATTTTAAAAATAAAAAACGATTCTTGCATGATTTTTGATGTAGGTTTCGAATCTGTCCGCGAAAATTTTCAGTAGTACATTACTTACAGGGTGCAACATCGAAAATCGAAAAAAATTTCTCCAATCGTACACCCTGTATTTTAACATGGAATTCGATTGCGTTTTTCATCCTGATTGATTACAAATATATATTACACTTAATGGGTTAGTCAACAGAACACCTGTGAAAAAGTTGACGAGTTTTCGAGCGAATTTTAGTCCTTTTTTGAAAATTTCAAACTTTTCCATTCTGTACCTTATGACAGTTATGACGTTGATTTTTGACTCTTTTTTCGAAAATTGACGAGCTCATATCAGCCTAAAGCCCCCGGTCTGACATGTAAGATAAAGCAATTTTTAACAACCTCATCAACGCACATTAGACCTTTGGGGTTAAAATCATGGATATACCTTATGAAGTAAGTTTTGAGGCACCAGCTCCCTGTCCATAAAGCTACGAAGAAAATACACTTTTACCGCCAGTAATGCACAAAGACAACGCAACATGACTTCGCATAATTTAGCATGGAAACTGGCAGTTTTTTGTCATACCGAGTGATCATTCGAAAACTATCCATAGTGAAAATGTCGTCCAGCAAAAACGGGTCGATTTTTATATCGAGGGGGACATCTAAAACATACATTGGTGAATTTATATCTTTAGCCCCCTTGCCCCCACCCACCCCAACTTTGAAATTTCAAACGACACGATCTATTTTGCGATACATCAAATTAAACAGAATTGAATTCTCCTTCTGAAAAAATATTTATGAAATTTTCAACCCCACCTTCCTTCTTCCTAAAATTCTCTGAGTTCCCAATTTAATATTCTTGACCTCTCACTCCTTTTCAATGCAGTCAACGTCATCCTGCACAGCATCGAAAGAGAAAATTTTCTATGGAAAAAAATGCCACCCAAATTCACCCCTTCACTCCCCCCACCAAACCTTGAAAATCTTAAATAGCAACATCTACCTCGATATCTACTTTACTTTTTGATACATCAAATTAAAGGAAATTGAATTCTCTTCCTGGACAAAATTTTTTCGAAATTTTTAAAACCCCCCGTTTCCCTCTTAAAATACTCTAAATGTCCAATTTAATAGAGAAGGGGTTGGAAGTTGAAAAAAAAAGTTTTCAGAAAGAGAATTCAATTCTCTTTAATTTGATGCATCACAAAATAGGTGGTGTTTTGTTAAATTTCAAAGTTGAGGTGGGGGAGAGCAATGGAGTGAATTTGGGTGGCACTTTTTTCACCGAAAATTCTCTTCGATCCTGTTAAGGATGATGCTGACTGAACTGAAGAGAACTGAGAGGGGTCCAGAATATTAAATTAGAAACTCAAAGACTTTTAAGGAAGAAGGGGGTGGAGTTGAAAATTTTGTAAATGTTTTATCGAGTGCTTTATTCAGAAAGAGAATTTAATTCTCTTCAATTTGATGAAGGTACGTGGTGTCATTTGAAATTTCAAAGTTGGGGTGAGTGGGGGCGAGGGGGCTAAAGATAGAAATTTGTCAATGTATGTTTTAGATGCCCCCCTCAATATAAAAATCGACCTGTTTTTGCTTGAAGAGATATTCACTAGGAATCGGGACATACTACAGGTGGATAGTTTTCAAATGATCACCCAGTATATTTTCACTTATCAAATCGGTAAGTGCGTACTGGCAGGTCTCATCTGTTTCGAAGCCAGCTGAAACTCCTCGAATGGTCCTGGGCAAACCCCCCGAGTATAACATGCCTGTAACCGGCAGTACGGCAGTGTGTAAAGATAAATCGACAGTTCAGGTCAGTAAAAATTCTGTCATCGCAGCTGCTTTTTTGATATAAATGACACTGATGATCAAAAAACTTCCCTGACACAAAATTTGATAATTAATTTTCTGTCATCCGTACTCTCGACCGTACCTACTTGTAGTGCGGTCAACTGTGGTTGATGGTAATAATGTTTGCCAGCAATCCTGCTAACAAAGAAGTTGCCATTGAAAGGAGGCTTTTCATTATTGGTTGCCGCCTCAGCAACGAGTTGAACTGGCCCTTTGATTCTTGTTTTGATTGCACTGATTGACTAGCGATCGTGATTCTACCAAAAACGTCCGCTTCCGCTTACTTCGCTTGTAACCTTGGGCCATGTCCATGGACAGGTATCATCTGAGGGATCATTACTTCTTAGTCCAGTTCATGTACAGGTCCGGTCCACGACATTGCGCGTTCAAAAGAAACGAGGAAAGAACCCTCGAAAAAATCTGAGAAAAAAACAGTCCTGTGTATTTGACTCCTCGATTTTTTTTACGACTGCTTGGGACAGACTGACCTCAATTTCAAACCCCCCGCAGTTTTTTTTTATTGCTTCACACTCTGCAAGTTGAGCCATGTGCTTTTTTGGGCTGTGTATTGTATTGTGAAAGGACGAAGCGAGGGACGAAATCTCTTCTTTGTTGTAACATGCGGGTGCCTAACATGCCCTAAGCACAAGCGAGACCTTCCTTACAAAGCCAAAAGTCTACCAAAAAGCAAGTCATAAATTCAGTTTACTTACCACCACCACCACCACCTACGGGGTGTTCCCTAAAAATAGGGTACCTGCCATACCCATCAATTAAACCAAATCGCCTTTAAAATTACCCGAGGCGTAATCCAAACTGATCAAAATGGTTTTACTACCGCACGATCGACCGCACGACTGTTTGAATAATATTGTTACGAGCGGCGATCCCGTACGTATTGGTAAACACTAGATCTTTCAGGATTCTTCCATCCACGGCCGCAGTGTACAAATGCGTGGAGCTCTGGACATTTCTAGAGTGTGCGAGGAGGCATTGGAATGCATGGAGACTCCAACGTTCGATCAGGGCACATTTGTCCACTTTGGCGGAGGTGCAGATTCCAGAACACATGGAAAGCACTCGGAAGGTGTGTGTGATTATTCAGGAATGGTCTAGAAACCGCATATACCGGGCCGCTATGGAATTTGCTGGAAGTAGACAGAAAGTTCGGGAACGCTGTTCGGAGGCCTTATATAAGGCATCAGCCGGCAGCTCGCGGCAGTATTGAATTGGAATTCGAAGTGTTAACAAGTGCGAAACAAGCGAAGTACCTGCGACATCATTCCAAGTGATTTGTTGGCGTTATTTATTGTAGTAGTACGCAGAAATAAACAGTGTGTGTTTTAAAAGATCGTCTTAATTATATTCGAACCCGTACGCGAAATATCGTAACAATATGAACAATCATCACCAGTCTATGGGATCTGCAACAATTCCTGTTAAACATTTTCCTCGTCATTGTCTTTTGTCGATTTAGGGTGCACAAGTGCTGTCGCAACGAACACCCTGTATGCTATAACGGCTCGGGCCATGTGACAAGTTTATGGGGGTGGGTGAAAGATAACCAGCTCGACAAATCCCGCCAAGAATACACTAACAGGTACCTCAACACTAACACACAGAGCAGCAGGTACAAAGTCAAGAGAACTTCCCGAGAAACGAGACAGCGTGCGAATCCGGCCTAGCACCCAGGTATAAACAAGAAGTTAACTACGCACTCGGTAGTTGGCAGCCCCATTTAAAAACCACGAAAGCGTGAAATTACCGCCCATTATGATAATAATTAACAGACGCCCTTACAATGGTCCCGCAATCCTTCAAACCCTTCGCGATCCCTATATACCTGCAACTCGACCTGTAATTATACTATTTAGTTGATTCGGGAATTAATTTAAACTTTCAAACAGTAGCTGCTGCTGGCACCTGCAAGAAAGGAATTCGCCATGGAATTCGCTTCTTATTCTGAGATTCTCTAAAAGGTAAGTATGTATACTCATCTTACTAGATATAGTTCGAGTTTATGCCCATTCTGTATGGGGGTGTTGAGACTGTTAAGAAGTATCGTTAGAAGTAGGTAATGTGTAAATTTACTGCTTTTGCTATCTTTCGATAGATCATAACAATGCTCGCACTTCCGGAAGCCACCGGAAGTAATACCAACTTTTAATTCTCAAATAAAATAGAACATCCTGTATATTTTTCGATATTGCGATAGAGATTTTTATTCAAATTTTTATTGCAAGTGAGTAAGTTGTTATGGTTAACATTAAAAGTTATGGTTGAATAGGGGTGGGTGTCGTTTACCTTACTATTTTTTTGTTATGGCAAAAGAAAAGATGCAATCTTATAATGATCAAAATAGCAACGCAAAAAAAATTACTAGGGTGAGATAATAGGTAATATTTACTAACGTTTGAAATGCTGACAAATTGCAAATTTAAGAAAATAATTGATGGTAGAATAAATTAAGAATTAAACATTTATATGAGACGGTGCCTGAAGGGCTAAGAACTAACGTACTTCGGCCGAACTGCGTTTGACAAAATTTAACTTTACTTCACCTGATAAGTATACTTTGTATACAAAAAAAAAAAGGATATTTTATGTTCCGTTTTGTTACAGATTTTCAATAAACTTGGTTCACTCTTTTCAAGTTATTAGTATTTTGGTTTTTCATTTGGTACACGTGGTTTTGGATTCAAAAAAATGTACTCAGCCTAGGCTGGAACGTGGCTGGTAGGGTCGCGTCTTCCGGCTCCGCGTCGTTCTCTCACAGTAAAGATGCTTCCAAGCTGTCGGTGATTTTACTTTTCCGTGGCGGGTGTTGTTTGCCAAATCCACGAAGACTTGATTGATTTCACAGCAATCAGAAGGAAAGAAGAAGAGAAAAAAAAAACCCTAAAAGATAAATCTATTTGATCTACCTAGTTTTCCCAAATTCAGAGCTACCGTACCTTACACCGTAAGGGTTTCCTGTTCTGCCTTTGTTTCTTTCGCACACGGCGAATATCAATTAGCAACTAGCTCAAGTGCGATGGAAAACGATTCCTAAAATATTAAAATTGGTAATGAAAAATACGATTGACGGTTTAGTTTTTACCTCTCGTGGACTGCGACCTAGAATTAATCTTGATAAATAATATCGCCGGGTTGCTTGAGAAGCGCGTGAATTTGTTCGAAATTATTTTAGCTTGCGAAGCGACTTCTTTGGTGCGGCGTAGAGAAGTGATAAGAATTTTTATTTCTTATCAGTTTGGATTTTAAAACAAAAACTATGAAAAACGTTCACTATTAAAAGAAATGGACAAGGTATGTATACCGGGTGTACTGCTAACCTATTCAGACGTTACCACGTAACAAAGTACAATCGTGTTTTACTTTCCCGCGGCCCCCCACCAACATGGGAGGGAAAAGTATTGTAATCGTGCAGAAAAAATCGGTTGTGTCACCCCAAAACTTCCCCGACGAGTAGCAAGGAACGGATGAAAATTTTATTATGAGCCGTTCCTTCGGGTGGGAAGTGAAAATTTGATAAAGAGATTGAAAAACTGGGATATTTTCTCTGATGAGGACTTCATTCATTAGAGTCCAATCTCGATAAGCCAGGCCTTAAAGGTTACTCATTTTGAAGTGGAAATCTCTCGGAAAACTTGAAGAATTTAAAAATAAAATTACCTGAAAATGTTCAAGAACCACTTACCCTTTGTTTAAAAAAAGTTGGTATAAATCTGTTCACAAGCTAGAAAGTTGAAAATTTGCAGTTTTTTTTGCAAGGAACCAAATTATGTAGAAAGAAAGCGAGAAGAAAAGCGAGCGAAAAAATTCCGACGGTAATTTTTTCGAAATATAATTTGCACATTACGTGAATTTTGAAAAACTGCAGTGCAAACTTTGACATGATTGTGGTGAGCGGGTTAGCCCCAGGAAATATTAATTTAGGGTACGGGCATGCTGGGAATGGAAGTTGGAGAAAAGATTGGATTCATTTTTGGAGGATATACTTTTGAAATCGGATCCACGGTTTTCGAGTTTTCCGCTCCGGAGGAACTGCAGATTTTCCAACTTTTTATTCCGTGGACAGATTTCCACCATTTTTCTTTAAACAAGAGTCAACTGGTTCTTGAACGTCTTCCAACAATTTTTTTTTTCAATTTCCCGGGAATTTTCCGGTTGAAAATGTAAAACTGGCTTGGGTTTTCAAGACCAGACTTGAATTATGGGAGCTCAAAGTAAAACCTTAACTGGGGCCTTAACCTTGTCCCTGGATACTACAGTATGTTCACTTGTACCGTGATTCTAGTCGGCTGTGAGATTTTGTTTTCAAGTTTCCAAATCTGAAATATAGAAAATCCCTCGGAAAATCCTCAGAACTTTGCGGTTGGCTACTCTGGCGTCATTTGGCACAATAATTCACGAAGAGACACGAAGTCGTTCGGACCACTTTTAGAACACATTTTTTACGCATTTTCTCTGCAGATAGACGGAACTGGGGACGGAACATTTTTGGTGGACGTGATGTCTGGCCCTTTTTTTATTTTAATGGAAAATGTAGTAATTTTTCGACCTGTTTTTAATTTTCGCCAATGAACAAATAAATAAAAGCAGCTTTGACAGGTGTGAAAAATATTTCTAACTTCTCGAAGCCGGTTCAACTTTACGATCCTTCAAACTAAAAAAATACTAGTCCTTCGTCCAAAAAAGGGGTCCCATGGAATCATCAATCCTTTCACCTCTTCCAGTCTAAAAGACACGTCGAACCATGAACAACTAATGGCAAGACAAGGAACATCCCAGCAGGCCTGCTGTTGCAGCAATATTTACGTGTAAAAAGTTTATTAAACGGAATTTCAAAAAAACAAGCCGCTCAAAGTTGCGTATTGGACCGAAATTCATGTGAGTACCTTCAGTTTTGAATTAGCTTTCGTTTTGAATCTTGGCGGAACGAGTTGTTGTCGGCCTTGAATGGCCGCCGTCAAGATGACTTCGATTTCGAAGGCGGCCCCGTACGGTTCTGGTGTCTAAATGACGGTAATACAGCTCTGCACCCCTCTAGTCGCATTTCCACGTAGGACAAGGTCAGTTTTCCAAGATTTTAATATCAATTTGATAAGAAATATAACTTCACTTCTAGAGAAGTCAGTTTCACACCAGGTACAAAGGCGGCAAGCCTACAATGCTGAAGTAGAAAATTTGCCCAGCCAACTAGAGTCACAGTACAAGTAGTTAACCTACTATAGTCGGGAAAATTTTGGGGTGACCAATCGATTTTGTAGAAAACGTTCTACGATGAAGGGAAACGAATCTGTGGAGGTTTTAAAACTAAAAATGATCACAAAGTAGCCGTGATCAGTGATTAAAAATGGGCGTTCAACTTTTTTGAGATCCTTGTTTTTTCTGTCAATACTTGTCTGAGGCGATAGTTTTGACGTTTTAACGTTTTGACGTATGACAAACTCGAGGACAAACTTCAAACGTCAATGTTTTTTATTCATCACGGCACGGCCAACTCAGGCAGTATAACTCATCACGATGTTTTTATTGTTGTGATTATTATTTACCCGTAAGATGAGATCAGTTCTAAAAGTGACTTACCAATTTGATAACTGAATAAACATCGTCAACAAGATATACCAAGAGAAATATCTGCACTTCTGCACAGGGTGGAAACTTTAACCTGTTTAAATTCAGTAATTCAATAACCAAAAACACTGCAGCAAAAACCTTGGACATACCGATTTTTAAATTTAAATGCCACATTTTGTTGCCAATTACGTGACCTTGACAATTCCGGGGGTGGCGCAAGGGGCAGGAGGTCAATTTTTTTTTAATACAATAGAGAGGGTCGAAAAAAATGCAATTTTTATCTTCGTTGATTTCTCTATCTAACATAGAAAAACGATTGAAATCCTACCTCACAAAAAAAATGGCAGCATTTAAAAGTCAGTATCACGGTTCCTATCAAAAGCTGTCATTTTCTTCTCTTTTCGCCGACATTGGTGTGGTCAAGGTCAATAGGTCACGTTATAAGTGTGCTGAAAGCTAAGATGACTTAATAGTATGGGGCATAAGTCGTGCCGTGTGCAGCTTCGTGAAGATATATATAGAGTTATGTCTTAATCGATTCCTGGGAGATCAAGGACTATGAAAAATTATGGTGGAATCTTGACATTCACTGCAGGCAAATATGGTGGAGGCGCCAAAATGGGCTTCATCTGGTAATACAAAACTGACTGTAGCTCGTTTGTTTTTCAATGGATTTCAACATCTGACACGTCATTTTGTGAACAAAACAATTCTCTTCTTATTTCATACCTAAATTTACAAACGTCATTCCGTGGAACTGTCATAATTGTCTTTATAAGATATGCTGAACTCCGCCATTTTTTTTAAGGTTATCCGATATTTTTTAAACCTGGCAGTATCATAGATCTTGAGGTGCCCTTTCCGAATTTCTACTTCTCCACTTCGTATATTCGCCGTTTTGGCCGCCATATTGAAAATATGACGCACAAAAAACAGTTTTTTGTCAATATCTTGAATTCAACTGACTCAAGATTGAAACGTGTATATGAAAAGCCCATCCAAATCTCTACAATTTGACATATCAGTCATTTATGTGCGATTCACGGTTCTTGAGTTAGAGCTTTCAGAACTTCCGGAGGCATCAACTTTCGGCATTCAATCAGCATGTTACATTGATACCACCGTCATGTAGTAAGCAAATTAACCATGAATAGCCCTTGGCAATTACCCATAGATGACAAAAATTTAGAAAATCGATCATGGTGATGTTATTTGTGTAATTACAGGGTGAACTATGAAAGTAAACTAACTTTAGAAAAAAATAAAGGTAATACATATAGCATTTGAAGGATATCAGATACATTTGAAACTCATTATTATGATGAAATTTGGGGTCATCATTCAGAATATCCACTTTTCCACTTCGTATCTCTGCTGTTCTGGCCATAATTTTAAAAAGGCGTCCAAAAAAACATTTTCGGAAAATTTTTGGAAAATTAGTCATGAAATTTTAGGATTCATATCAAAAGTGAAGGTCTATTGAATTCCCTAAAATTTGACATCTGAATCACATATCTGCGACTCACGGTTCTCAAGCTATACCCTTTCAAAGTCAATTTTCCCTTAGAGTTCACCCTGTAGTTGCATAACAACCGTTACCATGATTGATTTTCTGGATATTAAAGGTCTGTGGTTGACAACTCATCATTATTTATGGTCAATTTGACTGCCACGTGGAGCTAAGATCAACTTGATATGCTGATTGGATGACAAAAGTTGATCCTGCAGGGAGTTCTAGAAGCCATAACCCAAGAACCGGAAGTAGCACGTACTTGAGTAAGGTGTCAAATTGTAGAAAATTGTATAAGCTTTCATTCGCATATTAACACTTCCACCTCACATTGACTGAAATGAAGATATTGACAAAAAAGACTGTTTTTTGGGCGCCATCTTTTCAATATGGCGGCCAAGACGGCTAATATACAAAGTGGAAAAGTAGAAATTTGGAAAGGCTACCTTGAGATCTATGATACTGCCAAGTTTCAAAAATATCAGATAACCTTTAAAAAACGGCGGAATTTAGCAAATCTTATAAAGACAATTTTGACAGTTTCCCGAAATGACGTTTGTAAATTTAGGTATGAAATAAGGAGAGAATTTTTTTGTCTACAAAATGACGTTCCAGATGTTGAAATCCGTTGAAAAACAAACAAGCAACAGCCAGTTTCTTGCTACCAGATGAAGCCCATTTTGGCGCCTCCACCATATTTGCAGCAGATGTCAATATTCCACCATAATTTTTCATGGTCCTTGATCGCCTAGGAGTCGATTAGGACATATCTCTATATATCTTCACGAAGTTGCACACGACCAGGCCTTTTTTGACCCTATGCCCCCAGACTAGGGATGGGCGATATCGTGATCCGCTCGGTGATCCGGGTATCAAAGTTTGACAAGAAAAAAATATCGATAATTATTGATATATCAAATATCGATAATTATCGAAGTATCAAACACTGATAATCATCAAAATATCAAAAATCAATAATTATCAAAGTATCAAAAATTGAGAATTATTAAAATATCAATTATCAATAAATATCAAAGTATCAAAAATTGATAATTATAAAAATATCAAGATGAAAATAAGAATATCAAGTGATAATATGAAAAAATATATCATCTATGTTCAATCTAGACTTACATGATGAGTGAAACTTACTTCTTTGGCGGTCTTTGGTCTTCATCTTTTATTTAATGATATTTTGATGTTATGATAACCATTGTCTATACTTTGATATATGTTAACATTGATCGATATTTGATAATTATCAACATTTGATATTTTGATAATTATCGATATTTGATATATCGATATGTTTTAAAAATGATATCATCAGTTGATATATCGATATATTGATAAATTTATTGATATATCAATAGCTTTGCCAATCCCTACCCCAGACTATAACAGCTGATACATGCTTCAGATTTCAAGAAAATGACACCTTTTAGATATGAACACTGACCTTTTGAACGCCGCCATCTCGGCCGCCATTTTTTTTTGTGAGGCAGGAGATAGGATTTCAATTATTTTTTTAGGTTAAATAGAACAAACGAAGTTAAAAATGACATTTTTTCGACCCCCATTGTATGTATTCGAAAAAATTGGGCTCCTACCCCTGGCGCCGCCCCTGGAATTGTCAAGGTCACGTAATTGGTATATCAAAATGTGGCATTTTAAATTTAAAAATCGACCCCTGCTCGAGGTCGATTTTTCGGTGAAATTTTTTTGGTTATCGAATTACTGAATTTGAACAGGTTAAAGTCTCCCCCCCTGTAATAACACACGGTTCGGCAAAATGTGAAATAGCGAAAAAAATTGTCCACCAAATCTAACACCGTAGCTTCATTCTTTATTATTTTCTGATCCAGAAAAACCCAATTTCAAAATAATTCATCGGTGAATTTGTCCTGTGGGCAATTAATTCCAAATTTCATTTATCCCAGTGGGTTTTCTCATGTTCATTTTTTGAGGCCCATCTGCAACGTTTAGTTAAAGTATAGTGATTGGTGCCAAATTGTTCCTTGAACCATGACGAACAAGTATCACTATGGTGGACATCTGAGATCCGCGACTGGGCAGCCGAAGGAGGGGAGGGGGCAGGAAACGTGCTGAAGAAGAAATAAAAAATGTTAACTCATGAACCAAAAGAGTTGGAATTATGAAATATCGCATACGAGCTCGCTATTTTACGCCATTGATAACGCAGCAAACCATTTTTGAAAATACTGAATCGTTCCAGAGAGATCTCATTAAAACTTTTTTTTTCTGAAAATTTTACTGTTGAAAACATACAAAAAACTACACAATAATATTTTTGGCAGCTAGAGGTGATGGAAATATATGCATATTGGTGAAAATCCCTTGGTCTTCTATTTCAGGAAATAAGACCCCACTATTCACCTACCTACGTGACTTTTTCGGTCATTTTTGGCCTCGTTTTTGGCCATTGGTCTCCCCGAAAAGCTTTGTTATGTCTATCAGGAATTCATTTTTGATGGATTTTTTTGTGGGAAATGAGCACACTTTAGTTCAAATAACTCCCAACAAATAACCTTTCAACTCGTATTTTATAGTTTTGGTAGGCGACTTCAAAAACTAATACATTTGATGATGAAAGCCGTCCGTTGCCGGTTCATAATGAGCCATCATGTGGCACTGGTCTTGTGCGGAACCACGTGAGATACCAAAATGACAATTTTTCTCGCCAAAGCAGCCACTAACCCGAGCACTAACCTAACTTGGGTGAATTGTACCTTTTTATCTTTCAAATTCATCAATAATTTGGTTTTTAATGATAGAAGAAGAATACTTCTATCGAGATTTTTCTGAAACGGTTCGATATTTTCGAAAACGGTTTGCTGCACCTTCATTGGCGTAAAATAGTGAGCATGTATGCCATATTTGATAATTCCACCCCTTTCGGTTCATGAGTTAAAAAAATGTTATCTCTTCTTCAGCACGTTCTCTGCACCCTCCCCCCACCGGCTGCGCAGTCGTGGGTCTCAGATGTCCACCATCGCGATTCTTGTTCATCATGGTCTAAGGAACAATTTGGCACCAACCACTATATTTTAACGTCAAGTGGCACATGGGCCTCAAATAATGAACATGAGAAAAACCTACTGAAATAAAAAAAATCGATTAAATTGTCCACAGGACAAATTCACCGATGAATTATTTTGAAATTGGGTTTTTCTGGATCAGAAAATAATAAAAAATGAAGCTACGGTGTTAGATTTGGTGGACAATTTTTTTCGCTATTTCACATTTTGCCGAACCGTGAACAAAGCATGGCATAAGAAATTTTGTTTTATTCGAAGCCCTCTTTTCGCCTAGAAGAATCTTCACCCAAAATTTGATTGGTTAAACCTGGGACACCTGTATTACAATACGTTTGTAGCCCATATTTTAAATTTAAGGTCGAAGTTTACGTAGATATACCGTATGCCTGTGTGGTGCGTAGGTACTCCTACACTGTTAAAACTCAACCGCACAGGTAAAAGCGCAACAAAAGGTATAATAAGGCATTCACACAATCACAAGGTGAGAAATGATGAGAGCGAGATGTGTGGAGGACGCCCAGCATCCCATTCAGCACGCTCTGCTCTCACAGAGAGGCCCAGGCATTCAAATCACCTCTTCGCCTCTTCCTCCTCCACCCGCCCGCCCCCACCGGCAAGGCATGCCTTCTTCTTGTACCTACGGGCGCATTCATCGTTTCGTAACGATATTACATTCCCTTCCCTTCGTTCCTTCTTCTTACAATCAATCTTACCTTCAATGCAAACGACGTGATCTCTGATCTGTTGGGCGACCAATCCGTCAGGTATGAGGTCAATCAGGTCGTAGATGGCATAGATCGAAGGATGGACACTCTCGAACCTCTGGATCTCCTGCCGAATGGCCAAGGAGTTGTTGAGGAACGGCTGCAGGTGCGCCCTTGAATTCATTATTTTGTTCTTCTTAATCCACAAGTGCTAACTGCTAACTAACGGCGCCGCATATCCCGACATAACCATGATGCAACAACAACAATAACAACAAAACACAATAACAACAAACAACAGAAACACTCTTTTTTTTTCTTGCAGGCAAGTAAATCCTCCGAGCTCTCAGGTGTGTGGGGTTACGTTTTTTCAGGTAAAACCGTGGAAAAACTCACGCACTGCTATCACGAATCGAGCGAACGACACCGGAATCGGCCAGAGGACGGCGGAAAGGCGTGGAAATTCGCCGAGAACGAGCACGTTATCCGGGAAATGTTACGGTTCGAACGACGGCAAAACATTTAAAAATGAAGAGGTTAGGAAAAGACGTCCGAACACTCCCACCACACGTTCTCCATTTGTGTTTTGGATCGGAGGCGACAATGCACGCGAGTGCTGGTTTCGGCAAGCTGCTGATGGTAACGGAAAAGGAATTCGAGAGCGAGCGGAGATGAAGAGCTCTGCTGCATCTAGTCGCATGGCTGGGAGCTGTCAAGTTACTCGACTCGACACGCGCCTCGAGGGCCCGTGCTTCAGCCGCTGAGACACAGATGGCGCAGGTTGAAGAATGCTCTTGAAATAAATTCACCGCGAACTTAGTCCAGTCAAAATATAGGCCAGGCGGTATGTCCATAAAATCACTACAATCTGGAAAAAATTCCGACCAAAGCTTTTATGGTGTCAAACTCTCCGTTAGGTCAATAGGTATCTACCTCTGAGTTTCCGCCCAAAAACGAGTTGTGCTGATTCCTCCACATTTGCGCAAAGGTAAAGGATGCCTTGAAGGTGCAAAAAAACCTGTTTAACCCTCTCACTTTTTTGTTATATTTGTTTCAATGCAAACTTACAACTCTTAACCCAGCGCTTGTGTGGTGGAAAATAGTTACGAGCATGGTGTGCGGGGTGAAAATCACCCACTTTTGTTGGACCACAAAAAAAGGTAATTATTGACGACCACTACTTCTCGACTTCAGCCACCAACTTTTCACGGTAGGTAGACACCATCACAACATCACGTTCGTCGACCGTAGTTTCCTGGGGAAACCACTATTTCCACTGTAAAATGCTCTTTCTTTCCATTACTTATCCACCAATGTCCTACGACGTAAGTACAGGCAAGAAGGAAGCGTCCTACATAGCTGTTTAAGTGGTTGCCTAACTCTTAGAAAATGCTACTCGAGAAGTAGTGGTCGTCAATAATTACCCAAAAAAATTTACAAAATGTTATTTCTCTTGGAATAGTGACCAAAATGATCTTTGATGTTCTATGAAGTTACCAAACCAGAATCGATTCTACAGTTTGGGGAGGTATCATATCATGCAAAAAATGAAAAGTTGATTTTCCGTCGTCCCATGGGTGATTTTCACCCCACCACAAAAATTCATGAAATTGAGGCAATAATGGCCTTATTTTTGATGTTTGGTCCACAACTGAACATTGTTTTGATGATAGGTTGATGCAAATATGTCTTCCGCAAGGGATCGACATATGAGCAAAAGCAAGCAGAGTTATGCTTGCGCTTTGGAGAGACCTTTTTCTAAATTTGCACGTGAACTGTGTGGTGGGGTCAAAATGACCCAAGTTGAACTTTATCGACTAATTTCTGTCGACGTATGCGCTGTGGTAACCGACTGGCAACTGAAAAGTGAAGAAAAGGTAGCCACTTGAAGGTACTGAGAAGCGGGGGTGTGAAGTTCGTGAACACACCGAAATATAACGACATGAAATTTTGCTTGGGTGCTTTTTACCCCATCACACGAGCGCCGGGTTAAGCGAATATTAGAGGTATTTGTTGTTATCTCTGTGCCAGCCTTATACTGTTGAAAAAAAGATTTCTTTGTGCGGGTCAGTTAAATCATATTTCATTGTTTTTACATACTAGCCCAGGCGCCAGGGAGCAAAAATCAGCTCAATAAGGAAATAATTGTTTCCTGGCTGGAAACTAGCTTAAAACGATCTGTGTGGCTTAGGTTTTGACATACTAATTTCCCTCCTTTCGGAAATGTCGGCGTCATGTCGCCATCATCAACAAGAAGTGCACCAGCGTGGTTTTTGCCGAATATCTTAATTTTAGGCCATCTGACAGCAAAAGTTGTAAGAAGTCATTTTGAAACCAATGAAATTCTCTACGGAATAGTTTTGAAATGACCCTTCTGCGACCTATGATTTTTGAGATAGAGCTTCTGGAAGCGAGAGGCATTGTCGTAAAAGCTCCATGGCCACTTGACTCGGAAAACTAAAATGTCGATGTGACAAAAAAAAATTCAAAATGAGATTTTTCGAGAATCCTTTATGCTATAGTTGCGGTGATGGTCTTAAACTTCTTCCCTTGAACCGTTGATTTAGTGGGGTCGGTACAGTATTATACGCTGCATTTTTGAGTAATGCAATGTCTTTTGGCACACAAGTTCTTAGCACCTGTTTGAATAATTTTGTCCATCGCCGCAAGCGAAATTTTAGTTCAGATCCTGTATACAGGGTGAAGAAGAAAAACAATTTAAAAAAATTGCATCTTTTGAACGGACAAAGGTAGAGTATTGCAGGGCATGTCATATGATGCGCAATTGGATGGTTGTTGGGGTACACCAAACCATTTTGATACATTATTAACCGTTTCCGAAATATTTGAAAAAAACTGAGATCTGTCAAAAAAAACATCATCTTAATTATATCGCTTATTTTTGAAAATATCGGAATGAAATTTTGTATTTGTTCTATAAAAGACGTCATAAATGAATAACAGCTGCAGTTATTTTCTAGGCCTACTATTTTCCTAAATAAGACAGTCGACTTTTTTGGAGGGAAGCCGCCATCTTGCTGTGTGAATATCAAGCTGATGACCGAAAAAATGACTGATAGTCATTGGGCTAGTATCATGCCATTATTCTATCATGTGAAAGATCACATTGGATGGACCATCATACCATTTTTGCTGGAAGGAACATGACGCACTGATTTTATCGGGTTCCTCAGAACTAGAGGACCTACTTCCAGCCATCGAGCCATTGCAAGTAATTGAACACCGCAATTATGACCCCTGATCATTTCTCAGGTTGCTCACCAAGATTCATAGCCATAAGTGCAGCGGTTCGGTTTTAGCAAGAAAAAAACAGAAAATTACGAGGTCTCTGGGTCAATTCTTAGGTCATTGGAAATAGATCCTCCACGGAATGTTGATAAATTTATGCTAAATTATTAGAAAAAAGTGCATTCTATAGCATAGGTTTGAAGAAACGGCTGAAAATTGTTCGAAACGTTTTTTTTTGTCTTGTTAAGCGTTAAATTATGGATCTTTTTGACGATTTTCATACCTCCAGCCTATTTAGATGATGGGATGAAATTCTTCAATTTCTTATCACCCCGTGATGACATCTGCATAGATCGCCATCATGCCATCATTTCTCAAAGCTGAAGGAGGAATCTGAATAGAATATATTCCAAAATACATTGCGGCATCAAAAATTATAAGGTTCTCTCCATTATTAGTGTTGCCCTACCGGATAAATTGTTCGCTTCCTACCAACTGCAAAATAGTCTTTCATGTTCGTCCTACATCACATGCGTACATCCTGTGCCAGTTTTTTCAAACCTATACTGAAGAATGCACTTTTTTCTAATAATTCAGCATAAATTTATCAAAATTCCATGGAGGATCTTTTTCCAATGACCTAAGAAATGACCCAGAGACCTCGTGATTTTCTGTTTTTTTCATGAAAAATCGACACTATTTTATTTGAATAGTTGCTTAAACCGAACCGCTGAACTTATGGCTATGAATCTTGGTAGACAACCTGAAGAATGATCAAGGGTCATAATCACGGTGTTCAATTACTTGCAATGGCTCGACGGCTAGCAGTAGATCCTCTAGTTCTGAGGAATCCGATAAAATTCGTGCATCATCTTTCTTTCAGCAAAAATGGTATAATGGTCCATCCAAGGTGATATCTCACATGATGGAGTAACGGCATGATACTAGTCTAATGACTATCAGTCATTTTTTCGGTCATCAGCTTGATATTCACAAAATAAGATGGCCGCTCCCCTCCAAAAAAAGTGACTGTCTTATTTAGGAAAATAGTAGGCCTAGAAAATAACTGCAGCTGTTATTTATTTATGACGTCTTTTATAAGGCAAATACCAAATTTCATCCCGATATCTTCAAAAATAAGCGATATAATGAAGATAATGTTTTTTTTGACAGATCTCAGTTGTTTCATAATATCTCGAAAACGGTAATTGATGTTTCAAAATGGTTTGGTGTACCTCAACAACCATCAAATTGCGCATCATATGACATGCCCTGCAATACTCTACCTTTGTCCGTTCAAAAGATGCAATTTTTTCAAATTGTTTTTTTTCTCCACCCTGTATACAGGATCTGAACTTAAATTTTGCTTGCGGCGATGGACAGAATTGTTCAGACAGGTTCTAAGGACATGTGTGCCAAAGGGCATCGCATTACTCAAAAATGCAGTAAACGGGACTTTTTCCGAACGTGCCGACTCCACTAATTACGAATATAGAAAATTCAAATACGTCACATTGTACATATACAGGGTGTACTGAGAGAATCAAATCAGATCAGAGAAATTTTACATATTTCTTTGATTTAGCCTATATGCGACACTCTAAGCACCTAACACGAGTCCAATATCAATATGGATTTGCTCTATAAGCTTCACTTAATACACTAAATGAGTGGTCAGGTCACAGCTTTACTCTAAAATGTTTTGAAGGCCCTCTGAAATCATCAAAATATTAAAAATTTACAGTACCAAGGAATGTATACAGGGTGGTGAAAATTTCGATGCTCACCATTGGTATCTTGGAAACGGTAAGAGATACGAGGTCGGTTAAATTAGAAAAAAGTTGCGCATTTTTGTGGTGATTGACAATCTGAAAAGAAACTTCGAATATTTTGATTGGTTTACGATTTATCACGAAAAAACTGAAAATTTTGATTTCAGAAATTATTTTTTATCTTTCCAACCATTCAAGCTATTTCAATCAAACTTGGTAGTTTTATGTTTTTAATCACTCCGAGTCGATCAACGTTGACAGAAATTTCTCAGGCCTTCTAGATGTCAAATTATGATAGTCAACTTTTGTTTTTCTTATGGCCGCCATATTGGATTTTTGCAAAAATAGATGGAGAAAAAAATTAGCTTTCCGAATTAGTAACCAACATGTTCTTTTTATGACATTTTAAGCGTCAAATTTTGGAATTTTCGTAAATTATTGACAAAATCGGGAATGCCTTGAAAAACAATTGAAATATTATCAACAGCAACAACAAAAAAGTGACAGATGGTGTGCAATTGACGTATCTAACTTCTTGATCGTGTTTTGTGCTTGTTTGTACCGGTAGTTCATAAATTGAATGGGTCAAGGGTGTCTGTGAGTTCAAAAACGTCTGTCGGAACTAGCATCATAGTTCTTATTAAAGTTTGACAAATTTATTAGAAAGGTAGTAAGGATTACCCTAGTTTCGACAGACGTTTTCGAATTCACAGGACCCTTGACTCATTTAATTTATGAGCTCTCGGTACAAACAAGCACAAAACACGATTAAGAAGTTACGGCTCGATACCAAGTTGGGGCTGAGAGTGCTGAGACCGCCGTAAGTGGCGTTACCATAGCAACGGCGGATACCAACCAATCAGACCGCGCTGTATTTGGCGAGTTACGCCGTCCCAAACTTCGCGCCTGCAACTTGGTATCGAGCCCTTAGATACGTCAATCCACGTTTCCCATGAGAACATCACGCATACCTGTGTGGGTACAACTGGCGGTCTGTAGTAGCCGAATGAACTAGCGGGAACCTGCGCTCACAGGTATGCGCGCAAGTAATTTCTCGCATGGGAAAGGTGGATTGAACACAATCTGTCTTTTTTCTGTTGTTGCTATTGATAATATTTCAATTGTTTTTCAAAGCATTCCCGATTTTGTCAATAATTTACGGAAACTTCAAAATTTGACGCTAAAAATGTCTATCTATTAGTGCAAAAATCCAATATGGCGTCCATAAGAAAAACAAAAGTTGACTATCATAATTTGACATCTAGAAGACCTGGAAAATTTCTGCCAACGTTGATCGACTCGGAGTAATCAAAAACATAGAACTACCAAGTTTGATTGAAATAGCTTGAATGGTTGGAAAGATAAAAAATAATTTCTGTGATCAAAATTTTCAGTTTTTTCGTGATAAATCGTAAACCAATCAAAATATTCAAAGTTTCTTTTCAGATTCTTAATCGCCACAAAAATGCGCAACTTTTTTCTAATTTAACCGACCTCGTATCTCTTACCGTTTCCAAGATACCAATGGTGAGCATCGAAATTTTCACCACCCTGTATAACAGTATATTATATACCAAGGCACCAAAGTGAATTTTTAATTTGAGGATTTGGACCCAAAGGGCCCTTGAGCAATAAATTTCACCCAAGGGATCAAAAATTCACTTTGGTTCCTTGGTATATAATATACTGTTACATACATTTCTTGCTTGTGTAAATTTTGATGATTTCAGAGGGCCTTCAAAACATTTTACAGGAAGGCTGTGAGCTGACCACTTCTTAAGTGTATCAAGTGAAGCTTACAGAGCAATGCATATTGATATTGGACTCGTGATAAGTGCTTAGAGTTTCGCATAGGCTAAATCGAAGAAATATGTCAAATTTCTCTGTTTTTATTTGATTCTTGTAGTACACCCTGTATATGTACAATGTGACGTTTTTGACTTTTCAATATTCGTAATCTACGGTTCAAGAGGAAGAGTTTAAGACCATCATTGCAACTATAGCATAAAGAATTCTTGAGTAATCTCATTTTGATTTTTTTTTGTCACATCGACATTTTAGTTTTTCGAGTCAAGTGGCCATGGAACTTTCACGACAATGACTTTCGCTTCCAGAAGCTCTATCTCAAAGACTATAGGTCGCAGAAAATTGATTAAAAAACCAAACTGTAGGGAATTCCATAGGCTTCAAAATGACTCCTTACATCTTTTGCTGTCAGATGACCCAAAATTAAGATATTCGGCAAAAACCACGCTGGTGCACTTCTTGTTGATGATGGCGACATGACGCCGACATTTCCGAAAGGGGGGAAACTAGTATGTCAAAACCTAAGCTACACAGATCATTTCAAGATAGTTTCCAGCCAGGAAACAATTATTTCTTATTGTTTTCCCTGGCGCCTGGGCTATACAATAAAACGACAAGGCAACATGTATTTTTCTTGTTTTCTAATAACTCGTTTCCATTGAACTTATTTATTGCGTCAAAATTTGAATAACAGCGTTTTTGAAGATGTTGCCCGCTAAGAAATGAATAATAAATAAACCGTAAACCGTAAATAACACCCTTCGCGAAAATTTTATGAGGAATGAAAAGCTTGAACTGTTTTCTATCGAAATTATGTCTGGCTTGACCGTGGGACAATTTTGAAAGTCTAGAAAATTTATTTCTTTTCAAGCAGTTTTATTTCACCCGCGCGTGGCGCGCCTACTTGACATAATATGTGCCAGACTGATGCGATGGTGTATATGCCAGACTTACATGGGCTTAGAAATGAACTTCTTTACAGCTTTTAAACTCGACCATTGCTTAAGAAATTTTGTACATCGATTCATGAAGGCCAAACGGATACTTTTTACTTCGATGTCAGCAAAAGAATAATTTCGGGGAGGTCTTAGGGCCGTGTATATCGGTGAACCATTCGCGATGTGGCATTTTGAGTTGGAAAGTAGTCTAACCAAAGCTTTTTATTAATTTTGAAGTTGAAGTTGGGCAGTAAAAAACAGCACATGAGTTTTCGTCGTCTTGCCATCTGAGCCCATCCTCTTACAGTGGCATTACGGTGTCAAAGAAAGAGCTTTTGATCGATAATAATGATTCCGTCGATTTTTTTTGTCAAAATAATACAAGTGATTTTTTTGCGGTTTTAAACATTTTATTTTCATTTTGCTAGACCGATCTCTTCTCCAGTTTCTGAATTGTCTGTTTCTTCCTCAACTATCATACACTTTGTGCATGATACACCAGTTGTCGGCAGATGCCACAGATCGTCGAGCAGTACAATTCAGCTTTCCGGCAGCTGCAAGTCTCATTACAGCCCTTGGTATACATTTACAGGAAACCATCTGGAGGAGTTCTTGTGGAGCGGCATTCTCTAGGGTGGTGCGTATCGGTATCAAACCCCCGCTGGATTTTCTTTCCCAACTCAGTTTTTCAGATCGATAATGCTTTTTTTTTGTACTATTGCTGAACCCAATGGTGTATTCATCGATCTGGAGAACTGGGGCTGGAAAAGAAAATTCAGCAGCGGTCTGATACCGATACTCACCCTAGAGAATGACGCTTCCCAAAAACTCCTCCAGATCGTTTCCTGCAAATGTTCCGAGGGTTGTAACAAAGCCTGGAGCTGCTGGAAAGCTGGATTGCACTGCTCAACGATCTGTGGCAACTGTCAAGATGTATCATGCACAAATTGTGTTACAGTTGAGGAAGAAACAAACAATTTAGAACAATTTTAGAAACTGATGAAGAGATCGGTCTGGCAGAATGAGAATGAAATGTTTAAAACCGTAAAAAATAACTGATATTATTTTGACCAAAAAAATTTGCGGGATTATTATCGAACAAAAGCTCTTTCTTTGGCACCGTAATGCCACTGTAAGAGAATGGGCACAGATGGCAAGACGACGAAAACTCATGTGCTGCTTTTACTGCCCGAATACAAGTTCAATATTAATAAAAGGCTTTGGTTAGACTACTATCCAACTCAAAATGCCACATCGCGAATGGTTCACCGATATACACGGCCCTCAGACCTCCCCGAGCTTATTCTCTTGATGACATCGAAGTACAAAATATTCGTTTGGCCTTCATAAATCAATGTGCTAAGTTTTATAAACAGTGGTCGAGTTTTAAAGCTGGAAGGAAGTACATTTCTAAGCCCATGTAATCAGTCCGGCATATACACCCGGTTTATGTCAAGTAGGCGCGCCGCGCGCGGGTGAGATGGAACTGTTCGAAAAGGAATCAATTTTCTAGACTTCCAAAAGCGTCCCGCGGTTGAGCCAGATATAAAATCGTTATAAAACAGTCCAAGCTTTTCATTCCTCATAAAATTTTCGCGAACGGTGTTTGGTAAAATTGAAAAAACTGCTGATGAACAGGCTGGTAAAAATTATTCACTTCTTGGCGGGTAACATCTCCAAAAACGCTGTTATTGAAATTTTGACGCAAAAAATAAGTTCAATTGATACGAATTATTAGAAAACAACAAAAATATATGTTGCCTCATCTTTTTCTTGTATCGAAAAACAATGAAATATGATTTAACTGACCCGTACAAAGAAATCTATTTTTTCTACCACGTGGCTGGCACAGAGATAACGACAAATGCTTCCAATATTTGCGTAAGAGTTGTAAGCTTGCATTGAGACAAATATAACAAAAAAGTAGGGGGGGTTTAACAGGTCTTTTTGCATCTTCAAGGCATCCTTTACCTTTGCGCAGATGTGGAGGAATCAGCACAACTCGTTTTTGGGCGGAAACTCAAGGGTGGATACCTACTGACCTAACGAAGAGTTTGACACCATAAAAGCTTTGGTCGAAATTTTTTCTATCCAGAATGACCTACCGCCTGGCCTAATAGGTTTTAACCGGAAATAAATTCGGAAATTTGGTGGATCGATGCAGAATTTAACGTGGAATAACATACTGAAATCCCCGAAAATTCCAAGGGTTCATTCCTTAACAGAAATTTACCATTCAGGTCTTTTTGGAAAGCTACGATAAGTACTTTGGTTTGAGCCTTTTCAGCAGACATTTTCGATATCCAATAATTACTTTTTCAAAACTTGAATTTTTTTGGATTTTGAAAATATCTATAGGCTCAAACGAGGTCTCAAACCAAAGTAGGTACCCTGTTGTAAATGTCCCATAGAGAATATTTGAAAAGTGTACAGGGCCCAACAGGGCATGTGCATGCGACAAATACACATATAGAACCCTGTAGGGCCCTGTAGATATTTCAAATAATTGTTCCCATACAAACACCATACGGCGTATATAAAGCCCCGATTAGTTCTACCGGGCTCTACAGTGGGCTATCCAAAAGTTGGTGCTGACCCCCACAAGGCCCTTGTCCGTTACGCCACTGCTTTAGACATTGACAGGTGACAGCGCGCATTCGCGCCAATGGAATTGACATAATCTTTTGACATTACGAAATAAAAAATGTAACGTTCATGTGCATAAAATATCGTTTTTTAAGTTTTTACAAAATAAAACGCTGTTTAAGTTCAAACGTGTTAAATATCATCATCATCATCGTCATCGCTTCTATCAACCCATTCAAAATCACCATCGAAACTGTCAACTCTCCACTGAGCCATCGACCATTTTGGTCCCATCGAGCCACATCTCCACAACAGTGGGCCCCAGGGTACCGACCAGTCTTGCGGCGCTGACGAGCACCTGGAGTTGTATCACAGCTTCTTCAGGACCCGGAGGTTCCACAGACGTTCAGAAGCTCACATCGGCTCAACATTTCACACGGTCCGAGGCACAAACCGGAGACACAAAAAGCTTTTTTAACTTCATCCAGTCGGTGAGGTCTTTCCTTTTAGTACTAGCTTAAGTTCATAAGCATGCCTTCCAAAAAGGAAACAATTCAAGCTCGGGACTTTTCTGCTACCAGAATAACCGAAATATTTGAACGAGGCAACACGGTTACCGGTGATGCCGAAAAATCAATGTTCAAAGTTGCATTTCGCAGTCTTGAGGCGTTGTATGAGGAATTCAAGGCCCTCCATACTCAAGTTGCCGCTTTCACGACCGGTGCTGAAGAAACCGCCCAGTTGGAAGTTCTTCGGAAAAGAATTGATAATGAATATTTGTTAACGATAATAAAGTATGAAAACCTTTTCCCACCCGAACAAGTCGCGAACGTAGGCAACACAACTAACACATCGACATTGACGGTTGCCAGTAACATGCCGTCAGCTCAATCGCAAGCGAGGCTTCCAAAAATTTCTTTACGCAATTTTAGCGGTAACATCTCCGATTGGCAGTCATTCTTAGACCTGTACAACAGTTTGATTCACAACACCAGTCTACCAGATATTGAAAAATTCCAGTATCTGTCGTTATCGCTAGAAAAAGAGCCGTTGCAAATCATCAAATCAATACCGTTCACAGCGAATAATTATCAACTAGCATACGACACTCTTCTTAATCGTTACGCCAACCCCAGGGTGCAATCTACGCATCACTTGCATTTATTGAAAGGTTTCAAGCCACTCGCTGCAGAGAACGTCAAGGATCTGCGGAAATTAATCAACACTTTCGAGGAAAACTTGGCTGTTCTGCGAATGTTGAATCATAACGTGGACGAGTGGGATTTTCTTGTCATGGACATGCTCCTAGAAAAGTTAGATTCGGTCACTCGAAAACGATTCGAGTTGGAACACGGTTCGTCGGCGATACCAACTTACAAATCATTAATCGACTTCGTAAAGGAGCACTGCCAAGCCCTGGAGACCCTGGCATCTGCATCAAACAATCCGAATCAATCTTCAACGAACTTAACCCCAAAATTCAAGAAGTTTTCGCACTTTGCATCAAATCAGCTTTGCCACTTCTGTAAGGGTGACATGCATCTTCCGTTCCATTGCACGGAATTCATGAAGAAAACACCAAATGAGCGTTTTTCGATATCAAGGGATCTCAAGCTGTGCATAAACTGCTTGAGCGCAAGCCATTCGGTCAAAGAATGCAAATCAAAGAGTTCTTGCAAAACTTGCAATGCTCGACATCATACTTTGTTACATTTTCATCAAAATACAGTCCACTCCAACAACAATCAGTCTAATCAAAATCAGCCCGATCACAATCACTCCAGCAACAACAATCAATCCAATCAGCTCAGCAATAACAATCAGTCCAGCAACAATCAGCCCAAAAATAACATATCCCAAAGTTTGGGAAGTCTCAGCTCAAACTCCATGACACTTCTTTCTACCGCTCTTGTTGACATCAAAGGCAGTGATGGTAAATTTCATCGATGCAGAGCGCTGATAGATTCCGGCAGCGAAAGCAACTTCATTCGGCGAAGTTTGTGCGAGAAACTGAAATTACCTACAACGAAAATTGAGTTTGAAGTCTCTGGCGTTGGTAAAAACATTTTCAAAATTCATGAGAGGGTGAAAATCGATGTGTCGTCAAACGTAACGAGATTCAAAACATCTTTGGACTGCTTTGTTATGACAAGCATTACAGGAAACATTCCTCAACATTCATTCTTAATTGAAGACCTGAACATTCCGAGTGGATTGACCTTGGCAGATCCCACGTTTCATGAATCTGGTCAGGTTGATCTGCTTATAGGAGCATGCATTTTCTACGAACTTCTATCAATTGGTCAAGTTAAATTGGGACATCATCAACCAATACTGCACAACACGAAACTAGGCTGGATCGTGTCTGGTCCCATTACTGCTCCACAATCGAATCAACAAGTCTCCAACTGTTTCTTCACGTCGAACTCAATCATCCAAGAACAACTCGAGCGGTTTTGGCGTCTGGAAGAATTTCCTGTACAAGCTTGCCTATCTAACGAAGAGCTGGAGTGCGAGAAGCATTTCAGTGAAAACTTCTCACGTGACGAATCTGGACGCTTCACTGTCAAGCTACCCGTTCGGAACAATCTTCCAGATTTGGGCGAGTCTGAAGAAGGGGCTGTCAAACGATTTCTTGCGGTTGAGCGTAAGTTGCAAAACAACTCTGAGCTATATGGAGACTACGTGAATTTCATGAGCGAATATGAATCATTGGGGCATATGAGCAAAGTTGACCGTGAGAAAGATTCACACAACGAAATCTTCTATCTTCCACATCACAGTGTGATCAAGAAGTCAAGCACCACAACTAAAACGCGTGTTGTCTTCGATGCGTCAGCAAAAACGTCAACGGGCTTGTCGCTCAACGATGTACTGAAGGTAGGACCGACGGTGCAGTCGGATTTGTTTTCGATAATCGTCAGGTTCAGAAAGCATTGCGTTGCGATGGCATCCGACATAGAGAAGATGTACCGTCAAGTAGATGTGCACCCCAGTCAACGTGATTTGCAGCGCATAGTTTGGCGATCAGATCCTCACGATCAGCTGAATCATTACAAGTTGAACACACTGACGTATGGAACTGCTCCCGCTTCCTTTCTATCAACTCGATGTTTGTTGCAAGTGGCAAACGAAAATCAAGAATCATTTCCCTTGGCCAGTCAATCAATACGACAGGATTTCTATGTGGATGACTACATTTCGGGATGTGACAATCTCCAAGACGCAATCAAACTTCGGCAAGAAGTCGAATCAGTACTAGCTAGCGCTGGATTCAAGTTAAGAAAATGGGTGTCAAATGATTCGCGGCTTTTGGAGGGAGTCCCACGTGGTGATTCATTTCAATACATTTTGACGGATGATGGCAACGTTAAAACCTTGGGTGTCTCTTGGGACTTGGACAAAGATGATTTCTTTTACTCAACAAATACAAGTGACAAGCCCTGTTCCAAGGTCACAAAACGTACCATACTATCGCTCATTGCACAAGTGTTCGATCCATTGGGTTTGGTCGGACCAGTGATACTCAGGGCGAAGTTAATCATCCAGAAACTGTGGCAACTTAAACTTGACTGGGACGATCCCATACCCGAAGACCTCTTGTCCACGTGGATGCAACTCTACAATCAGTTCTTTGCGATCAATTTGATCAGAGTTCCTAGAAGAATTTTGATAAAGGATCCAGTTGACGTTCAAGTTCATGCGTTCAGTGACGCATCGGAACTTGCTTATGGTACTTCCATATATTTGCGTTCACAAGACGACCAGGGAGCTTGCCTGGTGAGATTGATCTGCTCCAAGTCAAGAGTCGCACCACTCAAGACTGTATCGTTACCTCGACTAGAGCTCTGCGGAGCACACCTCATGGCGCAGTTCGTTGACAAGGTCTTAAGAGCCTTAGATCTCAAGGTCTCCGGCGTTCATTACTGGTGCGACTCAACCATAACGTTGCATTGGATAGCTCGAGAAGCTAGCTGCTGGAAGACCTTCGTATCGCACCGTGTATCGAAAATTCAAGCATTGACCAAGGATGGACACTGGCACCACGTTTCATCAGCTGACAATCCAGCCGACATAATCTCACGCGGGACAGATCCTGGTCAGCTGGCACATTCATCTCTATGGTGGAATGGCCCATCCTGGCTTTCAAGAAAGAAAAATAATTGGCCTGAATTCGAGGCACCTGTGGTGGTGACGGATGTTCCTGAAGCGAAAACAGTGAGTCTCGTGAGCGCTTCTTCGGAGTCGGACACCATTTTCCATCGCTTTTCAACGTTCTCTAGACTCCAACGAGTCACTGCGTATTGCTTCCGTTTCGGAAGCAACTTGAAGAATCACAACAAGACCACGGGCCCTTTGACTGTCAAAGAACTAAGAGCAGCTACGTTAGCACTTCTGAAACTTTGCCAATCTCAAGCCTTCGGACCCGAAAAACAAGCTCTATCAAAATCAAAGAAGTTACGCGGTAGTCTGCATACGTTGAATCCTATGTTAGACGAAAATCAGCTGATCCGTGTAGGCGGCAGACTGCGTAAGTCCCAGCTGCCGTTCGAAAGCAAGCATCCGATCATTTTACCAGCTAAACATCCACTCACCAATCTCCTAATAATGCATGAACATCACAAGAACCTTCATGCTGGGCCGCAGGCCATTTTGTCAAGCATTCGCCAGAACTATTGGCCGATGAACGGAAGACAAACAGTGCGGAGTGTTTTGAGAAAATGCGTTACCTGCTTCAAAGCAAACCCGACAAGGTATATGCCGCCCATGGGAGAGCTCCCGGCTTCAAGAATCACTCCCAGCAGGGCTTTTTCAAACTGTGGTGTCGATTTCGCAGGACCGCTCCTGGTGAAGGACGGCAAAGTCCGCAACAGAACAGTCATAAAAACATATGCATGTATCTTCGTTTGCTTTGCGACTAAAGCAGTCCACATTGAATTGGTTAGCGACTTGAGCTCCGACGCGTTCCTCAATTGTTTGAAGCGATTCGTATCACGGCGTGGTTTATGTACACACATATATTCGGACAACGCTACCAATTTTGTAGGAGCCGACAATCATCTCAAGCGAATCGCCGAACTAGCGCGAACCGAAGCCGTACAAGACTATGCCGCCATGAACAGCATCCAGTGGCATTTTATACCCGCAAGATCGCCTCACTTCGGGGGGTTGTGGGAAGCAGCGGTTAAGTCCGCAAAATTTCACCTTAAACGAATATCTAATAACTTAACTTTGACCTTCGAAGAAATGTACACATTTTTAAGTCAAATCGAGGCCGTAATGAATTCGCGGCCTCTATTTCAAATTTCAGATCATCCGAATGATTTGGAGCCGCTCACGCCTGGGCATTTCCTCATCGGGGGTCCTTTGACGGCTGTGCCTCAGGAATATCCGCCCGCTGATGTTCCGTCAAATCGACTAGCCCGATACGCCCACTTACAGCGTATGACGCAACATTTCTGGGCCCGCTGGTCCGCTGATTATTTGCATCACCTTCAGCAGAGCCGCTGTAGCAAGGGCGCTGCAATTCCGGACATCCGCCCGGGCTCCCTTGTTGTGTTACGGGAGGACACTCCGCCCCTGTGTTGGCCCATGGGAAGGATCATCTCGGTGCATCCTGGCCAAGATGGCGTCGTGAGGGTGGTTAGCGTAAAGACCCGCAGTGGAATTGTGAAACGTGCAGTGGCGAAGATTTGCATGTTACCAATTTGAAAGTGCAGCCTTTCAAGGGCGGCGGTATGTCCGTTACGCCACTGCTTTAGACATTGACAGGTGACAGCGCGCATTCGCGCCAATGGAATTGACATAATCTTTTGACATTACGAAATAAAAAATGTAACGTTCATGTGCATAAAATATCGTTTTTTAAGTTTTTACAAAATAAAACGCTGTTTAAGTTCAAACGTGTTAAATATCATCATCATCATCGTCATCGCTTCTATCAACCCATTCAAAATCACCATCGAAACTGTCAACTCTCCACTGAGCCATCGACCAGCCCTGTACACTCACTACGGGTCTGTATGGTAAATATATACCAAATCCGCTGATGCCCATAGAAACCTTTACACTTCCTATGGAGCTTAATGGTAGAAAATCAACATAGGACCCTATAAAATTTTTATAGGTGAGGGACCCGATCAAAAATATTCCCCCACCCGGTCAGTTTGAAAAAACCGTTACGAATCCTCGCTGCATTATAGATATCAACCAGTCAATTGACTGCGGTCAAATACCTCGCTCGGTCAATTGACTAAATTTTTCTTCTAATATTATGATAATATCGGATTTATTCAGAGTTAAAATATACTGACGGACAAAATTAGCGTTACACTTTTTTAAAATATTGGCGAAGACGAACCCGTCAACAGATTTTTTCAAAATTTTTCGAGGAGCAAGCTTGAAGTGTTTTCTTAAAGTCCACAAACGCGCAAAGACGTGGTCTCCAAGATGACTGAGTTGTACGGTCTAAAAGGTAGAAATGACCAGAAACCATTTTCGTAGAATTTTCCAACACATTCAAGAGTTTTTGCTAATGCTGCAGAAAAGGTAGTTCTCACTTAAAATCGTGTCAGTAGGTGGTTCATACCCTTTGTAGTCTTCCTGCATGATTTGAACAACGCAAAATGTTCACCCACTCAGTGTTAGTTCTTTGTTTAATGAAATGAAAAAATTTACGTATGATTTTCAAAAATGCTTTGTGTAATTGGAAAATCTGTTTTTCACGTACTTGAGAAGGTAATGCAGCAGCGAATGGTTGAAAACATTTCTTGTCTCTTCCGCAACCTCTTCATGTGGTAAGTCATTTCCTTACCATCAGCTGATAAACCGTTGTCGAAAGAATCAAAGCAGTCTCGGTGATACCTCAAGGTTCATTGGAACCTCAGAGCGCCATCGGCTTGGTATCCGACCTTCGAGGTCCTCGATTAACCATAATTTAACACCTTGTTGGTACCCTCTACAAGAATGGTAAAGGAAGCAGATTTTTTCAAACTTGCTCGAAAAAATGCTTTTTCATTTGCCATTTATCTGATCTGTTAACTCAAATGCACAAAAAATCCTCATCTTGTGTTTTGAAGTCAATTTTTGTGACTTCCGTACATCAACTTGCACCCAGTGCAACTTTTAGGATTTTTATCGCATTTTATTTATCGTTCGTCAAGAGAAACCTCGATGCCTTCATTCATCAACGTAATCATGAAAATGCATACACAGTTCCTCAGAGTCACGCAATCAGCCTTTATTTTCGATGTTGCAATGGGTTTTCCCAGGTGCGAACAGCCGGTCGGGTTGGCGGGTTGCTATGCTAGAGTACGTGGCTCGTACCCGGGAAGTTTTTAAAAGTTTATTTGTCATCCTGTGTAACCAAAGGAGCCTTCCAAGGACTGGTGGGAACTCGTATTTCGGTAACAAAGATCTACCTGAAGATTTTCAATCCTCGCAATCCTGTCGTAGATAATTTTGCGAAATGTGAATCATACCTTTCATTATTGTAAATTAACAACAATTAATAAGGTACTGCTGCCTGATCCTGACGGTGACGCTTGTCAGAAAAAAAATATTCAAGCGATACACAATTACCAACGATAGGATTACAAGGATTGAAAATCCTCGGGTAGACCTTTGTTACCGGAATACGAGTTACCACCAGTCCTTGGAAGGCTCCTTTGGTTGCACAGGATGACAAATAAACTTTTAAAAACTTCCTGGGTACGAGCCACGTACTCTAGCATAGCAACCCGCCAACCCGACCGGCTGTTCGCACCTGGGAAAACCCATTGCAACATCCAAAATAAAGGCTGATTGCGTGACTCTGAAGAACTGTGTATGCATTTTCATGATTACGTTGATGAATGAAGGCATCGAGGTTTCTCTTGACGAACGATAAATAAAATGCGATAAAAATCCTGAAAGTTGCACTGGGTGCAAGTTGATGTACGGAAGTCACAAAAATTGACTTCAAAACACAAGATGAGGATTTTTTGTGCATTTGAGTTAACAGATCAGATAAATGGCAAATGAAAAAGCATTTTTTCGAGCGAGTTTGAAAAAATCTGCTTCCTTTACCATTCTTGTAGAGGGTACCAACAAGGAGTTAAATTATGGTTAATCGAGGACCTCGAGGGTCGGATACCAAGCCGATGGCGCTCTGAGGGTCCAATGAACCTTGAGGTATCACCGGGACTGTTTCGATTCTTCCGACAACGGATTATCAGCTCATGATAAGGAAATGACTTACCACATGAAGAGGTTGCGAAGGAGACAAGAAATTTTTCCAATCATTTTCTGCTGCATTACTTTCTCAAGTACGTAAAAAACAGGATTTCCAATCACACAAAGCATTTTTGGAAATCATATTGAAATTTTCTCATTTCATTGAACAAAGAACCAACACCGAGTGGGTGAACATTTTTTACCGTTTAAATCATGCAGGAAGACTACAGAGGGTATGAGCCACCTACTGACACGATTTTAAGTGAAAACCATCTCTTCTGCAGCCTTAGGAACATCTCTTGAATGTGTTGGAAAATTCTGCGGAAATGGTTTCTGGTCATTTCTACCTTTCAGACCGTACAACTCAGTCATCGTCCGGACCACGTTTTTGCGCGTTTGTGGACTTGAGGAAAACACTTCAAGCTTGCTCCTCGAAAAATTTTGGAAAAATCTGTTGACGGGTTCGTCTGTGCCAGTATTTTGAAAAAGTGTAACGCTAATTTTGTCCGTCAGTATATTAAAAATTTATCTGATAAATGTAATTATTTACTTATAGTAGGACTGAAGTAGGTTTACTTCTCACTTTTTCGAGTTTTTTATTATTGTTTGTCTCTTAATTGAAATAGTGGATTTTTTTTAATTTTTTTACTAGAAATAGTGGATAAAACTCCTATAAATTGCCAATAAAACGTTGTTGCTCAAAATATGATAAATTTTGATAATAAAATTAGGGTTGTACTATGAGTTTAGGCTTCATACGAGGCTTCATACACATAACACATGACGGGTACGTTTGTTCTTATTTGACCTATTTGACCGTCATTTGACCGTTAATTGACCGGTCAATAGTCAAATTCGTATTTGACCGGTCAAAGTACAACTCTAATACCTCCTAATAGGATGTATGGTGGTATATTCATATGTCTGTAGTGGCCGTGGCCCTATTCATCCCTGTACACTTCCTATGAGACTGTATAGTGGCATATCTATCAAGTTGTATTGATCCTATACAGCCCTTTACAGTTTCTAGGGGGCTATATGGTGGAATATTCACATCTGCGCTGACCACATCCACTCCTATAGGCTTTCTATAGTGTTCTATAGTGACACCCATACAGCCCTGTACACTTCCTATAGAGCTGTATAGTGGCATGTCCATCTAGTTGTATTGACCCTATAAAAACCTTAACAGTTTCTATGGGGCTATAGGTGGCATATTCAAGTCTGTGCTGGCCGCCATACAGCCCTATTAGTATATTGGAAATAGAATATCTGCTGGAATTAATTCAAACAAGAACGATTTTCTCACCATGGCTAGCTTTCAGTTCCCTCTTCAACATATCAAAAGTCCTCAACTCTGGGACTGCTACAAATTAGTATACAGGGTGAAAGTTTATTATTTTTCCTTACTTCTTTTCTTTCTTGAAAAACTGATGACTGAAAAAAAAACGGTTTTAGGCTAGTTTGATAGGTCATAGTCTTCCAATAAACATATAAAAAATATACCACCCAGCCACTGCTGTGTATCAAGTTACAGGGTGAAAACTATTTTTCATTTCCAATTTTTTTTCTTGATGGAACTGATCTAGATTGAAGCCGGTTCCAGTTCTTTTACAAGCTTATAATGTCATACTGAACATACAAAAAGGGTATATCTCTGCAACTTCTGCTTTTCAATTTACAGGGTGAAAAGTCATTTTCACGTTTCAATTTTTTTCTTGGTGAAATTGGCTCACACAACAATTGCGACTGATAGTTCTGTAAACTTGAAGTTTTTAGTCAAACATATCAAAATAATACATTCCTACTACAGCTAAGTTTTTTTTTATAAATTTAAATGTTTGGGTATATTCAGGTATATTGCATCAAAAATTCAAAAAATCTTGGAACGCAACCAAACATTCAAATTAGTGAAAAAAAACGTAGCTGTAGCAGAAATGTATTATTTTTATATGTTTGACTAGAAACCTCAAATTTACAGAAAAACCAGTCGCAATTGTTTTGTGAGCCGATTTTATCAAGAAAAAAATTGAAACGTGAAAATGACTTTTCACCCTGTAAATTGAAAAGTAGCATATATAGAGATGTGTCCTTTCTATATGTTCAGTATGACACTATAAGCTTGCAAAAGAACTAGAACCGGCTTCAATCTAGATCAGTTTCACTAAGAAAAAAAATTGAAGATGAAAAATAGTTTTCACCCTGTAACTTGATACGCAGCAGTTGCTGGGTGGTATATTTTTCATATGTTTATTGGAAGACTATGGCCTATCAAACTAGCCTGAAACCGTTATTTTTTGTAATCAGTTCCTCAAGAAAAAAATAAAGTAGAGAAAAATAATAAACTTTCACCCTGTATACTGATTTGTAGCAGTCGCAGAGTTGAGGACTTTTGATATGTTGAAGAAGGGACTGTAAGCTTGCATTGGAGAAAAAATCGTTTTTGTTTGAATTAATTCCAGCAAAGCACCTATTTTTTTCTATTTCCAATATACTATATATACATCAATAACTTATAGAACAATAACAATCTTGGTATATCATGTAAAATAATTACCTCCCACATGCACAATTGTTGCTTCCCACCAATCTTCCTCGTCGCCGTACCACACGAGGTACTTTTTAGTTGGATTTAATTTGGAAAATCAAACTTTCGAACGTTTTCGATTGGTACGATGGGTCGGGCATTATACCTTTCTGATCTTGTCCTTTACAAATATCAAATATAACGTAAGATAAGCATGCATGCGACGTAGACGCCAATTTTTGCCTGAAACAAAATTATTTACAATAAATACAGCTCCAGTAGGACAGTGAAAAAACTCTTACTTATCACAGAACTGAGATTATTGTGTCATAAAGGGCATCTCCAATTTTACAGTGTCCAACTAGAATTCTTTAACAAACACTTGAACAGGCACAGCACAACTAACAATTCCAGGTTATCCAGGACTAAGTATTCTGGGCACAGACATGCACGACACATCACATCACATATCACATCATATGTACCTACTGTGATGGTCTCTGGACTCTGGAGCACGCGAAAGCCAAAGCCAAACCAAATTAATGACAGAAGAAAACTAGTATCACAGAATCCCTGGCGGTGGCGCCACTATAACCCAAGCCCCCCGAAATGACCACATAGAGCCCTATATAAAGAAATCTATAGGGAGTCTATAGGGGTTATACTGGCACAAAAATATCGTATTGTATAGGGCTGTATGGGATAATAATATCACCTAAAACTACCTGTAGAGCCCCGTACAAAGAAAGCTGAGGCAAATGTCCAAGTACCATAGAATCCCATAGGTAACCTAAGGCAGTCGAAATCTATAGGAGTACCCCCAGTAAAAAAATATCGGATTGTATAGGAACGTGTGGGTGAAAATACAATGTTGAAATTCACATACTGAGGCCGGTACAAAGTTACACTCATGCCCATAGATACTGATCCAACGCATAGAACACCCATAAATACTCATAGGGAAATCTACCGGTCTGAAATAGGCTCTATGGACCATTTATAACAGGGTACCTACATCCTTGTAGCTTATTTCCAAAAAGACCTGACTGATAGATTTCTGTCAAGGAATAAATTCAGACGGATTGATTCCGCAACGCCTCATTTTACCAATTTAACTCCGTTCTTAAATTCTCAAGAGATCAGTAATCAGTAGGTATATCCCATACATTTTTTATTTTCAGAAGAATCATAGAGGTAGAATGCAGGGTTAGGGGTGAGGGTGTGAGGGTGCGAGGGTGGAGGATTCGACTACTTACGACTTTTTCCAACACAATTAGTCCAGACGTAAAGGTCAAAATTTAAGGGGCACCCTTCACTTTCATAACAAGCAATGCCACTTGGCATACCTGTTGCCGAGACCATATTTGACCGATTAAGATCAGGAGCCAAAGTCGTGAGTGATGCAGGCGCTGTATACAGGGTGTCGTATAGAAAAAAAGTCAAAAATTCGTATATCATTAACCGAACCAGATGGATTCACGTGAGTAGGCACATATATCCACACTATATTACCCATCAAGGAAGAGTCAAAAATCTTGAGCGGTTCCTGAAATATTTCGGAAAACTGAATTTTCTTCTAAATATTATATTTCTCGGTAAATCAGTGAATTGTCAAGATATTGAAGTGCAACTTGATAAGTTTACGGTGAGTATTGTCATAAATAAAAAATGATCAGGAGCCAAATACAAGGCCTGCTATTTCCAGAAGTAAGACAGTCAACTTTTTTTTTTCTTCGTGACCGCCATCTTGAATCTCCGTTTTACTCAACAGTTGAAAAAGTGACAGTCGGATATGAGAATGTTGGCATCCAGTCACCCTATTACAAAAAATATGGCCTTGAAGTAAGGTGAGGGTGTCTTCATCGAGAAAACATTGTCACCCAAGATTTTCATGAAAATACGCATTTGCAGCGCCTGTGATGGCTAATGACAGATTTGAAAGAGCAGAGTGAGTTCTTTGTCACAATCCTACATTCAATTTGAGCTCAATTACCAAAATTCATGATGATCGGTCCAAAGGTAAACTCTTGATGGCTTGCTGAACAAAACAGGTGGCGCTTTTTGGTGAGAAATGCAAAAAAAATCGGGCTATCATTATCATGTTATCCCTCACGAAGAGAAGGCTGTTGCAAAAACTGAAACAAATCAACGCTGGAATGTTTTGTGAGATTGAAGCCTATATTCTTGAGGCAATAAATGTTGGACACATGCATCCGGTTACCAGAAAGAAGACATGGAAGGCGTGCATGCAGAAAAAAAATTCAAAATTCTTATTCACATATTTCATTCAGAAACCCACCAAAAGTTGATGACCAACAACATTACATTCATTTTGAGATTTAGTACCAAAATTCATGATCATCGATCCAGAGACAAAATTTTGGTAGCTTTTTGAAAATAATACGTAGCTCAGAACTTGGAAAAAACTTTCTGCATTCAAGTCTCTCATGTCTTCTCTCTAGCAAAGGGACGCATGTGTCCAACATTTTATGGCTCAAGATTATAGGGTTGACTCTCCCAAAACATATCAGCGTTGATTAGTTTCAGTTCTTGCAATAGCTTTCTCTTAGTGAGGGATGACATGATGATGATTGCTCCATTTTTTTGCATTTTTCACCAAAATGCGCCACATATTTGGTTCAGCAAGCCACCAAAAATTTACCTTTGGGCCGATCATCATGAATTTTGGTAATTCAGCTGATAATGAATGTAGGATTGTGACAAACAGCTCACTCTGCTCTTTCAAATCTCCGATTAGCCATCACAGGTGCTGAAAATGCGTATTACCTTGAAAACCTTGGGTAACACTGTTTTCTCGATGAAGAGACCCTCACCTTGCTTCATGGCTATCTTTTCCATAATGGGGTGACTGGATGTCAACTATCTCACATACGGTTGTCACTTTTTTAACTGTTGAGTGAAACGGAGATTCAAGATGGCGATCGCGAAGAAAAAAAAGTTCACTGTCTTATTTCTGGAAATGGCAGGCCTTGCATTTGGCTCCTGATTGTTTTTGATTCATGACCATACTGGCCATAGAACTACCAAGTTACACTTCGATATCTTGAAAATTCACTGATTTACCGAGAAATAAGATATTCAGAAGAAAATTCAGTTTTTCCTGAATATTTGAGGAACCGCTCAAGATTTTCCAAAACCGTTGACACTTCCTTGATGGGTAATATATTGTGAATATATACGCCTATTCACGTGAATCCATCTGGTTTGGTTATTGATATTCGAATTTTTTACTTTTTTTCTATACGACACCCTGTATACGCCGCCTGCATTGCTTGCGACTTTGGCTCCAGATCTTGATCGGTCAAACATGGTCTCGGCAACAGGTATGCCAAGTGGCATTGCTTGTTATTAAAATGAAGGGTATTATACCTTAACATCCGGACTAAATGAAAAAATGTTGTGCAAAAAACAAATTCTTTCAGTGCCAAATATAAACCTCAATACCTAAGCTACAAAAAGTAAAAGAAGTCATGGTTCTAAAAGATGGTTGATCTGGTTTTTAATCGTCTCAAAAAATATAGGGGAGGGTGGTCCACAGTAAAACATGGTGCACAGTGAAACATTTTGAATTAAAAAAAAACACACAAATGTTACAACGTCTTCCATCTGATGGTGAAAGTTTGAGCTATCAACGCATCTTTGGTCAAACAAATCAACGCTCTGGCGGTTTCTGCTTTACCGGTACAAAGTTGACAAAATGGGGAACTATAATAGGCAAAACGGATTGTAGAGGGCGACGTGTTCCATGCACCCATATTGACTTAGAATAATAAGTAATAATAATAATAATAATAATAATAATAAGCAGTAGAACACCCGCTCCGTTCAGACCGTTTCCAAGTGACGTGCTAAGAACCAGGAGTGCACATAGTCGTTGCATGAGCCAGGATCTGTCACCACATTTTCTCCGGCGTATTGAACACAAATGTCAGGAAAACCGTAGATTCACCGTGTGCTCCACAAAAAAGATAATACGAGATTAGTTGATTCGCGATTTTGTTTGTCAATTTGTAGCTGACTGATCAATGGAAATGCTGGTTTATCCCTCAATAATGAAAAGATGATGAGTCTAGTACAGATTTCAGGCATTTTTTGTGGTTAATCGCGTAGCGTTCAGCAGAAAAAAGTTCAGTTAATCTGCAATCAGCCTTGATCGCTGATTATCTTTTTTGTGGAACTGACGGTAAGCGCCGAGCATCAGGAGCCCGATAGACCACACACTGCTACCCTGAAAGGGGCAAAAAACATTATGAGTATTTGGGCTCTCATAAATAAAGAAAGAAACTAAACGAATAAACTGATAGCCACTGTACAGCTGGCAGCATCTAAACGGCTTTACAGTCAGAACCCAGCACCACGGGCTTCTGTCTAGCACGCTGGAAACCCGAGCCGTACCAGACGGGCCACCCACCACACACAGCCCCCAGTACCCGGTCCCTGCCGACGTACTGCGCCAAGCCAAGCCCCGGAAAACCACAGCAGGCAAGGCTGAGAGGCCTGGATCTAGGCGTGCAATGAACTCAGACGGAGGTCCACTCTGAGTCCACCTAGCCTCCACTAAAACGGCAGAACTGCGCACTAGTAGGTGCAACCCACTTACCGTGTGCTCAAGCCCGACCCTCAATACGTTGTAATTAATCAAGAAATGACTAATGAGATAACCAAATACCCGTGAGTAAGTAGAGATACTCACAAAAAGCTCCTTCACAAAGTGTGTAATATGTGGTATTACTCGGTACTTGCACTTGTAACTTATTGCACTGTGACTCTTTTGAACTTCTTATTTACATTCACTTTGCTCTACGGGCCCCACTGGCCAGCTTATATAGGTCTCTGAATGCCCTTCTAGAATCGAGCGTGCGTCATTAGTAACAAAAAAAGGGAAAGATCGGGAGTGCATATATCCAAACAACTCGAATTTCGAGATGGCTCGTCTATTGAAAAACAAAGCTATTGATATGCACAATATTTACAAAATCGGGCACGTATTTACAAAACATCGAGGTACTAGAATTTCGCGAGCATTCCCTTCCGCATTGTCGGTGTTTTTCTAGAATTATTAGGCGCCGACTGAATCACGCTTTGTTACAGATCACAGAGCCAGGATACAAAAATCACGATTTTGGCTTCCACTCTCGCCCTGGGGTCTTGACGTGTCAGTGTTTCGGATTCCCCACAGCACCAGCATGAAAATGAGTCATTACCTACAGAGGTGTATCTAAGGGGGGGCAAGTGGGGCACGTGCCATGGGCGCACTTTAATCCTCAGGGCGCAAATGAGAGGAAAAGATAGAAATGTGGAAAAATGAAAAAAAAATTGGAAAAACGAATCAAAGACCAAGTTCTTTGAACTTCATATAATTATACAGGGTGATTCACCACCAAACGGACATAGCCTAAAGGTAGGTCCAGTTTTACCAGGCAAACCAGGATCTGGCTTTGAAATTTTTCTAACACTGTTTGTTTCGAAGTTACAGGGTGATTCATGTATTTTGTCGAATTTTTTGACAAGCCGTATCTTCAGAACGACCGAATAGATTGGATTGAAATTTTGTGGGTTGATTCTTCTATTGATATCTGACACATCGCCCTATCAAACAGTTTGAAGTTTCCAGGGCTGGCCTTGTAAAAAAGAACTTCAAAGCTTTTTTCAAAAAAATACATTCTGTATGCACATTTCCCGAATTTCATTTCCAAATTCGGAAACTACATCAAACATGCTGATAATAATTCAAAAAAAATTGCTTGGCACCATTGAGCTGTCAAGAAAATTTTGACAATCGTAATGATTTTTGAGGTTAGGATTTTTTCTACATTGATATTTTCAAATATTTGCAAATGATCTATTATGGCCCTGAATTTCAGCCGTTTCGTCAGAAAAATGAAAATGACATTTTTCTCGTTTTCTCAGAAATAACAAAAAATGTCATCAAAATTTTCAAATTTTTTTTGATACGTTCCTCAATTTCAGCTCAAATTGGGATAGAAGTGAAGCTGAAGGACGTGACAATAATTTTTTGAAAATTCGGCTGAAACTTTTTGTTACTAACTACTGAGAAAACGAGAAAAATGTCATTTTTACTTCCATGACGAAACGGCTGAAATTTGGGGCCATAATGAATCATTTGTGAATATTTGAAAATATTGATTTACAAAAAATCCTAACCTCAAAAATCATCAGGATCATCAATTTTCTTTTGACAGCTTGATGGTGCCAAGCAATTTTTTTTGCGATATTGATAGCATGTTTCATGTAGTTTTTGAATATGGAAATGAATTTTGAATAATATGCATACAAAGTGTCTTTTTTCAAAAAGCTTTGAAATTTTTTTTTCAAGGCCGGCCCTGGGAATTTTCAACTCTTTGATAAAGTGATGTGTCAGATATCAATAGAAGAATAAACCCATGAAATTTCAAACCAATCTGTTGAGTTGTTCGAAAGTTATGGCTTGTCAAAAAATTCTACGAAATACATGAATCACCCGGTAGCTTCGAAACGAACAGCGTTAGAAAAATTTTAAAACCAGGTCCAGGTTCGCCTGAAAAAACTGGACCTATCCTTAAGCTATGTCCATTTGGTGGTGAATCACCCTGTATACAGGATGTCTCAAAACTCACGCCCCAGAGAAAATGAAGCAAAACTAGATAGCAGTCAGATGTGTAATACCGAGGAAAAAAAATCTACCTGAAATGGTATTCGAGAAAAGACAAAGTTAAGTTAACCAATCACAGACCTGTAGGTACATTTGAGGTATGTTACCTCAATTTCAAGTTGCTAGGTTCAAGTATCTAAATCTGGCAGTGTCACAGTTACAGTGAGCCAAACATTTATTGCAAAATGACAGGCAGTTGGTATTACTTTCAAAACTTAGCAACTGGGTTAAATTTTGCAAATTTACCTCGAATTGACCCTCCGGGATTGGTGGATTCAGAAAACTCATGACTCCTTTATGCAAGCAGCAATACATTTTTTCCTTCCGTTTCTTGGGAACCTATTGTCGTCGGCACCATGTCAGTGTTGGGCGCAATTCCTGTGAGCAATAATTTACAAGCGAAATGGGAACAGAGAAAGAGGGAAAACCAAAACCAATACATTCAAACAGACGATCAACTTTCGACTTTTTCATCTGATCTAGGTATAACCTATAACAGGGACCCTATTTTCGGAACCAGGGAACAGTTCATCAGGTGATGTTGCCTAGGTGATAGCCCTGGTTGCCTAGCAACTTTGCATGGGAACGGATCACACGTGGGGGCCCTATTTGTCGTTGGCCCACCCGAATTCTGAAAAACTGCCTGAGGCGCATTTCCCAGGGTTTCTAATTCAGGGGCGCAATTTTCATATTTTGCCCTGGGCGCAATTTACCCTAGATACGCCACTGATTACCTATCGTCCTTATATCGAGTAGCTCAAGACCGCCATCTTGGAAGAATTTGTCATGATCGATTCTACAGGTGTCCGGTGTTTATTCTTGGAAACTAAAACAGCGGATGCAGCACCAAGAAAGAAGGAGACTTTTATCATAAACTTTTTACCCAAAAATTAATTTCCCTGGAACCTTCCCATTTCCCCGAAATAATGGTGGTTTATCAACTTTGAAATTGTAGAAAACGTATTTCAGCTGAGAAATCATGAGTTTTTCTTATTTTGATCTCTAGACCTTTGAAAGTGGCGTTTTCGAGATGTTTTCCAAAATTCCAAACCCAAATATCTTGAAAACGAAGCCTCTAATCAAAATTTTGCAAGCGTTAGTTTCTTTAATAGAGCTTTAATTAAATTAATTTCTTAAATCGAACGTAAAACCCAAAAATTGGGACGATTTTTAAAAATAATCAGAGGGAATCAGAAAAGGAAAAAGGGTACTCCCAATATTATCTTTGCCCCTGAAAATATTTGAGAAAATGCGTTATTATTGTTCAGTAAAGACCTGTTTCATGACACTTTCCTTCAAATTTCAACAAAATCGGTTCAACAGTGCAAAAGTTATGTAAAAAAAAACGATTTTCTGATTTCAACTTTGAAGGGCTATATCTTTCTTATTATTCGTTGTTGAAAAAAAAGTTCATGATAAAAGTCCTCTTTTATATTTATTCGATGCTGTATCCGCTGTTTTAGTTTTCAAGATTAAACACCGGACAGCCTGTATATGCTAAATGCATAAAATCTTTAGCTAATCAATTATTGGATCATTCTCTTTTGTAAAACCCGAATTTCTATTATTCACCAACGAGTACCTACTGACCAAAAGAGACTTCACTGATCTCGTATTATACTAATTGAGGGTTGGTGCACCCCAGGGTTATTATCTTAGTAGAATGCTTGCGTTCCCATTTACCTCTCTCGATTTCAGCTGTGCTTAAACAACAATAAACAGCAAAACCCCAAGCCACGGATAGGGATAAGAGCCTAGCCCTTGTCCTACTCGTGACAATCGGCCTGATTCTTTAAGTGAATGGTTATGGTAATCACCGTGCTCACGATGAAATTGCTAGGGCAACGGGCATTCCTATAGACTTTCTCATACAGAGGCGGTTCCCTTTGCTCGCAGCTCGTGCGCAGGTCTTCATATAGACCAGTTCGCGAAATATTCGCGCGTTTGTAGCCATGTGGGGATGCGACCAGGCATCACGCTGGCCCATTCAAGTTGGGTGTATGAGAAACTCTATTGGCTGTCGCCATAGCAATTTGATAGTAAGCACGGTGATTACCATAACCATTCTCCTATACAATCAGGCCGAATATCAAATTTTCAGGATATCCATATTTATTCCGTGGTTTTGACGATTTTTTTACTATATTTCCTGTACTATATGCACTTGACGAAAAAATCAAAATATTGTAACAGCACTATGCAATTTTTCATCATGTTTGGTTCCAAACTGTTCAACTGAAAAAGACTCAACTGGGATTTTTCTGAAACTTAAGAATTTGGAAAGAGTACAAAATTCTGAACCAAACCTGCCATTTTCACGGCTAGTTTTTTTTTTTAGGTCGAAACCTATTTTTCTTGGGCTAAATATACTAATTATTTCTATAGATGATTCATCAGTGGTTGCTTATTTGACTCGTTATTTGATATTGATATTGATTATTTTTATATACTCAAAAGTCCACTGATTTAAGTGAGGTATCTTTTTTATTTAGAATAATAATTATTGCAGTTTTTCACAAAGATATGTCGACATTGGAAAACAAGAAGTCATATACTCAATCAGTTTTTGCCTTTTGCCTTGAACCACTTGAAAACAGATAGTCCGGACCTGTGTCCGGGCGTTAGACGAAGCCCCACTGCATTTTATGATTAGAACATGCCACTTGGCATAGTTATTGATTGTACGGACCATTATTTTTCCATTTAGTAGTGTAGCCGCGTCGGCGGCAGACGTGCAGTCTCTGATACAGGACGAAGAGGAAAAAAGAAGAAGAAGTTGTACCTCAGCAATCAAAAGAGGTAGAGTCATGTAAATCGGCATTTATGTATATAGCCTTTCAAGAAACCTGCCCTTCATGTCCATGAAATTTCATCAAACCACTTTTGAATGTCCTGGAGCATTCCTGAATCATTTCCTGAAAAAACTTTTTTGCATAGAATTATTGTAGCTAAATACTTCATTTTCAAGAAATTCAGTGAATTTTTGAAGTATAGGGATGGAAGAAAGTTGGGAGTTCTTCATTCAGTGATGTAAATGAAAACGATCGGTAGGCAGTGCCTTGGGCTGAAATTTCCAGAAAAAGATATTCAACTTTTTTTCCTCCTTCCGGCAGTCATCTTGAGTTTACTATTTGCAGAATAATTAAGGGAGTAACTAGTAATTGTTGGGTTGGTGAGGTACGATCATTCAACCACAAAAAATCTCATTAGTAAGATCTGATGCCTTCTTTTAGAAAAAAAAATAATTTGGGTTGTCCTTGCTTTGATCTAAACTGCTCAACAATTGAAGTGGTCCACTCGAAAATTTCGCCCGATTTCAAATACAAATATCTCAGAAAAAAATCGACCGATTCTCAAAAGTGCAGTGTTTTTGGATAGCTTATTCTTTTCACTATACGGTGCTACAATATACCAAACAATTGATAACATAATGCATGATATACAGGGCGACAACGAAAGGAGTTTCAAAATGTTTCATTTTAAAACACGTCCCACTTCTGCAAAAAAATTCGCCGAGTCTTTCTGATTACATTTTTATGAAGTGCACATCCATGGCTCGAAACGGTCTTTGAAATTTCCACCTATCTTCTTTGGTTACAGGGTGATGTAAAAAAAAACAACTTTTTGTTTTTGTAGTGGTAACTTTTTTGTTTGTTAACCGATTTTCACAATTTGGAGCTTATGTTGAAGCGAAGACCTCAGGTAAGAGGAATCCATTAACAGAATTGAATTAACACATAATTTCAAAAAAGGAGGTTGCATCAAATGTGACCTGAGCATGTAATAAGGCCGGAATCCGATTTGGGGGAATTTTTCAAGAAGAATCAACTTGTCGTTAAAGAAACCACTCATTACAAACATTTTGAGATCAGTCTCGCTTATTTGGGGCAACAATTAACGACGGAAAACCCAAATTAGGACTGCATGTTCTCACAGGAGGACCGATGCTCTTGCTCACCTGAAAATACACGTAACCTATGTTACGAGAATCACTGATCGAGTTTCCTTCATGATTTGGACAGTCAACAGAGGGTCGACAGAAACAGTCAAAAAAAAACAATAAGTACGTATGTTTTCAGGTGAGCAAAGGTATCAGTTCTCCTGTGAAAACATGCAGTCCTAATTCGGGTTTTCCGTCGTTAATTGTGGCCCCATATAAGCGAGACTGATCTTAAAATATTCGCAATGAGTGGTTCTTTCAACGACAAGTTGATTATTGTTAAAAAATTCCCCTAAATCGGATCTCGGCCTTATTTCATGCTTAGGTCACATTTGATGCAACCCCTCCTTTTTAAAATTATGTGTTAATTCGATTTTGTTAATCGATTCCTCTCAACTGAGGTTTTCGCTTCAACATAAGCTCCAAATTGTGGAAATCGGTTAACAAACAAAAAAGTTACCACTACAAAAACAAAAAGTTGTTTCATTTTACATCACCTTGTAACCAAAGAAGATAGGCGGGAATTTGAAAAACGGTTTCGAGCCATGGATGTGCACTTCTCAAAAATGTAATCAGAAAGACCCGGAGATTTTTTTGGCAAAACTGGGACGTGCTTTAAAATGAAACATTTTAACACTCCTTTCGTTGTCGCCCTGTACATGTACATCCTGCATTTTATATTTAATTGATTGGTCTATTGTTGCACCTTATAGTGGAAAAAATGTGCTATCCAAAAACACTGCACTTTTTAGAATCGGTCAATTTTTTTCCGAGATATTCGTATTTGAAATCGGGCGAAATTTTCGAGTGGACCACTTCAATTGTTGAGCAGGTTTGTTCATATAATGGCTAATGTGGTTTCGAAAGGAAGAATTACGTTAGGTATTCTCATGCCTCACATTTTCTCAAGCCAGTCACAAAAATTAAACAGCATCAGTGAAGATGTTTGTCTCTGGCAGCTGATCAAACAAAAGATGTAGCATTTTTGTGTGAAAATTGCAAAACTACACTGACGGACAAAATTAACGCACCACCAAAATTTTGACGCGAGTTTGAAGTCAAATTTTTCCCGAACTACCCATTAGATTTCGATCATCTTTTCACCAGGTTGTAGCTTCAATCTTTGAGAATGTAACTGTTGTAACAATCAGCAGCGACAGTATAATGGGTGTTACAATGAAAGTGTTTTCTGTACCGCAAATTCGGGGCACCCTGTGGGAATTACCTTCTAGCAGCAACAGTAGCACATACTGGAGACCAAATTCAATTTCTAACCTTTCTTAACAAATCTACGTTTGTTTTGTTTCAATATATGAATTTTTAGTGAAGATGAACCATTTTATTGAACACCATGTCTTTATTGCCTTTTTGGTCGGCAGGACCGGGAATTTCTCTCGTATTTTGATAGTCTTTTTTGCTGGTTGTAAGTTTGGTTCCTCTAAAATGTTAATGACTTGCTCGTGTTTAAAAATTATACAGTTTTGCCTGTATACTGGGTGTTACAATGAAGGGGTGTTTTTTTTTTCGAAAATTTGGAACGCCCTGTAAAGACCACCAGCCTGAACAGCAAGTTATGCTGATGGGTAACAAATTGAGGCTTCAGCTTTTCTCAACAGAACTGCGTTTGTTTCACTTTATTATCTTTATTCTTCTGGGAGATGCACAGTGTTATTGCACACCATGTTATTACCGTCTTTGGGTTAGGCGGAGGTCAAAAAGTGGCCACTGCGCGAATTTTGTATACCTTCAAAGCCAGTTCGTGGTAGGAAAATTCGTAGCAAATCTTACCGGTTTATTCATCTTTAATAAAAGCCATTTCGTTCAACTTCAATACTGGGTTTTATAACGAAGGTTGATGAGATTTCGTTGTAACACCCAGTATAGAAGTTGAACTGAATAAAGATAAATAAACCGGTAAGATTTGCTACGAATTTTCCTACATGCTACATGTAAAAAAAAGACCATCCAAATCAGACGTACCTATAGTTTAAGTAGAAACTGGCTTTAGTGGTGTACAAAATTCAAGCAGTGGACACTTTTCGGCCCCTGTCTAACCTGATGTCGGTAAAAACATGGGGTGCAATGTGCAATAAGTAAATCAAACGCAGTTTTGTTGAGAAAAGCTGAAGCTTCAATTTTGCACTCTGCATAACTTGCTGTTCACGCTAACGATCTCTTCAGAGTGATCCAAATTTTTGGAAATAAACACCCCTCCATTGTAACACCAATGTATAACCAGGCAGAACTGTATAAGTTTTGAACACGAGCAAGTCAATAACATTTTAGAAAAACCAACTTACAACCAGCAAAAAAGACCATCAAAATTCGAGAGGTACTACCAGTCCTACCGACCAAAAAGACAACAAAGACATGGTGTGCAATAAAATGGTTAATCTCCACTGAAAATTGAGATGCAGTCAGGAGTAACATCGCACTTGAAAAAAAAACAACAGATCTATATTTTGTGATTGTCATGAATTCAGGAATGCTTTAGGACATTTGAATGAGTTACAACTTTTCCTTCTTCTATTTCCTTCTTCACCCTGTATACGGAGCCTGCACGTCTGCCGCTGATGGTTACACTACTGAATCGAAAGACTATGGTCTATACAACAACTGTACCAAGTGGCATGTTTCAACCATAAAATGCAAAGTCCACCAATATTTTAGCACCCAACGTCCGGACTAAGAGGGCTCTCCAATCTTAGTTGATAAAATTCCCGACAAGTTCACGAAAATCGGTAGCTATCCGCTGTACGCTTGATATCTGCTTCAATTCCTCTCTTTTGACTTCGTCCAAAAAATTCTTCGCATCGTTACTCGGAATGCAGCGGTAACACTTCCATCGAAAAATGCTGTTCATGGTCAATACTCCCGTCACTACTCCAACTGCTTCGCCGTTTCTGTCGATGAGGGGTGCCCCTGAATCTTTCTGGCAAATAAATAGACTGGGCATCTGTTTTTCACTCTTCAAACACGCCCAACGGAAAACATCAAGTAGACTGGGCTCCTGTTTTTCACCTGTCGATTTGCGCCGACACAAAAACCCAGCTGAAAACGTCAACAGAGGTCCATTCACGCCCAAGATTTCGCCGAAGGCGGCGTGGGCTCTCATCCCGGTGAAACAACGGAACACCATCACGGACTCATCGTTTTTGACACGATCCGAGTCTCCCAACTTGAGGATCGGATACTTTTTGTACACCGATCGTATCCCGAGTCGTATCCTGACAACAGCTAGATCGCGCTTTTTGTCGGAGCTTTGCACGACCCCTTTGAAGCTTTTCTGGTCGTCTGTGGTCACAGTTACATTTGTGCTGTCGCCTAACAGGGAGGCATTGGTGAGGATTAAACCCTCACCCACGAAGAAACCAGTACCAAAACCGTCTTTTGTCTCGATGCGAACCACAGCCGGAATCGTCTGTTGTGCCAAATCGATGAGTTTTTTCTTCTCGTGCCATTCATGATGTAGGGGACTTTCTGCTTCGAATACATGCTTGGCGTATACCTCAGGGATTGATAACAAGGAGGGAGTTTCGAACAACATCTTGAACGGGTTCTCCAAATCCAGTGCGACGTAACCGACACCGCAACCGATAGCAGTAACTGTCCCGAATGTGAGCAGACGATTGCAGTAGGTCTTCCTCAGAGTCAGCTTTGGTTTGACAAGAGTCCTCAATGGTCCAAATACCGATCGAAACAGGTTGGTCATTGTAGGAGAGTGATTTACAGGAGCGTTTTAACTTGTACTTCTCCAGTGCAACCGGGCTCTGTAAAAGAAAAATTATTGAAGAATTTAAAATATTCACTATGAAATTTATTCCTTGTACATTTCTAGTTCCCCCCCAAGGTAGGCGAAAACCAATCTCACACGGTTTTAAGTAACTCTTGTTACATCAGTGTACTGCGGATTGCATGGAACTCCCAGGGAGTTCCTCCCACAGTTTCAAGAAAAGGGAGCTGCGCGAGCTAACCAAAAAGATCAAACTTTCAGTCCGCCATTTTGAACACACATTGCGACCAACCTGAAAGATTGTCTGGGGCTTTTTAGAGATATTACCATAACTGGTATGAAATGAGACAGCGGAAATTCAAAAATACCGATAAAAGCCTCCTGCAGCAAGTATTTGACAAAATAATAAAACACAATAGGTAGGTACCTACCTAACAAATTAGAATATTGAAAAATAGCAATTCATGTTAGGTTACAGCACCAACTTGTTGGGTTGCCAATAGTCCACGTTGTGCAAATGTTCCGAACAAACAAACCTATGATGGGGTGATTCTGTGATTTCGTCATAACATTATGTTGTTACCACATTATGTTGGCTACATAGCTCTGTTGTGCTGGCTACAACATAGTGTTGTTTGGGGCGTATTCTGTAAGAGTTGTAAGACACACAACAGCTCGCATCAGATAGAAAAATGTTGTTCTTCGAAGTAATGGGCTGTAAATGGGGCGTACAATGTCGCACATGCGCACCTATCAATTCTGTCGTTCGTCTGCTGCATCTTTGCTGCAAGTGTTCATATATCACGTCCTTCCCAGCGGTATGATATGAACAATCAAACACTCTGAATTGGAAAATGGAAGGATTGCTGTACTCTGGGTATATGTGGTTGCCTTGTAACGGTACTTGAAGATTACCTAGCAAAATGCTTATATGTGTCGCTCCTAAAAAGTACAAAAATATTGCCAGTATTTTCTAAAGGGTGATTCATTTGAAGGTACTTTTTTCTAGTAGGCTTTTTATTACCGATCAAACTGTCAAACTGCCAAACTGTTTTGGTTTTCTTGTTAAGTATTCTTTGGCAAGTTATTATAATATTATATGTAGGAACTGAAGCCGACCGATTTTTCAAATCGTCACCATTTCAGTCTTCGAGCTCTTGAAAAGCTTAGAGCAAATCCACTTTTTTCCGGCCAAAATTTTGTTCAGCGATGAGGCCCATTTCTGGCTTAATGGCTACGTTGGCCAAACAAAATTGTCGTGTTTGGGCTGAAGAGCAACCCAAAGAGGTTCAAGAGCCCTGATAAATTGTTTTCTTTTCATTTTTCAAATTTTTGTAAGAAGTACCTCTTGATGAATCACCCTTTATTACGAGTTCCAACTTTGATTACTATCTGGCTCCTACGCAAATATTGATGTGAACATTTGGTATGTGTTGAAAATTTGTTTTCTAGTCGGGCTTGTTAGGACGATTAGAGCATGAAATTACCATGCAAGGTCCTTCTGCAGAGTAGGATTAAAAAAAAGCATTCTGCTTTTCTAAGCAAATCTCTTCTGATTTGGCATAACCTTAAAAACACATGTCAAAACACAGACAACATTTCTCTGTTGTTTCTAACATAGAGGCGGGGCCGCACTGTTATACAGGGTGTCCACGGTTTAAAAGCTCTAACTGTAGGGTTGTATGCTTTGGCCAAATGCAAGAAAATTTTTCCCATACAATTTTTTTTTTCGGGCTTCGGTTTTCAAGTTAGTTACAGGGTGTCAAAAAATTTGGAAGAAAATTGTCAACTTATTTTTCAATAAAGTATCTTGTAATAATTAGTGTAAGTAATACTGAACAAGAGCAATCATTTCTAATAAGTCTTCTTTTCAGTTATTTTAATACTTTCAATAATACTGCAGCTCACAAAAGTCTCATCAGTCAATTTATTGTTATGATCGATTTCAATGTTTTTCAGCATAAGATGCCGTTTTTCTCGAAAATAGTTGACTTTAGAGCTTGTCCCAGGAATCAGAAAATGTTATCAAAGATTGATTTTATTTCAGTGGCGTGCAGATAACCGGGGTTAATTGGTGGGTAACCCTAATATCTACGCCACTGGTTTTTCAACGAAGTAATGGTAAACCCTAAATGAAAGCTGATTAATAGTCAATCAATAGTACCAAGTTTGGTTTTCGTGAAAATAGTAGTTACTAAGTTATAGCAAAAAAAATGTTTCATTTTCAAATTTTTTGACACCCTGTAACTTGGAAACTGAAGCCCGAAAGAAAAAAATTATTAGAAAAATGTTCTTGCATTTGGCCAAAGAATACAACCCTACAGTTAGAGCACTTAAACCGTGGACACCCTGTATATCAACGGAATGTTGTTCAAGATAAAAATTTGGTAATATGTGCCCTAAAAGTCCCCCTTAAAACAAAAATCGACCTGTTTTGGCGTTTTCCTGTAAGAAATTTTGGCGGCGAGAAATCAGAGGTGGAAACTTTTCAAAAAATCACACTCTATATCGTCGGATTCAGCTCTTAGAAATATGAAGTTTGCGATAAGAATGAATTGCAAGAGGTCTCCCCTAAGAAAGTTACGGCCCCAAGTTCAATTTTTAAAATAGTTTTTCACCGTAACTTTTGGACTGTTCAACCGATTCAAATCAAATTTATCAAAGTTCACTGAAATAAGTCTCTATCGAATAATGACATCGCGTTTCATCGAACATTTTCAGGTGCAAACATAATAATAGAGAATACCCTCCCCCTCGCCCTCCCTTTTTCCTCTCTATATTTTGTTCCCCTACTTATTATTTTCAAAAACGATCCCAATTTTCGAATTCTACGTTCAATTAGGGTAAAAAAGTTTCTCTAGAAAATTTTCAAATAGAGGCTTCGGCCCGCCCGTGTTCATTTCCCACTTTCAAACCACATTGATTTAGCATGCCTCTAACAAAAAGCGCTCGGCTCGAGTGCATAAAACTTACACGGAGTTTCTCCCACATTTTCAAGAATAGCGGCCTGGACCTGTCAACTTAAGACGGGAACACCTGCTTCGACTGTTCGGTAAACAACGTGGTAAACAAGGTGTCATCGAGGCCGTGCATCGAGGACAGGTCCAGCAACGCCAAGATGACAGTCATGAGAAGAAAGAAATAGAAAGAGTTGGCGGTTGCGGGGCGTCATTTGCAAAAATAACTAGGGGGATAAAAAGTAGATGAGAAAAGGGGAGACCTTTAAAAATTGAACTTTGAGGGGTCGTAACTTTCTTAGGAAGCACCTCTTGCAATTCATTCCTATCGCAAACTTCATATTTTTAGCAGCTGAATCCGACGATGTATAGCTAGGTACTTATACTTTTAAAGCACCCTGTGTAACCTAAAACAAGTGAATATGCCCTCACGTGCGTGAGTCTCAATAGCGCATTTTCTCAGTGCCAGGTCTGTCATTGATAGGAATGGAGTCCAGCTTGAAAATTAAATGTTCATACGAGACAAGAGTAAGTTCCACGTTTCATGACAATCGTTCCACTGATGAGAAATTCCAATATGACGGCCAAGATGGCGGCCAATCATAAAATTCAGCTTTCAAATAAGAATGTCCGTACGAAACAAGAGCAGGTTCCAAGTTTCATAACAATCGTTCCACTAATAAGAGATTTCAATATGGCAGCCAAGATGGCGGCGGGATCATGAAATTTAATTTGAAAATAAGAATGATCATACGAGACATGAGTAAGTTTCAAGTTCCATGAAAATCGTTCCACTAACAAGAAATTTGAATATGGCGGCGCAATCATAAAATTTAGCTTGAAAATTAGAATGTTCATACAAGGCAAAAATAAGTTCCCAGTTTCATCTCAATAATATTCCACTAATAAGAGAATTCAATATGGTAGCCAAGATGGCGGCGGAATCATAGAATTAAGCTTGAAAATAAGAATGATCATACGAGACAAGAGTAACTTCCAAGTTTCATGAAAATCGTTCCACTAATAAGAAATTTCAATATGGCGGTCAAGATGGCGACGCAACCATGAAATCCAATCTGCCCACTGGGCCACTCACGAGGACCTAAGCTATCCATTGGAAGAAGTTCCAGGGCTCTAGATTCCTCGCTAGATTCATTCCCCGAGGAGGAGTTCAACTTCTTAGAAGTGCACAGCAAATATCTGTTTTTTGATAATAGTATTGATAACTACCGTATGTTCGTTAAAATCATGAATTAGGGCAGGCTATGGAAGTAGAAACGTATGTCGTGAATTTATCAATAATCACTCAAATTTGATGTCAACATGATGAGCCGTCGTCATGAAATACATTTTGGACATACGTTTCGAAGTTCACGGCTTGCCCTAATTCATCATTTCAACGAACATACGGTATGTAGGATAAAAAAAATAATGCCTATCTACCAAAAAATGTCTAGGGCTCTAGCTTTATTCCTCGAGGAGGAGCACAACTTCTTAATTTTTACATGGACAGACAGACAGACAGACAGACAGACAGACAGACAGACAGACAGACAGACAAACCGACCATATAAGCGTCATTTTCTTACGAAAATGCGCTAAAAAAACAAATTTTGTGCAAGCGGAATTTCCAACTATTGATGCTCACTGACAATAAAGTGCGATTTATAACTCGATTTTAATTTTAGTCGCAATTTTAATCGCAATTTTAGTCGGATCGATCGTAAGCATATTCCTCTTGTCAATTTATAAACTCGATCGCAACGATCGCATCGGTCGGAAGTAAGGCGTGATGGAGGGAGAAAACCTAGGGTGCAGTGCAGTGGCGTAACTGGCCCATTTGAACAGGCAGGTTTACCTACAGACCAAGAAGGCGCCGCAACCGCAAGTGAACATTTTTCGGGAGAATCAGCATAATCAATGTACAGGGTGGTCCATCCTAGCGTAATTATCCCATAGCGGTCTTACCGTTCAAGATAGAGAAAAAGATGTAAGAAAGAAGTTATATGGTTTGATGAGACCTATAACTTAAAATTATTTTCAGCTAGACAGGTGTCCCATTTTGACGGGATCAACAAAACGTCAATTTTTTCAAATGGAACACCCTATATTTTTTTGCATTTTCGGATTTAGCTTTTTCAACTGTCTTATGCCTGTATTTTTGTTTTCCAATTGTGTGACAGTGCTACCAACTAAAAGTTAAAAACTGAAAAAAATCGCATTTCCACAATTATCTTGAAAAAATCGTAGCGGCCTTGCTTTTCAAAACTAGGAGATGAAACTTGACATGGTGATAGTCAAGTCAAAGACCAATATCACAATGTTAAAGAATTGCGATTTCTTGATACAGGGCGTTCACAAAAAAAAAATCAAACTTTCCAATTTTCAAAGTCTCATAACTCATTTTTTCCGAATAGCATGCCCCTAATTTTATAACGTTATCTGATAGCTTTTTTTTATCCTCTTTCATTTTTACTAGGGGTACCCTACCCTTAAACTTCATTTTTTTCGAGATAATCGGAAATTTTCACAAAATTTGTGATTTTTTTTATTTTTTTTTACAAATTGAGTTGGCCGTGATGAATGACAGACAAGCCAAATAGTAGGCTACTCTCAGTTAGTCAGTCTGAATATTGTCGAACAAAGAAAAATGACTTTACGCAAGAGAAAATGATTGATATGATATTCTGGTAATAATCCAGATATCTAGGATCCCACTTTGTTTTTTTCTGCGTTGAAGCCATTTTTTTTTGTTCGACAATATTCAGACTGACCAACTGAGAGTTGCGTACTATTTGGCTTGTCTGTCATTCATCACGGCCAACTCAATTTGTGAAAAAAAATTAAAAAATCACAAATTTTGTGAAAATTTCCGATTATCTCCAAAAAAATGAAGTTTAAGGGTAAGGTACTCCTAATGAAAATGAAAGAGGATAGAAAAAGCTATCAGATAACGTTATAAAATTAGGGGCATGCTATTTGAAAAAAATGAGTTATGAGACTTTGAAAATTATAAAGTTTGATTTTTTTTGTGTACCAAAAAAATCGCAATTTTTTGACATTGGGATATTGGTCTGTGACTTGACTATCACCATGTCAAGTTTCATCTCTTAGTTTTAAAAAGCAAGGCCGCTACGATTTTTTCAGAATAACTGTGGAAATGCGATTTTTTTCAGTTTTCAATTTTTAGTTGGTAGCACTGCCACACAATTCAAAAACAAAGATACAGGCATAAGACAGTTGAAATAGCTGAATCCGAATATGCCAAAAAATATAGGTTGTTCCATTTAAAAAAATTGTTGATCCCGTCAAAATGGGACACCCTGTATAGCTGAAAATAATTTCAGGTTATAGGTCTCATCAAACCATATAACTTCGTTCTTACATCTTTTTCTCTATCTTGAAGGGTAAGACCGCTATGGGATAATTACGCTAAGATGGACCACCCTGTATGTTCGTGTGAATTGTAAACGTTGGAAAGGCGTCGTTGCGGTCAAATATTTGTACAGGTGGGTGCGGGTACCCGGCTGACCTTCCCCTAGTTGCGCCACTGAACCTCTTCACAAAGTCCCCAGAAAATCCCCTAACATAACGTTGCTAATCAAGAAGACTACTGTGTTCATTTTCGCTAATCTTGATATTATCTTGATTTTCATTGGTCGATCGTAATAAGGATCGGATCGCAAGAGTTGGATATTGACCAACTTCTTAAAATCCTTAAAATCGTTACGATTGCGTCTTGCGATTAAAATCGGGTTATAAAAGGTATAGAGGAAATCGTATCCTTGAACTTCGTTAAAATTGCGATTAAAATTGCGACTAAAATTAAAATCGAGTTATAAAGTCATTCCACTTACACAAACCATTTTGATAGTTTTCTAATCATGTATACGCGTGTCAACAGATGCTATATTTGTCTTCGTGTATTTGTCTGATTATTACATACAAACGCCCTTGATTATTAGACCTACAAGGATAATATTCACTTATCTAAATCCCACTGTCAATAGCAACGGAATAAAATTCATGTAAACAACTAAATCTGACAGCTGTCACTTCGGACTTCTTTTGTGTAATAATCTTCAAAATATCACTCGTGCTCGAGATTTTCCCAGATAATTTTGGCCAGGCGTTTCCCTCGGGCTGATTGTCCCTGGATAAATGCCCTCCTCCTACGGAGTCGGGCATTTATCGCTACAATCAGCACTCGCGATCGCCTTGCCAAAATTATCGTGAAAATCTAAGCACTTGTGATATTACTGTTGATTATTACACACAACGCCCTTGATTAATAGAACTACAAGGATAATATTCACTTATCTAAATCCCACTGTCAATGGCAACGAAATAAAATTGATGTAAACAACAAAATCTGACAGCTGTCACTTCGGACTTATTTTTTGTAATAATCATCAAAATATCACTCGTGCTCGAGATTTTCCCAGATAATTATGGCGAAGCGTTTCCCTCGGATCAACGCCCTCGGGCTGGTTGTCCCTAGATAAATGCCCTCCTCCTGCGGAGTCGGGCATTTATCGCTACAACCAGCACTCGCGATCTCCTGGGCAAAATCATCGTGAAAATCTAAGCACTTGTGATATTACTGTTGGAAGTTTTATATCAAGCGCATGCAACCATTTGAGAGTGATGGCTTTGCTGTTAGTCCGTTCACTCCAATTACTAAAAATTTTGTTGATCGCACGGTAATACAAGAACAGAAAATGCATAATTTTCTTAAGGTCGCCCTTGGCCTTTTGTTGTCAACCGACAAATTCGCAATATTTCAGCCATCCTAAACGATTTGGAGGTTTTCCGAAATTTATCGAGCAAGGAAGTTCTTAATTAAGCTTTAGTTTATGATATTTTCTTATATTTGTAACGAAAACTCTATTTTTTTGGAATTTGGTGTCAAAATAGCGAAAACCTAACGCCAAAAAAAATTGGATTTTTCTCTTCTGTATAAATTGTTGTCTCTTCCACAAATTGCGCTGCAGTTTACCAAAAATATCATAGAGTCATGTTCACTGAGGAGCTTATTAACTAGATAGATTGTAAAGAATCTTCAAATAATCTAGGATGGTCGAAATATTAGGAAATTTATTTCGACAGCGAGGGGCTACCTTAAACACTAGTATGCACTTGTATTGTGATCATCTTCACGTAGGTTTAATATTAAAAATCATAGAATATGACTACAACAACATTATTTAGAAAAACTGATCGAATAAATTTCTAGAATTTTAAATTTTAGTCCTATAATCGTTTTCGTCTGTGCCGAAAGTATTTACTTGCCTCATGAAGTCCGTGATGGGCTGATGGGTCGGTAATGGCTGTGTTCACTGGCTACTGACACGCAGCGCAGTTCAAACAAGTTTGTTATTGTCAGTTCGAGAACCGTGATTGGGGCGCATGTGCATGTGGAAACCAATAAAGCATTTTGTGCAATATTGTGCATAACAATTAATTTGGAAAATGTTAATAACATAACATTATGTTATTGTTATATTATAATATTGTTATTGTTGTTATGTTATGTTATAAATGTTATAACAATAACATCAGGCAGAAAAATGTTGTTTTTCGAAGTAATGGGTTGTAAATGGGGCGTACACATAATGTTGCACATGCGCACCTATCAATTCTATCGTCTGTCTGCTGCATCTTTGCTGTAAGTGTTCATATATCACATTCAGCGGTGATTTTGCAAGTCCTTCCCTGCGGTATGATATGAACACTTACAACACTCTGAATTGAAAAATGGAAGGATTGCTCTACCCTAGGTATATGTGGTTGCCTTGTAACGGTAACTGCAGATCACCTTGCAAAATGCTAATATGTGCCGCTCCTAAAAAGTACAAAAATATTGCCAATATTTTCTATTACGAGCTTCAACTTTGACTACTCTGTTTGACTCCTACGCAAATATTGATGCGAACATTTGGAACAGTAGATGTGTTGAAAGTTTGTTTTCCAGTCGGGCTTGTTAGGACGATTAGAGCATTCAACTACCATGCAAGGTCCTTCTGCAGTGTAGGATCAAAGAGCAAACTGCTTTTCTAAGCGAATCTCTTTCTGATTTGGCATAACCTTAAAAACATATATCAAAACACAGGTAACATTTCTCTGTTGTTTCTAACATAGAGACGAGGCCGCGCTGTTATTATCAACAGAATGTTGGCAACATGTTGCATGTTGTACTTACAGAATCGATATTTCTCTGTTGCTACCATTAACAGAGCTATAACATAATGTTATCCACAACATTTCCTTACAGAATCACCCCATAAGATAAGATAGGCTATAATGGTATCAACGGGATATATAATGCGTCGAATTACGGCGTATTTACATTCAAATGATTGACGGGTTGCATCTCCTTTATTTTGAGTTGCCTAGCCTCCATAGGGATGAGGGCCTAGCCTCGGGCCTAGCCCTTGTCCTATTTGTGACAATATCAAATTTTCAGGACATCGATATTTTTTCCGCGGTTTTGGCGATTTTGTTCTATCTTTCCTGTACTATACAGGGTGTTTCAGGGATGATAGCAAAAAATTTAACTGTGGGTAGATCTCTTCAAAATATGACGAAAACCTATTTACTATTTTGCAAAGTTCGGCCTAATGACGGAGATACAGCCCTCCAAAGTTCACTTTTTTCGGATTTCAAAAATTTGTAACTCAGAAACGTTCCAACAAATTCAGCTTTAATTTAGCATAAGCTAGTTTTTCATAATTATCTATCAATCTGCCACATTTGGAAAGAATCCAATAAGTGGCGTAGAAGTTATGAGGGGTCACCTTAAGTCAACTTTTCTTCAGATGCTTCTAAATTATTGACCCTCATAACTCCTACACCACTCGTTGGATTCTTCCCAAAGGACCCCGCACGATTCTTATGGAAAATGGGTCTCGGTCAAATTCCCTGATTTTCTTATATGTTGTAGCCCAATTTGACACGAGCCAAAAACCATCGTCCGTTACCCCAAAAAATGGACAGTTTTTTTTCTATAAGGGATTGAAGATGGGTTATTTCAAGGTAAAAAAATATGTTCCAACGTAAGTGAGAACATTTCAACGTCCTTTCTGACACATATAGCTCATGACAATTCCTTTTTTTTTGTGAAAAAATCAACCCCCTCCCTCATCCCCAACCCCTACTTGTGAGTATCAAATTCGAAATTACGTTTGAAAGTCATGCAGATGGTTGTATTTTGTCGAATTATCAATTTTGGCACAAATTTTTTTTCCAACCCCCAAATAGGGGGTGGAGTTGAAAAAAAAACCATCGGTCAATTCGACTGAATTTCTGATATTGTGCTTTACCAGTTACGCTAAACAAGATTACCAAGGGAAAACTCATTCGTATGACCAGTTTCCACCCCACAGAGGGTTGAAGTTGACTATAATGACGCATAAAACATTCTTCCATGTCATAAACCAAATGAATGGAAATAGTGGACTTTCATATCATCTGGCTTCGTAAAAATGTCTATTCTCCAAAAATACTTCCAATCCCGTCCTTCATCTCCTATCCCTGTTTCTGAACATCATATTCGAAACTAATCTTGGAAATTATATCAATTTTTATTTCATCCTTCAAATAGTCGCAGTAGCTAGAATAAGAGTGTGACATAATATTTTGCTTTGATTGAGCAGCTTTCGCTCCAAATGACATAAAATTCTTCAATCTAAACTATAAGTAGAGGTGTATCCGTACAAAAGAAAAAAGTTAGGAACTACGTAGGTACAGGTAATCATAATTAACCTGCTGTACCTAAAGTTGAGACTTGATAGGAACACCAATATTTTTAATAATAATCCAGGCAAAAAATCATTCAATCAAATGTATGTTCCACCCTGCTTCAAGGGTGCTAACATAAGAATAATAGTGGAAGTGAATTTTGAGAGGGGATTTACAATCAGATGCAGAGAATCCGACCGTAGACCTTCTCTTTCATTTTCAAGATTTATTTCGAATATGATGTTCAGAAACAAGGATAGGGGCTGAGAGACGGGGTTGAAATGGAGCGGTGGTAGCCGAGTGGTACAGGTGATGGCAAGCCAAACCATTCGCGCTGCCCTGTGTGGGTTCGAATCCTACTTCATCCATGGATATTTTGTGCTGTCCCCGAGGTTGCATGGTAGAGCAGCTTATAGCTGAATGCCGCCTCGTAAAATAAGACAATTAAATAAATAAATAAATAAATTATTTTTGAAGGATAGGTGTTTTACAAAACAAGATGATATGAAAGTCCACTATTTTCATTCATTTTGTTTATGACATGGAAGAATGTTTTATGAGTCATTATAGTCAACTTCAACCCTCTGTGGGGTGGAAACTGGTCATACGAATGAGTTTTCCCTTGGTAATCTTGTTTAGCGTAGCTGGTAAAGCACAATATCAGAAATTCAGCCGAATTGACCGATGTTTTTTTTTTCAACCCCACCACCTATTTGAGGGTTGTAAAAAAAATTTGTGCCAAAATTAGTAATTCGACAAAATAGAACCATCTGCATGACTTTCAAACGTAATTTCGAATTTGATACTCACAAGTAGGGGTTGGGGGTGAGGGAGGGGGTTGATTTTTTCACAAAAGAAAAAGGGAATTGTCATGAGCCATATGTGTTAAAAAGGACGTTGAAATGTTCTCACTTACGTTGGAACATATTTTTTTACCTTGAAATAACCCATCTTCAACCCCTCATGGAAAAAAAACTGTCCATTTTTTTGAGTAACGGACGATGGTTTTTGGCTTGTGTCAAATTGGGCTACAACATATAAAAAAATTAGGGAATTCGACCGAGACCCATTTCCCATAAGAATCGTGCGGGGTCCTTTGGTAGGTTGATAGACAATTATGACAAACCAGCTTTTGTTGAATTGAAGCTAAATTTGTCCAAACGTTCCTGAGTTACAAATTTTTGAAATCCGAAAAAAGTGAACTTTGGAGGGCTGTATCTTTATCAATTGGCCGAACTTTGCAAAATGGTATATAGGTTTTCGTCATATTTTGACGAGACCTATCCACAGTTAAATTTTTTGCTATCATCCCTGAAACACCCTGTATACAGTGTGTTTCAGTGACCTTGCATAATACTTCGGGAGGTGATTCCTTTCAGAAAAATAAGTTGAAAAGTAAGAGTAAATTTTTTTTCAAGTGCTTCCTGAGGGAGTTACAGCCTCTCAAAGGTGCAAAGTGCAGCAAAGTTTTCAATTATTTGCTCAAGAACAGTCGAAGGTACGAGCTTCAAATTTCATATTTTTGATAGACTCGTTCAATCCAAAACTTTTATTCCTCTTGCATTTTTCCCGTAAGATAGACCGTTCTGAAGTAAAAGTGAAAAAACACGAACGTGTCTAGAGTAATTTTAAACATAATCCCAATCCCCTCTAATTCTGCTGCCACTGGTTAGATTTGTTTAAAATTTGGCATGTACATTTGCACTGTTGAGAAACCTCCCTACACTAAATTTGAAGCTCCTACCTTCGACCGTTTTGCAGCAAATAATTAAAAACCGTGTTAAAAACTTCGTTTTTCTGCGTACCTTTGAGGAGCTGTAGCCCTTAGGAAGCACTTGTGGAAAAAATGTTACTCCTATTTTTCGACTTACTTTCTTGCGAAAAATCACCTCCCGAAGTATTATGCAAGGTCACCGAAACACCTTATATATGCACTTGACGAAAACATCGAAATATTGTAACAGCACTATGCAATTTTTCATCGTGTTTGGTTCCAAACTGTTCAATTGTTCATTCTCAACATTTGCGGTCTCCGAATAACTGTGTACCTATACATGAAATCCCAAGAGAATTGAAGCCTCATTTGAGGTTGTTCGAAATTTTCGCTTTTTTGACTTTTGACAGCTCTAGAAAAAAAGACTCCACTATGATTTTTCTGAAACTTAAAGATTTGGAAAGACCACAAAATTCTGAACCAAACCTGCGATTTCCACGACTGGTTCTTTCTTTTGAGGTCATAACTTATTTTTCTCGGGCTAAATACAAATAATTTCTATTGATGATTCATCAGTGGTTGCTTATTTGACTTTTTATTTGATATTGACATTGATAGCTATTATACTCAAATTAAAAGTGAGCCACTGATTTGAATGGGGTGTAGGTATCTTTTTTATTTGGAATAATAATTAATGCAGTAAGTATTTCACAAACTGTACCAATAAGTAGCATGTTCCAACCATAAAATGCAAAGTCCACCTATATTTTAACACCTAACGTCCAGACTAAGAGGGCTCTTGAATCTTAGTTGATAAAATTCGCGACAAATCCACGAAAATCGGCAGCTATTCGCTGTAAGCTTGATATCTGCTTCAAGTCCTCTCTTTTGACTTCGTCCAAAAAATTCTTCGCATCGTTGCTCGGGATGGAGCGGTAAAACTTAATTCGAAAAATGCTGTTATTTATGGTCATTACTCTCAACACTACTCCAACTGCTTCGCCGTTTATGTCTATGAGGGGTGCCCCTGAATCTTTCTGGCAAACAAATGATGGACTGGGCGTCTGTTCTTCACTCTTCGACCTCATCCAACGGAAAACATCAAGTAGACTGGGCTTCTGTTCTTCACCTGTCGACTGCAGCCTCCACGAAAACCCAGCTGAAAACGACAACAGAAGTCCATTTCTTTCGTCTTTTTCGTCCAAGATTGCGCCGAAGGCGGCGCGGGCTCTCATCCCGGTGAAGCAACGGAACACCATCACGAAGTCATTGTTTTTGACACGATCCGAGTCTCCCAACTTTATGATCGGATACTTTTTGCAAACCGATCGTATCCTGACAACAGCTAGATCGCGCTTTTTGTCGGAGCTTTGCACGACCCCTTTGAAGCTTTCATGGTCGTCTGTGGTCACACCCCAGTAGCAAAGAAATATTAGAGACATATTCGACAAAAATATTCATATAATATTAAAACGACAGATTTATTTATATAGGGGGAATATTCGAAGTGAATATTTATAAATATTCAATTTAAATATCTATACCATATTAGTTGCATTACATCTGGTGGATATTTAAATCGAATATTAATAATTGTTTGAAACAGGTTCAAAGCTGAATATTCAAAATGAATATTCATAAATATTTGACAAGGATATTTCAATTATATTGCATGGAATATATTCATATTTTTTATTAGAACTGTAAAAAATAGTAGCAAAATAAATGAAGTAAAAAATGCAACAAAAAATATAATTTCAAAACAGAAATTGCATTACAGCCTTCATTCTTCTGCGTTCTGAAACATAATATACAGTATTTTATTCATAATGAGGTTTGTAAATACGAATGCAGAAAACTTACCGCCAAGAGAATGATGCGAAAAATAAACTGTTGACTTAGCACCCATTTTATCTTTCTGATGGCACCAACCGCGATTTACTTGTCGCCAGGAACAACCCTACTTCTTTGTCGATTTCCGTATCCGTCCAATTTAATAGGGCAGCTGCAGGCGACCAGTACATAAAAATGAAACATCTAATAATGAGTATCACTTCATAAAAGTCGCCCCCTAATCCCTCCCTGAGGGTGAGGGGGCATGAATAGCAGAACACAACACATAACCATTAAATGCAATGTGTAATAATAAATGTATTCGACTTACCAAGTTACCTGTGACAAAAATTAATCGAACTAATTAAGAAATAGCGTCTCTGCACTCTGAAAGTTTCTGCTTCAGAAGAGTAAAAGACCAGACCACAAGACCGTTTCCCACTGGAAGCAAAAAGCCGCGAAACACTGCCAAAAATTGACATAATTCTCACTGACGCTCTCTTGACAGCCAGCTCTGCCAACCTAGCAGCGAATACGCAACTAAACGCAAACGTTTTTGCACATAAAATCAGCACTTCAGCCCATTCTCAGCTTTACTTGACTGGAAATGTTAGGATATAGCTCGGTAATTTTGATTTACGCCGACTCCATGTCTCATCACCCGTTGATCTGGATTATACTTACAACAGCATGATTTGGTAATTTGCGATTTGACGTTGGCTACATTTCCCGCGCGGATTTCAAATCTCTATCTTAACTACCATAAATTAAATTAAATTCTATTTTCGCCCTAATAAACATATTTTCTAGATGGGATTCAAATTGGTACAATATACATAGATTTGCATTTATTTTCCTCAGCTCGTCTACCAAAGTTAGCTGGCAACTATGGATGGCAGTCATGTAAGTAGGTATACCATCGCGTGCAAAAAAATCTAGTACAGAGAGTGAAGCGGAGTGTACTGATTTTGGCTTGATGTCACTGTGACAGCCGGCCGAAATCGGTACACTCCGCTTCACTCTCTGTGCTAGATTTTTTTGCACGCGATGGTACATTAAATGACCTTGGCCTGGAGACAATAATTATCATCAGCTTTGTTCAGTAGTCAACATGAAAAATAGGATTAGGTACATTAAACACAAAATCTCGACACAAATATTTTTGCACATGATGAATGTCTGTTAGTTGTAGGTTCAAAACTCCATTTTTTTTTTCGTACGACTTGAGACAAACATTTAATGAGCATTGGAAGTTGTACATTTCTTTTCGCAAATGACATATTAATGTCCATTGCATATTATGAACTGATGGCCTATTTCCATATATCAGCTGAATGTTCAATTCACATTTAGAAATGCACATTTGTTTCCAAATACTAGACGAATATTCAATGCACATTTAAAAATGCACATTTGTTTCCACATATGAGACGAATATTTAATGCACATTGTGAATTGCTTATTAGTTTTCATATATTGTAAAGATATTTGATGTACATCCAGAAATGAATATTTGTTCGCAAATATAAGACAATTATTGATCCAATATACGTAATATTTAGCCAACATTGTAATATTCCGGCAATATTTGGAACATATTAGGTGAATATTGCTTGCTACTGGGGCAGTAACTTTTGTACTGTCGCCTACCAGAGAGGCATTGGTGAGGATTAAACCCTCGCCCACAAAGAAACCAGTACCAAAACCGTCTTTTGTCTCGATGCGAACCACAGCCGGAATCCTCTGTTGTGCCAAATCGATGAGTTTTTTCTTCTCGTGCCATTCATGATGTGCGGGACTTTCTGCTCCAGATACATGCTTGGCGTATACCTCAGGGATTGTTAACAAGGAGGAAGTTTCGAACAACATCTTGAACGGGTTCCCCAAGTCAAGTGCGACGTAACTGACACCGCAACCGATACCAGTAACTGTCCCAAATGTAAGCAGACGAGTGCAGTAGGTCTTCTTCAGAGTCAGCTTTGGTTTGACAAAAGTCTTCAACGGTCCAAATACTGATCGAAACATGTTGGTCATTGAGTGATTTGCAGGAGCGTTTCAACTTGTACTTCTCCAGTGCAACCGGGCTCTGTAAAAGAAAAATTATTGATGAATTTAAAATATTCACTATGAAATTAATTGGTTTTGCAAGATGTTTCTTTGTGCATTTCTAGTTCCACCCCAAGGTAGGCGAAAACCAATCTCACACAGTTTCAGGCAACTCTTGTTACATCAATGTACTGCGGATTGCATAAGACTCCCGGGAGTTTCTTCCAGTTTCAAGAAAAGGGAGCTGCGCGAGCTAACAAAAAAGATCAAACTTTTAGTCCGCCACTTTGAACACACATTGTGACCAACCTAAAAGATTGTCTGGTGTTTTTTTAGAGACATTACCATAACTACTGGTATGAAATGAGACCGCGGAAATTTAAAATATCGATAAAAGCTTCCTGCTGCAAGTATTTGACAAAATAATAACACAATAGGTACCTACCTAACAAATTGAAATATTGAAAAACAGCGATTTATGTTGGGCTACAGCACCAACTTGTTGGGTTGCCAATAGTCCACGTTGTGCAAATGTTTCGAACAAACAAACCTATATGCGCTCCATTGCCACTTTTCATCCAATTTTTAAAGGCATTTTTCCACGCGGCCAACAAAGTGCCTTTTGGAAATCTGCGAGACCAAAGTGTCCAAAGTTAATATACAGGAAGTTCCAAAAGTGAGTACCAAGCTATATACAGGGTCCTGCAACAGTGCGTCGGGCTTTCCTAGCGCCCTTTCCTTACGAGATAGAGACAAAGGTGTAATACGTAAAATTTTAGATTTGAAAAGTTCTAACCAGTGAAATTATTTTCAACTATACAGGTGTTCCATTTTTGCGCTATAACAAAAAGAAAGATTTTTTTATTGCTATGCCCCACTTTTGATTTTATTTTCTTGTTCAGCTTTTCAGTCTCTATTACAGGCGTATTAAAAATTGAAATTTTTTGTAATTTCAAGGTTCGTTTTGAAAAATCGTAGGAGCCTCGTTTTTTGCAATCAAGGAATGAAATTAGGCACAACAATAGTCGAATAGGAGGTGGATAATTTCATGACAAAAAACTCCATGATCAGTGATACAGGTGTTCAGAAATTTTTTTCGAACTTCGCAAATTTCAAAATGCCATAAGTCATTTTTTTCAAATAGCATGCCCCTCATTTTATAACGTTATCTGATTGCTTTTTTTCTCCTCTTTCATTTTTACCAGGGGTACCCTACCCCTAAATTTGATAATTTCCGAGATAATCGATAATTTTGATAAAAAGTGCTATTTATTAAAAATTTTCACGCCGGGCAGGCCATAGTGATCATCAACAAATGTCTGATTGACACATTTTGCTTGGTTTCATGCTAAGAATAAGTTTTTTTTATTGAATAGCTGCGCTAAATTCCAATCTGAAGAAAATGCTTAAAAAAGAATTTCGTTGCCCGATGGAAGAAAGAAAATTTAAATTGAGATTAGTAAAGCGGTTTTCTCGACTTCAAAAACCTTCAAACTGTCAAATCGAGAGGTGCGTTTATTTTGACACATGCATGATCTTCTGTATCAGGACCAACTGATGAACATAAAAAATCCAAATAAACGACAATTTTTACCAAAATTATCGATTATCTCTGAAATTATGGAATTTAGGGGTAGGATATCCCTAATAAAAATGAAAGAGGAAGAAAAAAGCTATCGAATGGTGAGATAAAATATGGGACATTCCATTTGAAAAAAATGACTTGTAGCATTTTGAAATTTGCGAAGTTCAAAATTTTTTTTTGCACATCCTGTATAATTGAACCTCAAGTTTTTTGTCATGAAGATATTCAGCTTCTGTTCGACTACCGTTATGCCAAATTTCATTCCTTAATCCCAAAAAACGAGGCCCCTACGATTTTTCAAAGGGAACCTTGAAATTACAAAAAAATTCAAATTTTTGATATACAGGGTGTCCCAGAAATGGCGCATAAACTCTCCAGTACGTTGCTGGGAACTCATCATCAAGTCGGGGAAAAATAGTAGAAAAATTCTTTGGCTTTTATTTATTAAGTTATCGTCAAAAAACTAAACGGTCGATTTGGCAAACGTGCACGACTGCACGTGCTCACCTACATACGTACCGCAAGGTAGGAATACAATTGACCATATCAATTATTCAAAGCGCAGTCGCAGATCGGGGAGAGAGACAACCACATGTGCTGGGTCGAAACTCCCATAAGAATATGCATGTTGATTGACTTTGTAAAATGATCAATTCAAGGTGCAAATTGACAATTTCAACGATTGTATAACATAACAAGTGTGTGAAAAGAAATACTTGATCTACTTTTCACCATAATGAAATGAAAAATCTTGCTGTGAAGTTGATGCGAAGCATTTTAAGATGGGGTGTTTTGGATCCAAAACAATTTCAAATTACCCGCCATATTTTATTGCCCAACTTCCGCTAACGAGAATTTTGAAAGCGCTTGAAAGCGAACCGAGCGTCAGCCGTCACGTAAAAGTTATACTTAAAAAGGTTAAAACGTCCCAAGACCCCCAAGAATAAAGAAAACACGAGAGAAAACACCTTGAAATCGTAAATTCTGGCAGCGACAGCAAAGTTCCGTTTTCTATGCATGCTGAGGCGCGCAAGATCTTCAACTGCAGTGCGCATGGTCACAGGCACATACCTAATAACTTACAAATGACTAGTGGAAGGGGAAAGTGCGAATAATTAATATGGTCTATTGTTCCAATATAAACATGGTCATCATAGAAACGGTCATTGTTAGGGCCAATTTAGACATTTCCTTGTAGGTACTGATACTGGTGCCTACTGACACAGCTACTGGCTTTGATCATGGACCTGCTTTGACAGCTACCGATCGCACCTCTTCGTAATTTCAACAACTTTCGCGCATTCAGAAAATAAACTTGTAAAACTGCGTTTCTCCCATTTCTATTTAGGAGTTACTAAGGCTGTCCCAGAAAGAAATTCACTTTAAAAAACGCCATACCCTTTTCACTTATTCAACTTGTTTTGAACTAACAATCCAAGGAAGAATCCTTGCAAATCATGTGTGAATATCAATATCCGTCATAGTAGAGGAAAATATGAAGCGAAATGTGCTTATTTGAGAAGTTCGTGTGCACGGAAAGGTAAAAAGCTGGGGTGCATTTTTTATGGTGTAGTATGGCTTGGGGATAAAGAATCCACTTGTCGTCAAAAAATCGTCCAGTGTGGGGGCGGTATGGGGGCGGTTTTGTGAAAAAACAGTTTTTAAAAAAAATGTTCTACAGTTTGTCAGCTTTTGGCTGATATCAGCCTCAAATCCGTCAACTGTAAGTTGTCGTAAATAATTTATGAATAAAAAGGTGATCATTCACTTTGCCATAAGAATACATGTAAAACTTGACTGCCTCGTGCGCAAAGAACGTTGAATATCTCAGTAACGTGTTGAATGACATTTTTCATTCCACTCCCACTCGATTATCTCCGTAACCACTAGTTCAATCAAAAAAGTTTCTTCTGTAAACCATGTTACCTATTCCATTGCGATTCTTGCGGTTTTTTCAGATTTGATTTATCTTGAATAGTAACTGAGCTAGGGACGGAATTGTAATGTACTGCATGCAGCGGACAAGTGCAGCGCTGTGGCCCTCGCGTACCCCTGCCACCCGCGCACCCCCGTGAAGGCCATGGTGTATTGAGGCGGGAAATCTGCAGGCTTATTATTGTGGCTGATGATCGAAACATTGTAAAAGTGTAGTAGGTAAATTTGCAATATAAATAAATATAAACCCCTTGAATTACGACGTACGTCTTCACATATTATAATAGTCCAGTCAAAATAGGTTTTAACCGGAAATAAATTCGGAAGTTGACGAAATTTGGTGGATCGATGCAGAATTGAACGTGGAATAACATACTGAAATTCCTAAAAAGCTTGGTTTTTTTTAGGACCAATAAAAAAGCGCCATCCTTGAAAAAATTTTTTTTCTGAATGGCTTGTGAACTATTATCTATTCAGAACACAGCACCAGCACCAGCAAAGCAAATGTAGCCCGTTAAATTCCCAAGAGATCGTACAAAACTCATCACTTTTTGGTCAATAGCCTCTGTGATATCGCGTCTACAAAAACGCAGTGAAAATTACTCAAAATATATTTCCGGATTTTATGTAAAAATATGCATGGTGTCAATTCAGGGGCTGTAACCTGGACAGCGAATGTGCGAATTTCAATGTGTTTTACATGCGGGAAAAGCTAATTCAACATTCGGTATCACACTTTTGTCTAGAAGTCAAGAAGTCGCCAACTTCAAAATGGTACTTTTCCTCGACCTGTGAAATCGATACTTGATGTCTCGAAGAATCCCCAAAAATCGATTTTTTTCATACCATACTATTTGCCTCATTTTTCACTTAGGTAGAGCAAAACCATCCAGGGAAAATATGAAGAATTGAATACAGAAAAAATAACATGTTTCGGAATATTTATCCTATAGTGATGGTTTCTGAGTTGTATGGGTTGAAAGACTAAAACGACCTATTCAGAAAAAAAAAGGTAGTCCGGACACTAACTGCTGAATATTGTACTTGCATTTGATGATTGTTTTTTAATTCTTCAGATGTCAATATAACATTTGTGATGTTGTCGTGGAAGAACGGACAAAAGAACTTGATGGAAATGTATGGAATAATAGAGCTAATAATAATGGTACAAGGTGGGTGATAAATAATGAAAGCAGGATGGTTGACTAAAAGAAAAGGTTATTTGAATCAAAGGCGTTGTAAAAATGTTTAAAAGGGAAATCTATACAATCATTTAGGCAATTTTGGAAAGAATTATTAATCATAATCATCTAATCATCAAAATCATCTAGAAAATCATAACTTCGTCCTTGGAACTAATTTTAAAATTTTACATGTTTGTAAAAAAGGACGGCTTTTAGATAGTATAGAGGTTCTTGAAATTTGTAAAGCAACTAATAATTCTGTCCGAAATTGCCTAAAAGATTGTATAGATTTCTTTTTTAAACATTTTTACAACGCCTTTGATTTAAATAAGCTTCTTTCTTTCCATTCAACCATCCTTTCATTAATTCATCACCCACCTTGTACCATTATTATTAGCTCTATTATTATTTCATACATTTCCATCAAGTTCTTTTGTCCGTTCTTCCATGACAACATCACAAATGTTATACTGACATCTGAAGAATTTAAAAACAATTCACTCATCATTTACACAAACTTTATCTTCACCATTTATACAATGTCGGTGATTCGGTGTGTTATCATTCACCTTTTATGTACCTACCTACTTGTTTTATGTATTTTATTTTAGACTCCACACTTTGATGAAGAAGGGCCAGAGACATGCGAAACCGGTCAGAAATAAAAACAATCAATTTGAAGGAAGACTGCGTGCAGATCATTTTATTTATGAAAAAAATCGATTTTTGCGGATTCTTCGGGACATCAAGTATCGATTTCAAAGGTCGAGAAAAAGTACCATTTTGAAGTTGGTGACTTCTAAACAAAAGTGTGATACCGAATGTAGAAGAAACACATTGAAATTCGCACATTTTTTAAAAAAACTTTTTTCACAAAACCGCCCCCACACTGGACGATTTTTTGACGACAAGTGGATTCTTCATCCCCAAGCCATACTACATCATAAAAAATGCACCCCAGCTTTTTACCTTTCCGTGCACACGAAAGTCACAATAGAGTCTCATTTTTCCTCTACTATCAGGCTCCTTTGACGATAGACGTTGGGACTACTCGTATTCGAGGAAAAAGTAAGAGCATGCAGTCCCGGTGAAACTTTATGAGCCTTTCGATTTGGTTGATTCTGAAGCAGTTCAAAAACGTCCTTTTCAGCATCAGGCATCATCAGGTACACTCACATGACGAGGGCGGCCGCGATCTGCTTGTAATAATACGGTATATGAATAATACTGATACTTCCTGCCCGGTCCTTCTGGCTCTCTCTTCTGTTCTCTTATCACATACGATCGGGATGCTTTCTTTGAGGGTATTGCTGGGGGTAAATAATGCGTTCCGCCTGCAAGTGATTGACGCGACGTTCGCCCAAAATCAGTAACATATCAGTGTATTCGCTAGCCGCATACATTATTCGCGGAAAAGTGAGGCAGGAATGATGCAAAATGACACTGACTGATCTTATTGTCAGAAAATGACTTCATTCGATTTTTTATTTATCCAATGTCAGATTGTAGGTATACCTACTCATTTGTTTTTCACCGATGATGCCAGATCCATTTTCTGGGTAATTTGATTGAAAATTTGCAAAATTTAAATTTGGCTGTAGCCGTTATAGGCCAGGCGGTATGTCGGTAAAATCACTACAATCTGGAAAAAACTCCGACCAAAGCTTTTATGGTGTCAAACTCTTCGTAAGGTCAGTAGTTATCCACCAATGAGTTTCCGCCCAAAAACGAGTTGTGCTGATTCCTCCACATCTGCGCGAAGGTAAAGGATGCCTCGAAAGTGCAAAAAGACCTGTTAAACCTTCGTACTTTTTTGTTGTATTCGCCTAAATGCAAACGTACAACTCTTGCGCAAACATTGGAAGCATCTGTCATCATCTCTGTGCCAGTCTTACTGTTGAAAAAAATGATCTCTTTGTGCGGGTCGGATCAATCACATTAAATTGTTTTTCCACACAAGAAAACGATGGAGCAACATGTATTTTGGATGTTTTCTAATAACTTGTACTCATTGAGCCCATCTATGGCATTAAAATTTCAATAACAGCATTTTTGAAGATGTTGCCAGCAAGAAAGAGAAAAATTTCCACCCGCCTGTTCAGCAGCAATTTTTTCAATTTTACCAAACACCGTTTGCGAAAATTTTATAAGGAATGAAAAGCTCAAACTCTTCTCTAACGATATCGTGCCTGGCTTGACCGCGGCACGCACTTAAAAGTCTAAAAAACTGTTTTCCTTTCGAGAGGTCCTGTTTCACCCGTGTGCGGCCGTGCCTACTTGACATAGACTTGACTGATCACACGAGCTTGGAAATGTACTCTTTTCCAGCTTTAAAACGCGACAATTATTATTGAGACTTTGTACATTGATTCATGAAGAAATCATACATCATTTTATCATTAATGGTCGCGTTTTAAAGCTGGAAGAGAGTACATTTCCAAGCTTGTGTAATCAGTCCGGTCTATGTCAAGTAGGCATGGCTGCACGCGGGTAAAATAGGACCGCTCGAAAGAAATCAGTTTCCTACACTTTCAAAAAGCGTGTCGCGGTTGAGCCAGATATAATATCATTAGAAAACTGTTCCAGCTTGTCATTTCCTATAAAATTTTTGAGAACGGTGTTTGGTAAAATTGAAAAAACTCCTGCTGAACAGGCGGGTAAAAATTATTCACTTCTTTACGGGCAACATCTTCAAAAATGCTGTTATTGAAATTTCAACGCCATCAATGGGCTCAGTGAGTACAAGTTATTGGAAAACATCCAAAATACATGTTACTTTATCGTTTTCTTGTGTGGAAAAACAATTAAATGTGATTTATCTGACCCGCACAAAGAAATCTTTTTTTTTCAACAGTAAGACTGGCACAGAGATGATGACAAATGCTTCCAATGTTTGCGTTAGAGTTGTGAGTTTGCATTGAGGCAAATAAAATGAAAAAGTACGGGGGTTTAACAGGTCTTTTTGCACCTTCAAGACATCCTTTACCTTTGGGCAGATGTGGAGGAATCAGCACAACTCGTTTTTGGGCGGAAACTCAGTGGTAGGTACCTACTGACCTTACGAAGAGTTTGACATCATAAAAGCTTTGGTCGGAATTTTTTCTATCCAGAATGACCTACCGCCTGGCCTATTAATCAAAAGTTGTTGAGGATTATTTCACCAGAAAATGATAAAAAGGCTTTGTCTCCATGAAATAAATATTACTGTTTTAAAAAAATCACAGAAATGGAGAAGTTGAGTTTTCAAATTCAAACTCTTATATCTCGAAGAGTGGTCAAGGAGGAATTTTTTTACTATTTTTCTAAATAAGTTCCCTGGAAGTTCCGCTACAACGTAGTGGAGAGTTTATGCGCCATTTCTGGGACACCCTGTATGATATACCGTCCGTTTTTTATTTTAGGCCCCAGCCCGTAGCACCTTTATTATGGGTTTCACACCCAATATATTATATATTTTTGAAATCAGAAAAACAAAATCTTTCGATTGATGGTATGTCAAATTATTTTTGACAGATGTCATTTTTTGACAATTGTCAGAATAGTACTTGTGATAACGTAAACGTACCAATGCCTGACACCTTAAGGGCTATCTTTGTATATTTTCTTATATAGAAATGATTCAGAAGGACTTAAGGTGTATTTCGAGTGTGGAATAATTAGAGCAGATAACATCCATGATATAACATTGATGATTACGGTGAAACGTGCCTCATGTTTTTGTTTAGAAGATTTTGAAAATTTGATTTTTTTTGTCCAGTACCTGACATAGCTTCTCTTGACTTGGCCCTAAGCCTGACTTCAAGAGAACCAATGCCTGACCCACATGTAAACAGCTCAGATATGATATTCAGAGGAACAGCAGTAGATGAACTGCAAAATAGAGACTTCTATTGAACTGATAACAAGTTAAATACCAGTTAGTTATATAGCTGGGTGCAAGGCTGAAAGTATGGAATCTGTAAATATCTATCATTGCTAGTAGCTGACACTAATGAAGCTAGTGGCTGACCTAGGGCCTCAGGTATTGGAACCACTGAAGATATCAATATGAAACTTTTACACCAGCATAAGCTCATTGAATCTTTGTTATAGGGTTTATTACTGCGTTCATCTTTCATTATCCAGGAGCTGACACACTTATTGTCAGGCATTGGACTTGTCTATATTTCTTAGTGTCAATAGCTGACACCCCCTATCATTACCATAAAACTCTGAAATCACCTGGAATTGATGTAACAGCATATTTCTTCATCAATATGTAGCAATGCTACATGAATGTTTCACGAAAATTAACCAAACTCACGTTTTCACAAACTATTTCAATTTGACAAAATCTTAGCAGAAATATTAGTGTTTCTGGTATCAACTGTTGCGCTACCCTTCAAACGGCCGTAGACATTTCAAAATTAGTATTGCTAACTCTACTGTATGAAAAATCTTGAGTAAAATGTTTGCATACCCTAACATTTGAACAGAATAGGTCTAAAGCCAATAATTCTGCCTATTTTCCATGAAATAAATAAAGGTGTCAGGTTAAGGCACAGTGTCAGGCATTGGTACGTTTACGTTATATCATTTTAAAGCCCATAAAATTCTGAGGAAAACTGTGTTTTCATTTTTGGAATAGAATGTCTTTCACAGCTTCTAGTGGTCTTCAAATATGAAAAATTGTTGAAATTCAGAAATACTCAATAAGTACGTAAGTGGGTAAAACAGGTATTTTTAATATTGACTAATGATAATAATCAATGAATATTCACAATGAAACAAAAAATGTCCTGAAAAAGTTACTCAAAATGACCGTCTCCTTGTTCCTTGAATGAGAGATTCGACGACCGGTGAATTGGAACTACCAGCCCAACGCGATGATATCCGAGGTGGCCAGGTATGACCCCCTCGATTTTCTTTATGAGCCTATCTGAAAGATGAGGTGTTTATACAGGGTGTCCCAGAAATGGCGCATAAACACTCCACTACGTTGTAGCGGAACTTCCAGGGAACTTTAGAAAAATAGTAAAAAAATTCCTCCTTGACCACTCTTCGAGATATAAGAGTTTGAATTTGAAAACTCAACTTCTCCATTTCTGTGATTTTTTTAAAACAGCAATATTTATTTCATGGAGACAAAGCCTTTTTATCATTTTCTGGTGAAATAATCCTCAACAACTTTTGATTAACGGCTACAGCCAAATTTAAATTTTGCAAATTTTCAATCAAATTACCCAGAAAATGGATCTGGCATCATCGGTGAAAAACAAATGAGTAGGTATACCTACAATCTGACATTGGATAAATAAAAAATCGAATGAAGTCATTTTCTGACAATAAGATCAGTCAGTGTCATTTTGCATCATTCCTGCCTCACTTTTCCGCGAATAATAGGTTTGTTCGCGTCGCATGAACTTTTTGCACTTTCTGCACCCTAGCCAATAGCGTGGGGTCCCTGGCAGCAGCTGACCAATCACAGCAGTTTGAGTGCAGAAAGTGCAGAAAGTTCATGCGACGCGAACAAACCTAATGTATGCGGCTAGCGATTACACTGATATGTTACTGATTTTGGGCGAACGTCGCGTCAATCACTTGCAGGCGGAACGCATTATTTACCCCCAGCAATTGGCGAGTTTCAAGATCGAATACGCCATCTGACGGCCAACGTGTAAACGACGTTTGTACACGGATCAACTGCAGATTTGTGTGGGCTCTTATAAGCGTTGCGGTGTTTGGGGACTTTATTTGATTCCATCTGACTTAACGCGGCGTTAATTTTTTCCAACAAAGTACGTGAGTCACGCACGTTTCATTATCTTGAATATACCTATTAGGTGTCGTCGATTGCAAAAGCATTGCATTTTTAAATAAGAGTGGCACGTGTACGACGACAGGCAAGCAAAAGTGGCATAGAATGGAAGGTGGCAAGATAGATAGTGACAAAAAGTGGCGGAGAATTAGTTGTGTTTCCGAGTGCGAGTCGCGCTGTGGAAACCGAAAAAAGGAAGAGTTACATACATTTTCATCGTTTCCCGTCGAAAGCGAAAGACGCAAGTTGGGTACCTAGTCAAAATGACAAACAAACTCGGCACTGTGGAAAATATGACTACGAGAAAAGCCTGGGAAGTGTCGCTGAAAATGTGAACTTTATATGGCTGCATCGAAGAAGCACAGCTGCGATATTTTTGCATGTCCCGGACTGGCCTGCTTTGCAAGTGCATTTGAACGTTCCAATTTCACAGAAACTGCTACTACTATTTTTTTTTTATTACATTTCCAGTTACCAATAAAAGTGAGGAGATTCATACAATGCGCTTGTTTGTAAACACAATTAAAATATGTCTATGTTTAAATTGATGCTTGATTTGGTTCGCTTTCGACCACACAACTCAAGAAATTGTGACTTCAGAATTTCTTCTCCCATCACGATACATCGAGAATCTGTTGACTCCATCAAGTGATTCAAAACCTCCATAACACTCAATTGCGCTTCTGCCATTTTTGAGTTCCACCGCAATACTAATTAACCACGTTTCACGTCTGGAGGACATTAAAAACCGCTTACTACTGATGAGATTTTTGAACGCGCGGGCAACAATCCGTGCTCTATACGACATGTTTGTTTACATGCGAAGCGCATCAGCAGCGCCACCATCGGTAATGTTACTCGCCAATACCCTCAAAGAAAGCATCCCGATCGTATGTGATAAGAGAACAGAAGAGAGAGCCAGAAGGACCGGACAGGAAGTATCAGTATTATTACAAGCAGATCGCGGCCGCCCTCGTCATGTGAGTGTACCTGATGATGCCTGATGCTGAAAAGGACGTTTTTGAACTGCTTCAGAATCAACCAAATCGAAAGGCTCACAAAGTTTCACCGGGACTGCATGCTCTTACTTTTTCCTCGAATACGAGTAGTCCCAACGTCTATCGTCAAAGGAGCCTGATGGATATTGATATTCACACATGATTTGCAAGGATTCTTCCTTGGATTGTTAGTTCAAAACAAGTTAAATAAGTGAAAAGTGTATGGCGTTTTTTGAAGTGAATTTCTTTCTGGGACAGCCTTAGTAACTCCTAAATAGAAATGGGAGAAACGCAGTTTTACAAGTTTATTTTCTGAATGCGCGAAAGTTGTTGAAATTACGAAGAGGTGCGATCGGTAGCTATCAAAGCCAGTAGCTGTGTCAGTAGGCACCAGTATCAGTACCTACAAGGAAATGTCTAAATTGGCCCTAACAATGACCGTTTCTATGATGACCATGTTTATATTGGAACAATTGTATTCCTACCTAGCGGTACGTATGTAGGTGAGCACGTGCAGTCGTGCACGTTTGCCAAATCGACCGTTTAGTTTTTTGACGATAACTTAATAAATAAAAGCCAAAGAATTTTTCTACTATTTTTCCCCGACTTGATGATGAGTTCCCAGCAACGTACTGGAGAGTTTATGCGCCATTTCTGGGACACCCTGTAGAATCTCCCGCTAATTTGGACGATTTAAAATCAGAGTAATATCATCAGTTGATATTAAAAATACCTATTAATTATTGAGCAGGTATTTCTGAATTTTAACAATTTTTCCTATTCAAAGACCTCCAGAAGCTGTAAAAGACATCCTATTCGAGAAATGAAAACACAGTTCTCCTTAGAATTTTATGGGCTTTAAAATGGTGTGTCACAAGTACTCTTCTGTCGATTAGCAACAAATGACATCCGTCAAAAATAATTTGACATACCATCAATCGAAAGATTTTGTTCTTCTGATTTCAAATATATATGATATGTTGGGTGTGAAACTCATAATAAAGGCGCTACAAGCTGGGGCCTAGAAAAAAAAACGGACGGTATACAGGGTGTCCGTTTTTCGAGGCTAAGCATGGGTATCTCGCTTATCTTGAGAGATACAAAGTCGGTTAAATTAGGAAAAAGTTGCGCATTTTCATGACGATCAATGATTCAAAAAAAAAAATTTGACGTATCAATTTTAGTTTTTGAGATATCGTGAGGAGACAGGAATTCGAATTTTTGTTTTTATTTTTTATTCAAAAAACGGTTAAAGGTGGCCTTTTCTAATCTAGACATTGTCAGGGCACTTTTTCAAGGGGAATTTAAAGCTGCCAAAATCTTTAATCTAGCTTTCAAAATAACCGAGATACGACATTGAACTTTTTGCTCTAATGGGCGCCATATTGGATTTTGGTATTTTTGAATACGGTATTCTTTTCTGGTTACAACGATGTGCTACATGTCACTGTTGAATAAATGTTCAACATTTACGTTTTTTTCATTGTCGGTGCTGTTTTTGTTTCCAAAGCACTCTTTGAAAAATAAAAAATAAAATTTTTGCTTAAAAGCATGAATTCAACAGTGGCGTGTGACACATTGTTGTAACCAGAAAAAAATATTGTATTCAAAAATGTCAAAATCCAATATGGCGCCCATAAGAGAAAAAAAAGTTGAATGTCATATCTCGGTGTTTTGAAAGCTAGAATGAAGATTTTGGCAACAATGAATTCCCCTTGGAAAAGTGCCTCCACAATGTCTTAATTAGAAAAGGCTACCTTCAACCGTTTTTCAAATGAAAAATAAAAACAAAAATTACAAATTTCTGTTTTTTCTCGATATCTCGAAAACTAAAACTGACAGGTCAAATATCTTTTTGAATCATTGATCGTCATGAAAATTTGCAACTTTTTTCTAATTTAACCGACTCTGTATCTCTAAAGATAAGTGAGATACCCATGCTTAGCCTCGAAAAACGGACACCCTGTATACAGGGTGGTGAAAATTTCGATGCTCACCATTGGTATCTTGGAAACGGTAAGAGATACGAGGTCGGTTAAATTAGAAAAAAGTTGCGCATTTTTGTGACGATTGACAATCTGGAAAGAAACTTCGAATATTTTGATTGGTTCACGGTTTATCACGAAAAAACTGAAAATTTTGATTTTAGAAATTATTTTTTATCTTTCCAACCATTCAAGCTATTTCATTCAAACTTGGTAGTTTCATGTTTTTGATCACTCCGAGTCGATCAACGTTGGCAGAAATTTTCCAGGCCTTCTAGATTTCAAATTATGATAGTCAACTTTTGTTTTTCTTTTGGCTGCCATATTGGATTTTTGCACTAATAGATAGAGAAAAAAGTTAGCTTTGTGAATTAGTAACCAACATGTTTTTTTATGATATTATTAGCGTCAAATTTTGAAATTTTCATAAATTTTTGACGAAATCGGGAATGCTTTGAAAGACAATTGAAATATTATCAATTTTCCAGGCCTTCTAGATGTCAAATTATGATAGTCAACTTTTGTTTTTCTTATGGCCGCCATATTGGATTTTTGCACTAATAGATAGAGAAAAAATATAGCTTTCTGAATTAGTAACCAACATGTTTTTTTTCATGATATTATTAGCGTCAAATTTTGAAATTTTCATAAATTAGTGACAAAATCGGGAATGCTTTAAAAAAACAATTGAAATATTATCAATAGCAACAACAAAAAAAACGACGTTCAATTCACGTATCTAAGGGCTCGATACCAAGTTGCAGACGCGAAGTTTAGGACGGCGTAACTCGCCAAATACAGCGCGGTCTGATTGGTTGGTATCCGCTGTTGCTATGGTAACGGCACTTACGGCGGTCTCAGCCCCAACTTGGTATCGAGCCGTAACTTCTTAATCGTGTTTTGTGCTTGTTTGTACCGAGAGCTCATAAATTAAATGAGTCAAGGGTGCCTGTGAATTCAAAGACGTCTGTCGAAACTAGGGTAATCCTTACTCCTTTTCTAATAAATTTGTCAAACTCTAACAAGAACGATGCTAGTTCCGACAGACGTTTTTGAGCTCACAGACACCCTTGACCCATTCAATTTATGAACTACCGGTACAAACAAGCACAAAACACGATTAAAAAGTTAGATACGTCAATTGCACACCATCTGTCACTTTTTTGTTGTTGCTATTGATAATATTTCAATTGTTTTTCAAAGCATTCCCGATTTTGTCAATAATTTACGAAAATTTTAAAATTTGACGCTAAACATGTCATAAAAAGAACATGTTGGTTGCTAATTCGGGAAGCTAATTTTTTTCTTTATCAATTAGTGCAAAAATCCAATATGGCGGCCATAAGAAAAACAAAAGTTGACTATCATAATTTCACATCTAGAAGGCCTGGAAATATTTTGTCAACGTTATTCGACTCGAAGTGATCAAAAACATAAAACTACCAAGTTTGATTCAAATAGCTTGAAAGGTTGGAAAGATAAAAAATAATTTCTGAAATCAAAATTTACAGTTTTTTTGTGGTAAATCGTGAACCAATCAAAATATTCAAAGTTTCTTCCCAGATTCTCGATCTCCACAAAAATGCGCAACTTTTTTCTAATTTAACCGACCTCGTATCTCTTACCGTTTCCAAGATACCAATGGTGAGCATCGAAATTTTCACCACCCTGTGTATATTTACATATATAAAATCCGTTTTTTAATTTTCAGTTGGTAGCACTGCCACAAATTGAAAAAACAAAAATACACTTATAATAGAGCTTGAAAAGCTGAACAAGAAAATGAAATCAAAAGTGGGGCATTTCATTTAAGAAAATCTTTGTTTTTGTCATAGCGCAAACATTGAACACCCTGTATAGTTGAAAATAATTTCACGAGGTAGAACTTTTCAAACTAATAATTTTATGTATTACACTTTTTTCTCCATTTTGCAAGGTAAGGGCGCCAGGAAAGCTCGACGCACTGTTGCAGGACCCTGTATACATTATGTATATCGTCGGATTCAGCTTTCAAAAATATGAAGTTTGCGATAAGAATGAATTGCAAGAGGTAACTAATTTTTTTAACATTAGTTTTTGACGTGCCAGACATATTTTCTATCGCCAGAGATCAGCCAGACTATCTTTTCTAGTCAACTCTTCAGCATACGCCTTGTTGGTAAAACCATTTTCATTAGTGTGAAACTAACAGCCAGTTCCACCACAAAGACGCTGTGCCTCAATTAGCTAACACTGCAATCAAATTTATTCCTTAATTAAATTTGATTGCGTTCCATTAGGCTCAATTAGGGGTTCAATTAGTTATTGCCGCGATTAACTTTTATTTGCTTTTTTCGTGGTTAGGTTGGTAACGAGTCGGTAACAAAACCTGTAATTTCGCCGGGTATTACGTCCAATGTGTCAATGACCAATGTCATAATGTCAAGTGTCAATCTTCAATTAAATTTTGGTTTTGGTGCGATTTGTGAATTTCTTGTGAACGATGAAGGGGGAATTCTGAAATGCAGGTCAGCTAAGCCTGCAGGTTTTTGTGAAATACATACCCACCCCACCATATACCTTCTAGATCGGCAAAAATTCTTGCGGGTCGGCATACAGGCCGTTGCTGTCACCATCCCCGAGCACTTCCAGACAAATATCGTGATCCTCCAGGTCCTTGGACCTTTGCTGCGGACGAACAAAGTACGAAATTTTTGCAGGTCATAAGGGTTTGTTTTCCAATTATTCAACCATATTTCCTATCTGACAAAAATTTTGCACTTTGGTCGTCGACAGCAAAGGTCCAAGGACCTGGAGGACCAAGAAAATTATCTGGAAGTGCTCGGAGAAGGTGACAGCGACGGCACGTATGCCGACCTGCAAGAATTTTTGCCGATCTAGAAGGGTGGGTATGTATTTCCAAAAAAAAAACGCTAAATAAATGCCAGGAATGTCAACAATATGCCGCAATTAGCGAGTTAATTGAACTCCCTGGCTAAATTAATTTATTATCGCATTTAATTCGCAATTGTTGTTTAATTGAGGCTGGTGGAACGCAAATTCGCGCTATTTCAGGGTTTGATTTTGGTTTAGTACTCAATTAGGGAAAAGGGGCGGAGCCAACTTTAATTAAGGTATAAGCTATTTTGGTGGAACACAAAATCAAAGTTAATCATAATCAATTCGCTAATTCACTCATAAGTACTCTAATTGAGGCTGGTCTTTTTTTGGTGGAACCGGCTATAAGTGAAACGCATTCGAATTTACTAAGGCATTTTCTGGGTCAACCGATCGGAAAATTTTATTTAAACTTGGGAAGAGATGGTTAGTAGGGAGGTACCCTCGGAGGTACCTATCACTAACTAAACAATCCTATCCATATTTGGTGACTGAGAAAATAAGTACCAAAAATGTTCACTGCCTCCCGAACTATTAAATAGCCAAATCGCGAATACCTACGTGCTACGTGTCAACAGATACTATTTGTCTAAAAGTTTTATATCATATCAAGCGCATGCAACCATTTGGGAGTGGTTTTGCTGTTAAAATATTTAGTCATTCAGCCAATCCATTCACTCCAATAATTACTGAAAATTTTGTTTATCGCACGGTAATACAAGAACAGAAAATGTAAGTGTCATTTTCTTAAGGTAAGATCGCTCCTTGGACCTTGGCCTTTTGTTGTCAACCGACAACTTCGCAATATTTCAGCCATCCTAACGATTTGGATGGCTGAAATATTCACGGAAGGTTTTGGGCAAATTCCTCGAGCAAGGAAGTTCTTATTAAGCTTTAGTTCATGATATTTTTTCACATTTGTAGCGGAAACTCTTATATTTTTGGAAATTTGTGTCACAATAGCAAAAACCTAACCCAAAAAAACTGGATTTTTCTCTTCTGTATAAATGGTTGAGTCTTCCACAAATCACGCTGCAGTTTACCAAAAATATCATAGAGAAATGGTCACTGAGGAACTTATCAACTAGACGGATTGTAAAGAATCTTCAAATAATCTAGGATGGTCCAAATATTAGAAAATTTATTTTGACAGCGAGGGGCTACCTTAAACACCAGTATGCAGTTGTATTGTGATCATCTTCATTCACGTAGGTTTAATATTAAAAATCATAGAGTATGGCTACAACATTATTTAGAAAAATTGATTGAATAAACTTCTAGAATTTTAGTGCTATAATCGTTCTTTTCTGTGCCGAAAGTATCTATTTACTTGCCTCATGAAGTCCGTGATGGGTCGGTAATGGGTATGTTCACTGACTAGTGACTACTCACACGCACCGCCGTTCAAACAAGTTTGTTGTCAGTTCGAGAACCGTGATTATGGCGCATGTGCATTTGGAAACCAATAATAGCCCAGGCATATTAGGTTTTAACCCGTAACAAATTCCCACAAAGCTGAAATTTAGTATACGGGCCTTGTAAGACATAAGAAATAACATTATCAAAATACACGGTGGCTCACCCTTGTGCGTCATTGATTGTGGAGGAGGAGGCTAAATATTGCCATTTTAAATGCGTAAATGACACCCTGTAGCTTATATAAATGAAAAAAGTCATATGTAGATGCCTCAAGGCTTCACAATATTTGCTTGACGTTTGAATTACTGATAAGTAGTTTGGGTTGTCTGGAAAAAAAAAAGATCGGCAAAATTTATTTTGTTTTTCTCTCAAAAACCTCGAATTGATATCGGCAAGTGTGGTTATCGTTTCTAACTAAATCTTGGCCTCTGATATTAAATATGGTGTTGAATTTGAATTGAATTGAAACACGATAAAACAAGTTTTACTGAAAAACGACGATTTTTGCCATCTGAAATTGACGTCTTGTAATTTCAGTTCCGTATGGTTAGAATCACCTCAGTTGAGTATTTCCAACAGAATTCATTGTTCTAAACCATCTTATACCTGAAAACGATAAAAACAATGTGACTGTATTCATTACAAGATCAAAAAATTGGTCTGTTTTAGAAAGTGATTATATGCCCAATTTTCTCCCGAACATGCATACAATTTTTGCATTTCTTTTTTTTCACTGATGAATGATGGGGCGGTTCCACTGGTTTTGTGTGTAATACTAAGTGAAGTTCTTCCTCTATCAGAAAATACCAAAAGCTATTTTATCTATCAGGCAATAGAAACATAAAATCATCTTTTCTGTACCTAGCCGTTATTCCATTTTCAGAAAAAAAAGTAGGTGTGAAAAAACTATTAAACTAAACTTAATAAAAAATTGTTACTATGACTTTGGAATATAGATAGGTGTGAGCAATTATTGCTGTTTTCTGTACAAGATAAACATAAATATAGGATTTGTTGGTAATTTTTATTTTTGGCAGCTTCAGACAATGATGTCCTTATTAAATGAAGAAACCACAATTTTTTTGTGGAGAATTCATTATTTTCGGGATGAGCACTGTAAATATCAACTGTTCGCTCATCAGTCTCATCACTTGAGTCTGTTCCGAAGATGGGAAGAAGACCCTATTACCAATGCTCAGCTTTATTGGGCATCACAAAATATTCTTACATGTTTCTCATTTGAAGATCCAGGAGAGAAATTTCACCTCGCGCGTACTATTCACGCCACTATCAAGCAGAAATGTTTCATGGCTACCGGAGTCCACTTCATAGGCAACAACATATCGTGTTTCCTTTGAGACCTACCTTAAATTGTTGAAGTGATTGGTTTGTCCACAAAAACAGTTTTAGAGAAAAGTGTCTGGGTGAATTTTTTGACTAGATATTCAAAGTCGTCAAATCGTAGGAGGCACAGAGGCGTAAGTCCATATATTTTTGATATGTTCTTCCCTAGGGATCATACCAGTTATATATCAATATTCAACTTTGTGCGACATTGCTTGAGGCTTTAAGCTTAGTTCCCAGATGCGAATATTCGGACAGAAAATGCGATTTTATATGTCAAATTTTGAATTCGAGGGCTCTGATTGGCCAATATGACAACTTTGACAATCAATTTCGCATTTTCTGTCCGAATAATCGCAACTGGGAATTCAGCTTTAGATTCTCACATGGTTTTTCCTGAAATATTTGGGCGACAAATTAACACTCAACCGCCTCCTCACTGCGTTCGTCATGCCCCAAAAACAGTCGTGTGACAAACTTCGTTTTATTAAACTCGTATAATAATATACTAATTGCTAACGGAATCTTTTTTATTTATGAAACGTATTTATTATATCGATAAAATATTAAAATATCAATATCGCAACAATTTTTGATGGAACTCTCTTATTTTCTATAGTGTTTTGAGAACTTCTGTTATGATAGCAAACATGGTAGCGCCCCTATGGCGTCATTTACTGTTCGGCCTCGTACCGCAATCAGTAGTCCATTTTAAACACACAGGTCCGCCATGGATAAACAGTAATCACATAGGGATACTGGAATCGTATTTACTAAAAACATAGTTCACATACACTGTAATACACGAAGAGAGTGCTCACTGGTTGTTTAAATTTTTCAGGGAGCCGTCCTGAAGTCCAAAACTCAAGCCGTGATGTCCGACACACGCCACGTGACCATTAGTCCATTTCACTGCTTGCATGTTACGCCACTGGTGATCACGGCGCTACCAACATTACCCGCTGAAATTCCTCCAGAAACGTCAGTCTCAAACGTCAATTGAACTGTCAAAGTTGACGGCAAACTGAATAGGTTAGAGTTCATCTTTGACGTCCAATGTCAACAAAAGTCGTCCCTAAAGTTTTATCTATAAGGAAAATGTCATTGTTCGCCTGACCACCCCCGGAAAATGTCGCACGAGTGCAACGGCAGCGTCACCCCCGAGAAGAGGCTGGGACAAAACAGCATCGTCCAGCCTCTCCTCACCGATCTCTACCAGATTACAATGGCCTACGCCTACTGGAAATCGGGAAAGACCAATTCCAAGGCGGTGTTCGACCTGTTTTTCCGGAAAAACCCCTTCCAGGGCGAGTTCACCATTTTCGCTGGACTGGAGGAGTGCGTCAAGTTCCTCGACAAGTTCTGCTACTCCAAGAGCGACATCGACTACATCCGACAGATTCTTCCCCAGACGATCGAGGAGCAATTCTACGAGTACCTGGGCAGCCTGGACGGCAAGGGGGTGTCGCTGTTTGCGGTGCAGGAGGGCACCGTGGTGTTTCCCAGGGTCCCGCTGATCCGGGTCGAGGGGCCATTGATTGTTGTACAGCTTTTGGAGACGACTCTGTTGAACTTGGTCAACTATGCTAGTTTGGTGGCTACCAACGCGTCAAGGTGATTTTTTTTATGTACCCATAACAATGTTCTTGTTGTCATTATTAGTCATTATTATTTTGATCAATTGTTTCCCACATTATTAGAATTTAACGAGGAATTTAGCCTGAGGCAAATGGGTAATAGTCTGGGCGTTAAGGGTAAAACATCAGGGGTACCTTGCACTTTTATACCAAGCGTTGTCACTTTGCATGCCTGTTGCTGAGACTACCCTGGATCAATCTGGATGTGGGGACATTGGTGCAAATCATGCAGACACTTTATACAGGGTGAAGTTGAAATTTTTTTTGAAAAATCGTGAATCTTGAACCATAACTGATGGACGTGTGACGTATGTAAATCAGGATTTTTATGACGGATTTCATGCTCATGAAGATGTTGCAAACAGTTTTGAAATATCTTGAGGTGTTTCTGAAATACGCTGGAAGAAGTCAAACCTCTTAATTTTTTTTCTTTTTCCAATAAATCAGTTGTTTTGGGATATATCGAGCTGCAACTTGATATTTCAACATACAATCATGTTTTTAATGAAACGCGGTGTGGGGACATCGATAAAGCCTGCTAGATTCAAAACTAAGATCTTCAACACTTTATCTTCGGCACTTTATTTCCATTGTGACCGCCATCTTCAAATTGCCCTTCGTGGAATTGTTGAAAAAACAACAGGTAACGACTTAATTAGACACACACGATCGTTTTATTATGAAAAACCAGGTCCTGAATTGCGGCTATAACCTCTTCGTTCAAGAAACGTTGTCAAGTTCGTTTTTCTTGATTTCTCTCCACTTACGTAACAGTCATGACCAAATAGAACTTTGGATCAATGACATGTTTGTGATATTGCAATCCACATTGTTTTGTGGAGCCAGTCACTTAATTCCATCATTATCAGCCAAGTGGTGTTCTTTTGGCAAAGAGTTGAACAAAAAGTTTGCTTCGATTTTTTTGTAAAAAAGGCAAAAACGGCAGGGTCACGTCGTCCCCTCAAACCCGATTGCAGAAAATCTGTTAGCAAAAATGCTACCAATTGATACTGAAAGAGTTAGGAGGAATGTGTTCTGTACCTAGTTTGAAGCTAATGAATTGTTTCATCCTAGTTCTGCAGGAGGGACGTCAAAAATGTTGCTACAGCTTATCTTTGAAGCGTTTCTGGCAATATTTAACAAAATTTTCTAAAATACGCAGCTAAAGTAGGAAAAAGTGAGCCTCCTCGAGTGAAAACTAGTGCGGTCGATAGGGGATATCGTCGCTACTGGCCGGCGGCTCCTTGCTAATGATGCTAGGCTAGGTGAAAAATCCAGTTTCTTTAGTACCGGCGCGCTTGGCCATCTTTTTCTTTATTGACCACCGCCCACCTAGGAGCATTAGCGAGAAACCGCCAACCAGTAGAGACGATGTTCGTTGCCGAAGTCGACGGCAGTCAATTTTCACTCCAGTGGGGCTCACGTTTTCCCATTTTCGCTGCGTAGTCTAGAAAAAATCCACTTGCGCGTGCGCCGCGTCAAGACAACGGTGACAGCTGTCACATTATACATGATGTCCCACGAAGTAATGGACATAGCTCAAGGGTAGATGAACTTTTTCGATGCAAATCAGAATCTGCATTCGAAATTTTTCTGATGTCCCCCGTTTCCGATATACAGGGTGATTTATGTGTTTGGCTGAAAACTTTGATTGGCCTTATCTCACGGATAGATCAATATACCGTGTGTTATTCGAAAACCGCACCAGCCTATAATTTTTTTCCTATGGGATATACATATAGATTTAAAATTTTTATGGGGTATTTGGGACTACTTTTGCTATTTGTTACGTTGATCATAAAGCTGCTCTCACTTCCGGAAGTAACCGGAAGTGACATCAACTTTTGTATCCTGCCCGCCATTCCGCCATAATGCTCATTTCTCAACCGCTTTTCTCAAATCTGGTATCAATGGCTAGTAAATCGGACAGGCTACGATTTTCATGTGAGAAAATGACCGACATGTCAAAATCCCAGGTGGCGGAAGCAATTGAAAATGAGCCTTCTTTTGTCCCAGTTGCTTTTTATTAAAAATTAGCAGGAAGTCCAAACCAATAGAGATAGACCTTCCTCGACAATTCAAGACCGCAGCCAATCAAATCGGGTCATCTGCTGAGGAGCTACTGCGAGTTGATGCGCAGCCTACTTCCCGTTTTTCCATTCCAACAAGGGCGAATAAGGGCCATTTTCAATAGTTTCCGGCATCTTGCATTTTGACATGTCGGCCATTTTCTCATATAGTGGGGTCGGTACGCTTTTGGATACTGCACTTTTGAGTAGAGTTATGAAACTTGGCACATAGTTTCTAGGGACCATAGGAAGGAATTTCGTCCGATGTTCCCAAAAAAATTTTCGACGGATTCCGTTATATGGGCCCCCTTTTCCAAAATGGCGACCAAATTTTGAAAATTGGCGATTGGTCGTACAGTGACGCGCAAAGTATCAATTCCTAACATTTTGACCATGACGAGTTGATTCAAGCCACCCCTGACTTCATCCGTCTGACATTTTGGCCATTTGGGCCTTTTCTCCAAAATGGCAGCCAAACTTTGAAAGTTGGCATTTGGTCGTATAGTGGCCTGCAAGGTATCAATTATTGACATTTTGATCATGACAAGTCGATTGAAGCCTACCCCGACTCCACCCAACCTAAATTTTGGCCTCAATACTCAATTAAAAAAAAAATGTCTTCCTCCTTCTCGGCTTATCAGCGTCATAGGAGTTTTTGCGCCTTTTATTGATAAGAGTGAAATATTACATAGTAATTACAATATATGCAAATTTTTCAACAAACACAAAACATCCATGACTTACCGGGATTCGAACCCGCACCATCCGCACCACAGACGGCAGACGACCGACTGTGCTACGGGGCCGTCAACTTTATAATACTCAATCATAATGCTGATACTGAGTTTTTTTATTTTCATTTTGAGAAGAGTTGTGGGAAAAAATGTCGAAAGTACATACATATCAACTACAAATTGTTTCAGAATTTGTATTTGTGCTAAAAGATAAGTCAGGTTGAATATTACGTTACCAGAAATAACAGTGAATGAGAAATCTGCGCTCTATCGCGTGTATTTGCTGTTTCTCGGTGGTGTGGAGGTTAGACTTCTCTCTGCCTCTCAGACCTAGGTTACTTTTTAATAGTGTAGAAGAAATGTTGCATGTTGATTAGGAATAAATTCTTGCAAGGTTTATTTTCTACATGAGAGAGTGTCCCACTGATGTGGAGCATCTGGGTCCGACTGTGCGCTGATATGGGATGCAACTTATTTAAAAATTTACACGTTTGCGTTTATGCGATTGTGCGAGACGCTCACCTACATTCTTCTTTACTGTTTTCTTTGTCTATTACATTGGTGAAGAACAAAACTCTCACCTATCTTGAATCTCATTTCAATTTCAATTCCTGTAGGTGACCCAATTTCTACATATTGCATAATACTCGTTCTGTCACTTACATATACCAAGGTTGGGAAAGAACTATGTACATAAGGCGCTAAAGTTGTACTTACTTAATGCTTTTCTCGAAGGTATATTATTCTTCCTACCATAGATACTAAAAAAATCCGGTTGCGAATATTGCAATTCAGAAGCAGGTTTTAATGCCTAATGAGGAACTTTACGGCTATAAGTGCAAAAAATCTAACACTGTACATACATTTCTTGCCATTAGTGTGTCACATGAGACAAATGAGACTCAGATCCCACATCAGTGGGACGCTCTCTCATGCAGAAAATCAAACTTTGCAAGAATTTATTCTCAATCAACATGCCAGATTTCTTCTGCACTGATGAAAACTTTCTGGAACAACTTGCACTTGGTATGTAGGTATGTACTTTCGACGGTTTTTATGGTTGTCACAGTTTTATACATGCGTGAAATAGGTTTGCCAATGGAGGGGAGCCTTTCATTTCTTCGGAGAAATGTAGTGATTCTGCTCTCCGGATTACTCACATGATGGACACACAGAAAGTCCAAGAAGTGGTTTTCCACAGTACTTCTCAAGATAAAAAAAAAATTATATCAGCACTATAATTTTGTATTGAGGCCAAAATTTAAGTTGGATAGAGTCGGGGTAGGCTTTAATCGACTTGTCATGGTCGAATTGTCAAGAATTGATACCTTGTAGGCCACTCTACGACCAAATTCCAACTTCCAAAGTTTGGCTACCATTTTAAAAAAAAGGCCCAAATGGCCAAAATATCAGACGAATCGAGTCAGGGGTGGCCTAAATCAACTAATTATGGTCAAAATATCAGGAATTATTATTTTGCGCGTCACTATACGACCAATTGCCAATTTTCAAAATTTTGACGCCATTTTGGAAAAAGAGGCCTATATAACGAATTCCATCGAACATTTTTTTGGGAACATCGAGCGAAATTTCTTCTTATGGTCCCTAGAAACTATGTGCCAAGTTTCGTAGCTCTACTCAAAAGTGCAGTATCCAAGGGATTTTCGTCGCGTACCGTCCCCACTAATATGAAAATGGTAGCCCGTCCAATTGGCTAGACATTGATGAAAATTTGAAAAAATCAGTTGGGAAATAAGGATATGTCGGGCAGGATTCTTGAATTTGGGTCATTTATGCGGGAATAAGGAACCGGTAGATAGGCTTCGCTTCAACTCGCCATAGCTCGCCAGCATATCACCCAATTTGATTGGTTGCGGTCTTGAATTGTCAAGGAAGTAACAGTTAAACTACACAGACACGACTACGCTCAAGCGGTGTCATGAGAAGCTACAGAATAAATCGGAAAGACTCCAAGGTCCAGAGAGTGACCAACTCCACCCCTCTGAAGCCCTTAGTTCAGGCAGCATTCACGAAATCAATGTTAATCGTGCCAGTTCTTCAGGGTTTTTTGGCTGGAGCAGACCAAAGAGTCGGCGCTTCCATTGCGACACTTTTTGGACAGCGGTCGAATTTTTTATAATAAAAGCTCCAAAAAATCGAACTCGCTACATTAGGTTATATTTTCTTCAGCAGGCTATAGAAATCAGTTTTCAGTTCTTTTTCCAAGTAAACATAAATTTACATTTTCTGTCTCGTTCTTGACCAATTTCCGGTGACCGTGTCATAAAGGCACGGATCATAAAGGGGACTTCGATTTCGATCATTCCAAAAGTAGGAATGAACTACAAACAGTGACCAAGAAGGTTTTTCAATGGAAATTTTGCAGAAGATCCACAAAGTTTCGAGAAAAAATATATGAAAGTTAGGAAACTACACAGTGTATTTTTAGCGCCGGGCGGATATGCAACCCCCCCCAAAAAGTGGAAATAATACTTTACAAACGATAAAACACACCAACGGGACACAGGAGCAAAATTGGGGTATTGGGCTGAGCAAAGCTAAAAATAACGCGTCATAAAACTAAAAACAGGGCGAAATATCGCAAGAAATCGTAAAAAACACTAGAAGACATTGTATTTGTAGCAATACGCTACTGAATGACACCAACGGGATCTGGGAGCAAAATAGGGGTGTTCGGCGGGGAGAAACTAGATAGAACGCGTCGTAAAGCAAGTAAGAGGGCTAAAAATAACAATCTGAATCAACTTTGAAAAGAAGGAATAAATCACACGAAACTGGAAGACGGTCGCAAAAAAGGGCAGTCGACGCGTGTAAGGAAGGAATGAAATGCAGAAAAAAATTGCGGACGAGCGCAATAAGAGGATAACAACGCATGGAAAGTATCGCGCAAAAGCATACAGGGTGTTCCGTGATCTATGTGACAAACTTCAACACTGGATACAGGACTCCAAGATGAGTTGAGACCAAGAAGAGAAATTTTTTTTGACCATTGGTTACGAAGATACTGGGTGTTTTGTACTTTTAGTCACAATTTTCAAAGTGCAATATTTCTGCAACGGTTTCGTATAATCGATTGAAATTTTCATGTTACATTCCCTCGCTGATACTTTATAAAAAGCCATAGCAAGTAGAAAAAATTCCAGGACCGGACTAAAAAAAAAATATTTAGGTTTTCGTGTCCAAAAGTACCTTTTTTGAGCAAAATTCAAAAAAAATAGTTACCATATCCATAAAGCTGAGAAAAAACTCTACACAAATGGCTTTTCAATTCTGACGGCACACTTGAGGTTTTCGGGCAAAAAAATTGGAACAACTTATGCACTGGAAGTAAAACTTTAACCGGACATAAAAATCGAAGTAGTTCGATATGATCCACATTAATACTCCAGTTCCATCATTTTTGTGGACTGCTGGACGTTTAGTTCATATTGACTGACGTAGGAAGAAATTTAGAGTCGGAAATAGTGAAATTTTGATTTTCTTGTTTCCCTTTCACTGAAAACAATTATTTCTTGAAGTTGGAGGAAAATTATTGTCGGATTAGGAGAATTCAGAAAAAATACTGGAAGAATCGTCAGTGCATTCCTTCGGCACCATTTTACTCTTCATAAAAAATCAGAATTAAGCTAGTAGGGAGTGTTAAAAAATGGACTAAAAAGTTTATGAAATATGATAACATTTTATTAAATTAATAGAACGTTTTACATCAACTATTCTTATGAATGGGTCCATTGGTCACTGCTTATCACAGTTTGGATTTGGCAGTCATCTTGAGGCGGGAAAAATTATTTTAAATAAAGAATAAAACAGTTCGAGTAAAAAATTCAAAATGGATAACTTGAGACCGAAAAACGTGTGTAGGTATCTACCTTTTGTTTTATTATCTGCCAGTAGATTGTAATTGATTGAAAAATTGATCTTTCTTTCCAAAATCGCAGAACAAAAAAATGACTAATTTAACTTTATCTTCGTGAACATTTTGACTACGCCATTGTGCAACAAACTTCAAATGCCTTTTCTCACGTGTGGTGTAGAATGGTGGAGGATTTCCTCATAGGACCACCCTTATTTTGAGGCTGACTGATTGGAAAATGTATCTCAATTTCCTCTAGAACGTTAATTAAGTGCAATCGACTCTAAAATTGATGACTTGCATCATGGCCACCTCGCTCAGACTTACCGAACTGACAATCGAAGACTATTACGCATTGACAGAAAATACCCAATCATCATCATGGATTCATTTATTTAACAATGAATAAAATAAAGTTCTTCAAGAATAACAAATTTTTGCAGATTTTTCTTATTTGTTAATTATTACAAACCTCAGAAACTCATGTGCAAATGTTATGAATTAGTTAAAAAGTATCTTACTGACAAAAATTTTGGAAAAATAATGCAAAAACTCTAGCTAATAGCTTGATCAAGAAGCAAAAACAATTGATTGGAATTTCAATTAGTACAACCCTGTTTCTTCTTAATAGGGTAGTGACCACCATCCAAAAATATAGAAAAAAATCATACTAATCGAATGTAGAGCCTTAATAACAAGACTACGTTACGTGAAAATTCGAAAAAAAAAGTTCCAAGTGTCTCAAAATCTGCCTTGAAAGTGGCTACTTTTGCAAACGATTTCAAATCTACCGAGCTGTAAGGCGGGCAGTAGCTGTAAGGCGGGCTGTGACGTTTCAATCTTTTGACAGTAGTGGGGATGACCACACCTCCGTTGCCTGTGTGTCAGTGTTGACGTTGACGTTTGCCAGCATAACATAACCATTGAAGTCTGATGTAGTCTTGAAATATTCATAAATCATGAAAGATTTTACCAACTTTCCATATTTTCAAGCAAAACAACTAAACAACACGAATCACCGCACAGATACACAAAGCGTTAACAATATAACAATCAGCTGTTATGAGCGTTGACGGGTTGACGCTAGTGCTTTTTGTAGTAAGTTCTGTATAATGTTGTCAAGCCTGCTTCTCCGCCTATGAAAGATTGCGACGTCATCGCGCCAAATTTGAAATGATCGAAAACTTTCATGAATTTTTTTTACCAAGAAAACTTACGAAAAAAAATCTGTTAACTATATAGCGTCACTTATCAATAAGTGAACTTTAAAAAAAAATAATAAAAAAAAAATCGGTCACTACCCTATTATGCTTTTTGCTAGGCGCTATGTTGTCTAAGTAAAAGATTTGATGGAACTGGAGTATTTATGTAGATCATTATCAAACTTCTTCAATTTTTATGCCCGGTAAAGTTTTACCTCTAGTGCATAAGCTGTTCTCCAATTTTTTTGTCCGGAAACCTCAAGTGTGCCGTCAGACCTGAAGAGTTATTTGTGTAGAGTTTTTTCTCAGCTTTATGACTATGGTAACTATTTTCTTGAATTCCGCTCAAAAAGGTGATTTTGGACACGAAAACGTAAATAATTATTTAATACTTTCACAGAAAGATGAAGAGCAGAATGGACCGTATTTTGCCGCCCCTTCATTCTGCCGCCCGGTGCATATGCCCCGGTTTGCTCCCCCATAGATCCGGCGCTGAATTCCTTTATCAGGAAAGAATAAGTTGAACTGTTTACTGAGTAAATTTGTTCAGACTGGATCTCAAACTTCAGACAGGATTCCATAAAATAATTTTTGAAGAACATGAAATTTTCAGTGCTGCTTGAAATCGTTGAAAAGAACATTGAAATTAATCGAATGATGGTAACGTCAACAGTTCACATCTAGTCTTCGGCCGCCTCGGTGCAAATTCCAGCAACACCAACGGTACTTGGCGAGGAACCGCTGGCTGATTTTCAATGTTTTTGCAAAATTATTTTCTTGAATTTGTAATTGAAATAATGGATCAATTCAAGCTCACGAGGAAACACAAAAACTAAAGCTTCTTTCTGTGTTCCTTCCAGATTTCGCATGGCTTCCGGCAAGCTGCAGCTGTGCGAATTCGGCCTGCGCCGCGCGCAAGGCCCCGACGGCGGCCTGTCCGCCTCCAAGTACTCCTACATCGGCGGCTTCGACGGCACCAGCAACGTCCTCGCCGGCAAGCTGTTCAACATCCCCGTCAAAGGCACCCACGCACACGCCTACGTCACTTCGTTCAACTCCCTCAACGAACTGGTCAACACGACCCTGATCCCGGCATCGGGAGGCGAAGCGCGCGATTTCCTTGGCCCCTGCGTGCAGTGGCGCGAAAAACTCGTCCACATCTTCGGCGTGGTACTCAGCGAAGTCAGCGACGGAGAGCTGGCGGCCTTCGTTTCGTTCGCCTTGGCATTCCCCAACGGCTTCATGGCCCTGGTCGACACCTACGACGTCAAAAAGAGCGGCCTGCTCAACTTCAGCGCCGTGGCGTTGGCCCTCGTAGATTTCGGCTACAAGCCGATCGGCATTCGCCTGGACTCCGGCGATCTGGCGTACTTATCGATCGTGGCCCGGGAGTACTTTACGAAAATCGGTCGCGAATACAACGTTCCCCAGTTTGCCGGCGTGACGATAATGGCTTCGAATGATATAAACGAGGAGACGATTCTAAGTTTGAACGAGCAAGGACACGCTATCGATTCCTTCGGTATCGGCACGCACCTGGTGACGTGCCAGAAACAGCCGGCGCTGGGTTGCGTCTACAAAATGGTCGAGCTGAACGGTCAAGCGAGGATCAAGCTGAGCCACGACGTCGGAAAAGTCACGATTCCCGGCAAGAAAGAAGCCTACAGGCTGTACGGCGAAAACGGACACGCCCTGATCGATCTCTTGCAAAAAGCCGGCGAAGCCCCTCCGGAGGTCGGCCAGAAGATCTTGTGCAGGCACCCGTTTCAAGAGTCGAAACGCGCATATGTCATTCCATCGAAAGTGGAAAAGTTGCTGGAACTCCACTGGCACGACGGACGGATATGCCAACCGTCCATGCCGAATCTGCAAGAGATAAAAGAAAGGGTGCGGATGTCGTTGCTGATTCTCAGGCCGGATATTCGAAGGACGCTGAATCCCACGCCGTACAAGGTGTCGGTCAGCGATGAGCTGTACCACTACTTGCACGATTTATGGCTGGAAAACGCGCCAATTGGGGAACTTTCTTAACTCCAGTATTATTAGTACTTGGAAGCACAAAATGGGTATGGTACAAAACAGAGCTTTTATTTGATTAGATAGTAGGATCATTACAGCCATAATGTTACACTTTTTATAATATAAGTAGTATCAAGCATTGTAGATTTTAAGTAGAATCAGAGAACTATTCTAATGTAGGTGTACTTATTGCTTAATTTTTAGGATCAAAAAATGTTACCTTTACACACTCTAACACGTTTTTATCTATTTTGTAAGTTTGTATGTTATTATGTTAATCTTTATTGTTTTTTCTTTGACCATTTATCAATGTTTGATAATACAAGGCTTTACTAGGCATTTTACGGGTCTTTATTTCTGACCTGAGCCCAGCACTCCTGTACGATTCTAGCTGCTAGTTGAAAATATCTGGTATTTTATGATGCAAAGATGCCATTTGGTAGGGGTATTGATTAGACCACAACCATGGAAGTAGCACAACCAAAGTATCAAATTAAGTCTGCCATTGGAGTTCCCATCATTTTCATTTCCTTGGCAACCAAACCGATACGTTTTGCTACATCGTATCTATGTCAAACTGACAAAATGGTTGTGGATGCAGATCTCGTTTTTTCCCTCAAATTTAATTTCAATATTTTCAATTATTAATTTACTTTTAACTCTAATTGCTATTGTAAAAATTACTAACTTTAAATATGGGCTCTTACGACTAAATAACTAATGAAAATACCTCTCCCGTAATCAAAATCATTAATAGCGCATTAATTGATTCACCTTCTCCTTCAAATATCTCGACCTTATTTTCTTTTGTGTCTTCTTTGATCCTTTATGTCTTCAAGTGTCGTTTGGGGCTCCGATAAGCCTCTAGTGTTTTCTGTAACTTTTGCAACTTCAGTATGCTCATCCCTTTGGCGTATACTTACAAGCTCTATTGTGTGCGGCTCTCTTGTGTGATTCGGTACCAGGGCCCCATGGTGTCTTCCTGCCGTTTAAAGCCCTGATGAGGCCCTAACTTGTGACGTTGGCTATCAGATTATGCTGTTTCAGGCCAAAGCGACGCCCTTGTCTCTTCTTGGATTGATTGAAGCCCTGTCGGCCCCCTGTTGTTCACGGGCGTCTCTTAGAGCCCCAATGGGCCCTTCGTTTTTTTTTTTAGTTTTCTCAACTCTTGTGCTGTTAGGTGTGGTTCGGACCTACCCTTCTGATGGGCTTGACCGCTTGAAGACTCATTTCACTTGTCATTCAGGGGCCCTGAAGTGCAGTTAATTAGAACTCTGCCCCACGTATTCAATACGTGAACCGATTTCCACCAATTATGTTTTTAAACAATATATATACAGGGTGGTGAAAATTTCGATGCTCACCATTGGTATCTTGGAAACGGTAAGAGATACGAGGTCGGTTAAATTAGAAAAAAGTTGCGCATTTTTGTGGCGATTAAGAATCTAAAAAGAAACTTCAAATATTTTGATTGGTTCACGATTTATCACGAAAAAACTAAAAATTTTGATTTCAGAAATTATTTTTTATCTTTCCAACCATTCAAGCTATTCCAATCAAACTTGGTAGTTTTATGTTTTTGATCACTCCGAGTCGATCAACGTTGGCAGAAATTTTCCAGGACTTCTAGATGTCAAATTATGATAGTCAACTTTTGTTTTTCTTATGGCTGCCATATTGGATTTTTGCACTAATGAATGGAGAAAAAAATTAGCTTTCCGAATTAGTAACCAACATGTTCTTTTTATGACACTTTTAGCGTCAAATTTTGAAATTTTCGTAAATATTGACAAAATCGGGAATGCTTTGAAAAATAATTGAAATATTATCAATAGCAACAACAGAAAAAAGACAGATTGTGTTCAATTGACGTATCTAAGGGCTCGATACCAAGTTGCAGGCGCGAAGTTTGGGACGGCGTAACTCGCCAAATACAGCGCGGTCTGATTGGTTGGTATCCGCCGTTGCTATGGAAACGGCACTTACGGCGGTCTCAGCCCCAACTTGGTATCGAGCCGTAACTTCTCAATCGTGTTTTGTGCTTGTTTGTACCGAGAGCTCATAAATTAAATGGGTCAAGGGTGTCTGTGAATTCAAAAACGTCTGTCGAAACTAGGGTAATCCTTACCTACTCCGTTTCTAATAAATTTGTCAAACTTTAATAAGAACGATATGCTAGTTCCGACAGACGTTTTTGAACTCACAGACACCCTTGACCCATGCAATTTATGAACTACCGGTACAAACAAGCACAAAACACCATTAAGAAGTTAGATACGTCAATTGAACACCATCTGTCACTTTTTTGTTGTTGCTATTGATAATATTTCAACTGCATTCCCGACTGTTTTTCAAAGCATTCCCGATTTTGTCAATAATTTACGAAAATTTTAAAATTTGACGCTTAAAATGTCATAAAAAGAACATGTTGGTTACTAATTCGGAAAGCTAATTTTTTTCTCTATCTATTTGTGCAAAAATCCAATATGGCGGCCATAAGAAAAACAAAAGTTGACTGTCATAATTTGACATCTAGAAGGCCTGGAAAATTTCTGTCAACGTTGATCGACTCGGAGTGATCAAAAACATAAAACTACCAAGTTTGATTGAAATAGCTCTAATGGTTGGAGAAATAAAAAACAATTTCTGAAATCAAAATTTTTTGTTTTTTCGTGATAAATCGTGAACCAATCAAAACATTCAAAGTTTCTTTCCAGATTCTCAATCGCCACAAAAATGCGCAACTTTTTTCTAATTTAACCGACCTCGTATCTCTTACCGTTTCCAAGATACCAATGGTGAGCATCGAAATTTTCACCACCCTGTATATATATTTATTATGCTTGAAAAAATTGATACATGACTGTATAAATTATGTAGGTGGGTATATAAAAGACATGAATTACTTATAAGTCATAATTTTAGATATGGGTGATATAGTTAATTATGTAGTTGCATTGTATATGTATATGTATATACAGGGTGGTCCGACTTTTATGTCATTAAATTCAAGGATCGATAGAGAATGAAAAATGAAGGGGACTTTCTCCAGAAAACATATTTGAGAAATGCCTAATAACAGAGATACAGCCCTTCAAAGTTGGAAATAAATAATCGTTTTTTTCGCATAACTTTTGAACCGTTCAACCGATTTGATTGTAAATAGAACCAAAGGTTCACTGAAATTATCCCCTGTCGAACAATCATAACATGTTCCATAAAAAAGTTTCAGGGGCTTTAACATTAGGGGGTGACCCTACTTTCCCCCCCTATTTTTCACCACCCTAGTTATTTTTGGAAACTGTTCATAATTTTGAATGTTACGTTCAATTTAAAAGAAAAAGTCACTCTTGCAAAATTTTGATTAGAGGCTTCGTTTAGGAGATATTTGGATTTGAAACTTTGGGAAACATCCCGAAATCGCCACTTTCAAAGGTCTAAAAATTAAAATGCAAAGAAACTCATGATTTCTCAGCTGAAATAAGTCTTCTAGAGTTTCTGAGTTGATAAACCACCATTTTTTCCAAAACACGGGAAATTTTCAGGAAAAAAACAATTTGGGTTCTGGAAAGTGGCGATTTCGGGATGTTTTCCAAAGTTTCAAACTCAGATATCTCCTAAACGAAGCCTCTAATCAAAATTTTGCAAGAGTGACTTTTTCTTCTAAATTGAACGTAGAATTCAAAATTATAAACCGTTTCCAAAAATAACTAGAGGGGTGAAAAATAGGGGGGAAAAGTAGGGTCACCCCCTAATGTCTAAGCTCCTAAAACTTTTTCATAACACATGTTATGATTGTTCGACAGGGGATAACTTCAGTAAACCTTTGGTTCTATTTTGAATGAAATCGGTTGAGCGGTTCAAAAGTTATGCGGAAAAAACGATTATTTATTTCCAACTTTGAAGGGCTGTATCTTTGTTATTAGGCATTTCTCAAATATGTTTTCTGGAGAAAGTCCCCTTCATTTTTCATTTTCTATTGATCCTTGAATTTAATGACATAAATCGAGGACCACCCTGTATAGAAGAGTATGTATAAAAGTTTGTATGTATTGTATATTGTATGTGTATGGTGTATATCTGGGTGCGAAATGTAGACGATCTTGAGGGAAAGTGTAAAAAATTATAAATCCAGTCTGAAACCAGTTGTTGAGAGCCATTCCTGAGCTGTTTCTGTGAGGTTATGGATCGCATTTAGTCCTTCGATCATCAAAGGCGGTTAATGGGCAGTCTGACACAATGAATAGGTAGCAGGTACTTGATTGGTTCTTGAATATTTTCAACGATTTTTTGTTCAATTTCCCGAGTTTTTTTTTAGTTGAAAAACAACCTTTTCCCAATGAAACTAAATGTTCTGACGGATGAGGTTCTACAGCGCCTTCAAACTCCTTGAACCGCAGTGCTTTATTGTGATGTGTATATGCAAGCTAGTCTTTCTGGCTAAACTTATCACGTCACCCTTGATGTGCAAATCGAAAAGATCATTAAGGCAGATAATGGATAATATTATTGGTCCCAGTTATACTGTTCCAAACACAATATATAAGGGAGATACAGCCCTTCAAATTTGAAAATGAATGATTGACTTTTTCGCGTAGCTTTTGAACCGTTGGACCAATGTTGCTCAAATCTGCACCTAATAAGCTTTCTGAAATTATTTTCGAAGTTGGATCTCGAATTGAAAAAAATAACGTGTTTCATTACAATTTTTAGGAGGGCAGATGATAGTGAGTGCCAGGGCCCAACCGAGGTCTCCTCTAGTGGAGGGGTGTAGATGGGAAAAAATGCCGACTGTCCGCGAGCAAAGGGAGCGCGAATGCGCCGTAGGCGATTTTTTTTCGAGTAATAATAATGACAATGATAGGTACCTTTTTCATTAAAAAATATAATCAATTGAAGCCCACCGTTTGTACGGGATCCAAATCATGCGGAGGAAAAATCAATAAGTGTGCGTGCGATGCAAGTTCACCACATGGTTAAAAGATGTCGCTAGCCGTGTAATGGACACATAGAAAGTTCGAGACCTGGTATAAAACAACTTAGCTATAATTCCTTTGGCACTATCAACTCCATACCGCAGACGAGCCGATGTCCGTGTGCTCCGCCGTACCTCGAAATTTCGCGGCCTCCCCGTGTGCCATTGCCCGCGTATCGGTATCGGCAGTATCGGCGACGGCGTTCCCAAATTTAATGCGCGACAATCCGACAATATTTCCGACGTCTGATTACCAATACGCTCATCTCAACACGCGCCACCGAGGCACAGTCCAGCCCGTCATCGAAGAGATTTCCATCCGTGCCGTGGTAGGATCAGATGTGAATTGCCCCGTCTACATCAAGCTCTTCATCATCGGGAGTCGGGAGTCACCCACTCGCGCTTGATTGTTCATCCCATATTTCTAAATACCGGAATTGCACATTTGCTCGCGTGTCGTGTGAAAATTCGTATCGAGTTTGTTAGATTTCGCACCGGTGCGCGCCTCATTTCTGCTCCGGTATTAATTGCGTTGTACTTTGGGAGACGTCTTTTACCAGGGAGTTTTTAAGCTAAAGCCAGAGCCTTTGGACCGTGTGGGTATCGCGAGTAACCGAGGTAGACCTGAGTGCGTCATTTGCCTTCAAAGAGATTGTATAATTTCATATCCATGGGGTTGTAACCCTTCACACAGAACGCTGCCTGTTGGAAGAGGAACCTGCATCGAGCACTTGTAATCTGTCCCTGACAAAAAGCTCCTCCGTGGCGAGCCAGGGCCTACTTTTGGGGTTGTGTCCAGGCCTTCTACTGGACGGGTCGGGGCTTCCTTTAGTACTGTGTCCTGGCCTTCACTGGCGATGCGTCATGGCCTCGTTGGAGTTGGTTCCTGACAGTTCACTGGCTGCGTCTGGGCCTCCTTTCGGGGTTGTGTCCAGGCCTTCTACTGGACGCGTCGGGGCCTTCTTTAGCGTTGTGTCCTGGCCTTCACAGGCGATGCGTCATGGCCTTTATTGGGGGTGGTTCCTGACAGTTCACTGGCTGCGTCTGGGCCTCCTCGCGGGGTGCGTCTTGTCCTGCTTCGGTTCAGCTAGGCTTCAGGAGTGGATGCTTGTAATTGACGAACGGTACCTCGCGGTGGAAAAGGAGCGATCTTGTGGGGTGGGGCAGACGACCTACGATTGAGATTTGCAATGTCCTAGAAAGCCACGATCGACACGGGGTAGACTTCAACTTCTCAGTGGGTGGTACCTGCAGTCCAGGGGTTGGGGTTGGAACTTCGATAGAGCTTTGAACGACACGTCTGAATACGCGCTGCTGCGTTTGGAACTGGAAAGAACTAAAATCGCGTTTGTGGAAACCAGGGTTCGGACCCCTCCGTAGAGTCGCAATTGATAATAACAATCGGTTTAGGACAACGACCCCCCCCCCTCCGTGAAACTAATATGACTTTGTTTTAGCGTGCAACTGCAGTTATTTAGATTTCCATTTTGGTTGGGTCATTAAGAACAAGAGAATTATTATGAATGACGAATGTTATGGAGAGGAGTTTCACCTAGAGTGACGTCCGGTTTGTTCATCGCGTGACTAACGAATTTGTTGCAGGATGCACCTGGAGTGATAGAGATTGTGTAATCGGGAAATGGAAAATCGATTAGAAACTGTTCGTATAATTACCTGGATATTCGACGACGCGACGCTTCGATAAATTTGTACTTAGAATGAATTGTTACGGCTCAATAGTTGGTTAGCAATCTGATATTTATTCATAGGGAATAATAGTTGTTTCGAAGCCTTCTTGCGTTAGTTCGTCGGCGAGCACCTTTGTAGGTTTTTAGCAACAATGGGGTTCACTTCACACAAAACAAAACGGGGTTCAATCAAAGGGTCTTCACGTGGGAGAGTTTGTACCTTGACTTGAGTAATTGTTCGCGCACACCATTGGTTCCGAAGTTTTTGGAAGGGTGAAATTGGGTTTTACATTTCCGGCTATAGACACTCGCGGTCGTGAAATCCTTCTAAGCTTCAAGGGCAATTCAAGGTGAAAATAGGTCCAGTTCTCCACAAAGGCACAGGCCATATCCAATCCCTTCCAAAACGGGCAAAAGATTACCATAGCCTAAAAAGAGTCATGCAAAAAGAATAGTCCAGAGAATAAGAGACGCAGCCTTTGAAAAGAGATTCATAATAGGAGGAGCCCCGCACACACCGGCCCACGAACTTAGATTGTAGGGAACAGGGTGTGACAGTTCGCTAACCCTCTCCCGCCTAATTATTCAAATTCAAATACTCACTTCCCACTTATTTGAACTTCTTACTCCGGATTGGCACGTGAAATCGTCAAAGTGGGAAAGAAACCAACGCTGTTTAGTTCGATACGACGTAGCTTAATGTCTCACAATAAAATTAGGAATTAAACACAAAATACCTTTGAATGCAATTTATTCAAGCTTCGTTTTGTACGAGAATTGCCTTTCAGTTCAGGTAAATCTGTATGTCCTTTTGGCTGGTGACATTGGTAAAGATTGTTAAACTTTGAATGGAGAGCCTTGGGGCTTCAACCCTTCATGTTCAGTTATAGATTTGTTCGAATTAGAGATGGGTTAATTTGTTTTGCAATGAGAACAGGTTTGTGAATAGGATGTGCCAGTATTATGCTGTAACACACCAATCTCGCTTTGGAATTCGTCGTCACCTATTGACACCTTTATTTGGATATTACCCAGGAATTTTTGCTCTGTAAGTAATGTTACCACTATCCAGGTTCTTCTGTAAATAGGGCCTATCACGGAGATTCCAAATAGGATGACAATAGACTTAGTTCATCATTACATAGTAATCAAACCAAACTCTGTGATAAGTAGTTGTTGGCTGAACAATTGTGGTTGAAAACCCGAGGTGAAATTCAACAGCAATGTAATTGATTTTAGCTCACTAGCTTCGAGGATAAACAGATCTGTTAGACTCTGCACGACAATTCCAATTCAAGTATTTAGTAATTGGTAAAAGTATTGCATTGGTAATCACTTCATTTTCAAGTATCTTTTCAAACCACATTATTATAAAAATACTGACTGTTGCAAGTGCAGTAAGAAACAAACAAACAAATTATTAGATTGCTGAATTAATTACTCGTTAGGTTGGTGATGCGCGATCCTCGGCTTATACCTGGAGGTGTATGGTCGCTGGTTTCTCCGGAAGGTGGTCCGTAGGACGTGGGGTCCATCTGGCCGTCGGAACTAGCCATGGAGATGACTTTCAGAGCGGTGTGGCAGCCGGGCTTCGGGACCTGCGGGTGGCACGGGAGGCCTCGGAATGTGGTGTTGGCAGTAGCGGGCTCGTGGTTCTCGGGAACCTCTGGTGCTGCCGGTGATGACGTTGTAGAGAGAAAGTAGAGGTGCGGCGGACAAACTTTACCTAAAAGGCTCAGTAATCGTCACTACCTATACGCCACTAACGACGGGCTCCCAGCCCCAGCTCCGTCTTTAAACCTCCGGCGAGCAGACTTCCCGCCTGTTCTCAGCTCCGTCCTCCCAGGACTCCGGCGAGCAAACAGCGAGACAGCCCTCAGCTCCGACTTAAAGACTTCGTCACAGAGCCGCAAGAAGCTACCAGCTTGTCTTTAAACCTCCGGCGAGCAGACTTCCCGCCTGTTCTCAGCTCCGTCCTCCCAGGACTCCGGCGAGCAAACAGCGAGACAGCCCTCAGCTCCGACCTAAAGACTTCGTAACAAAGCCAACTTCTTGCTAGAGATTCCACAGGGATTCTCCTCGCGAGGACTGAAACACGGAAATATTTATGTGAATATCGTTCTTGCCATTAGTTGCAGCGGTACGCTAGCAAAATGACCCTGATTCCGCATTTTGTGATACTGCAATGAAATTTGGCATATGCCAACTACGTAGAATTTCAAGTGATTTGACCCGCAGCACTCAAAAATTTGTCCATTAAGGGGCGACTGGGGGCCCCTCCAAATTTCAAGATGTCAGTGTTTTTACCATGCACCATTCAGTACCGCCCTATCTACCGTACAGGACCTAAACAGCTTTGTTCTTGACCATCGTAACATTTTTCGTCATGTCAATTCCATTCTTCTTACAGAAAAAAATTATTTCTTTGTCTGGTCAACAAGTCGAGAGATATTTTTTTTTTTTTGGACCACAAATAGATTGTTGAGTCGTTTTTGTGTGATTATCGATAAATCCGCATCCCCTTGATTCATTTATGAAAACAAAAGTTTTGCTGTTCTATTCTTTAACGAAGGGGTGACCTCAACTTATCATTATTTTCAACATTACCTATTTCAATGTTTTATCCCTAAAAATATGATTATTATTGTACTAATATATAGCTTGAAGTTTTCTTCAACGGTTTGGATGATGAAACGGCCTCAGATTCCACCTGGAAGCCAAGCATATTAATTTTTCTGCAAGGCCGTCAAATTTGGCATTTTTGATTTTCTACCGGGAGCGGCCAAAATGTCAATACACACCACTCCGCCCAAGAGCGCCGGTTGCGGTACTTTCGCACCAACTCCACATTTCAGTATCACAAAATGCAATATTGTTAGGCGTGAATATCGTTTTCCGCTAAAGCAAACCGGTGCTCTTGGGCGGAGTGGTGTGTATTGACATTTTGGCCGCTCCCGCTAGAAAATCAAAAATGCCAAATTTGACGGCCTTGCAGAAAAATTATTATGTACGGCTTCCAGGTGGAATCTGAGGCAGTTTCATCATCCACATCGTTGAAGAGAACTTCAAGCTGTATATTAGTATATGTTGGGGATACACCCGAAAAGAAGGTGCGAAAAAAAGAATAAAGGACTCACCTTGACGTCCGGCGTCTTCTCGTGTAGGCAAGAGCTCTTGGATGTTCTGGTGGTGCACGGACGTCGAAGGGTATAAGGGGTTAACAGGTACACACACACAAATAAGGAAGGAGAATGTTCGCACAGCGCGTAATAGGTAATTAAAGTAAAAACGGAAAATTAATGATCTTTAGAAATTATAACCTACCGGCGCACAACGCGACCATCTATGTTGGCGTACAACACCCCGAGCAATTCTTATCTTAATGCTTTTTCTCATTCGTATGATAAGTTTCTTTTTTACCTATCCGAAAACCTAAATTTTAATTGAGTACCAAACATAACCCTCCACCCAAAATTACGCAAATTTTGACTGGAAAGGCTAATCAAAACTTAAATGAAAACAAAAGAAAACTCTGACCCAAATTGAAACAAAACTGAAAAATGTGAAAACGAAAAACCAAAATAAAGGAGATCAAAGTCAGACCCATGGGAGGCGAATGACTTTGGTGACTGGCCGCGTGAAGATGCTGTCAGCGGTTCGAATTTCAATGACGCGAACAACCCCGTCCGCACCCGGAAAAAGTTGTGTCACTCTTCCAAGCGGCCAAGACAACGGCGAAACAGAGGGACGAGTGAGGAGCACTAAATCTCCCAACTGGAGATTCGGAGTCGGAGTCGTCCACTTCGGTCGTTGCGTGAGCGAATGCAAAAAATCGCGGGACCATGCTCGCCAGAAATGCTGGGTAGTTTGAGCAACCATTTGCCACCGATTCAACAAATTGGGAGGGTGCGTCGTCAGATCGTCCTCCACTGGCGATAGTAAGCAACCGCCCGATAAAAAATGCCCTGGCGTCAGGCAATCGAAACCATCGTCTGGTAAACTCGATAGGGGTCCCAACGGGCGAGAATTGAGAATGGCCTCGATTCGGCACAACACAGTAGTAAATTCCTCGTGGGTAAAATGTTGTTCTCCAACGATTCTCTTGAGGTGGTGCTTCATCGATTTAACCCCCGCCTCCCAAAGGCCACCAAAATTGGGCGCATAGGGTGGATTAAAATTCCACTTGATTTGTCGTGCAGCTAGCGACTCCGCGATTTCGGATTCGGAATTTTTGAAAAAAGAAAACACCTCATCTAAGTGGCGTGCGGCACCCCTAAAATTCCGTCCTTGGTCGCTAAAAATGTTAGCCGGAAGACCACGGCGTGCAAAAAATCGATGTAACGCAGCCAAACAAGATTCGGAAGACAGCGAGTTTACCAATTCCAAATGAATGGCTTTCGTAGCCATGCAAACAAACAGAGCCACGTAGCACTTCAACAATTTGGCGTTTCTTCGTGGACTCTCCTTGATTAAGAAAGGTCCAGCAAAGTCAAGGCCAGTATTGCTGAAGCACCGCCCGGGTGTGACCCGCGCAGGGGGTAAATCACCCATCAACGGTTGAGACGGATGTGCCGTTAAGCGATAACAACGTAAACAACGGAAAATACGAGTGCGAATCAAATTGCGCAATCCGGAAATCCAAAACTGCCTGTGAATGAGCGATGAAACCAGCCTGGGTCCTCCATGTAACGTGACTGAATGACAGTGATCTACAATCAAGGCCGCAAAATGACTTTGGCGGGGTATCAAATAGGGGTGACGAGAGATTTTAGGTAACACTGAATTCCGAAGTCGACCCCCCACCATGAGAATACCCTCGGGTGAAAGAAAAGGAGACAGCATTCTCAATTTGTTGCTGACGGGCTTTTCTTGCTTCAAAGCCTTGATATCGTCGAGAAAATAATGATTCTGCACCAACCGTACGCAGTGAACCGTAGCGTTCGTGTACTCGGAGGGCAGAAGAGGACCAAGCTGTCTTTCATCTCGAACAGAACGACAATTTCTGATGAACCGCAAAACGTAGGAAAAAACTCTCTGTAACTTCAACAACGACGAATACTTTGAGATTAAATCAAAAAACGGATTTGTAGGGACATCCCGAGTAATCAAAGCAGCCTGCGGTTCCTTAAGCTCAGGAATCGGCTTAGGCGCAGCAATGGAGGAGGAAGGCCAGAGGGACTCGGGTTGAGTCAAAAACGAAGGGCCGTTCCACCAGAGAGGATGTGACAATAATTGGGACGGTATTAATCCCCGAGTTGCGCAGTCCGCCGGATTTAAATCTGTTGGTATGTACCGCCAAGTACATGGGGAACAATTTTCATGGATTTCGACCACGCGGTTTGAGACGAACGTCTTCAACGAATGGGGAGGAGTACGAATCCAAATCAATGCCGTGGTGGAGTCACTAAATAAAATGATGTCGTGAATTTGTAAGGAAAAAATCAGCGCTTGCACAGATTTGACAAGGCGTGAAAGAAGCACAGCAGCACTTAACTCAAGCCTCGGTATTGTTAGAGTTTTGAGAGGAGCGACGCGCGTTTTCGCTTTCAGAAGATGAGAAACAGCTTGAGACGAACAAGTAACTCGCAGGTAGAGGACAGCAGCCATTCCTTTGCTGGACGCGTCAGCAAAACCGATGAGTTGGATTTGGAATACGCCGAGGTCAAAATGCAACGTGGAATCTTGAGGTTCGAAAGCAAAGGCAATTCATCATGCATGGTCTTCCAGAGATCGTAGAGATCTGAAGGCAAAGTTTGATCCCAATCGATCTTGGCTAACCACAGAAGTTGCATCAGGTATTTAAAATAAAAAATTACTGGGCTCAAATAGCCGTTGACGTCATACATGCGCGCAATCTGAGAGAGAATGTTTCGCTTTGTGGGTGCATCAGAGCCAGGTTTGACGGAATAACAAAAACAATCAGCAGTCGGGTCCCAAAAAAGGCCTAAAACCTTTATGACATGGATGGAGCCTGTAGGAAATTCGCGCAGTGAACTGTCAAGATCCCGAACGACATCGTCATGCGAACACGCCCACTTACGCAATTCAAAACACGCTGAGTGTAAAAAATCTGTCAACTCCCGTTGCAACGAGATAGCGTCAGAAACTGATTGTGCCCCAAAAACGATATCATCCACATAAGAAGATGAGGCAAGAACTTTTGCGGCACGCGGATAAGTTTTTCCTTCATCTGTTATCAGCTGCTGCAGCACCCGCTGTGCTAGAAAGGGACTGCAGGACATGCCAAATGTAACACGATTTAATTCCCATTCTTGAACTTTTTCAGAAGGAGAAGAACGCCAAAATAAGTGTTGATAACAGCAATCTTCAGGAGATAAAGCAATCACACGATACATTTGCTTTATGTCGCACGTCAAACCGATCTGATGCATACGAAAATTCGTGATGATGGTTTCGATATCACTATGAAGCTTCGGTCCCACATGAAGGGCACTATTCAGAGTTTTAGAAGTCGTACTCTTTTCGGAAGGGTTAAAAACAACACGAAGAGCGGTAGTTGAGCTTTCCTTTAAAACTCCGTGATGCGGTAGGACATACGACGAAGGTGTAGACGCAATAGTCATGTGACCTTGATCAATATAATCTTGAAGATTCTCACGATACAGTTTTGCAAATTCAGGGTTTCGAGAAAAGCGGATTTCGAGCTTGCGAAATCTCTGAAGCGCAGCATCACGTGTGGAGCCTAAATCGGGACGGATTCCACCTTTGAAGGGCAAAGACACAACGTAACGCCCAGCGGAATTACGCGAAACCGATTGCGCAAAAAGTTGCTCGCATTCCTGCTCATCGGGTGACAGAGGAACCGGACCTACAATCTCTTCCGTCTCCCAAAATGACCGAATCAAAGTGTCCAGCGGCGGAGCGGTTGATACGAACAATGATGACACTGAAGGAGACGAAACACCATCTTCCACGGAACCCATAATAACCCAACCGAAATTGGTGAAAATGGCTGAGGGGTGTCCCTTGATGATGGACGAAGAAGCTGGCATGATATCGAGGTATGCTTGAGCCCCTAAAAGAATGTCAATATTCGAGGGATGCGTAAAAGCAGGGTCCGCTAAAGATAGCGCAGAAAAACGTTGGAGCACTGCGTCCGACAGAGGAGCTGTCGGCAGAGTAGAAGTGATTGACGAGAGAACCACTGCATCAATAACAATGGAAGTTTCAGCCCGAAACCGCGGAGCAAGCTTACAAGAAACTACACCCTTCACCTGAAGGGGTGGAGCACCACCAATTCCAGAGATGTCATATGGGCATTTCTTTGGGGTGAAATTCAATGATTTTGCAAGAGAGCTACTAATAAAACAAAGTTGGCTTCCCGGATCAACAACTAATCTGCATGGGTACCAATTTCCAAGAGAGTCTTGAACACGTGCTTGTGCAGTTCCAAGCAAAACACTGCGAGAACGATTTTGAATTTCGGAAGAGAAATTACAATTTAGTTTGGGGCCAGTACGCTTCTCGGCACCAGGAATAGAAGTGCTAGCATCCGTATCGAGCTTAGGTACAAGTTCGTTCGGCATACTCGAAACAGACGGCGCATAATGCAAAAGAGAGTTGTGCCTAGAAGACGAACATTGCTTACATCTGCCCTGGGAAGTGCAAGCAGGCAACAAATGATTTCCGAAGCACGCGAAGCACCTGTGAGCTGAACGTACTACTGCATGACGTTCCGAGGGAGAAAGGAGCAAAAAGGACGGACACTTGATGAGTTGATGTGCAGCCTTACAATGTGGACAAACAATTGAAAGATTCGCAGAGACTTTTGGGACGACTTTGTTTTCTTCTTTTTGTGCGGTAACTTCCGTGCTAACAAAAGCTTTGCGCGGTGGCTTCGTCGGCACCGAAGACGAACTGGAGTGACCAGCATCTTTTGTCAATTCCTGAACCGCACATTGATTTAGCAAGAAATCAATCAAATTCTGAAAAGTGGGAAATTGCACGGAGATGTGTTTTTGTTCAAAGAGATTACGGGTTTTGCCGTCGAGCAAGCGCAGAGTTATGTGTAAAAACAAAAAGTCCGCCAAATCTCTCAAATTTAGAGCTTTTAATGAGACAATATTGGAATGTACATTGTCGAGTACATTTCGCAAATTGCTTAATGAATCTGACTTCATCGGGGAGCAATCAAAAATCTTGTTCAAATAGTATGAGGCCACGACACGTTTATTTGTATACCGATCTACAAGAGAAGTATACGCCTGTGCATAATTGACCGCCGCGAAACGAACACTTTTCACCAAACTCAACGCAGCGCCGTCCAAACAAGACACCAAGTAGGAAAACTTCTGCACATTGGACAAGGCAGAATTGTGGATGAGAGCGTTGTACAATCCAATGAAAGAATCGAACTCCTCAATGGCACCGGAAAATTTGGGAATATCGATTCGGGGCAACGTCGGAAGCTGATTTGGTGCAACCATCGGCGGAGGTGCAGATAACGATGGATCTGTCAGAGTAGGCAAACTACGGAATTTACTAATGACCGCATAGTACATCTCATCAAACGCAATATCGACCTTTTGGGTGTCAGTTTTGAGATCCGCATGGGCTGCCGAAATGGTCGCGATCTTGACCTGAATCGATTCAAACTGTTCACGCAACTCCGGCAAATCCTGACAACGTGCACGAAAAACATCTTCACCGCCGGGTAATTTCGCTATCAGACCATGAGTTACTTGAAGCTTTTGCCAATACCGTTCACGCTTGTCGATGAGTGCCTTTGACTCCTGAACAAGAGCTGCGGAAGGAGGAGGAGGAGTCGCAGGCATGGTGCTGGCTTCGAAAAGTGACAACAACAATGAATAAAATTGTCGACGTAAATGTCAACGCAAATGACAGCAGAAGTGACAGCCGTTTGTCCGCTGACAGCTCGTTCACGCAAACGTAAAGACTCGAATCGCGTTAGCTTGTTTAAACCCCGGTCAGAGTGCGCTACCGTCGCGGTACTGAATTGAATTGAAATCACAAGAGTACAAAAAAAAGTATAAGATAAAGAAACTTAAATGAAATTGAAATGTAAAACGCGTCGAACAGCGGTTTTGTACAAAGGACAACTGGATCTGGATTTCGAAGGACCAAAATTATGTTGGGGATACACCCGAAAAGAAGGTGCGAAAAAAAGAATAAAGGACTCACCTTGACGTCCGGCGTCTTCTCGTGTAGGCAAGAGCTCTTGGATGTTCTGGTGGTGCACGGACGTCGAAGGGTATAAGGGGTTAACAGGTACACACACACAAATAAGGAAGGAGAATGTTCGCACAGCGCGTAATAGGTAATTAAAGTAAAAACGGAAAATTAATGATCTTTAGAAATTATAACCTACCGGCGCACAACGCGACCATCTATGTTGGCGTACAACACCCCGAGCAATTCTTATCTTAATGCTTTTTCTCATTCGTATGATAAGTTTCTTTTTTACCTATCCGAAAACCTAAATTTTAATTGAGTACCAAACAGTATAACAATAATCATACTTACCGAGGTAAAACATTGAAAAAGGTAATGTTGAAAATAATGGTAAGTTGAAGTCACTACTTTGTTGAAAAATTGCACTGCAAAAGTTTTCTTTTCATAAATGAATCAAGGGGATGCGGATTCATGGATAATCGCACAAAAACTACTTAACAATCTATTGGTGGTCCAAAAAAAATTATTTTTTAATTTGTTGACCAGGCAAAGAAATTATTTTTTTTCTATAAGAAGAATGGAATTGACATGACGAAAAATGTTATGATGGTCAAGAACAAAGTTGTTTAGGTTCTGTACGGTAGATAGGGCGGTACTGAATGGCGCATGGGAAAAATTCAGACATCTTGAAATTTTGAGGGGCCTCCAGCCGCCCCCTAATGGACAAATTTTTGAGTGCTGCGGGTCAAATCACTTGACATTTTATTCAGTTTGTATATGCCAAACTTCATTGCAGTATCACAAAATGCAGAATCAAAAAGCGTACCGCTGCAACTACATCTCTCTTGTGTAATTACGGGACTTGTGGGTTCTACTCTACGGAGACGTGTCGCGGGGGTTTCTTTCATCCTACAGCTTTTAAAGAACACACAAACAATTTCTCTCTTTCTCTGACTCATTCCTTGATGGAAGGATTAGATGTATTTATTAGGTTTTGATTTCTTGTGGTTGCACAGGAACCGACGGAACTAAATAGGCCATAAATTGGAACCTTGACAGGGGTGGGCGCCTAAATGGTAAAAACGTAAACTTCCCTGTCTTTCTTCAATCCTCGGGTTCTTGGTTCTTTCTTTGTCGCGCTCTCTTGTAAATGGGTGCGTAGCCTGGTGTGGAAGGGGATGCGTGGTGTGGTCAGCTCCTCATCGGCTCTTGCAAAGTGGATGGTGCAGCGGTGTGCTTTGGGGTGGGGGATGAATTCTTTCTCTTCTCTCTTAGGTCTGTGGTAATAGACTGAAACAGAAAAGGTGAAGTGTGTCGGGTTCTAAGTTGGCTCTCTCCTCCGGATCATGCAGCTCCGCACGAAGAGAAAAAAGTGCGCTCCTTGGTGCTCTGACGGCTCTTGAAGATTTTTCCTCCGATTGAGTATTACTGGTTGCCCAGCTTCCAGGGGTATCCTTACGAACCGTTTCAAGGGGAACAACAGAAAAAAGAGGGGGGAGTTCCCATCGCTCGCAAAAGTCACTCAAACCTTTTTTCGGTGTCTAGACGCTGGGCCTAACCCTAACATAACCTATAACACTAACTTAAATGTTCAGTCTGATGGATCCACGATAAGAATTTCGAACCACGCCCCACACAAAGTTTAAATGTTGGTCAAGGTGTAGAATCAGGTGTTCATCGGGGTATTGATGTGTGATGGCTTTGAAATAATTATTAGGGGAAACTCATCTCTTAGGGAACACTTAGAAAACTCAGCTATCCTAGTTACCAGCGTTGAGGTAGGGTCAGGTATAGGAACGAGCCTTTATTTAAACACTTTGACATGTAAATAGAAGACAATATAACGATTTTATGTTACAACTAATTTCTGTGTCTTACTGCGTTCAAACTAGAGGTTAATTCGATCTCAACACGCCCAGGATCTCTATCCTCGAACCACAAGAAGGATGCACAACAGGATGGTGTCCTGATACTGGACGATCACCGGTCAAAGCAGTCCCAAGAGCGGGAAAAGTGATTTAATTCAAATAAGTTGGATTAAATTGGAGTATGTTGGGTTGCCTATCCATCCAGGCGCAGAAGCTAAAGAGTTAGGGGGGTTTCACAATCGAAGCCCAAAAAAAGAAGAACAAGGAATCAAGGTGAGAAGAATATACAAAAATCACTGCATACCATATACAACCAACAAATCTAGGCCACTTGGAAGCGTCAATGCCGTCAATCGGAAAAGGTGCCAAAATGTCGTAAAAAATTTATAATGATACGTATTTCGCGTTTAGGTTCGTTGATGATTGAGACGATAGTTTTAAAACTCACACTGTTGATTACTGCGTACTACAATAAATACACGCCAACAATTACTGCTTGCGCTTGGGCAGATCGCTTTGACTTCTCGCCATTATCGCTCTCGATTGAAAACTGATCCGTAGGCCGACGGATCAATCCGACTATTGTTTTGGAATCTTCCATCGGTACTGCAGAAAATTCGCGAACTCCCGAAAAATCTCACACCTTTTGCAGGCTTCCCGCTTGTTCCGGAATGGCGGCACCTCCGCCATTTCAGCTGATGTTTCCTACTCGGCTGTTGAGTCTCCCATGTAATTTCAATAGTCAAGCCATGCCGTATGTTCTGGAATGTCTAGAGCTTCGCACTTGTACACTGCAATCTCAAAGACGGAACAGTCTAGAAAGATCTGGGGCCCGTTTCATAAAACTACAAACGACAATTTATAAGTGTGTAGTCTTGGTAACCCATTGCATTGATGCAACGATGGGTCGTCAAGGTTATACATTTGTAATTTGTCGTTTGTAGTTTTATGAATCGGGCGGATCGGGCCCCAGGTGTGCTAGAGAATGCATGTGAGAGTCGGCGTTCGTAACAATAGTAAAATAAAAAATTTAAAAAAATGTAAAAAATTAAATAAAAAAAATGTGGTGACTTCGTTGATTGTTGGAGCGAAAAAGTATAAAGGCAGCAAAAATGACGAAATCAACTTATAGTGCAATTTTCAAGTAGGAGAATGTTTAAATATTCAGCATCACGTGATGTGTCGACGGCTAGACACCGCCTATCTGGTAACACAGTTGTATGCTGAACTAAAAACTAATGATCGCACGACTGTGGAGTTACCTTTACGTACCTGTCTGAATGTGATTCGCCGATTCATGATAGAAAAATAGAAAAAGCCGAGATTTGCCGACTGATGACTATAAAATGAAAAATGTTGCGATTTGCCGACTTATACTTCGAATGGGGGGGTGTCACACCCCCCACACCCCTCCGTCGGTTGGGCCCTGGTGAGTGCTTCCCCTTTTCGCCCTTTTTTTTATCACCTAGTTATTTTTGCAAAATCATTCAAATTTTAAAGCTCTACGTTCGGTTAAGAAAATGAAAGTGACTCTTGTGAAATTTCGATTGGAGGCTTGATTTTTGAGATATTTATTGAGTCTGAATGTCCAAAAAACATCTCGAAAAACCAATTTCAAGGGCCCAAAAATTGGAATCCAACTAATACATAATTTTTACTGAAGTAAGTTTTTTGGGTGTTTTAACCTAAGAGCCACCATTTTAAGCGCCGTATTCCGCTAATTAAATTTTTGCATTACAAAAATGGTGTGTTCGAGATGGTGCTTCAAACATTTCGGAGAAATATTTCAGAAACCAAGCTTGTACAGGGTGATCACGCGAGATGGGACCCCCCCCCCAATTGAACGCTTCCCTTTTGAGATATTTTCCAAAATAATTTTTCTTCTACTTTCCGAATATATTTATCATAATTTTCTATATCTCATATTATACAAGGTGTTGAAGGAAAAAAGTAGAACTTTTGCGACACCCTGTATTTACTTGTTGTAATCTAGACAGTTTGCTTTGCTGATTGAAAAATTGTATGGCACTTGTCGATCTTCTCCCGAATAACTTGTCAAAAAAATTTATCAAATCTGAATTTCATGGATATTATTCTAATAAGATAGCTGTGATTACAGCACTAAATACCCAAAAAACACTAAAACTAATTTTTAGGCTACAGATTAACGAAACATTGGATTTGAATGAAAACAAGTCTCACTTCTGAAATTTAGTGCTGTAATGACAGCCATCTTATTAGAATAATATCCACAAAATTGAGATTTTATTATTTTTTTGCCAAGTTATTTGAAAAAAAATCCACAAGTGTCATACATTTTTGTGATCAGCAAAGCAAACTGTCTAAAATACAATAAGTAAACACAGGGTGTCGCAAAAATTTAACTTTTGTTTCTTCAACACCCTGTATATTATGAGATATAGAAAATTTTGATAGATATATTCGAAGACTACAGGAAAAATGATCATGGATTGGTTTTTTATTTTGAAAAATTTCTCAAAGAGGAGGCGTTTAGTTGGGGAGGTCCCCATCTCGCGTGATCACCCTGTACCTACGTAATCAAAATTTCAAAGTAACTTTTCGAAATTTCACGCGAAGCTCAAAAATTTTAATAATTTTCAAAAATAGCCAAAGGTGAAAAGACAGGTGGGAAAATGGGAAACACCTCTTGCTACCTGCGGCGAGAAAAAAAAATGAGACGGCTCAAGCTATGCTAAAAAAGTGATAATCAATTCCTAGATTGGGGATTGCAGAGATGCCCTTTCAAAGGGCATCTCTGTGGTACCCAGGGAGAGTAAATAGTTCTTCATTAGAATTTGCTTTAGTTGCAATTGAAAGTTTATCAAATAACTCTTCATCAGGTTCTAGACGTCAAGTAGAGCATCATTATTTTATAACGAAGCCACGAGAAAATCATAATGATTACAAATAGAAAGCGACCAGGAAAGCGAGGTTTTTCAAAGAACAGACTGACGCAAGCCAACACGAACATAGCTGCAAAAATTCTTAGAGTCAATTTGAAGATAAACCTTATTCACGTCACGACACGAAAAATATCAAGAATAGCTGGAACCCAGACGTACGATAACGAAGATAAGTCTGAGTTATAGCGTAACATACAATAGCAATGACGTACTTAAGGTGCGTTCAGTCAGCTTATTTAGCCGCAAGTTTTAGTTTTAGCCGCAAGCGCAGCGACGCCCATTGGCTCTTATGAACCAGCCTCCTTAGAACAGCCAATAGACGATGCGGCGCTTACGGCTAAAATTAAAACTTGCGACTACATAAGCTGACTGAACGCACCTTTAATGCAATTACGCGATTAAAAATTTTCTATCTGAACGTCCCCCCTGTGGAGCTGATTCGAAGAAAACCCTGAATTATAGCGCAATAAATGTTAAGTACTCAAGCCAAAATTGTTAAACTTAAGTGTTTTTTCGTCGAATCGACGGCCGTTGTAGAATAGATGAGGCACGTTTCTGCACCACACAAAGAGGCAAAGGATTTCCCCATCTGTATAAAAAGAGGAGCGTCCTATCCAGGGACCAGTAACAGTCAGTCAGTAGCAGTCAGCATCAGACCAATATCAGAGCAGTATCAGACCAGAGTACAGCAACAACCAGTGCCGATAGAAGCAAACAGTTCCTTAGGCGCCTTGGGCGGCAGGAGAAAGTGGAAGTATCGAAAATGTGTCTCAAACTCTCAAACCATCTCGCACTCGCTTTGGTACTCTGTACACTGAAGCACCAAATGATTACCACTCGAAACTACGGTCTGTATACATCATGTACCTACCCTCCTTTTTTTTTACCTTGTAATGTCAACTTTTCAACCTCGTGTTTAACCTAGCTTAATTGCATTTAGTCTATTTTTATTTACCCCTTTTGTATATTTTTCTTCTTTGTTACTCAACAGATATTTTATTTTGTTTTTATTTGTTTTCCTGACAAACGAACCTACGACGCCAACAAGCCCAGGTAATTCTTTCTAATGATTCCCTTGGTTCAAGTAGTACGATTGTAACAGGGGATGATCCCGGCCCTGCGTTACATCTCCTCTATAAAGCCAGATCTCGAGCCAGATATCGCAAAACGGGTTTCGGTTCCCCAGATAAGTTGATTAGGTACAGGAATTTATAATTAAGCGTTTTCCAGATTATTTTAAGAAATCTGTGTACCTACCTATTCATGATGTTATTCTGTATCAAACATATTTCTCTTATAAGCATTTTCAAATAATAAAAGGAAATCGAGGAGGAAATAAATGGGGGAAAAGTTCCTTGATAGGGTCCCTTTTTTGTTCCAGTATTTTTGGGACAGTTTGTAACCCTGTAAAGGTGAATACAAAGATGTGTGCCATTTGCACCACAGTGGACTTGAAGAAAAAAGACTGTAGGTACAGTTGGGAGCGAAATAATTAATACGGCTTCGCTAGGAAGTCGGCTGGATTTCAGATATGTTGGCAGCTTATATCATTCTTGAATGCCAGTTTTGATTATATCCCATCCACTTTTTATTCTCAGTAGAATGACTTTTTGGAGCAAAATAAGTGACAAGTTGGAGCGCTAGGAGAATACGACCGATGGCTGCTGATAGTTTCGCTCCAAAGTCCAAAACTTTGCAGGTGCCATCAGCCGTAGCCGTAGCTCTCCAGCTTATTGTCACTTTATTTTTGCTCCAAAAAGTAATTCTACTGAAAATAGAAAGTGTATGGGATATATCTAATAGTGATACTCACTACTGGCATTCTAACATTTCTGAAATCCAGCCGACTTCCTAGCGGAGCCGTATGAATTATTTCGCTTCCAATTGTACCTACTTCATTATTATGTAGGTACCTACCTCTACCTGCTTATATGTGCAGGTGGTAATTATAATAACCCTCGAATTAACCATGGTAAAGCTTGACATTAGTTCCTTCACATTATCCTATTTAACTTTTTTCCTGTTAGGTTTCGCGTCGGGTTTTGTATTTTTTCACCGTTTTTTCTTGAAAAAAAAAACCGCAAAAAATCATACCTTTCTTCAACATGGCTACCGGAAAAGCCAGGTTCGGCACGCGTAGGTCGCGCGACATCAAAATAGCCAGCGTAGACAACGTCATCTGGTCGGACATCATTGAGCGGGAAAGACTTGCCGCTGCCAGCTGGAAGCCCCACTGGAGTTGGATGGTCGATGAAATGGTGTAAGTTTACAATTGTATCTTCCAGTCTCTAAAGCTTCCACATTGTGCCTTCAACGGAGGTTTAAAACTGTATCTTTTGATTTGGCGACCCGAAAGTGATCTGCAAGCGAGATTTCAAGAAGTGGCGAAAAAGTCGAAGTTCCTCAGCGACGTCAACAAGAACGTCAAGCCGCCAGATTTGAGATCCATCAAACCGATTCCGCCGACCACCAGCGGGGAATACGGATGGCTTTCCAGCAAGGAAAGGTTCGGCCTGGAAATATTTGGCCCGGATGTTTTCAAAGCGAAGCCGTTGCCAGACGACTTGATTTTGGACACAAGAATATTTTGAAAAAAGTTTTCAATCATCTGCGACGATGATGATTAAAACGACTGTAGGTATCAAATAAATATATTCTTAATTTTAGATGCGCATCTTCTTTTTATTTTGTCATTTCTTCAAGTCAAAAATACAAAAAGTCTTATGATAGGAATGTTCCGTTTGAGACCCACCAGGTAAGAAGGTGTTTTTGACTCAGGTTTCCGCCTTCTTTTCAGACCCACCAGATGCCGTGATTATTTTTGACTCGGGCTTCCTCATTCATCCCATACCCACCTGTTAAGGTGGTGACGGAAACAAGTTTCAAGATATAACCACGAAAGATCTAAAATATGAAAACAATGAAATTTCTAATGCATTTGATCCGAAATGCAACATAATTAATATATAACATACAAAAGGTCAAAAACTGAGTCTAAAATACAAAAGATCTTGGGTACGTACCTCCACAAGGCAAAAAATCGGTTGTTTTACCTAACTTTCCCAATGAGTAGGTAGCAAGGGACGGATGGAAATTTCATTATAAGACGTCCCTTCGAATGGGAAGTTGGAATTTGAGAAGAAGATTGAATAATGAGATATTTTTTCTAATAAGGACTTCATTTTGAGCTCCATCATTTGAGTCCGGTGTCGATAAACCAGGCTGGTTGCTCATTTTGAAGTGGAAAACCTGGGGAATTTTAAGAGAAATTGCCTGAAAATGTTCAATAATCACTTACCCTTTGTTTAAAAAAGTTGGTGTAAATCTGTCCAGAAGCTGAAAAGTGGGAAATTTGCAGTTTTTCACAAGGAACATAATCTGGTTCCTTGTGAAAAACTGCATGCTTCTTCCTTGTAGAAAGAAAAGCGAGCGAGGCAATCAGACGCATTGGTACATGGATGAAGGTGAACGATCTAAAACTGGCACCACAGAAAGATTGAAAATAATTGCCGAGAGACTGAAAATTTTGAAAATTTGAATTTTCCGGGAAAACCTCAAATCTTATTTCATATCATCTTTATTGTAAAAATCGTCAATTACGGCTTCACTTTAAGCTCAGTCATTCAAGTCCGGTCTCGAAAATCCAGACTTGTTTTACATTTTCAACAAAGAAATTACCGGGAAATTGAAGACAAGTAGCAAAGTCCTCACGGGGGTGAGTCTCATGAGCGCATTTTCGGAGTGCAGATGAGTACACTGTTCACTGTAACCTGTAAACAGATTGTCTCAAAACTACCACAAGAAATCATCAATCTTTATGAAAACACGAGTAGTCAATAATAAATTAAAACAACAGAATGACATTAACCAAAACTAGAAAATATCCTGAATGAGTGAGAATTATACCTATATCAATCACAAGCACGGAGCCAGAAGCAGCTTGTATTTAGAACTTCAGCGCCGCGACTTGAAAATCGCATCCGCATCAAGTGCATAAGTATAGATTCCGCATAAAAATAGAGATATCTTCCTTGAGAATGAATCAATCAGGTTGATTTTTTCACGGAAAATTTCTTCATATCTTTATGCATCTTTCGTTCGCTAGATGTATCCAGAACAGTTTGCAAGATTCCTCGATGCAGAAGTTCACAGTGTAGCGATAAAAACCGACAAATGTGAAATCGCGGGATGAAACCTTTTCTTAAAAAAATTATATCTTCTATTGCAATAAAGGAATCAAAATGATTCTCTCACTAAAAATGTCTCCATTGATTTGTGCACATTTCGTTCGCTGCATGTATGCATGTATCTAGAACGGTTCGCAAGATTCCTCAATGCAGAAGTTCACACCGTAGCGTTGAATACCTTAAACACACTAAATACTTTTTAAACATTTTAATTTTCTTCTTGCAATCGTGCGGTCTGACTAAATATTTTTTGTGCCTATTCCCATCCACAGACATACAGCATTAATTTGCAAAAAACCCGATACCGCTACGACTTTTCGTTTAGGAGGAGTTCAACTACAAGACGGACAGACGGACAGACGGACAGACGGACAGACGGACGGACATCAAAGCGCGGCTAATAGCGTATTTCCTACGAAAATGCGCTAAAAAAGTTGGAAAATGTTCAGAAGCCAGTTAGTTACCTCTTGTTTAAAAAAAAATGGTGAAGATCTATCTGTATTCTGTTGACGGGATAAAACGTTGGAAAATTTGTAGTTTTTTCAGAGATGAAAATTCGGAAACCGTGGGTGCGATTTCGAAAATTTTTCCTCCAAAAATTATTTCAACAATCTCCAACTTTCATCACCAGCATTGTCTGCACCTAAAATGAATATTTAGTGAGGCTCACCGCATGTTAAAGTTTGCATTGCATTTGAGAAAATTACTGTCGGTCGAAAAACGGGAACAGTGTCAATTTTGAAAATGGGTCTACACGACGTCCAATCCAATCTACTTTCGATAGACTACGTTTCAAAGTTCACAGCCTGCCCTAATTCATGATTTTAACGAACATACGGTAGTATCAACGGGATATCATGCGTTGAATTACGACGTATTTGCATCCAATGGATTGACGGGTTTAATCCCTTCCAGTTTGATTTGCAATTTTTCAACCCCCCTCTCGAATAACTCAAAACCCCGAGGTGCGATTTTAAGAGATTTTGGATATGTAGTAGGGCATTCAATTCTGAACAGAATTTCAAGTTTTTAGGACGTCCATATTTTGTCCGAGGATTTTTCCACTCTCTTTCCCGTACTAATCTGACTGAGGTGCAAAAATTTGAATTTGGCGGGCTCCACTTTCACCGGAAGTGTTCCGCCATTAGCTGCATGCATAGTAAGATCTGTGATAGTAAGACATTTTATGACCTACTTTCTTTCGTTTGAGACCAGTTCGGGCTTAATCGGATAATTTTTCGGCCGAGATGCGAATTCCAGGCGATGAGTACTGCAGTCGAAGTTTTTGTGTCATATTTTTGTACCTCTGGTTCCTAATGATTTGAGAAGACAACTATGAACATTTAAGAAAGGAAAGCTATTCTGAAGGCTTGACAAAATGATCCAGCATTAGAATCATGTAAAAAACTTTGCCGCGTATTCATTATCATTTTCGACTTCTAGCTGGTTGAACGCAAAAAATTAGAAAAGCTTGAAACTGGAAAAAAGTCGAAAATTAGGGCTCCGCCCCAGAAAGCCACCATTTTTCGTTCTAGAAATCGGGATTCCCGAATCCAGCGGGGTCAAATTACTCTGAAAGTGTCATCACCAACCGGTTACCTTTTCATGCCGCTGAACACACTTTAGAGAGCACTTTTGAAAAATTGAGCCTATAGACTATACTTATATGTATTGAACAAAATTTTTTCTTTGAGACCTTTTGCAAGCATAATATGTCTCTTTTTCGTTTCACGCAACCTGACTGAAAGGAAATAAACGAGAAAAAAGTTCTTTGGTAGACCCTCTTGGCGCCGATGGCTGCATTGCTACAAGTTTGAAGCAACTAAGGGCAACGGTCCAATTTTTTTAAGTTGTTTTCATCCCTCTCGGCTTCTTCAACGCCATAGGAGTTATTTGCGTTTTATTTAATTTTTATACAATTGACAACACCTTAATCAACGCAAATTGTGGACAGCACAAAACACCCAGACATGACTAGGAATCGAACCTAGGACCAACCGTACCACAGGCTGATGCACGACCACCTGTGCTACGGGGCTGTCAGTTAACTAATACCCCTACAATTCTGTGCTCCCACCCTGCTGCATCTTGGCATCATAAAATGCGAATGTGTGCATTTTCAAACAGCAGCATCCGGACTAATCTGGACCACAACCTACCTCTACCTCATACCTAAGTAGGTAGGTACTGTGAGATACCCCCTTCCCTACCTTTAAATTAATTAGCTGTGATACGTTTAGTCGACCCTACGTTGTGTTTTTCGTTGCCGTAAATTTTTATTACCCTACCTAAGTCATTTAAATTAATTCCCCATCTACCCCAACTTCACGTCGTGCCAAGACCTCAATCTAACTGTAGTAACTTCACGTTCTTTGAAAGGGGATGAATTGAATAAATGTTGAAAAATAAACAAAGTCATTTAACCACACCTCAACTTTATAACAAATTAATCAATCATCGCCAATTTAATTAAGTTCACCTTAATTATTCATTTCATAATTTCCAGACGTGCTGACATCAGCTAGCGTTAGAAATTAGTTCATTCAGTTTACATTCGGTTTCTGAAAAAAAGTACACCCTAATTACGTGCGGAAGCCCTACGACGAATTAGTCCAACCCTTCCAATTTAACACCGTTTCGTATTCTTCTTAATTTTCAGAACTGTTGTTGAACCCGTTCCCTAACGCATCTGAGTTTTAATTCCCTGCTCAAGTAATTCAAGACCTCGTCGAGATTCGTTGTACTTAAAGAGAGATTGTTATTCACTGACCGTCAGTTCCACAAAAAAGATGATCAGCGATCAAGGCTGATTGCAGATTAACTGGACTTTTTTCTGCTGAATGCTAGGTGATTACTCACAAAAAATGCCTGAAATATGTACTAGACCAATCATCTTTTCATTATTGAGGGATAAACCAGCAATTCCATTGATCAGTCAGCTACAAATTAACAAACAAAAATCGCAAATCAACCGAGAAATCAACTAATCTCGTATTATCTGTTTTGTGGAACCCACGGTGAGTTTTGTCTTGGTATTTCGAATTTAGAGCCATTGTCTTAATTTTCGATCAAATAATTTACATAAAATTGAGTGTTTACATTCCATAAATTTGTATCCAACTGGTGCTGTAGTTTGACTTACCGTCCAATCCAGCAGTTTTATTTCACGCTGGGTTGAATAACTTCACACACACATCTGCAATCAGTTGCACAATTGTCGCGGTGAGCCTCTAATTAACTAGCCTGCAAAATTGATGTTCTGTTTCTTCCTATCTTGAAGTATTTTCGAAACGACACTGAATTTTCTTGGCTTTGCTTAAGGGGTTCTCTCTTTGGGAAACTCAACCTTATGCTCATAGACTCTTTGTCGTGCGAAAAGGTTGAATATTTTAATTATATGGGGAAAATAACGCGTGATCAAGATTTTGCCCAGATTTGATTTGCATAAATACTGCTAGTGCTTGTCTCAAGCTAATAGAGTCTACAAAATCATGCTCTGTAGGAAGCTGGATCTCTTCGAAAGGGTTACTAAGGTTTTCACCCTTTTTCCGGCGTCTTGAAGGTAGGTAGCTGAAACAAGGGGCCACATTTGAAAGCTCAAAGCAACTACAGGGAATTGAAATCAGCTTGACGCTCATCATGGCTGTTCGAAATATCAAAAAAAACTACTATCATTTTATAAACCAAACAATTTCTTCAACCCTATTAACCTATTAGTGGACAACGTCCCTTTAAAGGGACGACGCCATTTGTTTTGATAACTTCAATAAATGGGGGTTTATCAGAGCGCACGCCTCCGAATATCATTGTCCAGACTTGTGGCAAGTGTTTTCAGCGGTTGTTTGTTGTAAAAAAGTGAAACTGGTGTTTCAGCAATAAAATGGATTCTGAACTTTATTCCTCGCAACGTGGAGGGTAAGTATCTTGCTTTATAGGGTAATCTCATACTACTTTTGGCGGTTTTTTCATATGAATTACTTGAAAATAACTATAGTGGATAGATTCGGTTGATTGGACGGTGATTTAGAAGTACAGTTTTCACAAAATATTAGGAATAATGTGATGTCCCTTATAAGGGACGCCGCCCACTATGACTACTATTTGAAGTCTACATTTTCGCAAGTTGATACTCGCGTAACTGCTGGACATCATAGATGATGACGATGTGGTACCTCCTGATCGAATTTTTATTCTGCCACCCATTGATAGTGATCATTCCGACGATGAACATGTTGGAAATATCCACTTACCACTTACCACGCGGTATTTTGAATCAGTCTTGTGGCATTGATAAACAAAGAAGAAGAAAAATATGATTATGATGATGACTATGACAATGAAGACTTATTTCCATAATCTGAGCTACAAGGGCGCCCAGAAGGTAGCCTAACAATAAAATCAAAATACATATTTTTCCTGTCTATACTTCTCCCCTGGTTTTTCTCTTTGTAACTAATAACACAGATGTATCTTGTGAAAATAAAATGGCAACAGAATCCTACGGAAGTTCCAGATAATGACATATGCATAGAATGTGATCCCAAACTACCATCTTTGGACCAGCTCTAATGCCTCTAGTCTCCAGTTGAATATTTCAAACTTTTTTTAATGAAGAGCTGCTTAGCTTGATTATAAGGAGAATAACAAATATGCTCAACAAAGAAACGACAACTTGGACTTGACTCTGAATGAGTTATATGTATTTTTAGGAATTCTTCTTCTATTGGGGTATGGGAAATATCCCAACAGAAGGCTGTTTTGGTCCAGCAAAGATGAAGTCCAGAAAATAGTGCAGAACAGCATGCAGCTAAAAAGATTTGATTATTTTTTTTAATATAATCATTTCAATTCAGAGAGAATTGGCTTCACAAAATTAGGCCCCTCATTGAGAAGCTCAACAAGAATTCCAGAGAACATGGAGGTTTGAGCGGTTGCACTCCAAGCAGTGCTTCAAGGATAATAAAGGACCAAATAGATTATTGCTGTTACCTCATTATATTATAACTGATATTATTCAATAAATATTCTTCTTTATTCTACAGTTGTATAATTTTTTCACTTGTCACTAACTTGATCCACAATGAGCAGCGTCCCTTATAAGGGACGCCCAAAATACAAAAAACCTATGAATCGATTTTCAAAATTTTGCCTCTGCTGTGTTTCTTAAGGACTCTTTTACTTAAATATGATAGAAAAACATATATTTTTTGAAAAAAACAACTTTGCCCACTAATAGGTTAAACAACTTGCTTTTGATTACAATAGAAATCAGACTTACCTCAATGTTTCCTTTTCTCGTCACTGATCCACTACAACTATTAACAATGGTTTTTCCCACTCTTATAACTTATTCTTGTCGAGTAATAATTTTCCTTCTCCACACACGTCTGCCGTTGTCGGGTACTCCGACGCCAATCCTCTACCCCCGTCGCTACTTTCGGACCGATTCTTATTTCCCACCCTCCGTCTAAAGTGTGTAAAAACCTGACACCCAAATCCATGCGTCGGCATGCGCTTCCCGACTCTACCATCATCCCGTGTGCAATTTTGTCACTCCCCAATATCACAGCCAATATCGTCCGTAATTCTTATTTATTCCTAAATATTTAATTCTTTATTATTTTATAATTTCAAGGCGTCCCACTACAGTACCTACCTGATTATTATGAAGATAGATACCTATACTTGTATACATGCAACCATGCATGTGCAACTTCTATGTGTAGGTGTGTAGGTAGGTAATTATTATAATAACCATGGTTAAGTTTAAGTCTGACATTTATTCCTTCACATTATTTTATTTCACTTTTTTCCTGTTAGGTTTTGTATTTTTTCACGTTTTTTACTTAAAAACCCAGCGAAAATCATAACCTTTGTTCAATATGGCTACCGGAAAATCCACCACCGGCACGCGCCACATCAAAAATAACAGCACAGACACCATCATGTGGCAGGATAATATTGAGCGGGAAAGACTTGCCGCTGCCAGCTGGAAGACCCACTGGAGTTGGATGGCCGATGAAATGGCGTAAGTTGAAACTGGTCTTTAAAACTGTATTTTTTGATCTGGCGACCCCAAAAGTGATCTGCAGGCGAAACTTCGAGAAGTGTCGAAAAAGTCGAAGTTTCTCAGCGACGTCAACCACAACGTCAAGCCACCAGATCTGAGATCCATCAAACCGATCCCGCCGAACACCAACGGGGACTACGGATGGCTTTCTACCAAGAAAGAGTTCAACCTGGAAGTATTTGGCTCGGATATCTTCATACCGAAACCGTTGCCAGACGAATTTGTTTTGAACACAGGCATATTCTGAGAAAGTTCTAAATCACCTGTGATGATTAAAACTGTAGGTATCAATTAAATAAACATATATTTAACTTTACATGCGCATACTCTTTTAATTTTATTTTCTCAAGTCAAAAATAGAAAAGGTCTTATAATAGATACCTACATATTATCCGTTTCACCCTTATTTGCCACCCAGCAAGCCATGATATTATTTTGTTAGGTTTAGCATACCCACTGACGACAGCTCCTGAATTGATTGACAAATTTTGACAACGTCAAAATACAAGATGCCGAAAATTATCCCGCACAAGACAAAAATGCAAGTTCTGCGGCATTACCAGTATATTAAACGCCTGCAACCGGACATGGCCCAAAACATTGCAGTGGGTGCGTTAATTTTTGGGGTAAGTAGAAACCTACGTACGGTTCCTTCACTCTCAGGTCATGTTTGACTTATATGAGCCAAGCAATTTTCGTTTTGGTTCATGGACAGGGAGCTGGTGCCTAAAAACCTAGTCCATACTTGCTTCCTGTCCATCACCTCTATAAAAGCCCATAGTTTTGTTCCTGGTCCAACACCTACGAATAGTTACAGTGGTATTTGCAGCAGATGCCAAGGAGTTTCTTCCTCCCCCTGCCCGGGCTTGGATGTTCAAGGGGTCAAGATTTCGCTCCCGAATCTTGACAATCCATTCACCTGCACCTGCCGCGACATTTTTTCCTCGCTTGTTCCGGGCTAGGCTCCCGTTCCAAATTTTCTTCCACGGTGCGGCGTCATCCGCGTGTCAAGACTGTCAGAGCTACATAACCTCCACTGCGTGAAACCACCTGCTGTATGTCTCAGGCGTACCAATGTAACTGAAATTTCTCATAGCTTGCTGCGTGGCAAATAAAGGTGAAACGGATAATATGTTTCTTCAGAGACCCACTAGACCTTTTTTTTTTATTGACTCCGTTTCCGGGTTCATACTCAGCAGTCCACGGCGAAATCAGCCTTCAGCTCAAACGTCCCATCGGAAAAAGATCCACGACTCATTTATCCCCGAGTTCTACCACCGCGAAGACATCCACTGCTGAAACGATCCACCGGAAAAAGGTCCACCACGCATTTATCCACTGTCAGGAGTGTCAGGTGACTTCGCCTATAGACATTGCAAAACTAGATGAAGTGTCTGGTCGCCAAGAAGTTTTCAGGTAACAAAATTTTTTAGGCTCTTGAAAGTGAGGATTTCTAGATGTTTTTCAAAGTTTCAAACCAAGATATCTCAAAAACGAAGCCTCTAATCAAAATTTTGCAGAAGTAACTTGTTCTTTCAAATTGAACATAGAACTGAAAAATTACAATTTTCAAAAATTTCCAAGGGGGTAAACAATTGGGGGCAAAAAGAGAGGTGCCCCTATTATCTTCGCGCCATGATTAATTTTGATGAGACGCGTTATCATCGTTCGATAAAGACTTGCTTAGGTACTGAGAAACTTTGGTTCAAATTTGAACAAAATCGGTTGAACGGTAAAAAAATAATTCGAAAAAAACGATAATTTTTTATTCCCAACTTTGAAGGGCTATATCTTCGTTATTATGCACTTTTGAAAAAAAATTCGGATAAGTCTCCTTCATTTTTGATTCTCTATCATCTCTCAAAATTAAAGTATCAAAAACTGGACCATCCTTTATACAAGCGTGATTTTATTTTATTCCGATTATTATAAGATTTTCCGCGAATCTCAAAATCCAGGTCCCGGTTTTCTGTTCATCTCAGACACAACGCAAATCACCCGGAAATGTGACTTAATGGCAGAAGAGACACCTCGACAGACACCAGCAGCCACATGCAGACAAATTCAGAATAAACGCTCCGTGTTAGTTCTAACCCCAACCCACTAGGTTCAGGAATCCCGCTTTCGGAAGCCACAGACGTCGACAGAGGGGAACACATTCCGAGGCTATCGCTCATCGATTCCAAGCATCCAATCTACGAGGCACCGCGGCGCAGCTCAGCTAAAGGATACACCGGAAGGAGGGCCAAGACTCTTTCCAGCGGAGGGCGGGACTCACCCAAAAGTGGGCTGAGACTCATCCGTGCGGAGGACAGGACTCACTCGTAAAGGGGGTCAAGTCTCATCCTAGGAGCTCATCGGCGATGGATTATGAGTGATCGAGACGGCCCCTCTATATGTGCTACTCCATGACGAAGCCGTAGCTCCTATCGTCGAACGGAATTAACCCGGCACCATGTGCGCAGAGGTCGAGAAATCTGATGGCGCGACATTCCTACTCATATGATTACATCGGAAAGGTACCATTACTGAGCGCGGGATGTTATATACCAAGCGCGGCGCCAAGATCCTCTGACGCATTTTCGATGTGCGGTCGAGTACACTTCCCTGATGAGAACGCATTCAACTCGTTTTGGTAGTTTTCGCGCCACCACCTCTCTCTTTCATTCGGTGAGTGAAAGTGAGTTGAAATGAGAGTTTGGTGATTGTGTCATAAAGCGGATTCCGAACTAAGGTTTAAAAAAAAATTGCGGATTATCCACAAATTTTTGAGAAAAAAATCATGAAAGTTGGGAAACTACGCAGTTTTTTTCAGCGCCGCGCCGGTCGGATATGCAACTCTTCTCAACGAAGTGAAAATGGACCTGAACGAAAGATGAAACACGACAACGGGACCGAAGAATAGGGGTGTTGGGCGGGGAGAAGCTGAAAATGACGCGTCATAAAAAAAGAACGAGACGAAAAATCGCGACTGATTGTAAGAAAAGCACTACAAGACATTGCTTTTGTGGCAATACGCTATCATAAGACACCAACGGGACCGGGGAGAAAATAAGGGTGTCGGGCGGGTATTACCAGCAAATCTCACACAGAAATTCGTTGGCCCAAAGTGACCCGTAGCTCAGAAGGAGATTGGGGTGGGTCAACCTTTTAGCTATTCTTGACAGTTTAAACAACACGAAATATTTTTAAGGGCGCCACCTGCAATAGCTAATTGCCTCTAGTGAACTCGCAAAGATGTTGCAGGTCACTACACGAGAATTATTAACGGAATTTGCCTTGTTGAATGTTTTCGCATATGAAGGACAATCACGAATCACACACAGATAAAGAACAAAATCACAGAATAATATTCACAAGTTTAATAAAGATGATATGATAGCTATGTACAATTTAGTTCAAGTTCGTTGAATATAATAGAAATCATATATAGCGGCGGTCGGCCGTCTTTAGATAAATGAATGCTTCGGAGACAAATCTATAGTAAGTGCGAATGATACGTGATATATCCCGTGGAAGTCAATTGATACCAATTTAGTTGACAAAGGTTATTACGGATCAAGCTACCGGAAACGCGAGTTTGAACTTTCGTTTTTACAACGCGAAATTTAGATGGATATAGCACAACGATAAATTATAATTCACACGACGAGAATAATAATGAACATACTCAACGAAGTTGAGAAAGGATATACGTAGATTCACTTCCAACAAATTTTTATGACCGTGCACGGTTCGGCAAAATGTGAAATAGCGAAAAAAATTGTCCACCAAATCTAACACCGTAGCTTGATTCTTTATTATTTTCTGATCCAGAAAAACCCAATTTCAAAATAATTCATCGGTGAATTTGTCCTGTGGGCAATTAATTCCAAATTTAATTTATCCCAGTAGGTTTTCTTATGTTCATTTTTTGAGGCCCATCTGCAACGTTCAGTTAAAGTATAATGATTGGTGTCAAATTGTTCCTTGGACCATGACAAACAAGTATCACGATGGTGGACATCTAAGATCCGCGACTGGGCAGCCGAAGGAGGGGAGGGGGCAGGAAACGTGCTGAAGAAGAGATAAAAAATGTTAACTCATGAACCAAAAGAGTTGGAATTATGAAATATCGCATACGAGCTCGCTATTTTACGCCATTGATAACGCAGTAAACCATTTTTTAAAATACTGAACCGTTCCAGAAAGATCTCAATTGAACTTTTTTTTTGAAAATTTTACTGTTGAAAACATACAAAAAAAACTACACAATAATATTTTTGGCAGCTAGAGATGTTTGAAATATATGCATATTGGTGAAAATCCCTTGGTCTTCCATTTCAGGAAATAAGACCCCATTATTCACCTACCTACGTGACTTTTTCGGTCATTCTTGGCCATTGGTCTCCCCGAAGAGCTTTGTTATGTCTATCAAGAATTCGTTTTTGATGGATTTTTTTGTGGAAAATAAGCACTCTTTGGTTCAAATAACTCCCAACAAATAACCTTATGACTCGTATTCAACAGTTTTGGTAGATGGCTCCAAAAACTAATACATTTGATGATAAAAGCCGTCCGTTGCCGGTTCATAATGAGCCATCATGTGACACTGGTCTTGTGCAGAACCACGTGAGACCCCAAAATGACCATTTTTTCTCGCCAAAGCAGCCACTAACCCGAGCACTAACCTAACTTGGGTAAGTTGTACCTTTTTATCTTTCAAATTCGTCAATAATTTGGATTTTAATGATAACATTCTCAGAAGAAAAATAAGTTTATCGAGATTTTTCTGAAACGGTTCGATATTTCAGAAAACGGTTTGATGCACCTTCATTGGCGTAAAATAGTGAGCATGTATGCCATATTTGATAATTCCACCTCTTTCGGTTCATGAGTTGAAAAAATGTTATCTCTTCTTCAGCACGTTCTCTGCCCTCTCCCCCCTCCGGCTGCGCAGTCGTGAGTCTCAGATATCCACCATCGCGATTCTAGCTTATCATGGTCTAAGGAACAATTTGGCACCAACCACTATATTTTAACGTCAAGTTGCACATGGGCCTCAAAGAATGAACATGAGAAAAACCCACTAATATAAAAAAAATCAATTAAATTGTCCACAGGACAAATTCACCGATGAATTATTTTGAAATTGGGTTTTTCTGGATCAGAAAATGATAAAAAATCAAGCTACGGTGTTAGATTTGGTGGACAATTTTTTTCGCTATTTCACATTTTGCCGAACCGTGGTGCGGTCTACAAAAGCGATTGGATATCTTGCCAACGTACGTCAATGATTTTGCCAACTTGATCATGGAAGACTCGTTCAGCGACGGTGAGAGACTGTCCTTGTCTTGTCCAAATCGTATCAACGATGGTAATGGTTTGCGAAATTTGACGTTTCGAGCGTAGCGGCTACACATGTATTTAGGGGCTATTGTCGACACCACGAGTGCATTTCCCAAATGCAATCGGCGCATATATGAGTATGTGTGAATGCGATGGATCTAAACGGATCTATTCACGTACACAGACGTATATACAGAGGATTCTGATGGCCTAAAATCAATGAGTATTTTTAGCGGACGGATATTCGAAAAATCTAGCTTACCGTTTGATTCGTGAGTCAATTTCCAACAATTAAAATTTTCTAAGGTATTCGTACTATACTGCATCTACACGTAATCGATAAAACTGCGGAAACGTATGATAATTTCGGTCGATTCAATTGGATTTACCAAGCGGGCATACGGCACCGTTTTCGACGTGAATTTTCGACTCAGAATGAATGTTCTTTCTTTACGGAAAAATCTTATCGCCATGAGCAAAAACATGAAAAGGAATAAAAGTACGTTAAAAAAAATTAAACAAAAAGGAAGAAAATCTCGAAAAATAGGTAGTTGCGACGCGTGTAATTTCTCTATTTGCTTTTCAATTCATATTGGTGTTTTTTTTCAATTGCATAACGTACTACGCTTTGTGGACCACATGCATTTTCAGATTTTTTGCATAGCTCCTATAGGCAACCTACAATACAACTGTATAATTTTTGTAGCGCGCTTTTATTCTCCGCCAAATGATATAGGCAACCAACAGTACAACTTTGGAAACGTCAATTGTAAAAAAAAAGAACAGCGAAAATGGTTACCATGGCGACGAGCAAGAAAACTGGGCGATGTTCAAGTGCGAAAAAGGAATATTCAACGTGAGTAAATCGCATTCTTCCTCACCTAAATCGATTCAAAACTGGACAAGGAGGAGAATGGTGGTGGAATCTTTACTGTGAAATGTGCGGCTTCGGGTCCCATTCATAACACTGTCACCGAGGGTGTGATGGGAACAAAAATACAACTCACAGACAGTGTTCAATGCCTCCGACCCCCTGAAATCTCATTCAAGAATGGAAAAGGAACAAAAATACGTATCAAGTTATTATACATTTTATTTCAGAAATATTGAACCTACATCGTCCTAAGATTCAATTAAAATGCAAACTTTTCAAATCTTCTACGCTACTATCGTTATCAAATTATGTTTATTAGGAATACCCTTTAGTTCTTGTTTTTTTTTAAGTAGGTAGGTACACTTATTTCAGGAAGCAATCACTTGTATAATTTATTTAATTTTTATGTATTTTTTCGTTTTTTTTTCTTCATTATATTCACATTATTTATGTCTTCTGTAAAATTCATCATATACATATTGTAATAATATAATATGTAGTTGAAATTAATGTTCGTCAACTTATAAATTATGCTATCGTGATAATACTTATTTTTTAGTTTTTTTTTTGTAAATTAAAAACAGATGGCACTTATCTAAAAATGTACAAACAGGATGATAAACAACGGTAAATTTTGAATTTCGACTGAAATTAAGTTTGTTTTTGAATAATACGAGAATAATCTTAAGTATCTCACTATCATTATAAAGTCGAAAAGCATTTTTTTTGTCAATATAATAACGTATTGTATATATCGTAATATATATTTTTTACTTACAACATTATACATTTCTCTACAAAATCATCATATCAACGAAATACTTGCCAATAAGCTTAAGAGGTAGCATTATAAGTTTTAAATTAACTTATTCATAAACAATATAGAGTGAGTTTGAAACTCCTAAGTTGGCAGGAACTTCAAACTGGGCGCGCTAAGCGTGGCATTGGACTTCGCCGCCAGCTATCGCCGCTGTCAATGTAAGCCAATGAGATGCTCTTTTCAACGCGCTAAATTCAAAACCCCTGCCCAGTTGAAAGTTTGAAACAAATGCACTTTATATGTATAAAAATTAAAAGTATAACAAGAGAAACGAAATTACAGTAGGGAGTAATAGCATAGACTTCCTCAATTTTCTGACTGGTATAACCCTATATGCCACAATAAATCTACGCTTAGTTCTAGCCCACTATAACTTCATTTTCTTCCGGCTCAAACTGTAGATTGTAATTAGTTGCTAACAAGCATTATAGCTAAGTGAAACCATAGCATATTATGCAAATATCTGACAGCAGAGAAGTACGTTCGCATAAGTAGCTCTAAACTTAATATAACTTTTCGATAATGCGATCATTTTGCAAAAAATCAAGTTTCTGTGCAACTTGCACAGTAGTCATACAAATCTTTTTTCTCTCTTCTAAACTTCATATTGCCTTTTTTACGCCCCTCAGATGTCCGGGTTGTTCAATGCTCATTGTGAGATATGTTTTTTTTAGGTTTCAACGCCCGGTGAATATTTTAAAGACATGCGGAAACGAGACACTTCTGGGATTCATCAACAGGCAGAGCCACCATGAAGAATTTGTTTAATATGAAAAGTGAGCAGGTACCTAAGCTTGCTGAATTCCAAAAAGTCCTTGCTCAGTGTCTTCTAGAAATAGTCACGTCAACGGTTTTAGCATGAAGCCAGAAGCAATCTTTGGCAATAATTGTAATCATTAAAACATGAATTCTCTTTGCCAGTTCGTGTTGGGTATGAAGGGGTACTAATCTACATTCATTTAAAACACGTCGTCCCATTGGCATCATGACCAATAGAAAATAAAATTTTAAAACTTCTTTTGTAACACTTCATGTGTGAGCATCAGTTCGACATCATACAATCACATTATATAATAATTACAGTAGTTATTGAATACTTTCAGATGTATTGCTATATCTTTCATATTTTTTCCAAGCAAAGTTAACGTTGTTTTTTTTCTTCACTGTGCGTTGTGTGGGGGGGTACGTGGATATCATTAAAATTCTACTATTGATTGACGGGGTATTTTGGTGTGATATATGCTATAGATTGAATACAATAGTAGTACATTTTCGATTGTTCTTGCCTAGTAAGTAATAAATTAAGAGGAATGTATGGTTTCTTTCGCCATCGTTTTTTTTTTTCAATTCTATCTAAAAGCTAAAGAACGGCTAGTTTCTATAATTATAACAATACTTAGAGCAACTTAAACTTTGGTATTAACCCTCTTTGGAAGTACTCAAGCTTTGCAAAAGATGTCCGGATGGGACAAATATTAGTATTGCTTACAGTACAATTCAATAAAACGTTATTAACTAAAACTTTAAAAAGGTTAATTGCAAGGCTACACTCTACAACGTGCACAAGGCGGGAAGCCTTGTGCAAGGCTTCTCTGGAAAAGGCACGACGACAAGGCTTCCCGCCACATTTACAAAAATATAAAACTCGGGCAAAACTGAGCACAGGTAACCCATATTTGATTGAGGTTCAATTCAAACAATATAACTATCACTGAAAATAGCATGTCGATTGGTATCAGTGTTGTTCGTGATAATAATATAATAGTAGATGTTGTCAATTATTCACTTCAATAACTTCGTCATTATTCTTTTTTGTTTTTCCTAATCGAAATTAGGCGGAATCCAACATTCAATGTCCAGAATACATCGCCGGAAAATCCGTGGATTTCGTGGTGGTCGTCAGAGCGGTGGGAGTTTGATTTTTCTTATGGAGGAGCGACTCAGAAATTCTGGAGCGAGTCGAATTCCATGGAGGGTTGCTGTCAGTAGACCCAAGACACCGGTATCCATTGGGGGGTGTTTTGGACTCGCTCGATGGCCGCCTCCAGGGCCCCAATGGTATCGTCAATGTCATTGTTGACGATGGTCAGATCGAAATAGTGCCCGTAGGCCGTGCGCAACATTTCAGATTCTTTCGCCAGTCGCTCGAGACTTCCATCGTACTGAAAATGCACAAAACATATTAGACTTCTTCCAAATACATATTTGACATACTAGCAAACACTGTCATTTTTATTGTCAATTTGTTGCTCGGGCGGAAAAAATTACTTTTTGCATTAGGGCAGTAAGCGATGATTTTCGGTTTTAGCTCTAGAACGTGCGGCCCTAAGGGCCCCATCAACCGGTTGGGTTGGTTTCACTTTTGTACTATAAATCCTGAGGTGCTCATCAATACTATTCTTTTAATCCCGACTTCTAATTTCTTGTCGCGACCCGTGGTCAAGCCGACTCTGCCTAACTCACTCATTCATTCCTTCACCCTCCATTTCAGCTTCGCGGTCTCCCGCGTGATTTCTCTGGACCAACCATCGTCCGTCGTTTTTCCGTGGGAAACATCCTCGCTTCGAGAAATCAGATCTTGTTAACAGCTTCTCCGTCTAGACCTAGGAGGATATAAGAATAGGGAGGGAGTATAACCCAGCTTGTGGACGGGGGGAAATGAAGCCGGGTGACGTAAGGGGTGAGGTAGCAACTACGCCCAAAAATTGCATCTAGTCACAAGGGTCTTTTGACTTTTGTAATTTGAATTGACATTATTGAAATAATTTGAAACTATTTGAGGTTATTGAGATTTTTTTGGTTGTCATAAAATGAGTCTTGCCTGATATCTTTTATCTTTGTGCCTGGATCTTGTTTGGGTGGTGCTCCATCTATAAGAGCTGAATAGATCAGCTTTCCCAGGTGTGGGAAAGACAGAGGCTACGTGCGCTGGATACAATATGATGTATGAAGAATATCCCATCAATGCGAGCCGAAGTTGCCGAAGAGAAGATGCCTACCTGTAGCATAAGGTCGCCCGATGTTTCAGTAGAATGTTGGACAAGGATGAGAATGACCAGCAAATTCCAAAAATAATAAGCAGAAAATGAGCAGTTCGACTCTACCCTCCTAGATTCTACCACGTATTTGTGAGGTCAGCGCACTGTTAATAGACCCAATGATGATCTACACTCTGTGATCTACACTGAACAGTGAAAGAGGTACTCTGGAAACCTTATCATCAGCCAATCTTAAAGCCTGTGTAGACTTCAAAGTCCATGGCAAAATTACAATGAAAAGTATCTAGGTACCTATCTTGGTAGAACTCCTACTGCTACGGACTATCACCTACCACGAAGTTAGTGACGAAAATGCCAATAAGTAGAAGAATTTGAAATCCAACGATCATCTTTAGGAAGGATGTGGCTGGATCTGGCGCAGCACAAGCGTCATAGACTGACACTGACAAGAGCGACAGCTCGCAGAAATTGACGTGGCAATATTCAGTTTCAAAGGTAAAGTGATAAGAATTTTGGGCGTACAAAGATGGCGGATATGACATTTCCATGGCTTCACTTTTTATGACGGACCTTCCCTCCATATTCTTATATCCTCCTAGGTCTAGACGGAGTTTGATAACGTTTGCTGACTTAATGACGGCTTCGTTCTACACAATGGCTCTACTCTTTGAGCGTGTCACCTTTTCACCAGTGAATCGGCACGTGAGCTTTGCAACGCGGTCTATTATTATCAACAGGGGATCGTTGAAGTTCATTCCATGCAGGAATCAAGGCTGGTTTGTCTGTACATATCATCATTCCTCTCTCTAATTTTTGAATGGATAATTTATTGATATTAGCTGTTGAGCTTTACGTAGGGAATAATACAACATATTAGAAATTGATGAAAATGCAATAATTCACATAGGGCAAACCCGGACTAGACTAGTTGGTGCATAGAGTAAACTAGGGCAAGTTGGTATCCGCATTGCTACAATTTGAGATAGTCGTTTCAAGCCGAACGATACGCCACCCAGCGGGCACTTTTTCGCACCATCTGCGCTGTAGGGTTTAGTGTGCTAGGCAGATAACCCGTACACAAGAAATCATTGAAGTTTGTAGATGCGAAAAATAAAAAGTGCTACAAACTTGGGAACTTTTTGGGGCAATAAAAGAACACAGAAATCAATCGAATAATGCAGGTTCTTTTGTGATTTGTCATAAAAAGAGCAGGTACATACAGGACCCAGTGGAAACGTGTGCCGAAGGCAGCCTGGGGAAACAGCTTATATTTAGAATCAGGCCGCCTCAGTACAAGTTCCAGCAATAAAACCGCCACTTGGCGAGGAACCGCGGCCCAATCTTCACCTGGTCGAATATTCGCTCAAAAAAGATCGCAGCTCATAGATTGCATTCTGTAATCTTTAAAGGCTTACGTTTGAAAACACACGTATTTTGCCTATACTTCATCAAATTTTCTTCAAAAGTACCTGCCTCGAAATTCAAGTTAGTGCACCCACTTACAGGCGTTCACGCGGAATGGGCGACAAAAATATTTTTGCTTTCCTCTTGGAAATATTTTGCAACACAGTTTTCTATATTTCATAACACAGGCTTACACTTTTTCATCAATACCTTGAGAGATACCCAGGTAGCAAGTAATGTTCAGTGAATATTATTTTAATATTCATTCAACATTAAATATTATCTTAATATTCAACAGATACTCGGAATATTCACGTAATATTGGAATTGAAACATTCATTTTGTAAGATTAGATGAATATTCAGTGAATATTCATTATCGAATGTTTAGGGTGGAATATTAGACTAATATTCTATGAATATTTGTTATTGAATGTTCAGGGTGGAATATTAGCCTATTACTCGGTGAATATTTGTTATTGAATGTTCAGGTTGAAATACTTGTTGAATATTCACTGTATATTCGTTACTGAATATTAGGGATGGAATTTTAGACGAATATTCAGTGAATACTCGTTATTGAATGTTTAAGATGAAATTTTAGACAAATATTCAGTGAATACTCGTTATTCAATGTTTAGGATGGAATTTTACACGAATATTCGGTGAATATTCGTTACTGAATATTTGAGATGGGATTTTCAGACGAATACTCAGTGAATATTTGTAGCTGAATGTTAAGGATGGAACTATAAACTGATATCGTGATATTCATAATTGAATGTTTGGGATGGAATTTTAGACCTGAATGGTAAATTTCTATCAAGGAATAAGCCCACTGCGATTGATTCCGCAAAGCCTTATTTCATCAATTTAACTTCATCCTTAATCCATTGCAATTGGACTATTACACTCAACGCTGCATTACAGACATACCTACCGGGTGCCGGGTGTCCGTGCGAAAAGCCCCGGTTGCGATAATTTCCACAATTTTCAAGATACAATTTTCAAGTTTCACAGTGTCAATCAGTAACGCGGGGGACATTGATTGGTAAGTAAGAACGGAGCGGACCAATTCGTTTCACCCCTAGCAATCTCAATTTATTTTCAAATGGCACCCCTTGTTTTCTATCTTTTTTTTTAAGTCATTCTTAATATATATCTGTGAAAAATTGAGAAAAAAGCTCACTTTTTTTTGGGAAATTAAATATAAATAAATAAATAAATGTTTTTCTCTTTATCGGCTTCTCACGCTATAAGAGTTTTTGCGCTTTATTATCAATATACAAACGGCTGAAAAATCCATAACAAGCGCAAATCATGGACGTACACAACACCCAGACAAGACCAGGAATCGAACCTGGAGCCTTTCGCTCGACCGCCTGCGCCACGGGGCCGTTTTTTGAGAAATTAGATTTTTGATTTTTTTATCTAAAATTGCAACACATTTGACTTTGATGTTTCTTGTCAAACTACAGAGACATGTAGAAATACGCGTTACTACTTGATACTGTGAAATTTGAAATCTGTAGGTACCTACCTTGAAAATTGCGGAAATTATCGCAACTGATGTAAGTTTTCGCGCGGACACCTGGTATACATACAATGCTATTAGGCTACTTTGTGCTTACACTGATGGCATTATACCGCTACACGCTACACGGGTAAGTACGTCAGTGGGTAAGTACCTATACCTATCAGCGGCCTGCACCACTTGTACGGAATTCGGTAGGTATACCTGCCTACCTGCGCATCTATGCAGATTACTATTGTATGATTTACTATTCTGCCGACTCACTTACTCGACTCCGCTAATTTTGTCAAAGACTCCTATCCATAAGCTAAAGACAAGTTAATGTCGAGGTTCGTGTAGGGTCTACATCTGCAATGATCTATTTTATAATTACGTCTTACATATTGATAACAAAAATAGTGAAAAACGTAACGCGGTAGGTACCTATAATCAATTTTCCTACCAGTACTTTGCTCATTATGAATAGTTTTATGAAGAATTTATTGCATCAGTGGGTATTTTAGTATAAGTATCAGATAACATCTCGGATTCTTGGGTAATATTAATAAGAAATAAGTACAAGCATTTGCTTAGATTTTTGAGGAGTTGCTGAGCAGATTTTCCCTAGCAACGCCTATGAAATCCAAGCAAATGCTTATGCTTATTTTTTATTAATACTACCCCTTGTCTCTCAGACCTGCCAGGACGTAATGTGTCCTCTAGAGCCAATACGTTATCTTTGAGTTAAAAAAAAAACATAAATATAAGTATGTGTTTTTGAATTTTTGATAAGTACGCGTACAGGGTGATCACGCGAGAATTTTTCCCATACCGGAAGTTTCCCCTTTGAGATAGTTTGAAAACGGAAAAACTTTTCTTAATGCGGACAGATTACGGATTATTAATCTCGAGCTCCCTCAGTAGCGTTGTTCCCGCCATCTCCGCAATCATCACGATCTATTTCCTGTTTAAAATACCTTTGTTCGAAAGGTCCCAAAGAAACAAAAGCGGCAAAATCCACCGTCGTTCACAGTTGCTGACCAGATGCCAATGAATATAGACTCAGATGTATCCTTAAAGCTGCGGAGAGCGGTCGAAGGGAGAGCGTCATGCAGGCTCATAATCGATTTACGAGTAGGTACCTACCTCGAAGTCGTATCAACACATCACAATACATCAGGCTAGGGTACCTATACTTCCGAAAGTACTTCATTTTTTGAATTGGATGTCTTTTGCAGCTCCTACAGGCTTTTTTGTAATAAGGAAAATGGTTCATGAATAATTATCAGATCATTCGATGTTTAGGTACTTCTAAAATTAAAACATCTTACAAAAAAGAAGACTTCAAGAAACTGGTAGGTATGCATTATTGTACTAAAAATTATTATTGTTCATATTTATTTACTTTCGTTCTTTAGGTAAAAATTCTACGTTTCCTGGGGTCCAAAATATGTTGAAGAAGCTACTCATACTCTGCTTATAGTCTGCTTACTATAGTTCTTCCACGACAGGTGCCAAAAAAGCTGACCTTCAAAAAATTCTATTCTGTACTCGATTCTGTATTAGGTGCTCTTTGGTGAGAAAGAATAATTGATCATTTCGAACTCAGAAATAACTTAGCTTTTATTTTCAGTGCCTATTCGACAAACACATTCAAATGTGGCTGAGGATGCATGTTGTTGAGAGAGAAATTGGTTTGCATCTCACTACGAGCAAAGCTCGCCTAACGCCATCATCGCCATGTGATAACATTTTTTTTATAGTAGTACCTACCAAATTCAGTAAGTATCTAGGCAAGTAAATATTGCTTATAAATTTTTGTGTTCCAGAAAAACGGGGAACGACAATAAACAACGATAATATCCCAGAGACAATAGCGGAGTGATTGAGGCTCAGGGCCATAATATTTTAAAGTTTCCAGTTTTCCAAACTAACAATATGATGTATTATTATAATAAATAATTGTGTCCTGTATTGTCTGCAGCTTTATTGTTTAATATCAAAGCTAATATTCATCTGCTATTTGAAACCAATACTCACCCAATATCAAAGTTAATGTTGACTCAATATTAAAACCAGTATTCACACGATATTAAAACTAATATTCAACAAATAATAAAACTAATATCCACTCAATAGTAAAATTAATATCCACCCAATATTAAAACTAATATTCGCTCAATATTGAAACTAGTATTCACTTAATATTAGGACTAATATTCATTGAAGCTAAAAAAATCTGTCGTTCTTAATATTCAGCGAACATTCAGTTTTTAATATTTAATGAATATTCGCTTGCTGCCTGGGTAGTAGCGCATAAAGAATACCTGGACGGTTTCAAAAAAATTACATCGGAATCGCATTGTAATGGAGATAGAGGCTTCCAAAGTTGAGTTTTGAAAATTGCCGTGCTGGCTGTTTTTAGGTTTCAGGATGGCAGGGCCGGCACTGCATTTTCTGATACCACCCAATGTTAATGTTGAACAAGGCCCGTTGGGAAACTTCAATCATTAACCAAAACACGAATTACTTTGAATAGCCTTACGGGGATTCGGCCTGTTGCCGGCTCGGGTTTTGAAAAATTTCGGACTTACTGTTAGAAGCCCTTGGTAAAAATCCTCTGGGGAAAATACTATTTCTCCAGTTTGTAATAATTGAAGTTGAAGGTTGGTAGCGGAATGATACGTATAGAAAATATACAGAAAAGGTGAAAAAAGTTCCACTTAATTAGGTAAAATTGTTCCACTTAATTAGGTAAAATTGATATTAGTGGCTCTCCGACTACCACAAAATCGGACAACCAGACCAGAGCTCTACAGACACGTGTTTCCCCCTGTTGGGGGCTCATCAGGCGAAGGTATCCAAGTCCGATGATCCAGTGAAGTAGCAGTCAGAGAGATTTGTGTTTTCAAACAATATAGAGACCGGACACTCATAACTAATATAATCGACGGCCCCGTGGCGCAGGCGGTCGAGTGGCTGCCTGCGACGCAGAAGTCCCGGGTTTAATTTCCGGTGAAAAGTCTGGGTGTTGTGTTGTCCAAAATTAGCACTTATCTAAGTTTGTATAATTAATAAATAAACGGGCAAACTCCTATGGCAAGAAAAAGCCGATAAGAAGAGAAACATTTTTTTTTCCAATATAATATCTGAAAACTCAACTCAATTAAAACTTTCCTAACTTTTACCTCAACAAACAACTTTGGTGAACTATTGAAATTCATCAAAAGCATTATTAATTATCAATGAATTGTAATAAAACATAATGTGATGACCAGCCTAAATCTTGAGAAAGAATTAAACTTTCTGATCAATTAGCTGATTAGTAGGTCTGAAAATATTGAAATAAACAACGTTCTCACTCGCTCGCAACTCTTCATCCCTTTTTGGGTTTACTCACAAAAATTACCTCTCTGTTCGGAGCGCCTGATACAAACACGGAGGCTGTGACGTTAAGTCTCGCCTCTCTGTTCGAGAAAATGTATCTCCCTTTTGAATACAATGTGGCCGCATTGAGGATGCGCGAACGCCTTGCTATATTAGATTGATGACGGGTTGACGTCACATGCATCACAGTGACGTAACCTACAATTTTAGCGACCACATTTCGACTGTTAATACAAAATGCGCAACAAATTTGGTTGCTTCTGAATATTATAAAAAGTAAGCCTAGCTCTATACTGGCTGGATGACTATGTAGCAATGCGGATACCAACTCACCCTGGTTCAGCTCTTGTGAATTATTGCATTTTTATCAATTTCTAACATATTATACTATTCCTCTGCGTAAAACCCTGTTAGATGATACAAATGATCTATTTGATTCAAGCTAAGAGAGAGACAGCTTTAATTCATCACATAGAATAACGTTAATAATTTTCTGTTTGATATTCAAATAAATCCCAACCGAAGCCTACGTGACAAATTCATGTAAGCACTCGCAAAGTGTAACAAAAGAATTATCTATCTTAGCGAGATAACAAGGGATATCTGGCGACACACAGTGGGGTATTTAGGTTATAAAGTTGGCCAAAACTCAATTTCTTTAAAGTTCCCCAATTCAAAAAATTCTTATATCCTGTTATAGCCGAATAATGAGTTCATAATGCATGTGAGTGCAGCTGTTGTGAGTGCAACCATTCAAAAGTACCAGCTGTTAAAAAAGTTGACGTTCGTTTGCGTCATATTTGTTTTTTTTTGTGGTGTAAGCTACGGCGCACAAGATTAATAGTCCTCATTCCAGTTCTAGGAGATTTTTGTCATCTGCTTCTTGATGGATGTTTGAGAACAACGTATGGACTTTATTTCCATGAATGTTTATATTTTTTTAAGACTAGTCTGTATGCAGTTATTTGTCCTTGAACATTATGTAATAATTTGTGCATTTCTTGTAAAATGTTAGATTTTCTAAAACGATCAAGTAATACTTCCAAAGGCTTCCGAGCTGTGTTTTTTTGGCCGACATGAAGTGTAAAGCTTCTATTTCATGGCTAAAAAAAATCTCCTGCGCATATTTGCGCCTCCCGTTCTTTTTGGCATTTTCCTACACTATTGCAAATACTTCAAAACAAAAAATATATGGAATATTTTTTTATTACTCAGAAGCCTTACCACCGAAAATATTTAGATAGTTCTATGTCAGACGACAGTAGGCTTGAAACCATTAAATTTGGTGTATCAATTTTCAAAATCGGTTCACTCAGTTCAATCAGTTCAAACAACACTACAGCTCTTTCAGTTTTTTGTACCTACCCGTTCTCTGTATGTATAGGAGTTATTTGATTAATTTTCCAAAAATATATTTCTTGTCACCAGGAAGTTTTTTTTCTTTTATTACCTCATATGTTGATGATTTAGAACATTCTGAAATTGAAAAAAGTGAACAAATAGTTTTGGCCAACTTTTCAATGCGAATACCCCACTGTGCGACGTCTAGACAAAACCAATTAACCAGATTGGGTTCGCGGCAGCGAAAAATGTTCACACAGGATAAGCAAGAAACCCCGTATCAGTTGAGAAAAAGCACGTGAAGACCGCGCGAGCTCAATCTAGAAGTCGAGGGAGAAATCAGCGAGGAATTACGTCTCGACAGCGGAAGGAGTCGGCTTGACCACACGTCGCGACAAGAAATTAGAACTCGAGCATTAAGAGGAAAGTATAATTGCGACACATGGGAATTTTAGTGCAAAAGTGAAACCAACCTGACCGATACAATGGGGCCCTTAGGGCCGCACGTCCCAAAGCTAAAACCAAAAATTATAAGAGACGAGGTTACTGTTACGAACATCGCCGAAGTTATACCGCGCGTCTTTTTTTGAACAGCTGTATATTATGAGATACAGAGAATTGCAATGAACATATTTGGACACTACAAGATATACTTTCAAGGACTGGTTTTCAATTTACTAGAATATCTTGAAGGGGAAGTTGATGTAGGTACACTTGGCAGCAAAAATAGCGCCCACTTGATTCATGACGAAGACGACTATTTGCTTAGCCTGCTCTACCGTAGTAAGTACTACCTCGACGAGCCCGTGGCGAAGGCGGTAGTGTATCTGCCTTTGACGCAAGACTTTGGGGTTCGATTCCCCGCAGCATAGGTCTGGGTGATTGGAAAAAATTGGATTTTTCTGTACTTTGATATGATGAATAAATGGTAAAGAAACTCCTATAACCGCGATAAGTTTCAGAAGGAGGAAAACATTCATTTATTTATTAGTAAGTAGTACTCGAGATGAATAAAACTGCCTTTTTTGTCATCATTATATTGCCTCTCAATAAACCATTCAAACGTTACCAATGGTGAGTATGACGACAGGGACGAGACTTGCCATTTTGCACCACGATTATATTGGACTAGAAAACTGTAGTCGAACATTTTTATTTTCCAGTATTGGCCTCCTACCCGTCAATCATATCTGCCCAACACCGATAGTTTGAAATGTAGCCGCTAATGGCGCTGCGATTCCTAAATTGACATGCCTGCGGTCTTGATCGCAAAGTTAGAATCAACATGATTTGATATGATAGTTAATCAACTTGATATTGTTTTGTCTAGGTAGTAGGTATTATGAAATTTATACCAGAGGACTTCATTAAACCATAAATCATATTGCGCAATTTCCTCGCAAGAACTGTGCTGTTCGTATGTCTCTACGGTTCATATCAAATTTTCAAACATCAACGGGACACTGGAACTTTCCTTTAGTTCAGTTTTTAAAATTATTTGATTATACAGAAAGCAATAAGGGCGGAACAAAAACGAAATCCACCTGCATTATTTATGAGTGGTGTAAGATATTACGAGCAAAGAAGTCTCAACAATGGCTGGAAATCTAATCTTGAACTTTGTTATGTACTACAAAGAATTTCATATGTGATATTCCGCATTAATAATATCTCTGTAAATCAGCCTTCCGGATATACGAAAGAAAACAGGGCAACAAAGGAGTTCATGGCTCATATTATGGTGACTCCATGCTCAAATTCAGTTAAGTCAGCGTAGCTTCAGTGCTCGCACAAAATAAATAGCAGGATAGGTACCTTCTAGCTACTCAAGAAAACGACTAGATTATTATTTTGGGAAGTGGCAAGTGAGCACGGAATCGCCATTACATGAAGCAAAACAAGAAATTGAAAGAAATCTAGGCACTAGACAATGAACATTTAGAAAGAAAATAAAAGACGCTTACATCTGCAATGTTTTGCAAAGCCGGAGCGGCAATGAACACAACATATGGTGAGAACTCAGCAGTACGTAACACTTTAAGTGCTTGAGGTTCGACATCGAGAATGGCCATTTTACCTTCTTGATGAATTTTTCGAATTGTATCTAATTTTGTCCCGTACATAGCATCTTCATGCGTTCCTGCAAAGCAACACGAAATTAGTTGAGTAATCACCCACATAGATACTTTTCTAAGTAACGCATCGATTTCTGATCAAATTTCTGCACCGTTTGCTCGAAGTACATCCAGAAATTTGTTCGAAATTTCAAAGTTCAATTACCGTATTCCAAATACTCATTGGCAGCAATGTCCGCCATCATCTCGTCGTGGGACACGAAAAAGTAATTCCTACCGTTTTCCTCGTCAGCCCTGGGCTGCCTCGTTGTATCTGAAACATGTCAATTTTCAATAGTGAACCGTTTTTGGACTATTAACGACACCGGCTACGCGAAAATACAAAAAGAAAAAGAAAGTAGATAATAAAAATGGTATTCTTACGCGGAATGGGATAAGCATATTCATCTGGATGTCTCGCTATGAGGGTATTTTTAATATGTCTCCTTCCTACGCCGTGCGCCCCTAAAAGCACGAGGGTTTTCCTCTGGAAAGCCGGATCAGTCACTGAAACACATTCATCAAATCACAAAAAATTCCACCCGCGCCATGTTTCCACCGTCGTCGTGCAATACGGAGGAATTTTTCTCTCATTTAGAGTTGACGCAAAAGATTTGAAGAGAAACTTACTTGGCAATTTTACAACTTCTTCGTACGTATTTACATCTAATTGGTCAAAAACAGCATTGTGCTTCGCCAAATACTTGTCCTTGTACTGCTTCTTCTTTCGACCAAATATTGAGCAATTGACTGAAAACCAAACTCAATTAGTCACGCACTGGAAAGCTTTCTCTGCCAAAAAAAGAAAAGCGAACTATCACGCTCCCATATCATGCAACTTTCATTCGTACCTATTTTTTTCTTCGCTAAATATCCTATACCTAGATGATTGAAGACAAACAATGTTTCCCAGCAGATCACAAAAATATTCTTTACTAAGACCCTATACTATATTGGTTTATATAACTCTACCAGGAAAAACACTTGAGAAGTATAGAGAGAAACACCATACTAAAATATGCGTTGCATGCTTGAAACACTACATTAAAGTTTTGGCATATCATATACCTGTGGTACCATCACAACCGTTAGCATGAGAAGTACATCCTTTTTCCACGTCTAGCATTCAACAAAAATACAGGTCACACCAACAAAAAATCAAGGTTTAGTTTTATGATATTAGAGTTTTTAAAAGTTCAGTTTTTAGTTAGTAAATGGTATAGAACTCAAGTACATCGATAGGGCATGCGTTACGTGTGTGTGGTTTATAGACTTTCTACAGAGGTTCTGTCTGGCGGAGTTTTCCACGTCGAACCCTGTAGAGCTGTTATTGGCGTTAGTTCATCTCCTAGCAGTTCGTAAGTTGATTTTTGTTTGCTTTGAGCCCTCCATTTTTTTCATTTTTAATAAATGTTTGTCGGGACAAAATTTTTCTTGACTGATTTGTCTTACATTTTTTTGAATCTCAAGTCGGATTTTCTTGATTAATTTTTGTTACTTTTTTTTGAGGCTAACTAAGGGTTCCACAGAACAGGTAATACAAGATTAGTTGATTCGTGATTTTTATTTGTCAATTTGTAGCTGACTGATCAATAGAAACGCTGGTCTATCTCCCAATAATGAGAAGATGATGGGCCTAGGGGCCTAGCACAGATTTCAGGCATTTTTTGCGGGTAATCGCCTGGCATTCAACAGAAAGAAGTTCAGTTAATCTGCAATTAGCCTTGATCGCTGATCAACTTTTTTGTGGAACTGACGGTAAATTCGGATTTCTTATATGTCAATAAAATGAAGGCATTTCAGATTTTTTTCTAATGGAGCGTATGGTGTCTGAATCGCTTAGGTAAAATTATAGATACGTCTTGCGATGCATTACTTGAGCAACCCTGTATAACTAAATGTGATTTGTATCACCGTCACCTACCCCCTTTGCGGCCGACCTCAAAGAGGTCTAGGCGATAACTAGGAGGTAGAACCATTAGGGGTCGGCGAGGTTAAATTTTTCAATGTGACGGTTTGTTATTGCAAATTATGCATTTTTTGCTGAATTTGGAAAAGCTGCATGACCCAAGAGAGAAACGGCATGAAAAAACTCATATTCCACGAAAAATGACTCGCTTCTCTAAAAATCAAAATAATAATGAAAATCGAGAGCTGTTTCGAGATAGTGATGACAGCTTCCCAAAAATAGCCCTAGAAAAAATTTGGAATTTTTTTGCAAAAGTAGAACATGGTTGAAAAGTGACCACATCGACACACTTTCCGTTGTTACCCTGTATATAAAGTATCCAGTCATTATTCACACTCCCTAATGCAGCGCCTTATAGCCAAATAAAATGCGTTTTCAGACATGATCAGTTTTTCAAAATCGGTTCCTTTCTCTCCGAGATACACCCACCCAAAGTGAGACGAAATTTTGGGGTGGACTACTTCATCTGGTGATGTGTTTACTTTTGGGTAACTCCAAATGCCACTTTGGCAGATTCCAGTGTTTTGAAAAGCTAATTTGATGCATTGTATACGTTGTTTTCCAGAAGACCGCGAAATGTAACATTCGAGGTGAGAGTAATGCTTTTGGTAAGCCAAATCAAGCTGAACATCACAGCTCATCAATAAGAGAAGTTTGATGAGAATCTTCAATGTTGAACTCGATTTGGCTCACCAAAAGCAGTATTTCCACTTTGAATGTCAAATTCCGCAGCCGTCTAGCTGTACCTACATTATCTTGTAACAACACAGGTGTACATACAGGGTGTTTCACCACCAAATGGACATAGCCTAAGAATAGGTCCAGTTTTTCCAGGCGAATCAGGATTTGACTTTTGAATTTACAGGGCCGGCCTGGGAAGAAACTTTGATTAAAAAAAACATTTTGCATTAATATTTTTCAAAATTCATTTTCACATTCAGAACCTACATAGAACGTGATATTATTTCCAAAAAAATGCTTGGCACCAGTGAGCTATCAAGGAAATTGTGATAACCTGAAGATTTTTGAGGTTAGGATTTTTCGTAAATGAATATTGTGAAATGTGAATTTGCAAATGATCAATTATGGCTTTAGGTTTCAGCCGTTTGATAAGAAAAAAAATCTCGTTTTCTTGGTAGTAATAAGAAGTCGCAGCAGAATCTTAAAAAAAAAGAAAATTATTACGTCCCTCAACCTCACTTCCACCCCAAATTGAGTTGAAGTTTAGAGACGCATCAAAAAAATCTTAATTTCATTGAAACTTTTCGATGCTATTAAGAAAATGCGGAAAAGTTGTTTTGCATGTTTCTGATAAAACGGCTGAAATTTGAGGCCAAAATACTTAGATTATTTGCAAAATTTGCATTTGCTAATAATACTAAATTTAAAAAAATCTCAACCTCAAAAATGTTTAGGATCATCAAAATTGTCTTGATAATGAAGCAAAGCGGGTACTAGAATTCCCCACTTTACCATACATGGAAATTGGTCAAATCAAAATCATAATATTCTCAGAGTGTTCCCCTACGGAAGCTTTGGATGGCTTATAAAAATGGATAACTTGGAATCAAGAGAGAGTATTAATAGATGAGACGGCCCTTATTCTCCGTTAATAGCGTTCAATAATTTCCTTCTGCAAGATATACCCCATAAGTAGCTACGTGACCGCGAGCATGTAGTGTTTCAGAGTTTGCTGCTAAAAAACCATTCAATCAACGGGAATCATAACCATTTCCCTTATCGTCTAGACGAAAACTCATTTGGCAATCTGCAGGAGGATTTGGTTTCGCTGAAAGGCAGGCTTCTCGGCCGTCAGAATGGCTAAGAGAACCTACGCGAAACAGGTCTACCGAGGTGATAAAAGTCTTGGTCAGTTTAGTTCAGTCAGTTCGGAATAATGAGATAATCAGTCATCGGGGATCAATTAGACCGCGAACTTCGTAAGAGCGGTTCTTTGCCGCCTGAATTATTAATTTATGCCGAGTATTCCTAATTTCTAGTGAAAAGTGGTTCATGTACCTAATTAAATGAGGCCAAAAAGGCCGTTTCATGGACCCAAAATTCAAGATTGGAAAACCAGGAGCTGTCATTCATAAACCCAGGCGTTGACAAGTAGTAATAATCCACGAAATAGCCGGAAAATTACTCCTTGGTGGATCGAAACTATAAAGTCATTTTTTTAGTGAGATGATCAGCCAACCAGGTAGGGCTTATATCCCCATATTGAAATAGAAAAGTTGCTTATGAATCGCAAATGATTAGGACCGCCGACATGATGAATAATACCGTTACGTCCAGTAAAATGACCGCGCGGGTGAAAATATCACAAAAACTGAACAGTCGCGTCCTCTCAATATTGTTAGAATGAATATTTGACGCTCTCGCGAGCGCTCGAGCCCACTCTGTCATCTCTCTCTCTGGTGTAAATACCAAAATATACCTCTCTTGTTCAATCACAAGATATATCTCTCTCGTTGATACATAAAATATACCTCTCTGGATTTACTCACAGAAAGGGCCTTTCAGAAATACCGCAATAACCGCATTTGCTGTATCATTTCCAATGATGGGTTGACGTCACATGGTTCACAGTGACGTAACCTATAACTTTGGTAACCACGTGTTGATTGTCTCTTATTGTTACTTTGCGGACATTCCATATTTTTAATTGATAATTGAAGCAAACCTAGCCCTAGACTAGCTAACTGACTATTATTTATGCTTTCTGAACACCTTTTTTCCATTTATAAATATACTTTGTTCTTGGTTGATTTTACTTAACTACCTATCATTTGAAATAAACTATTACTGCATTACAACAAAGTCCACACTATCTGCTCTCACGGTTGCTTGAACCCGAAACCTCCCTTGATACGCCTCCCATCTGAAGAAATCCGAAGAGCACGTCTACCAATAACTCTTTCGTGTGCACTCTATTCATTGTTCACCCCTTCTCCCGGCCCGTGAAGCGGGAATATATTGAATACCTTTGCGATGGTGGCAGCGTTTACGCTATCGACTTAGTTTTAAGGTCTTCCTGGACAGTAACGAGTCATACCCTTCCTCTATAATATAGTTACACGACCGCCCTTTGTCAATAACCAACTTAAAGGGCCCGCGTGTTACAATAACTCAATAGTGCCAAGCATTTTTTTTTGGGATATTGATATCATGTTTGATGTAGTTTCTGAATGTGAAAATGAATTTTGAAAATGATTCATAGCGAATGTCTTTTTAGGTTTTCATGTTTTCAGTCATTTTTTGACAGGCTTCAGCTAAACATTTCAACAAAGCGACAAAATGTTTTGATGTTTTTGTGTAACGGCCTCCCTGCCAAGACGTCTTGACTTGAGGTTTTATTTACGTAATTATACGTAATTTGGGCATCGATATTTCTCGTTCATGAGATCTAGGCTTGTTGACCAACCTATAGCGAATTGTTGACGTTTAAACAATATCATTTCATTAACCTAAATATGACATCACAAAAGTGGACGTTTGAGACCTTATTTTACAAAATATGTAGATCGAATTAATATACATTATTATTTTGAGTATCCGAGAGTATCCAATTTATGGAAACCAGATGAACTAACGCACGTCAGAGATTTAGTAGTAAGTTTACACAAGAACATGCAACAGTGAGGGATCAGCCATTGAAGTTTTATGAACTGCTGGAAATGCTCGTGACACATGACCCACATAAAACTCAAAGTAAGTATACACAAATAACAAAATACCAAAAACACTTTCCTCTCAGATATCTCCTTCATATTCTCATCTCAGGGCATTGTTATTTTATTGATGATATGTATATGGAAATTAGAGAAGCGAACGTAGACAAACAAAGCCAGAGAGAAATGATGATAACGAATATAACGAAAATTAAAAAAATAATAAATACCTAATTTGGAGAAAATCAATGCAATACCTTGTTCCTTGGTTGTTTTGTCTGGCTGGGCGTAGATTATCCTCCATTCTTGCAATTCAGGCGAAGGAATCAGACCTGCCGAACCGGCGGCGTTGTCCTTCCTCGCCTGCCACCAATGGTGATCGTCCTTGCTTATTATCTGGACACACACAAGAGATACAGTATAGTAAAAAACGTATTTCATCATTCGTGAGATTGATTGAGGTCTGTGATTGAGGTAAATAAGATTTAAGAGAAACATACTTGAAGGATGTCACCAGTCCTGAAGGCAATTCCAGCTTGGGCGCAGGGTATCAGTTCGTCTTCCAGCGGATCGTAATCGAACTGCGCTCGAACGAAAATCTGAAACACGTATAACAAAAATGTTTTTCGTTTTTCTTTTACTTGGCCAAATTGAGCTACTGAGGGGTGGACTCAGCATGCCACTAACTAAAAACGTATTCGAAGGCACTAATTGGTAGGTATGTAAGATAACTAAGTAACAAAGCACACCACACCAGAACCAGATAGTAGGTATTTGGTACTTACTAGTACTGGCAGAGGTTTAATCCGGAATAACTAGAGATGGACCGAAAACAGAAGAAAGAACTGCATTACTTTCTACATTAACTACAGAATTTTGTCGAGAGTTGCAATTTAGGCATTGTATCATCATCATCATCATCATCACTTCATATTGCATATTGCTTCAGAGCAAGCGCCGCGATTTTATTCCCCAAAACATCAGGAGGATGCAGGATTAATTTCGACAATGTACAGCGAATCTTTGTTCATCACTACAACGCTCATATGAACAATGAGATTTGTGATAGATGATTGATCTGGCATAATAATACGTGATGGGATGTGCTTTGAAAACAATAAAAGAATAAAACAAGCCGCAAAATGTATATGTAGGTCGGTGGGTTTTGTGTTTCGGTGTTTATTTCGTTATATACGACCATCAATCCTGCGACGACGTCTGTTCAGGAAAATAATAAAATAGTCGTGTGTGTGAGTACTGTGAGTGTGTAGTACTACTACTACTACTTGTTAAAGTGACGAATTATATCGAAGTTGCTGGACGTTTGCAGTTGTGTGGTTGTGCAGCAGTGGACGTTGCAATAAAAGGAGAGAAATAGCCCGCACGAAGTGTCTTCGAGGCATGAAAAGAGGATTGGTGCAATTTATTTGAAAGCTGTTCGAGAGGTGACCGGCAATGTGCGACGCTGCTGGAAGCTAATTCAGCGGGATATGTATGTGTTATCCAGCTAGAACGCGGGTTCTTCCAGAACAATCACAAAACTGCAGAAGAGGTCTGCTTATATGGAAACAGGAACATGCCATGATTCGGGAAAAGTATGATACGAAAATGTAGCTGCTTGCAGTGCAACATCTCTGGGACCATAACACGATAAGTAAAATACTACGTTAGTGACGTCACAAGCGTAAAATTTCGCTCATCGTGATAGAACCTCTAAGCGAAACGTCTCAGACACAAATATACTGATGCAAAAAGACTTTTAGCATCTCTGGAGCGTCGAAAACCTCGTTTTGATTATGAGACTACGTATTTAGCAGCGTTGCTGGGGCCACAGATAAAAACATTTTCAGTATCCTTGCGTCAAAGAGTTACAAAAATTCAGAGACATGGATTAAGATAGACAACGCACATTACATCACTGTATATTTTCAATATCTTCAGTGCTAGAACTACCATTGGGGGAGCTAGAACGACTGGGCATCTGAAAAATTACCCAGGTTATCGTCGATTCAATCATCAAATTCCAAATCTTCAAAAAACAGATATCCCATCCGGAAAACCAACGTAAGAAAGTTCCTTTCCCCCTACCGAATTTACAAAATAGGTATGAAATTTCAAATCGCAGAATCTACTTCTCTGACGGCATAGCTTGCGAAAGCAAAATATCCAAAAATAAAATCTCCAAGAAGCTGGCAGCGACAAGCTTCCGGACCACACAAAACCACTCTGGTGCTCGCATCGAAAATCAGAAGTGTCACAGAAAGGTTCCGGTACACTCAATATGTGATGATTTCATTTTCAAAAATTTCGTATAATTGGCGATTTAATTTTTAGAGATCAGACTTTTGGACTTTTGATCTATGCAAAATGGTCCTTTCGACACAACCTCAGCTATTGGTGATGTTTTCAACCACTATTTGAAGACAAAACGCGTTGTGTTCAATGACAAGGATTCTGCACCAAAATCAGGCTGGCACTAGGTATATCTTCGAAGTGGAGTTGAAGTACCTTCAAGGGCTGCATGATTCGCACTAAGACATTCCTCTGCAGGAAAAAAGCGAAGTTCAATAATAACTGCAATAGTCTATGAGCTCGCGTCTGGTTTTACATGTAATTTCAACAAAACAAGAAATTTTTTCTGGCATTTTCTTACACATATTAAAAAAGTCTCCTTAAAACTTGGAAAGATTATAAAACTGTCTTATGCTGCTCCAGCAAAAATTGAAAGAATCATTGTTGAATAATTTCTTTATACACAACCTAATGATTGCTATTCAGTACTCCTTCGAATACATGTATGGAACCAAAAGTGATCTGTTCGTCTACCAATTTTGCCAGAAATACCAGAAAGCAGAAAAAAGACAAAAAATGAATCTCTTTATTCCTGCATTATAATAAAAATGCTATTCGATCGTGGATTCAACTGAAATCATGACTAATGAACGAATCAGAATGACCACCGATCGCCTGTTCAACAAAGCTTTGGACCATCGGGCGTCTTGGAAATCAGTAACGGTTGTTTTAAAAAACAAACCAATCTCTCTAAGAAGCTGGCAGCAACAAGCTTCCGGACCACACACAACCACTCTGGTGCTCCCATCGAATATCAGAAGTGTCACAGAAAGGTTCCGGTACACCCAATAAGTGATGATTTTATTTCCAAATATTTCGTATCATTGGCGATTTTTTCTATGGAGATCAGACTTTTGGAGTTTTGATTCAAGCAAAATGGTCCTCTCGACACAACTTCAGCTGTTTGCGATGTTTTCAACCACCATTTGAAGACAAAACGTGTTGTGTTCAATATAACAAGGATTCTGTATCAAAATCAGGCTGGCACTGGGTATATCTTCGAAGTGGACTTGAAGTACGTTCAACTGCTGCATGATTCGCACTAAAATATTCCTCTGCAGGGAAAAAAGCGAAGTTCTATGATTACTGTGCAGTAGTCTAGGAGCTCGCGTCCGGTTTTTCATATCATTTCAACAAGAAATTAACATTTTTCTAACATTTTCTTACACATGTTGATAAAGTCTCCTCAAAACAGGACGATTTGATGTAGCTGTCCTATGCTGCTTTAGCAAAAATTGAAAGAATCATTGTCGTAGACACTCTTGAAAATCCCTGAAAATCCCGTTGAGATTTTCAAACATTCATAGAAATCCTTAGGAATCTTTGAAAACTTTCAAAATCCCATACGGATCGATAGGAACCTCTAGATATCTTGTAAGAATTCTGAAAAATACCTAGAAGTTTTTGAAAATCCCTAGATATTTCGTAGAATCTTTAGAACTGCTCAGGAATTCTCAGAAGCCCTTGAATATCTCAAGTCCTGAAAAATTCCATAGAAATCTTGAACCAATTTCAATTTAACTTGATTCAATTTCATACAAATTTTCATTCTGCCCGTGAAAATCTTGAACACAATGAAAATAACATACTCATCTCCAGTCTCAGAAATCCCTACACATTTTTAGAAATTTTCAGAAATCCTTCAGAATCCCAGGAAATCCCCAGGAATCTTGTGGAAATCTTCAGAAATACCTACAAAATCAGTAGAAAAATTCAGAAATCCCTAGAATTCCAAAACGAATCTTTGGAAATCCCTAGAAATCCCGTAGAAATGTACAGAGATCTCTAGAAATTCTCACAGGAATTTTCAGAAATCTCGTAAATATCTTCAGTAATCCTGTATAAATCTCCAAAAATCGCTAGAAATTCTTCGAAAATCTCGTGCGAATTCAAGCAATCCCTAGAAATGTTGGACAAATGTTTATGAAATCCTGTAGAAATAATTGAGAGATCCATAGAAACTTTTGGGAATCCTCAATATTCTCCAAAGGACCCCGCACGATTCCTATGGAAAATGGGTCTCGGTCAAATTCCCTAATTTTTTAATATTTTGTAGCCCAATTCGACACGAGCCAAAATCCATCGTCTGTTACCCAAAAAAATGGACAGTTTTTTTTTATAAGGGGTTGAAGATGGGTTATTTCAAGGTAAAGAAATATGTTCCCACGTAAGTGAGAACATTTCAACGTCCTTTATAACATATATGTCTCATGACAATTCCCTTTTTCTTATGTGAGAAAATCAACCACCTCCCTCACCCCCAACCCCTACTTGTGAGTATCAAATTCGAAATTACGTTTGAAAGTCATGCAGATGGTTCTATTTTGTCGAATTATGAATTTTGGCACAAATTATTTTTCTATTATTTTATTATTTTTATTTTAATTTAATTTATTTTGATTTTTTCACAAAAGAAAAAGGGAATTGTCCTGAGCCATATGTGTTAGGAAGGACGTTGAAATGTTCTCACTCACGTTGGAACATATTTTTTCATACCTTGAAATAACCCATCTTCAACCCCTTATACACAAAAAACTGTCCATTTTTTTGGGTAACGGACGATGGTTTTTGGCTCGTGTCGAATTGGACTACAACATATAAAAAAATTAGAGAATTTGACCGAGACCCATTTTCCATAAGAATCGTGCGGGGTCCTTTCAGGAAATCTCGTAGAAATTTCCAAAAATTCATAGAAATTCTTAGAAATTGCTGAAAATTTTTAAAATCCCATACGGATGATCAAGAACCTCTGGATATCCCGTAGAAATTGTAAAAAATCCCTAGAAGTTTTTGAAAATCTCATAAAAATATCTAGAAATTCCATAAAAATTCCTAGATGTTGTGTAGAATTTAGGATGCGATTGGTTCTCGAAAATCCTTGACCAATCAATGATAGCGATTTTCGAGCGCTGAACTGGCTTAGTTCTGGCCAGTCGAGAACGCCAATAATGTTTTCAATTCTGAGGTGAGTCTATTGCCACAGTATCAAGAATAACTTTTTATGGTTTGCAAGAATTATAGCTCATTAACGGTTCAATGGAAGTTGCTCCAATTTAGACTAGGTTAGTTTGCTTACATTGCTTACTTGCCTGTCAAGTTCCGGTTATTCGCTGAACAGTTCAAGAGGCATTGATGTTCAAGAAGCAAAAAAAAACTTGATACCCTGTATCTTATGTATATATTATTGTTTCTTAATTAGGTAAGAAGATTTTTTGTCTGGTCTGTTAAGAGTGACCTTGTAGGCTATAGTAATGTTTCCGTTACGTGATTTGGATGTGAATAGGACTGTTTTGACTAGGACTCAGCCAGGTGCGAGAACTTCGAGCAAAATCTCACTGATTCTGCTAATTATTTTTTGGTGTAGTACTAAAAGTAAGCCTTTTGGAATCCGTTGGACCAGCATTGGGACCTACGGAACAGAATTAGGTTAACGAGGGGCTCGACGATAGGATCAAAAGAGATTTCCAAATTTTGCGAGCCTGACTTGATCTGACCTGACTGACCTGACCTGATCTGACCTGACCTGATCTGATCCCAGGCATGTGAGTGGAAGCGACTTGTCCTGATTTGACGTACCTAACCCTAGCTAATTAAATGAAATTCCTAGAAGTGGAACCGATTACGACTTGAAAACCGAGGATAAATCATTGAGCGTTACTGAAGCTCCATTGGGTTTGAAACTCGCTTGAATGTTCACCATTATTCGGCTAGTACTCAAACTTTGCAAAAATATTGAGCACATTTACGAAGCATGTGTAATGCAATACTTGCGCAATATTCGTCAATGAAAATGGGATGCTTTCACAGCTGTTGAACTTTTAACAACCATAACGAAACTTCGGATGTGAGCGATGGCAAGCACCGCATATGCACCAAGAGAAGAACTATGCAAGCACTTTAAAAGGGGTTGCGCTGCACCGCTGCACATAGCTTCAAAGTTGCTTCTCTGCCGCTTTTTGCCTCATGTATCCTGCTTTTCAAAAAGCTCATACCCAATGCCATCAGACAGACAGAATTATTGATAACTCCAGCGATGTTGTTGCTGCGTCTACGATTACCAAGGAAGAATAAAATTGAACTTTTTCCAAGTTTTTAACCGCGGACGCACACACGGCGAGCAGAGTGCATAAATAATAAAACTCCACGGTATACGCGGGCGGAGGAATGAAATTTATACGGCAATAAAACATCTTACAACTCGGAAAAATCAGAGAAAGAACCGAGGGGTGAATAATGTGTGGGTGTGTGTAAGGGTGTATTATGTATGTGTGTGTGAGTGTAGGTATGCGACTTTTAATATTTGAAAACAGAAAACAGAAGAGACTTTCCATATACTAAGAGACTCACCTCGCAAGGCGGCGGAGCGCTTCTGTACGACGGGACTATCTTGAACGTCACCGAACCTCTTGCTTCCCTCTGAAACATTACCATATATACCTTTAGTGTTGTGTTAAGAACAGGAGGGGAGGGGAGCAGATCTGGTTGCATAATGTGGTGAATAATGCAAGGCAGTAAAGGTGTTAACTGCCTGTTAAATTTTGAAAGCGCCGCGCGGCAGGGCTTTATTTGCATGTTTATTAATAATGGGGCCACACCGCCGGGGGGCATGGATGGATCCCGAGTTCTGCGTTACATGTTTCCTGTTGAACCTCTGGAAATTCCACTCTAATAATACGGAGCTGTTATTGGCTGCCCAGCAGAAAAACTATGCGCCAGCATCCGCAAGAAAGGATGATAATTATGATAATGACTTTCGGTTCTGGTGACCATTGTCTTTGAAGCTCCAAAGGCACTGGATCAGAACACCGCCATCATTATTACTATAATAGTATGCACGGACAACAGAAAGGAATCCAGAAACCGGCCTCGGGATAGCCAGCCAGCCAGCCGCCTAGATAGCGAACGCGCTCCCGGTACACTCACAATAATGAAGTTCAGATGAGAGTATCGAGAGGCGACTCCTCCTGGACGCGCGTTCTCGATCCAGATTTCCAGAGAATTTGTTGAATTTACAATAAGGGGTCATTCAGCGCCAGTCGCCCGGGCTCTAAATTTAAATTCATATACTATCTCGGAGAGGCGAGAGAGATGCCGAAACTTGATGGGTGACTTTCCACTTTCAAGTTTCCATCAGCCAGAGCTCCCGGTTACACTTCAATTCTGAACTTTCAGCACACGATAAACATGATGATGAATAAACACTTGCATAATACAAGTTGGAAGTGTAGCAATGCGGATATTATATCGCTCAAAATTACTATAATTATCTTACCCAGATGTACGCTATGTGCATTATTTTATGTTTGACAATTTTAAGTAGTCCTAATGCCCTCCTACGCGAAGTCCTCCACTGGCCGTTACTAGGACTTTTTCACTTACCATACCTGGACTCACCATAGCAATGAATACTGGCTGATGTTAAAATCAACAAGGTGTGTGATCGGTGACGTTATGAACTCCGATTATTGTGGTTGCTGGATTGTAAGACAGAATATCTGGCTTACTGGACCAGGTACAGACATCAGCGTCACATCAATAAAAAGCCCAAAGAAAGAGGATTTTTTTTTCATCTGGAGTAGTTTGTTTTATTGGTCATGGATTTTTGAATTCTTGTGACTTGTCTGATTGAAATTGCATTTTTTTGGAAACTGGAGCACTATAAGCATCAGCGCTCCCTCAAAAGAAACCTCAAAAAAAGCCAGAAGGTCAGACTTTCCCCCAATCAAAAATTGTTTGTGTTGCCTTGATATTTTTTGTGAAAATCGCGCTGGATTGTTTTAGCTGGGACACCCTGTATTTAATATTTGGTTACATTTCAATAAAAAGCCCTTTTGATCCAAGACACACGCGTAGTGTGAAACTGGAGACTTGAATATTTGGTGAGGAGGCGGTTTACGACAAGCCGACTCCCCCAAATGCCATTAAACATTCATTTTAACCACAAACCTTATCCATAAATCAATTATCAAATAAGGGAAGAAACCTTTTTTTCTACCGGTATAACAAAAGCATGGGAATGTGTGAAAAGTGCAGTGGAAACGTATGACTGGTTGCGTATAACATACTCACAAGGATCTTTTGCAGAGAATTCACAGACTGGTTCATGACGGAGATGCCGTTGATTTCCCTGATTTCATCGCCCACGTGGAGAGTGGCCTGTCTGTGGATCATCCCGCCGTGCATTATCCTCGCCACTATGCACTTGCCGTCTTCGTTCATTTTCAGCGTGATGCCCTGAAGCAGAAGACATCGAAAACAATTAGCACTATGCAACAATAATACTAAGAACATTAGCGCGGAGGCGGCGGTGGCGGTGGCGGAACCCTTCTCTCATAGCTAATGGATATGAATTGAGTTACGCACTTTGAACATCTCATCTGTGAGAGCAGACTCGACATGAAATCCGAAATGAGAAACAACAAGGTATTTATTGAGCTAAAAAGACTTGTGTAAACGAGAAGTGTTTGCACAGTCATGCTAAAATGTTTTTCTTTCAACTAGAATGCATTCAAATTTTCTGTTTCCGAAAACATCACTCTTGATTGCCAACAAAGGTAGCACTGGAGCAGAAATGAATGACTGCTTCATTACGATTCAGATTCTCGATTCATATTAATATAAATAAACAAGTTTCGAGTTTCCACATTTTGATAATTAGTATACCATTGCAGACCTGCGTAAAACGAGATAATGTTAGCAAGTCTTAAACACGACAGAGAAACATGGAAGTTTAAGAAGTTTTGTATTATCCGGCTTTGGGGATGGGTTTAGCATCTGACCCTTACTGCGCCCTCAAGCTGAACCGAACTGTTTACCAACGACTATATATTCTGCAATATGTAATTTGGAACTTTGAATGGAGTGTTGGCAAAGTTTTCGCCATTGACTGAGATCCGAAAGCTTGTTTGGCACACTTAGAGTTCGCATGCGGTAATGTTCAAATCCTGACACTCACCAAGATGCAGGTAGCTATACTGTACTTATACCCCTATGTTAAATACAGTTGGAACCGATTGACCTCCTTCCGATTCCCTACTGCTTTCTGCCAACAAACGAAGTTTCATCCCGATGCAGACTATGGTCCGGAATTACTTCAAGCTTCATCTGGTCTCTCATTTTCTTTGCAATTTGGTACATCGAAAAACTTACGGAAATAATAGCTGTATACCTGTAATACCCAAATTCGTTGAAATCTGCGTACACATCTGCGAGATCATAATTAGAAAACACCCTGAAATAGTCATTTCATTTCAACATTTCGTTCTTGAGATACCATTTTTTGAAAATGAACGGCAAATTTTGTATCGTAAATTCAGAAGAATTGATGTCTAGGTACTGTGGTGTCTAGCCTAAATCTGAAAGATCATTAGTTTCTAAATACAGTAGCGTTAGGGGTCGAGATTGAGATACCTATGAAGAAATTGTGCAAGGAATGGTGAAGGAGTCACGGGGTGCATTCCAGCGCATCAGTTTGGTAGGAAGGGGAGGCATCGCCTGAGGGGTGTAAAAGAAGCTAGCAAAAGGAGCGGGCCGGAAGAGAGAGACTGGGGTTAGGAGTGAAAGGAGACAGATGTGTGGAAAGGAAGAATTGATATTTGGTCAAAATGGATAAACAAGAGTACTAACGCAGTTATTGTTATTATTAATTGATGTGGGAATACGTTCGAGCTGGCCGCCAATCCTTCCTTGAAGAAGTCCGTCATGTAACAATTTGTTGTTGTGTGGAATTTAAGCCTTTTAGAAAGCGTCAACAGTTAGAGCTTAAAAATCGAGGTAAGGAATGACTCGCTTAAAGCAAACAAAAGTTGGAGAGTACAACGCACCCAAGTATTGCTACAAAAACATCGAGATGCAGAATATTTTTTCAGGTTAATTAAGGCCTCACATCTGACTTCCCACCGATCAAATTAATGGATACCCAATTTACAGATAGTTTATCGACAAGTCTGTGCGTTAAAATACAGCACAAGCTTGAAGTAAATCGAACTAAAAAATCTCACACAACCATAGCTTATTTCTAGTAAATTAATTTGATAAGTAGTTGACACAATTGGCTACCTCCGGAATACAAATGATCACACTAGATTTATTGGCATTCTTTTTATCGAAGCGAAAAATTAATAAGAGCGTAATTTCGGAAGAGTTAATTAATTAACTCTCTGTTGATTATGCAAGAAATCAAACTCAAGTGTGTTATGGAATTTAGCTGATCTAACTCTCTATTTAAAATAGGACGAATTCGGAAAGAGGGATGTAATGTGTGAATGATTACTTCATTAGACGCAACTATGATGTATTTCGCTTTCAGAAACTGAATGTAGATTGATTTGAATAATTCCTTATTGTTAGCTGAATTCAGCACATTTGAGACAGTGAAATTAGCACCTAATTCAAGTGAAGTAATTGAAGTTCAATCAATTAAATTAGCAATTATTGATTTACAGGCAATAAAGCAGGTGTGGTTTTGAACTTTGTTTATTTGCAACGTTTGTTCGGTCATCCTTTTTCAAAAGAATCTGGAAACAAGTATTTGGGAAGCAAAATCTGGGAATTTGTTTGAACCATCAAGGGCTGAAGGGTTACGAGAGTCTACACAAAAATTAAACACAATGTAGAATGTAGGGTATGAATACAAGAAATTAAGGAAAAGGAGTTTTATTACAGTACCTGCGCCTGGAAGTACACATTGCCTACAGTAAGTAAATTTTAATTTTCAATAACAATCGATTTGTAACGTGAGATTCTCTTGCAGTTCTTACTCAAATTAGAGCATCAAAATCGAATGACGAGTGATCAAAAAGTTGTAGGAAATCGTAAATAAAGCAATAACTTTGCTCCCGCCAACGACGCTGTCGCAAACCAACATTTATTTTCTTGTTCTCTAACTAATCAGGTTACTACAACTAAATTGTTTAACCAAAATATTTAGCTATGCTCTTAATATAAAACGGTATCTGGATCGCCTTATTGGGCAGATAGCTGGAAAATGAATAACTAAATGGCAGAGCTGAACTCCACTGAGCATTTACAAAAAAAGCAATCAAACTTTGTCGTCTCCTTGGTTCTTCTGAATAGATGGGCAATTTTAGTCGTCCATCATTCGGTGGCTGGCTGCAATCGTGCTAGATCATTGGCCAACTGCGAAACCGATTGTTTGCTAGACGTGTAAATATTAATATGAAAAAGTTTTCTAATGAGAAAGGCTAGATGCTAAGGTTCTGCGGATTTGCTTCGGCGCCAAAAGTCGCGATTTCTTCTACACTTTCTGCAGGAAGTTATCTGTTTCCATAACAATGCCATTTGAATAATCATACCACCTGCAAATGTTAATTTCAACAATTCATAAACTTCAATATTGACAGTTTTCCTTACACATATGTTCGCAACTGCCGCATGAGGGTGCTGAAACGGGCGGGATATTCAAAATGTGACTAACCATTTTTTCTTTTCGTAAAATCGCCTTTGCGGTGTTCTGCAATAACAGAAACTTTCCAGAAAGTGTCCCAAAGAATTTTCTCGAAGTGTCGCGTGATATTTTGTTATAGTCACAGGTTGAGTGACTGTCGAGGTGACAGGTTTGAGGCTTCAAGCACCAATTTCAGTCGATCGAGCAGCCAATTTCATCACAGGTAACAGGTTTCAGTCCACTTTCTAGTAGGTTAACCGTTGTACTCGATATTATAGAAAGTCGGTAACTTTGGCTGCAATTCGCGATTTTAATTGATTTTTTCTGCCAAGAGGAACGGGCCGGGCAGGACTGGAGTGGCGGGGCTAGGAACTGGAGATATGCGTGGACGAGACTCGCAATTTATATTCGTCTATTCGTCAAGAATTAGATAACAAATAGTGCTAAACCACTTGTGAATAAATGAATGTGTATCATCAACTAATGGCAGACAACACAAAGGCAAGTTTATCTTTTATGTGATGCGATAATTATTGCAAGGGGTGGAAGCTGAGGTCCGAAAAGACCCGTTTCAAGCAAACGGAACTTGGAAAGTACAACTCAATTAATGCTACGAGAATATCGAGATGCTGTCTATTTTTTCATCCCCAAGAAATCAGACTCAAGTGTGTCAGGATCTCTCTCTCTCTCTCTCTCTCTCTCTCTCTCTCTCTCTCTCTCTCTCGCTCGTTAAATTAGGAGGAATTTGGAAACAAGGAATCAATTTGTAGAGGATTTCCATCAATCAGCCGCGTGTATTGTCAAGCAATTGGAATGCATTTTATTTCAGAAATTGAATTGAGAGATTCCTTATTATTAGCTTAATTCAGCGCAATTTGAGAGCATGCAATTACCCATTTATTCAAATGAATAAAGGTTCAATTAATTGAATTATCAATTATTAATTTACAGGCAATAAAGCGGGTGTGGTTTTAAACTTTGCTTATTGGTAACGTTTGTTCAGTCATCCTTTTTCAAAAGAACCCAGGAACAAAGAATCTGGGACAAACGGGGGATTTGTTTCAATAATTAAGGGCTAAAGGGTTACGAAAATCTACGGAACAAAAATTGAACACAACGTAGGGCAAAGCACATGCAATTAGAAAGAACGGGGTCTTATTACACTATGTTGGACCATTAGGGAATAGGAAATTTTACTCCGAAGGAAAGCTGCCAAAAAAATGACAAAAAAACACGAAGAAGAAGTCTTCTTGATAATTTGCGCAAATGCCAAATAAAGCACAGTAATTATAGTCCACTGTTTCAATCGAATCCATAACATAAGTCTTTCGAGCCGGATGAATTTTGAAAATGAAGAACCTCACACTGAAAGGTCGGTTCTATCCATGGTATCGATAATTTTCGATCCATTGGATCTTTTATTTCTTTGTGTCATTACAGGAAAAATTATGTTATATACAAAGCTGGCTGGTCACTTTTGTTGCCTTACTTAAGCTCAAGGTAGAAGCGAAACCAGTTCTTCTGCTGGAAAACTGAAGAGATCTATACTTTTCTCACACAAGTAGAGGCCGTCGAGACCTATTTTACCTATGTCCAAAAATGTAGGTCTCTCTCCCTTGACTCACTCCCACTACCTCATTGTGCAAGCCATGACATCTCTTCCTCACCAGAGGGACTACGCTGACGTATCTGAGGGAAGACTGAACCTCTAAACGGACCAAAGAAAAAGCTGCCACTAAATCGGCGATTTGGTACTTCTTCGCGAAGAAAATGCCCCACCAATGGAGGCAGGGTATTGCCAGGGTAACAGGTCTACACCCTGGAAGTGACAATGTTCCGCGAGTTACTACAGTTAAAGCAAACCGCGGAGAGTTCAAACGCGTCGTAACTAAACTTTGCCATTTGCCTTTACCCAGGCCTTTACATACTGTTGACAAGTGATGTGTCTGAATTGTTATTGTTGTCGGCGTATTTTTGTATAGTCGCGCAGTACCGATTTGTCCCGCAAATTCGTTACGACGTTTCAAGGATAAAAATTACCAAAACAACCCAAAGTCGCTTTACCGCTTTATCGTATCTTAACTTGACTAGTTCGAAATGTGGCCGCTAATGGCGCTGTGATGAGAAATTATTGAAACGCATGTACCTAAGCTCATTGTTTATGATGCTACATGACTTCGTAATAACTGATTACAGTCAACAAAGGTCAAGTTTGCATCTCATTGTGGGATCATATTGGAGCAAAGCCGGCCTCGTCATTGTTACTTTGTATAATACATTTTTTATTCGAACTCACCCTACATATTGTTTGGACTTTGGACCATGTTTCCAACTATCTCCATTGTTTCCAATAATACCCAATCTAGTTTTGGGTGTGTAGTACCTACCTAGGTCGAGACGCAGTCGGCGCAACTCGACACTCAGTCCCATGGAATTTACCCTCTTTTTAAATTGAACAAATTACGAATTACCTCTGTTTTTTTTCCAGGGAAAAATGCATAATTGGAAAATAAGCTCCTCGCGAGTTCCCCGCTCCTTGCTGCTCCCCGAGGTTGTGCGAACCTACTGAAATCCTCCAACAAGAGAAATTAAAATTTGTACCTACCTACGAGACAAACCCTACTCGTTATGGAATTATGAATAATTGCTCTTGAAGAAAAACGAGTTTTTTTTGCATAATGCTGCTCCCTAATTGCGCAGACGGACAGCGATGACATGCTACCATGTTCTGCAGCAGTGTAGACTCTTCTTCTTGTACTTTGTTTGCAGAGTCCTGCTCTGCGCCGATAGTAGTGCTCGCCCGGTGCTCAGATGCTCCTTCCCAATTAAGTTATTCAAATATACCGCGTATACGAGTGCAGAACGGAACGAGAATAATGTGACGAGATGGAGACAGAAATACAGCAATCAGAACAAGAGAGGCGCTGCTGGAACCGGAATGGAAAGACAGACATTTTTCGAATTAGACGATGACAGCTGGATGCAACAGCGCCGGTGGTATTACTCGCGGGAAATTTTTGGCGTGGCAAATGGCTTCATTTTGGCTTCCGTGTTCTTTTAGCGTGTAGGTAGATGTGGCGGGAAAGTACTTATTTACTGGATCTGCTGGGAATTAGTCTATTACACAGGAGTGGATACTATTATGTTTAAGACCTAGCGGAGTAATTTTTAAATGTCCGGAAACGTCCCAGGGTAAATATTGGTGGGCCGAACAAGACAACTGAAAAGCTTCCATCATCTTTCGTCATGCCATCATGAAATTTCATCGTCTATAAGGCGCAGTACTTTGCTCCGTTTTTTCCATAGAACTTGATTATCAACTTCATCACTCACTTATTATATGCCGCGAAAGTACCTTCTCAACTTTTCTAGCCGACCTAAAGTTACTGCAACAATACGGAACACTGGAAAAGACTGAACCAATCTACACTAACTTGTTCGCGCGTTGCTAGAACTACCAATCCGGATGCTATTTCAAAACCATCCGCATTTTATCTAAATAGGATAAAATGACTGTTACTGAATCAGCTGGATAAGTATGTGCTCACCATTGGTTCGTCGGTGTTCTTCTGGAATTGCACCAGCCTGACTCTCGTTACGTTTTCCATCTCGACTTCGCCGTTGGGGCCGTCCAGGTCTTCTCCGCCATTGAGGTATGGAAGCATTGGCGGAGGCGTGACCCGCAAGGCGTCCTCGCCGTAAATCTCGTGCGCCACAACATCATGTGCTTGTAAAAGAGCCTGAAACAAATATACACCAGGTTAGAGTCGTGAGCTGACTAGAGGAAGAAAAACGAAAAACACATGATAAAAAACGAGCACAACTGCCAAAACTTTGTTGTATATAAGTGGGAACATAATATCAGCAACGCTGAAATGCAGGCTCGAGGACAAGAAAACTAACGCGATTGAGTATTCGCGAAAGCCATCGGGCCATTAATAACAACACCACTGCGAATTATGATTTCTGCTTTGGGGGGTGTTAGGGGGACAGCAAGGAGTAAGGTTTGATATGCTGGAGGCGTGTAACATTTGAGGGCGACTGAAAGGTTTCCATAATAATAAATATATGATGCTTCACTCCTTTCCAGCCACTTCAGCCATATGAGATAACCATTTAATTTCAATTTTTTACATCCCTAGAACGATATTCATTTATATTTCGTTTGGGGTTTATTACAACCATTTAACGCTCAGAGGAAAAAGTCGCCACCGGCCGGATTTGCAGTTCCTCCACTATAGTTGCTGTTACCGGCACCGGCTGTCGGAAGGCGAAAGATTTTTTAATAGCAATCTAACACGTGCAGGGAAAATAGGGAGTTTGTGGGAAGCAAAAAGTTGTTCGTCGAACTTCATTGCTGTGTTTTAATGATTGGACGGGTCACCAATTGATTTTGATACAGCCTTTGACAGTGCATCAGCTGCTACGTTATCTTTGCCTTTAATATATGATATGATGAAATGGTGATTTTCTAGCGCTTGCTGGATTTTTGTTATGCTGCTTCCTTAGCATTTGAAAAAAAAAATACAAAATCAAAGGTCTATGGTCAGTAACAGTTTTGAATTTCCGTCCATAAATATATGTTGGTGCCGTTTTCAAGTCCACTGCGATATGTCCACTGAAAAAAAACCTTTTTTTTAAGCCGATTTCTTGTAAGTCTCGTAAGTCTGCTGAAGGCAGGTCCTCGAAAGGCGAGGAATTTGGAAAAAGTATCGTTTTCACAAGCCCTCCTCAGCTACTGTAGTGGGAATAGATATGCCTAGGGTAGAGAAATTCAGTAATGCATGTGTATGTATGACAAATTAATGCAATTTATTCAATATAAACTGCGCACCAATTGAAATGGGCCACCCAAAAATTTCAGTCGAATTCAAAATGTCGTAGCTTCAAAGGAGATTGACTAATTTCAAAATATTTTCATTCCTTGGATAGCTCATTTATTGTGCTATAAGATGCTACATTCCATTTTTGGTACAAAATTTTGTTAGCATTTATACAAGGTGTTACACTGAGGTACTGCAAAATTGTAAAGGTTTGGATCCCTCCCAGTCGACAAAAAAATATATAAATTTTTTCTAACCTGTTCTGGGAAACTGGTATATCTGTGTCTTGGAAGGGTTTTTCAAGTTTACCCCATCTCCTCTAATTACAGAAAAAAACGGGAAAAAGTAGTGTTTCAGGCTTTCGGTGATAACTTTTCTCAATGTTGATCGATCTCCAACCTATGGGGCTTGTGTTGAAGCCAAAACTTCAAGTCAGGACGATACAGGATGAAAATTTGTTCAAGATCAAAACCTAAAATAGGGGGCTCCATCAAAAGTTGCCCAAAAATGGCCAGTATTTTAAAATCTGTTAGTGGGAACCAGCAATTAAGTTGACAGCTGTTTTTGAGAGAGCAACTCATTGTGGCCAATTTGCAACGGCTTTCAGTCCATTCGGCTAGAAACTTTTGGCGTCAAAATCAATAGTCCTCCTGCATGTTTAAATGAAGAAAATCGCGCTCATTCACCTGAAAAGTTATAGTCACTTAGGTTACGAAAAATGCAATAATTAATACAAACAGGGCATTCAAACTGTCACGTGCTGTTACTAATGAATTTTTTCGTAACCTAAGTGACGATAACTTTTCAGGTGAATGAGGGCGATTTTCTTCATTCAAACATGCAGGAGGACTATTGCTTTGACGCCAAAAGTTTCTAGCCAAATGGACTGGAAGCCGTTGCAAATTGGTCACAATGAGTTGCTCTCTCAAAAACAGCTGTCAACTTAATTGCTGGTTCCCACAAACAGATTTCAGAGTACTGGCCATTTTTGGCTAACTTTTGGTAGAGTCCCCTATTCAAAGTTTTGATCTTGAACACATTTTCATCCTGTATCGTCCTGACTTGGCGCTTTGGCTTCAACACAAGCCCCATAGGTTGGAGATCGATCAACATCGAGAAAAATTATCACCGAAAGCCTGAAACAGTACTTTTTCCCGTTTTCTCAGTAATTAGAGGAGATGAGGGTAAACTTGGAAAACCTTTCCGAGACACAGGTATACCAGTTCCCCAGAACAGGTTAGAAAACATTTAGAACTTTTTTCGTCGATTGGGAGAAATCCAAACTTTTACAATTTTGCAGTGCCTCAATGTAACATTCTGTATAAATGATAACAAAATATTGTACCAAAAATGGAATGTAGCATCTTATGGCACAATAAATGAGCTATCCAAGGAATAAAAAAGTTTTGAAATTAGTCAACCTCCTTTGAAGCTACGACATTTTGAATTCGACTGAAATCTTTGGGTGGCCTATTTCAATTGGTGCGCAGTTAACACAAGTCGAATCGATCAATAGACCCATTCAGTTTTACCTGGTCTGCGCGCGCATCTGCACGACTCGGTGCCATGATAACGGTGCAGGTGAAATGGTGACAAATGACATCCTTGGGAAAATCAAAGTCAAAGTGTCAAACAGTTGAAGTGATAAGTGTACGGCACATACGCGTGATCCCTGGTACATACCATGTATGCTCCCTGCAAACATCACCTTGAAAGTAGAGTGGTTAAAAGCAACAAGATGTGGTTGGAAGTCCCCTATCGCGGAAAACACGGACAGTAGCTAGTAACTCCCAGACCCCCAGTTCCTTTGAGTGTTTCTGTCCGCGATAGTGTGACAAATTCTTACAGGTTAGCCTGTCTTCGGCTACTGTCACCTTCTGGGAGCATTCATAGGTCATAGTCGTAGTTCTCCAGGCCCTCGAAGAGTTGCTGTCGGTGACAAAGGATGCAAAGCTTCTTCCATGAGGTTGACCCGGAATACATGTTCTGTAATAGGTGGGAATGCTGCTGACCTGTATGTTTTGCGGTTACACGGTCTCTGCCTCTCCTTTCTTTAGAGGGGTAGCCATGGCACACATCTTGTTCCATATGTTGAGTGGAGGTCACCTCATCATTCAGCAGTGAATTCTCACTAGCGTGAACGTCAAAATGACGGCAGTTGAAGTCTTAATCCACGTGCTCCGTCAAAATCAAGGACGTCTTCAAAATTGAAACATGCAGGGAATATCAGGAGCGCAAACCTCATGCTGAATTTCCCTAGATGGTCGTTCAGATGCGCGCGCAACTCACTCTGTGTCTCTTTTCTCACACAGATTTCTGTATAAGTCTGTCTCTCTCGTTTCCACCGAATAGGTCTATTTAGTCATACTTTGAACCCCAAACCTACCCGCATCAAGCTTTACATTACACGATGAAGATCTCAAGCCAATGAACTCAAGTAGAGGGAGAAGGGCTGTTCTGTGACCACCACCACAACCACCACCACCACCACATTTGTGGTAGGCGTACTGGAACCACCACATTTCTAGTGGATGACAACCAGTAATTCATGGTGGTGGTGATGGTGAAGCAGAAAGAAAAATACCGGTTTTGCGTAGATTCGCGGGAGCTGAACGACCAGACGATTGATGAGCTAACTCCACTGCTGCTGATTCACCAGACCTTGGAAGACCTTGGTTCCGCGCAAGTTTTCACTTCGCTAGATCTAAAAACCGGATGCTGGCAGATCCCCTTAGAAGCAAGTTTACGACCGCTGACCGCTTTCTCTACACCGAGCGGTGGATTGTTCCAATTTAGGGTTATACCGTTCGGTTGAAAAAACGCCCCTAGCACATTCCAGAGATTGATGGCCGAGGAGGTACTGGTAGGCTACCTGGGACGGTTTGTATTGGTATATCTGGATGATATAATTATTTTCAGTGAGGACCATGAGCAGCACCTTCAGCATGTTCAATCGGTTCTGGAGAGATTGTAAACCCATTATCTCAAATATGGACTTGCGAAGTGTGTCTTCGGCCGGGAAGCGTAAAGGCATTGTTTACTATTGCACAACACAGTACCGAGTTGTACCGTAGTGAGCAATGGCCAAAATCACGCCAGCTTTCTCTTCGGCGAACCTTACCACGGTGCAACACCGCAACGCGTTGTAGTGGAGTAAACATTTGCTTATGATTTCAAGTATTTTCATTGGGCATTCTTCACTCCATTGCAACCACAATCTAATATTGGAATTTTACGCAATCTGCCATATAGGAAGTTCTTTTCGCGCTAGAGCGCCATGGGCCATGCAGTGGCTATGCGTCTCACATTGTTAAACATTAATGGCGTCAACAACAATGGTGAGACGCGATGTTATTTTGCCCGCTTTGGGCATTTTTAAGGTGGAAAAGTGAGTCATTTTGATTATAAAGAGGAAAGTGAGAGTTTTACGGCAGTTGTGCGATCAAAATATGATAAACAGCCAAACGACATGAATAGACATGACATAAAACTTTCCAGTAGAATGATTTTTTGGAGCAAAAATAAAGTGACAGGCTGGAGCGCTAGGAGGATACGACTGATGGCCACTAATAGCTTCGCTCCAAAACTTTGTAGGTGCCATTGGCCGTAGCTCTCAGCTTGTCACTTTATTTTTGCTCCAAAAAGTCATTCTACTCAATTTAGAACGTGAACGGCATATACCTACTTTAAAATTCTCAAGGTTCTGCGTTGGACGTCAAATGAAACTCAAACCTTTTTATCCAATAATTATTGCCTGCCAAAGTCTCGTTTCTTTTTCACAAACTTCCTCGAAGGCTATGAATTGACAGGGTCATTTTTAAATGTACTCGTCAATTCACAACCGACATTTTTTTTGGCGCCTCAGTTTCAAACTTAAAATTACCATGCAGTCTACTAATTTGCCATAAAAGAAGTTTGTGCGAAACAAACGAGAAACGTCACCTACGGTAATTCAGGAAGAAGTTTGGGTTTCATCTCGGGTTTTATTTTACTTCCAAAATGCAAATTTCAGGAATGTACGATTAGGTATCTATCTATAGTACCATAGTTCATAAATGGATGACAATGTCACCTGGAGTTTGCACCATCACCTGCCATATTGGATTTTGGTTGCAATAGAGTAAAGAATGCCCAATGAAAAGACTTGAAATCATAAGACAATGTTTACTCCACTACAACGCGTTGCGGTGTTGCACCGTGGTAAGGTTTGCCGAAGAGAAAGCTGGCGTGATTTTGGTCATTGCTTACTGCGGTACAACTTAGTGCTGTGTTGTGCAATAGTAAACAATGCCTTTACGCGGCCGGGAATCGTCGAAGTTTTTGGCTCATGTAATTTCTCAAGATTTCAACTCCCCTCAGCCTAGACATCTCCGAGCCGTCAAGGAAGACACGAACATTCCGAACACGATTAGACAAATTCGAGGATTCCTTGATTTCCAGCTCCCCAACTGTTTGAGCTGCATGACGTCGCCGCTTCAATCGGCCAAGAGGGTGGCCGCCGTGAGGCGGAAACAGGGCCCGTGTAACGTTCCTGGTTTGCTGAACGCAAGAAAGCCGCAACTTTCTGAGGAATTTTGACCACTAAATCTCGACCCGATGGTTGTCCAATCAGTTTGCCAGATAGGTAGGTGTTGCAAAAAAAGCGGTCGCTACCGAGCTCAGTGTATTGAAGTAAATTGATAGCGCCGTAGGATTTCAACCCATTTAGGTTTAGTCCCCACGAAAGATCTGGGAATGGAGTGTTGGTGTCGCGGATAGAGACGCGTTCATTGGAAATCTCCACATCGTTCAGAAGCACTTCAAACAGATCATCCGAGCAATACGCACCAAATTTGCCAACTATCAAAGCGGCCAAACATATGTAAGAAATTAGATAAACAGGTACGTGGATTGAATAATTTATTTACTTTCATAAGCAAAGTAGTCAGGGGGCATAGGGTCAAAAAAAGGTTGGCCGTGTGCAGCTTCGTGAAGATATATAGGGATATGTCCTAATCGATTCCTGGGCGATCAAGGACCATGAAAAATTATGGTGGAATATTGACATCTGCTGCAGGCAAATATGGTGGAGGCGCCAAAATGGGCTTCATTTGATGATAGGAAACTGGCTGTAGCTCGTTTGTTTTTTAACGGATTTCAACATCTGAAACATCATTTTGTAGACAAAAAAATTCTCTTCTTACTTTATGCCTAAGTTTACAAACGTCATTTCGGGAAACTGTCAAAATTGTCTCCATAAGATATGCCAAATTCCGGCCTTTTTTCAAGGTTATCTGATATTTTTGAAACTTGGCAGTATTATAGATCTTGAGGTGCCCTTTCCAAATTTTCACTTTTCCACTTCGTATATTTGCCGTTTTGGCCGCCATATTGGAAAGATGGCGCCCAAAAAACAGTTTTTTGTCAATATCTTCATTTCAGTCAATGTGAGGTGGAAGCGTTTGTATGCGAATGAAAGCTTATTCAATTATCTACAATTTGACACCTTACTCGTGTACGTGCTATTTTCGGTTCTTGGGTTATGGCTTCCAGAGCTCCCTGAAGCATCAACTTTTGTCATCCAATCAGCATGTCAAGTTAAGCTTAGCTCCACGTGGCAGTCAAATTAACCATAAATAATGATAAATTGTCAACCACAGACCATTAATATCCAGAAAATCAAGCATGGTAACGGTTGCTATGCAACTACAGGGTGAACTCTAAGGGAAAATCAACTTTGAGAAGGTATAGCTTGAGAACTGTAAGTCGCACATGAGTGATTCAGACGTCAAATTATAGACAATTTAATAGACCTTCACTCTTGATAAGAATTCTCAAGTTTTATGACAAATTTTCGAAAAAAAATCGAAAATATGTTTTTTTGGGCGCCATTTTCTCAAAATTATCGCCAGAACAGCAAAGATACGAAGTAGAAAAGTGGATATTCTGAATGATGACCCCAAATCTCATCATAATAATGAGTTTCGAATGTATCTGATATCCTTCAAATGCTATATTACCTTTATTTCTTTCTAAAGTCAGTTTGCTTTCACAGTTCACCCTGTAATTACACAAATAACATCACCATGATCGATTTTCTAAATTTTTGTCATCTATGGTTAATGGCCAAGAGCTATTGATGGGTTATTTGCCTACTACATGACGATGGTATCAATTTAACATGCTGATTGAATGCCGAAAGTTGATGCTTCCGGAAGTTCTGAAAGCTCTAACTCAAGAACCGTAAATCGCACATTAATGACTGATATGTCAAATTGTAGAGATTGGAATGGGCTTTCCTCCGCATACACACATTTCAATCTTGAGTCAGTTGAATTCAAGATATTGACAAAAAACTGTTTTTTGGGCGCCATCTTTTCAATATGGCGGCCAAAACGGCAAAGATACGAAGTGGAAAAGTAAAAATTCTAAAAGAGCACTTCAAGATCTATGATACTGCCAGGTTTCAAAAATATCGGATAACCTTCAAAAAAGGGCGGAATTTAGCATGACTTATAAATACAGATTTGACAGTTTCACGGAATGACGTTTGTAAATTTAGGTATGAAATAAGAAGAGAATTTTTTTGTCTACAAAATGACGTCCCAGATGTTGAAATCCGTTGGAAAACAAACGAGCTAGAGCCAGTTTATAATTACCAGATGAAGCCCATTTTGGCGCCTCCACCATATTTGCCTGCAGTAGATACGAATATTCCACCATCATTTTTCATGGTCCTTGACCCCCCAGGAATCGACTAAGACATATCCCTATATATCTTCACGAAGCTGCACACGGCACGACCTATGCCCCCGTACTAAAGTCATTCGGAGCTCTATGGAAATATTTTTGAACTTGTGCCTGGGTTAGCACGTTTGATTTTTTGGCTTGATACCCCATTGACACATCGTACTTAATTTTTCCGAAACTACGCGGACAAACCTACTACCATAGAGCAGTGCCGCATACCAGCAAATTATTAAGCAAAGGACTTGGAGCTGCATAGGCTGCGGAAGAAGTTTGAAACCGCTAAAGCGACCTCGGAGTGTCCCCGGCCAATAAGGCAAGTTAGTTTTTATCGCAGTCCCATTCCCTGACTACCCGTAGCACCGTCTACATCGCTCCACAGGGCGCAGCGATTACGACTCTCCGGTGAAGGTGCTTCGTCAACATTAATGAAGCGTTGAGGGGTGTGTAGATATGCTTTTCTGGAGCTAGAGAGACTTCCAGCCCAGTTTCCTGCTTCCCGCAAGCGATCTTCGATGAGTCAGGACAGGATACCTAACTAGTCAAGAAAACTCCCTCACAGAGTGCTGCACAGCTTATACCTACTCTAAGCAGTTCGTAAGTCTTCCTCCATTATGTCCCATTTGGCCTAATACCCATCCACTACTGCTAGACAAAAGCGCATTATTTCGTGGGAAGCCCGTCAAATCCGTCTTTGGGTACATAAAATATGCAAACCGTGGGGTGGTAGCGCCGCCGCCGCGAGTTAAAATCATTGCCTCCTGCGGTGCGCCACCGCCCGAATTATTTATTTATGAATATTCATCGGCATCAGACCACGGCTAGACGCCATCCATATTGCCTTCGCCGAAAGTAGCTGCATGAACTCCAGGAAAGCTTAATTGAAGAGTGCCTACCTGGCGGAGCAGAAAAGTGATTGGGATGCAGCTTATTGCAAATGGAGCACCAGGGAAGGCCAGCAAGCAGTGCCGGTGTTGATGCAGATGAGAAACGAAAAGCACTCGAAACTAGACCAAATTAAGCCTTAATTGGCTACAATTGCGGCGAACACGCCCGGATTAACCCATTTCGATGGCGGAGCCTCCCCCCAAGACATTGATGGTACCTAATGGCTGAAAAAAGGACCGAGAAGGAATACAAAAGCGTTTTCGTCTGAATGGAAGCGCGCGATGTAATTATCATTTCGATCAATCTTACGACTCGCGTCTTTGTTTAGTGAATGTTTCTTTCCGAGTTTCCGCTTACGAAACATGATGATTTGTGCGGTTGGCTTGCTTCGTACAATACAAACAATAATCATTAACTACGGCATGTTTGGAACTGTTAGTTTTTGAATGCGTTGCTGCGCTACTCCCAAGCGTAGTAGCAGTAGCGCTTTCATCAGCAGCTTTAACCAAACGTTTTCAAAACTTTTCATAATATACCGAAACGTTTTTTTCGGCTAGATAATAAAATATACCCCGTAAACGACTGGAGAGTCCCCGGTGTGCCATAGCAGAGGCAACTTCAACAAGGCGGGGGCGCACCACCACGCACCGACATTACCAGAGAGCGCGCGGTGAATTTTTTTTGCCATCCTCAAGCGTAATATTAAAATTCAACAACACGACTTTCCGAGCAATAGCAAGCAAACAAGAAACAATGGAGAGGAAATTCACGGAAAATTAGAGTGAATGCTTGCCGCGCGATCGTGATGAATGAGAAAAAGCAAATTACAACAAATTGGCTCCGGCTTCCCTCTCCTTAATCTGCGGCTCTGATACGGTCCCGTGGAGAGTGCACCAACTGGACCGGAAGCTGATCAAGCTTCCTCTGCCGTGTATCCATACAGGGTGATGTCCTGAAGCGAGCATGTGGCTCCTCAACGAGTTCTTGAATGCGGCCACCCGAAACGCTTGATACCGAAGAGAAGCGCAAGACACTCGCGTTCAATTGTGCGACAATTCCGTTCCGTCTTGAGGGATCCAGTGTTGAGCATTGTAGCAAAGAGTGGACACTTAAGGAGAAATACAACAACAACTTACTTTACTGCTCATGATCAACTTACGCCTGGACTGGGAAATCACCAGTGAAATACTATCCATCCGATCCTGTCAATTACGACTTGAAACGCTTTGTGCAGAATTGCTGTGCATCAGGACAATTGCCAGCAGGATAATAAGCCTTATTTAATTTCGAACGGCGCATTGATAACGGCCACAGTCCGCTGACAGGATAACAAAGTTCCCTGTGAATGCGTCTACAGCGATCCGCCTAATTCGCCTCGTTGCCCGTGTTCCAATTTTTCATTAACCTTCCAGGAATTATAATGGCGGAGCTCTGGCTGTCGGTGGTGTGTGTATGTGGGACTATGTGCGGTGTGAAACGCCCTTTCGTTTCCAAATTCCATGTATGCCACATTGCTGCGGCATTTTTGCCCGACACCAGAGCGTGTGCCGCTAGCAGCTGATTTATTAATGCGTTGTCTAAACGACATGATAAACAATAGGGCAATGTGAATAAAAAAGCGGTGGTTTCGGCGCCTCATCCGCATTCACGTTACAGTGAAATTTGTTTGTGCATTGGTGAAGGGTTGTGGTTGTAGACGAGGAACGAGGAAAACCGTCTCTTCGGTTTTGCATATTTAGTCAAAGAGTACATTGTATGAATGTCCAGCTCACATGGACCGAGTTTAGACCAAGCAATACAAAAGCAAGTAAGTCATGACAACTGTGTAATAAATGAGAGGTGGTTGAACATTGGCTCAAACTGGGTTAACGTAAAGATTTTTTCGGATTACTTTTTGGTAACTGGTGAGACTGTCTTCAATTTTCGTTCGAAAACTTGCTTTCCCTTCAGTTGTGTCTCCACAGAAAATTGCCAGAAACTGTAAGTCACAAGTCACTATATCGAACTCTCTAGTCTCATGAAACTCAAGACGAAGTTGGTTATTTTTTTGAACAAGACATCTGTTTTTGCATCCGCCAGGATTCTGCATTTTTTCTGGCTCTTTCTCACTCTACTTCTACTGTCGTCGTTAGCCATATCGCCAGTCGCCAGTTAACCAAAACCGGACAAAATTGGCCTATTATGCACAGGGAACAATTTTTGAATAGTCGGTCTTTGAAGAAATTTCGACCTTATATTTATGGAAGGAAATTCAAAATAGTCACTGACCACAGACCGCTGATTTTGTTATTTTTTCAAAGACTCATGAAGAACTCAGGAGCAGTATGGTAATATTTCAGTTCCCGCTAGAAGATCACTATAACATCATACATACCTATACAGGGTGTTTGCAAATTTTGGGGTAGGAAATTGAACCGCAGTTAGAGAAATGCTTCAAAAGTATCAGAAAAATGTTAAAAAGAATAGAGCTTCCATTTTTGGAGTTATGGAGGGTCAAAAGAGACGGTGAATGCAAAGGTGTGTCATTTGCACCACAATAGACTTAAAAAAAGGACTATAGCAGCTTGTGGTATTCCCATTTTGTTTTGTTTGTACGTTGGTACCTGAAGTAGGTACGGTCGTTGACGTTCGTAGCGTTTGCCGGTGGGCGAAGGAGACGGCGCTGGGCGAGCGGCAGCCGCGGGCAGACGGAGAAGAGAATCAGCTGTGGTGAAGAGCACGTGATTTTTCAGTGCAACGAGAGTGCGTCGTTTTGACAATTTCAAGGTCAATCTTTCTTCTATTATTGTACCGTAATTTTGGTTTCCACCCACTCACCAAATCATGCATTTGAAAACCTATTTTGTCCGCAAAATTATTGTACATGACTCAAAATTCTTTGTTCTCTTTGTTCTCAAAAGGCTTGCATAACCCGCAGTTTTTCCCCTTTGAAATCAAGGTGCTTTGAATTCTGTGTAATCTATCTACTCCAAAATGATCTCAATGTTGATGGCAAAGGCCGTAATCTAGTGAGTGTGCACTTTGCGCACTCATGACGTGACCTCAGAATTGCGCTGTCGCGCGTTTTTCGAGGTTTCATTATCGTTTCTTTTCCACAAGTTACGTCACAAACTGTAAGACGACAAAATGAATCTCTGCTATGCCAAATCAGCTGCTAAATAGAGAACAGTACTTTTAATGATTCATTCACATTTCATTGTTCATTATCGGGTTATACATTTAAGTGAAAGAAGGAAAGAGAGACTTGCCGCTTCTCGGTGTCCTGGAGGGGGGTCCACCACTTGTATGAATCTGCCTTGTTAAGTCTACTAACCTTTTCTTATTTGGTGGGAATTACGTAAAACGATGAAGAGAGGGCCACAGGTTGGCTCGAGTCGATCTTCTTGTATTTACTGTTATTTACTGTATGTGATTACTGTATACTTACCATTGTTCTGTTTTGTATGTAGGGCCACAGGTTGGCTCGAGTCGATTTTCTTGTATTTACTGTTATTTACTGTATGTGATTACTCTTAACTAACCATTGTTCTGTTTTGTATGTAAGTATGTATCTGTGGGGTTTGTGATGGGTAACTTCTCGGGAATTTCGGGCGAATGCGTTAAACATACTTCTTCTTTCCGTTTGCTTACAAAAAGTATGACCAACTCCAACTTCTCTACTCATTCACCTCTTACCTGTTTTTTGTTGATTCATTTACCTATTTATCTCTTATTTGTTTCTTGTTGATTCATCTACCTATTTATCTCTTATTTGTTTCTTGTTTATTTACCTACACCATTGCTTATCATTTGTTTCTTGCTGATTTATCTACTTGTTTACCGATCAAATCTTTATTGTTTATTTATCTATCAATCTGAATTCTTTTGTTTGTGGAATGTAAAATTAATTGCTCAGCGTTCAAAGCGTAAGCGAGCAAGTTTCCTTTTGTTGTTACGTAAATAACTTGTAAACGAAGCAAACGTTTCAAAGAGGTTCAAGCACCGATTCACGATGACTTGATCAATGCATTACTAGAGTGACTTCTCTGTCATTTCATCATGACTCATTTACACTTGACTTTTATTCAGATCATTTGGGAAGGGATTTTCAGCAATCAACCAGGCAATACGCAGGGGTTTCTTTGACGTGTTCTTCCCATGTGTGCCTGTCAGCGAATACGTCACTTTTTCTTTGCGATTAAACTGACAGTTTGTCATGTTTCAGGATTTCTTGTTTTGCTTTGTTAATCTGATTTTGTGTTCATTTTATTGTGATAAATTCCTGCATTGTCTAAATAATTTGTAATGATTTTTCTTGTTTCATTTGTCTTTGTATTTTGTTGTTCTTGATTCAGGTTGTGTCATTTTATCACTGTCAATTTCTTGTTGTGAGGTGTTTTGAAAAACGAAACAAATCCATTCATTCAAAACTTTGCTAATTGATTTTCGATAAAACATTCATTTTACTGGCATTTCATTCGCGTTTCATTCAAGAATCAAACCTCATCCCCAATGACACATTCTCATCTCGAGTAAGAACTCACACAACGTAGGTGAAAGGTAAACAACGTTGGGAAGGGAAGGGACAACGACGATCCCTGCCAACATCGAAAAGAGGGTTACACTACAGAAATTGCGGAATTGCCACGAAATTGTTCCCTAAGGGTGGTCGAGGTGGTCCGGGATGTGCGGACAAATGTGGCCGGCTAGCTCGGGGGTAGATCCGAGTTCTCTCCCTGTCTTGGACCAAAGCTCAGGGAGTATAGGGCGCCAGGGTCACTGTGCCACAATATGACAATTGTCGCTCTGACCCAAAACGACAAACAAACTTCACCTCTTGAAGTTCAGGTAACCAAAGGAAAATCACGAAAACAGAATAATACGCGCGGGATAAAAGAACAAACGTTGGTGTATTTGGGAAGAGTCGATGGAAAAACGAATTACACAAATTTACAGTTGTGAGATCAATGATCACTCTGTCCAAGTACTTGAAGAGTACCGGAAAGTGAGAGAAAAAATACAAGTGTGAAGCACGAAAATACAAAGTGTGAAGCACCAACTAAGTACCAAGTAGTTGTGAATGAAATGAATCAAGCAGGCGAGAGTGTTAGTTAAAGTTTGGTCCTATAGCCAGAGTGAAATAAGCCACTAGAGAAAAGAAAAAACTCTAAAAGAAAAGAATTACATCACAGTTCAGCACTGGGTGACACATGCACGGGAGAATAACTTACCCTCGATAGGCTTTCTTTAAAGGATTATTCAAATTGCAGTACCCCGTCGCCTTAAAACGACTTAGAGGGTTTTGGAAAACAAGATGGCGGTCTACAAGAAACAAAGAAGCAATGAAGATCAAGCAGAAAATAAACTGAAGGAAGAAACCTCACCGTCTAAAAATCCCCGCAAGAGTAGAAAATTGCGACCCACAGTGGTCGACACAATTTTCTTGTTATCCTGGACGGAATATTCTGATACGATGTTGCGAATAACTTTCCGTAAATCCAGATAACCGGAAACCGCCAAATTTCTTCGTTTCAACGTGAACAATAACAAACTTTCCCTTCAATGCATGTGCCAAAACGGCGCATATCGGATATCATAGTCGTCCCATTGAATTTCACCAAATTCCCCATTGAAAATCCTCGTACGCCCATGGATAAGCGGGAACTTAAAGGCCGTCCAGTTGGTAGCCGAACGTTTCCGAGGACACGGCCACCCGTTGCCTTACTGTAGAACCGAACGGCGGCACGACCGGCCTCATGGCGCGCTATTTGAATTCCGCTTGCCACAACGGCTTTACACATACCGAGCGCGCATCGCACCAGGAATCTTTCGCCGAAATAAAACGTGGCAAAATGGTGCCGTGACCAGGATACTACAAGCTGATGCACTGTCAAGAGTTGTAACAAAATCAATTGGTGACTCGTAACCTTCAGCGTGTTTCGTTCTTTGATCAAATTCAACTGAACAGACCTCACTCACTGACAAACACATTGCTACCAATCTAACACCGGGCTGCGAATCACTGACGAATGTTTCTGAGGCACAAGAGAAACATAATCTGTAATATTCTCCAGAAATTAATTAACTTCCTCCATTAATATCCTTTGACAATGCAATGGCAATCATCAAACAAAAGTTTCTTTGTACCCGAAGAAATCAAAAGGAATTATTTAAACGGTCCAAAAATCAACCCAATTAACCAGGAGGCTCGACTTCTTCTTACTTTACACTTTTACTGTCGTCGCCTCAGCCATCCCCGAATAAAATTGGTCAATTATTTACAGGGAACACTTTTCGATTTGTTGGTCTCCGAAGAAGTTTCGACCTTATATTTATGGAGAGAAATTCAAAATTGTTACTGACCACAGATCTTTATTTATTTTTTAGAAACCTAGGGAACAGCGTGATGAAAATCCAGTTAGCGCTAGAAGTATTCAACTGACGGATACTTGTGTGGCAGTGCCGGTGCCTTTGTTGCTTTCTCTTTGGGAATGTTTCCAACAGCAGATTTCCTCGAAGTGCTTATGATAATCTCGCCAAAATTCTCTTGAAATTACTAATTAATTTCCTTTATCAATTTCCTTTGATAATGCACTGACTGAGAATCATTAAACAAAAGTTTCTACGAGCCCAAGAAAGCCAAAAGGAATCATTTAAGCGGTCGAAAAATCAGCGCGCTTTACGGCAACAAACCCGGCCCCTCTTCCACTGTCGTGTTAGAAATCGCACGGAGACACCCCAAACTGCGGTTTTTTGCGCACACCGGCTTCATTGGAGAAAAGGAAATCGTCGTTCCGTCGTTTATTTGACGTTTGCGGTCCCCGGCGAGATTTAATTATTGCAAGGCGGCGACAAGATTCCAGAAGAGAAAAAGACGATGATGGCATGACGGGCGAATAAATGAATTTCATAAAATAACCGGTAACAGAATTATCGAACATTAAAGCGAACAGAAGCCGCGAGCGCGAAAATTTAATCAGGTACATCCAAGACGAATGCCTGACGTTGTTTTGAATTTTTCATTTCCAAACCAATTTCTTGTCAGAAAAGCAAGCGAGCTATCATCACCTGAAAAAGCAACACATGTTCACACGATCAACCAAAGAGAACAGTGCGGGCACATACCTAAAAGCATTCGGTCATTAACGTGACAAATTCGCCACTAAGAAGAACGCTCCCGCAGATATCGCCCCTTTTCAAAAAAAACCTCTAAGTACACATCACAATTTATCTAAGCCGACCCCGCAATTTCGCGGATTAAGCGCCCAATCAGCCGGAAAAATTTGCCATCGACTGAGCCTACACTAGAAAATCCAATTTCCTTGAAAAAATAACTGTTGAAGTTGGAACTTGGAACGTGGAAGTGCTTATAACAACATCGCCCGGCTGAAGGGGGAGAGTGCAGAGGCGGAGAGGGTTCCACCTATACGTTTCGTTGTAATTTATTTTTCAATTTTTCCCCGTGCGCGCCATTAATGACCGGGAGTTTTCGGTAGTTTCCATCGCTAATTATGTGAAGCACGTCGTAAATTCAGCCCTGCTTGTGCGTCGAAGCGATCGGGCCTATTATAAGGCCCCCGCGCGTTTAATTGGTTCGGTAAATCAAAAGCTTCGAAATATTCAATAACTGACAGAGCAATAAAACAAAAAAAGCCGCGTGCGTGTACAGGGTGACGGCAAAATGACGCACCAAAGGGTGAAGAAGGACCGTGACCGGGCATTCGTCCCGCGGACAATTTTCCACAAAATGAGGTTCTGTCCTTTGCCTCAGCTTTATCAAGTCCCGTTGTGTTTTCTCCTTATGCCTTTTTGTATTATTTAGAGCCCTACTGTGCAGTGTGCAGTGTGCACCCTGGTTCATTCATGTGTTTAAAGCTCTGCTGCTGAACCCCCTTGTATTTTTTGTGCTTTTCGGAGCAGCAAGCAGCGTTGTGTTGTCATGCTATATTCGGAGCCCTGACGGGCCCCATTATGCCTTCAAGTGTAGTTGGAGGGAGCCCTGTGAGCCTCCACATGTTTTTATGGCTTTCAAAGAAGATACTCCAGTGAGCCCCAATTTGATGTTATTTTGTTATACAGAGCTCCATTAGGCCCGCTTGTGTCTTGAATACCATTTGAGGTTCTGTTTAGCCTCTTTGCACTTCCAAGGCTTTGAGGCTTCCAAAGCAGTAGTAAGCCACTTGTGCCTTCATGTGATATTCGCCGCCAAATAGGACCTCCTTGTAAATATGATTTGGAGCCCTAGTGAACTCCTAATTTCCTTGTGTCCCTCAAATGTGGTTGGAGATCTGATGATCCCCTTCCTGTTTATTTTATGACTTACAGACTAGTGAGCTCCTTTTTCCGTAATTTTGTAACACAAAGCTCCATTGGGCGCGTATTTGAATGTTATCACATATTTCTATAGAAATAAATATGGATTGAATTGTGTCGTCAATATCGTTTGAAGCCCTGATGAGCTCTCTTGTATTTATTGTGGCCTTCAGAATTCCAGTAAGTCCTCTTGTGCCTTGTTGCGTTGCTAGAAATCCTCCTAGTGACGTGGCTTTCGGAGCTTTATTAGGCACTCTTGCCTTCTTGTGTTATCGAGAGCTCTATTGGACTCCCTTGTTTCTTCAACGTTTTCAGAAGCCCTGCTGAGTTGGGAAAACCAACCATTGGTTGAGAACGAATCACGTGAAATACGTCATCGCGCAGGTTATAAGAAACCTTTGAAGAATTCAATCAGACAGTTACAGTTCAGTTGGTGTTGATAGGTACGCGAACAGCCGGAAGTACACTCCGGTAGATCTTTGATATATTTTTTTAAATTATTTTCAGTGAGATGATCAGCCGACCAGGTAGGATCTTGAATTATTTGTAATCAAAAATAAATAGGACGCTGACATACATATGAATAATGCCGTCGCGTTTAGTGAACATAAATGCGCGTATAAAAATATTACCAAAGTTGAACTCTCACTCAGCGTCCGAACCCACTCTGTTCATATTTTTCTGTTTTTATTTGAACATGGAATTATGCCTCTCTGGTTTTCTCAATTATTAAATATATCTTTCTGAAGTTATCACAAAAATTACCTTTCAGCCAACGAAATAATCGCATTATATCACTCCACCAACGGATTGGCGTCACATGCTTCACAGTGACGTACCCTATAACTTTGGTGATCACGTTTTAATTGCTTATTGTTATTACTTCACGGGCATTTTCCAACTTTACTTGATCATTGAAGCATACTGAAATCGACCGGCTCTTCAGCCTATAAAGAATTAAATTAATTAAACATCGTGAGCTTTGGTAATACACCTGAAAAGGGAGATGCCGTCGTCAAGTAACGAGAAGTTGAAAGGTGGAGAAAAAGTCGGCAGATGTCTGGAAGAAGAACACAAGAAAAACTGGATATTTCCTACTCCAGATCATAGAAAAGAGAAGATTCAAGTCTCTTCCGATGTTGAAGACTTCCCGAGTATAGCTGCCGTGCCTTCAGAACGCTCGAAGATAAGTGATTCAGTTGTTTTGTTTCCTGTCAGTAAGACATTATTAATTGTAACAATTCATGAGATATTCATAAGGGGATCAAGGGAATATACGTAGCCTGTGGGTCACTGTTGTTGATGCTTGAGAGACGAAAGAGTAGAACGATGTCGCCACAAGATTTCCAGATGAACTGGGACCGAGCTACCACGAGAGCCAGGGTCTGGCGAGACAACAAAGCGTTGACCTGTAGAACAGGTACCGTGGTTTTGAGAGCTCCAAGGTATACTGTCATACTTGATGGGCATGGTTGTGGTATTCTTCTCAGTCGAGTTGAATCGCTTCAATGATTGCTTCATACTTTTGTTTACTATGATACATATTACACTGATCGACTGTCTTCTATATTCATGCCTGAGTCCTGTGAGACAAAGATATCTGCACACAACAGATATTTTTACTTGCTGTCGTGTCTTGTAAGAGAAGGTTATCTTGTGAAAGAAGATATCTTTCCTTATTTTGTTCTCTTATGAAATAATATACGTCTTCACTGTTAAGACCTGGGTTTTGATATTGTTGATTTACATCGAGTCATGTTTGTGGTATTTATTATGATAAATAATTGTTGATGATTTCATTGACCATGTTTATTGGGTTTATTCTTGATATTTTATTGTCATGTTTTATTATAGTACCATTAAAAGACATCCGCATATGCAACACGGTTCTCTTTTCTTCTTTTGGCAGCAGGGGCCTGTTCAAGAGAACCTGTGCTTAGCCTAACTCGTCTCTATTCCCTCCTTAGATCCCTTATCAATTTAGGTCACCGCCGAACTTACTAATAAACGTTTGTCTCCCTCTTCCTTCCCTTCGCGCCAAGTGATGTATAGGCGATACTCACACTTTGGTTCTGCCGTTTAGTTTCCGCTATAGAGGTTCCTCAACAATCTAGGTTACTGGAACCAATATGATCTGTTCTAGCGACAGCGATACTCTCTCTCGTCTTTCTCTTGTTCTCTCTGCATCAGTGGCTTACACACTGCATTTTAAATAGTGGGAGGGTGGGGTAATTGAATTGATATTGCATTCTTGAACATGAGTCGATATATTTGTCTTTGGAATAAAATTGTTCTTTGTTGATTTTGAAGTCTCTGCGTTTCATTTCCAAGCCTTCACTTACCTGTACTACCTTGGGTAACTACAACACAGCGAAAGTCCTAACAAACAATACTAGACAAACACGATTGGCCAAACTAAGTCTTCAACTTTGAGGGAGATTCTTCTTCTTTGGGAAAGGTTTATTTTTATAAGAGGGGTGGGTTGGGAGATCACAATACATAGCCTAGACTGGCTAGCTGTTTTCATTTGTGCTTTGTAAATAAGGTCGATCGGGGTAACTGGACCCCACAAAAATCCCGAGGGAACTGAGCCATGGGTAGTTTACCGCCAAATAGTTTGGATATTCCAACTTTTCTCGATTGGCAGTGTTGAGTTATGGTGATGGTGCTGCCATTATTCGGAGGAAAACCATCAGTCAACACTGCCGATCAAGAAAAGTTGGAATATCTAAACTAAACTGCTGGACAACGAAGTTGTCGGTATCGGAAAATTGGTTCGACTTTGAACACCAATAACTTTCGATTGCCGAATGCGATTTCCATTATATTTGTTGTGGTAATTAGCCTAATGTTTCCGTAACTTATCCTGTGAAAGTGAATGTTGAGAAACTTCATGTAAAATTTTTACAGGGTGTAATGTAACCCCCTTTTTCGATGTTATTGCTGTAGTGTATCCTGGTCATGACATCATTTTGTAGTGTAACAAGGTCTCGATGTTCGGCTGCGATCGTCGTTGTTTCTTCCCTTCCCCACGTCGTTTACATTTTTACCTACGTTGTGTTGAGTTCTTACTCGAGATGAGAATGTGTCGTGGGGGATGAGGTTTGATTCTTGAATGAAACGCGAATGAAATGCAAGCAAAATGAATGTTTATTGGAAATCAATGGCAAAGTTTTTGAATGAATTTGTTTCTTTTCTCAAAACACCTCACAACAAGAAATTGACAGTGATAAAATGACACAACAAAACACATAACAAGAAAAATCATTACAAATTATTTAGACAATGCAGGAATTTACAACAGTGAAATGAACACAAAATCAGATCAACAAAACAAAACAAGAAATCAGGAAACATGGCAAACTGTCAATTTTATTGCAAAGGAAAAGTGACGTATTCGCTGACAGGCACACCTGGGAAGAACACGTCAAAGAAACCCCTGCGTATAGCCTGGTTGATTGCTGAAAAGTCCCTTCCCAAATGATCTGAATAAAAATCGAGTGTGAATGGGTCATGATGAAGTGACAGAGAAGTCACTCCAGTTATGCATTGATCAAGTCAGCGTGAAGCGGTGCTTGAACCTCTTTGAAACGTTTGCCTCGTTCACAAGTTATTTACGTAACAACAAAAGGGAAACTCGCTCAGCAATAAATGTTACAATTTACAAACAAAAGAAGTTAAATTGAGAGATGAGTAAACAATTAAGAAACGATCGGTAAACAAGTAGATAAATCAGTAAACAATCAGATAATCAGATAAATAAATAAACAAGACACAAATGATAAGTAAACAAGTGGATAAATCAGCAAGCAATAAATGATAGATAAACAAGTGGATAAATAAACAAGAAACAAATGATAAGTAATGGTGTAGGTAAATAAACAAGAAACAAATAAGAGATAAACAGGTAGATAAATCAACAAGAAACAAATGCGGGATGAATAGGTAGATAAATAAACAAGAAACAGGTGATAGATGAATAAGTAGAGAAGTTGAAGTTGGTCATACTCTTTTGTAAGCAAATGGAAGAAAGAAGTATCCATAACGCATTCGCCCGAAATTCCCCAGAAGTTACCCATCAAAAACCCCACAGATACATACATACATACATACAAAACAGAAGAAGAATTAGTAAACAATAACCATGCAAGGGAATCGACTCGAGCCAACCTGTGGCCCACTCTTCGTCGTTTAAGTTGGAACGGAAACCCCAGCGTGAATCGAAGAGGTAAATTTGGAGTCAGATGTACTTTAGTGATATCCTGATGGGATGGACAAGGACCTCTCAAGAAGCCTATGTTCGATGAGGCCCCACGTGAGATCAACCCACTCAGGTGCTTGCCGGTGAGAGTGCCGACAAGGCCGCCCAAGGTCTTGCGGGTAAAAGCAAAAGAAGTGGAAACACTCCTGCAAAATTGACTGTGTCCACATTCGTTCCCGAAGGTAAACACTTATTTTCGTTAAATGCGAGATAAGTGACATTTACAGTTCAGCTTGTGAATGGACATTGTCGGTATTATCGAGAAACGATAGTTGCAACCACAATCATTGAGCACTCACACCACCTCCATTCTTCATTTGAGCTCCAACATTCAACGTACGCATTCTTGGTGAGTTGGTTCCGTGATACTACCGAATATGTTTATAAACAAATATGCCCGTCAAATAGGGCAGTAAGAAGAAACAAACCCGAAGTCTGAAGCAGCGGCGAAAGGGTGGGGAAACTAATGTAGCGATTCCCCAAAACAACACTCCACAAACGCTCCGTTACACAAGGCAAACCAATAGCCGACAGGATTTCTTTTAAATAACAGAGTATCTACAGAATGCTATCCTTTACAGAATTGCATCATAAGTAGGAACAACAAAGGATCACGTTAAAACTCACATAATTCCCCCCAAATAATAAAATGTTAGTAGACTCAACAAGGCAGATTCATACGAGCAGGTGGAACCCCCCCCAGGACACGGAGAAGCGTGCAAGCCTTCTTTCTTTCGTTTAGATTCAGGTATAGCCCGACAATGAACAATGAAATGTGAATGAATCATGAAAACTGATGTTCTCTACTTAGCGGCTGATTTTGGCGTAGTGGAGTTTTTCTTTGTCGTCTTACTGTTTGTGACGTAACTTGTGGAAAGAAACAATTAATAGTACAAGAAAGATAGATTTCAACCTCGGAATAAATATGGACGTCGTGAAAATTTGATATTCTGTTCAGAATTGAGTGTTCTACAACATATCCAAAATCGCCAAAAATCGCACCCGGGGGTTTTGAGTTATTGGAGGGGGGGTAAAAAATTGTAACTTGAAATGGAGGGGATGAAGCCCGTCAATCAATTGGAAGCAAATACGTTATGATTCGACGCATCATATTCCGCTGATACCATTTAGGCACAAAAAGTGTCGATTACTGTTGAAGGGGGGTCGTGGGGGGGCAAAGCTCTGCTAGGTGGTCCATTCTGTTTTTCTGGCCATGTAGAACCAATCACGACAAGTTTGGTATCTTTTCCGACTAAATCCAATCTCCTGAACTCAAATCCGATGTGTAAATTTGGATGAAAACAAGTTTGAACAAGTTAACTTGAAAAAACTTGTTTTTTCTTTGACAATTTTGAAGAGTTTTTTTTCACTGTTAGAGGTATTCATCTTCCAAAAATTTCCAGGGGTCAGAGGATTGAGGTGTATTCTTCACGAAAATCATCCATTTAATGTATAGTTTTGATTCTCGAGTTCAAAAAATCGATTTGAACCTGAGCCGGCTCGGGGTGTCGTCTACTACTGACCAAAACACTAGAGCATGCATCTTTCAATGAAAATAGCTAAAACTTTCGAAAAGATAACAACTAATCTTTGAAAATTTGATCATATGTGCAGAATTGAATTCTCTATAACATAAACAAAATCGCCATGAATCGCACTGCAGAATTTTGAGTTATTCGAGGAGAAAGATAACAGTTTCTCAAGATTTGTGCTCTATGAACTGTTACCTCTCCCCTCAAATAACTCAAAACCCTGCAGTGCAATTCATGACGGTTTTGTTTATGTTATAGAGAACTCAATTCTGCACAGATAATCAAATTTTCAAAGATAAGTTGTTATCTCTTCGAAAGTTTGAGCTATTTTCATTTCAAGGTGCATGCTGTAGTGTTCTGGTCAGTAGTAGACAACGCGCTGAGCCGGCTCAGGTTTAAATCGATTTTTTGAACTCGAGAAACAAAATTTTACATCGAGTGGATGATTTTCGTGAAGAATACACTTCAATCTGATGACCCCTGGAAATTTTTCGAAGATGAACACCTCTAACAGTGAAAAAGAGATTCGTCAAAATTGTCAAAGAAAAAACAAGTTTTTTCAAGTTGACTTGTTCAAACTTGTTTTCATTCAAATTTACAGATCGGATTCGAGTTCAGGAGATTGAATTTAGTCGGAAAAGATACCAAACTTGTTGTGATCGGTTCTACATGGCCAGAAAAACAAAATGGACCACCTAGCAGAGCTTCGCCACCCCACGACCCCCCTTCAACAGTAATTGACACTTTATGTGTCAAAATGGTATCAACGGGATATAATGCGTCGAATCATAACGTATTTGCTTCCAATGGATTGACGAGTTTTATCCCCTCCATTTTAAGTTGCAATTTTTCACCTCCCCTCCAATAACTCGAAACCCCCGGGTGCGATTTTTGGCGATTTTGGATATGTTGTAGAGCACTCAATTCTTAACAGAATATCAAATTTTCAGGACGTCCATATTTTTTCCGAGGTTTTGCAGATTTTTTTACTATTTTTCCTGTACTATAATGAAACCTCGAAGTACGCGCGGCAGCGCGGCCTTGAGGTCACGTCGTTAGTGCGCCAAGTGCACACGCACTAGATTACGGCTTTTTGACGCCAACATTAAGATCATTTGGGAGTAGATAAATTACACAAAATTCAAAGCTGTGCGAAGCAACTTGATTTCAAAGGGGAAAAACAGCGGGTTATGCAATCCCGTGGAGAACACAGAGAACAAAGAGTTTCGGGTTATGTACAATAATTTCGCGGACAAAATAGGTATCGGAATGCATGATTTGGTGAGTGAGTGAAAGCCAAAATTACGATACAATAATCAAAGCAAAACTGACCTTAAATTGTAAAAACGATACACTCTCGAATCTCGATGCACCGAAACGTTCACGTCCTCGTCACAACAGCTGACCCTCCTCTCTCTGTCTGCTCGCGACTGTCGCCCGGCCGGCTCGCCTAGCGCCATCTCCCTCTCCCATCGGCAAACGCTACGAACGTCAACGACAGTGCCTTCTTCAGGTACCAACGTACTAACAAGACAAAGGGGGAACACCACAAGGGTGATACGTAAAATGCTGCAAAATTGCACCGACTTCATCGTACCCCCATTTGTCAAAAAAAAATTATGTATTCTAATACAAAAATCATAGTGTGGTGTATTATCCCGAAACACTTTTGGAATTACCCAGATTGGAAGTCTAACATTGAAGATATACATTTTTATGTTGAATGTTACAGATTTGCCATGTTGGCACGCGAGATTAGGTCACATTTTTTGATGAATAGATGTTGACATTGAGCAAGATTGTTCGTTCAACAGTCCAAGCCAATTTTATTCCCGACACAACCCAAATATGCGATGTGGGGCCAAGAAGGGTTACGGGAAAATTAAGTTAGTTAACACAACAAACAAAATGGAAATCGCAATCGGCAATCGGGAGATATTGGCCTCCAAAGTCGAACCATTTTCCCGATACCGACAACTTCGTTTTCCAGCAGTTTATTTGGAGGTAAACTACCCATGGCCCAGTTGCTTCAGGATTCCAGTGACCCTGATCGACCTCGCCTATTTTCCTTTTGTAAATACTTTTTGTAAATTCCGGTATAATCTTGCATGATATTTCCGAAGGTAATTTATTTAAAAAAATCAGTCGAAAAGTAGTAGCCTTCTCCCGGCCCGCGAAACAGGAGTAAAACACATTTTGCGGTGGTGGCAGCGTTACGCTATCGAAGTAGTTTTAAGGCCTTCCAGGACAATCGGAGGACAACACCTTGCGAGTCATCAAAATTTTAACGAACTTGTAAGAACTGTTGCTTGCAGAATGGAATTTTTGCTTAGCGAGAAATGCAAACGAATGTTTCACGAAGGGTAATCTTTATCATCTTGATAGAACAACAAAAACGGAAGTTATATGGAAGTGCTTCAACCGCAGGTGTAATGCCCGATGCCATATACTCGTAGATGACTACGTCCAATTTTTGAAGAACCCCTCTGAGCACTCGCATCCCTCGATCCCTGGATAAGTTGATAAAATGCCGCATCAAAGCAGACATGGAGGATCACGCTCACCAAACGGAGGAGCCTTCAAGAGCGATTATCCAGACATCCGCTTCAACTGCCAGTCAGGCGGTGCAAGCAGCGTTGCCGAAACTGGAAACGATGAGTAGGAACATCCGAAGATACAGACAAAGTGTTACTTTAGACATTGAGAGCCATGGGATTTCTGAGTGTCTGAAAACGACACACACACACAGACTCGATGTTTTTAGGTAAAGACTCCGATTATCTTCTCTTCGCCGCTAACGAAGATTTGCAATTTCTGGCGGATTGTCAGGTGGGGCTTGCCGACGGAACTTTCAAGGTGGCACCCCCCCCGGTTTCCTGCAATTGTATACCATTCACGGATCCACACGGGGTCTAACTGTGCCCCGGGCATACATTCTGCTGGAGAAAAAACGCAAACTTTATATAAAACCGTTCTTTGGGATTGAGAAGAAACCGAGCGTAATTTAAAGCCTTCTATTATTGTTACCGATTTTGAGAAAGCAGCAATGCAGGCTTTCAAAGATGTATTTGAGTGCGAGATTCAAGGCCGTTTTTTCCATTTCGAGCAGTGTGTTTGGAGGAAATTGCAAAATTTGAGTTACGCTGGCAGGCTCAATACGGATCAAAACTTCAGCAGTCACATAAGATTGCTTTATGCTCTGAGTTTCGCGCCAGAAGACAGTAAGATTGAATATTTTGAAGAACTGACTGGGCAACCAAACTTCCCTGACAACACTAACAATTTCTTTAACTAAATATTTTGATTTAATGTAGAAGGGCTCCATGAACTTGAAGTGAATAGTTGTAGCCCAGGTGCCAAGGAGCAAAAATCAGCTCAATAAGGAAATAATTGTTTCCTGGCTGGAAACTAGCTTAAAACGATCTGTGTGGCTTAGGTTTTGACATACTAATTTCCCCTCTTTCGGAAATGTCGGCGTCATGTCGTCATCATCAACAAGAAGTGCACCAGCGTGGTTTTTGCCGAATATCTTAATTTTGGATCATCTGACAGCAAAAGATGTAAGAAGTCATTTTGAAGCCTATGAAATTCCTTACAGTTTGGTTCTTCAATGAATTTTCTGCGACCTATGGTTTTTGAGATAGAGCTTCTGGAAGCGAGAGTCATTGTCGTGAAAGCTCTATGGCCACTTGACTCGAAAAACTAAAATGTCGATGTGACAAAAAAAATATCAAAATGAGATTTCTCGAGAATCCTTCATGCTATAGTTGCGGTGATGGTCTTAAACTCTTTCTCTTGAACCGTTGATCACGAATATAGAAAAGTCAAAAACGTCACATTGTACATATACAGGGTGTACTGAGGGAATCAAGTCAGATCAGAGAAATGTTACATATTTCTTCGATTTAGCCTATATGCGACACTCTAAGCACCTAACACGAATCAAATATCAATATGAATTTGCTCTGTAAGCTCCACTCAATACACTAAATAAGTGGTGAGCTCACAGCTTCACTGTACAATGTTTTGAAGGCCCTCTGAAATCATCAAAATATTAAAAAATACAGTACCAAGGAATATATACAACAGTATATTATATACCAAGGAACCAAAGTGAATTTTCAATTTGGGGATATGGACCCAAAGGGCCCTCGAGCAACAAACTTCACCCAAGGGATCAAAAATTCACTATGGTTCCTTGGTATATAATATACTGTTACATACATTTCTTGCTACTGTAAATTTTGATGATTTCAGAGGGCCTTCAAAACATTTTACAGGAAGGCTGCGAGATGACCACTTCTTGAGTGTATCAAGTGAAGCTTACAGAGCAATGCATATTGATATTGGACTCGTGATAAGTGCTTAGAGTTTCGCATAGGGTAAATCGAAGAAATATGTAAAATTTCTCTGTTCTGATTTGATTCCCGTAGTACACCTGTATATGTACAATGTGACGTTTTTGACTTTTCAATATTCGTAATCTACAGTTCAAGAGAAAGAGTTTGAGACCATCACCGCAACTATACCATGAAGGATTCTCGAGTAATCTCAATTTGAATTTTTTTTGTCACATCGACATTTTAATTTTTCGAGTCTAGTGGCCATGGAGCTTTCACGACAATGACTCTCGCTTCCAGAAGCTCTATATTAAAGACCATAGGTCGCAGAAAATTGATTGAAAAACCAAACTGTAGGGAATTTTATAGGCTTCAAAATGACTCATTACATCTTTTGCTGTCAGATGACCCAAAATTAAGATATTCGGCAAAAACCACGCTGGTGCACGTCTTGTTGATGATGGCGACATGACGCCGACATTTCCGAAAGGGGGGAAACTAGTATGTCAAAACCCAAGCTACACAGATCGTTTCAAGCTAGTTTCCAGCCAGGAAGCAATTATTTCCTTATTGTTTTTTCTGGCGCCTGGGCTATTGTCTTAAAGCTTATTAGTGGCGGGGTTAACGGCCAAAAATGTAATGATCTGTGCATTTTGTGATCAAAGCATGAAATTTGGCATACGTGTTCAGAAGACCCTCCTTTGCAATTTCAGATGTGGCGCCACGCAAGATTTCGCACCAGAGGCACTGTATTGCGGGTAGCATACCTGCTAGGGGTAAATTCTGCAAAAATGGTTCCTGGCCGTTCTCTGGTACCGCACTCGGTATTTTTGAGTTCTGTTTAGCTAAAACTACATGTAGAAATGAGTGAGGAGTGCATTTTCTCAAGCAAAGTTCCAAATGCTGCCTTTATACGTTGTTTTAATACATTTTAAGGCCAACTTTGTTTTAGTACAAGAGACATGGTAAAAAAATTGACAAAACCTCGGCAAAGATATGAACGTCCTGAAAATTTGATATTTTGTTCAGAATTAAGTGCCCTACTACATATCTGAAAGTGCCAAAAATCGCACCCCGGGGCTTCGAGTTATTGGAGGGGGGGTGAAAAATTGCAACTCAAAATTAAAGGTATAGAACCCGATGGAACCCGTCAATCCAATGGATGCAAATACGTCGTAGTTCGACGCATCACATCCCGTTGATACAATTTTGGCACAAAAAGTGTCGATCATTGTTGTAGGGGGGTCGTGGGGGAGGGCGAAACTCGACTGGGTGGCTCTTTTTCTTCCTGGGCCATGAAGAATCGATCACGACAAGATTGGTATCTATTCCGACTATATTCAATGTCCCGAACTTGAATCCGATGTATAAATTTGGACAAAAACAAGTTCAAACAAGTTAACTTGAGAAAACCTGTTTTTTCTTTGACAATTTCCACAAAACTTTTTTTTACTGTTAGAGGCATTCAATTTTGAAAATATTTGAGAGGCCATTAGATTGAACTGTATTCTTCACGAAAATCATCCATTCGATCTGTAACTTTGTTGTTCGAGATAGAAAAAATCGATTTGAAGTTTAGTCGGCACAGCCCGTCGTCTACTACTGACCAGAACACTACACCATGCATCTTTAAATGAAAATAGCCCAAACTATCTGAAAAATTATAACTAATCTTTGAAAGTTCGAGGATCTGTGCAGAACTGAATTCCCTAAAACATAAACAAAATCGTCATAAATCGCAATGCAGGGTATTGAGTTATTACTTGAAAGTGCATGCTGTAGTGTTCTGGTCATTAGTAGACGCCGGGCAGTGCCGACTAAAGTTCAAATCGGTTTTTTCTAGGTCGGAAAACAAAATTACAGATCGAATGGATAATTTTCGTTAAGGATACAGTTCAATCTAATGGCCTCTGAAATATTTCCATAGATGGAATACCCCTAACAGTAAAAAAAAGTTTCGTGAAAATTGTCAAAGAAAAAACAGGTTTTCTCAAGTTAACTTGTTCGAACTTGTTTTTATCCAAATTTACACATCGGATTCAAGTTCAGGACATTGAATTTAGTCGGAAAAGATACCAATCTTGTCGGAATCGATTCTTCATGGCCCAGGAAGAAAAAGAGCCACCCAGCCGAGTTTCGCCCTTCCCCACAACCCCCCTTCAACAATGATCGACACTTTTTGTGCTAAAATTGTATCAACTGGTTGTGATGCATCGAACTACGACGTATTTGCATCCATTGGATTGACGGGTTCCATCGGGTTCTATACCTTCATTTTGAGTTGCAATTTTTTACCCCCCCTCCAATAACTCAAAGCCTCGGGGTGCGATTTTTGGCAATTTTAGATATGTAGTAGGGTACATAATTCTGAACAGAGTATCAAATTTTCAGGACGTTCATATCTTTGCCGAGGTATTGGCAATTTTTTTTACCAAGTTTCCTGTACTAAAACAAAGTTGGCCTTAAAATGTATTGAAACAACGTATAAAGGCAGCATTTTGAACTTTGCTTGTGAAAATGTACTCCTCACTCATTTCTACATGTAGTTTTGACTAAACAGAACTAAAAAATACCGACTGCGGTACCAGAGACCGGCCAGGAACCATTTTTGCAGAATTTACCCCTAGCAGGTATATTAACCGCAATACAGCGTCTCTGGCGCAACATCTCGCGTGGCGCCACATCTGGAATTGCGAAGGAGGGTCTTCTGAACAAGTATGCCAAATTTCATGCTTTGATCACAAAATGCACAGACCATTCCGCTAACCCCCCCACTATATAAGCTTAAAGTCTTTCCACAAGGTTTTATTATATTTTATTTTTCTTGAATGCTGCCGACCGGTTTCGCCAACCTTGTTGGCATCAACGGGGCTTGTACAAGGTAAATAGGTATAAAAATTGAGAAAATCTGGATGTCAAAATTGACACGTTGCTGATTTTGACATCCAGATTTTTACAATTTTTATACCTACCTTGTACAAGCCCTGTTGATGCCAACAAGATTGGCGAAACCGGTCGGCAGCATTCAAGAAAAATAAAATATAAAAAAAACCTTGTGGAAAGACTTCAAGCTCAAATCAAATTTATAAATATTTTGAGAAAACTTTCATCGGAAAAACAAACTGAAGAAGCAGAAATCTTCCACTTTTTCCAATTACGTCTGGGACACATACGAATCCACGATCAAAAAATTTAGCTCAATTTCTCATTTTAATCCAGGAGGGAGGAGGGGGGGGGGGGGTAGGAAGTAGAGGACTCAAATCTCCTCTTCGTTATTCTTATTCGTCTTCGTTATTCCAAACGATCTTTGTGAATTGCGAATAAATGAATTGTGAATGAGCGAGGCAGGTTCGATCCTGGTAAGCAGAATCCCATTTAGTTGCAGCGGTACGCTAGCAAAATGACCCTGATTCTGCATTTTGTGATACTGCAATGAAATTTGGCATATGCAAACTACATAGAATTTCAAGTGATTTGACCCGCAGCACTCAGAAATTTGTCCATGAGGGGGCGACTGGGGGCCCCTCCAAATTTCAAGATGTCAGAGTTTTTACCATGCATCATTCAGTACCGCCCTATCAACCGTACAGGACCTAAACAACTTTGTTCTTGACCATCATAACATTTTTCCTCATGTCAATTCCATTCTTCTTACAGAAAAAAATTATTTCTTTGTCTGGTCAACAAGTCGAGAAATATATATTTTTTTGAACCACAAATAGATAGTTGAGTCGTTTTTGTGTGATCATCGATAAATCCGCATCCCCTTGATTTATTTATGAAAACTAAAGTTTTGCTGTTTTATTCTTCAACGAAGGGGTGACCTCAACTTACCATTATTTTTAACATTACCTATTTCAATGTTTTATCCCTAAAAATATGATTATTATTGTACTAATATATAGCTTGAAGTTTTCTTCAACGGTGTGGATGATGAAACGGCCTCAGATTCCACCTGGAAGCCGTGCAGATTAATTTTTCTGCAAGGCTGTCAAATTTGGCATTTTTGATTTTCTACCGGGAGTGGCCAAAATGTCAATACACACCACTCAGCCCAAGAGCACCGGTTGCGGTACTTTCGCACCAACTCTCATTTCAGTATCACAGAATGCAAAATTGTTAGGCGTGAATATCGTTTTCCGCTAGAGCAAACCGGTGCTCTTGGGCGGAGTGGTGTGTATTGACCACTATAAAATATAATAAAATATTTTAATATAAAAATTATAAATTCCTTATAATTAATTATAAGGAAACTTATAATAAACTTATTAAAAACTTATTATAACTTATAAAATTCCTATTTTGTTGTTGTTATCGCTGCTGCTCATTTTATCTATATTCTGTGTTTGTTATTGTTATTTATACATTATTTAATATTATTTATTTATCTTCACAAGATAAACTGGCTACCTGCCTGACCTGACTTGTCCCCATACATGCATATATGTCCAAAATGGGATCAATAAATATATTATTATCATTATTATTATTGACATTTTGGCCGCTCCCGCTAGAAAATCAAAAATGCCAAATTTGACGACCTTGAAGAAAAATTATTATGTACGGCTTCCAGGTGGAATCTGAGGCAGTTTCATCATCCACATCGTTAAAGAGAACTTCAGGCTGTATATTAGTATAACAATAATCATACTTACCGGGGTAAAACATTGGAAAAGGTAATGTTGAAAATAATGGTAAGTTGAAGTCACTCCTTTGTTGAAAAATAGCACTGCAAAAGTTTTCTTTCCATAAATGAATTTAGGGGATGCGGATTCATCGATGATCGCACAAAAACTACTGAACAATCTATTGATGGTCCAAAAAAAAATTATTTTTCAATTTGTTGACCAGGCAAAGAAATTATTTTTATTCTATAAAAAGAATGGAACTGACATGACGAAAAATGTTATGATGGTCAAGAACAAAGTTGTTTAGGTCCTGTACGATAGATAAGGCGGTACTGAATGGCGCATGAGAAAAATTCAGACATCTTGAAATTTTGAGGGGTCCCCGGTCGCCCCCTTATGGACAAATTTTTGAGTGCTGCGGGTCAAATCACTTGAAATTTTATGTAGTTTGCATATGCCAAATTTCATTGCAGTATCACAAAATGCAGAATCAAAAAGCGTACTGCTGCAACTAATTACGAAACAGTATTTTTAATTTAAATTCCTTTTAAAATATAGCAAATGATCTCTCCCATGAAAAGCTGGTGGATTTTGCCAAGTTCGGACCTGCGCCCCGCTCGACACAGGTCCGTGCCTGTTACAGTGGATGCAGTCTGGACCTTTTCCTATCATTTCCCATTTCCTCGACCAGGCTAAAACTGTCGCTTATAAATGACACACACAATTCCTTTTTTATTTTGGAGTATTATAGCGGCCAATGCCAAAGGCTCCGGCTACCGGCCGAGAAAGGTCCGTTTTGGTCATCAGCAGGTTCAAGCGACTTTTAAAAATCACATCGGTTCCTTGTTGAAATGATATGAGAATGCCGTCGTAAGCTCTCCATCTGTGAGTCGCTTTTAAACCCTGTAAGTGAAGGGTTTGAGTGAAAGAGTGAAGTGAAAAGAGAAAAGTGAAAAGAGAAGGGGAGGCTCAAATAACTGACTGTGCTACGAAGCTACGAGACTCAAGCAATACTCTCAGCAGTACCTAAAGTTCAAGGCCTGGTTCAAATTTAAACCCAGTATACCCTCGAGTATACCACAACAAGTGCCGCATCGGAAAGGTTGCGTCATTATGCGATATCTCTGGATTTTATTTAATTTTCAACAAAACGACTTGAGATTTTGAGTACAATCCTGTCTCTATTTGGCTATCGATTCGTATCTGTCACGTTTGACGTTTCGACAGTTATGAAGACGCGCCATCATGGATTCTTGCAATTTACAACCGATCCGTTTGGAATTTTGAGCCTATATCTACTTGGGATAGACAATCGAAATGCATCCGTGAAATTTTGATTTTTGACGTTTCAAGAGCCCGCCATATTGAACCCTTGCCTTTTTCACCTGATACGATTGGAATTTTGAGCCCATGATACATGGAATAGACAATCGACATTCTAATTTATTTCCATTCTGAAATTCGACACGTCAAATCTCAAAATATTTCTTTTGTAAAAATGGGTTTTTGAAATGTAAAAGATCTTATGGTGGCCTTTCGGTACATCATTCTGCTATCACCCTGTATAGTGTCTATGTACAGGTTGTTCACGTATAAATTAAAAACCCCCTTGAAGATAATTTTAAAAATGAAAAACTATTCTCATGAATTTTGTTCCCTAGGCTTCGAATTTGTTCACAAATTTTTTTTGTTGTATGTCGCTTACAAGGTGCAACCTCGAAAAATTTTCTCAAATTAGACAACCTGTTTTTAATATGGGAATCGATTCCACTTTTCATACTGATTAAAAATGAATATGTCACACTCATTGATGAAATTTTAAAAAAATGGAAAAATGATTTTTGTTCCAAAAATAACTTTTTTCATCATTTTGGTGAAATGAATTTGATTATAATTTGACTCTTTCACCTAGCTCAACTCCACAAACTCGAAAAAAAAATGAATATTTTTAGCAATTTTTTTTCAACTTTCAACACATGTTCTTACATGTGTGTTCTAATGAAATGCAATATATGTATATATGAAATCATGATTGAAAATGGAATCCATTTCCTTATTAAAATACAGAGTGTCCAATTTAGGGAAATTTTTTGATGTTGTATTATATGTATACCACAGAAAATTTCTCGTGTTTGTTTTTTATTTATCCTCAAGGGGAAGTTTCCAAAGGATAAGTTATACGTGAATAGTGAACACCCTGTATATAGCCCAGGCTTTTTAGCATTTAACATGAAACAAATTAATCCATGTGCAATCTTCACGGTATCGTACCCATTTAACCTTACTGAACAACATACTAAAAGTCCCCAACTTTCCTCCGTGTGCGTCATAATTTTTGAGGGGGGGGGGTCAAAATTTTCATTAAAAAAATTCTAGGACAAAAGTAATCTAGCCAGTGGCTTCAAATTTATTATATTTGGATACATTGGGTTATGAGTGAAACTTATTGACAAACTAGATGTCTTGGTCCCCGTGAGGGGAGCTCGGGAGGGGGGCAATTGGTGACCTATGCAAGAAATTTGGTTTTCATTATTATTGAGACAATACTGGCATGTTGGGTATCCAAAAAAAATATTTTATTGAAAAAAATGTCGAAGTCCTGAATGTCACTCAAAAATATCTCCGCGCAGTTGAGAAAAAATGTATTGTAGCTGTAATATGGCTTTGATTTCATCTTTCAAGGTTTCTTCTTCTAGCCAAAACAATTCTCTAGCTTCTGAAAAAAGAACACTCTACATTAAAATAATAATAATATAACAACAGCAACTTTCCAGCGGGTATAGCCGCATTTTTCACTTTCAAGCTGGCTTACACCGAACATCAAACCAACTCGATTTTATAGTATTCAAGAAATGATAATTATGTCGAATGCCTGATGCAAATGCGTGAAATAGTTGCAGTTATCGATCCTATTCGAAATTTCGAACATTGATGTATTCAACGTGAAAGTATCGTAAATTAAAAATCCACAATTTTCAAGAGCAAATTATCATTTTTTTCAATCAAAAATGCTCACAATCTTTTCAAATCAGAGCTTCAACATTGTATTTACATATTAATGATGTATTGGAAGTCTAGCACAGCACAGGAAGACTTTTATAGCTATTCTCTGCCAAAAATATCAAATTATTATTATTATAATTTCAAGTTCACTAGTAGTCAAAAAAAAATCGCATCTAGCTTACCATCCGTACTCTAAGTTTATTTTGTCCAGTATTAGTTTCGTTAAAAACTTGTCTACTGATTTCCAAACAATAAATCGATAGCTACTCCGAATACCTACCGATAGTAGATAGTACCTATACCCATCTAAAATAATAGCAAAGTTATCTAGCACCTAAAGGGACTAAATACATAAGTTTATAAAAATAACAGATCGTCCTCAGGGTCATACTCAACAAGGTGGGGTAGATTCTCACATGTTGTGCCCCACAGAACTTACATCTGCGAACAAGACAAGGAAGATCGCCTGCATCTACACTTTAGACCGCAGTTCTTCTTGCAGTTGCAAGACACTATCTTCAAAATAGTCTCCGGAGCTGGAGAAAGATGCGTCTTGACGGGGACCAACTACACGTGGGTGCTCTCGCGTAGCCCACCGTGTTGTTTGATTACACCTAGAGTACCTTAGCTATTATTATCTAGCGAAAACCCGAGGTTAATCCGAGATCTAGGAGCCGCGATATTGCGTGGAATGACAGACACACAGACGGACGGACGGGCGAATAATGAAATAAAATATCTTTGTTGTTTGTACATCTAGAGTAGGTACCTAAGCTATCATCTAGCAAAAACCCAAGCGCAATCCGAAATTTAGTAGCTGAGATATTGCCGGACACTGCAGACGGCAATAACAAGAAATAACTATAAGGCTACAAGTAGTAGCGCTAAAACCATAGAGGAAAATTGCGAAACTGTACCTAGTACCATTGTTTAATTATTTAATTAATTAATTAATTAATTATTAATAAACAATGCTAGTACCTACTCATACGAGTACTACCAGACCAGATTCAGTCAGTACGATTGTGTGCATATTGAACGTAGGATCAATTATTATAGATCAAAGTCTAGGTTAATAATGTTGAAGTGATTTTCCCCATATAATGCGTTTGACGTAACTTCATAGAATCCTTATTGGAATTGCTGGACAATTCACAATGGAGCTAAAAGAAACGTCATTTTGAAGCTGAAACTGTAGGGAATCTACTGCATATAATAATACCAACTGATATTCAGTGGTCGATGCAAAAGTAAGATGTTAACTGAAGCATAAGAAAAAAAACACAAAAAAAGTGTCATTATGAAGAAATTTAGTCTGTTAGTATCAAATTTTGGACAAAATTCATCCCATATCATTCACTTTGATTCATTATCTTTTATTCAAGACCAAGATAAGAGAAATCGATTGGGTCGATTGGGTGGTTGAGAACTAGGAGCATTTTTGAGCGGAAAGTGCATTATGAGGTGTCTTCATCTTTGCCTGTCAAAAAAACAATGACGCACACGGGGGAAAGTTGGGGACTTTTTGTATGTTATACAGCAAAGTCTAGTGAACCCAAAACTGGAGAGATTGACCGTGTTTTAATTTGTTTCATGTTTTGCCGTTTTTTCGACTAAAAAGCCTGGGCTAATATGTATACGCGTCTGAAAACGTATTGGTAAAAATATCTCACGGACAAACACGACTGTTTGGATTAAAATATTAAAAAACAGAAATTAACAAAAGAACGAGCGAATCATAAGGGCGGACACCGCACACAGGTCAAATAAACCCAATTATTATTTTCCGCAACACACTGGAATCGGGGGAGTTTCTTTCTGATATTATGTAAATAACAGAAAAAAAGTTCCATTTTTTGCGCGCGGACATCAAAGGAAACCCACGAGAAAGCGTGTGCCCCGAGGCCGTTTGCGGCCATCCTCGGGGGCTGCGGACATGAAAAATTGGAGTTTCCAGCGCGCAAACAAACACTGCGTATTATTTTCAAACGAGAGGTGATGCAGTCGCGCACAGGACCTTAATTGAAATTCCGGCCTGTCGCTGCTCGAAAATACGGTACTTGAATAATTGGATTTTCATCATGCTCTCTCTCTGATAAAAACGTTCGAATCAAAGTTGGCCAGCGCGTGAATTCGATCCCTGTAAACTTTGGCCATCACTATCTCGGGATAAGGAAAGGCAAACAGAATCGGGGCCGTGAGTTTTTCTTTCTATCGTGTTCGGACCGTCACGTGGAATCGAATCCAAAATCGCCAGTGTTTCGGCTGGAAGTTGGTCTTTTTACATTTGCTGGAAACTACGATTCGAGGATGAGCCAGGAACAAGCACAACTGGCAAACGAGCCGAGCATTCAAAGCGTTTCTGATCATTCATGAGTAGACCTTGCCAATTTCACCTGTCAGGGTACGACAGTGGCGGCCCGACATTTCCGATTCAGTTGACAGGTTAAAACAAAACCCCACTGATAAATTCTCCCACTGATCCAAAAATGTAAATCTTACAGTACTTCGTTGTTATCGTCATCATTGTTATCGTTACAGCAAAGCCCCAACAAAAAAAAAGCCTGCTGATAACCTAGCTGAGTAGATGTAGATAGTTCCTTCAAGCACATTTTGAGGAGGGTCTCAACTGCGCATATGCGGAATAAAGGGGAGAGGACGATATGGTAATATTTCACATTATGATTATTGAATCTTATTGCTGATTGATGATGTATAAATCTTATGATAAATGAAATGAAAAAAATGAAATGGAATGATGTGAAATATCGAGAAATCAATGATTTTGTAATGATTGGTTAATATTATCCTAAACCAACCCCTGATGGAACCAAATGACCTCAGGTTGAAATTTGTGAGAACCAGGCGTCGGATTTTGGCAGGGTATTTTTTTTCAATTTTCGCAAACGAACTGCATCCAAAGTTGACGATGGAAAATTTACAAAATTTCTGCCGAATTTAAAGGGGTTTTCCAAAATTCATAAATAATTCCAATTTTTTCCAGGAAATTGACATTTTAAATAATTCGTTCCAGCTTCTTGTTACGTTTTTGCGTTTTTTTTTCGGCTTTTCGGGCAGAATTTAGAGAAATTTAGTGTAAATGCCGACCGGAGAGTATCGGGGGCCGCGTGTCGTCCGGTGTGAAAGTTTAATATGGCGGCCCCTTGAAACGTCAAAAATAAAAATTTGACAGATGCATTTTGATCGTCAATCTCAAGTGGCTATGGGTCAAAATATCAATCAGATCGGTTGAAAAATGCTAAAGTTCAATATAGCGACCCCTAGAAACGTCAAAAATCGAAATTTGACAGATGCATCTCGACTGCCTAACCAAAGCAAGTATAGGTTCTAAATTCCAATTGGATAGGTTAAAAAATGCGGGAGTTCAATATAGTTCAGATTCAACAGAAATTTTGTAAATTTCCCATCGTCAACTTGGAATGCTGTTCGTTTGCGATTTTTTTTTTAAATACCCCGCCAAAATCCGACGTCTGGTTCTCACAAATTTCAACCTGAGGTCGTTTGGTTCCCTCACGGGTTGGTTTAGGGTGATATAAACCAATCATTACAAAATCATTGATTTCTCGATATTTTACATCATTTCATTTCATTTATCATAAGATTCAATCATTACAAAATCATTGATTTCTCGATATTTAACATCATTTCATTTCATTCATCATAAGATTTATATATCATTCATCAGCAATAAGATTCAATCATCATAATGTGAAATATTACCGTATCTTCCTCTCCCCTTTATTCCGCATATGCGCAGTTGGGACCCTCCTCAAAATGTGATTGAAGGAACATCTATATCTACTCAGCTGTTGATGCAGGGCAAAAAAAAGTTCTTTATCGATGATCAGCCTTCAGACCTTAGCAAATACAACTTTTTTTTATGTGACATGGACCCAGAACAAACTTGAATCATTGCATTTAGAAGAGAAAAACGATTAAAAACTTGTTAAAGTCACTGTCATGTTGATAATTTGACAGATGTTTGAATATGCGCATGAAGGAAATTATTGGTAGCCATTGCCGAACCCTAATGACACAAGTTAAATTCAAAAAATCTATTTAGTCCAATTAATATTACGACGCGTTCAGAGTTCTTCTAGCGTCCGAACATTTGCGAAGTCCGTTGTGGAGTGCCAGCCAGCAAATGCATTATCTCGCTCTAGTTTTCAATAATCACCGCCATTCAAGACAAAAAAAGCTGCCACCACAACGGACGTCGTTCTTTAAAACTTAACAATTGAAGGGCGGAAATGCACTTACTCCCCAGTTCACACAGCAGCAACTTCCTCGAGTTTCGGACTAAACCGACGGTCTCTTTTCCTTTATTTATACGCCGTGGTCGCGTTCCTGTTGTGGTTGTATAGTAGTAGCGGTAATGCCGATTGAGTTCCTCAAGTCAAGCAGCACAGTCGGTTTCTGTTTGTTTAAACTCCGAGGCATCAGAAGCCTTTTAATTAGTGAAGTATATAACGCTTCATGTTCCCTCCGGCCTTCCAAAGGAATCGCGAGCGTGCAGCACACTGAATACAAAAACTTGACTGCAGGAACAAGACGTAAGTAATAGTCAGTCGAGCAGGAGCGAACCGACTCGGGGGACAAAAAGGCGAAGTCTTACAGGACCAATTGCATGTAACGGTTACCAGTACTAGAGCAGCAACCAGTTATACATAATTGATTGATTTTTAGGATTTCTCAGCAAATTTAAAGAAAAATCAATATTCGGATCTGTAGCATTACTCTACATGTCCTTTGAAAAACTTCGCTATGTTAATAATGGTGCTACAGATCCGAATATAATTTTTGGAGTAAAACTTCTTATCGTTCGCACAACTAACAGAACCACAGGTGGAAGTGAATCTATTTCATGAGATGTAAACTGTGACTGACCCAGGAGAATTGATGTCTATTAGCTTATTGGTCATGGACATTGACCGAGTCCTAGGAGGATATAATACAAGTTATGTTCAAGGGGCAGTGCGTGGATCGCATCACTTCTTAATTCGCAGTCTTTTTCTGGATCAAAGTTCTTTCAGATAGGCGCCTCCGTTGATTTTGTTTTTACATCTGAAATGCGTGTTCTTATTCGCCGTACCAGTGGAACCTTTTTTCTTGTTTCTTGTTTCTTTTTCGTACAGTGACCGGTCTATTTTGAAAAAGTTGGGAATGAATTTTCGGTAGAAGTTTGCTAACCCTATAAAAAAATTGCACCGCTTCAGCTCTCAGGCTCCGAGTACAAGATGTTTTCTCAGCTCATAAGCAAATGTGAGTGGATCAAATTAAAAAATTGGGTATTTCACAATCGTACCAAATATTTTGAAGTCAACTGTACATATGCATGACCTCTATAAGGACATAACGTAGACCAATCGTCATTTTTAACGAAAATAACCACTGAAATAAACCACTCTAGCACAAAAGCACAAATGTATGTCGTACAGGCAAAATCGCTTTTGTCGGAATGCGTTAGGGAGCAAAAGCAGAATATAACGAAGTAACATGTAAAGTGCGTTTGTATTTTTCTTCCCGTGGGAGGACTGTATCATGGTTTCAAAAACATCAAACAGGTGAACTTGAGTCCTTAATCCTGGATTAAAACGTCAAATAATCACATGACTGAAAAAATTGAAGGTAGAAACGCTCAGAACTGATTCGTTTTGTATTTTTGTCATTTACTGATTTGATGAGTTCAGAGAATTTCAAGGATTAAAGGACGAGGGTTATATAAAAAAAAACGTGCTTTTGAACGTGATTAGGACCGAAACGACGTGCGTTTATGAGCAAGTTTTTTTCAGTCACCCTCGTCTTTTAATCCATGAAATTCGCCAAAATTATTAACTCAGAACTAAGTCATGCGAAACTTCCCGCGTAATACTTTATCGATTGAAGTTAATTGAAACGCAACTCTGGCCTGATTGTGATAAGTGTCGAAAAAACAAGTTTCAATCCATTCTGATGCTTCGATTCATTTTTTCATTCGCAGACTTGCAACGTCCGCATCAATTGAAACAAGCGACTTGCAGTGTGGTATACTTTCAACTTTGCCCTCAGCTGGTTGAGTTAATTGCTAAGGATTAACTAGTCGGTGGTCAAATTGCTTCAAAATTAACATTTCGACAAGTTGACACACGACCAAACGCCAGGACGTCGTTAAGCACTTATAGCCACAGGCTTGCATCCTCGCATTGCATGTCCAACACTGCTATGTCACTTCTGCCATCAACTTCATTTTAAAAAGCAATAAAAACTCCGCACGTCCCCTTTCTGATGCGTGTGTTGCTCCAACCAACTCTTTGCCGCTACAATAATAAAACATTTCCCATATCTACTTATAACGCGATGACAGTTCCATATAAATTACGTTGAAGTTCTCTCTGAACGTCATATCCAATTCCAAAGTTTTCTTTTTTGCACCATACCCTCTGTTGTAGAGCACTGGCTGCCGTGCCGTTCCATATACCCAGCCAGAGAGCGCATTACCTACCTGCTGGATACCGTTTTTATTCCATTTTTCTCCACTTTTCTCTCTTTCGCTCTCGATACTATTTCCCCTTGATAGTATTTTCCCTTGATATCATGTTGTACTGGCTTCAAGCTACGGCTGTATGGTTTATCGGATAATGCGAGGAATAATGTTTATTTTACGGCTCTGTTTAGATACTGAAAACCAAAATGGAAACAAGAAGTTTCAGAAAGAAGACAACTTTCATCTCCATGGTCGTTAGCGAAATAATCTTGGAGAATAGGAGTCGGAAATGAAAGTTCCGAACAAACAAAGTTGGGTTTTTATTTGCAGGTTTCCAAAGCTTTTGAAGAAGTTTTTGCATACTTTAATTAATTACGTGTTGTTTTAGTAACATGCAGAGCAAATGTACTTCTTCAGCGGAATAAACTATTACTTCCAACTTTGATGATAAAAACCTTTCATGCGTGCAGTTGTTTACACAGCATCTAGTTGAATTTACGTTTTCCTGACTTGTCTATAACGGTGCTCCAGGCAAACACTATAAATAAATAATAAACGTAACATTTCTCATAGGCAAACCAAAAACTATGAGGAAAAGTCGAGTACTCATAAAATCAAGTAGGTAATGTGGGCTTTCGCCTAATTTTACCATATTAAAATGTAATAGTATAAGCGCTGCGCCGTCTATGGAATACTCGTAGTTTTAAAACTTCTTCTTTTGTACGTGTTCGAACTATCGAATATAGGCACAGATTTGTGCACACGTGTGCTGGGCCTGAGAGTCCGAGCGGTGTGAAGAGCAAAGGGAAATTTTTATGCCTTTTGCCTGGTTTCGAAGGAAACGCGCGAAGTACGATGGGGCAGACTCGGCCAGATTCTTGAAGGGCCAACACATGTGTTTGTTTCCTTTGTACGTTTTTTGTAAGTAGATAGTTACATTGATGTTTACTGTTTTTTTAATTTCCACTATTTGTTTATTACTTGTGAATTTTACCTGTACGTCATTACCAGCGCTATTTTACTGTTCCATTTTTATGTGCAATTATTATGAGTCCATTTTTAAAATGTAATGTCATTAAATAATGTCCCTGTGCTTTACACAATGATTTTATTTGTCATGTCATGTACTTGATGTGTCGTAATTTTCATGTCAAGGTTTCTGCTCTCCTTGTATTGTGACCCCCGACTCTCAATGTTTTGTCATTTTATGAATTATACTCACTGAGATTTTGCTGTGCTGCTTGTGTATGTAAGGGCCGTTGGTGCGTTTATTAATATCTTCCTGAATACCGTGAAGTCGTATTTCGTGACAACACCCGCCTCCGCTCAACCTAAATTGACTGTTTTCAATGTTCTGCTCTTGCACATGTGTCATTGGGTTTTTAACGTCCAAGCAGGTTGTACGGTACCTTTTTTTGGGGTGTCACATTATATTAATTTTGCTTTGTTTTGAGATGATTTGATGCTACCTGTCAGAAAAGGCACCGAAACTGCCATAGCGGATATATTTGATTGGTTGCAACTTGGTCGCTTGCGACTCGCGTAACGAGGCACATGTCAGCTTGGGTTAGGTTCTCTTATAGATTCCTCGGACACGGAATCTACCCAACACCACCATTTTGTATTTTTTGGTAGTTGTATCAAAGTGTTTTGTTCAGTATGCCCTGTCTACTAATGTGTCTTCGTTTTTTGAATTTTGAGTGTCTGTGTGAGTTTACTAATTTTGCTTGATTTTGCTTGCCATCAATACCGAAAATATCAGTGAGCTGATGTCATCTTGTCACATATTTGAGAGTCCTCTACTTCGGGCAATATTCAAGGGTTTCTTACCTGGTTCTTCCACTTGACGCTTTTTCCGATTCCGTCACTCTCCTTTTGTTTGACTTGACAGTTTGACATATTTTGTTTTGTTGTTTCCAATTTATTATGGTATTGATTTTTATGTTTTGTTGTGACATTGTTTCTGTTCATTTTATCCATTTTGCCGACATTTTGTCCATTCTGTCAGTCACATGTCAGGTGTTTTGAGAATAGAACCATAAAAGACTAATTTTGCACTTATTTTGAAGAAATGGAGCTTCCTGTGCAATAAGTGTCTTCCATTGAACTCCACCTCCTTCCCCCTTGGGTCGTTTCACAAACCGGCCAAGTAATTTGTAATCCCAGGGGGAGGGAAGACATATCATCACAGTACCTAAAGCTCATACATTATTACCTGGCATCACAAGATTTAACAAGGTAATCTATAAGCTTATCCAGGTTATTACGTTGAAACCGTGCGACTCGGCGCAATAAATTCAAGATCACTCTTTGAGATCTTCATTTCTTGAAAGATATTTTCATTTCAGACAGGTTGATGAGCGACCCCGGCGCCACCACCGGTGCCCAATGGAAACCGCGGACGGCCATAGACTATCAGCTTTAGCAGTCTGCCGTCAGACCTCCGGGATAAACGTAAATTTGCGGTGCTCATCGATAAAGCTCCTCTCAATACCTGCACGTGCTTCTCCCAGCCCCCACCAACCACCACCGGCTATCGTTTTTCTTTTTTTGCTTTTCTTTTCAGTTTCCAGCACCGCGACTTCATTATTATCCCGGCGGGCGATACCGCAGCCTGCGGAAGCACACTCTCGTTTGCCGAAAACCACCGAGAAATTAAACTCGAAACTGTGAAAATTTATGTAGTCGTTACCCCCATACGCTATGCGTTAATGCGTCTGTAATTATCGCCCTGGTGTGAATGGTTTGTTTTTCTCTCCCTCGAATTATTGCCTCGGATCCCGAAAAACATGTTGGTTTCACGACTCCTTTTTTTCGTAGGTAGAATTGCAGTGAATTTTCGGCTGGTGATAATGATTATAAAATTTGGAACAAGCGGGCAGTATGAAAGCTGTCCTCCGAGAGAGAGAAATGACGTTAATTCGAAACTCAGCGTTAGCTGGTGGCCTGTGGGTTATACAAATTAAGTTGTCACACAACCGAAACATGCTCAAGTTTAAATAAAAACGGCATCGATCACTGCGCTTTTTTATCAAAGTGATTGATCGGCGTAAACAAGGGACACTTTTCAAGTACATAGAAGCGCAATAAGTCCATGGAAGAGCTCGTCCAGATATCACGCCGGAAAAATTGCACGGTTGAACCCAACTTTCCCAGCCGGAATGATGTTTTCTTGAAAAACGTGAGAAGCGTATCCTTGTTCCATCAATCGCACCCGCTCACCGTAACTAGACTGTTTTCACTGTTTTGTTTTTTGCACATGTGTCATGGTCCGTCTGTGTCCATGCAGGTTGTACGATTCTTTCTGTTGAGAACTCATGTTCACTTATTTTAATTTGTTTGCTATGAGACGATTTGATATTACCTGTCGGATATAATAGCGGATATGTTTGATTGGGTGCCAACTCTGCCGCTTGCGACACGCGTAGAGAGGAACATGTCAGCTTTGTGGGTTAGGTTATCTTGCAGGCTTTAATTAAAAAAAAAGTGAAACAGTTGTGGGAGTCCATCTGACCGATCTGTGGACACCCTCTTGGCCTGGAGAACATTTATAACGCAGATGAAACCGCCACTACCACAGTACACAAACCTCCTAAAGTGATAGCAACGAAGGGTCAAAAACAAGTTGGTCAAGTTACATCAGCAGAACGTGGCCAGCTCCTGACAATGTGTAACTTTTCAAGTGCAACTGGTAGGTTATACCATATCGCCTGTTTCAACGACTTACAATGACATGATTTGAGAAAGGCTTCTCAAATTATCATTGAATTAGCATGATGATGCTGTAAATTTGTTCCAATATTTTTCTTAAGTCTAATTCTATCCGAAGGGACGTCTAGAACAAAGATTTTCATAGGTTCGTGGATACCTACTCCTAATCGGGAAAGTATTGTGGTGCCACAACTGATTCATTTGATGCGAGCAGGTACAACCAGGTACACATCTAGGTACAAATGTACGAGTTTCATTAGTGCAAATTTTACGGAATTCTTATACGAAAGCGCCAGCGCGCAATTAATAGAGATGTTCTGTATGCTGCCGGCATAAAAGCCACTGAGGAACTTGGCTTGTATTAATTATGCAGGGTCTGCTTGGCGGGGGCTTTTAATTGAATTTTGCTTTGGAGAAGAGGAAATTTTTGGAAATCTACGGGAAAGCGTCCCGGTACTACTAATAGGGTTTCATACCGACGACCAACTCATCACACTGCGCTGCCATCAATCGATTTGAGTAGCTACTTTGGGTACTCATCTCTTACAGGCTACAGGCTGATTTACAACTTATGAAGTTCCTGTTGAGGGTAGATTCCATGACTCATTCTTGTACAAAAATTCCTGAGAAATGTATCCAGTTTTTTTCAACACCCATGTTTTTGCCAAGCAAAATTCGTAGCAGAATACGCATGAATACAGGGTATTCACTTTCTCAAAGCTCCAAATTTTGATTTCAATTTATTCTCTACTTTGTCTTGTTGATAAAAAGAAAAACTCATTATCACTCTCAAGTTCATATCTTATCTTGAGAACTGAGCGGTTTATAACCGATTTGTTTCAAGGGATTGATATTATGTAGGGCATCCAATCCCGGGATCCCGTTAGGTTTCCAATCCCGAAAATCCCGGTTTTCCATCGAGATCCCGGGATTTTCGGGATTTTTTAATGATGCATCTTTTAATTCTTTTTACCTCGGTTGAATAAAAAATAGGGTCAATAAGAGAAACACCAGATTATTGAAGTAACCACATCATAATTTTATATGGTGTTACGTGCAAAATTTGTACGGTTGCTGGTGGGAAGCTTGTGGGGTGGATTTCGAATATTGCCGCCTTATCAGTGCTGGTAAAACTGATGGGTCTGGGAGGTTTTTCTGATTCCTGATAAGGACTGTCACTTGTCACTTGTCTGGATGGAAAGAGCTGATCCTCGGCCGCAGCAGATTTTCGCCTTCCAGCACTAGGAAAATCCTTTTTGTTTCTGTACCCAGGCCGGCGCCAATAAAGACTCGAGGGTACCATCGCTGTGAGACCGAGGTAAGAGCTCTTTGGGTTGTCATCGTAAGTCCGCCGGAATCATGCGGTCCTCCTATTCCCATCAGGTTCCAATCCCGGGCCAAGAGCACCCCTAGCCTGTCTGTCAGGTCGTATTGTGGCTGCCGCTTGTCTCTGGGGCACCTGAAATCAGGAGGAGTTGAGTACGGGCACCGAACTTGCTTGGGTGGTACTTACCCATCGGTACTTGTCAACCGGGAGACACCGTAGGGGCCAGACAACGGGTGTGAGGGACGCCAAGGATCCTCCCGGAGCGCGGATTCGCTCTGTTGTCTGCCGCCGAATGTCCACATCGCTGTTCGAGACGACAACCTGACCAGACCAAGGCAGCATAACCCCACTTCTGTGCTCGACTTCCACCAACGCCAGTACCATCCTGGAAGCATCATCATCGCCCGGGGCTGACGTGCGAGTATCACACCCATATTTCTTCCACTAACCCATAGTTGTTGGGGGGCCGTAGAGCGCGATATTTCGTTCCGGTGCTAGCGAGCACACTAATAACCACTCCGGGTAGGTCGGTCCTCCTTCGAAGCTATTTGCTTGAGCTCAGGTGATAGGTAGTAGTAGGTAGGCCTTCTGAAGGGTGCGTTTCGCGTTATTACGTCGTGTTCTGCGGTTTTCTTCCAGCTGGGCGGGTGTTTGAAGAGTTCACGATCAGCCACAACATCTCGCTCCATCACCGGGTGGTGTTGGCTCCAGTTGGTCCTATGGGAGAGGCCTACGGTAGCGGATAAGACGGGAGTACAACACCTTACACAACGCCTGAATTAATATCTCGAAATTCTACTTACTGGCTTCCGTACCGCATCATAAATAAAGCGTCTGATATTTGTGTTTGGGTTTTTGTTGTGGTTGCCCAATCGCGACTTGTGACGGGTGTCGTTGACACTAGTGACAGCGCTGTCACGGTGACAGCACTGGCAGCCGAACGATTTAAATTCTCCCGCCATTAATAAGAATCGAGCGGCCGGGCACTGCCGAACCCACGGGAAGCTCACTAGGGGAAATAAGACGGGTGAAAGTAGGGGGGGGACACGGGGGAAACATAACAGTGGCGCCCAACTAAATACTGTTTCCTTCGACTGTATTTTTTCCCGTTTTTTTCGGAGAGTTATTTTGGCAGGTTTGTTTTCCTGGGTAGGAAATCAAACTGGAAATACTCTCTGGTGTAGGTACATAGTTTCGTTTCTAAGTTGTAATTTGTAATTAAGGTTTAGTTTTAGGGGTGAGTGGTTGCGCTGCTGGAAAAATTGGGTTTTTCTAAGGCGGGCCTTGTTTAGGAAAAAATTCACATTTTAATTTTTTTTTTTGTGGTTTTGGGGGTAGTTGACGTCGACGACCTCAAAGAACAAAGAGTTTTGTACAAATCCTTCTTTTTCAGAGCAGAAAGGACATTTGTTGATACCCAATAAGCGGTACTTTCGGTTTATTTTCAGTTTTCTATTCTTCTTTTGTTTTTTTTTACGGCTTTTGGTCACTTTTCTTTGGTGTGTACCTACCTACTCGTGTTTTCAAGCGAACGCACACAAAATTAAAAATGACGGAGCGACTAAAGCCAAATCGTCTGCTTAAAGACGAACTGGCGCACGAATTGTTGATTCGAGGAGTGGTCTCTTCTGGAGTAGTGGAGGAAGACAGAGCCCTGCTATACGAGGCATACCGTTCGGGATTGGCCGTCAGGCAGGTGGATCTAGATCAGGAAGAGGAGTTCGACACAATATGTCGAAAGGTGAACGAGTTGGCCCAACGGATCCGGAATTTCGATTTCAGGAACCGAGACAACGAGCAGGAGATGATTTCCACTCGTCTACTGCATCTGACCGGACGACTAGATCGTCTGAAACCGGATAATGAGAGCTTACGAAGGTATCACATGGGACTAAAGTCCGAATGCATGCGTTTGAATGTTCGACTGATAGCGGCTTTCGTTGGGGGTGGGGCGGTAGACGAAGTGAATGGAAGGGAGCAACAGGCGACACAGGATGGATCGCGGCGTGCGCTTCTGGAGGCGGCAGACAATGTGGTGATGATGTTGTCACGTCTGGCGGTTGACTCATCAGTGTCTGAGGATGAAGCACCTCCGAAGGTCCCGGCCGAGGATAGCCTGGAAACTCTCTTGGATCGGATCACCACAATGACGAAGCCATCAGTAGTACCGTATACCATCTCATCGGCCCTTCCGACGAACACGAACCGGGTCCCTTCAAGTTCCGTCCGGCCGGGGGGTCTTTCGAATTTCGAACTTCTGGGTGGTCTTTCGAACCCGAACCAAACGAGTGAGTTTGCAAATTTTATCCCACAGAGTGGTTCGACGAGCCGTAAGCAACCGAATCAGCCCCCTAATCCGATGATTGGTCAGCGGCAAGGTAGGTACTGGCAGGCGAACCCAGGGGTTACGTTTACCAGAGGATTCCCGGTCTCTTCCACGTCAGCTGTTGGAGCACTGGGTGGAAATCGGGGACAGATATTTCCTCAGACCGTTAGCAGTGCATCGGCTCAATACCAACCTTACTATAACCCATATCCACAGCATCCGGCGGCCGGACAACAACCGCAACCCAATTTTGGATATTTGGGGATACCTGCTACGTCCACTCAAGCACCTCTATGGCCTGCTTACATGAATTCCTCGATCGCAAAGTGGGGAGTGAGATTCGACGGATCGTCCAGCTTGGCGGCGTTCATTCAACGAGTCGAAGAACTAGCCGTGGCAAGGGGTGTCACTCAGGACCAGTTGTTCTCCTCGGCGGTGGATTTGTTGGAAGGCGATGCCTTAAATTTTTGGCGAGCCAACCGAGTCCATTACGGAAACTGGCGAGACCTAGTGCAGGGTCTACGTTCCGCTTTCGAACCTATGGATTACAGCAAAAGATTATGGGACGAAATCAACCAGCGAACTCAGCATCCCTCCGAAAGCGTCGTGGCCTTTGTATCAGCCATGGAGAACTTATTTTCACGCTTGGCGGCACCACCACCGGAAGAGATTCGTCTCGGCATCATTCGGGCTAACTTGCTCCCATATCTCCAGTTCGAAATGGCGAGATTTCCATGCCGGACGGTCGCCGAGTTGATGGGCAGAAGCCGAACGTTCGAGGAGACCAGAGCCATTGCAGCGCGCTATCGACCACCTACAACGGACCCGTCTATGATGTTGGAGCCGGACTTGTCATGCCCGAACTTGCGAGCGGGACTGCGTGTCTCGGCCTACTCTGGATTGCCAGAGAAGAGGGAGCGAGTCCCCGCGACGAAAGTGTCCGCCGTGGAAACGGAAATACCGGAAGTTGTCCGAGCGGAGAAGAACACCCGCCCACCGGTGAAATCCGAAAAGGGAAAGCGGCGAAGTCAATGGACGTGCTGGATCTGCGGCGAGTCGGGACACTTTGCGGTTGAATGCACACAGGCAGAGGTTCGCTTCTGTTCGCGATGTGGGAGAGAAGGAGTTTCGGTGTTGAGATGTCCGGTGTGCAGAGTGGGCCGCGACAAAGGAAAGTTGAACTCGAGAGCTTCGGGAAACGGCGAGGGGGACTCGGCCTAGGTCAGGGGGCGTGTCTACCTAAAGCAATCTCTACTCTGACCCAAATTAAGAGGTTCTTCCACCGCAAGGGCGACTCCAGATTATACCTAAATGTCCGCATATTCGGGGTGGAAATGTCGGGCCTTGTCGACACTGGGGCAGGTCGTACCTGTGTCGGACGAGAGGGCATGGATCGGTTGCGCCGGGTGGGGTGTAGCCTGATGTCGACTCGCATGTCGTCATGCCGTGCGGCAAATGGCCAAAGCATGGAGACAGTGGGCGCATTCAGCGTTCCGATCCAGGTGGGGAAGATGGAGAAGATTTTCGAAGTCCTGGCGATCCCATCTCTCTCCACTTCCTTAATCCTGGGAATTGATTTCCTGAGGAGAATGCGGATGGTGATCGATCCCGCTAGAGATTGTGTTGGTTTGACTCCGGAAACGGGGAGGGTTTCTATGGTCTCAGCCGAGTCGGATCTCACTGATGACCAGCGAAAGCGCTTGGATCTACTCTTGAGTCAAGTTTTTGCAGGCGAGACTCCGGCCCTTGGCCACACCACGTGGGTGCAACACCGCATTAAGCTAAAGCCCGACACGGAGCCAGTCAAACAGCGCTACTATCCGCTTTCACCAGCATTACAGCGGCACGTCAACGCAGAGATCGACCGGATGTTGGCGTTGGGGGTTGTGGAGCCATCAAACTCTCCGTGGGCGTCTCCCATTGTTATGGTGAAAAAGGGGTCGGACAATTATCGGTTTTGCGTCGACTACCGCAAACTGAATGCGGTCACGGAGAGGGACGCCTATCCGCTCCCCTACATCGCCAACATCCTCGATCGGTTGGGAAGAGCCCGTTATCTGTCTTCTTTGGACATAAAGTCAGCCTACTGGCAGGTCTCAGTGGAGGAGGGGTCAAGGGAAGCGACCGCGTTTACGGTCCCGACGAGGGGATTGTTCCAGTTCGTCCGGATGCCTTTTGGGCTGCACAACGCCCCGGCAACGTGGCAGCGCCTGGTCGATAGGGTGCTCGGGGTCGATCTGGAACCAAATGTTTTCGTTTATCTGGACGATATCGTCGTCGTAACCCAAGACTTCGACCTCCACCTAAGAGTCCTGTCGGAGGTGTTTCGACGTCTCCAAACGGCCGGGTTGGTCGTGAGTCGGGAAAAATGCCATCTCTGTCGTCCCGAGCTGCGCTACCTGGGGTATGTTGTGGATGGGCAGGGGCTTAGGGTGGATCCTGCTAAGGTGCAGTCCATTTTGGAGCTGCCCACTCCCACGAAAGTTAGGGAGGTACGTCGTGTGTTGGGGATGGCAGGGTGGTACCGCCGGTTCGTCCCCAATTTCTCGACGCTGGTGGCCCCACTGAATGACCTCCTGCGGAAAAACGTCCGGTTCGAATGGACTCCAGCCTGCGACCTCGCTTTCAGCAGTCTGAAGCAACGCCTGGTTACGGCTCCAGTCGTGATGTGCCCTGACTTCTCCCTGCCTTTCAAAATCCAGACCGACGCGAGCGATTACGGCCTCGGGGCAGTGCTCGTGCAGGAGAAAGACGGAGCGGAGCACGTCATAAGCTATATTAGCCGATCGTTGACGGGAAGCGAGCGGAAATTTTCTGCCACAGAGAAAGAATGCTTGGGGGTCGTGTGGGCGGTGGAAAAATTTCGGCCATATGTGGAGGGAAGTCGCTTTGAGGTAGTGACCGATCATTTTGCCCTGCAATGGTTGCATAGCCTACGTGACCCAACTGGACGTCTAGCGCGGTGGAGCGTCCGGTTACAACAATACGATTTTTCTGTAACCCACCGGCGTGGCAAGGATAACATCGTCCCAGATCTGTTGAGCCGAGCAGTTCCTCAAATTGATTGCGTGGAGCTGGGGACAGTGCGGTTTGATCCCGCGAGGGTAGAGGACCGATGGTATGTCGACATGAGCCGACGTGTGGAACGTGATCCCCTTCGATACCCGTTGTGGCGACTCAACCAGGATGGGTACCTGTTGAAAAACTGTCGGGACGGCAGCATGCCTTACGGTGGAGACCGATCCTGGAGGGTAGTAGTGCCTAGAGACCAACGACGGCAGATCCTGGCAGCCGCTCATGAATCGGAGACTTCGGGGCATGGTGGGGTAAACAAGACTTTTGCTAGGATAGCTGAATCGTACTACTGGCCTCGAATGCGTCATGAGATTACGTCCTACGTTCGAACGTGTCGGGTCTGCATCGCTCAGAAGCCGGAACAGAGACCCCCGAGAGGTTTGATGTGTGGACGACAGGAGGTGTCCAAACCGTGGGAGCTCATCTATGTAGATATTGTTGGGCCGCTCCCAAGATCTCACGCGGGCAATGCATATATCCTGTCGGTATTGGACCATTTTAGCCGCTTCGTCGTCTTCATACCACTGCGTTCCGCTCTTGCCAAAACCATTGTTCAACGGTTGGAGGACCATGTTTTCACCTTATATGGTATACCAAGGACGGTGGTGGTGGACAACGGAAAGCAGTTCACGAGTCGCCTGTTCACGGACTTCATGGCAAGACATGGGGTAAAGATCTCAAGTACGGCCTATTACCACCCGCAGGCCAATGCCGTCGAGCGACACCACCGCACGCTCAAGGTGATTTTGGCATCGTACGTCGAGGGCGACCATCGGACGTGGGAATCCCACCTTCAGAAAGCGGCGTGTGCTATGCGCACGTCCAAGAGTGAGACCACGGGGTTCACCCCCTATTTCGTGAATTTTGGGCGGCAAATGTGCGCCCACGCCGAAGATCACGATGTTGTCCAGACACTGTCTGAACACGACGAGACTCCCGTGCCTCGGCAGGCATTGTTTCGGGACATCTACGAGAGGGTCCGGACGAACCTTCGCCGAGCCTTTGAGCGAGGAAAGAAGGCATATGATTTGCGCCGGAGGCCGGAGCAGTTCGCCGTTAGTGACAGGGTTTGGCACAAAAACTTTGTCCAATCCGACGCCGCCCGGTACTTTTCTGCCAAATTGGCGCCAAGGTTTGTAGGTCCGTTCACCATTTCCCGAAAGGTGTCCCCTTGGACATACGAGCTAACCGATGACCGAGGTAGGCTCGCTGGCGTCTATCATGCGAAAGACCTCAAACCCGATGCGCCAAATCAGGCGGAGGTCGGTTAGGCTCTCATCCAGCGTCTCACTGCGTGTTGTGTCGTTCAGTGCTCTTTGTTGTATTGTTCCATTGTTTTGCCCGGTCGGGCATTGCGCAGCGTTCCGACCCCCCCCCCCCCCCCCCCCCAGAGGGCTAAAGATCAAGTGATCTTTTGGGAGGTAAGGGTGGGATTGTTACGTGCAAAATTTGTACGGTTGCTGGTGGGAAGCTTGTGGGGTGGATTTCGAATATTGCCGCCTTATCAGTGCTGGTAAAACTGATGGGTCTGGGAGGTTTTTCTGATTCCTGATAAGGACTGTCACTTGTCACTTGTCTGGATGGAAAGAGCTGATCCTCGGCCGCAGCAGATTTTCGCCTTCCAGCACTAGGAAAATCCTTTTTGTTTCTGTACCCAGGCCGGCGCCAATAAAGACTCGAGGGTACCATCGCTGTGAGACCGAGGTAAGAGCTCTTTGGGTTGTCATCGTAAGTCCGCCGGAATCATGCGGTCCTCCTATTCCCATCAGGTTCCAATCCCGGGCCAAGAGCACCCCTAGCCTGTCTGTCAGGTCGTATTGTGGCTGCCGCTTGTCTCTGGGGCACCTGAAATCAGGAGGAGTTGAGTACGGGCACCGAACTTGCTTGGGTGGTACTTACCCATCGGTACTTGTCAACCGGGAGACACCGTAGGGGCCAGACAACGGGTGTGAGGGACGCCAAGGATCCTCCCGGAGCGCGGATTCGCTCTGTTGTCTGCCGCCGAATGTCCACATCGCTGTTCGAGACGACAACCTGACCAGACCAAGGCAGCATAACCCCACTTCTGTGCTCGACTTCCACCAACGCCAGTACCATCCTGGAAGCATCATCATCGCCCGGGGCTGACGTGCGAGTATCACACCCATATTTCTTCCACTAACCCATAGTTGTTGGGGGGCCGTAGAGCGCGATATTTCGTTCCGGTGCTAGCGAGCACACTAATAACCACTCCGGGTAGGTCGGTCCTCCTTCGAAGCTATTTGCTTGAGCTCAGGTGATAGGTAGTAGTAGGTAGGCCTTCTGAAGGGTGCGTTTCGCGTTATTACGTCGTGTTCTGCGGTTTTCTTCCAGCTGGGCGGGTGTTTGAAGAGTTCACGATCAGCCACAACATCTCGCTCCATCACCGGGTGGTGTTGGCTCCAGTTGGTCCTATGGGAGAGGCCTACGGTAGCGGATAAGACGGGAGTACAACACCTTACACAACGCCTGAATTAATATCTCGAAATTCTACTTACTGGCTTCCGTACCGCATCATAAATAAAGCGTCTGATATTTGTGTTTGGGTTTTTGTTGTGGTTGCCCAATCGCGACTTGTGACGGGTGTCGTTGACACTAGTGACAGCGCTGTCACGGTGACAGCACTGGCAGCCGAACGATTTAAATTCTCCCGCCATTAATAAGAATCGAGCGGCCGGGCACTGCCGAACCCACGGGAAGCTCACTAGGGGAAATAAGACGGGTGAAAGTAGGGGGGGGACACGGGGGAAACATAACAATGGAAATGGAAATACCGGCCCTTGAAAACTAAAGAACAAGTCCAAACTCATTGAATAAAACAAAACTATAATAAATTGAAGAAAAACAATTTCTTTTTTCCCCAGCAAGTAATTTTTGCTTTCTTGAAGAAAGTACGCATTATTGCAATGAAACTGCGATGTTTTATTTATGCTAAATAAATACGATAAAATACGAATTTTGGTGTCAAATGATGATGTACTTACTTGAATGATCTGGTTTCTTGCATTGACTCTGTTTTTTATCAATTGAGGTGAAAAGCTGCATCATTTGAGAAATCCCGAATATCCCGGGATCCCGGGATTTAAAATTTTCAATCCCGAAATCCCGGGATTTCGATTTTGTCTCGGGATTGGATGCCCTATATTATGTAAAGTCAAGGTATTAGTTGACTATTAAGTATTATGTTGACTCTTCTCTCGACAGAAACTTGTGACTCACCCTGTATAACAAAGGGTCGGAACACCGAGGGCGATTCTCCCGATGTCTCATAAATCACATGGCAATTTTTATAATAAAAATAATGAATAAATTGAGCAGGGTCTCTGGGAGGGCCAAATTACTTCAAAACGTCAGATTCGGGAAGGAAGTAATCGTTCAATGTCCAGGCCCAGGGCGTTAAGCCAGAAGGCGACGACACGTTTGTTTGAAATCCGATTCGAAGGACCGCGTTCAGCTACAACACTGCGATCCCAGCATTCCCAGCCGGCAGGGTAAGGTGATATTCACGTGAATTTTGTGTCATTTGTTGCGCCATTCTCACGTTTCAATCGCTACATCAATAATTTTACTACATTTTCGCAAGGCAGACTTCTCTCGAGACTTTTTAAACTCCAATTCTGGCTTTTTCTTATAGGGAGTTCTGCCACAATTAACACAACACATTACACACGGGACAGAGCCGGCGGCAGCTCAGCGGTTGGAGCGCTGGACTGCGAACCTAAAGGTAGTGAGTTCGATGCGACGCGGCAGCAGTAATGAAAAATTCACTGCTGTCGTCAAACTTTCCAACAAGCGACCAACCCAGTCACTATAAATAATTGGGTACCTGCGTTGTGTGATAAGAGGTAATGAGGCGGTTGTTTGAGGCATGATGCTTACCCTGTCACCTCAGACCTCCAGGGGTTCGCGACAACCGGGTAGTGAACACAAGAAGGGAAGCTCTAACCTTCCGCTTTGTAGGCCAAGTCCCTCAATGGAATGTAGAGCCACACTAATACACACGGGACTTCTATTTCTGGTGTTGTACACGCACTACCCAACCTATGCTACGAGGTCAGTGTCATCCATTTGAGTGTCATCTGAATTTGAGCCCAACCCTCCAACTCGAACTCCCTCGCATTTGCCAGTAGGACCGGATCGAGCATCAGTGTGACGAAAAAATCATTCACCGAACCAAAATTTGTTTTCTTATTCAACTGGCTGTGGATAAAGTGTAGCATTCAGCTCGCATATAATGGCTATTATCCGCTTGGGTGTCCTTATTGACTTTTTCGAACCATATCTTTACGGGAGAGAATTGTTGGTAGAATCGGATCACAGACCACTAGTTCATTTGTTTTCAAAAAACAGAAGGAAAATTCAATAGTATCAGAATTCATTTCTGATCAATTTCTCCAATTTTTTGTACCGTAATCAGGCGCCGCGATTAGCTTTAAAATTAGCTTTCGAGGCGCAACGCGAGAATATGAAGTCGCAGCCATACGTTTCTGCTCCCAAAGCTTACTCCAATTCACAATTTTAAAATACTCGGTGAATTGATCTGCGTAAAATACAGTGACATTCTATCAAGCTACAGCCCCTAACCGAGCTCTAAGAAATCTCTACTTTTGCCACTTTTGTTTCCGTTTGAAGTAAAACTTGCCCGAGTTTTAAAATAGCTTTGCGTCGTAACAACACGTCTGCTTAATTTCCGGCCGACTCTTGACATACATTCGGGATTTCCGGTCGGGCGCGCCACTCACCACCAGTCCTTTGTCTCGATATGATTTCTTTTTTTTCATTTTTGTTGGAAAAACCGCTGGGGAGTGGACACCGGACATGTTGACGCGTTTCATAATAAATCCTGGACAAAAATTCGCCTCTCTAGTACTCATACGACACCTTGTGCCGTGTGCTTTGCCCAGGAGAAAACGGGAACGGAACACGAATTCCGCCTAATGCATGCATACGTAATTGGTGAGCAACTTCCCTCTCAAGTTTGGAGAATACGGCGTCGAGCAACTTGCGTCGGGATTAATGACGCTTCATGCAAGTAGTGCTAACGTGCCATACAGTTGCAATTTCCTTGATGGGTTTGCCAACAATAATAAAAATTTTGAATTATGAACGACGCGTTTAGTGTCGGGTCCGTTGTGGCGCTTGATATGTCACGTATCAAGAATTGAAGTCCAGCTTCCAAAGCAAACAGGCTGCAGGTGGTGGAGAAATATAGTACTAGCGGTAATACTCCCGCGGCAGGTGCGTTCTGCAGACCGAAAGGCAGGCTTCGAAATCGGAAAAGTCCCGGTTCGGAACAACTATGCGGTGATTACTGGATCGACTGACATTTAACGAATGCAAAATTATTAGGCCAATGGCCTGCGCATAGACTAGCGACAAGAACATTGTATTACCTGTCCTTCACACACCCTTCAAACATGTCTCGTCCTCATAAACAGCAGAAAAAAGTCAGTTTAATAAAACATGAAACGGAGCAGCTCGCTTCCCCTCTCAGGTCCGTCAATAATTTAATGAAACTCTCTTCGCGATGATGGTGATGACATAACCGTCTTGAAGCCGGAGCTTAAAGCAATTCCCATCGTCGGGACAAATCTGTTGCTCGTCGGAAATACTTTTTGCATATCATAAATATTGAAATTCAGCCATCGTTGCCACTACCACTGTACAGCCCTCGTAACGACGATGCAACAATAAAAGAGACTATGAAGACAGCGACCGTCGGAATTCACTAAAACATGCTTTAACGGTTTGAGAACCACCGCGAGGCTAATTGAATTCCTTTGATGGTTTCCTCAAAGGGTGCCGGAGTTGTTCCGACTCCGACTCTCTGCCCTTGTGCGGAAAAAAGAACGCAGGCTCAAGTATGGGGTTTTCATTTTCGCCTCCTGCTCTTTTCGCCTTCAAGCCCGATAAAAAACGCATTGCTAAAAAGGTCGGAACGGTATGCGCGAAAGGATGCGGTGATGTTGCCAGATCCGTCCGCGTATAAGCTCCATCCAGCGAAATGAGTCGAAGATAGCGCCTAGTCGTCGGTGGGGATGCGATAAAAACTTCTTCATATAAGACCCGTGTTTGCAGTTTTATCAAAACGGGGTTTTGGAAAGGACAAGGGACAAGAGGAGCGAGGCGCACTTGTGATTTGGGGTAAGGTAACAAAAACACGAGTTCAATTTTACGCGAGCGATGCGGCGCTAGATAAAACATGATAAGTTTTGGAAATGAAATTTCCTATTCGCGAGAGCATGTGCAGCTTGCTGTTGCTGAACTAAGCAAAAGTAAGCAGGAATTTGCTCTAGGGCCTTTAGTGCAAGCTGTAATAGAGTCATCAGATGATTGTTGACTTTGTGTATGTAAGCAAACAGCAAGTGACACTTGTTAGTTGTGGAGGGATTTGGGAGAGATATGAAGTTCCATAATGTCGGGGGATGCTGATGGAGGGAAACTTCCGACTAGCAGGAAGTCATGGCTGTTAAGTTGAATTCGTCATCGTCATAACTCTGCTAGGATTAGGAGCGTACATTATGCATTAAACTGTGCAACACCGCAGACTTGGGTTGGCTACAATCAGACGACAGACCAGTAATTACTCGCCAGAAGTCATTAAGCTAATGAGCTTACAGAAAACTGGGAAATTGTGGAAATTAAAAGTTGATATAAAGTTCAATTTAAGGCACCAATCAAAAATCTGTAGCAAAGAACAGAACAGTAGAGCATCCTTGCATAAAATAGTCCTTATACAGGGTGTTCCAGCGATGATAGCGAAAAATCCAACTGTGAGTAGATCTCGTCAAAATACAACGAAAACCTATACACCACTTTGCAAAGTTCGGCCTAATGACGAAGATAAGCCCTTCAAAGTTCACTTTTTTCGGATTTCAAAAATTTGTAACTCAGGAACGTTTTGGAAAAATCAGCTTAAATTCAGCATAAGCAGGTTTATCAACATTATCTATCAACCTGCAAAATTTTGAAAAAATCCAACCAGTAGCGTAGAAATTGTGGGGGGTCAGCTTGAGTCAACTTTTCTCTGGATGATTCTAAATTATTGACCTTTGTAACTCCTACGCCACTGGCTGGATCCTTTCAAAATTTGGCAGGTTGGTAGATAGTCTCGACAAACCAGTCTATGGTGAATCCAAGTTTATTTCGTCAAAACTTTCCTGAGTTTTGAAAATTTTTTGAAATCCTAAAAAAGTGAACTTTGAAGAGCTGTATCCTCGGCTGTATCTTTGTCACTAGGTCGAACTTTGCAAAATGGTGTAGGATATCCTGTTTACGGGACCATTTCAGTAGTGTAACCCTCTTTTCGATGTTTGGCTGCGATCGTCGTTGTCCCTTCCCTTTCCAACGTTGTTTACCTTTTACCTACGTTGTGTGAGTTCTTACTCTAGATGAGAATGTGTCGTTGGGGATGAGGTTTGATTCTTGAATGAAACGCGAAGAAATCACAAGCAAAATGAACTTTTTTTTATTGGAAATCAATTATTTCAATTATTAATTTTTTTATATATTTTATTTTTTTTTTCTTTGTTTCTTTTCTCAAAACCCCTCACAACAAGAAATTGACAGTGATAAAATGACACAACATTGTTAAAGAACAACACGACACATACAAATGAAACAAGAAAAATCATTACAAATTATTTAGACAATGCAGGAGTTTACAACAATGAAATGAACACAACATCAGATTAACATAACAAAACAAGAAATCACGAAACATGTCAAACTGTCAATTCAATCGCAAAGGAAAAGTAACAAATTCGCTGACAGACACACATGGGAAAAACACGTCAAAGAAACCCATGCGTATGCCTGGTTGATTGCTGAAAAATTCCTTCCCAAATAATCTGAATAAAAGTCAAGTGTGAATGAGTCATGATGAAATGACAGAGAAGTCACTCCAATAATGCATTGATCAAGTCAGCGTGAATCGGTGCTTGAACCTCCTTGAAACGTTTGTTTCGTTTACAAGTTATTTACGTAACAGCAAGAGGAAACTCGCTCGCTTACACTTTGGAGAAAACTTTAGGCTCAGCAATTTTATTTTACACTTTACAAACAAAAGAAGTCAAATTGATAGATAAATAAACAATAACGAAACGATCGGCAAAAAAGTTAATAAATCAGCAAAAAACAAACGATGAGTGATGGTGTAGGTGAATAAACAAGAAACAAATGATAAGTAATGGTGTAGATAAATCAACAAAAAAACAAATGCGAGCTAAATAGGTAGATGAGTAAACAAGAAACAGGTGAGAGATAAATAAGTAGAGAAGTTAGAGTTGCTCATACTCTTGGTAAGCAATTGGAAGGGAGAAGAATCTATAACACATTCGCCCGAAATTTCCCAGCAGTTACCCATCACAAACCCCACAGATACATACTCACATACAAAACAGAACAATGGTTAGTAAACAGTAATCACATAATACAAAAAATAACAGTAAATACAAGAAAATCGACTTGAGCCAACCTGTGGCCCTCTCTTCGTCGTCTTACATAATTTCCCCCCCAAATAAGAAAAGGTTAGTAGACTCAACAAGGCAGATTCATGAAAGTGGTGGACCCCCCAGGACACGGAGAAGCGTGCAAGTCTTCTTTCCTTCGTTTACTTTCAGGTATAACCCGACAATGAACAACGAAATGTGGACGAATCATAAAAAGTACTGTTTTCTACTCAGCGGCTGATTTTGGCGTAGCAGAGTTTCTTTTTGTCGTCTTACTGTTTGTGACGTAACTTGTGGAAAAGTAACAATAATGGAACCTCGAAATACGCGCGACAGCGCAATCTCGAGGCAACGTCATAAGTACGCAAAGCGCACACCCACTAGATTACGGCCTTTGCCATCAACATTGAGGTCATTTGGGAGTAGACTCTCAAAACTCAAAGCAGTGTAAAGCACCTTGATTTCAAAGGGGAAAAAACTGCGGGTTATGCAAGCCCGTTGATAACAAAGAGAACAAAGTATTTCAGGTTATGTACAATAATTTTGCGGACAAAATAGAGATCGAAATGCACGATTTGGTAAGTGGGTGGGAGCCAAAATTACGGTACAATCAAAGAAAGACCGACCTTAAAATGGTAAAAACGACGCACTCTTGTTGCACTGAAAATCACGTGTTCTTCACCACAGCTGATTCTCTTCTCACCGTACGCGGCTGCCGCTCGCTCAGCGCAGCGCTATCTTCCTCTCCCATCGGCAAACGCTACGAACGTCCCGGTACCTACTTCAGGTACCACGTACAAACAAAACAAAGGGGGAATACCACAATGGTATATAGGTTTTCATCATATTTTGACGAGACCCACAGTTGAATTTTTTGCTATCATCACTGAAACACCCTGTATACGAAAGTTAGGAAAATACCACTATAGCTGAGGCGCCAGAATAGAAGCGCAGCTATGAGACGCTGAAGCTATAATGGGTTTCTCAACCGTGGTTTATAATTATAAGATTTTTTCTACTAGAAAATCGACAGTGAGATTCAGGAAGAGGTTGTCAATGACGTACTTTACGGCTACCATGTAGTAAAATTTTTTTATGTGTATTAAATACAGGTTGGACACAGATCGGCGCAAAGCCACAAGTTGGGGTCTCTCGAAGACGAATTCAATGAACTGAACTTTATTATACCGACTCTCGGCATCAGCGATTCACGTTCTCGAGCATGTGAAACATCAGTTCTTCGTTTGAGGACCAAGGGGTTGGGGGTGGAGCGAGAGGGTAAGGGTATAGTAAATGTATCGCGTCGCAAATCTCACCCGGATCGGCCATCCGGATAAGAAAAGTGGGGAAATCCCGGAAATTTGTAGGGCTTATGAAGATTAAGTTCCCAGGATGTCTGATTTATACAAGGAATTAATAAGAATAAGAGCCTGTTTTTCCGACGTTATCCTCCTCCAACCCTATACGCCATACGTACCGCTTTGGGCGAGATAATTAGGCTTCGGGTTTTCCATTTTGTAACCGCGCGCGATTTTAACGCACGACGATCGCAAATAAATTACCTCCGTAATCACCGTTGATGTATCAATGCGGTGGCAATTAAATGCTCGACAATGTATCAAATCGGTTCGCTAACCGATCTTTACGAGAACTTCTCTAATATTATTCTGAGATAGGAGTCGGTTTGTAACTTGAAGAGAAAATTGGCCGCGGGTGATTGTAGCGTGGAGTACTTCTAATCGAAATTCTTTATTACTGATGAGTGATGAAGTAATGACTGATTCATCAACTGTTTTGTTTTTATAAAATAACAGCTTATTGGTTTCATTGAAACGGTTTTTTCATGAGAGGCCACTTTGCACGGTGCTAAGCTGAATGCCGCCAACTCTATCGACGCCTCTCATCGCCTGAATGCACTGCTTGTGCCGCCACCAGTAGACGCCGCAATTGCTAGCGACGAAACACGTTGCTGGGACCGCTTTTCATCGCCTGAATGTACCGCCGCCGCTTGACTAGTGATGTGGAATTACGTGTAATTTATAAAAATGCGAAATTTCAGTTAACTTACAAATTTGGCGGTCGTTTATGCAATTAATGAAATTTATGTCCAATACATGTTACAGCTTATAAAAATAGGTTATTGATGTCTCTGTTTAATTACCAGCGGAACGAACTTCTGATGCCAATCAGAAAAGTCATTCAAATCTAAAATTATTTCTAATACGAAGAACTGCCACTCGTAGGTATTATGCCATTTTTTGCGCTAACAATCATATTTTCTGGCCTCGAAAGCTCATTGCGTCGAAATTATGAATTACTCGAAATTAGAAATTGTCACAGGGATCACCAGAAATCTCGTGAATATTTTGAGAAATTCCACAGAAATCTTTGAAAATCCCTAGCGATTCTTGAAAAATCTCGTTATCTTCCAAAGTACCTAGAAATCTCATACAAATCTTTGAAAACTCCCAGATATCCCGTAGAAATCTTAAGAATTGCATAGAAATTTTTGGGGATATAATAAATAATACTTTTCAGATGTAGCCGATCTACAGCCAAGAATGCCAAGATCGTCAAAATATCCTAACAGATCCACCATTCAACAACAAAATATTGAATATGGAAATGCAATCATCACCCAGTTATGTACAGAAACGGATTGTTTACAGTTTATATTGAAGTACAAAGTAATAATCGATAAGGAATAACAATCAACATACTGAGACAAATCAACGTCATAGTCACAGTCCGACAAAGGAATCCTTAAAAATCTCTAGAAATGCCTATAAAATCTTCAGAAAACTCTTGGAAATCTCGTAGGAATCACCAAAAATCCATAGAAATTGTCAGAACATTTGAAACAATTGTATACAAATTTTCAGGGAAATCTTATCGAAATCTCTAAAAACAGAAATCATCCAAAAATCTTGAAAGTAATACCGTAGAGACTTTAAAAAATTGCTCGAATTTCCGTAGAAATCTTGAGAAATTCGTTGAATTCCCGTAGATTTTATATATCCCTAGATCTCTAGAACTTTTCCAAAATCTTGTGGAAATATTCAGAAATTCCTAGATATCCAATACAAATGTTTAGAATTTCTCCACTATAAATTCTCATGAATCTCTCGGAATCTTGTAGAAATCTTTGGAAGTCTTCAGAAATTTTTCGAATTTCGTAGAAATCTTGAGAAATCTAGGGATTTTTGGAAATCAATACGGAATTCTTGAAAATTTCCAGAAATTCCAGGAAATCTTGTAGAAATATTCAGAAGTTCCTATAAATCCGAAACAAATTCTCAGAAATCATATGGAAATTTTTTAACTCTATAAATTCTCAGAAATCCCATGACTATTCTTCAGAAATCCCCAGTTTTTTTTTAATTTTTGGAAATTCCCACGAATCTTGCAGAATCCTTCAGACATTTCCAAAGTGAATAGTAATGAATGAATGAATGAATCGTGACCGGACAATTCGTCCCGCGGACAATTCGTAGCGGACAATTCGTCGCGGACAATTCGTCCCGCGGACAATTCGTCCCGCGGACAATCCGTCCCGCGGACAATTCGTCGCAAAATAATGTTTCACCCTTTGTCTTAACTTTAACAGGTCCCTTTGTCTTTCTTCGTTGCTTTTCGAACTTTAGTAAGCCCCCTTATTCCTTTTTGTAATATTTGGAGCCCTCCTGCGCACTCTGGTTTCTTCATGTTTTTGGAGCTCTGCTTAGTCCCCTTGCATCATTCCGAGAATTTTGCTAGTACACCAAGCTTTGGGAGCACTACGTCAGTGGAAGCACCAGTAAGCCCCCTTATACTTTCATGAGATATTTGGCCCCTATCGAGCCCCTCATCTTCTCTACTGTAATTTGATGTAATTTTTGAGCTCGAATGAGTCCTCTTATGTTTTCATTGCTTTCAGATTCCCATAAGGCCCCTTTTGCAGTCTTGTGTTATCAAGAGCTTCACTGGGCCCCCTTATTCTATATTCAACGTAACTTGAAGCCCTGCTGAGTCCCCTTGAATTCCCCATGAATTCCAGAGCAGCAAGCAGCGTTATGCCGTCATGGCATGTTGAAGCCCTATCGGGCCCCATTGTGCCTTCAGGTGTAGTTGGAGCCCCGTTGAGCCTCCTTATGTTTTTTCATGACTTTCGGAGTAGGTTCCAGTAAGCCCCCATTTCGTGTTATTTTGTTATACAGAGCTCCATGAGGCCCCCTTGTCTCTTCAATACCGTTTGAAGTTCTGTTGGGCCCCCTTGCACTTTTCCTTTAGGCTTTTGGAGCAGTAGTAAGTCCCCTGTGCCTTTATGTTATATTTGACCCCTAATCCCTTGCTTCTTCAAATATAATTTGGAGCCCAAATGAACCCCCTTAGAGCCTCTTGAGCCCCCTTGTGTCACCAATATCATTTGAAGCCCTACTGAGCCCCCTTGCATTTTTCCGTGACTTTCTGATTTTTATTGAGCCCTGCGTCATTTGGAGCCCTGAGGAGCCCCATTATGTGTTTTCGTGGCTTGTGCGTTCTTGCATTGCTGGAGGCCCTAGTGTAAGTCCCTTGTGCCTTCATGTGATATACGGAGCCTTATCGGACCTCCTTGTGTCCGTAAGAGTATAGCTTGGCGCCTAGTGAGCCCTCTTGTTTTTTGTCTGGCTATCAGAATTCCAGTGCACCCCTTGTTGCCTTATTGTGTTATTCGGAGCTCCATTGGGCCCCCTTGTTTCCTCAACGTCTTTTGAAGCCCTGCTGAGCTCCCTTACATCTTTCCGCGACTTTCGGAGCAGTAGCAAGCGCTTTTTGCCTTCAGGTGATATTCGAAGCCCTATCGACCCCATTGTGCAAGCAGACAAGCTTGATTAAAAAGAGCTTCATTGGGCCCCCTTGTCGTATTTCCGTAGCTTTCGGAGCTCTATCGGGTCTCCTTGTACCCTTATGTGTAGTTTGGAGCCCTAGTCAGTCCATTTTTGTTTTTATTGGCTTTCACAGTACTATACAGTGAGTCCTCTTTTGCCTTTTCTCGTTAAAAAGAGCCGCTTGTGTCACCAATATCAGTCGAAGTTCTACGGAGCTCCCTTGCACTTTCCCGTGATTTCTGGATTTTTCATAGGCCCCTTCTGCCCTATGTGTACATTGGAGCCCTAATGAGCCCCCTCATGTGTTTTCGTGACTTTCAGAATCCCAGTAAGCCATCTTGTGCGCTTTTGCATTTCTGGAAGCCCTAGTGTAAGTCCCTTGTGCCTCCATGTGATATACGGAGCCCTATCGGACCCTCTTGTGTCCGCAAGTGTAGTTTGAAGCCCTAGTGAGCCCCCTTGGGTCCATAAGTATATCTTGGAGCCCTAGTGAGCCCCCTTGTGTCCATAAGTATAGCTTGGAGACCTAGTGAGCCCCCTTGTGTTTTTCCATGACTATCAGAATTCCAGTAAGCCCCCTGTTGCCGTCTTATGTCATCCAGAGCGTCAGTGGGCCCCTTTGTTTCTTCAAACGTCTTTTGAAGCCGTGCTGAGCCCCTTTACATCTTTCCGTGGCTTCCGGAGCAGCAGTAAGCACCTTGTGCCTTCATGTGATATTCAGAGCCCTATAGAGCCCTCTTGTGTCTTCAAGTGTAGTATGGAGCCCTAATGAGCCCCCTTGTGTTTTTTCGTAGCTTCCGGAATTTCAGTGAGCCCCTTTTGCCTTCTGTTGTTATATAAAGCTCTTTGGGCTCCCTTGTGCCTTTATGTGATATGCGGAGCCCTATCGGACCCCCTTGTGCCGGTTAGTGTAGTTTTGAGTCCTAGTGAGCCCCCTTTGTTTCTTAATGGCTCCCAGAAACCCAGTCACCCCCCTCTTGCCTTTTTTGATTATACAGAGCTCCATTGGGCCCCCTTGTTGTATTTCCATGGCTTTTGGAGCTCTATCGGGTCCCCTTTGTACCCTTATGTGTAGTTTGGAGCCCCAATCAGTCCACTTGTGTTGGCTTTTAGAGTATCATACAGTGAGCCCCCTTTTGCCTTTTTTTTGTTGTGAAGAGCCCTCTGGGCCCCCCTCGTGTAACCAATATTTTATGAAGCTCTACGGAGCCCCCTTGCATTTTCCCGTGATTTCCAGATTCTTGTTAGGCCCCTTGTGCCGTTTGTGTCGTTAAGAGCCCTAATGAGCCCCATTTTGTGTTTTCGTGGCTCTCAGAACTCCAGTGAGCCATCTTGTGCGCTTTTACATTGCTGGAAGCCCTAGTGTGAGTCCCTTGTGCTTTCATGTGATATACGGAGCTCTATCGGGCCCCCTTGTGCCCGCAAGAGTAGTTTGGAGCCCTAGTGAGCCCCCTTATGTTCTTCAATGCGACTATCAGAATTCCAGTGAGCCTCCTGTTGCCTTGTTGTGTCATCCGTAGCTGCCGTGGGCCCCTTGTTTCTTCAACGTCTCTTGAAGCCCTGCATGCTGAGCCCCCTCACATCTTTCCGTGGCTTTCGAAGCAGTAGTAAGCACCTTGTGCCTCTATGTGATATCTGGAGCCCTCTCGAAGCTCCGTAAGGCCCCCTTGTGTTTTCAATATCGTTTGAAGCCTTGCTGAGCCCCGTTGCATTTTTTCGTGGCGTTCGGATCTCTGTCGGATACCCTTGTATTTGTTTATGATTTTTAGATCCTTTTATTGAGCCCCCTTGTGTCTTCATGTGTAATGTAACCCCCTTACCTTCCGAAGCCTTCACTTGCGACGAATTGTCCGTGGGACGAATTGTCCGTGAGACGAATTGTCCGCGGGACGAATTGTCCGCGGGACGAACTGTCCGCGGGGCGAATTGTCCGCGACGAATTGTCCGCGGGACGAATTGTCCTAGCACCGAATGAATAATCTCTCAAAAATCCATAGGAATCATTAGAAACACCTTAAAGATTTTCAAAACTCTAGAAATCCCATATAAATGTTCACTCTAGCCAATAGATCCATGGGAATCTTTTATCCCAGAGAGATTTTCATAAATCCTTGTAAATCCCTAGAAATTATCTACCCCCGTGAAAACATTTAGAAAACCTCATAGAATCTGGTGCAAATCTAGTAGAAGTAGATTCTAGTAGTAGAATATCTAAAAATCCTGTAGTTATATTAGGAAATTTTACAAATCTTAAGCGAATCTTATAGGAATTCTCAGATTTCCCGTAAAAATCTTTAGAAATCCATGGAAATTTCCACAGGAATCCTTGAAGATCTCGTGAACGTGAATACCTTTGGAAATTATGTAGAAATTTTTACTAATGCCTAGAAATTCCCCAAAACTATCGTAGAATTCTTCAGAAATTTCCATAGAAATCTCCAGAAATTCCTAGAAATCCCGTAAAAATCGTGAGAAATGAATAAACATTTTTGGGCGTTTAAGCAATTATTGGGCGTACTAGCAATTATTAGAAATCTCATACAAATCACCAAGAATCTTCAGGGAATCCGCAAAAATCTTCAAGAATCTCGTACAAATCTTCAAAAAAATTCTTGAATTCTTGAAAATAAAGTCAGTAAAAAAAAGGAATGAAGGTTGAAGGTTGAAAGTCGAAAAAAAAATCAGAAATTTCGAAGAAAATCTTGAAAATCTTGTAGAAATATTCAGTAATCTGCTCGGTAATCTGTAATAAACCGTGAAAATCTTTGGAAATCTTGAAGAATCTTGTAAACACTCTTAGGACTCCCTAAAATTTCCTGAAATCCTTAGAAATCTTGCATAAATTTCTAGAAATCTTCCATAAGAATCTTGAGAAGCCCAGCAATTTTATATGATTTTTATTCTGCCCGTAAAAATTTTGAGCACAATAGAAATCACATACACATCTCTAATATCAAAAATCCTTACACATTTTAAAAAATCCTTAAAAATTCTTTGTAACCCCGTAAAAATCTTTGGAAATCTCCAAAAATCTTGAGAAATCCCTACAAATTGTGTAGAAAAATTCAGAAATCCCTAGAAATCCAAAACAAATCTCAAGGAATCCCTAGACACCCCGTAGAATTGTACAGAGATCTCTAGAAATTCTCACGGGAATTCTCAGAAATCATGTGAATATTTTTTTAGTAACTCGTAAAAATCTTCAGAAACCGCTAGAAATCCTTCAGAAATCTCATGGGAATCTCTAGAAATGTAATAGAATCACCCGAATGCCGAATCGAATGCCCATATTTTGATCGTTAGTAGTAATTTTTGTTGTTAATGGTCATCAGACACAGGAAAAATGAATGGAAAATAGGAGAATAGATACATTGTTTCATTTGGAAAATACCTATTCCGGGTCACGCCACTGCAAATGACATGACGCCTCGGAAATTCTGTGTGCAGCGTTGCCGTTTTACTTCCGTTTATATTCCGAAGGCAAAACTTGCCTCTATAGAACCGCCCGACCATGTGATTTTCGTTCTTTTTCCTTTGTCGCAACTGTCGACTTCACACGGCGGAGTAACATTTTGTCGGTCTGCGCCTTACGCCATTTTGAGAGAGTGATATCCGTGTGTTTTGGGTTTGAAGATTACATTTCGTCGTGCTTGGAATAGGAGTTTTTCTCAGTAGTGTAATAATTCTTGCTTCGTATTCAATTAGCGCGCCGGATTCCCGCCTGGCTGTTATCGCCTGTCACGATTGACATTTTTTGTGTCACATTTGTCATGTTGAAAGTGTGTCTAACCTTCAAAAGCCAAATGTCAAGCCTTCACCACAGCTAAAATCCGCTCGCCTGGAGGGTCTCTGCGTCCCAGACGGCTTCCGCATTGTATTTATTTTGTTTCTATGTGATCTGAGTCAAGTGTGTTCTGGTTCTGATCTGGTTTAGTGTTTTAGCGGCGCCGCCCTCCCAGACGTGTTGCCCCCCCTCGAATCGTTGTCAAGCTGTGGAGGCACCAAGAAAACTGGATTTTGGCGCCCGCGACCCATTTTGAACATATTGAAATTGTTGAATTGTTTGTTTGTTGGATTGTTTGAATTGTTGTTGTTTGAGTTTGAGTTGATGAACTAAAATCAATCGAACTGTGCCATGTTTGCTTCTCGAATTCCGACTCGTTAATCAGGTTAAGAGCTTTGACTACGCCCATTTTGGGGGCCCTCTTCAAGCTGGCTTAGCTTGCAGTGGTGGCACGTGGCAACAATAAAGCGACATATGTATAGGACAATGACGTACGCTTATACCTAATATGATTTGATTGATCGACAATTTGGCCAAAACAAATAACCATGGTTTACTTTTCGTTAGCTCTAACCGTACCCGTACTGAGTTTGCATATTCACAGTGAACGACTGAACAAATGCTACGAGAACTTTTCTCGTGCACTCTCCGTACAACTAGGCACATAAAATACACAAAGAGGCATCGAAAATCTCAAGCGTAATGTGCTGACAAGCGAGATAAAGCCACGCTCGTGCACTTTGCATTGAAGGAATGAATAATAAAGCTTCTCTCATGCGGGCCACTTTTGTTGTCCACTTTTTTTTGTATCGTACTCACACTTGAACATTTTTTGAATGCTCAGCTCTAGAGCTTCGATGGAAGTATTCGATAAAACGTGAATTATTTGAATTGTAGTACACACACACACCTTCCGGGCTTTTAGTATGAATTTGCACAAATGCACACACAAATATTGGATTTTAATGGGTCATGATGCATGCACAAATCATAAATTATGGACTTTCATATAGGTACAGTCGCTTTGGAAAAAGGACGGAACTTTACGGGCTATGTAGCAGCTGCGGCTCGGCTCCCCTTTCTCCAAAAAAAAAAGTTCAGGCAGTAAATATCGGGATTTCAGCAAACTACGCTTCCACCGCCGACCGGTTCGAAACCTCAAACATTATTACTCTAATAAAGTAAAATCTAGACAAATACCTTTCGCTACGGAATATAAAGACACACACACACACCCACATACACACACAAGTAGCCGAAGAGAGGCGATATCTGGCTTAGCGCGATAAGGATTTTGCGAAACCACCTCCGTAGTAATAAAGTTTTCGTGCGAACGGGTCAACTTCGCCGTTGAAGGTTTCACCAGGCCAAGAACAATGGAAATTAATGAAGGCGCGAAAGGCTTTTTTCCAATAAAGATGCCTTGCGGGGTTGAAATTAGGAGAACAATGGGGTCGTTTGAGAGCTTTTTTTTTGAGGCTTGGAATAACTATGTATAGATAACCATCAAGTATAGCTGCAGGATGAATGTAGCTATACCAAAATTCCCCGCCACGTATTGAATTTATATACACGTAGCTATACATAATTTACAAAACTGACAGGGTCCAATGTTGTAAAAAAAATATTCACAATTCGATTCGCTCCATAAATTATAAGAGATTATTTACTGTCCGCCGCGTTTAAATTTTAACCCAAACGGCGTCTCTATTATTCATCTGTTCGACCATAAACCGGACAACGTGGTTCAACACGGCATGACAAAACAAAAAAAAATGTTATAATTAGGTTTGCAAACCCATTTGTTCCATTGTTATTTGCTTCACTTGATCTGCAAGATGATAATTTCATATTGCATTCATCTTCCTTACTTTATGGCGTTGGGAACATTTAATATTATCAACGGAAATAGTTTATTGCTTAGTTGAAAACCTGTAGAAGTTACACAAATGCACGTCTTGTCACTTACAATTCACATTGAAATTTCTAACGTTTTTCTAACGCTTTATACACCTGTACCGGTAACAGGATAAAAGGGAGGGCGGGAGAGGATTAACAAGGTACGTTGAGCCTGAACAAGGATAAAGCTGCGAACGTCTCAAACGTCTGGTAAGTTTGCTTGTTGGCTGTGAAAAAATGGTGTCAGAAATGCGATTCTAAGTGTAAGATGATGGGGTTTTTGATTGTTCTGGCGGTCAAGTTAGACAATTCATCAGTACTGCGTGTACTGATTACTGTACTGTGCCATCAAATGGAGAAGAATAACCGTGATGTCAAATTTAAACTGGATACGGGTGCCCAAGTGAATATTTCGCCAAGTGGAATTGTAAATAGTCAGTACAAATGTCAAAATTGTTGGAACAAAAATTAGTCTTCAATTTTCCGTACCAAAAATGATGTGAGAAAACCTCGAGTTTCGAAGTAGTGGAAGTTGGCAGAAAGCCTTCGATAGGCTAAGTGTTCTTCTGTGTTGATCTAGGCAGGAAAATTGGTGATGAAGACAAGTTTTACTGAAACGAACTGACTTGCTCACTGGTGTAGGCAAATTGCCGGATCAATGTTTAACTGATTTGAAAGCTAACAAAGTACAAATAGCTAGGCCCGTTCAAAAAGTGTCTTTGTTAATTCAAAGTAAATTGAAGTCTTCATTATGTGATCTGGAAGCTAAAGGGGTGAAAAAGTTGAAGAGCCTCTAGAACGAGCTAGTGATATGATAATTGTTGGATACTGCAAATGGTTTGTTAAGGACCTGTTCAGATCCGACTAATTTGAATAGCTACCAAATATGAGTAAGATTGCTTAATACCAACTTTGCCTGGAAGTTGCCCTGAATTGAGTGGGAAAAGGTGATTAACTGTTTTTGACTTGATAGACAGATTCATTTTTGTTGAACTGAAACTAGAGTCCAGCAAGTTGTGCAAGTTTGAGTCTCCTTTTGGCTATTATGAATTTATGAGATTACCATTTGGTTTGAACTTGGCACCGAGATTTTTCCAGGCGATAAACATTTTGCAGACATTTACAATGTTCTTGTTTAGTTTGATGACATTATATTTGATGATGCAATCAAATAGCACAATGAAGCTTTAAAAATGTGTTACAAAGAGCTCGAAAGTTAACTGTGAGGTTCAATCCGAATAACGTGTTCAGTTCAGGAAAGGACAAATAAGTACTTGGATAAATAATGGCTTCAAATTTACAGCTGAGGGCATAAAACCAAAATGCTGAGACTATTCTGCTTTGTCATGGGGGCCAATGCGCCCCAGGTGGTATCCATATAGCCACTGTATTCATCTCATTATGTGCCAATGTGTCGAGTGATTTCTGATCCACCTTCTATGCTCTAACGTCGCCGCTCGCCAACGTGGTCCGCCGACTGCGGACTGCGATATAGGGTGATTCGCCGCCCAAATGGACATAGCTCAAGGGTAGGTCCAGTTTTTCTAGACGAACCACGGTCTGGTTTTGGAATTTTTTTAACGCTGTTCGTTTAGAAGCTACAGGGTGATTCATGTATTTCGTAGAATTTTTCGACAAGCCGTAACTTCAGAACGACCCAATGGATTGAATTGAAATTTTGTGGGTTGATTCTTTTTATCAATATCTGACACATCGCCTATCAAAGAGTTTGAAATTCACAGGGCCGGCCTTGAAAAAAAACTTTTAAGCTTTTTTCAAACAAAGATCTTCTGTATGCATATCATCCAAAATTCATTTTTATTCCAGAAACTACATGAAACATGCTATTATTATCGCGAAAAAATTGTTTGGCACCACAAGGCTGTCAAAAAAATTGATAATCCTGATGATTTCTGAAGTTAGGATTTTTTGCAAATGATTATTTTCAGATATTTGCAAATGATCCATTATGGCCCAAAATTTCAGCCGTTTCGTCAGAAAAAATGAAATTACATTTTCCTCGTTTTCTCAGTAGTAACAAAAAGTTTCAGCAGAATTTGCAAAAAATTAATGTTATGTCCCTCAGCTTCACTTCTATCTAACTGAGCTTTCCTTTGCTTTTTAAATAATCTCTTTATCTCAATTCATAGGCCAGTAGTGGCCTCGCGAAAAGTGGGCTTAGTGACTGGTCAACCATGTACATGAATCACCCTGTAACTTTGAAACTGACAGTGTTGGAAAAGTTTTGAAGCCAGATCCTGGTTCGCCTGGAAAAACTGAACCTACCCCTTAGGCTATGTTCATTTGGCGGAGAATCAGCCCATATCTTGTTGTACTACAGTGCTCAACAATTGAAGTGAAACACCTGAAAATTTTAGTCAAGTTAAGTGGTTCAAGTTTAAGTTTAAAATGGTGGTATTTTCTCAAGAAAAAGCCGAATTGCAATGAGATTTTGTTCCTGGACAGCTGATGTCCTCAACTACAGCATGATATAATTGTTTCTTGATACAGGCTTGTCATATTTTTTATACAGGGTAAAGTAGTGATGTACTGCAAAAAATGTAAAGTTTGCACCCCTCCCGATCCGCGAAAACATTTTTTCGAATTTTTTCAACTCGTTCTGGAGAATCATTGAACTCATACCTCAAAACGATTTTTCGATTTCCCATCTATCTTCAATAATTACAGGGTGATCGTAAAAAAGTGATATTTTAGGCTTTCAATGATTACTTCTTTCGATGCTATCCGATTTTGAACATCTTTAGCTCATAGTGAAGCTGAAACTTGAGGCGAGAACGTTGTGAGATCAAAGCTTATTGACGACAACATTTCAATATAAGGGGGCGTATCAAAAGTGACCGGAATGCGAAACAGCTTTTGAGTATCTGTTTGATGAAAGACACAAACAAATTGACACTTGTCCTCAAAGGATTCGCTAATTTGGACTATTTCGATCCGTTATTTGCTTCAGTTGTTTGAGAAATGTCTGGTAGAATTAAAACTAAACTGAGTGTTTTCGCGAAAAATTGCATCCCTTATTCACCTGTAGGCGGCCGTAACTCAAGTTACTAAATTCAAAACTGGTAGGTATACGTGTTTTCTCACTACTAGCTGTGGAGTAGGCCGTAATTGACCTGTTTAGAGGTCGTGAAGTGATTTTTTCCACTACTAGCCGTGGAGTGCATCATTATTAACCTGTTCCTGAATTAGGATGGCGATTTTCTAGTAGTAAAAAAAATACTATATAAACCACGGTCGAGAAAATTATTATAGCTTCAGCGCCTTATATCCCTCAGCTGCGCTTCGGGATCTAAACTGGCGCTTCAGCTATAATAATGCTTTCTCAACCTTGGTATATAATATACTATTTTACAACCAGTAGGCTGACTGTCACATTATTAACCGCCTGTCACTATTATTAACCTCCTGTCACATTTTCAACCTCCTGTCAGTCCTGTCACATTCCATATTCTTAAAAAATCTTTACAAATCAGGATTTAATGTTTGCTAGTAGTGAGAAAAATAGTATATAAACCACGGTTGTGAACGCTGTTATAGCTTTGGCGCCTTATATCCCTCAGCTGCGCTTCGGGATTTAAACAGGCGCCGCAGCTATAACATCGTCCTTCACAACCTTGGTATATAATATACTATTACTCACAACCACTATGGTAATTGATTCATTACATACCTAGTAAGAGGTCGGGAAGTGACCCATTGCCGACCTCCCGAGAAAGTGAAGAAATGGTAGCTTTAGAAGGCAAATTTCAAAATATGCATCCAACCAAACAATAAGTGTGTTATTCAGTATTGCCTGAACCACGTTCCAGCAAAATTAATCGGCCTATCTGGAAGTTATGACAAAAAGTTAATTTTCAAATTTCAACTTTTCAACGCCTGTAATCCTGCAAGCTGAGTACATGGTTGTGAGTAAAATAGTATACATACTCTCGACGGTAAATACATCATTCCCGTCTCGGTATGTAATATACCATTTACCACCAAGGAGAATTATTGTGATTGTTTAGAATTGTGTAACTTGGGTTACGGCCGCCTACAGGTAAATAAGGGTGCGATTTTTTCGCAAAAACACGCAATTGAGTTTTGATTTTACCACGGATATTTCTTAGACAACTGAAGCAAAAAGCGGATCGAAATGGTTCAAATTAGCGGATCCTTTGAGGACAAGTCCCAATTTGTTTTTGTCTTTCATCAAACAGATATTCGGAAGCTGTTTCGCATTCGGGTCATTTTTGATGGGCCACCTTATATTTAAATGTTGTCTTAATTAAGTTTTGACCTCACAACGTTCTCGCTTCAAGTTTCAGCTTTAATATGAGCCCAAAATGTTTAAAATCGGATAACAATAAGAGAAGTAATCATTGAAAGCCTGAAATATCACTTTATTGAAATCACTTTGTAACTAACAAAGATAGACAGAAAATCAGAAAACCGTTTCGAGGTATGGGTTTAATGATTTTCCAGAACGAGTTGAAAAAATTCGAAAAAATGTTTTCGCGGATCGTGAGGGGTGCAAACTTTACATTTTTTGCAGTACCTTACTACTTCACCCTGTATGAAAAATATCACAATCCTGTATCAAGAAACAATTATATCATGCTGTCCAGGAAAAAAAACTAATTGCAATTCGGCTTTTTCTTGAAAAAATACGACCATTTTAACCTAACCAAAATTTTCAGGTGTTCCACTTAAATTGTTGAGCACTGATCACTATTATTTACCGTCCTCCTATTTCTCTTTTGAGTTAATATACTGTGGCATCTTGACTGAATAATATCCCGCAAATCGATGTGAGCTTTCAAGACATTGTTTACAGGTTGCCCACCAGGTGAAAGTTGAAATCATCATAAACACTTCAACCTGAATGGCTTTCCACAAAAAGGTGTTGATTCCATCAAGTGTCAAACAGTGCTGGCAATTACAAAAACATCCGACCCTGGGCTGCGAAATCTCGCGATCATATCCCCATGTGAAATTTTTTCTGTGAATTCAACCCTTTTGGAAAGCGTTAATCGTCACTTCGAGCTAAGAAGGCGAGGTCAGAAATAAAAACTGATCAAAGTGAACGAAAGTTGAAAATTACAACGTACTCAAGTATTTCTACGAGAACATCGAGATGCTGTATAATTTTTCCAGATTGATTGAAGCCTTACACCGAAGTTTATATTTGATTTGATTAAGGTCCAGTTTATACCTAGCTGATTGACAAATACATATGTGATTCAAAAGAAAAGTGATTTAGAAGGAATTCGGAAATAGGGGTTATTGGGAAAAGGGTTAACTGATTAGACAGGAATATTGTCACGCAGGCGCAGGTAGAATGTATTTTATTCCAGAAACTGAATGAATTTGACTTCTATAATTCCTTATTGCTAGCTGAACTCAGCACATTTGGGACTGAGTAATTAACAATTGATTCAAATGGAATAATTCAGGCTTAAATGATTGAATCACTGATTGTAAATTCATAGGCAATAAAAGTTGAGTCAAGTTTTAGAACTTTGTTCATTGCTAACGTTTGTTAATTCATCTTCTTTCAAGGAAGAATCTGGGGGCAAGTATTTGAGAAAAGAGATCTGGAAATTTTTTTGCTTAACTGAGCGCTAGAGTAACGGAAATATATGGAATAAAAATTAAACACAACGTAGGACAGTCGAACGAATGTACTGCATTTTGCTTCCCAACACCCGTTTTGGGGACCCTCTTGAGCTGGCTCAGCTAGCAAGCAGCAAAGTCTGCCTGTCGACCGAAAGGAAATGGTGTCAGAAGTGGGATATTGAATTGAGGGCTCATGCGATTTTTGACAATACCTTTCCACTTTAGTACAACCATCGCACAAAGTGAATCAATTCCAAAAAACAGTGCGAGCATGAGCTGGAAAGAAAGTGCCCGGCTTGAAAGTCCCCGAGCACTAAACAAGCAAAAGTTGTCGCAACGCCGCCCGGTCGACGGTCCCATTGTACGCAAATAATAAAGACCTCGCAGGACTCCCGAGCAAATCTCCTGAGGTTTGTTATACTGATGGCGCCATCAGCGTTTTCGTGGTCGTACGACCGGCAAGGCACTGTTGCTGCCTGGGACTAGACGCCGCTGCACTGCCGGTTTCACTCCAGATATATGTGCATGGAGGCGGGGGAAATGTTTACGCTCTGGGACCTTTGTCAAACAACAATGGAACTATTCAGTTACACGGTGACTGTTACAAATTTGTTTACATTTCGAATTCATACGCATGTCGACTTTATTTGAGCATGGAGAGAGGGCGGCGCGCAAGGACTCACTCTCTTGGCAATTTCCGGATGACTTTGACAACTTATTTGGAGGATATGTTCGTTATTTATCTTTCGCCGCACAGCAGCAGCGGGGGTTCAATTCAATTTGGAACATGCAAGTTTTCAATTTCCGTATGCACAAAATTCTATTTGAGTTAAATTTTTCTTAAGCTCGACTTGGTGAGCACGACATCATTGTTGCAAAAGCCCATTCTGAATTTGCTCCCGTCACTAATTACCGACCGGATTGCCAACTTTAATTACACCCAACTTGATTAATATCGCAAAGGATAATGCAACTCTTGGATTTATGCATGCAATCTATCATGGCTGAGCTTAGTCTAGTAGAACAGAGCGCTTCCCTTTTTTGTAGATTCCCGAATAGTCTCGCAAGCTGCACCATTTTGAGTAATCACAGCTCATCAAAAAGACAGCTCACGTAGATTAGGATCAAGCGATTTGGAAACGTGAGAAGTGATTACAGAGATAGGTAACTGCCGCAGTCTGAAATAAACTTTTTTTATACGGCATGGCGGATGGAATTACCGGCGGTCGTAATCAACTTGTCCCGAAAAGTTCGAAAATTAGGGTTCCTTTCAGGAATTTCCGCACGGCTGGTGTTGACTCGATGAAAACTATATACATCTTTTTTCTGGTCCTGTGTGGGCGGCAAAATAATGAATGACACTCGAACTTTATCTCTCATATATCTTTACGATGTCCTAAACAACTTCTCGCCGTTAAACTCGCAAGATGTTTTGTTCCTCTCGCCGCCAGCTCTATTAAAAATTCAATTAAGAGCGAGGGTGTATGGCTGCAGCTTCTCGTTATTAATTCTTTACAGGTTGAGTCAAGCCCCCCCGGCTATCTCCTAGAATATTTTCACACTAGAAAAACGATGAAACTTTCAAGATAATTACATTATACAAACGGCTACTTGAAAACTTACATAGCACAGCATGTTTCAAACAGCAGCTCCGGCCGCTACCACCAGCATCATAACTTTTTTATCTTGGTCGTCCTTGAAGTTCATCATCGACGTTGTAGTTCCGCTTCATAGTTTAGTCCTCAAGGGGTTTGTTTACACCGCCCTTGCGCGTCCCTAACAACACTTTCGCGTAACTCCGATTTTACCGGTTCTTGTTCTTCGGCTTCGGAGCCTCATCCTATCAGAAGTGGGGCCCCATCATTCACCTTAACGCCCGGAAACTTTTCCGGCGATGGTGAAGCCGGTGGATATGGCGGTGGAGCTCGGGGGGCTTGGAAGTTGCAGAATTTGCCTTCGCTCGGCAAATACCATATCAGCATTCATGAGGAGATGAAGAGGCGAGAGTGGAAAAAAAAGCGGACCGGATTCGCCGGAGCGCGGCACCGGAATTGTCGACTTTACGCGCTTTTCCGCGGGTTTGTTTTCAATAGTTTGCGCGCGCGGAATAGTAGTAGGTGCCTATAGAAATCTGCACCTGTGTGTGATGAAATAAAAATGAAATGGAGTTGTAAGCGAGCGACGTTTTCTTCTTTCTAAGTCATTAAGGTGAGTGAACGGGCGCTATTGAAAGAAATGTAATTGGAAATGGATCAAAGTGCATGAGGGTAGGTACTGGACGACATCTTCAAACAGAACTTGCATCTTCGAGAAGTCATTTCAAAGATTTTGTTCTTCCAGTCTATTACTTATTTTGTTATTTTGAACCATTCGGCATTCCACTGGAATAACAACCCAAATATTATATGCATATACCTACCCATAATTCACCCTGTCATTGTCTGATTCAATGCAGATTTATTCTCACTTGAAAAACGGAGCGTGTGAGATTTTATTTGAAAATCTACAGTTTTTCTGTAATCTGATACTGAAACAGCAACGGTCAAAGTTCTAATTTAGTCTTTCAGTAATCAGGATTTGTTTTGTATTCGTCGACAACTGGCAAAAAATCTAACATGAGATTTCTTATTTCTTATGTCATCCGACAGCGCTCTTCTAAAGATGGATATTCACCATTCAAATATCCCAACAGCATCAAGTTTTTGGAAAAACTAGCAACTTGGAACTTCAAGCAGCAGGACATAGACCAGGCAGGCTCATCAAACGGATCCGTACCCTTCAGACCTTCGCCGGACAAATGTGACAAATCCTCGGACACATCTTGTTTTCAATGCGACAAATCCTTCAAAAACGAAGTCGGTTTGAAAATCCACTGCTCGAAAATGCATAAAGCTTCATTATCGTGTGCAGATTTACCCAAAATAAAGGACTGCAGTAAAAACTGCACAATATGTGAAAGAACATTTAGAAACGGCAGAGGAATGCAAATACACACCTCAAAAGCACACCAGGACATCTATAGAAGCAACATTGTTGACAAATCGCAAGCTGAGAACTATGTTCTATCTGCACTTTTTGTAGAAAATGTTTTCGAACTTCGAACCAGCGAAACATGAACGAAATGTTTCATGATATGAACATTTAGATCAGAAGCTAGAGGAAAATGCTTTTCCTTATCCGTTTCTGATTTATGTGTTCATATGAAACATTTCGTCCATTTTTTGCTGGTTCGAAGTTCGAAAGACATTTTCTACAAAAAGTGCAGATAGAACATTATAGTTCTCAGCTCGCGAAATATCAAAAAAATCAAGAGCCAATACCTACGAGACAGTCGACCGAGAAACCCAGGTCCAGCTCGGTGTTAGCTAAAATATTTATATTATTGACGAACTGGAAAAGTGGATTAAGATATTTCGTCACCAGTCAAACAATGAAAAGGAATTCGGAGGTACAAACAAAAGTCAAATTCAATTCACTCACTTCCCGGGCCGAAACACCCGGCAAAACGTTTCTTCGAAGCAAGAAAGAAGAGAAGAAGGAAGACCAAGGCGGACCGCAGAAAACGACGAGAAAATTTCGAATATGAGGTGCTTCAGTTCGATTTCTATTCTATGTATAACAGAAGACGAAAAGCCGTCCTCGATGGAGACAAGAAAGGATGTGGATTCGGACGAAATCTACGGTGAATTCGAGGCGAGGTTTACAAAACCCAATGACTGCATTCGCCAAAACTATACTCCTCATACCATTAAATCGAATCACGGCGATGATACCACAAATGTCACCTATGACGTTGAGATAACACCTGGAGAAATCATGCCAGCGATCAAGTCAACACGTATCGACACAACACCTGGCCCAGAAAACGTTTTGATGAGGGTCCTTGAATATGGGAAGGCATCAGATATATTAGCCAATATTTCTCCTTACATCTCTAGGACAGACTTTTTTACTTATTTATTTATTTATTTATTTATTCAGAACACATACAGGATACCTACATCCTACTTACATGTGTTCGCAAAATATAATAACAAAAACCAAAATAAACAGTGAAACTTGAAATAATCTCCCCAACACCCCAAAAAAAAGGAGCAAATTATCACATTCTCAACAATATTCTATGACTAGCGGTCTTGAATCTATGTAGATAGACTATCAGAAAAAATGTCTACGTCAGCAGTGAGTTGCCGGTCATTAAAAATAACATTAAAGATAACACACATTCCATTAATCACACTGACATTATTAGAAACAAAAAAATAGAACTGATCTAGGTCTAACTCTGTTGTTCGGCACGTAAAAGTTCAGTCTTGATAGCAGGTAGGAGCCTAGGAGCTGTCGTCAGGGCCGGCAACTTTGGATTTGAACGTGTGGTGCTGACTTTTGAATATTACAGAAAAAGGACTGGGGGAAGGGGGTGTCAGCGTCGCAGACGATTTTTTTTCAGGAAAAGTTCAGAAGTCTGAACTTGGGAAAAAAAAATTCAGGCACACGTCATATTTGAATAAAATATACCATAAGTACAGGCTGTCTCAAAATAAAGTAGCCAAAACGCACATGGGAGATAGCCCGGAAGAAATTAGAGGCCCCTACAAATTTTTTTCGGCATTCGAATTTTTTTTTATTTCAATTTTTATTTGTTTCACTACTGATTGGAATCAAGTAAAATTATGCCAATAAGTGGGGAACCATTCTAAACAAGTCTCTGGCGAATTTCAGCCACATACTTCGACCCGTTTATGAATTATTCATGAAAAACCAATAAAAAAGTCAAATTTTGAAGAGCTGTATTCCGTTTAATATTGAGCTTTCGCAAAAAAATAATATAGAGGTCTTTTAGTGTCTTCTGGACTTCCATGGGCCGTTGGCTACTTCATTATAAATAAAACTTTCAAAATAAAACAAAAATTCTCGAAATTGGTAAATTGGTTTGCTATGGCGCTAATTTCAATTTTTGCATTTTTAACATGGTGGTGCTCAGCACCACCTCTTAGCACCACCTCTTCGGAGTACGTGTGGTGCTCGAGCACGTCAGCACCACTATTGTTGCCGGCCCTGGCTGTCGTAAAAGTTGTTGATAATTTTATATAGAAATAGCAATGTGGCTGCTGTACTCCGAAACTCCAACTCATCGCGTATCGGCTGAAAAGACTCAAACCCTGGACCCCGTCCGTGATTCTTGAAAAAGAGAAAACTCAGAAACTTATTCTGCACAACCTCGATGTTTGCTTCATAACCTTAAGATGAGGATTCCAGACCGTACTGCAATATTCAAGTTGACTTTTAACAAGATAGTTGTAGAGTGATTTGATAGTGTCGATGTTCCTGAATTTGCAAGATGTTCTCCTGATGAAACCTAAATTGCGTAGCGCCCCACTAGAAATATTTCGAATGTAAGCATCAAACTTCAAATTGCTCTGAAATGTCACTCCTAAGTCTTTTATTTGGTCCAGTTTTTTTAATGGAACTCCCGCGATAGTGTAGTCAAATTCAGAATTATTCTTGGATTTTGAGAATATTACATAACTACATTTTTCAATGTTGAAATACAATTTATTTTTTAGTGGCCAAGAATATACGTTTTTCCCCGATTGCTTTCACAAAGCAAAGGCCATCCTAACAGATAAGGGAGCGGACCCATCCAAAGTTACCAATTGGTGTCCAATCACGATATATTCCGTATTACGCAGAATTCTCGAAAAAGTCCTTGACAAGAGACTAAGAAATTACGTTACATTGAATCAACACCAAAAAGGCTGTGTCCTCGGCTTTGTCAGAAATCCCGGCAAGCACACCGGGCAGGGAGGTGCACTCGCGCAGCGTGCGCGCATCTCTCCCACCACCGACCGCGTCCATATAACGGCGCACACGGCCACCGGACGCCCAGTCTCGTGTTGGCTTCGCTCCGCAGGGAATTCAGCTAAGATAACGATTCCGCCTGAACGTGCTGGTGGTAAGTCGCACAAGCTCTCCGCTTCATAGCGCCTAGACGTGCTATTGTCAAACCGCACAGGCTCTTCTCTCCGTACCGCCTAAACGTGCTGGTGGTGAACTGCACAGGCTCTCTTCCAACTAGCCCAACGTGCCTGGTGGACAACCGCACGGGCTTCTCTCCGACTTACCTAACGTGCCTGGTGCATAACCGCACGGGTCTCTTCTTCCGACTAGCCCAACGTGCCTGGTGGACAACCGCACGGGCTCCCTTCCGACGGACCCAGCGTGCCTGGTGCATAACCGCACGGGTCTCTCCTCCGATTTGTCCAACGTGCCTGGTGGAAAACCGCACGGGCTCCCTTCCAACCTATCCATACGCACACGTCCAAGCGCGCCAAGCCTACACAGACTCGCGCATCGCTTTCGTTGACAAATCTCTTTGTCCTCGTGCCATCTTCTACGACCCCCGACTCTCGAGCAGAAATCCCTCGTCTCGTCTTTCCATTTTCCACGTTTTTGGCAAAACGTGGTGGCGCCTGAACACTTAACCGGCCACCTACCCTCGACTAGGTCGAGAAGAGTGCACGCTACTCAAGCAGTAGCGTCATAGGTTTTGTGGCAAGACATTATACAGACTGTTTCGCAACCGCGGTTACAAACTTCTAGGGGAGATTTCCCATCAAGAATAGAAAAAAAATTAGTTCGATGTCCTAAAATATTCCGTTGAAAAGCTAAATCGATTTTTTCACATAACTTTTGGACCGTTCAACCGATTTTGTTCAAATTTGAACCAAACTTCACTGAAAAAGGTCCCTAGCGAAGAATAGTAACGTGTTTCAAAAAATGCAAAAGTTGAATATATGGCTTTCTTTGAAACGTCGAAGATCAAAATTAGACAGATGCAATTCGATTCTCTATCCAAAGTAGAGAGAGCGAGAAAGAGAGGTTGAAAATCTCAATCGGATCGGTTGAAAAATGCAAAAGTTCAATATGGCGGCCTATGGAAACGTCAAAAAGTCAAAATTCGACAGATGAACTTAGATTGTCTATCCAAAGCGGGTAGAGGTTGAAAATCTCAATCGGATCGGTTCAAAAATGCAAAAGTTAAGTATACAGGGTGTCTCAGCTGAAACAATCTAGCGTGATTTTCTCAGAAAATATCAAGGCAACAAAAAAAAATTCAATTGAGGGGAAGCCTGATCTTAAGCTTTCTTTTGGGGGGGCGCCGATGCTTGTAGGTGCTCTAGTTAAAAAAAAAATGCAATTCGAATCGGGCGAGTCACAAGAATTCGAATTCTTGACCAACAAAACAAAATACTTCGGATGAAAAAAAGCCTGTTTCTGGGCTTTCCATTGATGTGTCGCCGATGTCTGTACCTGGCCCAATGAGCCAGCAATTCTGCCTCAAAGTCCAGCAAACACAATAATCGGAATTCGTAACGACCTCACCGATCACACACTTGTTGATTTTCACATCAGCCAGCATTCATTGCCATGGAGAATACAGGTATGTTAAGTGAAAAAGTCCTAGTAACGGCTGGTGTTGAAATCAACAAGTGTGTGATCGGTGACGTCACGGATACCGATTATTGTGTTTGCTGGATTTTGAGGCAGAATTTCTGACTTATTGGGCCATGTACAGACATCGGCAACACATCAATGGAAAGCCCAAAGAAATAGGATTGTTTTTCATCTTAAGTATTTTGTTTTGTCGGTCATGAATTTTCGAATTCTTGTGACTCGCCCGATTCAAATTGCATTTTCTTGGAAACTAGAGCACCTACAAGCATCGGCGCCCCCTCAAAAGAAAGCTAAAAGATCAGGCTTCCTCCCAATTTTTTGTTGCCTTGATATTCTCTGAGAAAATCGGGCTGGATTGTTTCAGCTGGGACAGCCTGTATGCCGTTCTCTTCAAACGTCAGGAATCACATTTTTCTATGACAGATGCATTTCGATTGTCTATTCGACCTTTTTTGAACTCGCTGGGGTATGAGCATACAGAAGAACGGAATGGAACCAGAAAAAAAAATCAATGTCACTGTCATCTGAGGACTCTTTCGAAAATGATGATTTACCGCCAAAATACCCAAACAGCGGTAAATTTTCGAACAAAATATCGACCTGGACAATCTCCAAACAGGACGCAGATGAAGCTGGACCATTTAGCGAAATAAATGTTCAAACGCATTTGTAAACGCAAATGTTCAAACACCTTTCAAACTGACAACTTTCAAAAAGACAGTACGAACTTCTTCGCGGAAGAATTAGTGACAGTTTTTTTCAAATATTGGCCGAAGAAATCAGAAATTGAGATAGTCAAGTGCGGCAGACTTATATTATCTAATCAAACAAGATTTTCTGATTATCGCATGCGCTTTGGTTCTAACCACATGGCGGAAAAATTGCTTCTCCACTGGAAAACGATAGAGCAAAGCTGTTGGGGAGTTATTTTTAGCAATAATGTCGTAGTGTATGTCAACCATCTTGTGCTAATCTGGGGGCGCAATCACGCAAGAAACAAATAAAAAAAAAGAAGTCTATGGCCCGTATTCATAGTCGCATCTTATGTATAAGGTGGTCTTAAGGCCATGTTTATTTAGACACAGGCTTGAACCAAGATGAATTTATACATACAGTTATCATCTTGTCAATATCTTCTCAAGGTTGCGTTTCGGAGAAATCAGCGTATCAAAATTGAATAAGGTCGTCTTAACAAATCTTTAAAAGATCTTTCTATGAATACAAGCCTGAGGATACCATGGCCGGCTAAAAGTCCGGACTCAACGCCCCTTGACTTTTTTCCTTGATAGACTAATCAATAATGATTTTCGCAGAGAAAAATCGCATCATACAATACATACCGTCGGTTTTTTATTTTAGGCCCCAGCCCGTAGCACTTTTATAATGGGCTTCACACCCAATATATCATATATTTTTGGAATCAGAAAAACAAGATCTTTCGAGTAATGATTATGTCAAACTATTTTTGACAGATGTCATTTTTTGACAAATGACAGAATAGTACTTGTGATCCATCATTTCAAAGCTCATAAGATTCTGAGGAGAACTGTGTTTTTATTTTTGAAATAGGGTGTCTTTTACAGCTTCTAGGGGTCTTTCAATATGAAAAAATGTCAATTCCAGAAATAGCCCCTCAATAAGTAGTAGGTATTTTCGATATTAACTAATGGTGATGATCTGATTTTCAAATCGTCCAAATTATTGGAAAACTCTATAAACACCTTATCTTTCAGGTAAGTTCATAAAAACATCGAGGGGGTCATATCTGGCAGGCTCGGATGTCATCGCGTTGTGCCGGTAGTTCCAATTCACTGATCGTCGAATCTTTCATTCAAGGAACAAGGAGGCGGTCATTTCGAGCAACTTCTTTGGGACATTTTTTGTTTCATTGTGAATCATTAATAATCATATTTCCAATGTTAATCATTAGTTAACATTGGAAATATGTACCTGATTTACCAGCAACTGTAGCATACCTGATTTTCCTATTGAAAGACCCCTAGAAGCTGTAAAAGACACCCGATTTCAAAAATTAAAACACAGTTCTCCTCAGATTTTTATGGGCTTTAAAATGATGTATTACAAGTACTATTCTGTCAATTGTCAAAAAAATGACATCTGTCAAAAATAATTTGACATCATCATCATCATCAGTCGAAAGATCTCGTTTTTTTGATTTCAAAAATATATAATATAATGGGTGTGAAACCCATAATAAAGGTGCTACGGGCTGGGGCGTAATAGTAGTTTACGATACGAGTTGGCTGTTACATAAGTGGTTTCAGACACGAAGCCGAAATTTGCAGAACGAGGGCGCAGCCCGAGTTCTGTAAGAGGCTGAGTGTCGGAAAATATCTTGTGTAACAAGCCACGAGTGTTGTACAACATTTTACGTGTTTGTTTCAGTGCAAATTGTGAAAATGTTGTAGTTTTTGAGGTTATTTTGACAAGTGTCAAATTAAGTACATAAACTGTAAAATCCATATACAGCTTATATAAAAGTCTTTATATCTTATGTATCAACACAACAAACACGTAAAATAAAAAACGGACGGTATTTCGATGGGATAATATTCCAAGTGGACGCAACTTTCCATTAAAAACTAAGTTTATCATCTACTTTGTGGTAACAAGAATAAAAATGTCCAAAAAGTCCTGAAATCAAGACTTTTCACTAATCATCATACACGGTTCGGCAAAATGTGAAATAGCGAAAAAAATTGTCCACCAAATCTAACACCGTAGCTTGATTCTTTATTATTTTCTGATCCAGAAAAACCCAATTTCAAAAAATTCATCGGTGAATTTGTCCTGTGGACAATTTAATTGTTTTTTTAAATTTTAGTGAGTTTTTCTCATGTTCATTCTTTGAGGCCCATGTGCAACTTGACGTTAAAATATAGTGGTTGGTGCCAAATTGTTCCTTAGACCATGATGAGCAAGAATCGCGATGGTGGACATCTGATACTCACGACTGCGCAGCCGGAGGGGGGAGAGGACAGAGAACGTGCTGAAGAAGAGATAACATTTTTTCAACTCATGAACCGAAAGAGGTGGAATTATCAAATATGGCATACATGCTCACTATTTTACGCCAATGAAGTTGCAGCAAACAGTTTTCGAAAATATCGAAACGTTTCAGAAAAATCTCGATAAACTTATTCTTCTTCTGAGAATGTTATCAATAAAATCCAAATTATTGACGAATTTGAAAGATAAAAAGGTACAACTTACCCAAGTTAGGTTAGTGCTCGGGTTAGTGGCTGCTTTGGCGAGAAAAATGGTCATTTTGGTGTCTCACGTGAATCTGCACAAGACTAGTGTCACATGATGGCTCATTATGAACCGGCAACGGACGGCTTTTATCATCAAATGTATTAGTTTTTGAAGTCACCTACCAAAACTGTTGAATACAAGTTAAAAGGTTATCTGTTGGAAGTTATTTGAACTAAAGAGTGCTCATTTTCCACAAAAAAATCCATCAAAAACGAATTCCTGATAGACATAACAAAGCTCTTCGGGGAGACCAATGGCCAAGAATGACCGAAAAAGTCACGTAGGTAGGTGAATAATGGGGTCTTATTTCCTGAAATAGAAGACCAAGGGATTTTCACCAATATGCATATATTTCCAACAACTCTAGCTGCCAAAAATATTATTGTGTAGTTTTTTTGTATGTTTTCAACTGTAAAATTTTCAAAAAAAAAGTTCAATTGAGATCTCTCTGGAACGGTTCAGTATTTTCAAAAATAGTTTACTGCGTTATCAATGGCGTAAAATAGCGAGCTCGTATGCGATATTTCATAATTCCAACTCTTTTGGTTCATGAGTTAACATTTTTTATCTCTTCTTTAGCACGTTTCCTGCCCCCTCCCCTCCTCCGGCTGCCCAGTCGCGAATCTTAGATGTCCACCATCGTGATACTTGTTTTTCATGGTCCAAGGAACAATTTGGCACCAATCACTCTACTTTAACTAAACGTTGCAGATGGGCCTCAAAAAATGAACATAAGAAAACCTACTGGAATAAATGAAATTTGGAATTAATTGCCCACAGGACAAATTCACCGATGAATTATTTTGAAATTGGGTTTTTCTGGATCGGAAAATAATAAAGAATCAAGCTACGGTGTTAGATTTGGTGGACAATTTTTTTCGCTATTTCACATTTTGCCGAACCGTGCATAATAACAAATATATTTGTCATAGCATAGGGTTTTCAGAAATTCAGCTCGGGGACGACGGTGTCGGCATGTGTGGATTCGATTTCCTTTATCGTATCTTTGTAGCTCCTTTGTTGAAGGAAAAGCTTTGTACGAAATTATCTAAATAGAATTGTGTCATAGTTCTCTTCTATATTCGTGAATTTCCTTAGTTTAATATGTAGTTATACAATTATACATACTTGCCAATACTTTTTTTTTTGTCATTGCATTATTTTATTGTGGTACTTTTCAAACACACCGCAACAATGAAGCCTGCACGTAAGGTACCGTGAACATCGGCTAGAAAAATTACATTTTAAGCCTTGTAAAAAATGCAGGGTGCCCGCATTGTTCGTTCTAGCTTTTAGAAACATGACTCATGGGCATTTGCAAAAATTGTTACAGCTGAACATAGTACAATGTTTTTTTTGCACGTTTTTTTTTTGCAGGCTGATACTTGTATATGTAAAAACAATAATATTCCACAAAATTCTCATTATTCCGTTGAGCATTGAGCACTTTCACAGCAATTTTAATGAATAATAATAATCATTATTATGAATGGAAAATATAGAGTAATGATTTTTGCTTTAAAATTCAGCGAATTGGAATGCAATTATTTTGAATAAATAATTTCTAATAAATACCTGTATGCATTGTCGCAGTACTGTAAATTGAAAAACAATTTTCCACTATACCTACAATTTGCTGCTACCCCTATGCATACATATAATTTTGCTCTAAATTTTGAATTCATTTCCATGCAATTTTTTTTTGCAAAATACAATCAATTAATTTATCGAAATGAAATCGACTGAGTCCTTTTGTTTCACCGGATTAAATCAAATAATAACCGCAGTACCCTACCATATATTCAGTTTATCGCAAATTACGATTTAATTTCATCCATTTATATCTACTCAAAATGCGACCTTTTATACGTTAACTACCCACGTGCGATAAAAGCCACAACTTTACAACTCCATTTCACAATACCCACTTAAAAAAATCGCATTTTCATTAATTTTTTTTTGTGTATTCCGAACCTATAATTTTTCAAAGTGGCGACAACACAACGCCGCCATATAATCACAATAAAAATTAACGACGCGTGAAAGACGAAAAGGGCGCGTGGCAGCAAAAACGACGACAGCACTCGGGCGAGCTCAACGCACATACGCAACACACCCCCTCGCAGAGCCAGTCCGGACCACGCGAAAGCTCGCAGCTTACTACTACTCTCGGACGTTTGTGGAGTTCCACATCAGAGGCAAAGCTGTGGGGGTAATACGGATGAGAGAGAAAAGCGCGCACCTTTCTCCCCATAAAGTTAGTATTATGCTACACGGAGAGCTTTGCCTTCAGACAAACTACCGCACGATGTGCATAAGTAGTATGGAGCAACAGCACAGGAGTGGTCTCTTCAATTTGCATCACCAACAACATCCACTCACTCCGGTGAGGACGGGCCCAGCCATGTGTTGATACAGGAGGAAACCTTTCTCCATAGTAAGTACACACCGGACGTAAAGTGACCACTCCGGGATGGTGTCCGAAGTGCGGAAGTTCAAAGGGGTGTCAATTATTTAAAAGTTCTCTTGACGTTGCGTTAGTTATTAGACGATGGAGTTCTTTTGAAATTCAAGCTGCTTGGAAAAGCTCAAGAGAGAAGCCGTTGGAAAATATCGATATGCTTATTTTGGGCGAGATGCAGACTTTTCTAAAGGATAATCCCATGGAGAAAAGTTGTTCGGTTCCAGTCTCCGAGGAGCAACTATGGTGCCTGCAGGGGTGTTTTTACTGTATTTATAGCGAAAAGGGTCCTTCGGGAACACAGTTCAAATAAACATAAGAGCGGCAGTGTTATTTCTAGGAAATCGGCAGTTATATGCTTGAGCGTGACGCACCACCCGAAAGAATCTAAAACTAAAACAGAGAGAAACAAAATATTGGACGCTATATTCGGGTGTTTCCCAGTGGCTTCTCTAAATGTCCCTCTAGTTCGGCTATATTTTTTTTATACCAAAATTGAATACCGACAAGTAGACGAGTATAAAGTATACGATTGCATCTTATCTATGCGTCTTACACGTCTGTAGTAGCAGTAGATACCTAGTAGTAGAAGCAGTAGCGGTAGCAGTAGGATAGTTAAGAAGTTGAAATCAACAGCATTCTTACCTGAAACGAAAACACAACGTCAGTAACATATTTGTTGGTGATCACAAGAATACAATGAAGTGATTATGAGATTTGCTTTGAATATCGCACTGTGCGAGTATATCGCCTATCAACATCGCCGTCTATTAACAAAATAATGTATGCAGCAGCAGGCGCCCCGAGCTTCCTAGAATCAGTGACGCAACTAAGATATTTCACAGGCAGGTATGAAAGTCGGAAAAAGGCGCCTCTAACGTCTAGTTTTTGCGCAACAACAATATTTTCGAGATTTTTTCTACAAACGGATCAAGAACAAATTGAATAAATGAGCACATGTTAAAATGTAGTTATACCGCCAATGATCTTGCTATCGAGGCGACAAATAGATAAAAAAAAAAGTAGATCAGACTTGTAAAATGGAACAAGGTCCATTAAACCGTCCACTTGTGCTCGACCTGGCTCAGGATATGAAAAACCTTTTTGCAAAATGGTGCCAGGTTTCATTTCATTTTACCATATTAAAATGAATTAATATGAGCGCGCTGGCATGCTATCATTTTGAAACTTCTCCGTTTGTATGTGTTGGAACTGTATCGAAATGCGCCTAAACCCATATTTGTGCACACGTGTGCTGGGCCTGAGAGTTCAAGCGGTGTGAAGAGCGAAGGGGAATTTTTATGCCTTTTACCTGGTTTCGAAGGGAACGCGAAAAGAACGATGGGGCAGACTCGGCCAGCTTCTTTGAGGGCCACCACATGTGTTTGTTTTCTTCGTGCGTTTTTTGTAAATAGATACATTGATCTTTACTATTTGTTCATTACTTGTGGGTTTGCTAGACGTCTTTTTGATCACTGTTAGATTTGATTCGCCAATTTACTGCTGAATTTACTTGAAAGTGCGTTTTTCTCGCACGCTCAAATATACATTCTTTTTTTTTGTGAGCTATTTTCAAACACGCAAGATACTATGACGATATTACACGAATTGAATTTGTCTGTTTGCATATTATGTCAATATTTTCATGACCATTCCAATAATTTTGTGTCATTTTATTGTTATGTTTTCACTTGACTGTAATTTTAGTGTGTCCATATTTTAGCTGTACGTTATTACCTGCGCTTATTTTACTGTTCCATTTCTATGTGCAAATATCATGAGTTCATTTTTAAGAATGTAATGTCATTAAATAAGGTTCCTGTGCTTTGGAAAATGATTTCATTTTTAATATCATTGATGTACTTGATAAGTCATAATTTTTATGTCAAGGTTTCTGCCATCCTTTCATTGTGACTCTCAGTATTCCATGTCATTTTATAAATAATAGTCGCTGAGATTTTGCTGTGCTACTTGTGAACATAAGGGTCTTTGGTTGCGTTCATCAACATTTTCCTAAATACCGTGGAAGTCGTATTTCGTGTCAACACCTTTTCCGCTCAATCTAACTTGACTGTTTCAATGTTTTGTTCTTGCAAATGTGTCATTGAGTTCTACCGTCCAAGCAGGTTGTAGGATACTTTTGTTGGGGTGTCATGTTAGTTGATTTTGCTTCGTTTGTTCTGAGATGATTTGTTGTTACCTGTCAGGGAAGGGACCGGGTCTGCCTTTACGGATATGTTTGATTGGTTGCAACTTAGTCACTTGAGACTCGTGTAACGAGGCACATGTCAGCTTTTGTGTGTTGAGTTCTCTTACAGGGTCCTCGGACACGGGATACGCACCTACCCAACACCACCATTTTCTACTATTTTGTAGTTGTATTGTACTGTTTTGATTAGTATGCCCTGCCCACTAACGTCTCTTCGGTTTTTGTATTTCGAGTGTCTGTGTGAGTTTACTAATTTTGCTTAATATTGCTTGCCACTAATACTGAAAAAATCAGTGAGTTGATGTCATTCATCTTGTCACATATTTGAGTCCCCTTCTTTGGGCCTAACTGAGGGGTTTGTTTGCTGGGTTCTTCCACTGAGTGCTCTTTTTCCGAATCCGTCACTGTTGTGTTGTTTTCAATTGTTTTATCAATTTTGTTTATTTTGTCCATTTTGGTCATTTTGTCCATTCTGTCTGTCACATGTTAGGTGTTTTGCAAAAAGAACCATAAAAGAATTTTTTGCAATACTGGGGAGAAAAGTGCACTTTTTCTCCCCATTCAGCGGAAAAAAAGTAGATTTTTATTCCCTTGGTTTTCCTGCAATCAAAAACTTAATTTTCTTCGGAAGTCTGTAGACGAGGCATTACATTTTTGCACTGTTGAATAGGTCTCTTCTTGGGTAATCACACAAGGTATCACAAGTCATTCACATTGTTATCAATCGACTGGAAAAACTAGAAAATTCTGCAAAATGATTACGAAATCTTTCATTGTTTGTGTTCAATTCATGATAATTTTCGATTTCACGATATCGATATAGAAAAATCTTAAACAGAAATGTTCCTTGAATGCAGCAAATCAGCCTTACGCTCCAGCGTGGAAATGCTATCAGCGTCCTAGGCACTTTATCTCTGATAGATAATTTGGACGAAACATTTTTTTTCTTCAGCATGATTTCTTCCTTTCTTCATATTTATTATACAAGGTGATTTTTTGGTTTCCAGGAATAAGTTTCCACCCTATATTTCTCACCGCCAAAATTTTTTACAGGAAAACGCCGAAACAGGTCAATTTTTGTTTCGAGGGGGTCATCCAGGGCACATATCACCCAATTTTTATCTTGAAAATTAACAACAATTAACAAATCTTCGCGAGTCGTGTGGGCCTTTGTTTATCCGCAGTGGGATGCTGACGGTTCTTTCCTGTATCCCTTGTGTCCGGTGAGGGAACTGAATCCACCCAAGGTTGGGGACATGAACGGAGGGTGCAAGACCCTTAAATTTGACAGGATCTTTGTTCCGCCCTTCAGGCTCTCCCAGGTCAAAAGAGGACCCTTGGCAACGTCCAATTAAATCTTCAATACTTCACCGAGCGAAGGTGAATGGGTTCCTTAAGTGCAACCCCTTCTATAATCTGAACGAATTTTACCTTTGGTGTCAACGTACAGCGTGTGGTCTGCCTTCTTCTGACTCAAAAGGAAATGTATGTATGTATGTATGTATGTATGTAATTTATTTGTTTAAACCCTTGGGGTATACAAAGTAAATAGGCAGGTACACAATCTTCTTCAGAAATTAACTTAAAAATTAGGTAAATACAATGATAATAATTGATAAAAGTAACTAAATATTATGTACTCAATTAACAAAAATAAAGTAGGGACAAAACAATGGAGGTGTGCCAAAAATTATGTCCAACCGCAGGAGCCACAGAATAAGAGGCCCAGCAAGATCCATCGAGCACTATTCCTCAATCAGAGACAGGAGCTTCTCGACTGCCGAGAAAAAGTGAAAAATATTGATGAGCTTTTCAATGCAAATATTGGCGAACAAAAAGTGAAATTCCTCGCGCGTAGCTTGAAGACTTATATGACCGACCAGCCAGCGATTCCTCGATCTTGTAAAAATAGGACAGTTACAAACCAAATGGTAGAGGTCATAGACTTCGTCGGTGTTGCAAATAGAACAGGTTTTGCCCTGATCAAATACAAATTTGGTCCTATTAACATAAAGCCTTAATTTCCTATGAAACCCCAACCGGATTTGCGCAATCAGCCTGATCTTTCTTATAGAAACATTCTGCGTAAGATACCCACTGTAGCCTGAGTGTTCTGAGCTGTCACTGCTGAGTATCTCCCTGTAGATGTTACTGTAGTGCGACTCAGATGAGATTTCTAGATCGGCTGCCATCATGACCCGTCTGCAATCGTCCAAAATTGACTCTAGATTCTCCTCAACAAAAAGAAAGCCGTGGTCGAGTAAGTACGACAGATTATGTTTTGTAAGTAGAACTTTCACTTGAGTAACCCAATTGTACTTGATGTTACAGGTTGCGGTTGCAGCGTCTAGTTGTTGCAGTCTTTTAAAACAAATCTTTGGTAACCTACTGTCGGGCATTTTCAACAATTTACACCACCACCCTAAAGTTTTTCTCATCACGTCCAGTTCTAGTTTTGCCAAACCAGTCTCGCATCTTATGTAACAGTTTGGAGTTGAAGGCTGTAAGTGAAGAATTGATTTGACAAACTTCACCTGGGTTCTCTCAAGGCTATCTACGTATTGAAGGGACCAAACTTCTGCAGCATACAATAATGTGGAAACAACCAGAGACCGACTCAAAAGGAAATCAGAAATACCGGATTCAACCTATGATAGAGCAAGCCAAACAAAATCATGTCTCGAATTTCACGGATGATCGCAATAAAGCTCGTCTACTTGCAGTTTCAACTGAAGGGTCTGGTGCATGGCTTCACGCTCTTCCTTCACCAGCTCTTGAAACTTTTTTAGACCCTGATTCCCTCAAAATTGCGGTGGCACTTCGTCTAGGTACCGCTTTTTGTTCCTCTTTTCGTTGCCACTGCGGCACAGTGATAGATGTCTTTGCGCATCACAGTCTTAGTTGTGGAGAATTTGGAATGCGAGCCAGACACTTTTCACTAAATGGGACCATTCGACGTGCCCTTGTATCAGCTGGTGTTCCAGTTAGCCTTGAACCCAACGGCCTAAGGAAATGGCCAGATAGATATTAACCCTCTACATGGAGTAAGGGGAAGATGTTGACATGGGATGTCGCCTGTGTTGACACTCTTGCAGCATCCTACTTGAGATCGACATATTTTTCTGCTGAGCTGCGGCTGATCTTGCGGAACGTCGAAAACGCTCAAAATATGGAGACCTTTCAAGCCTATATTTGTTTTGCCCCGTCGGATTCGAAACACTGGGCTCGTGGGGACGTTAAGCTGGTCGTTTCATCGACGAAATTGGGTCCAGGATCGCCACGAAGACTCTGGAGCCGAGATCCCGTTCATTTCTACGCCAACAAATAAGCCTGGAGATTCAACGAGGAAACGCCTTCTGCGTCCACTCTGCGTAACCCCAGGCTTCTTCATTCAAAGAAAATATCTCTGTTCCCTTGATATTTTATTTTAAATGTACTATTGAGAGCTGGACACTCAAAGTGTTCATGCAGTACCTGATGGAAAAGCAGAGAAAATCGACAGAGGTCCATGACTGGACCTGGTTACGTCAAGGAGAACGGAAGAAAAATAGTCGAGACATTTTTGAACAAAGAGTTTCAGAACCTGAAGATTCTGAACAATCACTGCTTACCAGCGCCCAAAAAGTAACTTGATGGTTGACCATTTTGGGGAGTTGAAAATCATACAGGAAGACTACTAGAGGATATGAACCATTCACTCGGACAATTAAAAGTCGAACGCACCGCAGCCCCAGCCTCCTTCATTCAAAGAAAATATTTCTCTTCCCTGAATATCTAGTTTTAAATGTATTATTGAAAGCTGGAAACTTGAAGAGTTCATTCAGTACCGTCAAATGTGGTGGTTCGGAACATCGGTGGTGATTAAAAACAGGCATGTTTCAGTTTGAATTTACCGCTCTAGTAATTACAGAACCCTACTTTTACGGAATTTCTTTTCGATTATTGCCTTACAGATGGCAGCACTATGCGCCATACTTGACAGGTACAGGTTGCTTTATCGGTTGTCTACACAAAGCTGGTATTATTCGAAGCAGCGCCATCCAATAATTTGAAGAACCGTTAAAGTTCGTTCAGGGTAAGTGGTTTTTGGTACTCTTACATTTCCAAAAAAAAATTTTATGGTGTCATTAGCACCTACACTTCATGTTTTCACACTTGGAACCCCAAAGTGAAGTTTTCCTGTTGAGTCACGCCTCCATTTATTTTTTCAGTGCCCAATTTGGGGTGACTCGGAACGCCATCGCCATGCCCAGAACATACAAAACACCCATTGGGGCCAGGAAAAATTGTAATTATAGCAAAGAATATTTAAAAATAGCTGTTGGACATATAAGGAATCGCAGCATGACATTGCGGGAAAGTAGTGCATGAGGTCTACAGGACTACGGGATCCCCCTGACCCCTGACCACGCTTTCATAACAAATAAAATCGTTAAATATTTCGTGGGACAAAGTTTTAAGCGTGGAGGAAGGCAACATCACCGTTACCTTTTTCAGAAAAAAACTGCAAAATCAAGAATGCGTTTATTTATCCGGTCGTGCCAGACATAAGTCAAATGGAGTTGAAGCAGATATTCAAAATTTCTCAACACCCACTAGGCTGAAAAGAGGAGGATTTCAATTCAAAACCCTCAAAAAAATTAATTCCTGTTATGTTTGATTTTTTTTTGTCATTTACCAAGAATGGATTGGGAAAAATAGTATATTATGATACAAGTTTAATAAGACATCGTATTGTCACACGCGTCATTTTGAAGCACGAGAAGCGAAGCGAAGCAGAAGAGTTTCAGAGCCTGAAGATCCTGAACAAAGCATATTCAACAAGGAAATGCTTTCTGCGTTCACTCTACGCAACCCCAGGCTTCTTCATTCAAAGAGAATATTCCTCTTCCCTGAATATTTAATTTTAAATGTATTATTGAAAGCTGGAAACTTGAAGTGTTCATGCAGTACCTGATGGAAAAGCAAAGAAAATCGACTGAGGTCCATGAACGAAGAGTTTCAGAACCTGAAGATTCTGAACACTAACTGCTTATCAACGCCCAAGAAGTAACTTGATGGTTGACCACTTTAGGGAGTTAAAAATCATGCAGGAAGACAGAAGATATGAACCATTCACTTAGACAATTCAATGTCGGAGGCACCTTCCTTGCAGCCTCCGGACTATTTCTTGGCTAATCGAAAAACTCTGCCAAAATGGCTTTTGGTTATTTTCACTTCTCAGACTGCAAGTTGGTCATCTTGTAGACTACGTTTTTGTGCGTTTGTGGACTTGAAGAAGACACTTCAAGCTTGCTCCTTGAAAAAATTTGAAGCAATCTATTAACAGGTTTGTCTGTGCCAGTAGTGCGTCTGTCTGTGCCACAGTAAAAAGTAACATCAATTTGGTCCGCTAGCATTATGATGAAGTTTTCAAGGATATTCATCAACCATTTGAGCTGAAGAAAAAGTAAAAAATTTGCAAATCACAGCTACAGAAATATTCCATAAGGTGGCTACGTGACCACCCGCACGCAGTGTTTCAGAATTGTTCGTAGAGAAACCATTCATTCAGCAGAAAACGCGACATTTTTCGCTTATCTTCTAGACAAAGATAAATTTCGCAATCGATAGTAAGATTTGGTTTCAAGGAGGCAGGACGTTCCCACAGGTCCAGCGGAGAAACAAGCTCCTGGGATTGGTCAAGAACAAATCACGCAAAGAGCCCGGTGGGTGGACTTCAAGTGGAGAAATGAGACAAAATCGCGACAGCCAGTGACGGGTCGCGAGACAGTTAGTTAAGAGCCGGTCTAAAGTTACGGAAGAATTATTCAACTTTGCTGAGAACTCCAAATTCTTCTAGTGAGAAATAAAAACGACAACCAAATTGATCAATGGGACCAAAAAGGCTGCTTCATAAACCAGAAATTTTCAGATCGGAGATCGTGACATTAAGTATTAGAAAACCACGCGAAGTAGTCACCGCATTCGCAACGTAAATGAATTAGAACCCACGCGCAAGGCGTCCGTGGGCCTATGCGTACGGAGCGAAGGAAATCAACCAAGTCAACATAAATTATTCCTAATTACGGTGTTGATAATTGCGCGAAAGGCTGGAAGTATAGACAATACAAATAGAGAAGACCATATGTTATCACCACCGTCGTCACGGATATTGGGGCATCAAAAATCAGCCAACCTTTTTTTGAATGATGGACTCACCTGGTTCCTACGCAACCGTAAAAATCCGTGACGACATGTGTCTTTTCTATTTGTATTGTCTATACACCCGGACGGATCGTTAATATTTCTTTTTTTAATTACATTTTAGTGGGATGACCATCTAAACAGGTAGGGTTTGTCATAATTTCACACGCCTCCATTTTGAATGGAATCATAGACCACGTCTACCACAACTACTCCGTGTGCCTGGCCTGGCCGTCCTGGCCCGCGGGAGGAATAAAACAAAGTCGCGGTGGTGGCAGCGATTACGCTGTCCAAATTAGTTTTTGAGGCCTTCCCGGACAATCGAAGAACGCACCCTTCCTCTATGGATAAGTACTACGATACCTCACATAAATATATATCTCATTTGGCCCAGGTGGTACAAATAATGCTTAGCGGTGAGATCATAAAGCAAGTAACCAATTGGATCCATCCCTTTATAAAAAGTGCAATCAGCATTGACATAATCAGAGATAAATATTTCACCTCAACACCCCCAGATATTACATGAGTATCAAATCAACTATCATCACCTCGTTTGATACCTTATGCTGAAGCAACACAGTTAGTTTCGATACAAAAGCGCAATTCCACGTCCCGAAGCTCTGTTTGCTGAGAATGAAGCACTGCCGGCTTCAAGTCTCGCGATTTTATGGTGAAATATCAAATCTACTGCATTTTTCAAGCAAAGTTCGCAAAAACCAGGTACCAGCTGTTCTTGGTGGAATCCATAGCTCTCGGTTTCAACTGATTTTATAAGTGAGACTGGCAACACTGCGTCTCATGCATTCAACATTGCGTAACTCAAGTCGTAGTGAGTAGGACCCGAATCATTTCTTGTTTGTTACTCGATCCTGTCGGTGTTCCCTACAATCATTATATTCCCGTATAAATCTAAGCATCTTGCCCTCTGGAAACTGGGCCAGTCGCTTGACTGAACCGAACTAAGCAATGCTGTTGAAAGCTTACGTACGCCTGGCAAGTAATACCAATGCACTGCAACGCACACTGGAACTAGAAAGAAAACCTATACAACGATCGATTTTCTCATTAGAAGCCATTCCTAGTCAAGCTGGCCAAGTCTAGCCGGAGATTTACCAACACCAACCCCCATACCTAGGTAACACAACACTCTTGTATTACGTTACCGTCCAACCGAGCTTTCTATTTCCTTTCAATTCTGTTTACTCTCCTAGGAACAAACGTGTTAATAGCAAACAGACTTCGCCCGCCGACACCAAGAGATTATTTCAATTCGCTCCTCGAAGCCGCCCAAATCCAGGAAATGGCTGTAACGCTCACACTTAACGTTCCGGCCCTTTTTTTTGTTACCCCGCCAATTTAAAACAGTTCGACCCCGCAATAAAACTGCCAAATTACGGATTGTCACGAGCCCGGGGCAATTCAATTCGGGATTCGGGCGCTCTTTTCAAGAGAAAATGAGGGAATCGCATCACGTAGGTGTGCTTGTCGTCCGAGAAATAAACGTCATTGCATAAATTATTCCATACACACACACACACACACACACACACACACATAGATGTCTTGCATTAATTGTGGGGCCGTGTGCATAAAACTGAATTGTGGGGACTCTGAAAGTACGCACGTGACGTTTTAAAGCTGATCTCGCTGAATGCGGCACTTCGACTCGTTTTTCGATACACTCGCTTTTACGCTCTAACACTCCCACAAAATGTGAAGCTGTCCCCATAATCAATGCAACTTCGGATGACCCCACAGTTAATGCATCTTGCAAGAAGTGTGCAAGAAAAGTCCTCACAGTTGCTGCGGCATGAAAAATTAATACACAGTTCCCACAGATAATGTGAAATGTGTTTGAGTGTATACCCGAGTCCCCATTACCAATCGACAGTGTACCACTGGTTACACAGTCCCCACAACTTTGGAGCTTTGAAGTCAGTGTGTTTTACAGCCCCATAGATAATGTGAAGTCGACAGGATACACACGTTCACCCTTCCTTGGTAATTTGGTATAACTCACAATTACTTTAAAGTCAAATGTCTCGGATTTTGTCGTGTTTCCAAACGTCTCATACATTGATAGATTTAACAAAACTTGCGCTCCTATCTGCACCCTTCACTACTTCTACAATTTAGTCGACTCACTATTTTGAAAAAGCTGTATAGGCTGAAATTTTGTAAAGGATGGTGGACAAAGATATTATTACTTATTATATTATATCTTGACGATTATCAATAAATATTATCGTACATTGTTTCCACCTTTGCATAAACGGCGGATCTAAGATGGCGAGCAAAAAGAACAGTCTATCTGCCCACCTTGCGCCTTGCGGTGTGTTTAATAGGGGGCCTCGGCCTCGCTCAGAAAATGGATTTATTTCGCAGCATGAGGCTCTTTTTGGCTGGAGCACAGCATACTTGGACGCCAGATTTGAACATGCCTCATGGACATGAGGCTCAGAAGCGCACTTCCTCTTTGAAGGATTAGTGAACGCAAGATGTTTAGTAATTAGGGTTTTCTACCGTTACTTGGGCAAAAAATTTCAATATGGCGGCCAAAATTTCGGCAGAATCATGAAATTCGGCTTGAAGATCAGAATGATCGTACTTGACAAGATTAAGTTCCAAGTTTCATGAAAATCGTTTCACTGATAAGAGATATTAATATGGCGGCCAAGATAGTGGCGGAATCATAAAATTTAGATTGAAAATAAAAATTATCATACAAGAGAAAGGTAAGGTCCAAGTTTCATGAAAATCGTTACACTAATAAGAGATTTCAATATGGCAGCCGAGAGGAATTTTGAAAGCCAATCTGCCTATTTGGTCCTTGAGGACCTAAGTTATCCATCGGATGAAGTTCAATTCTTGAGGGCTGTAGCTTCATTCCCCGAAAAGAAGTTCAACTTCTTCGACGTGCACAGGAGATCTCTGTTTTTTGGGGACATCAGCTATCCATCGGAAAAAGTTCCAAGGCTCTTGTTTCAGTTCTCGAGAAGGAGTGCAGCGTCTTAATTTCTACACGGACAGACAGACAGACAAACAGACAGATAGACAGACTGACAAACCGGCCACATAAGCGTCATTCTGTTACTTATAAAAAAATTGCTTTCCAATTGATTTTGACCTCCTGAACACGAATATCGGCATCGGGTTCATTTTTGAATTGGAACAATTCTTTTTTATCGAAAAACCGAAAAAATGGTAGTCTGTCACATGATTTTTAGTGACATCTACCTACTGTTTTTTGTTATTGAGCGAACATGTTTCGTAGTTTGAGTGACATTATCCTTCAGGTACTTAGTATTGGCTATTATGGCACATCTGATTTCAAATTTGTGGGGCCGCGTATGCGCCGAGCCGTAGCTTTGTGGAAGTTTTCAAAAATTCATAACAATTGACCCGACGGTCAGATCAAAGTGGAGTTCTTGTCAAAAGAAAGTTCAAATTGTTCTCTGAATATAATCTTGTACATGTAGTGACGTATTTCCATAAGAAATTGTAGTTGCCCGCATATCGCAACTTTCTACAAATTACTACCTACACCAAAATGTTATTTTTGTAATTGTTCATGATTATTTCGGCAAGATTTTTCTTGATTCGCGTACCAAGGCCATAAGCTACCCATTCAAGTTGAATTATTTGCTGTATTGGATTCCGTTTTGTTCGGAGAAAAGGATATCAAGCACCAGCAAGCAACGAATAATCATTTGCGGCCGGGCCGTAGCTTCGGAGCAATTTTCAAAAATTATTAACTATTGACCTGTACCTCGCACCGATGTGGAATTCTTATTAAAATAAAGTTCAAATTCTCCTTTAAATAAAACTCCGCATATGTATTATTGTGAAATGATAAGAACGGGTACTTGTTTGCATGTCAAAAGGCCGGCTTCTGAAATGCAGCATTCAACGGCGATGCCGCGCTACACTAAATTCTTATTATTGTAATTGTTTATCATTATTTCGTCGAAATTTTTCTTGGTTCCGGAAACAAGGTTATGAGCTACCCATTGGAGTGAAAGTTTTTTGCAAAAACCCTTCCGTCTAGGACTAGATGGTGTGACGGACGGACGGACGGGCGAATGGACGAACGGACGGACGGACGGACAAAGCGATGGCAAAAGCGTTTTCTCGTTTGGGGAAGTGCGCTAAAAACACCCGTTAGGTAGGTATATTATGGTCAGTGTATAGCGGAACTATACTACAATGGTGGAATGAATTGGAACAGCCCCTCAATAGATCCCATGGGCAGACACGTAGGTATGAAGCAATACTACGGCCTGAGTGAACCGAACTACCAAAAAAACCGCTGACATCATAGGCCAAGTAAAACATTTTATTGAAATGAAAGACTTCTTTCGCTCGCCCAGAGCAGAGAACTAAAAGCAGAACCACAGATGAGGGTGTATTTGCTTCGTGCTTTGTAACGAAATCATGTGACGAAATGTGACCTTGGGGTTATACTCGTGCCGTCCCAGCGAATTGAGGAAGGGAAGGAATGTGTGGTGTCGCTCGTTTTTATCTCTTAGTAGGTCTTACCGCTTCCATCGTGTTTCAAGTCGGTACTACAGCTTTCATCATAAACAAAAATTTGATCTGATCTATGAATTCTAACTTACGAAAGTGCTATTATTTGCATGCAATCAAGAAATTATTGATTTATTTTTGTAATTTATATCGCCGCTACTGGTTGGTGCTAGCTGTTGTTGGCGTTATTGATTTTCCGATCGCCGATCGGTCCAGAGCTCGCTGGTTTTTGACTTATTTTGGCTTTCAGTGGCGGTTAGGTTTGAACAGTTATCGCACGCGCGGATGTACGATTGCGGACAAAAAAAAGTAGGATAGAGACTGACACGAAGTGTAGGTAATGATTTTGCTCTGGTGGCACTGTGACACAAGGCCTAATTTGGTACACTCCATGACAGCTCTGTCCTGCTTTTTTTTGTTCGCAATGGTATTTTATGATAGGAACTCTCACCACTCTCAGGTACGACCTACCTATGTACCTATTTAGCAGATGTGGATGAGCCAAGCTCAAGAAGGGAAATGGGATATTCGATAATGGAGGCTGAAGAAGTTGTTCAATGTTCTATGTCACCTGATTTTAGCGATACACTGGTTTGATTATAAGATTTTTCTTTTTGGAAATTAATCAACAGTTTATCTCTTCTTTCCAACTTTTTAAAAATCGGTAATAAGTCTATTACAATAATAATTGTGAATAATAGTATATTATTCAACAAGCGGGTAATGATTGCTTCTTACTCATGAGGATGCAGTTTGCCACAAGCCTTGGCGAGTGTCGTAAAGCATCCGAATGAGTAATAGCCATTACTCGCGAGTAGAATACTATGCTTTATCCAGTCTTATTAGAAAATACAGGCATGTATGCGCGTGATATTGCGTGCATTATTCAATTGGATTGGATAAACTATATCATCTTACAACATATATTATACAGAGTGTCGCAAAAATATCTTTTTGTTGTTGCGACACCCTGAATGATTTAATTGGAATCGATGTGGTTTATTATTCTGAATACAAGGTATATACCACAATGTTGAGTTTCCTGAGACGAATTGTCAAAAAGTTCACAAAAATCTTATGATACTGACCTAAACTTACGATTTAGCTAAAAGTTCTGAAATTTGGCCCACAATTTTTTTAAATAGTGCTAGGCTTTTATATTCGCATTTTAAAATAATTTTTTGTCTTGAAAAATAAATTCAATCAATTTTGCGAAATTTTCTAGCCAACAAAACGGTAGGTAAGTATAGATAAAGTTTAGATCGATGTCATGGGCATGAGATTTTTGTAAATTGTTGACAATTTACCTTCGGAAATAACTCAACACTGTGGTACTATATACAGGGTGTTACACTTTTTTTTGTCAATATTCCAGTAGATGGTAGAGCATCAAAAAATAAGTAGACCTACTTCCACCGGAAAAAAACAAAAGATGAAAAACTTGAAAACATTGAGAAAAAATTTTTCTTCGCAAATGTGAAAAAAAAACCTTTAGCACTAATAAACTACTATTCTCACACGACCGGGCGTGAAGTGAGTCGTTCTACGCTCATTTTCGGGCGTAAAGTAGCCTATTTAGACCGCAGACCGTTCTTCTGCTACTTTTGCATCCGAGGTATTTTTGCGTTTGCACCATTAGAGTTACGTATCTACGGCCGTAGAAAGGGGGAAGGGACGTACGTTTCCACACAAAATTTCCATTCCCGGGGAACTGACGCTCTCTCGATAATGACAGCCGACTGACAAACCAACACAAGATCACACCTATATCTATGATGGCTAAAAGGCCATAACTAGAGAGCGGATTTATAATTTTTTACATGTTCTACTCGCTAAGTTGGATGCAATAATTGTCGACTTGCAGCTTGACGTTTCCATCTATAAAGAACCTAAATACCAAGTTTTATTCCGCATATAATTTATTATTTTGACTTTTTACCGCATACAAATTGATAGTTCATAATTATAATCGCATATAGCCGCATATTTAGTCCATATTTTTGCACATGACTAAGCATTTGTCACTATTTTGGCCATTTTATCTTTATGTGCTAGAAAATCACGATATTTTGATTTCAAGAAAAAAAGTTATTGAAAATTTTCGATTTTTTTTTCCTACTTCGATGGTCAAAGTTGGTTGGTTGGTTTTACATGTAAATGTTGGAATTTTCACTATTATAGCAGCTTATATCACATTTTTACTCGCATATATTGCTCTATTTGAACATTTTTACCGCATATTTTAATACTTTTTAAGGGCATATAAACTGCATATTTTGGACTTTTTCACCGCATATAAATTCGCTCCCTAGCCATAACATACGAGATTCAACGTCAATGTTCATTCCAATTTTTTCAAACTATGAAATTAGAACAAAACATGGTGGATCCATGAACTGTGCCGCTGTGCCCCAAGCTCTTGAAGTAGCATCCTTTGAAGAAATGACAAAAATTTATTGTGTGCAAGATTTCATTTAAATGGTACCTCTTATAATTGTACTATACATAAAAGAGCAAATATGTGCCAGTTCGAACACACTTCATTTTTCTACGTAGAGCTTCAAAAGTTGGGGTGAGCGGGTGATGGTATAATAGTTTCCCGCTCTACAATACCTACCTAGAATCGAGCTAGGACCCTTTCTCCACGGATGATGCTGACCCGTCTTCACAATAGTAAAGTGAAAGTGCCTATATGGTCGGTGCGAGGGTCGGTACCTACAGCATTCGAATATTTCTTGTCTTGTTCCGCTCTCATAAAATGCAATTTTTTCAATGAATATCTCGCCTCGCAAATTATTCTGAATCATTTCACACAACAAATTAAAAGTACTTAACGGCCAAAATTCTGTGTAAAAACAGTACACACAAATGAAAAACAATTCATACCCTCTGAATTAAGTACCTACTTATTGCCTACGTACTTACTCAACTCTTGAAGAACAAAATTCACGGAATAAAGAATTATAACGTAGGTATATCCTCGAACGTATCTATACATGTGTATACAATATTCACACACAAATCACTTTTTCACATCACCACATCAGTGGCATATCTAGCGTAATGGGGTGCTTGCCAATGAGATAGATTTGACTGAAAATACTTTTGATCACCAACGAGAGTAATTAAGAGTATTTTGTGAAAATTTCCGGAAAATATATCCATTGGTCAGAAAAAAAAATCGATTTTTTTTCAAAGGGTTGCTAACAGTAGGGAAACTTCGGTGCGGTTTTTATGTCTGTATTTATCGAATATAGTGATGCAACCAACAGTTTTTTGAGTTTTCAATCCAAAAGTGCTGTTTGTTTAGTTTCAAGTATATTTGTGACATCACAAATATATTTTTAGAACACGCATTACGGCCGCAATTGTGAAAATTTGAGAAAAAGAAAAAATACGGATTCATTTTTTCAACCAACCTATCGATTGATTTCGAATTGTACTATAGGTAGGTACTCTTAGTTCATCTATGATGGACTGACTGACGGATGATGTAGAATGCGGCGACGGAATTTTGAGATAATCATATCTCAGATATACAGAGGGGTGTTCCAAATTTAAATTGCGTCCGTTCAGGAAATGATGGGAAACCTCGAAGAAGTACTTTTTGAAAAATATCTGTTAAAAACAAATAATCACAGAGCTATGGGCGTTCATAGCTCAAATTCAAATAGTAGTTTATACACCAAGGACCGTATTCATACCTCGCTTTTAAGCTAATAGCGCTTTAGAGCGATGCGCATTTAGGGGCATTTCTCATATTTCAGTGTTCAAAAATACAAATTAACTCGCAAATTAATTGCAATTAAGTACATACGATCGTTCCCAAACCCAATAATGTATTTTTGAACACTGAAATATGAGAAATGCCTCTAAATGCGCATCGCTCTAATAGCGCTTTTAGCTTAAAAGCGATGTATGAATACGGCCCTAAGGGATTAAAGTGAGTAGTTTTTATTCCCGCAGGCGAAGTTTGATAGGGCCCGAGGGCAGCAATTTACCCAAGGAAATAAAGATGAACGTAGGTACCCGTGGTGTATACAAGAATTTTCGCAATATCGAAGTACAATTTCCATGTACCAGTACCATTCATTCTTTCAAAGTTTGGCGTTTGAAGGGAGCGTGCGCTCCAATATAATGGCTTACAGCGCCTTTATTTTTGAAACGCGAACCCATGTTATGCGAGAGTTTAGTTTCACCAGAAATTAGGGAACTTTCCTGTGTAAAATTTTTCCAAATCGATATCGTGAAATCGAAAGTTATCATGAATTGAACACAAACAATGAAATATTTCGTAGGTAGTCAATTGCAAAATTTTCAAGCTTTTCCAGCTGACTGATAACAATGTGACTGAGTTATGATACCGTGTGTTATTGACCAAGAAGAGATCTATTCAACAGTGCAAAAATTAAATGCCTTGTATACAGACTTCCGGAGAAAATGAATTTTCGATTGCAGGGAAACCAAGGGAAAAAATTTTTTCCCGCAAAAGAAGGAAAAAAAAGTGTATCTTTTGTCCCGGTACCTATTGCGAAATATCGATTTTTTGTCATAACTTGAAATCTGTCAACCGATTTGGTTCAATATAGAGCCAAAGCTCACCGAAATAAGTCGGTATCAAATAAAACGATAATAATGATGATAAAATAAAATTTTCCAAGGGCGTAGATATAGGGGGTGCCCCCCTGTTTCATCCCTATCTCTCACTGTCTAACCTCCTCAAGTAGTTTGGTAAATTGTTCATATTTTTGAATTCTACGTTCAATTTAAAAAAAAAATTATTGCAAAATTCTGATTAGAGGCTTCTTGCTCAAAGTCTTTGAGGTTAAAACTTCGGAAAACATCTCGAAAAGACCACTTTCAAAGGCCTAAAAATTTAAACCCAGGATAAACTAATGATTCCTTTATTAAATAAGATTTTCTAGGTGTTTTATGTTGATAAATCACCAGTTTTTCTAAGAAACGAAAAGTTTTCATTGAAACATTTTTTTAGGCTCTTGAAAGTGGATATTTTGAGGTGTTTTCCGAAGTTTTAAAATTTGAAAATTCAAATTCAAATTTTGCGACAAAGACTTTTTCTTGCAAATTGAACGTTGACTCCATACATATAAACAATTTACAAAATTACTCAAGGGAGTGAAAAATCGTACTTAGTCAAGAAGCGAAGGCAACCTCCCTTATCCACGCCCTGAAGAATTTTGATGGAACACGTTATTTATCATTGTTCAATACCGACTCATTCCAGTAAGCTCTGTTCCAAATTTGAACAAAATCGGTTGAGAAGTTTCAAAGTTATGAAGAAAAATCGATTTTCAAAGCTCAAAGTTTCTGACATATATGTATGCTTCCGGAAAAGTCTACCTCTTTTGAAGTTTCCAATAATCACCTGGAATGACGAAATTCAAATTTGGAGCACCCAATACCCTGTCTACCTAGGTACCCCTTCAAATTATTGGATTATCCTCAACTTGAAACCGTAAACTAAAGATTATTGATCGACTACTCATACTTCCAGACTGTAGTGAATAGGTCGTTTCGTTTGAGATTTTTTTGATCGCGCATTTGCATTGCGCGAATTCCATAATTTCGTACACCGTAATTATTGAAAATTAGCCAAAGAAAATAATTAAGTGCACCCAAAATTCCACAAGTAACATTCTATAAACTCTGTATGAGCTCTGTTATGTAAAAAATCCTGTCGGCTATTGGCTGTTCCCAGGCAATAACAGCGTAACGGAGCGTTTATGAAACGTTAATTGCTAGCTAGAAAATCGCCCATAAGTTTTGTGGAACTCGCTATAGGATTTTCAATTTATGGGCAAAAATCATCAAGTTGGTTACAGTTTTGTTCGATTCTCAATAATATTGAAATGAGAACCAAGTAGTTATACCCAAATAATTTCAGGTAGGTACGTATACCTAGTATCCTAGTAATAATCGGTTTCGTTTCTTGATCAGTTTAATAGCCAATAATTATTTCATGTTTCACATGAATGGAGAAGCCCAAGATGTGAAGTATGGTAGGAATAATACGGACGGATACCGGACATATTTATGTATATTATGGTCAGTGTATAGTGGAACGATACTACAATGGTGGAATGAATTGGAAGAGCTCCTCAATAAAAGCCAGATTGTATAGGGCAAACACGTAGGTATGAAAAAATACTACGGCCTACTGACCGAGGGCCTGACTGAACCCAAAAGTCAAAAAGCCGCTGACTCATGCCCAAGTATAACATTATATTTCAATTTTGCGGAAGGTATCGCAAATTTCGAACAAAGAAACTACCTACTATTCTATAATAAAAACAAAATCTGATATTCATTATTCTTATCATAAATAATATCACAAGTGCTTAGATTTACACGGTAATTCTGGCCACGTGCGAGTGCTGGTTGTAGATTGTAGCGATAAATTCCCGACTCCGTAAGAGGAGGGCATTTTTCAAGGAGGGACAACCAGCCCGAGGAAAACGCTTGCTTAAAATTATCAACAGTAATATCACAAGTGCTTAGATTTTCAGTAACAATATACCAAGTGCAATGAAAATTATCGATAATTTTTGGAAAATATGCACGGATGCAAGTTTAGTTGGGAAAGAGTACGAGTGTAGGGCATCCAATCTCGGGATCCCGTTAGGTTTCCAATCCCAAAAATCCCGGGATTTTTCAAATCAATCAATCAATCAATCAATCAAAAGTTTATTGACCATTAAAAAGCTGCCAGGCAGCGAACATGGTATGTCAGATTACATAATAATGTATAATCACATTTATTGTATAGGTACAAAATCACATGGGTATACACATAAGACGAACAGGTAACATTTTGTCGGGGACGACTTGTTACTGGACGCGACCGACGAAGTCGTCAACGTTGTATAGGGGACTGTCAACGAGGACCCTCTTCAGCTCGTTCTTGAATCCTGTACTCGTATGAATCGCCTTCAGGGGATCAGGCAAGGCGTTGTAGATCTTCACACAGTTATAGTATGGCGACTTTTTGAATTTCGCGGAGGTATGTGTCGGTATGCTCAGCTTGGTGGAGCCTCTCGTTCGGTAATGGCCGAAGTCTTCATTCCTTAAGAACAGATGTTTGTTCCCGTGAGCAAACAGTGCACATCTGTACACATAAATGGCGTGTAGTGTCAGCAGCTTCTTGGATCTGAAGGTTGGGACACAGGACTCTCTCGACCCCAAGCCGAACATCAGCCGCAGAATCCTCTTCTGGAGTATGAACACCCTGGATATGTTCGTCGCTCGACCCCACAGTATGACATTGTACTGCAGGTGTGTGTATACCATGGAGTAGTAGCCCGCGATAAGTGTTGCTTCCGAAACCATGGGTTTGAGCCTCAACAAAGCGTAATAGGCAGAGTTGAGCCTGCCACATACGGAGTCGATCTGCTCTCCCCACGAGAGCGCCGAGTCCATCCAGACGCCCAGGAATTTAGTGGAGGCGAAGCCGTCCTGGATCTGATGTGTGTGCGATATTGATTTGCAAAATTGCAGACAGATCGTCTTGTCGGCATTCAAGATGAGGCGATTCTTCCGGCACCAGTTCTCCATGGCCCCAGCGACCTGATCCCTCGAGGCCAGTGTCTCCTCGAGTGTCTCCCCCGAGACCACCACTGAAGTGTCGTCGGCGAACTGTACCATTTGGCCCGGAAGGTCTAGGTCGTTCACGTACAGGTTGAACGTAAGAGGTGCAAGAACGGCCCCCTGAGCGGCACCCAGGTCAGTTCCATAGATGTTGGAACGATTTCCATTTGCCACAGAACACAGCCTCCTCCCACTGAGGAACGAGACAATCCAATCCAGGATAGCGCCCCTTATTCCCTGGCAGTACAGCTTGTCTCTTACAAAGCCGATGTCGATGGTGTCGAAGGCTTTCGACAGGTCAAAGAAAAGCCCCATTACTTTCCGACCTTTCTCCAGCTGCTGGTAGATCTGCTGCACGAATTCGAAGGAGGCGGTCTCAGTAGATCTCTGCTTTCGAAAACCATGCTGTGTGTTGGATAGAACTTCGAATCTGTCCAGAAACGCTGCAACCCTCTCATAGACCACTCGCTCAAAAATCTTTGAGAACGTGCTTAAGAGTGATATTGGTCGATAATTGATTATGTTCGCTCTGTCTCCCTTCTTGAAGATAGGAATCACCAGCGCGGTCTTTAACGAAGAAGGGAACTTTCCACTATTCAAAGAATTATTCAGGAGTATCGTGAGGGGCCCTGAAATTGATGTGCAGACATGTTTTAGCACTCTAGCCGAGACTCCATCAGTGCCACAAGTCGTTGTGTTAGTGAGCTTCATCATTATGGTCCTTACTTCATCCTCCTCAACGGGAGAACAAAACATTGTGTTTTCCTGCATTTTATTTGAGGTACATGTGTCGCTCAGATGCTTCCCGAAGTGGCTTGTGAGTTGGTCTTGTGCCATCGTAGCGAAATATTGTCCAAAAGCGTCAGCCACCCGGTCTGCTGGGATTTCCTCATCGTCGATCACCAGAGATATGTCAAGACGTTTTTTGGTTCTACCCAGCTCACCGTTAACTATGGCCCAGATTGCTTTGGTTTTGTTCCACTAGTAAGAGATTTCAATATGGCAGCCAAGATGGCGGCGGGATCATGAAATTCAGCTTGAAAATAAGGATGATCACACGTGACAAGGGTAAGTTCCAAGTTCCATAAAAATCATGAAATTCCATGTCCAATAAATATGCGTCGCCGACATGAAAATTGCTCAAAACCGCCCCCAATCACGTTTAAATGAAAAACATGAACCCGAAGACAAAGCGATCCTATTTTTTCATTATATGAATAGCTCACTGAAAATGGGGAAGGATAGGCTATTTTTGGTTAGTCGCCGGCCCCAGATTCCGCCCCCAAACGAAAAAAAAGTGCAATTTCCACGACTGTCACTGTTTGAGATGTTTCCAACATTTGCTTAGTCGAACGCTGCCGCTCTCACACGCCGCCCCCAAAGTAAGAGATAAATGAAAAACATAAACCCGAAGACACAGCGATCGAAGTCTCTCGCTATATGAATAGCTGACTGGAAATGGGAAAGGATAGGCTACTTTTGATATGGCGCCGCCTCTAGCTTCCGCCCCCCCCCCCCTCCCAAAAAAAGTGCAAATTTCAACAGTTTACACTGATTTACATGTTCATGTTACCTCAAACATTCGGAAAATCCCAACTCGAAGCATGCAAAAATTCCTTTGCCGAACGCTGCCGCTCCCACACGCCGCCCCCAAAATAAGAGATAAATGTAAAACATAAACCTGAAGACATAGCGATCTGATTCTTCCGCTATATAGATAGCTAACTGAAAATGGGTGAAAAATAGGCTAATTTAATTAGTCGCCGCCTCCAGCTCCCGCCCCCAAACAAAAAATGCAACTTTCACAATTTTCACTGATTGTCATACTCACTTGAACATGAAGAAACTTCAGCTCAAACTGTCCAACATTTACTTTGCCGAATGCTGCCGTTCCCACACGCCGCCCCCGAAGTAAGAGATAAATGTAAAACATGGACCCAGAGACATAACGATCCAATTCTTCCACTATATAGATAGCCGACTAAAATTGAAGAAGAATAGACTACTATTGATTAGTCGCCGCCCCCAGCTCCTGCCCCCAAACAAAAAAAATATTGATTATTGAAATAATTTTCATTCAAATCCATTTTATTGGCAAGTACCCCATTCCGATAACAAAATATCACGCTAGCATCTTTCTGTTAATGTCTTTCCAACTGGGAACTGAAACAAAACTTCGTAGATTGTACAGGGTACAAGGCAGGGGCCACAGACGCGAACCTGGCAAAATCTATCAATAGATGCAGACTTTCGGTATCACGACAACATCCAAGACATTTCACCCCACAGTTAATGTGTCTCATACCCAAGCTGTGTATTCGTTAGTTTGCAATATCGTTAAAGAGGGCGCTTCTATCAGTAAACTTCAACTGTCCTCACACTTCATTCACCTTCAACCATGTGAACGGCACATTGATTATGGGGACATTCTGTTTTCTTATCTAAAACGCCTTTTTCATAGGCTATTGTGAGATGAAGATTCTAATTCTTCTGGAAATCGCATGCCGCATCCAGTAATTCGACTTAGATTATTGTAAAGTCAATAATACGGTCGCTATCTCGAAAAATAACTGTGGGGACGCGTGTATGTCCCCACAATTCGATCTTTGGAGTGTATGTCCCCACAGTCCTGGTTTTTTGTACTATGGTGTGGCCCACAATTAATGGAAGACACACACGCACGCACGCACGCACGCACGCACGCACGCACGCACGCACGCACGCACGCACGCACGCACGCACGCACGCACGCACGCACGCACGCACGCACGCACGCACGCACGCACGCACGCACCCGCGCACCCGCGCACCCGCGCACCCGCGCACCCGCGCACCCGCGCACCCGCGCACCCGCGCACCCGCGCACCCGCGCACCCGCGCACCCGCGCACCCGCGCACCCGCGCACCCGCGCACCCGCGCACCCGCGCACCCGCGCACCCGCGCACCCGCGCACACGCGCACACGCGCACACGCGCACACGCGCACACGCGCACACGCGCACACGCGCACACGCGCACACGCGCACACGCGCACACGCGCACACGCGCACACGCGCACACGCGCACACGCGCACACGCGCACACGCGCACACGCGCACACGCGCACACGCGCACACGCGCACACGCGCACACGCGCACACGCGCACACGCGCACACGCGCACACGCGCACACGCGCACACGCGCACACGCGCACACGCGCACACGCGCACACGCGCACACGCGCACACGCGCACACGCGCACACGCGCACACGCGCACACGCGCACACGCGCACACGCGCACACGCGCACACGCGCACACGCGCACACGCGCACACGCGCACACGCGCACACGCGCACACGCGCACACGCGCACACGCGCACACGCGCACACGCGCACACGCGCACACGCGCACACGCGCACACGCGCACACGCGCACACGCGCACACGCGCACACGCGCACACGCGCACACGCGCACACGCGCACACGCGCACACGCGCACACGCGCACACGCGCACACGCGCACACGCGCACACGCGCACACGCGCACACGCGCACACGCGCACACGCGCACACGCGCACACGCGCACACGCGCACACACACACACACACACACACACACACACACACACACACACACACACACACACACACACACACACACACACACACACACACACACACACACACACACACACACACACACACACACACACACACACACACACACACACACACACACACACACACACACACACACACACACACACACACACACACACACACACACACACACACACACACACACACACACACACACACACACACACACACACACACACACACACACACACACACACACACACACACACACACACACACACACACACACACACACACACACACACACACACACACACACACACACACACACACACACACACACACACACACACACACTCATACCCGCCGGTGTAGGTTTGTGGCAACCGTGCATCAAACCAAATTGTGGCAGCTTTGATGAAACCATGTAGGTTGGGTACCCCTTTGCGTTAGCAACCCGTAAAACTGACCCATTTGGTTATACACTCCATGGGGGCGGCGCAGCATGTCCCCGAATATTCGTGCATATAACAAACTAGTGGCGTCGCTGCCACAATTAGGTGTCAAGTTTTTGTGCATCCAAGACGCCAGAATTCGGTGTATAGTTTGTGCATCGAAGACGCCAAAATTCGGTGTATAGTTTGTGTATCGAAGACGTCAAAATTCGGTGTATAGTTTGTGTATCAAAGGTGTCTTGTCTATAGTGTCTAAGTGATTATGTCGATATTTTTAACAATTTTCAAAGCGCGACAGTTTTGGATTGCTTTGGAAGATTTTGAATCTGTTTAGACTGGCTGATAGCCCCATTTACACACACTCCCTTGTACACATTCCCATGTATCTTGCACGAATTCAACCAACCCCCACTCCTTCAAAACTACCGCCTTTTCCAAGTTGCTCCGATCTGAACCGGAATTTCTCGGTTGGATGAAGGAACTTGCGAAGAGAAGATAACTCAATGTTTCTCAACATTCCCCCCCCCCCGAAACCAGGTGAGAGAGTGAACAGTTTTGATTTCTATGATTTCAAGAGAATTGTTATGTTAAATAGAGAAGTTCGCGGGAGGAAAACCTCTTTTGTACCTTTTATAAATTCAACCAACACCCACTCCGCCCCACCCCTTCAAAACTACCCCCTTTTCCCAAGAATCTCCGATCTTAACCGGAATTTCTCGGTCAGGATAGAGGAACTCTTGAAGAGAAGAAAACTCAATGTCCCTTTCCCCTCTCGCAAAACCGAGTGAGGGGGGGGGGGGGGCAAAAAGTTTTTATTTCTCTGATTTTGAGCGGATTTTTTGTGTTTGAGAGAGGAACGCGCGGGGAGAAAACTCGCATAATACCTTGCACAAATTCAACCAACCCGCACCCCACCTTACCCTTTCAAAACTACCCCCTTGGCCTTTTAGTGTTTTATTCAAGAGGAAACTCACGGAGATAAAATCTTCTATAAACCTTTCACAAATTCCACCAACTCCCGCATCACCCCACTCCTTCAAACTACCCTCTTTTCTTAAGTACCTATCTCCGATCTGAACCGGCATTTTTCGGGTGGATAGAAGAATTCGCGGGGACAAGAAAATTCCATGACACTTTCCATCCCCTACATCCGTGAACAGGGGAAGGGGAAAGGGGCAAATTTTTTAACCTCTTCGATTTAGAGCAGCCTTTTTTTGTCTGATAGGGAAACTTGCGGAGAGAAAATCTCCTGAGTATATGCCTTGCACAAATTCCCCAGCAACCCCCACCTCACTCCACTCTTTCAAAAACCACCCCCTTTTTCCAAGTAGCTCCGATCTAAACCGGCATTTTTCGGTTGGATAAGAGAATTCGCGGGGACAAGAAAATTCCATGACACTTAATCCCTCACATCCTTGAAACCGGGGAAGAGGGGAGGGGCAAATTTTTAAACTCCTTGATTTAGAGAGGCCTTTTTATGTTTGATAGGGAATCTCGCGGAGATATAATATCTATCCTAATGCTAATATTAAACAATATGGTGTCGTATTTGAAAATCAAATGTTGATGGCTCTTCCGATTATTTCCGGAAGATCGAATGGAAAGAAGTGTGTATAAGTATTACTCTATTTTTGTTTTAAATGGTAATAATTAAGTATTGTTGCTTTGGCTCAAATTCAAGTTTCTGTACTATCCCTTTCTTCCATGTAGGTACATACATACCTTTATAAACTGCTCAAAAGTGAATAGGGGTAATGAAAATTTCCGCATTTTGTAAAATGGGAATATCTCGAACAAAAATTCTCCGATTTCAAAAAGGAAGACAACGCCAGATAGGGCCTACTTCGGCTACGTGATGATGTAAAGGATAGTTTCATAATTGAAAATGTACATGATATACCGGGTGGGCCATAATAAACCGGAATACTTTTTTTTGCCCATAAATTTTTTATTCCCTGACCGATTTTGACGGAAGTAATACCAACGCAAAGCCAATAGACGAGGTCGTACACCACAAAAGTCAAAATGGCCGTCACTTCAAAATTCAAGATGGCGGAAATGTTTGAATATACACCTTCTTTTGTTTTCGTTCTTTTTGTTCAAAAGTTATGAAAACATAATCGGAAAGAATGGAGTTTTTCTCACAATTCAAGATCATTCCGAGCTTATTCGGTCCATTCGTTCTGGAGTTATAGCGAAATTAAAATAGGTCTTCTTCACATGTTCTGACCAGAAATGATGGTTTAAAATTTTAGTTTCCTGCCTATAAATTTTTCATTCCTTGACCGATTTTGACGGGAATGGTATCAACGGAAAAACAATAGACTAGGTCGTACACCACAAAAGTCAAAATGGCCGTCACTCCAAAATTCAAGATGGTGAAATTGTTTGAATATACACCTTGTTTTGTTTTCGTTTTTTTTTTGTTCAAAAACTACGAAAACTGAAAACAACAACTTAATCGGAAAGAATGGAGTTTTTCTCACAATTCAAGACTATTTCGAGCTCATTCGCTCCATTCGTTCTGGAGTTATAGCGAAATTAAAAAAGGTCTTCTTCACATGTTCTGACCAGAAATGATGGATTTAAATTTTGGTTTCCTGCCTCCCAAATTTTTGTTTTTCGGGACCGATTCCACAAAAATTGGTGTCAATGGATATTTAATTGAGATAAGCTTTGATGGCAATATCATGGCGATCGAAAGAACCTGATCTACTCCAAGATGACGGACAAAACTGAAAAATACAAGTTTTTCCGTATTTACCTGAAGATAAACGCAGCGCTTGATCTGTTGAGAAGATAAATCATAAAATACAACACGAACAAATTGTTTCATAACTTCTACATAACAATACTGTTACAATACTAAATTAATATTAATGGAACTTATTAACTGGCGTCCACCAGTGATTTCGAACTTTTCGTAAAGATGCGCAGAGCCTTGAAAAAAATCAGGTTCTTTTGATCGCCATGATATTGTCTATCAAACTCATCTGGGTAATTATTGGGTATCCATTGACACTAATTTTTGTAGAATCGGTCCCGAAAAACAAAAATTTGGGAGGCAGGAAACCAAAATTTAAATCCATTATTTCTGGTCAGAACATGTGAAGAAGGCCTTTTTTAATTTCGCTATAACTCCAGAACGAATGGAGCGAATAAGCTCGGAATGGTTTTGAATTGTGAGAAAAACTCCATTCTTTCCGATTATGTTGTTGTTTTCACAGTTTTCATAGTTTTTGAACAAAAAGAACTAAAACAAAAGAAGGTGTATATTTAAACAATTCCGCCATCTTAAATTTTGAAGTGACGCCATTTTGACTTCAGTGGTGTACGACCTAGTTTATTGGCTTTCCGTTGGAACCATTTCCGTCAAAATCGGTCAAAGAATAAAAATTTTATAGGCAGGAGACCAAAATTTAAAACTTTCATTTCTGGTCAGAACATGTGAAGTAGGCCTTTTTTAATTTCGCTATAACTCCAGAACGAATGAACCGAATATGCTCGGATTGGTCTTGAATTGTGAGAAAAACTCCATTCTTTCTGATTATGTTGTTGTTTTTACAGTTTCAATAACTTTTGAACAAAAAGAACGAAAACAAAAGAAGGTGTATATTCAAACAATTCCGCCATTTTTAATTTTGAAGTGACGGCCATTTTGACTTTTGTGGTGTACGACCTAGTCTATTGGCTTTCCGTTGGTACCATTCTCGTCAAAATCGGTCAGGGAATAAAAATTTTATAGGCAAAAAAAAGTATTCCGGTTTATTATGGCCCACCCGGTACAGTGCGCCAAAAGGAAGAGGGTCAAAAGGGTAAATTGTCAACGTTGTGTCACTTTTCTAAAAAAAATTGTAGATTATTTATAATATCGTTTTTTGAAAGGTAGCAATAATATCCCGAAATGGTTTTTTAATTTTCAAATATTTCTTTCTTTTCAAAGGCTATGTGATTTTTTCAAAAATTAACATTTTTTTATTGCAATTCTCTTATTGGCCATGTTATTGACGTAAATTTGGCAGATATGCATAAACTCACTTTAATACACCTTCCCACGAAAAAATTCACCCCAACGACCCCCAAGGGGGCTGCCACCCGGTGGACGCCAGCATTCGCTTTTGGAATGGGTTGAAATGAAGCATGCTGTGGCGGATACGATGCGTTTACCAATTCGGGGATCTTGACGTAACATCAGTAACTTCATGTCACATCGTAATTACCATGGTTACGATATCACCCCCCTTCTGGTCATTTTTGTACAGGGTTATTAATTCCGAAAGTTGAAAATCGATAATTCGAGAACGAATGCGCGTAGAGTTGAACTTTTTTTCAAATTTTATTGGAAATATTGGCGCATTTTTTGACATGTTGGAAATATTATTTAAGATATCCTCCTAAACTACGGGTAGGATAATTTGTCGTGTTTGATGTTTTACGTAAATGTTTCACCAATGTCATTGGCAACATAAGCATACACTCATGGCATACACTGTCATTTTCAAAATATTATTCAAAGTAAAAGGAGTCATTTGAGTTTCATACAATATTTTTTTATCAATAGCAGAGCATAAAACATAACCATGGACATATGGACACCCTGTGAAATTAACGTAATGGAGTATTATACTAGAATGTTTTTTTGTCGAAATGGAAACTACATCGAAAAATAATTGACCCGTATTTTTTTATTCGGTCGAAAATCGAATCGTTTGGGCGTAATCGATAAAAGAAGATCAACTACTTGTGACTGCCTTTGTAAATGACGTCAGAACTAGTAAGAATTTAAGAGTTTCGTTTATTTATTGCGGCCAAACGATTCGATTTCTGGCTAAACAAAAAAATATGGGTCAGTTATTTTTCAATGTAGTTTCTGTTCCCATCGAAAACAAAATATTTTTTTCAAAATATAATACTCTATTGTAAACTCGGCATTTCCTAATCACATTTTCACCAATTTCGTTGTGACGGTTTATTTAAATATAATTACTATACAGGTTGTGGGTTACATGTTTGGTACTCTGATATTGATAAAATATATTGTATGACGCTCAAAAATGACTCTTTTATTTTTAACCTAATTTTGAAAATGACAGTGTATGCTTATGTTGACACTGAGATTCACTAATCAGGCTTTATTTAAAATGTTTTAGATTTTTTCATGGGGTCCCCTTTGCCCTCTAAAATCTCGAGTCCTAAGGGAACATTTTTTAGGTGCTGCGGGTCAAAACTTTCTAATGGGTGTGGACAACAACTGTGCAAAATGACTTGCTTGCTTGTATCATCAAATGCCACTTTTTTTTGCGTACCGCAGGCACCTAATTCTAGTTGAAGTTTTAAAGTTGAGGTGGGTGAGGGCAAAAGGGGGGTAATAAGAAATATTCATAATATTTTCCTCAACAAAAAAGATAATAATTTTGTTCAATTTGATGTAAGTACCACAAAGTAATGCCCGTTCACGTTGCAAATTCAGCACAAGAAATTTTTAAATCAAAAATCAAGTGAAAAGCTGGAAAGGTATACGGCTGATGGGCCCTGATAGATTTGCGCCAAAACTTTGCAGGTCCCATCAGCCGTAGCCGTAGCCCTCTAACTTATCACTTTGTTTTTGATTCCAAAAGTTCTAGTGCTGAATTTGCAACGTGAAGAACAGCATATTATAGATGTTTCTACTTGAAATTGTAAAATAGAGGTCGGTGGGGGCAAAAGGGGAAAATTGAAAATTTTTAGAATATTTTTCTCAGTACAATTCTCTTCTGATGTATCACAAGGTAGGTGGTTTCATTTGAAATTTTAAAGTAAAAGGGTGGGTAGGGACCAAAGGGGATGATTGATAATTTTTATATTTTTCTTGGAAAAAAAATTCAATCCTCTCTAATCTGGTGAAACAAAAAGTACGTGTCAGTTATCATTTTTAGTTGGAACTTGAAAGAGTGGATAGAGCAAAAGGGGGGTTGATTAAAAAAAATTATAATATTTTTCTCACAAAGAAAATTTGATGTTTTCAATTTGATTTATCACAAAATAAATTATCCTACATGAGTTTTTAAAGTAAGGGTGGGTGAAGACGAGAAGAGGTGATTAATATTTTTTATATTCTTCTCAGAAAGAGAATTCAATTCTCTTCAATCGGATGAACCGAGAAGTACGTGGTTTCATTTGAAAGCTAAGGGTGTTTGAATATTTTTTTCACAAAGAGAATTTGATGTTTTCAATTTGATGTACCACAAAGTAGATAAGCCTACATGAATTTTTTCAAGTGGGTGTGGGGGGGAGACAACAGGATGTGATAAATAAGTTTTATATTTTTCTCAGAAAGAGAATTCAATTCTCTTCAATCTGGTGAACCATGCAAAAGTACGTGGTTCCATTTGAAATTTGGAAATCAAGGGTGGGTGGGGCAAAAGAGGGGTTAATAGAAAAAAAATGTTTTTCTCACAAAGAGAATATGATTTTTTCTGATTGATGTATCACAAAGTTCATTATTCTACATGAAATATTAAAGTGGGTGGGTGGGGACGAAAGAGAGTAATTATAAATTCTTATATTTTCATCAGAAAAAGAACTCAATCCTCTCCAATCTAGTGAACCGAAAGTACGTGGTTCCATTTGAAATTTAGAAGTTGAGTGTGGGTGGGCCAAAAAGGGGGTTGATCAAAAAAATTCATGATATTTTTCCCACAAATAAAATTTGATGTCTTCAATTTGATGTATCACGAAGTAGATTACTCTACATGAAATTTTAAATTCTGGGTGGGTGGGGACAGAAGGGGGTTATTACTAATTTTTATAATTTTTTCAGAAAGAGAGTTCAACCTGGGGAACCAAAAAGCACGTGATACCATTTGATATTTAGAATGTAAGGGTAGATGGGGCAAAAGGGGGGTTGATCAAAAAAATTTATAATATTTTTCTCATAAAGAGAATTCGATGTTTTCAATTTGCAATTTTCAGTTTTTTTCAATATACATGAAGTTTTTTAAGTAGGGGTGGGTGGGGACGACAGGGGGTGATTGATAATTTTTATATTTTTCTCAGAAAGAGAATTCAAGACTCTTTAATCTGGTTAATCAGAAGTACGTGGTGCCATTTAAAATTTGGAAGTTAAGGGTGGGTGGGACAAAAGGGGGGTTGAACAAAAAAAATTATAATATATTTCTCACAAAGAGAATTTGATGTCTTCAATTTGATGTATCACGAAATAGATTATTCTACATGAAATTTTAAATTAGGGGGGGGTGGGAGCAAAAGGGGGTTATTAATAATTTTTATAATTTTCTCAGAAAGAGAGTTCAACCTGGGGAACCAAAAAGCACGTGATACCATTTGATATTTTGAATGTAAGGGTAGATGGGGCAAAAGGGGGGTTGATCAAAAAAATTTATAATATTTTTCTCACAAGGAGAATTTGATGTTTTCAATTTGATGTACCACAAAGTAGTTCAATATACATGAAGTTTTTCAAGTAGGGGTGGGTGGGGACGACAGGGGGTGATTGATAATTTTTATATTTTTCTCAGAAAGGGAATTCAAGACTTTTCAATCTGGTTAATCAGAAGTACGTGGTGCCATTTAAAATTTGGAAGTTAAGGGTGGGTGGGACAAAAGGAGGGTTGAACAAAAAAAATTATGATATATTTCTCACAAAGAGAATTTGATGTCTTCAATTTGATGTATCACGAAATAGATTATTCTACATGAAATTTTAAATTAGGGGGGGTGGGGGCAAAAGGGGGTTATTAATAATTTTTATAATTTTCTCAGAAAGAGAGTTCAACCTGGGGAACCAAAAAGCACGTGATACCATTTGATATTTTGAATGTAAGGGTAGATGGGGCAAAAGGGGGGTTGATCAAAAAATTTATAATATTTTTCTCACAAGGAGAATTTGATGTTTTCAATTTGATGTACCACAAAGTAGTTCAATATACATGAAGTTTTTTAAGTAGGGGTGGGTGGGGACGACAGGGGGTGATTGATAATTTTTATATTTTTCTCAGAAAGGGAATTCAAGACTTTTCAATCGGGTTAATTAGAAGTACGTGGTGCCATTTCAAATTTGGAAGTTAAGGGTGGGTGGGACAAAAGGGGTGTTGAACAAAAAAAATTATAATATTTTTCTCACAAAGAGAATTTGATGTCTTCAATTTGATGTATCACGAAATAGATTATTCTACATGAAATTTTAAATTAGGGGGGGCAAAAGGGGGTTATTACAAATTTTTATAATTTTCTCAGAAAGAGTGTTCAACCTGGGGAACCAAAAAGCACGTGATACCATTTGATATTTTGAATGTAAGGGTAGATGGGGCAAAAGGGGGGTTGATCAAAAAAATTTATAATATTTTTCTCACAAAGAGAATTTGATGTTTTCAATTTGATGTACCACAAAGTAGATTATATACATGAAATTTTATAAGTAGGGGTAGGGTGGGGACGACAGGGGGTGATTGATGATGTTTATATTTTTCTCAGAAAGAGAATTCAAGACTCTTCAATCTGGTTAATCAGAAGTACGTGGTGCCATTTGAAATTTGGAACTTAAGGGTGGGTGGGGCAAAAGGGAGGTTGAACAAAAAAAAATTATAATATTTTTCTCACAAAGAGAATTTGATGTCTTCAATTTGACGTACTCAAAGCAGGTGATTATATTTGTCATTTTGAGAGGGGGTGAGTGGAGTCGAAGGGGGTGAGTGGGGACAAAGGGGGTACGTTTGGAAATATCTTTTTATGCTCAGGTTGGTGATTTTAAAAAATCTGAATTTTCTACGACTTTTTGCAGGTGGGTGCCACAAAAGTACACTGATGCATTATGTGTGTGTGCAGATTGCGAAAGAACAACCAACACCATTGAATATATTCTTGGTTTAGTACTAGTGTGTGAACTCAAGGGGGCGCTTCAGCACAGGAGGTCACAAATGGGTGTCATACCCAAACTTGCACAAAGCACTTCTAATTACTTGTGGCAACCTGATGAATTCACTTATACACCACTAAGTTTTGAAGATCCGAGGATTTCCTTCATATGTAAAGTCAATATGCTTCTATAAAAGCTGTTCTATAAGTTCTAGCCTTAAGCGGTGATTATTTTTGAGACAGTGAAGGTTTTTGCTGTGGCAACCGTGTGTAAGACGCCACAACTAGAGCGGACGCCACAGCATAGGTCGTTGCACGCACAAGTCGCCACAGTTAATGGGGTACAAACACACACACACACACACACACACACACACACACACACACACACACACACACACACACACACACACACACACACACACACACACACACACACACACACACACACACACACACACACACACACACACACACACACACACACACACACACACACACACACACACACACACACACACACACACACACACACACACACACACACACACACACACACACACACACACACACACACACACACACACACACACACACACACACACACACACACACACACACACACACACACACACACACACACACACACACACACACACACACACACACACACACACACACACACACACACACACACACACACACACACACACACACACACACACACACACACACACACACACACACACACACACACACACACACACACACACACACACACACACACACACACACACACACACACACACACACACACACACACACACACACACACACACACACACACACACACACACACACACACACACACACACACACACACACACACACACACACACACACACACACACACACACACACACACACACACACACACACACACACACACACACACACACACACACACACACACACACACACACACACACACACACACACACACACACACACACACACACACACACACACACACACACACACACACACACACACACACACACACACACACACACACACACACACACACACACACACACACACACACACACACACACACACACACACACACACACACACACACACACACACACACACACACACACACACACACACACACACACACACACACACACACACACACACACACACACACACACACACACACACACACACACACACACACACACACACACACACACACACACACACACACACACACACACACACACACACACACACACACACACACACACACACACACACACACACACACACACACACACACACACACACACACACACACACACACACACACACACACACACACACACACACACACACACACACACACACACACACACACACACACACACACACACACACACACACACACACACACACACACACACACACACACACACACACACACACACACACACACACACACACACACACACACACACACACACACACACACACACACACACACACACACACACACACACACACACACACACACACACACACACACACTAAACAAAGGGCCACACGCCGACGCCCGCTTGTGTCCAGATTGAGTGTGTTAATTAATTTTCGCACAGGTCCACTGGTCGGAGTAATCTGGACCTTTTGGCTTGCCCTTCACTCTTCCCTTGTTAAAATAACACAATCCTACGAGCACATGGCCCAATGAAACTACGACCACACTCCGGCTCGGCATCAGCGCAAGGTCCTAATTGCAAATGAAACAACAATAATTATTAATATTCCACGCTCTGAATTATTAACTTCGTTTCCATAACATATGGCGCGGTTCAGGGCGATGATAATTTCCAAACGCATTGTGTGTTTGTCCAACAAACAAAAATCTCGTTTGGGCGTGTGTGCGCCTCTGCCGGTGGTGGTGTGGTTATGCGTTTTTAAAAATTCAACGTTTCCGCGTACGGCCTCCCTGTGACGTATTATTGACATTGGGAAAACGGCAGAGGGCCCTTGGTATACACTAAATAAGCAAGTTGTTTACAGAAACAGCAATCAATCAGATGGGAAAGAAATTGCGGGTTTTCTTCTCTCCAACTCGCATAAATTTGAATATTCAAATGAACCTGTTCGTCTATACTATCTCTCTAATAACTTTCCTTTTATTTTTGTACTCACACTACTCACTCGTCACATCACATAGATACATATAGACATAATGACAGGAACATGATATATGCGAAAGCATAACTTTCTTTCCAGAGCAAATAATGACGCTTGAAAATTTTTCGTACACCAACGAAATTGCTGCCATTATCAGAGTGAATGTCAACCTGTGGGTCAGCCAGGCCAACATCAATCATCACAGGCGAAATGAAGTATACGTATTGTAGTTGTTCGAGTTTATATATAACATATAAATGGCTTTCAGAAAGAGCCATTGGTCGGGAAAGGCACTGCAGAAGGCAAAGGACCAAAACCGGTTATGTGTTCAATACCGGCGGGTCAATGCGGTGACAGAAAATGATGCTAACCTTCTGCCTTTGATGACAGGCACCTTATATCGGCTAGGCAGCGCCAAGTACCTTTCGTCGCTTGACATCAAAAGTGCGTATTGGCAAGTGCCGGTTGAAGAAACATCGCGTCAGATTACGGAATTCACCGTTCCAGGCCGAGAACTTGTTCAGTTTTCGCGCATGCCTTTCGGCCTGCACAACGCTCCAGCCACGTGGCAGCGCCTTACAGATCGAACCCTCGGGGTAGACCTTGAACCATTCGTGTTCGTCTACTTCAACGACATAATCATTGTCAGCTCCCATTTTTTCAGAAATCTTGAACTCTCGAGGAGGTGTTTCATCGGTTTAAGACAGCTGGACTCTTGATGAGTCGAGACAAATGTCGATTTTGTTAAACTCCGATACCTCGGGTATATTGTAGACGGCCAGGGCCTCCGAGTTGACCCAAGTAACTAGGAAGCCATATTTGACCGGCCAGCTCTCACCAAGTAAGCGACATACGGCGCATTCTCGGGATGGCAGGTTGGTATAGAAAGTTTGTGCCGAACTTCTCAACTCTGGTCGCGCCCATCAACAACTTGTTGCGCAAAGGAGTTCTTTTCCGGTGGACGCCTGAGTGCAACGCAGCATTCATATTACTGGCCCGGAATACGTCATGATGTTGCCCGTTATGTCGGAAACCGCCAGGTGTGTTTGGCGCAGAAAGCTCCTGCCGGCTTGATGTGCAGCCGATTAAACGTCGCGAGATCCTGGGAGGTGATCTATACCAACTTATATGGACATCTTCTAAAATCGAAGCCGAGAAATGTGTACATTCTGTCCGTGTTACATTATTACTGTCAAGTGTGCACTTTCCTACCCTTCGTCAAGCGGTGACGAAAGCCATTCCTCGGGTAATAGTCTGCGATAATGGTAGCCAGTTCGTGAGGAATTACTTCAAAGATTTTGCGAAGAAGTACAAAGCCACCATCTCACACGTCGCTTCACATCATCCCCAAGCGAATATGGTGGAGCGACACCATCGGACGCTAAAAGTGATGCTATCTTCCTACGTCGGGGAGAATCACCGCGATTAGGAAACTCACTTGCAAAAACTGACGTGTGCCATGCGAACGACCTCAAGGGAGTCTAGTGGATCTACTCCCTTCTTCGGGAATTTTGGGCGGAAAGTGTCCCTTCACACTTCAACTCATCTTTTTTTCTTAGTCCCCGCACAGTTGCTTGTCCTTTTTGAAAATGTGTGCCGACCGTATTTTTCTGTAAGTTCCGTCCCCTGGTTCTTTTCATGTTCTCTATTTTTTTTTCTGGGTCCACCTTTTTACTGAAGATCGTGTTATGATCTTCTGGGGAGAAAGGGGGAGTGTTACGGGCACAATTTTATTTTACTACACTTTTCCATATTTTCCAATTTTCCCCACCTTTATCACCCCTACCCTTGATTCAGCACAGAAGTGAGTTGTTGGCACTCGTCTGGCACTCGTAACCAGCGAAAAATTTTGGAAAGTTTTCGAGGACGTTCCTATCAGTTACTGATACAACTCTCAGCTCGCATGGCATGAAAAGACGATAAAACTTAGAAATGATCTCGAGTAGAAGGTAATGGTGGAGAACAGGACTGTGATAAAACCGAGTATAAAACTGATGAATGAAGTGGCGTGAATGCAAACAGAAAAATAATGGGGATGTTTGGGAAAGTTTCATCGTCCCCGACAACATCACATTTGCATTCTGCGGCCCAAAACTGTCGCGTTACAAAATAATGGTTGACATAATCTGATTTACATCGAACACACTGTGTTTGAATAAGCGCGGAATTAGTTATCGTATTGATATTATTATTATAATTAATATCGCTATTGCTGCCGATGGTGGTTGTTTATCAAAAGGAGGCTACCAGCGCAGCATCAAAACTGATTTGCATTTTGGATTACAACGTTAAACACTGGCGCGAGCGGTTATTGGATGTCTGTTCGTATAGATAAGTCAATAGGCCTCTGCGCGCACCGGGGTGAATTAATAATTTAATTGATTTCGGCGCGTTTATTTGCCAAGTCACCGTGCGTGAATCCATGTTGCATGCTAATAACCACGGCAATAATTCCCATTGCTATTGCTCGCATATGCATCGAAAAATAAACAAGGGAAACTGACGAGCCAAACTGGAAAAATCAACAAATTTCCAACTTTTCAGTGGTGAAGTTTGAAATGCAAAAAAATTTGGCAAGCCACACGGGTACATACAGACCAGTTAAAGCTTGGGGATGTGTCGTGAACTTCTTATATTATCAAAAATGACACTAACGACTGCAACTCTGGAAATGTATATCCGCATCCCAGCTCCAATCCCAAATCCCGAATCGTGCAGCATTGCGCACAGAAAATCTAGCGGGCTGTGCATTTTGACGGCCATTTATTTGGAAAAATGTGCAAGCTAGGTATTACTTATAGCAGCACCAACTTAGTTTCCATGACGGTTGACAGTGTAGTCGCTGGTGCTAACTCAGATAGGTTTGTGCGATACCATAAATACTGGTGTTATAAAAATGAGAATGTCACGGTATTGATGAATGGCTGCTGGAGGTCTTGCTGAAGCAATAATTGGATTTAATCTGCTGGAATGGAACCAACAAAAATGAAACAGGTGCAGAGATTTTTAATCACAGCAATGTTTCAAGAACAGAGCAAAATTGAGTATTTTTCAAATCAAGTTCGACTTTACGAATCGCACTGCGCTATCAGCAGGAAAATTTCTATACATATGAAGGGTGGCGTGCTTCAAATTTTCGAATAGATTTTTTGAGTACATTCGACGCGGTGTGAATGCTATTCCGATTCCAGCATAGGCGCATGCTGTTCGGACGTTAGAATGCTCCAGCGCCGCGCTCAGGACTGAAAAGTGTGTGAAAAGAGCTGAACCTGAAATTATATCGTCATGATAATAACATAAAGGCAATAGGTAAAGGCTCATCCCTTGAATATAACGGAAAAGGCCAAATATGTAAGTTGCCGAATCGTCCAAATCATTGGCAGACGCTAGCTCATTTCCACGATGGAATAAAATGCAAACAAGGGTATTTACATGAAAAACAAGTAGTGTAGGTACCTACTTGCGTCAATGACCTGATTGGACGATTCGATTAAGAAGACTTACATACGGGAACACGACGGCATTCGTTCGGCATTCGGCATCCGATTATCATTATTCATTTGGTTCGGTGGTAGTCATTAGTACTGCTGGTTGAATGCAGACTGTTGGTTCAAGGGACTGAGATTGTGCCCTCAGTTCCAAGTTTATTAATCGTGGTGAGTAGAAGTATTTATATAAAGAGTGATGTGGGAAATTATCATATGATAATCATTAAACTTATTATGTTAGCGGACTCGAGTTCTCCATCTACCTCTCCCGGTTTCAGCTAAGCAAAACAATAATAAATAGTGAGCCCCAGTCCACGAGTAGCAAAAGGGCCGTTTCTACTTGTGACAATATTCATGTCTTCATCTTCTTGAACGACATTAACATCCTGGTCAGCCGATGATGAGGAAACCAGACCAGAAACCAGAAACCACCAGACCTATTTCTTTTCACCTGCTTGAAGAACAAGATCTAGTCACGACGTTCCATTGTTAGTTCTCTGTTCTATGACAGCTTCATGCGACAAAATTGTTGCTGTTGAATGGATAGCAAAATGTCTCGCAGATCAAACCCAATCCAATCAGATAGGGTGGCAACTCTCCTTCGAAATGGGAGAAATAAAAGAGAAGTTGAAGGATTATTCGACATGTCATTCAGTGCAATTTATACAGCAAGCTAACGGCTCTTGGCAAGTGGTAGCGCCTGGACGGTTCATGGCAGAGGCCGTCAGAAAGTGACATCGGGAGCAGAGAAGCGAAGGCTTGTTAGAAGTACTATAGCCAAGAATCTGTTCTGCGCAAGAAGGTTACGCCATGCAACAGGTCTTCCGGTTTCTCTTCAAACCATAAGAAATCGTCTACACGAGGTGCAACTACCGGTCCGAATGCGCTTCAAGTGCTCTAGGCTGACCTGGCTCATCGTGTAGCCAGAAAAAATTGGGCGTAACAGCATGGTGCATGGAATCAACGTCACACGGGGGACGCTACCGGGACCTAGTGATAAAAATCTTCTTGTGCCGTTTCTTGAAGAGCATTGTTCACACCGTATGATGAAAAACTTTTCTCCTCTGGGCAGACTGTAGCCTGGCCAAAATCAGCCTCGTTTGCCCGCCAATTACTAGACCACAGCCTGCCTAGAGGAGGAATTTCTCGATCAAACGGTACATCATACTGGTGGATGGCAACGCTCCTTCAGAGCTCGGACTGTCCATCGATCTTGGACCAGAACATCGTTCAGATGGATTGGTCAGCAAGATCACCTGATTGCAATCCGATCGAACATGTATGGTGGTTAATTTTGAAAGATACTTGACCGCAACGAAAAATTCTCAAGTTTGGAACACTTTGCCGATGCCATTACAATCAGAGCTCACTCGAATCACACTAGGGTAAAACTCAGTATATCCCATACACTTTCTTTTCTCAGTAGAATGACTTTTTGGAGAAAAATAAAGTGACAAGCTGGAGAGCTGAGAGAATGCGGCCGATGGGGGCTGATACTTTCGCCCCCAAACTTTGCAGGTGCCATCAGCCGTAGTCGTAACCCCCCAGCTTGTCACTTTATTTTTTGCTCAAAAAATCATTTTACTGGAAATATGAGTTACAGATACCTCTCAGCTTTGTTTTATTCTTTTTTCTCTCTTCCTCTTTTGTCGCCTAGAATAAGCATGAACAATTTTTCAGAATAATTGTAGGTTGTTTGAAAGTCTTCTGTTTATATTACATACATTTTGCTTATGTATCATTATTACTTTTTCATCATTTGTATAGAATTCATATTATATTATGTCTCCCACTCAATTGTTATTTGGGCACTGTACCCAATACAAACAATAAAGAATTGAATTGAATTGAATTGAATTGAGCTACAGATCCCGTATGATCAAAAACTTTCCTCCTCTAGGTAGGCTGTGGTCTGGTCATTGGCAGGCAAACGAGGCTGATTTTGGCCAGGCCACAGTCTGCCTAGAGGAAGAAAGTTTTTGATCATACGGTACTACAGGCTACAATCCACATTCGTTCATACAGAATGATGTGAAAAATTCCTGTGTCAGGATAAGAAGAACAGAAAGTTGCACGCCTTAACCCTCAATATCCACCACCAACTGAAGGACCACGTACAAAAGAAAAAATTCAAGCGTTGGAACCAGACAAATTGAGATCTGCAATGGAAAATGCTTCCCAAGAGGTCCCGTGCCTGCTGAAAATGAGGACAAGAATTATTTTCTGATCTCCATTTCATACGTAACAAGAACCAGTTTCCATTCTTTGTAGTTGATTCTGAGAAAAAAATTAATGCAAACAATTCCAAACACAAAACGTATTGAATTTTCAAATGAAAAAGCTTCTTTCGGGCCACCCGGTATACCTATTCGAACTAGTGCTTAGCACAAAAACTGCCATGTTAAGTGGATCAACTTTTCAACAATCAAATTCCAGATACAATTATCAGTGGCAAGTCAAATTGATGCAGATCAATTGGCTTCAGTTGAGGAAAACAGGAATTATTCAAAAATTATTACTGGAATCTTGATTTTCACTGCAACGCAAAATATTTCGCAGAGAGGGAATAGCGAAGATACAGGAAGTGCCAATAGAGGAAACTTTTTGGAACTACTGGATGATTCCACAAAACAATCCTCTGATCAAGAAGAAATCAATTTATGATGTATTATGGCTGATTGTGTCATACCTATAGCCAAAATTTGGAAGAGATTAGTTTCTAAATAGAGGAGCGTTGGGTTGACAATGTTAGAATACACAGATGGTGCGTGGGTCAAAGAAGAAGATCTCAGCGCATCGAGTTTGTTGGTCAGGGGTAGTTACACTTGGGGGGGTGGAAAAGCGAGGCTCAAGATAGGAGCGGGCTGAAGAAGAGGGCTTGAGTGAGTGTGCTGGAAGACGATAGATGTGTGCGAGATGCACAATTCACATTTCGTCAAAATCAATCAACAAGAAGTATTGCCGACACAGTTAATTATTATAATTGTGGTGCATCAGTGACGAGGTAAAAGGACACAAAGGCTAGTCGAACTCACATGTAGCTCAATACTTATTTCAAAGAGTGAAAATTTATTGTTTTGGTCATAAAACTTACGATGGTTTTTTGTTTATCAATACAGGCTGAATGTCTCAGCAAATCTATAAAAATTTTTACTCCAATACAGTGCCAGAGGGCATGAGTCCCGCTTGATAATCAAGTAACCGAGTAATTACATTGGATTGGTTTGCAGCCAACTAGGCAATATAAGTGAATGCTAGATATCCCGCAAGTCGAAGTAAGCCTTCGAGGAATTGTTTACAGGTTACCCACGAATCAACAGGTGAAATCATCTGTAATTATTCAACAAAAGTGGCTTCCTACAGGAGGATGACAATTCCATCGGCTGTAAAACAGCGCTGGCAATTAAATAACATCTGATCCTGTGCTACGCAATTTCGCGAATATGTCCCTATGTGAAATGTTGCATTGCATGTTTTAACCCATTTTCAGAGAGCGTCAGTATTCACTCCGAGCTAATGAGCCGACGTCAGAAGCAGTAATCCGCTTGAAGCGAAACGGAGAATAAAAATTACAACGTACATATTTAGATATTTCTACGAGACTATCGAGATGCTGTATAATTTTTCCAGGTTAAATTGAAAGTTAAAGGGTCACATCTGATCTAATACATATCCAATTTACACATAGCTGATCTATAGAAGCAAATATTTTTTGTTATCGAAGAAAGTAGATTTTTTCCGATTTCAAAATACAGGGTGGTCCGACTTTTATGTCATTAAATTTAAGGATCGATAGAGAATGGAAAATGAAGGGGACTTTCTCCAGAAAACATATTTGAGAAATGCCTAATAACGGAGATACAGCCCTTTAAAGTTGGAAATAAATAATCGTTTTTTTCGCATAACTTTTGAACTGTTCAACCGATTTGATCAAAAATAGAACCAAAGGTTCACTGAAATTATCCTCTGCCGAACAATCATAACATGTTCCATAGAAAAGTTTCAGGGGCTTAGACATTAGGGGGTGACCCCACTTTTCCCCCCTTATTTTTCACCCCCCTAGTTATTTTTGGAAACTGTTCATAATTTTGAATTCTACGTTCAATTTTGAAGAAAAAATCACTGTTGCAAAATTTTGATTAGAGGCTTTGTTTAGGAGATATTTGGGTTTGAAACTTATAGTACAGGAAAAATAGTCAAAAAATCGGCAAAACCTCGGAATAAATATGGACGTCATGAAAATTTGATATTCTGTTCAGAATTGAGTGCTCTACAACATATCAAAAATCGCACCCGGGGGTTTTGAGTTATTGGAGGGGGGGTGAAAAATTGCTGGTAAACATGGAGGGGATGGGACCCGTCAATCCATTGGATGCGGATACATTATAGTTCGACGTATCATATCCCATTGATACCATTTTTGCACAAAAAGTGTCCATCATTGTTGAAGGGGAGTAGTGGGGGGGCGAAGCTCTGCTAGGTGGTCCATTTTGTTTTTCTGGCCATGTAGGACCGATCACGACAAGTTTGGTACCTTTTCCGACTAAATTCAATCTCTTAAACTCGTATCCGATGTGAAAATTCGGATAAAAACAAGTTTGAACAAGTTAACTTGAGAAAATTTTTTTTTCTTTGACAATTTTGACGATTTTTTTTTTTACCGTTGGAGGTGTTCATTTTCAGAAAATTTTCAGGGACCATTAAATTGAAGTGTATTCTCCACAAGAATCATCCACTCGATGTATAATTTTGTTTCTCGAGTTTAAAAATCGATTTGAACTTGAGCCGGCGCGGCGCGTCGTCTACTACTGACCAGAACACTACAGCATGCACCTTCAAATGAAAACACCTCAAACTATTGGAGAAATAACGACTTATCTTCGAAAATTGGAGGATTTGTGCAAAACTGAACTTTCTATACCATGAACAAAATCGCCATGAATCACAATGCAGGATTTTGAGTTATTCGAGGAGGAGGATAACACTTTGACAGGATTCATACTCTATGAACTGTTACCTCTCCCCTTAAATAACTCAAAACCCTGCAGTGCGATTTACGGCGATTTTGTTTATGTTATAGGGAATTCAATTCTCCACAGATCCTCCAATTTTCAGAGATGAGTTGTTATTTCTTAAATAGTTTAAGGCGTTTTTATTTAAAGGTGCATGCTGTAGTGTTCTGGTCAGTGGTAGACGACGCGCCGCGCCAGCTCAAGTTCAAATCGACTTTTTAAACTCAAGAAACAAAATTATACATCGAGTGGATGATTTTTGTGGAGAATACACTTCAATTTAATGGTCCTTGAAAACTTTTTGAAAATAAACACCTCCAACAGTGAAAAAAAAATTCGTCAAAATTGTCGAAGAAAAAACAAGTTTTTTCAAGTTAACTTGTTCAAACTTGTTTTCATCCGAATTTACACATCGGATACGAGTTCAAGAGATTGAATTTAGTCGGAAAAGATACCAAATTTGTCGTGATCAGTTCTACATGGCCATAAAAACAAAATGGACCACATAGCAGAGCTTCGCCCCCCCACTACTCCCTTTCAACAATGATGGACACTTTTTGTGCCAAAATGGTATCAATGGGATATGATACGTCGAACTATTATGTATTCGCATCCAATGGGTTGACGGGTTCCATCCCCTCCATTTTTGCCAGCAATTTTTTACCCCCCCTCCAATAACTCAAAACCCCCGGATGCGATTTTTGGCGATTTTGGATATGTTGTAGAGCACTCAATTCTGAACAAAATATCAAATTTTCAGGACGTCCATATTTTTTCCGAGGTTGAAATCTATCTTTCTTGTACTATTAGGGAAACAGCCCGAAATCGCCAGTTTCAAAGGTCTAAAAATCAAAATCCAAAGAAACTCATGATTTCTCAGCTGAAATAGGTTTTCTAGAATTTCTAAGTTGATGAACCACCATTTTTTCTAAAACACGGGGATTTTTCAGGAAAAAAACAATTTGGGTTCTGGAAAGTGGCGATTTCGGGATGTTTTTCAAAGTTTCAAACTCGAATATCTTCAAACGAAGCCTCTAATCAAAATTTTGCAAGAGTGACTTTTTCTTCTAAATTGAACATAGAATTCAAAATTATGAACAGTTTTCAAAAATAACTGGTGAGTGAGAAATAGGGGGGGGGGGAGTAGGAACACTCCTTGATATCTACGCTCCTGAAACTTTTTTATGGAACATGTTATGATTGTTCGACAGGGGATAACTTCAGTAAACCTTTGGTTCTATTTTGAGTGAAATCAGTTAAACGGTTCAAAAGTTATGCGGAAAAAACGATTACTTATTTCCAACTTTGAAGGGCTGTATCTCTGTTAATAGGCATTTCTCAAATATGTTTTCTGAAGAAAGTCCCCTTCATTTTTCATTTTCTATTGATCCTTAAATTTGATGACATAAAACGAGGACCACCCTGTATAAAGGCAAAAATCTTCCACTTCCACTTCGAGTATGAAAAACTGCTCAAAAGATAGGTACGAGGACACATCATTGATTATGGAACTGATGCAATAAAAAAATGAAAGCAAAAGCTTCCCGTTCAATTTGCGCATATCTTTTTCAGGTCTTGACAAAGTTGGTGTTGCACGAGAAACTAGTCGGATATCAGACGAACACCACCAACTAACGTAGTTCGGTAACAGCTCTTGAATGGCAATAATTGAATTTCACCAAATAACGTAATCAATAAGCAAACGTCTAAGAAACTGCCTTGCCTCTTCACCATTCGCTAACGAAGTTCTCAGTCTTCACTCCCCCAAAAAAATTCTGATCTTTTTTACTCTTTTCATCACATCAAACCCAATAAGGATTACTCGTCTTTTCGAGAAAAGCAAATAACAGAAATAATAAATTGGTTTCGGCAAATATAACAAGGATCCTTTCCATTATGTAAAAGAATCACTCGCGCTTATTGGCCGCATACTCTCACGCACGCACACACACACAGACACAGTTTCTACAGGGTGATTCCAAAATGGCGCGTTTCCTTTCGGGCACGTTATAGTGGACGTAACGGAGCATGGGAAAAATAATAAGAAAAATTGATCGGCTTCGATTTGCAAGTTGTTAACAAAAACAAATCTGTCCAATCTGGCAGCATCGCATTAGTACCTACCTGGCACCTTTAGGTCGAAGAGGTACATTACAATAGCGTAATTGTATTGTTACCATGGAAATTCCGTAAAACCTGGCAGACCATACCAAACATACTTGCCAAATGTATTCTCACAGCACATTTGATGTGAAAGACGAATTTTGAAAATTAAAAATACTACTCAAATCTCAATTGCGAAAGAGAAATTTTTATTCGGGAACTACTAACGACATGTGATTCTTTGCAAGTAACATTGCTTTGATTCAAAATCAAGCACGCTGACGAAGTTGAATTCTCAATTTCACCTCTTTATAACTCGTAGGATAAATAAGCAAATTTTTTTTACGATTTTTTCCGTACTTCGTTAACGTCTCCCGTACACGGAAGGAAATCCGCCGTTTTTGAATAACCCTGTATAATATTATTCGCTCGCCCTGCTACTCTAGGTTTTTTCGTTCGCGCGTGAGCAAGGATCAAATAAATTTGACAAAATAGATTGCATTTTATCCGACACTGCTTCGTTTTCGTGGGTCTTGGCTTGTATGTGTTTGTGTGCAGGATTCCGGAGACGCACAAAGAAAAAATGCTTTGCTTGGGCAATCGGGTACGGAAAGCATCAGCTCTGGGGCAATTTAATAAATTCGAAACGAAAGAGGAACGTATCCTGGAAGGATAAAGAACTAATTTCTTAGTTTTTCTTTTTTTTGGGGATAAGAGGTAAGGCAGCGAAGAGATCTGTCTTCCAGTAAAATTGAATACCTGCGCTTGAAACGAGAACTCAGTAATTGTACGCACTTTTGCAAACTACTAACTGTACCACGTATAAGAAAGGAAAGTTATGCATGAAGTTTGCAACAGTGCAGTGTCACAATTCGATGACTGGAAAATTGTTCAATGTCATGATGATGATTAATAATAATTATCATATGTAATACAACAAGAGACTAAGTAATTACCGGAAATTTTTGAGCTGTAAAATATGAGTGCCTGTTGGTAACTGAAATGATCACGAGTGCGAAGAGCGAGTGGTCATTTCTGTATCCAACAAGCACGAATTATTGAAAGCCAAAAAATTCCGGTGATTACGAAGTCGCGAGATGTATTTGGCATGACAATTCGAACGAAACGATTTTCCATTTTCATCCTCCATAACTGTATTTCCGTACCGGAAATTACACTAGTGCAATTTTCATCTAATCATAGCCTGATTGGTGGAAATTGCTCAAATAACCCTTCTTTATTGGTTGCATTTTTGACAGTTGAATTGTCACCCTAATGTAACCGCTGCCGGGAACCAAACGACCAGGCGTTGAAATTTGTGAAGACCAGACGTCGGATTTTGGCGGGTATTTTTTTAAAATTTTCGCAAACGAAGCGCACCTCAAGTTGACGATGAGAAATTTCTGAAATTTGCCTCGAATTTGTGAAGATTGTCCGAAAATTTTATGATTCATTTAGATTTTTCAAGAGAATTGACGTTTTGATTTATTTTGTCTAGTTATTTGTTTTGACGAGTATTTAAATATTTACCTTCGTTACTTATACTTTTTAAGTCTTTAATATTATTATTGTTAATTATTCCTTGTTATACAGACCACAATTGGTGGTAGGATGTTGAATTTCTTCAATAAATATATATTCAAATTCTTGTTACGTTTTTGCGCCGAAAATTCAGCTTTTTGGGAAGAATTTCGAGAAATTTGGTGTGAAATGCCGACCGGGGGGTTTCTGGGACGTAACGTCGTCTGATGCAAGCCATGCGGCGGGGTTTTTCTTGAAATTTTCCCAAAAAATGTTGAAAAATCAGAGCACGGCACGGCCAATCCGACAGGGACGTCAATTTGACTCTTTGATCAAATTTCCCAGGCCGGGCCAGACGTTGACAGCGTAAGTTCACAAAAACAAGCAAGTTGAAGGGGCTAAACACGTCTAGGGGGTACTCACAATTCATTTGCAATTTTGAGCCAAAGCACATTTCATGTCAGTTTGCAGGAGTTTCTGGTCGCCTCTTAATTCCTACGAAATCTATGATAATTCCATCAAACCTACTGGCCAGACAACGGAAATTCAACATCATATATACAATTCCATTTCCACTTTTCCGGTGTCAGTGGAAACAATTCTCTGGCTACTTTTCCACGCCGGCGCCGGTGGCAGATGGTCACCCTAATGTAACCGCTGTCGGGAAACAAACGACCAGGCGTTGAAATTTGTGAAAACCAGACGTCGGATTTAGGCAGGGTATTTTTTTTTTCAATTTTCTCAAACCAAGCGCATCCCAAGTTGACGATGGAAAATTTCTAAAATTTGCCTTGAATTTGTGAAGGTTTTCTGGAAATTTTATAATTCATTCAAATTTTTCAAGAAAATTGACGATTTGATGAATTCATTTCAAATATTTGATACGTTTTTGCAACAAAAATTTAGCTTTTTGGGAAGAATTTCGGAAAATTTGGTGTGTAATGCCGACCGGGGGGTTTCGGAGACGTAGTGTCGTCTGGGGCGAGCCATGCAGCGCGTTTTTCTTGAAATTTTACCAAAAAATGTTGAAAAATCAATGCACGGCACGGCCAATCTGACAGGGACGTCAATTTGACTCTCTCGATTTTGAAAAGCCACAACACTTTCGCATGTTAACAGTGTTTTTGGAAAAAATGTACCGTGTCAGCGTGCAAAATTGAATTGTTGTCTCGAGGAGACTTTTGAGCGTCTACCAGACACCACAAACCCAAGATCTCTTTCAAATTCGACGGCACTTCGATCAAATTTCTCAGGCCGGGCCAGACGTTGACGGCGTAATTTCACAAAAACAAGCAAGTTGAAGGGGCTAAACACGTCTAGGGGGTACTCACCATTTATTTGCAATTTTCAGCGGCTTCACATTTCGAGAAAAGAGCTTATTCAGTTCTCCGAAGAACATTTTATGTCGGTTTGCTGGAGTTTCTGGTCGCGTCATAATTCCTACGAAATCTATGATAATTCCATCGGACCTTCTGGCCAGACAAAGGAAATTCAACGTCATGTATACAATTCCATTTCCACCTTTCCGGTGTCAGTGGAAACAATTCTTTGGCTACTTTTCAACCAATGCTGTCACCCAGGCGACGCCGACGGCTTACCGGCGCCGGTGACAGCTAGTCACCCTAATGTAACCGCTGCCAGGAAACAAACGACCAGGCGTTGAAATTTGTGAAAACCAGACGTCGGATTCGGGCAGGGTATTTTTTGAAAAATGTTCGCAAAGGAACGCATCCCAAGTTGACAATAAGAAATTTCAAAAATTTGCCTCGAATTTGTGAAGATTTCTCAAAAATTTCATAATTCATTCAAATTTTTCAAGGGAACTGACGTTTTGGTTAATTCATCCCAAATATCATGGTACGCTTTTAGGGTGAAAATTTGGCTTTTCGGGAAGAATTTTGAAAAATTTGGTGTGAAATGCCGACCGGAAGGTGTCGGGGACCTCTCTTGTCATCAGTTCCGCGGGGCTTTTCTTGAAATTTTGACGAAAAATGGTAAAATTGGAGCACGGCAAGGCCAAAGTGACAGGCACGTAGTGACATGGGGAATTTCTTATTATTCCAATTATGGGATGAACAATCCAGGGATCTGGAAGAAGGCGTGGAGCAGCTTAATCGTCAATTCAACAACAAAAAAACTTGAACCGAACAAATATTGTGATGAATTGATTTTGTTATTGAACCACTTTTTTTTGAAGTTTTGGTGCGATTCTCTAAAAAATAACGTTCCATAAAGGCTATTAATTTTGTGCTTTTGATTCACAGCGACCGTGTGCAACGTGTGACGTGTGACGTGAGACGTGTGTGCAAAATTGAATTGTGGTATAGAGGAAACTTTTGAGTGTCTACCAGACACTACAAACCCAAGATCTTCTTCAAATTCGACGGCACTTTGATCAAATTTCCCAGGCCGGACCAGACGTTGACGGCGTAATTTCACAAAAAACAGGCAAGTTAAGGGGATCGACCACGTCCAGGGGGTACTCACAATTTATTTGCAATTTTAAGCGGCTCCACATTTCAGGAAAGGCACCTTTCCAGTTCTCCAAAGCACATTTCATATCGGTTACAGAGGATTCTGGTCGCGCCTTGTTTTTTTTCTACGAAATCCATGATAATTCTATCGGACCTTCTGGCCAGATCTCCAGAAAGGGTCCGTGTTTTGATGTGCGTCCTTGTTTCTGAGCTTTTCTTGTCAAATTTACCAAAACTCCACTACAAACATCGGCAGCATTTTACTGGGCGCCTGAGTTTTGTAACAAAAACTTCATCTGACCAAAACACTATCGACTCACATGCATAAAATTACTGAACTCGCCAAAAGAAAACCTGACAAACGCCTGAAACAACGGAAAATCAACATCATGCATACAATTCCCTTTCCACTTGTCCGGTGTCAATAGATCAAATTCCCTGGCTACTTTTTAACCAATGCTGCTAGTAACAGCCAGTATAAATAGATTCTCTTGAACAAGGCGACATTTAGCTCAGCTTTATAGGGTTTGCTGTTCCACCATGTAACCTCCGGGCGGGTGTTGACCACATAGTTGTCCTTAGTAACCAGGAAGGCGTTGACCATTTGATCAAGGCCTTAATGGGGGATCACCTGCATAAACACCAATTTTTCCGCCCGACCGCTTTAACCGACTTAGCGGAGCCACTCATACAGGAAGTGGCTGCCAGCTATGTTGCTGCATGCAGGTTACCACCCGCAGCGATCGATGTGCACTCGGCTGTGCGCTCCCCAGTGCCAGTTTGAATGCCACCCAAGGACCAACCCGGTAATATGCTCGGGCGCCAAGCGAGAATTGAAAATTTTGCATATTTGCATCAGAAATTGAAAAGTGCTTGGGTGTGCGGAAATTCGATTAGCGCCGAAAAAAAGCTAATTGACGTAATTTTTATGCGGTTGTAATGACGCACGGACGACGCGGAGAGAATTGACGCAAGAATTTGCATCAAAAATTGGTAATTCGATTTGCCAATTTGCAAGCCGTTGTGAGTCGCGTCACGGCAAAGATTCTGATAATTCACAAGAGAGTTTCCATCAATCGGACCTCGGAGAAAATCTGCTTGACGGCGGTTTATGACCGCAAGGCTCCGTTCTGCGAGCTGCGGCTATCGCTAAGCTCATTTGGAAGCGAACGAACGGCATCCTGAAATACAGACAATGCCGTAATCTCACTTTTCCCCCGAGTGAAATATCAAAAGCTGCCGACTTTATTCCAATCGAATGAGGCTTCATAAAACAAAGTGAGCCATCAAAGACAATAACGATCACATTGAAAGGAGAAATTCGAGATTATTCAAACTGTTATAGAAAGTTAACCAACATTATGACGCCCAACGTGAGGTGGGGCTGATCAGGGTGCAGGAAATTCTTCGCTTTTTATACAGTTGGCCCTAAATTGATGTCAGCCACAGTAACAATAGATAACAAAACCAAATTTTGGCAAGTTGTAGCCAAATATTCACATCAATCGGTTTATGAATAATTATTATTAAAAAACTAATAATCAAGCTTCAAACAGATGCATTTCTTTTACGGATCCCAATTTTTCGAAAGCAACTTGACACGCAGTCACAACGTGAGCTGGGGAATCTACATTTTCCAACATCAATTCTGGGATAAACCGTATTCCATTATTTCAAGCTCGCGTACAACTCAAAAAAAAAAGTACGGGCTGGAAACATCCCATACTTTTAACCGGAATTTCGGTCACTTAATGCCCAGTAGATTAAATGTCATCAGCTGGGCTTTTTATTACAAACTTTGAGCTATAAACGAGCAGCCTCTCATTACCGTGCCTGGCAATCTGACGTATAATCACCGAGCTTTATCAAATATTAAAAGCCAACTATGGCACGTAATAATAGGTGAATTGTGCATAAAACCCGGAACTTCCGTCGAGTAACTAAACTCGCCGTACTATAATGCTCCCTCCTACCTCATACGCTTCGGCCGTGTCCTGAATGCAAGCTGTTACCTCCACCATAACCTAATCTATAGTTCCACATTGCGGACAAATTGTACAGATACCATCCATAATAAATGGTGCTGCAAGTCGAATATTCTCTTTACGACAATATTAACTACGTATATGGGTTAAGTACAGGTACGTTTTGCCGCATCATGCCAAACGCGGGCAAAGGGAAATATATTTCATGTTACGATAGCGAATAACAACTAACACTACGCAAAACTTTTCAAGCCTTCGATAGGTACGTGCAATTTCAAACGGCATATAGCATGCCGTTATTAAAAGTGATTTAGCAAATTATTGAGGCCCATTGAGGAGAGAGTAGAGTCTGCCAAAGTTTTGGTAAATTGGATTTGATGAACGAGTAGTAGGTACGCGTAGGCATAAGGAAGTTTTGAAGTAAGTTTCATCGCCGTGTATAATCAACCAACGGGATTCAGGGAGGCTTCGTCAAGTAATCTACCTATGAGCTTCCACAAGCTCATCAGGTTAACGTCAAAATGATGGCTTCCAGATTAACTAATATACGAGACATGAACTGATTCAACTCACAGATTATGGTTAAGTAGATTTTCTTTCCATTAGCCTATGCTTTGCTCCTAGTTACGTGATATGGGGACGTCCGATGCAGCCGCCGATTGAATGGAGTATCGGCTAGCTCAGCTGAAGAAGAGGAAGCGCGTGTTTCTGCCGGCTAGATTCTGGACACGTCTTTAGAGTATGCAGAGCACAAAAACGTCTGCGGGACAGTAGTGCTAGTTCTACCCTAGTCATTCATGAATCAAAGTTCACGATGACTTTTTTGAATAGACTATACTGGACACTGGTGCTATTTTGAGATTTTACCATGATCGGCCTATCAAGTACACATCAGTTAACCTATTTTGAGAAGAAAAACTTGGCTTTTTCCACGCGTCTATTAGTTACAGCGATATTAAAAATCTGCGTGACGTCATAACCGCTTTCCTAAGCACTGCGCGTGGAACGAACACAGCATGCGAGTGTCGCGGTAAGAAAAGCAGGGATGGAGATAGCTCAGTAGTGACGTCACCACCACCACCACCACCACCACTATTTCAATTTTTTTGAGGCACTTAGAATTGAGATATCGCGCTGCGGTTTTCACCATAAATCATATAAAAAATTGTAGTTTTGTTTACAGAAATAATAAAATTGAGTCCAGTAGCCTATTGAAGGTTTCACAAATTAAATAAAGTGATCAAATAAATATTGTGATTACTGGCAGCAGCAGATGCTGGTCCGCCTTCAGTACCCCGGTGGCGGGTTGTGTGGGTACCCTGTTTCTCGAAAAAGAGGCTTTGTACGGCGCTCAGTTGCAAGCCGCCCACCCCACCGGCTTCTAATCGCCTGAATTCACCGCTTTGCCACCGCCAGTTCCCAACTGTTCGAGTGCACCGTTTGTGCCGCCAAACAGTGGTTCATAATCCAGAAAGTGGCTGAAATTTTTAAAATCTGGCGATAAACGGCCGACTTTCTAGACATTCTACGGAACATCTATTTAAAAGAATCATCCAAGGGGGTGAGTTCGAAATGGTGGAAAGGAAAAAGTGCATCCAAAATTCTGAATCTTCGCAAATGAATCAAAAAAATGTGGAAATTGATTGGAAAATTATCTGAAGAAATCAAATTCTTCAAAGGGGTGAGCTAGAGGGAATGGGGAGAAAAAATTCAAAATTCTGAATCCTTGCGAATGAACTGGAAAAATGTTGAAATGGCTTGGATATTTATTTAGGAACCTCAAATCATGCAAGAGGGCAAGTTAGAGGGACTGGAAAGAGAAAGATCTACTACCTACTACCCACCTACTAGAAAATCGGTCTCCTAATTCAGGAGCAGGTTAATAATGATGTACTTCACGGCTAGTAGCGACAAAAACACTTATTGCAATGTATTCAGCACAACCTTCAAAAACGTAGCGTGTAAGTTCAAGAAAAAGCTCGCGATCGTGCCAGGAAAACACTTGGGATCAAGATGAGATCTCCTTCCATTATTTACGTCAGAATCTAAGCAGCTGAAATTTTGGTCTGAACGTCCCACGCGAGACAAAAACCACACCAAAAGACTTCATCATCGCGGATTCGTGCCTTCACAGAAGCTACACACACCATAGAATAGAATCTTGAGAGTTCATTTTCTCAAAAACCTGCTCGCTCGCACGTTCCGCGATAATTGGACTCACTTCCTTGCAAGATATCAAGAATTTTAAATGTTATACCTTTACACCTCGCTTTACACTGATGCCGAAGCAGAGGTTTAGTACGTACGCGCGCCAATTACATCCAGACTACCCCAAGCCTTTAAGAGTTTCGCTTCTTTAATATGCCGTTTTAATTAATGCGAACAGATGCCACCACCACTGCTTGGCTCCTTGGCGAGCTCGCCTGCCCGTCCGCCCCCCGTTTCTCATAAATTAAATTCTGGAACGCCTTGCAAATTGTTGATGCTCCAGACATGACGTTGAATATTTCATTTACTTTCGGCACACAAATGATTCGCGTCGTCGGAAAAATCTGTGATTTTCCATGGTATTTTTAGCAATTAATTTTTTTTCTTTGTGCAAAAGCCCAAGCATGTCGGAGACCGATTAAAATGTAGCCATCGATCGCGCTGGGTTTAATTGTTGCAAGCGATAAATGGAACGTCGCACTGTCGCAAAGTTGACGGGACAGCGCAGGACAGACGTCAACTGACCTTTCCAATTTTGGAAGATTGAAAACACTGGCGGTATTTCAAGGTCATTTGACACTTGGTCACTTGGATGACACTTGGTCACTTGGATGCCACTGAAGTTTGAATTCAGTACTAACTCAGGGTTGCTACGTTACTACAAGGTATTTTTGGTGGTTACTGAAAAAGTGAGTTCTTCAGAGAACTTTCAACATGTCCTTAATATACTGAAGCGATCGGGACCCGTAAGCCCCATACATTGTGATTTCATTAACCCTTTTGTCCCCTGCTAATCATCTCACCCCTTCCTTTTGTTGACAACCCAGGTTCTATTTGCAAGAGGACCAAATACGACCCTGCTTGCTCCCCTCTTCCCAAGCTCCAAGAAGTGAAAACCAACCCTTCGGCTTGGTGGTGACAGTGACACGCTAAAGCCTGGTTATACAGGGTGATTCACCACCAAATGGACATAGCTTAAGGGTAGGTCCAGTTTCTCCAGGCGAACCAGGATCTGGTTTTGAAATTTCTATAAAATTGTTCGTTACGAAGCTTCAGGGTGATTCATGTATTTCGTAAATTTTTTTGACAAGCTGTATCTTAAGAACAACTTGATGGATTTGATTGAAATTTTGAGAGTTAATTCTTCTATTGATAGCTGATACATTGCCCTATCAAACAGTTCAAAATTCAGTTAAAAATTTCCAGGGCTGGTTTTGAAAAAAAAATTTTTGAAGCTTTGAAAAAAAACCATTCTGTATGCATATTTTTCAACATTTATCCTCATATCCAGGAACCACACTAAATATGCGGATAATATCGCAAAAAAAATTGCCTGGCACCATTGAGCTGTGAATAAAATTTCGATGATCCTGAAGATTTTTGAGGTTGAGATTTTTTGTAAATTGATAATTCAAAATATTTGCAAACAATCTATTATGACCTTGAATTTCAGCGTTAAAAATTTTTTAAATCCAGATCCTGGTGTGCCTGGAAAAACTGGACCTACCCTTAGGCTATGTCCATTTCGTGGTGAATTACCCTGTATGAGTTACCCTACTTGGCCATAAGAGCGTACTCTTCTTCGTTTATTAGATTATTTTTCACGACCCAGTATAAAACATCACATTCAAAACACTTCACTGTCACATAATAAAATTGACTTTTTCAAAGTTGGCTACGATAAAGAAAACAAGCTACTAATGTTATTCTAGGACCGTTTATGCACTACTCAATACTCACAGAAAAACAATTCGTGATTTCAAAATCTAGACGCCCTCTGGAGGCTGAAATGGCGAAGCTAGTTTCTGAGTTTTTACGTTATTTCTGTTCTGTCGCTTTTGTCAGATTGCCATTGACAATCGCGCGAATTGTCATAATACTCGTATAGGTGATCAAGTTGTTCAAGAGAATGAACTTTTGTTGAATAGCGATCAATAATTGATCAACCCAAATACCACAAATACAACCGTTATACAACGCACGATGGCAGGTGACAGAAAAACTTACAATCCTCCATCTTGTTAACAGCGCCCCCATCGTTAGTTAAAATCGCAAATGAATACGTCAATCTTTGTAGGGCTGAAGCCCCGTGATTAAGAAATTGCCAAGCATCTCTTTACGGCCAAGTCAGCTGAATTTTTGATGCTGATGCTAATACACTCTTGAAATTGATAGGGTTAAAAATCAGGACGCTTGTACTCGTATACATCGTTTGTTTTCCGGGCCTATCCATAGCCTCTTTGGTTTTTTTGGCGAAGTTGAATGTTATCCAACAGATCGCCATGAATAACGGTTTTCCATTGAAAATTTTCGATTTGTTCTTCAATGAAAAAAAAAAAACTCCTACAGCACATAGACTACAGCACAACTTGAAGAGCACTTTGCTCTCTCTGACCTGCCTGAATCTCCCCAAGTCCCCGCAGGCGTATTTTTCAATTACTTACTTTTGAAATGTGTTCACCACCTTAGCCGAGCGGTTTGAACAAGCTGACATGTTGAATAGATTATAGTCGAAATTTGCATAACGCACACCCGGTATGTTTCGGTCTAACTAACTCAACGGCGCATCCGGTGAATCCATCATTGATGCACATGAGTGCACATTCTAGCTTCGTATAGTTCCTTCTAGCGCAAATTAACTTCGAAGCAGAAAATTTCCATAAAAACTGCAGAATTGCATTAACACATGTGCACTTCCAGCGCGGGGCACAAACTACACCGTACATCGATCTTAAAGAAGAATAACCACAGAAATTGCTGACAATTCATTGAAAATCACAAGAAATTCCTTCGATGGGTATATTGCCCAGATGACTGGTTCGATGCCGTCGAAGAAAGCAAAAGAGTGCGGGAGTGCCAGGTGCGGTTGGCACAGCAGAGAAGCTATTCGAAACTCTTACTCCTCCGAGTCTCTCTCACCACCTTATATTGGGCTCCAAATTCGTCCGTCGAATGCGACTGGCCCTCTGGCCTGCGCTTTCGGAGGAGCAGCGGCAACGATTGACAGCGCTTTTGGATAAGTTTCTTGCGGAACCTACTCCCGCCTTGGGTTGCACGTACCTGGCAGAACACCGAATCAGACTCAAGCCGAAGGTGGAGCCCATCAAGCAGCGCTATTGCCCCTTATCTCCGGCTCTTCAGCATCACGGCGACGCAGAGTTGGACAAAATGCTGGAGATGGAGGCGACAGAGCTTTCCAAGTCACCGTGTGGTTCTCCGATAGTAATGTTCAAGAAGTCACCAGACCAATACCGCTTCTGCATTGACTATCGACTAATTAGGGCTGTCACTGACCGGGATGCCTGTTCTCTGCCTTAAATCACGTCCATTCTTGATCGCCTGGTCCGCGCCCGATATCTGTCTTCCCTAGACATCAAGTCCGCCTACTGGCAAGTGAAGGTTGAAGAATCATCCAGGCCGATGACGGCGTACACGGTTCCAGGGCGGCGACTCTTTCAGTCTAAGCGAATGCCATTCGGCTTACACAACGCGCCGGCCACTTGGCAGAGGCTAGTCGACCGCGTCCTGAGACCGAAACTCGAACCGTCAGTATTCGTTTATTTGGACGACATCGTCATCATGACTGAGACCTTTGACCAACAACTGAGGATGCCAGGTGATGTCTTCGAGGCTTCGAGCGGCTGAGCAGAGCAGGTCTGGTTGAGAGCCGTGACAGCTTTGCCGATCAGAGCTGGAATATTTCGGCTACATCCTAACCTCCCAAATTCGTTTTGGTCCTCTCAAGCTCAGGACAAGACACAACGCATCCACCGCTACTGGAGTGTTTGCATACTACTTCATTGTGTCATCCAGTTCAATCACATTCTTTGTACGCTTCCACATTTACACAAAAATCGTTTTTTCAAGTAAAATCTCATGCTTTTCACACCGTCGTTAATCCATATCTCCAGTTAACCAGAGGTTTCATTAGAAATAATTCTTTGAAACATCTGAAGACAATAACCCCTCAGAGAGTGCAAATCAAGATGAAGATGTACAAATGTAGATGGTGATTATTTCATGTTTGAAGACGAATGAAGGATGGTCAACTATTTACAGAATCTTTTTGTTGGTTTCTCAAAGTCCAGAAATCAAGAAGCAGTGTTACCCAAATTGCTGGGGTAGCAGCAGCAGTGACTCGAGAAGAAGTTCTGATGCCATTTCGGAGGAACCTGCAGCACCACCTCAAGATGGGAACCTCAAACTGTCAGAAATTACTACATTGATGTGTAGTGGCTAAGGGTTGATTTTCAATGGAACAACACTATGAAATGAAATGTACACTACACCGTTTCGACTACACATACATATCTATACCCCATACACTTTCTATTTTCAGTAGAAAGACTTTTTGAAGCAAAATAAAGACACAAGCTGGGGGACTACGGCTACGGCTGATGGCATGTGCAAAGTTTTGGAGCGGAACTATCAGAGGCCATCGGTCGTATTCTACCAGCGCTTCAGCTTGTCACTTTATTTTTGCTCCAAAAAGTCATTCTACTGAAAATATAAACTGTATGGGATATATCGTGTGATCAAATGAATTCTTATTTTAGGTAGGCTGTGGCCTGGTCAAATTCAGGGGTGCGAAGCTGCGTTTGGCCAGGCCACAGCCTACCTAAAATAAGAATTCATTTGATCACAATCATGATAGTTACCTACACTTAATTAGTTTAGAAAACTGTGAAATCAAGTTTGAAAATGGGACGTACGTAGCATTCGTAGGTACTGCTTTATGGTGGGAAAGCGCACACGATGAAGTAATAAAACACCAGCGATGATTATTAAATGGCTTTGTGCTTTTCAGAGCTTTTACAGCATAAATAATAAGACCGCAAAATTATAATGAGCGGTGCGTGTGTGCGCGGCAGGATTTAAATTGTGAAAGGTCCGATTTCGGCGCACACACAAAGCCTCTCCCCCCCAGAGAATCAGCGTTTCGCATAATATCCTCTTGCTTTTCTCTCTTTCTCTCAGCTCTGAATGATTTATCGTGTACCAGTGCTTAAAGTGGCATTATTTACATGGAACGTGACAGGACCACAAAAATTATTCCTTGCATTGTTATGGAAAACGCACGGAATCCCCGGCCTGATGCCGCGGGAACGCGCTCATAATGCGAATTAATTACATTTACACGCAACTTTTAATCAAGTCCATATTCCGACCTAAATCAAAGTGAATAATACCCACCTGAAAAACGTCGAGGATCAAATTGATAATGCGCGAGGGCAATGAGGGCATGAGCGGGCTAGTGTTTTCAAATGTAGCTCGGAGCGCCACCGCGTCGCCAACGGACGAAGCTCGAAAGCTCCGAGCTTTCGGTTCCGGCGCCGAGCTTGAAGAGCCGCTCGTGAAGGTGGCGCTGCCGGTGGCGCGAGGCTTTCGCGTTACACATCCTGTTGATTCTGGAGCAGCAGGCCATCTCACCCGACCCTCCGACCTACATCCCACGCTAAAAATTAATTAGCCTTTTGAGGGCGCACATATACACACACACACACACACACACACAGTTAGTTATCCTAGGCTATGGAAAATATGTTTGGGGTGCGTGATGGTGCTTCAAAGTTACAGGAGTATACGCAGTTCGGGTCTAGTTTTGCAACTTTCTGGAGTGCCCCCCCATCATCGTCGTTTGTTGTATAAAAATGAAGTTTAGAGGCCTTCTGCCTGTGCTGCTGCTTCATTTTCAAAGTTGTATGAATGTGCGCGAGTGAGTGTGTAGCTGGAGGAAAGTTTGGAGTTGAGATGATGTTCCTGGGTCTGCTGCAAAAGTTCCAGTACCTGCGGGCTTGCAAATCATTGACTCGAGTTCTGTTCCAGACAGTTCTTTGTTAGTTTTTAATATACTGGCGTGTATTATATTCGCATGAGCGAGTTTGTATAATTGTACCGGGTAATCTGGTTTATTCCATTTCATGGTATCATTCTGCCAACAGAGGTGGAACTATTAGTGTAATAAACGTGGCACGTGGAGGTGGAACATTTCAAAAGCTCAGAAAGTATAATCTGATTTGTACGGATTTTATTTCAAGTATAGTCCGTCCGTATCTGCAACTTTTTTGGTTGTCTGATATGTTGATTATTATTTTACATTTATCTACAGCCTCAGAACCGTGCCAGTCGCATATCTCTCGATACAGATGCGTCGAAGTCTCTCAACAAGGCACAGCGTAGATACGCAAAAATTGAGAAGGAAGCTTTAGCAGCGATTCTTCATGTTTTATCGAGATTTCATCAGTACCTGTTTGGTGAACAATTCACGGTCAAAACGGATCACAAGCCACTCGAAGCCATTTTCAAGAAAATCTCAAGAAAGTCCCATTGAAATTTGAAATAATTCTGTTGAGCCTTCTGTTAGAGACGACCCTTGCCGACCACACAGCAACTTTTATTGCAGGGGAGCCTTACTTTTTCCTACTTTAGCTGCGCAGCCTCAGAATGATGCGATGGACTTGCGGGTCCATCGCGTCTTACAGCTGTCACATTATTCAAAACATCTATCCAGGCGTCAAAATCTAGCTTGCATTGTAACCATTCGTGCGAACACAACACATTTTTATCATAGCTTGCTCTAATGCAGAAAGCCGTGAAACTGATTACACTTCGCGACTTTCTGATAAGGTCAATTTAAAAAAAAGAAACGCAACTTTCAACGTGAAAACTGGCGGGTTTGTTACTCGCGACTTCCTAGTTACAAGGGAACTTCCACGTTCTGCGTTGCGTTACGTCGTACGTTCTGTGAGATCGCGAACTCGTCATTACTTTGTTCCACGTTTGGTAAGTTTTTCTGAGTTTTTGTCCTTTTTGCGATGGCAAAATTGGTACTTGGAGAAGGTGCAGTACATGTCTCTGAAGAAAGGCGGGAAACTCCGATCTCAAGTGAATTGTTCTCGTGATACCGGACGGAAACCACTATCGACAACAACCATTCTACAACCTACACCTGGGATGATCTGCATACTACTCTCATCTGTTTTTGTTTGTTTGGGAAGTTTCTTCGAATCATACCTGATATCATAAGAGCAAGCGATTTATTCATGAGTAATATCACAAGTGCTTAGATTTACACGACAATTTTGGCCTAGCAATCACGACTGCTGATTGTAACGACGAATGATTGAAACGAACAACAATCACTTGCAAGAGATGATGCAGTATGTTTCTTCAAAGGAGGTCCTACCATCCAATATAGGACCGCAATCGTCGGTGACAAAAAAGCGGAACGGCACCTCGTGTCACAGAGAAAAAGTTGATCAGGGATCGAGGCTATCGAGAGCTTCGCAAACAAAGGCAACAACATTGTCACCGCCGTCAAGGCTATGTCTTCTACTGAATCTCCACTGGTTCAGAAGGCTTAAACGGAAACGGCTAGGAAAATGGCTTCTGTACAACGTTATAGGACGAATATTCGAATGGAAGAATGCAGAGCGAGCAACAGGTACCACATCCGACTTTGACAAAATTATTGTCAAATATCGTTTTATTGTGGTGGTAGAAAAAAAAACAAAAGGCCGTCTACTCCCGGTTTGTGTTTACTTAGTCCTTCACAAAGGTGGCATTGCTTTATTCACCTCGAGCACATACCTACCTACTACGGTAGCGCAGACCAAGCAAATGGTCGTTTTCGTCATAAATCAAGTGGCCGCTATTTTTGCTGCCAAGTATATACGATACGGTTAATAATAATCTACGAAAGAAACAACATCATCGAAACAAGTCGAAAGCCTGGCTACCGGTCACAGTGTAGCGAAGAGAACCATATTTACGTGCAGTGCTCTCGGCTTCAGGCGCTGAGGTGCCCAGAAACGCCAGCTCGACAAGGTAACTTGGAGGCAGATCAAAAGGCAGGTAAGAAGAAAATTGGCGAATCTGGATTGTTTTGAAAAACAGAAATTCTGCTTCGTTTCTACTAGGAATTAGTCGTAATTTTGCTTTTTCGAAGCTCTGTATCCTCCGTATATTTAAGCAATCGTTTTCCTACAAAAACATTAGCTACCAGCTACCAATAACACAAATCATTGCAAAAAAGAGAAGAGAAGTTGTATTGTAATCTTCAATATTCGAAGATATTGCCGGACTCTTTTCCTGTCGGACATTTGGCAAAAAACGATTTGAGGCGAATGTATCCGGAACTAAAATCATGTGCTTCAAAAAAGGAGGACGTTTACCATCGTTTTAATTTAGATAGAAGAGCAAGACAGTGGAAAAGGTAATGGGTAGTATTAATAAAAAATAAGCATAAGCATTTGCTTAGATTTTTGAGGATTTGCTAAGCAAACTTTTCCTGACAACGCCTATGAAATCCAAGCAAATGCTTATGCTTATTTTTTATTAATACTACCCATTGTCCTTCCTGCCTAGCACAGGTATGTGGATATTATAGAGAGGGTTCAGGTCCACTTTTTCAAGCGGTTACTCTCACTTTCTACATATACCCCTCGACTGTTTCGTTCGTTTGGACAGCTTTCGTCAGAAAATTATTAGAATCAAGAGAATGGTGTGATATACTCCAGGAAAAATACCCAAAACAGGCTACTTCCTGGAACCTTCGAAAAGGTACTTAGTGGTGAAGGAGGGAATGGAAAACTTTGCAATGCAGATATTTCGAGGGTTGCCCATTAAAATTGTGTTATCACATAGATTTTTGAGGGGAGCGATGAAAACAGAGGGAAAATACAGGAATATGTTCGTGACCAAGTGACCAATTGGACTAACTGAGTGGAGAAACTTGCTGTTGCTGCAAAAAAAAAAGTCCTCGGGCAGCATATGTGGCGCTAACAAAGTCTCTACAGTTTGAATGGACGTTCAATGGACAAAACAAAAGAGGAAAGAAAAAGTATTGTTTTCATTTGTGATTGTCAAACGCCTGAATGGCACCTTCGCCTCTATCTCACTCGATTTCGTGAGTGAGGTGGGGCGCGAGCAGTTACAGTGGTACCGTGACCAGGATCAGTGGTTTTGAAAACAGCAGCATCTCGTGGATGGCTGTTAGGTGGGCCATTTATTTCTTCTCCTTTTTCTCTTTCTTCTCTGTGTTATTTCTCTCTTCGAGAACGTTTAGGTTAGCGAAACAATTCCAGATCGACCAGACTACTCATTGGCTGCAAAAATCGATATGGAGGAGGAACCGAGAAGACCGGAAGAACCTCTGATCGACGTTGCAGGTTCTCAAGAATAGCTGCAATGGCATACTACATTTGTAATTTCTTTTCGTTTATTCTCTCAAACGTCCTCTCCTTGAAGCACCAGATAATTTGATTTTTTTTTGTGTAATCTGCCGACAGACATGGAAGGAAAAATATGTTTCCTCGCAAACAGATGAGTAACGAATCGTATATGTGGGGTATTATCATGTTACGAAATGAATTTAGATATTCCAGCAGCGTACTCGTCTGTCACCATCAAGGCGGCGTTGCGTGTGAATAATTCAGAAATTTTGAATGTAGTTATTACGGCTTAGCACGAGGGTAACCATGACGACATTAGAATATATGCGACTAGGATATCACTTCGGACCGCCGTGCAAAACGTTCCCTAAGTCATTAAGCAAACTTTGAGAGCGACGGACCCCCGTGAAAACCTGTCCCGTTCAAATTTCGCTTCTATATTCCGCAGCTCCACGACCCTTCGAATTACGAGCTGTTCTACTGGATATAACTGTGGCGAAAGACTGAATCAAGGCGCCAGTGAAGACAATTATTGAGGTTTGACTTTTCCAAACAGCTCTTCTGCGTCAAAAAGTGACAGCGCATAGCTGGCATGGAAACCACAACGCAAGCACTGGAACAGCTGTAGAAGGATAAAAAGCCTACAAAGTGGAATCGGAATCTCACTACAATATTGGACCAATTTTCGATGATAATTACAAAGTCCCAGACAGGCTCATTGATCAACCAAATTTTGTTTACTTTAGAATCTATTTCGGGTTTTGGCCAATTGTCAATTGATTTGATTGAACTAATCGTATTTTACCGATCATAATCGTGCTCAGCGACCCAGAAAACGTTGGAAAAGACACCCCTCCAAGATCCTTTGTTGCTTTCTGATTTGACTTAATTTTTTTCCAAAATGGCGCTTATTTCTTGACTTCCGGTGCTCGGATCATGAGGTGGGTACTTAGATTATACCAATTAGAGGCAAGTTGCTCTATATATAGACTTCAAAAACGTGTTTGAGAAGCAAGGAATTATTTTAAAGATTATTTCCTATTATTCACTTCCCTTCCCAAAATTTTGAGCCCGCATGGAAATTTTTCTAGGAACTGCTGACCAAATCGTTTGAATGGGTCTTAAGGACAACTGCACCAAATGGCTTGCTTTAATCACTCAATGCGGTAGACTATTCGATTTTCAATCGAACCACGGGCACTAAAAGGAATGAAAGCACAAGAGGTCAGAAACAATACAAGAGCTAAGCAGCAGGAATCGAACAGAACTGTGACAACGACGAACTTACAAATAGCAATGCCATTTACAAACTTTTCAACACATTTTACAGAAAACGAAGTATAGTATACAAAATGCTGCCGACAAAACTTATCACCGCTGTATGTCTTGAGCTTCATGCGAAGCTCCGTGCAGCTTTGTTGGGCACATATATTTTCATGATGATTCTCAAGAGCTCCTCGTTGAAAATTCCCCATCGGGTACGCTGATAAAAGTGATAAACACGGGTTTTCGCGGAAACGTCGGCTTCGGCTGTGCGCGCTCCGCCGCCGGGGGAAGGATAATTCCAGGAACGTACTATAATGTCCTGAATGTGGAAGAGAGGAATTAATTAAAAAGGACGAGGGGCGATATGGCGAGGCGAGAGAGCATGGCGGGGCGCACCATCAACCACCGGAGACTTTTCGTCCGAAGAGCATCAGCGCATCAACGCCAACGGGGTTATGTTCCTCGTGACCTCGGGGTGTTATTGCGATAACATCCATCACCTTCAGCATGGAATTTGTGTCGTGAGAATTCAGCTGCTACGCGAGAAAAGCCACGGTTAGCTGCACCGGACTGGAGCCGAGGGTTCCTCGGAATCCTTCGCATAAAGCGACAAAGTACATGAAGATGTATTACGTTACAGATGTAATCTGAGGAAAAACTGGCTCAGGAGTTTGGAGACACGCATTCCATTCCGGTTGCAGAATACGCGCCGCTTAACTAATGTTGCCAACTTCACCGGTAAATGTCATTTGATCCTCACGCTGAATCTGCCATTTACCTTAGAAAAGTGAGTCTGAGACGGCGAAATTTTGTTTCGTCTTGATATCGGGGTTGTACTGGCTATAACCAGTTCGTGGATACTAGATATCTTCAGTCGTAAAGGCAGGAGCACGAAGTCAACCCAGATAACCGCCTGAATCGTGGATACACCGGCGGGTTGTCAAACTTGATTAGTTATAGTGAACAACCCGTTTTTTGTTCAAAAACTGATTTTCTATACAAAACGAGCTTACCGAACAAAGCAACTTTTCGCCAATATACAACGTGGCCGGAAAACAGAACAACATGGATTTTGAATGTTTTTTTTTCGATGAATTTTTGGCTCGAACAAAGCCGACCCACCCTCTCGGCACCTAGTTTAACAGATGTTACGTCAGCCGGCGGCCCAGCCGTGACGTTTATTCACTGTGCGGGTGGATTTATGTTTACGGCGATGTCAGTCGCGGATCAGACCGGGAAGGGATGATGATGCATTGCGGTGGGCCATTTAAATCATACTTTTGAAGGATTTCCAGGCTTTCGGAAGGGACAGCATCGCAGCGAAGGGAAACAGAGAACGTAATAAATGGAGACGACGCCGTGTCTTCGGGTCCTTGCTCTCACGAAAAGTCGCCAGCCCAACCCACCCGCAGTTTTCCTACAGCTGAAGTTGACAGGACGTCTTCGACAGGCATCGCTTGGCAACTGTGTGGCGGTATGACAGTGTAACACTGGCTTTTGGACGCCCTTTCGCTTTGGCATACACAAAAAATTCGTAAAGCACAGGACCTGTATCAAAACATTGTAATCCGATTCTTTTGGATTTCAAAGTTTCAAACCAACTAGCATACCTATAAGAGCACGCAGAGTGCTTTCTTGATCTTTTGAGCTCCCGACTGTAGTGGTTCTGGAATTAGAATTCAGTTGACAATGGAAAAAAGTAATTAATTGTTGTCTTGAATTGAAACAAAATCTGCTGCAATGTATTGCCACGGTCGTGCCTCTTTGTGACAAATTACGAAGCTGTCAGCATCCAAACAGTGAGTTTTCTCACAGGGCATATACCTACTTGAAAACAGTAATTGATCATGCTTGTGTGAATAATTAAACATGAGAACCTCAGCCTTGCTTATACAGAGTAGACGGTTGAGATTTTGTCTGGACTAATACGCTACAAGGGCCTCTTCCGGCTTCATTGCATGAATCAGCACAAGGTCAGGTTACTTGTATCGGAGCTAATCACCCGGCTAGACAAACCCAGAAAGAATCATAATCACGCTTGATACACGTGGTGTGGTATTTGGAATAGGTGCCATTGCACTGTTGAAGACACATTGCACTTTTCATCATCACGGAGATGTGGTATTTGGAATAGGTACCATCGCACTGTTGGGGGTACATTGCACTTTTTGTTACCACGGTGTTTACTTAGACTCTGGCTGGGCCAAGTCGCGTATTTAGTGAAGCTGAGCGGAATAATATTTTAGAGTCATATTGATTCAAGACTGAGTTGAAGATGAATTTATACTGAATTGACTTGAGGTCAATTTATGAGAGTAGCGATATGCTCACACCCGTTTTCATCTTTTCAGAACCATATGACCATGACCAAACCGCCGGCGCCGCCTTCCACTTGCTTTCAAGAACGTCAGTTGGATTGTTTCATTATTTTTGTTGAGTTGATTGTTGAATGAAGCCAGACGTTGATTTGAATCATTGCGTCACTTTTCGTTTAGAGTATCGAGATGCCCTTCTGGCTTTCTCAACCTTCAGTAATTTACCGTCTTACTACTCCCACTATTTGTTGATGCATACCAGGCCAAGAAAACTAGCTACTGTGCTTCAAGTAGTGTCTTGTCTTTGCCCAAATTTTATGAATAATTTTCCCGTTTACATTCAATTCATCCCTTGCTTTCCAGTACGGCCTGATCCTTTCTAACAAACCCTTTTGATCTTCCGGACAACCGTTCAAAATTATATCTTTCAACATCAAGTCTCAATCTTCTTCCGTTTCGTCAGCGATCTGTTAAAATCTTTGAAGTGATGAAGATACATTCCAACGGTTTGTGGTCGGTTTCAGCTTCAAACTGCCTGCCGTACAGGAACTGGTGGAATTTCTGGACCCAAAAACAATAGCCAACGCTTCTTTTTCGATCTGCGCGTACCGTTGTTGACATTCTGTTAACGACTTCGAGCCGTATGCTATGGGTAAGCCTAAGCCTTCCTGCAAAGTACTGCACCTAAGCCATTTTTGAACTGTCCGATAGTTTTATTGGTTTTGTTTCATCAAAATACCTCAGTACTGGACTTTCTATCAACAGGTTCTTCAAACTATCGAATTCGTCACCATGGACTTGATCCCAATCCCAGGACACATCCTTTTTTACAAATTTCTCCGATTTGCTGTTTTTACTGACAAATTTGGAATGAACTTTCCCGTGTAAGTGATCATACACAGGAATTGACTCAGTTTTCCATTCATTCATTCATTTTCTAGATTGCTTCGATTTCAGAAATATCGGCCCTGATTGCTTTTTGTCCTTCAATGTGTCTTATGAATTTCACCTCTGCCACTCTAAATTTGCATTTCTGTCCATTTGAATCTTACACCCCATTCCTAAGCTCGTTTCAGCACTTCCTAAAAATTGCATCATGTTCTTTTCGGTCTTTCGCAAAAATGATCAAATCATCAATGTATATAGCTTCACACCCTTGATTTTTTTAAAATTTTTTTGAAAGTTCTATGGAATATTTCCGGTGAAATATTCAAACCAAAAGGTTATCTCAAGAATCTAAATCTTCCGAATGGTGTAGCAAAAGTGGTTAATTTTGAAGACGCACCAGTGAGATTTATTTGGCAAAATCCTTTATTGCAATCCAATGCAGAAAATTATTCACAACCTTCAAGTTCACTTGTCAGTTCTTTAAAAAATGCTTTGTTCAAATTCTGAGGATCTAGATGAATTCTCAATTGTTTATTAGGTTTATCATCACAATCGGACTGACAAATTCAGTTGATTCCGTTATCGGCAAAATTATTCCCGTATCAACCATTCGCTTCAGTTCATTCTCTAACCGTGGGTTCCACAAAACAGTTTATTCGAGATTAGTTGATTTGCGATTTTTGTTTGTCGATTTGTAGCTGACTGATCAATGGAAATGCTGGTTTATATCTTGATAATGAAAAGATGATGGAGGAGCTTGTGGTGTGGTTAGTTAGCGCGTTCGACTGCCACTCCAGAGGTCGCGGGTTCGATCTCCGCCGGGGACGGATTTTCGGCCTCGAAAAACAAGCTCCTTGGTTTAGTTGGAATGCTTGCTAAATGCAAGACGCGCCGTGTGTCGCATAGCACGTAAAATACGAACGATGGTGCCGACCCCATGCGATGTTGGTGGTCGTTAAAAATCCCTACCCTGTGTTGGAACACACAGGGGTTCGGCAAAATTTCTGGTATAGTGGAGGAAAGCATTCACCGGCGTCGGTGTTAGGCCTCGTTGCGGAAATAGGCCGACGTTAAATAAACGAATAAAAAAAAAAAATAAAAAAAAATGAAAAGATGATGGGTCTAGTATAAATTTCAGGCATTTTACTTTCCCGGCCCACCCACGAACACGGAGGGAAAGTATTGTAATCGTGCAGAAAAAAAGTTTCGAGATTTCACCGGATATATCCGTTTTGAGGTCCTCCAAGACGATTAAGACCATTTTCAGAATGATGTCTGTCTGTGTGTGTGTGTGTGTGTATGTGTGTGTGTGTGTGTGTCTGTCTGTGATCTTCCACGATAACTGCCGTAACGTTGACTGGATCAACTTGATATTTGGTATACAAACATGGTTGTTTCCTGAAAAGAGCCCATTAGTTTTTGGCTGTCATCTGTCAAACCCAACTGTCACAATCATCAAATGTCAGAAGCTATATCTCACGGAACTCAATTTGCAATATGTCATTTGAAAGCCCTTGAAAAACTGTATTCAGAACAGTTGGAAACATTGCCCTATCTGTCATCTGTCAAATAATAAAAAATGTTAAAGTTCAAAACTTTACCAATTAATTATCCAAAATCTATCCGATGGATTGGAACTAGATTTGGCAGGAAGCAACACAACATAAGAGTCAAATTGAGGCCGCAGTTGCAGTTTTCCACCATTCTCCAGTTGAGCGTAATGAATTTTCGAAATTTCTCCTGGCCGTTGCCACTCAGGAGGGGCTCTCGCCGGTGTTTCGACCAGCACGACTCGCTTTTGTAGCAGGACTCCACTCAAAAATTTATTCCTGCTCGGGGATCGATTTTTTTTTGTAAATTTCAACTGATATCGAAAGTAGATTGTATTGAGCGTCGTGCAGGTCTATTTTCAGAGTTGACACGGTTTCGGTTTTCCGACTGTAATTTTTTCAAAATGAAATTTGCACATTCCGTGAATTTGAGAAAAACGCAATGCAAACTTCTACATGCGGTAAGCCCCACGAAATATTAATTTTAGGTGCAGACATGCTGTGGATAAAAGTTAGAGAAAAGATTGAGCTAATTTTTGGAGGAAAAATTTTTGAAATCGGATCAACAGTTGTCGAGTTTTCCTCTCTGGAAAAACTGCAAATTTTCCAACGTTTTATTCCGTGTACAGATTTCTTGGAATTGTTTTTTTTTAGAGAATAGATAACTGGTTCTTGAACATTTTCCAATAATTTCTCTCCAATTTCCCGGAAATTTTCCTCCTGAAAATATAAAACCACTCATGCGATCGTACAAATTAAGCGGTTCTGTCACGATAATTACCGAATTATTGATCCGATCAAATCGAAATCAGGTACGGAAGCCTAAGTTCAGCCTGGAATGTTCTGATTAGACTTTGGGTGGATGATTTTGATCGAAAGCCCTCAGGTGGCACATTGGGTCTGGGTTTGTCCGCCCAAGCTCTAAATTGAAAATATAGAGTTGAAATTTGACACACAGATGCAGTGAAAGTTTTCAATCAAGTTTTTGTAATTTCATCATCATATCTGAAGTGGGAACAAAAAAATAAGGAACCAGCATTGCATTTTTGAGATATCACAACAGTAAGCTACCTAGTTCTACCTTTTGGATCATTTCATCACCTTGGAAAACTGACCTAACCTGTCATTTTTTCTGTCCGCTCAACAATGGATGCAGGATGCTCGCTAAACGCTCCACTTAATAGAATTTTGTCATCAATTTCCAAATCGAATCGCCCCCTCCCGAAGGGACACTTCGATCAAAATCATTACTGACGTCTCTGGATACCGCCGGGAAAGTTTTGTGTCGCCCCACAACAGATTTTTTTGTAGGTAATCACCTAGCATTCAGCAGAAAAAAGTCCAGTTAATCTGCAATCAGCCTTGATCGCTGATCATCTTTTTTGTGGAACTGACGGTGACTTCTTGTTCAACCCGAATGGTACTTTTCTTGGTAGCACAATTATTGGTACATAATTTCCTTCAATTTGAATTCTGAACAACTTTCCTTGATCTGCCTTATTCCTTGAAATAACTCCGTTATGTTTTTTCTCGACCTCTAAATCCCAATTAGCAATAGCATCAACGTTTCTTGTAACCAGTTTGAATTCTTTAATAGTAGAAAGAAAGCCCCAATATTGGTGTAGAGTTTGATTTTGCGTTTATAACAAAAATTAATTTTGATACTTTTGCCCTAGACTTGACAGTTGAAAATTATACTCCCTCTGAAATCCATCTTCAACCCACCACAATTCGTACATTATTGTTTTCAAAACGCAAAGTTTTGTTCAAATGCATCGTTTGATAGATGTGATTCGGCATTACATTGATGTGAACTCCAGTGTCCAGTTTACAAACAAGAGAAACAAGAGAGAATTTGCGGAAGAGAGTTTGTCATCTGAAAGTGTTACGTCTGGAAATTACCTACCCCATGGTTACGCCACTGGGAATTATGCTCTGCGAACGCGCAGCTGTCGTCAGCTGGGGACTATCCTAATTTCCAACAGAGAATTTGGTACTTCACATAACTATTCGCGTCACAGGTTGGAAAGACGCCATCGGTTAAAAAAAAACAGATAAAGAAACTTGAATCTACAAAACAGACCGGCATTGCTGTTTTACTTTTTTTCTTCCGCCGTAACTGTTGACTCCACATGTCGGAGTAAAACATCATCTTAGATCTGCATTTCGCGCCTCTTGAGTAAGTCAGTTTGTGCGTTTTGGTGGTGGAAAATTACATGTTTGTTCTCGAAAGAGTCTTCCAAAGGGGTCCTATCCCGGTCCCGAACCGTCACCAGGCCGTGATCGTCACCACTAGCAGCATGAAGTTACTACCACGCACATGGGACTAGCTGGCTGTTGTCTCGTCATTTCACAATATGTATATGTGCGTACGAGCAAGGCCACTGTTGTGCACCCCATAAGAAAAACAAATTGTTGAGCCAGAAAAAAAACATGGCGTCATCAAAATGTAAACCTTTAGTAGATTTGGATAAGAATGAAGTTCCGCGAACTGGAACTGAGTCACAAAATTATTAAAAATATTGAATTCACAAACTGAAATATCCACACAAACGACGCCAGCGTACTGAGAACACATATGTGTTTGTTTTTGTTGACGAATCTCTCGCGATACTCTCGCACATGCGCACGGATTGCATGACCTTCAAAAGTTTGCGGAAAGCCCTATTGCATGCGTCAGTGCTGCGCCGCTGCCTTGTGACGTCGGCCGAGACTAGGCTGTTGGTCGCAGTAGGCCGTAGTGCTGTATTCTTTTGCTTTTAGCCCACGTTGATGCCGATCGCTTGCCTGAGTATTTGATTTGTTTATGTATTCAAGTAGCGCGACAAGTCCCCGGCACAGAACTGTCATAGACAGCTGTTACTTTGACATTTCGCTGTCAGCTCAACAGGTGACTGTTACCTTTTACCTTGGTGGAAATGCGTCTAACCCTCAAAAGAGAAGCGCCAAGACGCCTCCACTGCTAATTCACCTGTCAAGTGCATCTCGGCTGTTTTCCGTGTTACTTTTACATTCATCTTTCCAGGGAGTGAGCCGAGTGGTTTTCTGATTTGATTTTGTGTGTCAGCGACGCTACTTCCGACGTGGCCGCCGCCCTCGAATCGTTGTCAGCTCTGAAGGTACCAAGAAAACTGGATGATTCGTTGTGTCCTCGTACCCATACCAACATCATGCTCTCCGACAGCCGCTTGTGCCCTCAGGAAGGGGAGAGCCCCCGTAAGCCAAGACTTTCAAAGTTCCAAGCACTAATTATCTTGGTTGAAATGAGAAAGAAAAATAATGAAATTTTGCGAAATGAACTATGATATATAACTGGATTATTAAACTTCGCCACATAACTTTGGAATCTATTCACCTTTCAGGAAGTGAACTTCTATATTATGCATTCAAAAGTGTCAGATAGAGGCCAGTAAAAAGATCTGCCAGCAGCAATAACTATTGCCCAGTAAAAATGGGGCGCACCGCAACCGCATAAGTCGCAATAATACCCGAAGGCATTCCAAAACTATCAAGTAAATTTCTCTTTGTAAACTGTACAAATGGTTGCAGGATGCGCTCACAATGGACCCGTTGTTATACAAAAGCTCTTAAAATTTCACGTATAACTAATGGATTACTTTGCCTTTCGCGAAAGCCAAAACATGCACAGATGAACAAAAAGGAAGACAATATCGTTCCCACGCAAAACAAGAGCAAATAATTTCGGTAAACCGGACATAAATATCGTATACCGCCTCCATAACATAACCAGCCCACTTTGGCGGCCCCACGGAATAATGGCTTTGCGATTATATCCGTCGAACGGGGGTGGAGAAAGAACGATTTGCCATTCCCCGGAACGATTTGCGCGCAGTTCTGTATAATTCCAAACAGTTTCGCCAGAAATTCTGGCGATAAATATTTGGCCGCTGCCTCTTCATACAGGGAGGCGGTGGTATGGCAGCGATGATGGTGCATTTGCAGGAATTCCCGAAATGCTTGATCGGAACACCCACCTATATGGAAACGTTCCAGGAATCGATAAATGTCGGTCGAAATTCGAAACTCCTCTCATGGGGTAACGTACCGTGCGAGTATAATTAATTACTAGGTCTCGAGTCAAGAATAATATACCTTTCACACAATAGACAAGTGAATGCGTGGCATACATATCTCTTGAGCTGAGATATCAAAGCGCATCAACGCTGGGCGCTGCCTCGATTTGGCTGGATGAGCTCGGTCGGCAAGCTGTTTAGATTCCTCTCGGCTGAACTCTGATCAGAAACAATTTACAGGCCTGCAGAGCTACTAATTACGTTTCAAGGGAGAAGTACATAAGAAACCTTGAGGAAAGTAGCTCATCTGTCAACTGGCAAGCCTTTCGAACCTTGGAAAGACTACTCTGAGGATTGTTGGGTGTGGACACTACTCCTGACGTCTACTGGAGACCGTTCCTGGTTCTATTTCAAAATTATGCCCACTCATTGATCTCTTACATCCCACAAGCCTACGTCCATCATGAATGCGGTTCGATTCAATTCAGTACAACAACTCAAGTTCCAAGAATAAGAAAACCGGCTTTAATGCGGCCTGATTTATTGCTCGATACGGACGGCAGAATTTGTTGCAGACTATCCATCAATCACGCTTCGCACGCGGATTATTGTCAATTTTTGTGTAATCCCAACACCAGCGCCTCGGTGGAAATTGTGTTAGCGGCGTACATAAGGCGGCTAAGAAATCTTGTTAAAGTTCCCCCAATTCGATTTCTGATGTGTCTCGTGCGATGGAGTTTATTATCGCGCGGTTTCGTACACGGATGTGTGAGGTGGGAGGAAGGGCTTCTGTACACAACACACAGGGACAATAACGTCGAGATATTTCAGGTGCAAGAAAAATGTCGATCTTGTTAAAGCCCATTCGTTCGGTGTGAAACATATACCAAACGCGAGTACAGAGCTCTCCTCTGGCGCAACTGTAGTGCAAACTCGGTGAAATATATAAATAAGAAAATTCCGAGGCACAAGAAGAGTCTTACGTGTGTATCCCGAGCGACATGTGCCTCGTTTGTCGTTTTGATCTAGTTCTGGAGCTTGCGCTCCGTTGTCTCCTGAATGTACTGAGACATATTGTCATGGTATGACATGAAGGCTGTAACGGACAACCAGTTAACAAACCGTCCGCCAAACGTTCCGCACCGGCTCGCTCTCAATTGTGGTTGCTGGGTCGGGGGTCGTGCAAGAGCTTGATGATGAATGAATTTATTTCTATAAGGACGCCAATCAGGGAAGCTCGGTAAATTTAATTCCGACCCCCGATTATTCGGAACGCACGCCTATGGATCCGCTGTCATTGACAGCCGCCTGACAACTATGACTTGGATTGACAGCTTCGACCCGGCGAAGTGGCTTTCGCTACAAGCCTACTTTTACGGTTTCAAAAATCGACTTGGCGATACAGAATAATCAAATGAAACCAGGGGAACCAAAAAACAAAAAGAGAGTTGGTTGTTATTTTCGGAGGCTCCGGCTGATTCTGAAAAAAAGATCCAATAACCATCGGCCGAGTAGCGATTCAGTGTTCCTTTGCTGTTCCTGTTGATGGCAAGCAGTACCACTAGTCATGTGATAGGTTGACAGCAACTGTCAGTAATCGCCAACTTTGTTGAAGTGACCATGTCGGTCCTATTTCTCTCGTGTGTCCAGATGCCAGAGCGTATGGTGAGCTTCTGGAATGTTCAAAGGTACCAAATCAGTTCACTACTGTCCAATCGGCGTCTTCACCAACGTTGTCAGTTAGTCCAGATTATCAAGATCCTGCTAATCGTTGCGGTTGTCCCGAAGCTCATGTGTTCAAGACTCGTTGATGGGCAAACCAAGTGTTGCCTCTTATCTTTTATTTTACTATTTTAGAATAAGTTACCTATTTGACATTTAGCGTGTTGTTGTATATACAGGGTTATTCAAAAGTCTGGAATAAAATTCATAATTTTTTCCATATTTATTTCGGAAAAACGCTCGAACCGGTCGATTTCTAAAAACAGTGAGCCGTTTTATCATGACTCGTGTCAAGTTCTACCGTCAACCCCCTAACCCCACGCCACCCTTAGTATTTTTTTTTCAAATGGCACTCTATGGCTTGTGGAGGCTCGTTGGAAAGCTTGTCAAAAACTCTATTCAGATCTACCATTGAAAATTAGATCGGACGCTTCACCATGAAGTTTTGAGGAACCCCAGTTTTACTCAACACTCCCGAACAAAATTCATAATTCCTTACCATATTTTTTCAGAAAGAAAACGCTCGAACAGGTCGATTTTTAAAAATGGTAAGCCGTTTTTTCATGACACGTGTCATGTTCTACCGTCAACCCCCTAACCCCAAGCCACCCTTAGTATTTTTTTTTCAAATGGCACCCGATGACTCGTTCAATCGGTTGTCGAAAACTCTGTTCAGATCTGCCATTGAAAATTAGATCGGACGTTTGACCATGAATGTCGACAATTTTCGATGGTAGATCTGAATAGAGATTTTGACGAGCTTTCCAACGAGCCCCCACAAGCCAATAGGGTGCCATTTGAAATAAAAAAATACTAAGGGTGGCTTGGGGTTAGGGGGTTGACGGTAGAACATGACACGTGTCATGTATAAGCGGCTTACCGTTTTTAGAAATCGACCGGTTCGAGCGTTTTTTCCGAAATAAATATGGAAAAAAATTATGAATTTTATTCCGGACTGTTAGGTAAAACCACAGAGTAGGCCAGAGTGTTTGGTATACCCAGAGAGGAAGGTAGGCGGGATTTTTTATCCGCAGTTATAGTTAGGGTTGCCAAATTCAGAGGCCGCTTCGAGCGCTGAAGTGCAGTGACGTTGCTAGGCAACGGTTCAAGAGGCCCGAAAGCGCGGGGTCCATGCTAGCTTGTTTATTTTCAAATTTTTTACACTTAAAATCAGTCTACAAAAACGTTCTAAACGAAAAATCGCGATATTTTTCTGAAAACATTTTTGTATACCTATTTTAACAATGTAAATAAGACTTAGATTGAGCATTGTGCTACTCATGCAATCAAAACAGATTATAGTACGTTGTTCATTTCATTTATTCTCATATTTTTGAAATAATTAAAATCCCCAGCATATTATGAGGTGAGGAATAAACCACTGCTGTTCAAAAGTAAGTACAATACATTTTTCGGAATTCACTTCACAACATCCTTGACAGTAAAATTATTTTAGGTACTAATATATTGAACATCATACATTATTCTAGATACTATTGAATCGAAATAATAGTAATAGTATTTTCAGGCACTGATGGTAGGTGCATATTACTATGTCACACATATTGTGATAGTAGATTACGATACGAGTTGGTCGTTACATAAAGTGGTTTTCAGACACGAAGCCCAAATTTTCAGAATTCACTTCACAACATCCTTAACAGAGTGAAATTCTTATATTATTGAACATCATATTATTCGAGATATTATCGAAAATTGAAGTCTCAGCATTTCCAAAAAGGTTCAATTTAAAGTATAAATTTCAACAGGGCTATTTCAATAAATTAATAAATTTTCGAGTGGAGTGAGCGTGGTTGAAAAATTAACTATGTAACTTTTAAGTTAATTATTATTATTAATAATTTACTAAAATTACTGTAGGTACTAATACATATATTGAACATCATAATTATCATATTAGAAAGTTGATGAATCAAAAATTGAAGCCTCAGCATTTTCTAAAAGTTTCAATTCAAGTATAAATTTCAACAGCGCTGTTGATTGATAAATTTTCAAGTAAAGTTAGCGTAGTTGAAAAATCAGCCACGTGTATATGTAATTCTAAAGTTGATTAAGCTTCTCAGGAGCTGAGGGTACATATTACACACATATCGTAAAGGTCATTTCATGTTTGAATCTGGTCCTGATCTTCGTTTTTCAACTCCATACAAGTTTATGTGGTCAGTAGGTCAGTTCACAAACAAAGGAACTGTTGCAGGCAATTCCAGATACAGGGATGAACTTCCAGCAGCATGAAGACATGAAATTCTCTGAGCATGAGAATCATAGGTAAATGTCGTGGCAGAGGCATTCTCTAAAAAATAAACAAACAATATATCAGGTTGGCGATAGGAGGTAATTTTTAATTATACTTAGATATAATTGTCGGCCAAAAATTATACAATAACGTTAGGTAGAATAAGACGTAGGTACTAGAGAATTTACGCGATGCAATTTTCATTAGACTTATGCTTATAATCCTCTCCTTATTTCTATCATAAAATTTGTCGTTTTGAAGCGGTGATAAATTATCATATAGGTTATAAATACATATTCCTTAATAACTGCAGCCCTTTATGTTTAAAATAACACATCCGTTTGTCGTCTGTTATTGTGGGTACATTTCAAAAGACCAAATCTATGCCGAAAATTGTTTAACATAAAAGAAAATTGCATCGCGCAAACCATATGTATCAATCCATGATGCATTGATCTATGTAATATTCATACATATCGACTAGGTATACATTACAATCCAGCAGTAGGTACAGCTCAGAGACAAATACATTATCAAGTTAGGCCCTCGTATCGGGTACACAATTATATATTCGACTTGTTTGCAACTGGTTCGCCATTTTTTTCAATCTCGATCTAGATCTCTCAAGTTCTAGAGTTCGTTTCCTCCATCCATCTTGAAAATCACAAGGATCTGGCAGTGGCGTTCTCTGGATAGTGAAAAACAATTCATTAGTTGGGTACTTAGGCCTTGTAAAAGGTGATTAGTGGCAATTCTGTAAAATTTAAAGACCCCTTAAAATTTCAAAAGGCGCTGGTCACATAGGAACGATCAGAAATCGGCTTTACGATTGGCAAAACATTTTGGCGATTCTGTATCAAACCCGTTAAAATTTGAAGGCCCTTAAAAAAATTCAGCCAATCGTAAAGCCGATTTCTGATCGTTCCTAGAATAGGTATATGTTCCTAGGTGACCCAGCGCCTTTTAAAATTTCAAAGGGCCTTGAAATTTCACAGAATTGCCACTAATAACACGTATTTTTATCAGGTGTTCGCAACAAAAAAAAGGTACATCCCGTTCACTTTTTATTTTCAGTTGAATCACTTTTTGGAGCACATACGGCTGATGGCCGCTGATAGTAGTTCCAAAACTGCAGGTGCCATCAGCTGTAGTCGTATAGCCCCCTAGCTTGTCACTTCATTTTTGCTCCAAAAATTCATTCCCTGAAAATACAAAGTGAACGAGATATACTGAATTCTTTTATTATACCTACTCACAGGGTGATTCGTAATTCGCGCACATGGGTTCCAGCACGTTGTAAAGGAGTCATCGGGGAGTCAGAAAATGAGATCATCACCATTCATTACCTATTATGTGTTCCGTGCTTCAATATTGAGATAAACAACAATAGTCCAGGAATTATAGAAAAAATAGCGAACAAAAATGAAAACCAGCCGGATTTTTGTATATAAGCTCAGTTAAGCATGTAGTTCAACATAGTAAAAGTCCTCAAGAATCCGGTGTGAGCTTCGGCCGTTGTGGCCTCGAGAAGAACTTGAGGATCAGTTTTTCGGGTTTATCTCGTAAACGATGGCAATTGGAGGAAAAGCACTGGGAGCAAAATTGTTGGAAATTGTGTTGTCTGCAAGAAAGGTCCTCACATATTCCATCATCAGTCCACTCCTTCTTTGTCAAAACACAAGAAAAGCTAAATAGTCCAGATGCTCGATGCCGAAGACTGGACGGACCTTGAGTTTTATGATGGCAGGGTGCCATTTGGTAGGGGTGTTGTTCGATCCATTCTCTTTTGATTGAAACTTAATGCCATAAATACTAACTATGCCGGCGGCATATACAGGGTGACTTAAGAATAAAAAGTTGAGCAAATGTACCTCGAGAACCAAAATAGGTTAAGACATGTAAATCGCCAAAAATATTTCTAATTTCATGACCATGAAGTCGTCGTAAACTTGAATCAAATATGTTGAGCCGTTTCTGAAATATCTTCAAAAGACTGAAGTCGTTACGAAAAAAAATAGATTTCCGTATATCAGTAATTCTTCAGATATTGAATCGAAACTTGGTGTTTTGAATCGAAACAATGATAAATTACATTTAAAATGAAATAACAGTGGAAAGCTCTCTCTAGGCCACTAATTTTATCAAAAACACAGTCAACCTCGCAGTCGACTTTTTCTGATAAGTAGACGAAAATAATTTTTTGTTTGGTAGGTAACAACTTCAGTCTTTTGAAGATATTTCAAGAACGGCTCAAGATATTTAATTCAAGTTCACGACGACTTCATGACCATGAAATCAGAATTATTTATGGCGATTTACATGTCTTCACCCATTTTGGTTCTCGAGGTACAAATGTTTAGCTTTTTATTTTTATTTCACCCTGTATATGCCGCCGGCATAGTTCGTCTTGATGGCTTCAAGTTTCAACAAAAAGAGAGTGGATCAAACAACACCTCTACGAAATGACACTCCGCCATCATAAAACTCAAGGTCCATACCAATCTTCAGCATCGAGCATCTGGACTATTTTTATTTTTTTGTCTTTTTACGAAGAAGGAGATGACTGACAATGAAATGTGTGGGGACCTTTCTTGTAGACAATAAAATTTTCAACAATTTCTTCCCGAGAACTTTTTCTCCAAGTGCTATTGTTCACGAGATATACGCAAAAAACTGACCCTCAAGTTCTTCTCGAGGCCACAACGGCCGAAGCTCACACCGGATTCTTGAGGACTTTTAGTATGTTGAACTACATGCTCAACTGAGCTTATATACAAAAATCCGGCTAGTTTTCATTACTGTTCGCTATTTGCGATTTAAACAGCTAAAATTCCTGGACTACAAGTATGACTAAATTAAATTTAGGGGCAAATTTGAGATTTTACTAGTTTCTTGTAACTCCCTGGTGACCCCTTCACAACGTACTGGAGTCCGTATGCGCGAATTATGAATCACTCTCGAAATCACCCCACATGCAGAGGGTTTCGGTGACCTTGCATAAAAAACTCCGGGTGGTGATTCCTTCCAGAAAAATAAGGCGAAAAGTAAGAGTAAGATTTCTTCCTACAGTTCTGCCTAAGGGAGTTACGTACCCATAAAAGTAAAAAGTGAGACAGTTTTCAATTATTTGCTCAAGAACTATCAAAGGTAGGAACTTCACATTTCTTGATAAGTGTTTTCATAGTGCAAACGTACGGACAAGATTTTAGACAAATCTGACCAGTACTGGCGGAGTTAAAGGAAGTTGAGGGGAGTTCAGATAAAATCATCGGTGGTCGGGTCGTATTTTTAAAAGTACATTGCCATTATACATTTCAAGCTTGAACTTTTATGCCTCCTGCATTTTTTTCCTAGCATGCACCGTTCGCGAGTGAGAGTGAAAAACCATGGACGTGTCATAAGTAATTTTCTCTTAGCAGTTCAGCCTCACCAAACTCCTTTCAACTACGCCTAGACTGGTCAGATTTGTTGGAATATTATGCACTTGAATTTGTACTGTGAAAAAAGTTCCCTGCACCAAATTTAAAAATCTACCTTTAATAATATACCTAGTTCTTGGGCGAAAAATCAAATACGTACCTACTTTGCTTAATTTTGTACCTTTAAAGCACTCTAAAAAAATGTTGCTCTTTTCGACTTTTTTTTTTGACAGGAATCACTTTCCGGAGTTTTATGCGAGGTCACTGATGATCCAGCGTTGACCAAAATTTACAACATAATGTAAGAGTTAGAGTTACCTAGGTAAATCCCCTAGCACAGACCCCCTAGTAAATCCAGAAATGCAGCTCAGAGACAAAAGTACTGGCTTAGTAGGCTCATGGACAGCATTCCTCCTGCTGCTTGCCTGCTGCCTGCTGCTTGCAAACCAGCTGCTTGGTTTGCTCTGTTCTTCTTTCCAACTCGAACTAATCCTTTTAGCTTATGATGTCACTTGCCGATGTCTGCATCGTCCATCTCTTCTTTCCTCCATCTGGATAAGCACAAAGATGCTGCCAGACGTTTCTCTGAAAAGTAGGAACCAATGTATTACATGGGTATAATAGGTAGAGTACTCGGAATACCAGAGGGACCTGTGGGCGGAGCCTATAACTGCGCGAACTGAGTTTATCCAGTGGCGCACCTAGATTTGCAGTGGGCTCGCCTGTAGCCTGGTATTGGTCCAGCACTCCAGACTCCAGCTGACGGTGTTGCTTTTTCCAATACATTGGACTCGTCCGAAACAATTTTGGTTTTTCTGTTCAGCCCCGTCCACGGGTACCTCTGGTGTGCCGTCAACTCTATATCATAATGATAAGTGAATATTTTATAAATAGGTACATAAATTTTAGTGGATATTGAATGGGTATTTTTTCTGAAAGCCCAGTAAAAGATGTGTTGGAGGAACCAGACCCAATCAAATACTACTTCATCTCTCAAGTTCGCACGATCAGTTGAAAAAGAGACTTCACTGGTGAAAAAATAGACTCACTTGGGAATTCTCACTTGATTCCATCGATTTATAAACTGTCCCATAAGAGGCTTCACATGAATTCATTGAAAAAATCATTATGGAAAATTTCACAAGATAGGTACCATACAACTTCCAAACCCTCTCTCATGCATTTCCATGAGCATCCATTGGAATAATTACAAATTACATTAGGTATGGAAATTTCCACTTGATTCCATTAATTTTGAAAATGTTGTTTTACGAAAAATACCGAGGGGCAAACCGCTGGTCAAATTCTGTACACCAGACTTCCCCCTCGTAAGGATTTCCCCCGGACTTCCTCCGGCATGTACACCAGACTTCCCCAGCGGTTTGCCCCTCGAAAAATACATTTCGTGGTATGTATTGCATGGTTTCCGACTTTCTTGTATTCATTTTCAACAGGAACCACTAATTTGGGACACTGTATTGTACAACATACGCGAGGGCATAATATTGGTTTAATATTGGTTGCTCTTCTGGAGATGGTGTCCACGATCACTGATGCCTGGGAGGGTGGGCAGAAGGCGGCAGCTTCTTTCTGTGACTTGTCGAAGGCCTTTGATTGTGTGTCGCATGACATACTGACCGCCAAATTGAGAGCCTATGGTATAAGGGGCCCTCCCCTGTCTTTCATCGACTCATTTTTGAGGGGACGCTCTCAGTGTGTCAGTCTGGGCGGTAAGCTGTCTTCATTCAGAGGCATGTGCCACGGCGTGCCTCAGGGATCCATACTGGGGCCGCTGCTTTTTATCCTATACATCAATGACATAGAGAACTTTTTGTCGACAAGATGTGTGGTGTATGCTGACGACACCACTCTGATGGCGACAGGCGGTGATTGGCGGACACTGGAGGCCATGCGAGATAGGGTGCTGGCGGAGACTGAGCATTTTTTCTCTATGAATAGGCTCCGCCTGAATGTGACCAAAACCCAGCACCTCCTCTTCTCGCTCGGGGGAGCTCTCCCACCCCAGGAGCCAGTAAGATGCCTCGGCTTGGTGATCGATGGCAGGCTCTCCTTTGAGGCACACGTGGATAGTCTTGAGCGTAAATTGTCTAAGGTGATCTATCTTTTACGGTGTCTGACATCTCAGCTGACTGTGGATACACTACTGCTGTGTTACCATGCTCTCTTCCACAGCGTAATGTCCTATGGGATTTTGGTTTGGGGAGGGTCGTCCCACGCCGGCCGGGTCCTTATTGTGCAGAAACGCGCCATTAGAGCCCTAAAAGGGGTAAGCCAGAGAGTCTCCTGCAGGCCTCTCTTTACTGAGCTGGGAATTCTAACCTGCACCAATCAGTTCATATATGAGTGTATCACTTATGCTCGCAAAAATTTTCCCATTCACGAAGGGACATACAGTACAAGATCTAATTTTATTCTACCACCTAGATTTAACCTTGAAAAAACTAAGTCTACTTTTAGATCTCTTTCCATCCGGCTCTTCAACGTCCTGCCTGGCGACTGGAAGTCTTTAACTGTTGGGAAGCTTGAAGTGAAGCTTAAATGCTTTTTAAAATCCCATTGCTTCTACACAGTGGACGAATTTACCAACTTTTGGAAGTCGACCTAGCCCAGGTGTTTTAATCTGTAGTGTTGAGATCATGTGTGTTTTTATCTTTATAATGTTCCATTTATATTTTATATTTTTGAATGCTACCAGGAGAGAGTGGAAGATCGGCCAGAGCTGAACTCTCTCCTTAACTTGATTTGTATTGTCACTGCATTTCAGTTTAAATAAATATCTATCTATCTATCTATCTATCTAAAGGCATAATGTGAATCTAATATGTGAAAGTAATAATTTTGGAATCTAAAATAAATACAAGCCACATCAGGCTACAATAACTCATCACTTTTCTGCATTTTTTTCAAAGGTCAAATAGAAATGCTGTGATGCTTTAAACTTATCAGCACTTGCAGTACTTGCCTTTTATCAAAATTAGGTTTTCAAGATAGAATTAACATCGCTATTCATGGTTAAATTTTTTTGTGCAACCAGGAGAAAGAAGATTATGACGTACCCGAGGAGGCACCTACCTATTGAAATACAATGTATACAGTTCCATGTGCCTCTATGTCATACTTAAGTAGGTACTTACCTAATATTATTGAATCCAAAGCACTACAAACTCGGGAGACAAATATTGGCCTAACTCCCATGGTAGAGGCCCTCTGTACAGAATCTTTCGGTCATTGGTTTACTGTTCTTTACTTCTTTTCATCTCGCAAATGCTTTCCTGCTTCCAGCTGTAGATATCACTTTTGCTCTGCATTACCATTGTTGCATCACGTATCGCTTTCCTCTCCCCATCTTTGTGTTCAGTCCGCATGGAGTGTTCAGTCGTTCGATCTCTTTTCTTCCTCCCGGGTAGGCGGCGGCTGCCAGTTGGGACTCCTGATAGGTGATAGACCAAGAGAGATATCCTGGATATCCATTTTAGTCACCAGCCAGTAAGGCAGAATGCTGAAATAAGTGATTTCCCTTTTAAAATATGAAAAAATGCGGCCTTCGCGTCGCTAGCACGCGACCAGAATCTATGAATCACACAAATTTGAATCACTTACCTGGACTCATTTCTTGGAATATGGTGAATATCCTGTCCTTACGATGAGGTCCACATACAAAACATTAGGTGAAGAGCATTTTCTTTTGAAAATAAATCCCCGTTTGACGAAATTCGTTACGAAAACTCGAAATAAACAATACATTTGCGTTTGACGTTTGCATTCCGCGTTACCTGGAAAGGCCTACTCTGTCCGTCATGGAATTTTCGAGCACGATTTTTGAATTATGCCGGTAAGCAGGAACCTGTTTCCTTGCCTGTTCCGAATTCAACATGAAGCGCCCTCTGAATTTGGCAACCCTAGTTAAAAAGCACCGCCCACTCTGATTGGACTCGTTTTTCGGGTGAGCTGCCTCCCCGTGGGTAAAACTGAGGTTCCTCAAAACTTCATGGTGAAACGTCCGATCTAATTTTCAATGGTAGATCTGAATAGAGTTTTTGACAAGCTTTCCAATGAGCCCCCACAAGCCATAGGGTGCTATTTGAAAAAAAAATATTAAGGGTGGCTTGGGGTTAGAGGGTTGACGGTAGAACATGACACGTGTCGTGAAAAAACGACTTAGCGTTCTTAGAAATCGACCTGTTCGAGCGTTTTCTCTCTGGAAAAATTTGGTGAGAAATTATGAATTTTGTTCCGGACTGTTCAGTAAAACTGGGGGTCCTCAAAACTTCATGGTGAAGCGTACGATCTAATTTTCAATGGCAGATCTGAATAGAGATTTTGACAAGCTTTCCAACGAGCCCCCACAAGCCATAGGGTGCCATTTGGAAAAAAATACTAAGGGTAGCTTGGGGTTAGGGAGTTGACGGTAGAACATGACACGTGTCATGAAAAAACGGCTTTCCGGTTTTTGAAATCGACCGGTTCGAGCGTTTTTTCCGAAATAAATATGGAAATAAATTATGAATTTTATTCCGGACTTTTGAATAACCCTGTATGTATTATTATTGTCTCTGCGTGAAGTAAGAGACGTTATTAGGGGGTAGCCATACCGGTTTTCTACACCAATTTCCCTTGGTGTAGGACGGCAATATGTTGTTTTTCGTGTAGGTACTCTGTTTCAGTGTCGTAGCTGGAGCTTCGTTGGGCCCTTCGAGTTCTCGCAGCGTCATCGAAAAGGTAGGTACCTACGTTATAGTTTGTAAGCCAAATCTCGCGGTATTGCTCACCCTTTCTATTGGCGTCCTCTGCGCAACGCCCCTTTATTTTTATCAACACGCCATGTTAAGTTGAACTGTAAATATTCTTGAACCTTTTCTTCCCGATCATAAACCTGATTTTTTGTAGTTTATTCTGTATTTTTAATTCTCCCAATCCCAACTATCTCCACCTCGGAATCTATCACTTTCAATTACGATTTCAACCCGTAATACTACTCGAGACAGTCCATCAAAGTACCTTGACTCCTCAAGAAACATCACTGGCTGGGCCAGAATATTTTACACAGAACGCAAGGGAACTAAACTATCTGAATATGGGGTTCCGCAGGCGAGAGCGCTCGATGGGGCAGAAGAGGAATGTGAACTACCTGCTAGCAGAAAGACCTTGCTGACCTGTTACCAGCGCGACATGTTTCTTTGTGTTCCGATTGTGAGTACCTGATTTTGTTTGTTTCAATTACGCGTTTATGCCCTTTTCGTTCCTTTTTGGACACTGTTGGTTTTTGTAGTCACTTCGAATCATTTTATGCTTAGATCTGCATTTTTGTCTGATAACTTACAAGTGCGTTCGTGCATATCATTGCAAACGTAATAATTTCTGGTTCAATTTCCCGGGATCTATCCGAATGACCCGCAGACGCATAAAAGATGCCGGTCTCAGGATCCAGTAGTAACGCAATTGAAATCTTCACAGGACCACTGTTCTTATCATACAGCAGAGATGATTCGGCGATGATTTGATAAGAATAACACCAATTTATTACCATGGCCTGCAAAAAGTCGGGATTTGAACCCCATCGAAAACGTTTGGAGGTATTTAACTGAAACATTCATACCAGGAATTTTGCATCTAATGACGCGGATAAATCAGAGGAGAGGATCAGAAACGCTTGGAGTGAATCAGGAAAAGGGCCAGGTGAAAATTTCCATGCGCTCTCTAATACCTTGGCGTGTACTACCGTGGGTGCTAACATCACTGTTGATACGTCCATAAAATGGTGAGTGTATGTAATCACGCAGTGCCACTTCTAGAGTATTGAGGCGGTGCTAAGGAGGCACTGCCAGTGACAACACGGATACCCGCCCACCACCAAAAAAACGAAAATGTTCCTAATTACTTTTCATCCACTTGAATAGCAGATGATATAGCCTCAAGATTGATAAATGACCAATTTACGCGTAGTTGGGAACAATGCCTTGCCTGACAAAGAATGTTAGTGGCATGGGCCTGATTGACTGCCACCTGAACAAAAATGTACCCCCGCCCACTAACCAAGCGCGCAAACGAAAGGGAGAGAACGCAGGAAGCTGAAGCCCTACATGAAAATCTCCAAAGCAACGGCAGCGGAAATCCCTACCATTGGCCGGAATTCAATTTCAACCAAGAGGCTTCATGTTTAAAGATGAAATTCTCGTGCTAGAGCGTCTCGTAGTATACCCTACTGTACACGAAATATTGTTTTTACACGTAACAGGACGTTGGAAAATTAGCCACAGCCACAACCTTGGCAAGTTTGAAGGACGAGAGCCACATAGTTAGTTTTCTCCGCAATGCAGCACGACGATAAATTTCGATTCTGGATTGTATCAAATTAAAGACGATCAGATAGACCGGAACCCGTCTCTGCTCAGGCACGACCGTAAATTTCGCGATTTTGACAAATCAGCAGAATATTTTTATTCATGTCTCTTCTGCTAACAAGATACGAATGTGTTTTGCTCCATCCAAGCAAAGTTTCGCTCGGGGACTACTAGACTAGAAGTCTCTCTCGCTCTGTATGTGTTAAAGCTGCGTGTCATAATAATTCCACCTCTGCGAAATACTACGCGAATAATATACACTAATCAAATTTTCAGTGGGTACAGGCACCGGAGCCGCTCCGGGCTCACTACTTCAGATTCTAATTCGCCTAATTTCGACGCAACATTCTAACGTTGATGGCATTTGATTCGTAACGCGCTCTCCCTTCCTTTCTCTCACTCGCGGGCGCTTGTTAATTAAACCTACATCGAATTTTCAGCCTGGTGCTTGCTGTCGGCAAACGGATCTGAGTTTGCAGGGAAATTTTTCATGCGGAAACTGAATATTTAGTTACAACAGGGCTTCCGATACCGGGAACTGGCTGAGAAGTCGTACCTCGAAACTCTTGCGGGATGATTGACTTTCGACTAGCAGAAAGTCGAGACGCAGAAGGGTTCAGTAAGAAAGTTTGCACAATACACTAATTGAACCAACAATGAGAACAAAGGGCGGTAATCGACAGTTTGCAATTTTTATATATGCAGACGTAACGTTAGAGTTCAGATGAGGTCAAGTAAGGTCAGGTCAGATTAGGTCAGGTCGGGTCAGGTTAGGTCAGGTCTAAAGAACAGCGAAAAGATCTACGCGAAGAGCACTGAGAAAGATCTAAACGGCAGCGATACGGAGATGGAAGAAATCGAAGACGAAGAGGTCCACTTAACCAACGAAACCACCTAACTAAAAACACTAAAGTTGAAGAAGACAAAGAAACCACGAATGACAACAACCACGGGACAAATCAGGCCAGGTCAAACGTCTCAATAGCATAATGGATTCAAAATTCTCACAAATAAACGTCAACAGGAGTAGTGTCGCTCAAGATCTGGCACTACAGACAGCTATCCAACACAATATCGATATTATATTCTGTCAGAACCGAACAGACGAACTATTCAAAAACGCTGGATTGTCGATACCAGACAAGATGCTGCCCTGGTGCTCTCCGACCGGATTAAAATCAAAAAGATTGGAATCAAGCACGCTGGATTTGTATGGGTAGACCTGGATAGTGTCCGGGTCTATTGTTGTTATTTTTCACCCAACAGAATCATAAACGAATTTTGCGACTTTCTGCAAGATATCGAACACAGCATTGACCACACAAACTGCAAAACAATAATCGCCGGCGATTTTATTACCAAAGCTGCTGGATGGGATGCAGATAGGACAGACGAGAGGGGCTTATCTACCATAGAATTGGCAGCATCACTCAAACCTAATTGTTTGCAACGTCGGTCGCGAGCCAACATTCAGCAGGAGAACGGCAGAGTCTACCAAAGATATTACCATGGCAACTGAAACATTGACGGGGAAACTTGGGGAACTGAAGAGTACTGGAGTACTCTACCTGGAGACATAGAAAGCTTGAGTGACCACAGATATATCCACTTCAACCTTACCGAACGCCCGGCTACCTACGACCAACGGAAACCAAACAAGGGCTGGACGCTCAAGAAACTTGATATAGCGACACATTCAGCATACTTGCTAAAACTAGAATTGACATTCAAGCAGACGATGAAGCAGAAACACTGCTTAAAGCAACGATCGACACCCTGACGACCATTTGTGACTAAACCATGCCGAGACGTGGACACTTTGGAGGCAACCCAGTCCCGAAGTATTGGTGGAACGACGATATCAGGATGCTGAGAGAAATAGTGAACAAGAAAAGAAGAATCCACAAACGAGCGCTGATTAGAAATCATACAGACGATATCTCTTGGATAGAATACAAAAAAACTAAGAAAGAGCTCGTCCAAAGTATAAAAAAAAAGCGAAAGCCAAATGTTGGGACCAACTATGCAGTGAGGTAGAAAAAAATCCATAGGGAAAGTCCTACAAAATCGTGTCGAAACGCCTACAGGTACAGCCGAAGATCCCGAGCAGCTGTATACCAGAAATACTAAAGAACCTGTTCCCCACTCACCCGGAGGTCAACGACGCCTACGATCCAGATGGTGAAGAAATCCCTACAATATCTGTCCAAGAGATCATGGAGGCGGTCATACCGTCCCCTGTGTCTGACGAACCCATGGTCCAAACTACTCGAAAACGTTATTATCAAAAGATTACGAGAAAACCTGGGAAAAAAAGGTCGGGTCTGAAGAATTTCCCAAGACAAAAAAGGCCCAAGCTCAAAAAGCAAGGGAGAGAACACAAAAGCGCTGATAATCAAAAGAGAGGGAAAAGCTACGCGGACCTCCTAAGAACAGTCAAGAACCAAATCAACATCGAGAACATAGGGATTCAGGTCTCGATGATGAAAAAACCCAAAGAGGGAAACCTTTTATTGGTTATTGGCAGAGATAAGAATGGAACGGCAGCCCTCAAGAAAGCAATAAAAAGTGTAGAGGGGGCAGAAGTCATCTCAAGAAAGCCGACCAGAGTATTCCACATCAGACATTGACGCCATCACTACCACAGAAAAGGTGGAGAAGCAATAGAGGAAGCTCTAGGTCCCAAGAAGTGCAATGTAATCTTGTTGAGGCCAGCGTTTGGCAAAACGCAAAATGCAACAGTCAAGGTTATGAAACAAGACAGCAGGACATTCAAAGACTTGAGGCGGAATAAGATTGGATGGACTTCATAAGATATTCAATAATGGTATCGATCGGAAGGCGATTAACGTGTTTCATAGGCGAAGAAAAAAATCTTTTTAGGTGACCAACACACAAAAGCTTTCTTTGCGTCCTTTTTGACATCCCAAAAGTGTTTTTTTTTTGTACGCTAATGTCAATATTTCCCTTTACGGCCGCTAAACCTCATTTGTTTTACTTTGTTGGAAGGCTAATGTCATTCTGATTTTTTCACGTTACATGATTTTAGACCGATTTAGCTGTTGAATATTCACATCACGAAGTAGTCGGCGGTATACCTGATTAACCTATTCGCGACTGAGCCAGGAATCGCTCAGTTAGGAAAAGAAAATCGCCCCGATTTGGACCAGACTTTTTGCATTTGATAGAACTCGCGGAGAAAAGAAGCTCCAATTTACTCCCGTTGCGCCAATTTCCGTTTTCCCTCCATTTTTTTCAATAAGGATACTGGCGTCTCCATGCCTATTATGAAGTGCGCATGTGCATGAGACGTATTGCTACGTCAGTAGGTGGACAAACGTACCACAACATCATATGTGACGTACTGGTACGACAAAACACCGCAGAAAAAGCTAAATTCCATCCGTATTATGTACGTTACTCGATCACCGAATCTAATGTTGCTTGAAAATTCCATACGTGAGTAGGCCAGGCTCAATATCCCAAATTTCAATAGTACGTCAGGCCGGTGAAGACTTTATGAAATAACGTACATGTACGTCAGTAGTCGCGGAAAGGTAATTAAAGAGCAATTAATCATTCAATGATGACCCAAAATCAGATGTAATAATTACATAAATTTGAAAATACAGTTATTTTCTCCGTGAGGTTGATGCCCATTGCGGTGATTTCCGAGGTGATTTCAGTTGCTACGCTACTACATCATTGGTCAATGCTACAATGTCAATGTGAGTGCTGTCAAAGTCAAAGACAATTTCATTATTTTGTTTTGTTTGTTATGGTTATGCTTAATAAGCATAACCATAAGCATTGCTTATGTCGTGAAAATTGGCCCAAGTAGGTCCGAAACACGCGTGTCTGTTGGATTTCGATGGATACCGAAGCCCTCATCATGGAATAAATAGACCACAACGTTGATGACTTGCACGATTGTGATTTTACCGAAAGATACGCCAGAGAAACAGACCCTGTCCAGATTTTTGCCTTGTTTTACAGGCACCAACTCATCACAAAATGTTCATACTGCTTCAGGTAAGTACCTTTACAGCTTGTGATTCAAAGCTGCCGCATTTGAGCTTCAGTCTGTGATGCCGGCGTTTGAGAAAAATCGCTTTCACTATACCTCGTTCATCATTGACTTGTCTCGTGTGCACCTCGGCCAAAAAACATCACCTTTATGGCCTTGATACACAAAGTACTTTTGTCAGTTCTGCCACATAGGTACAGTTGTGATATGATTTATTGGAACGGCTGCAATAATCAAATCGGCGATGTCAAGTCATTGAGACATGAAAGCGGCCTGAAATGTCCAGAATTCGCCTATTTGATAATTGCAGCCGTACCAATAAATTATATCACAACTGTATATCAGAGTGTTTCTTGCCTGCAGTTCATGATTGTGAGATTGTCGACCTCGTCCAGTTCATCGGATGGAAGGTGAGTAAATGCCTAATTTTTGGGGTTATTCGACAAGGACGATGTATACAGGGTGTTTCGTAATTACGGTTACGAACTTCTAGGGGAGAGTCTCCATCAAAAAATGGATTAGAAAAAAAAACTTCGATGTCCTAAAATACTCCGTTCAAAAGTTACAGGTGTTCAAGTTGACTTTTTAAAATCGATTATTTGACATAACTTTTGAACCGTTCAATCGATTTTGTTCAAATTCAAAACAAAGTTAACTGAGCTAGGTCTCTATCGAATAATATGTACGTGTTTCGAACAAAATATTCAGGGGCGTAGATAATGGGTGGTGTCCTCATATTCTACCCCCCCCCCCTATTTTTCACCACATACCAAGAAATGTGGTTGGGTAAACAAAGATAAGTATTGCAAAGTGCAGCCCTATTTTAGCTACCATCATTCATCCACCAAATTGTGTTGTTGTCAGAAATATAGCCTCGAATTCCACGTCTGAAAACATCGCACCGAGTTCGTAGTATAATTATCCCCCCTGTATTTCGAGACATGTGCCACAATTCAGCTGGAAAACCGGAGAGAAATAGCTGGGGTTCCCTGAAACCGCGGGACAAGATGATTCATTTGTTTTGTTGTTATTTTGCTGACAATGACAACATGCGGAGATGTCCGGCATGAGCAGCAAAGAGCCAGCGACCATAACCACCTGTAATCCTCGCTAAGTAAAACTAGCAATCACCTCAGTGGAGTTGAGGCACAGACAAGCCACATTGGCTATGATAATCAATACAATAACTAACACCAAGTAAAATTTTGGCCGCAAATAAAATTGGATCACTGTGTATACATCGATTCAAATTAAGGAGATAACACGCACAAGAGACAAAAAGCCAAAACGCGCTTTCCAACTCGCTTTCTAGAACAACAAAACCGGTAACGAGCATCTTCCTCCCCCAGATTCGCCTTCTCTCATTCTACCCCCTTTGCTTCCTGCCGCGTCTATCTGCTCTTTTGATGATACACCATCCCGTTACTAAGTCCTCTTGGTTACTGGGACAACACGGCCTCGTAACGAGACATCCCCAGTCGCATGTTACGCTAATAATTAGCCATGTTTTGTTGCGGAGATTCGCAGCGAAAAAAATTGGAAAGTCAAGAGCAATTCCACGTAAAAGATATTTGCTTGTATATTTCACGTTTCTTGCACTGCCGACGTCGGTATGATACTGGGAGGAGAACGAAAAATTAATCTTCAACTTTTCGCGACCCCCGCTCCCGCCCACGTACAAATCCCTTTTGTGCGTGCGTTGTTGGCCCATGACGATTTCAATTCGTTTTCGTTTGATCCTCTGTGCAGATGGATTCGATTCGGCAAACACGCCGCCTGGAATTTGCCGAGACTTGGCGCCATACTGCATTCAAACGTCACTTTCGCGGATTCACCTGAGCGCGAAAGTCGCTTATTGGAGCATTTTGGCAAAGATTTCGAATACAAAATGCCCGACACCTCTTGCAGGATTCGCAGAGGTAAGGTCGCCTGTCCATACACTGTGTGGCGTTGCTCAGCAACGAGGCATACTTCTCAATTCAAGATTGCTTCGATCATTTGTTACGTTCCAAAATACCCATCCCCGGGTTACGCCACTGGAAATGACGCCTCGACCGTGCGCCGCTGGAGTGGGCTGGTGACAGCAGTGGTGTAAATTGCGCGACGGTTCAGGCTGACACTTTTGCGGGTTTCTTCCCTCCGGTATCGAAATAAAAACTCACCCTATAAAACCAACCGAAGTGTGATTTTTCTTTCTCAACACTCCATCAAGCGCGCCTACAATCTCTCCGGTGGAAATTCGCTCCTGCATTGCCCGTAGGGCTCTGTTTTAATATAAACTCGTATGTCACTGATTTGTGCATATTCTGATCTGGGTTTGTGTGTTTCAGCGGCGTCGCCCTCCCGACGTGGTGGCCCCCTCGAATCGTTGTGAAGCTCTGGGGGAACCAGAAAAACTAAATTCTGGCGCCCGCGACCCCAGTATGAACATCGGTGTTTTTCGACAACAGGAAGTCGGTTTTTGCAACTAAGCAACTGGGTCTTGGTGAATACTAGCTGGAAACCGTTCTGAATTAGTCGAACATTCGGAAGCAAGCACATATATCTTGAATGCGACTCGAGGATCAAAAGTCCTTCTCCTTGACTTTAGAAACTCACTGCACCTATTGCCGTTCTCGTGCAACACCATTGCGATTTGTGCTGCGAAATCGCGAAGCATCATTAGCACTGAATAATAATGTTGCGGCGTCGAAACTCTGAAGCACACCGCATGTACTGTATGCACAACCACCTTCGTATCAAGTTTCTGTTTGCACTAGACGAGATACCTGCAGCGGTGCTCTGCTAATTAAAGTTGTTGCACATCGTGCATTTGGTTACTCGGGAGCGAGAATCCTTCGATTTGAAATAGAACTACTCTTACGCCCAACAATGATTATCAGCAGTTCCAGCACCTCTAACAGGAGACGACCTGGATCTTCCGACGAAGTAATTTCTCAAGCTTACACTCTCCCGCGAGAGGCTCGCACAGTTTATCGCCTGTTCCTCTCCACATTCCGGATGTTACTTTGAAATAGTTTCTCAGCCCTGCTTTAAACATCCTTATTCCACACCCAGCCCGGTAGAGAACGCTATACGTAACCGTATACTACACCTATCGCCACGCGGAGCTTTTCAAATTTACGGTTTCACTGGGACATTCAATGGTTTGCACCTAATTCCAGACGCGCAGCCTTGAAAACTACACGCGAACAGAGCGGCATTCTCTCCCTCGCTGGGAATTTACGACTTTATGAGCATCGGAGATGTCTCTTTTAATATTTCATGAGGGAAGAGATAAGTTGGTCGGAGGATGCACGCTGCAGCTCTTGAGAGTTTTCTTGTCTGGCGCACACAAACACACACGAAGCATGATGATGATATTTATTTACGCCACGGCAACGTCTCGTGAGGTACGTCCGCAAGAAAGAATAAAATTCTTATCGTCTCGTCTGCGGCGCATTAGGTATGTATTCTCATGCTGATGTCGCCTGCTTTTTCAGCATTGTTATATAGCAAGGCGACGCGCTGGAAAATAAAAGCATCCTCAGCTATTTTATCCACCCACCTGATGGCGACGCAGCTTTTTGTATGGAAATCAATTTCACAGCAAATTCATGGTGGCTTGGCGCACCGCATTATGTCTACTTCAGCTGCTGACAAGAGTCTTGCTAGTCAATGATGGGGGAAGGAGAACGTGGGACGGAAGCACAGAAAGAGAAGCTTTGTTCTAACCGCTGTTGAGAAGCTCTTGGTTATTATTGTTGGCATTGATGACACTAGATGAGAAAGAATGATTAATCTACGCTGTAGTTTCAAAAACGATAATCGTAAAGCTAATAGTGGTGTCAGAAGTGGGAAACCAACTGCAGCTGTAATCGTACTTTCGAAACGGATGCAACTTGATATTGAGTAGTTTTGATAGGTGACGATATTGATAAGAAGTTTGAACAGAGCAGATCGAGACAAAGGGACCTTCCCCCTTTCTGCTAAGATCTCGAATAACAGCTGATGCGACAGGTTGTGACAGCTCAAATTTGGACCAGCCCAGTCCGGCCCTGCTTCTGCGTAATGCGCAGAGCGGTGAGTTTTGAGTTATGGTAGTAGTAGTTCTGTCATCTGGCACCGGAGTAACAGTCGCCGGAAAATGTTCCACATGATAACTTTGAGCTAAATTCGGCTCACGCGGCCGCCGCTACTTCCATTCCAGGTGAGCGATTAGCGTTAGATTTTAGCATGGGGCTGAAATCAGTGGTTTCAATCCGCTTATGGGGGCGAAAATTGCGCTCTGTGCGAGCTAGGCTCCACCGTTTTGCTCCCACACTGTCCGTCCACAGAATGGCGGAGGTCGGCCATGACAGTTTGAGTACACCGGCAGCCCCCTTTTCTGCGTTTGGGGAATTTCCTAGTGGCCAAAGTGAGATTTTGTGGAAATCCGGAAGCAGTTTCGGACCCAATAACCACTTTAACCCTGTTTGAGGTAGTTGATGAGGTTAGTTCATATATTAGTTATTGTTCAAGGTCGTGCCTATATCTGGCGTTACTGGAGTTTGCCAAGGAGGTGAGCTTCCTAATCTGTGCGTAACTGACGTGGAAGAACTTAACGATGCACTATTATCCATTCCAAGCCTTAAAAAACCACAAGCGCCTGTGATATTTTTTCTTCAAGTTGAATAATCTGATAAGTTGATGGATTGAAAAAGTCAAGATGACTTTTATCAAATTTGTTAAAGTGGTGTGTGCTCTGCTGGATTGCCGTTTTAATTCAATTGTTAAGTCAGATTTTGACACTGACAGAGTATTTTCATTCTTTCTTGCCTTGAAAACGCCGTTAGGCACGTTACTCCAATAGTGGAAGTGTTGAGAGGTGCAACAGTAAAAATATACCGTTCATAAATGACGGAGGAGGACCCATTCCACCACCGTAGTGTGATTTCGTCGCAAGTAATCTCGTGACCTGAGCTCGTCGCGCCCTGTAAGAACCTAGGTACGTTAATTCACTATATGTGCCAGGATTAGGATCTGTGATCCTGGCTGAAAGAAAGCGGCTGAGGTTAGTGAGCAAATCTGCGACCTGTCGGCGACGCGGTCCTCAGAATGACAATTTGATAGCACAGCGCAGTTCAGGTGAAGGTTTCATGTCATATAGACGAAACTTTTAACGTAACCTCCTTTGTATCAAGATGACGTTGAACATCAAGAATCAGGAACACCAACAAAACTCGAATTTTTCATGGCCAGCTGTGGTTTTTTGAGGCTTGGAATGGATGATAGACCGGAGAAGTGTGACGTCACAACATGGCAACATGGCCGGCGGTTGACATTTTCTGGAGGCAAACAAACGTCAATCGTGACATGATCCGTGGGATGCACGTGACGTTTCTGTGTTTGTGTTTCTCATGTGTTTGTCAAATTTTTGCGAATGTAAATAACGGAAATGGATGTAACAAAAGATTCATTTTTTTGGCTATATTAGGTGGAGGAAATCAAACTATATTGCTTGTTTGTTGTAGAATATATAACCCAACTTTCGTCGGAGCGAACGGCGCTCGAGTATTTGAAATTTCGACGTTTCCTGAAATTTCGATGTTGACGGGCGCCAAGTGATTCGAAATTAATTTTTATCTCTACCTGTTTAGTTGCACTTATGCCTGAATCACTAAAGGCAAAAGGTTGTTTTAAAATTAAAAGGAGAGAGAACTTTAAAATAATTAAGTGGAGAACAATAAATGAATTTTTGGAAGAATGGTCAGTTTTATTCGGAACTTGGTGTGGATAATACTTCAGACGTAGAATAAACAATAGTTGATTAATTTGAGAATATTACTTGATAATTTGAATGAAACAAACGGAGAAAATAGAATTGATTGAAATTAAAGGAATATTGCGAGAGATGGTAAGTATTCAAATTTTTATATAGAGAATCGCGACGCGGTTTTAAATTAATTTATCCCGTTGTGAGTGCACTCAAAAAGGGGGAAGATAGGTGGAAAAACTTGTTCTTACTAAAACGTTGCAATATTCAATCATAACAAAAAGATAAAGAAATTAAGGTAATAAGCAAATAGTTAAACTTGAAGAGTGAGGCAAATAATTGATTTTTCAAAAAGGTAATTAAGAAAGAAGAAATAAAGGTTCTGGCCTGGCCTTGTTCCTTATGGTGGCAGCGCAGCTCTCTCTTGGACGGAGTCCTTAGGGGAAGAGATTGGCAGCTGTGGTGGAAGTTTTCTGCTGACGAGACGATGGCTGTGCCGAAGGCTTTATGCTCAAATCTTGCTCGTTGAAAGACGAAGAGAGAAGAAGAAAGGAAACTTGCATATGGAATTCGTTGGTTTCGGCCGGGTCCAAAAAAAACCACTTTCTTCACCACTTTTTAGGTGGTTCGGAATACCATCCCGGCAAAAAAACCCTGAAACGGTGAAACGGAAGATTAACCAAAGCCGCCCCCGAGCAGAGAGAGAACTGAGAGAACTTGCCTTTTTTTCACAAAAGGGTTGCAACTTAAATAATGGCCTGCGGCGAAAAGTTAAAATTTAATTGTTGTTGCCAACTTGTGTTCGCTTCGACCGCGGCACCCAGAGTGAACTCTCAGATCTTCCCCACCCGACAGGCCAACTCGGTCAATCCCCGCCACGCATCCAGGTTTGCGAATCTAACCCGAAGTTGTACACTTCGTGGAGAATGTGGGAAATTTAAAATGCCACAAATATTAAAATGACTCTACAGTTCTTCGCGCCTTTGTGCCATCACAAAGGAGGACGTGAGAACTGTAAATTTTATCGCTTCCCAAAAACCAAGTACTTGTTCAACAATAGGAGACAAGCCTCAAGGTAAATCAAGTTCAATATACCTACCCAGTTATTTACTCCAGGGTTAAATTACAATATGCAAAATATTTTAGGGGACCATACCGAGACCCTGGAAGAAATGATCGATTGTGTAGCTGCCATTTCGCCAACGGGAGAAAAAGACTTCGCCCAAAGATTTTTGCCTGGACAAAAAGGATTTTACCACCAAACAGTGAAACGGTGGGTCGGGAATGAGTGCTTGTGGATTATCTCAGACACAGTCTCTGAAAGGATTATTTTCCAATATAAGTGCAATATATTATTGTAGAACGATAACTAAAAATAATGATGATTTCTTGTGCGTGGATTTTTTTCGTTGCAATCCTATAGGGCTTTTCCCACGGATCGGTTTCTATTTTGTAACAGAAAAGGTACTTCGTTGGTAATAGTCCAGCATACTTCAGCTGACGGTGTTGCTTTTTTATTTCAACACACGGATTCGTCCGAAACGATTTTGGTTTTTCTGTTCAGCCCCGCCGGGTCACAGGTTCCTCTGGTGTGCCGTCAACTCTACTTACTACTGAGCTCAAAGCAATGACTAACCTTAACTTTGTAAATGCTTTTTGTCAGGCTTGTCCTTACTTGCCCCCTCAAAAAACCATTCACAAATTCAGCCGCCACCACATGTCCGCTATCAAAGCTGTTCTCTCCTTTCTTCAAAACGGTGTTTTCATCAAAAAAAAAACTAGCAATTTCAGCAATGCTCACTGCCATTTTGCACTGACTTTTGCGACTTTTGTTGTAAACCTGCAGAAAATGTCATGCCAAACACAACCAAACATAGAAACGTCACGTTCATGTGACGTTTGTTTGCCTCCAGAAAATGTCAACCGCCGGTCATGTTGGCATGTTGTGACGTCATCACTTCTCCGGTCTATACTCATCAATATAACAAACACTAAGTCACTGTCAACAACAACTGGAGCTGACACCAAGAGTTGAGCCTATGAATACGAAGCGTAGACATTTATTTGAAAAACTTAGAAGCATTGGTTGTCCTTACTTTTGATGAGGTGTACATTTCAAACAAAATTGGGATAGAAAGAAGACGACAACAGGTGTATGGTCCCCATAAAAGTTGTCAAGTAGTAAGACGGATACCTTACTTTGTTACATTCAAGTTCATTTTTAGATTTTCACAATGAAGGATCAGCCATTATTTCTTGAAAAAAAAAATTATGATCAAGTAGGCACTTAACGGGGATACTTATAGCACTCTTCGAACTCCGCGCCAAAGTGTAGTGTTTTTTTCATTTGAACAAAATTTATACCAACCACAGTTTGCATGTGATGACGTCACATGCGGTCGCCAAAACGTTCCGACCATCTAACCACCTTTTATCTAAACCAAGCTTATTTTTAGTCAAACGCTCGGCAGAAGATAAAGGGAAACATTTACAATTATGCAAAAAATACATGTTCTTGAGAAAATCTTTAACAGGCAATTCACACAACAGGAAAAAATACTTTTGATAAAATTCCTCAGATTATAGCTGCGCTTTTGAAGCTCCCGGACGTATCTCTATACACAGGCCATTGCCTTAGATGCAAATCCGCCTCTTTACTCATTGATGCAGAAGAAAACGTGGATGTCCTAAAAAGGCACGGAGGTTGGCGATCGGCCACCGTGGCTGATGGCTACGTCGAGAGATCCATTACTATCAATAAGATAAAAGCCGATTTTTTTTTTGAAAATCCGCAATCTTCCGTAGATAAACAGTCTCATAATAATTATTGTCATCTCTCTGATATTGGGGATGAAACCAATATTCCTTTCACATCTGCCAAAAATTCCACAAATTCCACTCCTACATTTTCCAGAAAGAACTAATACGACAGAGATATCTCTGAATTTGTTGATGTTGTTATTAACTAAAGTGCTCGCCAATTGAAATGGTCCACCCAAAAAATTTAGTCCCACTCAAAGTGACATAACTCTTGAATGAATAAACTATTTTAAATCGTTTTATGTTTTCTGAGTAGTTCTGAGTATGTTTTCTCAATTATACAGGGCGTTCAATCAGGTACTGCAAAAATGGAAAAGTTTGCACTGGTCCCATTTCACAAAAAATAGTTTTTGGTTTTTTTCCAAGTGTTTAAGGAAAGATGTTGTTCCTATACCTTGAGGTAGATTTCAAAATTTTGAGTCTATCTCCTCCAATTACACAGTGATCTCAAAAATGCAACCTTCTGGTCTGGCATTCATATCTATTTCAATTGTTGGTCGATTTTGGAAAATAAGGACTCTTGTTAAAGCTTAAGACTCAGATGAGAAGGCTCGAGAATCGGAACTGACTGAAGACAAGATTTTTGAAAAAGCGAAGGAATCAAAAGTGACCTTGATATGAAGCACCCTAGAAATCAAATTCAGGGAAAGAACTGAATAAAAATCAACCTGCCTTTAAACAGACTTTCATTTCCGAACTTTTTGAGGCATTTTCCGATTTCAAGTGATGAAAATTGACGATGCGGGACCCATTTTACAAATTCACTTTTCAGAAGATGATACCGGACCTTCCTCGACTGAAAATGCACGTAACCTAGGTTACCTTTTTATTGTCGTATGTTTCCTTCACATTTAAAGAGATAGGCACCAGTTCTGATCTTCGTAACCCAGGTTACGACTATTTTTAGGTAAAAAACATCCAGTATTCTTCGTTGGAAGCATCCATTTCTGATTTGGATTCATTACCACAATTTTTGACCCATACAAATGAGAAACCTCAAAATGTTCAGAAAGAATGGTTTGTTTGAAAGACAAGTTGTTATTTGTTCAATACCTGCCCTAAACAGGATCTCTAGCAAGGTTGTCATTTGAGTCACTTTTGATCCAATCCCTTTTCCAGAATTTTCATCTGAAGTCAATTCTGATCCTCGATCCTTCTGACCTGAGCCTTTAGCTTCAACCAAAGTCCTCATTTTTTGATTCTGATTCGGAGTCCTCATTTTCCAAAATCGGCCAACAACGAATAAAGTTATTACTGTAAAACTAAAAGATTACATTTTTGAGATCACCCTGTAATTAGAGCAGATAGACAAAAAAAATTTAAAACGATTCAACATATGGTTATAACAACTCCCCTGAAACACTGGGAGAAAACCAAAAACAATTTTTTGTGAAGTGGGACCTGTTCAAACTTTTCCATTTTTGCGGTACCTGATTGAGGGCCCTGTATAATTGATACAAAACATTTTTACCAAAAATAGTCCATGACATGTTGTAGTCCAATCCGTGAGCTAATTAGAAAACATAAAACGATTCAAAATAGTTCATTTATTCAAAAGTTATGACACTTTGAATGTGACTGTATTTTTTGGGTGGACCATTTCAATTGGCGAGCACTTTATGTATATTCGGAAGTGAAGAAACATACAACAGAATATTGAACAATCATTATAATTCTATTAAAATTCCAATGTTGAGAAAGAAACCACCAATCGATTATTTAATATTAATTATTGCAATATTAATGTAACTATTCATGTTAATTTTGGAAAATAGTTAGATGTCGCCATTTTTGTACCGTTGATTGTATTGATGGAAGTATCTGCTTTTATTTCATAAAGTGAAATTTCGTTCTTTCACTATTGGTTAGGCTTTTCATTGGTGAATCCCACAAAAAATGTGTAAACAAAAACAACCCACTCAGCTATAAGGACCCCAAGGCATCAAACTTTACCCGCGAGAGTAACAACTCACTCTAGTCCCTTGGTGCATAATAGTATATTATATACCAAGGTTGAGAAAGCATTATTATAGCTGAAGCGCCAGTTTAGATCCCGAAGCGCAGCTGAGGGATATAAGGCGCTGAAGCTATAATAATTTTCTCGACCGTGGTTTATATAGTATTTTTTTTACTACTAGAAAATCGCCATCCTAATTCAGGAACAGGTTAATAATGATGCACTCCACGGCTAGTAGTGAAAAAACTACTATTTGGTGCCTTCAGCATTTCACCGTGGTAATGCCTGCCACTGAAATTGATCAACGCCCGTGTGCGAACAGCTGATCCGAGGTCGTTGACCCTGTCGTAAATCAATTGTTCCCTTTCTTATTTACATTGTGTGGTGACCTAATAATCTGCCGGTATTTTGTGTTGTTCCAGGACGTCAGTCAGGGGGCCCCCTCCTGTCTCCTCCTTCACTTCAGTGTCCGCTGCACGGCATTGAGGCACCAGGTGCGAAGCCCTTTTCAGCGGTGGCACCAAGACGGCATAAAAGTGAGCTAGTCGGTAATATAATTCTAAGCCGCCTGGATGCCGAATCGCTATGGCAGGAGTGGGGACCCGGCCGCCGACGATCCTAGAAAAGGACACAGAAGCCAGACCGGAGCCGATTTAAACTCGAAAACAACCTCGGTGACGTACACTTTTGTTTTATATCTCATTTCCGTGTCTGCGCTGTTTTCAAGGGCATTCTGCCGTCACTATTGTAGCTGGGTAGCTGGCCTAGCATTAGCTTGTATCAGAGGCAGCTTGAATATACCCTGATCTACCTGAAACAAGTTTTTGTTCGACCCCCTCTATCATCCGCATAAGCAGCGCTGCCCTCGAGGAAGACGCGAACGACGACACTGGTTTTATTTTGCAGGGCTCTTTGCCATGACGGCGTTTGCTCTGAGCGTCGGCATAGCCCTTTCTCAGCTGCGCCGAGAGAAACTGTTCTTCTGGTCTGGCCCTAGGCCGGAAGGGTAGACGGTAGTAACGTGATTTGTTACACTTTGAATGTTCCAAACAAGTTTGAACAGAACTACTTCACACAATAAACAATTATCATCATGATCTATTATTATGGTGATCTATTGTGGTGTAGTTCTTGATACCTCAAGTAGCAACTGCGCGATGCATTATGCTACCACAATATTGCTTCTTATATTCAAGCTGTGACGGCTCAAAATTTAAGCGAGCCCAGTCCAGCCCTGCTTGCGCCTAATTCGCCAAACAGGTTATTTGGGTTGATGGTAGTGGCAGCGCTGACATACGTCATCAACTGACAGTCGTCGTGAAATGTTGCAGCCGGCAATGTCTAGCTAAAATTGCAGCTACTCGCGGCCGCCCCTACCAGCAATTCCAGGTGAGAGATTAGCGGTTGATTTTGGTCATGGATAGAAATCCGTGTTACAGGTCGCTCAAATGGGGGCAAAAGGCCAGACGCTAAATTCGCACCACATGAATTATTCAACAAAATGGTGGAGGACGCCATGACACCTCAGAGTACGCCGGCCGTCGTTATTGCGGCTCTGAGAGCCCACCTCGCTCGTAGGATCAGCCACGCACACCGTGAACTATGTTTGGCCTTGCTGGCCGCATGTTGTAGCAAAAGCTTAGTGTTTACCTCCAGTGTATTTTGCGTATCACAGTCAGCCTCTCCTATTCATTCGTTATTCTCGTAATTTACTAATTTTGCTGAAAATGTTGGATCGTGAAATCCCCGTTGTTGAGTGTTGACCCTATCCGGACGACCGTCTGCCTCCGGTTGAGTTTTGTTTATATTCTGTGCCTTCAGCATTTCATCTTGGCGCTGCCTGCCGCTGAAGTTTATCCAAGTGTGTGCTCTCAGCTGATCAGGGTCGTTGACCTCGAAGTAAATTTCTTGTTATTCCTATTCAACATTTTATCTAGGCCCAATAATCTGTTGGTGTTTGGTGTTGTTCCAGGATGTCTGTTGTGAGCCGCCTCCTACCTTCTTCACTCCAGTGTCCGCTGCACTGCATTTAGTCACCAGGTACGACACAAGCTCTCTCCAGCAGTGGCTTGTAGCTAGGTTGCAGTTCTAGTATCAGATTGTATCCTAGGCAACTTGAATACACCCCGATCTGCCAAAATAAGTCTTGTTTGACTCCCTCTACCGTCCGCATTTCCAATGCAGCCCTCGAAGAAGAGGCCAACGACAGCACGGCTTCTAATTTTGTAGGGCTTTTTGCCATGCCGGCGTTGCCCTGAGCGTCGGTAGACGGTAATAAAGTTCATGGTACATCAGCAGAACCACTCATGTAACTTCTAGCCAGCTCAATCTTTAATTACTTGTTTTGTTGGCGGAACCGAATGAAAACGCTCCAGCACTCAGACAACTTGATACCTACACCTTTAGATGTGATGTGAATTAATTTATTTACATCATCGGGCTGCGCGCGCATCTTTCCCGTGCTTGCTTTCCCTTAAACATGCTAATTAAGGATGAGCGCTACTCGGCTTTCGAAAACACCAAACGCACACGCACCCCGTTTAAAGCTCGCACAAAATTGGTCGTGACGTCGTGTGTTTTCCACCGCACGCTGCCTGCCGCCCAGACACACACACACAACGCGCTTTCAGTCGGATCTCGTTTAGATACCTGACGCTGAAATATTTATGAAATGTTCAGTTTCGCTTGTCATGATTTGACGGCGAGCTTTCACCAGTTCCTCTACTCTTTTGAGCTCCGCGCTCTCAAGTAAATCCCCTTTCTCATTGCGAAAGCTCCAGTTTGTATTGTACAACAGCCCGGAGAGCCTGGATGGCGATGTGGCCCCAGAAGCAACATCGGGAATTTCGCAGTTGGTTTGACAGATTTCACCTTTCACTCATTCCGGAGAAGCTGGAAGGTTTCAAGTCTTTGGGAAGCTGTGCTTAATACTTAGAAGTTTGTAATAAGCCGGCAGTGCAGCTTGCAGTTTGAAAGGCTTCCAGTTTTACTCTTTGTAATACGGAAATTTGCAAATAATTTTTCCAGTAGTACGAAAAACCAGTAAAATATGCAGTTTTTCGTGTTGTTCGCGGGTAACGTCAAATTGAAATGCTTGTTTCAGTTATCGACTAAGAGGCATTCAAATGTGCTTTGTTATGGTCAATATTGTGCAATGCACGCGAAATATGCCCGTGCAACTAGAACTATCAAGCGGAAACGCAGCTTGTGTTTCTGAAACAATGGAACTCGCTCCAACATTGTACACGACATGCTATAATTCTAGGCGAAAGGATTTAGGATGGATCGTTGACAGGGTACTTATAACATGTTTTCGAAATTAAAAATATATAAAGCATCAAAAGTCTCGAAATTATAATCATCAAGTGTTCTCTACGCTTTCAAACACGTTTTTAAACAGCTCTAAGCTTTGCGTGATAGTTGAATACATTAAAGAGGTGCGACCGAGCAATTCCTGCACAGTGTTTGCACTAACAGAGCTTTTGGCATTTCACACGCGATTCCCACACTTGTTACAAACGGTTTTAATAGCTGCTACAACAATTAATTACGCCACTTTAATTTGCTCGTGCCGTTGCCACTATTGTTTTGCAGATTCACGCGGCCACTTCTGAACTTCCGAAGCGGACTTCGTCACGTTTTTCACTTTTCACAGTGTACACAGCAATCGTGAAAGAGGTCGTGCTCGTGCACCAAGTCGGAATTTACGATTACTTAAACTTCGAATGTGCGCGCAGAGTGATGAAAGTTATTGTTATAGCCAGTTCTTTGAGGTTAAATTGAATATCATTCTTGCGTTAACAAATAAGCCAGGCCCAGTTTATTCAAAAATGTATGAATTCAGCCCATGCCAACGCAAGTTAGACTTTTAAAATGAAGACTGTATGTCCGCTGAAGTTTCACATTTTCCTTGCTCCCCGTCAGGCTGCCGTCAGCGTCATCAGGACTGCAGACACCAATGTCCTTAAGGAGTTACAGGGTTCCACGACAGTCTCCTGCATGTGTGTACTGGGGAATATTGTCACATCGCGTCTGACAAGCTGAATGGTGAAGCCCGTTGCTTGTTGTACCTAAAGAAGCAGAGATGGCAACAAGAAATGGCGAGTGGCAATTGATCATCGATTGGTGAATCTAGCAGTACAAGATGACGATTTCCCTCTGAACTGTATCAATGAAATTCTGGGTGCTCTAGGAGGAGCTGTGTTTTTCACACATCTGGATCTCTCTCAAGGTTACTATCAGGTTGACCTTGACCTAAATGAACGGTCCAGAAAATACACAGCTTCCACTACGGACTGGGGGGAACTTGAGTTAGAACGGTTGTCAATGAGAATGGAAGTCCCACCGGGGAAATTTGCACAAGCTGCGGACATTGAGTTGTCGGGATAAATAATACACGCTGTTTCATGTATCTGGACGATATACCTATGCGTATTTGGACACAATTTGGTGAAACATAACGAGAATACTTTACGGATTGGAAAATAGTGGGGACACTGGGTGAATGAACCTTGCAAATGGTGATAAAAGCATAAAATTCGGTACACATCCTCATAATGAGCTTCTTTTCAAAATAACAAAATCTGTTGAACGTTTCAAAAGTTATGCTAAAAACAACGATTGTTTATTTCCAACATTGAAGGACTACATCTCCGTTATTATGCACTTCTGAAATATTTTTTCAAGGAAAATCCCCTTCATTTTTATTTTTTCATCATCTCTCAAAATTAATGTATCAAAAACAGGACCGCCCTGTATACAACGTATTTTTGGTTGGTGGCCTAAAAAATATTATTGGAAGGGAGTAAAAAAACAAGTTCAACAATTTATGAATAAATGCAACGAGTGAGACGGAGATGTCTGTTCCCACAACAGTTTCATCTACATTCGAAAAAGTGGCGCTAGATTTGGTAGGACCCATCGAGAAGGATGTCGACGAAAATGTTTTATATTTTCAACACTGCAGTGAGATTTGACAAAATTTGCTGAAGCTTACCCAATAAAGAACGCTGTGTCTAGGTACACGCTAACGTGTACGCGAAGTCGAAGATTAGGTGCACGCGAAACGTCATAGTGTGTATTATGACGTCAGCTTTTAGCGTGCACAAACTTATATTTTTAAGGTACACGCGAAATTATTGTGATGGCGTTTTTCGGGCGTGCTGCCATGTTAACAGCGGGTAATGAATGCAGTAGTCTCAACGATCGGTACCTATGGTGATGAAGTGTGGACAAACGTTCACATCATTTTCCAAGTTTGGGGCAGCTCTTGAAAGCTATGAAACCGAAAACAACGAAAAGTTGGTTATAAACGGTAGTAGTCCAGGAATTTTAGCTAAGATCGAAAATAGCGAACAAAAATGAAACCCTGCCGGATTTTTGTATACAAGCTCAGTTAACCATGTAGTTTAACATACTAAACTAAAAGTCCTCAAGAATTCGGTGTGACCTCGAGAAGAACTTGAGGATCAGTTTTTCGCGTATATCTCATGAACGATGGCACTTGAGAAAAAAGTACTTGGAAAGAAATTGTTGGAAATTTCATTGTCTACAAGAAAGATCCCTAAATATTCTATCGCCAGTCTACTCCTTCTTCGCCAAAACACAAGAAAAGTAAAATAGTCCAGATGCTTGATGCTCAAGACTGTATGAATCTTGAGGTTTATGATGGCGGGATACCACTTGGTAGATGTGTTGTTTGATCCATTTTCTTTTGATTGAAATTTGAAGTCATCAATACCAACTGTGCTGGCGGCATATTCAGAGTGAAAGGAGAATGAAAAGTTGAACCCTGTAGCTCAAGAACCAAAATAGGTGACTACATGTTAATTGTCAAAAATATTCCTAATTCATTCAAAATTCAGTTTAATAGCTTTCAAGAGCTGTCTCAAACTTAGAAAATGACGTGAACGTTTGTCCACACTTCATCATCATAGGTAGCGATCGTCGAGACTGAGACTACCGCATTTACTACCCGCTGTTGACTTGACAGCCCGCCCGCAAAACGTCATCACAATAATTTCGCGTGTACCTTTAAAATATAAGTTGGGGCACGCTAAAAGCTGACGTCATATACACACTATGACGTTTCGCGTGCACCTAATCTTCAACTTTGCGTACACGTTAGCGTGTACCTAGACACAGCGAATAACGAACGAACAAGTCGTTACAAGTCATGAATGAATCAGGAAGCACAGCACGAGACAAACACCACAGGTTATCCTGGCCTGAGCTTGACTAAGTTGAACTTGGTTTAGCTGAATCAAGTTTGGTCCACGTGATCCAAAGCTGCATACAATGCACCCTTTATGAGTCGCTGAAATTCACTATGACGTCCCTTTTATTTGGCTTTGAGAAATGAGTGCCGGCCATGAAAGTATAGCCAAACAATGTTAGCTTTCAAGCGGGACACGTCCATTTTCCGGCCCGGTCGCAGGATGATGTATACACATTATCCTAAGTTAAATCCCCTAAATTCGACTCGAGGGACTTGTGCCTTCTCGGATGCCCGTCTTGGTCCATTCTGCCCAGTCAACATCCTCGCTATACGGCTTGACAAAATAGCATCGTAAAGATACCGGAGATGGTGTTTTCCCTCCCGGTTATTTATTGTAAATTGACTTTGGGGGGAGGTGCATGTATCCCGAGGCCAACTTTCAGGCCGCCATTTCAGACGCACCTGTCATTTCTTCCGCATGGCAATAAACTTGTATCAGTATAAAGCACCGATAAATCCCTTAATGGCTCTGATGGAAAACAAGCCCCCTTGCTTTTCTTTCTCGCTCAAATAAAACCTAATAATAACGTTCCTGCGGGCGACTTTCATGGGGGTGTGACTTTTGAACTTTCAAATAAACACTCTCTTTGCCGCCGAGCCCCTCTCCGCTGCTCACCTCCGAGTGAAAAATGATGATCGCCGATATTGCCCTGCTGGCGCGCGCGGGGAAACCTCCAGTCTCCAGGATATAAATCAAAAGCTTTAGAAAACACGTCGAGTTCAATTCAATCGGGGATTATACCGAGACTTGAACTTTTTCCTCCCGGATGAAATCGCGAACTCAATCAAACGACGATTTCGGGAAATACAGGGTGTCACGCGCTGCTGTACTAGAAAAGGTCCTTTAGCGCGCGCAGAGCTCAATTACCCTTGAAAAGAACGCGTGCCACGCGCTCCAACTTTTACTCCTCGATTTATGTACGAAGTTTCGGTGCTTTCCTTTCCATTTCCCCACGATAAAACGGCACTCCAATAAAATAAATACAACTAACTGGGGCGCACCCACTCGCTTTCTCGCTTCCAGGTATATAGACTCAGCCGGGGCACCGGCGGCAATGCCGTGCCCTACCGCCAAAAATGGCGGCAATAAAATTCGATTATTGCCCGAGTTACGCGCAATTTTCCCCGAGAAAGCCGACCAAGATCCCATTATTACCGAGCGAGCGGGAAGAGAGGCGTCCCCATCGCGGGCACACGCCGGCCTTAAGCCTAATTCAACTTTGTCGATTAAACACATTTTGTTTACGTCGTTTAGGCCATGCCGGAGCTTTTAAAAATTAAATTGGAAACGGTAACGCACAGAATACGGCATCTGAGGGGGGCGCCACGGCGCTTTCTCCGCGCGATGCTCTAACTCGGAGCACTTTCTGGTGTTGTTGAATTTAACCAAATTAATTCGGATCTAATTTGCCCTCAACGTATATTTACTCAAAGCCCGTGAACTTTAATCTAGTCGGCGGCTATGGTGAATGTTTAAGCTAGATACGGGCGAGTGTGCGGTTACGGCTAGCGCAAAGTGCCAGCAGCGCCTTGCTTTAATCCGAGCCATTTGATGTTACCGCCAATTTTGCACGTCTCAAATTCTATGGATCGTTGTTTTCATTAATAATCACGTTAAAGTGCGTAATTCATTCGTGAAAATTGGGCAATTCGAAACTGCCTCTCCAGTCTATGTTGCATTGTCGAGGCAGTTTCCAACTTCATACACAATATCTACTAGATATCAAACAGTTCCGGTGGAATCTACATCATGGCCGGTTATGGCGTTCGGTTACAGGCTCGTTCAATTCTTACGTATGCCGTTCGTGTGCCAGAACGCCCCAGCTGAAGCTGACAGACAGGAGTTCTGAGAGTTGACTTGGAACCGTTCAACTTCGTTTACTTGGAAATTGGAATATATAATCGTGGCCAATCCGGGCTTCCAGCGGCACTTGAGGTTCTGGAGTAGTTATTTCGACGTTTCAGGAAACCCGGATTGGTTGTGAGCCGCAAAAAATGTCATTTACGCTTGTCTGAGCTACCCTTTTCCAGCTAGGTCGATGGTAAGGTTCTTGAGGTCTATCCCGGTTAGGTACAGGTCATTCTGAATTTGTCGAGCCCCGAAGTACGCGAACAGTACTGGGCATGACTGACTGGTATCGGAAATTTGTGCCGAACCTCGCAACCCTGGTAGCCCCGTTAGACATATTTCATGAGATGGTTTCACCTTGCTGGACAACCGAGTGTAGAGCAGCATTCACCGCTCTCAAACAGTGTCTCGTGGCTGCTATGATCGTCAGGTGCCCCGATTTCTCCCGGCTCGGCTATGCAACATTCAAACTGATGCCAGTGATTTTGGTCGTGGGGCGGTCCTCTCCCAAGTCGATAAGGGACGAAGAGAGTATGTGGTCAGAGTGCGATCATTTCACGATGGTCACCGACCACTTTGCCCTCGAATGACCACAGCTGGGATACCAACGGTCGATTAGCAAACTGGTCTGTTCGGTTGCAACAGTGTGACTTCGACGTGTTTCACCAAGCCGGCAGCGACAATGTGGTTCTGGACTTGCTTAGTGTATCGGTTTTGGTCGAAAGGTTGAAAAAGCTAAACCTTCTGAAGGATTTTCAAGACGTTGAGAAGCCTTGGTACCGAAGAATGCGAAACAGGAATCGGGAGGACCCGCTACGTTTTCCCCTCTGGAGGTGGCAGAAAAAGGTTCTGTTGCAGAACTGCCGGAAGCTATTACTGAGCACCGGCTACGCAAGGATGCGGAGGTTGGTCATGTTCCAAGAGCAGCATGACCATATCTTGGCAGCGAAGCACAGCAGTCCTACTCGCCACTTATGACACACGACACTACGTGACTTACGTGGTCTCTGCCAATACGACCAAGATGTATAGACAGGTATTGATTAAAGACGAACAACGTTTATTACAGAGAATTTTGTGGGGGAGGAGATCCTTCTTCACCTGTTTTAATATTTAGGCTGAAAACAATAACGTACAGTATGCCTAGTGTTCTAACCATGACCATATAATGACTTTTTCCTACGACCACATATGAAAGTGACGTTTTCTACATGTTCTTCACACTTCGAAAGTACATCATCATCATATCACACAAAATCGCACGCTCCTTGATTATCCAGAAGTGTATGAAATTTATTACCTGCAAAATTGACATTTTCCAGCTTTTCTGCCGCAAAAATTATCCACAGACACGTCCACTTTCTTATCCATATCAATGAAAAACTTTTTTTTTATATCAAAGAAAGAAATGCACAGCCATGCTAGATGCCAGATAGTTATAGTCATGCCAGGTGTTATAGCAATGCCCAACAGCACTTCCTATTTTATGTCCCGAAAATATACCGACAACGTTCTAAGGCAGCTTCCTCTCATCAAAACAAGACAAAAAGTTCCCATAAACATGGGTCCGGAAACGCTTCCTAAGGGAGCCACAGGCCCCTGAAGGTGGGACCCTGGAGATGGTTTTTATTCAATATCTCCGAAACAAGTCAAGGGAAATCAATCAAGCTTGACACATCCACTAACCTTCTTATGCCCAACAAAATGAGGCAAGATTAATTCCAAAATAATGTACCAGGGGTGAGTCAGGCTGAGGTGTGGGGGTGAAAATAACCCTAACTTTTTTTAATGTGAATTGTTTCCAAATTTAACAAGAAACTATAAAATATTGGAGTTTTCTAAAAAGACCTTTGTTCTCTACCAGAAAAAAAGTCCCTTTGTTCAACAGGCGAAAGAAAAACTATTTCAAAGCAACTTATTTTTTTGTTAGGCATTCAAATTTTGTTAGGCATAAGAAGGTTATTGAATGTGTCAAGTTTCATTGATTTTCCTTAAACGGTTTCGGAAATATTGAATAAACGACCATCTTCAGGGTCCCACCTTTAGGGGCCTATAGCTCCCTTGTGAACCATTCCGGACCCATGGTCATGGAAACTTTTCTTCTTATTTTGATGAGAGGAAGCTGTCCTAAAACGTTGTCGGTGTACTTTCGGGACACCCTGTATATCGTGAAATTGAGTTACGATTGTGCTGAGCTGGCCACATGCGAAAACGAATCGACTAAATTAGTTTGTGAGTAATCGTGTCTCGGAGATTCAGGCAATCACACAGTGACGGGAGGAATCACGTCAGTTAGGATAACCCTGCAGATCTCGTTTCAAGAGGCGTACATCCGTCTGTTTCGCGTGGTTCCCACCCTCGGTGGTCAGCTCCATCATGGTTGTCTGACAACAAACTTCTTCAAGAGTGAGTCTTCCAGTATACTCGACATTCAACTTCTGAACACGAAACAGAGATGCTCGGTCGGGATAACATTCAACGGGTTTTCTAATTCATCAAAACTGGAACGACTCATGGTGTATTGCTTCAGATTTTGGCATCAAAAGAAGAATCGTGTTGTAGGGTGCCTTTTGGATTTGGAGGTTTCAAGCGCTAGACTTGATTCAATTTTGTTGGTACAAAGAGATGCGTTTGCTACAAAAATTGCGGACCTAAGCAAGAAGGGGTCGCGTTCATCCTAAAGACGCGTCCAGACATGCTATCTAAAATTGTTATTTCGCAAAGTTATCCAACATTTCAAGGAAATTTCGCGTGTTCCTAGCAAAACATTCGCTTTTTCAACATGTCACATGTTGAAACATGTTATTCGTCGAGTGGCGGTACGATCAAAGGATGTTAGAAAACATTGTTTTGCAACATGTTGCACGGCCGTCCAGACTTGGTGTTTCCCGCCAGCGGCAGCCATCAGCTGATCATTCTCTTCGCGGTTCTGGCACGTAAATGTTCTCTTGCCGTAAATTATATTGATTATCACACAAATAATACCGTGTGATCCAAACCATTCCGAATTGAGGTAAGCTGTGCCCTGACGAAAAGCAGCTCCACATCCCAGAATTTGACCATGTCACAGCCTACCCCATTTCGGAATGGTTTGGATCACACGGTACAACTAACCAACGATGGAATGGACAAAAGAAGCCACAATTCACCTTATCGACCTCTTCAGGTCTAAGCGTGTTTTGTGAGACACCAACGATCAAAGCAAAGCTGGAAAAGTTTTTAGCTGAAAACAATTGATGAAGGTGATGCTTATTTCAATAGACTATGAGAATCGACAGAAAAAGAGCGACACTTTTGCCAAAAATGTTGCATGTTATCCTTGAAGCGAGCCTTCAAGTGTGAACGATGGAACAAACATAACATTGTTAAGAAGCATTGTTTTGGAACAATGTTCCGTTTTCAAAGTGGGTTGGCTCAATAATCCCCATCCTTTCATTCAGATGGAACGATAAGAGTGGGAGGTAGTGTTACGGTTTAAAAAAAATCGAATTGGCGATACAGAATAATGAAACCGGGAAAAAAAAGGGAGATGGTTGTTATTTTTGGGAGTTCCGGCTGATTCTGCAAAGAAAGATCCAATAACAATCGGCCGAGTAGCAATTCAGTGTTCCTCTGCTGTTCCTGTTGATAGCAAGCAGTATCACCAGTCATGTGATGTGCCTCAAGAACCAAAATTAACGAAAGCGGCGCTAAACGCCACTTCTAGAACGCTGCCTTTATTTGACAGCAACTGTCAGTAGTCGTCAACTTCGTCGAAGTGACTATCTCGGCCCTATTTCTCTCGTCTGTCCCAGATGCCAGAGCGTATGGTGAGCTTCTGGTATGTTCAAAGGTACCAAATCAGTTCATTACCTTACCGTCCAATCAGCGTCTTCGCCAACGTTGTCAGTTGGTCCAGATTACCAAGATCCTGCTAATTGTTGCAGTTGTCCCGAAGCTCATGCGTTCAAAACTCGTTGATGGGCAAACCAAGTGTCGCCTTACATCTTTTATTTTACTGTTTTAGAATAAGTTACCTATTTGCATTTCATATTTAGCGTGCTGTTGTTATATGTATTATTGTTTCTACGTGAAGTAAGGGACGTTATTAGGGGGTAGCTATGCCGGTTTACTACACCAATTTTCTTTGGGGTAGGACGGCAGTATGTTGTTTTTCGTGTAGGTACTCTGTTTCAGTGTGGTCGCTGGAGCTCCGTTGGGCCCTTCGAGTTCTCGCAGCGTCATCGAAAAGGTAGGTATCTACGTTATAGTTTGTAAGCCGAATCTCGCGGTATTGCTCACCCTTTCTATTGGCGTCCTCTGCGCAACGCCCCTTTATTTTTGTTAACACGCCATGTCAAGTTGAACTAAAAATATTCTTGAACGTTTTCTTCCCAATCATAAACCTGATTTTTGTAGTTTACTCTGTAATTTCAATTCTCCCAATCCCAACTATCTCCACCTCGGAATCAATTACTTTCAATTACGACTTCAACCCGTAATAGTAGGTTACAGAACGTCCAGATAAAAAGGAAGCTAGGATGGCGTAGAATGTCTCGTAGCATATTGTAGTGATTATTGCGCTCTCCCAACATTTCAAAAAATGCGTAGGAAAACAAATAAGAGAAAAAAGAGAAGTCCTCAACTTCAACACCTTATGCTAACAGATCCACACCAAAGCGGACTTCAACAGCTAATGAAAGAACAATCGCTTCTTTTGGTACACTGAATCGTATGATTTTGAGAAACATTGGCTTTTATTACACTTTTTGTCGGAGCTTGTAAAAGGTGCAGCGAGAGATTAAGTAAAAGCAAGTGCTCCTTCCAACCATACGATCCACTACTGTGCCAATTTCGTTTTAAACTTTAACAACCATTTTCTTAAGCGCAGACAAGCCTCAAGTTTTATTGGAGCCACTACTCCAGACTTTACTCTCAAATTATCATCCTGTTTTAATTACATAGTCTACACTGATGAAATTGCTCGGTTGTCATTTTCTAGAAATTTAATTTCAGCTTCCCTGCAGACAGGTAATAGATAAGTAGGCATTATCGTATAACTTTTACGATATAGTAACCTCGCTTTATTATTCTGCAAAATTGAATTTATGGCCGGGGCGAAGCGGTGAACTAATACAAATGTTCGTGTAACAGTTGAAAAAAACAGACGCAATCAATGGAATGCAAAAATAGTACGGATAGTCCGTAAATAAATACCAAAAACAATGATACCAACACGAGAACCCTTTGGCAAATTTTACATCCCAATCACGATTTTTCATCTCTAGTGGCAGTTATTGAATAATGTTGCATGGCATCAATGATATCAAACTGAGATTTTATTTCCAACGCAATACCAAAAGAGTATACTCATCGCACCACTCATAAACATGATACATTTTACGACCCGCCGATTGTATAAAGTCCTTCTGCAGAGCAGCAACTTTATATGTTTGTACATTTCCCACAAACGCTTCAAACTCTTTAACCATCATTCGCAGAGATGATCCGCATGGCACACATCTCTCGCATATTACGTTTTTATTCTCTTTCTCTTTTAGGCACACAGAAGGTTTAGCCCTTCTCTCTTTCTCTGTCCCTCTTTTAGACACAGAGAACAATAAAACATTCACGAAACGACAAACAAACATGAAAAATAATTTTCATATCATTTTCTCGGGCTGTGTCTCGTGTCCCCCACGCGTGTGCCGCCAGCGCATATTTTTCATAAATCAAAAAAACCGGATCGCGCTTGATATTAGGAAATAACTCTGCGAGAGAGAAAGGCAAAGGAAGGAAGAGAGCAGAGACTCGGGGTGGGCGCATCGGGGAACCGCAAAGAGCAATTTGTCTTGTCGTGACAAATACAAGAGAGAAAGCGAACCCGCGCGCACCACCGCGAAGTAGATGATAATAATAAAGTTGGTGTGATAGTTCCGGCGATGGGTGCAAAACTTTCTCGCTCTCGCTTCGCGTCCTTCGATCATGTTCGCGGCGGGCGAGTATTAAACAATGAATTGAAACACGGGGAAGGAAGTGGAAATGAGTTCCTGCGACGCTTGAACTCTCCAATTTTCTCCCCGTAATGCGAGTGAAGTTTCGAGTGAAAGCCAAAGACTCAACTTCTGCGTAGTAAGATTTTACCTTTGTGAGAGGAACGAGGCGTCGTAGTAGGTAGACTGAATCTAGGCTTACCTGGAACAAAAATACAAACGTTAGTGAAGAGAATGAACTGCAGCTGATCACACCTACGAGTATGCAAACATATTTTCGCATTTGCAACTTATACGATACGTTATCCGCTAGACTTTCTAACCTTGAACTTTTACTGACTTCCAGCATTGCACTGTTGGCTTATGTTATGACGTCTAATTAGTTGCTATAGACTTGTATAGTAGCGTTAGATCATTTTCCTACGACCACCTACGAAAGTGACCTCTTTCACACGCTATAGTAGGCCCGAAAGTTGTCAATTACGTCAACCTACCCAACCTGTGCGTTATAGCCGTGCGTTATTATAACGCACAGTTCATTCGGATCACGAAACAATACTAATTCAAACGACGATTTATCACAATTTCGAAAAACCGGCTTTCAATACCACTCTTACTCTGATTCACAAGCAAACCAACAATAATTCGCACCTACAGGACTGGACTCAGTCATGTCCTCTCAACCGAAAGTGTGGGTTTGACATGCTTATATAACCTTATCGAAGGCCTAACCCTAGCGGTGAGATGTATAAAAATAAAAATCCTACATAATTTCTTTTCAACAACAGTAATTGTAAAGTTATGAATGAAATTCTCACCTACACTTATAAAGGAGAATAATTCTTTGATAGCAATGCAAATGTGACCACAAAAGATCAAATGGGGGTCCATTTAGAAATCTTGAGCTGCACCAGCCCCATCCAATACACCCAAATACTTATACTTTGAATCAAGTTAACATACTAAAATGTCAAAATGACGGTTGAAATGTCACTAATTTCATCATTGGATTTTCAATCTTCTTACAAGGAGACGTTGTTAATAAATGAAGTCCCATACACCTGCTGATGACCAAAACGTACCTTTCCTGGCTGGTAGCCGGGGCCTTAGGCCGCTGTTGCTCTTCAAAGGATGGAAGAGATTGTTCGTGTCCTTTATTAATGACGGTTTTGGCCGGTCGTCGAAAATACCCTGATAGCTTGATGGTGAGAGACGCCACCTCCGACTTTACTTGCTGCCACAGGCGCGTGGCGTCTGTCCAGCATGCTCGCGTTCGATTCCTGCGATTTCCCGAATTTTTTTTATGAAGAAGTTAATTTTTTATATTTTGAAAGCAATCAAAATTTGAAAGACTGGCTTTTGATGAGATTCTTGATTTTTTTGCGATAATTCGGTGTACCGCTCGCTTGTAAGATGCTCAAGCATAACAACCACAGGCAGGCTTGGTCAGAAAATAGCGGTGTTTTTCGAGAAAAATTGAAATATATGAGAAAATATTAGTGTTGATAAATCTGGGTGGTCAGAGAAACGGCGTTTTTCGAGAAAAAATTGAAAATTTTGAAAAAAATATGAATTTTTCAACATTTCAATTTTTGAAAATTTGAAATACATACACATTTTTTTTATAAACCCATTCAAAATTACCCTTATTTATGTAATTATCATTTATCTACTGGTTTTTATAAAATCTATGTTTACAGAAAAACACGAAAATGACGTCCTAATTTGAATGTAATTTTCTCCCGGTCGTAGGAAAAATAGTGTACGTAACTCGCTGTAAAGTGTCTTACTTTCATTCGTGTGATTTCTGTTCCGATTAACTTACACACTCATGCGTAATGTATCACTTTCCGTACTTGTTACGTAATGCACTATTCTTTATTCCCTTAAAGTGGCCGGAATATTGGTCAAATAACACAGTTTTCGGTCAGTTTCAGTAACCTTTCACTCTGAAAAAACATTACCATTCGGGTCTCTTTTGGAAGCTACAAGAATAGTTTTCGATTTGACAAGCTCAAATTTCAAATTTTTGGAAAATAATTGTCAAAAATTCATTCTTTTTTCTGAAATTTTGAGCTCGTTAAATTGAAGACCATTCTTATAGCTTCCAGAAGAGACCTGAATGATAATTTTCTTCCACAGAATAAGGTTAGTGGAACTGACAGAAAACTGTGTTACTTGACCAATATTCCGGCCACCGCGAGTGAAATATCGATTGAAGTATGTTTGGTTGCCTACATCCGAGGGGCCGATGCGTATACATTTGACCGTTGGGGAATTGAAGCGGGGCTTCCGCGATGGTTCAGCTTAGGCCCGGGCTTGCCTTTTCACTTTTCTGCACGTCAAATACAGCCAAATGGAATTTACAGCTCTATTACTTTCCCATTAAAAGCACACCGTAACTAGGTGTGCACCCTTACAGGTGTACGGAAATCAGAGTAATAACCGGATTATTCAGAATAATAACCGGATTATCTAGATCCCTTGGCGCGCATCTGATTTTTTCAAGAGCCGGTTTCAATCTCGTCTTCATCAACGTCTCCATCTCTTCGGCATCCGTTGATGATGTCTCGACTCTCAACTCGACTAACTTGGAGCATAATGGATATTGTAGCGTTATATTGCGATAAGCTCGAATAATAATTGCTTCATACTAGGATGATGATGGCGGTGATGGAAGCGGCTTCATTATAATATACCGTATTAACCTTCTGCCGCCATAATATAGAGCGTGCACAACCTATAACCCTATTGTTGACACTTTCATACCAGCCGTCGTCTCGTGTGTAGCAAGGTACAAAAAAATATTAACATTATACGATCCAAATTTTGGAAGTGATATAAGTTTATTCATCTTCTTCAATCGCAAATCCACAGAGCCTTATGAACTTGTTTGATTGACTGGAAATTGGATAGAGTTCACCGAGTCTAGTTGAAACAGCTGATCATTTTGCGAACCCCGTGTTGTTTAGTTGATAAGGTAGAGTTGTACAAGTACAAGTATAAAGGGACCGGTAGCTTGACGACAGATCATTATTATTCGTAGAACGGGAGACTGTGTAAGTTAAAACTTGTTAGAGATTTATAAAGCGATAAAAAGTACGACATGGCGCAGTCGGTAGGATTCGAGCCTACGCTCCCAACTTCTTGTAGACTACCATCACCAGCACAGTAAGTTTATTCTCAAAAATATAAAGAATACTCCCATTGAAAAGTGAACGCAATGTCTTTGATTGTATCACAAGGCTCAATAAGGACTAATTATAGTTCCCCCTCTCTCCCTCATTTGGAGGGCTGAATTTGAAATTCGCATGTCGAAGGAAACGAGCTCAAAAGTCGCTTCCTTTGTACAAAGATTTCATATTTCTGCACCCTTGAACATTCTCTTCTTATTATTTACAATTTATTCTTTCTTCCGGCACGGATTTAATTGTAAATTAAACACTCGCAGACGCGTTCTTCTTCCTCTGGCTCTTCTCTCACCCGCCGTCATTATTTAATTAAAGCAGATACTTTCGCGCAAAACTTTGACGAGTTTTTAATCTTGTTTAGTCGAAATTTCGTGGGATAATGGACAGGATGAGCGCATCAACAAAATCCCTTCATCATCATCAGCAGGAGCTGCAGAAAGCGGAAGAAGACGAGAGAACACGGAAATTATTTCAGAAAAAAAAAGGGGCGAAGGCTAATTTATTTATTGCAAGTCTTTCGTCGGCTTCGTGCTTTTTTCACACGCCCAACAAAAACTGGTTCTTCAGTCACTTTGTAGTCGTCGAGTTGAAACTTCGAGGTCCCTAAACCATCATCCGGATATTGTAAACTCACACTAAAATCCCGTTATAAGGGTTTGGCGGTGGATCCCTGTTCGCCAAATTGCACGTATACACACAAACTCGCAGAGCGAAAGAGCGAGAGAGCGGGCGCGATCCCTCGTTACGACATAAACCCCAAAACAACAGAACAATAATAATTTGAAATCTGCGCCTTGCCAGAGATAAACCAGCGTATGGAGGCCGCAGCAGAATCAGCACGACTTTGTGCATGTCGTAGGCGAGCTCGTGCGGAGCTTTTCTTTGCGCTTTGAGGGACTTTTGTTGGAAACGGACCAGAGCTTTGTGCAAACTCATCCAAATTTGTATGAATTTGGCTTCGCTGATGATGATGGGAGGAGAAACAAGTTAATTCCATGTTTGCTTATACCGCATCTGAAAGACTGGAGTTTTAATATGAATATTACTTCTTACTAGTATTCAGAGGTCTTAAGAGAAAATCATCCGGTAAGTGCAGTACCTATTACTGTGTTCTGTTCATGATAGAATTCAAAAATAAACACATTCTTTGCAGCCAAAAGCAATTGCTTGCATGATCCATGCATGATCAACTGATCATAGATGGTGCCCTGCCTATACACTTATACTGAGCTAAAACCGATGATCCGCACCACAGGAGAAGAGAAGATTCAGGAAACAGCAGAACAAAAATATTCAGTGATATTCAGTTTGAATACATATATAAAATATATGAGTCAATCTGAATACATGTACCATCCATGGAATTGTAAGTGTATTTCAAATCGCACGCTACGTTTGCTGACAAAAGGCAAAAATATCGCACCGCTCCATCTAGGACTTGATCTACAATTTGTTTTTGGAGCAAAGAACAGAGACATAAAGCTGACAATTTTTTGATGGTCAATATCTGGAAACCAGACGAACATATTGACGACAAATCAAAAATTGTCAGTAGACCATGATCCCAACGTTCCAGCCTCTACTCCTTCAAAGCGTTAACAAGTTATTCTTTTTAGACAGAGGGCACCACACTACCATCTCACCATGTGAGCTTCTCTCGATGTGTACTTCTTTTCAGAATTTGGTTTGCGGGTCTACCTTTCAGGCCATTATTGTCAACAACACAAAAAGAACCTGCCCAAAAAATATCGTTCCGAGCTCTAGTTTGTATACGTCTCCGGACGCAACAATGGTCTTTCGAGCCGGATTTTTCTAATGACGATGGAATAATAATTTCAGCCGTCACATAGACCATCGGAATCGACACTTGAGAAAATGAATTCAGAAACCAGGTTAACCGATGTTGAATTCCTTGGCCACACTATAAGCAAAGACGGAGTACAGCCTATTCCCGGAAAGGTCGACGCAGTACTCAAGTACAAAAGTACTTACAATGTACAAAACGCAGCCCAAAACAAAAAATCAGCTGTTGTGTGGTCAGCCGACGCAATCAAGGCTTTCAAGGGGACCAAACAGCGACCAGCGACAGCAGCTATGCTTGAATTTCCAAATTCAACCGCCTCGCAATTACAATTTTATATAGATATCCGGCACATCTCGGGCTCCAAGAACGTTGTCGCCGATGCCTTCTCTAGAATCGAGACGATCGTAGCGCCCCTGGAACACCTAAGAAGTTTCTCGCAAACCCTGTGTTCGATGGAGCACCGTGATGGTTGGGTGGAAGGGCGCGATGTTGTTTGTTCTACTTTTAATTGTTGTCTTTACCATTGTTGAATATAATTAATTGAAGAAACGTCAACCAATCGTTTCATGTCAGTGCCGATAATCCTAAATAAAACAGATTTATACCGTTCCAAACCCGTTCAACGCCCGTTCCCGCCGTCCAACACAGGTTCCCGCCGTCCAACACACGTTCCCGCCGTCCAACACCATAACAGTTTCACCTAGTCACCGCATCCCGCCTACCTGCTCCATCTCATCGTCACCAGTGAACTCCCGCTCTCCCAGACCATCCTCATACACTCCGCCGATCATCTCGCCTTCTCTTGCCGACCGCCTCGCCTTCTCCCGCACCGAGTGCCTCGCCTTCTCCCGCCGACCGTCTCGCCTTCTCCCGCCGACCACCTCGCCTTCTCCTGCCGACCACCTCGCCTTCTCCTGCCGACCACCTCGCCTTCTCCCGCCGACCGCATCGCCTTCTCCCGCGCCGACCGCCTCGCCTTCTCCCACCGACCGCCTCGCCTTCTCCCGCCGACCGCCTTGCCTTCTCCCGCGGCGACTGCCTCGCCTTCTCCCGCCGACCGCCTCGCCTCATACCGTCGACCGCCTCCAAGTATCCTACCTACCACGACTCCCTCCAACTCTTCGATCTTCCGCCTGCCGACCGTCTCCGCCTAAGTCCTTTGAGCCATCGAACACCCTGCTTCCACCAAGCTACATCTGAAGAAGATCAAGCTCTTTAATTTGGCGATAACACTTGTTTGCGATGACATCGACGACAGAATACACCTATCCGTACCCGCCTCCATGCAAAAAGATTCATGTCTACCGGGAATGCGAGCAATTCGTCTCGTCACCGATCGTTTTGTCTGGCGCAACATGAGCAAAGACGTCACGCGCTTCGCCAAATCATTCGACATCTGCAGAAGAAACAAGATGATATGACACACGACATCAATCCATCATATTCTGCCGCCAGGCCGCCGTGTTGAGCATATTCATATGGAAATCGTCGGTCTGTTATCACCCTGTCAGGGTAAGCAATGCATCCTTACCATGGTAGACATGTTCACGGAATGGGTCGAGGCGTGTCCGATGAGCGACATATTAGCCGAAAACGCAGCGAAGGCCTTCTGGGGAACGTGCATAGTCTGGTATAGTTGCGCTTCTACCGCGACAACAGACCAAAGCCGTCAATTTGAGACAGATCTGTTCGCCGAAATGACGAAGCGGACAGGAACTTAACACATGTGGACGACGGCGTATCACCCGCAAAGTAACGGGATGATTGAGGTCAATTCATGACAGTGGCGTTATGCTCACACCCATTTTTATCTTTTCAGAACCAGATGACCATGACCAACTCGCTGCCTTTCACTTGTTATCAAGAGTGACAGTTGGATTGTTTAATCAATTTGTACTGTTGTAACTGTTGATGAAACCAGACATTAATTTTAATCACTGTTTCATTTCTTGTTTTGAGTAACTAGGTACTTCAGGCTTTTCTGGTCTACAGTAATTTATCATCCCACAGATTGTAGCCGAGATAAGATCTCAATGGGATAGATCGTCTGCGGCAAAGATGAGAAAGAAATGGACACCCAAAAGCTTAATCAAATACAAAGTATCTTCCAACTGGAAACGTTTTCGACTTTAAACACTGTCAGAACAAAATAAAACAAAGAATTAGTCCTTCAAGCGGAGAGCAAATTATTTGGTTATATGATTTTGACTGCCGAAAATAGGAGCTTTAACATGACCGAGGTGTTCACTGTTCAGTTACCCGCTTGATCCATTTCCTTGAGTGTTGTCAAATGACGATGATTCAATGAAAAAACTAGCAAAGTTGCTCTTGGGAAGTATTTCGAGAGCTTGATCCGAGTCCACTGAGTGTCCCGCGAAACGTTCAACAGCCTGTGTGATCGATGCCATGGCCGTTATTCAAAAACTACATGGTGGCAATCGGACCTTTGGTGAACTTGGTGGTGATTTCATGCCGGTTAAAATGTTCAACTAAAGATAACGAGCCAAAAAGTTGAGATTGTGTTTGACGTATGAAGAGAGCAAGAAGACGTATGCAGCAAGAAGTCTACGCGGAGCAGAGCTGTGCGGTACTCGAGTACAAGTACTCAAACACTGTACTCCAAGTACTTTCAGTGTACTTGGTACTAAGTCCCAAGTACTTTATTTCGAATGTACTTATACTTGTACTTGACGTGTACTCGAGTACTTCAAAAGTACTCGAGTACTTTTCCTTGTACTCGAATACATTGTCTTACGCAACGAGTACATTTTATGCAAGCTCAGACTTGTCAAATCACGGTGACCACGCTGCACTACTGACTTAAGACTCAAGTCAGTCATCATCAGCCAGTGAGTGGCAGCATCCAAAGTTCCCAAAGTTCAACACTTCAGCAGGAAGGAGCAAAGCATCAAGGTAGGTGGGTTGGTAACTTAAACTTGAGCTTTCTCTTTCACCCTTCGCGTGGGCTCAGAGCTAGATAGTTATTTTGTTTCTTTGCGTGATACTGGAACTGAATTTTTCTACAAACAAAGGAACCACCTACCAAATTTTCTCAAAAAGAGAATCCGAAAATAAAGCTAATGCAAAGCAAAATAAGATACTAGAATGATACTAGCCAGCCTTGTTAGCAATTTTGATATTGTATTGGTAACATGAACATGAGGCAAATATCAATAGGTATTTAATGAAGGCAATGGGCCGGCTAATACTTAGTTTTGCATTACTGCTTCTAAATTCGCCTCTTGAGTTTTAATAGCCCCATTCCTCCACCGTTACTACCAACATTTCGTAACTAACATGTACTCGCGGTACTTTGTACTCATTGGGTACTTGAGTACAGCGACTCGATACTTGTACTTGGTACTTGAGTACTTTTATACGAGAGTACTTGTATTCAGTACTCGAGTACTTTTTCATTGTACTCGGAACAGCTCTGACGCGGAGCTGAGGACGGCATCAATTTCACAGAAATGAAAGGCGGGCATTAAGTTATGAATTGGTGATGACGCCTGGAAAATCCACGTAGCAAGAACAAATCCACCAAGTTTTTGAATGAAAGTTGACAAAAAGGACGAAGTTGATCAAAAACAGAATATTTCTGCAACTTACGGAGAACAGTGCATCAGGCTAACGACAAACGAGTCTTCCACTGTGCAAGAGCTTAAATGTTCTCAAGAAGAGGTCGACACAATAATCATTCTTCATGTAAAACATATATCAAAAACTGTTCCGACTGTCATTTGTGCAGCAGATGATAGTGATGTGTTGATTGTGTGCAGGGCGATTACATTCAAGATAAATTGTCAAACCCTGGCCAGAAGACCGCAAAAATATCGACTGAAGCTTGTAGATCCCTCAAAGCTATCCAAAGCTCTAGTAGCGAAATTTTGGAATGCACTTCGTTGTCACAAGCTGCGACATCGTGTGCGTTTCTTCTGGACAAGGAAAAATAGGAGAGTTCTGAAACTGATGGAAGCGGAACAATAAATAGTACCTAAACTTATTTACGAAGCTTGTAAAAAAGCGAGATGTTTTCGAAGAGCGCTGTTTCAGGTAGTTCAAAAATTCAATAATTTCCGTGCACTGATATCAATGAGCTCCGATTATTCAAAGTTGAACAGAAAAAGACAGACTAGGCATCCTTGCTGCTTGCGCAGATTGCCTCCGGCAGCAGATTTTCAGGTCAAATCTTCAGATTGCCATTTGGCGGAGAAGTTGAGAGCAACAGCTAGCCTAATTTTCCCAGTTCAACAGATGTGCACGGATGATTAAGTGGATGATTCTCCAGACATATTTGTACTGTGGATGATAGGGAAACCAGCACCAGAGTCCATTCTGAAATTGATCAGTTGCTTATTTCCATACGTAGTGTAAAACTGCCAAAATGCACTTGCTTAGCCAACAACTTGTGAGAGACTTGTGAGAACTCTTAAGATTGCGTTTCATTCGAGAATTCATAATCAGATTCAGATTCTGACTGTGCATGAGAAATATGTGCGACGATCAATATTGCAATCTCCAGCTTCAAACTTGCCAGAAGACTCCGGTTCGGTTCAGAGTTCAGCGATTAAATAATTATCAATTGTTGAATTATAGAGGAATTTGGCGAAACAATGCGATGACCACTGCAAATTTGCCGTCACAAAATGCCAAACGACGGCCATTAATTGGTCGTCCTGCGTTAATAATGCAACCGCAATGAGCTACGCTATGCAATAATTAAAATCCTGCACCTGTCCGTCGGTGATTAACGAATTTCAATACGAAATTTTTCAAACAGCAAAACAACCAGAGCATTCAACACGGGTATTTGCAACTACATCAGGAATTCGAGATTCAACGAAACATAATCAGTATTTAGTATTCGCTCTGTGTCACCGCCCAAAAAAATTTAATCAACAGCACAGCTTATTAAAATATGAACGGGCGAGTTCCCTTCGGGAAATTAATTTTTACCTCTTGCAATAAGCTTGTGATTTTCCATTGTCTGGGGGCCGGCGCACAGGGCACGAGACGGGAACAACGGGAGTACTTACGAAATATATTTTTTTGTAGGTCCGCTTTTGATAAATACGCTTCTCGCTTCTTGCTACCTACACAGCAAATCCGATATGGCTGTATAGAGATAGGTAATTAGTTATTTGTTCCCGAGCGGGGAAAGCGAGGGCGTAGGGGGGCGTGCACCTGGATGCGAAGGGTTGAGAGAACTCTCGCCTTCACCCTTCTCTCTTCCGATTGACCCGAACCCGACGATGCCCCTTGCCGCCCCGCGCATTTTCGAGCAATTACTCATTTACGAGACACTTCCACCTAATACCTGCTGCTACTGGGGGCCTCCAGTATTCCCCAGGAGCAAATTTACGGCACGTCGTAAAATGCTTTTCACTCGCTGCCTCTCTCTCTCGGTCCATCTCTCTTTCCGCCCGATTTATTTATTAACGTCCAATAAAACTAAGCCGAGCTAAGGTGGAGGAGCATCACGCAAAGGGAGCACAGAAGACTTCGTATATGAACCTCCTGTCCCCCATTCCGATGATGATGGCGAGAAAAGCGTAATTGTGCCCTGTCGTCGGGACGGTCCTTGTAGAGTAGTCCTTGCGGTAATTTCCGGACGCACTCTTGAGGGTGTGATTAAGCTCCAGCTTCGACAAGGGTTTCGCCACGGATTAATAAGGGTTACGTTTTAGATGCAGTACCAGAACCAGAAGCAAACAGTGTTGTGGAAATGGAAATTTCACGCGAATATATTCGTTCTTGCAAGAAAGTCGGAGAAGTTTTTGGGTGTGCTATTGTTGCGAACAACAGAGATAACAACAGCAACTAGCACTTAAGTCTGACACAGTAGCAGGTTTGACCCGTTCCTACGTCCTGTTTTGAATGTGTTCGCAAACACGGAGGAGGTTTGCTTTGGAGGCCTATCCAGCTGGAGTTGTAGCTGCACACAAGTAGCAGTGCCGCAACACAAACAGGACGTTATGTTTATGTTACACACTTGTTACAGAAATGGGAGGGCTGTTTGACCAAGACCAGAGTTTCGGAAGTGCATCCGCATGCAGCCAGATTGCATGCAACACTAAAGGGTGCTTCAAACCAAATTAAACCGCTCAGCAGCCTTGACATAAAGTCAAATCATTACGCCAATTAGTAGGCTGTAAAACCAGATTTGTCGCAATCCATTCTAGTTTCCTTGTAGCTAAACTATGAGCACAGAACTAAATCGGAATCACTTGGAGACATTTCAGTTAGGATTGGTACAAACCACTATCATTACCCACTACAACAAATTGATAGTTTATCGTACCTACTAACCAAGTGCCCTCATTCCTTGAGTAAATCCACCAACTTGAGCAGCATCAGCCTTGTTGAAATCAATGCATGGAGAATCAGCCCGGCTGATTTAGCTTTCACGCTGGCAATTATGTGGCAAAGAGCATGTATGTGATGTTTGATCACCAACACCAAGTTGTTCCGAAAAAATGAAAATAACAACTATGATTTTCAACTTGATTCTGAAGCGTTGCACACAAGTAGATGTAGCTTATTTATATCTACAAGATCACGATTCAGACTTCATAGTATATCCACCGGGAGCGCCCTAAAAATTGCACGGCGGCTCGTTTTGTTGTGGTAGTGGTTCGTTATGATGTGTCTGAAAAGTCGTGAACTTTTGAAAAAAAAACTTTTGACGAACAATGCCATACGGAAGAATTCGACTCAGATTGTTCTTCACCAGTGCTTTTGGCCAAGGAGAAACCAGAATTCACGGTCAGATTGATCGATTGTAGGGAAGCGTCTACTTTACAAGCTTGGACCTGAAGTCCGGTTACCATCAAATTCCGATAGCGAAAAAGGCAAAACACTACACCTCGTTCGTAACTTATTCTGAGCAATATGAGTACGACAAAATGCCTTTCGGCCTGACAAACACATCAAAAACTTTCCAGGGACTCACGAATAAGTTGCTTCGGTCTACCAATAGGTGCTTTCCTTTTACCACAAAACTCACTGATCTGATCCAAGTTGGAGAGAAAAAGAGCGAGAAATCACATGCACGAAAGTGAGATACCACTAACAACTTCGGTCAGAATATGTACTTAGTTCAGGTTGTAAAAGCAAAGCACCTAATGACTCCGCATCCGCCTATCTTGATGACGTCTTGCTTCACGCCACGACAATACAAGACTCTTTTTCAAACCTGAGAAAGATCCTGCGTGAAGGATCAACTTTGAATTTGAAGAAATGCACCTTCTTAATAGACTATGTGACGTTCTTGGGCTTCGAAATTGGCAATAGCCAACTTCGTCCAGGACACGAAAAGGTCAAAGCGGTGAAACAGTTTTTATGACTCGATTCTAGAGCCTTACCCATAATTAGATGCAGCTCATTTATATCTACAAGATCACGATTCAGACTTCATAGTATACCCAACGGGAATACCCCAAAAATCGCATGACAGCTTTTTTTGTGGTGTTGGTAGTTGGTATAATGATTGTGTCTAGAAGGTCGTGTAGCTCTTAAAAAAATCTGTAAGTGGGTAAGAAATTATTTTATTCAATTTTCCAAAAGCAGTCTGAAAGCTTGAGAAATTCATCTATGGAAAACTACATTGTCATGATGTCTTTCCCCTCACTGTTGAAGCTTTTTAATCGGAACTAAAATCCGTCAAAGTTGGCTCACACATTGCTGAAATAGCCGCCATTTCTTCCAGAATATTGTTTATGAGATCATGCAGTGTAGCAAGTGATATGGCGAATACATTTCATTTGAGGTAACCCCACAAAAGTTCAACGGGATCAGATCTGGCTTCTTGGAGGCCGAAACTGACGTCCTCCCGTTTGGAAATCACCTTTCCGGAAAACATCTTTTGAACTACGTCCCGATTTAATCCTGTTGGGCTTCTTCGTGCGAGGTTCTAGCAAAGCGGGTAGCATCTTTGCCCTACCTTCCCCTATGTGGAAATTGCTCATTTGCTAAGCCTAATGTTCTTGAAGTATTCTCCTACGTAAGATTGATGGTCAATAATCCAATATTATTAATTAACTTGAAACCAAGAGAGACTGATTGATAAATGGAACCGCCTTATGAATGCCTTGGTCAGGTCACGAACCGCGCGAAGTATCAAAACTTTGTCGAGAATTTCCAATTCTTAGTGAAAGTGTAACATACGACCTGAGTAACTAATCGGGTCCATAGGCCGTCTCATGAACCCCTTAAGTTAAGATCGGAGATCGTCAAATTAAATATTGTTACGTATTTCGCGTAAGGGTTCGAATATAATTTAGACGATCGTTTTAATACACACTGTTTATTACTGCGTACTACAATGAATACACGCCAACAATTATCTACTTGGAATATATAGCAGGCACTTTGCTTTAATCCGCTCGCTATCTCTTCGCATTCCAATTCAATACTAACTGTCGCATTTGGAGACGGTGCTTTTATATGCCTCCGATTAGCGTTCCCGAGCTTTCTATCATCTTCCAGCAATTTCCATAGTGGTCCGGCATATGCGGTTTCTAGACCGCTCCTGAATAATCACACACGTTACCCGCATAATTCTGCTGTGTTCTAGAAGCGGCGCCTCCGCCAAAATGGACAGATGTGTCTCGATCAAACGTTGGAGTCTCCATGTATTTCAATGCCATCGAGTTGACTCTAGGAATGTCCAGAGCTCCGCGCATTTGTACATTGCGGCTGTGGAAGAGTCCAGAAAGATTGCGTGTTTGCCAGTATGCACGAGATCGTCGCTCGTAACAATATTAATAAACCACGCGAATTAGATGCCGCATCGACGTGAATAAATAAGCACTCACACTAGACAGGACTCTGGACTATGCGCCTACGTTGGGCGTTTCGAACGAAATCGACCAATTCAGCCTAAATTACTTCTCATTACAGAGTGAATAAATGCGCAAAATAGTTGGATGATATTTCCTGGCAGACCGAAAGTTGTGAAGTCATTTTTTTTAGTGAGATGATCAGCCAACCGAGTAGGGTCTCAAAACCCCATATTGATATGAAAGAGTTATTTGTAATCGTAAATAAATAGGACGCCGACACGAGATATAATGCCGTCGCGTTCAGTGCAATAGCCACGCGAATAAAAATGTCACGAAAATTGGATCGTCGCGCCATCTCTCTACTGTTACAATAAACACCGGGCTCCCACTCGGCACTAGAGCCCCGCTCTGTTATTTTTTTCTGAAGGAAATATGAAATTATGCCTCTCTGATTCTGCAGTTCAGCAGAAAAGGTGCTTGAGATTAGTTTTGAATATGAGGCAGACGGAAAGCTGTAGGTAGATTTTTAAAGAACATAATACACTCATTGTATTATGTCCTTCGTCTTTGACTTCGAAAGCAGGCGGTGAAAAACTATTGGAAGCAATCACTGAGAGGACTACTCCAAATGTCAAAGACCACAACAGTTGCGTACAAAGAACAAAAATGAAAGCCAGAATCAAAAGAGGACGGAAATCTACTTTTGGAAGTAACACTGAAAAAGTTTCCTGACCAAACAGTCCGATTTCAATATATTGTCATGAACGGGCGCAACGGGTCAAGCGCAAAATATCTAACATACGATATATTTGAATAAAGGAGGGAGAAATCAGCCAGTTACAGTATCAACTCAGTCCGCGAGAAATAGCGCGAAACCAACCAGGGCAGTGAAAAAATCTAACCATCGGAAGAGAAAGAGTAGAGAGAGAACAACAGCACATCTCAGCAGGAGAGCGCTGACGAAAACAACGCACAACTGCGGAGGTCCATACGATCCGAAAAAGAGAAAGGCTGTCAACTCAGTGGTTTCTCTCGGTGGGTTTTTCCATGCGGCGTCGGCGTCTTGCAAGTCAATGCACGGTCCCATGTAACCAAATAATGATTCAATGAGCATTATAAAAGAACGCAGAGATGAACGGAAGTTGAGCAATCAATTATTGTAGTTGGGGCCCTCGACTGTGTTCTACTGAACCACCTGGTTTGCAATCAAAACTAAATGCCTTTTCAGACAGTCGTGAAGGATGGGCCATCGGCCCTACAAAACCCTTCATTTCTCAATATCTGAAAATAAATTTTGGGGATGGTTTTCACTGTCTTTGAGAAGACAGAACTTCGACTTACACTATCGGAGTTTAGAGACGCATTAGCCATCAGATATAAAAGAGCATCCGCTTCCATGTCACCTGCGTGCGATAGATGTGGTGTGGTGTTCACTCATTGAGTTGCAAAAAAGGGTGGTACCAGTAACAAGGAAACATGACGAAGTACAGTTGGAAGCGAAATGATTCATACGGCATCGCTAGGAAGTCGGCTGAATTTCAGAAATGTTAGCTGGTTGGATCGTTCTTGAATGCCAGTTTGGATTACGATCAATCTCTGATAAAAACTGGCATTCAAGAACAATCCAAGCAGCTAACATTTCTGAAATCCAGCTGACTTCCTAGCGGTGCCGTATGAATCATTTCGCTCTTAACTGTACGTGATGTTTTGGGCGAACTGATGGATAAGGCATGGGGTAACAGTATGAAGAAACTCATCATTGAAGAACAAAGCGAGGCTGCACCTGGACTGCAGCACGCAAAGGAGTATGGGAGAGGCAGAAGACGGCGTTGTTTGATATCCGTGTTACTTACACAGACGCCCCTTCATATACCTCACGCCCAGTACTCGCTGTGCTGAAATCAGCCGAAGAAGAAAAGGAAATATTTGGAAGCATGCGAAAGTCGCCACGTGTCTTTCACACCATTAGTATGCTCAGTTTGCGGAAAGACTGGCAGATCGTTGGATAAAATTACAGAACGCAATAGAAATCTGGCTTAGGGTACGAATAGCCGTCGCCATATTTCTTGTCTCAGCCGCATCAGAAACTCGATAAATAGACAAAGTTCTATTAATTAGAAGAAAAGGTGTAGTCGTCTTCGAAGGTTGGTCATAGCAACAAGCGAAAGTGCGAAAACTCACACGAAGTTGTTGCAACACATGGGCAAGCAAGGAAAGAGCCCTACGAACTTCCTACAAAGTACAAAGTCGAACTTTTTATGTGCTCAGGCAGGATAGCACAAAACCTAATTTTGCTTTTGCGAGGCAACTAGTAAAATTACCACCACGACAAACCGTCCTTAATAAAAGTTTGTCGGCTAAAGTAAAACACTGACTGAGACGGTAATTATGTATACCTAACCTACACAGAAATGGCGGCGGCATTTCTCGGAACCGCCGCCGCCCACAAGCCCTAAACGAATTATTTCCTGAAGTAATCGCAGTCGGGGCCGCTGATATGCATAAATGATAACGCAATTTGTGCTACAAATCGCCGCAACAAGAGGGCAGTTTGTTGTTGTTGGGTTAATGTTAACGAAGCAGCTAGATTTGGTCGTTGCACTTTGTTGCATACAACGAGCCCTGCGCTGTGTAGGTAGGTACTGCTGCTTGAATTAAAGCGATTACTCTTGTTATTAAAATTTATGGGCGCAGTCGAGCGTCGTCTCCAGTTTCAGCCTCATCAGGACTCAGGAGGACCGTCTGCTGTGTACACATCTTGCGCAAAAGCTCCAATGTAAAATGAGAAAACCGCAAATTCTTGAATAAAGAGCAGTCATCGGCAAACTCTTGAAAAAACTGGCAAAGATCAAGACTCCGCGGTTTCTGTATGCAATTGACCTTATCCGCCAAGTATGAACCCATCTGTAGAAGTTCATATTTCACCAACAACACAAAAAGGGACATCAGACGATTTTTTTGGAGGAAAATAAGAGGAAAAACTCACTACAAGAGCTAAATCATAAGTCCGACTTGCAACCCACGATTCAAAATTATAATTTGCAGCGCAGCAGGGATTTGCAGTCACTGTGGTCAGGGCAGTGGCAACCGAGTGATAAAAACAATAATTTTTACTTGTTTCCTCGTTTCAGTGCCTTTGTCTTTCAACAAAAAAACGACCAAAAAATCCTTGTCCCAGTGCTTTGATCAAGTTCCAGGCGCACCAAGAAACCAGAAAAGTGCGAGGAATTTAGCTGACAAATTGTTCGCCATTATCGCAAACCAGTGTCTTCGGGACACCAAACATCGTGAACACAACATGGTCTTCGAGGCGCTGGACAATGGTTTTAGCACGGATAGGCAAGAAAACGCAAAAATGACCTGGATTCTGGATTCCATTTTGGGGCGTTAGCGAAACTAAGTTTTACCTGGCACGTAGGCCTCATTAATGGGCCCATTGTACCCCTCTCTCGGACCAGCCGGACTCACCGAGCCGCAATGTGGTGCCTGGATGTTTGATGGTCGGTCCATCCAAGCACTGAGGCCGACAAGCGCACGATTGACCTCGACTCCGTCTTTCACCGCAGGTGCGGATGTCCGATACATCCACGCTCCCTGCGCTGGTGTTCCTGACTTCGTCCGCCTCCCGACCAAGCTGCCGGCTTTCCTCTACACATTGCCGTACCGTCGCGTCGGCTGGAGGCATGTGTTCTTGTGGGGTTTGCCTAAGACCACCCGAGGAGTTGCAGACTGACCGCTGGACTATGGTTTTAGCTCGGAGAGGCATGAAAACGCAAAAATGACCTACCAGCTACCCGGAAAGCAGCTGATGAGTGTAATCAAAAGTACAGGGTGATCCTCCGAGATTTCCCCTCCATGTTAAAATTTTCTCCGTTGGAATAAATTGGCAGGGAAAAGAATTTTTCATGACAATTTTTCATGTAGAATTCAAATTTTGACACCAACATTTTTTACATCTTGCAGTATAACAAGTGTTTTAAAAAAACTGTCACGTTTTTTGACACCTTGTATTTGAATATTGGAAATGATGAATCAAGTCCAAATAACTTGATTATGATCATAATACAGGTGTCCATTTTCAAACTTCCCACCTCAGATTTTTTGGCACCAATGTTTTTTTTCAGGAAAACGCCAAAACAGGTCAATTTTCATTTCAAGTGGGACATCTAGGAGTATTGCCAAATTTTCATCTTCATACCCTTCGCCTTTACTCTACCCTACTTCCAAATAAATTCCAAATAGCATTACCCCTCCTGTGATATATCAAATTGAAGATAATAAAATTCTCATTTTGACAGGAATGTTTTTAAATTTTTCATATAATTCCCAGAGTCCCTCAAATTCTCTAATTGTTAATTAAAGGAAAGTTCTTTCCCTAGTAACTTCCGATCCTTGAAAATCGATTTTCTAGCGAAAACAGATCAATATTAATTTTGAAATGAACATCTGAAACACGTGTTGGCACATTTTTATCTTCAACCCCTTAGTTCCCACCCTACTCTACTTTGAGAGGATCAAGGGATGGGTTGAATTTTTTTTTATATTTCGGGCAGAAAGAGAAGTTTATCAATTTCAATTTGATGTGTCACATGATAAGTAATGCTATTCGAAATTTTGAAGTAGGGTGGGGACGAAGGGTTTGAAGATAAAAGTTCTGCAATACAAGTCCAAGTGATTGCAATACAATCTAAGTGTCCCAAAGGTTCAAATGAAAGTTCACCTGTTTAGGCGTTTTTTGGTAAAAAATTTGGTGGCGAAAAATCTGGAGTAGAAAGTTTGAAAATGAACACCTGTATATTATGATCATAATCACATCAAATAATATTATTCGGACTCAAAAGCAAAAGCCGAATCATTTCCAATATTTGAACACAGGGTGTCAAAAAAACGTGAAAGTTTTTTTGAAACACTCTGTGTATACTGCAAGATACAGATAATTGTGGTGTCCTCTCAATTCTGCAGGAGAAATTGTTACAAAAAATTCTATTCCCTGTCAATTTATTCCAACAGGAAAAATTATTCCTCAAGGATTACGAACTATACTATGGGAGGACACTGAATGGAAAACATGGACCCACCCACGGCTCAATTCTGGATAGGTTAAGGTGGGATTTCGTTGCGACTGCCGGACGTTAATGACTAGTGCAATGCGTTTTAATAGAAGTGATTTCGTCAACGCCGTGCGTCTCAACTGCTCGGTCGACCAAAACGCATTGTACTAGTCAATAACGTCCGGACGTCGCGGCGAGACGCTACGTCCGGCAGTCGCAACGAAATCCCACCTTTACGTCGAGTCGAAACGTTTCTACAGGGTGGCCTGACAAAGACGAAACAGACAAATTTTCGGACACTTGACCTCACACTTATTTGTATACTGTAATATATTTACTAGACGGACATAAGCAGCGTCATGGCTTCGGTACCTACGAGCCAGCCTCCTAGAAGGTGCTGTAACCCTCCGAAAACACTGAAATTAGCATCATCTTGATAAATTTGTATCAAATTGAAAAAAAAAAATAACACAAGACAATTGAACCAGCTTTGAAATGATGAATCACTAAACCCCGATTGTCATTTAAAATTTACGAAGGGGCTGCCACCCTGACTACGGGGGTGAAACTCCACGGTTAAATTAATAACAGTTGAACGTCTCCCTTGAAAACAAAGTTGATCTGTTCGGGCTTATTTCAAAATAATGAGGGCGAATGCTCAAAAATCTATCTGTTTCGTTTTCAATGGGCCAGCCTGTATAATATGTCCTCAAGAAATATTCGAACCAACAATTACAAGTTATATTAGGTGTTTTATTATGTACTACGTCTACCGCAAATTGCTACTTTTAACGATCAACATTACTCGTGATGGATTTTAAGGTCCTATAACAATTTGATAAACCTCAAAAAACACCCCTTGCAAGGAGGTTTTTCAATCCGTCGTACCGATAATAAACCTTTTTCGCGTAGATCTTACAATAGAACAAACAATCAACAGAGATGCTGTATATGAAATGATGACAAACTCAAAAATTGCAAATTGAAATGCAGGGGATTAAAGCCGTCAATCCATTGAATACAAAGCATCGTGATTCGACGCATTGTATCCCGCTGATATCATTTTGTTACAAAAAGTGTCGATCATTGTCCAAGGGGAATCGTGGGGATGCGAAGCTCGGCTAGGGGGTTCTTTTTTTTTCCTGCGCCATATTGAACCGATCACAAGCTTGGGATCTTTTCCGACTAAATTCAATCCCCTGGAATTTAATTCGATCTATAAATTTGGATGACAACAAGTTCGAACAAGTTAACTTGAAAAAACTCTTTTTTTATTTGACAATTTTGACGATTTTTTTTACTGTTAGAGATGTTCATCTTTGAAAATATTCCAGGGGTCATTAGATTGAAGTGTATCCTTCACAAAAATCATCCACTCGATGTATAATTTTGTTTTTTGAGTTGAAAAAATCGATTTAAACCTGAGCCGGCGCGGCGCGTCATCTACTACTGACCGGAACACTACAGCATGCACCTTTCAATGAAAATAGATCAAATTATTGAAGAAATAACAACTTATCTCTAAAAATTCGAGGATCTGTGCAAAATTGAAATCACTATAACATAAACAAAATCACCATGAATCGCACTGAACAGTTTCGAGTTATTTGAGGGAAGAGGTAACAGTTCATAGAGTATGAATCTTGCCAAAATGTTATCCTCCTTCTCGAATAACTCAAAATCCTGCAGTGCGATTCATGGCAATTTTGTTCATGTTATAGGGAGTTCAGTTCTGCAGAGATCCTTAAATTTTCAGAAATTAGTTATAATTTTTTCAATTGTTTGAGCTAATTTCATTCAAAGGTGCATGTTGTAGTGTTCTGGTCAGTAGTAGACGACGCGCCGCGCCGGCTCAGGTTGAAAAAGATTTTTTAAACTCGGAAAACAAAATTATACATCAAGTGTATGATTTTCATGAAGAATACACTTCAGTTTAACGGCCCCCTGGAAATTGTTAAAGGATAAACACCTCAAAAAGTGTGAGTGAAAAAAAAAATCGTAAAAATTGTCGAAGAAAAAACAAGTTTTCTCAAGTTAACTTGTTCGAGCTTGTTTTCGTCCAAAATACATCGGATTCGAGTTTCGGAAATTGAATTTGGTCGGAAAAGATACTAAACTAGTCGTGATTGGTTCTACAGGGCCAGAAAAGACTAAATGGACCACCTAGCAGAGCTTCGCCCCCCCCCCCCACGACCCCCTTTCAACAAGATCGACACTTTTTGTGCCAAATGGTATCAACGGGATATGATCCGTCGAATTATAACGTATTTTTTCCACTACTAGCCGTGAAGTACATCATTATTAACCTGTCCCTCGACTAGGATGGAGATTTTCAAGTAGTAAAAAAAATTCTATATAAACCACGGTCGAGAAAATTATTATAGCTTCAGCGCCTTATATCCCTCAGCTGCGCTTCGGGATCTAAACTGGCGCTTCAGCTATAATAATACTTTCTCAACCTTGGTATATAATATACTATTCTTCCAATGGATTCACGGGTTTCATCCCCTCTATTTCAAGTTTCAATTTTTTACCTCCCCTCCAATAGCTCAAAACCCCCGGGTGCGATTTTTGGCGATTTTGGATATGTTGTAGAGCACTCAATTCTAAACAGAATGTCAAAATTACAGGATGTTCATATTTTTCCGAGGTTAAAATCCATCTTTCTTGAACTATAAAACTTGCAAGTATACGCAAAAGGGATGAGCATTGTAAAGTTGCCAGAGCTACAGAAAACAAAGTGGTTATCGAAGCGGAGCCCCAAGGTCCCAAACGACACTCTTAAAGACACAAAGGATCGGGGCGGACTGTTGCCTTGAACGATGCAAGAAGACACAAAAGAAAACACACCGATATCTGCATCCATAACCATTTTATCAGTTTGACAAAGATACGATTCTTGACAAAACGTACCAGTTTGGTTGCCAAGGAAATGGAATGGGCCAAAAGTCGCGGTTCCCTTTTTTCAACAGCATACCGTAAACGACCTCATTAATCATTATTAATCGCAATTAATCTGATTAAATTTTGGTGTTCCGACAACTTTGCACGCCAGTGTATTTCAAACGGCGAACGGCAAGGCCGCCATGAAACAATAATTACGGAAGAAAGGATCACCTGTGTTGTGGGTCGCACACAATTTTACTGATCGCAAAGAGAATCTAATTCCAGCATACTACCTCTCCCTCAGGAAAAAAGTACTTATGCGGGATTATGGGGATATTAAATCGCGTGTCGATTTCATGCTGCGGGCTTCCAGCTTCCTAAATAATTAGGGAACCACCACCGACCTCCGACAAATCCGCAAAGCATGGCTCTGATTGCGGCAAAACAGCGTTATTGCGCAAAATAACACGGCAATTTGTATGTGTTTGCGTACGTGGATATGTGTGCGTGCGAGGTCCGGTGCGATGATGGGGTGATAAAAAAAATGAAATTTCATCATCATACATACCTACATCAAATTGCGCACGGTCGGAGCACATCTAACCGTTGGCGAATTAGCTTTGATTTTTTTTTTGGGTCCTCGTTCGTGCTGAGCACAGAGGGCCGCTGTGTGCATAAATTTTGATTACCTAACCCCGGGATGAAGTTGCGGTAAAAATGCATAAAGCAAGCCTCGGTGGCTTTTGGGTAGCCATAGCCATAGCAGTAGAGTAGGTATGCGTATCTGCGAGCTTTCCGAAAATCCACCCGGGTTAAATCGGATATCGCAATAACTCAAAGTGGTGGAATTAGGATCGCGAGGCTTGTGGATTTTGCTGTTCTCATTAGGGCAAGCTGTCGGAAACTTTACGAAGGATTTTCTTGAACTGACAGCTTCTCACCATCACCAAGCTCAGCGTTCTTCACTCTTGGTATTAACCCATTAGTGGACAACGTCCCTTTAAAGGGACGGCGCCATTTGTTTTAATAACTTAAATAAGTGGGGGCATATCGAAGCCCGCGCCTCCGAATATCATTGTCCAGACTTGTGGCAAGTGTTTTCAGCGGTTATTTGTTGTAAACAAGTGTAACTGGTGTTTCAGCAACAAAATGAATTCTGACCTTTATTCCTCGCAACATGGAGGGTAAGTATCTTGCTTTATAGGATGATGTCATGCTACTTGTGGGGGTGTTTTCATATAAATCACTCGAAAATAACTATAGTGAATAGATTCGGTTGATTGGACGGTTATTCAGACGTACAGTTTCCACAAAATATAAGGAATAATGTGATGTCCCTTATAAGGGATGCCGTCCACTGTGACTACTATTTGAAGTCTTCATTTTCACAGATTGACACTCGCATAACTGCTGGACATTATGGATGATGACGATGTGGTACCTCCTGATCCTCCTGTTTTTCTGCTACCCGAAAATGGTGATGAAACAGAAGTTGATAGTGATCATTCCGACGATGAACATGTTGGAAATATCAACCACTTACCACGCGGTATTTTGAATCAGCCTTGTGAAATTGATGAACAAAGAAGAAGAAGAAGATGGTTATGACGATGACTATGACAATGAAGACTTATTGCCATGATCTGGTAGCCTAAGAATCAAATCGAAATACATATTTTCTCTCTGGTTTTCCTCTTTGTAGCTAACAACACAGATGAATCTTGTGAAAAGTCCCAAAGTCCCGGAAGTCCCAAATAATGACATACGCATAGAGTGTGATCCCAAACTACCATCTTTGAACCAGCTCTAATGCCTCTACTCTAGTCTCGAGTTGAATATTTCAAACTTTTTTTTGATGAAGAGCTGCTCAGTGCTCAGCTTGATTATTGAGGAGAGTAACAGATATGCTCAACAAAGAAACGACAACTTGGACTTGACTCCAAATAAATTATCTGTATTTTTAGGAATTCTCCTTCTATCGGGGTATGGAAAATATTCAAACAGAGGGCTGTTTTGGTCCAGCGAAGATGACGTTCAGAAAATAGTGCAGAACAGCATGCGGCTGAAAAGGTTTTTTTTTTTTTAATATATTCATTTCAATTCAAAGAGAATTTGCTTCACAAAATTAGGCACCTCATCGAGAAGCTCAACAAGAATTTTAGAGAACATGGAGGTTTGGCGGTTGCACCCCAAACAGTACTTCAAGGATAATAAAGGACCAAATAAATTATTGCTATTTTCCCAGATATTATAACTGATATTATTCAATAAATATTTTTCTTCATTCTACAGTTGTATATTTTTTCTTACTTGCCACTCACTTGATCCACAATGAGCAGCGTCCCTTATAAGGGACGCCCAAAATACAAAAAACCTATGAATTGATTTTCAAAATTTTGCCTCTGCTGTGTTTCTTCAAGACTCTTTTACTTGAATATGGTAGAAAAACACATATTTTTTGAAAAAAATAACTTTGCCCACTAATAGGTTAAAACAGCGAGATGTGCTTATACGGCACTGGTTAAAACACCAAAAAACAGCCACAATATCTACCGTTACCGCAAAGGTAACTTGGAAGAAATTAGTGGAAACAGATTGTTCACGCTCCTGGTATAGCTAATCCAGGGTTGAGCTGATGTTCATTCATAAGGATCGGTAATTGTTTCGAGCATTTTTTCGTCAACTCGACGGCGAACACCCCATAGGATTACAATGATTTCTTTACCACCAAACACGTATCACGGTCATTCGAGGTTTTTTTTTCATAGAACAAGGACAATTTTGTCCCTAAAGCAGTGGCATTGGTCGAAGAAGTTGTTGCATTTCATTCCATTCATCCTCCTCAGTTTATAATTTTTATTTTTTCTTAGAACTAAACCTGCTATCTGAATTCAAATTTCAATTTCAATCACGAAGGTATATTTGGTTGCATAAGTGGCTTATTGTAATTGGGGTTGAGATTCGAAAAGCACTCAGGGGCATCTGGCATCTTGCGCACTTAATTTACTTCTTGCAAAGAGATCTGGAAAGCATTTATTTCAATATATTCAGCGTTCACGATGACACATGAATAATTGTATCGTTTCAATTCTACGGAAACCCTCAAGACTGGAGGTGAGTTCTTTCATAAAATCTGATTAGATTCTAATAATAAGCATCCTGTTAATTTATTCGGGGTTTCTGGCTTGTCTTGTCTCTCCAGCGAGTGAGAGAGACCATTTCATCATGAAATGAAAGTCGATCACGTGACATCTCGCCGAGATTGTCATCCAGTTCGCATAACTACTCGGCTTTGCTTCACGAATTCTTCATTTCCTCCACATTGCGCCTATGACTGCAAATTTCCACCCAAAGCACGAAATGAGTTTGACATAAAGTGACCTGACTTGACCTGACCAATACACGTCAAGATCCATCATGAAGTCACGTGATCTCCGTTGGGGTGATTCAACAAAACTGAAATATGGTTTGATGAGAGTTCTTGGACCATCAAATTGACAGGGTCCCCTGCAGCCCTGCGACTCAATGCTCGCGAAAGAAATCTCTAAAAAATCGCACATGCTCTTCAGCTATATATCAATCAATCAAAATTCTTTATTCGTATAGTATTGTGATTAAGGGTGATGATTGTTGCAAAACCGTGCCAACTACAAAACCATAAAAATCAATAAACATACCATCAGGAAAAGCTGACATGGACTCCAAATAAAGTAACTGCTCAACAAAATATCATTTCGAAACGAGATAGCTTTGGATTCCTACAAGCGATTTCTTGAATTTCAGATTATTCGCTAGCCTAAAATCCTTAAGCTGTTAGTTCGGCAAAAATGCGGACCAATAGCTGAAAGACTGGGCTAGCGAAGGTGTAGCAAAGCGGGTACCATAATTGCCCTACCTTCCCCTATGTAGAAATTGCTCATTTGTTGATCATAATTGGTTTGGCGTTTTGAGTTGTACGTTTTGAGTTGATATGTATAGTAAGCGCTTAGTGGTTTGCCAGTATTTTTTTTTGTCAGCTCCCACTTGTTTGTGATTGATGAGGATTGCCGGGGCAACGGAAGATAGGAGTCGTCGAAAATATACACAAGAAGAAGTTGACATTTTACAATTTGGGTTGTACAATTTAGATAATAAACCCCGTTTGAAGTTGAATCGTTGTTCACATTGACGAAACATATGGTCCTTCGAGCCGGATTTATGAACAGCAAAAGATAGTTACAGTTACAGATTGAACATCGAGGAAACGGAAACGGCACCAGGGAGATCCAGCCTGTGCGACAAGGCACCAAGGCACATTGACGAGATAGAAACGGAAGCTGCCAGAGTAACGTCAAAAGTGGAACGTCAGCGCAGTGGATCGAGCGGAGAGCAGAGAGTTCGAAAAATATATATTCAAGAAACAACAGCGAGCGCTAAGAGAGCTGGTGCCACTTGTAAATAGGCACCATATATGAAGCCAGTTACGCATCAGTTTTTCAATAAGTTGTTAACACAATCCAAATGTCACAGTCATCACAGCCAGAACATCACAAGCGGAAGAACGCTGGAAAACCACCAACACGCCTGGGCGAATGGATGGAGGAGCAGCACGCAAGAGAGAAGTCTGCTAGATTCGGAGTGTCGGGGAATCAGTCAGTCGGAGCAGGACGAACGATGATACCCAGCCGAAGAGAAGTGGACGTTGGTGATCTGGTAATTTTGGTGGACTCAAGTTTGCCGAAGAATAGATGGTTAAAGGGCAGAGTAACAAAGGTATACCCGGGACGACAAGACGGAATTGTACGAGTGGCAGATGTAAGGACACAAGTGGGGACGTACAAGAGACCGGTTTCAAAGTTGGCGAAGCTCGAAGTGCGAATCAAGGAATAATTCTTGATACAATTAAACGCCGCAAGCAAGTAGGTGCAAATGACGTGGCATTTACACCGGGGTGGAGTATGGTTTGGCGTTCTGAGTTGTACGTTTTGAGTTGATATGTATAGTAAGCGCTTAGTGGTTTGCCAGTATTTTGTTTATCAGCTCCCACTTGTTTGTGATTGATGAGGATTGCCGGGGCAACGGAAGATAGGAGTCGTCGAAAATATACACAAGAAGAAGTTGACATTTTACATTTTGGGTTGTACAATTTAGATAATAAACCCCGTTTGAAGTTGAATCGTTGTTCACATTGACGAAACAATATAATTCTCAAAGTGTTCCCCTACGTAAGCTTTGATGGCCAATATAATTAATTACCTTGAAACCAAGAGAGACTAATTATAATCAATAGATGGAACAGCCTTAATTTTTCCGAATAACGCTCAATAATTCCTTCTACAAGAAATGTTCCATAAGCAGCTACGTGACCACAAGCACGTAGTGTTTCAGAGTTTGCTGGTAAGAAACCATTCAATCAACGGAAATCGTGACCGGTTTTGCTTATCGTCCAGACGAAACCCATTTAGCAATGTACAGTAGAATTCGGTTTCGTCAAGGGGCAGGACTTTCCCACAAGTCCCGCGGGGGAAGCCAATTGCCGGTATTGGTTAGGAACAAACCACGCGAAATACTCATCGGAGGTTATAAGAGACCTTTGAGCAGTTTAATCAGTCAGTTGCAAGAGAGTCGATTCGGGAATAATGACGCTATCGGTCATCGAGAATCGATTAGGCCGCGAACCATGCGAAACCAGCACTTGCTGCTATAAAGTATTGTAAGTATTGACCCAGGTCAATCATTCTCCAATTTTTCAAGGAAAACTCTAGCAAACAACCTAACCAACCAATGGGGCCCTAAAGGCCGTTCCAAAAACCCAAAATTGAGGACCGGAAAACGCGAAACTATCATCCATAAATCCACGCGTTATAAAAACCGCGAAACCTTGAAGAAATCGACCAATGCAGAGTAAATTACTTTAAATAAGTGTAAATAAATCCGCCAAATAGCCGGATGATATTGCCCAGTAGATCGGAACTTATGAAGTTATTTTTCAGTGAAGATGATCAGCCAACGGGTAGGATCTCGAATCGATGCTAGACTTGCGATGCGGGCAAAATATCGCAAAAGCTCCATCTCTCAAATATGTTAGAATAAATATCTGATGCTCTCGCTCGGCGCTCGAACTTTTTCTGTCACATCTCTTCGATGTTATCACGGAAATTGCCTTTCAGTACACGAAATAACCGCATTTGCTATATTACTTCACCGACGGGTTGACGTCACATGATTCACAGTGACGTAACCTATAACTTTGATGATCACGTGTCAATTGTTCATGATTATTACTTCGCGGGCATCTTCTAATTCTACTTGATAATTCAAGGATACCTCAACTAGACTGGCCAGCTGATTTTTATTTGTGCTCAGACTCATTTCAGTTGTAGCCTTCAAGAAAATTCATTAGCTCATTGGTTACGGCAGTTGATGTTTGTTTATTTTATTTTCCTTATTTAAAACTTCATATTTATTTTCATGAGACTTGAGTTATAGAAATTATGATTTAATTCAATAGCTTGTTGCCATCGTAAATATTATAATGTAGGAACGGCGCTTGCTTCCTCCTTCCACACTCGAATTGTTGTCACACGGCAAAAACCCTTATCTTGTTTTCGAGCTCTGGCTTTTTCGAACTTGATGTAGTAGAATGAACATCTTTTAAACGTAGTCGGATCAGCTCCGCGATTTTCTTAAACTCCAATATTTATCTGAAAGTAAAAAAAAGATTTGCCTATGAAGGAAGATCCGAGAAAATATTGTGATATTTGAAGATATCTCGTGCGGATGCTGGGTGAGTACAATGACAACCGGCGACGTCGGGCTTCAGTTTTTCATTTGCTTACTTTTCCTTTTAAATTCAATAATATAGATCCACCACCGACGGACTACCCACACGATATACCTACTATGAAATAAGATCCACAAAAATCGATCAAATATTACCTCAGCGTTTCGAATTAATGTCAAGCCACCTATACGAAATTATCTGCCGTACTGAAGCAGCTGTATGCCGTACTGAAGCAGTTGTATGCCGTACTGAAGCAGTTGTATGCCGTACTGAAGCTGAGAGGTCCTCATTCATATCGCCGCTACCTATCTTGTGATCTGCAACACAACAGTCAGCTTTATCATTATCTTCCGGCCGCCGCCGTGACGTTCTTCTCTTCTATCTCCAAGAACTACGAGCCTGACATCGAGAGTAAGGAATCTAGAAGTTAAGGTGCCCTTTTATTATTATTCGTGTGAATCGTTCGCGTACATTGTCCGTGGACATACAAAATTCTGCAGAATTAGGTTAACCCCCACGCCATGTCGTTTTCAAATTTTAAGTGTATTAGGGTACCCTGTTTTCTCGGTTTCCAGATTTTCGGAACTCGAGAAGAAGAAGAGAAAAGGCGTTAGGCCTGTAAAAGTCGTCTGATCTCTATAACTCACCTGTATATCAAAATTTAATTTATTCATCACATTTTCAATCACATGTACCGCAGTTAACTACAATACAAATTATTAATTTTCATTTTAAATACGCTTTCCTATTTACTAAATTTAGTCTTCAAATCAGTTATTTACATTTTTCTTTTAAAATTGGAGAAAGTGCCAAAGTATCTCAAAAATAACTTTTGTGGAGTGCCGTTCCTTCCCGATAGTTTCTCAGTATTGTGCCGTTCATGAGCGGATGGCGCCCTCTTGTTTCTGGTAAGTAGGTATTTTCCGTCCAACACCAAAAATTTCAAAGAACCTCCCCGAGCTGCCAAACCGAAAATAAAAACATCGAGCTGCCGAGCCGAGTTTTATCCGAAATTACGGGTATACAGTTACAAATGTTGGCATTCAGTGGGATCTTTTCCCAGCCATATATTCTTTATTACTATAGCCCCATTTGAAAGTACTGTCATCGGTGAGCAGCCTCAGCCGTTCAGTGACGTAATGGAGTACTTGACGGATTTTGTTCTGATGTCAGTTTGCCCTTCATTTCTGAAATACTCTTCAAGATAAAGTCACAGTTCTCACCTCACCATGTGGATCACAGCAGGGGAATGCCTTCTGGATTCTGGATTGCATTTTGGGGAGTTGGTGGAACAGAGTTTCACCTGGCACGTAGGCCTTATTATTGGGCCCATTGTACCCCTCTCCCAGACCAGCTGTACTCACCGAGCCGCAGTGTGGTGCCTGGATGTTTGACGGTCGGTCCATCCAAGCACTGAGGCCGACAAGCGCACGGTTGACCTTGACTCCGTCTTTCACCCCCGAACCGCAGGTGCTGATGTCTGATACATCCACGCTCCCTGCACCGGTGCTCCTGACTTTGTCCGCCTCCCGACCACGCTGCCGGTTCTCCTCTACACATTGTCGTACCGCCGGCTGGAGGCATGTATACATGTATACAGACCGGCTTCAAATCAGATGAAAGACGCCTAGTCACCCATCTAACTCTTTGCAGCTGCCAACGTTGCTGCAGTCAAGTTATCACCCGACTGGAGCGGCGTACTCGGCCTACTACACGCTATGCCCTTCTCAGGCGAATGCCTTATCGAAACCCATCTTCAGTGTTAAAAATGTCACCGGTGGCGGCTCTTGGACTAAACATATCGAGAAAGCCTGCTGGAGATTTATTGCTTACTTTTTTTTTCAAATATACATCTTATTCAATATTAAAACGCTATTTGGCACAGAAAATTCTCTTTTATTGGTCGGTAGCTCCGTTCAAGGTCGCAATTTCAGCTCGTGAACAGCGCTCTTTCGCTTCTGGGCTATCCTCTCCCATCGGCCGGCTCAATTTGTCAATGGTTTCGATGTTTGCTCGCGCCGTAATTTATTTTAATCGTCTGGTAAGCCCCAGCTTTTGGCACAGGCCGCTGCGCCAAATTGATTTCCGGTTTAGGCTATATATGCAACTGACGATGTAATTTATGCCGAAACAAAAACAAAAACCAAAACAGTTTCGCCGCTTGCCTGACAGAGCCAATTCATTATGCAAAGTTGGTTTGTGCACCCAAGCACAAATAAACAGTTTCAAGATGATGGCTTCTCGTGTGAATGTGTGTGAAAAGTTGGTAATGGAAGCTTTCTACGAGCTCTATTTTTCTTTCTACTCGTCCCGTCCAACACAATGGCAGCGCGTTCTGTATTGTGTCGTATGTATGCAAGTGTACTGTACAGCGAGAGAAGAGGTTCGAGTTTCTATGACCTCTCTTTTCTGAGGAAGTTTGAACCAATTTGCGCAAGTCTTGTGCATTATTAGTTCAAACATCGTATTTGCAACACAACAAATGGATGCCAAACTGGTCTGGTATATTATCGGCACTAAATATATCACGGCCACGTTTAATGCCACTCCAAATCCAATGGAATATAAAGTAATTTGCGAAAGCTCTGCCGCGCCGTTGTATTGAATATTCCCACGAGCACTCGGGCTGGAAATTCTCTCAACGGTCATTATCCTCGAAATTGAGGGATCGAACGGCATGGATTCGTAAAAAAAAATATTTTTTCCATCCGACGATATCGGAGAGCGTGGGAGTGAGGAGCAAGGAAAAAGCCGGTTTTAATCTGTTGTCGAAACGAAGATTGAAAGGTTGGAAGTCCATAATATCCAATTGTCGGGGGTATCCATCAGGGACCCCGCCGGAGGATGATGCGAAACCGGCGGGTGGGATGATGATGGTGCGTGTGAAAGATGAGAATATAAGAAACGGCGGGAATTATTGACGTGAGAAAAAGAGGATGGCAGAAGTAATAAGACGTGAACTCGCCGGGCTCGAGGCCATCATTAGCCGGGGCTGATTGTCACCGCAGATCTCTTTTCCCCGGGTGCCGCCGTGGAGGTTTTGGGTCTCTAATCTACCGTGAGAATTTATCTTCATTTCGCAGAGATCGCAGCCGCATCTGTCTTTTTGACTCGTCGTCTGTTTCATGTTCCAACATCAGTTGGCTACACGAAATCCGGCGGTTTTACATTCATCTCGTGAATTCCTCCGTTCAGTTTCGCGATATTTTAAATCGAAGGTCTGATCACGAGGCGACCCGCAAACTTTTCATGGTTCCGCGGCAGTGACGACGTACGTGACTTTGATTCCCGCCAATAATAAGTACGTCATAATATATATGACTGACGGAATTCTTGACTTCTAGAGCAGTGTACCTATACCTAATGACCAAAATCATGAAGTATCGAAGCGTATTTTGCTGGAAGGCAGGAAGCGATTAGAGCTAAGTATAGAACGCTCAGCAAGTATGAGAAAAACTATTCTACTCTGAACAAAGAAGTGATAGCAATGCCGCTCCTATTTATTTATTCATTCATTATTCAAAGCCCAAGTGAAGCTTTCGATCTCTTATCAGGAGCGAAGCTACCTATATCAACTCGAGAGCTCTGATTTCAACTTTTCGCGACCTTGGCATCACACAATCACCATGAAAACTACCCACACTAAACCATGGACCGAATCGGCGTTGATAAAGTAATTAAGTCGGTGCGGAGGAAGCTCGGCGCTAATCCTCTGGATTATCTAAAAGTTCGTTAACGACCTGTTCAGAGCTTTACTTTGCGTCGCATTATCCTCTGCTCCCTGTTTAAAATTGAACGACTTCGGTGTTTGATGACGACGATGGCGTGTGCGTGGGCGTTGTGAAATTGAAAATTTTCGCAGCTTGCAGATCTCGTGTTCAACTGCCACAGTCACGCCTATACCACAATTGAAACAAAAAAGCTTCGTGTTGAGTGCTATTGCCCTGCATCGGTGAATTCGCGATAGCAGCAAGGATTAACTTGGACTCACCTATGGCCGTACGCCGCAGGGCTAAAGCCCAAAATCAATGCTACGATCAGTCAGAGAGCTCTGTTGCAGTTTACTATTTGTGGGAATGCCATGTATGTGTATGTAGGTAATCTTTCCAAAGTTGAACCAATTATGACTTGATGCGGCATGCCGTTGCAGCTCCTGTGCACTTTGACGGTGCAAATGAACATGTAATGTAATTGGATGAATTTGGCGAATGCGAACACTGTTCAAGTCTAAGCCGTCACTTCCCAGGATTACATTGTCAGTTTAGTGCAGTCAGTGGTCTGGCTAACACTTCTGATTACAATGAGGGCGCAGCTATAGCGGCGCCATCTTTTATCAACAATAAATTGATAAAAATGGAGCAATAAAACAAAACTTCATAATTTTGTTGCGCCTTACGTTGGGTGATTTATTGATCGGCCTTCATGACTACCTTCCTATGTTGTTCATTTTTCAAAATCAGATTTTTTCGGTTCAATCAGCTTTCCCTGATACCGCTGCTGACTGATTGAATTCAAGTTAAAATGTGATTTATGAGGCAGATAATAATAGTCACAACCACCTTAGCCCTTGCTCACACAGAACGCAGGTACCCAATTATTTTTAGCGACTGGGTTGGTCGCTTGTCAGAAAGGTTGACGACAGCAGTAAATTGTTCAGCACTGCCGCCGCGTGAGATTGAACTCACTACCTTAAGGATCGCAGCCCAGCGTTCCAACCGCTGAGCTACCGCTGGCCCGAGGTAGATAAAATTCTCAAATAAATCTGGCAAATTAGTATCTACAGAAAACAGATAAATACACCAACTCTATCATGTTGAAGTCACGAAGTTAACTTGGTGTGTGCCCCATATTTACTTGAATAATAGTGTCAGTTGTGAAAGCTGCAAAGAACCGGTCTTGTTTACCGATTACGCCAATTAAGTCAAATTTTATTCACATCATTCTGTTTGTTAGCCGTAGTTTGTCTAGAAGTAACTGTACTTTCTGGTTTCTTGGTTTCTTCACCGTGGTAGTGAATGTAGCTTCACATAAACCTGAATCAGGCGCCCCAATTATTTATACGTAAACGTGGCTGCTTGTACTGTCTGTAACCGAAAAATTTCGAACTCGAGACATAATTGACGTACTTGGCTACTCTTACAAAAAATGTCATAAACACTAATCATCAATGGTGCTTGGAAGAGGGCTTTAGCATCAACCTGGCCAAAACTGTGATAGTTCCGTTCACACGCCGCAGAAAAGTCGAACTGACTGCTCCGGTACTGAAGGGAACTAAAATTGGGTTTTCCGAGGAGGTCAAATATCTGGGAATCATCCTGGATAGAAAACTCACCTGGAACTCTTACCCGAACAAGACGATTTCGAAGTCCACAGCGGCGTTCTGGATATGCCGCAAACTCTTCGGGGTCTAAAACCAGGTATGATCTATTGGTCGTACATGACGGTTGTTAGACCGATCACTACGTACGCCTCACTCGTTTGGTGGGATAAAACTTGACAAACTTGACAAAAGACAAGCCAACAGAAGCTACAGATAGCCCAGGCGCCAGGGACAGTGAAGAGCAACGTTTAGACACATCGTTGTCGATATCAGAGCTGGGAGACCAAAAACCATCGGAACTTAGAGAGATGTCAGCAACGGTAGGTGGAACAAAATTAGTATCAGACTTATGAGGTACCTAGCTAACATTTCGGCTTTACATGTAGAAAAGTAAAAAGTTTCGAATATCAAGCTCCTGTTTTGAATGCAAAAGTAGATAAACTCCACTCAACATCTTATCACCCTCAGACTAATGGAATGATCGAACGTTTTTGATGAAACGTTCCGTTGTCTACTTTTTCTTTGTTTTTATCAATCCAATAAAATCCTGCATTTTTCTTTCACGACCAATGTCACTATCAGTTGTTTTTTTCGCCAGATGGACACCACTGCACCCTTGATAACAGCCTAGCGAAGGCTAGTTGCTAAAGAGGAATTTATCCATCGGAGCATTCGCCAACTTTTTGTCTTGCATTATAAGCTCCTTAGTAGAAGGTGAAACTTTACACTTGCATATTAACCCACAGATGGAACAGAAATGATCACTTCCAGGCCACCACGATAAATTGAATAAAAAAATGAATTTCTCGATTATTCGTTTCTACGTTTATAAATTCGAAAGCGCGTCCAAATTAATATCGCAACGGGTCGATCGATAAACAATCGGAAATAATCACGACAGCCCCTGCTGCCCCCCCTCCCCCTTCTCTACCCCATTTTGGTGGAACAGCAGCAGCAACAGCAGCGGCGCTTTTTCGTCGAACTGAAAAATTTCAATGGCGAGAGCACACCGGCTTGCTTTGATTGAATAAATTCAGGCGACGCCGATACACGCATTTTTTCCCAGAAAAGCGATGGTCGGAACGGGGGGAAGAGAAGAACGCGGGCTGTTTCTGCAATAAACTGCGTAAGTGATGGGCAATATTACCGGAGGAAAAAAGAAGGGAAGCATGGCAGGGCAGAACCGGCAAATGGCCCGGAGGGCGGTCGTCTTGATGCATTTTATAAAATGAAACTGGCCAGGACATCACAGGCACAGCGGCAGGGTATTTCCAATTAGCATTTCAATTAAAGCTGCTTCCCAATTAGGTCCACAATTGCTTTTTTTTTCGTTATTTGTGCGTGCGCGCGCGGATTGATAATATGGCAGAGTGATGCGCGCTTAATGGTGCTAATGTGGGGAGGATTTTGCTAGAGGGGGAGGCGATATAAAAGCTTTCAGCAAAATAACGTTTTGCTCTAAGCTGGAGGGCTTTGGGAAAAGTTGAATAATAAGAAAGAGCGTGGATTACGATGTGCTTGATGAAAATTATTCCTTTCGACCGTTTCTAGTGGAGCCGGTGCAATGAAAGGATCTCGGAGGAGAACGAAATTACGAACCAAGTTGCAGTTGTACAACCCGAGCACAAAACCTTTGAAATAATTAAAACGGAACATAGCAACGATTGTTGGAACAATAGTGTCTATGGCAATTAACCTCCAGTTATCCTCGAGATATTTATTCCAAGACAGAAATTCTAGGAGTAAAAAAAAAGTAAGAGTTGGTATTTAAGACTAACACTTTTGCACTTTTGCTCGTCTTATGTTTGTGTCATTCAACACAACATGCTTGTACTGTGTTAAATTAGGTTTAACCGAAACTAACAGGTAAAGGAAGTCTCTGTTAGAGGCGTCTTTGGATTTCCTGGGGAGTTACGCTTCTGGTATGTAGTCACGCATTGTTGCCTATCTGAATTTCCTGTCACTACAGTGGTAACCCTGAGCCCAGCCTCTTCAGTTTTGGATCCAAGAAGAACTCAGTATATTAATAACGAAATTGTGACAAATAACGAATGATGAATAATAACGAAAAATAATGTAATGAAATTAGCACTTTTCTGAGTCTGTATAATTGATTAATAAACGGGCAAACTCCTATGGCAAGAAAAAGCCGATAGGAAGAAAAACATTTATTATTTATTTATTATTATTAAAATAACAAGATAAAATCTAAGGAGAAAGGGGGGAAATATTGACGTTTCCATCCCCGTGAAGTGAAGAAGGTCAAGCATGAAGTCAAGCACGGTCAGCGGTGTTTTGTACTTCTGGTCACAATTTTCGAATGCATCGAGAAAACATGTTATGTAAAAGTGAAAAGAAGAATTATCTACACAGTCAACATTTCCTTTCCCTCCCCCCCACCAGTCTCCCTCTCTAGAAATATTGACAGTAATTATGTCAAGACGATAGTATGAGACCTCAGTGCATCAAGATATGATGTGAGTTACTTCACGTTATTGACAAGTCTCAGTCCCGTCATTATGAATGGTGATTTGTTGTCTTCCTTTTTTTGCGCTCCCTCCACCCGCTGGATCATTCTGTGAAGGTCCAGCCACTTGATCTGTCAATGAAGCCCGGATCTCCATTCCATGAACCAAAGGAACAATAGGTATCAATTAATGCACAGGGAGCAGCTGGTGCCTCAAAACTTACGTCATAACGTAAATGATTTTAACCCTGTAGGTCAAATGTGCGTTGATAAGGTTGTTAAAAATTGCTTGTCTACATGTCAGACCGGGGACTTTAGGCTGGTATGAACTTGTCGAAAAAATGGCCAAAAACTTACGTAATAAGGTGCATGAATGAAACCAACTGGATTTTGTGTGGGAGCATCCCCTTAAATCGAAAATCTGGTCGTAAGAAAAAATTTTCAGGGGCTTTCGGTCCATAAAACAAGTTTGAAATTTTTAAAAAAGAAGCAAAATCCATCAATTTTTTCACAGGCGTTTTGTTGACTTACCCACCAAGTGTGATATAGATTTGTAATCGAGATAAAAGACGGCACCGACTTCCATGTTAAAATACAGGGTGTACGATTTGTCGATTTGAGCAAAATTTTTCGGTGTTGCACCCTGTAAGCGGTGTACCATTATTAATTTTTGTGGACAGACTTGAAACCTGCGTGAAAAATCATGTGAGAATCGTTTTTCATTCCTGAAATTATGTCAAAGGAGAAGTCCCCAGGAGAAGGTAAATTTTGGCCATTTTTGAAAATTTCAAACTTGTCTTATGGACCGAGAGCCCCCAGAAATTTTGTCTCATGACCCGATTTTTGATTACGGGATGTTCCCACACAAAAGCCCGTTGGTTTCATTCATGTAGGATCCTTATGACGTGAATTTTTGACATTTCTCTAAAATTGACAAGCCTATATCAGCCTAAAGCCCTCGGTCTTACATGGGGACAAAGAAATTTTTAACAACCTCATCAACGAACATTAGACGTACAGGGTTAAAATCATGTACCTTATGACGTAAGTTTTGAGGCACCAACTCCCTGTCCATAATTGTAGTTGTGAGTTTTTGTATGACTTTACATTTGAATGTCATGTTGTCAGTTCTATGTTGAATAGAGTTAATAGTGACGGACAGAATTTGAATTTGCTTCAGGAAGGCTTCAGGAAGGCTTCAGGAAGGCTTCAGGAAGGGCGAGAACGCTATAGGCTTTGAGAGGTCAAAGCACCATACATATAAAGGTCAAAGCACCATACATATAATCAATTTCACGGCTTTCTGCATTGGAGCAAGCTATGGAAAAATTGTGTTGTGTTGGTACGAATGATACGATGACAAGGGGATGCCAGCCAGTTATCTACACGTGCAATTTTTATTGTGACACCTTGTCACCGTGCCGAGGTATCATGTTTGCGAAAGTGAAAATTTTTGAGCATCGTGCCAGGAATCGTGAGTTTCTTTGGAGTGCTCTGCAGTGTGGAAAATTAGAGACATTGTCTTTACTGGTTGGTGGGTCTCCGCCAAGGTTGTAAGGTTTTTGGCGGCTACTAATGTATGATGTCGAAGATCGGCAGGATACTATACTCGGATGAAAGGGCCCACCGCCCAAAGGGCTACATCTTCTGATGCATATCACTGGAGTAATGAGTACTAGGTTACTAGGTACTTACTCTAGCCGGCTGGGTGGCTCAGAAGCTTAAACCAACGCGCTCACAACCCATATTTCAACGGTTCCTCTCAGACCGAGGTTCGATTCCAGCCGGCGGAAGAAACTTTTCTGGGCCAAACACCGCTAAAAACGTTGGAATAATGGTGTTGTAGGAATTATTATGATTGTGAATAATGAAAACTGTTTGTAACGAAAAGTGAAATAAAAGTGTCAAAACTCCTATGGCCGAATGCAAGGTCGGGAAAACAATATTATTTAAAAAAAAATTATTATTATTACTTACTCTAGCTCTAGCTGCAAAAGCCTGATAATCTTGGCGGAGACTCACCAATGAAGGCAATGTCCCTTATCGTTTTTCACACTGCAAATCACTCAAAGGAAACTAACAATTCCTCGCATATTCTCAAAAAATTTCACTTTCGCGTCCATGACTCCCCAAGACGGTGACAATGTCACATCTAAAATTGCACATGAAGACAGCTAGCTGCCAACAAGTCGTCAACGTGTCATTCGTGCCAACGCAACCCATTTTTTTCATAGCTTGCTCTAATGCAGAAAGCCGTGAAATTGATTATACTCACAATTTCAAATCCAGACAACAATGTTGAAAGTTCTCAGTGAAGTTGAAGAGATGTTTATAAAGAGACACAACATTAACCCTGAGTATGTACTTATGTACTCCTGAGGTCGCCTGCCACACTTGACTCGTTGGCGCCAGTTCTGGAATTGTCAAGTTGAATCTCAAGGACGTAAATCCAGAAGCCCTTTGCTTTATCACAAAATGCATAGTAGAGGCATTTTTCGGCGCCAATCGACCGGACTACTACGATCGATAGTTTGAAACGTAAAACAAAGAAGCCTGCAAAATAGCAGCGGCTAGTAAATAAGAAAAAAGGAAAATTCAAAAGCAGTCCCAACCCGGCCGGTAGCGCGGCGGACTCCGTCTTTGGAAGCAATTCTAGGGATCGTGGGTTCGAATCCGGCTCGGACCAGGTGAAAACTTTCATGCGCCCTTTAGTACCTTGACGTGTACTACCGTGCAGTCACGTCAAGAAAAAAAGAGTGAAACGAGAAAGACACCGAAAAAAGGGTGCTAATAACCTCGCTGTTCATGCGTCCATAAAATGGTGGGTGGTGTGGGAATCACCCGGCGCTGCTCTTAGAGTACTAAGGCGGCGCTGAGGAGGTACTGCCAGTGACTACACGGATACTCGCCCACCGCAAAAAAAGCAATCCCGATGGACGAAGAACATACTTGTTTGTCAGATCTTGTGGGCTCCGATGAGTTTGGTTTCCCAGACAAGGCTAGTGAGAGGTAAGAACAACGAACTGCTAAAATCCCCGGTTGCGATGAGGGCCAAGTGCTAGGAAATCTTACCTAATTTCTTGATAAGAAAGTCTCTTGAAATGTCTGCCAGAGATTACGAAAGGGCGATGAAATAAATAATTGAAACTATAGCGACATGAAAAATATGAAATCACTTCGAGAAAATAACACAAGGAAAGAAAATGTCGTGCAATAACTAAAATGGTAACCCTGGTAGCAGGGGAGACCTGGTTCATTTTGACTGTCCAGTGCTGTTTAGTGGGGAAAAAAACCAGCCGCCTATCTGGCCTCGAGCTGAGAGTAGCTGATGCATCAGAGTAAAGTGTCAGTGAGTTTTCACATTTTGTCAGAACAAAAACTGAGATTCCTCTTTTTTGGGCAATACTCACGGGCTTCTTTGACGAGTTCTTCTACTGAGTGCCTATTTCTCCGAATCTGTCACTTTCTATTTTCTTCGACTGACAGTTTCACATATTTTGTTGTTGCTTTGACTTCTTTTTATTGTTTTATTATTGTACTGATTTTCATGTTTTCTTGTTGTTGTGTTTTTATTATTTTGTTCATTTTATTCTTTTTGCGTCATTTTGTCCATTTTGTCAGTCATGTGTTCAGCGTTTTGTGAAAAGAACCATACAAGAACCATTTTGCACTAATTTAGACGATCACATAAATATCGACGATCAAATAAAATGTCAGCGAGGGGGGTGTAGCATCACAAGAGTGGTGCCGTGACCAGGATTGTTCAAACAGTAGGGCGCTGTAGGGAGAAGCCAGGAGTAACTAGGATTGTCCGCGGATGATTTTTTTTTGTAACTCAGGATTGTTCAAAAAAGGAAGCGATGGGACCAATTTTGCTTTTTCTAAAACCAGTGTTATTCAGGAGAGGAACCCTCTGGGCGGGAAGTTGTTTCTATTTTTGTCAACCATGCAACCAAGAGTGTTCAAATAAGGGACCAATGTTGGAAGATTTTTATTCTGTGTGAACCATTTACTGCTGATTCTTATTTTGTTTCAAGAATGACATCCTCTAATCTTGTGGACGCTTGTACCTGAGATTGGAATGATTCTCCTGGAAATGGATTGTTCACATCAGGACGGACGAGAAGAGATTCCTGTTTCCAACAGTCTCGAGAAAAGTCCAGGGACACTCATCGGATGATTTCTGCCGAATCAGCAGGCCTTGCTCAAATCCACACAATCTTGGAATTGAACCAGCCTCACCACCTTGCAAAACATTACCACTGTTACCTTGCACGACTTTGCCGCCATCTTGTTCGACACCGCTGTCTCACCTGACAGAACCTCTCAGAAAAATCTTCCGAGATGAGAAAAACATCAAAACGTTACCGCCATCTTGCAACCTGACACTGGAGCAACGTTTGGCACCAAAAAGAGCAATGAAGCGTCATTGCTATTTTGTCTCATGATGAAGAAGAGTTTTGCCTGATGTCAACAGTCACCAACATTTTCGACTCCCTTCACCACCTGGTTTCACTGAAGTGTCTTGTGTCAACACTACACCATGCACTGTTAGTAACAGCCCTCGGTTTGTGTCACAGTCAACATCAAGATCGAACTTCTCACAGCTTGGTTTTCTGTTCGGGGGTGTTTCCTGGAGACAGGATCACGGGTCGCGCTGCCAACGTCTGTATTGACACATCAACTGCCACGATGCTACTTTCAAGGTACGGTGATGCCTTTCAGATTCCCTCCGACTGATAGTTTGCTTTATCATCGTAGCGTAGCCTGGACTTCTTGCCCTCCGCAGGCTTTGCGGACACGACAAGCGATATAGACGGCTTCTCAGAGGCTATAAACCCCCACCTGTACCCACAACCTGAAGGTGAGTACTTGAGTGGTAAACTGAAGGTTGTGAACCCCATTTCTTTTGTTGATATACAAAAGTCAAGTCGGTGTCAACCTCAGTTCTTGTGAACCTTTCCCCCTTGCATGTGCGGGCTTGCTGCAGAATCAAGGTGCGTAACCTTGGCTAGTCCTGCAATTCAGATAACCGTCTCAGATGGCAGCAACATGCCTACTCGTCCTCACTTCCTGCATAATTCACTTACCTGCAAGTCCACTACTTCATCCCTTCATCATTTCCAAGTGTGAACCAATTCAACAACGCCAGCTGTGTGTACTCTATTTGGTAGCAGTAAGAGCTCCTCCAATTAGGAAATGTCCGGGCGTTAAAGACTACAGGTCATGTGGATCACCAGTCACCACCCATGGGAGCTGACCGAGAATTCATCACTGCAGGAATTACATGTAGCCGTATACATTTCCGAATACAAAAGCAACGCATGATACATTATTCACTATCACAAATTAGATGGAACTATAACTAATTGAACGGCTATCGAATGCCACAGATTAACAGTGACGCATCGTTCTCTTGCTCGGCAAACGCGGCATCAACAATCCGATTCACATCTTCATTCAAAACACCGTGACCGTAAAAGCTACGCACACAAACACAAAAAAAACGTCATTTGCATTCGAAATCGTCCCTTTTTATTTCTGATACGGCGCAGCAACAGAGTATATCGTTTCGAGTATTTTTTATCTCGCTTACGGGATAATAAAGCGCGACTTTTGATTCCCATTCCATTTGGCATCATCGCCACCCACCACAAAACATCCCCTATACCTATACATACGGACCAGTAAAAGGGGCACGTAACTCGGCGGCAGAGCCGGCGTATTATGGGTGATAAAAACTCACCAGGCTTGAAGCAGGAAAAGTAATAGCCGATGAATGTTTCCCGTCGAACATCCGACGTTATGCGTTTGTTTTTATTTCGAATAAAACCTAGCGCGCCTAAATCCGCCCGTTAGTTTTCTTAATTCTCTCGCTTCGCACACATACACACGCAAGTGTTGCGCCAGCACCCGGTCCTTCTCCTCGGTCCTCCCCGTTTCCCGGGGAATTCCTCACGGCTTAACTTCCCCCGAACCATAAATTCCACGTCATCTCTGTCCCCGGCAATATTTATCTTGTCAACCACAATGCGTGAATCATTTCCGTGGTCCCTAGCGCCGTGCCTTGCCTTGCCTTGCCACCCCTTTTCTCTTTCCCGCTCGTTTGTGTGTGTATTTGTGTGTTCCTGCGGGTTATTTTTTCTCTTCTTTATATCCAGAATTCCACGCAATTTCCTTGTGTGTGCCATCTGTGTATAAAGTTTTAACAATGACGCGCGGCATTATGTTTACTGCAAATGGGGACACACAACGAAACGAAGGCGGACAAAACAGTTTTCGGGATGATAGAAAAAAGAGTTAGAGAGGCGTTGATAATCGCCGAGGGCTAAAGTTGACTGAATACGTCGACGTTGATGGCCCTATTACCGACGAAATGGCCACTGGCATTCTCTAATGTGGCCATTAAGGGTTCTTTTGAGGTCATCTCGATAAGGGTGCTCTTGGTGCTGTGCGCTCAAACAACACAGATTCAATAACGATAGCGTCACAGCAAAAATGCCTCTATCGACCACGTTTTAATGTCCAGCACTCCCCGGCACACTCAAGACATCAACCCATAGAGATTTCAATGATGCCGGAGCGCCTTCAATTGATTTTTTTTCATGCCATGGCCCGGATCGCAAACCACACGCTGCTTTATCTCGAAAGCTTTTAATTCAACCCTTTTCCTCCCCCGAAAACCCGAAACTGACCTGCGAGGTTTGTAATACACGAGGGGATCTCGGAATCTCGGACACGCAGCGATGCCATTTTTAAACACACGCTCAATAAAACTAGCTTTGCTGTTCCATTCAGAGCATTTTCTGTCCGGCATATAAAAGGCCTTGCCGATGACGTGAATGGAGGGTTATTTTTTCGTGCGTGGGCTCAGGAGGTACTCAAGAGCAAAAGCATCATCCGCAGTGGTTGACGCAAGAAAACAAAAATACACTCGCTCAGTTAATTGAGCTATAATCGGGAAGCTTCTTGTTTTTGCTCCACGAAGCGCCATCACAAGGAGAGAGAAATATTTTCTTTCGATTTCAATCGAAGCTTTTCCATCGAAATGAATAACCTCCACCTCTCCCGTTTTTCCTGGGTCTCTCCGACAGCATTTTTGTTATTGTTATTTGTCTGCGATTTTTTGTTCCGTATCCAACTCCCGCAGGAATTCACGCTGCGTTTAGGACGTAACGAGTTTTTTGTACATCGAGATATTTCACGTAAATTGACAGTTGCGTGATAGCGTCACTTCGAAACCAGTATAGCCACAAACGCAACAGAAAAAGCTTCTCGACCAAAACTTCAAATCAAAACCAAAGCATATCCATCTTTCCTCGTAACAGTACGAGTGAAGTTTCAAAATTAAACTAACAGGCAGGCACTGGGACAAGAAAACTGAGTTTAGCAGATTGTCTTTACTACGTCTTTATTTCATTTTGCAAGCAACACGAGGAAAGTGAAGTGGTTTCATAACGGAGCTAATGGTCCTTGTATGCTTTGCGGAGTGTGCGGTGAATGTGTTTTTTGCGCTCATCAATGTGTCAGAGGTCCATTTAGATAATATGGTGGCAGCTTGATGCCTGCCTTTTGGATCTCTTAATATCTATCTTTGTAACCCTCTCCGGCAAAACCGGCGATTATTGTTTTTGAAGACTAATGCCGCTTTCTATATCACGATGGTCGTTTTAAGAGAATCTCCTGCCACTGCAGTGTTAATCCAGGTCGTACGAGACACGCGGTGCAATTAGATTGGCCATGTAGCCAGAGAATGAGCTTCTTACTGAAAAAAACGCGAAGATGTCACGCATGCATGCGTAGGTTCTGGAAGGCTGCTCTCCGCACAAAAATCTAGGTTCTTATTAGAAATTTCGTACCAAGTTCTCTCCTATGTGTTCACTGTTCATGCGAACAGGTGCCAGAGTTTTCAATACAACATATTGGAAATTCACATTTCTGCAATCACTGCAACTGCTGACTACTGTTGCACTGAGCATTTTTGAGATTTTGGTTGTGCGAGGAGTTGTAAGGAGAATTTCCCTATACCGAAATAAAAAATGTGAACGCTTATTCCTAGTTTTCACCCCGTATACTAAACAATACGCATCGGAGGGAAGTATGCTTTTGACATGTTGAACAAATAGGGACGAGCTAGCCATATACCAAATAACCGTTTGAGAACTACTTTCTTCAAGTTTTTCGACTTTTTCAAGTATACCACTCTTTTCAATAAATGCACAGGAAAAACTCCTTCAATTACGAGCCCCATCTCAATTAAATTGGCACAGTGTCCATTTAAGCATAATTCCGAAAATTAAGTTCTCAATCAAAGTCTTCCAAAGGTAACTTTCTCTAAATTAAACAAATAAATCTGGAAATGCATTCCACTTTGAAATATTTTCAGTGGCGTAGAAGATAGGGGGACAAAAAAGGAAGCCCCCTTTTCAACTTTCGCAACTGGGCACTTTTGATCAAATTTGTTAGTTTATCGAAGAGAGGCATATTTGGGAAAACAATGATGAAAATTTGAGTTCAGTAAAGCGGTTTAAAAGTTATGCAAAGAAAAACATTTTTAGTTTGAATTTCGAAGAGCTGTATCTCCGTTGCTATGCATTTCTGAAGATTGTTTTCTCCCAGAAACCCCTACTTTGGACTGATGCCAATGATTGAAAATACATAGTAACAAAGATACAGCTCTTCAAAGTTGAAATATAAAAAACGTTTCTTGATATAACTTTTGAAACGCTTGACTGATCTTGCTCGAATTTTCAACATTGTTCCCCTAAAGATGCCTTATATTTATTAACATAACATGTTTGGTCAAACGTGTCCAGTTGCGTAAGTTGGAGGAGGAAGGCTCTCCTTATTGCCCCTATATCTTATACACCACTAAAAATATTCCAAAGCGGAATGCATTTTTGGACTTTTTATTTAATTTAGCATAAGTCATCGTTGTAAGATTTTGATTGGACGCCTCATTTTTGACATATTTTTGAATAGATACTGTGCCAATTTCATTGAGAAGGGGCTCGTAGAATCAGGGGCCTGGTTTCATTTCTTACTGCGACTAAAGAAAACTTGGTGCAGTGAATGATACATTCAAAGCAAAATGAGTTTCCGACCAAAGAAGAAAAATTGTCGGACAGTGTGCAAATGCCCTTAAAAAAGATGAAACGAGATAGCCCCCTCACGAATGACAGACCGAGCAATAAGCATTGATCCAAGGCATTCTCAAGACGACACCCTATACTAAGTCGAAAAATTAGCGGAAATGTGACCAGGACGAATAATAAGGACTGGTTTAACGAAACTAAGGAGTGACCTCAAACAAAAAAATATATTAGAAATTGCACAAAGCTCCGAACGCAAAGTTTGCAATTGTGATAAAATCGCTTTTTTCTTGGGTTCTGGCAATGATGAAGTTGTGACTAAAAAAAAAGGACAGTAAAACGATCACAACATCATCAACTCTGATGAAGAAAATGTCTCACCTCATTTATTGGAAAATGCGGATGGTCGAATGGCGCCACCAATGGTTGTAATCAACCGAAAGCGAATCCCAAAATCGTTGACGGAATCTGTGCCGCGCATATGAGCCATCGAAATGTCGGATAACGGCTGGATGACCAGTCAAACTTTTCATTCATAGGTACTTCCACAGTGGTATTTCGTCCCTAGTTGGAACGAAAACGATTTGAAGTTTCCCAATTGAAAAGAAGATAATTTTTTAGCACTTGAGCAGAGTTATTGAATTCACTTGCAAGGGAAGGGTTAAAAAAATTGGATTCGAGCATGTCGGCTATTCCATTTCAAACCTGATGCCATAACTTACTTCTGAGCGACGAACCATGTCCAACCGAATCGGAATTGCTGGCCAAGAACAAAGCGTATGTGATTGGTTGCTTTGGGCGGTTGCTAGGCGATTATCACCAACAAGCAATAGCCAGCGGCTAGCAGCAGCGTTATAATTACCATTGCTCAATTATAGGTCAGAGCAAGAAGTGGACAACAAAAGGAATCCTGGTGATAAGGTCGGAAAATTGCAACAGAAAGAAAGCCGAAGTAAAACGAATGTTGTTACTTGTCAGGGAATGGATGGTTCTACCATAGATGATATTTTCGATTGTTAGCAGCTTAGTCGCTTGCGAGACGCGTAACGAGGCATATGTCGGCTTTTGTGGGTTAGGTTGTCTTATAGGGTCCTCGTACACAGGATACGCCCACAATCCCATCATTTGTATCATTTTGTAGTTGTATTGTAGTGCTGTCTTTAGTATGCTCTGTCTACTAATGTGTGTCCGGTTTCTGTATTTTGAATGTCTGTGTGAGTTTGTCTACTAATTTTGCTTGTTTTTGCTTGCCATTGATACTGAAAATAACAGTGAGTTTTTGTCATTCATTTGTCACACCACATTGAGAATCATTTTTCTTCGGGCTTGACTCATGGGTTTGATTGACGAGTTCTTCCAATGAGTGCCTTTTTCCGAACCCGTCACTTTTCATTTTCCATTGACTTGACAGTTTGACATATTTTGTTGTGTTGGTTACAATTGTTTTTGTTCATTTTGCATTTTGTACATTTTTTCCATAATGTCAGTCACACGTTAGGTGTTTCGAGGGAAGAACCACTAAGTAAATGTAACTTTCTGTGCAATAAGCATTTTTCATTGAACTCCTTCTTCTTCTCACGCGAGACGTTTCCCTCATGAGCAAAAGCGGACCGAAGGGTTAAGACGCTCACATGCGGGCACAACGAAGGGTTCAGACGATCGCAGGCCAAACAAATAAAATGTCAGAGGGACAGGGGGAGGTTCACCATCACAACCTGAGAAGAAAATTTCAAAATATTCTCGACGAATTGCCCTGGATGAACCGTTGTTGGAATTCGGCCTGTTTTCTACGGCAGCACGCGCGCATACCGACCTGACTAAATCGAAATTAACCTTGCAACCCCCTTCACTTTCCAGAATAGTTTTCCCGGAACAAAGATATGGGTTAGGTGTACTAGGTGTATTCAGCGGTGCTGAACGCTGAAAACTCAAGGTCAACCCCAACTTTCACAATACGTGCGAAAATAGTTATGCAACATTAACATTCCGCCCTTCAAACACAGAGACAGGCGCACACACACCGGAGGAAACGCCTGCTTCTAACGGGCGGCTTGTGTGGATGCGCGCGTGCTTGCGGAATTTTAATGAATCTTCCAAGGTCATCACCACCGACCGGGGGGCAGATATTTTTTCCTTAAGCATCCGCCCGAGTTCTCCCGCCTTACCGAGTGCTCGCTATACCAAGTCCTCCGCCTTACCAAGTCCTCATTGGGGACGCGCTGTGCGCCAGGCTGCGCGCGCCGGCACCATGCAATTTCATTCTTCGCAAATTTGCGCGCCAAACAGTGTTGTCATCAATAGAGATAGTAGATACGCGGCTGTGTCTTTTTATACAAGGTGGAAACCTGAGCTGGATTACAACCCTCAGTTACACGGAAGTTCTGTGAAAACTCCAGAAGTTGATTTCTGTTTTTAATTGCGCACATTTCAGCGGTCAATCGGTCATGTTTTTGCTTTACCCCCCACCTCTAGCAGCGCAACCACCCTTAAGGCTGTATTCTCAGTAGGTAAAAACTATTTGAAGGATTTATTCCTCAAAAATGGAGATAAAAACTCATTTTTTTATACGGTGTACTGAGTGTACCTATTACAAAATTGAGTACAAAGCGTCTTCGTAATTATGTGGAAAAGATATATATTTTTCTTTTTTGTTGACGTTTTTCAAAAAACGGCTCTGGGTTGCGATTCTCGAACGTGTTCGAAAAGTTTTCGTATGTGAATTCTCCTTTCCGACAGCCAAAATAGGCCAGTCAAATAAGGAAAGCTGGAGGGAAAAAACTGTTGGAGTTTTGGAAATTTGACAGTAATGTCCGGTAAGGTGTACTGTTAAACATACTAAAAGTCTCCAACTCTACCTATCGAGCTCGAGCCGCCATCTTGGAAAAATGGTCCTTCGATCCAGTTTTCTGCTTATACAGGCTGTCCCACGAAGTAACCGACATGGTTCAAGGGTAGATGTACTTTCTCGAGGCAAATCAGAATCTGCCTTCGGAATTTTCTTGACGTCTCCCGTTTCCGATATACAGGGTGATTTATGTGTTCAACCGAAAAGTTTGATTGGCCATATCTCAGGAATACATCAATAGAATCTATTGAAATTTTGCAGGTATATTCTAGAACCAAAAGCCTTTGTAGCGCCCTATTCACTTATAAAATTAATACAGGACCGTACCCAAAATTTTGTTTTTCGAGTTTCTGTTGAAAAAGTCATCCTGTATAGATTGTTTTTTAAAATCTGATGTCATATTTGGAAACTACATAAAAAATGCTACAAAATGCGATTCCTAAATTGTTTGGCACTGATTTAGCCGAAAAAAAATTAATGCCAGAAATTTTTCAGGAATATTTTTGAAAATTTGATTCAAATCACTCAAACGCTATTCCAGGTGGTCAAACAAAGTAACAATTTTAATTTTGATGTTCTACCAAACCAAGGATAATCTCAGGAGATTTTCTGGAAACATGAATTTTGGTAGGAATCTGAGGTACCAAATTCATGTTTCAAGAAAATTCTCCTGAAATTATTTTTGGTTGGTTAGAGCACCACAATTGAAATAGTGACTTTGTTTGACCATCTGGAATAGCGTTTCACTGATTTAAATTTGAATTTGAAAAAATATTCCTGAAAAATTTTTGGTATCAATTTTTTTTCGGATCAGCTAAATTAGTGCCAAACAATTTAGGAATCGCATTTTGTAGCATTTCTTATGTTGTTTTCGAATATAACATTAGATTTTGAAAAAAAATCTATACAGGATGACTTTTTCAACAGAAACTCAAAAAACAAAATTTTGAGTACGGTCCTGTATTAATTTTATAAGTGAATAGGGCGCTACAAAGGCTCTTGGTTCTAGAATATACCTGCAAAATTTCAATAGATTCTATTGGTGCATTCCTGAGATATGGCCAATCAAACTTTTTGGTTGAACACATAAATCCCCCTGTATATCAAAAACGGGGGACGTCATGAAAATTTCGAAGGCAGATTCTGTTTTGCCTCGAGAAAGTACATCTACCCTTGAACTATGTCGGTTACTTCGTGGGACACCCTGTATTACGCTAATCATCAGAGATATTCAATTAAGTTTAATAAAAAATCAAGGCTACAAAATTGTCTACAAAAATTGTTTCATACTGATTTTTTTCTCGTATCTGTTGATATTGATAAAATTGAATGACCAAAAAAAAAAAAAAAAAAAAAAAAAAAAAAAAAAAACGATTTTTTAGATATTGTTTTGTGAAGATGTTGGCAGTCTACATCAAAGCTAAACGTGACAGTTGAGATAGGAAAAAAAATTGCGAAAATATTTTTTTAATTTTTTTTCAACTGAGTAAAAATTTGGTTTTCGAGTTTGACATTTCCAACAGGGCGGAGTAAAGGTTTCAATCGAACGTCAATCAGTTTTGATATTTACATATTGTAAGACAAGATTTCACCAGTATTGTGCCTTCACGCGCTTCTGGAATGCTCGATATGAATTAAACTAAAAGAATAATAGCTAAGTCCAAAAAGTGTTGTCGATTGGTTGTGAAGGAAACATTTCAAAACAAAAGACATCAGTAAAGGATATACAGGAGGTACAAAGGTTATTCAACTGTATATGAGCCCCATATTGATGTGCCTTATCCAAAATAGTACAAAAGACACAATCAAAATGTTAAAATCCACCCTGTATAGTGTATAACAAAAAGTAACGATACAAAATGGAAGTAGTAGATCATACCTGAGGTCAAAAATACAGCCTTTACATTGCTGAAAAAAGGAACAAAATTAATTGATTTATTTGAAAGTTATTAGTCCTCGAACTTGACTTTACAAATTTCAGCCAGTCAAATAGGGAAAAGTAGAGAGAAGTAACTGTCGGAGTTTCAGAAATTTGACAGGGATGTTCGCTAAGGTATACTCATAAACATACTAAAAGTCCCCGCCTCTACTTGTTGCGCTTGAGCCGCCATCTTGGTAAAATGCTCCTTCGATCAAGTTTATTACCATTTTTCCAAGATGGCAGCTCGAGCACAACAGGTAGAGGCGGGGACTTTTAGTATGTTCATGAGTATACCTTAGCAAACATCACTGTCAAATTTCTGAAACTCCGACAGTTACTTCTCTCTACTTTTTCTCATTTGACAGTATAAAATTTGTGAAGTCAAGTTTGAGGACTAATAACTTTCAAATAAATCAAATAATCTTGTTCTTTTTTTCAGAAATGTAAAGGCCGTCTTTTTGGCATCAGGTGTGCTTCACTACTTCCATTTTGTATCGTTACTTTTTGTTATACAGGGTATATTCCAACATTTTGGTTGATTTTTTTGTACTATTTTGGATAAGGCACATCAATATTAATCTATTTATTTAATTGTCTTATTTTACGAGGCGACATTCAGCTATAAGCTGCTCTACCATTCAACCTCGGGGACAGCACAAAATATCCATGGATGAAGTAGGATTCGAACCCACACAGGGCAGCGCGAATGGTTTGGCTTGCCATCACCTGTACCACTCGGCCACCACCGCTCCAAATGGGGCTCATATACAGTTGAATAACCTTTGGACCTCCTGTATATCCTTTGCTGACGTCTTTCGTTTCGAAATGTTTCCTTCAGAACCAATCGACAACACTTTTTGGACTTAGCTATTATTCTTTTAGTTTGATTCATATCGAGCATTCCAGAAGCTCATGAATGCACAATACTGATGAAATCTTGTCTCACAATATGTAAATATCAAAACTGATTGATGTTCGATTGAAACCTTTACTCCGCCCTGTTGCAAATGTCAAACTCGAAAACCAAATTTTTGCTTAATTTAAAAAAAAATAAAAGAATATTTTCGCATTTTTTTTTCTATCTCAACTGTCACGTTTAGCTTTGATGTAGACTGCCAACATCTTCACAAATTTTGAAGACAATATATCTAGCCATAGGCAAAAAATCGCTTATTTTTTGTTTGTTTTTTTGTTAATTTAATTTTAATAATTTCAACAGATACGAGAAAAAAATCGGTATGGAACAATTTTTGTAGACAATTTTATAGCCTTGATATAAGTTTTGATTAAACTTAATTGAATAACTCTTATGATTAGCGTAATATAAGCAGAAAACTGGATCGAAGGACCATTTTTCCAAGATGGCGGCTCGAGCTCAATAGGTGGAGTTGGGGACTTTTAGTATGTTTAACAGTATACCTTGCCGGACATTACTGTCAAATTTCCAAAACTCCAACAGTTTTTTCCCTCAAACGGAAAAATTTGTTCTAATTTGACTGGCCTAAAATACACACGAAACCAAGGAGATTCGTATACGAAAAATCATTCGAATAACTCGAGAATCGTACCCCTGTACTCAATTTTATACGTCTCTCAAAATTATGAAACAGTTGAAAATTTTTTTGTTTGTCAAAAAATCCCCAGTAATACTTCAGAAACTTTTCCAGTGTTTTAGGGCTACTGGCCTCCTAAAAAAATGTGGGGTAATCCAAACGGAAACAAAGTGGACAAACATTTATTGGAATCCCATCAAAATCTCTATATCTCTTTCTCTTCATTTTTGAGGGAGAAATATTGATACCCTGCGTATACAGCCTTTCTTTCATAAAATGCAAAGGCAGATCGGGTATCGGGTGACACATCGTTGAAAAGAACTTATTAAGAGGAATACAGTGTCGTTTTTTTTTCTCCAAAATTCCGAAAAACTAAAAAATCAAACACATATTTCAGGTCAACTTTGAGAATGAGAAATGCTACAGAATGTCAGATAAATTTCACGCCGCTTAACCTTCTGCCAGGAATGAAATGAACATTTTGAACACCTTTTCATGATGAATAAAAAAGTTGACTCAAAATGTTCGTTGTAAGTTTTTTCCACCCGCGTTGTAATTTTGTTTCCTTTATTTTTAGGAATATAAAAAAATTGAAAACTGCGCTGTATTCCTCTCGATAAGCCTTTTCTAAGAATGTGCCACTTGCACTATGGTTATGTACAATGCAGGTTAAATATGATTTCTTTGAAAAAAATATAAATATTAACATACATTGTAGTTCGTTTTGGAGAGAAATTCAAAATCGCCCTTCCATTTTTCGAAATCTGCTGCTTCGCATTCGACTGTTAATTTGAAATATATTATTTCAGTGTCTTTTCCTTTTGTTTCCTTGATGGTGTAAGAGTAAGGAAAACCTTTTGTAATGAACTGAGTATGGGGAAGAAATCAGTCTATCTACTATCTCTGGTGATGACAACACTGTTTGGCGCGCAAATTTGCGATGAATGAAATTGCATGGTGCCGGCGCGCGCAGCCTGGCGCACAGCGCGTCCCCAATGAGGACTTGGTAAGGCGGAGGACTTGGTATAGCGAGCACTCAGTAAGGCGGGAGAACTCGGGCGGATGCTTAAGGAAAAAATATCTGCGACCGGGGGCCCTTCAAACAATATGATGAAAATCTGGGTCCCTATGCAGCTAGCAGTGGTGGTAACTGGGTGCGGTGACGTCAACTGCGTGTAAACAAGAGCTGAATTACTAAAGCGTCCGCTTAATTTGTTTACACGCGGCACACACATGGCAGACGCAGATTTTTCACGTGCGTGCGTTCGCACCGCACCCGGCCGGCAGCGGCGCCGGTATCGGGGGCGGCGATGGTGTTTTACGATTTAATTAGTAAAATATCCCTCGCGGGGAGGGTAGCGATAACATGTGTGCGATTTCGGCGAATAAATATTGTCTAAAGCGAAAAACGCCCACGTTCTAATGCGTGCCATGCCTAAAATATTCTACCAAGACTGTCCAAGAAGTCACACAGAAGCTGTTGGTTACGTGCATCTAACGCATGTACAGTTCACACGCAGTCAGTTGCAACGGCGCCAGATGGGGAGGAGTGCCTACTCAAATGAGCTCCTATATCCTCTATAGTACAAGAAAGATAGATTTCAACCTCGGAAAAAATATGGACGTCCTGAAAATTTGATATTTTGTTCAGAATTGAGTGCTCTACAACATATCCAAAATCGCCAAAAATCGCACTCGGGGGTTTTGAGTTATTGGAGGGGGAGTAAAAAATTGCTGGTAAGAATGGAGGGGATGGAACCCGTCAACTCATTGGATGCGAATACATTATAGTTCGACGTATCATATCTCATTGATACCATTTTGGCACAAATAGTGTCCATCATTGTTGAAGGGGAGTAGTGGGGGGGCGAAGCTCTGCTAGGTGGTCCATTTTGTTTTTATGGCCATGTAGAACCGATCACGACAAGTTTGGTATCTTTTCCGACTAAATTCAATCTCCTGAACTCGTATCCGATGTGCAAATTCGGATGAAAACAAGTTTGAACAAGTTAACTTGAGAAAGCTTGTTTTTTCTTTGACAATTTTGAAGAATTTTTTTTGTACTGTTGGAGGTGTTCATTTCCAGAAAATTTTCAGGGACCATTGAATTGAAGTGTATTCTCCACAAAAATCATCCACTCGAAGTATAATTATGTTTCTCGAGTTTAAAAAATCGATTTGAACTTGAGTCGGCGCGGCGCGTCGTCTACTACTGACCAGAACACTACAGCATGCACCTTTAAATGAAAACACCTCAAACTATTGAAGAAATAAGAACTGATCTTCGAAAATTGGAGGATCTGTGGAGAATTGAATTCCCTATAACATAAACAAAATCGCCATAAATCGCACTGCAGGGTTTTGAGTTATTCAAGGGGAGAGGTAACAGTTCATAGAGTATGAATCCTGTCAAAGTGTTATACTCCTTCTCGAATATCTCAAAATCCTGCATGGCGATTCACGGCGATTTTGTTTATGGTATAGGGAATTCAGTTTTGCACAAATCCTCCAATTTTCGAAGATGAGTTGTTATTTCTCCAATAGTTTGAGGTATTTTCATTTAAAGGTGAATGCTGTAGTGTTCTGGTCAGTAGTAGACGACGCGCCGCGGCGGCTCAAGTTCAAATCGGTTTTTGAAACTCGAGAAACAAAATTATACAGGGAGTGGATGCTTTTTGAGGGGAATAAACTTCAATTTATTGGTCCCTGAAAATTTTCTAAGAATGAACACCTCCAACAGTACAAAAAAAATTCGTCAAAATTGTCAAAGAAAAAACAAGTTTTTTCAAGTCAACTTGTTCAAACTTGTTTTCATCCGAATTTGCACATCGGATACGAGTTCAGGAGATTGAATTTAGTCGGAAAAGATACTAAACTTGTCGTGATCGGTTCTACATGGCCATAAAAACAAAGTGGTTCACCCAGCAGAACTTCGCCCCCCCACTACTCCCCTTCAACAATGATGGACACTTTTTTTGCCAAAATGGTATCAATGGGATATGATACGTCGAACTATAATGTATTCGCATCCAATGGGTTGACGGGTTCCATCCCCTCCATTTTTACCAGCAATTTTTTACTCCCCCTCCAATAACTCAAAACCCCCGAGTGCGATTTTTGGCGATTTTGGATATGTTGTAGAGCACTCAATTCTGAACAAAATATTAAATTTTCAGGACGTCCATATTTATTCCGAGGTTTCGCCGATTTCCATGGAGCTTTCACGACAATGACTCTTGCCTCCAGAAGCTCTATCTCAAAGACCATAGGTTGCAAAAAGTTGATTCAAAAACCAAACTGTAGGGAATTTAATAGGCTTAAAAATGACTCCCTACATTTTTTGCTGTCAGATGACCCAAAATTGAGATATTCGGCAAAATCCACGCTGGTGCACTTCTTGTTGATGATGGCGACATGACGCCGACATTTCCGAAAGGGGGGAAACTAGTATGTCAAAACTTAAGCCACACAGATCGTTTTAAGCTAGTTTCCAGCCAGGAAACAATTATTTCCTTATTGTTTTCCCTGGCGCCTGGGCTAAATTGAGAGAGTCCAATCGGAGTTTACGGAGTTGGAAGATGACTCTGTCAAAGAGAGAGACTACGTTTATTCAAGTTTCAACGAATCTGAGTCATCTTTCGCCAGTGAAGAGGTCCAGGATCATCATGAAGAAGGGAAAAACGCACAAAATGAAACTGATAAAAAAAATAACGACGAAGAGATTCAAGACAACAACGACGACGAGATTCAAGAAAATAACGACGAAGGAATTCAAGATGTAGTCGGTGTGGTACGCGACATAAAATGGCAAAATACCGCAAATGAATTAGACGGGATGCCCTTTGGTATGATGACTACTCATACCAAGGTGATTAATTTTCGCCAAGGATGCGTCAACATTTCCCACTCAGGAAAAAAGATGGCGACGATTTTTGACAGGAGCTATTTTTTTATAAAACATATGCGTGTGGCACATGTTTTCTCACTAATTTTGACCTCCTAAATACAAATATGGAGTTTATTTTCACATTAGAGATCAACTTGACCTCATATTTCACATCTGAAAACCGCAAAAATAGCAGACTCTCGCTAATTTTTGAACTGAAAATTTTGTGTTCCATCAACGGCGATTTCCAGCCTTGAGCTGGCTGTATAGATCCCATAGGACAAGTTAACAGTATAAGTTCTGCAAAATAACTTTTCTAATATCGCCAGGGTGCGCCTCAAATCATACCAAAAATGGGCGCTAGGAGCACACTTTGCTGCGGCTGGTTGGGGAATGTTACTGTGAAAGGAAGAATGTTGTGCAATATGTTTTACTGTTTAATATACCGTCCGTTTTTTATTTTAGGCCCCAGCCCGTAGCATCTTTATTATAGGTTTCACACCCAATATATTATATATTTTTGAAATCACAAAAACAAGATCTTTCGACTGATGATATGTCAAATTATTTTTGACAGATGTCATTTTTTGACAAATGACAGAATATTACTTGTGATACACCATTTTAAAGCCCATAAAATTCTGAAGAGAACTGTGTTTTTATTTTTGTGATAGGGTGTCTTTTACAGCTTCTAGGGGTCTTTCAATAGGAAAAAAATGTTGAATTTCAAAAATACTTAATAAGTAAATAGGTGAAGCAGGTACCTATTTTAAGTGTAAGCTAATGATAATAATGATAAATTAATCACAATGGTACAAAAAATGTCCTAAAGAAGTTGCTCGAATGACCACCTCCTTGTTCCTTGAATGAAAGATTCGATGATCAGTGAATTGGAACTACCACCGGCCCAACGCGATGACATCCGAGCTTGCCAGAAATGACCCCCCTCGAGTTTTTATGAGCCTACCCGAAAGATAAGGTGTTTATAAAGTTTCCCAATAATTTGGACAATTTAAAAATCAGATCATCACCATTAGTTAATTTAAAAATACTTATCACTTATTGAGTGGCTATTTCTGAAATTGACATTTTTTTCTATTGAAAGACCCCTAGAAGCTGTAAAAGACACTTTATTTCAAAAATAAAATCACAGTTCTCCTCAGAATTTAATAGGCTTTAAAATGATGTATCACAAGTACTATTCTGTCATTTGTCAAAAAATGACATCTGTCAAAAATAATTTGACATATCTTCACTAGAAAGATCTTGTTTTTCTGATTTCAAAAATATATAATATATCGGGTGTGAAATCCATAATAAAGATGCTACGGGCTGGGGCCTAAAATAAAAAACGGACGGTATAAGCTAACACATGCCGAGCATATATCGACATACCATGGCAATTTGAAACAAAATATCGTGAAAACAAATTTCCATGATTGGTTCATAACTTTTTTTATGACAGGTACAATTGATACCAAAAAACGTAGTTTTGATTTTGATGATGTTTTTCATCAAAGTAAATACATCAAGAGACCTTTCTCACCTGGAACAATCACCCTAGCTCAAAGTTTCAAATTCAGCCAAACATCAGAAAAGCGTCTTCTAATAATTCCTTCTTCCAGAAAGTCCTTCTTTGAACTTGTTCTGGAATGCAACATATACGGCTGATGGTTAAGCTTTGGCTTAAAGTTTTCTGTCTCGCCCGTGAACTCATTCAGTTGTCTAGAAACCTCTGGACTGGATAGCTATGCACCAACGACAAATGTCAGTAGGATCTTCAGTGTTATTCGTATTCCTATGGCACCAACTTGAAATTTGTTGTCGTGTGTGTGTCAGAATTTTGCGAGAATGAAAGTAATGAGCTATAAATGGAGGCTCAAAAACGTCTAGGACGTGGACAAGCCAAAGAGCATGAAAACATACACCATGTATCATAGGTACTATAGTTGCCAAATAAGAGTTGTAATGTTGTTTAAAAGGTCTTGGTGCCTGCCTGATCACTTTTTCATATGTTTTCCACGTCCGTTTTTCATGCCTGTTCACCTCCTAGGTATTTTTGCGCTTTCCCTGATAAAACTATACTTCTATTCTCGAAAATTCCAACACACCAAGACAACAAATTTTAAATTGCTAATAACACTGCAGATCCTACTGCCCTTTGCCATTGGTGCATATCCAGTCCGAAAATTTCTCGACACCTGGATGACTTCATGGGCGAGATAGAAATATTCTAGAAGACTTTGAACCAAAGATTCACCATCAGCCGTATTGTATTCCAGAACAAGTGTAAAGACAAAACTTCAAAATCAAAAGACGCTTTTCTGATGTTTGGCAACCGCAAGTCTGACGAAAATGTTTTAATTATGAGTCGCTATACCGAAGCTTTGAGCTAAGGTGGTTGTTTCAGGTGAAAAAGGTATCTTACCTGGATGAAAAACATCATCAAAATCAAAGCTACGTTTTTTAGTATTTATTGAAAAAAAAAGTTATCAACCAATCATGAAAATATATTTTTTCTGTTTTTATCTGGAATTGTCAATTCATGTTGATAAATCCTAGTATATGTAAGTTTACTATATAAAACAGTAAAATATATTACAAAACATTTTCCATTTCACAGTTACATTTTTTAAATCAGCCGCAGAAAAATGTGCTCCCAGAGCCCATATTTTGTATGTTTTGGGGCGCACCCTGGCGATGTTTGTAGAGTTATTTTGCAGAGCTAACACTGTTAACTTGTTTTGTGAGATCCATTTAAAGAGCTCAAGGCTGGAAATCGCTGTAAATGGCACACAAAATTTTCAATTCGAAAATAAGCGAGAGTCTGCTATTTTTGCGGTTTTCGGATGTCAAATATGGGGTCGATTTGATTTCTAATGTGAAAATAAACTCGATATTCGTGTTCAGGAGGTCAAAATTAGTAAGAAAACATATCCCACATGCCTATGTTTTACAAAAATTCAGGTCCTGTCAAAAATCGTCGCCATCTTTTTTTCTGAGCGGGAAATGTTGACGCATCCTTGGTGAAAATTGATCACCTTGGTATGAGTAGTTATCATGCCAAAGGGCATCCCGTCAAATTAATTTGCGGTATTCAAAATCGTAGCACCCCGAGTAATGATGAAAATCAAGGAAATGAAAACGACAAAGAACACAGATCCCGAACAAGGCTCCAAAAAGCCAGAGACCAGAAACTTGGAAGAGAAACATCAAAAAAATTAAGATAAACACTGGACAAAACTATGTATCGGAAGATAAAAAGCAAGTAGCGGCTAAACATCTGAAACCCACTTGTCAAAACAATTGTCGACAAAAATGTGTGGAAAAATAGAAATGGCTGAGAAACGCGAAGTATTTGGTTAGTTTTGGAAACTGAGGAGTAAACCTGCACAGCAGGTGCGGCGACAAAATATCCGTGCCAAAAATATCCCAGCCAAAAATATCCCAAACAAAAATATCCCAGGCCAAAAATATCCCTGCTAATAATATCCCAGCCAAAAATATCCCTGCGACAAAATATCCCAGGCCAAAAATATCCCCGTGAAACCTGTGCACATGGACCCAGTCAGGTACGTCCGAAGAGCGGTAATTTTCGGCCACACTATACATTTTTGACTCGAAAACAACTCTCGGACGCGAAAGTGTGTGCATGGACTTCGTTAGGTGCCCAAGTTAGGGGCTGTTCGTAACATCCGACCGTGACACTGTTTTCTGACTCAAAAGCAACGTGGACATTTCACCGACAAACAAATCACCGACTAGCGAATCCACCGACAGGGTAACTATTTCACCGACTTGCTGATTCACCAACTCACCGACTCATCAAATCACTGACAAGATATTTTACAGACCGATTTCCGACTTGATTGTATAGCCGATAAGGAGTCTATTTTCGTCTCAAGTAACATCCTTCTTTTCGGACCCACCAGATCAAGAACTGATTTTTCACTCAAGCATTCTCGTTCTTTCAAGATCTACCAGATAAAAATCTATTTTTGATTCAAGAGGCATTAGGCCCACCAGATAATGAGTTCATTTTTTGATTCAAGTATCATTCTTTTTTTCAGACCCACCAGATAAAGAAATGATTCTTGACTCAAGCATTCTCCTTCTTTTTACACCCATCAGATGAGGAGTTCATTTTTTACTCAAGTATCGTCCCTTATTTTAGACATACTTACTACATAGATTAATAGTCTTATTTTGACTCAAGCAAGACCAGTCAGATAAGAAGTATATTTTTGACTAGAGAATCATCCTTCTTTTTAGACTCATTAACCTCGGGTTCCACCAAACTTTTATCAACGCGATAACTTCATCACTCGATAGTAACTAAGCAACTGGCCATCCTATTGGCTGGTGCATAGCAACTATCAGCGTGATAGATTTAATCTGATCTTAAAATTTTGGTGGAACCCAAGGTAAATACGGTAAGATATCATGCGATCAACAAAATTCGGAATTGGGATAAGCTGTGCCCTGGCCGAAAGCAGCTTGACATCCTGAAATCTGATCAGGTCACAGCCCACCTCAATTCCGAATTTTGTTGATCGCATGGTATATTTTTGGCCTGAGAAATTGGCTGGGGTATTTTAGGCTGGCATATTTTTTGCTGGAATTATACTGGCGGGGATATTTTTGTCTTGGAATATTTTGTCGCGGAGATATTTTTAGCTGGGATATTATCGGCTGGGATATTTTTGGCCTGGGATATTTTTGGCTGGGTTATTTTTGGCCTGGGATATTTTTGGCTGGGATATTATTGGCGGGGATATTTTTGGCTTGGGATATTTTGTCGCAGGGATATTTTTGGCTGAGATATTATTGCCGGGATATTTTTGGCTGAGATATTCTGTTACCCGACCGCACAGCGTCAGTATAGTTTCTCACATGAAACCAATAAAGCCTGAATATCGATGGGTGGTTGAAGGAAGCAAAAGAAGCGGAAATGACGGTTTTTTAACGAAGAATGGCGAAAGCATTTGAGTCTGCAAGAATCTTTTCATCAATACTTTGGATGTGAAGGACAGGTTCATACGGACATAGTGGACAGGGGGAGGTGGGAGCGCTACTGTGGAAAGAGAGCAAATTGTTGACTATTAAAAAAGAGCAAGTCAACAGACGCCGAAAAGAACGCCATTAGGGATCACATCAACAACTTCCAACGTGTAGAATCTCACAGCTCAAAGGCACAGACAGAGATAACCAGAAAGTACATGGATGGGTCCCTCACTTTGTCCCAAATTAACATATATTTTTGTGCAAGACCTCAAAGAAAAAGGTGCAACCACGTTTCTCAAGTATGTGCCGAGTCTTGGCTGGCACCTCTTAATTAAAAGTCTTAAAACCCTCATTACCTCGACTGAAATTGTGCAGTTCTGATGGTCAAATTGGTCAAAAGGTTTTTGGATGCGGTAAAAGCTCAATGTAGCCAGCGTCAATTATGGTGCGATTCATCGCACTGACTTGGATTGCCCGAGAGCCCAATAATTGGAGTCATTTGTCTCCCATCGCATCGCAGAGATCCAGCGGTTATCATCCAACGGTTCGTGGCTTTACGTTCCACCCGAGGATAATCCCGCAGACTTTGTATCTCGAGGGTGAACTCCGTCCAAACTCACTCAATCATTTCTCTGGTGGAACGGTCTACATTGGCTTTCTCAAGATATCGATCACTGGCCAAAACCATCGGCTGAGTTACTTTCGGATGTTTCTGAATCTAAGAATCAGAGCGGCTCCGACTAAAATGACTCTTTTTCAGGGGTGGACTGTTGGCATGAATTAAACCAAGATCAAAGCTCATACAGAAGCATCACAAGATCCAAATTGATTAAGCAGAAAGAAATAACCACAAATTGAGGAGATATCCCTGGTCGTGTCGCGCACCTGCAAGGCATCGATTCGCCGGGACTTTTTAGCCCTTGCCTTGATGGAGCGCTCTTGCCTAGGAGGTATCAAGTTTTATGGTAGAAAATTAAGCAAAGCAACTTGCTTGTACTGAATTGGTCTTGTTTGCCGCATACGTACATAAACCCACACAGGAACTTTGTCTCGTTGTTCGCGCGTCGTGCAACACAGCAGCACCTTCGCAGTTTATGCATAAACATCGAGTGGTGACACGTCAGCTTCCCAGAAACACTCAACACATTCCGTTCCGTATTCTGATTTAAGAGCGGCAATCCAAATAGAACGCCACTTGGCGTTTAATTAAAATCATTCGCAAGGTGAATTAACGACATTGTGCCACCGGGAGCTGTCGCTCTGTCTGTGTATGTGTGTGTGTCGGCCTAAATAATCCCAGAGCCTGGTGGCTTGGCTGCGTCTGGATGTCTACGTGTGGGTGCACGGTTTTCGCTCCAGCTCGCGGGCCGCAGACTGGCACATCACTAATCCTTTTCATGACGAAAGAAATGTGACGTTTTATGGCCAGAACGGATATGGGGTAGCTTGTGCTGGCTGCTCCCTTTGGATTATTAATTTCCCTGCGGGACGCGTTCGCGGATTGGAGGTCGCACAGCAAATTATCCCCTCGCTCTCTTTCTCTCCCTGTGTTGCTTCGGTCCGCTCCGACCAACCTTGTGTTCGATTTCAATGGTCTTCGAATCTTTGAGGGTAGCCGGCGGAGAGCTGGAGAGCAGCGAGGGCGAAGAGAGACGACCTGTGGGCGAGCGAACACAGGTGTTGTAGCGGTCCGTGTATTTCCGGGCTGCAGCCCGGAAGCTTCAATTAGGAGTTTCACCCGTCCCCCGTTCGTAAGGGTGGCAATTAAATCGGAAACTATGGCGATCGATTTGATATACGGTGCGATATTTGCCGAAACTGTTCATTACAAGCGGCTCTGCGATAATTATTGCTCGTAACTTGTTCAGTTTTATCGAGCGCATTGTACTGTAACAGATTTTCAATATCGTTCCCAAAAAGTAACATTTTGCTCGTGCACCCGATGAAAAGCAGCCAGCCGATACTGAATACTTCACTGTTTCACTTGAAACCCGATACTTCGATATTTTGCTTCTATCCCCGAGCTGCGCCCGAATCAAATGAATTTTCAACATTCTTCCAAACATTTTCGGAAGAGCTGAGAAATTTTATTGTTTTCGCTACTTTTTTTTGGTACTTCCACTGCTGATAAGTGAATGTAAAACTTTGACCGATTCGTAAAATCTCCAACCAAACAAAGAAACAAATACCAAATGAACAACTTTGGCATAAGGCATAACAACGGACATATTTGGCAGCGAAAACAGCCAAATATCACACCTTTTCCCACGAATTTTGAATTTTTCAACTGACGTTTATGATGATGAGTTGACGATTCTTCTCAAAGCTGGTCGACGTTATGCTTTACTATAGGTTGCCTCATCCAGTTTATGCGTGACGTCACAAGATACCATCCGTGAACTTGATTTTGGCTGAAATTGATGGCGCTTTTTTCGTTTGACAATTCGGATCTTACTTCGAAGGAAATCCACCAAATTTCTGAACTGGATAGTGCGGCGGTTAGTGGACGATTTTGAGACCTACCTCACATTTTATTCTAGAGCATTCAAACTTGGCAGAGTTGTATTACATACTCCCAGCTTACTTTTAAGAAGTGGAAACAAGGTTGCAAACCCGGGAGAGCAGCAGTATAGCGAGTTGTCTACCTAACAGGGTTAGATTTCAAAACCTCAACAAATCGTTTGTTTCGGTGACTTTCATGAGCCGGGATCGGTCCTCCACTTGACATTTACTAGCTATGGGCATATACCGACCTTAGCGATGAGTTGTGGCAGCAAGTTGCCTGTCTTTCAGGGGCACAAACAGAAATCACCGGAATCACAATTCTGTGGTCGGCAGTCAAAAGGACATAAGTCATTTTTTTTGTCAAATGGACTTATGGATGCCACACGAATCAGTAATTGTATATCTTTCGTCTGTCTAAAGGGTATAAGTCAATAAAAATTATTAATGAAGATACAGTGGATGTCATTAGACATAACTCAAACTACTCCATTGTGACCTATCGACAAAAGGACATAACTGTACTTATACCTATTACTCTCGCAAAATAGGATATCAAAAAGACATATGTGTAATTATGTCCCTAAGTCAAAACATTATCCAAAATTAATCATAAAATATTATCCATGACAAAAAGATAGTAGTACAAAAGTATACTTATTGCCCTTTGCCCAAAACAAGTGAAGATAAATCCAACCCTTTTCTACCGTCAAAAGATCTTAAGTAGACCTAATCCCTTTTGATGGAAATTTATAAATCAAGTTCCGTATCATCGTGTACCGTCAAATGGCCATAAGTATCGACTTATGCCCTTTTGACGATCTGAAACAATTATTCCAGGTTGTAGGTTAGGTAGTGTTAACGTCATCCGATTAATGGTTAACGTCGATTTGTTGTTGTTCCTAAACAAAGTGCCTGAGAAGTGCCCGAAATAACTTAAAAGTACACCCAAAGTCGTCACAATGTCCAGTTTTAAAAACAGAACTCAAAGAATTATACAAGCATGCAAGGAAAAAACCTCTAAAAGTAAGATTTCGAAACAGTTTTAGAATGCATCAATTTCTAACCCTATTATTTTTTCTTTCGCATTTTATTATTGTGTTTTAATAGATTTACACAACAATTACCTAATAGCAGTACTGCTAAACCACGTATAATAAAGTGCTCAACAAAATAAGTGTCACCCTGCAAAATTTCACCTGATTTTGAAAATAGACAACTTTGGATTGCTGCGAGCGATTTAAATAATTTTCAAACCGTTCGCTAGCTCAATTCTTCAGCTATTAGTCCGTATCTTTGCAAAACATAAGATACTTCACATCAAACTTCTACAGGGTGTTCAATAGACTGGTGCAAAATTCCTAAAAGTTTGACTAGCGGCCGTTTGGACAAAAAATTTTTTTTCGGGATTTCAACACCTCTGTTCCTCTGGTATTCCTACCTGAAGATTCAGCTTTAATATGAGCCTAAAATTTTGCAAATTGGTCAACGAGGAAAAAAGTTATTAATGCAATACCAAAAACTTGACTTTTTGAGGTCACCCTGTAAATCAATGAGTTAAGTCGAAAATTCAAAAACCGTCTCGAGGTATGAGGTCTGCCTTCATGCCGATGGTGTTGAAATCCAGAAAAAAAATTTTTTGTTCGAATGGGAGCATGACAAACTTTCAGTAATTTTACACCAGTCTATTGAACACTCTGTAGAAACTTGATGTGACGTATCTTATGTTTTGCAAAGATACGACTAATAGCCGAAGAATAAGGCTAGCGAATGGTTTAAAAATTAATTAAATCGCTCGTAGCAATCCAGAGATATACAGTTTCAAAATCAGGCGAAATTTTGCAGGGTGACACTTATTTTGTTGAGCACTTTAGAATCAGGTATTAATGTGGGTGTGCTTTTTCTAGAGGTGGCGGCGGAATGCACAATGTTAGTTGAAAGCTATGTGATGGACAGCAATTCCTTCCTAATTCCTATTAATTCTGGTTTTGATGGTGGTGGTGAATTTACCGCAACAACTGAGTTAGACAAGATTGACTGTTATGAACGTGATTATCCTACCAGTACCAGTGGCACTGAAATAGTGTCAATGGACCCAATAATGGTTGTGAGTTCTAGCCATATCTTGCATGCCAGTGCAAAATATGCTGATAATCCTGAAAGTTCTACACGTGGAAATACAGATTCCGAGATTTTGGCAACGGAAGAAGCTGATAATTTTGGATCTTTAGTAAATACAGATTCTGAATTAGACATCAACGAAATTGTGGGAAGCGAAACTATGACGCCATTCCATAATAACAACCACGATGTTGGAATCATGTTGGATTCAACGAATGTAACGACCAGTAACGAGCATGAAACAAATACTCACGACGAGATTGATGATCCTACATTTTCACCTGAAGGTATCAGTGATGAAAGTTCCAGTGATTGTGAGTCTGCAATAGGTGATGAGAATGAACAAGGAAATGAAGAAAATGTCGATCCCAAAAGAAATGAAGAAATGCAAGTCACTGTGGAAAAACGATGGTCTGTAAAATTGAGGAGTGAAAGAAAAAGAAAGAGAAATACCGGACAACAATACTGTACCTCAAATGGAAAAGTAAAACGGGCTAAAGCAATAAAACCATTGAAGGATTGCCGAATGAAATGTAAGACGAAGGTGAATGAAATTGAGCGAAAGCAACTTTTCGATGAATATTGGTCATTGGCTTCATATGACAAAAGAGTTGCATATTGTGCATCGCTCATCAATACTTCACTTAAAGCGACTGAAAGAAGAAGAGCAACTACTATGGTTAATGAAGGCCCGGGTGAAGAAAATAAAACTCGAAACAGAACCGTATCACATACGTATCATATAGAAGTGAATGGCAACAGAATACCAGTGTGCAAATCCTGTTTTTTAAACACATTCGATGAGACGGAAAAATTTATAGCAATTCTTGTGAAGAAATAGTATTTTATGTTACTAGCGCCGAAAACCGGGCATAGCATAACGAACGAGAATGCAGCTCGAGGCCCTAGGCCGAGAGCTGCATGTAAGAGAGTTATGCTATGCCGTTTTCAGCGCGAGTAGCATACATCGTTTTTCGTGCTGCTTTCAATAAAATTACAAATAAATAAGATCATATCGCAATAATCATTTCAAGTTGGTACTTCTGCCATCCATCACCAAGGCACGAGGCATGTACCTACTAGATGCAGATTATTGTGTGTCAAATGTCGATTTGAAAAATTGCGTCCTATGTTTGAATTTTCTTGCTTAAAACCACCCTTCCCCTCCCCAATTACAAGGGCCATCCTCCAAAAATCCCGAAATCACTGAGCTCTAGTGTCTTGTGTGACGACGAAACACGGGAAATGGCATAAATTAATCACTTTTAAACCTTCGCGCCACAAAACGTCAAAAATCATTCTGCAATTGTACCAACAGATATTCAAAAAATGACCCTAAATTGTCAATTTTCAAAGTGATTATTTATAATTTTTACTGATTTGAACCGAAAATTTCAAGATATAACATTGGAAACGTGGTCTCTCTTGAATTCTGCATGATTTTGCAAGGTTAGTTTATTTTTTACGTGTACTTTTTACTTTGCCGCTCTAGATCTTTTTCTGAATATTACAGTGCAGGACAGCGAGCGTATATTGTCATTTTCGGTTATGGCAGCACGAAAAAATCATTATGTACTGGTGGAAGTACTTACACGGACAAACGTGGCAAACATGAACCACCACACAAGACTTCTGCTAGCAAGTTGAAAGCAGTGAAAGACCACATATACTCTTTCCCAGTGTATGAGTCACATTATACGCGTAGACATAGCGACAAAAAGTATTTTGCTGCAAATTTGAATATGGGCATACTGTACAGGCTCTACAGCGAAAAGGTCGAGCACCCGGTATCACTAAAAATCTTCACCGCACAGTTCCACACTACGGGGATACAGTTCAAGAAGCCAAAGCTTGACACATGTTCAAAATGCGATAAATTAAACATGGTCCTAAAAATGTCACAAGGTGAACCAAAAATTCTTGCGGAACAAGATTTAAAATTGCATCAAGAAGCTGCTGATATGGCTTACGCTAAGAAAAAAGAAGACAAAACTTTGGGCAAAAATGATACCTCTTATATGACATTTACATTCGATTTGCAACAGGTACAGTTTCCCTCCACTTTTGTTTCGTTTTTAAATAGGGTAGTGACCGATTTTTTTTTTATTATTTTTTTTTAAAGTTCACTTCTTGATAAGTGACGCTATATAGTTGACAGATTTTTTTCCGTAAGTTTTCTTGGTAAAAAAAATTCATGAAAGTTTTCGATCATTTCAAATTTGGCGCGATGACGTCGCAATCTTTCATAGGCGGAGAAGCAGGCTTGACAACATTATACAGAACTTACTACAAAAAGCACTAGCGTCAACCCGTCAACGCTCATAACAGCTGATTGTTATATTGTTAACGCTTTGTGTATCTGTGCGGTGATTCGTGTTGTTTAGTTGTTTTGCTTGAAAATATGGAAAGTTGGTAAAATCTTTCATGATTTATGAATATTTCAAGACTACATCAGACTTCAATGGTTATGTTATGCTGGCAAACGTCAACGTCAACACTGACACACAGGCAACGGAGGTGTGGTCATTCCCACTACTGCCAAAAGATTGAAACGTCACAGCCCGCCTTACAGCTCGGTAGATTTGAAATCGTTCGCAAAAGTAGCCACTGTCAAGGCAGATTTTGAGACACTTGGAACTTTTTTTTCGAATTTTCACGAAACGTAGTCTTGTTATTAAGGCTCTACATTCGATTAGTATGATTTTTTTCTATATTTTTGGATGGTGGTCACTACCCTATTGCTGAAAATGTCAATTTCTAGGTTCTTCAAACACCGCATATTACGGCAGACAAGGTGTTCTACCTTCGTCAGTTATCAACATACAATTTGACAGTGCATGATGGGGTGTCTGGTAACTCGACACATTTCATGTGGCATGAGGCAGTCGGAGGTAGAGGTGCCAATGATATTGCCTCTTGCCTATATAACCACATCTTAAACTTACCACATGAAGCTACTCACGTCGTCTATTATTCAGATACTTGCGGAGGGCAAAATAAAAATTCTTTTGTGTCCGCCATGTTCCAGTATGCTCTACAAAACCACCCTACACTAAAGATTGTTGACCACAAGTTTTTGGTCGCAGGTCATACTCATATGGAGTGTGACGTGGACCACGCCGCCATCGAGAGGAGAAAGAAAATATCACCTTTTCCAATCCACTTACCTCGAGATTGGTATAATTTAGTTCGATCAACAGGAAAAAAAAACAAGTTTGAAGTCGTCGTAATGCAAAATGAAAATTTTCTAAATTTCTCCAGTCTTTATAAAGGCCCTCTTCAAATCAAACATGTCAATACAGAAAAAGAAAAATTTACATGGACAAACGTTCAGTGGTTGAGATATGAAAAAGGCGAATTTGGCATTGCAAAATATAAACATTCTTTAAAGGATGACGAACCCTTCAAAAAAGTTAACTACGTGAGAAGAGGCCGAAAAAGCAATCCTTGTGTTATTCCTATTTTGCCTAAACTATATGAGGGACCATTACCTATCAGCGATAAGAAGAAAAGCAATCTGATGGAGTTAATGCCTTTGATAAATGAGGACGATCGCGCTTTCTATATCAATTTGAAGACTGACAAGGATTTGAAAGACACTAATCCAGATGTTGACAGGACGTTGTCTGATGAAGAAATGGACTAGTCGGTTTGCGGTAATTTTTTGTTATTTTGTATGTCTTGTGCAGGTCTTTTTTGTTTGAATTTTTAAAGTGGAGTTGAAACCAATAAACAAAAATTATAGATAGCAGAGCGTGCTTTTTTTCAAACTACTCCACTTTAAAAGGAGACCCTTTTATTCACAAACTTGTAATATCCATATAATATGTTATGTCTGTTTCTCACTAATAAAAGTAATAAAAATAGTTTTTTTTCTTACATTTCTATTTTTTTTTGTTAGGTAATATAGTATTAGGTAGAAATAGACACGCACTATGTATCCTATCTTTCGTTCGATTAGTAATTGTATTACCAACAAAAGGCCATAAGATAACTTATGTCCTTTTGCTATTCTCATCTAAATCATTTTTCGTTTTTTTCTAAAATCACAAGGACATAAGTGCATTTTTTTTCAGTTATTGAAATTTTTTGAATTTCATCGATAGGTTAGCATGCGAGAAATATATGTATGAAAATTATTCATGTAAACAGTTTTCAAATCTTCAACATTACCGATTTAGGGTAAATATTTCGAATTCAACCGGCTCTCCTGTAAATGTTCCACAACCTGACTTACGCCCTTTTGACTGCCGACCACAGAATTAGTCCGGACGTTACGAGGCTACAACCTTGCAAAGAATGATCAAGCGATGAGACTTGTCAAAAAATGTTCATTAGGCCCCTGAGCAACTCTCAAGAGGTGATGTCACGGTGAGTCTTCTTGCAGACGTCGTATACAGGGTGTTCGATAATTCAAGAATTTCAACCCCTGAACCAAAAAAGTTGGAGTCATGAAAGTCACAACATAAATTCACAATTTGATGTTTGTGAAGATAAAATAAACCGCGTCCCCATATCTTCAGCCGTTTCTGAGAAATCCTGAAATTAGTGGACAGTTTCATGGAAATTCACATTTTTCAAAAAATCTGTAATTTTCGAAGTGATTTCTCAAGATATTTCAGTGAAATTCGGTAGTCCCTTGGAGAGTAAAGTCAAGAATAGAATGCCGTTTGTTGCTATTGTCCCTGTCCACTATCTTCGAAAATATGACAGTCTTTTTTTCTTCTTACCATGGTCGCCATCTTGAAGTCACCCATTAATGAATAAGTAAGGAATTAATCTGTACTTATGATAATGGCCATAGGCAATAATCTTAGTGCAAAAATAATAATCATTCCCAGGGAGTATATCCTTTTAAATTTTCCATGAATCCCGGCTATTTGAAAGTATGAAATTTTATAGTGAACTACCCATTTTTTCAGAATATTTTCAGGCTATCTCAGGAAAGACTGAACTTGAATCAAAATGGTTTTGTATCCCTTTTTGAAAAAGATGGAGGATAATTTTAAACACCCCCCTCCATCTATCCATAGGCCATTTTGACCATGGTGAGCGCCAAAGCTCTGTGAAACTCATGAAAATGTGTTCAACGGTTCTACAGCTCTTTTTGGTCAATTATAAAGAAGTTGCTCACTGGGTATAGTAATTTTTCCATCTGTATTATTCCTTAAGACCATGTTAGACCAGTTATTCAATAATGGGTGGATTCAAGATGGCGGCCATAAGGAGGAAAACAGTTGACTGTCGTATTTTTGAATATAGCAGGCAAGGACAATGGCATTCTCTTCCTGACTTCACTCTCTAAGGTTTTACCAAATTTCATCCAAATATCTTGAAAAATAACTGAGTTATTGAAAATGGTGATAGAAACACTATGATTCCGGTATTATTTGTCTGTGCCCCTGGAAGGTAGACAAGCCGCTTCCACGACCCATCGTCAAGGTCGTCATATGCCTTTAACTAGTAAATGCCAAGTGGGGGACCGATCCTCGTCCATAGAAGTCACCATAGTGGACGTGGTAGGAAAAAACAAGTTGCAAATGATGATAAAGCCAAACCACTTTGCAGGTTCGTAACTAGGACTTGAATAAACGATTTGACCCGCAGTGCTTTTTTTTTCGTCCCTTAGGATTTGAATGGCGCCCTTTTTTCAAAATGGCGGATTTTATCTAGGGGCAGAAGGTATCGACTAGCCTGGTGATGTCCAGCTTTGTTAAAATATATGGAGCTTTGTCTTGATCGGTTTCTGGGACATCAAACACCATTTAAAAAAATGGTGGAACATTGACATCTGTCACAGGCAAATTTGGTGGAGGCGCCAAAATGAATTTAGTACGGTCATAAGAAAATCGCTGTAACATTTTTATTTTCCAACCGATTTCAACACAAGACATTTAATTTTGTATAAAAGTAAATTCTTCTTGTTATCTTATACCTTTCATGAGAAAAGACATTGAGGAATGTAAAAAAAAATTGGAAAAAAATTTAAAAAAAAAAGATTTTTTTTAATTTTTTTTATTTTTATAAAAAATTGCCTCATTTGTAGATTTCGATGTGCCCTTTCTAAATTTGCACTTTTCCGATTCATATCTTCTCAGTGCGCACCGCCATCTTGAAAAAATGATATCTGAAAAGAAGTTTTTGACAATATCTGAATTTTAGTCCATGCAAGATTAAAATGTTCACATAAGTATGAAAGTACATTCAATTATCCACGATTTGACACTTAAACCATCTCTGTGCAACTCGGGGTTCTTGAGCTAGAGCTTCCGGGAGTATCAATTTTCGGTGTTAAATAGTGACCGCGCCTACCGGATTTCACCACTGGATCACCACCATGTCTTAATTTAGTTACCCATCAATAACGAGTCGTCATTTATCACAAATCATGAACATTGGTGGCCCTGGCACAGCCCCAAGAGGTGATTTTTATTCTTCTGGAACCGAAAATTGATACTTTCAGAAGGTCTAGCTCAAGAACCGCGGGTCGCACAGAGCTGGTTTAGGTGTCAAACTGAGGAGGATTGAATGTGCTTCCATATGTATATAAACATTTCAATGTCACAAAGGCCAAAATTCAGATATTGTCAAAAACTTCTTTTCAGACATCATTTTTTCAATATGACGGCGTGTGCTGCAAAGATAGCAATCGGAAAAGTGCAAATTTAGAAAGGGCAAATCAAAATCTACAAATGAGGCAATTTTCATGAAAATGAAAAAATAAAAAAATCTTTTTTCTTTCGAATTATTTTTAAATTTTTTCTTCAACATTCCTCAAAGTCTTCTTAAATGGAAGGTACAAGGTAACAAGAAGAATTCATTTTTCTTCAAAATGAGATGTCTTGTATTAAAATCGGTTGAAAAATAAAAATGTTACAGCAACTTTCTTGTGACAGTACTAAATTCCTTTTGGCGCCTCCACCAAATTTGCCTGCAGTAGATGACATTGTTCCACCATTTTTTTAAATAGTGTTTGATGTCCCAGAAACCGATTGAGACATAGCCCCATATATTTCTACTAAGCTGGACATCACTGAGCTATTCGATACCTTCTGCCCCTAGATAATATCCGCCATTTTGAAAAAGGGGCGCTATTCAAATCCTAAGGGACGAAAAGGAAAGCACTGCGGGTCAAACCCTTTATTTAGGTCTCAGTTGTAACTCTGCAAAGTGGTTTGCCTTTATCATCATTTGCAACTTATATTCCCTATTTCGGTTGTACCACGTCCACTACCAAAAACGGACGATTTGTTGAGGTTTTGAAATCTACCCCTGTTAGGTAGGCAACCCGCTGCTCTTCCGGGGTTGCAACCTTGTTTCCACTTCTTAAAAGAAGGATGGAGGTATGTACTGCAACTGTGCCAAGTCTGAATGCTCTAGAATTAAATGCAAGGTAGGTTTGACTCACCGCCGCACTAGGACGAGAAATGGTTGATGGACGTTCAATGATTGATGATTTTTAAATGAGTCGGGCATGCTTTCATTCATCAAAACACAATTTGAAACGCCGAACTCTCAGACTACGATCAAGGCTATCTAAGCTTAAGCTATCACGAGGTGGAGCGAACCGCGAATTTATCGCCGGGTAGCTCAATGGGAACGAACACGACTTTTAAACAGAATGTGCAAATGTATAAGATGGATCAACGAGATCAATTCAAAGGGCTGTTTAGAGATGGAGGAATAGTAACTTCAATTATCGTCGAAGACCACAGAACCGACGTAAAACCACCCCAGGTGAAGATAAGCGAAAAAGAGAGAGCTGCAGAAGCAAGACGGACGTCCACAGCTGGCCAAGTCAGGGCTGCTGCAGGCATCAATGTTTAGTAAAACAATACGGCGATGACTATTATAGATGGTGGCGACTGTTGAATTCGAATTATCGCCTTTTTGCTGCTTTCCCGACTGCCTCCGATGTCTGCCCGTCTAGCCGCTCGGTCAGTCGAATCGTCCACAACGATGCATCCCCTTCGGCCAGAACACTACCTTGAGCGTGGTGGCACCGTAACAAAACCTTTGCAGACTGCCCTTCGTCTCTCAGCTAGCCGAAGTCTGGACGACTTGGAATTTCTAATCGGGAACCCGTGCTGTTCTGCATCGGATGACCCTGGATGTGAGTACACAGGACAAGACTACAACATTGCTCATTCATTGTCAGGAAGCTCCCTAAAGTCCAGGAATTTTAGCTGTTTTAATCGCCAATAGCGAACAAAAATGAAAGCCAGCCGGATTTTTGTATATATCCGTATACAGCCGGATTTTTGTATATATATGTTTTATTGTGACCCTCCTAGGAGTGGTGCTCTAGTCAAGAGCCCAATTTTCAGAATTTGCAATATGTACAATGTCTGTTGTATCGACTGTGATATGTTTTATGATTGTTTTAATGTGTTACAGACTTGTATTCTACATTTTTATGGTTTTGATTCTTGACCTGTACTTACCTGCTTATTTATACTTAGTGTGTCTGTGTTTGAACCTTGTTTTTGCGTATTCTTTTCCTATATTTGGGTGTATTGTATAGCCTGTTGGAAAATAAACTTATTTATTTATTTATTTATTTATTTATTTATTATATAAGCTCAGTGAAGCATGGAGTTTAACATACTAAATGTCCTCAAGAATCCAGTGTGAGCTTCGGCCGTTGTGGCCTCGAGAAGAACTTGAGGATCAGTTTTTCGCGTATATCTCGTGAACAATATCACTTGATAAATGATTGAACTGCACGCAGTCTTCCTTCAAAATGTTATTTATTTTATTCTGACCGGTTTCGAAGGTCTCTGGCCCTTCTTCGTCAGAGTGTAAAGCAAAAATGTATAAAAGGATGGTATAAATAAAGTTTGTGTAAAAGGTTTCAAATTCTTGAGATGTCAATAAAACAGTTATTCATGTTTATTGACATCTCAAGAATTTGAAACCTTTTACACAAACTTTATTTATACCATCCTTTTATACATTTTTGCTTTACACTCTTCAAAACCGGTCAGAATAAAATAAATAACATTTTGAAGGAAGACTGCGTGCAGTTCAATCATTTATAATCCATATATCCTTCTGTGAGATGGCGGATCCTTTCCTGAAATAGCAGTTGAGAAAAAAGTTCCCGGGAATAAATTGTTGGAAATTTTATTGACTACAAGTAAGGTCTTCACACATTTCATCGTCAGTCCTCTCCTTCTTCGTCAAAACACAAGAAAATTAAAATAGTTCAGATGCTCGATGCTGAAGACTGTATGGACCTCGAGTTTTATGATGGCGGGGTGCCACTTGGTAGAGGTGTTGTTTGATCCATTCTCTTTTGATTGAAACTATTTGCCATCAATACCAACCATGCCGGCGGCATATACAGGGTGAAATAAAAATAAAAAGTTGAACAAATGTACCTCAACAACCAAAATAGGTGGAGACATAAATCGCCAAAAACATTTCTTATTTCATGGTCATGAAGTCGTCGTGAACTTGGATCAAATATGTTGAGCCGTTTCTGAAATATCATCAGAAGACTGAAGTCGTTACAAAGAAAATAGTTTTCCGTATATCAGTACGTAGTTCTTCAGATATTGAATCGAAACTTAGTGTTTTGAAAAGACGCACAAAAGATCTTATAGGTCGCAGTGCAGAAAGGATCCTCCGAGACCAAACGACCACCTCTAATCTACAATCTAGTGTTTTGAAGCGAAACAATGATAAAATACATTTGAAATGAAATAACAGTCTTTTAGAAGAAACACAGTCAACTTTTTTTCTGATAAGTAGACCAAAAAAAAATTTTTTTTTCAGTAACAACTTCAGTCTTTTGACGATATTTCAAGAACGGCTCAAGATATTCAATTCAAGTTTGCGACGACTTCATGACCATGAAATCAGAATTATCTATGGCGATTTACATGTCTTCACCTATTTTAGTTCTTGAGGAACAAATGTTTAACTTCTTATTTTTATTTCACCCTGTATATGCCGCCGCCAAGTGGCACTCCGCCATCATAAAACTCAAGGTCCATAATAGTCTTCAGCATCGAGCATCTGGACTATTTTGATTTTCTTGTGTTTTGACGAAAAAGGAGAGGACTGACGATGAAATATGTCAGGACCTTTCATATAGACAATAAAATTCCCAACAGTTTCTTTACAGAAACTTTTTCTCCCAAGTGCCATTGTTCACAAGATATACGCGAAAAACTGATCCCCAAGTTCTTCTCAAGGCCACAACGGCCGAAGGCCACACTGGATTCTTGAGAATTTTCAGTATGTTAAAACTGCATGCCTAACTGAGCTTATACAGAGGAGTGCATAAGAAACGGCCACCGCTGTGGCATCGTTATTCCTTATCCGATCCTCAAAATTCAAAAGTCAGTTTGAATGGTGTAATGACTTCTATAATTCGACAGTGAGAAATATTTTTTCAATATGATGCTTCTGAGCACTGACAGTCAATTTTTGTTTTTCAAATGGCAACTATATTTTTCATCAATATCATACTTTTTGTTATTAAACATGAAGAAAAAAAATAAAACTGCGAAATTTTCACACATAACAGTAGCCTCAGAACACCCACGATATGCACGCAATCCGGTAGGCTGGGTGCAAAATGATGTTCAAAAGCACATAGTAGGTCAGGTGTTTGGTTTTTCAAAATGTAAATGTCAAAATGTTCACAAAATCCGAAAAAGCTGCCCGTCCCTAATAGTATATTACACTACACCATTTTTTGTACAATCTGTCAAAATAGAGTCAAAAAACAATGGACTTGATTGTTTAACTGACAGATTGTACAAGAAGTTGTGTAGTGTAATACAGCTATAAGACTTGTTTATTCTCTATTTTTAGCTTACTATTTTATATTTTCACAAGTATGTATTGTGAAAATAGAAAGTCAATAAGACCTTTTTCCTGACAGGTCACAATACGTACTAAAAAGATAAAATAATAAGCTGCAAATAGAGAATAAAGACGTCTCAGAGACGGACAGCTCGATGCTGAAGACTGTATGGACTTTGAGTTTTATGATGGCGGAGTGCCACTTCGTAGAGGTGTTGCATGATCCACTATCTTTTGATTGAAACTTGAAGCCATCAATACAAACTATGCCGGCAGCATATACAGGGTGAAATAAAAATAAAAAATTGAACATTTGTACCTCAAGAACCAAAATAGGTGAAGACATGTAAATCGCCATAAATCATTCCGATTTCATGGTAATGAAGTCGTCGTAAACTTGAATTGAATATCTTAAGCCGTTCTTGAAATATCTTCAAAAGACTGAGGTTGTGATCAACAAAAATTTTTTTTCGTCTACTCATCAGAAAAAAATTTGACTGTGTTTCTTCTGAAAGTAGTTGGCCTAGAGAGGGTTTTTCACTGTAATTTTATTTTGAATGTAATTTATCATTGTTCCGATTCAAAACACCAAGTTTCATTCAATATCTGAAGAATTACTGATATACGGAAAACTATTTTTTTTTTTCGTAACGACTTCAATGTTCTGAAAATATTTCAGAAACGGCTCAACATATTTGATCCAAGTTTACGACGACTTCATGATCATGAAATTGGAAATATTTTTTGTGATTTACATGTCTTCACCTATTTTGGTTCTTGAGGTGCATTTGTTCAACTTTTTATTTTAATTTCACCCTGTATTATGCCGCCGGCATCGTTGGTATTGATGGCATTAAGTTTCAATCAAAGGAGAATGGATCGAACAACACCTCTACCAAGTGGCACCTTGCCACCGTAAAACTCAAGGTCCGTACGGTCTTCGGCATCGAGCATCTGGACTATTGAGCTTTTCTTGTGTTTTGACGAAGAAGGAGTGGACTGATGATGAAATATGTAAGAACCTTTCTTGTAGACAACACAATTTCCAACAGTTTTGCTCCAAGTTTTTTTCCCACAAGTGCCATTGTGAACGAGATAAACACGAAAAACTGATCCTCAAGTTCTTCTAGAGGCCACAACGGCCGAAGCTTACACCGGATGATTCTTGAGGGACTTTAACTATGTTGAACTACATGCTCAACTGAGCTTATATACAAAAATCCGGCTGGCTTTCATTTTTGTTCGCTATTTTTTCTATAATTCCTGGACTACTATGATAACTGCACTCCTTATTTTGCTTACAACGCCCGATGAGCCAGTTTCACCTATTTTATTTTATTCGACAATTCAAAACGTTGCCTCGTCGATGGACTTGTAACTGACACCTCAAAACTAAACAGAGAGTGCATGGTATTTTTCAAAAATACCTCCCTCGCCTCCCTCTTTGATTTTTTCTTCCAAACAACCATTGTCAACTTGAAAATGACTCGACATGGTCACATTTGACGCTAAAAAATCGAATCAGTGCCGGATAAGATCATTTATTGAAGATTTTGAGGCCCAACTTTGAACCCCCCTCGAGTGTCCCCCAAGGGAAATTTTTCGTTCCCCGACAAGTTTAATCTCTTGGAATGGTTTGGAGAGTATACTAAACGGTATTGCTCCACTCAAAAGTGCACGAAATTTTAGCTATAGTAGTCTTCTCACCTTGAAGCAGGCAAAGAGGATCAGTGCTGAGGTCAATTCATATTATTGGCACAACCCTGAAGCTCAATGTCCAGCAGAATGATTTGATAGACACTGAGGTATCCAGAGCGTTGTGAGTATGATGACGCCTCAGATCAACGGTGTACATCAATGCTCCTTATACCCGTGGTACCTCCAAGCCATTCAAGTATAAAAAGAGGCTGTTCTACGACAGAGTCTGGGATAAAAAGGAGGATCTTCTCGAACAATAATTTTCAATGCGCTAGATGGGCTCATAATTTGGCTGCCGTTTTGCGTCAATGCCACTAACTACAGTATGATCAAAAACTTTCTTCCTCTAGGCAGGCTGTGGCCTGGCCAAAATCAGCCTCGTTTGCCTACCAATGACCAGACCACAGCCTGCCTGGAGGAGGGAAGTGTTTGATCATAGTAATTATGGCATTACTATCACGCCATCTCATCATCACCCTATCACATTCCAGATTTTTTTTTCAAGGATGGAAATTATTCATTTCTCCGCAGAAAACTTCGCCAGCGAGAAAGTTTAAAATTACTCGACAAGAATAGCGCAATTTGCATTAAAAAGTGCATACAAAGCCGGAGCAGCGAACGACTAGTTTGTTGTCGTTTTTGAACATGAAAGGCAATGAGTGTTGAACACGCTCAAAGCCTGCACAGACGATGCACAGTTTAAAAAGCACGACACTCTTTCAACGGGCATTTGAATAATTGGCCGACTTTGACAAAAACAATCCTTAACCATCCGCGTACAAGAGAACTTGGCCATTCTCATGATTTCAATCAGCATTATTTTTCAAAATTACTTGGAACGGCTACACATTCAGGAAGAGCCTGCATTCGTTGTACAGTTTCTGAGGTGAGGTGAGGTAAAATATCAAACCGGTCGAGTTTCACGCTACATATCGATACCTTACTTTGAAAAGCTCGTAAGTCCGATTTTGGGCGAAAATGACCTTTTTGCTTTATTGCAGTAAGGAACTCAAGTTCCGCTACTGTGAAAAGCTCGTAGCTCTATTTAGAAGCTTCAGCCATCTAAGCGCCTTACGAGCTTTTCAAAGTAAGGTATCGATATGTACCTATTTGCAGGAATCATACTATTCATGAGTGGGTACTTAGTTTATTGACGTTACAATACTATGCAATACATGAAGTTCTTTTTTTACGTAATCAAAAGCATATTTGACAAAACCACTACGCAGATTGCAAAAAGATTCAACGTTAGCTTGTCGGTTCTAGTATTCATTGGTTTCGACACGGTTTGCGGAAATTTTGGAATACACAAGAAAAACGAGGCAGGGTGAAGGAAGGGTCTAAGAAGAGACTTTGTGAGACCACTTCCTAGGATTCTGGCACATATTTTTTTGTTTAACCAGTAAGAACCTATTGTTCCGAATTTACTACCAACATGTTTAATAAACGATACTTCCAGGTCCACATACGCCACGAGAAAAGTAGGTTTACTGGTTAAGTAGGGGTACTGAAACAACGGTCTTCCCCCAAGCGTTAGTGTTGGCACCGCTGCTCTCCAATATCTACATCAGCAATATCCCGGAGATTTCTTCCGAAGAAAGTCATATACGCCGATGACATCGCTCTGATCTATCAACATCAGGATTTGAAAGCAGCGGAGCAAGCGTTAGAGCAAGACCCATTCACACTAATGATCTTCTTTCACAAATGGGGAATGAGTGAGTCCGACCCAGAGTAGAACAGAGACCTCAGACACCTGTCCTCAGAAGAAAGAGGCTGCTGACAAAAGAGAATGTGGAGTTCCTATACAAGATCACAAGAAGACATAAAGTAAGGAAGAACGGCCGGGAAAACCTCAACTTTGTCAAGACACAGGGAGAAGATTCAAAATGAATTGGATACTTTTTGATGGAGTTATTGTGATAGTAATGAGATAAAGGCCCTAGGTAAAAGTACATCCCTTGAACATGAAAAACAGGCACGTGTAGCCAAAGTATCGTCGAATCGTCTAAATCACCAGACGCTAGGTCATTTCCGCAATGGAATAAAATGAAGACAGAGCTTTTGCAGGATCAGCAAGGCATAGCTGCGCCACTGACCTGATTTGGGCGATTCGATAAAAGAGGTTCGAAGCTTTGAACAAAGGTCAGTCCTCCTGGTCGTTCATTGAGTTCAGCCGGAGTTCTGTCACGACGCCATTTTATGATGGGTATTAATCGCCATTGAGTTAATGCGAGTAGAATTATAAAATCTGCGAGCGTAACGTGTCGAGTGTCATGTGTACAACATTTTACAATAATCAATAAACTCATCATCTTGGTAGAATGCTTGCGTTTCCATTCACCTCTCTTGGTTTCATCTATGCTCAAACAACAATAATAAGCAAACCCCTGTTCACGGGTAGGGCTAAGGGCCTGCCCTTTTCCTATCCGTGACATTATTGTTGACCGAAAAAAAAGTCCTAGAATCCAGCGCCAATTTTGAACAAGTAGTATGCATTTCAATTTGAACCTGTAAAAACCTTTGGCATACTTTTGGTTACGTTCAAATGAGGCAAACACAAAGCGATGCTTTCAGGGAGCTCTACGGGTATAACTGCATACCATGCATATGCAATGTAGATATAGCCGTTTGAAAATTGGTGGGTAACTGGGTATAGGTTACTCGAAAGCAAATTGAATCAATTATCCAATCAATTTTAAACCAGTAGCCACGGACGAATGCTACAATGGGGTACTTGCCTAGTTTTTTTTTATTGGCTTAATCGATAGCATGGTTAAAAATAATGTACCCGTATTTTTTCTTTTTCCTAAATTCCCAAAATTGTGGCCGCAATGCGTGTTTTAAAAATATATTTGTGACGTCACAAATATATTAGATATAGAACATAGAAGGACTCTTTTTCCTCGTTGGGTTGGCAATGATATAACGTCGCCAAGGTGCCGTTTTCAAACAACAAGATCTGAGTCTGACTGACAACGTCAAACCGCCGACCGTAATTTCTTCCTGTGCCCTTTTTTTGCCTTTGAATGCTTTGATCGAGGCTTTGATCTACGCGGTAAGTACCTACTCGTTTTGTTCATTTCTTGTTTAACCTAACTAGTCTCTTTCTTTAGTCTTCTGTGCTGTCCACCTAAAAGCCTTTCGCATCTTTGTCACCCGTGCTCTGACCTGGCTGACCCTCGGCTTCATTTCGGACATCAGTGTTCCTGCTCCCCACATTTTATTTGGAGATCCATCGCGTCCTCCCCACATGGATCTCTTGTAGCTCTAAAGTATTACCTATCCGGAATTGTATGCTAATGATGAACCTATAAAAGCTCACTGTTCATTTTCAGCCTCTTATTTCTGTGCTATTGGTGATCCTCCAGATTTTCCCCTGGAAATAAATTATCTCGACTGAGACAGTGTTATAAGAGGTTTCTGGAGTCAGTTTCTTCGAAACCTTGTTCGACTTTATTGTCTAAATGCTCATGGTAAGAGAATTCGATAGGAAACCGGTTTTGCGATAGCATGTTCAAAATGACAGTGTCACAGTGACATCCCTGACATTCTTGATTATTCCATTGTCACACAGTCAGACCAACCCCACTCAAAATCCCTGTCCTGGCGCGAAGCTCTTAGGAGTATTTTTCAAATTCGTTTTTTTCTGTAGAAAACGACGGGATTTTTGTGAAATTCTCAGTAGAGTCCCCTTATCACTTATACTAGCAATCAAAAGTATTTCCAGCTGAATCTATTCCATTGGCAAGTACCCCATTTGTAAAATGACGCCCGTGCGAAGTAATTAGTGACTACAGGCACTATTAGGTCCTGCATCGTGTAAACACCCAACAACACAACACAACAACAGCCTATATCGTTTGAAAATCGGAATAATTCCGCCGTAAAGAAATTTCCACCTGTTAAACACAAAATATTACACAGCGTGCGCTCGCGTGCGGTGAAAAATCGCACGTGTGACACGCGAGCTACTTTTCCGCTCGGGTGCTTTTAGCGAATTGCTTTTCACACCGGCGATTTGTTACTGAACGACGATTTTTTTTCCACGCTTCCGGATGGAGGAGGACGGTATACAAGGTGTTCCGCGATTGATGTGCCATAGCTCAATGACAGAAAGAGGACTTTGAGGCGAGTCATGATCAGAGGGAGAATTTTTTTTTGGTCAATGGTTACGAAGATACCGAGTGTTTCATAAGTTTGTACTTGAAGGGCGATATCCCTGCAACGGTTCGAGATAATCTGTTGAAACTTACCAGCGACATCCCCAAGTTTCAGCTTGTCACAATGCCATATGGGGGGTAAAAAAATTCCAGGGTTGGACTTGAAAAAATTTGCCCTCCAATATTTGTCAAAAAAGTACATTTTCTGGACACATTTCTGAAAAACTATAGGCAAATTCGGAAAGCTCAGAAAAAATGCTATAAGAATAGCCAATAAAATTTAACGGCACATCGAAGTCATTCTGGCAAAAAAATTCAAAAACAATCACCGCACTAAAACTTTGACCAGACTACCTTAGTCCGGATATTAATTTCCAAAATAGGGGATGCTCTGGACTTATTAGTTTTACTCAAGCAATGCCGCTTTGCATGTGTGCTGCTAGAATTCCCCTGGACCGATTGAGATAGGTAGCTACTGGCGCCAATGGTGCATATAAAGGGGGAAACAAAAAAAATTGACTGAAAATTTTCATCTTATGAACCAAAGCAGACGGAGCGTTGCAAATCTCATTGTATGCAAGTTATTTTATGCTTATGATAGAGCAGCAAACGATCATGCTGCAAAAATGGCCAAAAAAATATAACGGGCCACCTCAGCTGTTTGGCAATTAGAAGGAGAGCCTGAACAGCGGATGGTAGCAACCTCAAATCAAATTAGGATCAACAGGGAAACGGTCAGAAACGCCACACGGCATTCATTGGTCAGATGTAGAAAATGCATAAAAGTGGGAGGAGGGACGTTTTGCAGATTTCATTTGGATTTTGTTCACTGCGTTCTTGTTTAAAGATTTATTGATGTTCATTAAACAGTTATTGTGTTTTATGTGGTCGAGTTTCAATTTATTGACGCTTTTTTTGCATTGGTTCATAAGATGAAAATTTTCAGTTTATTTTTTCTTGTTTCCCCCTGTATGCGGCGCTTGCACCATTGGCGCCAGTAGCTACCTAACCTATCTCAGTCGGTCCAGGGGAATTTCAGCAAGACGCATGCAAAACGGCATTGCTTGAGTAGGGCTAATAAGTCCAGAGCATCCCCTATCTTGGAACTTGACGTTCGGACTAACGTAATCTGGTCAAAATTTCAGTGCGGTGATTGTTTTTGATTTTTTTTTGTCAGAATGACTTGAATGTGCCGTTAAATTTTATTGGCTGTCCTCATGGCATTTTTTCTGAGCTTTCCGAATCTGCCAACAGTTTTTTAGGAAGGTGAACAGAAAATATGTATACTTTTTTGACAAAACTTGACGGGGCAGATTTTCTCAAGTCCGACGCTGGAATTTTTTTTACCCCATACGGCATTGTGACAAGCTCCAACTAAGGGATATCGCTGGTGAGCTCCAACAGATTATCTCAAACCGTTGCAGAGATATCACCCTTTAAATACTCGTAACAAACTTATGAAACCCTGTATCTCCGTAACCACTGACCAAAAAAATTTCATTCTTACCGATCTTGACTCGCCTCAAAGTCCTTTATCTGCCATTGAGCTATGGCACATCAATCGCGGAACACCCTGTAGATGCGCGCTTCCGTTGCACATAAACAATTTGCTCTCGCGCGATTATACTTCATAAGGGTGGCCCTGGCCCCGCTTTAATTCCACGTCGTAATCCGAATATAATCTGAGATAATAAACTATAATGCAATTCGTGCACGCCAGATGGTGCTGTTGCAGCAAGTCTTCCTAATTTCCAGTGCTCAAGTTGAAATATTTACATTTGGCAAAAAGTAAATTGAAGAGGAAAAAGCGCATCGAAAAAGGAACAACATTAATCTCTCTTTCGCTAAGACTGGGTACAACAAAGCGATGTAATCCGGAGCGATTTTCTTTTATTGTTGTACTTTCGAACCCTCCACTTTCAATCGCTTAGAGCTAGAGCGCGCCGGAAAGAAGACCAAGACGGAAACTTTATATGTTTTTACCTTATTGCGCCTTGTTCGAGAACGGAACATGGACGGTGTGCTTACCTGAAACGAGAAAAATTTTATGTCAGAAAAGTGCATTCGATATATTATCCAGTGCAGCAATATAAGATGTTTTGACATTATACGGTTTTGTGTTATCACCAATAAATACAGCTATTTGTCTGTTGAACGTAAAGCATGCCATGTAAAACTTTATCGTCGCTAAGCAGGCCAATAGCACCCATCAATAACAATTCACAATATCAATATCAATAGACCCTACCCTTTCAGTTTAACCTTGACTGCGCGCGCATGCTGTCGTCATTTCCTACTTGGTAGTTCTAGAAACGCGCAAAAAGGTGTAAATTAAAAAAATCCGTGGTCAAGCGAGGCTATATTTACTTCAAATTTGACACGTGCTTAATGAATGAATGCTTACGATGAATGCATAAATGCTTCTTTACAGCCTAATGGGGTGTTATATTGGGAAAAAAGTGGTTATTTTTATTGATAATTCCGATTGTTTATGATCTAGTTGAGCCTTTCATGTAACACGCACATCAGTTTCTCCTGTAATTTTCTGGAATTTTTTTTCTTATTAAACTATGACGTCACTCGGTCAACCTCTCGCGAAAACCAAACGTGATCTACTTTACCGACGTTTTGACCTCTTCAAGTTTGAGTCACTTTTGACGTGTAATGTGTAATCAAAAACATCAAATCACATGACATCTGTGACATTTGTTTGAATTTAAAGGGGGACTGTGAGTAAAATTTTGTGTCAATCTTAAAATTTATATAGCTGCAGGATGGCTTTAGTTGATTTTTAGTCAAAATCGCATCAGAAAATTCCAAGCTGTTACGAAGTTATCGTAAATTTTGTGGGCTGATTATGACGTCATACTGCGCACCGGAAAGGACAGGTCGGCAGGCCAACAAGTTTACCAAACGGTAGACGCAGGTCATTTGACTTTAATTTCAAAGTACGGTGAACCAAATTTCAGTAGACATTTTTAGAAACATAAATAAAGTGCGACTCTATCTGTCAATGAAATAAAACGGCAACATGGCGAAATCGCGAAGTCGCACTTTAATTATGTTTTTAAAAATGTCTACTGAAATTTGGTTCACCGTACTTTGAAATTAAAGTCAAATGACCTGCGTCTACCGTTTGGTAAACTTGTTTCATTTTATAAAGGTCTAGCAATTGTTGGCGTGGTGCCTTGGCCTGCCCACCTGTCCTTTCCGGTGCGCAGTATGACGCCATAATCAGCCCACAAAATTTACGATAACTTCGTAACGGCTTGGAATTTTTCGATGCGTTTTGACTAAAAATCAACTTAAGCCATCCCGCAGCTATATAAATTTTAAAATTGACACAACATTTTACCCACAGTTCCCCTTTGAAATGACTGCACCAGCACGATACACTATAGGACACTCCACTCGAACCAGGCAGCAGACCGGCCGACTACAGACTACCCAAAACTTGACCCAAGCAGCAGACCAATGATATCTTCTGGTGGCAAACACTGATGATGGTGTTGATTTACTCGGTTTTCCAAAATACACAACAATTACAATACTACTTGTCCCAATCGACAGGCTAAAATAAGAAATATGTAGGTACCTTGATCTTCCATGCTAAGTCAAACGGCAAATTTCTCTACTGCTTGTTGATGACTTGTTTTTGTTTATGCAGGGGAGGCAACTAAAACCTTGGACAGATTTCTCAAGCTAGGTTAGGGCTGCACCGCTGTGCTGTCCGCTGCAGATTGCAGACCAAATGAGCTTCTGGCGCTGGCGGCATGCTTGAATTTTTCTGTCGGCATCCCAACGTTCGAGTTGGACCGAATCAGTTTCTTTCTTTCTTCCAGGGAAGTAGGCATTGGAAATATTCGAATGCTTTTCAAGCAAACAGCAAATTGCACCCACATTTCAACACAAAACACTTCAAAATTGACGTGGAATTGACGCGGAGATTCGCGGGAATTTGGAATCAGCTGTTTGTCGTTCGGCCAATCCATGGGCCAACTTCACCCGCCTACCGCGTTACCGAGTCCGTACGACCTCCAGTAAAAAATTGTACCGCTTCACCTGGCGCCGTCTGTTTAGTATCAAATTCTCAGTAAGCATGACGTCACGCGACATTTTCTTCATTTATTTTCGGGGCTCAAATGAACGCAGAAAAATCGAAGAAAAAAGATGTGGGCTCCACGAAGGCTCTAGTATTTGGATTAATTTTTCCCCAAAACCCGCGGAGCACCCCATTCTCAGTCCATAAATCACAAAAAAAAAATCAATAGCTCTTAAAAAAAAACAAAAGACAATCAAAAGTCAAAAACCGTTTCGGGACATTGATGTATGATTTCCAAAAAAAAAATGCCTAGAAACATCGTCCATGTTGCAGACGAGGTGCTCTTACTTTGTTATTGTTTTTCAAGTTTTTAAAAGTTTTTCAAGCATTTTTGAAAAACATGTTTCCGGCTATGCAACAGAAATGTTATAGCCACAAGTAGTTAGTGTTTATGGTCTTGAGAATGCCTAAATAATAAAGGCGAAACGTCGACATAAGAAACAATTGTTTTTGTTGTTATCCCTGTGATTGGTGAGAAATGTAAAACATCATCACGAAAAATAAGTTGTCTGGAAAATTCTGCGACTTGTTTTCTCAAAACGAGACCTTGCTAAAGTCTCGAAGTAAACATGAGCACAGAACCACGTGACAAGTGAGTGAAATGACGCACGGGGCTGCAAACATTCTTGCTGGCAAAATTGAATACACCAAAAATTTTCAAGAAGGAGCTTGTGGTGTGGTGATCAGCGCGTTCGACTACCACTCCAGGGGCCGTGGGTTCGACTCCCACTGTGGGTGCTCGGATTCACGTCTTCAAAACAAGCTCTTTGATTCAGTTGGAATGCTTGCTAAATGCGTGTGTCGCATAGCACGTAAAATACGAACGATGGTGGTGGTCGTTAAGAATCCTACCCTCAGTTGGAACACAGAGGTTCGGCAAAATTTCCGGTATAATGCAGTGAAGTATTCACTGGCGTCGGTGTTAAGCCGAAGTTGAATGAAAGAATAATACAAATAGAAAAAAACTGCGATGTCACCAAGTATTCGGGACACTTGGATAAGTCACGCCAATTGCAACTTGAATGAATTTTTCGCGAAACCTTCTTATATACTTTCGGTAATGGTGATAGAAATACCATGTAACTACGAGAAGAGACTGTCAATAGTGTCACTTGGCGAGTCGCGAAAATGGGCATCGTCATAACATCAATTTCAAAATCAATTTTATCCACAAGGTAAAAAGTAACCTCAAAGCGGAAGACATCTACTAGTGCAACGGACAGAAATCAACAATCACAGCAACAATGGATCATAATATGAAAATGTGCCTCTTCTTGACTATACGTTAGAACAAAAAGGGTTTTGCTCTTCTCTCTTTTACATAACTTCCATTTCGATTACCGTTCAGTTCAGATATGGACCTGGGGTGCATCTTTTTGAAGGGTTACTTCTTTGTTTAGGTCAGGCAGTGGTATACTTCCAACAGTTTTGACGTACATTAGACGACTGACACTGTTGACAATGTAATGATGTTGCCATGATGAGAGTAGATCTTTGGAGAGTAGTGATGTGACAGTTGAACAACATGGCGCAATTTCCGCTTTCATCTTACATTTACTCGTCAAAACGTTCATAACTGTCAATAACATCATTACAACGTAACGATCGTATAATTACGAGCGCCCGCGAAACATTGCCTTCAAGGACGGAGTCATATTGGTGAAATAAGCGTTGCGAAATCAATCCGTCTGGGTTTATTCCTTGACGGATTCTTGCCATTTTGGTCTCTTTTGAAAGCTACAAGGATGTACTCTGGTTTGAGCTTATTGGCATTTCCGAAATCCAAAAAGAAAATTTTAATTTTGACATTTGAAAAAATTATTTTTGGATTTTGGAAATGCCAATGGGCTCAAATCAAAGTACATCTTTGTAGCTTTCGAAAGAGATCAAAATGGTAGAAATCCGTCAAGGAATAAACCCAGACGGATTGATTTCGCAACGCTTATTTTACCAATTGAACTCCGTCCTTGAACATGGCCGGTGCAACGTAGGTAGGTTAAGTACAATACACAATATTGCGTGACCGCTAAGCGCATGCGCTAAAAAAACGAGGTGATTCGTTCTAAGTCTTCCATATGTTACGCTGTGAAAAAGGTGATTCCCAAACTAAGCTCAATGGATTATGCGTCGTTTTCAAGTAGAAGTGGTTACATAGAAAAATCGGTGTAGCCCTCGCAACCTATTCATGAAAGCACATATGCCCCCAAATGCCCCAAATTACGAAATAAAAAAAACATGGAACACTAAAACCATAACATTCAAATTTACCGCAAAATTGTCTGGGAATATTTCATTTAATCAGTGCTGTATTGTACTGACGACAGCATGGTGTGACGACAGTCAGTCAGTGGCACACACTTTTTCTACCGCCGAATATCCATTTAAAATCGGAAGGCTTCACAAGTTGCTGATAAAACTGAACAAAATGTCAACGTCAAACACAGAAATCAATGTCATTGTCGAATTCTGGGCCGCTATTCTTGAATCGTGTGAGAAAAGTCCCTGGGAGTTTTATATAATCCGTACTACACTTCTGTAGCCAAAGTTGCCTAAAAACCACGATTTTGGGCAACATTCGCTACATCAGTGTACTGCGGAATGTATTTTACTCCCAGGGACTTTTCTCACACGATTCAAGAATAGCGGTCCTGAACATGCGCGATGATAACTTGTCACCGTTTTCTAAGTTCGCATGACATCCGTGTCGGAGCGCCACTTGCGATAAGTGTTAGGTATTTTGGCAAGTACAACAACTTTACCTGTGCAGCGGTGCAACCGGGCCTGAGGGAGATATCAATAATTGTTAGCCTGCATAATTGGTTTACGGCCAGAAACAGGCTTCCTGGGGAATTTTGCAATATCGCTTCCCCCTTCACTGATCACACAGACTATTTGTCAAAATTAAAATTAGTAATGGATGTCATACGACCGAGCATACGACCAATGTCGACTCGGGGGCGGAGTGGTAACAACGTATATTCACCTCGATATTTACATAAAAATCTCAAGTCCAGTGAATACTTTTTCTTCGTACACCGAAGAGAACCCTCATCTTGCAGCAACCATATGAAGGACCTTATGAGGATGGTATTTGGCTGTAATTTGCCGGTGATTTGTTCTGATCTCGGTTCTGACTGATTATATATATAATCATTTGATTATTTATCTACATATAATTATTGGAGGACTCTACGGTTACATTTTTTTGGGTTATTGTCGGGACATCCTGTATATCTTTCATTATGCATATCTACATTTACAATAATATTTACATTTGGTACCTTGCTCTTGTAAAGGGTCCGGTGGAAAAGACTTCACACTTTCATTCCTGAACTACAAGAAAACCAACTAAGTACCTGCGATGATTTCACTTTCACTTTAGAGAGGGGGCGTCTTAATGCGGCTATAATGAAGAATTCCACCGAGGTATGTATACGATTCTATCTTCATTCAGTTAGGTAGAGTTCTATAAATGGATATTATCGTTTTTCGTATACTTACAGTGTCATTTTGTTCACGCAGTTTCGTAACAGCCGCATGTAGGGCTTTGTCCACCGCATTGTAGGTTATTTTATTTAGTACTACTTGCGGAATGAATAATTCATAAAAGCCATCAAATTTATGGGGAAAAAGGTTGGAAACCAACACACAGCGGCACAACACAAAATTAGTTTTTTCTCATTCTGTGACAGTGATGAATTCGAAATGAGTGTGCGCTAAATGAAACCTGTCAAGCGCAACGCCATCCACACCACAAACTGCAGTTTTATTATTCTTCACCCGCTCGGCCGACGGACGACGACGGTCTCCGCCTTTCTTTCATTCTCATTTAGTCCGGCTCTTTACTTTCCGTCGTCGCGCGGTGCTAATTACCACCATTTCCTTCGTCACACAGAACTTTCAACCGGGCGTCTATTTAATAAAGGAACAGTGCAAATCTCTCTCTCTCTCCCTCTCTGTTTGCAATTTCCAATTTCACCGTGATATATGGCAGAAGGTCCCGGTTTATTTACAATGCTGCACGACATTTATGCTGGCCACCACTTATAAATTAATCATCAGGGCGGGGGTAGCTAGCTAACAGTAACTAGTCACCAGTTGCAACTAGTAGCAGAGTAGCGCAGTTGGAACAACATTTAGTTCCGACTCCGACCGCAGCATGCCCAGAATTGCTCATTCTGGCAGAACAGTTCGCTGCCGCAATGGATGCCGATGCGATGCGAAGCTCGCGGAAGAACTTTTTTATTTTTATGTTTTTTCAATTTTAAATTTTAATCGCACGCGCAATGCAAATCAATTCGTTTTGAACAAATACATTTTTATTCGCAGCTGACTTGTACCGCACTACCGCAGACTTGATTGGTGAATTGGTAAATCAAAGCGCTCCGGCATACATATAACGGGATTAGTAATGGGGCAATTATTGTGGGAATGTGCACACGAGCTTCGGGGACATATCAACAATGGAGCAAGCATGACAAAACGAAGACGTCAAATTGGCAATACAATCAGGGGCCACGCCGCCGCCGGCGACCATCATCGGCCTGTCGACCCCAAATATGCATAATCTGATATGACCGATGGAACACGCCGACATGAATATTCACGTTCGTGACGACAAGCAATCCATTTGTTAGGCAAGGTCTCGCCCGATTTTAACCTTTCGTCTTCTCGAAATGTACAAAATACAATCAAAATCGTTCCGATAGTACCCTGCACCTGACAGTTTCAGATAAAAGAAAAATCAGTTGTGTCACCCTTAAACTTCCCCGACGAGTAGCAAGGAACGGACGGAAATTTTATTATGAGATGTCCCTCCGGGTGGGAAGTTGGAATTTGAGAAAAATATTGGAGAATCGAGATATTTTCTCTAATGAGGGCCTCATTTTGAGCTCCATCATTTGAGTCTGGTCTCGATAAGCCAGGCTGATTACTCATTTTAAATTGGAAAACTCTCGGGAAACTTGACAGAGGCTGCTGCTGCTCTCCCGTGAAAAGGTAAAACCTAGTAACTGTCTTTGGGCAAATTGTGCAGGAGAGCGAAAAGAAGTTCCCAGTCTTGCCATGAGGATTGCTATGGCAAAATAGAACAGATATTGGCTACGTTTACACCGGTGGACTAAAACTGGACTGACCCAAGCACTGACCCAAATTCCACCTAAAATGGTCCTTCTCTTCCAGCGTTTACACCGGTAGACCAACAGTCGACCTATTTCAAAATATAGTCCAGATTTGGTCCAAAACAATTTTCTGCTCTGCCATCTAGATATGCGATGCGAGAAATCAGTAAAGATCACGTTGTGACACGAACCGTCATATTCATGATGACATTAGCTCCATTATTTCGTTGTAGCGCGTGTAGCCTTGTAGTGTAGAGGTGTTATTTAATTTGAAAAATGGATTCAACACTGTACCTGAAGATGTACATGAACATCATGCAGCTAATGCAGCGTAGGCGTACGCAATTACGCGAAAATATTCTCCGCAGAAGAAATATACTTTGGACAAATATCGCTACTCAGAGGCAAATATTCAACAACTCCATATTTTCATTACTAACTTCCAGTACACATCACTCGCTGCTGCACATTGAGAATGTTTTCAACAATTTGATCAAGCGGAAGCCAAAAAAAGTGTGGATGAAACTACGTAGTAACGATTTTTGGGAGAGAATCGTTCCACAATATGACGATACAGATTTCATGGAAAGCTTCAGAATGAAACGAGACACTTTTAATAAGCTGTGTGGAATATTGACACCTCATTTACAACCTCGTATTAGTTTCCTTCAGCCAAGACAACCAGTCTCTGCTGAGAAACAAGTTGCAGTAACTTTATACAAATTAGCGAGCTGTGCTGAATATCGAGTTGTTGGAAATGTCTTTGGCTTGCACAAATCAACTGTTAAAAAATGTGTCTATAAAGTTGTTCGTGCAATTAATGACAACATGCTCAAAGATTATATCTCCATGCCAAATGAAGCCGAAGCTGTTGAAATTTCCGCTCAGTTTGAAGAAGTCTGCAAGCTTCCGCAAGTCATTGGATGCATCGACGGTACCCACATACCTATTCTTGCACCTTCTGACGGATACCGGGACTACGTCAATAGAAAGGGCTGGACATCATATAACATGCAAGCAGTTGTTGATAACAAGTGCAGGTAACTTATTTTCATTCAAGTATTTCATCTTGATATTGAATAATAATTGTGGCAGGTTCAGAGACATATTTGTCAAGTTCCCTGGAAATACTCACGATGCAGCAGTATTGAAAGCTTCACCATTGTACAAACATTCTGAGAGAACTATACCACTAACAACCCGGAATGTCAATGGGAAGGACATTTCATACATAATCTTGGGGGACCCTGCGTATCCTTTGATGCCATGGATAATGAAAGATTATATTGGTACTGTTAGTGAAGAAGAAGAATCGTTCAATGTTTATCTCAATTGTGGACGAGTAGCTGTTGAGATGGCTTTTGGACGCCTGAAAGCACGTTGGAGGATCCTGCTTAAAAGGATCGATATTAATCACTCGTTTGTCCCCAAGGTTGTGAGTGCCTGTTGCGTGTTGCACAACTTTGTTGAATACAATAAACAAACATTTCTAAATCAATGGATGCAAGATGTGGAAGAGGCAGAAAAAATTTTTCCACAGCCACAAAATTTGACTTTTCGTGGAAGAGACACACTAACTGGATCTGACAAGAGAAGACATTTAACAAATTATTTAGCAGAGAATTTTCCTTTACGACGAAGTTATTGTCGATAAACTCAATTTTTTTCTTCAATTGTTATTGTTCAATTACTTATTTATAGTGTAGAACATATAATGTGCACAGATAATGATGCAATAGTTATGACATTTCTATATACATATAACACTATAAAATAAACTAGTAATAACAACAAATTATAATGAAATATATATTTTCAATTAATTACAAACACTCATCATGTAATTAAGTAATGACAAAAGCTATGGTTTTCAATTTTTGAGAAAATAATATCCAATTTTTGATTTCATTTTTTTTAAATTTGAAAACTAGATAACATTGCCCTTACATCTCTTTCTATGAAAGTCGCACGCTGAATTTGAATTTTTTATTGAAAAAAGGTATCAAAAACGGATCTCCGTGAATCTGGAAGAGTGGAATAGTGAATACATTTTTGGTACCTTTTTGAAAATGAAAAATTCAAAGGACCCCGCACAAAAAGTAGGCAAAAGTGGTCTCGGTGAATTTGGCTGAAAATTGGCACACTTGTACATCTCCACTTTCTGATCGAATGCTCAAAATTACAGTCACTTTCTATGTACAGTTCTCCAGCTATACAGGGATTTGTACAGGATGTGCGGAAAATTTGAACACCTTTGGAGGCCTAATTTTTGTGATAATTTGAAGGTTGAAAAACTTATCCAAGACAGTTTTTTACATAGAAATCAAATCTCTCCTCTGGAATTCTCTATATTCCACGGTATACAGGGTGTGCTTTTTTCAATTTTTTTTATCGACAGAAGCTTGGATATTTTTTAGCGCATTTTCTTTGGAAATGGCACTCAAATAGCCAGTTTGTCTGTCTGTCTGTCTGTCTGTCTGTCTGTGTGTCTGTTTGTCTGTCTGTCTTTCCGTGTATTAACTAAAAAGTTGCACTCTTCTTCGGGGAATAAAACTAGAGGCCTGAAACGTCTTCCAGTGGATAGCTTATGTATTCAAGAGTGACCAAAGGCTGGTTTGAACAAATCCATACATAGTTATTATTATTATTATCATCAAAAACCGAAGTTTTTATTTACAATAATAAGGTGAACTCTTCTACAGGGAATAAACGTAGATATCTGTAACTTTCCCGACAAATAGAGCTCATGTCTTCAATGATGGCCAATGACTGGATGGTATAGTTGCGCCGCAATATTGGCCACCATGTTGAAATCTCTTATTAGTGGAACGATTTTCATGTGACTTTGAAGTTACTCTTGTCGTATAAACATTCTTATTTTGAGACTGGACTTCATGATTGTGTTGCCATCTTGGCCTTGCCTATCAAACAAATATAGGTACACATTTTAGCGACGTAAAAGTCGCCATATTATAGTCAAACCCGTGTTAATTGTTGCTCCAGATAGTACCAATATTTAGGTACTTTTTTAAGATACATCCTGTAGATAACTTGATTTCTAATATCCCAGGAAATTGATGATATGAGGCGATATTAACTATTCTCTACTTTTTATATTTGTCCAAAAAGCAAACTACTCAACTTTTTTTTTTGTTTAAGGTATAATGTTTTATTCACACCTAACAACAAAATATCTTTGCTCAACACAAAATTATTGCGATTATATAGTTTCACCAATTTTTTGACAGGTTGTAGCTAAATGAGGAAAACCAAAATGTATTTTGTTATTCAGAAAAAACTCTATCGACTGTCGATGAAAAAATCGATACATACTCAATTAAAATTGACACTCAGACAGACATACAGACACACAAACAGACAGACAGACAAATTGGCCATCATATATGAGTGCCCTTTCCAAGGAAAATGCGCTAAAAAGATATCCACCCAACTGTCGATAAAATAATCGTTGTTGAAAATTGAAAAAAAGCACACCCTGTATACCGTGAGATAAAAAAAAATCCAGGGGAGACATTTGATTTCTATGTGAAAAACTGTCTTGGGTAAGTTTTTCAACATTCAAATTATTACAAAAATTGAGCCCCCAGAGGGGTTCAAATATTCCGCACATCCTGTACAAATCCCTGTATAGCTGGGAAACTGGACATAGAAAGTAACTGTAATTTTGAGTATTCGATCAGGACGTGAAGATGTAGAAGTGTGCCGATTTTCAGCCAAATTCATCGAGACCACTTTTGCCTACTTTTTGTGCGGGGTCCTTTGGCATGCGACTTCCCTCAAGAGATATGTACGGGTGATGCTATCTAGAGATCAAAGTTCTGAAAAACAAAAATTTCCAACATTTTCTGAAACATTTTGAAATCAAATCGCCTGTACATTTATTTTTAAGGAGGTTTCTATTTTTCAGAATATAACTAGCAAAAATCCGATTCCCGTGAACCTCTTTCAGTCACATCTGAAACGTCCTCATATAACTAATAACGATTATTGAGATTCTACAATAAACAAAGTAGTGGAACATAATTATACAGGTTGTTTCAAAAATAAGTACTCAACTGTGCCGTGTTTTTCAAAAACCACACCAGCTCATAAATTTTTCCCTATAAGATATGTATATAGATTTCAAATTTTTATGAGAGTACTTTTGCTATTTTTTGCGTTGATCATGAAGCTATTCTCACTTCCGGAAGTAACCGGGAGCGACATCAACTTTTGATTTCCAAATAGAACACCGTGTATATTTTTTGATATTTGGAGAGAGATTTTTTTCATTGATACAGTGGGTATCCTTGAGAAATCTCTATGATAAAATGACGATCTTATAGCGGATTGAATATAATTAAATTATCAATAAAGGTGGCTGCGACCACAGATAAAAATCTGAAGCTTATCAATTGTTTATATCAAAAACGTTTCCGGTGAAATCGGCATGAGCAATAAACAAACTTTTAACTTCAGATTTTTATTTGTGGTCGCAGCCACCTTTATTATTAATAATTTGATTATATTCGATCCGCTATAAAATCGTCATTTTTCATCAGAGAAAATTTTCAAGAGCACCACTGTGTCAATAAAAAAATCTCTCCGAATATCAAGAAATATACAGGTGTTCCATTTGAAAATCAAAAGTTGATGCCACTTCCGGTTACTTCCGGAAGTGAGAGTTGCTGCATGACCAACGCGAAAAGTAGCAAAATGTCCCATAAAAATTTCAAATCTATATATCCCGTACAAAAAAGTTATGAACTGGTGCGGATTTCGAAAAACACACCGTATCCTCGAATTCAGCTTTCATAAATATAAAGTTTGCAATAAGAACGAAGTGAACAAGGTGCCCCCTAAGAAAGTTAGGGTTCTTCGAAATGCAATTTTCAGAATAGTTTTTTCAACCTAACTCTTTCACCCTTCAACCGATCAGCTTCGAATTTGATATACGATGTCACATCAAGTATACATAGAAATAAAGTGAGTGCTGCGATTTCCATGAAACTCATCCAGTGGCGTAGATAAATTTGAACTTCAAGGGGCCGTAACTTTTATAAGTGTCCCCTGAGAAATTTCAGTTTTATCTACGCCACTGGATGGGGCTCATGAGAATCGCTGTGCTCACTTTATTGCTATGCATCATGTGATATGTATACCAAATTCCAAGCTAATCGGTTAAACGGTAAAAGAGTTAGGTTGAAAAAACTATTTTTCGTAATCGTTTTATAGATACATAACGCGTAAAGTAATACATAATCAAAAATATAAGTTTTGCAGTTTATGTATCTAGCTTGACATTTATCAAAGTAGTGCTGAATTTATTCATTTTTTATCAGGCCTAAAAACGCGCTCTTGTACTGAAAGCTACTATACCTACTTTGACAGGCCATAACTTTCTTAAGGGCTACTTCTTGCAATTCATTCTTATCGCAAAATCCATGTTTTTGAAAGCTGAATCCGAGGATTATAGTTAAGTACTTATTTCTGAAACACCTGTATGTGGTAACAGCATAAATGTGGAAAGTAACGAAATTTCCATTGAGCAGAACCAACAAACATCTCAATTATTGTTTTTTTTCATCTTCTTCGGATTCATTGCTTTGCACTGTGAATATTGGCAGGTAACTAGGCTGGTGGTAACCTGGCTGGTAATGACTTGGTTGATGGTAATGACTTGGTGTCATTGGCATGCCGCCAAGTCTTGAATTGAGCCCTTGCGAAAATGTGGCCAGCATTCTTTCCATCATCATGGCCTGGAACTCTCTTTCTTTCCGCGTTTCCTCCATTTCCCATTCACGCTGCAACCTCATCTGCTCTGCCATACTCTCTGTGAATTGTTTTGTTTCGTTACTTATAATTTTTTGCAACGCTTCGGTCTGCTTCGTAAGGAATGTTTCATTGAAGACTTGTAATTTATTCTCATATTTTGAGCAACCTATAAAAGACATGACAGCATATCATGAACCCGACAATGTATTCACCAAACTAACCTCCTTTGTTTCCCTTACGTGAAAAACCACTTGAACTGGTGCTTGTGCTTGGGAGAGATAAGGGCGTCTCCAATGAACCTCCAAGTGGGTCTTCAGTGCAGTTCAGTGTCACATTGACCTCACTCGCATCTAGGGACAGCAGTAAAATGATAACGAATTCGAAATTACATACCTACTCAACTTGAAACTACAGTATCAACACACCTTCTACTAGAAGGAGCTCAGTTTCGTCTTGCGACTGATTGGCAGCTGTTTGTTCCTCCTCCTCTGACTCTTCCATTGCCAGGGTCTTTGGTCTGGTTCTCAGCAACTCATCCACTAGCTTAAAGTATGGGAATTCTTTTCTGTCGGCACCACTCTTCATATTGTTTCGCTTACAATTATAGTAAGCTTCCTTCAGATGCTTCAATTTGATTCTCATCTGGGAAGCGGTTTTAATGAAGCCTCTTTCTTCCATTGGCTTTTCCAATGTTTGGAAGATTTCGACATGCTTGAAGCGCTTACCATCCATCATTCCAATGATTTGGTTCTCATTACAGAGTTCCAAGAAAGTTCTTGTTTCCTCCTCCGCCCAATTCGTTCCTTTACGTTTAGACATTCTATAAATAGAAACAAGCCTCAATGAATAAACAAAATTGCAAGTTATTTCGTGGTATTCACCTGTTCACGACACAAGAACGACGCACTTCTCACACTTTACACCGACTCCACACTCGAATGCTGTCAGGAACGTCAGGAATTTTTTTTTTCAAATATCAGTCAGGTTGGTTGACAACCGGCCAACTGAGTCTAATACAGATTTTTGCGGCTTGGGCCAGTCCGGTACCGTTTACACCGCATCTTTGAGGATTTGGTCCAGACTAAATTTAGGTCAGTCCACGGCTGCCAAGAGACCTGACCCAAACAACTTGGTCCAGTCCGTGGTCGTTTACACCACGTGGACTAAATTTATTTGGGTCGAATTTAGTGCTTAGGTCGCGGACCAAAGCCACGGTGTAAACGTAGCCATTAGCGGTAATGGGGGTTTTCAAGGTTGAATTTTTCATATTTCATAATATCTTCATGATTTGGGTAGTATTTTGGAAAATAATGCACCTACTATGTTTTTCCATTAGGAATACCAGCATATTACTTTGGAAAAACCTAGCACAATGGCTTGCTATTGAGGAACTTCTGAAAGCTATCGAATCTTAAATGGAAAAACATAGTAAGTACAATTATCATCATCCCTGTTATGTTGAAAATCATATTTAATGCAACTTTTAAAAATAGTTAATTACATAGGTAACTAACCGAGTAACTAACTGACATTACAAACAAATGAAAAACATCAATGCCTTCAAAATTTACTTCCAGGTACCTACTCATGAACCAAATCAAAGTATACTTATCTCCATCAATTGCACTTTTTTCTGATGGGTCTAATCACGGTGGCTCTTGTAATTGGAACAATATTGTAATTTTTACAATGAACCATCGTTGTATTATTTAATCGTAACAATAATAGCAAAATCAACAAAATTACAATATTGTTTCAATTACAAGAGCCACCGTGATAAGACCCAAAAGCAGGCAACAAAAATTATAGCCCAAAAATTACACTTCCCCAACTTTATTCAAAACAAAAAAATTAACAACATTTGATGTCAAACCAGATGATGCGTCAGACGAAGCAATATTTTTCCAGAAAAGTCTCTTCACAGGTGGCATTTTGGGCACAATTCCCTCAAAAATTTTGTCTTTTTTCAAAGAATTTATTCCTCAATTGTCTTCTCTAATAGTTAGGATGGAAAAGTCGAAATTTTTGTGATGTCGGCGCGTCGGACCTACCTACCCCCTAATTAATTACACTTTAATCAATCGGCGTTCTTGGTTGTTGTATTTTTGTGACCCTAAAATAATGAGAGAGTATAATACTGAATTATAATTTTGGAAATATCACTTCAATTAGAACTTGAGTGCTCCTGGAACAATGAAATTAACTAAGCTCACGTTTATTAGTGGCCAAAGCTCCGAGAAGCTTTTCCCTCGAAGACATTTTTATGCCAGCAAAACACAATTGCTATCAATAATAATTATTAACTAGTTCATCATACGACCTCTCTTTTTGATCTTTTAGCGGGAGAATCCAGTAAGAGCACGTATCGTAGAACGGTCCAAACGGCAACAATGGGGCACATGGTGCTAAGAGTGTTTATACTGGGGGTGTGTAAATCTTTTTGTGTTGTGTTTTTTTGGGTAGAACGCGTGAAAGCGCAGTTGATTTACTTGACCTTCAATGGCCTCTTGAAGTGTGACTAGTAGGTAAATTAAGGGTACCTATTCAAGCAACGTACTTCAAAGTATGAACGGAAGTATGGATTTATAGCATTCATCAATGAACTATCAGCTCGACTGAAAAACTCGCACAAAAAAATGGAGAAATCCAGTAAGAGCCATGCGGAGTTTATCTAGATCATAATATCCTGAATAAAACACCGGGAAAACCTAGTAAGCCACCCTCGAGGCCACCCTGCTATGTTTATCCATTGTAAAATATCTACAATGCCGCAAAGATGCTAGGTTTTACCTTTGGAAGGGATACGTGCTATGTTTTTCCACTGTAAAGTAGACTAGAAATGCACTTACTAGGAAATTCCATACGTTCTAATTTATGCATTTTTTTTAATATTGATCCAAAACCAATATCTGAGTGAAGGCAATACTTAGAAGATTCCGAATATGTGAAAAACTCATTTTACCAAAAAATGTGGGTTACTAGGTTTTACCTTTTCACGGGAGTGCTGCAAGGCTACACTGTTCAACAGATAAAATTGCTCGCAACTGCCCCGACACTTTGTCAGCTCTCAAATCCAAGCATCCACAGATGAAAACCGAAGTTTGCTATCTACCTGACCCTAATCTGGTTGACGTACCATCAAATTTAGATCCAGTAACTAACGAGACAGTAAGAAAAGTAATCAAAAGCTTCCCTCGAAGCTTCGAGCGGCATGGACGGGCTAAGACCAAAACACTTATCTGACCTAATCACGGTTCCCAATGCTGCTGTTACAACGACTATATCTACTCGAATATCTTGCAAAATTTGTGGACCTTGTGTTAAATGGTGATTTACCAGAGAAGATTTTACCAATATTTTATGGCGCTACATTGACGGCCTTGGTCAAAAAAGACGGTGGCCTCCGCCCTATAGCATGTTTAAGGGGAAAATATTCCTTTGGTCTATTGTTATAAACCCTAATTGGTAGGGGCATCGGCATGTGGTCGTTCTCCCCCTGTAACATGTGGCTGCACCTTACGACGTATTTCATGTTAAGTTGCAAGTGCTACAGTACGTAATGATTTGAACACAACGTCATCTCCGAAATGACTTGGTTTTGGCGTAAGAAATGGAGCAGAGGCTGCCATACATGCTACAAGAACGTTTTTAGATATAAATGAAGAAGCGGAAGTTTTAGTGGAGTTTGATTTTGCAAACGCATTCAATTCAGTATGGGGAAATTATGCGTTGACCAAAGTCTTTCAAGGGCTTTCAAAAGACGGATTAAAAGTCTAGTTCCGTGAGATATAGCTTCTGACATTTGTTGATAGTGTCACTTTAGTTCGACAGATGACAACCAAAAGCCAATGGGCTCATTCCAGGGCAAAACCATGTCTGCATGTCAAATTTCAAGTCAATCGGATCAACGGTTCGACAGTTATCGAGGAAGATCACAGATTGACCCAACCATCCTGTCAAAATCGGTTTTGACAGAGACTATTACATTCATTTTGTAGAGTTTCACATTCCCTTCAAAATAAACCTACACACTACACACTTGAAAATCTGTCCAGTAGAGCCGGAGCTCCAGAAGGTTTATGTCTTCATTTTGAAGAAGCTATCAAAAATCAACGACGAGGAATATCGATTGCCACAAAAAAAAATTGTTCCAAGGGCTATCTCCAATCGAACAAAACAATTTTCATTCGACTATCACGACTACCGCCACGGGGACACATAAGTACTAATTTCCTTCAGGGCAGATGCGCTAAAAACCGACAATTAAAGTAGGACGAGAAGTAGGAAAAAATACCGGTATTTGTAAAAAAATTCAGTTCTTGTCCTTCAATAATTTGAATTATTTGATTCTATGTTTCTATTTACAATCTTACTGCAATTTTTTTCTCAACTCTGAAGCCAAGCTTCTTGCAAACATAAAACCAAGAACGCTGAGTAGTATTCTTCAGTGAAGGTTTATTACACCGTTTCTATCAGTAATCAGCCTTATCAAGTAACATTCAACAATTGATATTGGGACAACAATCAGGGAATGGTTTTGCTTTCTCCTCTACAGTTCGCTCTCTGCAACGGCCACTTACTGTATCCTTTGGACATCTGAAACCACAATATTGTTCAGCCTCAACTGAAAAAAGTCTGGGGTGAATAGCTTGTTAGACTTACTCTTCATAATGAACAGTTCTATCACTAGAGCAAGTCGCTTGTCTGCAATGGCCTTCAAAAACGTTTCGAATCTCTCCTTTTTTCATCTCACCAATGCCCCATTGTTTTGCATAGCACCATCCGTTGTGCTCTGTGTGTCACATTGTAAGTTCTTTTTGGTTTAGACAATCGAGTGATTACTAGAGGAAAAGCAAACTTACTGATATCTGCATCGTACAATTCCACCGTAATTTCTTTAGGGATTATTCTAACGGCCCAGGCCGAAGTCAAGCCCAAAATTAATAAAGCCACTAAAAATTTCATGTCGACGATACAAGAATGATGATAATGTTGCTTGTATTTCGGACCGTGCAATTTATACGAAAAAGGCTGACCTTGTTTGCGTGAACTATCTCAGTGTTTTGGATTTGAGTTTTTTATTTATTGAATCGATAAAAAAAGAACTTCAAATCATTGCTGTGTTGTGGAAACGATATCTTCTGCAAGATTACCTACGTAACAAGTTATGTTCACGTTGGTAAAAGAAAAATATAAACACGTTTTCAAAAAGCCTCAACGTCCTCAAATTTTGAATTTCCCAAGAGAAAAAAATTTTGGTTTTCTTTTGAAAAATTCTAAATTTGCAGATGTTGATCGCTAGGAAGAAAATGAATCGATTATTCCAAAATTCTGACAAGCGCTGTATACAGGGTGTTTCGAAATTACGGTTACAAAGTTCTAGGGGAGACTCCCCATCGTTCCTCATCAAAAATGGGTCAGGAAAAGATGTAACCTCGATGTCCTGAAATGCTCCGTTGAAAAGTTACAGGCTGTTCAAGTTCATTTTCTAAAATCGATTTTTTGACATAACTTTTGAACCGTTCAACCGATTTTGTTTAAATTTGAATCAAGGTCAACTGAAATAAGTTTCTATCGAACACCAGTAACGTGCTTGAAAAAAAATTCAGGGGCGTAGATAATGGGGGATGTCCTCGTATCCCCCCCCTATTATTTACTCTCTAAAGATAAAGAGTAAAATTGTTTAAATTTTTTAAATTAGCGTTTAATTTAGGAAAAAAAAACATCTCGAAATTGTCACTTTCAAAGGCCTAAAAATTTGAATCCGGAAAAACTCATGATTTCTCAGCAGAAATAGGTTCTCTAATTTCCAAGTTGATGAACCACCATTTTTTTCTGAAAAAAAGAGAAGTTTTCAGGGAAACAAATTTTGAGCTCATTGAAAGTGGCGATTTCGAGATGTTTTCGAAAGTTTCAAACCTAAATACCTATCTCGGAAATGAAGCCTCTTATCAAAATTTTGCGGGAGTTACTTTTTTTTCTAAATCGAACGTAGAATCCAAAAATAAGAACAATTTGGGAAAATAGCTAGGGAAGTAAAAAAAAGGGGCGGAAAATATGAGGACACCTCCCATTATCTACACCCCTGATTTTTTTCAAAAAGACGTTGCTACCATCCGATAGAGATTTATTTTAGTTGAATTTGTTTCAAATTTGAACATCGGTTACACGGTTCAAAAGTTCTGTCAAAAAATCGATTTTAAAAAGTCAACTTAAACACCCTGTAACTTTTGAACGAAGCATTTAGTCCATCCGCTAGGTACTATTCTGTATGTTTTTAGAGGTCGAAAAGGTTTTTTTTGGAATTCCAATCAGTTAAGGTCCACAGAATCATATTTTTTTGGTGGCAACGCTCAAAAGTGGTGCGGTCACCCTGTGCACCCCCATAGGGGCCAACCCCCAGTTAATCGAATTTCAGTTCTGTAACTCGGAGGATCGACACAAAATTACAAAAAATTCAGGATGTCATGAAAAAACTCCCTCAAAAGTCATCCATGATGAAGATACAGCCCTTCAAGTTTCAAAAAAGGCGATTTCCGTGGAGGTACAATTTCCACAATTTTCAACCGATTTTGCTGAAAATTTGGCTAAGCCCCTCTGTAACAAGCATCTAGAAGGGGAATTTCATTTTCTGGATAAATTGTCCAGTGGCGGAACAACTGGAAATTTTGACATAATGCCGTCCCTCCTCATTTCTCAAGTCCCTGGTCAACTTTGGACCCTGAAACTTTCACTATGTATCGAATACATCATTCAGCTACGATGTTCTCGAATAAAAACAAAAAATTTGAACACAATTTTTTTATATAAAAAGAATACTAGGATATTCAGCTAAAAAAAATTAAAGAAATATCCCCCTCTTCTATATTCAATATTAAACCCAGAAACCAGTTCTGATTCTAATTTTTTTGGGAACATCGTAGCTGAACAATATATTCGATACATAGTGGAATTTTCAGAGTTCAAAGTTGACCAGGGACTTGAGAAATGAAGAGGGACGGCATTATGTCAAAATTTCCAGTTGCTCCGTCACTGGACAATTTATCCAGAAAATGAAATTCCCCCTTCTAGATACTTGTTACAGAGGGGCCTAGCCAAATTTTCAGCAAAATCGGTTGGAAATTGTGGAAATTGTACCTCCACGGAAATCGCCTTTTTTGAAACTTGAAGGGCTGTATCTCCATTGTGGATGACTTTTGAGGGACATTTTTCATGACATCCTGAATTTTTTGCAATTCTGTGTCGATCCTCCGAGTTACAGAACTGAAATTCGATTAACTGGGGGCTGGCCCCCATGGGGGTGCACAGGGTGACCGCACCACTTTTGAGCGTTGCCACCAAAAAAATATGATTCTGTGGACCTTAACTGATTGGAATTCCAAAAAAAACCTTTTCGACCTCTAGAAAAATACAGAATAGTACCTAGCGGATGGACTAATTTCAGGACATCGAAGTTATATTTTTTCTTGGTCTATTTTTGATCAGGAATCTCCCCTAGGAAGTTTGTAACCGTAATAATTGCGAAACACCCTGCCCGGGTCGAAAAGTCCCCTTGGGGGACAACTAAAATGAGTTTTTTGACTCGGGGAACTTTTGTTCTTGGCAGTGTTCTTGGCTCCGGCTCAAGACCTCTTGCCTCCTCGATGACCGTCGGATTTGCCGACTCGGAGGACTCATCTGAGAGTTCTGATGTACCTACAGACATAATCATTGACAATAGCAGGTTTCCTTCAATCATTAATTGTGGGAGGTGATTTTTTGAGGTTATAACTTTTTTTTCACTACTAGCCGTGAAGTACATCATTTTCAACCTGTTCTTCAACTAGGATAGCTATTTTGAATTAGTAGAAAAAATTCTATATAAACCACGGTCGAGAAATTATAGCCTCAGCGCCCTATATCCCTCAGCTGCGCTTCGGGATCTGAACTGGCGCTTCAGCTATAATAATACTTTCTCAACCTTGGTATATATTATACTATTTCGCACAAATGACCTTCTTTTGATTGTGTACATCTTAGTTACCATGACCGAAAGCACAGTATTACTACCTGCGGGCCGTGAATACAAAATCGGGCCGGTAAGTAGACAAAAAGCCCGCATACGCGGGCCGTAAAATGCCCAAAATGCCCGCAATTTCTTTCGGCTATCTATACGTAAATAACTAATACATCACAACCATAATTGTAGGTACCGTATATGTGTGTACCTTCTTTTTGATAAATAGGTACCTACCTAGCCTATAATTTTAAATGAAATCCGTGAACAGATCATTATATTTTATTTATTGAAAAAATTAAAACGCAGTTTTTTATGTTATGGAACGCAACACCTTCAACGGAAGTTTTTTCCACTTGAAAATTAGAAAAATTTGAGTCTGGCTCAACAACTTCCTCTTGAAGTAAAGATGCAGTTATTGTAGATTCGGCTGGAGATGATGACGTACTAGCTCGAGTATTAGCTTCTTCTTCCGCACCAAGAATCAACCGCGCAGTTTTGTTTTTCGATCCAATAGAATCTTCTATGTAAGTTTCAGCTAAAGATGTACTCTTCCAGCCGCCGTGCCTTTTCAAGCATGTAATGCTAGCCCCACTATCAGCTAATAAAGTTGCAGATGTTCTTCGAGAAGTGTGTCCCGTGTATCTCGCCGGATCAGGCAATTTCAGAAATTTATCAATCGTGCTGGGTATAGAGCTCCAAAAATTATTCTTTCCTACAGGCTGAACAGTGCAGGCCTTTTTTTGGTACTGTAGGAAGAAACGAGGATGATTTACATTTCGTGGCCGTAACGCAGCGTATTTCTTGTCTTCTTCTTCTTAATTCCCAAAAAATAGTAAGGGAGGGGGGTGAAAATGGAGGGGATGAGGACGCCTCCCCATTATTCACGCCCCTGATTTTTTTTAAAATACCTTACCATTTTTCGATAGAGAGCTATTTCAGTAAACTTCGGTTAACAAAATCAGTTGAACGGTTGAAAACTTGTCAAGAAATCGATTTTAAAAATTAAACTTGAACACCTTGTAATTCTTTAACGGATCATTTCAGAACATGGAGTTATATTCGTCCCTAGTGCATTTTTGATGGGGAATCTCCCTTATATAGAAATTTCTGACCGTAATTGCGAAACACCCTGTAGATCCGATTCGGTTCAGCGGAAATGCAATGCTGATTATACCATAATTATTATACTTGATCAGGCAACGGGTTGCATTTTCAACAAAAATGCTTCAAAATTGGATGTGACGCAACCAAAACAAACACAGAAAAATATACCTACATGACACAATAATACATCAAAAGTGTAAGGTTATCAAATCACTTCGAGATATAAAGGACGCGCTCGAAACATAAACCAAAGTAGGAAAAGTAGAGAATTAGGCCGCCGAAATGAAAGCCACAACAATATTTTGCATTTTCGTCTTGTGCATTTCCGAAATTTACGTTGAAGCCGGCCTTAATGTCCCTCTCGATCCCAGCATAAGTGAGTGTCCTACATTTATAAGATTACCTACCAATTTGTATGCTGCACGTTTAGTTTAGTATTGTATTATTGTTCACTGATTTGTTCAAAGTTCCTTTGGGAGACTTCTCCTGAGGTGCCTATTAAGCATATCTCTGAAGCATCATTGGTTGAAGCTTCGGTAGTGGCACCCTCACTTTCAAGATTCTAATAATCATATTACGTCATGTTTTGATTTGCGATCTCATTCAGATGTTATTTTCGTAATAAACCGGATTTGTTTTATTTCCAAATCAATGAATACATATTTTGGTCCACTAAATTAAAAACCGTGACCTATTTACCCACGGAGTAGTTTTCGTGGTGCATCCAGCTTTAATGAAACAAAATAGCTCAATAAGACTAAAGAGACTCATAATGCAACTTTGTACAGAACACAATGGGCATTGTTTCGCAACAAGAAAACAAATGGGGGAAATGGCCAAAGGTGAATCCAGACAAGTGCCTGGAGAATGCTACCAAGCAACGTGCCAAGAAGACCGAAGTGTAGAATACGAATCGTAAGTCGATTTCTCGTGAATTTACAAAATTTAGAAAGTTAAATTCCAGATGTGTGATCCCACAAATGGCCACCGTGAACTGCAAATTGATCGAGTCAGATTTGACGAAACCGTTTCCCGAATGTTGTTCACGTGCAGTGTGTTGAAATCGCTGAATAAAATTTGCCAAAATCACGAGCCAATTGATTATTTCCAATTCCAAGAATTTTTACAGCAAAGTATACGCGATGAGAAAATTTGATTCAATGCAAAATATTTACGATTCATCGATCACGTTAATATGCCAACATAAAACAAAATGGAAAAATAACGAGGTTATCGTTTATAAACACGTGAATATATTATAATTTCGTCAATATGCCAGACGGAACGCAATAATGCATCAGTATAGTAAAACCGCACCATCACAATGTCGTTGATCGCCTTGTTCTTGGCTTGCATCCTTCAAGCCGCTTTCGGTGGATTAGTTGTGCCGTTCAACGAAAGCTTGCGTAAGTTTCTAAATTATTATCTAAGCAAAAAAAAACTGATAAATTCCAAGATATAAATTTCTAATAACAATTTTGCAGAACACGAAAGTCATTGTTTTGCGACGAGGAGAAATATCGGCGAGATGAGCGAAGGCGAGCAAAAATTGATACCGGAAGAATGTGCAAGAGTCACTTGCTTAGAAGACAGGGGCGTGCTTTACGACGGGTAATTTTCCGCATATTTTCGACGATTTTTACTGACTTGGAATTTTAGGTGCATAGTACCGACGATCTTAGACAGCCCGCGGCCTTGCATCGTCGTTCAAGACCCCTCGAAGAAATTCCCCGAGTGTTGTCCTCGCGTGGAATGTGACTGATTTGAAAATAATAATTATTATTTATATCACCTTATTTACCATATTTATTACCCTAGGTTATCTCGAGTTATTAAAATTAAAAATTGATTTTACATAACCGGAATTAATAATAGTTATACATGACACTGCTATGTAGCCTTTAAAATAGATTCAGTTCTTTTCCTAGCTTAGAATAGAAAACATGAAATTCATTGTCGGTGTTGGTGCAGTGCTTCTGTGCGTCGCTGTTCTGGTAAAAAGTGACGAAACTTCGTTGCCTCCGTTGCCTCCACCTCCTCAGAAAGGTAAAATTGTGAAGGAATACTCAGTTTTCGTTCAAGACAGAAAATACGAAAATTATTGCAGGGCACTGTTCTGGTCGCGAGAACAATATCGGTCAACTGGCCAAAGGTGAAATCAAGCGCTTGCCCAATCAATGTGCCACAGCTACTTGTCAAGATGACAAAACTCTGAAATACGAATCGTAAGCTCGACTAAATATTTTCACAATCACAACAGACCAATTTTCACCTCACTGCTAGGGCTCTAAAATGGCTATCAATGCTACCATAGGTGCATTTCCGATTGAAGCGCAACGGCTGTCAAACGGCTGTCAGAACAACCCAACAGTGATTTCCCGCTAGCGGACTGCAGCTCAAGAAGACGTTGCATAGTTTTCACATGAATCACACTGTCACATCTGACAAGTTTTGATGAACCTGTCAATTCTGATTCGGAAATGTTTCGCCGCCATTGCCGAGCCCTAACAGTAACAGGTGAAATTGGAAAGGTTTATCCATGCATTTGACTTTGTCGCAAAATTATTCGTTGTTTCGACAATGCCGAAGTAGGTATTATACGAGCCCCGGCTCAATGAAGTTGGCACAGTTAGCTGAACTCAGTTTGCCTTATTATATAGGATGTTCGGTTATTTATTATTTATTCCGGTATTAAACCCAAACATTTTGAAGGCCGATATGGCACCAAAAAGGGGAATTTTATAAAGGAAACGTTTTTCGGAAATGCATGGTATTATACATATAGCCCTTCAAAGTTGGAATAATAATAGGATACAGGGTCATTCAAAAAAGATGTCCTCAACCCCTTCTTTCTAGAGATTGGTTAACGATAGTGAGTTGCGGCAATAGCTGTTGTGTTCAGCTGCTTCATCTGTTCAAGTTTAATATGCCTACGAAATCACTTCGCCAAAACTCTGAGTACGAGGGCACCTCAAAATTTGGGACAAAATTCTTTTCCACTGCACAATATGTATTTGAGTGATACGTCATTGAAAAGGTCTTAAAAAGTTTCAGTGAACAAGTGCAAAAAGTTTCCGAAAATTTCCAGCGATTTTAATTTGATGATAGAAAACAAAAACCTGGAAAAACCCGTTTTTATGTATAAAATGAGAATCAAACAGAATTTTTCCAAACTGTAAACTGCATTTCATAGAACTCTTTATCTCTAACTCTTACTCTATCTTTTAACAAAAAGATACAAAGGCCATGAAAATTAAAAGACCAAGAGGGCCAAGGAAACTCATGATCCCTTATTTGAAATAGGTTTTCTAGGTGTATCAAGTTGATAAACCAGCATTTTTGCTAACAAACAAGAAGTTTCCAGGGAACAAAATTTCTAAGGTGCTGAAAGTGGAGATTCGAGATGTTTTTCCAAGTTGCAAAATCTAATATTTTGAAAATAAAGCCTCTATTTTCGCCCCTGAAAATGTTTGATAAAACGTTTATTATTGCTCGATAGAAACTCACTTTAGTGAACTTTGGTTGAAATTTGAATCAAATCGGTCGAACCAAACGGTCCAAAAGTTGAGCTGAAAAACGATTAAGGGAGTATTTTAGGACCACGAGTTTTTTCATTTTTCGACTTCATTTTAGATGTGGAATCATGCCTCAAAGTTTGTAACAGCCAGTACCTAGTATCCTGTATAAACTAGGGAGCATTGATGACGTCGCAACCCTAAATTATGGCAATTTCCAACACCATATAACTTCTGAGAGCGACAAATGATTTTGGCTCGGTTACAACCGTTCGTTAGCGCAATCCTTCAGATATCAGTCCGTATGTTCAAAGAACACGAAATCCTTCATGTAAACTTTTCACACCATATTATCTGTAACAGTGCGAAATTTCCAGCTCTTGTCTTTCCCTTTACCTCCTTCAATTTTTGCTTTTGCCAGTCAATCTACCGATTTGGAAAACTTTAGGCTCATGTCTAAGCTTCATACGCAGAGGTCAGAACTGACTCAAGACAAACCTCATAATCAACGTTCGTTCGCGACGACAAATAGACTTGAACTGAATTGCAAAAAAATACAAAAAAATATCTTTCCTCACTATTTTCTTTGGAGTTATCAACTTGAATTCTAAACAACGACAATCAGACAACGAATACAAGCAAACCTAGGCCAGGTTCGGTTACTCACTATTTTGATTGTCGTAGTGAGTGTTGTGATGAGCGTTTTCAGGTGATCAAGGTTTCTTCGGTCTAAATCCTAAAAATGCAGTTATAACTGTATTTACGTATTTGTTGTGTTAATACATAAGATATTATGACTTTTATATAAGTTGTATATGGATTTTACAGTTTATGTACTTAACTTGACACTTGTCAAAATAACCTCAAAAACTACAACATTTTCACAATTTGCAATAAAACAAACACGTAAAAAGTTGTACAACACTCGTGGCTTGTTACACAAGATATTTTCCGACACTCAGCCTCTTACAGAACTCGGGCTGCGCCCTCGTTCTGCAAATTTCGGCTTCGTGTCGGAAAACCACTTATGTAACAGCCAGCTCGTATCGTAAACTACTATTACCTACAAGCGTTAAATAATACCCGTCACTTTTAGCACGTCGTCATGGGCGACGTGAAAAAATGATGATTCTGCGCATTCGTGTCATATTTTCAATAAATTCTGACATTTACCAAACATTTCAAAGACCATTGTAGATAAAATCCTGTACGATACACGCGTTAAAAGTGTCTTATTTTGTTCGCGGGGTTGCTCTACTCGCTAATGCTCGTTTCGCAAGCGTCCCCGCCCACAAAATAATACCTGTCACTTTTAACACTCGTATCGTAAATAGCTATTCTCCACGTACCATCCTTGACCTGAGCTAGCAATTGAAACCTTGGCGTATTCGGAACTAACGATTCCGGAGTGTTCAGCTCAGATATGAGCCTGAAACTTTAAAAATCGGTGAGCGAGAAAAAAGTTGACTGCAAAATCGAAAGCTTTTTTTATCATCCTGTAATTGAAGGAGCCAAGGAATTTGGTGATAAATTCTAGAAAAGATTTCTCCAAGCTGTATTGAAAAATTGGAATTTTTGCACTGCTTCAGCCAACGCCCTGTAAAAATTAGAAGGTGATAGACCTATGTCTTGCGAACATACGAATTGAGAGCTGGAAAATTGGACTATCGAATGAATTGAACAGAATTCAAATCATTTGTAGCTCTTGAAAGTTACTTCGACTTGAAAATGAGCACCATTTTGAAGTGCGACGTTATCAATGTTTCGTAGTTTATTTGCAAATCTGAAAAATAAAAGTTCTTGAATTCAGGACTTTTGGAAACTACAAATTCTGGAAAGTTTGAAAGAATTGAAAATTCGAGAATATTGCAAACTCAACGGGTAGTACCTAATAATAAAAATATGAACTAGATCATTTGCTTAGATGTTATAGGAGCTGCAACAAGTAAACTCTTTCTAGCGGCTCCTCCAAAATCTAATCAAATGCTTATGCTAATAGTCCATCAATACTACCTGATATTCCATAATTTAAGGATATAGGTGGGGAAGAGTACTATTTTCATTTCAGAATGGGGTACTTGCCAATGAAACAGATTTGACTGGAAACACTTTCAATCATCAACAAGAGTAATAAATAGTATTTCCTGGAAATTTCCGGAAAATATATCCATTGATTAAAAAGATTTTTTTTTCGATTTTTTTTTTCAAAAGGTTGGTAAAAGTCGGGAATCTTTAGTGAAATTTTTCTGTCTGTATTTTTCAAATATTGTTAAGCCACTCTAACTGTTTTTTGAGTTTTCAACCCAACAGTGCTGTTTGTTTAGTTTTTAGTATATTTGTGACGTCACAAATATATTTTTAAAACAGACACTACGGCCGCAATTTTGGGAATTTAGGAAAAAGAAAAAATACGGGTACAATATTTTTGCCCATACTTTCAATTAAGCCAATAAAAAAAATTTGGGCAAGTAGCCCATTACAAGAATCAGAAATTCTAGAAATTTTGAATTTGAGCCCTGGAATTTCGTATAAGTAATTGTGGAAATCATCAATCCTAGAATAATGAGAATGTGTATAATTGAAATTGCCTAAAACTTGAATATTTAATATTTTGAAAAATGAAAATCCGTAGGTAAAGCTCCAGAAATTTTTTCAAACCACACTTAGAATCGGCAGATCAAAATCGCGAATAACTTGACGAAGTCAAATAAAAAGCCGACAGAGCACCTTATACTGATGAGAAATAATTACAGCTGCGTCACGCCGATTTTCGCTCAAGGCTGCGGAGTAGTACACGAAACTCCTGTGGATCTAACCAAACCGTTCCCAGAATGCTGCAGTAAGGTCACCTGTGAACCAGAATGAAAAGCACCTAACTTTGTTTTCATCTCTTTCTGCTGTATAAAATATAAATTTCAAATTTGGGGGTTATCCAAACATGTGACTTACATTTTACCTGAATAAAACGTCCGAGTTGTTTTTTTGAATCCTGTTAATAGACAATCACGTCATCATAGCTCATACGAGTAGTGTAGTTAGGGGCACAGATGAATTAAGGGTATTCTGGCGTATACAGGAAACTACATTACCGACATCTACAGTAGAGACATCTTCCGGCACATAGAGGATTGTTTACCAGCTACTGTGTATACGCAATGAGTCATTGTGTTGATGAGAAAACATTGTTTGATTTGTTCGAAAAAGCCATGAGGAATCGGGTGCCTGGAGTGATGAGATTCCGTGGAGACCAAGCGGGGGAGTTATCTGAGCAGCGAAAATCCTTAGCGCAGATGAATCTCGACTGCAGCAGCCCGGAGGCAGATCACAATAAAATTAGGGGGAACAGATCTCATGCAGTTCTGATCAAGCTGAAAAAACCATCTCGGACGGCCTTCGGCAAGCCTCCGAGTATTACGCCTGCAACTGTCAGTACAGCAATGTCTTTAGAATCACCGCCAGCTTTTTTTTGGTTTTATTTCCATTAAAGATATGTTCAACATAATAGTTTATTCGCCAAATTAACCCGTAAGTGTTATCGGTACAACATCCTAATCTGGACGAGTGCATTGTTCAAATGTACCGTATGATCAAAAACTTTTCTACATCCGGTAGGCTGTGGTCTGGCCAAAATCAGCCTCGTTTGCCTGAAAATGACTAAGCCACAGCCTACCGCAAGTAGAAAAGTTTTTGATCCTACGGTACCTAGAAATTTGAAAAAAAATTGAGACACCTTGTAATTCGGAGTGTTGTGATTTTTGAAGAGTAAATCAGAAAAACGCAGTAAAAAACCTGGAACAATATTTTTTGTAATGGAAATCATCCCATGGATGAGGCGGCTTAGTGGGAGGAGTAAATTTTGACTTGGACGACCTCTCTCTACAAGTAGAAACAAAAAATAAGGCATCCGTCGTGATTGTTGTGATCACCATCAGTCTTGAAATAGTTGATAGGTACAAGAATCAGCAGTCCGCGGAATACAGGGTGTTTCAGATTTAAATTGCGTCCTTCCAGGAAGTGATGGGAAACGTCAAAAGAAGTAGACTATCTCGGAAAAATATATGTCAAAAACAAATAATAACGGAGATATAGGCGTTCAAATTTGAACTTTAAAATTCGATTTTTCGTCATAACTTTGAAACTTCTTAACCGATTTTGTTCAAATTTGAACCGAAGCTTACTGCAACAAGTCGGTATCAAACGATAATAACGCGGCCCATTGAAATTTTTCAGGGGCGTGAATAATGGGGGATGCCTTTGCTTTTTTACCTCTATTTTTCACCTCTATTTTTTACCCCTTTGAGATAATTTTGGAGATTGTTCACATTTTTGAATTCTCAATCCAATTTTAAAGAAAAAGTTATTCTTGCTGAATTTTGATTGAAGGCTTCATTTTCAAGATTTTTGCGTTTGAAACTCCGGAAAACACATCAAAATATCCACTTTCAAGAGCCAAAAAAATATTTTCCCTGAAAACTTCTTGTTTCTTAGAAAAACTCATGATTTAGCAACTTGAAACACCCAGAAAACCTATTCCAACAAATTAATCATCGGTTATCTTGGATTTTAATTTGTAGGTCTTTGAAAGTGGTGTTTTCGAGATGTTTTCCGAAGTTTCAACCTCAAATATCTCGAGAACGAAGCCTCTAATCAAAATTTCGCAAAACTAACTTTTTTTTTTCGAATTGAACGTAGAATTCAAAAATATAATCAATTCCCCAAATTACCCGAAGGTTGAAAAAATAGGGGTGAAAAAGTGGGGGCACTCCCAATTATCCACGCCCCTGAAATTTTTTGATAGAACGCGTTATTATTGTTTGATACAGACTTATCTCAGTAAGCTTTGATTCAAATTGGAACAAAATCGGTTCAAAAGTTCCAAACCTATGACAAAAAAAATCGATTTTTAAGGTTCAACTCTGAACGCCCATATTTTCGTTATTATTCGTTTCTGACATATATTTTTCCGAGAAAGTCTACTTCTTTTGACGATTTTCATCACTTTCTGAAAGGACGCGATTTAAATCTGAAGCACCCTGTATACTGGACTAATATTCAATTTTCATATGTTTATTTTTTAGGCCGTTATATTGAAAATCGGTTGCCATTTTAGACGCAGTGATGAATTTGATTGGCACCTCGGACAAAGCTGTTACGAATAGGTACTTAGTTCTCCGGGACACAGTTTCATACTTCTTACATGAAGTGCAGTTATTCCCTTATTTTGTCGCCTACTGCTTAGAAAAACCTGTATTCAGAATAGTTCAAAGTAACGCTCCATCTGTAATTTGTCAAAAGTTGCAAAATGGCATAAGCTATTCCATTAACTCAAAAACTACCAGACTCATTTGAGTAAAAATTCAGCACAAAGCAAGGCAACGGGAAATGAAACGGAATTGAAAATCTCGTCAATGGGATGGACTGCTGAAAAATGGAACCGAAAAGCTGTGGAAACAGATTCAAAATCGGTTGCGTCAATTCAAAGTTACGTCAATTTGGAAAAAGGAAAATTTGTTGATACCGTCATTCCAGTAAAATTGTTGAGCAGTTTTTATTATTTCATTTGATTCCCCCAATTTAGATCCCTGCTCAAATCTTTGTTTTTCAATGGTTGTGTTCTGTTGGATCAAGTAGAAGGGAGTGACAGACTATTGACACATGACATTTGACGTGTGTAACAGTCGCTATAAGCTCTCTCTAGTGTTTATATCCAAAACATTCCCAGACTGCAGCAGTGAAGTCACTCATGATTTCATGAACGAGAATGAAGCACGGACAACTAAATTTTATCTCCACTGATTAAAATGTAAATTCCAAGGTCAAGGGTTATCTCAACTTGGCTTGGGAGTGATTGCATTTTCACCAAATAAAAAGTCCAACTAGTTTCTGGATCTCTTTATGTAACGCAACAATTCGTCAAACAGCACGTCGAAAATGAAACTGTTAATTTATGTATTTTTTGCCTGTGTAGCTCTTGGATCGACCGGTAAGTGCATGTTAGGAATGTCAATTACAGTTACAGCTTCTCATTCAATGCATTCCAGAGGAATCGAGTGCAAGAAGCTGTGGTGATCTCAAGGAAGGTCAGTCCCGACAACTGGAAAATTGCCGATGGAAGTTTTGCTATTTAGGAGAATTGACACTTCATGAGTAAGCTGCTAATTTGTTAAAGAACCTAGTCTAAAAGTTTTCCATTTTTAATTTAGATGCAAAGATCGGCCTGAAATCCAGTGGGGTGATGAATGCAAAGTAGTGAAGGTTCCTGCGAATTGGTCGAAGCCATTCCCAAATTGTTGTGAACATACAGAATGCCAACTGAAAAACCACTGAATAAAGCGTGGACATTAAAAAAAAAAACTCAATCATTTACAGGGTGTTTTAATAAAAAATGATACATTAGTGCCGAAAGCCTTTACTACGTTTTCTTAAGATAGAAGAATAAGGTGATCTGGTATAGCCAGAGTTCATAACTAAGGTCTGGTAATTCCTCGGGTAATTCCAAAGATACCACTGTTCAACTGTAAACACTGAAGTTCAGATTTTATTTTTTATCCGGTCTGTAACAAAAACAAATTACGAAACCTCAACAAACAGTTTTCTGACAACAATCAGGGAACGGTTTTGATTTATCTTCCTGTACACCACAACCTCCTGGAACTGAATCATTCTTCTATGGAAGACCACTTATTTTGCAGTTTTCTATCATTTCCTAAAATAACGGGACTCAAATTTTTAACACTCTGTATTTAGGCCGCCATTTTGGACGCGGTGATGATTTCGATTGGTATCTCGGCCAGAATAGTACCCTGAAGAAGTGTCCATATTGCTGACATGAGGTACATTGAATTTCCTTTTTTTTTTGTCGCCTACTACTTCGAAAGAACTTCACTCAGAATTAAGTGTAAAGTTAACTTAACAAGAAGTTAAGTAATGCTTCATCTGTCACCTGTCAAGAATTATAAAAAGTTTTTTTTTCAATAACTCAAAAACTACTCGATCAATATGATTAAAAAATCAGCACAAAGCAATGCAACAGAAAAAAGAAGTTTCACTCAGCAGTCGGGGTTCTCCATCATTTCCCGGTCGAACGCTTTGAATTTTCAAAGTTGCGGAAGAAATCACTAGAAACGGCCAGACGCTGTGTTCGCGCAACATACACCTGGTCATGATGACCCGACAAACACCTTTTCAAATTGATCACTGCTTCGACGAAACCTGTTTGTGATAAACGTTGTTGTTCCATTTTTATGTATACAGGATGGGTCAATAGTGAGGAGCCGGAGCACTATGTTTCAACCGTTCAAAATAAAAATAATTCAAACGCCCTTCACATCGTTTTTCATTCTGCATGATCTAAAAATATTCTTTATTATACGGAGTGATAGAGGCATATCGCAGGTACGTATGTCAACTTTCTTTTTTCAAATGAACACCTTTATTTCATCACATATTCTTATAAGCTTCTGAAGTAGATTTCTGGCAGTACATATACAATTTTTGATGTTTTGGTGCGGAGGCGGCGTTGCCAAGTAGAGAATTTTTTCTTTTTAAGCAGAGATAATTCAACCACTAAGCAGGCGTAATCGTAATCGATTCGATATTAATATTCGATACGTTCATATTCGAAAAATAGAATAATAAGATTCTTTTGTTCAATTTCCTTTGCTTAGATTACTGTTTCAATCTTTGTTGTTTCAATGTTTGTATTTTTTTGAATTAAATGACGTTTGCGAGAATATTTTGGAAGAATTCGCTCAGAGAGTAGAACAAGAAGCGATACAAGGAGGAAGGCGAGATGCTAAAAGATGTGAATAGGAACAGAGTCTGTTCATCAAAAGAAGCTTAAAGTGAACTTAAGTCAGCTGAGAGAAGAGGAGTGACAGACTGTTGACACATGACATGACAGCTGTACACAATTGTGTAACAGTCGCTATAAGTTCTTGGCGTTAATATCCAAGACATTTTCAGAATACAACAGTGAAGTCACCCATGAACAAGAATGAAGGACGCGTTACTTGATTTTATCTCCACTGATTAAGATATAAATTCCGAGGTCATGGGTTATCTCAAAATGAGAGTGATTACATTTTCACCAGATAGAAAGTCCAACTAGCTAGTGAATCTCTTTACACATATCACAACAATTCGGCAAATAACGCGTCGAAAATGAAACTGTTAATTTATGTAATTTTAGCCTGTGTAGCTCTTGGAACGACCGGTAAGTGCATGTTTGGGATGTCAATTACACGTATACAGCTTCTCTTGCAAACCGATGCATTCCAGAAGCAAGAAGTGCAAGAAGCTGTGGCGATCTCAAGGACGGTCAGTCCAAACAACTGGAAAATTGCCGAAGGGATTATTGCATCAGTGGAAATTTGATACTTCAAGAGTAAGCAGCTGGTCTGTGAGAGAAACTAATCTAGAAGTTTTGTTTTTCCAATTTAGATGCAAGGATATGCCTGCAGTCCAGTGGAGTGGTGACTGCAAAGTAGTGGAGGTCCCTGCGGATTGGTCGAAGCCATACCCAGATTGTTGTGAACATGAAGAATGCCATCACTGAATGAAGCGTGGATGTTTGAAAAATAAAAAAAAAACTGAATGACTTACAGAGGTTTTTCTTTTAAGTAAAGGAATGTTACCAAAATTTCAACTTCATAAATAAACTACTCAACAATTGAAGTGGCCCACCCAAAATTTTTAATGAAGTTCAAAGTGCCCTAGCTCCCGAGAAAATAGGACCAATCCCAATTTTTTTTCTTTTCTTACATACCTGCGCTTTTTGTCTATCAGTGGATGGATACAGAATCAAGTACAAATCTTCCGTGTTGGTTATACAGGGCATCGCGTAAAACCCGTCAAAAACTGAAGAGTTTGAGTAACTCCCAATTTGCAAAAACAAGTTATTGAAATTTTTCAACTGATCCAGGGAGGTTGGTACACCCATATCTCTAAATGGTTTTCCAGTTTACCGATTATAGTCCGGACGTTAAGCTACATATATGGGACCCACCTTGCATTTTAGAGACAAGCGACGAAATTTGGCACAGTTGTTAATTAGACCCTACTCTTCGATTTAAGAAATGTTGCCACCATCTGCGGAAATCGTGCAGACTTTTTATACAGGGTTCAGTAAAAAAAAATTGTTGAAAAATCGTAAATCGTGAGCCATAACCGGTGGACGTATGTAAATCAGAATATTGATGACTGATTCCATGCCCATGAAGATGCTGCAAACAGTTTTGAAATATCTTGGGGCGTTTCCGAAATACGCTGAAAGAAGTGAAATTTCTCCACCTTTTTTCTTTTCTCAATAAATCAGTTGTTTCTGGAGATATTGAGCTGCAACTTGATTTTCCGGCAAACAAATATGTTTTTCATGGAACGCGATGTAAAGCCATCGACAAAGCCTGCTAGATTCGAAACTAAGATCTTCAACTTTTTTTCCATCATGAGCGCCATCTTCAAATTGCCCTTCGTAAAATTGCTGAAAAAACAACAGGTAACGACTTTATTGGACACACGCGTTCATTTTGTTACGAAAAACCAGTTCCTGCATTGCAGTAATGACCTCTTCGGTCAAGAAACGTTATCAAGTAAGTTTTCCTTGATTTCCCTCAACTTTGGTGATAACCATCACCAAATGGAACTTTGGATCGATTAGATGTTGACGACATTATAACCCACATTATTTTGTGCAGCCAATCATTGAATTTCATCCTCATCAGCTGAGTGGTGTTCTTTTGGCAAACAGTTGAACAAAAAGTTTGCTTCGATTTTTGTGAAAAAAACAAAAACGGCAAGTCCACGTCGTCCCTTCAAACCAGATCAAAGAAAATCTGTTTCCAAAAATGCTACCAATTGGTACTGGAAGAGTTCGGAGGAATGTCTGCTGTAGTTTCAAGTTGAACCGAAATGGATTTTCCCATGCTACTTCGGCAGGAGGGACGTGGAAGCTTAATATTTGAAACGTTTTTTGTTGAATATTGCCAAAAACGCTTCAAATATAAGCTGTAGCAACACTTTTCACGTCCCTCCTGCGAACTTAAATGTAACAATCAGTTTGAGCTTGGCTTTAAACTACGGAGCACATTCCTCCGAATCATTACAGTATCAGTTGGTAGCACTTTTGGTTACATATTTTCTTAATTCGGGGTTGAGGGCAGAAGGTGACCCTGCATTTTTTGCCCTTTTCACAAATATTCAAGCAAACTTTTTGTTCAACTGTTTGCCAAAAGAACACCACTTAACTGATGATGATGAAATTTGATGACTGACGTTGAAAAACAATGTTGATTGAAATATCACACACATTCATTTGATCCAAAGTTTGATTTGGTCATGACTGTCACGTAAGTTGAGGAAAAACAAGAAAAACGAACTTGATAACGTTTCTTGGGCGAAGAGGTCATTGCCACAATTGAGTACCTGGTTTTTCATGATGAAACATCGTGTGTGTCCAATAAAGTCGTTACCTGTTATTTTTTCAACAATTTCACGAAGGGCAATTTGAAGATGGCGCTCATGATGGAAAAAAAGTTGAAGATCTTAGTTTCGAATCTAGCAGGCTTTGTCGATGGTTCCACATCGCGTTTCATTGAAAACATATTTGTTTGCCGGAATATCAAGTTGCAGCTCAATATCTCCAAAAACAACTGATTTATTGAAAAAAGAAAAAGTTGAAGAAATTTCAATTCTTCCAAAGTATTTCGGAAACGCCTCAAGATATTTCAAAACTGTTTGCAGCATCTCCATGGACATGGAATCAGTCCATCAATATCTTGATTTACATACGTCCACCGGTTATGGTTCACGATTTACGATTTTTCAACAAATTTTTTCTACTGAACCCTGTATAAAGTGTCTACACGACCGCAGATGGTGGCAACATTTCTTAAATCAAAAAGTAGGGTCTAGTGAACAAGTGTGCCAAATTTCGTCGCTTGTCTCTAAAATGCAAGGTGGTTCCTCTTAACAGCCGGACTATTATCTTTCTTCACTACAGGGTGATTTGAAGAAACAACTTTTTGTTTTTTTGGTCATAGCTTTTCCTTATTGACCGATTTTTATAATCTGTAGCTCATGTTGAAGCTAAAGCTTCAAGAAACAAGAATATGTCTTTGAAATTGATGCAGAGAAAACTTGAAATTAACAAAAATGACGCAGATCTGAATAACTCCCGAGATCAGATCTGGAGATGTAACTCGTCGGAAATCAATTTGCTTTGAAGTGAACCATTCAAAATGATTATTTTAAAATATACCTCTTCCTGCATAAAAGAAGATTTCTTGACGAGGGAATTAAATTATTGCTGCATGTGTTCAGGAGAAAATCAGTGTCCCTCTTACCTTAAAACTTATGTTACCCACTATGAGCTAAAGATTATAAAAATCGGTCAACAAGGAAAAAAGCTATGACCAAAAAACCAAGGAGTTTTTTTTCTCGAATCACCCTGTAGTGAAGAAATATAATCGGAAAATTGAGAAACCGTGTCGAGGTATGGGTGTACCATTCTCCCTGGACCAGTTGAAAATATCCAAAAACAGGTTTTTTCGAACTGGGAGTTACTCAAACTTTTTAGTTTTTGGAGGGTTTTATGCGACGCCCTGTATAACCAAGCAACAAGGAAGATTTGAACCTAATTCTGTATCCGTTTTCTGATGGACAAAGAGCGCAGGTATGTGAGGAAAGAAAGAATTTGGAGTTGGTCTTATTTTTTCGGGAGCTAGGGCACTTTGAACTTCAATAAAAATTTTGGGTGGGCCACTTCAATTATTGTTGAGTAGTTTAGATAGGTACATGGCTACAGGCAGCGTTTGCGAATTAATCAAGAACGATACTGCTGCTCAAAGCTCATTAATTACGTTTCCTTTAGATAAAATAAGGTGATCTGGTTATAGCCAGAGTTCATAACGAAAGTCTGGTAATTCCGAGGATAACACTGTTCAACTGTAAACACCAAAGTTCAGAATTTATTTTTTATTCGGTCCGTAAAAAAAACAAATTACGAAACCTCAACAAACAGTTTTCCGACAACAATCAGGGAACGGTTTCGATTTATCTTCCTGTACACTACAACCTCCTGGAACTGACACTGGCATACATCTGAAAATAAAAAGAAATGAAGAAGTTCAGAAAAAAATGATGGTAGGGACTATGGGCAAGTAGTATTATCGACTTTATCACCACAGTTTCCAAAATCGTAATTCCAATAACTCACTCTGTATACGTGACATGAGTGTGATCAACTGCACAGGCAACTTCTTTGCAATCGTTCTCAAACACGTTTCGAACTTCTCCTTTCTTCATCTCTCCAACGCCCCATCGTCTCGCAAAGCAATGCCCCTTGTGTTCTGCGGAATTGCGAGCATTATTTGATTGTTAATTTTGCAATACATTATTTTGGTTCATATTCTTGTGATTGATATCTAAACCTACTTGTATTTAAAAAAGAAAACCACTTACTAATAGTCGGATCGTCTGTTTCGACAAGAACTTGACAGTAAACTTGCAAAATGACCAAAGCCAAAATTAGGGATGTTGATAAGTAGTTCATGTTGGAGACGACGTTATATTGTATCGAGACAGTTTAATTTATTTATATTACTGATTGATGATGGTACCGACGCATTTATATGCAAAATTTTGATTGACCTTGTTTACGTAAGATGTACCCTTAAAAAAAATCATTAATGTAGTGTTATTATTTTGAATCAACTGCTTTTTTGAATGGATCGATAAATGTTCGATAAAAGCTTCCTAATTATTGTTTTGTGCTGGAGAAGATAGCTTCTCAAGCTATTTATACACAAAAGTACTTACATAAGTCACTACGAACGATGATAAAACGCACCAAAGTTGAGGCCAAATTAAATTATTAAACTGTAACAGATGTTAAGTACATGGGCATGTAAAAATTACAGATGCCGGTTACACAACATGGAAAATCCAAGGTTGAAGGGTATCGACACAAAACAGTGTGAATTACATTCCTGGCGAGCAATAATGCTTTCGGCCGTTAATAAAGATGATTCTCCTGCAGAGATTCTGCTTAGTTTCGAATCAAACTTCATCACGATATGAAATTCCTAGTTGTTGTATTGACCTCGGTCGTCTGTGTAGTTCTTGGATCAATGGATTTAATGGGTTCGTTTTAGAAGTGTTTAAAATATTGCAGCATCAAAAATATTGTACATAATCTCGTCATCAAATTTCAGACTTTATGAATGGAAACGACACTTGTGGTGACATACTCGAAGGCGAGTACGAACAGCTAGAAGATTGTGAAGCGAACAAGTGCATTGGCGGAGAATTAAAATTTCAAGAGTAGGTTGATCTCCCGAATTATGTCCAAGTTTCGTTCACACAATTCCTTTTTTTGATAATTTAAGGTGTATGGATATGCCCATGGCTGCTTGGAGTAGTGATTGCAACGTAGTGGTGATCCCTGAGAATGCGTCAAAGCCGTTCCCAGATTGTTGCCGACACGAAATTTGTGCAGTCAAGGATAATCGTAATTGAGGTTGGACTTCAACGTCAAAGATTTGAAGAGTGTATAATAATTACGTCGCAAAAAAAAACACGTAATTTTTTATTTCGTTATTTAAGAAATCAGATTAAGAACGTGGATATATTAGTCCCAAAACATCTCTATCAATGCAATTTGTAACATGATTACTGTTTATTTTTTATCAAACCTTAATACATATTACATAGCATGTTTTGTATTTAATATACAGGGTGATTCACCACCAAATGGACATAGCTTAAGGATAGGTCCAGTTTTTCCAGGCGAACCTGGATCTGGTTTTGAAATTTTTCTAACGCTGTTCGTTTCGAAGCTACAGGGTGATTCATGTATTTCGTAGAATTTTTTGACAAGCCATAACTTTAGAACAACCCAACAGATTGGTATGAAATTTTATGGGTTTATCTTTCTATTGATATCTGACACATCACTTTATCAAAGAGTTGAAAATTTCCAGGGCCGGCCTTGAAAAAAAAATTTCAAAGCTTTTTTGAAAAAAGACACTCTGTATGCATATTATTCAAAATTCATTTTAATATTCAAAAACTACATGAAACATGCTATCAATATCGCAAAAAAAATTGCTTTGCACCATCAAGCTGTCAAAAGAAAATTGATGATCCTGATGATTTTTGAGGATAGGATTTTTTGTAAATTATTATTTTCAAATATTCACAAATGATTTATTATGACCCCAAATTTCAGCCGTTTCGTCATTAAAGTAAAAATGACATTTTTCTCGTTTTCCCAGTAGTAACAAAAAGTTTCAGCCGAATTTTCAAAAAATTATTGTCACGTCCCTCAGCTTCACTTCTATCCTAATTTGAGCTGAAATTGAGGAACGTATCAAAAAAACTTTGAAAATTCCGATGAAATTTTTTCTTATTTCTGAGAAAACGAGAGAAATGACATTTTCATTTTTCTGACGAAACGGCTGAAATTCAGGGCCATAATAGAAATTTGAAAATGAAATTTGGAAAATGTGCATACAGAATGTATTTTTTTGAAAAAAGCTTTGAAGTTTTTTTTTACAAGGCCGGCCCTGGAAACTTCGAACTGTTTGATAGGGCGATGTGTCAGATATCAATAGAAGAATCAACCTACAAAGTTTCAATCCAATCTATTCGGTCGTTCTGAAGATATGGCTTGTCAAAAAATTCGACAAAATACATGAATCACCCTGTAACTTCGAAACAAACAGTGTTCGAAAAATTTCAAAGCCAGATCCTGGTTCGCCTGGTAAAACTGGACCTACCCTTAGGCTATGTCCATTTGGTGGTGAATCACCCTGTATATTTCTTATCGAACAGGATGATTTAACACAATCCAATTGATCAGAAAATCTGCCGATGAAGACTTAAATGAATCACGAAAAGCATAAATGCATCATGGGGCAACTATTGCATGAGATTGGAAGCCCAATGAAGCTTATCGACAGAAAGTGTCGGCATTACATTTCCACCAAGCAAAGTTTTAAGTCGATAACAAAAACAACTACTCAACGCTCGTCGCAATGAAATTCTGGCTCGAATTCTTGGTTTTTGTATTCACCGTAGGTATGTGCAGTTTTTGGAAAGCTAAATGGAACAACGGGTTATACATATAAGTTTTGAAATTCTTGTAAACGACAATGGTATTGCAGTCGTTTTCACATACAATCGTACATTATTATTATACTTCAGTGGTTGCGCTTGCGAATGACGAAGAATCTGGTGGTATGCTACTTCGACGTAACCAGTTTGTACAAGCCGGAAATTGTCAAGCATATTCTGGGGACATCTCGAGAAACGGAAGCTATTTTAGATTGATGGGGTGAGTTGACCTATCCAAGATCTTATTTCGCTAATACCCTCAAGCGAGCCCTCAACTCACCAGTTTTTCATCAATCCTGCAGATGCCAAGATGTGCCTGTGCCTCTGTGGAAGAGTATATGCGCAAACAAACTAGTGACAATTCCCAGTGATCTGTCTAAGCCATTCCCAGATTGCTGCGAACACAAAGAGTGTAACCTATAATGTTGTACTTAGTAAAATTACCGAGAAGAAATCATGTACCTAGGGAAACCCTTTGATTACTCAATTTGAACGAGAAGAATTATAAATAAAAAATATGTAGTGGAAATGACTTGAGTATTTGATGTGTGAAAATGTGCGATTCATAGACTAGTATGACAATAAAATATTAGGATGTAGCTATAAGGATGGCTTTTGCCTTGCTGTTGTTTGTTCTTCTGCTAACGCCTGTGCATTGGTATCCTGCGCGCTCCTCCCTTGATACCATTGCAGGAGACAGCGTCGCCTCTTGGAAAAAGTGGCTGCAACTGGCTCAAGCCGCTTCACTGAAATCATTTTGATGTTCTCTAGTAACAAAAGTGAAAGAGATCACGTCACAGTGACTGATGGAAAATGTGATAATAACAATTATTGTAATCGTGAACTGTTGACGGCCAATTGGGACCAATAGGGACCTAGATGGAAATCCTGATTTGACCGAAGACTTACTCTATTTTCAACAAGATGGAGCTCCACCTTCCTATGTCTAGTTAGTCAATGATCATTATTCAGATCGATGGCTTGGCAGAAAAGGACCCACTGAATGGCCTCCCAGATCACCAGACTTAACTCCTCCAGACTACTTCCAGTGGGATCACTTGAAGTCTGTTGTTTTTGTAAACTCAGCCGGAGTCGATTGAAGAACTGCGGCGTAGAATTACCAAGGAATATCGCGCGCTATCAAAATAAAACTTCGAAAACGTGGGACAAGACTTCGAGAACAGGCTTTATTATTGCCTTGAAAACAACAGCAATCATTTTGAACATTTATTTATCCATTCAATCATAAACGGCGAGTGTTTGCCTTGCTTCTAATTCTTCTACTTGATGACCAAACGATTCATCCGCATTATCGCGGCCATTTTTTTAATCGGCAAGCCGCTCTCCATCGCTCAATTTCACCCACAAAACCTCAACACTGTTGGCAGTTTTACGTACGGCCAAACGACTTCCCTGTACTATCTCTGGCCATTTCCTGATCGGCAAGTCGCTTCCCGTCGCCCTATTCCACTTATAGACCTAACCGACTACTACCAGCTTCATATCAACCCAAACGATCTCTCCACACTACCCCTGGCCCTTTTCTTACTATAGGCAAGCCGCTCTTCCCCAATTTGACCAATAAAACTTCACTGACTGTTACTGTCGCCAGGTTTACGTCAACCCAAACGACTTGTGCACACTATCCCTGGTCATTTTCTGACCGACAAGCCGCTCTCTGTCGTCCAATTTCACTTATGAGACCTCACCGAATCTGATACTGTTGCCAGCTTCACGTAAGCCCAAACGACCTCTTCGCACTATCCCAGGCCATTTTCTAATGAGAAAGCCGCTCTTCGTGCCAGAAATGTGCGAGTTTCCCCAAGTAAGTCAAAGTCACACCGAGAGAGGGATAACTCCGTCACCGTCCTAACTCACCGTTTCAGTCAACGCAAGTCTCATCACAGAGTGTAACCTAGTCTCATTAATCCTAAAGCAGGAAGTTAGCTACCTGCTGGTTGTTTTGGACTGGATGTTGTCTTGTGATTTGATTGACTATCCACTATCCACTATCCATATCACTCTTCAGTCATTATCTGACTTTCAATTTGATTTATTGGCCCATGATGTGCATTTTTTGATAACTTCCATACATTTTGAGTGTTGTTTACATTTCTAAGTAGTTCAGAGTCATCAAACCACTACTCAAGTTGTTTTCTGTTTTCGACTCCTTACAGTCGTCGAACATTATCTTCGATTGTTGAGTCTTGAGTGTTTTGGCATACATACCAAAGTGCTAATAGTGCAGTGGCTGGACGAGGCGGAATCCGAAACGCTTACCTGAAACAGAAAACGAACATGAAAATCATGCCAACATCAAATTAAACGAGAAAAGTTTCGAATGCCAAACTTTTGAGCTTTCGCGCGAGCCCTTTTTTTTGCCATCAGTATTTTATAAATATATCAATTTTTGCACAGCAGAACTTTGCGAAGCAATCGATATCAATACACGTCCGTTTCACTCTCTGCATCGTTGTTCACTGCGGAAAGCGGGAGCTAATGAAGCGGGTCGCCTGAAAAACCACCTTTCAGGAAAACTTGGAAACGTTTAAATGGCCCTATAGTTTTTCTTTCAGCGGCAGCGTTAGCAGGAGCAACGCCAAAAGTTCCAGGCGAATAATTTCAGGGAGAGAGCGCGCGCGCCCTGAACGGACAACTTTCAGGCGTCTTGTACCTATTTTACATTTATATGGAATAAGTATGTGTGTGTGTTTGTGTGCACGCTACCGCAACAAAGTTCAAGAGCTGCTTGTGAAAGTTTTTAAAGTTGAGAGCGGTGAGGTTTTCACTTTTCTGGATTAAAAAAATAAATAAATTGACGGATGTCTTACTCTTTCTTGAGTTTTATTCGAGGAAAACCTACCTGCCACTTTACTTGCCAATTGAAAATTCTTGGTACAAAGAAGTGTATGCTTTGCTTCTGCAAGCTCATTTCCTGACATCCACCACCTCAGGAGCCTAATTTGTGTCTACAAAATACATCACTTATATGGGATTGTTCTCTCAATTATCGTAGTTAACCATTTGCTTTTTCTCGAATTTGTATACAACAGTGACGGACTTTGAAATCGAACCACCTCTGTAACAAGTGAAGAAGGCTGCCTGTACCTTTTCGTCCGTTCTTAACTGTGTCGATCCGACTTATTCGGAACACGGCTCGCCAGCTGCCAGTGGAGAGCGCTGGGTTCGATGGTAAACGGGCGCCATGGTTCCGTGGGCCGTAATCCCGCTAATGTCGACGCTGTACTCTAAATGAAACTATTGACGAAACCAAGGTAAGAGATTTGCTAAGATTTCAAAATACAGTGTTTATTTACAAGAAAGTTTCGTCAGGTTACAGTGGGAAATATGACACGGAATTACCAACACGTTCTAAAAAATAACAAAAAATTGAAAGTTGAAGTTGATTGGCAGCGGGACTGGGTTAGGCCCAAGTCCTAAACTGAATAGAATAAAAAAAATATATATGAAGTACACAAATAGATTACAGAAAACGCAAGCAGCTGCTCTACGTGACAACACAATATTCAAATTTGCTGATTTCAAACCACCCTAGGGTCCAAAACTACGCACTGTTGGAGAACCGCTTTCCCTCAATTAATTTAATTAGGTGTGATACCTTCATTGACCCTACGTTGTGTTTTTTTTTGTGCCGTAGATTTCTAATTACCTTTACCTAAGGCATTTAAATCAATTACTATTTTCCCTAATTCTTCCCCAGTCATGCCCTAGTACCCCTGTCATGCGAGTAACCTCAGTTCTTTAAAGAATAAACAAAGTGATTTAACACCACACCTTATCTTTAATACGAATTAATCAGTCATCACCAATTTAAATAAGTTTAGCTTAATTATTCATTACATAATTTCCAAACGTGCTGGAACCAGCCAACGATAGGATTTAGTTAATTCAAGTTTACATTCGGCTGCTGGAAAAAAAGTACACCCTAATCACGTGCGAAACCTTGCGACTACTTCACTCAGTACTTTCAATTTAATTCCGCTTTGCATTCTCCCTGATTTTCAGAACTATAAGTGAACCAGTTTCCTAATGCAAATCAGTTTTAATTCCCGGCATACTTAATTAAGACCACGGCAATATTTAATTTTTAACCCTTCCTTCTTTCTAGCCCATTTTCACTTATCCGAAAAGAAATCTCTATTATTTAGTTGTACTTAGAGAGAGATGGTTGTTCACTGAGTATTGTCTTGATATTTCGAAATTATAGCCATTATTTCAATTATCGATCAAATAATTTGCATAAAAGTTGAGTGGTTACGTTCAGAAAATTTTATATCTGGCTGGTGCTGTAGTTTTAAACTTACAGACTTATCCAGCAGCTCTATTTTCCATTGAGTTATGTAACTTTTCTCAAATCTGCAACAAATAAGGTGTACAATTTATCGCGGTGAGCTTCTAATTAGTCAACCTGCAAAAATGATGTTGTTTCTTCCTGTCTTGGAGCGTTCTCGGAGCGACACTGAATTTTCTTGGCAAAGGGGTTCTCTTTTTGGAACTCCAACTTAATGCTCATGAACTCTTTGTCGTGCGAAAAGGGTTAGATCTTTATTCTATGGGGTGAGAAAGCACGTGAAATTGTCGCCCAGTTTTGATCCGAATATACACAGTACACACATCAAAGAATCTAGGGGACAAGCAAATTCAGACAATTTCTAAAATCATCATACCTTTTGATTGCCATCAGCGATTTCATATCGGTTTTCAGTGTTCGATAGCCCAATTCTTCGTTTTCAAGCGTTGATCACGTCGAATACGAACTATGTTTTATTAAGTTTCTACAGGGTGATCAATGGAACAGTGTAAAACTGTCAAAAGTTTAGCACAAGCGCGATTTCTCAAAAGAAAAGTTATGCACTCCAATAGCACAGTTATGACGACTGGTGTTTCAGCTTCAGTAACGTTTTTGAATTTTGGAAATCGAAGGTGAAGTGCCAAAGACATTGATCATTTTGTGTCGCCATGTTGAACTTCCAAGAAAGTGATCCGATTTCATTAAAACTTGGATCACACTCATGTCTGGTTCAAGTAATTGGAATTGTAAGGTAAAATGTCTTTTTCGGTCACTTTTAAGCTGCCACATTGACCACATTGAACTTTTATGTAAATAATTCGATTCTAGTGTGTTTCTAAGTTTTATTCAAATCGAATCATTCATGTGAAAAGTTCAATATAGCGGATCGAAACTGATCGAAAGTGACATCTGACCTTGAAATTCTAATTACTTGAACCAGACATGAGTGTGTTCCAAGTTTCGATGAAATCGGATAACTTTCTTCTTTCTTGGCGGCATGAAATAATTAATATCTTTGGCAATTCAACTTTGATTTTCAAAATTCAAAAACGTCACTAAAGCTGAAACACTGATCCTCATAACTATGCTATTGCGAATTTTCGTTTTTGGGGAATGGCGCTCGTACTGAACTTTTGGCAATTTTACACTGTTCCATTGATCACCTTGTAGCAACCTTATAAAACATTGTTCCTATTTGACGTGATCAAAGCATAAAAAAGAAAGATTGAGCTATCGAACACCGACAACCAATATAAAATCGCTGACGGGAATGAAAAGTTATGATGATTTTAGAAATCGTCTGAATTTGCTTGTCCCCTGAATTCTTTTGATGTGTGTATGTCGAGAGCGCTGGATTTTCAGTAGAACTGACCTAAGGAATCAACTAGCCGGAGACGAGATCTTTCTAAAGGGTTACTGGAGCTTTCATCATTTTCTGGTGTCTTGAAGGCAGGTAAAACAAGGTATTTAAGAGCTCACAGCAATTTCAGGGGATTGAATCGGGTGGACGCTTCCTATGGCTGTTCGAAATATCAAAAACAAAACCTAATATCATTTTATCAACAATGCAATCACTCCAACTCCATTTAAACAATTATCATTTGATTACAATGAAATCGGATTTGCCTTAATATTTTTTTCTTCTCGTAACTGATGCACTACAACTACTAACTGTATTTCTAGCACTCTCATAAACTTATTGTTGACGAGTCATAATTTTTCTTCTAGCCAAACACATCCGTTCGTCTCGACCTCACATCAACCAGTCTCCTCACCCCCGTCCCTACTTCCGGACCATTCCTTTTTCCACCCACGTCTCACGTCTAAACCCCTGGCCTATAAAACCGATGCGCCGGCATGCGTTTTCTGACTCTACCATCACCCCGTGTGCAATTTCGTCACTTCTCAATATCGCCTATAATGCTGATATATTTCTAAACATTTAATTCCCTTTTTTTTATAATTTTGAGCTGTCCATTACAAATTGACCAGTGCGTATCAAAATGCAGAAATGAAAACAACAATCAAAACTTTGTGCGCATATTAAACGCTACACATCCACGAAAATGTATATGCCCTTCTTCATGTATAGTACTGTGGCGCTTTTCTTGAGGAAACAGGACGAAATTGAACTATTTTGTTATTTTTTTTTTATTATAGTCGTATAATGCAACGTTTCGCCCTAATTTAGGGCTTCATCAAGCTAAAAATGAACATACAGATTACCAATCACAAGATGTAGATTAGAGGTGGTCGTTTGGTCTCGGAGGATTTTTTCTGCACTGCGACCTATAAGATCTTTTGTGCGTGTACCAATCACAAACAAGATGTGGGAGGACTTACCAAAATACAAAATTGCAAAGTTGTAGACCAGGCTAGTACACCTCAGCCAAATTATGTGCATTGGTCTCGTCTCTATCTCCATATTATGCCTTTGACTTTGCAATTTTGTATTTTGGTAAGCCCTTCCACATCTTGTTTGAGATTGGTAATCTGTATGTTCATTTTTAGCCTGATGAAGCCCTAAATTAGGGCGGAACGTTGCCTTATACGACAATAATGAAAAAAAATTAAAAAAATATAGTTCAATTTCGTCCTGTTTCCTCAAGAAAAGCGCCACAGTACAATAAAACTGATAAGGCAAAAAATCGGACGTTAGGTAGTGATGAATTTTACAATGAACTTGAACTGTACGCTATGGCGCGTTGATAAGGTTGTTTGATGCCGCCTCAGAAAAACTATTTTACCTCGAAAAGATGATTGAAAGACCAAATTTCTAATCTTGACGGCATTTACATGAAAACACAATATAATCAAACGGTGAGCAGGAATGCAAAAGTTTGAACAAGAATTTCCACACCAAGCTTTCTGTGTACGTTCAAACTATTAGGCGAAAAGGAATGCGGATTCGCTCCCTGGAACAGTCGCTCTGACGCAAATACCCAAGTCCCAAAAAGTACTACTCTAGTCAAATAATCACCTGTCAAAGTCCCATCTACTTTTTACAGAAAAATACTTGAGTATGTTTCCAAAGTAGTATTATAGGTCTTATTAGTTGCAACCTCAAGGCAGGGAGAGAAGAAAGAATGACACAAAATAACAAAATACCCGTCTTACGGAAGTTTCACTGTTTCCGCACCCCGGGGAATGCCTTTCGGCACTCCTCGCCAAAAGGGGTGACGTCTGCCGGGTCTAGCTACTTTCAGTAGGTGAATTGCCCAATCGGGGGCCTGCCCGGGGAACAATTCGAGCGGTGAGAACGCCCTCGACACATGCAGAGGTAATGAGAGCTAAACTGAGCTCCGGAAGCCAACTCCTGGGATACGACTAGTCTTGAAGCTTCCTCTGGTTCTACTATCGTATACGGACTGCAACTCCTTGCAAGGAGATTGCTTGTCTCAACGTAGGCGAGCCTCTTGCAACGAACTAGGTTTCCGTAGAAACTGAAATCCTCCGTGGAAAGTGGGAACGTCCTCGAAGGTTGAATCTTGTAGCAAAGTTGAAATAAAACTTGGAGTAAATTGTGGAAATGTAAAGTGAAAATCGCCGTCTAAATGTAAATTGACGTATTCTTGAAAATGAAGTTGGAATTCGCCATATAATTGGAACCTAATTAAATCACTCGTGTAACATGACATAAACTAACTCAAGCCCAAAGAAAAAACTAATTTCCTTTTCGTTTACCTCAGTTGGTGTGTGGTTCCGTAATGGTACGCAATGTGGTCATAATGCTTATTTAGCTGGCAACAAGGCCTCTTCGGGGAAACTACCCCTTATCTGTTGACGTCGCCTTATTAAAACCAGAACAATTTCGGAAACGTGGGATTTCGACAAAACCAAACGAAATAACCACAATAAGGTGACGGACGGAACGCAAACTAAACCACGACCGGCGTTGGCTTGACACAATAACGATGTGAAGCACTTTCGCTTGAATAGTCGCACCTGAAAAAACTGACAAGAACACAAAAAGTCGAATCGTCAAAACAAAGGCATAAGGCAGCGGAGCAGATGTCAAAATTCATAGCTAGCCACTAAAGTAACACGAAAGGCACCAATTCTCCCGTGTGTGAGGTAGAGCCGGCCCAGCCCAATCTGTAACGGGGCATTTCAAACCCAAACGACTGGAGAGCAGAAGAACACGTGACACCTCTATAAAATCAAGAAGCTGATTTCCATTGTCACTAACAATGCTAATTCGACTGCTCGATTTTGAAGGGTGTCCGATTTTGAAGTCGGCCGAACCTGCTAATTTTTCAGAAAAGTTCCGAAAGCATACTACTTGTGCATGCGGTTTCACCTAATGATTCCTCTGATGCTGCTGCGGCCCAATTAATGTTTCATGAGGCCATCACCGCGCCACACAAGTTTTCCTATTTCCGAGCTGGTGGTGGTGCTATGGGCGGTCGCGGAGGAAAACTTTTCAGATTTGCCCCCGACTGAAAATTACGTGGCCGGTTTTTACGAGCTGGCCTACATCGAAGGTGTTTTCCGTTGCAAAGTTGATGGATTTCAAATTAATTTTGATTTAAAGGAGGGAGAAGCGGACTGGAATTTAGGATGAAAAAAGTGAATAAGAACTTGCCGTGCGGGTAACCAATTTTCATAGAAAGCTGACGCTCGTGAATCAATGAGAGGAAAACTTCATATTAAAAATAGCATAGAGGATCCCGTGGTGCAGTGAAACATCGCGCCGATGTACTGGAGTCAATGGATAGCTCTGAAATGAACTGGGCGCGGTATTATTGCAGAAAAATTCACCGGTAAGCCTATGCGTTAAAGGCAATAAACAAAATGGAAGAGATACGCCAAAATTGAAAAAAAAACTAACAATATCTTTCGGGTGTACTCCCTTCTATCAATTTCTTTATGGTGTGAAATTTCTGATTTGAACCGACCACAGACCGCTTGTATCAATTTTCAAAAATGATTTGTAGAAATTGATGAAATTGTCCATCTGTCCGCGCGGCTATTTATATTTCGGACCAGGTACTAGTTTTGAATCTGATATTGTCAGGAAGTTTTAGATCCGCAAAATTGCTAAGCGAGAAAAATGCGTCAGGTTAGTATCTTGGAAGTTTCAGGCCTCACACGATTCATACATTTTCTTCGCACAAAGCAAATTTCGGGAAGGAGTAACGCGCTCAAGTGAGATCCCGTGCAAGCGGCAAACTTGAATAATTCATGGATGAGGTAATTTAAAATTAAGAGAAAAACATCCTCCGGGGTCTTGAGCGCGAAGACAAACAAGCGAGAAATTAATTTCGCCTGCGGCACATTTTTGTGCCGAATTGTGTACAAAGCGATCTGTCAGGACCAACACCACCCCGAGTGCAGTAGTTCCGGGTGTTCGTGCGGTTTCATCACCGGCTCCATTGGATTTTTGCGCTTTTTTTCTTCGCCTCCTGGAGCTATATGCTGGTCTGCTAGGCTTGCGAAATCGTCATATTTAGTAACAGATGTACCTGCGTGAGAACCATATCCATCCAATCTTCGGTTTCGAAAATAAACAAGACGATCTGTCTGTTGACTTTCAGAACTTGAAACAACAATAACTTCAAGACGACCTCAAACTTGCCGGGCTCGAGGTAAAAGTACACAAAGACCGGAGAGTAGTGATTTCTCAAATAATATATCCACTCCGGGCTCTTTCATCTTACGCGACGTCAGACACAATAAAAATGTTTGTTTACAAGAACTTGCTCGAGTGGCGGTAGGGCAGCGGCAGCAGCAGCAGCATCAATGTATACCGTCTATAGGCCCCGGTGACATAGGAAATTAGGATTTTTATCTGTCGTCGTCTTGTCGTTGCGAAAATCCATAGGAGTAGAGAATCCTCGGAAGTAGGACGCGAACACGCCAATCGATGCGATTGTTAACGAGTTCCTGTGCACACGAGTTTGAACAAGTCGTCGGAATAGTCGGCCAAATCCGCGACGTTGGAAAAGTGGGTTTCAATTCTCTTCGAGGAAGCCGGACTTAGTGGACAATGACAAAGACTTAATTCGAGCGCAAGTACATACGGACAATGCAAGCGTGGTTTTTTGCTGGTTGTCTCCGATGGCGACTCGGCTATAACAAGTCCCGGCTATTGCTGCCAATGTTTTTGCGCTAAGCACCAAGTCGTGTTTCTAAGTTTATGCCGTTGATGAACCAGATGTTTGTTCAGGTCAAGGAAAAACTGAGCCTGTGCTTGTGGGACTTTTTGTCTATACAGGGTGGTCCTCGTTTTATGTCATTAAATTTAAGGATCAATAGAAAATAAAAAAGACTTTCTCCAGAAAACATATTTGAGAAATGCCTAATAACAGAGATACAGCTCTTCAAAGTTGGAAATAAATAATCGTTTTTTCCACATAACTTTTGAACCGTTCAACCGATTTCATTCAAAATAGAACCAAAGGTTTACTGAAGTTATCCCCTGTCGAACAATCATAACATGTTCCATAAGAAAGTTTCAGGAGCGTAGATATCAGGGGGTGTTCCTACCCCCCCCCCCTATTTCTCACCCACCAGTTATTTTTGAAAACTGTTCATAATTTTGAATTCTACGTTCAATTTAGAAGAAAAAGTCACTCTTGCAAAATTTTGATTAGAGGCTTCGTTTAGGAGACATTTTGTCATTGCGGAGCCTTCAGCTCCCCAATGGTTACCGTTAACCACGGCTGACTTCGGTCCCACAGTCTTAATAATAGAAGGCGACAGGATGTCAAGCGCGTCAGTCAGGGGTGACGTGTGCTTCTTCTGAGCTGCACCAATTTTGCGAATCAATCTTCATTCTCCCTCCGTTCACGAGCTGATCCGTTCTCGATGTTACCGGCAGTGCGTCGGCACGACCCTCACCGACCCTGAGCTAGCCGAGCGGTCCGCGTCCCCGAGTACCGGGGCGTTGACAGAGTGGCGTGCCCAACTTGGGGCCATAACTCGTTTTTTCGTTTTTGGAACGGAGAAGCAACGTGGGGGAGCGCCGAGAGTCAAAATTTCACGGGATCACCACCTGGAGCCCTGTGGCGGATTAAAAACGCGACTGGTGTCAAGCCCAGCGGGTTTTAATCGTGCTGCGGGTTTCCCAGCATCAAGGGCGCTGCCTTGTAGCGTCTTAATCCAAGGCGGATTATGGCCTGCTTGGTGGTGCTCGGGACACGGTAAGGCTCTGCCCCTAGCCACCCCCCCAAACACGTTTTCGTCCGCGGGACCAGTACTGCAAAAAAGCGCGACACGTACGGGACCGTGAAAAAATGCGGCGCGCGCGCATTTCGGGCGTAATTCCGGCAAGAACATCTGCGAAGAAGACGCCGACGAAGAATGCGCCCAAGAAGAAAACGACCGAAACGCCTCTCTCTGGTCTAGGAGTCGGAGCAGGGGATGTAGCCGCTGCCGTCTCCGCAGCGTCTCTCCTAATGGCGCCCCAACCACAACAACAACAACAGCAGCTGCTGACCGCCGAATATGCGCGCATCGCGAGCGTCCTCGAGAGCCTGGAAACGCGTTTCCGCTCCAACGCTCAGCCGGAAATTCCGCCATTCGCGGGGCTGCCACATGAAGATGTAAGAGAGTACCTGAGAGGTGTGGAGGAATCTCTCACCACAGCCGGAACGCCGCGACGAAAATGGTTGCACCTGGTAGCCGACCAGCTCTCCGGAGAAGCCGCTTCCTGGGTGAAGCCGTACCTCCAGGTGGACCTGGCTTGGGAAGAAGTGAAACAGGCTCTTCTCAACCACTTTGATTCGCCGCAACGACGCGGACAAGCCGGTGGAAAGCTCCACACCGAAACGCAGAACGGCGAACCGGTTCTGTTGTTCCTAAGGAAGAAGGTGAAGCTCGCACGGAGAATCGCACCGTACCTTCCTGACGAGGAACTCATCGGCATGCTGATTGCACTCACGGATTACGATATTAAGTACCACCTTACATTAAATCCGGTGAAGACGCTGGCCGAGCTGGTGGATAAGGCACAAAAGGTAGAATCCTTGCGCGAGGAAGCGCCGAAGGTCACGACGGCAACCACACGGCAAGTACCTGCAGGCAGCGCGACGTCGAATCCGCCGCCGCCATGTCGATATTGCCCCGAGCGGCATTATCATCGAAATTGTCCTGTGCTCCAAGCTCGGCGCGAGCCGCCACGTGACGCGTTCCGTCAGTACCAACAGCACCAGGAAAACCCCACCGGGACGAACGACGCGCGGGCGTCGCAACGTCCCCAGCACCAGTAATTTCGCTGTGCGCCACCTCTTCGGACAACGCTCCCCTAATTCTTCTTCGACTCGACCACCATCAAGTGCATGCCTACCTCGACACTGGCTCGACGATAAACTTAATCGACTACACGCTCGTCAACGACCAGCAGATCGACAAGACCGCCACTTTGTCCGTAGGCCTCGCAAGCACAACAGTTGAGCCCTTGAGAACGGAGGGTACCGTCCGTCTGACGTTTACCGCCGAAGAGGCGCCATACACCGCAGATTTCCACGTGGTGCGTAGTCTAGCACATTCCGTCATTCTCGGCAAGAGTTTCTGCCACCAGTCCGGAGCCGTCATTGATTTCCAGCGGGAGTGCCTCCACCTCGGAAAACAGCAGCGACGTACCGTCTTCTGGAATAAGGACTACGCCTCTCGACAGCGAAGAGGATCACCTTTATCTGTCGACGACGTCCAGCACAATTTCCCGGAGCCTCTCCACGGAGCTTTTCAACAGCTCTTGACCGATTTCGTGCAGACACTTAGCCAGGACCCGCGTCCTACGACGACGCTGACTACCACTCACAAAATCCGGCTCAAAGACGAAACCCCATTTCGAATTCGACCGTACCGGACCACATCCGAAAAGAAAGCCATTATCGAGGAGCAGGTGCATCAGATGTTGAAAGACGGCATTATCGAGCGCTCGAACTCGGAGTTTTCATCGCCGATTGTTATCGTCACGAAGAACGATAAACCAAGATTCTGCCTAGATTACAGAAAACTAAACTCGCAGACAATCACCGAGCCGTCTCCGATTCCGCGAATCCATGAGACGCTCAAAGACCTAGGTGAAGCCAATGTTTTCTCTACTCTAGATTTAAAATCAGGATATTGGCAAGTGCCGCTCGATCCGTCTTGTCGTCGATATACGGCCTTCTCCACCGTGGATGGCGGCCATTGGCAGTTCAAGGTCATGCCCTTCGGCTTGGCCAATGCGCCTACCACCTTCCAACGTATGATGGTGCAGGAAGTGTTAAACGGCTACCTTCACGAATTCTGTCTGGTGTACATGGACGACATTATTGTCTACTCGAAGTCGACAGAAGAGCACCTTCATCACCTACGGCTCGTTCTGGAGCGTCTCCTGACCCATCGCCTCCGCTGCGGCATCAAAAAGTGCAAGTTTGCATGCTCGAGCATCGAGTACTTGGGCCACACCGTAAGCGACGCCGGAAATACGCCGCTGCAAAAGCACGTGAGGCTCGTGCACGACGCAAAGCAGCCGACGAATCGAAAACAACTCCAGAGTTTCCTTGGAACCTGTAACTGGTTGCGTGAATACATCCCACGGTTCGCCGAAATCGCGGCTCCGCTGACAGACATGACGTTGCCGAAATGCCGATTCGCCTGGGGAGAGGCACAGCAAGCCGCCTTTGAAGAATTAAAAACCGCCATGGCAACCCCAAGAACGCTAAGCCGTCCCGACGCTGTTTTACCCTTCGTCCTGCAGACCGATGCAAGCAACACCGGCATGGCTGCCGTGTTATACCAAATTAAGCCCAACGGCGAGAGAGCCATCATTTCGTTTGCCAGTGCACGTTTCAACCGTACAGAACGCCGCCTGCACATTAACGAACAAGAGTGCCTTGCCATCTTGTGGGGTGTCAAACAGTATAGACCGTACTTGGAAGACCGACCGTTCACGATTCGAACTGACAGTCAAGCGCTTTTGTGGCTGAATAAGGCAAAAGATTCCAAGGCCAAGCTCACGCGCTGGTCGCTGCTCCTGCAGGAATTCAGCTATTCCGTGGAACACGTACCCGGCCGAGCCAACGAGTTAGCGGACGCTCTCTCACGGAATCCAGAGCCGAATCAGTCGCTAATTTCCGCCGATTGTACCACCAGAATGTTGCCTCCTGAGTTGGCCGACGGCGCGCCACAGACGTCTAGCGTTGACGAACCCGATCGGCGCGAGCACGTGTTCCTGACGGACGTCAGGACATTGTCGGACGAGGTCAAAGAGGCTCAGGTCAACTCCAGGACGGCACAGGAGATGATGCGCATACGGCGCTCTCTTCAGAACGATCCGGATACCGAGGACTGGCATGCCGGCTTCAGGGCAAATTACGAGGTGGAGGACGACGTGCTGAACAGACTAGCGGACGATGGACGTCGACTGCTGTATGTACCTTCCGAACTACAATCCCGAATTTTCTACGAACATCACGACGCTCACTTAGCGGGCCACCCTGGCGAAGAAGAAACGCAGCGATCGATTACCGAGCAGTACCACTGGCCAAGCGTCGACAAGGACTGCCGTGCATACGTCAGATCATGTCTAATATGTTCGCTGGTGAAGGGCCGATCGTCACACATTCCCGCGGAACAGCGTCCCCGTCAACCACGTGAGCCATTCGAGGCCGTTGCTTTGGATCTCATGGGACCGTACGAAACTTCCGAAAAGGGAAATCGCTTCATTCTCGTCATCACCGACCTTTTCACACGTTGGATCGACGCCTGGCCGCTAAGTGAGACTTCGACTAAATCCATCGTTGCCACGCTCGACGAACACTTTTTCCCGTTGCTTGGGTACCCGCGTACTATCATTTCGGACAACGGTCCTCAGTTTTCGTCCGCGTACTGGTCCCGCGCCTGCGATAGGTGGCAGAGTCACCACTGGACGACTGCCGTGTACCATCCGCGCGCAAACCCGACTGAGCGTCGCAACCAGGAAATCAAGAAGGGCCTTCGCTGTCGCCTTATTGACCGACCGGCTACCGAGTGGGACGTTCACTTGCCAGCGACCTTATTCAGTTTCCGTCGGCGTCGGAACGCCGCCACCGGACAAAGTCCGGCGGAGCTGTTGATCGGCCGCTCCTTAAGGTTTCCTGGCGAGTGGAAAGCCGCGGAACCCCTGCCTCGAGCATCGGCAGCAGAACGTGCCGAAGCCGCCCACGAACACCAGCGCGAATATGTTGAAGCTCGCCACCGAGTTCCAGATCGACCTGTGCCCGACTATTTGCCAGGCGATCTCGTTCTTGTCCGGCATCCTCCGGCTCCAGGAGCATTTCATCCGAAATGGCTCGGTCCTCACTCCATCGTGCGGAACGTCAGTCCCGGCGTCTTCATCGTCAACATCGACGAGCGACTCGTCAAGTACCACGTGGATAAACTTAGAAGAGCTCCAAGACGACCGCGTCGTCGAGTGTAGTGTGCGCCCTACCTCCGTCAGTACGTTGCCTTATGGCAAACAAAGAAAACTTAGTGTCGCGACCCCAGGACATGTCCTCTTGCCACTCGTTGTGACCTTGACACCTTTGTTTAGCCTTTACAAGTGCGCGCCTTGTCCCAAAAAATGTTCCCCTTTTTAAAGCGAAAGTTCTCCGCCATGTTAAAAAAAAAAAGTTACTTTAACGTAGTTACCCTCAGGTGTAATACATTAGTTTAAGGTATTTCCACGGTCGTTCATTGTTGTAAAATGAATTTGTTAATTTTGAATAAAGAGTGTGCCCTAAGTCTCAGGGGGGGGCGACTGTCATTGCGGAGCCTTCAGCTCCCCAATGGTTACCGTTAACCACGGCTGACTTCGGTCCCACAGTCTTAATAATAGAAGGCGACAGGATGTCAAGCGCGTCAGTCAGGGGTGACGTGTGCTTCTTCTGAGCTGCACCAATTTTGCGAATCAATCTTCATTCTCCCTCCGTTCACGAGCTGATCCGTTCTCGATGTTACCGGCAGTGCGTCGGCACGACCCTCACCGACCCTGAGCTAGCCGAGCGGTCCGCGTCCCCGAGTACCGGGGCGTTGACAATTTGAGTTTGAAACTTTGGAAAACATCCAGAAATCGCCACTTTCCAGAACTCAAATTGTTTTTTTCCTGAAAATTTCCCGTGTTTTGGAAAAAATGGTGGTTTATTAACTTAGAAATTCTAGAAAACCTATTTCAGCTGATAAATCATGAGTTTCTTTGGATTTTAATTTTTAGACCTTTGAAAGTGGCGATTTCGGGATGTTTCCCAAAATTTCAAACCCAAATATCTCCTAAACGAAGCCTCTAATCAAAATTTTGCAACAGTGATTTTTTCTTCAAAATTGAACTTAGAATTCAAAATTGAGAACAGTTTCCAAAAATAACTAGGGGGGTGAAAAATATGGGGGGGGGGAGTAGGGTCACCCCCTAATGTCTAAGCCCCTGAAACTTTTTTATGGAACATGTTATGATTGTTCGACAGGGGATAATTTCAGTGAACCTTTGGTTTTATTTAAAATCAAATCGGTTGAACGGCTCAAAAGTTATGCGAAAAAAACGATTATTTATTTCCAACTTCGAAGGGCTGTATCTCTGTTATTAGGCATTTCTCAAATATGTTTTCTGGAGAAAGTCCCCTTAATTTTTTATTCTCTATCGATCCTTAAATTTAATGACATAAAAGTCGGACCACCCTGTATAGTACGCGGAATTAGGTATCATGCAATCTTTAAAAATTGGAAATACTGGCTGCAGTAGACACGAAGACGGCACCGTCTCGACGCCGCTGTCTGCTCGCCCAAATTCGACGGGAGTGTGAAAAATGGCGGCCGAACTCGAACTGCTCTTGATAACCATAAGTTTTGAGATATAGCGCGCTGTATACAATATTATACAGGGAGCAGAAAGTTGGGCGGAAATAAAATCTGGAATGACCTATAAATCGCGCGGTGAATAATGGAAGGCCTTGCACTCGCCGCCCTTCTCCCGGTCGGGCCATGCCACCGTTCAAATTGTTGAAAACTCCACACCCGAGAAGCTCCAGGGAACTTTACCCGATTCAATTAGACACGGAATCAAGATTGTAACTGTCGATAAAGCACCGTAATGGCACATGTCAGTGACGGAGGTCGAGTTAATCAAAGTTGCACCGTGACGGTGAGCGAGGTCTGGTCAATTGAAATTTCACATGTAAGTGAGCGAGGTCTGGTCAACTGAAGTTGCAAGACTCGCCAGAGGGTAAATTCCGATCAATTGAAAGCACCTGCCAATAAGGTTTGGTCAAGTGAAGTTGCACATGTCAGTGAGCTTAGGTCAAGTGAAGTTGTACATCGTACCAATGAGTGAGGTCTGGTCATTTGAAGCTCATCAAAGAACAAAGCAAAGCTGTGACAGTTGCAACGCTGGGTATTATTGTTTTCGGAATAAAAATACTATTCTGACTGTGTTGGTGGTTTAACCTATCACCATGTTGCCGACTGTCGAAAATTTAGCTACCAGCATTCAAATTTGAATCGCGCAGTGGCCGATCGAAATTCCGAACGGGAAATCAACGTCTCATCCTTGCTTGTCGCTCAGCCAACGCGCCGCACCCACGTACAGTTCAAGATCGGTTGTGTTCTACACACACAACAACCAACTAATTTTTTCACAATAAGTCATTTTCCAATAATAGCTCGAGCGAAGTTGCTCCGCCTCGACAACAAAGAGGATTTCGTGAAAAGGGCTGTGCGGCGGCGGATTTTTTGCCGTGATGTTGATGAATAAGAACCGACCTCTTCTCTCGCTCTTGCTATAAAAAGTTATATGGTGCAGACGTAAGGAACCGTGCGCGGGCGGGAAGGAGCTATTTTCTCTCCAGTATCGCCCTGATGGGGCCGCTGGGTGGCGCAAGTGAGTTTCAAAATGACTAAGTAATCGTCGTCTGGCGCCCCTTTTTCTTTGTTATCAAGGTGACATGAAGTTGTATTAAATTACAGTCTCTTTGCAGATTGGAACGGGTGATATCTCAAGAGCTCGGAATGACGCAAACACGCTGTGGAGGGTGTGCAAGATATTTGGATGTTAATACTTTTGTCTGTTATCGAATAAGATCAGACTGGACAGCGATAGTGGAACAGTCAATGAGAAATCAACGTGCATTTTGCTAGAGCGCGTTGTGATCGTTGATGGACTCTGTGAAATTGCCCGTAAGTATATTTATATTTTGAACCCAGGGAATGAACCCAAACATTCAACCACACGTTTTACTCCACCGTCACAGACCAATCTTCTGACCACCGCCTTGGTGATACCTTAGATCTTAACGGATAACCTCGAGCTGACGCTTGATGCCAACAGTTTAAAGTCCTTTGCGCATTCACCACATTCAGTTACTTCGACTCATTGGTTGTTCCGCCACCTTGAATACTAACACACTGTTTGTCAATCGACAGTCCTGAACAGGGCAGTAGATCATGCTTAATGTTTCTCTTGGGAGGCTTATACACCCCCCAGTCGCGAATAATAGCTCCAGGACCTAACTTCCTGGTCAATCTTGTCATGTCACAGTTTCTGTGGTCCCACATCTACTGTTGCTGAGTGCATGAGAAGGCTCAAAATACCCCCACAGTACCCCAGGAAGGATACCTAAAAATGTATGGGATAATTGGGAGACTGCTGAAGTAAAAAAAAAGGCTTACAATTTCAGCACTCTGTACCTCGTACAAAGGGTTGATCAGGTTGATTTTTCGGACATGGTGAAAATCCGAAGTGATGTGGTAAAGTGAATACATCTACGGTAGAAAAGCTGCTGATAGTGTTCAGGAAAAGTGGCTGAACGCGTTCCTTCGCGTCATTGCGGGACAGTTTCCACAAAACGCTAGGTAGGTACTACTGAGGTTTCTAGTCCTAGGACTTCAACGAGAGAAATGCTACGGGGGTTGAGGTAGCACGAAAGCCTACCGCCCGTGGACAGAGATGACGCATAAAAAGGCTACGACTCTTCAGTGCTAGTTGTGAGCCAATTGTTGAAGATGGATCATCAATGACAAAATGGATAAGATCCACGAAAGGCCGAGTCACGTATAATAGGTCTGGGGCGGAGCAGCAAGGCCATGTGAAAGAAAAATCAACAAGGCTACTTCGCGACAACTACGACGTCATTTAGACCTTGTGGCACAAGTTTGAGTCCACTAATGATATACGACACATCTCGGGGAAAAACAATGTCGTAGCTGATTCCTTGTCTCGAGTATCGTCGCTGACTATTTCCGATGGGGTTTTTTTTTGCGACGCTAGCGACCGCACAAGACAAAAACCACTAAGAAGTCGCAACCATATGTTCCTTCAACACTACGTTAAGCCGTTTTTCCGAAATTCAATGATCTCGCCCATTCCGGTTCCGATGTTACTATCTAAATTATTTCATAAAAGTACGACTGGCCTTGTATACACAGAGACATTCGGATGTGGTCCAAAGCTTGTGTCAACGTTCAAAGACAAGTCGGCATTGCAAACTTCTGTTGGCTTCCTTGCCGCTGCCCGATGATCGATTCGACAAGGTACAATCGCATAACAATCTTTGGGACACAAATCCCAAAGATTTCGCTACGGTTTGACTATCATTGACCGTTAGTAGCACACGTTGGATAGAAACAATACGACTGATGGACATTCAAGCGCCTACTTCAGCAAAACAAAATGTGGTAGGCGCTTGAATGTTCATCAGTCGTATTGTTTTCATCCAACGAGTGCTACTAACGGTCAATGACAGTGAAACCGTAGCAAAATCTTTGGGATTTGTGTCCCCAAGATTGTTGTCCGAATGTACTTTGTCGAATCGATCACCGGACAGCGGCAAGGAAGCCAACCGAAGTTTGCAATGCCGACTTGTCTTGTACTTTCTGTTGAACCACATATTTGTCGATCAGCTTTGAGTAAATTGAATATTTATTAAATCAAATGTGAACCTCGATATAAGTTTTTGATTAACCTGGGGAATTATACAGCATCTCGATGTTCTTGTCGAAATACTTGAGTGCGTTGTAATTTTCAACTTCTGTTTGCTTCAAGCCGATTCTATCCTGAACTCGGCTTCTCAAGCTGAGAGTGACGATTAAAGCTCTCTGAAAAGATTACATCTTACACCACAACAAATTTTACATAGGGACATTTTCGCGAGATTTCACAGTCCAGGGTCAAATGTTTTTTTATTGCCAGCGCTTTCGACAGCCAATGTAATTTTCACCTTACTGTTAGAAGCCACTTTAGTTATGATATGATTTCGCCTGATTACTCGAAGGCAACCTGTAAACAATAAGTTCTTGGAGACTCACCACTGACCCCAGTTTGCAGGATATCAACCAATGACTTTTGTAGTCTCAATTTGTTGCAGGCTGTCGCCAATTGGCTCTGGTACTGTATTTGAATGGAAAATTCGATAGATTTGCATTCGGTCGGCATCGGAATACAAAAACCATCAAAAGTTCATTACCAAAACTATAGATTTCCACTCTTTGAAATTATTAATAAACTTACATAAAAAAGAACTTGCTTTTGCGTTGGTTCCAGCTGCTTAATGGTGCTTATCAAATAATAATTCTGACCTGACTTGTGTACTAATTTGGATGACAAATAATTTCCTTCTCCTCCACACATGTATCGTTCACCACTTCACACACTTGAGTCTCCTCTTCCAGTCCGCTTCTCTCTCAAGCCTTGTTTCTCCACACCTAAATTGTCACTCCCCTGCCTTACCAACTCGATGCTCTGGAATGCTCGTTGTACTTGTCCCATCCCTTGAAACATTTCTCTATTTCACAATATCTTCCCTAAAACTACTCTATTGAAAAAACCAGTTCTCTTTCAAATTTAGGCTAAATGCCACATCACCCACTACCCAATCCGACCCCGTAAGGCTTGAGCATTTCACTGGGTGCCACACCTGAACCCTCTTTCAACGCGTTTTGCAAATCAAAAAGCACTGTAGGCAACGTTTCCGTCCAACACCGCCTGGCAGCCACCAGATAAGTTTTCAAGGTCCGATGGAATCGTTCAATAAGGCCGTTGCGCTTGGGATGATATGCGGTCGTGCGATGTCTCTGGAAACCGAGAAATATACCCAATTCCCTGAAGAAGTGTGACTCAAATTATCATCCTTGATCGGTAACTATCTTATTGGGAACACCGTAGCTCGTGATCCATTCGTTGTAGAGGTGCTCTCATCTACATTCACAACAGCGGATTGCCTTTCCAACTTCCGTAAGAACAAGGTACATTATTTTACGAAGATTATCACGTGAAATGTGGGAAACTGCCATCACTCGTTGATAGTTCCGCCAATTATTATTCTTATATCCTGTGTTGAAGAAGAGAAAACCATGGAAGCTCTGTGACGATTTTTCGTGTGAAAACAGCTTGATGACAATAAAAAAGACAAACAGACGAACCAACATTAAAACCTCCAAGAAAATGCACTATAAATGGATAATAAACGAGTTGAATAAACGTATCGCGCTCGAAACTTTAAACACCTACAAGTCTTTTTGTTGTTGTTAAATAACAACTCAGTGAGTGAACTCAAAATGAAGAAATTACGGCGTTTATTATGTTGTAAAAGTACTTTTTCCTCCGACTGTTGGACACCTCGTGAAAGCGTCAGCAATAATTCAGCTCTGCAGCTGCAGATGTCGTGCAACATTGGTTTTATGACGCTGCAGTCGTACTAAACCGGCGCTTTTAATAACACGGTCGTCTCGATGACTATAAATTGCGCTTCCTGGCCCTTTCCTCCAATAAAAACGATAAATGTATCGGGTCCAACATACAATATTGCTTCCCTCGACGTATTTTAGTGGCCGACCCTCTAGCAGCCGCTTTAAATCAAAAATTAAAGTGCTTCTTGACTGGGGAAGCATGAAAATGCATACAGACAGGGTTACTTAATGTGAAAAAGTGAATATTTGGGAGGAAGAGGCATCACATAGAACAGAAAATCGCCCACGCCGAAGTCAAATGTGAAAATCTCAATGGTTAGTTATAGCTAGAGCTTGATTGAAACAGCTCCTGGTGAAACTTGAAATTTGGGTGTTGATGTTGTAACGTTTTCGGGGGAATTTGTGACACACCGCTCAAAACCAGGTAAAACACGACGAGGGGGACGAGCCCGGGATTAGGTCAACAATGGGCTACTTGCTAATTTTTTTTTATTGGCTCAATCCATAGTATGGCCAAAAATAATGTTTCCGTAATTTTCTTTTTCCTAAATTCTCAAAATTTCGGCCGTGATGCGTGTTTAAAAAAATATTTGTGACGTCACAAATATACTAAAAACTAAACAAACAGCACTGTTGGATTGAAAACTCAAAAAACTGGTAGAATGATATCACAATATTCGAAAAATATAGACATGAAAGTCCCACTGAAGTTTCCCTACTGTTACCAACCCTTCTTCTACCAAATCTTCTAAACCAATGGATATATTCTCCGGAAATTTTCAGGAAATACTCTTTATTGCTCTGTTGATGATATAAAGTATTTACAGCCAAATTTATTTCATAGGCAAGTACCCCATTGGACAAACGATTCCATTTCGTTGATAACCAGGTTGATAACGTTCAAGCGCGTTGGTGCTTCGAGACTGCAACATGTAGCAGAGCCTTGTTGGACCTTTATGTGCCTAAAAATTTTTCTCATTTTTATATGAAAAGTCGTAGGTACTTCTCATAAATGTATTCTGTTTGTCCAACGTGGATGTTCATTTCAAATTATTAGTATCAATCTTCGAACTAGGCAATATCAGCCGCGTTGTGAATATCTGTGAGTTGTACAAATGACTTCTCCAAGGAGTGGTCTTCGACATCGACACCTAAACACTTTCACTCGGTCAAGTCCGTTTTCTCTACTGTTTTTTCTACCCGAGCCATTTCAGTTCTCGCCATGCCACTCTCATTCTTATTCAAAGCCCAGGTCCGGTACGGGCTATGACAAATACGTTAAGTTTTTCACGTTGGGCTTTCTTCGGGACAAATTGGGGCAAGCTGGCTGAGTGATAATCGCCGCCTCTGCAGTGACAGCTTGCGGGAATCTCCGGCGCCGAAAATCGTGATGGAAAACTTCCGAAATTGATACGAGCGGGCTGCACACCCCATCACCACAAAGTGCCCCTGGGCAATCTTCCAGCAACGCTCTTTCTCTCTGGAATTTTTCATACGGATTCCAAAAGCTCGCGCGCATCCACAAAAAAAGAACTTGCATGAGATGATACCGGGCTGCCCCGTTGTATACTGTACAGACAGACACACTTAAATGATCGTCGCTGGCGTCTCTGCTGAATTATCTCCCCAGACCAATTTGCGTCGTAACTCTTGAGCTTTAACGTCTCTCTTAAATAAACCTTCCGCCACTTGAACTCCGGCAGCGTTTCTCGCGCGCGCAGATAGCTTAATACAGCCGGAGCTTTGCGATTGTCGCAATTATTTCGTGCAATTTCGTGGGATGAAATTAAGCGGAAACAACGCAACATCGCCTCTTCCGTCATCTCTTAAGCGGATCCCGGGGGAGAGAGACGGCGAAATCGTCTTCTTCATCTTGGTAAGCGATGCCGCGTGTATAGACGGCAGTGAAAGAGACATTATCTCTTGACATTTGCGTCATCATCATCAAGCGCCGGGCTTCGGGGGGATGAATTGGGCTGTGGAGAGGCGGCATAATTAAAATTAGAGCGAGCGAGCGATGTGTGCTGGCGCATCGTGCTGAGTCTCCAAAAGAAGCATTTTGGTTTTCTCGTTGCGGAAAGGTTTCGCACGCGCTAGCTCTGCAATCCGAACATGGAGATAACAAGCCGGCAGAATCTGAAATACTTGGGTATAACATTCGACAGAAACATGACAATGAAACAACACGTACAGGCAGTAACTGACTAACAAGACAGAGGAAGTGAACAAAGCACTGGGACGTTTAATGCCAAACGTCGAAGGGCCAACTATGGGGAAGAGGAGAACTATAACGGCAGTGGTGTACTTCATGCTGTTGTACGGTGATCCAGTATGGGAAAGAGCAATGCGTGTTGAGAAATACAAAAATATGATGGAAAGAGTACAACGAAAAACACTAATACGGATATGCAGAGGATATAGAGCAACGTCGATGGAAGCGCTGCAGGTGTTGGCAGGGATATCACCGGTAGACCTTATGGTCGAAGAAAGGGTCAAAATTTAACAATGGACAGGACGGACAAACAAAGAACTAAGAGAGAAAACTATAATGACATGGCAGAACAGATGAAGAGAGACAACGGAAAAATCACAATGGACAAAGAAACTCATACCCGACATTAGACCATGGATTATACGAGGACATGGAGAGATGGAGTATTTCCTGACACAGGTACTAAGCAGACACGGATGCTTCAGGCAGTATCTAGAGATTCAAACGCCCCGAGACTGATGACTGTTACTATTGTCAGATGAGAGATACGGCGGAGCACACGTTACTACAGTGCGACAGGTGCAAGGAGACAAAGACGGAGGCTGGAGGTCGATGTTGGGAGAAGGCTGATGGCAGAAAACTTGATCGAAGAGATGACAACGCATGAGACGGTATGGAAAATGATTGCAAAAGCGCTTAGGTACATCATCGAAACAAAGGCAAAAGAAGAACTGGAATGGCGGCAGAGAATGTTATGATGACCAGCCGCCCTCCAAAGTAAAGCTTCAGCGGTTCCGAGGGGCGGGTTGACCACTAGGTCTGAGGAGGGGTTTAGTGGGTAGGGTTTGCGAAGACGCGGCGAGTCCCACACTCCCCCAGTGCCATCCAGCCAGAGCGTGCGTAAAAAGCATTACCCTTCTTCCGAAAAAAAAAAGAAAAAGGAGCTCTGCAATTCGATCCACAAAGGAACAAAACCAGACCAGACCGAATAATGCGAAATGGAGTAGTGCTCGTACAATTCGATGCATGTTCTTGAGCAAAGTCTTCGATCAAATTCCTCTCATTTACCGACAGTTACTACATGCACATACAGCGAAAATGCACGTCCATTCATTTCCGTTTGGCAGATCCCCGAGCAGAATCCGGCAGCAATATTGACAAGGCAGAGAATTCATTATGCACCACCACTACCCACCGGGGTAATTCAAACAACTATTCCAATATCGGCTTGTTAACAGACTTGTTGGAGAGCTTCAGAGGGGCGAGATAATGTCGCTTGATTGTCGTCCAGTTTCCAGCACACAGAAAAAAAGTTGTACATGTCGCTTTACGAGTTATTAAATTTACGAGGCCTGTGGCGTATCTGACGTTTTTACTTTTATTATATCTGGCTCGGTTATATCATCATCATTATTGCGCTTGGAGGTGGCGTGGGTGAAACGCCATACTCCCCGGGAGGAACAGGGTGAAGGGAAAAGGGAAGAGGAGGACAGTGGATTATGCTTTTGTCCCTGGAGCGCGCGCGGAATTCGGGCACGTCAAATTTAACTGCATAAACATTTATTGCGCTTTTAAAGCCTAATTTACTGCTACAGAAAGTACAGCCGCTGATGGTTACATTCCTTTGGGGAGTGGATCCCATGCTCGGGCAAGCTTGCTGCATGAATACGATGATGGAAGCACATCAATCATGATGCGATTTGTTTCAACAACAATAACGTTGGTGAAAGCCCATCTGAGGCAAAGGTATGTTTTCCCAATCAATATCAGGCTTGTCTTTGATGTATCTAGGCCTGATTTGGATCGAATTTCGAATTCATACCATCAATCCATCACTACGGCCCTGACGCTTGCCCAGCTTGCCTACTCTTGTTGTAGATTGGTAGGTATGATAGAACACTAACCGTGGAACGGCAATCCAATTGCATTACAATATGAATAAAATAAAAGCAATAATACTTTTTGAAGACAGTAACTGCGCTGAGCACGTTACGAATCAAAGAGGATAACGGAAAAACAGTGTTCCCAATAGAAGACGACGTAGCACATTCAGCTTAATTGGAAACTGGTACGGCTCAGTTATAATTGTAAAAATTGCAAAGATTAAAAGATTGTGGAGATTACGTGTGGTTACATCGGGAATCATAAACTAGCTCGGGACTTGGGAGAGGTTCAATCGATATACAAGGCTGGCGATATTCGGTCTGGAGACAGCATCCCTCAGTCATCATAAATACGTAATATCAAGTTAGCGTTTCGCAAGATTAGTTCTTTGATATGATAAACGCAATAACAATATTGAATGTGAAACAGAAAATAAATACTTAACACTCAAGAGATCAGTACTTGTAAAAGTACAATAGGGTATCGTCACATGACGTCACGAGGTGGTGACCTTGGAGGGAGATAGCGCGAAATCGAGTATCCTGACAACCGCCACTTTTCCCATTATGACTCAATGCTAATGCGAAATGCTTTCATTCAAATTCTCTGGAAAATCATTGATGATTTCTCTATAACAAGACGTAGAATAATTATTTTATGTGAACGTGTTGTGCGCGTTTGAGGCCCGGTTTAGTTCGCGCACGTCTCACTAGGTGGCCCTTGTGTCGGTGAAAACTGTCACTTTTCGCTGCTGTCAACCAAACCGTCTACCATTTATCCAGTCATTTTGCAGCTTGACGCGCCTAGTGTCTAACGTTGCAAATAATTCTTCTTCTGTTCAGAAGTGCTTTCAAGTATAAAAATCAGTTTTCAGTCGACAGTGAGTGATAGTTTTTGTCGACAAAAGGACCACCTGGTAAGACGTGCGCGAACTAAACCGTGCCTCAAACGCACACAACACGTTCTCCTAAAATAATCATTCTACGTCTTGTTATGGGGAAATCTTCAATAATTTTTCAGGTATATACAGAGAGAAGCATTAGCAAGCGTCTGCGAGCATACGTTTCCGTGAAAATGGCGTAGAATTTGAATGAAAGCATTCCGCATTAGCATTGAGTCATATGGGAAAGTGGAGAATGTCAGGATACTCGATTTCGCGCCATAGGTCGCCATGTTGATGACGTAAGTGACGATCCCCTATTAGAAACAGTAAGAACGAATCTTGATGACCGCCACAATAACAACCAAAGACAAATACCAAGCAGATGGCATTCGGCTCCATCTCTTGACACATCATCTTCAACACTTGAAAACAGCATAAACTGACAGATGTACAGTTGACGCGACCCAAATGTGAACGACTTTCTGTTGCTACGGTTTTTTTCTCTGATTTGTGGTACTTAGAATGAGGCTTTGGCCAGTGGCGAACGAACAGACAAAATAATGATCAAAATTTATATCTGTATTCAAATCAAATTCCAAGTATTACATTTCAAGAACAAGAATATTCTAACTCATCATAAGACAACAATGAAATTTTCAAAAATGTAATTGTCTCAACAGAAACGCAAATAATGAGGGCAATAACCAAGGTGAACATAATCCGTCTAGTGCCGCTGTAGATGCTCAATAAAAAACATTGTTTCCAGGATCACTAGACAGCACAACCATCTTCAAAGCTTCACGAATTGAAGAAGTCTTCTGCTGCATAGAAAATTTTCCTTGCTAACGAATACAAACACAACGTTGTTTCAAATGTCCTGCAGGCTGTCGAATGCTGGCTCATCTATGCCCATACGTTGATTTTTTCGAAACTCGTCGTGTTTCTGGGTCGATACCCATTATCACCTACAAGACTAAACAGTCGTCTTGTTTCAGAACATGACGCGTTGTTTCAAAAGTTCTGTCCATGATTCAAGACCTCATTTGCAAACTGAACTCTTCATTGTTTGTGTGCGTCAGTGAGTAAGATTTGTGCAGCAGCAGAGTTCCTCAATCCGTAACGGTTCAAACGTGTTTGTGCTATTCTTAGAGATCCTGGGAACAATGTGTCTTCTTGGACTTCTACAGTGGTACTAAACGGATGTTGTTGGAAGAATTCAATCCCAGAGCGTTGTCTTTCATCTCAGTTGACACTCTTTCAATGTCTTCTCTGGCTGGCCTTTGCAGTCTATGTTCCATATGTTCCAAGACCGAGTAATTCCAAACGTGTCCATTTCTCAGAGGAGGATGATTTACATTTGGCAAGAGAAGTTGTGGGCCACAATCCCTATGAAGACCCTAATCGCTGGAGCTCTATTCAAGTGCATTATTCAAATCACTGGAAAAAACATTTCCATCCGAACTATGAAAGACAGGATAAAGCACTTGGTAGAGAAGTTTTTGGCAGAAGACAAGGCAGCAAAATTGAAGTGAGTGTTACAATTATGCTGACTTTCAATAAAAGTGCAACCCCTGCTTGTTGAATGATGTTTTAGAAAAACAAAGAGCCAGCACCGGCTTGGCCATTGAAGATGCCTGTAGATCTCCGATTACTGCCGAAAACCCGTCCCCATATTAGCAGACGGGTGACGGCAACCTCCGCTCCGAGAGGAGGAGGAAGCACAGAAGGTCGACTAGCCAAAATTCAAAATTGGACTCCTGCATCCATAACAAGAACAGCGCTTCAACCGACCTCTACACAATGCACAAGGCAGCACTCTGGGCACGTCCAGGATAGCGAAATGAGTAATTCTTCGAGAACACGGCGAATACACGCCTGCATGGGACGACAGAAACAAAGCTGTTAAGAAAAGTAAAGGCGTACCAGCACCAAGGCATACGCAATCACCAGATCGAAGTAATGTTCCATGGCCACTAACGAAAAATTTCAGTGCTATTGTGGAAGCACACAAGCAGAGGAGAGACTAAGAAAAAACAGACAATATAAAATACATTGATTGAAACGGGAAGTGAAGTGTGAAATTTTTTTTTGTTGAATTTTTTTGGATTTAATGGCGATTTGGGCAAATTTGATTACTTCTTATAAAATGAAATATTTTATTGTGTTGTACTAATTTGAAAAATAATGGACGAAGATGAACGATGCATGAATGAAACTTGCAAACCTTCGCGCAATCTGGTAATTACAAAAAAAATATTTTGATGTTTCTGGGATTAATTTAAAGAGATCAGCTCTTCTAGAACATCACAAAGCCGTATGGGCATAGCAGGGCCCAGACCTTGAACCTATACGTGACAAAATGTAGGTAAGTAGGTACTGCAATTTCTTCGCATCCATATCATCGTCATCACTATCATCAAAAAGGGCTGCAAGAACTTCCTCCATTACTCGTGTCACAAGCAAGGCCGCAACGAGTTCGGATTATTCGGTAAAGAAATCGTTGAAACTTCAAAAGGATTCACAATCGATTCTGACAGTGTTGACCCACGGATGCGTTATGTCCTGACGCTTGACGTTGCTGCTGCTTTAACTGTTCATACATCAATCGATACGTAACAACGTATCTATCTTACGGAGACACGTTTCATGTCTTGCTTCAACTCTCTAATTATTATAATAAACGCTACCAAACACTCAACACCAGCCTGTTCTGTATCTCGAGCACCTACCCAAAGGGCACCTTATGGCGACCGTGACAATTAATGCAGAGTGAGTAGGTACAATGCTCCGACAATAATTGAATAGGGATTGAAAAATGCGAAATATTTATAGTTTAATAATTGACGGTGATGAAACGAGCGAAATATGTAAAATTAAAATTGACCATGTATTCCTAGGAAAAGTCAATAACATTTGACATTTGCTATATTCAGACATTTGCCAGCTCATTCACACCACATTTGCCAGGTGGTCAACCCCTTGAACAAAGGCCTCTGGGGATTTGTTTAAACAATTAAGCGCTAAAGGGTTAGGAAAATCCACGGAAGAAAGATGAGACACAACGTAGGGCAATAATTATCACTTGCAATTAAGGAGAAGAGGGTTTCATCACAGTATCTTACTCCATAGATATATTGAAACCTCGATTGAAACATATATTCCAAAATCCCGCTTTCTGCGAAAGTTTCTGCTTTTTAGTTTTTCACTGAAATGAATTTGAGCTATGTATTCTACTGGCTGCTCTGCTACACGCTGAAACGCTGGAATAATATCAGACAGGAACACTCGAGGGCATCAAAGGTCAAATATGAAAACTCCAAGTGCAAGTAGAGAAAATCGAACTCGCACAAGGTAGGTATGTGTATGGAGAAACTTTGAGAGCACAAAGAGAAAACCAAACTTCTCAGTTCTGACAATGAAAATTCACTTCACCCTTTATAACAAACCGGTTTACAGCCAATAGACTGAATAGAAAAGTCGTTAGCTCCCGGGTAATATCTCGTAAACTTGCCGTTATATTACCGTTTAATTTCACTAACATTACGTGATACATTCCGTTATATTGGCTGCTTAAATTTATAGTTGCGGGTTGAACACTATACACTGACCTAAATTATTACGCCTGCGGAACACACCAGCTGAAATCCGAACCCTTCTCAATGTGCCGCCGCTACTGCTGAAGCCAAAACACCCTTGGATCTACTGCTCTTTTTTTGTGTCTCGTCCATACACAGCGCACCATATACCCTTCCTCGACTTTCCCTTATCGTGGTGTTTCCCTCCCGGTGCTTCTTCCACTTTTCTGTCCTTTACTCTTTATACTCCCGCATACACACACATCAGAGCATTAAATTTCTCCCCCGGAAAACGCCCGGGGAGCCAGTTGTTGGAATTGCGTGCAGCTCGCTCTCATTTTCGACACCTTTTCATATATACACGCGTTAAAGACACGTACCCGTGAAGCACGACACGTGTGCTTCATTATGTGCATCCGAAAGATGGAAGCGGAAGGAAGGAGGCAGTGAGTTGGGCGAGCAAAGACGCAATCCACGAGGCGCAAATGAATTTGGGTTAATGTTGTATGAACGCGAGGGTTCCTCTACATCTTCTCCCGAGTAGCTCTAAAAGGGGTGAGAAGCGCCGCTTTCTTTTTTACAACTTTGACGCAACAAACGCATCAAGGAGACGAATGAGGTGGGCAACAACAGCACTACGAATCAAGTTCTTTACTGCTTAGTCAACGAACATGTTGCGCTGTCGCGTCCCCAAAACGCCGTTAATTACTCTCCCTCGCCATCTGGGTAGCGAAAGCAGCAAGATACAGATTATCTTGGGCCATGCAGGCGGCCCTTTTCCACCGCAAACTCTCAGACCAGCCAGCAGCCGACATTAGAGAGCAGAGGAATCAGGAAATGTGCCGGAGAGAGCGGTAGCTATAGCTGCCGGTCCAGATAACATGCTCTCTTCTGATGCGATGCCCTCTCTCGTCCCTCCTTACTACGGCAGCTGTCGATAAGTGAAAAGTTAGCAACAGCCATTGTGACTTTTTTAATAAAAAAAAAATGACGCCCGCGTGCGCCCTGCTTCCCATCAGGACGCTTTTCCGTTCTATGGAAACAATGCAATCTGATGTTGGGAGGAGGGCGGTCTTCAAGAGAGGCTGTTCTCTGTTCTCCGCATCATCAGGAACGGATCTCGAAAGTTTCCGCTTTTCTGATGAGATAAATAGCAACTTCGTTGAGAATCTCGATCAAGAGCAGATTTCGTTTTCATGGAAGGCATATTATCATGGAGGCTATGCGCGGATACAACAAACGTTGTTCTTTTCAGAATTACTTGTTTTCATGTATTCGATTTGAAATTTCAAACTTCAAATCAGCCATATGCATGCAAAGCTTTGCTTGGAACTCATAACCAACAACAGACTTTAAGGTATAAGTACTTATCGTGTGGATTCGAAATTGCCATGCAGCATCGAGCTAAACCACGCAGTTTCTGTCGGAATGCAAGGACATTTATTCCGTAACCGAATTATCTTCTTGGTTGGACTTGGCATTGCGATCACCGTTGCCCCAGCCAGAAAAATATTGCAGCAGCAGCCAAAACGAGAAGACGTGGGCGAATGACAAGAGCTTATTGAAACTAATGCACTTGCCTTGCTTTTTAACTGGTCACATTCAGTGATTGATACTGACAGTTGTCAGCTGAAAATGATAGCTAAACTGACAGTTTACACAAACACGTCCTAGCTTGGCTAAGAAGATTTGGATGAGCTAGAATAATCAGATATAAGCCGTCGTGCTCCGTTCTGTTTTCTACGCAGTTATCTGCATGATCTGTTCAGATGACCCATGAGGCCAGGCTAAAACCGAGACCAACAGATTATGGGATGAGATATGCTTATGTCACTCCGGATCATTTATTCTAGGTGATAACTGAACATGATAACTCAAAATATAGAATTTTCTCAACCTTTCATGACCTAACTTGTTTTGTTGTTTTGTATGTGGAAAGCAGGGCCATAGACCAAGCCAATGTCCTACCCCTCGAGAAACCAAATAATCTCGACCTTTGGGACATTAGAAAACTGAGATGATAGCCAAATCAACAAGCGCCCTCCTTCAGAAGTCTAGAATCTCAACCCCGCTATATGGTGAAATCTCAAAATTCTTGCAAAGAAACCCAAAACACTCCTGAATCAACATTCCAAAAAAACTGTAACGGTTGGGTTTCATTCGCGTCCTAGAGACGGCCCTGTGCCGGCACATGTTAGGGTAGTGAGTTAGGGGAATGACTGCCAATGCCAGATTTGACAGCAAGGTGACGGCAGAGTGGAAGGAAGAACGTCACTTTGGTTTCCGGCGTTGAAGAAGTCGTCACGAATTCCCGAAGCGTGAGTAGATCCGCTTAAATCCGCTTCTTGTTTGTATCGACTTTGGAACGATACAAACAATCATGGACGGCTGTCCAATCGTCAAGGGAATTTCAACCAAGCTGGCGGAGCTGCAGAACCGGGCGAAGACATTGGTTTTTGTTTTGGTACCATCTCACGTTGGTATAACTGGAAAGGATCGAGCGGATGCTGAGGTAAAAGATGCAACAAAACTTGACAATATACCAAACGTTCGAGGACTTGAGGTTACTTGCGATGCGCGAAAGACATGATTCAGATAGCAACAGTTATGGTTTCAAGCTCGAGAACATGAACACAAAAAAAAAACTGAAACCTTGTATCGACTCATGGCCTAGCGTCCTTGGCCGTGGGGTAGAAATTGGGCACGACTGAGAATTGGGCGCATGTGTCGTGCTTTTTGTAATGTCATTGATGTCCTCATGATGTGTCATGCTTTTTGTGTCAATCGTTCATGTCTACCTTTTTCTTGTGTTTCTCAAATATTTTCATGTTTTTTCATGCTCACTGATATTTTGCACTGACGCTTGAGAGTGTGTGAGGGCCTTGGTGTGTGTAACCAATTTTTATTGGGTGCGAACAGCGCTTTTGGTTTTTCTCGGAGAGCTTGGGTCGTGGTCGGCGTGAGACTTCCTGAAGTTACGGGCGTCAAAAGGAAAATATTACAGGAGAACTTGCTCCAACTTACCCACCACGCGGCAATATTCGGGTTAGTACATGTTTTTCATTATTTTAGGTGACGAATAATGAAATGGCGGTGATAAGAAGGAGCTGAACAAAACAGCCGGGTCTCTTTCCCACAAGGCGGCTATCCGGACGCGGGGTATGCAGTTCCAGGACTTCGATGAGACTCGCCGCTGCGAAGAAGGTGCCCAACTGGGGCAACTGGTGAAGAAAGCGGCCGACTGGTGAAAGGGGAAGTCGACGTCTTGGCCGAAGGCTTCAGCACTTCGGGTGGATTCTTGTGGAAAAACTTGTTGGAAACGTAGCACTAATTTATTAGCCCAGTCAAAATAGGTTTAACCGGAAATAAATTCGGAAGTTGACTCAATTTGGTGAATCGATGCAGAATTTAACGTAGAATAACATACTGAAATCCCCGAGAATTCCAAGGCTTGGCTTTTTTCCTAGAACCTATAAAATTTCCGATTTCTTCTGATAACTTGTAAACTATTACCTTTAGGACGCAAAAACCATAGCGGCAAATGTAGCCTGTTAAATTACCAAGAGATCAGTACTGAACTCATTACTTTGTGGTCAATAGGCTTTGAGATACAGCGTCTGCAAAAACGCAGTAAAAATTAAAATTTATTTTCTGATTTCACGTAACAATTTGCATAGTGTCAGTTCAGGGGCTGTAACGTGGAAAGAAAATGTGCGGATTTCAATGTGTTCAACATGTTTGGGCAGCCAGTTCAACATTCGGCATCACACTTTTGTCTAGAAGTCGCCAACTTGAAAATGGTAATTTTCCTCGACCTTTGAAATCGATACTTGATGTCCCAAAGAAATTCCAAAAATCGATTTTTTTTCATTACCATGCCATTTGCTTAATTTTCCACTTAGGGCAAAACCATCCAGGGAATAAATGAAGGTCCGCACATCAACTGCTGAATACTGTACGGACCTTGCATCTGATGATACAAAATGCCACTAAGCAGACATAATAAATATATTGATGTATTTTCCACGTCTGCCAAGTGGCATCTTACACCTCGAATGCAAGGTCCTTACAGTAATCAGCAGTTAGTGTCTGGACTACCTATTTTTTTCTTCTAAAAAGGTCGTTTTAGTTTTTCAACCCATATAACTCAGGAACCATCACTAGGAACGAGATTTCGAAACATGTTTTTTTGCTATTCAATTCTCCCTGGATGGTTTTGCCCTACTTGCAAAATGAAGCGAATGGCATGGTTAGAAAAAAAAATGACTTTTGGGGATTCTTTGGGACACAAGCATCGATTTCAAAGGTCGAGGGAAAGTACCATTTCGAAGTTAGCGACTTCTAGACAGAAATGTGATACCGAATGTTGAATTGGCTTTCCAGACATGTGAAACACATTGAAATCCACCCATTGCTGTCCATGTTACAGCCCCAGAACTGTCACTATGCAAATTGTTACGTAAAATCAGGAAATAAATTTTGAGTAATTTTCACTGCGTTCTTGCAGCCGCTGTATCTCAGATAGGGCATCCAATCCCGAAAATCCCGGGATTCTTTACACCGAGATCCCGGGATTTTCGGGATTTCCAGGATTTTCGGGATTTTCTATCTCTCTGCGGTTTCTGCGATCTTTATAGGATTTCACAAAAAACTATGATGTCAAAGAACTAATCACAAAAGTGAGAAAGACGGTGAAAAGTTGTGACGGTCAGAAGATTACCAGTGAATAATGCCGTTCTGCAAGAATATGTGAAAAATAAAGAAGGAAAGGAGTTGTCTCTTATACTGGACACAAAAACAAGATGGAGTAGTCTCTTGAGTATACAAGATGTTTCAGTAGATCTCGTCAAAATATGACGAGAACCTATATACCATTTTGCAAAGTTCGGCCTAATGACAAAGATATAGCCTTCCAAAGTTCACTTTTTTCGGATTTCAAAAATTTGTAACTCAGGAACGTTTCGACAAATTTGGCTTCAATTCAGCAAAAGCTGGTTTGTCATAATTATCTATCAACCTACCAAATTTGGGAAAAAGCCAACCAGTGGTGTAGGAGTTATGAAGGTCAATAATTTAGAAGCATCCGAAGAAAAGTTGACCTAAGGTGATCCCTTATAACTTCTACGCCACTGATTGGATTATTTCCAAATTCAGTAGATTGATAGATAATTATGACAAACCAGCTTATGCTGAATTAAAGCTAGATTTGTCTAGCTAGATTAGGGCTACAAATTTTTGAAATCCGAAAAAAGTGAACTTTGGAGGGCTGTATCTTCGTCATTAGGCCGAACTTTGCAAAATGGTATATAGGTTTTCGTCATATTTTGACAAGATCTACCAACAGTTAAATTTTTTGCTATCATCCCTGAAACACCCTGTATTGGAACGGTTTGTTCATGTCCAGGAATGTGTTCAGAAAGCGTTAATTGATTTGAAAAGCCCCATACAATTCGCAGAAAGAGAATTGGAGTCTAAAGTGATAACCATTAACGTTCTCAAACCTCTAAAACTAACAGTAGAGGCTTTATGACAACGAGATGCCAATCTAATTGTAGCAGATGCAACATTGAAGAAAAATGAGAGAAAAAGATGAAAATTTGTTGTTTTTTTTTCAATTTATTTTCTAAAATTTATTATATTTCATAAGTTTGAATTTTGAACATACATGTTATTTTTGTAGTTTTGAATAAATACAATACTGATATTGATTTCAAATAATGGTGTAACTCACCTGAATAATCTGTTTCTTGGACTGGCATTGTATTGACTTCATTTTTCACCCAATTGATGTTAAAAGCTGCACAAATTTGACAAATCCCGAAAATCCCGGGATTGGGAATTTTCAATCCCGAAATCCCGGGATTACGTTTTGGTTTCGGGATTGGATGCCCTAATCTCAGAGACTATTGACCACAAAGTAATGAATTTAGTACTGATCTCTTGTGAATTTAACAGGCTACATTCGCCTCGCTAGAAGTTGTGATCTAAAGGTGATAGTTTACAGTTATTCAGAAAAAATCAAAAATTTTCAAGGATGACGCTCTTTTATTGGTCCTAAAAAATAATCCAAGCCTTAGAGTTCCCGGGAATTTCAGTATGTTATTCTACGTTAAATTCTGCATCGATTCATCAAATTTCGTCAAGTTCCGAATTTATTTCCGGTTTGACTCGATTTTTGCCTAATTTTACGGGACTATATGCACGTTGATGGCTTTTCCCTCATGAACGCATTCATGGATGTCAAAAAAAAAATAAAAATTGAAAGTTGCGCCGAGAGTGAAACTCATAAATGAGACCCTGAACGAGATGGTCGGTATCAGCCCGAAATTATGGCAAGGAAGAAATTCGAAGAGCTCACCTTTTTCTAGAGAAGGGTTCAAAACTCAAGAAATGAAATGGCCCGTTTTTTGAAGCTTTGGTTTGGCTGTTTCTTCCGAAACGGCGGCACCCAGAAGAGCTTTCCGATTCCTCCCACCGCTCAGGAAGGTTCGGTTGACCCCCGCGATCCAGTTTTTACGAAATGTTCTATTCCTCTGACCTCAGTGTTCTCGAAACTGACCCGTATGAATTTTTACCTATATGAAATAATTACTTAATGAGTAGGTAGGAATTTTAAATTTCTACATGCGTTAACTGATCTTTTCTCGAATACCGTGAAAAGTCGTATGCTGTGCCATCAACCACTTCTACCCATCGTAACTTGATTTTATTCAATGTTTTATTCTTGCACATGTGCCATGGGGTTTTTACCATCCAAGCAGATTGTACAGTATATTTGGTTGGGAGTCATGTTTATTATTTTGCTTTGTTTGCTATAAAATGACTTGACGTTATCTGTTAGGGTGGGGACAGGGCCGGCCATGGTACATAATATGTCAAGTTGGGTGCCAACACTGTTGTCTGTCGCTTGCTAGACGCGTAGCGAGGAATATGTAAGCTATTTGTTGTAGGTTCTCTTGCAGTGTTCTCGTGGCACAGGATGCGCAACGTCTGTTCTGGAATTGATGTTGCTTTTTAGTTGCAGGTTCAGGTCATTGATGTAGCCTATGAAATAATGCGAGGCTAATTATCATAGTGATAAGTTGAAACACCTCGAAAAAGCAAAACTCAATTAGAGCGCCATCGAAAACAATTGTCTAGCTCTATTTTGGACCACAAAAAATTTGGTCTCACGTCGAAAAGAGTGATTTCACTGGAGTCGCCTGAGATTTTGCACTGCTGGTAGTTTGACAAAGTCCAATATCCAGTTACAGCAGCTCAGTTTCACCATCAGACGCCGCAGGGAGAAGGCACGGTGGAGGGGAAATGGTTCTCGATGCTCCTGGTAGCCATTTTCGAGGAAATTTCGATGGCTTTTAGCGAAATAGATGATGTATAATTCATGACCTGATTGGACTGGTTTAGGGAACTGTACTCACAAGGTCTGGACACGTTGAGAAAATGGGAGAAAATCGAATATACACAAGGTTAGGTGCAATGGAAGGCCGAGATAAATGTGGCTGGACACAATCGAAAATATCGTGGAGAGGTCTAGGGGGAGAATAGTACGTTTGCGAGGTATGGTAAGGGATGGTAACACCTTGAGGCGGACTGTATAGAAGGCAGAAGCCGTGAATGGATCGTAATAGCCGAACAATGAATGAATGAATGATTCACGACAATGTTACAGTGAATAGGTAAACCCCAGAAAATCTTGTTTTAAAACACGGCGACACTTGAATATTCGATTGTGTTCAAATTGTATTATACATACATATTCGCACACAGTGCATATATCCTTTGTGCTTAAAAAGCTTGGAACATATAGCGAGAATCATGGAATTACGAGAAGCATCAGCAACTCGAAACGATCAAAAGCTTCTTTAGTAAAACTACTGTAGCAGCCAACAACGTGTAAGTAAGCACAAGGTCACAGCATCGCCAGACTCGACAAAGTTACCCGCCCGCGATTCAGCGACGACCCGAATGCTTTGTTGTCTCCCAACACCTGGACATTTTCTCATCGGAGAGGCGCTTATACTGCTCCCGTGCGACGCAAATAAATAGACGCGCCATCAGTCGTTGGGGCAACAAATGAATTAATTTCTCAACGAGAAGCAGCTAGCAGAAGCAGCAGAAGGGAAAAATCAACGAGTCCTGGTTTTAAAACACAATCATGAAGATGAATCGCATACATTTTCGAACGGACACAAACAGGTCACACGCCGCTTGTCCGCAAACGGCTTTTATTTCCAGCCAAATGCAGACGCTCGCGCGCGCACGGATAAAAATGACGTCCAATTATTTAAGCTTTTCAGACTTTATACAGATTCCATTACGACCACAGCATGGCCTGGTGAATGAATTCCGTGCGGCCGTGTGCACTTGATTAATGTCACTGCAGGGGGAGGGGTCATCATCACCACGATCACACAAAACGAATCTTAATCACGATGCTGAAAAGTTGTGCAGAGTTGGGCCAGAATGCATGACTGTACGCTGGAGGCCCCTACTGTGACCCCTACTACAAGGACAGTCCTAGTTACGGCTCTGTCTTACGGCGCTGATACAGACGGACCTGCGAAGCCGCGCCAATACGAGAGCCAATAGGAGTTGAGGTAGAGTTGAGACAGAGCAGGAATGCGGAAATACGGCGACAGCAGATCAGAGTGTTGAGAGTAGAGCGAGACGAACGAGCGGCGCTCCTGCGTCTCAGCTACTATGATTGCTTAATTATTACTGTATCTTATATTAATACATATTTCCAGGCCAAGATCATTCGCCCCTCCAAGTCCTCAGACAGCAGTCCGGCAATTCTAATAAAGAAAAACAATGGTTCGCGCCTAGCCATCGATTTCCGTATAATGAATGAAATCACAGTCCCCGAAGTTGATCCCTTTTCGCGTATCGAGGATTTGGTCAACAAACTTCAGGGATTTTCCTTCTTTTCGAAATCGGACTTGGCATCCGGATATTACCAGTTTGGCATTGATTAAGAATCTTTCCACAAAACAGCATTTTTGACGCCCGAGGGCCATTGCGAGTTCCTTCGCCTCCCCTTTGGAGTCTGAAATGCGCCAGCTTTCTTCCACATGGCAATGGACACTCTTCTAGCCCATTTGATCAACGCCACCAAAGTGATCGTTTATATGGATGACATCCTGGTCCCATCCCACACTGTTCAAGAAAGTCTGACCTCGGGATTTCTTGACGGAGCTTTTGACAATCCTTCAGAAAAATGGCTTGAAACTACGGACCAGTTGATGTTCTTTCTTTCAAGAAACACTCACTTTTCTTGGCCTCGAGATTTCCAAAGACGGGATCCGACCCAACGACCGTAAAATCGAAGCTGTCAAGAACTTCCCTACTCAGAAAAATGTTACCGAGATAAGAGAGTTTTTCGGATTAGTCGGCCATTTCAGAAAGTTTATATCTACAAGTTTTCCACGAAGTCCAAACCCCCAACAACATTGTTAAGAAAAGACAATCAATGGAATTGGTCGGCAGAACAAGATCGTGTCGTCTCCGAATTCAAAAACATCCTCACATCAAAACCTCTATTACATCTATTCAATCCCCTACGCAAAACGCTTCGGTACACAGACGCCAGTAGCCAGGGTCTCGCAAAAGTCTTCGTTCAACTCGTGAACGAAAAATAAACACCGATAGCATACTATAGCGTCCAAACCACCTCTTCCGAGAGTCGTTACCACTTATTTGAACTTGAGACACTAGCAGTCGTTAAATCCATCAGAAACTTTCGTCATTACTCATTATATGTTCGGGCACCCCTTTACCCTGATCACCGATTGTAACTCTTTTAAAAATGCTCCCGAAAAAAAAAGAAATGAACTTTTCGCGCATCGCAAGATGGATTAGTGCACTACAAGAGTATCACTTGGATGTGATACACAAACCCGGAGTACAGTTGGCATTTGTTGATGCGTTAAGTTGCAATCCTGTTCCCAGTAACGAAATCAGCTGCCATGCTATCAATCAGCAAGATTGGGTGTCTTGTGTTCAACAATCGGATACAGAAACGGCCAAAATCATCAAAATCATTATGTCCGGCGAGCAGCATGAACACAAAGAACTTTTCAACACGTACAGTGTCAAAGGCGGAAAAGTATAGCACAACTTCTCCCAAGGACCAAAACTAGTCAGCCCAAAACATTGTCGTTGGCAACTAACAAAACAATACCATGACGACTTAGGCCACTTTGTGCTCGACAGAGCCCTCGCCGCAATACAAGCTCTCTTTTGGTTCCCAAAAATGCTGTGTTTAATAAAGAAATAAACAGGTCGGCAATTGAAGTGGACCACCCAAAATTTTTGTTCCTTTTCAAATATAATTATCAGCGGAAAGAAGCAACCGATTTCAAGACGGTTTACGATGTCTGATAGAGTGATCCTTTGTTTACGATGTGTGGTGTCAGCCTTTTCTATTGTCGGCAATGTACATGATATACAGGGTGAGAACGGAAGATGTACCGAAATGGTAAATTTTGTATCATGTGTAACTATTGTAGAAATGATATCAGACTTTTTGTGACTTCATATTTGGAAAGCTCGAATCAATGTCTCGGAACGGTTTTTCAAATTCCCGTCTATCTCTTCCAATTACAGGGTGATTCTGAAATAATTTTTTTTGGTTTTTCACTGATAATGGGTTTTTTTGTTATCCGATTTTCAAAATATGAACAGCGAATTCAAGCTTATTTTTCGGGAAATGTAGTCTGAAAGTCAGAATCGACACAAAACAAACATTCGAAACAATGGACTTTACCAAAGGTAGCCTAAATATAAAGTACGCTCGGGATCTGTTTTGGATGAAAATTTTTGACAAAAACAACCGTTTTTCAAACGAACCGTTCACTCGAACATTCGACGTACTTTTCGCTTGTATCCTCTCTGTAATCATGCGGTTGTAAATTCGGTTCCATCACCGACCATTCTTGACTGATACAAGCGAAAACTACGTCGAAATGTTCGGACTGAACCGTTCGTTTGAAAAGCGGTTGATTCTGTCATACATTTTTCATCCAAACCAGAGCCCGAGTGCACCTACTCCATATTTGGGTTACCTTTGGCAGAGTCCATTGTTTCGAATGTTTTTTTGAGTCGATTGTGATTTTCAGGCTCCATCTTCCAAAGAATAAGCTTTGATTCGCCGTCCATATTTTGAAAATTGGATAATAAGGAATCCTATCATCAGTGCAAAACCAATTTTTTTTTAGATCACCCTGTAATTGAAAGAGATAGACGAGAATTTAAAAAATCGTTTCGAGACAATGAGTCGAGCTTTCTAAATATGAAGTCACGGAAAGTCTAGTATCATTTTTACAATAGTTACACATGATTTAAACTTGACCATTTCCATACAGCTTCCGTTTTCACCCTGTATATCATGTATATTGCCGGCAATAGAAAAAGCTGACATCAAACATCGTAGAGAAAGAATCACTCTATTAGACGTCGTAAACCGTTTTGAAATCGGTTGCGTCTTTCCGCTGATATTTATTATACATATTTGAAAGGGAATGAAAATTTTGGGTGACCCACTTCAATTGCTGACCTGTTTACATTCAATGTTGTATTCCGTACACTTTTTACAAACTTGAAGGAGGCAAGCAGCCTGACTACCTCCATCCCATCAACAAAATCGCCATTCCGTTTCACATTGATCACTTGGGGGTCCTTCCTCAAGTCATCCATAGGTTACATTTATCTCTTTCTCGTCAACAATACTTTCACAAAATTCATAATTATCAATTATCCGACCAGTACGTTCTACCAAATCTTCACACGCAATTCACGAACTGGAAGAAATTATCGCATTAATCACATTTGGGGCACCCTGTCGCCTAATTTGTGATGCGGCTTCCTCCTTTACATCAAAGAAATTCAAAGAATTTTGCAAAACTACCGGTATTCGCCAATTTGTTAATACGGTGGGCATGCCAAGGGGCAATGGCCAAATTAAACGATGTTGCCGAACTATCCAGGAGCCGTATTCTCTAACTCGCTATGCACTCGAACCGACAAATATCGCTATCGGTAGTCGAGCAAAATCCAATAACAATGGTGCTTGCCTAGCTACCTATAGCGATATCTGTCGGTTCGAGTACACAGCGAGTCAGAGAATACGGCTCCTGGAGCAATATTTTCGGAACCGGGAAACAGATCATCAGGTGATGTTGCCTAGGTGTCAGCCAATTAGTCTAGGATCTTTTCGGATAAAAAGCAATGCTAGAGGCAAGTCATGTTAAAGTTTGGCAACATACGTTTTAAGGGTATTTGGACCCCGCTGAATACGAAAACCATTGTTGCCAAGCCGAATTTTGCACCGGAAGCCCGCAATAGGGGGGTAAAGGGGAGGGAAGACCAAAAATCGCTATTTTTCACCATTTTTGATGTCGGGACTGCGACCTGTCATCAACGTGAAGTAAATTACATCATATCTTAATTCACTGAGGTCTTATACTACCATATTGACATAATTACTGTCAAAATTTCCAGAAGGGGAAGACTGGTGGGAGGAATGTTGACTGTGTTGATGATTCTTCATTTCTCTCGATTTTGAGTGAATATAAACATGTTTGGTATCGTTTCCGACTAAATTCCATATTCCCTATTCAACTATGGTGTTCAAATTGCAATAGAAGCGAGTTTGAACAAGTTTCACATGATAAAACATGTTTTTTGTCAATATTTTTTACGTCTTTCAACTGTGTTATTTTACTGCAAGTCGGCATTTTTTCTCAAAATTCTTGCGTAGTTCGTTAGTCTCATGTATTTACCATGATATAGGCATCCGATTGATTTGCCTCTACTTTTTCAATATGAAGAAAAAATTTTTTTTGTGGAAATTGTTTGGCCCTACTTTTCAACTTTATTTTTTGCTGTATGATGTATGTATGATCAAAACTCAAGTTTTTCATATTTTAGAAAGTGAAGACACACTTAGTATGTGAATGTATTGTGTAAAATACACCAGACTGACAAATTACGCAAGAATTATCAAAAAAAAAACTCCGATTTGCATTGAGATATCATAATTTAGAGAATTAAAAAAAATACGCTAATGAAACTGAAGAGAACTTGGTGCAACCGAAGGCAGATACGTACATTACCCCAAACCTTAAGTTGAATAATACAATTATAGGTTTTATCATTCACATTTATTACATTCGATTTCAAAATCTCTTCATCTACCTCTTCCCTGGGTATTATTAGAGGAATGCGGCTTTTTCGAATATAGGTACATCTATTCTCATGAACGTAAATTTTGAGAAGTTGTTATTTTTTAGAGGTTGATGGTAGAGAACACCTGCCTAAGAGGTTTGATAGATCATCCACGGAAATCCAAAAAAGGTAACCTTCCTTAGAGCATAATCAAACATACCAAATAAAATTAATTTTTTTTTTTGAGCTGAAATAGAACTTCTTAGAGGAGTTGGAGAAAAGTAACCTCAAGGGTTACCTTTGGAGCTTTTTAATTTCATAAAACATTTAGAATAAGTTCTAAAAAGGTAACCTTCTTTGGAGCTTGAGAGAATATCATAGAGAAGTTGGAAAAAGGTAACCTCTTTGAAGCTTAATAGAACATCTCAAAGAAGTGCAAAAGTGGTAAAATTTTTGGAGCTCAAGAGAACATCACAAAAAAGTTGGAATAAGGTAACCTCTCTGTATCCTAATAGGACATATCAAAGCCGTTTGGAAGAGGTAACCGTTTCTCGAGCTCAATAGAACTTCTCAGGCCTCTCTGAGTGGACTCTTGTCCACTGGGCATCAGATTCTGATATGAAAAACTCTTCTTTTGAAAAAAAGTACATTCTAGAATATCTCAGCTGAGGTTTTCTTTATAATTATGAGGTGGAGGACCACAGTTTTTCATCATACAATAAAATAATAGCAAAAAATAAAGTTGAAAAGTAGCGCCAAACAGTTTTCACAAAAAAATATTTTTTTCATATATTAAAAGTTAAAGGCACATCAGTTACATGACTGTATTGTGTGAAATACACCAGACTAACGAACTACGCAAAAATTTTGAGAAAAAAATGCTGATTTGCAATAAATAACAAAGTTCAAAGTGGTGAAAAAATATTGACAAAGAAACATGTTTTATTATCTAAAACTTGTTCAAACTTGCTCCTATTGTAATTCTGACACCATAATTGAACTGAGAATATGAAACTTGATGGGAAAAGACACCAAACATGTATATATTCACTCAAAATCAAGAGAAAAGAAGAATCATCTCCACCGTCAACATTCCCCCCCACCAGTCGCCCCCCTATGGAAATTTTGACAGTAATCATGTCAAGATGATAGTATAAGACCTTAGTAAATCAAGATACGATGTAATTCACCGCACATTGATGACAGGTCTCAGTCCCGGTATCAAAAATGGTGGAAAATGGTGATTTTTGGTCTTACCCCCCCTTTACCCCCCCATTGCGGGCTTCCGGTGCAAAATTCGGCTTGGCAACAATGGTTTTCGTATTTAGCGAGGTCCAAATACCCTTAAAACATATGTTGCCAAACTTTAACATGACTTGCCTCTAGAACCACTTTCCAGGCCACTTTTTCAAAAATGATCCTAGTCTAAATTACAGCCCTGGTTGCCTATCAACTTCGTATAGGAACGGATCACACGTTTCCCGAAAATAGGGCCCCAGGACAGTTTGGCCGCTACTACAGCAGCTGCCGCAGCCGACTAGCCATCACACCTTGGTTCTGTCCAATTAGGCTTGAACAACACCCTGAACAAGTCGCTGAATGCAACATCCAGGAACTCCTGATGGGGTATCGTGCCCAACCTACTGACACCATTTCCTCGGTAATCGACAACTCCACTGGACTGGGTTCTCTGGATATCATACCACTCAGAGCAGATACCAGCAAACTCATCACTGAAAGACAAAACACAGGTAAAATGGAATTCGACTCAAAACGCGCTCGCCCCACTCAATACAAAGTTGGTGACCTTGTCGTACTACGAATAGCTAGCATTATAACTAAAGATGAAAGCAAAAAAACTCCTCGCCAAATGGGAAGGGCCCTTCCAAATCACCAAGTGTCTAACCATTCCAAAACATCGCCGCTACGTTGGTGTCTATGCGATAGAATACCTCAAATATTGGTCTTCATACCCATCATCAGATTCTGAATAAAATATGTTACCATTTCAACTATCGCCTATCTAAAAATGAATCACATTATTTTGCAAATGACGTGTTCTCTTTATTTCCGAAACTCCTTGAGAAATTAAACATATTATATCGTTAGGTAGGTACCCAACAGTGCTCACTCCGCCCAAGTTCTTCCATAAAACAATACGGACAAGCTTCGCAATATGGACTCATTCATTACCCTGGTAACTGTGTCAGAATCACCGGATGTCCGTTTTGAAATCCGCCTGATGTCTTCCGTTTTCGGAATCCGTATTGATGTCTGTTGATCAGATGCCGTTAACACTACCGCTGGGATGTCTGTGTCGGATACATGAAATAGTCCGTGTCAGTTCCCAATCTGTCTGTAATCTGGCTTGAGATGCTTCGAAGGGCATCTACTCCAAATCCCATTTCGGAAGATGCCGGTGGACTCGCTTTCTAGTCACATTCCGGATCTTTATATTGGTTCTTCACTCCATCACCGGTTACATTATTATGGCTCTTCTGCTCACGTCTAGACCAAAACTTTTCGTAGGGCATGTTAACCTGTGTTTCAGTCTGGAATGAAATACATCAGACCCTCTGCTTTCGCCAATGTTCTCTGTTCTATTCCTGTGATCGCTGTCGAGGACGCCAGCCTCGCAGAATGGCCGTGTACGCTGGAGGCCCCTACTGTGACCCCTACTACAAGGTCAGTCTTAGTTACGGCCCTCTCTCACGGCGCTGATAGAGACGGACCTGTGAAGCCGCGCCAATACGACAGCCAATAGGAGGGGAGGTAGAGCTGAGATGAAGTAGGAATGCGGAAGTACGACGGCAGCTTAGATCAGAGTGTTGAGAGCAGAGCGAGACGAACGAGAGGCGCTCCCGCGTCTCAGCTACTATGATTGCGTTAATTATTACTGCATCTCATATAAATACATATTTCTATCTCTCTACAGTGTTTCCCTACGTAGACCTCACAAATAATGCAGATTCTCGCTGGATGCCAACAGACAACGGGATATTTTGGCCGCGCACCCGCACACACCCCAACACGCGCGCGTCCCCAAATTTACGAGCTTCCTGCTCTCTGCCAAGAACTGGAATTCGGTCACGGAAGACTCTGAAAAATGCAGGCGTGCCAGTGATAACACGATCAAGCGGTACAAAGTCCGGTAATTTTTCAACCTTTCAAACCCTTTTTCCATGGCTGCGCTCGCCACTGATGACCCACATTTTGAATATTGGAAACAAATTTCCGGCCTGGCCCCCGGGCCCCTTCCTTCACCCTCACGCCATGTGTATGTATATCAGCCAATACGTGCTCGATTTGCATCTTATTAAATTTTTATGTACCGGAGACGTGCTCGAAAAAAGTACCTACCGTAAAATGAAAATAACACTCGGGGCTTAGCACAGGTACGAGTACAAAGTAAGGTCTTAAGGCTGGAGCGCAATTAATTACGCCCGGAGTACTTGACACCCTTGCCGTCCTCCAGGAGCGTTTTAAAGACCCGAGTGGGATTAATTTGAGTAGTTGCTCGCAGCGAAAAAATTCCGCGAGTGACACTCTTGTCTCTTTCATGATTGATTCAATTAATCGCACTGTGCGCGCGCGGTTTCATTTGGTAAATGAGCCTTATTTCAATTTTTCTGGGATTAATTGGAGAACGTGGCTCGAGCATTCTGTTGCCAGGCGTGTGAAATGTAATAAACAAGAATTTATACTTCAGTTGCAGATTTCTCAGAAGTTTAGTCTAATTACGGCATGCACAGACGTCTCTCTGTAAGTACCTACCTACCCCTTTCTCACACCAGCTCAATACCTACACCTTATAGCGCACGCCAGTTTCTCTGCGAAATTCGGTCGATAAAATCCAATTCTGCACGACGACATCTCACCGTCTCCCCGCAATGAATTGAAACTCGTTTCTTAGTAATAGAGTTTTGATGGTCCGTGCAAGATACTGTGTGGCAGTGTGTAGTGTAGTAGCTGTGGTGGTAGTAGTGAAGACACACACTGGCTGGATCTGTTCTGAATATCGCTTAGTTTTTTTTTCACTAGCATAAAATTGATTTGGATTTCAAAGCGCCTCCAGATGGTGGCACAAATGTTGCAGGACTAATCCGATTTGAGAAAGTCGCAGTTGCAGCAATTTTGACACAACAAACGGCATTATGCAACTGAGGGGACAGTCCCAAACAGTGCGGTAGGTATCTTTTTTGAAGTGTTGAAAACTCCAATGGAAAACATTCTTAAGAGCATCATGGCGATAGAAGAGCTTGTAGACACAATGTGTGACGCGCTCATTCCAGACTCTGCGAAGGTCCAGTGCATCTACGAGTACTTCCAATATACCTAAAATCATTGTTGAATCAGGATCAAGTAGGTACATCTGTTTCTGATTGGTGGGCCACTTTTGATGGTAACAAAAAAGCCTAAAGTATTGTTACGAGCGGCGATTCTGGATAACACGCCATCTTTCTGGACTCTTCCCGTTAGGTCGCAGTGTACAAGTGCGGAGCGCTCTGGTGTCCCAGAGCGCGCGTGTAGGGTTTTGCCCGTGCAACTGAATGGAGACTTCAGCAGTGGGTCAAGCAACAACTGTCCATTTTGGCGGAGATGCCACATACCAGAACACACGCTGAGCACGCGAAAGGTGTGTGATTATTCGGGAGTCGTCTAGAAATCGTATGCCAGCTCACTGTGGAATTTGCTCGAGGACCCGTGAAAGGTTCGAGACCACTAGTCGAAGGCATATATAAGCAGCACCATCCTCAGCCTAGACAGTCGGTATTGAAATTGAAGAGACGGCAAGCCGATGAAAAGCGAGTATAGCGAGCGATATTCCCAAGCAAATAATTGTTGGCGTATATTCATTGTAGTACGCAGTAATAAACAGTATGTGTTTTGAAACGGTTGTCTCAATAATAATCGAACCCGTACGCGAAATACGTAACAGTACAAACACGTTCATTGAAAAAGTTGAAGAACCAAGACTGGCAAGAAGATGAGTGAGGAAGACTTGAAAAGCTCAATTAGCTTGTTGCTTACCGGTAAAGCTCTTGCTCTTATTTGGTACCGTTCTATAAAAACAAAAATTAAAACCTGAACCTGGATCTTGTAAACAAGTTAACTAGCGAATTTTTACGTTAGGACTAAGTCCACGAGTTGATGCGAGAAATTATATCAGGGGTTCAAGGGAATACACAAGAGGTTGGATTTTATTTTGCTTGTATTATGCGGATAATTTTTCTTGTCTGCCTGCACCTCTAAGGCCCAGTTGCTCACTTCAAGTTCATTTTTAAACGGTTTGGTTGCCATAGATTTAATTGTTGCAAAAATTATTTCCATAGTAACCAAACCGGGTTTGAATTTCAACTAAAAGTGAGCAACCCGACGTAAGAGAACAAAAGCAGTTGTCTTATTCACCATGGTCGTCAACGGTAGTGATGGTTGAAAAATCAACAGCGAATATAGACTTTGCGTCGATTTTCGTGAAGAGAATGAACTGACAAGACTGTCTATCCCATTCCTTACACTAACATATTATCCGTTTCACCTTTATTTGCCACACAGCAAGCCATGATATTGTTTTGTTAGGTTTTGCATACCGACGGAACCATCAGTTTATCGACAAATTTTGACAATGTCAGGTCAAATCAGTTTTCAAGATCATACCACATCAAACGAAAATACAAGTTTGCGGCATATTCGGCACGTTGAGCGCCTACAGTCAGACGTGGCCGGAAACATGACGGTGAATGAAACCGCTTTAGCTCTTGGGGTAAGTAAAAATTTACGGTTCTTTTACTCCAAGCTCAAGTTTGACTTGGAGTCAAGCAATTTATGTTTTAGTTACAAATAATGATTCACCTGTGCTTTTTTCTCGCTTTCCTTGGGCCTAGACCCCTGGCCCAAATTCTTCTCCACAGCGCGGCGTCATTACGGTATCATTGTGGTGATATTAGTGAGGAGTCGGTTTGACAGCTTTGAAAAAATCGATCTTCGGATTGTCAATGTCAGAGCTACATAACCTTCACTGCTTGAAACCACATGTACGTCTCAAGGGCACCAACGTAACTGAAATTTTCCATAGCTTGCTGAGTGGCAAATAAGGGTGAAACGGATAATGAGTAATCATTGGGAGATTACGGAATGCTGAAGTTGTATCATTTATAGATCTGAAGAGCGAGTACTGGCAAATTGAACTGTCGGACCAAAGAAAAAGCGGCGTTCACTTTTCCCGGTCGTGAGCTTTTTGACTTTGTACGAATGCCATTCGGGCTTCATAACGCTCCGGCAACTTTTCAGAGATTGATCGAAAACTCCCTTGTAGTTGATATAGAGCCTTTTTGTTTCGTTTATCTCGATAAAGTCATCATAGCTACTTCTGTTTCAAAACACACATCAAAGTTCTACAAAGAATTATATCCTCTTCCTTACACTAACACAGACTCGTGATGAGATCGGACGTCCACTCTACAAATATAAGATCGTCCAACAAATTGACAATGCCTCACCATCATACGTCTCTATTTCGAAGATCATTTACCTTTAACTATGTCAAACTTTACAATTCACTTCTCCTGGAGTTGTTGCAGTCGCCGGCCATCGCATTGTTTACGACAAGTCTTTTCAAGTTTCTGAAATCGGGTACAGTTTAGAAGGATCATCCATTTCGTTTTCTTGTTCACCTTTAGCACAACCTAATTTTTAATTTGATTTATGTTACATTTACTTGTACCTAAACGTGTTGAGAAGGTTGAGTTGAATAGCAATCTGCTAGACTTCGCCTCTCAACAGCGATATGAAATAATAGTCCTTTATTATTATTATTATTATTATTATTATTATTATTATTATTATTATTAACATGATCTTTGACAGATTACAGAATTCTAAAATTTCATCATTCATAGATCTGAAGAGAGCGTACTGACCAATTGAACTCTTGGACTCGTCTAAACAAAAACGGCGTTCACTGTTCCCGATCGTGTGCTCTTTCAACTTTGTACGAATGCCATTCGGACTTTATAACGCTCCGGCAACTTTCCAAAAGTTGATCGAAAACATCCTTGGAGTTGATATAGAGCCTTTTTGTTTCGTTTATCTCGATGAGGTCATCCTAGCTACTCCTGATTTCGGGAACGCACCTCGAAGTTCTACAGAGAATTTTCAAACGACTGCCGGTTTAACTCTTAACAAAGAAAAATGCGAATTCGGAAAATTATAACTGCGCTATCTTGGCTTTATTGTTAACGAAAATGGCTTGAGACCTTGTCCAGACACAATTAAAAGCATGGTAGAATATCCCGTTCCTGAATCAGTTGAAGATGTACCAAGATTTGTTGGTTTTATCTCCAATTATCGTCAGTTTGTTGGAAATTTCGCGAGTCGTGTCGTGTATCCCCTTTGACTAAATTGACTCGGAAAAACGTAAAATCGCAGTGAGATGATCGCAGTTTCGCGGAAAAAGTTTTTGTTGATATAAAAGAATGTCCAATTTCTGCTCTCGTTCTCGCATGTCCAGATGTTTCTCCTACCTTCACCATTCATACTGACGCTTCGACTTTTGAACTAGGTTGTGTTCTTTCACAAGAATTCGAAGACGGCGAACACGTGATTGCTTTCGCGAGTCGTGCTTCAATCCGCGCAGAACCAAAATTCACGGCTAGAGGTGGAATGCTCATGTGTAGAATAGGAAGTTGAAAGATTCAGACTATACAGGGTGTCCAGAAAATGGCGGAAAAGCTCTCCAGTACGTTGTTTGGGAACTTTCAGGGAATTCCGAAAAAATGATGAAAACATTCTTCGACTTTCATTTTTGGGGTTATCAAGGGTCGAGGGACCCTTTGAGCCCCTCTAGTTCTTTAAATTCAAAAAATTTCAGTTCACCGTTGACGACCGAATTATGAGAAAGAAATATCTACCCCTGGATGTGTATTGATTTTTTTTAATGACATGGTGAGCCAGAAACTACGAAAATTATCACTCCAAAGACCAGTTTTTGACCCTTGAAGGCATCAAAAATGAAAGTCGAAGATATTTTCAATCATTTTTTCGAAATTCTTCAAAGATTCTTCCACAACGTGAAGTAGTTCTTCCAGAGCTTTTCCGCCATTTTCTGGACACCCGTATATTGAACGTTCAAAATTCGAAGTAATTACTGGTCACTATTCTTTGCCCTGGCTGCATAATCTTAAGAAACCGTCAGGAAGACTAATCCGTCGGGCACTGGAAATATAAGGTTATGATTTTGAAATTTGTCACAGAAAAGGTAAATGTCATAACGTTCCTGATGCAATTTCCCGTTTTTTTTTCACCGTCATGGTAGAATGTCATGATGAACCTACCAGTGGTCATCTCGGTTTCTTCAAAACTGAACATCGTGTTTCTGAGCATTACTATTGGCCAAAGATGGCAGCGGAAATAGCAAAATCTATTCGTAAATGTCAAGTTTGCCAAAAGCAAAAACCAGATCAAAAATTGCCCCATGGAATCATGAGTCCAAGATCTTCCTCGCGAACATGGCAAACTATTTGTACCGATTTGAACCAATCAATTCCGAAACGATTTAATGGGTCCTTTGCCCCTCCCCAAATCACGAAATCGTTTCCTTTTTGTAAAATCGGATTGTCTTACACAACTTTCCTTTTCATTTCAAAAACTGCAACCGGAGAAGCTGTGACTAAATTTGTTGAGAAGACATTCAAGACATCACGGTGTATCGGAAAAAATCATTTGTGACAATGGAAATCAGTACGTCAGTAACAGTTTTCGTAGAATGTGTCGATCGCATGATAGTGAAATTTATTTTACCGCAAACTATTCTCCTCAAGAAGATTCATGTGAGCGAGTCAACCGTAATCTAGAAATTATTATTGGACATTCATATCCGACGATGAAAGAACTTGGGACGAACATCTTTCACAATTTAGTTATGCTCTAAGAACTGCAATCCATGAAACTAGCAAACATAGTCTCGCTGATCTAAATTTCGGTAGAAATCTGTTCAAAACCGGTCTAATGTTCAAAAGAACTAATGCCGAACCTGATCTCGACAAACTAGCCGATAACGTCAAAAATCTCAGTAAAATGTGCGAAAATGTTCAAAAACGTCTGAGTGTCGCATATCAGAGAAGTTCGAATGGTTATAATTTGCCCCACAGGCCAATCAGTTTCGAGCTAGGTCAGATCGTCTGAAAACTAGATTTTGTTTTTTCTGACGCAGCTTCCAAAGAAAATCACTGTTTTTGATTCATTGACATCACTCTTATATTCCATTCATAGAAAAATAACTTGTAAGATTACCACAGATGAGGTAGATACACCGTGTCTGCCATTCACACAATGCTTATCAAAATGATGTGACATTCGACTTATGCAACACAATGGATATCCAATATCTATTTTTAAAACGTCCAGTTTTCGAACTCGGGAAATGAGCTATTGTTGATCTGTTGACAAGCTTTGAATAAACTGCAACGCGTGTATACGAATTATTATCATAATGGCTTTGATTATCTGATATGGATTCGATGATTGAAGGTTTGTTGATACACAGATCAAATGAGCGTGTGTATGTGTCGATTCAATGGCTTGAAAAAGTGCCCTGGAACAAATCATCAAAATAATTCCATGAAACTTGCACCAAAACAATACATAATACAAAACGATAACAATGTAGATGAAATAATGGTGTACACCATGCTAATGGTTTTATTGCCAGTTTTTATTGTTTTTGTCGACCTCAATTTCAGTTTATTCCATGAAATATGAATCAGTGTTCCCTGCTGCAGCGATTTGTCAGAACTTCCACGGAATAATGCCTTTACGGTTAGTATGTTAGCCGAGAATGGCAGAATTCATCCACTTTATCCCCGGAAGACGGTGTAAAGCGCAAAGGTCGACCAACTCAACTAACAAGTGAAGTCTTGTCAGCCAACTTATTCTATAACTGAGTCAACAGTCGAGTTAATTAGTACCGTCCAGTGTAAGTTAACCAGGAATAAAAAAACGAGCCCTCGTACGAGTCTTTAGTTCTTGGAGTCTTGGACCTAACTCTAGATGGTCAACAGCGGACTCAATTGTTAACTCTGCTCAAAGCTGACTACAAAGAAGCAATAACAGAAAACACAAATTTGTGGCAAAATACTTGTCCAAGTCATTCGCCACTGCAACAACCCACAAAGTATTTCCAACCTTACAAAACGAGCGTAACCGACTACACGATTTTCAGCTCATTCACGATGGAAAAGTACTAGTCATCCTGTTGACGGAATTTCCATCTCTGATCCATAGAAACATGTGAGCGTTCCTCTATCTCCAAGCTTTTGAAATTCTATTTTTAGAATCATGACCTGCTCCTGCTCTCTCTCTCGAGAAAAATGTTTCGAAACAATCAACTGGAAATGATCTCGGCATCGTACCTACATTTTAATGATTGCTCCATTAAAAAAGCTGCACTCTACCAAACAATTCCACGTGAAGACGTCATGTGATAAGTGACACGAACAACAAAAAAGTATGTGTACCTAAGTGATAAGATCGCGGAGAAGATAGGCCTTCTTCCATAAAAGACTGAAAGAAGAATCTAGAGATCAGTGAGCATGTAGAGATACACCCATACCACAGAGCCCAAACCTATAACAAAATGTTGCGATTGTTGAGCTATACTTTCCTCAGTGTGATCACAGGTGAGACTTTACATGGCTCAACTTTTTTTGGTTTTTTACGTCCTAGCTTCCTTATTTTCTGTTGTTTCGTCAAAAAAAAAACAACTTAGTGATTAGTGTTTTCTTGATCTAGTCTTAAATACCATTGTGTTAAAAAAAAATAGACAAAATACGAAATACCTTTCTTTCCGTTTCATTTTCTTTTCAAAAAAAAAGGGTTATTCGGTTTTTTCTTTCTGGGTTTAGGGGCTTAAATAAATAAATGAATAAATATAGTCTTTATTGCTCTCCGTAAAAAAAAATACAATATGTATTTGTAGAGCCCGTCAAGTAGCTAAATAATAACTAACAAATAAATAAAATATATACAAGTAACAAGTAGTATCTAACAATTTGACACAAATGAACATAAGTACAACAGTCGATAAAAAAACATGGATTCACAATAATCACGACCAGTGAGCTAAGGTCTTTATATTCGGATCTTCGAAGTACTCATTTAAGGTATAATAGGCCTTTCTGACTAGCATTCGTTTTAGTGTTTTTTTCAGAACATGCAATTTTTGATTTCTTATTTCTTGTGGTATGCCATTGTACACCCTGACTATCATGTAGGTAATGTTTTTTTGAAGAAATGAGAAATTCATCCTCTGAGTGAGTAGGTCCTCCCTAAAACGCGTGTCATGACTGTGGCACCTGTCACAGCCACTGAAAAGGTCTCCGTTCGTTTTGACAAAAATGATCGACTCATACAGATGGTGGTGGTGCTTAATGGTAGGAATAGCACAGTGACGCTTGAGAGTGTTGAATCTTGATTTAATTTAATTATTTTCTTATATTTTTCTATGTTATCTTGAAATATTACTTACGTTGTGTTCCTTTTCAACTCCCTTGTTATAAGAATGTATTTTCTTAAAGAACAATAAATTGAATTGAATTGAATTGAATTGAAATACCTACGAAATATCGATTTTGAACAATTTTAGCTTGATGTCAGTGAGATATTCAAGCCAAAATCCAAAAAAAAAGAAGAACGAAATGGGTGGGAATTGATGAAAAAACGAAACCTAATGTTTTTCAACGTTACAGTGAACCTCTTGGGCACTTCGGGCGACATCGGCATGACCTGGACCTCACCCATCATCCCCAAGCTGTACTCGAACGGTTCCGACAACCCCCTGGGCTCGCCGATAACGAAACAAATCGAATCCTGGATCGGATCGTCCATCAATGTCGGCGCGATCGTCGGCCCGCTGCCTTTCGGCCTGATTTCCGAACGAATCGGAAGAAAAATGGCGCTGCTCAGCGTGGCCGTGCCGCACATAATCGCATATTTTACTCTGGCATTCGCCCAGAACATTTACTTGTTCTACTTCGCCAGGTTCCTGTCTGGAATGGCCCTGGGCGGAGGTTACGCCTTGATTCCGATGTACATAGCCGAAATCGCCGAGGACTCCAACCGCGGCACGCTCTCGGTCATGATGAACGTCTTCTGGACGTTCGGCAACTTCCTGCCGTACGTCTTGGGACCCTATATGACCATATCTTGGTTCAACATAACCCTGGCTTGCATTCCTACTTTATTTTTCGTTTCGTTCTTGATGACAGCTCCAGAAACACCTTATTATCTCATTTCAAAGAACCGTACAGCAGAAGCAGAAGACGCGCTCATGAAGCTGAGAGCTAAAACTAGAAGTGGAGTAGAGAAAGAAGTGCTCCGGATCAAGGAGACGTTGGAAGAAAATGAAGATAACCGAGGACAATACTTGAGCTTATTCAAACACCACAAGAAAGCGCTAGGCATCTCTTTGTTTTTGATCGTGGGCCAGCAGCTTTCCGGAATCAACGCCATCCTGTTCTACACGGAGATGATATTCGAGGCGTCCGGCACTTCGGATATGCAGCCCGAAATCGAGTCGATCATAATCGGAGCGATACTTTTCGCTTCGAGCTTCATCACGCCGTTCGTGGTCGACCGCCTGGGACGAAGGCTGCTGCTTTTGGTATCAGCAATGGGCATGGCCATGTCGCTGAGCAGCTTGGGTGCGTTCTTCTTCCTGAAAAACGCGACCAGCTACGACACGGACAATATATTTTGGCTGCCGATAGTCAGCTTGGTTCTGTTCATCGTCACGTACAATTTCGGGTTCAGTTCGGTGCCGTGGACCGTTTCTTCGGAGCTGTTTCCGGGCAGCGTCAAGTCGCTGGCCGCTTCCGTTGTGGCGGCGACGTGCTGGACGACGTCTTTCGTCGTCACCGAGTTCTTCGAAGATCTGAGCGACAGCCTGGGAGAGGGAAAAACGTTCTGGCTGTTTGCGGGCACGTGCTTGATTTCCATGGCGTTCACGTACTTTTTCGTGCCGGAAACGAAAGGCAAGAGCTTCAGAGAAATTCAAGATGCGCTCCATAGAGGAGTGTGAATCAACAGAAAGGTGTTCGCAAGAACATGTGATATGATCTGATTTTATTTAATTTTTGTTTTGCCTATAAGTTTTGTAAGATTATACAATAAATCTTGTGTTTTGATAACTTTTTTTCTTAGTCGGTACTTATGAAGCACTCAAATTTTGAAGAATGTGATTAGGATACATGACCCTGGCATTGATTTTTGAGATAAGTGGCAATTACCTTAGCAGTTTTGATCAGCCTGTCACAAGGTATGATCAATGGATCCGCTTTTGCAGCTTTTCAGTAATTAATGTCTACATCTCCTAGATAAAGAAAGAATTTGTGACCAATCAATGATCAACCTTATTAATTCTTAGCAGACACTTTGTATAGGCTCAAGGTGTCACTTCAAATCGATACTTTGAAGTTGGTAATCACTACTTGATTTGGGTGTAATTTTAAGAAACCCAAGAAGCCTGAAAGTGGTATACAAGCGGTGCTAGCTACGAACTTCCTGTTTTTTTTTACTTTCTCATGTTCTCGACACAATAACAATATCTTCTTTGAAAACGTCGGATTGGCGGTGAAAGATGTGCGAAACTGGTTGACTGACCTAAAGAAGTGTGCACCAAACATATTCGCTAAGCAAAAATCTGTAGAGGGCGATATAGAGTGGCCCGACGGAAACATAACAGACAGATTTTCGGGCATTTGATTTCATTTTTTTGAGATCAGCCCGTACAGGTTAACTTTAATTTGAGGGGGATGTTCAAAAGCTATTTATTTAACCGTGAAGTTTCACCCCCGTAGTCAGGGTAGTAGTCCGTTCGAAAATTATAAATGACAAGTGGGATTGAGTGATACATCATTTTAAAGCTAATTCAACTGTCTTTACAGAGGTGCGAGTTTTTTTCGATTCGATGCAAATTTTTCAAGATAATGCTAATTTCAGTATTTTTGGAGGGTTACAGCCTCTTCTAGGAGGCTGGCTCGAAGTTGCCGAATCCATGACGGGGCTTTATCCCTCTAGTTCTAGTAAACATATAACAGTATACAAACAAATAGGTCAAGTACGCCCGAAAATCTGTCTGTTACTTTTTCGTTGGGGCACTCTGTATGTAGGTAGCGTGGTGTTGTGGCTCAGCCGTTACAAGAATCAAAAGGCAAATGAAAAATTATTTGAAGTCCGAGTACAATTGACTGAAGAATGTATTTAGGAGGCTTTTTGTTTATCAATTTCTAACTATCTTTGCCCACTTGACAGCTTACCTTGTTGGTAAGCTATCAACAAGGTAAGCTATCAATTTACGAGCAGAATGGGCTGATTATCGACTATAAAAAGATTGTGTAAACTTGTGGAGGCCGTTCTAATTTGGAAAAGCCCTCAGAAGTGGCCACTTGGAGCAAAATTTCAAACGATCCTACCAACAAATATTTATATTCCAATCTCTCTCTCTTTCTCTACCCTTTGCACTAAAGCTAACATACAAATGCAATCCGTGGAGTGTGGACTGACTGCAATTATGCCAAGTAAATACAACCAATAATTAAAAGTAAATGAATCAGGAATGTAGGTTAAATGACGTAGAAAGGTTTTTCTTTTTAGAATTCAGTCTGTCTCGAGTCGGGCTACTTAGGCCCTGCTGCACCACTCACCCTGAATATCTACTTTAGTAAGCCCGGCTTGAGTTAAGGTACACTGAGAGCCATGAGTTCACTGCACCGATTTCGTTTACGCAAATTTTAGTAAAGTCATGGTTGAGCTTTAGCCAAGTTCCAAACCTTGGGGATTTTCAATTTTTGACCATTCAAGTTGGTTATTTTTGAATTTCCCTCGCATTTTTTTTCCCACAAAGAATGATTTGACAGTCACAGGGTGTGAACTATTCGCACTTTGAGGTTTTGGCAGTTTGCAAAGGCAAGTGTAAGTGATAGTTGGTATACAGGGTGTTTCAGCGATGATAGCAAAAACTTCAACTGTAGATAAATCTCGTGAAAATATGACAAAAACCTATATACCATTTTGCAAAGTTCGGTCTAATGACGCAGGTACAGTCCTTCAAAGTTTACTTTTTTCAGATTTCAAAACTTTGTAACTCTGGAAAGTTTGGACGGAATTGACCTAAATTTGGAATAGTCTTTTCACTCGCCTAAAAGCAGCTGAAAAACTTTTCACCCAGAGTTTTCCAAATACTATTAGGTGCTGATTCTCATCAACCAAACGACCTGCTGATTTTATTCGGAAAACGCGGAAACGAAGCTTTTGATGGGGAGTAGTAAGTAAAAGCAACGCGCAATGAGTGCGACGGAAACTTACGTGTTTCAAGTTTCAGGACTCTAAGAGTGTAGCAGAGGTGAACAGGTCGGGCCTGTCCCATCATTCCAAGCAAGAGAGGATTGTCCGCTTGCCTGCGGGTGAACGTGTGTGAGCCAAGATGCAAAAAGAGCCAGAAGGGCAGCGCAAGTGGAGGGGACAAAACCCGCAATCGAAACATCCAGACACCACATTGCGGCTCGGTGAATCCGGCTGGTCTGGGAGAGGGGTGCAATGGGCCCAATAATGGAGCCTACGTGCCAGGTGAAACTGTGTTCCACCGACTCCCCAAAATGGAAACCAGAATCTAGAACCCGCAATCGAAGAGCTCCGCCCCTCAGCCTTAAACCCTATTTTGACATGGTGGAAGCGCTAGGTAACTATTTTCGAGTCGGCATTTTAGAGGCGGGAGAATGTCACATGTATAGATGGACGCCACCCCTTTGAGTGCGACGAAAACTTACGGGTTGAGTGTTAACGAGGGGCGTAGTGTGGCGGATGAAAGCGGATCGGGACTCTGGGTTCCATTTTGGGGAGTCGGTGGAACACAGTTTCACCTGGCACGTAGGCCTCAATATTGGGCCCATTGTACCCCTTGAAAGCGGATCGGGGCTGTCCGACTGTTCCAAGCAAAAGAGGATTGTCCCGTTGCCTGCGGATGAGCGCGTGTGTGAGTCGAGGATGCGAGAAGAACCAAAAAGGCAGCGCAAGTAAAGGTGGGTCTTAGACATTGTACAAGGTGTTCACGTCTGAGTTATTTAATCCCCCCCCCCATCTTGGTGACTTCCTTTTATACATAATTTTAAAAAAGGAAAAATTATTGTTAGATGACTTTTTCTGTATGTGTACAATCTGTCCACTAAAATTTTCAGTGCTATGTTGCTTCCAGGGTGAAACTTCGAAAAAATTTCTCTAATTGAAGACCCTGTATTTCAAGAGTCCTTTGTACGTTTGAAGCGGCTCCGACTAAGAGACCTCGGCATTGAAGGCGGTGATTTTCTCTCAACTGGCATTTGGAAGTTTTACTTCATATCTCCATATAAACATGTCAAAGAAAAAAATCCGAGAAAAAGCGATCACAGCCGAAGATAGTCAAATTTTAGGCGCGCCATCCTCGGGCCTTTAGTTGATTGAAAAAATCCGTTTTTCAGGATGGACTCTCTACAGTATTCTGCATGATTGTACCGGATGATTTTCCAATAAATCATCTGGAGACTAAGTTACTTGGCTGTAAAAATCATTAAAAAATTGCTCAAAAATTTGCAGCTTCATATCTTCAGCTGAAATTTTTTTACTGAAAAACCACCCGAAATTGGTTTATCGGAAGTAAAACTTGCCTCCATAAGACAGACCGACCGTGTGATTTTTCTTTTTTTCATCTCGCCTAGGGTTTTATCATGGAGTTGCCATCACCTGCGAAAATTACCATTATTGCACATGTTGAGAGCTGAGCCATCGTCTTGCGGTTGGGCTAGAACTAGGCTTTTCACTCACGGTGGTCTGTAGCAGTTATTTTTTTTTTATATCCTTACTTTTGATTCTACTGAGTGTTCATTTGAAAAATATGTCACCCCTGAATCCCTGATTTCTCGCCGTCAAAATCTAGAACACATATTGCCAAATTTTCATCTTCAACTCCTTCGCCCCCCACCCCACCCTACTTTAAAATTTCAAAAAGCAACACCTATCTTGTGATACATGGAATTAAAGGCAATAAAACTCTAATTCTAATAATTATTTTCTAATTTTTTCAAACCACCCCCAACCCTTGTAAAAATCCTCTCCTTGTTAATGGAAGGGAACTTTTTCCCCTATAAACTCTAAGAGTCTAAGAAAAATTGACTTTTCAGCAAAAACAGGTCGATTTCAATTTAAAGGGGGACATCTATGACACGTATGACCAAATTTTCATCTTCAACCCCTTCGCCCCCACTCTACCCTACTTCAAAATTTCAAATAGCATTACCTATCTTGTGATACATCAAATTATAAGCAATAAAATTTTCTTTCCGCCAAACATATTTCAAATTTTTTCAACCACCCCTTTCGAAGCAAGTTGAGTGGAGGCGAAGGGGTTGAAGATGAAAATTTTGCAGCATGTGTCCAAGATGTCCCCATCGAGACAAAAATCGACCTGTTTCGGCGTTTTCCTGTGGAAAATTTTGGCGGCGAGAAATCAGGGGTGACAACTTTTCAAATGAGCACCCTGTATATTCAATGCCGATCGCTCGCCGAAGATTTGATTGTTTCAAATGGCGCGCCGAATTCCCGGCCGTTGCTGCTATATTGTCGTTGCCGGCTGCCCTGTCATTGGCTGTCGCGCTGACAGATGCGTTACTGTACTTTGTAAGGAATATGTCTGACATAACCTCCAAACGATTAGCTAGTGACCGGACCACGCCACGGCGGAAATTTGCCTATGTGCATGTCTGTGGGCCTCCGTTTCAATAAAATGTCGTAATTGTCACTGATCTGTTTATATTTCAATCTGGTTTTGTGTGTTTCAGCGCTGTCGCTTTTTTCCGTCGTGGTAGACGCTCTCGAATCGTTGACAAGCCGTGGGGCTCAGGAAAACTAGATTCGTGGCGCCCTGATACCTCCCCTGACAACCCCGGCAAGACTACCCCTCCTGCTTTCTGCATGCAAAATGTTGAGAAAATTGAGCGAGTAGTTGGTCAGTGAAAGAACTCTGAAAAATAATAATTCAGTTAATTTTGCTCATGTGTCCTACACCTACTTTTCAATTTGAGGCAATTTTCCTCTGATATTTTCTCAAACTTCAGAGTTTTTACAAAGTTGCTGCCACTTCCAGAAGGATGGCTCAAAGTTGACGGGGCCATACGCTTCCTGCAAACACATTACAAGCAAGCTTTTTAATACTGGGTGGAAGGTTTTCGCACCAATCCAATATCCGATAATGTGAATCATTTATTCAATGTTTCTCTTGTCCACTCATATCACGTTTGTTCATATTTATTACATCAATATTTGCTAGTAAAATAGCTGCAACTTTTAATGAAAAATTAACCGATATCAATATTATTTTGCGAAGTGCAAACAATGGAACAATAGCAAAACAAATCAATGGAATAAACCAATTCTGGCATTTTTGTTCAAATTGTTATCCGCATTATCCATCTGCAACATTTCCATCACTTACTATTTTGTCGTTTTATTCAAAATTCTAACCCACATACAAAAACAAACAATATAAAAAAGATTGTGACTAAATCAAGCGAGTTTCCAATAACATCACCAGAGGTTCTCAACATTGCAACTTTTGTGAACACCACTGCCATGACCTTCATTTTGTTAGTTGAAACCAAAACTCAATCGACTTGGCCTTGGAGGGCCACTTCGACGTGAAGCTAGTTTCGCGAAAAAAGATTTGCCGAGAGTCGCTCAATGCGTTAATTTATGCTGAGCACCGGACACTAAGCAGTTCCGTTAATTTGAATCAGATGGCGCTGCAGTGGAATCTCACTTCTTACACGATAGTGTAGATATACCTACTTACTTTAACCAAACGCTTAAAACTATGATAGTTTTCACAAAACAGCAATTCGTAGGTGAGCAATAAGTTTACTTGGCCAAAAAAAGGAGCTGAGAACCGCTGGTTGCAACTATTAGTAGTAGCAATTATTAAGCAACAGACAAAAAATCGTCTCGCGGAAAACCCAACAATTATTGTTATTTATAGCACACCAACAGAACGATAACTCTAAAAATAACTTCAATTATTTATTTTCATATGTATGTCAAGCACTTGTCATTGTTTATTTATCTATGTCTGAATCATCTATCTATCTATCGTTATAGCACTCTGAATTCGATGGACATTATACAAAATTAAGCAGACTAGCTTATCACATACTCGTGATATGCAATGATAGGATGATAGCAATCTGTGAAAGTGCACATTTCGGACTTTGTATCAAAGTGTATAGATCCAGCAAAAGCAAAAGACCTTCCCTAAACACAAAAGTCCATCGTCCTTATTTCAAAAAAAAAAAAAAAATCGAACGCTTCCGTCACACGGCTATCAACGAAACTGTATCGCGTTTGTGCAATTTAGAATGAATCGGTCCGGTTGAGCAACTTCCCATCCGTGTATATCGCTATTATGTGTAGCGCGCTGGTATAGCTGGCGCTTCTCCTCCTCGTCCTCCTCCGGTTCGGGAGTTGCTCATCTCGCAAAGATCTCATCTCCGGAGTATTTCGGATGGTCGCAACCAACATCAGCATCAGGCAGCAGGGAGGAGAATGGCTACAGCCTAGCTGCTGGGAGTATATGGCATCGCGTAGCCGGCGAGCAAAGCAACAACAAGAAACAGGGCGCATACAGTCGGTTCCCATCTCTTTCTATTTTCCCCCCATTCACACGAGAGATGCTGTTAAATCGATTGCAACCCTTGGCACAGTTTCGCATGATTTAGGTTATCCATTCCGGCTGGCGGGGGTGATGCAAACGTCGAGTAATGGAGTGTCTCAACACAGTGTTTCAATGGGACGATTTTCTCTCGAGATCTGGGCTGGTATATCGCGGCTCGCGTTCCTCGCGCGCGCGTGCCTCGTTTCCATTATACACTCGTTAATTTGCTCGCGGGAGGTCTATCTGGGGCTGGGGCGATGGCACTGAATTTGGGGTGGCAATGAATTTTGACGGCGATCATTACGAGTTGGGTCTCTTTATGCGCAGCCGATCGGATATTTGATTATTTGCTTAGTTTGATCGATCAGTGCAAGGATCGGAAGACGTTCAAGTTGGGTTGAACCAATGCACCAATGGTAAAGGATCCATAGCGAAAGAGGGTTATGTAATGAGGCCGGGATCATCCCCGTTACAATTATGCTCACTTGAACCAAGGGAATCATCAGAATTACCTGGCATTTGTTGGCGTCGTGGGTTAGCTTGTCAGGAAAACAAAATGGGAGCAAAATAAAATATCTATTGAGTAACAAAGAAGAAAAATATACAAAAGGAGTGAATAAAAATAAAGACTGAATGCAATTAGGCTAGGTTAAAAAGTTGACATTACAACTTTGACTGTAGTTTCTAGTGGTAATCATTTGGTGCCTCGTTCGGTGCAAAACATGGTATGGAAATAAAAACAAACATAATCACAACTCTACAAACACTATACGAAGAGTCTAATTCAGTTCAATTTTCAGTTTAAAAAGGTTGAGTGTACAGAGTACATACCAAAGCGAGTGCGAGATGGTTCGAGGCACATTTTCGATACTTCAACTTTCTCTTTTGCTGTTTGCTTCTATCGGTACTGTTTGTTGCTGTACTCTGGTCTGATACTGTGTGATACTACTTGTACTACTCTCTTCCCTGGATAGGACGCTCCGCTTTTTATACAGCTAGGGAAATCCTCTGTCTCTTTGTCTTGTGCAGAATCGTGTCTTATCTTTTCTACCGCAGCCGTCGATTCAACGGAAAAACACTTCAGTTGAACAATTTTGGCTTGAGTACTTGACATTTATTGCGCTATAATTCAGGGTTTTCCTCGAATCAGCTCTACACGGAGAACTTTTAGGTTGGTCTGGGTTCCAGCTATTCTTGATTATTTTTCGTGTCGTGACGTGAATAGGGCTTATCTTAATTTTACTCTAAAAATTTCTGCAGCTGTGTTTGTGTTAGCTTGCGTCATTCTATTCTTCGAAAAACCTCGCTTTCCTGGTCGCTTTCTATTTCTAATCATTATAATTTTTTCGTGGCTTCGTTATAAAAAATAATGCTTCACTTGACGTCTAGAACCTGAAGGGTTATTCGATGAACTTTCAATTGCAACTAAAGCAAACTCTAATAAAGGAATTGATTAGGATAATTTTGTGAATACTCACTAGATTATTAAAAACTATTTTTTCTCCCTGGGCACCACATTCAACTCCCAGGCGATGACGGTAGCCGTAGATGGGGCGGTAGCCGAAGCATTTCCTAACTGAATGGCAAATAGCAATGACCGTGTGAGCTAACAAACCTATGTGATGGAACGCACTTTCTAGCCAATTTTTGAAAATGCATTTTAATACTTCCGCGCGAGAAAAACTATTTCTATATTTGGATCTATCGATACGGAGACGCAAGAGAAATGTTTAGAATCGCGGGTCGAAAGGAATTTGCTTTTGTGTGTGCGCGCAGACCAGACATTCCTATACGACGTGCTGTCATGATGAAACTTTTCAGAAAAGAGAGACAGATATGTGCGCGTTCGTACCGCGCAGTTGTGGGGTCTAGCCATAGCGGCCCCAAATATCTCCAAGGGAAACCACGTTCCTAATGAACGAGCTTTTTCAAATTTTCTGCGCGCTGGTTCGACAGAGATGTGCGCGGCACCACACTGCGGCCTTGTGGGGCTGTGACGTAAATAGTGCGAGAGAGACCGCCTCTATTGAAAAGGTCCATTCATCACAGGTTGGTCGTTTTCATTTTAGTCATCAAAATTATACTCTAAATCGCTTCTGGGTTGGCTACATTATTTTTTTTGTGTTCAATTTTTGTTTTCGCGCACGTATGGCCGAACTATGAATTCAAAGTTGCGTCGGGCGTCACCTTGCTTGTTTCCGCGAATTGAGAACAAAGGAACGGACTGTAAAAGAGGGATTGTTACGGGTTCACGGCCTTAGTTTGATATTACGCGTAAAATTTGTTGCATTTTCTCTGTGCTTGTGGCCGCCAGTGATGACAAACGGCCTTGACGGGGATCACACGAAGGCTTTACGGGGTTCAACTGCAAGTGAGGTACCTACTTGGCGTTAGTCTCGTGGATCGTGACATCATCGAACGTGCTTCCCGCGAAAAACAGATTGGAGAATCTTAAAATAGCGCGTATTGATGTTTTTTTATAGTTGTTTTGCTTGAACATTGCAGCTTACACAAGTCAAATAAATAAGTATAATATCAAGATAAAACTATATACCGGGTGGGCCATAAAAAACCGTGGTCGGAATTTTTCCCTCTAAATTTTTTATTTCTTAACCGAGTTGATCGGAAATCACGGCATTGCCTGGGCAATTGAATAGACTACCATCTCCATATTTCAAAACGACTGACATGTCAAAATTCAAGATGACAGAAACAAATGAAAATAGGCCTACATTTGTCCTCGTTGCGTTTCATGAAAAGTTGTCAAAAAGTCAAAGCCAATGATGTATTATGAAGAAATAGATCTTCCCCGACAATTCAAGACTACAACTAATTAAATCGCATCATCAACTGAAAAACTATTGCGAGTTGAAGCGAAGCCTACTTTCCGGATTTTATTACCGCAAGATTCACCCAAATTTAGGTATTGTCCTCGCCATTGCCTTATTACTCAATTGATTTTTTCAAACTTGGTATCAGTGGCTAGCTAATTAACAGGGTATCATTTTCATATAAAAAAATGCCCGACATGTCAAAATTCAAAATGACAAAAACAAATGAAAGTAGGCCTTCTTTTCTCCTAGTTGCGTTTTATGGAAAGTTGTCAGAAAGTCAAAGCCAATGATGTATTATGAAGGAATAGACCTTTCTCGACAATTTAAGACCACAACCAATCAAATCGCGTCATCTGTTCGAAAGCTATTGCGAGTTGAAGCAAAGCCCTACTTTCCGGATTTTATTACCGCAAAATTCATTCAAATTTAGGTATCGTCCTCGCCATTTCCTTATTACTCAACTGATTTTTCCAAATTTAGTGTCAGTGGCTAGCTAATTTTACAGGCTACCATTTCCATGTGAGGAAATGAGCGACACGTCAAAATTCAAGATGACAGAAACAAATTAAAATAGGCCTTCTTTTGTCCTTGTTGCGTTTTATGAGAAGTTGTCAGAAAGTCAAAGCCAATGATGTATTATGAAGAAATAGACCTTCCTTAACAATTCAACACTACAACCAATCAAATTGCGTCATCTGCTGGAAAACTATTGCAGGTTGAAGCGAAGCCTACTTACCGGTTTTTATTCCCGCAAAATCGACCCAAATTTAGGTATCGTCCTCGCCATTGCCTTACTACTCAACTGAATTTCTCAAATTTGGTATCAGTGGTTAGCTAATTGAACAGGCTACCATTTTAATATGAGAAAATGCCTACATGTCAAAATTCAAGATGACAAAAACAAATGAAAAACCCAGTCGGTAGCACGGTGAGCTCGGCCTCGCTTTCAAAAGCGAGGGTCCCGGGCTCAAATCCGCATTGGGCCAGATGGACTTTTTCACGCGTTTCCTAGTACTGGGGTATCTACTATCGTGCGGTGATGCCCCGGGAAAAGGAATGAAACGAGAAAGCCATTGAAACAAAACCACACTGATCAATCCCCACTGTTCCAAAAATGTCTTCGTTGTTATCGTCAATACTGTTATCGTTACTGAAAAACCTCCACAGAAAAACCTGCTAATAACCTAGTAGTTGATGCAGGGCAAAAGAAAAAAAAAACAAATGAAAATAGGCCTTCTTTTGTCTTCGTTACGTTTTATAAAAAGTTGTCAGAAAGTCAGAGCCAACGATGTATTATGAAGAAGTAGACCTTCCTAATCAGTTGAGTGATTAGGCAATGGCGAGCACGATAGTTACCTAAATTTGGGTCAATTCTGCGGGAATCAAAAACCGGAAAATCGGCTTCAACTCGCGATAGCTTTTTAGCAGATGACGCGATTCGATTGTTCATGGTCTTAAGTTGTCGGGAAAGGTCTACTTCTTCATAATAGGTACATCGTTGGCTTTGACTTTCTGACAACTTTTTACAAAACGCAACGAAGACAAAAGAAGGCCTATTTTCATTTGTTTCTGTCATCTTGAATTTTGACATGTCGACCATTTTTCCATATTGAAATGGTAGCCTGTTCAATTAGCTAGCCATTGATACCAAATGTGAGAAAATCAGTTGAGTAGTAAGGCAATGGCGAAGACGATACCTAAATTTGGGTCAATTTTGCGGAAATAAAAACCAAAAAGTAAGCTTCGCTTCAACCTGCAATAGTTTTCCAGCAGATGACGGGATTTGATCGGTTGTGGCCTTAAATTGTTGAGGAAGGTCTACTTCTTCATAATACATCATTGGCTTAGGTTTTCTGACAACTTTCAATGAAACGCAACAAGGACAAAAGAAGGCCTATTTGTTCTTTCAACTATTCATTTGTTTCTGTCATCTTGAATTTTGACGTGTCGGTCATTTTCTCATATGGAAATGGTAGCCTGTGAAATTATCTAGCCACTGACACTAAATTTGGAAAAATCAGTCTAGTAATAAGGCAATGGCGAGGACGATACCTGAATTTGGGTGAATTTTGCGGTAATAAAATCCGGAAAGTAGGTTTCGCTTCAATTCACAATAGCTTTCAAACAGATCACGCGATTTGATTGGTTGTGGTCTTGAATTTTCGAGGAAGGTCTATTCCTTCATAATACATCATTGGCTTTGACTTTCTGACAACTTCTCATAAAACACAACAAGGAGAAAAGAAGGCCTATTTTCATTTGTTTTTGTCATTTTGAATTTTGACATGTCGGCCATTTTTTAATATGAAGATGGTAGCCTGTTCAATTAGCTAGCCACTGATATCAAATTTGGAAAAATCAGTTTAGTAATAAGGCAATGGCGAGGACGATACCTGAATTTGGGTGAATCTTTGGGTAATAAAATCAGGAAAGTAGGCTTCGATTCAACTCGCAATAGCTTCCCAGTCAATGATGCGATTTGATTGGTTGTAGTCTTGAATTGTCGGGAAAGATCTATTTCTTCATAATACATCATTGGCTTTGACTTTCTGACAACTTTTCATAAAACGCAACGAGGACAAAAGTAGGCCTATTTTCATTTGTTTCTGTCATCTTGAATTTTGACATGTCAGTCGTTTTGAAATATGGAGATGGTCTATTCAATTGCCCAGCCAATGTCATAATTTCCGATCAATTCGGTTGAGAAATAAAAATTTTAGAAGGAAAAATTCCGACCACGGTTTTTTATGGCCCACCCGGTACATCCTTCATACATAACAAATGAATGAATGAAGAGATCAGTATGGGACTTCGTTGTTTCAGGTCCGAGCTCAAGTGCGTATAAGGGAGTTGTTCTATTTTACAGCTCCAGGCTTAACTTATTATCCGATTGATTATTTGAATATTTTCCATTCATCATTGAATTTTCTTTGAACATGAGAGATTGTATAAGTCTGTTTTACGTTCTAATTTTTGATGTCACTTTTTGTTGTCTCACAAATTTGGTAAACTTACTGGATTTTATGTCAATATACAATATATTATTATTTTGTGTGTAAGTTGATTGTCATGTACCGACTCACTTAATTGCAATAATTTTTGGACGTGGTATTGTCATGATTTGATTTTCATGTGAATGTTATTGTCCGCCGTCTGTTGTGACTCCAGTATCTTTTCATGTAATTTTTGTTGATGCTCGCTGATATTTTTGTCAGATATTTGGTATCGGTATTTTTTCCGGATCCTACAAATCACCCCTATTTTGTCTTGTTTGTGGGTTTTTCAAATTATCAAATCATTGTTGATGATTTTATAATGCAATTGTTGATTTCATTCTTATGCACTGCTACTGATAGAATAGAATGAAGAGAATAGTTTATTGTTTTTCAATACGATCATAGTATTATAACAGAAAATACTATGAAGAAAAAAAAGGCGACGAGAAATATCGAAAAAAGTAACTTTCCGGCGATTAAAATCAAAGAAGATTTAACCCCACAACAGGCAAGAAATCTGAACGAGTTGCGCGAAGAACTGAATACTCGATCTGCAAGTGGGGAATCTGGCCTCACAATTAAATATGTACAAGGAGAGCCAGCAATTGTTGCTGCTGAAAAATACATACACCCGGAAGAAGAGAAAATTAGGTCATCGAATCAACATTCATACTATCATATGATGGCCAATCCTGACAAGAAAATCGAAACGAGAAAACCATCAGCCCTAAAGAAATGATACTTGGATAACAGCGGTTTATTTCCAAAGATCTACCATCAGCTTTTGACAATTTATTTATTCCTCGATTTATTCTTTTGACAAGTTGAATTTGTACCCAACTCTCAAGTTTACACAAATGACTAAACCTGACTTTTAACTTAATTATTAGCTGCACTTCACTCTGTTTGACTTTTGCCACATTAACACCACTTATTTGTTCAAGAGTATACCTACTTTTTTTTTACCTACCTTTTTGTGAACATACGAGAACCTATTTTTGAAATGTTGTTAATTTTTTCTTTTTCTTATATTATACACAGCAAGCGGTACCCCTTGCTATAAGTATACCTATGTATTATTCTTTTGAGCAATAAATATGATTGATTGATTGATAACAGAAAATGCACTGCTAGTGATGATTATTGTGTTTCATTATGCAATATCTCCTGTTGTTTGTACGATTTTGTTCTACTAGTTTTGCTTAGACTGAATACCGGACATTATAAGTGAAATTCTTGTTTTTCCTTTGTCGCATATTCGAGAGTACTCTTCTTTGGGCCTAACTCAGGGGTTTGTTTGACGAGTTCTTCCACTGAGTGCCTTTTCCCAAATCTATCATTTTCCTTCTTCTTTGACTGACAGTTCAACATATTGTGTTGTGTTTTTAATAGTATTTTGTTTATTTTGTTCATTTTGTCCATTGTATGTCATTTTGTCCATTCTGTCAGTCCTGTGTGAGGTGTTTTACAGAAAGAACTGAAGTCATTGAAAGTTTGTTGATGATGAAAATTAGGGTTTTTTTTGCTGTCAATTCGTGTTTCTGTTCAACTTTCATCTCAATCCTCATCACCAAAGGGCCGTTCTTGTCTAGGGTAAGATCCTGAGTAAAACGGTAACGTGGGTAGAACGTAGGCAAGAGGTCCTCAAGTAAGAGGAGGGTGACGATAATCACAGCCAAAGGTCAAAAAGAGTGAAACAGCTCTCCTACACCGAATTTATGAATTTTGCGTCCAGAAAACATATCGAAATTGCAGTTTCACGGTCAACTGGAAAACATACGTCGTCAGTCCGTTAATTGTGTTATCGACCAAAACATGTTTTGCTGCAAGCCTGCAAGTGCTAGAAATCGTTTTGGATGCAATCCAATCGGTTGCTATTACGCCATCATCACCCGCCCCAATCCACAGCGAAAGCGAATTTTCACCTCGTTCCCTTTCCCAAGCTATCATCGCCAATGCCTGAATACATAGAATTGGATTAGCCGATATTAGCGGTCGCCAAATTTGCATTTTTCCTCAATTCCCTTCGTTTTCTGTTTGAATTAATTTCACTTTCATCCCGAAATGCTCTCCATGGCTATGGAACTTTCAGCCGGCCCGTCCCTACCGTAATGGTGGCACTTCAAAAGTACCAAATTGAATTTTCAAACGGTTCATAAACCGGCATACGGCACCGTGTTCACACTTGGTACATATTGCCGTCTTATAGTGCAGAGAAAGTACAGAGAAAAGTTACGACGACGGAAGCTGATGTAATGATGACGTATACGATCGCATTTTCATATTATAGCAGGCATCCGCGTTGACACCAGCGCCATCGGAAAGTGATTGATAGTGTTTCCAAGCCGGCACTTATCGTATGTCACTTGCAGAATACAAGAAGGTGATGTATCCATTCGTTTAGCGCAACACACACACAAGATGTTTCTGAAGAATAGTTTGTGCGGCTTCTTTTTCTAGCTCTTCCAGCAACATGCCTATTGTATGAAAACAGGTCAAAGTTCCGAAACTCTTGCAACTAGAACGATCAATTGCACACAGGTGAGGGCGCCATTTATGCTAGGTAGGTACCTACCTGCACACACAACACACGGCTTCAAAAGTCAATATTGTTGGCCAACTAGCTGCAGCAAGCATGCAGCGCAACACACCATAGTTTCGCCCTAAATCACGAGTATAACGAAGTGTTAACTAACCTGAGATTAAATAGTGCTTCGAAGTTTGAAACGCGTTCCGAATTGGGAATCCTGCCGGCGGGTTGCTCCGAGGGAATAAATCACGAGTTAATACCTGACAGGTTTGGGTAGACACAGATTAGGGCATTTTCCACTAGAGATAAAAGATACGCTATAATACTAATTAATCCCTCAGTCGAGCTTCAATTCAAATTTTACACAATGGCCACTGAGCTGCGATGCAGTAATAAAAATCTAGCTAAGGTCTTTGTGTGCTCTCCGCATTTTTATGATCCAGTTTCGAAAGGAGATGTCCTTTCCTTAGCTCAAAAGACAAACTTACTAGTACCGGAAATTGCTTGTCAAGCATATTATGTCACCAATACAGTCAAGTCCAAAATTTACCTGACCTGATTTGCCTGAAAACCACTTTGCAACACCTTGCACTTGAAAAAAAGAGTTGCTAGGCATATTTTCTTGGCAACTCTTTTGAATTTTACCAAATACAAAGTAAAAAGTTGCAGAGTAGTTATGAAATAGGCCGCAGGTCTCTTGAAAATCATATTGGCTCCGTCTTGTCTCCGTCTATGGATTTGCGTTCGGCACACGGAAACACATTTGCTCGGTGGCGACTAACTTTGCATAAATCTCGAGTTAGCTTCCATCAGGTTCAGGAATTATCTCACATTGAATTATTGTTATCACCAAACTTACTATTAGCTGTGTGTAGTTGTTGATATCTGATGTCTATGTCTACCTCCCGGTCGTGTTTCGAACTCTATAGACTGTTTCCACTGTGCTTACCTGAAATCAAAAGCAGTTGTTAGAATTATGGGATTCAAACTCAGTTACATGTTACATGCATACATCGAAATTCAAATCTGCCCCTTCGGGGGCTTTGTTTTGTTGAGGGTTTCATCTTTGCACAATCGATACATAAACCGTAATGGATTTCGCTCATGGTTGCTTGCTCGAAAGGGCAATAAGATAAGTTTTTTCACAAGAGATATTTTCTGTTCAACTGTCAACAATTCCCAAGGGTTCTTTCGGATTCCATTCCATATAATTGTGGGAATCCAGACTTATTTAAAATTATTTCTCAGCGCCGTCTGTTAAGGGTGTAAATTCTTCGAGGCTGACATGCTATTTAGATTGTCGAACCATCCAAATACGATGGATTTAAGAGCATATTTGTAAACACTATGGGGTCACGACTGCGGTCTGGGGGTACGAAGAAAAATATTTTATGATTTTTGGAATTTTGGGTTTCATGGACGAGCGCTTGACAGAGGGAAGAACTGCCAACCTGTTACACTAGCGCATGTTTCGATTACACGTTTATGCCCTTCACGGCAATTTTTGAACATTGCTGGCTTGTGTATCTATTTTGAATTACTTATTTCATACATTGCATTCACCGATTTCACTTAAAAATGTGTTCTTTCCTCATGCGCTAGCTATTTTCAAACACAAACGATCAAGAAAGTTTTTGTTCACATTTTTCCAAGCAGTGTCTTGACGCGCTCTCATCTTTTTATTGCCATTACGACAGTTTACTGTATTTGATTTTGTATGTTCGTATTATTTTGTCATTGCTGTGATGCTGTGATGATCATACTGTCATGAACAGGTTAAAATATATTTATAACTCGGACGCAAAGGGTTAAGTTGCTCATGAGGTGCTGTGTTTGAATAAAGGCGGCGAACATCCGCCAATCCTAAATTCCAGTTTAATGATGCACCAAAAGACTCAAACAACCAGCCAATCCAAAATCAAACCATATCGGAGCAGAGAAGAGAGAGAGAAGCTGGAGTATATTTTCCGCTGGCAAAAACACACCAGGCGCGGAGGTACAAACAGAGAAGGAAGACAGACGAAACGAAGTACGAACGATCATCGGCGAAACAACAGAGAGAGCATCCCGCAGATCCAGCGCAAGCCCACCGCAAAAAGCACACACCAAGAGATCTATGAGCGCCTAGCAAACTTGGCGGAAAAGCCTCGCGGATGTCGAATTTTTGTAGTGGAGCTCATCTCCGAGTCGTCTCGGGTGTCGATGTTGAATAATGTCTGTGTGAATAAAAAAATTTAAAAAACCTTATCGTGTTCCAATATCTTCCACCTCAGTTTGCATTCAAATAAATGCCTTTATAGGCAGTCATGTAGAGCCAGCCCTCAGCCAAAAGCCTATCGCGACAATACTTCAGTATTTTTTTCATATTATCTTGATTTGTTTTAATTGTATCAACCAACTGCAGGCTGGAGTGCCTCATTTTTGTGTGTACGTCATTATCTCATTTTTTGTGCAATTATTTTGTGTCTTTTTTTTGTGGTGTAATTGATGTAATGTGTGTCATGACTTTTGTGTCAATTTTTCATATCCCCCTTCTTTTGTGCCTTTCAATTTTTTTTTTATCTGCTCACTGATATTTCGCCATGAAGCTTGCGAGAATGATGAAGCCTTGATGTGTTGACTAATATTTTCTTGAATACCGTGAGAAATTGTTACAGGCACAACACAAAAGGAACTTCGCGACAACGCCCAAACAAGAAGAAATGGGAAAACTGTAGCAGTTGCACACATGAAGATGGAAATCGACGACACCTGGTACAACTGGAAAGAATCCACGAATAAATTAATTCCAAAAAACTAAACAAACTTATCGCCTCCAACACAACAAACACAAAACAACAATCAAGAACAACAATTATACGGGCGAATCCGAGGGAAAATCACCATCACGGACTGGTTCATCGTAGGTCCATCAAATTTGTACAATCTAGACGCCAGCCAATATACCACCCTGAATTCGAACAACATAATTTTTTTTGTGCGAAACATGATCAACAACGCCGTTGTGCCTTCCAAGCTTCCTTGATTAAAACTATTTTGATTATACTGTGAAAGCAAAGAAAAAGTGGAAGATAAGGGAAGGGCTAGCGGTGGGCTTGCAATACTGATTTGGGAAAACTTTGATAAAAAAGTGGACGACAGTTGACAGATTTTTAGCGCATTTTCCATCTTGATGAAAATCGCTATTGCAACCGCTTTGTCCGTCCGTCCGTCCGTCCGTCCGTTCCTCGAACTCCTCCCAAACTAGACGACCTAGCTTTCAAATTTTTTCGCTGTTACATAGCTGCCACTCCCAAAGGAGGGCTAGGCTATATTGGATGTCCATATTGCGCCGCCAACATAGAGAAAACCGCCCCCGATAAACTTGAAATAACATAATATTGCACTTTCTACCAGACCTGATGCTCTGGTGTTCTCATTTTTTCAATAATACATAGTTGCCACTTATAAACGTAAGCCAAGAAACATTCCGTCATCAATATGCGCCGCCGACATGGAAAAACTGCTAAAAACCGCCCCCAATCACTTTAAAATGAAAAACATAAACCCGAAGACATAGCGATCTGATTCTTTCGGTATATAAATAGCTGACTAAAAATGGGAGAAGATAGGCTACTTTAAGTTAGTCGCCGCCCCCAGATTCCGCCCCCAAACGATAAAAAGTGCAACTTTCACAAATGTTACTGATTGGGATGTTCCCTTGAACATTTCGGAACTGCCAACTCAAATTGTGCAACATTTGCTCAGCCGAACGCTGCCGCTCCCACACGCCGCCCCCAAAGTAAGAGATAAATGAAAAACATGAACCCAAAGACATAGCGATCTGAGTTTTTCGCTTTATGGATAGCTGACTAAAAATGGAAAAGGATAGGCTACTTTTGATATGGCGTCGCCTCCAGCTTCCGCCCCCAAAAGAAAAAAGTGCAACTTTCAACAATTTTCACTGATTTAGATGATACTGTTACCTCGAACATTTAGAAACTCTTGACTCAAACTGTGCAAGAATTTCTTTGCCAAACTCTGCCGCTCCCACACGCCGCCCCCAAAGTGAGAGATAAATGTAAAACATGAACCTGAAGACATAGCGATCTAATTCTTTCACTATATTAATAGCTGATATAAATTGGAAAAATATAGGCCACTTTTAATTGGCCGCCGCCTCCAAACAAAAAAAATGCAACTTTCACAATTTTCACTGATTGCCATATTTCCCTCACATTTAGAAACTCTCAACTCAAACTGTGCAACAGTTACTTTGCCGAATGCTGCCGCCCCCACACGCTGCCGCCAAAGTGAGAGATGAATGAAAAACATAAACCCGAACACATCACGATCTAATTCTTTCGCTATATGGATAGCTAACTAAAACTAGGAAAGAATAGGCTACCTTTGGCATGGCGCCGCGCCGCCTCCAACTTCCACCCCCAAAAGAAAAAAAAGGCAACTTTCAATAATTTCCACTGAAAATCATTTTAATGTTACCTCAAACATTCAGAAACTCCCAACTCAAACTGTGGAAGAATTTCTTTGCCAAACTCTGCCGCTCCCACACGCCGTCTCCAAAGTAAGAGATGAATGTAAAACATAGCCCTGAAGACATAGCGATCAAATTGTTCCGCTATATAGATAGCTGACTGAAAATGGGAAGAGATAGGCCACTTTTGATTAGTCGCCGCCTCCAGCTCCCGCCCCCAAACAAAAAATGCAACTTTCACAATTTTCACTGATTGTCATATTTCCTCAAACATTCAGAAACTCTTAACTCAAACTGTGCAACAGTTACTTTGCCGAATGCTGCCACCCCCACACGCTGCCCTCAAAGTAAGATATAAATGGAAAACATAAACCCGAAGACATAGCGATCTAATTCTTTCGCTATATGGATAGCCGACTAAAAATGGGGATGAATAGACTACTGTTGATTATTCGCCGCTCCCAGCTCCCGCCCTCAAACAAAAAAATATATTGATGAGTGAAAGAATTTTCATTCAAATCTATTTCATTGGCAAGTACCCCATTCTGATAACACAATATCACAATGAGTTTCGAATAAAGAAAGTGGGCAAGGAATGGTGTTTCTCCTTCAACCAAATTTCTTTACGTCCACAATATGCCTCTTTGAGAAAATGCGCTACTGAGACTCACGCACGTGAAGGCATACTCACTTGTTTAGGATTCTGGCCTGAACGTCGCATGACAGCAAGCCAACTCGTTGACATTGTCGTCCACTTTATTATGGCCGCAACCGTACTTAATAGTTAATTCAAAAATATTATTTACATTTATGTTTTCCTTCAATTGTTCATAGCTGTAAGGTACTTGCAAACAATAAACTCAGTAACTTGCTTACTTAGATTCGTCACCTGTGACCCGTCACCCGTGACACTTACGCCTTCACCGCTAAGAAGGGGAGAGTAGAGCAACCGGACACAGCCGAACCTACGCAGCTCATCAAAGTGGCATCCTTATGCCATCAATCGCTCCCGCTCACCATCACTTGCTTATTTTCCAATGTTGTTTTTGCACATGTGTTATGGGGTTGTTACCGACCAAGCAGGCTGTACTTTTTGTGGAATGTCTTGTCAATTTATTTTGCTTTGTTTGCTCTGAGACGATTTAATATAACCTGCCGGGAAAGAGAGGGAACAAGGCCTGCTATAGCGGATATGTTTCTTTGGGTGCCAACTCTGTCGCTTGCGAGGAGCTCTCTCATAGCAAGGAACATTCCAACTTTGTGGATTAGGTTCTCTAGAAAGATCCTTGTGTGCACGGGGTGCGCAAATAACATCGTCCACATGGTTTCGTGTTTTGCCAGCGCATTTCATTACACTATCGTCAACACTGACATGGTTGAGGAAGACCGAATTTCGAAACTAACAGAGTAGCAAACGACTAAGAATGTTATCTCAGAATGTGACTATGTTATGTTAGAATGTTGTGATTGGTTGAAAATTCTGATAACCAGCAGAGCTAGTCAGCATCAGTATGGCGTAACTGTGCTCCCGCCACTCAGTTAATTTTGATCAATCGCCACTACGTTGGGAAAGGAGAAGAATTATCATGCTTGGTAGCGAGAGGGTAAGTAAGTTACCTGTTTATTAATATGCCTTGCGTGGGTTTAGAAAGAAATCAAGGATGTTTAGCGACTTTGCACCACCGGAGGGACATCATATACCGTATGTTCGTTAAAATCATGAATTAGGGCAGGCTGTGGAAGTAAAAACGTACGTCGGGAATCTATCAATAATCACTCAAATTTGATGTCAACATCATGAGCCGTCGTCATGATATACATTTTGGACATACGTTTCGAAGTTCACAGCCTGCCCTAATTAATAATTTTAACGAACATACGGTATATAGTTGCGATCATTTCAATTGATTGTGTCAACTTTCTCACTATCTGGCCTGTGTTCACATGGACTCGCTATGGTCAGGATCTAGTCGCTCGCCTGGACTTCAAAATTGGTCCAAAATCTCCACGTGACGCTGAAACGAGAGATTCGGTGGCGCCCAGAGCAACACACACCATCAGCATTTTCCCGGCCAGCTAAGCCGGCCGCCCCACCACGTAAAACGGCCTTCCGGCGTTGTGTTTCGTTTCTGTCGTTTGCAGTATTACTCCCGTTTGCTTGTCAACATACCAGAGTCGCCGATTCGATAATTGCAGCCGTGCCAATAAATTATATCACAACTGCACCTACTGTTGTGCTTTCTGCTTTCAAAAACCTCTCCTTTCGATGTGTCTCGTTGTCATTAGTAACTCAGGGTTTGCTGCCGGATTAAAAACGACTCGGAAACTAGAGCCTCCAGCTCTGGCACGCAGCAATGACGTGGAAGTTTTCATGCACTAACCGGATGATAACAATGTTTTTGACTTTCAGTCGAGTGTCTGGATCTGAGATCAGTTCTTCACGAATTTATTACTCTTTGGAACTTTTTGCCTTACGACCCATTAGATTGCGCCCCTTTGAAAGCCAAGCAGATTGTATCAGTGGCAGGATCAGGGCTTTCATCCTAGTTTATCTTGGCAACAGGATAGACCTGCTGAGAACTATGGAGGAGAGATCAAGGCTGAAGAGGAGCATTTCAGGAAGACCCCAGTGCCAAGTCGATGGAAGAAAAACCAGAGACAGTATTCCAATTATTTAAAAAACTCCGTTTCCTGTTACCATTTGAGGGCTGAATTTCAAGTCAGCGACGCAACTTACGCCTCTCATTCACGGCACCGATCAGCCAATCATTGCGTCGGATTTTATTATGTTGCCATAGTGACCGGACTCACGCTACACTTGCGCGGGCGGATCTCCGACTTCAAGCCCTGAGGGCTCAATTTTGCGTATAACTTGCGCTGTCAAATGTCACAAAAAAGTTCAACCTTCCCGTCCATTTGTCAACTCACCTGCTTCTAAACCTGAAACGGGTCCATGACAAAGGGATGATCGAAATAGGGATGAAAACTTGCCCCGTATTTGACCAAGATTTGGAGCTCATAGGTAAAGTGAATTGGAATCAAAATTCAACGTTTTGACAATTTCACAGTGCAAGTCGGACTTTGAATAATAACGTCCTTGATTTTTTTTTTAATTTTCTATTGAGATAATACTCGTAACTCTACATAGAATAAGATATGACGCTCTAAACGTCAACTGGGTGGGTGATTGTTTGAACGAAAAAATCTAAGCAACCTTAAACCATTGACCAGACAAAAAGTCTTTTAAGGGTAACGATATAAAGATGAGATGACTGACACCTTTTTTCATTATCAGGGTACTCCGTTCTTTGATCAATTTCAACTGACCAGACCTCACTCCCTGATAACATGATTGAGTTCCATCGATCGTGATACCACCACACGCTTGTGAAGGCAAAACGCAATCACACGCAATGTTTTCGCGTTTCATTTGCGAAAACAAAGTTTGTTCTGCAAATCACTCTCCGATAAGGGAGAGGCGGAATGCCATTTCGCTGATGAGGAACGGAAGCAAAAAAAAAAATTTTAATAAAATTGCCGCTGCAATCCAGGGTGAGCATTCCGACCATTCGAATATGCACGGGACGCGCATCGTTCCATTCGGGCGTTAATTTGTGGCTTCCTACCAAACCATAGCGTGGCACCGTCGGATATGCAGAGCGACAGGAGCGTCCTCTTCGGTGCCCGCAGATTGGGTTTTAATTATTCACAAGACGCGCAGGTTATGTCTGGAATACGCGATGAGGGTAGCAGAGGCAATACACGTTCTGTTTGTGGCCTGATAATTGCGCGCGTGGATGTCGATAAAAACTGTAACAATACGTGTAATATTATATACGACCCGGAGCGCGTGCGAGATACTTGATGATTTTTGTCCGTGTGTGTATGTGTCATCCGCCAAAAAGAGGATCAATTCGCATAACAATCAGAGCTTTCGGGATCGGGAGTGCCGAGTGGGCTTTATCTACTAGAGATGGCCGTTCGCCGATATATTTTCCAATTACAATGCAATTTGTTCGACTATCACGCAGCAGTGTAGCCCAGTCACTGGAATATTGAAAAACGCGGCGAGGCAGTTATTAATTCGAAAGAGACGAGAGCGATATATACACATACGTAATATGCAACACATTTTGTTTGTTTGATGAATTTGCTTTTTTTTTTCAGCTGCCAAATTGGGGTATGACGGCGAATAGAGGAACTAATGAACAATGCGTTTCTGTTTCGACGAACGCCTAAATGAATTTTGTCGACGCGTCAAGCCGGCTCAATCGATACGAATCGCATCCAGAACTAGGCTTTTGGCTACTGGTTCGGTCTAAGCCAGAAACATCAAGGGCCTTTTTTCCTAGACAATTCACAAGAGAAAACCGATCAATTTTATTACAAACGAGAGAATAAGAAGAGAAGCGAACCACAACATGGTCTTTCGAACCGGATCATCCGGCTTTCATGAAAAAATCTGGAAGCATGATACCCATGAATCTCAAGACGACTTATTTCACCGATTCTACCATTGCATTGCACTGGCTTGAAGCGCGACTCAAGGTGGGTTCAAAATATTTGTGTCCTGAATAAATCCAGAAATAGTATAAAAGGGTTCGTGCTATTGAAATTTACTTCGTAAAGCGTTGTCTACGTCAAGTATTACAATACTATTTTTAGACAACATTATACCACGTTTATCCGTACCTAGATAGATTCCCTAGCAAGAAATTATACTAGGGGGGGTCCAGACTCCAGATGTAGCTTAATAATAATACAGAATCTGCACAGATTTCCAATTAGCGATAAAATGAGTAACGGTCCCCTGAATCCGGAATTAGGCATTCATGCGACTAATAAAATTTAGTCGCAGAGTGCCCCCGTGTGCTGTTACTAAACATCGCAGCGGGAGGTATACAGTACATTAAGCCGAAGACGCGCTCCTTGTCCGCCCTTCGCTGCACAGAGCAAGGACCCTTTGTTGTAATATTTCACCGATTATGATCCTGGTTTATTATTAAAAGCGAAACTTTGAATTATTACCGCAATACATTACACAACTCCGAGAGAGCATTTGGTGTGTTTCAATTCCCCAGGGCAATGTCTGTTCTGTTCTGCGGCGGGCTGCTGGCGTGAAGAATAGCGCGAGTTCTCAGATTTTCAAACGGAAAATATTCCTCGGCGTTCTTCGAATTAAAAACTTTCTCTTCCTATTACGTACCGACGTCACAATGTGACAAAACTTTGGAGAGCACACACGAAATTCTATTAGCCTCCATGAATATTTAATTTCATCACACACAACATTTTGTGTTGTTGAACAAAGTTTACGATGGCGGCACACTGTTGCATAAATGCACGCTATAGACTCTGCATGTTTGCGTGAGCCGGCGGGGGGTGGATGGGTGTAGGTAAGGGTATATGGAAGAACACAACAGTCAACACGTCCCTTTACAACTCCACCACGAATGCTACAGGCTCATCAAAGTGTTGGAAGACGCATTGTGAATGCTTCACACAACGGCAACGCAAAATGCAGATGAGATACGGACCGTTTAGTGTATACCTATCTACTTTAAGCGGAGCGCGAGCGACACAGAAAGGGTTGATTTACGTAGCCACCCTCCCGCAATCTCAACGGAATACATTATCATGCCGTATAATGCGGGCAGGCGCCTGTGGTGCATGTAGGTTACCGGTGTGGATACAAGGTCTAGTCTGGGTAAACTTCTTATGGCTGCGATCGGTGCAACAGAAGCGAGTTTTTACTGAATTTGAAGCTTATATTCTCAGAACTTTATTAGTATATTGACGTGAAGTAGCTCCATATTTTCGCAAGTTCAACTTTTGACCTCTTATACTGGGGATTGATTATGTCAATTATTCTTGCATACTTTAAGAAAGTAAACACAAAGGAAAGGACGCATACCTCCCACCCATCATCGACGTTCTCCTTGATAATCTGCGGAGTACTCGATATTTTTCCAAGTTGGACATCAAAATTGCCTACTGGCAAGTTCTCCTAGGACCTTGAGCGCGGTCCTTAACAGCGTTCACCATGCAGGGTCGTGAACCTTCCCATTTTGTTCTTGTACCCTTCGGGTTGACTAATGCCCCTGCCGCTTGACAGCAAGCTGCGGACAGAGCTATGGGAAGGAAAACTTCAAACAAGACATCTGGGTCTACCTTGACGACAATCTAGTGTTCACGGCAGCAATTACATCTCAATTTGTCAACTACCGTGTCAGACCGATTGTGCCGCGCTGGGTTGGTAGTTTCGACTAACAACCGTGTAGGTCTTAGTTGAAATGTTTCAGATTTGTAATCGATGTCTAAGGGCGATCTCTCGCTAATCTCCTTCTGCAGAAGAACACAATTCCGACCTCTAACATGGTTTACCTTTTGAGGTTGTGCAGGCACCATCAAGCGCCTATGGTTTTTCCGATTGATTTTTCTTGCATGTTCTCTCCTGGCTATTGTTTCCGGGATTCCTCGATTTTACAATAAACTGTGAGCAATGGTTGAGTCTGCTGTAGCACAAATTTTGCTTTTCCCGAAGATCTCATAAAAACATGTAAACGATTAAACATGTTGCAACACGCTTGGACTTCTACAGGTGAAAATTATTGCTGATAACCTTATCGATTAAAAAAAAACAAGCTTTTATCTACCACTTAGCCCATTCAGCAATCAGAAGAAGTTTATATTGAAGGAAAACTGCACGGGGCTTCCAGCAACGAGAACTCAATGTTTGCGTATCGGGATCGTTTTCGTTTGAGCAACCCCTCGCGCGACCCAAATCGGTTGTTTCAACTTAATTGACGGACAGCTTTTTCTAGTCTCGAAACTCCAATTCCCCGGCAATAACGCTGATGTTTATTATTGTATTTCAGTGCTCCTTCTAATACCAATAAAAGTTGTTTTCATCAGGAAAGCAATAGCGCGCGATGATATAAAAAATTATAGCCGCAGTTCGGCGGGTTTATTCGTCGCATAAAAGCTCATCAGGAAAAGCTGGCATTACGACGACGGTGGACTGGCAACAGTATGGAGGAGAAGAAAGCCCCGCGACTACGTAGCACGTTCCACGCAGCCAGGTAATGGTCGCAATCGCAAAAAATAAAACGGCGTAAACAAAATGAAGCGTTTCACTCGGTCGTGAAGAACTTGGAAATTATTATACGGCTTATTTCTTTCATAAAAATTGAGCTTCTTTTTCAGTCAAGACACCGTAGCGTATCAGGTGTGTGAAATAAAAGCTAAGCGATTAGTCTATAAAAAGGAATATGACAAGCGATGGCTCCAACTTTCAAGTGCTGGAGCCCATCATTTATGGGCTCTTCAGAGCAGAGCAGTCATGTTACCCTGAAGTACCTATATGTAGTACTGCTAGGCACAGGCAGATGTCACCTTATCCTAATCTCACTCGTGGGGCTCTTCTCAGTGTGTACTTATGATTCAAATCTCTCCGTAATCAGCCACACTTGGAAGTTTCCAACAATTACGAGATAATCGTCCGCCGTTTCGACTGCGGTGCTGCCCCGGCCACATTTTCCAACACTTTATCAGAATTATGCCGTGTGCGGTCCTTAGATTCTCACCAGTCTCGACTTTGATTTCAATCTACTTCAAGTGCGCAATAACGACGGTGCTTTGACTCTTGGAGCATAATTCATTTCATGATTGCCACGGTTTCAAATAATAAATTAATTATCGCCCGAGTGACATAATTATGCAAGATTTCAAACTTGAATCACATCCATAATCTCGGCATGTTTCCTGAGCTTTTACGATTTTCCTTCGCCTGTACTACTCCCGCGGGCGCGCTTGTTACACTGTTGCATTCGTTGCGTCTCTGAAGCGAAGCTGTTTTCCCATCTTCATAAAAACCAAATGTCCAAAGGCTTGATGGATTAGTCCGAGCTAGCACACACACAAAGCCGAGAAAACCTTCAGTATACAGACCACTACAACTTTTTTGCCGCAGTTTCTCCTCGTTTTCATCTTCGCGCCTTTCTTATTTCTAGGTCTCACCACAACCAATCGGCCGTAATCAAAGCGGAGGTATCCTCGGTATGTGGGAGCAGCAATCAATCTCCGAAGGGTTATTCCTTTTCGGGCAGTGTAGAGGTCAAAGGCTTCGGCAATAAATCGATTTGAAGCTCTACCACGTTCAACATCGCTATTTTTTGTGGCTAAATCATGACGTCACATTGCACTGCTTGCAGCAGATGTAAACAGAATTTCGCATGCAACGAGGCTATACTCTAGCATTTGAAATGAAAAAAAAGTTCACATTCAGGAGGTCGCTTTTATCAATTTTCAGTTTATTCCCATGAAATCGTGAAGATTTTACGTGGGGTACCTTGAGGTAAAGTGGAAAAGGTAGTAGACGTTTTATACGGGATGTAGCTTGGAGATGTTTCTGTGAATTTGAGTGATTCTAAGGAAGAGCATGCAGCTAACGTTCAAGATTCCAGTTATGATCAAGCCCAAGGGAATGTCAGGGTCTGTGTCTTCTGGCGAATTTGCCAGAGTGGGAGTGGGTGGTGGTGTAGGGGCGCACACGATCCGTTCCAAGAATTGCACGGGGAAGGGGCCCGCTTCAAGGTGCTTCAGAGTGCAGAGGCCGGAATGTCTTGACCGGGAAAGTCCATCTCGTTCCCGCTTGATCTCTACCCAGACAAGCACAAAATCTTGCACTTGGAATGACCGATCTTTCAAATCAAATCAAATCAAATTTATTGGTGTGTATGTACATTGTAAATGCTTACACAAGTCAGTTATGCTCGGGGAGAGGTGAAAATAAAAGTATGTCTCTACATACGATAAGAGACAATCGTAAACGACTTTACGTTGTTTGATCGTAAGCCATTTGGATAGATTGTTTATTGCAACAAAAATTGTATTGTTTTTGTCTTAAAACATGGACATGAATGGAAATCTGAGCCACGTCGAGCAACCAGACGTCAACTACACAATAGAGAGTTTCAAAATCTACTTCACAGAAGACATGATACCCGAAATATGCGCCTATACCAACTAGTATGGTCGGGTTTACACAGAAAAATGGAATGAAATAACCTTCTTGATAAAAAAAAATAGAAAGATGTTACTGTACAAAGGCTGTATGCATCAACAGCAATTCTCATTGCCAGTGGTAAAAAGTGCGCTAAAAAGCTTCATGTCTCGTAAATATGGTCTGAGAATGGGCTATCGTTCAACCATTTTTCTCTGCAGTCATGTCCCACAAAAATAGCTTTCAACAGTTGTTTAAGCACCCAAGCTTTGAAAAATTGCAATGGTAACGATTTACCTTGTACCAACATCACTGTGGACGAACGAGTGTTACTACTTGGTTTGAAAACTGCGGTAGCATCGCTCTCCCGCTGCTGTAGAGATTATATTCTTGGGCCCAAAATTCGAGAATTTGTTTACAATTACATTGATGACCTCTTCGTAGCATCACTCACCTTTGAAGAATATATCGAACATCTAACAAAAGTTTCCGCCCGCCTTCAAGAAGCTGGATTCACAATCGGACCCGGAAGAACTACAAGCGATTCAAGAGTTTCCTCGATCACTTCGTGTCAAGAATCTTAGAGCCTTTTTGAGTATCTGTAATTATTACAGATGGTTTGTTCGATGTTATTATGGCGATCTGACGATTTACACTTGTCGACTATTACGAAATGACGTGAAATGGGCTTGGAGTTTTGAGGAAGAAAATAGTTTTGAAGCTGTGAAAAGACATTTCTTACACACGGTTATACTGATCCATCCAGATCCGACAAAACCTTTCTTTTCTGAGACTGATGGCTCGAATTAAGCAATGGGAGCAGCCGTTTTGCAACAACAAGTAACTGTCGCAGAGAAAGGAGTCGTTGGCTTCCTTAGCCGTAGTCTACGAGGACCGGAGCTAAATTATACCACAACAGAAAAAAAAAGGAATTACCAAGTATTGTGTATGTATTGTTTAAATCTCGCCTCTATCTTTATAATATCCGTTTTGTTGTCCAAACAGATCACAACGTATCATTATTTATGCAAAATGCAGATTTCTGAATGAACGTCTTACGAGATGGGTGCTGCACATACGATAATTCGATTTTGAAATTCAACATAATACCGGAGAAGAAAAATATGATAGCCGACATCTTATCAAGATATCCGTCTGAAGGAGTCGTTGAAAATCCGGACCCAATAGTGGCAATTTTCCAGCTCGAAGGCACTGCTGAATTACTACAGGATTTGGAAAATGTGAAAGGTTTACTGAGACATGATGAACAATTGATGAAATTAATCCAATTTGAACAGGGGCTCTTTACAGTTACGGATCGGAAGGAAAAACGATACGATCTTTCACCTTCAAATATGAAGTTTTGCTACATGATGACCCGTGTTCACAGATTTTGACGACTGAAATCCCAAGATTTCTCCAGGAACTCGGTGTATGACAAGCCTATCGACGAAGACTTCACGGATTATTAGAATTGAATTTCTTTGAACTTCCTGTTAAAGAGTTTTGTCGAGGAGTGTTGCTATCCTATTATGCCTGCAAGTAGTAGAAAGTTATTTGTTCGGGAATAAGGGGGGTGAAGATATCGTACTTGTCCTGCGAATCATCGATAGGGTTGGTAACACTACAAAACACACACGTCAATTCAGTCGAAATGATTGAAAACAAACACTTGTTGCTTGATGGTCGGTACATAACTTCCACCTGTCAACGTCAATAAATTTAGTTGTCAATGGGGTGTTTTCTCTGCAGTTGTCGAGGTGTCAAGTAGATGGCAGCATTATAGCCGGGGCCAACCCGGGTTATTTTCCCGCTACTTTTTGAACGATTCTCATATGAAGGAGGTTTTCCTTTTGACATTGGGATCTGCCTGCCGGGTCGGCTGTCACGTCAAGTCAAGTATGAATATCTGTCGTCTCTCCCACGTGTTGTCAGAGGTGAGGAAGGAATTAGACGAAAAAAATTACGTACACTTGACTTTCAGAGTGGAGGTTTTTAGTGTACTTAGATGTTTTTGGAAATTGTGTTCTTGAACATGGACAGTGGGGCACACAGCACGGTGGCAGGTAGGTTGCAAATCGGCCGGCGGGTCCGCGAACTGCTCCTCGAGTGTTGCCTCCAGGACGGTCTCTCTGGCAAACATTTGCACGGTCATTGGGCCCTTTCAGCCCCCAAAAATCACCAAAACCGACCAGTAAAACCCCACGTTCAATATTTTTATTCACAACCACTATATTACTGACTTTTAAAAAGTTGGAAAAAGACGCTTTGTTGATGATTTTTTTTCCGCTTCCGAAATCACTTTCCGCCCCGATTAGAGGGCGGAAAGTGCATGACCTCCTTGATTGATTGACAATTGACAGATGGATCACGGAATGACAGGTGTGGAGGAGCTCGAAGAGTTAAACGCAGTTTGGTGAGGTTACGGGTGCCAGTTATTATTATAATATGGTGTCTATGATATAATTATTGATGATTCTAATAGCCTAATTTACTATTTGAACTTCAAATCTTCATTCTAACCATTCTGAATGGTTGTGAATAAAATAGTATACATACTCTCGGCGGTAATTGCTTTATTCCTGCTTCGAGCATAGCTAAGCAGGTAATGAAGCACTTCCCGCCTCGCTATGTAATATACTATTTTCTGCGAATGTCAGTCATATGGTCGTTGCTGTCATTTTCATTTTTCGAGTGATCAGTGGCAGGTGGCAAAGTGCTGGGTGTAGCATGATGCTGCTAGGCAATATAGCGTCATGCATACATACATACACCACAGACACATCCCTGACAGACACACAAACGCATAGGCCACAAACGGGCTAAAGAGATACGAGATACCAACATGGAGCAGGTAGGCTTACCAATCAACAGTAACCTAGTGAGAAACCCGGGTTGGCCCTTGCTGCCATCTATCGTCTTCTTCAGCGGCGAAACACCCCATTAGAAGTTCCCAGAACAATTTCTAGAGTCATACTAAGGCGCATCAAAAGTTTATGGCCAAGGACGTGGCATAGTGCGATAGGAAAAAGTAAATTCTCAATTAACCTTTCATTGATAGACGTTCAGCCAAGGGTAACTACTGAGTGGCCTGGAGGTATTCCAAAGACGAGAAAATTAGATTCTACATTCCCAAGGATAGTGCAATATCGCGACCGCGATAACCGTCTAGACTTTGGGGGCAAGTCATGACGTAAGAACAATAAGGAGTACCACAACGAGATCTGCGAGAAAACGGGGACGCTGACCGCTGAGTCATTACCACTCGATGATCCCCGAAGAGATAGTCTTGTACAAAAGCGGAAAAAGTGTTTTTATTTTAAGATGAATTAGATGTGCGTATGATGGGTTGCATACCCGTCAAAGGGGGGCAGAAGAGAGCTGTGGTCTTCTCAATGATTTCTTGAGCACCATCGTTCAACTTTACATGCTCGGAGACTAGCTTGCTCTTTAGGTTTTCAGACTATCGGAATGCAAGAGAACACATTTGCTAACAGTCGTGTATTTGTTGGGGATCACTTGATAGTTTTTCGGGATACTAGGTTCCTAGGAGCACTCTAGAGAGTGACGACAACCACCTGCTAGCAAAGAAACGCTGCCGACCCGTTACCAAAACCGTATGTGTTTATATGCTGTTACGCATTGTGAGTACGTAACTTCGCCTATCTTAATTACACGTTTATGACCTTTTCGTCCCTTTTTGAACACTGTTGGTTCTTGTTGTCAATTCGATTTGAAAACGACGCGCTCACACAGCGAAGGGTCTTGACAATCACACGCAAAAAACAAAGCACAGGTAAGGTGGGTGCGTATCATTACAAAATGTTAGAGGTGAAAGAAAACAAAAATAGCTGGCGCTCGTTCCGGTATTTGTGAAATGGTTTTGTTCCCATCACCTGAGTAAGTGATCAGCTATAATCACAACCTTGTAATTTGCTTCAATCATGACCCACCACACCCCTGAGTATAACCGAGTCCGTCTGATTGGCCAGAGTGTCCGTAACACACTTGCAATATTCATTACCACATTTGCTGTGAGAAGAAGCATAAAAGTTTTGTGGCCCACTTAAACAACGAACACACACGCAGAAGTAAAATGAAAGACCCAAGTTCGAAAACACCCTGTACGAAAAGCACCGGAGCCATAAATTATTATAGGTGGAACTGTATAATCAGCTCCGAATAAAAAGCTGGAAAAACGGAGACGAAATACGAAAAGAAGACAAAAAAAAAAGAACAAGAACAGGTCGTCCTGGGAATGCATCGATGTAATAATGCCTCGTAGCGGTAGCGAAAGAGGAGGCTCGGCCTCCTCGTCGTATATTTCGACGTGCTCGCAATAAAATTCTCCGACACTGAGCGAAACCAACATTACACAAGAATCACCAGCGTAAATCCCAGGAATACGTAGTACCAACAGCACATCTATCGCCTCTTGTTATGGTTGTCGGTGCGACTGTGTGTGCGTCTGTGTATTATTTCAGCGGTGGCAACAATGTTCGTTGTTTCTGCCAGTAGTGGTGGGTATAGTGTCGGTGTTTTCCGACGCCGAAGCTGCGGTGTGGTATAGGTGTAAAAATTTACTGCGTCGAGGAGGCTGGCAGCCAGCGTGATGGTGTTCTACGCGAATGGAATATGAACACGTTACGATTTTTTTGCTGGAATACGTATGCCGTACTTCACAGCGAATTTCTTTTTATGGGGGTAGGTGGAGGTGTGCAGTTTCACGTCTAGGTTCGAATGCTGTATCCAGTTGCAGTATGTGTTTTTTTTTTTTAATTGCTGCGGATATGCGGAAATGAGAGCCAGAAGAATAACGGTCGCACCCATACTCCTGCACAGATAATGACGAATTTTCCTCCTCCTGCTCCTCACTCCTGCTTCTCCCCGTTGCATTAACCTTCGACACCCACTACTCTCCGGACGGGTGTCAGATTCACGAACTTTCGCCTCTGAGGACTGATCAGCCCTGGTGCTTGGTGTCCATCGCTGGTCTTATACGCCCCAAGCTCTTCCTGAGTAGCAAAATAAGACTTAATTTGAAAAAAGCCTCAGTACTTGAGAATTCAATCACTCCCTGCATGCCAAGCTGCTCAAACGCCCTACATGTTGATCTGCTCCATTTCCCTTTGTAATGCTTAACTCTGGGATGCCCGGGACGTTGAGGTATTCAGCGACTACTATGTCAAGCTTGGTCCATTTATACCTCGAATTTATTTCTTTGTCAGATCTGCACAACAATATCGCAACGTTTTTATCAGAAAGCAGAAAGTTCGCCACAGGGTTTGGTTGCATGTATCAGACTGAATATGCACACCTCAAGAACCCTCGAATTTCCTTCTAATTATTGCCTTACGCAACATATTTGCAGGAGCAACTCGAGTTGTCGAAAAACTCTTTCTACACGTAGGTGACAACGATGTTCAACTTCCCAAGGCCAGCGGTTTTGTGACAGAGTTTAAGCGATTCATCAGTATTGTTGTTTATCACAGCCGTTTCTTCTTGTCTTTACTTCCTGTTGGGGAAACAGGAGTCACTAAAGCTGTCGTGGACTAAGCAAGCCGAAATCAACTTTGAAATCGAAATCAGTGAAACTTTGAATCAGTTTGTGGAAATTAAGGAAGCAATGGTGAGTTGATGAATGCACATTGGACCCATATTGGTCAGTCCGGATTTTTTCCAGGAATTTACGCTGCAATGTGACTCCTCCGACCAAGATAATTATGAGCAGCCCCTTACCCAAGAAGACGACGAAGGTCGAGAAGTCGTGACAGCCTACACGGAGCGCACGCTCTCAGCCGCTGAACGAAAGTACACCGTAGCTCAAAACGAGCTTTTAGCGGTGCTGCACGGCATTCAAAAGCTCCGGTGTTACGTGAAGGCCATGGGTCATATTTCGGGTATTGAAGGACTAGGACTACTCGTTTGTTGTGGTGATAAAGCCTGCAGGTCACCTCCGGCAGCCTAGGCCGTTGAGGTCTGAAGCTCCAGGCAGTATGACATTGCAAATAGATCCTGAATGTCCTCCCTGCGTGGTATAGGAGGGTAGCAGATGGTGTGAGATTCCGCTGAGAAGTGACCCGATTAAATATTTAAATAGTTTAGAATAAATAGTCGGATCCGCACCAATAGATTGCTGAAAAAATTTCGCCTTCGCGCTATATAGCTCTGGACGAGGCTCTGGAGCATTTACTGTTACCTATTGGATTGGTCTTTGAGTAAAGGTAAAGCACGAAACGAGGCGTAACTAATTATGCTCTCTGTCCAAAACAGCAAATAATGGTACATTGGATGGGAAACGGATCCCAATACCATACTCTGACTGATGCCCATCGTACTGACTCCATAAGGCAACGTCCAACGCTGTGTAAAGCAAGTATCAAGCGCAGTGATGGAAATCATTTTTCCTCACGAAGACCGTTGGCCAGACCACAGACTATGCTAACCTAGACCAGCGATTCTTTCAGTACGCCAGATTTCCCCGAATCGCTGGTTACGGGACTCTTATTTCAAGAGATGCTCCCAGTGAAAATGAAGGAGCAATTTTGTGGATCATCACGGAAATCACAGCCTGAATGCCCTTCTTGTATGCGGACCATCACTTGAATTTTACTATGCCAGTTGTCGTTGGCCGGGATCTGATCATGATTCGCGAAGGTTGAGAAACTCCAGTCTCTTTCGATCATGGTAAGAAGGATGGCGCCCATTTCCGCCAGGAGTAATACCGGGTGTTTATAAATGTCTGTGATCGCATCACCTTTGGAATCCCCTCTCGATCACTACAATTGCGCCTGTTACTACGTTTTTCGGCCTGACCCAAGCCTGCCGCGATCACAGTCTCTTATAAACACCCCGTATTTGTTGGCTCTGGGTGCCCCCTGTTGGAGTGGCTATATTGACCCCAATTAAACGTGCTGGCGTTAATCCTATTGGACTCCAACTCTATTTGAGGAGACACAAAAGTACAGGACGTTTGGTTTGGCTTTATCTTAGCTCACTTCCTGGAAAATTACTTGACAGAACCATGACAAGTCTTGTCACTTGTTGAAATTTTCAAGTGGTATTTTATGCAACATTAATTTCAAGGACTTGTCGACATGTACTTGTCAATGTTTATGAGATTAGCCCCAGGTTTTCTTCCCATCACAAGTGGTCTGTGTCAATTTGATGATACCGTTTCTCATATCTCAGACAGACTAGACGTGTCTATTTGGTAATTTTGGACTATTTATCCAAGTTTGTCATGTTGTTTCCCATACGACAAACCAATACCAGCTCCACTAACAAACAACTGCGGGACATCTTCTTGTTGTTTGAGAGTCCTCGGATCCCCAGCCTCGTGGTAAATTGTTGGGTCAACTTAGCGACCAGGCATAAAGGAAAAAAAAAACCTCCGCTAAAGATTATTCACTTGAAGACACGAGAATGGGAAGTCGGTAGAGGTTCCTAAAATTTTTCTCCAATTCATTCGCACAAAAGAAATTGAGTGTTCAAAATAAGAGTCTCAAAGCGATGAGCTCGATCTGATGAACTCGTCCGATATGGCCCAGATTTTGACGGCGAAAGTGAAAATGGCGCAGAAGAAAATAGGAAGACGCGGTACTCGCAGCAAGAAAATAAAATGAGAACTGTGGAAGCCAAGTCCTTATTTGGAATTTCTGGATGCAAAAAATGTTCAATGCATCTTCATCTTATAGTTTTGTATAATGACTCTATTATAAGTTCGCTTCCAGTGACTGAAGTGAGTTATTATCCATAAGTGATCAAAGTGGAGTCAATAATAATTTCACAAGCTTTTAACGATATTCCATTTTGACTACTAGTAGAGCCGCTATGCGACAAAACAAAGTGATATACTGCACTTCATGTTAGAGCCATAAAATTTTGTAGACTTCTTTAGGGAACTATTTGCAACAATTCTGTTCGAGGTGCTCACGAAAATTATCACTGCATCCAAAATGGCGGCCGTTTTCTAAAATGGCGACTTGAATATGTAAAAATGTCATATACGCCCCACTGTATCCCGCAGGTTGTCGATTTTCACACAAGCTATTCTTATACTGTCGATAACTACAGTGATTGCGACAGATGATCAATTTTCTTTATACAGGGTGTTCGCATGAGGTGAAACTCTCCCCCACCACCAAACGTTTCTCCTTGGAGATATTTTGAAAAAACAAGAACTAATTCTTTAAAGTTTTTCCCTGAGTTCTTGAATATGTTCAATATATATTTCTGTATCTCATAATTCATGATATACAGGGTGTTCAAATTTTTTTTTTCAATTTTGGCGACACTCCGTAATTTATTACTGAAGTCTATGTAGCTTTCTATGTTGATTACAAAAATGTTTGACACTTGTGGGTTTTTTCTCTAAATAATTTCTGAAAAATGGATAAATTCAAATTGCCAAGACCGTATTTTAGGCAGCTGGGAGGTACACTTCACTTCATGTTAGAGGTATGAAATTTGCTACACTCCTTTCGGGGTACTGTTTGAAACAATTCTGTCCGAGGTGCCAATCAAAATTATGGCTGGGTACAAAATGGCGGTCGTTTTCCAATATGGCAGCCTACATATGTGAGAATCTCGTATTCGTCCTATTAAATCCCGCAGGATGTCGATTCCCATAGATTTAGCTATTCTGAAACTGTCTGTAACCACAACAATCGTGACAGATGCTCATTCTCCCATGTATAGGGTGTTCACGCGAGATGCCATAGGAAAGTAACGCCGTCTCAAGGGCTTGATAGTTAGGTCTTTCTTTTAACTTGAGATGACTGTACATGCGAAATTAGGCATCTGTCAAAATAGTTGTGTTGACCATTAATCTCAGAATAGTTGGGAATATGAGAATCGACATCCTACGGGATATAATCGGACGAATACAAGATTCTCATATAAATAAGCCGCCATATTGAAAAACGACCGCCATTTTGGATGCAGTCATAATTTTGATTGGCACCTTGAACACAATTGTTTCAAACAGTTCCTCACAGGAATGTGACGAGTTTCATACCTCTAGCATGAAGTGTAGTGTATCTCCTGGCTGCCTAGAATACAATCTTCGCAAGTGAGATTAATTCATTTTTCAGAGGTTATTTGAAGAGAAACTCATGAGTGTCAAGCTATGCTGTAATCAGCATAGGAAGCTACATAGATTTCAAGAATTATATACAGGGTGTCACAAAAATTGTGAATTTTCTTTTGAACACCCTGTATATTATGAGATAAACAAATATATGATGAGCATATTCAAGAGCTACAGAAGAAATTATGAAGGACTAGTTTTTGTTTTTTCGAAATAACTCCATGGGGAACCGTTTGGTGGAGGGGAGGGTTTCACCTCATGCACGCGCACACCCTGTATACAGAAAATTGAGCATCTGTCACGAATATTATGGTTACCGTCAGTTTAAGAAGAGCTGGTATGGAAATCGACATCCTACGGTATACAATGGGGCAAATATGACATTTTTACATATCAAAGTCGCCATTTTGTAAAACAGCCGCCATTTTGGATGCAGCGATAATTTTCATGAGCACCTCGGACAGAATCGTTCCAAACAGTTCCCTGAAGAAGTGTACCAAATTTCATAGCTCTAACATGAAATGCAGTAATTTTTCAATTATAGTTACTACATATAGTTCTCGATTCATCTGGCAGATATAATAATACTTCCCCATCACTTTCTTACAATTGCATATTTTTGTTTCTTTTGTTATGAGTACAATCTACAATTTTTGTAGATCTTAGCAGAAGCCAAGGAGCAAAAAGAAATTCGTAAAACAGCTTTCGCAGTTCTTCCTGGCCTCAAATTTGGCAGAACTGATCAAAATGCGACCTCATAGAAGATAATTATTCCACTCCTCCACTTGACAAGAAAGGTCTATCAAAAAGACCCAAATTTTGAGGAAAATTAAATGATGAGATTCGGCTCATTAAAGGTCATATAAATTCCTTTCAATATAAATTTGGGCATTGGAATATCTCAATTGGAATGCAGAACAGTGGGAAAAGTGTTGCTTTGCAGACGTATCGAGCTTAAATATGCACAGATCTGATGGCTCCGTCCTCTGCTGGCGAAAGAGGAATGAGAGATTCGAGGAGGAGAAGATGATGGAGCCGAGAAAGGTCTTTGGAGGAGGGGGACTATCGGTTTGAGCAGGAACTATGCTCGACAGAAAAACACGTTTGATAATATAAAGATTTCTGCTATGTGGACGATAACGCACGACCATATAGAGCAAGACCAGTCAACGACTTACTTGCGGAGCATAACATGCGGAAAATGGATTGGCCGGGAAGATCGCCGGAGATGAATCCGATCGAACATTTGTAGGCGGAATTATTATGGCATCTTCTCCTTTCAGCAGGATGTACTCAAATAACAGATTGATTAAGAATGACGTCGACATCCTGTTCTGCGCTCCTCAAAACAGGAATTTCATGCTCTTGCAAGAACTCTCGGACACTTCGCTCAGTATGGGGTCGCGCGGTATCTTGTTGGAGGGTGGAATTTTCTCCAAATGCAGCTGCTTCTGGAAGGACATAGCCGAGGACATAACCTTCGAGTAATCCATCCATATACTGCATTGCAGTCAGATTGCCTTCTACTAAAACGAGGGGTGGACATCGGTTGATTGATATTCCGGCCCAAACCATGATAGTACCACCATGAGAGGGATGAACTTCCTGAACGTCCCTGAGCCGATTATTGTTGGCAGGTTGGATGGATTCCTAAACAAGATTCATCCGTGAAAAACAACTGACCCCGTTCGCGATTTTGCCAGCTTTGGTGCTCTAACCGAACGGGGGGCAATCGATTGTCTCTTGTCAACTGAAACCCAAGAGGCCGTCGGGTTCTTATCATGCAACCTGTTTATAACAGTATGGCACGTAATGGACAGATCATTCGCTTAGCAGGTCTTTTGCGGGATGCAAAGACTCCGCTGGAGGTTGCTGGATGTGGAGGCTGTATGATTGACGTGCGGAGATATTTGGTTTTATCAATAAATCATGGTCAGATTCTGTAAGGATCGTTCAATAATTCTTACGTTCATTGTGAATTGGGTATCACTGTGAAAAATAAAAAGATTCGATGACCGAAAGCGCTGATTTTGCATATTTCACAAGCCACCGGGGGATTTTCTGTGACGGATCGGTGGTAACTGGCAAAGTTGCAGACTATATCTCAAAAGTGAGTGTAAGTAAGGAAAAATAGAGAAGACATGCCACGGTAAATTCGTCCCGTGGCGAAGAAGTGCTGAAAGTTTAATGCAGTCCCGATGCGCCCTTGAGACCAAATCGGAAATAATGTCTCTTGCACACGTAGTAAACACGAATCTGAGACGGACGAGGGAAACTACTTCTCGAGATTTTGCAGCAGATTTTTACGAACGTGACCGCGTGTGTATACTTCCACCATAAATCTCGTCAATGTCTGCAAAGTCTATGGGATTGTACACATAAAAACATGTGTTTCGTTTTATGCGAAGTGCAATAAAAGTTTTGGTGTTATTGTCATATACCTATAACGTCAGTGTTATTTTATTGTTCGTTGAGTATTATAGTTGTTTCGAACAAATATACATCGTGTCCGTTTTTCGAGGCATGCATTTCTCTTTGTGACAAATTACGAAGCTCTCAGCATCCAAACAGTGAGTCTTCTCACGAGCATATACCTACTTATTTACTGTAATTGACTATGCATATGTAACTAATCAAACATGAGAATCTCAGCATTGCTTATACAAAGTAGACGTTTGAGGTTGTCTGCGCTAATATGCGGCAGGAGCCTCGCTGGTGGCTCCACTGCAAGGTCGGTATTAGAGTGGTCCTGTGTGGCTGGACAGGACCCTTATGCGGCTCCATTGCACGAATCGGCACAGGACCGGGTTGCTTGTATCGGGGGTGACCACCCGTGTAGACAAACCAGGAATGAATTATAATCACGCTTGATACACGTGATGTGGAAAAAGATGCTTGTTGGAAGTACCATTCTACGTTTCATTATCACGGTTTACTTAGACTCTGGTTGGCATTTACGTGATGTTTCCGTAATGCTTATAGAAGGCAAAGTCGCGTATTTAGTAAAGCTGAGTGGAATTGTTTTAGTCAGATTGCTTCAAGACTAAGTTGAAGTTGAGTTTGTACTGAATTGACCTGAGGTCAATTCATGAGAGTAGCGTTATGCTTACACCCGTTTTCATCTTTCCAGAACTAGACGACCATGACCAAACCGCCGGCGCCGCCTTCCACTTGCTTTCAAGAATGTCAGTTGGATTGTTTCATTAAGTTGTTAAGTTGATTGTTGAATGAAACTAGACGTTAATTTAAATCATTGTTTCAATTTTCGTTTGAAGTAACGGCATTTCCTGACTTACAGTAATTTATCATCTTACAATTGTAACATATCTAAAGCTTACAACAACCCATTGCGCTGATTGTACTTCGCGAGTTCGCGCAGCTTTCATTGGAGCGAAATTTGAATTGATTCTAGACCTAGCTAAGCTTCCAGCAAAAACGCTACATTCGCATGTCATGTCAACTGGCATCATTACAGTAACATTTACGTCATAAGTACTTTGTTTTGAACTGAAATTCTGCAAAACATGTGCGATTGTGCAATGCTTTCCAATTAACGCCGCACTAATGGTCGATTTGTATTATTAACTAACTGTGTATAACTGCTGTGCGATGTTACCCGTCAGATTTCGAATGACGTGATAATGTCACTTTAGATGCCCGCGCATACCCACACAGAGACCAACATTAATCACTTTTGAAAGGACAGCAGCAAAGCCAAACACCAATTCCAATCACAGAACAGAGCGTCCCAGTTTATTTACTCACACACAGTAACGGCAGAGTAACAGACACAACTTTGAGGGTGAAGTTGCGCCAGACAGGCTGGAAAAAAACCGATCGCTACGTGTAATAATTGCGGAGCACTTGTTTCGCAATTTTTTTCATTGTTTTAGATTCGCAATATCGTTTCTTTGAAACTCCGCAACTGTGCTCGAGTTGTGAGTTTTTGCATTTAAAACACGAGCAGTGGCATATTACAAAGTTTCTCTTGGGCTTTTGTGTGGGAGAAAGTATGCGCAATCTTCGGAGAACGAGTACAATTTCATCATCGACACCGCACAACGATAACTTTGTTTGAGCACTTTAATAATAACGATGGCGCACATAGCGCCGGCATTTACAATACCTATTATCTATGCGAAATTCGGTGAGCGCAGCTGAAACTCGTAATTAAATGGATGTAACTTGTTTGGAATTGCCCCTCGTTATGCATCGATTCTGCGGGGGCGGCGAGCGGTTTCGTATACCGCCGTAATAATTGAGGAAGTTTTACGGGCATTAACGAAATAAATCATTGAGCTGCGTCGTGATCAAGACACTTGCTCTGTCGTGTTATAAATGGGATGCTGTAAAAGTGTCCGGTTTCAAAACATCGCTTTTTTACAAGTCTGAAGACGAACGCAACACTTAACGATGATCTGGCGAGTTTGTTACAAGCCAAAAAAAGGTTTCCATTATGAGAATCGATCCCGGTAGCATCCGTTCGGTAAGGCAAACGCATGGTTACGATACGAGCTCGTTACGATACGTTGCGGTGCCATAACAGCACGGTACGTTACAATCCGCAACAGCATGGAACTTCAGAGCGTGCGCCGTTGGCTGCTAGACAGACACTTCTTGCTGGATACATTCGCACAAAAATCACATGGCACCGCACACTCACACATACACGGGCTTTTGTGTTCAACTTGACTTTCGGAGGAGCTGAAATAATTAACAAGGCAATTAGCTACGAATCGATCCGACCCTGCTGGCCTGCTTGCTGGCAATTAATTACATCGGACCTGATAGTAATCCCAGGGATGATGCACGTAATAGCAGAATACATGTGTGCAATTGAGCTTTTAGCTGGCCTCGGGTTCAACCATGACAATTGAATTATCTTGAAAGCGGCATATAGACCTAGGAGAACTAAAGGCGACAGCAAAACACAAGGATGGATATTGGCTATGGTCGACATTGAATTCTAGTTTTTGACTAGGATATAACTATATATTGATAGGATTCAACTATATTATTTCTAGATACAAATTTACCTACAAGTGATGCCGGTTTTCTAACAATTTTGTCACAACTGATAACATATGCACTCAATATGCAGTCCCATGATGCTGCTCGTAGATAGTGTGCTAGCAATCTTGCTAACGAACAAATGTCCCCAAAGCGAAAACCAGAGGCCTTCTTCGTTGGTTGTCGTCACAGAAACCTCCTCTGTAGCAAGATTGCAAGGTGACAATTGTTTAGAATAGACCTTCGAAATCAGATATGTAGCTTTTTGCAAAAATTACTCCTTTACGTTGAACTTTCGACTCGAATTAGTATTCTTTGACTAGTTGATTAGCGGCATTGGTTGAAAAGTAACCAGGGAATAGTTTGTTCCACTGAAACCGTGCAAGTGAAAAGGGAATTGCCTACATTATGTTGTTTTTCCATTGTTTTAGGCAGATATCAAGTTTTACCTTGGCAAATCTAGTAATTTTATGCATGTCTGTCGATGGCGTCTTGGTCCTTGAAGTTTTTCAAGAGACGTAAGCAACTGATTGTAAAAGAGTGAGATGAATTTGAAAAAATGTTCGTTTTTCGCGTGTTTTGTTTCTGCCTCGACTTAAAAGGTTATCTTGTGAACGGAACGCATGCCAGTAATAGTATCACTGCCTTTTTTGCCCGCTGAAGGCGCCACCTCAGCTGGTAGATTGACGGCCGTCATTCACCGGAAGCGTCTGTCAATCCTGTCACTCAGTCGGAAGAGTCAAATCTAACCTTTCTTTTTCTGACTGCGCCCTGTAGTTGTTGCACTCGCTTTTCCAGGTTCCAGGCTTCGTGTTGTAGGTAAGCAGAGCAAACAAGTGAGTATGCCTCCACGTGCGTGAGTCTCAGTAGCGCATTTTTTGAAGAGGCATATTGTGAATGTGGATAAATTTGGTTGAAGGAGAAGCACCATTCTTTGCCCACTCTTTTCAATCGAAACTCATTGTGATATTTTGTTATCGGAATGGGGTACTTGCCAATGAAATAGATTTGGATAAAAATTCTTTCAATCATCAACAACAGTTATAAAGAGTATTTTCTGAAATTTTCCGCGCCCTGTAGTTGTTGCACTCGCTTTTCCAGGTTCCAGGCTTCGTGTTGTAAGCAGAGCAAACAAGTGAGTATGCCTCCACGTGCGTGAGTCTCAGTAGCGCATTTTTTGAAGAGGCATATTGTGAATGTGGATAAATTTGGTTGAAGGAGAAGCACCATTCTTTGCCCACTCTTTTCAATCGAAACTCATTGTGATATTTTGTTATCGGAATGGGGTACTTGCCAATGAAATAGATTTGGATAAAAATTCTTTCAATCATCAACAACAGTTATAAAGAGTATTTTCTGAAATTTTCCGGTAAATATATTCATAGTTAGAAAGATTTTTTTCGATTTTCTTTTTTCAAAGGGTTGGTATAGTAGGTTCACTTGTACCGTGATTCTAGTTGGCTGTGAGATTTTGTTTCTAAGTTTCCAAATCTGATATTTGAAAACTCCCTAGAACTTGGCAGTTGGTTGCATTAATTTTTTAAAGTTCAAGCTTGACAACATCAACAACATTACCGTTTATGTCAAATAGACTGAAAATCACGAGTTTGACGGAAATTGTGGTGGAATTATGCCCATTACTGTGAAAACTGTGTTTGCGCCTCAGCTTGTGTCTTGAACAATAACGTCCAGTGCCATTTTGAAGCCCTCGAGGGTGCCATCAAGAACTCGCTTCTGGGAGAAAATTGGCGGAGTATAGGTGCTGGGCATGTATCCCATAACGTTCAGCTTTGCGGAGAAGACGTGAATTTATTTTCAAAAACCACATGATATGGAATCATTGTGAACTACTCCTGGTTTTTAAAAGAAGTACCCACACTCTGGAAGACTGGGAACTCTGGGAAGCTATCTACACTCTTCTAATTTGTGTGTGGATGGGATTCATCGGCGTGATTACTTGATTTCACTGCTCAGGACATCGTACTGGAACAATAAATTTGCGGAACTTGTGAAAGGTGAAGTACATCCACTCCATACTTGCAATTTGCAAAGTTACTTTCGGTAATTTTTTCATTTTTGACAGGAACAGCCGACACATCAACATATCTTATCTTGACAAAAACGCACCAACATAACCTATCTTTCGAAGCCAGACGCTCAGGCGCACACTAGGCAGTTGGACGTGAAGTCTACAATGCCAAACTGTGAAATTTGCCCAGCCTACTAGAATCACGGTACAAGTGAACCTACTATAACAGTAGAGAAACTTGAGTGGGCTTTTTATGTCTTTAAATTGGTTTTCATTTTCTTTGATTTTTCATTTATCTCTTACTCTGGGGGCGATGTATGGGGGCGGCAGCATTCATCAAAGTAGTTGCTTCGTCAAAGCAAGCTGTGGCACAGTTGGGAGTTCCTAAATGTTTAAGGAAATGCACGGTTGAGAATTTTTCAATGTTCAAGGAAATATGTCACCTTTTTACATTCAACTCTTACTTTGGGGGTGACGTGTGGGAGCGGCAGCGTTTGGCAAAGAAACTCTTGCACAGTTTGAGTTGGAAGTTTCTAAATGTTTGAGGTAACATTAACATCAGAATCAGTGAAAATTGTTGAAAGTTGCACTTTTTTTCTTGGGCGAGAGCTGGAGGCGCTGCTATATCAAAAGTATTCTTTCCCATTTTTAGTCAGCTATCCATATAGCGGAAGACTCTGATCACTATGTCGTCCGGTTTATGCTTTTCATTTATCTCTTACTTTGAGGTGGCGTGTGAGAGCGGCAGCGTTCGGCTAAGCAAACGCTGCCGAACGCACACGAACGCCGAACGCTATATTGGCGGCGCAAGATAGACATTTAATATGGCCTAGCCCAGCTTTGGGAGTGGCAGCTATGTTACAGCGAAAACATTAGAAAGCTAAGGCGTCTAGTTGGGGAGGGGTTCGAGGAACGGACGGACGGACGGACAAAGCGGCTGCAATAGCGATTTTCATCAAGATGAAGAATCGCTCTGCCTCGCCTTCTTCCGACAGCCTCTTCTGAACCATCTTCCTATCTACTACCAGCGCCCCACCGACCGTAGCCATCAGCCAGACCACCGCTACCTTTCCGAACCTCATCCCGTCGACCGCCTTCACCAAGTATCCTACCTATCCCGACCACATCCAGCTCTACGAACTTCATCCCGCCTTCCCCCAAATCTTCTGAGCCATCGAACATTTGGTCCTTCGAGCCGGATCCAGCCCTGTGGTGCAAATCACATCTGCTCCGAATCTTTCCCGTCGTTGTCCGCAGTCCGTAAGTCCCAAACTCAATATCTAAAACTGCAAGTAGGTCGGGAATTTTCATCTTTGATCTTGGTGGTTCCTTTGAGTCCTTCTAGGTTCAATGTCTAGAAAGAAAAATGCCACCTCTGACCTGCCATGGATGAAGTTCTAACGAGACTCAGCTTTGTCACGTTTGCGGAGACTGTATGAGACAGCCTTAGAAGCTCAAAACGATCCATCTAAGCAAAGCAAATTCAAAGCTGGGTACGTTCGACTTCAACAATGGGAGGAAGGTTTTGAAGTAGCGCAGAAAGAGTACTGCCACCTTCTGATAATACTTAATTCAAATGCGGTAGATGAGAAAAGCAAATGTCAAGAAACTGCCGACGAGTATTCGTGTGTTGTGCGAGCAGTACATGACAAATGTTTTCGGACAATCAAGCAGTGCCGTCTGGGAGTGTGAGTACAGCATCTATTGCGTCCGGCCATTCCATGATGAGACTCCCCAAAATCGAACTGACCAAATTTTTGCTTTTATTCTCTATCGACGTCTATTCTCATAAAAGTACATATTGATTCGAAATTTCTACTGGATCTGTTGGAAAATGGAAACGTTCAAGACGGCAACCTCTGTAAATGTCAAAATTCAAAATTTGATGAATGCGAAAATTGTCGCACCCCATAGAATATATCCCATACACTTTCTATTTTTAGTAAAATGTCTTTTTGGAGCAAAAATAAAGTGACAAGCTGGGGCGTTGCGTTGGGAGAATACAGTCGATGGCCGCTGATAGTTTTGCTCCAAAACTTTGCAGGTGCCATTAGCCGAAGCTGTAGCCCCCCAGCTTGTCACTTAATTTTTGCTCCAAAAAGTCATTCTACTGAAAATAGAAAGTGTATGGGATATACTATTTTTTCAAAGTGATCAAAAAGTATGTCGCACTGCTTTCATGTTCCGCCGATGCCACGCGCGGTATTTCACTAGATGATTGAGATAAATGACACGACAAATTCAAACAACATTGCCAAAGCATTCGAACGAATTACTTGTCGATTTGTCAACGGCCATTTTAACCCCAAGCGGATGTATAAAAAATTGGGATCGGTGATGGTGTGGTGGTCAATATGATTGATGGTCCCACAATAATTCAATTAACATCTCTGTCCGGTTGCACCAAAAAATATCTGCACTGATGTTTGTATGCGTTAGCGAATGTGTTCATGTCGGCGTATGATGTGCAATTTTGCAAGCAAAGTAATGTAGCGTGCGTGAAAAATTATATTTATTAAACGTTTTGTGTGTGCTAGCTGCTTGTTGAATCGTTCATGCAATTTGGATGAGGCCGGTGAGTTTACGAAAAGCGTTTTCAACGATTGTTCACAGAGTTTTTCATCACAGCTATGACATTACGTCGGGCGGAAAGGACACGTAGTTATTCTTCTCTGTAAATGCATTTGTATTTTCGCATAAAAGACAATACATAGCCCGTGCTACACCGCCCAACCTGACAACGGGCTACCAGCTTTACAATCGAAATTTAAAGAAAAAAAAATTGGTGCAAAAAAGTGTAATTAGAGATCATGTTTTCAGAGATTATGAGATTATGTCCTCCGAGATCTGGTTGTCAGGGATTGTGCATGTCGTTTAGACATTTTGCCCCTCAGAGATTTTGTCCCTATGAGGTTATGTGTCTTCAGAGATTGTGGCGAGCTCCCATATCAACGCCCGACCCAGAGTCAAAATTTGATGTCAAGTTTGTGCAGTCTGGCGACAGAGAATTGGACTAGGAACATAGTGAAAAAATGTTTTCTCCTTTGTCCTCCAAGATTTAAATGTGACGATATTATTCAGTTCCATAAGTTATAGGACACAATTACACGAACTTAAATTGAATGTTGCGCAACGTTTCGCCTCAATGCTAAATAGTTATTTATGTAGCAATGGCGTAAAGTTTCATTTCATGCGCTGAGAAAATTGTCACATTTTTACATTTTCAACTCTCAATAGAATATAGTGGGATATGAAAAGTCATAGACACTTGGAATTTTTGTTCCCGCTTGCCATTCAGTTTGTTAGACGTAGAATAACGTGGACGTTGTAGACGTCGTAAAATAAAAACAAAAATGAAGCAAAACCAAGCGGCAATTTAGTCGAACCGGCTAGTTTGGCACGATGAATCTCCTGCTCAAGCCCCAAATCGAGGCGAAACGTAGCGCAACACTCAATTTAAGTCCGTTCAACTGTGTCCTATAACCCCAAAGGAGTTGATAGAATCGTCGCGTTTAAAACTAGAAATATGAAATATAAAAAAGAAGGCGGATGACGATTGACTGGAAGTCGTTTTGTGTTTCAAAAATAATTAAAAATCTACACTACACCACTACAAATCATCAAGAACCGGAAGGGAGCTGAATCATGTGTTCATCAAAACTATAGGCGCTCTGCACATTTTGAATATCCCACCCGTTTCAGCACCCTCATGCGGCAGTCGCGAACATTATATGTGTGAGGAAAATTGTCAATATTGAAGAATATGAATTGTTAAAATTGAAATTTGCAGGTGGTGTGACTATTCAAATGGCATTGTTGTTATGGAAACAGATAACTTCCTGCAGCAATTGTACAAAAAAATCGCAACTTTTGGCGCTGCAGCAAATCCGCAGAGTGCCTATACAGGATGTTCATTTGAAAAGTTGTCACCCCTGATTTCTCGCCGCCAAAATTTTTCACAGGAAAACACCGAAACAGGCCGATTTTTGTTTCGAGGGGGACATCTAGGACACATACTGCCAAATTTTTATCTTCAACTCCTTCGCCCCCACTCCACCTTACTTTAAAATTTCAAATAGCATTACGTATCTCGTGACACATCAAACTGAACGCAATACAGTTCTCTTCCCGCCAAACATATTTCTAATTTTTTTAAACCCTTATAAGAATCCTCTCTTTGTTGATGGAATGAAAATTTTTTCCTCTATAAACTCCGGATTTTCGAGAAATAGACTTTCCAGCAGAAACAGGTCCATTTTTATTTCAATGGGGTCATCTAAGACGCGTGAAATATATGTTTGACGGAAAGAAAATTGTGGGTATTGCTTTTGATTTGATGTATCACAAGATAGGTAATGCTATTTGAAATTTCAAAGTAGGCTGCAATAAAAATCGAGCTGTTTTTGCTGGAAAGTCTATTTCTCAAGAATCGGGAGTGTAATATATATTGCAAAAAGTCTCCTCTTGTTAACAAAAAGAGGATTTTTACACGGGTTGGGGGTGGTTGAAAAAAAATCGAAAATATGTTTGACGGGAAGAGAATTCTATTTCCTCCAATTTGATGTATCACAAGATAAGTGATGCTATTTGAAATTTTGAAGTTGGGTGGGGTGGGCGAAGGAGTTGAAGCTAATTTGGTCCGTTTCGGCGTTTCCCTGTGAAAAATATTGACGGCGAGAAATTGTTACCGCGACGCGAAATTATATAGTAGGTTCACTTGTACTGTGACTCTAGTTGGCTGGGCAAATTTTCTACTTTAGCATTGTAGGCTTGCCGCTTTTTCACCTGGTGTGAAACTGACTTCTCTGGAAGTGAAGTTATATTTCTTATCAAATTGATATTAAAATCTTGGAAAACTGACCTGGTCATATGTGGAAGTGTGACTAGGGGGACGCAGAGCTGTGTTACCGTCATATAAACACCAAAAGAGCACGGGGCGGCCGCAAATCTAAGTCATCTTGACGGCGGCCCATTCAGAGTTGACAAAAACTCGTCCCGGAAAGCCCCAAAATGAAAGCAAATCGCAAATTGAAGGTACTAACATCAATTTCGGTTCAATACGCAACTTCGAGCGGCTGGGTTTTTTGAAATTTGGTTTAATTTACTTTTTACACGTAAATTCTTTTGCCAATGACAGACTGCAGAGCGATCCTTGTATCGCCCATAATTCTTCAGGGTTTGGCTTGTATTTTTGACTGGAAGAGGCGAAAGGGTTGATGATTGCATAGGACCCCTTTTTTTGACGAAGGGCATTGTATACTCTTTAATTTGAAGCACCGAAAGTTGAACCGGCTTCAAGAGGTTAGGAATATTTTTCACAACTGTCAAATGTCAAGGCTCTCTTGATTCATTTGTTCATTGGCGAAAATTAAAAACAGGTCGAAAAATTGTAACATTTTCCAATAAAATGGAAAAGACCGTCAGACATCACGTCCCGCAAAAATGTTCCGGCTATCTGTGAAGGAAATACGCAAAAAATGTGTTTCAAAACTGGTCCGGCCAGAGCAGCCAACTGCAAAGTTTTGGGGATTTTCTATATTTCACATTTGGAAACTTAGAAACAAAATCTCACAGCCGACTAGAATCACGGTACAAGTGAACCTACTTTATTTTTAATCCCATTGGGCGTTTTTATTCATAAATACACGAGTCGTGCCACCCGCTTCTCGTTCCGCCATCAGCGTGGCATATTGAATCGAGTGACAGGAAGGTGACAAGGGGGACAGAAAAAAAAGGCTTTCAAGACCTGCGGCCAATGCAACTGATTCTGTTGGTTTTCACTGTATCCCGTTGAAACTCCTACCATCCTACCACCCCTGGTTCCTGGAGAGACTGTCCACGGGAGTGGACGTTCCCACAACAGCCGACTTCGAGCTAGCCCGGCCGTATGTGTTTGCTTCCGCCCGAAGCTATCAACAAAATCAGAGGGTGACAACTTTTCAAATAAACACCCCGTATATTCGGGGTTCATTGATTGCATAACTACCAATTTTGTACAGTGGAGATGTACAAACTATAAGAATGCCTGTGGGGCGTGCATTCTAACAACCTCGGAACACCCTCCAGGTATGATGTCTTGTCTGCTTGTGTATGAATTAATTTGTTGTAAAAAAACTATTGGCACACTGATTTGTACTCAGGTAAATTTATTGGGAACGTGGACATGGAAATAGAACATAATCATGCACCAAAAAATATCGCGAAAACAGAAGCACTCCAGGTTGTCAATCCAACTGAGCCAACTGACCTTTCCAATTTTAGGAGACAGAAAACTCGATGGTATTTCAAGGTCATTCTTGACGTTTTAACGTTCTTGACGTTTCATTCCACACCGCATGAAATGTAGTGTAGTGAAATCATAGACCTAGTGAAATCTGGCGGCATTTTTCCTTAACGAAACGTCGTGTGTCAACACAATCATGACCCTGACAATCTGTCGGTTTGCATGACATCAGGGTAGAGGCAAAGAAAAATTAGAAACCCTAATAAATAAAAGGTCCGTGCAATTCGACGATGTACTTACTCGTCGACGAACTACTTAACATCGAACGTTATTGCTTAAGATACTCAGGGAATCTCTGAATGTGTTGCCGTCCAGATACCATTGAACAAAGGACTATCTCGGATGGCTTAGCAAGTATGTCGGTTACGTGATCCGATAAAGTTCATGTAGAGGAAATCAGTTTTTTTTTGCATGACAGTGAAGGCGAGCTAGAGAGATTCCTGATCTTCTCAACTCTCAAGAATTTGGAACATTTTTCAATCTGTCAGACGTAGCTCGCAAATGGTACCTTCTCATCCGTGTCAAGCTGTTTCACGCAGCTTATACACTGCTCAAATAAATTAGCAGAACGCGATTTTGAAATATCCTATTTTTTTATTGAATGGCCATTTTAAATTTTTCATACGAGGATTCATTCACTAAACCTTCCTCTTCAAACAGCAAATTCGACATTTATTCTGAATCAACTCAGTTCTTACAGACAAGACTAGAACAAGAAAAAAAAGTCACAAAATCACAGAATAGTGATCACTGCTGCACAGGGCGCTTTTCAACACGTCTGTCCAATATGTCCCATACGTGCTCGATCGGGTTGAGATCGGGGCTCATAGCCGGCCACTTCATGACCGAAATTTCGTGCTCTCGAAGGAAATTTTCTTTTTAGTTGCGCCGTGTGAACTCTGCAATTGTCTTGTTGTAGAATGAATCAATCACCAAAATTATTGGCAAATGGCAAAACATGCTCTTGCAGGATGGTATTCACGTAAATCTCTGCATTAGTGCATTTAGGCGTTAACGAAAAACTACCAAGTTGGTGCGGCCATCTATGCTTATGCCATCCCAAACCATTACAGATCCACCTCCGAATCTGTCCATTTCCTAAACAGTGGCTTCAACGTATCGTTCCCCAACACGTTTGTAGACTCGTACACGGCCATGACAACGGGTGAGAGTGTAACATTCAGACCACAATTCATCAGTGAATAACACTGATCTCCATTGCCGAAGTTGCCACTGAACATGTTCACGTGCAAACGCTAGACGAGCAATTTTATGGATTCTAGTTAACCGAGAAACTCGCACAGGTCTACGTGCCCTCAAAGCAGCTTCCTTAAGTCGATTTCTGACTGTTTGGTCAGAAATCTCTACTCCTGTGGCATCTCTTAGATTGTCTTGTAGCTCTCTAGCAGTAACAGTGGGTCGACGAAGAGAAATTGTAACAATATACCTGCCATCTTGATGGGTTGTCTTTCGTTTCCTGCCTTGACCAGCCCTTCTGAAGTAGTCACCGTTTGTTTGGTATCGAGTCCAAAGTCTGCATAGATAACGGATGGACTTGTCTGAAGTTGATTTGCTATGTAGCGCATAGAACTCCCATCTTGAACCACAGCAACAGCTCTCGCTACTTCAATTTCACTTAGTGAACGCATTTCGAACCCTGTTTCATACACAAAGAGTGAAACATCAAAAACTGACGTTTACTTCTTCCATTGGGTACCTGAAGTTTTTTTTTAATCCGCTAAAAAATCTAGGAACACTTTGATTCCGTGACATTTGGTACATTTGGTCTTGTACATATAAATTCAGTAGATTTAGGATGAATGTTTAAATTGCTGTCTTAAGGGAAAGGTTTAATGAATAAATCCCCGTAAGAAAAATTTTGAGCGGCCATTCAGTAATTAGGATCTTTTAAAAACGTATTCCGCGAATTTATTTGAGCAGTGTATCATTCATGACAAACACCTAAGTGCAGAACTGCCCTTTGGTCACATACTGGCCCAAAGTGAAGCCACAAACATTTATCATGATGGTATTGGAGCGCCTGCAGCAGTTTAATTTAGTACATCAGTTAGTAAATCTAAGTTGAACCCTTCATCAATCATAATGATTTTGAGATCGCGTTCGCTGACAGAGTCAAGAAATGTTTCACTCCAACTAATATTCATGGTTGTTTCCCCATTTGGGACAGTCAGCGTGACGACACATTCAATGAGCAGGATTGTAGGGCAAAGCCGAAGATGCAGAATACGTTCTGAATTTGAAGATGTCACCGACGTTGTTGTATCTTGTGGCAAGCTTGTGACTCCCGAGTTCTACCAAGAGCACCAGCCTGAGTTACGACCAACTCTTATCGCGGTGGGTTGGTGGGTGCAGCAAAAATAGGCGTGGGCAACCCATGTTCCCCCATTTCATGTGGAATTATTATGAACCGGTTCTCAACGATGAGCCACGGACAAACAACGTCATGAAGAGATGACATCCAGTTTCAATCAAAGACACAATGAGTTGAAAAAACGAGCAGAGCAGCGTGGAGAATAATGTTCTAGAAATTAATGATGCTGGTCGGCGTAACGTGAAACGTCCAAGAGAAGTTTGATACATAAAATGAGATGATCAATTGAGGATTAGTAGTCATTTTCACAATACACCTAGCATTTTTTCAAGCAAAACTAAAAAGGGTTGTTTCATCAAGAGGTTTCAAGCTAGTCTGAACCAATAGGAATCGAGAAAATCAGTTTGCGAACAGTTTGAGTCTTATGGAAGAAAATGGGGATAAACGGCATTAACTAATCAATATCATCATGTTGTGGCGAGAGCCCTCGCTAGTCTATCTCCAAAACTTACAAGAATGTATTCCTCAATTCGATTGTACAAGCTGTTATCGCCCGCGGCAATGTAAGTAAAACCCACAAGTCTGTTACCTGCCAACTTCATCTGTTGTATAGAACTTCTCATATAGACGGTTCCCTTTACTCGCAGCTCGTGCGCAGGTCTTCCCATAGACTAAACTCACTGGTTCAATTGGCTGTTTAACCGGGAGCGCTTATCGATCGGGCTTGCTAACCCTGCGGTTGGCGACGGCGCCAATATAGGTGAACCTGCGCCCCGATCACCCCAGGTAAATGGGAATGGCTATTGAGTTTAAATGTTCTACAACGACCTCGTGTAAACTGTATTCAACACGTGTGTAATTAAATTTTTAATTATCAAACCAGAGGTCCTGTTCTTTCGCTTAGTGTGCTGCCCTCAAGGTCCCACACGTCGAAGGGTAACCTTTGACAATATGGATCTGGATATCGAAAATACATCCACATCTCTTCCGATTCTCTCACCTTTCCATGAAAAAAGTCCATCTTCTCTATTTTTTCTCTACCACGGTTCCCGAGACAGCTGGAAAAGTAACTTTGGTCTTTCTCATTTAGCTCTTCATTCCCTACAATTAGTCCAGTAAAATGAAGTGATTTTTAGGCCAAAGTTGGAACAAATTAGGGGCAGGATGAAAAAACTATGGCGATGTAGAGAATGAAAAACTGATTAAGAAAAACCAAAGTTTTATTTCCAGTCATCCCGGGAACCATGTAAAAAAAATGGAGAAGATAGAAAAACATGCGCCGCAATCTTTCTTTTGAAACGGCGAGAGAACGGTGAGAGATGTGTGGAAATTGTCAGGAACAAAGTTGTAGGGAATCAATAATCTACAAAAAAGTCCTTGGGGGCATATGTCTAACTTCTTCAGTTTAGCCGTTTATCGCAGTCAAAGTTGCGCGCCGGTCTAGTGAAGTGGAAAAACTGTCCGCGTGACCTTCCTTCTTGGATTATCAAAAAATTGTGGGCGACAAAGTTCTAGAGAATTGAATGCTTCACTAGAAAATCTTCAAGGCCAATTATTATCTTTTCTAGTTCAGCCGTGAACCACGTTCGAAGTTGCGCGACAATCCTGTTGATAAAGTGGTTCTTCTGGAAAACTTACAAAAACCCTAGACTCGATGAAAAAACTATGACAATGTACGGAATGAAAAACTGGATCAAAAAAATCAAAGTTTCATTTCACACCGTTTCGGGAAATGTAAGAGGAAAAAAAAGAAAAAGTTGAGAAATAGCGATTTACACTCCCAGCTTCCTTATTGAATACTGAAATAAACGGATTAAATATGGAAAATCTGAACAAACTAGCTTGTAGAGGATAAAATCATCTATAGAAAATGCCGTGATGACATGTATGCATCTTTGTCTACTTAGCTGCGGAGCGCTATCAAAGTTGGGGTACATGACTAGTGAGGCGTAGCATATGTCGATGGCCCCTAATAAGACTAGCGTAACTCGTGAGACACGGTTAGAACCAGCGTATCTCTGCGCTTACCAAATGAACTAGCGTATCTCTGCGTTCACCAAATGAACTAGCGTCCCTCCCATTTGATTTACACAGGCTATACGCTAGTTCATTTAGTGAACGCAGAGATACGCTAGTTCATTTAGTAAACGCAGAGATACGCCAGTTCTAACCGTGTCTCACGAGTTACGCTAGTCTTATTAGGGGCCATCGATGTGGTCAAACTGGCACGACGTTGCGGTCATTGTTCAATTGATTATAGAACATAATTGAATGATTTGAAAAAAATGCGTGCTTTGTTGAAGGTCTGGTAACTATTGTTGGAAATGTAACTCCAAGGATGAACACTTTGTTATGTATAAAGTTTCTTGTTTGGAAAAATTAAAGTCGTGAGTGTCACTGTACCATTTTCGTCATATTTTCATTCTAGAAATTTTCTGAATTTGTCGTTTCTAATCATATATTTATAGCATCAAAATAGTACGAAAATAGTATCGTGACACTCAGGCTTGAAACTGAGAAAGTACTCGTATTTTGTAACACAATATGTGATCAACGATATATCGGAACAAATTCTAATTGACGCAATCAGGATTTTACACAAACATATTTCTATATAACTAATATGCTTTATTTATTATTATCTTTTAATTTTATATATTTTATATTTTCTTATTGGATTGATCAGTATGCTGTGTACTTTTGCAACCCGGAGTAAACGGGCAGCCCACTTTATGTTTAAATAAAGTTTTCTCTCTCATAATTGAAAAACGTGATTCATGTTTGGAGTATCCTTTCTGCACTGCGACCTATAAGATCTTTTGTGTGATTCACGTTAGATAATGAGATGTCTTTCAGCTGATTTCTGATGAACAATGATCATTCAACAACAGCTCGGAGATAATAAACAACTGTCCACCTGAACAATGGGGTTGGAAATTAAACATTTCTCTGTTGATGCCTATTAGAACCCAGGATAACGTAGCTCTCGAAAATCTGCTACGGCTGATTTCCTGCAGATGCTTGAAAAACTGCAAGAAGCTTTGTGGATGCAGAAAAACTGACCTCAAGTGTACCAAGTTTTGCCACCACTGCGGTGAAGCCACCTGTTCTGACGCTTCCTGCATTTAGTACTAGCGGTAAGCAGCTAACTAGTGAAGAATACTGCATTTTATGATACAAGCAACAGATTTGGTACACGTAACCTCTGAAGAATTCTAAGCGATTTGACCCGTAGTTCTTGGAAATCCCTTCGGGGGGAGCCGAGATATGGGGGGAGAGAGGGGTTGATTTCTCTTATTTAAAAAAAATCTATATGGGCCAAACTGGCATGAAAAATGTCTAATTCAAGTGATTTGAACATGCTGAATACACTGGTGAATCCTAATTTCATAAAAAATGCGAAAAGTAGCCTTTTTTCAAAATGGTCGCCAATGAATGACAAAAAATCATGCATGAATAAGTTATTCGAATAAGGTATCAATTTATATGTTTTCGAGGACGCTGAACTCATTTCTTTTATCGAAATCACCATATCGAACAAAATCATCTCTTTTGGGTCAGGGCAGATGATCCACATCAACACTTGAAGTGACGCTTCCAAGATTTGAAGTGAATATCGAAAGAATAATATGGATCAACATCTGAATAATCCTCGGAATAATCTCTTTTTTGATGATAAATGAAAATTACCCATGTAACTAACTACACCTCTAAAGTCACCATTACCATCTCTAGAATCCTCAACCACCCTTAATGGGAATGTCTTGTATAGCCTAGCTTTCCTTGTATCGCAGGAAAGCGCTTCAAAAATGAGTTTGAATGATATAAAATAGTATAATAATACCTACTTGATAATATCTTACGTACTGTGGTTATGAATAGATATGTTTATATCCCGTTCACTTTTTCTTTCACAATTTCTTGAACAATCTGCCAAAATAGTGTCAAAAAACAATGGACATGATTGTTGAACTGACAGATTGTACAAGAAATTGTGTAGTGTGATACAGCTATAACTGATTAACACGGATAAATTTTCACCCAAGTTTGAAGTCAAAGTATTAAAGAACAATTGATCCGATTTGGATGTTTTTTCTCTGAATTCTGGGATGATTCTTCGGGGATCTGACTGGAAAACCAATTTTCGGATCAATGCTGGTTACGACGTGCCGGGTGTGCCATTGGTGTGGTGTTCTTTGAAACACCGGCAATAGCAGAAAACTCCAGTTTATAACCAACCAGCTGTTCCCCTAACTTTCTTTAACGTGCTCTTTTTGTTTTAAATTTTATCCTCGTTTTTAGGAGATATGGCTTTTCCAAATTAAATATATTTTTTTTTAGTTAGGCATCCTTCTAGAGAAGGAAGGTCTCTAGACCCTTTGCCATCCTCAAGAAGGTGTGTCGTATGATCCATCTGTAACAGACTCGACCCCCTTAGATAACACTTTCTTTGTTGTGATGATTTTTGTGTTCGCTCGATCATTATTCTAGATATTCGTATAATTTCTTTGACGTTAAAATCGTCTGGAAAACCATTTTAGCCGATAAGTTTGAACCCACGACCTCCTGAAGGCTATATTGAGGGTACAGTTGCTTACTTCGGGTTTAATTTTAAACCCCATGAGCATGTTTACAAGTGGTGAGGAATCTCAACTAAAAACTGTAACAATACATAAAATATTATTAAGTAAGTAGGTATCATACTATTTTACACCATTTAGTGGTTATTGACATAATAAGGCAGGAAAGTGAATCTTTACAGGGCTAGTAGGCATATTCAAGGACAAGCGTAAGCGACGAGGTAAGCGAGGCCTGGGAGCCTACGTTCTCTGTAAAGACACTAACTTTCCTAGCGTATTATGTATAACGTTTTACCCGAAACTACCTCAATAAACCACAAAGAAAGAAATTGGTACCGGAATTCTGAAATGTCATTCTGGCACAATTTGGCAAATATCACGTTGCTGAGTCTGGTTTCCAACAGTTTTCAGCAAATTTTCAGCAAAAAAAACGTCTTTTGACGCAGAAAAGTAATATTTCCCTGCCTAGGCAGGTTAGGTCTTTACCTGCCCAGGCAGGGAAATCTTACTTTCCTGCGTCAAAAGACGCTTGTAATGGACACTTTACCTGCCAGTCTAGGGTGAAAACATTTTCAAAGCACTTTCCTATGACCCAAGGAAATCTAGGTTATACAAGACCCTCCCATCAAGGGTGGTTGGAGCTTCCAGAAATGGTTGTGAGTTTAGATATGTAGTTACATCGGTAATTTTCATTTTTCAATCAAAAACATATTATTTATATGCAGCTCTTTTGATTATTCACTTCAAATCTTGAAAGTTTCACTTCAGGTGTGGGGGGTGGTTCATTTACCCTGGCCCAAAATGGATAATTATGTTCGATATGGTGATTTCAATAAGAGAAATGAGTCCAGCGACCTCGAAAACATATAAATTGATACCTTACTCGAACACCTTATTCATACATGTTTTTTTTGTCATTTATTGGCGGCCATTTTGAAAAAAAGCTACTATTTGCATTTTTTTATGAAATTATGATTGACTAGTGTATTCAGCATGTTCAATTCACTCGAATTCCATATTTTCCATGCCATTTTGGCGCATATAGATTTTTCTAAAAAAGAGAAATCAACCCCTCCTCCCCCCTTCCCATATCTCGGCTCCCTCCGATGGGATTTTTAAGAACTACGGGTCAAATCGCTTGGAATTCTTCAAAGATCACGTGTACCAAATCTGTTGCTTGTATCATAAAATGCAGTTTTATTTTGCTTACCGCTAGTACTAATTGTCGTTTCGGAAGACGATGATGATGACTACAATGATAATTCTAACAATATTCTAACAATAATTAGCTACCCAGACGTTAAACAAAGAACGCAATTTTTTTTCAAATCATTTGATCATGTCTTATAATCAATTAAACAATGACCATCACGGGATTTTCTATAGATCATTTAATTCTCTACAAGCTGGTTTGTTCAGATTTTCCATATTTATTACGTTTATTTCAGTATTCAATGAGGAAGCTGCGAGTGAAAAATCACTATTTTTCAAGTTTTTCTTTTTTTTCTCAGGTTTCCCGAAACGGTGTGAAATGAAACTTTGGTTTTTTAGATCTAGTTTTTCATCCTCTACATTGTCATAGTTTTTTCATTGAGTCTAGGGTTTTTGTAAGTTTTCCAGAAGAACCACTTTATCAACAGGATTGTCGCGCAACTTCGAACGTGGTTCACGGCTAAACTAGAAGAGATAATAATTGACCTTGAAGATTTTCTAGTGGAGCATTCAATTCTCTACAACTTTGTCGTTCACAATTTATTGATATCTCTTGTCGTTCTCACAGCATCCAAGAAGGAAGGTCACGCGGACAGTTTTTCCACTTCACTAGACCGGCACGCAACTTTGACTGCGATAAACGGCTAAACTGAAGAAGTTAGACATATGCCCCCAGCAACTTTTTTGTAGATTATTGAATTCCCTACAACTTTGTCCCTGACAGTTTTCACACATCTCTCACCGTTCTCTCACCGTTTCAAAAGAAAGATCGCGGCGCATGTTTTTCCATCTTCTCCATTTTTTTTCCATGGTTCCCGGGATGACTGGAAATGAAACTTTAGTTTTTCTTAATCAGTTTTTCATTCTCTACATCGCCATATTTTTTTCATCCTGCCCCTAGTTTGTTCCAAGTTAAATCCTTATTTTACTGGACTAAATGTCATTTTTTTTCATAGAGTCCTTAACTAAATATACCAAATGAAATCCTCCGTGATGAAAAATTTACTGCTGTCGTTAACCTTTCCGGCAAGCGACCAACCCAGCCGCTATGAATGATTGGGTACCTGCGTGGGGGTGATGAGGCGGTTGGTTGTCTAAGGCGTGATGCTTACCTAGACCTCATCACCTCGGGCCTCCAGGGGTCCGCGACAACCGTGTAGTGGATACAAAGCACGGAAGCTCTAACCTTTCGCTTTGTGGGTCAAGTCCCTCAATGGGATGTAGAGCCAAACTATTATTTAGAGGTGGATAAAACGAGTTTGGCACAATTGACAGACACTACCTTAACTTTACTTCAAAACGTGTTTGTGTCAAAGCCGTCTATTGCTCAAATGGCCATTGTTTGTTGAACAGCTCTTCTGGAACCATTTCTGACGTGGCACATTGTTGCGTGGTATATTCATTACGTAGTGTATCAATACCGTATGATCGAAAATTTTCCTCCTACAAGCAGGCTGTGGTCTGGTCATTGGCAGGCAAACGCGGCTGATTTTGACCAGGCCACAGCCTGCCTAGAAGAGGAAATTTTTGATCATACTGTATTTGTGGTGGTATATTTTTGGCTGGTAAAATCTGGCGCCACATCCAGCACAGCGGCCTACCGAAAGCTATCCCTATATTGGGGTAATCTAAATTAAAAAGAAGCTGTATGACCCATATGTCACTCTCTTGAAAAAAATGCAGCCTACAAAAAGACGACCCCGGATCCTTTGTCGGTTTAATCAACCGCGCCCTGTCACTCGCCGCCACCCCAGCAATATTTCCAGCTTGTACATGGAATTAACCCGAGCTTGTTGTTTTTTTACATGCCCATACACAAAAAAGAAAACACGGCTTCTCGCACGCGTGCTTCTCCCTAAAAGCTCAAAGCTGAAAAAAAAAGTCATTCTGTGCGTACGGCAGGCCGTTCCGCAGGGAAATTGAACTTTCATCTCTCGTACAACACGCTACGCACCAGCTAAGCGCGCATCAGCGGTGTATGGTACAGCACGAAATGCCGTTTTTTACGCGGAAATAATTCCGAAATTAATTATTTTGCGCCGGAAAGGGAGAGTCCCGAGTGACGGAGGAGAGTGTCTGCAGTGAAAAGCGCCCGTTTCGTTATCGGCAAGCGAGAGAGACTTCCACTGCCGAAATCGCTAAGCGGAAAGCCATATACAACGACGACCACGAAAGAGCAGCGATGACGATAAACATCTTTGTGTATAGAAAATGATCTCTCGCTTTCCGCAGAACGTTTCGGATTCATTGAACAGTGTGCGAAGCGAATTCTTCCTCTTCCTTGTTCCCTGTTTCCATCGGATGCATCCAAACAAACTTTTGCGGTGCGGCGCAGCGCAACTTTCTCCGGGCGTGCAAATGACCTGTCTGGGATGTTTCGCAGCATCGTTCTGTATCGATCCATCTGTCCAGATAAACCAACTTCATAATATGTGTGACGTGTCTATCTCGTGACACATATCCCTCGGTTATCCCGGCCACAGCTCGATTCGGAGGCTCATTTGTTTTTCCGTCAGAATTCGCGATTGACATTTCCGATACCCCCTGGGTGATGGTGGTGGTGGTATGGCGGGTATGATGGCACCTTGCGCTGGAAAGATCGGCCCAGGGCTAGTATAGGGAGCGTTTATCGACCCTTGTTGCAGTTCCGACGGCCTGTCCGTCACCAGGGGCCTTATTCTTGAAACGGGGAACAAAGTTCTCATGATGCGGTGTTGCTATGCATATGCAAGGACAGCTATGATTGGTCCTTGCCTAGCAACTACACATGTGAACTCTGTTCCCCGTTTCAAGTTTAGGGCTCCAGATGGACACTTTCCATGGAGATTCTCAGTCTCAGGTAGTTAGCGCAAAAACGTAGGTCCGTGGAACCTCGCCCTCGTGGGGCTTGAGAGCAGCCTCCGGCACAATACAACTTCTTTCTTCTATCAAGCTTAACTTCCACAATGCCCAAGTACAAACTTGGCGTGCCCCGGAAAAGTCGACTTAGCTTTTCGATTGCGTCGTCAATTGAAAGTAGGTTAAAGTAATGTAATACGATTAATTTAATACACTGTAGTGGCACTGAGTTTAATTAACTCAAGCTTTGTAGCCTTTGGCGTATACTGGACGAACTCGCGACGACGGCGCTAAAACAATAAAACTTTTAATTTGCTCGCTGCGGATGTTCTATAGTGCTAGAGCACCATTAGCGACAAGCTCAAAGCGCAGTTCATTTTCGGAAAAATGACGAAACATTATTCAAAGCCTAATAATTTTCCGCTTTGAAATTAATGGCGAAGCATTCGGAAAGTTGGGAATGTAATTAGTAGCGAATAATTTGTTTCTATACCCAGTGTGTACCTACATGTTTGAACTAGCTGTGTCAGCATAATAAAATAAACGCTATAGGTGGAACATTAATTCGCTACCTACTCGCGAGTTCCGGAAAGTTGTGTGTATGGATGTGTGTGGACGAGTATTATCGGTAAGTATCTGTTTACTTTGGAAATGAATAAGGTGAGAAGGCAAATATTTGGCGTCCTGCTGCTGATAAAGTGAGGATTAAGGGCTGGCGCAATTTCAATGTGTAACTTTCAAATTAGTAGTTCGAGGTCCTTAGTCGCACTAGTTGGGGATTTACCTTGCCTCGTTTCAATCAGAGAAAAAGCTATCAAAACCTGGCGTGGGTAGCTATGATTCGTCATTATGTCAAATGAGTAGGCTGCAGATGAACAGAGAACAAAAGCTCTGTGAGCATTTCCGGATTGAATTTGTTAAACTCCAAAGCAACCAGCGCCAGGAACGCTTTGCTACCCCGCTTGGAGAGCAAGCCGGCTTGAAAACCTGCAGACGATGCGTCGTGGTAAAGCCATTGGCTTGTGGTCGTTGATTAGGGATGCTACGCTCTTCCGATTCCTTTTGGATTTGGTAAATAATTTGGCACGACCGATTTTCTGGAGCCGTCCCAACACAAAGTCCGTGTTAGCTGCTGTTTCGAGGAATCCTGAAACCATATTCAGGTGTCGACTATTGGTTCGAGACTTTTCCGGCTTCAAATCCAGAGGTCCGGAGTTCAAATCCCGCCAGGGCAGGTTACTTTTCTCTATGCGTTATCTAGTAGTCACACAAGAATCTTCAATGTTTGGTAACAAAGGAGACACTGTCGGGTTTTGTGCTTCGCAAACGCTACGCCTTGATTGCAATTCTGGGGTGGTGTTTCGAAGATTAATTGCTTGACTTTCACATACGCTCTTATACATACAGCCAGCGGTGTGATTTTAGTCTCGACCGAGTAAATTGACTGATCGCCAGAAGAAGACAGAAGACGACAGAAGGCCTGAAAAACTAGCAAGCCACCAATCCCTGAAGACCTCATCCAAATTACGTTCACCTCGGGATCCACGGCACACAGACGCAATCATTCTAATTTCTAATACTAAGTACGCCGGATAGCGACATTTTACTCAAGTCATTTCATCACGCGACAGAAACGGTTAGATCGCATGATAATTTTTGTGATGACAAAAAAGAAAAAACAACTTCTGTCACTCACGCGTCGGTTGCTTCAGAGGTTACAGGGTGTCAAACATGTCAGTAGAGAGAACTGGTTCCTTCAAACACATTTTGAAGAGGTGGTGGAGGAGGAGGAGGAGAAGGACACCTTGTAACTTCTGAAGCAACCGCCGCATGAGTGACATGCTAGAGATCTATGACTAGAAAAATATGTGGGAATATGAAATTAAAACCCCGTGCCACGACACTATTTTGGTACTTATTTTCTAGAAATCTATGACTAGAAAAATATGAGGGACGTAGTGCTGCTAGCTTGTTTAGTTACTATTTTCATGCTAGATTTAATAATAGATCTGTTCCATATTTTTGTACTATTTTTATAAGTACTACCTATAAACATCACGCTGACGTATTTTATGCCAAGAAGAACAGACCCTTCAAACAAATAATATCCTTCTATATATCGGTTGGTATCAGAATCAGGTGAAATGAACGCGAAGAAACGAAAAATAGGTAGAATCTAGCGAATATCACAAATTGTGGGGATAGTGAGAATGGTGAACCAGCAGAGGAGGCATACCAAGGCTAGGAAGATGTGGAGAAGGAAGTGGTTGTTGCGGCGAGATGAGCAAGGTTTGGGGTCAGGCGCGTTTGTGGAGAACGAACTGAGACATGAAGACTCGGCAGCCTATGCAAATTACGTAAGGATGAATGTTGAACAGTTTGAAAAACTTCATCAAATTATCGAACATTGTATAACGAAAGTAGACACCAATATGAGGAAATGTATACCATCAAGAGTTCGACTGATGGTCACATTAAGGTACTTAAGCAACTGGTGAATCTTGTGCAAGCCTATCGTACAGCACCAGAATCAGCCGCTGGGTAATTTCAAGGATTTTTTCTGAGGTATTGACAGCAATTTATGAAGAATTGAAGGAGGATTATTTGCCCTTAGTGGATTGGTAGTGCTGCCACTGCGACAGTCTTGACAGCAGCCGTCAAATAGTGTGTGAATATGGTCACCGCTAACTAAAATACCTCGTTGCAGCCGTCCTCTATACACGGTGTCCCAGCTAAAATAATCCAGCGCGATTTTCTCAGGAAATATCAAGGCAACAAAAACAAAATTCCAATTGGAGGGAAGTCTGACCTTTTAGCTTTCTCTTGAGGTGGCGCCGATGTTTGTAGGTGCTCTAGTTTCCAAGAAAATGCAATTTTAATCGGGCGAGTCACAAGAGTTCAAACATGCATGACCGACAAAACAAAATACTTGAGATGAAAAAAAATCCTCTTTCTTTGGGCTTTCCATTGATGTTATGTGTCGCTGATGTTTGTACTTGGTCCAGTAAGCCAGATATTCTGTCTCACAATCCAGCAACCACAATGATCGGAGTTCATGACGTCACCGATCACACACTTGTTGATTTTGTCATCAGCCAGTATTCATGCTATGGTGAGTCCAGGTATGGTAAGTGAAAAAGTCTTAGTAACGGCCAGTGTTGAAATCAACAAGTGTGTGATCGGTGACGTCATGAATTCCGATTATTGTGGTTGCTGGACTGTAAACCAAATATCTGTATTGGGCCAGGTACAGACACCAGCGACACATCAATGGAAAGCTCAAGGAAAGAGGAGTACATCTCTAGTACTTTGTCTTGTCGGTCAAGAATTTTTGAATTCTTGTGACTCGTCAGATCAAACTGCATTTTCTTGAAAACTAGAGCACCTACAAGCATCGGCGCCCCCTCAAAAGAAAGCTGAAAGGTAAGGTTTCTCTCCAATTGAAAAGTGTTTTTGTGTTGCTTCAATATTTTCTGAGCAAATCGCGCTGGGTTTGTTTAGCTGGTACACCGTGTAGGGTTCCAGGTGAGAGGTTGGCCAGCTCGGCTGAGCAGGGGCTAAATATCGAGTGTTTGTAGGCCGCTTGCGGGGCTCCAATCAAGCCCTGAGCAAAATGCACCGTGTTAAAATGCCACTCACCGTCTGCCTGTAGCAAAATGGCTACACGCCGCCATGACAGTGAATTCGACGCGGGCCCCATGGGGGCAGTTTACCGCAGAGAACACCATTCTCTCGACCGTACAACGTGCGAGGCCACTGGCCCAGCCTTCGTCGCTGATTCTCCCAAGCGCACGACCGTTCCCAGGCTACGGTCTTCGGCAAGCCACCGTTTTTATTGGCTTTTCAAACTTCCTGCTGGCTTTGAGTCAGCTACAGAAGCAGAAGATCTTGATTGAAAAGTTGCGTTTTGCAGTTGCATCAAGCCGATATAATCACCAATTACCTGTTGGATGTTCGTTGTTTCCAAAGCGATCGAAGCTCCAACCAGATATTCAAAAATGCATGACTTGTTCCAAGTACTTCATTTCCAGCCGCATCACAATATTGGTAAAATAGATTATTATAGTTATTAAATGACATTGTTTTGTGTGTATCACGCCCGTGTAAAACGGTATGCACATTTGAATTTCAGGGCAATTAATAATGCCGGCTGTGCTAATAATTTATGTGATCCGATCGGAGTATTGTCGAAATATGGGTCAGTCACGCTTTTGATCAAAACACACAACACAATTCCCAGTGCAGCAGCGCTATGGTGGTGGAACGCGCACACACACACTGGTATATGGTAGTGAATCAATTGTACCTTTCACATGTTTGTTTTAATCGCGAAAATCCAAATCTTTCACTCCACGGTTAGTTCACCCCATTAATCAAGCTAATTCTACAGCATCGGTTGGCACCGGGGTATGACTCTCGAGTTTTTTCGCTCACTTTTCCCATTCATCACAGCATTACATGCAAATTCGCTCGCGCCCCTTTTTCGTTTCCAGATTCATTCAATATAAAACTGCAGATCTCCGGACGACGTAATAAAGCAAGAGTTTAATCCCTTTGGCGCAGAGACCTATTATCGACTATCGGCAGAAAACAATCGTCCATTATTGGAAAGCGCTGTGCGACTCTTTCGAAATATGACACTTCTATCTTATTACGAGAGGGATCTTTAATGGTTCTAAAATGGAACGGTTTCGATCTTTTGCAAGAGCGGTCGCTCCGGTGACGTAGTACGCAAACGAAAAGGGTGAAGGAAAAAGTTAATGGACACTTTGTAATGAGATTTTATTCGGGGAGCATCAGCGGCGGCACTGGAAGGGTTGGACGAGCTTTCCCGTGAATGAAAACGACGCAAGAAGTTTGCTCTGTACAAACTCTAAGCCCCCAGCTGTTGTAGTGGTGTGCAGTGTCTGGGTCTACCCAATCCAATTCTGAACAAAATTCAAACTTGTATAATGGCAATGCTAACGCGGAAGCAGTCTGACCGAAACCGTAATCTTTTGGTGTTTTGCTGTGAACAATGATTTAAAAGTTTGGATGGTGGCGTTATTTGATTTGACAGGGTCGTTAGCGAATGCGATGCCTGATGGAGGAAGTTTATAATGCGAGCAGGGGGATTGCAAATTGAGTGAGTGGAATTTAACGCAAGCAAAAATAGAGGAGCCTTGTTGGTTTTTGTTTGAAATCTTTCGCAGTATTTTGAGTATTTATATTACCCTGTATTTGCACCAGTGCAAATCATGCCTTTGGCCAACATTCCCTTCCGCCCACCGTAACTTGACGACTTTTCAATGTTCTCTTTCGGCACATGTTTCATGAAGTTTTTGCCGTCTAAAGCTAACTTTACATTGGGGAATTTTACTGCAACTGTTGCATGCAACGGTTGACTGCAACAATTGCGTGCAACGCACGTGCGATTTTTTGACGTTTCATATTACGCAACAAATCTATTTAATTTTGTTGAGTAATATGAACTATTTAGATCCTACCAACCAAAATGAGAAAAACAATTGGAAATTGGAATTGGTAGCTCACAAAATCGGAAAAACCAATGCTCATGTCGTCAGTTCACGAAGAAATATAATTTATACACTGTTAATAAGGTACCAACTGAAATTATGCTATAGACTGCAGTTCAACATTGGACTTTCTGATAAAGTCAAGTTGGGGAAAACTATTGATATTGATGAAGTTAGAAGGACACTAAGCCACGGCTGCACAGATGGCGACTCTTTATTGCACTATTGTTAAATTTATTTTAAAGATTATACAAGACCATTAATTATAATATAAACAATGTTATTCTGAACTAAATGCGATTATTTCATGTAATCGTCGAGAGTTATGTATACTATTTTACTCACAACCATGTACCTAGCTTACTGGATTAGAGGTCTTCAAAAGTTGAAATTTGATGCTGAAACCTGGTCAGGTACCTAATACTGATTTACCCAGTTATTGTTTGATTGGATGAATTATTCTGTTTTTTTTTCTAAAGGTATACCATTTTCTCATTTTTCCGCGGAATATAGGTGATGAGTTACTTCCCGCCCTTTTACATGGTATGTAATGAATCAGTTACCATAGTGGTTGTGAGTAAAAGATTGAATAAATTTGGTTTGGATCTCGCACCTCAAAAGTTTTTTCCTGGTTACTGTGGTTTATAGTTTATTATTTTAGAACTTGAGGGGCCAAAGTTACAAATCTTTCAAGGTAGGGAATAAATCATTACCTCTGCCTTGTCATAATTTCACTGCGATTGGATTGGCCGTTTTCTTTGAAACGCTACCGTTCTTCCGGTGAAAAACCTTGTTGTTATACCATTTTAAATAAAACGGCTGATTCAATCTCAGAGTGAAATTTTGAAAAAGACAAACAAAACACGCAAATATAAATATTGCGCCTGAAATTTTGACATGGCAAGGTAATTGGTTTATTGTTCACTTCGAAGGATTTGTGAAACCTTAGCACCCCAAGAAGTATAAATTATAAACCACCGAAGCTAATGCGTAAATTTTTTTTGAGGCGCGAGGATACCGACGCGACGTTTCAAGCAATAATAAACATCGCTACAGGTGAATATGCCATTTATTTATTACGATGAATTGGAATTATTACAAGGCAAAATATATTTCTTGATCAATAACATATCACGTCTTGCCATATATTTATAATCAATAAATGAATTATTGCAAGGGCATACTAATTTTTTGGTTGATAACATATCACATCTTGCCATAGATGTGCCATATATTCATTCTAGAGAGCGGATTTATATGCGGTGAAAAAGCTCAAAATATGCAGTTTATATGCGCTTAAAAAGTATCAAAATATGCGGTAAAAATGTTCAAATAAAGCAATATAATATATGCGAGTAAATATGTGATATAAGCTGCAAAAATAGTAAAAACCTCGGTAAAAACTCTAGCATTTACATGTAAAACCAACCAACCAACTTTGACCATCAATGTAAAAAATAAAAGTTCCTTTGAAAATTTTCAATTTTTTTTTTCTTGCAATGAAAAAATCGTGATTTTCTCGCTAATATAGATGAAATGGCCAGAATATTTACAAATATTCAGATATATGCAAAAATATGGACTAAATATGCGGCTATATGCGATTATATGGACTATCAATTTATATGCGGTAAAAAGTCAAAATAATAAATTATATGCGAAATAAAACTTGATATTCACGTTCCTCATAGACTTCAAGCTGCAAGTCGACAGTTGCATCATTACGATTAATCGAATTATTACAGGGCAATATTGTTACGAGCGGCGATCTTGTACATATAGGTAAACACTCGATGTTTCTCGATCTTTCCACCATTAGATCGCAGTGTAGAAGTCTGGAGCGATCTCGTGCATTCCAGAGCGTTCTTGTATGTGAACCCAATGGAGACTTGAACGTTCGATCAAGGCACATCAGTCCACTTTGGCGGAGGCGCAGATTCCAGAACACATGGAAAGCATACGGGTAACGTGTGCGATTATTCAGGAATGATCTAGAAACCGCATATGCCAGACCCTCATGGAATTTGCTGGGAGCAGACAGAAACTTCGGGAACATTATTCGGAGGCCTTATATAAGGCGTCAGCCGGGAGCTCGCGGCAGTATTGAATTTGGAAGCGAACAAGTGCGGAACAAGCGAAGTACCTGCGAAATAATTCCAAGTGGATATTTGTTGGCATTTATTGTAGTAGTACGCAGAAAAAACCAGTGTTTGTTTTAAAACAATCGTCTCAATTATATTCGAACCCGTACGCGAAATATCGTAACAATTGGTGTCAGAAGTGGGATAATTGAGAGTAATTGGGCCTGCGACTACAGGACGTTCGGAACATTCGTGATTTGGTAAATGGCGGAGACGAGAAGCATGTCGAAGACAGGAGTCGAAGACGCTTTGGCGAACATGATGGCGATGATGCAGCAGCAGAGAAGTCTCCAAGAAGAACAAGAGAAAAGGCGTTTGGAAGAAAAAGAAGAATTTGAAACTCTTTTTCTTGCACAAGAAAGTAAACGCGTCGAAGAGAAACAAGAATTGAAAAATCTTTTTCAAGAACAGGAAAAAGAATTAAAAAATCTCTTTCTAGACCAGGAAAAGAAACGCGTCGAAGAGCGTCAAGAAGACAAGGAGGAATTGAGAAACCTGCTAGAAGAACAGGAACGGAAACGCCTGGAGGAAAAAGAAGAAATATTACCCGTTGTGGAACAACACACGCGGTATTTCAACGGCAGTGTGAACAAGTTAGAAGAGAAAATGGCTGCGATGGAAGCCAACATGACGAGGCTGGAGCAAAAGGTTCAGAAAACAGCCGCCAGTGCTGCGATGGTTAGTTCAGCGGGTGCCCAACGTGTGAAGCTGCCGAACTTCGATGGGAAAAGCCCATGGACTACCTATAAGAGGCAGTTCGATGCCGCTGCCGAAGCAAACGGATGGAGCGACGATGAGAGAGCCACAGCTCTAGTCCTGGCTCTCAGAGGCCCAGCATTGGAGCTGCTCCAGACGATTCCTGAAAGTGAGCAGAAGGACTTTGCCAAGCTGACGAGGGTCCTTGAGCTTCGGTATGGGGACAATCATGTGCGGCAGATCCATCAAACCCAGCTGAAGGCCAGGACACAAAAGAGCGGAGAAAGCCTTCAGGAATTTGAATCCGAAGTCCTGAGGCTGGTTCACCTGGCCTATCCAGCTCATCCAGCGGATGTTTTGGCCGACATCGCTAAAGAAGCTTTCATGGGCGGAATAAGAGATCCAGATCTGCGTCAGATGGTCATGATCAGCAATCCAGCCAACATCAGCGACGCGCTCATTAACGCTATTCGCATCGAGGCAGCCAAAGATGCTTCGCGCCCTCATCGTCTTAGGGAGGTGAACTTTGACGAATCCGGAGCATCACGTACTTCCGAGAAATCTATGAAGGAAATACTCGAAGAAATCCTCGGTGTTTTATCTCGGAACAAACCCCAAGGCGAGCCAAGAGCTGGAGGAAGACCGCGTTGCTTCGGCTGTGGAATGCCGGGACATCTGCGTCGGGACTGCAGGCAAAGGTCGAGTTCAAGTGAACGTTCCACACCGGGACGGAGAACTCCCAGCCCTGATAGACGCTATCAAGAAAACTTATTCCAGCTAGCGCAAAGGGGCGCACGCTGGCTGGCAGTCCTCAATGCCCCAGGAGTTACTCCGTCTCACTGCTGCGAAAGTCACCCAATAGCCTTCTTCTTAGTGGAAAGCTTGACGAGGACGATTGCGTGTTCGTAATCGATACGGGAGCCACGAAGTCAATCGTTCGCCGAGGGATACTTCGAAAGCAACGCATTGTACCACTGAGGGACGGCGCTCGTTTGACTACAGCTACCGGAGAGTCTGATACATTGCACGGAGAAGCTGAAGTAAGCATTCGCTTCGGACGATTTCTTCTGCGAGAAAAGTTACTGGTCGCTGACATTGTTGACGACTTCATACTTGGCCTGGACTTGATGGATAAATACGGATTCATCCTGGATGTTGGACAGCGGACGTTGAAAATTGGAAACAAGGAATTGGCGCTTAGAACATCCATGAAGGCCGCTGAAGAAATCCGCCTACTTTCGGCTGAAACCGTTCGTGTAGCCGCCAACTCCGAGAAAATCGTGTGGGCAACACTGAACGGACAACCTGGAGGACATGTCGCCGGCATTGCTGAACCCGACACAGCTGCCAGCTGCATCATGGCCAAGACATTGATTAACATGGACAAGACAAAAATCCCGATCCGAGTCATTAACCCGAACAAGACGAGCGAAACAATCAAGGAAGGAGAGACCCTGGGCAAGTGTGAACCCGTAGAGTGGATCTCACGCTGCGAAGACATATCGACAAAGGCTGCGACTCCCAAGCTCTTAGAAAAAAAGCTAGTGGAGATGTTCTCGCCTGACTGGAAACATCTGAGTGGCAAGGAGAAGGAGCTTGCGACGCAATTTATCCAGGAAGAAGCTGCAGCCTATGCCATGGAAGGTAACCCTACTGGAAGGACCAGCGTGATCCAACATCGGATTAACACTGAGAACGCCGCACCGATCCGACAGGCTCCCCGGCGCCTACCATTGGCGAAGCAAGAAGAGGTGTCGAAGCTCTTGAAAAAACATATTGGATGAAGGCGTGATCGAAGAATCGACGAGCCCATGGTCTTCACCGGTTGTTTTGGTCACGAAGAAAGACGGTAGTCCACGATTTTGCGTAGACTACCGCAAACTCAATGATGTGACGAAGAAAGACAGCTATCCACTTTCTCGGATTGACGACACTTTGAGCACGCTGTCTGGATCGAGATGGTTTTCGACGCTTGACCTGAAGAGTGGTTACTGGCAAGTGGGACTCCACAACGACGACAAAGAGAAGACGGCGTTTTCCGCTGGGAGTGGCCTTTATCAGTTTACTGTGATGCCGTTTGGACTTTGCAACGCACCTGCCACGTTCGAACGTCTAATGGAGTGCGTCTTGCGAGGTCTTACGTGGGAAACTTGCCTAGTCTACCTCGACGACGTGATGGTCATCGGTCGAACCTTCGAGGAGCACCTGAAGAATCTCCGGGAGGTAATTCGACGTCTTCGAGGTGCACATCTCAAGCTCAACCCAAAGAAATGCGTGCTCTTCCAGAAGCAAGTCAAATTTTTGGGTTATGTTGTGTCGTCCGAAGGAATCGAAACCGATCCAGCGAAATTGGATGCTGTCCGAGAATGGCCGCGACCAAGAAATTAGCATGAAGTCAGAAGTTTCTTGGGCTTATGCACCTACTACAGACGATTTGTGGAGAAGTTCGCTGACATTGCTAAGCCCTTGCACAAACTGACTGAAGACCGTGCGCCATTCCTGTGGACCAAGGAATGTGAAAACTCATTCAAGACTTTGAAGATTACATTGTGCTCGAGTCCTATTCTGGCATACCCTCTTCCTCAAGGACAGTACATCCTGGACACTGATGCCAGCAACAGCGGAATTGGAGCAGTGCTGTCACAACACCAGCAGGGCCAAGAACGAGTAGTGGAGTACTACAGCAAGGTGTTGTCCAAGCCTGAAAGGAACTACTGCGTGACGCGTAGGGAGCTACTGGCCATAGTGAAAGCTGTCGATCACTTTCACCAGTACCTCTATGGCCGGAAATTTTTGGTGAGGACTGACCACGCTGCCCTGAAATGGCTACTGCAGTTGAAGAATCCCGAGGGACAGTTGGCACGGTGGATCGAGAAACTGCAGCAATATGACTTCAAGGTCCAACACCGCCCTGGAAGAAGTCATGGCAACGCGGATGCTCTTTCTCGAAGACCATGCAACGAAGACTGTAAGCACTGCAAGAGGGTAGACCAGCAGAATGGGAACGTCGAAGTCAAGGCAATCGTTTTCGACACCCCGAGAAATTGGACTACGGCTGAGCTCAAGAAGGAGCAGCGTGAGGACCCAGCCATCGGTACGCTTGCTGAAAGGAAAGAACTTGGCCAGGACAGACCGGAATGGGCCGAGATATCTGGAGAAGGACCCGAATTCAAGGCTCTTTGGGCTCAGTGGAATTCTCTGAGAATAGAGAATGGGCTGCTGAAGAGGGTCTGGGAGAGTCCTGATGGAAAGAAGGAGATGGTTCAACTGGTGCTTCCCAAGAAGAGAGTGAGAGAGGTCCTGAAGGAGATGCACGATGGCGTCACTGGAAGGCACCTTGGTGTGAACCAAACGTTGGCCAAGGTGCGCGAGCGGTTCTACTGGGTGAACTGCCGGAACGACGTGGAAACATGGTGTCGCCAGTGCGAGGTTTGTGCGGCCAGCAAAGGACCAAGAACTCGCAGCCGAGGGGAGCTGAAGACTTACAATGTTGGAGCGCCTTTTGAACGCATCGCGATCGATGTGGCTGGCCCGTTCCCGACAACGGAAGATGGCAACAAATACATCCTGGTTGCCATGGACTACTTCAGCAAGTCGCCGGAAGCGTACGCCCTGCCCAACCAAGAGGCTTCTACAGTGGCAAGGGTGCTGGTGGACAATCTGATAAGCCGCTTCGGAGTACCTCTGGAGCTACACTCAGACCAGGGACGAAACTTCGAGTCCAACGTGTTCCAAGGTATCTGTACTCTACTCGGAATACAGAAGACCAGGACGACGCCCCTTCACCCACGGTCCGACGGAATGGTTGAACGGTTCAACCGGACGATGGAGCAGCACCTGTCAAAGGTCGTCGACGAGCATCAGCGACACTGGGATCGTCATCTGCCGATTTTTCTGATGGCGTATCGCGCTGCCATTCACGACACCACAGGGGAAACACCAGCACGTGTTCTTTTTGGCCGAGAGCTTCGCCTCCCCTGCGATTTGTAATTTGGCACGCCGGAGAATGATCCGAAAGACATCCCCGAATACGTCGACGACCTGAGGCAAAGAATGTGTGACATCCACGAGTTGGTTCGAAACCGGATTCGAATCGCGACCGACCGAATGAAGACCCGTTACGACTTGAAAACGAACTCCACGGGATTTCAGGCTGGTGACTTGGTCTGGTTGTACAATCCTCAACGAAAGAAGGGAAGGTCTCCGAAGTTGCATCCGTCGTGGGAAGGGCCGTACACGGTAGTCAAGAGGATCAATGACGTCGTGTACAGAATCCAGCGAGCCCCGAGAGCCAAGATGAAAGTTGTCCACCTTGATCGCCTTGCACGTTACTCCTGGAGTAACGATGAGCCTATTCGGGACGAACAGGCTTAAGAGGGGGGCAGTGTTACGAGCGGCGATCTTGTACATATAGGTAAACACTCGATGTTTCTCGATCTTTCCACCATTAGATCGCAGTGTAGAAGTCTGGAGCGATCTCGTGCATTCCAGAGCGTTCTTGTATGTGAACCCAATGGAGACTTGAACGTTCGATCAAGGCACATCAGTCCACTTTGGCGGAGGCGCAGATTCCAGAACACATGGAAAGCATACGGGTAACGTGTGCGATTATTCAGGAATGATCTAGAAACCGCATATGCCAGACCCTCATGGAATTTGCTGGAAGCAAACAGAAACTTCGGAAACATTATTCGGAGGCCTTATATAACGCGTCAGCCGGGAGCTCGCGGCAGTATAGAATTTGGAAGCGAACAAGTGCGAAACAAGCGAAGTACCTGCGAAATAATTCCAAGTGGATATTTGTTGGCATTTATTGTAGTAGTACGCAGAAATAAACAGTGTTTGTTTTAAAACAATCGTCTCAATTATATTCGAACCCGTACGCGAAATATCGTAACAATATATATCTTGCTCAATAACATATCACGTCTTGCCATATAAATATTTATAGAGAATAAATGAATTATTGCAAGGGCACATTTATTTCTTGATTGATAACATATCACATCTTGCACATCTTGCTACAATGATATTACAATTTATTTATTACTCATCAAGAACGTTTCTTCCAGATTCCATAATAAATTGTTTGATTTCATGTAATATAGGTATGTTAGGCCGTATTTAAATGTAGTCATTTCTTAATCTTTGTGGTACACCAATATTGATTTTGACAAACAAATTGTTTTTTCGGTGTAGTTTCACTGCTCACGAGTTTAATCTCAACTTAAATTCGTTGTGAGAGCCAGTGTTTGTCAATTCTAAATCACCCTGTGCCATACACCTACCTTCTCGGTGCACTTTCTAATCTGAAGTCGAAAAACTCGCGGAAATCTTCCAACAATGCCGGCGGCGACTCTCGAAAAATCGCCTTATTAGAAACTCTATTAACCGTTCGGGAGATTAAAGAGAGGCGCCCACTCAAAGAACGGGGAAATATTCATTTCCGCATAATCGTCTTCTTTTAAAATCGCGCGAGGAATTGAAGAGGCGGTCCTCGAGAGGAGAGCGAAGAGGATATTGCGGATGGAATTTTCAGCGTTCCACTGGAAATAACGTCTTTCGATTTTTTTTCTCGGCTCTCGGAAACTTCTGATAGTAAAGAGCGATGGGAATAAGGCAATGGGGGAAAAATCTCATATTTACACTTCAAGCAGATTTTTCGCCTATATCAAAAAAACGTGATGATAAGAAAATATTATTGAATCGTGAAAAGAAAAACTAAGTAGCTCAGGAGCCGGAAAGATCTACAGGTGTTTACTTTATCTAGGTCTATCGTATGGAGACATCGGAAGAAGCACAGCTTTAAAAACGAATTGAGACTTGGAGGTAATAATTTACTCCTGTCTGGTGCGGGCAGGATCCAGGACTAGTGAAAGCTTAGGCTTCGTAGTTGAGCTCCGCTCGCGCTAATCTAGCGGGAGCTTTTAAAAGCTTTGCTTTTACGTCTTATTCGATTTAAAATTACTAATTCAATATACCACCAACAGAGCGAACGTGTCTTTGCCAGCTCAGCTCTTCGGGTGCTGGTAATTTTTCTGCGTCAAGCGTTAAATGGTTCGGAATCGGAACATATTTATCAAACTTTTAATTGGTGTGGTTCGGAAATGTTGAAAGCCAAAGGCGCGTGTGTACGTAACCGAAACTTTTGAGTGTTTCAGTGTGTATTTATTGAAATGAATAAATCCCGGAAGTGATCATCCATCATTCAAATTTTGCGCAGAGCCCAAACCGACCTCGCCTTCTGCTGCTGCTGCTGCTAAAACCAGGGGATGTGTGTATGAAAATCCAGTTTTTCGATATCTTGATGCAACATAAATAATATCGCAGAGCTCGTGCATGATGAATGGAGCTGAAATTGCGTTTTTGGCATTCGGTGCATAAGCAGACAAGAGGAATGTTAAACTTCAACGTTTATGAATAATTTTCAAAGTTTTCAAAGCAAGCACTAGAAGCGATATATTTATGATTCCATGATATTTTTCAAAAGATCCTCTGCATTATCCTTCGCTATTTGGCGCACCAGTCCGCAGCATGGCCGACAGACATGCCAGCAAGCACGTCGGAATGTGTCAAGGTCAGAGCCCGCAAGTGCCAGGAGAGGATGGATTGGGAAGCAGGACGAGCAAGCTCCCGGAAAAAGCAAGCATTGATTTACGAAAACCATTTGGGTAAATGGAAAACGCTGATCAGCAATCCATCCTGACGAGAGAAACGTAAGTATACGAAAAATTACCGTGCGAGCACGCAGAGTCTTCAATTTAACTAATTGGCTTTTGGCATGTCGCCAATTCCGTTCCGGAAATCCGAAAATTGGTAAATGGGTAACGGTGTGTAAACCTTGCGGTTGTAAAACCGAACTCTGTGCCTACGAACCTACCAGAGAATTCCTTTTGCTTTTCGAATGATAATAATTACCCTCAGTTGGGTACCTATAATCATGATATATTTTGCTTCCGATTTTCAATTATAGGTGCCATCTTATTAGTTCTAGAGAATGAAAATGAGATATCATACAAAGAAACCGCAGATGTAGCGATCCACTTTCTTGCTACAGTATAGCGGGGATGTAAGCCAGGGGTAGGAAACTGGGATATGATTGTTTACAGTTATATTGCGGTTCTGTCCCACAGGTATAGATGGCGACAGCAGCACCCAATTTGACATACACCAGACATCAAAACTGACACAATTGACAGTACAACACCTGACACCTTCAACTGACAGGAGAAAAACCGTTGAAAAATTTTCACTTATTTCTGTTTGGCGTCTGTTCTGTGTTTTTCGTCGGAAAATTTCAACATCCAAGTTTCCAGTGATTGTTTCGGACTCCAGTCCTTGTCAGGAATTGCTTGGATTAAGTTTGATTTCATTTTGAAGCATTCCTTTTAATTTAACCTCAAACACGGTAAGTTGCTTTACCTGCTTCTACATCGTATTTTGTTGGATTGATCTAGGTACTTCTCTCCTTCAGATGACTACAACAGAATTTCGCGTGGAAACACCATCTTGATGAGGTGCTCGTGTGCTTATACTTAATTTCCCCGATGTTGTCGAACAGAACAAAACAGTGAACATTGCGGCTAACAACAAGCTAACTGTCTGAGATTTTCTAAAACGAATTGGAAGAGAAGATAAATAATAAAGATTTTTTCAGAAGTGACGTCTCGAAGTATTGTTTATTTCTGTATAATTTTCTGTTTGCCATACCTTCGAGTCCATCAGTAACAATATGAGTACCGTATGATCAAGAACTTTCCTACTCAAGGCAGGCTGTGGTCTTCACTGGCGGCTCCACGGGGGGTACGACGGTACGGCCGTACCCCATGTTGCAAATCAGGGGCGCCAGACGTCAAGCTTATAATTTTGAAAAAAAATCCACAAGTAGTACCGATGGATTACTCTTTGTAAAAAATATATAATGTCATCTGTGGAAATTCGTTTTGGACGTCGCGCGATAAAATCTTCTCTAACATCTGTGGAGGTGGAAAGAACTTCTACTCACAACCACCATAATCATTGTTCATTACTAACTTTTGAAAATGTTGGAAAATAAACCACTACGAACCATCGGCCCGTGGCGCGCTCTGCAGCTACCTTGGCTCTTGTCTGTAATGAATCTCCTTCCGTCTCGGTATGTAATGTACTATTACTCACAACCATCATGGTAATTGATTCATTACATACTATGTAAGAGGGCGGGAAGTGACTCATTACCCACTCCGCGGGAAAAAGAAGAAATGGTAGCTTCAGAAGATACATTCCAGAATAATGCATCCAACCAAACAATGAGTGGGTAAATCCGTATTTCTTATGAGCCAAATTTCAGAAAAATTGATCCGCCGATCTGGAAGTTATGGCAAAAATATTTTCTAATCTGCTGAGGGCTAGGGCCTCCAGGCTCCACCAGAACCAAAAGTTGGTCTACTATGACTAAAGACTGACTAAATACCCCGTTGGTAATTACAGAAGAGGCAGATAGGTGTAAATTTAGTTTTGTGGAATGAATGAAGAGTTCAATTTATACTATTAAAATCAAGTTGTTGTCATGATCGTTTTTCTTTGGAAACCGTTTATGAATCAACTACATATAGAGAGTTCGACTGAAGTCATAGAGAGAAGCAGGGGCGTACCCACGGGGGAGGGATGGAGGGGATAAATCCCCTCCTAAGACTTTGACTAATATCCCCTGGCGAATTTGATTACATGTAAGGTCAGTCATTTGATTGATTGCTTGATACTTACTTGACAGGTATCATGCATTCTGTTTCAAAAACAGAATTTAGGTTATGTTTTTCGAATAGTCTTGCACTTTTGAGTCTTGACTGAACGTCGAAGGGAAGAGAACGAAATGAAGTAGAAAGGCTCTCCTTTTTTCTGCTTATTATTGTCAATATTATTATCACTATTCAATTTATCAATTCCTGCTTTACAGCTTTGAATGGCTGCCGCCATAACACAACTATTATCCTTTTTACAATTCAAAAAACAATCTTACAACTCATTGAAAACTTAACAGCTCGTATTTTTTTTCTTTTTTCTTTCTTCCTCCACTCTTCTCATCCATGCCAGACCTCTTCCGTCCTCTTTTAGTATCTCCTTTTCCGTTCTCCCGTCTCTCAAAATTTCTTCACAGGTTCCTTTTAGGTGGGTTATTGTTTCTTCTTCAATTTTGCATATTCTGCACTTCCTGTCCTCTTCCTTTCTCCAAAATTGACTGTCCAAAGTACCGTTTCCACATCTGTATCTTGCAATAATCTTCATTCCTGCTCTACATGTTGTACTTGTAAAGTATTTGGGTGTATCTGTCGCCATAATATTCTTATATACTGCGCAGTATCTCGTGCTGTCTATTCTTGACCTCTGCAGTTGCTTTTGCACTTCCATATCTCTGCCCTTCAATTCCTCCATCATACTTTCTCCTATCCCAACCTTCATGTCTGCCCATTCCAGACTTGCTCCATTCCTCTCATAATATTGCCTTCTATCCTTTATCCATGTTGCTGTCTTGACCCTACTTTCTCTTGACTCGCGCGCTGCCTCCTTCAGTATCGCACACTCGCTCAATTGCCATATTTTCTCTTCAAACTTCACTGCTCTTTTTCCCATCTCTATTCTCATTAAGTCCCTTTTCGTTTCTTCCAACACAATGTAGCTTGGCGTATTCCTTTGCAGTCCCAACATCCATTTCAAGTACTTGATCTGCAGCCCTTCCACTTTTTCTCGTATTATTATCACTATTACGCCCAAAAATTTTCGCCTGCGGCGCTAGTTGTTGGTCGCTTTGGTCGCTCAGTAGGTACAGAATCGATCTTTTAAATATATACACAAAACTTCTCCGATCCCCCTCCTGTCCATAAATCTGGGTACCTACGCCACTGGAGATAAGCATGAGGCTTGATTTGATTGTAGTCCTCACCTTAAGGGCGCCTGGTCGGTGAACCGTACCCCCTGTTCAAAAATGCTGGAGCCGCCAGTGGTGGTCTTGGTCATTGACAGGCAAACGAGGCTGATTTTGGCCAGGCCACAGCCTGCCTTGAGCAAGAAAGTTTTTGATCATATGATATTTTCTGAGTAGATTACAAACTAAAAAGTTCTTGTGAAAAGCTTACTTGTGAAAATTATGTGTGAAGGGTAGTCAACAGTAAATTTTCTCAAATGATTTTACAATATTATTCGAAAAAAATATTGTGAAATACCTTTCATGCATGATTTTTGCACTTGGGCTTAAAAAAAGTAAAAAGAACAAAAATACAGGGATTTCATATTTCCCCGCCACAATTTTTTACAGATTTCTTCCAAGATATCACAATACAATGCGAATGATACTGTCCCATTTCGGTAGATGGCGCTCTAATTCATACACGCCTGCTGTATGGAGAGTGGCCTATCTATTTAGGCTTGTCTATGATGTAAGCTAAAGGGTTCATAGCACATCCATTTCCCATAATAGATTAGTTCGGATCATCGTCGGCGCAGATCGTAAATGAGGAAAGGAGTTGTACGAACGTGAAGACAGAGTTATTTAAACGTGAAAACCAAAGCCGTTGTCATTTTTTTGATTTTAATCCGACTTGAACGGGACCAATTTAATCGGAATGTCTGATGACATTCGCGCAGTACTTACCACACGGACAAACGGGACAAGGCGAAAGGCCGCCCATTATCTCCAGTTGGGGGACAACTGACAAGAACCCTGATAATTCTCGGATGGAAGCCTCCAGAGCAAACCTCGTTGGGCTTCTCCCTACAGTCCTATCTGATAACTGAGATGGCTTCAATCGAAGCTCGAAGAAACATAAGTTGATATAAAAACCGTTTATTCCAAAAGAGTGATAATGGTGTTCAAGCACTAGCCACAATTCGAATAATGCAGGAATGCCGGAAAAATGGGGTGTCTCCAGCTAGAATCGAACTCGCAATTCATCACTCGGAAAGCAAAACCTTAACCATTGTGCCACTACGCTGAGTGACACACGATCGTCACAACATCTGTGCCTTATACTTATAACGTAACTGTCATGTAAAAACGCTCTAAAAACGGGAACGCCGACACGGGATCTTAGGGGACTTTTGCTATGTTCTAGCAAACACTGTTTAGTCTCATTTTATGACATTTTTGGCCAACCAAGAATCAGTTATGATGAAACTCGATCGTACCTAGGCCATTTATTTTACTTCTAATAAAATCTGGCAGTGTGAAAGGTTTTTGTCGCATGAAGCGATAACGGGGCTTATGTGTTATCAGCTTAAAAAGTTACAAACTTGAATCTCGATTCCTTCAGCAAGACGATATCGAAAATGTTTCTCGTTGAAATAAATCCAACAATCAAAGCAGCAATGTGGGGCGTTTAAGCCTCTATCTCAATCAACTTCTACATCTTCAACAAAATCATCAGAGCAATAATACTGGGTGAGTTTTTTCTTCTTAATCAATTTTTACCAGAGGTACTGTGGTGTTCCTAGCATAATTACTGTGTAGTTATTATACTCGGGCGAATGTGATTTGAATTGGCTGGAAAGTCGACGGAAGAGCGCGTTTCTGGGAAAAACCCAAATTTGAGTCGAGCCATGGGAGATGGGCAGTTAAACGTGTCGCAAGAATGGATCCGACAATATCCATAGGTGGTCAATAGTTCTGCAAAGTCTGGGGCAGCTGAAAGCAATAAACTGAATAAAAACAAAAAAATGTGTATACAGGGTGTTTCAGTGACCTTGCATAATACTTCGGGAGGTGATTCCTCTTGAGAAAATAAGTCGCAAAGTGGGAGTAACATTTTTCCCTTAAATGCTTCCTAAGGGAGTTACAGCCCCTCAAAGGTACGAGGTTGAACAAAGTTTTCAATTATTTGCTAAAAAACCATCGAAGGTTGGAACTTCAAATTTGGTATAGAGAAGTTTCTCAACAGTGCAAATGTACATGCAAAGTTCTAAACAGATCTAACCAGTGGCAGCGAAATTAGTGATGATTGGGATTATGTTGGAAATTATTCATGACACGTCCGTGTTTTTTCACTTTCACTTCAGAACGATGCATCCTACGGAAAAAATGCAAGAGGAATAAAAGTTTTGGATCGAACCAATCTATCTAAAACATCAAATTTATAACTCTTACCTTAGACAGTTTTTGAGCAAATAATTGGAAACTTTGTTGCATTTTGTACCTTCGAGGAGCTGTAACTCTCTCAGGGAGCACTTGAGGAAAAAAATTTACTCTTACTTTTCGACTTATTTTTTTGAGAGGAATCACCTCCCGAAGTATCATGCAAGGTCACTGAAACACCCTGTATAACGTTTCAAAATTTCATGGGAAGCTTTGTCGAGCCGGATATCGGCGCTACAAAATTGGAGAACTCTAAAGACGGCGACTGCTCGGGATTTCAGTCAGAACTGCCGGCAGGGGCAAAACCAAAAGGCCGATTGCCACATGGCATGGTGGAAATTAGAAAGCGGCCGAATATGTGCCCGTCGCAACAAACGAATTAAATTTGTATCCACTAGTTCCCAAAACAGAAAATCCGTCTAGCCAATTATAGGGAGACTATCGGAAATTCACCAGAAAGGAAATTTCGTAATGGCAAAATAGACACCACACAAGACGGGTTTTTGAACGAACGAAGTTCCGTCCAATTTGGCCTATTCAAATCACATGATAAGGGTAATGGAAATGGATGTCGAGCATGTTTCACTGCCTTTTTGCAGATGCTGTATCTCAGAATTGATGTGAGTGGTATAAGTATATAAAGATGCTCTAACGTTGAGAAAAAAATTGGTTGTAAGACATATTAATCATTAGTGGCCTTGAATTCGGTGAATTTTCGACTTTTCTAAAGGGAGCACTGGAGCCCAGTCAATCAGATGAAAAATGAATGTAGACCTGACAGCCATACAAGCAAATCACAACACAAAGCCAACAACAATTGAGAAGAATTTGAGAGTCTGCAAGCAGAGAGACATAGAGAGACGGAGAGGGAGCAAATCTCGAACATTCCGCGAGACAATTTCACGATATTATTACACAGAGAGTTAACAGCAGCCCCTCAAGGTGAATTCTCTGCTCTGGCTGCGCCCTGCTCTTCTCCTCGGCAGCGACCCTCTGTCTGCGCCGCTGATTACCGAAAACTTCGGCGTGCAAAAATGTTTCTTGAGCGAAGCAAAAAACTTTCCTCCCCCAGAAATTCTCAGCGGCTCTCACCGAGCGCTCTTAGTGAGAGAGTTTAAAGAGAAACTCCTCGGCTTACATCAGAATGATTTATATTCCATGAATTTGCATTCACTTATTTAAAATCTAATTCCGTCCCGCGCGCGCTATCCTTCAAAGAGTTCGCATCAGGAGAAGATCTTGATGGCCGTCACCTCACCGGCGGCTTCCGGGCGCATATCTGATGTCCTTCCGACCGTTGGACGTAGATACAGCGTGTCACCGAATTTGACGTAAGTGACCTTGGGGCTCAATTCCAAGTTTGACTTGCGTCCGGAATTGCGTCGGATTATTACAACGGCTCAGAAGTAATTTCAACCAATCAGGCCTTTGTATTTGGCCATTATTTGCACCTCTGCAACTTTGCGCCATTTGACTTGGAATTGAGCCGTTAGACTCCCTGATGCTAGGGCCGCTCATGCAGTTGGAAAAGAAAATTTGCCGTTATTATAGAGATGCAATCCTTCCAGATTTCTCTTTTTCTTGGTTGATAACTTCTGCAAGATAGATGTATTATTTTTATTCTGATTTGACAGAGATGCAACTTGACTTACGGTGAGATTCTATAGAAACTGGGACATTATTTCACACAAGTGTACCGATTTTATGAATTTCGGCTTTCTTGTCACGGTAACAGTAGGTCAGATCCTTTTTTGCCTATTATTTGTCAAACTGAACAATGACTACTAGCGATAAGAGCACAAAAGAGTCATGCGGAGTCATGGGAGAAAACGTCCTATTTTTTCAGAATTAAATGTAGAGAAAGTGTTGGCGTCAAGAAGGGAGTTCAGGGTTCCTTTTGTAGTATTAAATTCTGGGACACTCTGTATTCTTTATATCCAGCATGCTCTAATCACACGCGTCAAAGCAAATTTCATCTCCACAGCAAGTTATAAGCGTCGGATATGCAATATTGAGTTGGGCTGCTTCAATGAGGGGATGTGCCGTCTCAGGAAGCGTGTCGCGCTTTCACCTGGTTTGGTATCGAATTTAATATAAGAAAAGCAATAATGCCGTTCGACGTTTTTAAATCAAGGTTTTCTTGAAGCGGAACATTATTAGACAAAAACAAATCGAGAGTTTTTGTCTTGCCGCCGTGCTCTGCTTTTATACGAATTTAACTTGTTTGTATAATTATGTCAATATTTTCATGACCATTTCATTATTTGTGTGTAATTTGATTGTTATGTGTTCACTTGATTGTAATTTTGATTTTTATTTAAATGTCATTGTCCGCCGTCTTTAGTGACTCTCGTGTTTTTATGTTAATTTTTGTTGATGCTCGCTGCTATTTTTGTCAGATATTCAGTGTCGGTACCTTTACAGGATCCTATCAACACCACCCCTATTTTATCTTGTTTTGGGTTTTTAAGCAATGTTGATTCATTATGCACTGTTTACTGATGTTTTTACATTTGTTTACTGATGTTTCTGCGATTTTGTTTCACTGATAATTACTTACATTGAATACCGGAAATTATCAGTGAGTTTCTTGTCATTCATTTGTCACATATCTAAGTCTTTTTCTTTGGGCCTGACTCAGTGGTTTGTTTGCCGGGTTCTTCCAATGAGTGCCTTTTCCGAACCCGTCACTCTCCCTTTTCCTCATACTCGACAGTTTGACATATTTTGTTGGGTCGTTTTCAATTGTTTTTATTGATTTTTGTTCATTTTGTTCATCTTGTTCATTATTCGATATTCCAACTTTCTTTAAAAAAAAAAAAACAACAATGTCTGAGCTCGGGCGCTTAATTTAGATTTTCAACGAAAATCACGGTTTCTCATTTCACAAACCCCAGGTAACTTAGCTGTGAGACCCCCCTCCCGTTTGTTTTTGGTTTGAAACGTGTAGGTACACATTCTGAAAAAACTCAACCTAATCAAGCCTAGAATATCTCAACCACGCCACGGTTGGTGTTTTTTTTTTTAAACTGGTAATCGTTCATTTACCTTGGACATTTCAGGTTGTTTTGGAATGCTACACTAAAGACACAGCCTACTTTGTGAATCTGGACGAAAGCAATTGCACATTCTTTTCTAAATTCATTGTTTTGAGAACCAGCACAAATAGCGTAGGTAGTTGATTCTATTTCCCTTTTGTATATTTCTGGATCTATTTAATCAGTAATTTTTTAGGTTTCATGTCTAACTACTGAATTCAAAAAAATACCACCAAGATTTGTTTTCAATAAAACTTTCGAACCAAAATCTGCTCTCTCTCCTATTTTTGTATGACACCGTCCTGATTTCAAGTTTGTGTACGAATTGTCATTCCAGTTTAGAGTGTAGGTAGGAACAGAGTTGTTGCGTAATTACAAATCTGTGGCGCCTTGTAGATCCTTTGGATCCAGCCTTCTCCACTAGCTGGCCCGGCCGCAGGAATTCTACCTCAACTCTAATAGAACAGTGATCTTATATCTTTTGAGCTGCTACAGGTATTCGAGAAAACCAACTATGTACAGAAAGTGCACAAAGGAGGTGATGATTTTTTCACATTGTCTAGACACCCAATCCAGATTTCGCGGAAGTTGTCAGAGCCCAGTTATCTGTATTTAGAAATTCTATCAAATTTTTTACTGAGCTGATTTACATGAGACCCTCAACTGCACATTTGTGCGGCCTCCCTGAAATCGACAAACCGGATACCCTCATTGGACCAATGATTTCCTTAGTTGGTTCTCCAGTCTCTAGACTTTTATCATGATCATAGCCTGATGATGGCATTAAGAACAATTGCATCTTGCGTACCTCGTGCTAACTCAGCAACTCTTCAGACTCGGTCAAGAAACTTGACAACAAACTTTAATCTTCTCCTTCCATGTTGGTGGGGGCCAAGATAGTAAAAAAAGGTACTGCAATTAGTCAATTCCCGGTCGGTTTCATAATTAGGGTAGACGGTTAGAATCCCACTGAATAATATTAGAGAACACACGATTGCTACCTTCTGGAATTCCAGCTTCATTATTTTAAGTTACTTGCTACAAGCAATTAGGAAGTAGATGACCTGCATACCACATTTAGGCCCATTTGCTTATTTCGATTTCGACTTGAAACTTTGGTTGGTTGCAACAAATATTTCCACGGTAACCAAAGCGGTTGAATTTAAGCTTCAAGTGAGCAACTGGGAACTGGGCTTTGGTTACGTTTCTCAAGCGATTTTTCAAGGTAACAATAACTGGTAGTTTTCATAGAGAAGTTACGTAACTGGCGTTGTGATCAATTATCTGTTGCTTTTCTTTCTTTTTCGAAAACTGGTCGGGAAGCTAACGGATCGTTAGAGCACGTTATTTTTTGCGAGGTGTATTCATAGCGCAAACAACGGTATACCTGATGAGAATGATGGGGATGGTGGAACTCCGGCCCGCCGTTGGTGAAGCGGTGGTGGAAGCGATAGGGGCTGTGAACGGGGCACGAGGGGCTCTCCATGACCACCGAGTTGGGCCGCAGCGGGCCGCAGCCCCCTATGGGGGTGACGGGGTCGGAAGAGCGGCCCGGTCGCGGCCCCGGCGGCAGCACCACGTCCCCGGCGTACCACCCCATCGGCATGGGCGGCGGCGGGCCCATGCCCGGCGGCATGTTGGGATGGGGGCCTCCCGCGCCGCCACCGTAGTGCGAGTGCGGCTGGGGGGCCCATCCGACGGCCCCGTAGGGATCCAGGCCGCCGCACGCACCTTGAACTCCTCTCCGATGACAGTGGTGGCTGTGGTGTTGGGGGTGAATACCCGCTGAGCACTCGCGGCACCCTGACAACTTAAATCACTGAAATTTTTCCAGACGGGGACGAAAAAAAGAAGTGGGTATGGTGATGGAAAAAAAAACGAGCGCGCGGCACTGGAAGCGACACGACTTGTAAGTTACAACATCAACTCTAAGTTGCAACAACGGAGTTTTTGCGACAGCAGCACTGGTGGAAGAACCGACGACGGAAGAAGGAAGACCGGTGGAGGTGGCGCAAGCGAATGCATTTAGACGAGAGCGAGCAAGCAAAACACGCCGGCAGGACAATTTGAAAAGAAGTGACACGCCGAGTGCCGAGTGCGTTGGTAGCCAGGTGCACACTGACTGGTGTGTGTGTCTGTGTATGGTGGTGGCGTGGATCGGGACGCGCAAAGAGGCGGCGGACGGTGGCGGCGGCGACGCCGGCGCTCGGAGGCGGTTGCCTGGCGACCGTGGGGCTCTACGGCGTCGTCTTCTGCATGCAGCAGCGGAGCAGATCCTGCGAAACGCCGAGGCGCCCAGGTGATCGCCTCAATCGGCAACCTTGGCCTTCGAAGTCAGCACGGCATGCAAAAAACTAAACCGCAAAAAGTGATGGATTCGATCTTCCACATCTGCTCGATCAGAAACCATTTACACTGCGAGAGTATTGTTCAAGTTGATATGGCATGAATCATGTCCAATTGTTCAAGAAGGTGCCCAACACCTTTTATATTTATTGCATAAGGAGGTAAGTGTATGGATTTGTTCAAATTGGCCTTTGGCCACCCTTAAATACATCAGCTATCCACTGGAAAACGTTTCAGGACTCTAGTTGTATTCCCCGAAGAGGAGTACAACTTTCTAGTTTATATACGGAAAGACAGACAGACAGACACACAGACAGACAAAGTGGCCAAATGAGTGCCATTTCCAAGAAAAATGCACTAAAAAGATATCCAATCGACTGTCGATAAAAAATCATTGTTGAAAATTGAAAAAAAACACCTGTATACTGTGAGATATAAAAAATTCCAGGAGATTTCATTCTTGTACAGGGTGATTCAAAAATGGCGCATTGCCTTTCGGGCACGTTATAATGGACGTTGACAGAGCATGGGAAAAATAATAAAAAAAATTAATCGGCTTCGATTTGCAAGTTACTAACAAAAACAAATCTGTCCAATCTGGCAGCATCGCATTAGTACCTACCTGGCACCTTTAGATCAAAGAGGTACATCACAATAGCATTATTGTATTGTTACCCTGGAAACTCTGTAAAACCTGCCAGACCATACCAAACATACTTGCCAAATGTATTTTCACGGCGCACTTTTGAGGTGAAAGACGAATTTTGAAATTTGAAAATACGACTCAAATCTCAATTGCAAGAAAAATTTTCAATCGGGAGCTACTAACGACATGTGACTCTTCGCAAGTAACAATACTTTACTTTAAAATCATGCAATCTGAAGAAGTTAAATTCTCAACTTCACCTCTTCATAACTCGAAAGATACAACGTCTCCCAAAATGTACACGGGAGGAAATGCGCCATTTTTGAATCACCCTGTATGTAAAAAACTATCTTGGATAAGTTTTTGACCTTCGAATTATCACAAAAAATAAGCCCCCAAAGGCCTACTTTTTGTGCGGGGTCCTTTAGGACGAGATCAGCGACGAGTAACAGGGATGAGAGTGAGTATAGACAATACAAATAGAAAAGACCATAGTCGTCACGGATTTTTACGGTTGCGTAGGAACCAGGCGAGTCCATCATTCAAAAAAAGGTTGGCTGATTTTTGATGCCTCAATATCCGTGACGACGGTGGTGATAACATATGGTCTTCTCTATTTGTATTGTCTATACCTATACTTGCAAGTATGCCAGAATAGTATTTTTCGTAATCGTTTCATAGATACATAACGCGCAAAGTAATACATAACCAAAGATATAGTAGGTTCACTTGTACCGTGATTCTAGTTGGCTGTGAGATTTTGTTTCTAAGTTTTCAAATCTGATATTTGAAAACTCCCTAGAACTTGGCAGTTGGTTGCATTGATTTTTGAAAGTTTAAGCTTGACGACAAGATCAACAACTTTACCGTTTGTCAAATCGAGTGTCAAATAGACTGAAAATCACGAGTTTCATGAAAATTGTGGTGAAATTATGCCCATTACTGTGAAAACTGTGTTTGCGCCTCAGCTTGTGTCTTGAACAATAACGTCCAGTGCCCATTTTAAAGTCCTCGAGAGTGCCATCAAGAACTCGCTTCTGGGAGAGAAAAAATGGGCGGAATAAGTGCTGGGCATGTACCCCATAACGTTCAGCTTTGCGGAGAAGACGTGAATCTATTTTCAAAAACCACATAATATGGAAGCATTGTGAACTATTCCTGGTTTTTAAAAGAAGTACCCACACTCTGGAAGGCTGGAAACGATGGAAGCTGAACCCTCCTAATTTTTGTGGGGATGGGATTCATCGGCGTTGATACTTGATTTCACTGCTCAGGACATCGTACTGGAACAAGAAATTTGCGGAACTTGTGAAAGGTGAACTACATCCACTCCATATTTGCAATTTGCAAAATTGATTTCGGTAAATTTTTCATTTTTGACAGCAACAGTCAACACACCATCACACCAACATAACCTATCTTTCGAAGCCAGACGCTCAGGCGTACACTAGGCAGTTGGACGTGAAGTCTACAATGCCAAACTGTGAAATTTGCCCAGCCTACTAGAATCACGGTACAAGTGAACCTACTATATAAGTTTTGCAGTTTATGTATCTAGCATGACATTTGTCAAAGTAGTGTGAAAATTTACAAGAAATTCGAGTTTTCTCTCAATTTAAGCGACTATTACGAAAAACGTTCGACACACGAGCGCTGTGCTTTTTCAGGCCCTCAGCCTCTTTTGCAGCATTCGGCTACGCCTCATGATGGCAAACAAGGCTTCGGGCCTGAAAAAGCGCTCTTGTATCAAAAAATACTATTATGTTGCTAGCGCCGAAAACCGGGAATAGCATAACGAACGTGAATGCAGCTTGAGGCCCTAGGCCGAGAGCTGCATGTGAGATAGTTATGCTATGCCGTTTTCAGCGCGAGTAGCATACATCGCTTTTCGTGCTGCTTTGAATAAAATTACAAATGGATAAGATCATATCGCAATAGGCGATTTACATTTGAAAAACGCCACCTGGTGTAGAGCTCGGTACTTGATCGTAGAGGACGTTTTTGAGAGGAACACATACTCCGACGTCTAGTAGCCTAGGTGGGCACTAGTGGATACCTGCAATACTCACATTATTGACATGAAATTTGACAAGTAGGAATGATGTAAAAGGGAGTTTGCTGTTGTGTCCCGTATTTGATCTTGTGGTTGGCGTATTTAGCAAGCCAAAGCGAGAAAAAAAGGTAAGTGGTGGTCGACTCTGCACGGCCAGCCCGAGGTGATTTTTTCTTGGCTGGTCGACGGGCTTATGTGTTTCTCTCCGTACGGATGTGACAGTTTCTTGCTCTTCCTTGGGCGGAAGCTATGGATGATTTAGAGAAAGGTTTGCGACGACGCTGGTCATCAACATGGGGCCGAGTAAAGAGCCTACGGGGTCCCAAGGGTTCACAGAAACAAAAGTTTGCTTGTAGTGGACTGCACAAGACAGCAAAGTGACAGTCTTGACGTGCCACCAATTGACGTAACAGCCGTCGTTGCCTGCGGCGAACGCATTTCCTGAAACTTCCTCGACGAAACGGCCATTTTCCCCAATAAGGTCAATCGCCATTTCACTTTGTACGAAACTGATGACCGTGTGAAAACCTTTGTCCCAGATTTTGGGCATACTTGCAAATATACTTGCCCTCATCGCTGTTTTCATCACTGATCCGGTCCCAGATTTCCAATGACAAGTATAAATTTAATGACCGTGTGACAGAGGCTCAACCAACAAAAATGTCAAAATGTCAAATCTAACGGAGGGCTTACAGACAAACGTCCATTTTCACAGGCTACTCTTCGTCAAAAATCAAACATACCTACATATCTATACATACAAACCGTACCATTCAAGATAGATGGGTACGGCAAGAAAAAAACATCCTGAAGTAGGTACGCGACTATTATTGCTAGCGATAACACGTCCCACTCCTGCACTGTGCATGTACCTACCTACTACTCGATACGTTTTATATTATAGGGCGTTTGGAGGAAAATGCGACATTTAGGACACTTCACACTAACAGAAGATGACGAGAACGCCAAGAAAGCCCTGAAGATGCTCTTGGTGCTGCCGTTCCTGCCAGCGAACTCAATAGCAGAAGGCCTACTCCAAATCAAGACATTCGCGGCGACACATCAAGTGCCTATGAATGATTTCTTCATATACAGGGTGTTTCAGGGATGATAGCAAAAAATTCAACTGTAGGTAGATCTTGTCAAAATATGACGAAAACCTGAATGCCATTTCGCAAAGTTTGGCCTAATGACTAAGATACAGCCCTTCAAAGTTCACTTTTTCCGGATTTCAAAAATTTGTAACTTGGGAACGTTTCGACAAATGTAGCTTTAATTCAGCAGAGGCTGGTTTTTCATAATCATCTCTCAACCTGCCAAATTTTGAAAGAATCCAACCAGTGGTGTAGGAGTTATGTGGGTCAATAATTTAGAAGCATCCGAAGAAAAGTTGACTTAAGGTGACCCCTCATAACTCCTACACCACTGGTTGGATTCTTTCCAAATTTGGCAAGTTGGGAGATAAGTATGAAAAACCAGCCTCTGCTGAATCAAAGCTACATTTGTCAAAACGTTCTCAAGTTACAAATTTTTGAAATCCGGAAAAGTGAACTTTGAAGGGCTGTATCTTAGTCATTAGGCCGAACTTTGCAAAATGGTATATAGGTTTTCGTCATATTTTGACGAGATCTACCTACAGTTGAATTTTTTGCTATCATCCCTGAAACACCCTGTATATTGAAAGTCGAGCTATACCATTATTAATAATAATTATCCACTTTTTTTAAATTCTAGTAATTTCTTCATTTCAGATATTGGCTGCAGAGAATTGGGGTGGAGAAACTAAGTGTGTGGGGTCAAACACACCGGACCAATAATAATGTTGAATCTTTTCACAACTCATTGAAACTAAGTATGGGGCTGGTCCACCCCAACATTTCTTTTTTTTTTGGTGAGTGTTTGGAATCCCTTTATTTTTTATACTTGGGTATCTGAAAGTTTGAAGGATAAGTCGATTCGAATTCATACGTAGGACTTATTATTCATAACTGAACCAATAATTAATCAATCGAATAGTTTCGATGGCATGTAAATCGATTCAAAATTGAACAAATCGTAAAAATCGAATGAGTAATTTTTTTCGGATTCTTTTTGATTCAATTTTTCACCAAATCGATTCGGTTTTCTCTCGAACTTTTTGAATCGACTCGTTTCAATTCGATATTTTGCAGAATCGATTCCGCGCTTGCGCATAAGTATATAATATCGATTCTCGATCCGCAAAATTTACGAAAGATTATGCCGCTTTTCAGACAAACTAATAAAGAAACTGGCAACCTTCCACATAATGGTAAATCAAATAACAGAGGGAAGGTGCTTGACAAGGAGGAAAAACCGATACCTTGCCAACGATGCCAATGTGAGAGCGGCATCAATAGTAGTACAGGAATTTTAGCTGAAATAAACTGCTCGTCAAAAGTTAAGCATAGAACAAAATTTTCCCCAATTTCAAGCAAGGATTTCTTAGGGAAAAGATATCCGATTAGAAAAAAATATATAGTGCCTGCTAGAACTTTTCTTCAGCTACAAGACGCTATGTCGACTTACGTCACCATTGAATTTGTACACGATATAAGTGTACAGGTCAAAAGTGTTAATTTTTGAAGTCGTAAAACATTTTTAGAAAAAAGTCCGGATTTTTTTTCTCTTGAGTTTCAGAAAGCGGATATCAATAGCTGTCTTCCTTTTACACGAAATCTCAGATGATCTCATCTCAGTTAGAGAGAGAAAAAGCGAGAATTGCATGAGAGGGAGAGAGACACAACTAGCAATTCAGGTGAGAGTTCTCAGTTCAGATGATAAAAGGAACGCAGCTAATATCTCGAAATGGTTTTTGACTTATGATCGTATTTTGTTTCTTCAACGAGTTCTTGATTTTTTTTTGTGAAACTTGGATTTTTTGATGCAGAATTTGCTAGGGCTGTTGCTTTTTCTTGGAAATTCACAGAAACGTACACAATTGCTGGATAAATTATACCATGACCAAATTTGGCCTCATAGGCCCCCAGAAGAGGTTATCCTCTGGACCTCTTCAGGGGACATACCCAATGAAGCATGCTGGGACATCACATTGACACTTATTGACTCCAGCATGAATAAAAATGCAAGACTTGTAACCATACATTGCATCAAAATCACCATAGTTACCAATTAGTTCCATCATGGGTGATTTTGTTACTGCCCAAGTCACTGGAAATTTTCAGAAGTGATATCTCCTAAACGAGTAGAGATAAAGCCATCTTTTTTTTTATTCCAATCGGACACATTATTCACGTTTATACTTTTTTGGTAGTGGGGGGTGATTTTGACGTTTGTCATGTCGGAACTTTTTTCTTGTACTTGTCATCATTGAAATGTCAACATGAATGTATACTGTCAGTTTCAGCTGATAAATTTCAAGTTTGCGTTCGGTGTTTTTCTTCCTCAAAGTTCAGGTTTCCTGAGAAAACCTTTGTTGGTCTTTTGTTTCCACTACTGATAATAAAGTGGTAGATTACATTCATGCTGACATTTCAATGATGAAAAGAACAAAAAAATAGTTCTGACATGACAAACGTCAAACTTACCCCCCAGCACTGAAAAAGTAGAAAGTGAAAAATTTGCACATCATTTTCGAATGACCAATAATGTGTCCGATTGGAATAAAAGAAAAAAGAATTACGGCTCTACCTCTATTCGTCTAGAAGATATCGCATCTGGAAATTTCCAGTGATTTGGGTAGTAACAAAATCACCCATGATAGAACTAATTGGTAACCATGGTAATTTTGATGCAACGTTTGGTTACAAGTCTTGCATTTTTATTAATAATGCAGTCAGCTAGTGCCAATAAGATGTCGCAGCATGCTTCATTGGGTATCTCCCCTGAAGAGGTCCAGAGGATAACCTCTTCTAGGAGCCCATGAAGTCAAATCTTCTTATGGAATAATTCATCCAGCAATTGTGTACGTTCCTGTGAATTTTCAAGAAAAAGCAATAGCTCTACTATAGCTAATTCTGTATAAGAAAACCCAAATTCCACAAAAAAATCAAGAACTCTTTGAAGAAACAAAATAAGATCAAAAATTAGGAGCCATTTCGTGATATTGATATCCGCTTTCTAAAACTGAAGAGAAAAAAAATCCGAAATTTTTACCTAAAAAAGTTCCACGACTTCAAATATCCACACTTTTGACACTCCTTCCTCTGGCATCCTGTGTATCATGGACAAAGTCAATGATGCCGTAAGTCGACATAACGTCTTGAAGCTGAAGAAGAGCTCTACCAGGCACCATAAACTTTTTTAAAATCGAATATTTCTTCCCTAAGATATCCTTGCTTGGAATTGGAGCAAATTTTGCTCTATGCTTAACTTTTGACGAGCAGTTTATTATTAGTTTGGAGGAAAATGCGACATTTAGGACACTTCAGACTAACAGAAGATAACGAGAACGCTAAGAAAGCCCTGAAGATGCTCTTGGTGCTGCCGTTCCTGCCAGCAGTGCCAGCGAACTCAATAGCAGAAGGTCTACTCCAAATCAAGACATTCGCGGCGACACATCAAGTGCCTATGAATGATCTCTTCATTATATTGAAAGTCGAGCTATACCAACATTACATAATAATAATTATCCAGTTTTTTTAAAATTCTATCAATTTCTTCATCATTCCAGATATTGGCGGCAGAGGAGAAACTAAGTGTGTGGGGTCGAACACACCGGATCAATAATAATGTTGAATCTTTTCACAATCATTGAATCTAAGTATGGGGGTGGTCCACCCCAACATTTGTTTTTTTTTTTGGGTGAGTGTTAGGAATCCCTCTATTTTTTTAAACTTGGGTATCTGAAAGTTTGAAGGATAAATCGATTCGGATTCATACGTAGGACTTATTATTTATAACTGAACCAATAATCAATCGAATAGTTTCGATGGCATGTAAATCGAATCAAAATTGAACAAATCGTAAAAAATCGAATGAGTAGTTTTTTTATTTTGATTCAATTTTTCACCAAATCGAATCGGTTTTTTGTCGAACTTTTTGAATTGATTCGTTTCAATTCGATTTTTTGCAGGATCGATTTTGCGCTTGCGCATAAGTATAGTGCGGGAAGTAAGGGGAACCACCTTGCAAATTGTGAAAGAAGCACCAAATTTGGTACACTTACTCTTAAAGTACTCCGAACAAGACTGGAGATGGTGCCCAACCCAATTTTCCCCAGGAGGGCTGTACCAGAGCCTCCCTGTTGTCCCTGGAGCCCTAAGGTCTATCTTCGAAACGGAAAGTGATATCGATATACTTCAAACTTCCTTTTGACTGAAGTTACTCGCAGGTGATGAACACAGATTGTGTGAACTGATCTAAGCCTCCCGTGCACCAATTGCCTATCTTTCAGGGGTAAAATTTAGAAATCTGTCAGTGGGGGCTATTGCATTTGAGCGTTCTGGGTTGATACGTGCATATACCTTGCGCTTTGTTATACAACCACGAAATTTGGTACACTTTCTGTTCGAAGCACCCAGAACAAGACTGGAGATGGTACCCTGTCAAATCTTTTCCCCAAGAGCCGTAACGGCCCCGCTAAATTGTCTCTGGAGCCCTACGGCATATTTTCGAAACGGCAAGTGATATCGACATTCTGAAAAGTTCTTCCTGATTATGAGAACTTCTAGGTGACGGATGAAGGTTATACAAACTCATCTGAACTCCCCGTTCACCGATTGCCTAACTTTTAGGGGCTACATAAAAAATAACTCAGTGACTACTACTACTACTATATTTCGGGAGCTAAGAGCTGAAATACGCATACCTTTGTCTTGTCCTTTGTGGAACTAGCGGAAACTTGTGTTGATGCACTTTTCATAGTATCCCAAACAAAACTGGAGGTGGTGTCTAGTCAAGTTTCTTTTCTTCTTGTAACGTTTACATTCAACAGAAATTAAAAATTGGCAATTTGTGTTCATGAATTATGAAATCAAGTCGCCGCCTCACGGCATAAATTTAAATTTCCGAAAAAGAGAAAAAGAGCGGCAGAGCGTGACGGTACAGGGGTTTGCACATCGAGCAGACCTTCGGTACGGGGCCCTGCTTAATGTTCACGCCACAAGCGCTAGAGGGCACTGTCGTTTGCCCAATGCACGTGGAACGCGTAGCTGATGGAGCGATACGCTGAGGCTGGACCTTCTTTTCGGCTTGAACCACGAAGTTGACAACGCATAAGGGTTTTGCTCTGTCCTAGCGACCTTTAAACCTCTTCGTTCTCGACCGGCGTCGTCGTCCACTTGTGGCACAATTTTCATCTGTTAGAGGTATGTTTTAGAAGACGGGTGTTTCCGATTTAAAACGCGACAATTCGACTTCTAGGTTTTTTCCTTTATTTCATTTTTTACTAACGCACCTATGTACTCGAGAGAGACACGTCGCGGAAGTTCAACGTACTCTATCAAGCACGCTGTCCCTACAAGTATGCTCGATGAGAGGACCATCGATTCCTGAAGCGTTTCGCCGCCGTCCGGCTCTTTAAGCGACGTTTAAGCAGACTTCGGTGCAGCCTATCGCCCAAAGAAGTTCAACCACTTTCCTGGCCTAGAACGTCTGTGACTCCAGCGTGTTTCCTGTGTTTGGTGACGTATATCCTTGACGGAATCAAGTATTTTGAGGTGCCCTTTGTTGTTTTCCTTTATCACGGAAACTGATTGAGGCAAACGGCAAACTGAGTTTTGCCGGAATGCGTTAGAAGAGACAGGAGCATCTCTGTGAATAGGTTCTTTTCTAGGGTTTTGAATGCGTCATTTCTTTCAGAACGAAAGTGCATCCTTTACATAAAGTTCGAAGGGATTATCCTCGGGTACAGGTTTTGTTACGGATGTATAGTCGCACCATGAAACATAAGATATGGATCCCTACAAGAAACATAAAATATCGCTGCATCTCGCTTCACGAGTGTTTTTCTCCAATTTAGAAGGTCTCAAATATTAACACAAATTTTAAAATATGGAATAAGTTCGTCAGTAAACACATACATTTTTCGCCAATAATATACAGTTTTTTCTTCATGATAATTTCTACAATTTCAGTTTCTGTCAGTTGCCGCCAGTTCCCAAATAAGAACCATCGTTTCGTTTGGAGTTAGGTGTCCATACCGGGTGTTCGCTCTATTGACTTAAACGAGAAGTCACGAGTCGTCTAGCTACTCTCGGTTGGCGCGCCAAAGAAATAATAAAAGTAAATTAAGATCACACCGCGGAACCCACGACCCGCTCTACACGAGAACGACTGGCCGCGTACAGATGGCTCTTTCTTGGCTTGGATTGCCCCGGCTCCCGGTTGAGAATTAGTTACATACTCAATTGCTGTACCGGAACCATCATTTGTCCTTGAAGTTCACGGCATATCTTCGAAACTTTAAGCGATATCGACCTGCTGAAAACTTTTTCCTTAGTAATGGATAAAGATACTACAACCTTAACCATGGATCAATTTTACTGTTCCGTTCACCGCTGGCTACCTTTCAGGGGAGAAATTGAGAATTACTACGTTCTCGATCACACTCTTGATTACATATGTGGCTACTATTGGAAGCTGTAGGTACCTTTTCAAAGGACTTCGTATTTTTATGACTAATGGATAGTATCAAGCTTGTCTCTCTTCCCTTCACACTTCCCACACACCTTTTCTGTTATTTATTAGGGGCATCAAAGACAGGCACTAGGTATGAAAGAAGGTTTCCGATTTCTCAAGAGTTACTTTGGGTAGGACGTTCGAAGGCATATATTTGAAGATATTTAGATAACATAAATTATCCATAGAGACTGGGTTATTCTTTGTGAAATCTTTGGTCCACATAAATATACTGCCTACCTCCAACCTCCAACGCGATGCATAGTGTGCCGCGCATCTAGGAGGAAGTTTTCAGCATGTCGATTTCGCTTGCCGTTTTAAAGACATCCCGTAGACTTTCTTATGGCTCTGGTACGGTAGGCAATGGGTTATTTTTCAATTTAGCCCCTAAAAGTTAGGCAACCGGTGTAGGGGAAGTTCGGACGAGTCACCTAGAAGCTCTCGCAACCAGGAAGTTTTTACAATCAGGCAGAACTTTTCAGAATGTCGATATCACTTGCCGTTTCGAGAATATGCCGTAGGGCCCCAGAGACAATTTAGCGGGGCCGTTACGGCTCTTGGGGGGAAGAATCGACAGGGTACCATCTCCAGTCTTGTTCTGGGTGCTTCGAACAGAAAGTTTACCAAATTTCGTGGTTGTATAACAAAGCGAAAGGTATATGCACGTATCAACCCAGAACGCTCAAATGCAATAGCCCCCACTGACAGATTTCTAAATTTTACCCCTGAAAGATAGGCAATTGGTGCACGGGAGGCTTAGATCAGTTCACACAATCTGTGTTCATCACCTGAGAGTAACTTCAGTCAAAAGGAAGTTTGAAGTATATCGATATCACTTTCCGTTTCAAAGATAGACCTTAGGGCTCCAGGGACAACAGGGAGGCTCTAGTACAGCCCTCCTGGGAAAAATTTGGCTGGGCACCATCCCCAGTCTTGTTTGGAGTACTTTCAAGAGTAAGTGTACCAAATTTGGTGCTTCTTTCACAATTTGCAAGGTAGGAACATATTTTGACCCTTAGCTCCCGCACTAGTAGGTATACACAATACAAATAGAAAAGACCATATGTCGGGTCGGATTTTTACGGTTGCGTAGGAACCAGGCGAGTCCATCATTCAAAAAAAGGTTGGCTGATTTTTGATGCCCCAATATCCGTGACGACGGTGGTGATAACATATGGTCTTCTCTATTTGGATTGTCTATATATAATACCGATTATCGATCCACAAAATTAATGGAAGATTATGACGCTTTACAGACAAACTAATGAAGAAACTGGCAACCTTCCACATAATGGTAAATCAAATAACAGAGGGAAGGCGCTTGACAAAGGGGAAAAACCGATACCTTGCCAACGATGCCAATGTGAGAGCGGCATCAATAGCCTGGACCGGAGGCCACCTCACCCCACTGGAATACCTCAAGAGGTGCGCCCATGCCCATATGGTAGACCGCACCCTATAGTTGAGCGAAATCGGCCTGAAAAGTCGTCGTTTTTTTTTAGTACCTATAACCGCACCAACCTTATAAGTTTTATAGAGAATCAAATTCTACGTATGTATGGTAATTTTTGGTATGATCTTGTGGTAGGGTAGGGACCTTTTTTATGGCCAAAAAACCTGAATGCTGAGAATGAGCTTCTCAGCATTCACAACATTATATCTCTGGATCTAGTTGAGCTATCGGTAGTATCGGTCTATTATTTTTTTTAAACAAAAGTACATGGAAAAATGATACATCACTGATTGAAGATAAGTGTTCTTGAACGTGTTTATAGAACAATAAACATTTATACTGACCAAAAATTCAGTCCTTCTTTGACCATGCGAAGAACTTTTTTTCTTGTAGGAATTTATAGATACAGCCTGCGAAGAAAATCAAGCCAAAATATGGGACAAAAGTTTAAAGAAAGTTTCATGGATCTAGGCCGTATAGTTTGTCAGTTATGAATTTTTTCTGGCGTATTGAGTTTGAACGTCGCCGGGCGTGTGCTTGCATTGTAGACCCCCACTGGCTGTTTGTTGAGTGTAATCGGACGAATTATGAAAGAGAGTAATTATTGTTATGATTGTTATAGATCATTATCACCAAATGATTATCAGATTTAAGTCAAATTCATGAAAAATAATAAATAAATTGATGTTGCACAATACCTACTTATTCTTCCTAGTTGAAAAAGAGTATATAGCTACTATTTTTAATGAACAGACCACCTGAGTTTTATTGCTTTGTACTAAAAAAAGTATTCCTAAAAAATGCCATCGTCAAGTTCGTCCTGTATCAAATTCATCTCGCAATAATCACACAACACACATTTTTACACTAATCACAGCGAGAATCACAACATTTCAACACTCTTTCACACAATTATTATCACCTACATGTTTTGTTTTTACAATTTTTGTCCCCACAATATTGATGCAAAGATTGCTGCACAACATCTGGAATTGGAGTTTGCGTTGAAAATATCGGATTCCAGGTATGATCCAGTAAGCTCCAGCCACAACTCCCGATATCCTCCTGCTCGGATGGTTTTGACTCCTATCGCTGAAATACCAGATTTAGAGTTGGAGCAAGCACCTGTAATGTGAATGCATATTTTTATTGAGCACTTTTCTCAATACATAATGGTAATCTTACTGATCTTTAACGTTACCGCTGTGCGAAATTGGAAAGAAAACGGCATTTGATATGTTGAAAAAGAATATTTGAGGCGTTGAAAATCTCTTCAAATTGCTCGTTCTTTCCAAGGAAAAAGCTTTGGAAGCTGCTACGCAATATCTTCTGTTTTGTATAGGAACAAAGACACGACCATCAGAACTCTCAATCATTTGTGGCTTAAAATGGTAAAAGGGTCAAACAAACCTTCTCCGAATGACTACCAACAGATGATGCCTTCTACCAGCACTTCTTAAGGTTAAAGATCAGCATTATGAGAAAAGTGCTCAATAAAAATATGCATTCACATTACAAGTGCTTGCTTCAACACAGAATCTGCTATTCCAGCGATAGGAGTCAAAATCAACCGAGCAGGATATCCGGAGTTGTAGCTGGAGCTTACTGGATGATAGCTGGAATCCGGTATTTCCAACACAAATTCCAATTACAGATGTTGTGCAACAATCTTTGAATCAATATTCTGCGGACAGAAATTGTAATGGCAAAAAGTGCAATTGTGTGAAAGAGCATAAATGCAATGCTGTTATCCTCGCTGTGATCAGTGTAAATGTGTGATGTGTGATAACTGATAATTATTGCGAGATGAATTTTATACAGGACGAACTTGACGATGACATCTCTTAAGAATACTTCTTTTAATACAAAGTTATAAAACTCAGATGGTCCTTTTATCAACAATAGTAGCCATAACCTCTTTTTCAATTAGGAAGAATCAGTAGGTATTGTGCAACATCAATGTAAACCCTTATTTCTCAAGAACTTGACTTGAATTTGATAATCATTTGGTAATGATGATTTATAAGTATAACAATCGTAACAATAATTACTCTTCATCAAAATTCCTCCGATTACACTCACAAACAGCCAGTGAGGGTCGCCGCGTTCACTGTTCGTTATGCGGCGATTTACTGTAAGCAAGCACACGCCCGGCGACGTTCCAACTCAATGCGTTAGAAAAAAAAAATCATAACTGATAAACTATACGGCCTGGAGCAATGAAATTTTCTTTAGAATTTCCTCCCATATCTTGGCTTCATTTTCCTCGCAAATTGTATTTAAAAATTCTTACGAGGAAAAAAGTTCTTCACATGGTCAAAGAGGGACTGAATTTTTGGTCAATATAATGTTTATTGTTCTATAAACACGTTCATGAACAATTATCTTTAGTCAGTGATGTATCATTGGAAAGATTTTTCCATGTACTTTTATCAAAAAAAAAAAATAGACCGATAGCTCAACTGGATCCAGAGATATAGTGAATGCTGAAAAGTTCATTTTCAATTTTTGAGTTTTTTTGCCCATAAAAAAGGTCCCCACCACAAGATCATTCCAAAAATGACCATACATACGTGGAATTCGATTCTCTATAAAACCTCTAAGGTTTGGTGCTGTTATATCTTCAAACAAAAAAACGACGACTTTTCAGGCTGATTTCGCTCCACTAAACTCCATCCCTATGACATTTCCACCTAGACCGGCAACATCAACTGAAACTCCTACATTCACCATCGGGGAAGTTTGTAGTCTCAAAAATGTCTTCCAACAAGTGTATCCAGTTTTGAAGCAAAAGTCAGAAGTATTGGTTTAAATGTTGGTGGGCCAATGAAATCTATCCCAAGAACCTAGGCAAGATCTCACATGCGTCATGCGCACAATATAAGAAGCTGCTGATGATGTTGGTTCACACAGTTTCTGATGATGGTTTACTCCAGTCAAGGTCAACAGAGTGCATCGGACTATCTACCATCTGCGAGCTCTTCACCGTCGTCACTGCTTTCGAGCTCAGAGAAATATCCGAAAGAAAAAGCTCCTAATCTTTTAAATATCAATAAGCGACCAATGTTTTATCTGGGGGTTATCTTCAGATGTTGAATTTCCAGTGAAAATATGATCGAACAAAGAACACATTCCAGAGTTGGGCATTTTACTATCATTGAACAAAATCATGGTCGATGACCAGTAATGTGCGGCTAGGTGATGATTTTTGCATTTGCAAGAGCTACTCAGGTGAATTGATCACCATGCAAAACAGTACCTCTACTTGGTTACGATGGAAATAATTTGTTGCAACAATTAAATCTATGGCAACCAAACCAAGTTTAAAGTTGAACTCGAAGTGAGCAACTGGGCCTTATCTTGCTGGACTAACGTAAAAATTAAACATTTGGCCGACTCCAATAGAAATTAGAAGAAAGTTGCCGATTGCTTCAGACACAATAATTTTCAAAAATTGTGGGTAGGTCTTGTTGCCTGATGGAGTTGTAGTTGTGGGAACAACTGCATTCTGGTGAGACCACCAAGTGCTGCATCTTCAGAACAACTTGGCAAAGAAGTACTGGAAAACAGATCGCGAGCCTAAGAATCCATGTTAAAAGGGTTATTGGGTTATGGGTGATATCACTGGCTAGCCAGCCAAGGAGTCGTATTTGTTCACATTTCTTGGTTTCCTCCTTTTTCCAAGACCCAACAACAGATAAGGAGTTGATTTTTGACTCGAGCTTCCTCTTTCTTTTCAGACGCACCAGAGAGAGTTAATTTTTAACTCCAAGTCTCTTCCTTTTTGGACAGGTCTCCAGAGTTGTTTTGTTTTTTGTTTTGCCCATTTGAGCCATTTTGAACGGAAACTTTCTTTGACCATTGTCAAGCCCTGTTGTCGAGTGACGTTGATTTGACAAAAATAAATAACGCGACAGCAAATTACCATGGATGAGTGAGGTGTTCCCCCCCCCAAAAAAAAAAGATCCTGCTCCTCCATTGAGGCTACGCCACCGAAGGACGGGCGGCATTCAAATTCGACTTCATGGAGATGCACAAAAACTGGGTGTAAGGGCCGTTTTATTCTCTACCGAGTCGATGATTCCAAGAAGGCAACTACTGAGCATAACCATGCCCCGGACCAGTGAAAATTGCAGCATTTGCCTTCAAAAACGACTTGAAACAGCTGGTGAAAACTTCCGACAGACGACACAGACAAATTATACAATCGGTAGTCAGTACCAGGAACATGATTCCTGAAACTGCTGTCAGCATTCCAAGTTATGATTCTATGAGGAAGACAATACATAGTATGAGAACAGAGACTCGTGGAACGTCAATCAATTTTAAGGTACCTAGTTGCTGATATTGTTCTTCCCGAAGAATATACCAAACTATATTGAAGGGAGAATTGTTCTCATAATCGGTTGCAGCAGAGGAGAACAATTTGACAATTCAATTGTAAATTTTAGGAAAACACAGAAACGTTTCAATTCTGAGTGAGATTAAGAGCTGGTGTGTGGATGGTACATTTGATATCGGGCTGAAAATGTTCGCTGAATTGTATACCATACATGCAATAAATGAAGAGAAAGCAGTATCACTAATTCAAGTATTTTTGACAAACGAACGTCAAAAGTCATAATAACGGCTTTATGGCGGCTTTACAGAACTTCGTATGTCGCTGGCCAATAGGATTCGATCTGCCTGTACTCCCCTACCTCCCTCCATATCATTGGCGTGACACGAGTTTCTGTCGTCGTGTCGTTCAAATTATTCAACTACAGTGGAGTGGGGGACTGTCGCCGGCGACATACTGAGTTCTGTAAAGCCGCCATTACAGAACTTCGCATGTCGCCGGCGACAGTCTCCCACTCCTTCGTTGAAATCTGCATGGTGACACCAACTGTAGTTGAATAATTTGAACGACCTGACGACAGAAACTGGTGTCGCGAGAATGACATGGAGGGAGGTAGGGGAATACAGCCAGATCAAATTATATTGGCCAGCGAAACTGTCGCCGGCGACATGCGAAGTTCTGTGAAGCCGCCACTACGTGAGATTGTTGTAAACGATACATAGTAGAAATTGAGCCTGCTTTGGGTCCAACTAGCATTTTGACCGACTTTGAATTAGCAGCAATAAATGCAATTGAAAAAGCGTTTCCACAAACTACACTTTGTAAGATGCTTCTTCCATGTTGAGCCATAGCCTGTGGTGGAAAAAACAGAAGAGCGGCTTTACCTCCTAATATTCCAGAAATGAGGATACGAGACGGAAATGCAAAATGTTACTAGGGATTAAGCCTGATACCTATCGGAGATGTACCATCGCAAGCAAAATAGACGGAGACACCCGACTTTGGTCGTAGTTTCGCTATGTAATTTTTACACGTTTTTGAAATAAAAGCCCCGTCTTCCTTTGAAACTTTGACACAAGTGATTCTTGCAAAAAGTCAAAAATGCCTCAACTCGACGAACTTTAAAAGGCAACAATCCAAACGCGATGCAGAGATAGAGTTGGCGTTAGAGCGATCGCGAGGTAATTGGGCGTTGCGATAAAACACCGTTCTGCGTGCGAAAAAGACAATCACTGAAACATAGAGAATTGGCCGGAGCCAAGGTTCAGGTCGCAAGAAGATATCGACAGCTCAGCAAGACAACGGCGATGTAGTTAGAAGGCGATTTAGGCGATTAGTTAGAAAGGCGATTTAGTTAGAAATGACACCAAACATGTCAAAAAAGATGTTAGTCACGGTTTACCATACGACTTTGTGAAAAATCGCACCTCGGCCCCTTCGCAGTCGTCTGGTACGCCACTGGTGCATTACACTTTCTGGGAACTTATTGCACTGTTGAATTGTCGTTGAAAAAGCAACGATTTCAAAAATGGTAACCTCTTGTACCTTCGACCTCCCACAGAAAAAAATAGTATGTTGTTCAGTTTCTCGTCTTTGTTCAGTTAAGTTTCGATCTTCGCTTTTTTCTTTTCGTCGGGTCGGCTCAAGAAGTCTGGACAAGTTTTTATCTAAGGCTACACGTATAGCTGCCTTCTCTGCTTAGTGTAGTAGAACTGGACTCTTATCCTAACCGCCGTGTCCCGAAAAGAAATTATTAGTCATACTTATTTCGATCAGATGCTTCCCTTTTAAGAGCTCGAGCGGGTCGCGGTCGGCAACACATCAAACGACGACTGCAAAGAAAGTGGCTTTCTACAGAGTTCAGAAATGGAACAGCTTAAATCAAATACTGTGAAGTTGAAAAAACAAATTAGAAAACATCGGCCCAGGAAAAAGAGTTACAAATTAGGCTCCTCATAGTCCATCTGTTTAAATCGACTGAATACGCGCTTGAATTCATCTACCAATGAAATCGAAGCAGGACTGCAGCTGACATGAAACAACGTTGCCACATTGTCATCATTCACCTGTCACATTTTTAAGCTGTCATTCACTGTTCCAAGTGTTCGCGTATGTTATTGTACATTGAACATGTACAATTGAATTCTGCATCGATCCACCATAGTCCATCATCTTCCAAATTAGTTTCGGGCTAAAACTTATTTTGAGACTGGACTATACAGGGTGTTTGCAAACTTAAAGTAAAAAAATTGAACAGCAGGTAGAAAAATGCTCAAAAAGCGCCAAAGAAATGTTGCAAAAAAAATATTATTTTGATTTTTGGAAAGATGGAGGGTCAAAAGGTGGTTGTTCGACCCTTTTATTTCCGTTATTTTGAAAGACTTTAGCTAATTCTTTTCATCAGACCCAAAAGCAAATTTTATGAACTATCGAATGTGTTTTGTAATTTTGTTTAGTGTGCAGGGTGAGTCATAAATATTGAAAAATTATTATCCCTAGAAAATACTCGTGAAAAGTTCTAGAGGTTATAAAACTGATGTAGAGCAACAAATAACACAAATTATTCCCATATGAAATTTTCTGCATGCATTTTTGAAGCGAAATGGATTTTCGGGGTTAACGATTCACCCTGTATAGTAGTAAATAAAATCACAGAACAGATTCAAAGGTTCAGAAACATTGCTTCTTGGTCTGTTGAAAAGAGTTTACTAAAATCTTTCAAAATTGCGAAAATAGAAGGGGTCGAAGGACCACCTTTTGACCCTCCATATTTTTAAAATAAGAGACCTACATTTTCTAAATTTCTTTCATACTCTTGCATTACCCTAACCGCGGTTCAATTCTCTACCCCAAGTTTGCAAACACCCTGTACAGTGCACACTGTACAGGGCATAAACTGTACAGGGCATCCATAGATATAGACAAAGATAGCATGCGCATAACATGCGCGTTACAAGATACAAAACAGACGTGTAAGTGCCGCAGAAAAGTACTGAATACAACTCATGATAAATTCGCATCTCACTGTCAACAACAAATGTCGCGACAACAGGATACAGACATCGAACTTTTCAGCCTTCCCTCGAACATGTCCCAATTATTACAATCTTGTCGAAACAAGCGGTACTCTAAAATAATGACGCGTTTTAAAACTAGATGCGAAACGTTTCTTCTCTCTTTCCCGTATAATTCCTTTCGATCCTCCCAGCACAAAACTCCGCATTCAACACGTCGCTGCTATTGTGCCCTCGATCCGCGTACCCGTACCCCTCCCCCTTCAACCGGCTGCCACATTTGTTAAATGACGACGCACAGAGAGAAAACGCTGGCCGGATAGTGAAAGGATCAAGACAATAAAAATCGCGTTTTTAGCATGTCTGCTGGTACGCAGGAAGAAATGGCGAGTCATTTTTTCCCGTTTTGGTCGCCCTTTTCAAAAAGTTGTGTCACCGACAAATCAAAAAGAGAAAAAACCATTTTTTATACCCATTATGGAGGTAGCGGCGACGTTTTTTCCTTCTGATCAAATCGGAGCATCAAGAACATTGAAGCTTTTGTGGCGCCGGTTCTATTCTTTGTCCCGGCGTCGTCCTTTTGAAACCTGCCTGACCATCGCCACGCCGCCAGAGCTCCGGTGTACCTAATCTCTTACGTGTGTACATTTTGGGACGGAGCATCAGAATCACTCGACCGTGGCTGTGTGTTTCCCGTGTGTTATTCTGACTATGTCCATTTATTTCTCGGCCGGACCCTTCGTACCAACCCAGCAGCGCGTTAATTTGCTTTTCCACAACCACCACCGTTACCTGGGCGAGTGATGACGTAAAACTGGACCCTTTCGGTCTCAGGAATTTTCATCAATGGAATATGCGATAAACAAGCGACACAGTATTCAGAAAAATGGGCTTTCCCAGGCATACATATACATATAAGGTGGGGTATTCCCCGTAGATTTGAATATTACGTAGAAGACGACGACGACGACGACGAATAGAGCAAATAAGGGCTGCGTGTATGTAAGTAGTCGACATGGGAATCTTTGAATGAGATTTCGTGCTGAATCGTTGTCGCCTTTCAATGAATATAAACGAGAAAATGGGGCGCAATCGGATTGGTGCGTGCCTGTGTGATGCGGGGGTGGTGAGGCAGGTGATCCACCTGTCCGCCGCGTCCCTTGGGTTTCCACTGCTTTCGATGCTACCTACTACTTTATGTATTTCCACTTTCATATAGCCATTTTTGAACTCTGCAGAAAGCCACTTTCTTTGCAGTCGTCGTTTGATGTGTCGCCGACCGCGACCCGCTCGAGCTCCTAAAAGGGGAGCATCTGATCGAAATAAGTATGACCACAGACGTATGACAAATAATTTCATTTCGAGGCACGGCGGTCAGGGTAACGGTCAAGTTCTACTACACTAAGCAGAGAAGGCAGCTATACGCGTAGCCTTAGATAAAGACTTGCACCAGACTTCTTGAGCCGTCCCGACGAAAAAAAAAAAAACAACTTGATGGCCCTGAGCAATTTTTCTGCGAGCGGAAACCGCTCATCTGAAAACGGAACCAAATCGGCAGTTGCATGCTGAAATTACACCAGTCAACGTCTAACTAGCTGTAGTGCAGATTACTTCCGCAAAGTTTGTCGTACGTTCCCAGACAAATGGAAGGTAGCAAGAAAAAAAAGCTAATCCCAATAGAGGAAGCATTTGAACATCGCGATAAAACTGAAGCATTCAATTCCCAACCTGTTGGAAGGAAAAAATCCGAACAGGTCAGTAAAGGTCACCGCATCCCGAAGTCAAGGTATCAATCTGAAACGTGGAGGCAATTCATGGAAGGATGGTCCGAACGTGTACGCACGGATGTATGAAGCGTGTCCAATATCATAAGAATGTTTTGAACGTCAACACGTTCCACCTGGTGCAGGTACTGACTGCACACGGGTGCTTCCAATTACCCAAAAAGGATTGAGAAAGCACCAGTCAGCGGATTGTGTCTACTATCTGACCAAGGACACGACCGAGCACACAATGTTTGGTTCTCCGAGGTTTGCTGGTTCAAGGGGAGAACAGGATTATGATGAGTTAGAACGAGAACAGAACACGATGATAGTTTGAGAAGAATGCTGGAAGAGACAAAAGCTGGAGAAGGATATGAGGCCTGATCGGGTAAATAACGAGAGGGAACGACAAACGTGAAAAGAATGAGATAAGCCGTCCGGCGTCCCCCTTGATAACGTAATGCTGACACGATCCCGGAGGGTTGGTAGATCTAAGGATTGCTTGACCTGATTTTTTTGCTGGCTGGCAAAGTCTGTGACCAGTCCCCACAGTGAAAGCTAACAACACATCATTTCAAGATATTATCTTGCATTGGAAGTCGTCAGATCCATAGAGATTATACGCACCCAAAGTCTCTAGAGATCAGCCGACATTTTCCCTCGGTTAAAATAAGAGTATTTCTTAGAAAAAAGGAAACTTTTGTGGTGCTCAACGAAGTAATCTTTACTAAAAGATGCCACCTGAGATCACCGGATTGTTGATCTTATGTACTTCATACAGGGTGGCGATGTATACGAATGCAAAAGGTAATCTGGCTATAAGAAGGACCCGTTCTGAGAAACCAAGTCGCAGATTTTTCATGGCCACATTTTTTGAAATCGTACATCCATATTTCCAAACGGTTCTAGACTTTTCATCGTATTTTATTTTTCCAAGAAGTGGTTATCTTTGTGTTTTTTCCTGATCCAGCGATCTTGCTGACTCTTGAAATTCGACAGGAACGTTCGAAATAGCTGCATCAAGTATTATATCATGGAACAGTTTGATCCCATCGGCGGCAGCTCCCAGAAATGACATCCGGACCTCTATTGGAAATACTAGGACCAATCAAGAATGCTGCGGCTTTACGTTACAAGTTGAATAGCCGAGGGTGGTTCTTGAAAAACAGGAGCGAATAATCTAGAAGCTACACAGAGTGTTGTGAGAAGGTGTTGGTCACCCCTTGATGACACAGGTAACGTTCACGTTAAGACCCCAGCGAAAAGCTTGTCCCGTACAAGACCACTTTATATTTCTACAAACGAGAAGAGCTTCCAGTGTTACGGCTGTTTGAAAAGCTCTTGAGACTCATGGCGTGAGTGTCTGTCCTCAAACTCAAACAATAGAATCGACTATTTACGAATCGACTAATACAAACAAGAATTATTTCAGAGACGCGCCTCGGGGTCTCTCGACTCTTTCGGGGGAATCGCAAACCACGGCTAGCATGGGCCCGAAACGAATGAAGTCAAGTTTTGTTTACTGACGAGTCTAGATCTTGTTTTATTCGGACTGTCAAAAAATAGGGGTCCGAAGAGCGGGCGTCCTCGACATTCACGAGAAACAACGAAATACGGTGGTGGATCAATTATGTTTTGAAGAGGAGTCCATGTCGGTGAAGAACCGACCTTGCTTTGGCGGAAAGCACTTTGAATGCCATTTGATACAGGGACAACATATAATCAATTTCACGGCTTTGTTCCTTAGAGCAAGCTATGGAAAAAATATGTTGTGTTGGTACGAATGATACGACGACGAGTGGATGGCAGCTAGTTGTCTACATGTGCAATTTTTATGTGACACTTGTCATCGAGACACCACATACGCGAAAGTGGAAATTTTCGAGCACACGCCAGGAATCGTGGGTTTCTTTGGAGTGCTTTGCAATGTGGACTATAAGGGACGATGTCTTTAATGGTTGTTGGGTCTCCGCCAAGATTGTTGGGTTTTTGCCGGCCACTTGGAAAATGATGGCGAAAATCTGTAATGCCATGAAGAAATGGAATGTAAAAACTCACTGTCCAAGAGAAAACTTATTCCTTAGATGGACAATATGCGAGGAGCAATTCATGGAGTTGAACTGTACGAGACAGATAACAGTTTCAGTATAATAAGCTAGAGTAGGTACCGTATGATCAATAACTTTTCTCTTTGCGATAGGCTGTGGCCTGGTCAAAATCAGCCGTGTTTGCCTGCCAATGACCAGGCCACAGCCTACCGCAAGGAGAGAAGTTTTTGATCATACGGTTAGATAGTACTCACTACTCAGTGATGTGCATTAGAAGATGGAGCCTTTGGGCGGTGCAAAGTGGGACGAACGGCTATTATACTTTTTTCATCATCACCACTGAAGCTGCATCTTCGAAAAATCTAAAATCACATAGTAGGTGAAGATGGAGAACTGGACAAACAAGCTTCAACCTGTAGTGCCATCGTTCCTAGTTCCAAAGCCTTGTTTGGGCATATTAACAAGAAGACCCATCTATCGTAGTAACATATTTATCATCCTGATTATTGTAGGAGGGGGAAATACCATTTTTAACAATAAATAATAATCATGAACTTGCTACAACGTCAGAATTGAAGTTCAGATATCCCTGGTTCAGATTGACTACACTTACCTCTTCAGTGCAATGGATGAAATGAAAACGAATGTCCAAATATACCGTATTATGATCTGTTGGAGCGAATGAGAAGACATGAACGACTAAAAACATCTCCAGCGTATTGGCGATGTTCTACGAGATTTCATTGTGAACACATTTTTGGTACCAAGAAAATATTGGGCTAAAAGCTCGACAGGCAGCTCAAAAACGACCTTGCAAGTTTTTACTATTCTGCTTCTTGAAAATGGAAAAAATGTTACCGCAACGCCAACAGGTTCTTGGAGGAAAATTCCTCTTGGTTAGGTACATCTAAACGCCATAATTGTAAACATTCAGTCAGATACACTGGGAACATCCAATAAAGAACCGACGGATCGACCAACAAAAGATGTTCTCAACTGCAGCGACAAAACTTGAAAAAGACGAGTCAAAAAAATAGTGCAAGAAGACCAAACAGACGCACTATGTTTCGCAACTGAGGTTAGGAAGGGAAGACGAAAAGCTGCTTCGATGCTGAACCAAATGTCGAAGAGTGATTACAGAACTTGATGCAGCAGAATCAGCTAAAAAATCAACAATAAAAGCTCAGTTCACTCCAGAAGAAGCAGTTGCTTTGATGATTGATTTGAATTTGAGCAAGCATCAGTATATGAGTCAATACAATACAATGTCTTATAACACATGTATTATAATTATACTATTTTTGGAGTATTAGGTTCGAGTTTACTAGTCACCAATAGTGCGGCGGTTACTTGACTCAACCTTGCATTTTGGGGTAAGGCGTAGGCCATTGGCAAGATAGTAGTACATACCCATACCTTGCTTTTGAGAAGTGGAGCCACGGTGGCACACACTTGCAGAGTGTTCAAGAATGCAAAAATTCCAACTTTCAAACCAAAAGAGTTGGATTCATGAAAATCACCAAGTAGATCTACAATTTAATGCTTGTTGAGCTAGAATAAACCACGTCTTAGTACCTCCAGCCGTTGCTGAGGAATCCTGAAATTAGTGGTCAGTTTGATGGAAAGTAACATTTTTCAACAAATCAGTGATATTGCAAAATATTCGGATGAACTTGACAGTTCCACAAAGGATGAAGTGAATAATTGAAATGCTATGTGCTGCCACTGACCCCGCCCACTATCTACGAAAATATGACAGTTAACATTTCTTTTCCTCTTGGCCGCCATCTTGAACTCTTCGGATCTTCGCCATCTTCACACTTATTGGATGAGTGAGAAATCAATTGGTGTGAGCGATTATGGTCATAGGCAATAATCTGAATGCAAAAATAACCTTCCTTGTTGATGACTTTTTAAATTAACAAATTAAGCTGTTACGTCCATTTTTAGGAGTTTTACAGCGTTTCGGCGCTTACCATGGTAAAAATGACCGTTAAAAAAATGAACTATTTTGTTTAGAACAATTGTAGAGCGTAGCCATTTGGTACGATTGTAGCACACATCAAACCTAACTTTGAACAATTGGTGCTACTGTGGGTCCACTTGCAGACGCCATATACAGGGTGTAATGTAATGGAATTCTGTAAAGCTCCTAAAAATGGACGCAACAGCTCAATTGGTAATTTAAAAAAAAATCATCAACTGAGGCAGGTTATTGTTGCATTTAGATTATTGCCCAGGACCATTATCACCCATACCAATTGATTTCCCACTTATCCAATAAGCGACGAATTCAAGATGGCTTCAAGATGGCCAAGAGAATAAAAAATGTTAACTGTCATATTTTCGAAGATAGTGGGTGGGGTCGGTGACAGCATACAGCATCTCATTCTTACTTCATCCTTTCTGGAATTGTCAAATTTCATCGGAATATCTTGCAAAATCACTGATTTATTGAAAAATGTCACTTTCCATGAAACTAACCACTAATTTCAATATTTTCCAGAAACGGCTTAAGATACCAAGACGCGGTTTATTTAAGCTTATCAAGCATTAAATTGTGAATCTACTTGGTGATTTTAATGAATTCAACTACTTTTTTGGTTCAAGAGTTGGAATTTGTGCATTTCTGAGCATCCTGTATGCGGCGTCTGCAAGTGGAGCCACCGTGGCACCACTTCTCAAAAGTGAGGTATGGATATGTACCGTATGATCAAAGACTTTCCTCCTCTAGGCAGGCTGTGGCCTGTTCAAAATCAGCCTCGTTTGCCTGCCAATAACCAGACCACAGCCTGCCTAGAGGATGAAAGTTTTTGATCATACAGTACTACCATCGTGCCAAATGGCTACGCCTCGCCCCAAAATGCAAAGTTGAGTCCAAAAACAGCCACAACCGCCGCCCTATAACCTTTCTATGTATCTAGGTCGGGTCGATATGTTATTATTCTTTGAATAATAAAGTTAAACAAGACATATATCCGGTAAAAGAACATATCCACGTTAGTGAAAATTGCGCAGAAGTGAAACTTCAAAGTTTGCGGGACAAAACTGCTAAACGAAGAGAAGGTCCTTGAGCAAAATCTTGATCAATTCAAGCACCAACTGAGGCGCATCGTGAAAATCGAGTTAGGTTTGCTCTTGAACACCTCCGACAATCTCAAAGAGTTCTGGGATTCAGTAATATTAACCGATGAGAAAGTGTTTTCTTCTTCTGTGGATGGACCGTATCAAGTTTGGCGACCCACTAATAGTCGACATGATCCCCAGTTCGTGGTGCGGCTGCAAGCCAGTGGGAGAACAACAATGGAACTTCGGGGGTGGGTCGGTTGACATGGTGTGGGAGAGCTTGCAGAAATAACTTCATCAAGGATGAACTCATAAGACTCGTGCAAGACAACTCTGCCGTGCACACTTCACGAGATACCACACAGTGGTTTCGGGAGCACCCTGAGATCGAGTTATTACCGTGGCCCCCTGAATCGCGTGACCTGAATATAATCGAGAATGTTTGGGGAAAAATGTTCTTTCCTGGACACAAGAGAACAGGCGACAACTTCGGGCGCTTGAAACGTTATTTGTTGAATATGGCTGGAAACGTTTCAAATATAAGCTGTAGCACCACTTTTGACGTCCCCCTGCAGAACTAAGATGGAACAATCCGTTTCAGCTTAGCTTTAACCTACAGAGCACATTCCTCCGAGCCCTTTCAGTATCAAATGGGGAACTTTCGGGTACAGATTTTCTTCAATAGGGCTTTCTTGCCTTTTTCACAAAAATTGAAAAGAACTTTTTGTTCAACTGGTTGCTAAAAGAACACCTACTTGACGGATAATGATGAAATTCGGTGACTGACGTTGCAAAATAGTGTAGATTATATAATCTCGCAAACAACTCATCGATTCAAAGTTCAATTTGATCTTGATTGTTACGTAAGTAGAGGGAAATCAAGAAAAATGAACTTGATAACATTTCTTGGGTGAAGAGGTCATTGCCGCAATTCACGACCTGTTTTTTCCCAAGATAAAACTATCGTGTGTGTTGTGGGTTCAATAAAGTCGTTACCTACTGTTTTTTCAACTAATCAACGAAGGACAGTCTAAATATGGTGCTCAGATGGAGGAAAAGTTTAAGATTTCAGTTCTGAATCTAGCGAGCTTGTTCGATGGATGTCTCCACGTCGCGTTTCATCGAATATCGAGTTGCAGCTCGATATCTCGAAAAAAAACTGATTTATTAGAGAAAGAAAAAACTGAAGAAGTTCCACCTCTTTCAGCGTATTTCAGAAGCGCCTCAAAATATTTCAAAACTGTTTGCAGCACCTTCAAGAGCATGGAATCAATCATCAAAATATGCTGATTTATGGACGTATGTACCATCGGTTACGATTCACGAGTTACAATTTTCCAAGAATTTTTGTTTACTCCACCCTGTTTGAAGTGTCTGCACGATTTACGCTCATGTCCCCACATCCAGCCAGATTGGTCGAGGGTGGTCTCAGCAACAGGCATGCAAAGTGACAATGCTTGGTATAAAAGTGCAGGGTACCCTAATTTTTTGCCATTAACGTCTGTAGTATTACAATAATGGTTGTGAATAAACTACTATTGCCTGAAGATAGTAACAACAACGGCTCTTTCAAGCAACGGCATACTGAATTTTCTTCAGGCAAAGAACAAGATGAAATAAACCTTTCTACCTCATCGTTATTATTGAACATGAAAGAAAACCTACCGTTCCATACTTTATCATTGATCAGATCACCTCCCAGTGGCCACTCAAAAGTATCTACCCTTCCCAAAACTGCATCAAAAGCATCCCCATTTATGTAAGCACTAAAAACCACACTGCAGTGAGACTTTGAATCACCGGCGAATCTTTGCTCAGTTTCAAACTACAACCTCGGATGGTGGAATGCGTCTTCTCGTGCAACCACAGCTCGAGACATGCTTTTCTGCATTGCAATTTGGCTTCAAAACGGCGCTCTGACCCAATTCAGCAATGCCGCACCTGTACCTAGACGTGTATACCTGCACACAACATCCAAGAAACCGCAAAAAGCCACTCGAAGCAATCGATTTTCCACTACTTACTGCTTGCTCGTTCGAAATTCTCGGATCGTCCACAAACCGAAATGCAATTGAGCAACAACAGAGCAAGCAGTAGCATACAGGCACGGGGAATAGGATGAGGACAAAACTGCACGCAACAAAACTGGGGTAATCGAATCTGTCAGCGGCAGCCAGTGCGGAGTCTCGGCCCTTATTCCTGTTCTTCCCGACAACCAACTACTAATAGAGAAACGATTCAGTCGAGGACCCTACACACCCCGTTTTTCTCACTCCTCCCCCTTACAGCGTCTTTGTTTTTGAGATGACAACGTACACAACCTCTCGAACCACGCCGGAAACTTCGCTTCGGACTCGTTAAGTTCTGGCGGCTGGTTATATTACGTTTTTGTTCGTTCTTCCTCGACCCCGTCACCGACACGTTGCGTTTGTGAAAAAAAGTGTGCATGAAACACGAGAGATGTTTTAATTACTACTAAGATCAGAGTAATAGAAAAATTCAACTGCAACAAGACTGGCCAGAAAATGGTTTTATTTTATCGCAGGTCTGTGGTTACAATGAGGCGTTCGTTTGATGCGTATGCTGCTCTGCCCATCCATTCATCGCCAACCTCCTTCAGTACTTTTATCGCCTTTCCTTTACATCGTGGTCTCGTCTGACAACAATTCTTCAACCGTCTTGCATGCTTGGAATTATTAGACATTTGCCGTCTGATCGGATATAACACCTTGCACTTTTTTTTGGGCTGTTTCTTTTCAGGTTCTTTCGGAATTCGACAGCCGCGGGGCATTATCAGAATTTTCAATTGACGCTCGTGTTCGGCCATTGCCTTTCTCTGCCAAGCACTCATCGGTTTCCCAACTGCACTCTTTGGTACTTCGTGGAACAGGCACGAGGTTTCCTTTTGCCATTTCTCCCACATTTTCTCTCTGCGCTGTTGCTTGCTGATTTCTCTGTCGAAGCACTGATCGACGAACCAAGCACGGGAGCACTCGGTGAAGTCTTGTTCTGTCTGATAGCCGCAGACTGTTGGATTGTACCACGGTATTCTCCGGGACATGATGGGGGCTTGTTCTGATGAGTGATATGAATGAGGTGAATTGTAGAGCTATGATGAGGTGAAAATGCGTGAGTGGATGCGATTCAATTTTCGGCCACTTTCTATGACATGATTTAATGTGACATTAGCTGCCTTCCTTTTATGAATCCAGGTAACTTGACTGGAGCTGTTCTTTTCAACGGCCAAAAGTGCCTGGATTCCTGTATTCTCCTCTATCTGCATGTGTGCGTGAAATGAGAAGTTCAATTGCAATCTTTCTTTTTCGAGTAGGTACCGAGCCTAGTATACTAAGTTCCAAGTGAGTGCAACACAAAAATGTCGTGGATCGATTGCAGATGAAATTTGCACAGAGAATGTAACGAATCAAATCAATCAATGGGCTAAAAAGGCGAACCAGACAAAAAAGTTCTGGTCCTCCACCAGATTTTGTGCATCGTCAAAATGTTCGTCTTCGAGTGTCTGCTGCTAAGAAGATATCAAGGACAAATGGTGGGTATAATTAGAGATACTGGACTGCAGAACGTCTTATCTCGGCAAATATCATTTCCAAGCGAATTCGGTCTGCTGGACCCAATTCCTGTCATATTCATTTGACCCTACTGTAACCTCTCGGTTCCCCATACCTTATCAATAACTAATTTAAAACATTGTGAGCTTTGGTGATACACCTGAAAAGAGAGACGCCGTTGTCAAGAAACAAGAGTTGAAAAATTGAGAAAAAGTGGGCAGATGTCTGGTACAAGAGCACGAGAGAAATTGGCACTTCCACGCTCAGTATTGGCCTACGTATGACGGTGGAAAGCCAAAATTACAGGCCTCTTCAAGTTTCAGAGATAGAAGCAGCTTATATCATTGCGTTAGCGAAGCTCGCCCAGCGTCAGGCATTCACTACTGATTTTGATGATTTGCAAAAACACGGTTGCGTTCGATCCACAAGTAAAATCCTCTCCTTGAACCCTTTTTTAGATGAAAATAGAATCATCAGGGTCGGTGGTAGACTTGGTCGATCTGTACCTGAATAAAGTAAAAAAAAAACTTCCTATTCTTTCGGCCCCCAAACATTTATTAACTGAACTGATAATGAGATCGGAGCACATCCGTTTGTGTCATTGTGCTCCCCAGGCTTTGGCAGCGTCGATTAGAGAGGGATTCTGGTCATTATCCATTCGAAATTTATCCAGAGCAATTGTGCGTGACGTGTCTCAAAGCTATACCATGCGGTCCACCATTAATGGGAGATTTGCCGCCTTGTCGAGTCACGCCCTATGCTGTCTTCCAGAAAGTAGGGATAGTCTACGCCGGATCTGTACTGATCAAAACACACAAGTTGCAAGAAGCAAAGATCATCAGAGGTCAGCAGGTCAGCAAAAGTTTACACTGCCTTGTTTGTGTGCCTTTCTACGAAGGCAGTCCATCTGGAAATAGTTACCGAGCTAAATACAGGCGCGTCCATTGCGACCTTCGATTTGTAGCTAGGAGAGGCAAGCCTCGAGTGATGTACTCGGATAAGGCAACGTGTTTTGTTGGGGCTAATTATGAGTTGAAAAGGTTCTTCAAATCCAAAGGTAATAACTCACGTATTGTAGACAACTTGGTAATGGAACATCAGATAGTCTGGCAGTTCATCTCACCTCGCTCTTCGTCGTTCGGTGGAATATAGGGACCAGGGATAAGGTCGGTAGAGCACCACCTCAAACGAGTTATAGGGAGGACACAATTAACTTTCAAAGATCTAAACACGGTGGTGGTACAGATAGAGGCAATACTGAATTCGATACCACTGTGCCCATTGTCCACGGATCCCAATGACGTCAGTGCCCTTACTCCAGGCCATTTTCGTCTTCCAGTGTATTAACGGGTTTATATGAACATGATTGCATTGACACTTCCGAGTCGCGGCTCTCTAGATTTGATCGGCTTCAAAGAATGACACAACAGCGTGGGTTCGATGGAGCAAAGAATATGTTGCTGAATTGCAGTCAAGATGCAAGTGGCGTATCAGACATCAGGAAACAAGCAGAAGAAAGGTGCACTTGCCATAGTTGAAGAAGACGACCTGTCGCCTTTGAAGTGGCAACTTGGACGTATTGTAGAAGAGCACCCTGGAAAGGACAACACCGTTCGAGTAGTGACGTTGAAAACAGCCAACGGCCTACTGAAGCGAGCTGTGAGAAAAATTTGTGTCTTGCCGTCGAGTTAATCTGAAATGTTTAGGTTGAAGCATCGCTTTCAAAGCGACCCAGTCTGTTAGGAATTCGAGTGTCTCACTTTGGGTGATTTCTCGCTTATCTGTGGAACTTAAGCCCATGCACATAATGCCAACTTTTTGGTCGATAGGTATCACCTTGGTGACTTGTAGTTCAAACTGCACAAGCAGAGATACCGCTTTTTATACAGGGTGTTTCATGACTTATACGACATAGCTTAAGGATAGATCCAGTTTTTTGAGGCGGGTCCGGATCTGGCTTCGAAAATTTTCTAAGATCCTGCGTTTCAAAGTTACAGGGTGACTTCTGTATTTTGGTCAAAACTTTGATGGGTCATAACTTTGGAACAAATGAATGGAATCGAATGGAATTTGACAGGGAAAGTCTCTCACCAAGAACAATTACAATGACCAACAAGGCATAGGAAAATCCATGGCCGGACTAAAAAAAATGGCCCTCATTAATTATTGGGCAAAAAAGCCATTTTCGCATCGGATTCCTAAAAAAATGCCATTGTATTTGGAAAGTTAAGAAAAAATGCTACAGAATCAGCTATCCAATACGAACGGCACACCTCAATAGGTTTAGTAAACAAATAAAATTAAAAAAAATTGAAAATTTTATTAGCGATATTTCCTGTATGATTTGAGATAATTCATCGCAATTACTACTTTTCAAACAGGAAACGAGCAACATTTGAAAAAAAAATCAAAACTCCTAACAATAGGTGATAAATACATTACATGTTATTTACAAATGGTTTTCAAAATGCCCTTCCCCAACTTCGACGCATTTTCTACATCTCGTCACTAAAAGTCCAGTGGCTTTTCGAATGGTTGGTCTATCGTTCCGCGTTTCATTAGAAACTGCAATGATCTTTTCTCTGCAATCATTCCTGGTGTTCATTTTCGTCTTGTAGACCTCTAGATCTTTCATGTGGCCCCATACATAGTAATCTAGGACTGTGAGATCAGGAGATCTGGGAGGCCAGGAATGAGGACCCCCGCGACCAATCCAGCGATGGGGGGTATTCTGCATCCGAGTATTCTCTGACGTTTAATGAAAAATTAGACGGTGCCCCAATTGCATTCTGATGTAGAATTATTTTTCTTGCTAATCATAAATCTCCATAATTATGTGCCTGTTGTCCGAGGCCTGTTCAAATTGCCATATTTTGGGAAGTAGAGCAGCTGCAGACACCGGCACCTCTCTAATTGAAGCTTAGATTTAGGCCTTATTTTTACAAAAAAAAGAAGAATTGTATTGGCTGAACCGTTTTTGAGAAAATCACGCCGAGATGTTTCAGCTGGGATACACTGTCTTGTGTATTGAAGTAAAAAAGGAAAAAGGACCTGCCTTGTGACATCCGGCGCCGTGAGATAGAGAGAGCGCTCTCTTTGCATGGTCCGCTGATGTCCAGCGCGACACGGTAGGGTAGGTTGTGAGTTGAAAAATGGAGGGATACACAATAACAATGATGAGAAGTCCGAAATCGCCCTCGCACAACGACGGAACCGAGGAGAAACGAAAAAAATAAAGAGAACCTTCAAAACTGAAACTGAAAAATTCCCACTTATGGACACACGAAAACCCTCATGCCACGGTACAGAAGAACTCTCAGCGGAGGTTTTCACTGAATTTGTGGTGCTGAGTGGTTGATGACATTTTGACCGGGCTACATTTCTTTGAGGAACGGCTGACGGGGAAAGGCTATCTAAACTTCCTCCAAAATGTTTTGCCTATATCCAACATAATGGGTCACCGCCTCATTTTTCATCAAACGTCAGAAGCTTGAACGCAGAATACCCCCGCTGGATTGGTCGCGGGGGTCCTCATTTCTGGCCTCCCAGATCTCCCGATCTCACAGTCCTAGATTACCATGTATGGGGCCACATGAAAGATATGGTTTACAAGACAGAAGTGAACACCAGGGAGGATTTGAGAGAAAGGATCATTACAGCTGCCGAAGAAATGCGGAACAATAGGCTAATCATTCGAAAAGTCACTAGACATTTATTGACGAGATGTAGAAAATGCGTCGAAGTTGGGGGAGGGCATTTTGAAAACCATTTGTAAATAACATGTAATGTATTTATCACCTATTGTTAGGAGTTTTGATTTTTTTTTCAAATGTTGCTCGTTTCCTGTTTGAAAAGTAGTAATTGCGATGAATTATCTCAAATCATTCAGGAAATATCGCTATTAAAATTTTCTATTTTTTTTTTATTTTACTTTTTTACTAAACTTACTGAGGTGTGCCGTTTGTATTGGATAGCTGATTCTGTAGCATTTTTTCTCAACTTTCCAAATACAATGGCATTTTTTTAGGAATCCGATGCGAAAATGGCTTTTTTGTCCAAGAATTAATGGGGGCCATTTTTTTTTAGTCCGGCCCTGGATTTTTCCATGCCTTGTTGGTCATTGTAATTGTTCTTGGTAAGAGACTTTTCCTGTCAAATTTCATTCGACTCCATTCATTTGTTTCAAAGTTATGACCAATCAAAGTTTTGACCAAAATACATAAATCACCCTGTAACTTTGCAACGCAGGATCTTAGTAAAATTTCGAAGCCAGATCCGGATCCGCCTCAAAAAACTGGATCTATCCTTAAGCTATGTCGTTTAAGTCATGAAACACCCTGTATAAGATCTATGGATGGGTCCTTCTCTCTGACCAACTACCTCAGACTACTAGCTGAGAAGGGATGTTAGCTGGTTGCAGGCCACGTTCTGTGAGTGGTTAGCTCTAGGTTTTTCTAGGTTAGGTAATAGGAAGCTCAGTTACCCTTTACCCTCTTTGGCTTAGAGTTTCAAGTAGATGCCCTGTTAAATCCTATGCTACCAAGGGTGGACAATCCTTCCTTTCGTGTCTTAGATACTTTTCCACCTACGTTAGGATCTGTCTTTCTATCCTCATTATTCAATGCTTGATGATATTTTGTTAAACATGCTTTATTATGATACTTCAAGAACATCCAGAGGGATGCATACGATATTTTATTGAACATGATTTATTTTTATACATTCAAAAGACGTCCAGCGACACAATCGTTATTGATGTTTCTCTTTTCTTTCTTTTGTATTCTAGGTCACTGATTCTTGCACATGAATTGATATATTTGTCTTTGAAATAAAATTGGTCTTTGTTGATTCGAGAGTCACTGGTTCTCATTTCCAAGCCTTCACTCACCTGTGCTACATGGAGCGCTTTGACATAACTAGAGTTCTACCAATCACCGCTAGACGGTCACAATCACGGCCAATCTGATGATTTCAACTCAAGGTGAAGATTCTTATTCTTCTTTGGGTTTGGTTCGGTGATAATTGATTTTATAAGAGGGTGGGTCTGGGCGGTTACACTACCACTCACACTCACCCAAGACTTGAATGATGCGATGAACAGAGTCACTGGAACTCAAGAATACCAGGATGATGTTTTCAGGGACGAATTCCGCTTTTGTTCTGGAGCTTATAGCAACCAGTAGGCAAGTAGGGCGTTTCCTTGGAGAACTAAGATTTTATATTGTTTTTGAAAGTCGTAAGTCAAATCTAGAACTTTGAATGTAGCTATCAACGAATGGTAAAGACCGTTTGAAACGGCCTTCGACTGTTCTCCAGTAATATTTTCTTTACATCAATCAGAATCACCAAAAAGATAAGTCGCCAACGAGGCCAAAGACAATGCACCTATGATGTCTTTTTAGGTTTGGACAACATACCTCTAGTGAGCATCTGGTTTACCAAAGAATGGGTTTGGCTGGGCTTACCTGGAACAAAAATTGAACATTAGTATATAAATTATAAAAAGAAAGAGTACAGCATTTAGCATAAGTACAGAGTATCAAAGAAAAAAATCGATTTCAAAACAAAGTCTGCTTCAAAAATGAGTAACTTTGGACCGCCGCGCCGTGAACAGTTTTGAAGTATTCAACTTTCACTTGTCTATTAGCTTCACCTTCCAGAAATCCATCAATTTTGTTCGGTCATACTTTTTCCTCTTTTGTGCCGCACTCCGGACAAGATACTGTTTCAATTTGAGGGAAATAACCAAAAGAAGGAAAGTCGGATCGAATCAAAGGTCAAAGATTAGCCATCCGGGAATAATCCCGGACGATTCTCTCATTCCCTGTGTTGTTTCTGAAAACTTTGGTTGCCTGATGCGGTGCTGTAATTCAGTCCGGAGCGGGCTTTCCTTGAAACTTTCCGGCCGTATGGCACCGCCAAACAACCGCCCGCGAGAATAATTACTTTCATAAGCTAAACATCGTAATCTCCTTATCGTAAATCACAATAAACTTCCTAATAACGCCCCCCCCTCGGTACAGAAAAAAAGACGACGAGCTACATCACAGCCTCGCACAGAGTTCGCCGTCGGGCCTACCGGCCGCTCATCATGGCGCTCGACGAGATAAACTCAGAAATTAATTTCAAAAAGCGGCGTCGTCGTCGTCGTCGGGGACTAGCGGCCGTCCATCACCAGAGAGGGGGGAGACAGAGTCGGTGTGGTGCAAAAGGAAGAAGGAAAAACACCGGGAAAAAGCTCATCAAAATGTGCTATACACGGGAAACAGAGAGCGTCATCAGCAAGTGAGAATATAAAACGGGGACGGAGTCATCGTGAGTGAAGTTCCTCGGCAACATTTTTCACCTCTTCGGGTCGGGCTAAGCGAAGAGCAATAATTTGCGAATGCACACGCGAACTGACAAGCCAATTTCCGGGATCTTTGCATCAGAGCGGCGGCGGCGCAAGGCAAGTGTTTTTAAAATTCACTCGAGTTTAAAAAACCTTGATTTAACTGCGACATTATTCACTTTGTAAACTGAACGTTTTTTTGAGCCGAAGCGAGCGCCACATATAATTTCGGACCGTCTGCGTCTCGTTGAAAGAAGTGTAGGACTGCTAAAGAAGAAGAAGAAGAAGAAGAAGTGCTGGACTTCGATCAGCGATGCAACTTTGTGTCACTCATTTACGGCATCGATAGCAAATCAACGCGTCGGATTCTGTCAAGTTAACATAATGACTGGACTTATGCTACACTTGCGCCGGCGCATCTTCAACTTGAAATAGAGCCAAAATTACGGTCTGTGCAGACTCCGTATACAGGGTTAACAAAAATGAAAACATACAAGTCATGAACCAAAACAGTTGCAGTCATGGAAATGACCATTAAGATCCACGATTCATTGCTTATTAAGGCAAAAGAAACCTCGTCTGAATATATACAGCCATTCCCAAAAAATTTTGGAGTGGTGAGTGGTGGATTAGTGGTGTGTTTCGGGTAAACTGACAGTTTTCAATAAATGTGATTTTTCTGATATTTGGGCACAATTAGTTTTTTTTTTCACAAAGAATTTTAGCAGAAATGTACTATGACGTGTTACCACTGTGCCCGCCTACCTTTTTCGAAAATATGACAGCAGTTGTTTACCTTATTCCACAATCTCGAATTCGATCATTATTGAAGTGGGAAATCAATGGCCCCGTTTACGCGAGGTTTAAGACTGATATCAAAATCCGTAACGTCAATGTTATCGTCCACATAAACACTTCTAAACGCAAGTTTCGCAACAGCTGTCGAGCTTAGCTAAATGTGATCTTTAATTGCATTTAGTAAGCAAACAAATAGTGTTGGGAATCGCACGTAAACGCCTATGCACATCAAGGCACATGTGCAAACAAAAAAAAACGTTGAGCCGTTACTACCCATTTGGTAATAAACACATGTGGCAGACTCCAGACTGGCAGTTGTGAGTTGTGGTAGCCGTTTTTTTGAAAAATTGCTTTTTGTGAAAGTGTTGAAGGTAAGAGAAACTTGTAAAAAGAATATTATAAAAACAATTATAATAATAGAAGCGATGCATTTATTCGAGGTATGTGTTTGCAGAATGTTGGAGTCGGATCTCAAGAACCGCAGCAAAAGAGAAGTAGAAGCAACTGGAAAACATACTGCAACGAACGGGTTAAAGTATAACTGTAACCCGGGCATAAAGGGTTAGGCGCAAAGAATCTAAGAGACGATGTATTCGAATAAAGGCGAGAGAAACCAGCTAATTACAGTTCCAGCCCAGTCCAAGAGGAAGAGCGCGAAAACAAACCAAGCAATCAAAAAATCGAGCTCCGTTAGCGATCTGAGAGAAGGGGAAGGGCACAGCACGAGCTTCTCTCTGTACAACCACCAAATGCGAAGGTCCGTACAATCAAAGAAAGAGAACGACGTCGCCGCTAGCAGCAATGAACAAGAAAGAACAGACGGTTCCGCAATTCAGCAGCAGCGGACGCGGGAGCAGAGCCGCACTGTGCGAGAAACGAAGTCCCAGCGCACGACCTCCGGGAAAGAGCAGTGTCGACTTGGCGGTTTCGGAATCGCTGGATTTTTCCGAGCGTCATCGGTGGATTTACAAGTCAATGCACGATCCATGTGACCGAATGACGATTAAACGAGTATCATAAAAGAATATCCAGAGAGGAACGGGCTTCCATCAATTATTGTAGTTGCGGCCCTCGGCTCTGTCCAAAGCGATAAGATTGTTATGTCTACAGGTTGTTTGGGGCCCAGCTCCGTTCCCCACCTCAGCCGGGCGAAAACTGGCGTCGCATCTGATCGGTGCCCTCACCGAAGGGAGCGAAGGGAACCGAGAGGGACTCGGACATCGGACAATCATGGGAGTTTACAGAGTCCAAAAGAAGTGTACATCTGTCACTACTATTGGGAAAGATGGAATAATACATTCATCCGAGGATCTTGAAAGGACAGGAAATGGTGAAAAGTTCGATCTTTATCAATCTGAAGTAGACGAGGAAGAACAAGTGTGGATTTTTGAAACATGCACAAATGTTACTAAGTGAATTTGAAAACTGGACGGTGGATGGCACTTTTGATGTGGTCTCCCAGATTTTCCTGCAACTTTTCACCGTGCATGCTATCACTGACTCAAAGTCTATTCCTATGGTCTGTGTTCTAATGAAAGACAGGGGAGAGGATACATACTCGTATAAATTTGTATTCAAGTAACTTTTAAAACTTGAACCGACTCTTGAACCATTGAGCATTTTATGTGACTTTGAAATGGCTTGCATGAATGCGATTCGAGGCTGTTTTTCTAATACAGAAGTTATTGGTTGCTCTTTTTACCTCAGCCAAAATTCATGGCGAAAAGTTCAAGAATTTTGTTTAGTTGACAAATATAAACAAGTGCAATCACAATTAGTCTTGATGTAACCTCGAGTGGAAGAACTAGCGACTCTCAACAAAAAAATAAGGAAGTTGTGGAAAAATCTTTCAAGAATAAAAGAGAATGACAAGACACGTTTCTAAAGTTCAAAAAAATAACGAAATGGTGTCCCAAAATGCAAAATGTAAGAGTCACAGCAACCCTGGGAGAGAGACGAATACGATTTGATGCTGTTTGATTTTTATAACCGAATATACCGGGTGTTCCAAACCATTCCGAATTGGGGTAGGCTGTGGCATGGTCAAATTCCGGGATGTAAAGCTGCTATTCGCCAGGGCACAGCCTACCCCAATTCGGAATTGTATAAGGCGTTATGACGAGCCCTAGACTGAGTCGGGAGAGGATATACACTGGGCTCAGAGAAAATCATACTCGAATTCACGGCCCGATTTACAACAAACTCAAACAATGGGATGTTTCGCCGCAGAAAAAGACGATAGATGGCAGCAGGGGCCAACCCGAGTTTATCACTAGGTTACTTTTGGTTGGTAAGCCTACCAGCTTCATGTTGGTATATCGTATCTCTTTAGGCGGCTCTACAGGACTTCGTCGTGTCGCCGCCGGCAGTGTACCAAACCAATAAAAAAGCTCACGATGGCCAGCATCAACGATTGTTCGTCATATGATAGTTATATCCTTTGTTGGCGACATTCATACTTGACTTGACATGACAGCCGACCCGCAGGCAGACACAAAGTCAAAAGAAAAAAAAACCTCCATGTGAGAACCGTTCAAAAAGTAGCGGGAAAATAACCCGGGTTGGCCCCTGCTGCCAACCTTGAACATGACACCTTGACAACTGCATGGAAAACACCCCATTGCAACGCTAAAAAAACGATCCACAATCCAATACCGGCGACGATGACGTAAATGTCAGCTATTAGGTTGACATCAATCAGGGAGAAACTGTGAGATTGTCTTAAAATTAACGTCAGCTGTCACAGGAAAACTCAAAAAAGTTATTTCGTATTATTTCGGGTCTGAAAAAGCCAGTTGTATCGAAAAATTCGGCAATTTTTCCTGCAATTTTCCAACTGTTGCTATTTGCGTTGTAAAAAAATCTCTGCATTTAAGGTAAAGATTCGACTTGAAACCTCAAGTGTTGAGGTTATGTTCACAACTTTTGGTTTTCCCTTTCTAATACCCTGGACACACTAGAGAGCTCAATGATCATTAACAGATCGTCATTCAACTTCCCTTGCTGTCTTGGCGCCAGCAAGGGGAAAAATGAAGACTTTTTTTGGTTAATGATCATTAAGAGCGAGCGTGATTACGTTTCCTTTGCTGTCATCGAGCCAGCAAGGAAAGTTAAACGAGTTGAACTGTTAAACGAGAATAACAGACTACGAAGACGTCACAATAGTGTCCAAGTCAATATAAAACGGGCATTACCACTGTGAAAAAATCAATCCATGAAGTTTGTCGACTACTTTGGGACGTATTATTCACCAATATATTTGGCAGAACCAACAACAGAACAGTGGAAGAATTTTGCTGAAAACTTTTTTCAAACGTGGAACTTTCCTGATTGTATAGGTGCCTTAGACGGGAAACATGTTAACATACAGGCACCTCCAAGAAGTGGAACAATGTTTTTAATTTTCTAAAAAGTGATGAGCAAAACTGAGAAGAAATTGACACACTGCACGATCAACAAGTGGTTATTTACGAGGAGCGGTTTCTTGGTTATCTCTGCTGGGCTGTCAAAAACTGACGGGTCACAATACACCAATCACAGACTATTGGCGAGTTTCAAGATCGAATACGCCATCTGACGGCCAACGTGTAAACGACGTTTGTGCACGGATCAACCGCAGATTTGTGTGGGCTCTTATGAGCGTTGCGGTGTTTGGTGACTTTAATTGATTCCATCTGACTTAACGCGGCGTTGATTTTTTCCAACAAAGTACGTGAGCCACGCACGTTTCATTATCTTGAATATACTAGGTGACGTCGGTTGCAAAAGCATTGCATTTTTAAATAAGAGTGGCACGTGTACGACGACTGGCAAGCAAAAGTGGCATCAGAATGGGAGGTGGTAAGATTTGTGATTTTGTCATAGTGACAAAAAGTGGCGGAGAATTTGTTGCGTTTCCGAGTGCGAGTCGCGCTGTGGAAACCGGAAAAAGTAAGAGTTACATTTTCACCGTTTCCCGTCGAAAGCGAAAGACGCAAGTTGGGTAGTCAAGATGACAAACAAACTTGGCACTGTGGAATATGAATACGGCTACGGCTAGCGTTCGAATTATAAACACCAACATTGGTTTGCATAAGCTGAGTTTCTTACGGCTACGGCTTAAATTACGGCTACGGTTACGTTACGTCTGGCGTCAATCTATAAATTGGGCTATAGACCTGGCCCATGTCCTTCGGTGCGCCAGGTTATGGCTACGGCGGTTTATAAACAGTAGCATTGGTTGGCATAGGCTGAACTTCTTACGGCTAATTCTCAAGTTACGGCTACGGTTACATCTTGCGTCCATTTTTTATTTGGGCTTTACTTTTGAAAATTCTTTACGGCCATTAAAAGCCCCGAATCGCTGTTCTTCCTACCTCCTTCATTTCTTCATGCCGTCATTTCTCCGCTGCTATCTCAGTAGCTCACAAGAAAGATAGAAGAATTGCTTTTTTGAGTTATAAAGTTGTAGTAAATCAGTCTTCTCCACTTGTTTTTTATATCATTTACTCGAGTTTCGGCTAATTAAATATATAAAGCCATTTTCAAAAATAATGTGACATAGCATAGAACTTTATGTCTAAGTAATGATGTAACAATGAAGAATAGACGTAACAGGTAAAACAACAAAAGAAAATGAAGGAGAGGATTATAAAATTGGGAGTAGAGCTGGTATAATGTAGATGTTGTCAAAATCGGTTTGTTCGTTGAGGAGGCTATCTGGGTCAAGATTGTATTGTTTTTTTATTTGCAAAATTTCAGAAAATTCAATTAGGTGTCTGTTGTCAAGTTTTTGGATTGGTTTCAAACAATTAAAAGCAAAATCATGGCCCTCGGCAACTACATGTCTTGTAAAGTTTGATTTTATATCGAACGCAGGTAGTTCCCTGCGGTGCTCATTTAGTCTAATTTTGAAAGATCTTATTGTGCGACCTATGTATATTTTGCCGCAGGAACAAGTTAATTTGTAGACTCCACTAGAATTTAGAGGGTCAATGGGGTCTTTGGTTTTTACTAAATGGGAGCTTAAAGTGAAAGGTGTTTTGAAACTAATATTGATGTTAAATTGTTTAAAGAAACGTGAAATTGAAGTGGAGATGTTGCCAAAATAAGATAAAGAAAAATAATTCTTTTGAGTTTTTTCTTGAGTCAAGCTGAAATTGTTTTTTATTTGATGTTTTAAGAGCTTTTTCTTGTAAAAAGATTCGAAGACTGCTTCGGGAAATGCATTGTTGGATGCAATTTGTCTTATGATATTGAGTTCAGCTGAAAAATCCTCAGGTGTGAGGGGAGTGTTGAAAAGCCGATGAATGTAAGTACTGAGTGCTGAAAACTTATGAGTTTGATGGTGGCATGAATCGAAAGGAATTATGGTGTCTGTATATGTCGGTTTTCTGTGAATTTTGAAAACGTGTTTTGAATTAACTATAGAGATGTTTAGATCCAAAAAAGAAATGTTGTTATTGTTGCTTGTTTCAAAGGTAAAAGTGATATTATTATGTAATGAATTGAGAAATGAGAGGAAATCTGTTAGGTCTGACTGGTTACCTTGAAATAAACAAATGATGTCGTCTACGTATCTGTACCAGTAGATGATATGATTTTTGAAAAGGTTACTGGTAGAAATGAGAGTTTTCTCTAGCCATGTCATGAAGATCTCAGCTAATAATGGTGAGAGTGGTGAACCCATACTCAAACCCGAGGTTTGTAAATATATTTTATTGTTAAATTTGAAATAGTTTTGTTTTGTACAGGTATGTAGCATATTGAATAGATTTCTGGTGTTTACATCATTTAAGCTGGAATTGAAGAGAATATATTTTAAGAAAAAGCTCTTAAAACATCAAATAAAAAACAATTTCAGCTTGACTCAAGAAAAAACTCAAAAGAATTATTTTTCTTTATCTTATTTTGGCAACATCTCCACTTCAATTTCACGTTTCTTTAAACAATTTAACATCAATATTATTTTCAAAACACCTTTCACTTTAAGCTCCCATTTAGTAAAAACCAAAGACCCCATTGACCCTCTAAATTCTAGTGGAGTCTACAAATTAACTTGTTCCTGCGGCAAAATATACATAGGTCGCACAATAAGATCTTTCAAAATTAGACTAAATGAGCACCGCAGGGAACTACCTGCGTTCGATATAAAATCAAACTTTACAAGACATGTAGTTGCCGAGGGCCATGATTTTGCTTTTAATTGTTTGAAACCAATCCAAAAACTTGACAACAGACACCTAATTGAATTTTCTGAAATTTTGCAAATAAAAAAACAATACAATCTTGACCCAGATAGCCTCCTCAACGAACAAACCGATTTTGACAACATCTACATTATACCAGCTCTACTCCCAATTTTATAATCCTCTCCTTCATTTTCTTTTGTTGTTTTACCTGTTACGTCTATTCTTCATTGTTACATCATTACTTAGACATAAAGTTCTATGCTATGTCACATTATTTTTGAAAATGGCTTTATATATTTAATTAGCCGAAACTCGAGTAAATGATATAAAAAACAAGTGGAGAAGACTGATTTACTACAACTTTATATTATACAACTCCATTTTGAGTACTATGGATCCCTTTATCAATTTTTTGAGTTTGATGTACAATTGCTGATGCCAGCTTAGAAATTTAGCATTACTGGTTCGGGTTACAGCACAGCCCAGAAGTTTTTCGTCTCTTAACTTTACCCTGCTCAAAATTAGCTGAGTGCTCAAGCTTCTGCTTCAGCTACGTAATGACTTTGTTCTGGAAGCTTTCTATCGGTAATGAAGTGGAAACGCGCGACAAAGTCAAATGGATAGACTGGAGGCCTTGACTTGTGCGTTTTATGTGATAAAGCGTAGTTTCCAGCAGGTCGGCGGATGAGATCAGAAAGGGGGCGCTGCGAGCTTTGAAAGCTCACACTCTCGTCGTAGCATACGGAGAAAGCGACGGAACAAAAATGGTCCTTTTGCTACACACAGTACAGTAGCAATCCTGTTTCTCTCAAGGGGAGGAGGGCACAGAGCACACCATTGCTCTGGTAATGGAACAAAGAGGTTTTTTGCTCGTTCTTGTCTCCCGCTCCCATTCAATTCTTCAGGCTTTAGCAGTATTGTTATGCCAATAAAAGTTTTGCGTGGTGTTTGTCTGCATCACGAGAAAAAAGAAACGTCGCTGCTCCGCTGATGCCGTCTCGACGACAAACGACGGGCGGCGTAATTGATCAGTGGCGACGCCCGCGGCGACGACCCATCATCGTCGGACTCACACAGAGAGACCGCTCAGATATTTCAACAATAATACGAATATGAATGTTTTAAAATCGCATCTGGCTAGACTACCTGACCTACTCTGGTAAAAGCTGAGGTCATTTTTTTTAATAATTATTGCTGATTCTAGTGCGGTGTTTACTATTGCACGACCCCATAAATGTAAAACAAGCTATTATTATCATCAAGATTTATTGTTGTAAAAACGCGCTACCGCAGCAGGCTGGATGGTGTTTAAGGGGGTTAATCACCCGACATTATTTACCGCCCCGGCGTATAATTGGACGCCATAACGCCAAAATTGCGACCATAATAAACCACTAGCGACCTTCGTCCGGCGAACACTAACAACAATGCAAAGCACGACCCATCTCCACTAAATCTACAGTCCAAATTATTGCACCTCGTATTGCACCGTTTGCGATTGGTCAATATCAGGAGCAAATATAATATGACTGAAACAAGAATGTCTCACCAACAAACTTTCAAGGGTAGGTAAGTGATGTAGGCGATTTACTTTACTTTATCGAGAAAAATAGCCCATTCGTGTAGGAAGATTTAGGGAATTAATTGTTTCAAGAGGGCTAAGTTGCCGTCAGGCAACGTCGGCTGTCACGTCAGTTGAAGACACGTCAAAACTGTCACTTTGCTGTCTTTGTCAATCCACTGCCGCAATTTTTTTTGTTCCTGTGAACCCTTAGGACCCCGCAGGCTCTTTACTGGGCCCGACATCGATGACCAGCGTCGTCGCAGACCTTTCTTTGCATCCTCCGTAGCTTTCACCGAAGGAACAGCAACAGCGACTGTCACGGGCGGACCGAGTCCTCCGCACACACCAACTGTTGTTGGTACGCCAGAAAAGGTCACCTTAGGCTGGCCGCGTCGTCAATCACCCTTTTCTAAAGATTTTCTGCTTGGATGCTACTGGCAAAGTAGCATACCCTGCTTGCATCTGCGTTCCAGTCAACAACAGAAGATCCCTCATGGGTCCCCATTCTTGAAATGGAGAACGGACTTCACACATGTGTAATGGCTAGGCAAGGGCGAATCAAAGCTCTCCTTGCCTGGCAACTACACATGTGAATTTGACAATGTTACACAAGGGAAATTCCATCAAACGTACTATACTACGTGTCAACGTTTTGTCCTACTTTTTTTTGTCCGCAATAGGATAGGTACAGGGTGTTTGCAAACTTGGGGTAGAAAATTGAACAGCAGGTGAAGAAATGCTCGAAAAGTGCCAGAAAAATGTTGAAATTTTTTATGATTTCAATTTTTGGAAATATGGAGGGTCAAAAGATGGTCCTTCGACCCCTCCTATCTTGGTCATTTTTAAATAATTTAGTGGACTCTTTTCATCAGACCAAAAAGCAAATTTTTTCAACCTTCAAATGTGTTTTGTAATTTTCTTTGGTGTTCAACGTGAGTCATGGATGCTACAAATCTATTTTTTTTCGAAAATGCTCGTGAAAAGTTCTGGAGTTACTAGAGTAATAAAACTGATGTAGAGCAACAAATAAGACGAATAGTTCCCATATAAAATTTTCTACATGCACTTTCGAAGAAAACTGGATTTTCAGGATTAACGACTCACCCTGTACAGTAAATAAGATTACATAACACATTTAAAGGTCCAAAAACATTGCTTTGGTCTATTGAAAAGAGTTCACTAAAATCTTTCAAAATGACGGAAATAGAGGAGGGCGAAGGACCACCTTTTGACCCCCGATATTTTCAAAAACAAACGCCCTAAATTTAGTTTCACTACTATTCTGATACTTTTAGAGCATTTCCCTAGCTGCGGCTGCGGTTCAATTTTCTACTCCAAGTTTGCAAACACTTTAAATAGAGTACCAACGGTTTAGGATTATGTGGAAACAGTTGTAGATAGGTATATACAGAAGAAGAATTTCTGCAGAATTTCGGGGTGAGAAGACAGACGTTCGCGGTACTACGAGTATTAGGAAAAATTTAAAGACAAAATTACAAGTGCCATAGTCCATGGTCTAGAGAGAACGACACCGCTTGGACGGCGAAATACAAAATTACTACTTGCTCTTTGGTATTTTGCAAATCCTGATTTCATTGATGCATGATTTCCTTGAAAGCGCCATTTTTCCAAGTGATGTTTTAAGAAAAGTGCCATTTTTGCACCCAACTCCTCAATTTTCATTCATGGACGATAATGCACGGCCGCACCGAGCGGCAATAGTTAATCAGTTCCTGGAAAGAAACAATATCAGGCGTATGGGTATGGTATGAGCGGTCATGTCACCTGATCTCAATCCAATAGAGCACGTGTGAGATTTCCTGCAAAAAAGGTTATCAAACGACTGTAGCGGAACTGATCCACTTCCTACAGGAAGAAGAGGCGGCTGTTCCACAGCAATTGATAGACAATTGCATAAGTAACATGCCCCGAACATGGTCCCACTTGTTATTGAAGTTTATCATAAAAATGTTGTTTTTTTACGTTTGTCTCAAGAAAAAATAAAGTTTTTCTGTTTAATCCAGTGTTTTGATGGAGATTGAATTGGGCCATCATCTCACGAATGAGGACATATCAAGATTGAAGGGGTTCCTGATGCGACTAAAAACGCTGTTGACGGGAATCGTTAAAGCATGTAACCGTTTGGCAAAAAAAAATTAGAAAACCCAGCACCATGTCACTTTTAGGGTCGGTTTTCACCCCATAACTCAACTAGCGCCAACGGGACACTTGGGTATTTTTTTTAGTAAATGAGAACATGCTTTCGGATATCTCTGCAAAGACTCAGCTTTCTATCGAAGATGTCTACCTCAACCATATAAAATTATCAAACGGTCCAGGTGTTACCAAGAGAACATCGTTATTACCGAATCAACAGCAAAAGTCGAGTGGAGGAAAGCATTCACCGGCGTCGGTGTTAGGCCTCGTTGCGGAAATAGGCCGACGTTAAATAAACGAATAAAAAAAAAAAAAACAGGAAAAGTCAAATTACAGAGTTTACTGAACCACACAACCCTTCGACTCTTTGAATCACTTTAAGAATATGTAGATAACCTCAACAGAGTGGAGTAATTAGCAACTTGTATTAAACAATAAGGCAAAGACCTCAGTCATCATCTCCCAGATCTTGCAGACCGATACGATATCAGTTCGTCCATGAAACAATTGCTATAACAGTTGAAGAAAAGGAGCATAAACAACAATAGTTCATCGCAACCAAGGAAAGCAGCGCGGTATGATGGTTAGAAATAATTTAGCATTTACAATGACTGACAGAAAGTGTCTACCAATAGGTTGTATCGACGAGGCGGCCATTTTGTAGAAGCTTATCAAAAACAGCTGACTGAGATTTAGTTTTGTCACATACCTACATCAAAACTGACATGGCGAAGTTGTCAAGCAATTACAGCAAGGCGCTTGCTGACGATGATTTGCCCAGCCGCGAGTAGAAACTTGCGGTGCTGTGTTTGTAGTGTGACCCATTTGAGCCGGTGAATCAAAATCTCGGCTACACATTGTATATGATGCAAAAACACAACGCGGGAGGCCCTTGTAGGCTACCTGCGTTGGGTACAGAAACGTTCTCAGTCAAGCAACTCATAGCCCATAAAGCAGAAGAAGCACACGACCTACCGCACGCAAGAAGTGTTCTCTGCAAGCTTTCAAGTCTCCTGTGAACTTTCTGTTGAGATAATTTCTTCGACTTGCTCGATAAAGCCATCAGGATTCCGTTGTTCAGATCATTCCTGCGCTCGATCTCCACGAGATATCAACACTCCAGGGTAGTCCAAAACAGTGAAAACTGATGCTCCCATGCGGGAGTAGGTGGCCGAAAAGCCATATACACAGCGAACAGAGCAAACTACCACCTTCTGGGTCATTGAAAACATGAACTTTGTGACACTCTAGTTGATGTGATAAAAGTCAGTTTGATCAGCTTCTACAAAATGGCCGATTTTCAGGAGCGTGACGTCACGTCGATACGACCTATAGATATGGACTTGAATTTGACGAAAGAGATCGGGAATGGAACCAAGTTGGATTTCGGTCTTTTTTTACACGCTTGAATCTGTTTTATTTCATGTATCCTATAAACTGGTGATATGTCAATGGCAAGCTCGTGGTGATGAAAATAGAAGAAAAGTTGCTCAAAACAAGAAATAAATCCAAGAGAAGTCCCGAAGTAGAATGGGTCCGTTGATTGATAAACGAAAGCCGGGTTATGGAAGCACAAATGACGGAAACACGGCACGAAGATTTGTTGAAGATGCTGCTGTTTCTTCACAAATCACAAATCTGGATGAGGAAATTATCAAGCGTCTTCGAGCAGTGTTGCTAACAATATCTAGTGTTTTTCCGCTGAAGATAACTGAATTTGGAAAATATTGCATTTACAGATCAGAAGATGAGAGATTAGAAGATGAGAAGTCCCAAGGAAATGGAAGAATATTCTTCAGAACTTCTAAGCTTTTCTGTTGGTGGTATTATAACTCCAGACCTTGAAGATATTGATCTCGACGTTGACTCCGACAGTGAATGAACTGCTCCGCCGAGTGCTCCGCTTTTCGATCAACTCGAACTGCTCATACTTCATCGATTGACATGTGCATAAGATTGTAGAATTTGGAATTTATCAGGCTACTGTTACGGTTAAGGGTCAAAAGCGAGGATTTTTTTTTTATTCTAAATATTGGAGCAGGAGGACGAGCTCTGGTCCAAAAAGCGAGTTCTATCTCCTTGTTACAATCCATACCGGTCTCAAGTGGTCTTACCCAGAGGAAAAGTTTGGCAAGTGAACAGCATTCATAAAGCCAGATTTTAATATCCTTAAGCGCTATAGGCTGTCTGATTTCTACATGATTCTACTAGTGGGCTGTGTTCCTGGTCGCCATCGGCCGATCGCGGCCTGAATCGCAGCCCACTAGAATCATGTAGAAATCAGACAGCCTATAGTTAGTGTTTCAGGATGCACTAGCAAAGCTTTTTTGCTATCCATAGGGGACCGGAAGGGCAACAGCATGTTTGGAAGAACTTATAGTGTTCATAAAACAGCAACGGGGGCATAAGAAAGGCTGGTCGAGACGAACATCGATGGAAAGTGACGCAGGTGAACAATCCCAAAAAAGGTTTTGGCCGTTATCTTCATTGTAAATGGAGCTCAGCGCAAGATCCTTGGGAGATTAGAGGTTGCAGATGACATCTCAATACTGACTACAGAGAATTCAATTCCCCTTGTCTTTCATGGTTAATCAATAATAATTCATCAACCTGAACTGACGTCCTTGATGTTGCTTCATGTCTCTAGGTATCGACATGAGAAGTATGGTGGTAGTGGTTCGATAGGCAAAGCTGTCGGTTACTTTGCCAGGAACTTTGACGCAGATCTGGGCGGATGCGAAATTAATGTTCTCAAAGGAACAGGCAGCTTTGTCTGTTTATACTATTTTCCGGACACGTACGCTTTACCACTGCACCGATGATGGTACTGTGAGTGATGGATGATGACTATAGACGTCATAACGGGATAAGTGAGAGCATCAGCACCATCAGTATTATAGTGGCGGCGGAGTGCACGCGAGAGCCTTTTCGGTATATGGTTGTGTTGTTGAAGTTTCACACAAAATACACACGCACACAAGAGAGAGGCTCTCTGCCGTTACCACCACAACACTATACGGCACGCTCACCCCGCAATTTCATCCATGCCAATTTATCAGCAAAATGCAGGGCCGACGGCAGAGGAAGGAGAAACAAATGGAACACAGTACACACCACGCTGACGCGACGTGCGGTTGCAGACAACTCAGCTTCTCCCTTATAAATATGCAAGAGCACAGGGGCCCTATTTTCGGTGCACACGTGAACTGTTCCTATAGGAACTGTTCCCTCAAAAACAGGGGAAGCGGCATTTTCGGGTACATTCACGCGTGATCACGCCCGTTCTCCTAGGAGCTACCGAGAGAACAGCTCATTCCCCGCTTATGTCAATCAAAGCAAAAGACTGCCAAGAGTCTAAATTGAAAATCACTAAAAAAAGTAAAAAAAGCACATTGTTCAAAGGTTGGCAACGCTGAATGCACCAAAAATACAACTAAAACAACCGCCAAATGACAGATATAGTTTTGACAAGTACAACGGCGTCCTTTCAAATATTTCAATTTTACGTTCCAATCTCCAATTTATCGAAAGTTTCTTTAAATAATTTGGAAAAAATGGATCCATTGAACGCGGCATTGGCGGTCTATGTAATCGCGGACTTGGAAGCGGCCAAAGAAGATGCGCGCCAACCCGGCAAACGATTTGTGGACATAGAAGTGCAGTTTGTGCAGAACATTCGCGTGACAATTAAAAGACTTCAGTGTGACTTGTGAACTTCAGGCCCGGCACATCACAGAACTAGTCACGCCATTTATCCCAGTACCCGGGGAAGGAAGCCGGCTGACCGTAGCAAGTTGACAAGGATATATGGGGGGGGGTTCTTGGCCATGAGTTCGGTCAGTTTTTCTTTTTGAGTTTCGGAAATCGCATCCAATCGTGGCCTCTTGAAGCTTGGGCCGGCAGATTCCATGTTAATAAATAGCAAAAGTAGGTAGGTTTCGAAAAACTACAATTCGATTTCAAATATCACAGCTGACAGCCAAGCTTCGACATTACACGGACATGTACGAGTATAGCCGAAAAAGTGGTCACGAAAATACCACTTTTAGAACCGGGGAACTGATCACTTCACCGGCGTTCCCCGGTGATCGCCGGGGAACAGATCACGTGTACCGAAAATAGGGCCCCAGGTGATTTTCAGGGTTTGGTACGTTTGATCGACAACCAAATCATCGACAGGACATTTCACCGACAGACGATTCATCCAAACGCCGAAACGCCGACACGCCAAAACGCTGAAACGCCGACACGCTGAAATGCCAAAACACACTCTACTCTGTGCAAAACACCGACTCACCAGAACACCGAAATAGGTAGGTAGGTACATGAGGTCCATGTACACAGCTTTCTCGTGTCCAAGCGGTTTTCACATCAAAAGTCGGTGGTAGGGTGGGAGGTTACTAACCTTCGGGTGCACCTGACGAGGTTCATGTACAGTTGGGAGCGAAATGATTCATACGGCACCGCTAGGAAGTCGGCTGGATTTCAGAAATGTTAGCTGCATGGATCGTTCTTGAATGCAAGTTTTGATTAGAGATTGGTCGTGATGCGAACAGTGGTTCGCTTCAACGCACACCACCAGCTGCGCGTGTGCCATTTCCTCGTTACTTCTGGTGAGATCGAGAGAGTTTGGTGTTGCCACCACCCGTTTCACGTGTGACGTGCAGGCTCGTGTTTTTTCAGTGAAGTTTTTCGGCGATAAGCGCAAGCTATATGAATCGTTTCGAACAAAAAACCTTTCTGTCGCCGAATTTTGTACCGACAATGCTGCACGAGTAGTAAACGGCCGCCGGCCCCCTCGGCTCATCTTCTACAGGTAAATGAAGCACTGCTTGCGCTATGGAATGGCAAATCATGGTTAATTCGTTTTTAGGGGCCCATTTTCCGTCGCTATTTTCCACGTTCCACTCCCGCTGGGGTTTTCACCGCCCGCCGGCTATCGCTATTTTCCACGGCCACCGCCAATTTCCACAGCACCAATGGCCATCGGCGAGTTCCCCGCCTTTTTTCGGCGCAGGGACCGGTAGGAACATGGATTATCATCGCTTCCGCTGGACGCCAGAGCGATTTTCCGCGGCTATTCGCTGACGTTTTGGCTGGCCGAGAGCCGCTCTCTGCGCCGCTAGCCATGCTCGCTGCCGAACTTACGCCGCCACTTGCATCGTCGGCTACTGAATCAAAGTTAAATGGTTTTATCATGTACCAATGGGCCAAATTTCCCGCCTCGGCGAGAATTCAAAGTGCTGGTGAACGCTCGTGTTAACAGAGGCGAGAATCGCAACCGCCACCAAAACGTCATGTCAACGGACTGTCAATGCCATAACCTAGAAAGACCGGAGCTGACATGCGACTGGAATTCTTTGCTTGTACTAGTGTTCAATAATTGTCTAGCCTCACTACTGAAATGTGCCGGATAGCCGCCTTGGATACCGTCATTGTTATCTATCCTCCATTTTGCCATGCGATGTGTATGTGCTGATCCGGTTCTGTTGTCTGTCCCCCTAGATTCACGGCCCCGACGGTTGAAGAGTTCCTCCGGTCAACATCACCAGGCGTCGGCCGAAGCTACGTCAGGCCTGGACGCCCTGTTATTTTGGATTACCGACAACTTTCCGGTTGGGCTTGCAGAACTTCCAGGAACCACGGGTCGACGCCAGGAACATCCGTCGGAGGTCCGGTGGTCTGGTGGGGGCGGCACGAATGGAGACGCCAGGATTTCGGCAACGCACGTCGGCCACAGGGGAGTTCTTTTCCATTTTTTCTTCTACTTGCTAGAAAGCTAGAAGCTGTGTAGATACGGCACGTTGCGTTTTGAATAAATTGTTTACACTGCGGTGGCTTTATGCCCCGTTTTCACATGGAAGAGTCTTCAACTCTTTCCAGTTTAGTTTATAAGCCACGGTTCGGCAAAATGTTAAATAGCGAAAAAAATTGTCCACCAAATCTAACATCGTAGCTTGATTTTTCATTATTTCCTGATCCAGAAAAACTCAATTTCAAAATAATTCATCGGTGAATTTGTCCCGTGGGCAATTAATTTGAAATTTCATCTATCCCAGTGGGTTTTCTCCACTGAAGTTTTCACATGGTCATTTTTTGAAGCCTGCAACGTTGAGTTAAAGTATAGTGATTAGTGCCAAATTGTTCCTTAGACCATGACGAACAAGTATCACGATGGTGGATATCTAAGATCCATGACTGGACAGCTGAAGGAGGGGAGGGGGCAGGGAACGTGCTGAAGAAGAGATAAAAAATGTCAACTCATGAACCAAAAGAGTTTGAATTATGAAATATTGCATAAGATCTCGCTATTTTACGCCACTGATGACGCAGCAAACCATTTTTGAAAACACTGAATCGTTCCAGAGAGATCTTGATTGAACTTTTTCTTCTGAAAATTTTACTGTTAAAAACATACAAAAAACTACACAATAATATTTTTGGCAGCTACAGGGGTTGGAAATATATGCTTATTGGTGGAAATCCTTTGGTCTTCTATTTCAGGAAATAAGAGCCCACTATTCACCTACCTGACGTGACTTTTCCGGTTATTCTTGGCCATTGGTCTCCCCGAAGAGCTTTGTTATGTCTATCAGGAATTCGTTTTTGATGAATTCTTTGTGGAAAATAAGCACACTTTGGTTCAAATAACTCCCAACAAATAACCTTTCAACTCGTATTCAACAGTTTTGGTAGGTGGTTTCAAAAACTAATACATTTGATGATAAAAGCCGTCCGTTGCCGGTTCATAATCAGCCATCATGTGGCACTGGCCTTGTGCAGAACCACGTGAGATACCAAAATGACCATTTTTCTTGCCAAAGCAGCCACTAACCCGAGCACTAACCTAACTTGAGTAAGTTGTACCTTTTCATCTTCCAAATTCGTCAATAGTTTGGTTTTTAATGATTACATTCTCGAAAGAAAAATACTTTTATCGAGATTTTTCTGAAACGGTTTGAAATTTTCGGAAACGGTTTGCTGCACCTTCATCGGCGTAAAATAATGAGCATCATGTATGCCATATTCTATAATTCCACCACTTTTGGTTCATGACTTAAAAAAAATGTTATCTCTTCTTCAGCACGTTCCCTGCCCCTTCCCCCTCCGGCTGCCCAGTCGTAGGTCTCAGATGTCCATCATCGCGATTCTTGTTCATCATGGTCTAAGGAACAATCTGGCACCAAGCAGAATATTTTAACGTCAAGTTGCACATGGGCCTCAGAGAATGAACATGAGCAAAATCCACTGGAATTAATGAAATTTCAAATTATTGCCCACAGGACAAATTCACCGATGAATTATTTTGAAATTGAGTTTTTCTGGATCAGAAAATAATGGAGAATCAAGCTACGATGTTAGATTTGGTGGACAATTTTTTTCGCTATTTCACATTTTGTCGAACCGTGAAGCGGCCCTCTGCCAGCATTGTTTGTGTTTTGAAGCAGGAAGCTTCACTTCTCGTCTTGTCCCTGACCCACTGGACGTTCAATTTAAACTGTGTTCCAAATTCATTATTTCCGTGTGTAAAATACACGACTTGTACAATGCACTTGTTTCATTCGCTTGTTCCATCCCACAACCTGAGGAATGCGGTTTATTGCACGAAGTAGACTCACTCCGGTCCGCATGGGTCGAAACGTTGAATTTGATGCCGTAATAGTCTTCAGGAAGAATTGTCTATCAATACGAATGAAGTAGGAAGCTATTACCTCGCAGAGCCCGAACACTTCCTGTCTACAGTTTCCTTGTGAATCGCAGGAGAGTGGGTGTACACCAAAAGCTCATCTAAGACAATAGTACTTCACCTCTGGCAGGCTTTGAGCTCATTTTATATTTGGCAGCGTTACCCAGCTAAGTAGGATTCAAATCCAAAAACCACGAATCAGTTTCTCCAATATCACAAATGTTACAAATTATATGAACGGAAACACTTGAAATATCAATCGACCGAATGTAGCTAACGCAGCTCACGAAGCACGATACGGGTTCCCAAAGAAAGTTATCGATTCCGTCCTGGAAAGCGCAAAGACGCGACGGGGTTGCTGTATGTGTGTCGCATTTCGCATTAGCAGGGCGGCTTCGACTTTGCTGCGAAAGCCCTACTGACCTGGTGGCGGTGCATCGGAGTGTGTGTACAGCAGCAGCAGCAGCAGAACCGCCGGCGATTTAGGCCACCCCAACTGCGCGCGTTACAGTTACCGACTTTCGGGCTAATCCGGACCAACAAGCGCTCTCGCTTTCCGCACACCACCACCACCACCGCCGCTGCCGCCCCTGAACGAACGACCTACAGACATGGACGCACCCGCCGTCGTTCTCGTTAGCGTAGAGTTCGTTCCGCAGGATTTGCCTCCGTTAGTTGCGGGGATGAAACTAATGGGTTCATCGTGTGGGAATGAATGCTTTATGGATTTATGCTGCGGGCATTCTGTGGTGAAATTTTTATCGATGGAGAGGATCGCAGCGCTGCTCTCCTCTGGAAGCAAGGAAAAAAAGAAACCTCATCATCATCAGGTCGCGCGCGTTTTATGGAGCGGGCGAATTTCAGCCTGTTTCATGTTCAGCTGTTTGCACAGAGCTCCAGTGAATCGATGTTCGTCTATGAAAAAGTGTGTCCTCGCAAGGATCCTCCATTCGGGCTGTTATATTTTTTTCTACGATTTCAGTATTTGCCCATCCAATCCTGACATTCTCTCATAGACCGTGAGCTAGCGACCTTCGAGAGCATGTCATTTTTGACCGCACCATACTTCATGTGGTGATAGCCACTCACATGGTAGTTGCTGTAACGCCAGTCTGCCTCCCCAAAGCGAGTCGTCTTGGAAACTGCCAGTTGTCAAAAGTCCCCCAAAAAAATTCAATTTTGCATCGTAATCCGATCGACTTGAAATTTGGTATACAGACAGGTTCTTGCTGCCAAATGAGCTGATTAGTTTTTGGCTGCCATCTGTCAAATGGAAGTGTCATTTAAAAAAATGGTAGAAGTTTTATTTCATAAAACTTGACTTGCAATATGTTATTTGAAAGACCTGAAAAAATGTATCCAGAACAGTTTGAAGTACTCATCTAACTGTCATTTGTGAGTTGATAAAAAATATCAAAGTTCAAAACTTTGACATTCATTTCTCCAAAATCTGTCCTATGGTCCTCAAATCCGGCATTAAGCAACAAACCAAAATAATTAATTTAAATCTGCAGTTGGAGTTTTCCACCATTTCCCAACAAGGCGTTACGAATTTTTTATTTTCTTTTGGCCGTTGCCACCTGAGAAGGCCGCTCACACGGATTTTGACCAGGACGACACACGTTCAGTGTAGAACTCAACTCAGACAGTCTTTCCTGCTCGGGGATTGACCTTTTTCTGAAAATTTCAACTGATATCAAAAGCAGATTAACGCCTTGTTGGGAAATGATGGAAAACTCCAACTGCAGATTCAATTAGATTATTTTAGTTTGTTGGTTTATGCCGAATTTGATCTCAGTCTATCGGATAGATTTTGAAGAATGAAATGTCAAAGTTTTGAACTTTGATATTTTTTAATTACTGACAAATGAGAGATGGAGGGGTACTTTTAACTGTCCTGAATACAGTTTTTTAGGGCTTTCGAATAACATATTGCAAGTCGAGTTTTGTGAAATGAAACTTCTGTCATTTTTTGATAATGACACTTCCACTTAATAGATGACAGCTAAAAGCTAACAAGCTCATTTGACAGCAAGATCCTGTCTGTATACCAAATTTCAAGTCGATCGGATTAACGGTGCAAAATTGGGTTTTATTGTGGGACTTTTGACAACTGGCAGCTCGCAAGACGACTCGCTTTGGAAAGGCAGACTGGCGTTTCAGCAACTACCATGTGGGTGGCTATCACCACAAGAAGTATGATGTGGTCAGAAATGACAAGCTCTCAAAGGCCGCTAGCTCACGGTCTATCACTCATTGTCAAAGAAGAGAGTGAAGCAGATTTGAGATAGGTGTGAATATTCATCACTGAAAGACTGCAGCTGCAGGAAAAGCATAATATCGTTAAACTCTCATATTCCCATCCATTCTCTAGCATTATTTACTCTGTTCTCTACTTGTATCATGTTTTTCACGTCAACACATTAACTTATTATTATGTAAGTTGAATTACGATTCAGATCATCATGTAATTCAACATTATTATTACTTTAAGTTATAGATGCCTCGATCAAGTTATTAATTCATCTGAGCTGCATAGAAATTGACAATTCCGATCACGGACAGGAGCATTTTAGCAGCTGTGCAAGGATACGTAACCCCTGATTGGTGGCTCATCCAGAGAAGTATCCGAACATCCTGTGTATAACCAGCACACGTGTTTTAGGGTCGTACATGGCTCGCACACAGACACACACACGTACACTCACATGCCCTCTGCACAAAAGAAATTATATTTAATTGAAATGCTCGGAGCGCTTGCGAACGTTCGGAAGCGAATTTAATTAAATTACCTCCAAAATCCTGCCGGATTTTTCTCTAATTACTTTCAATAACATCCCGGCGGCGCACCAGCGACGCGGCGGCCTGGCAGGTAGAGCGTAGCTCGAAGCGTATATCAGCAAAATATAGAGACCGGGGAGGGAGAGTGAGCCAACGCATACAACACTACACACAAGAATTTATTTACAGGGTGTTTCAGCGACGGTAGCAATAAAATGTGGGTAGATCTAGTCAAAATATGACGAAAACTTGAATATTATTTTGCACAGTTCGGCCTGAATGATGAAGACACAGCTCTTCAAAGTCAACTTTTTTCGGTTTTTGGAAATTCGTAACGCAAGAACATTTACACAAAATTAGATTCAATTAAGCATGGGCGGTTTGTCGAGATTATTTACCAACACACCAAATTTTGAAAAAATCTAACCAGTATACAGTATACCCTGCGAATACAGCCTCAATAACGATTTAGGCTAATTTTGCTGACAAAACCCGAAAAAAGTAACTTTGAAGTTCTCCATTTTCGTCATTAGTAAGGCCGAACTTTTCAAACTGGTATGAAATTTTCATCATATTTTGATGATATCTATTATCTACTCATAATTTACAATCGTATACAAACCACGAAGTGAAGCGTTATTATACTATACTGCCTACGGGATTCTATCTCACCTCGGCGCGCCTACGGCCCACCTCGGTAATACAGGGTGTTTCAGGGATGATAACAAAAAATTTAACTGTGGGTAGATCTCGTCAAAATATGACAAAAACCTAAATACCATTTCGCAAAGTTCGGCCTAATGACGAAGATACAGCCCTCCAAAGTTCACTTTTTTCGAATTTCAAAAATTTGTAACTTAGGAACGTTTCGACAAATTTAGCTTTAAATCAGCAAAAGCTGGTTTGTCATAATTATCTATCAACCTGCCAAATTTGGGAAAAATCCAGCCAGTGGTGAAGGAGTTATGAGGGTCAATAATTTAGAAGCATCCGAAGAAAAGTTGCCTCAAGGTGACCCCTCATAGCTTCTACGCCACTGATTGGATTCTTTCCAAATTTGGCAGGTTGATAGATAATTATGACAAACCAGCTTATGCAAAATTGAAGCTAAATTTGCTGAAACGTTCCTGAGTTACAAATTTTTGAAATCCGAAAAAAAGTTAACTTTGGAGGGGTGTATCTTTGTCATTAGGCCGAACATTACAAAATGGTATATAGGTTTTCGTCATATTTTGACGAGATCTACCCACAGTTGAATTTTTTGCTATCATTCCTGAAACACCCTGTATATTGAATCCCTTGGCAGCAATAGGACGCTTTCCACCTCGGTATGTGATATACTATTATGTTTACATGTAAAGATGACAGAAATTGAACTATGACGTTTTGGAAACAAGGTAAATCTGCAGGCTTACACATTCATTTTATCGCAACCTACGATGCACATTATTTTGGACCAAAGAATTGTAGCTGTTCCCAGGAACGAAATTTCTACGCCAAAGCACTGTTAGGATTCTTGCCACATCTCCGGTCTCACATTGCAATGATCATGATTAATATTAATTTTTATTTATTTTTTCCTCTGATCTGGAAAAAACCCTTTCTGAATTTTGGGAAAATTTTTATGAACAGTCTACAAATGGAACTGGCTACAAAATTGCGTGCCTTAGAAATGATTTTATGGAAGATGAATGGCAAGCTATTGCGAAAATACTTTTTCGGGTTTCTAGCCATGAAGTATTTTCCGATAGAAATCGCTCCAGTATTTCTGAAATTCACATTAGAACACGAAGTTTCAGAGGTTGAGTTGCTCTCAAATTTCATGCATGTAAAATGTTGAAGGTGTCTATTTGACAGTTGAAGTGTAAATTTACAGTTGAACTGTAAAATAGACAGTTGAAGTGTAAATTTACAGTTGAAGTGTAAATTAAGAATGTGGTAATTTACAGTTGAACCGTCTTATTTACAGTTCAACTGCAAATTTTATTGGCAGCAATATTTTTGGCCCTACTACGCCTTCGTACACAAGAGTGAATACATCGCACATCGCACAGTTTAGGTAGTTCAAATTCATTCCTAACAATTTCAACATTATAATCATCAGCACCTTCGTTTCTATTTTTATATTTTTTCTTTTCAACAAATTCACTCATTTGTTTATTTTTTCAATTGAAAGCCCAGCAAAGACCAGTGATCACCACAATCTTTTCAACTCGGGAACAACCGAGAACATGGAAAGAACGGGAGAAGTATTAAGAAAGAAATAGGTATGCGAGCGGGGGAGTTAGAAGAGTGAAAGAAGACGGCGGACTAATGATGGAAGAGGTAAGAATGAGAGACAGAGATGTGGAAAAGCAAAAAAGATTCGAACATAGTTATTTATACAGCAGTCAAGATACAGCGGAATATACAGAAAGCTGACAAGAGAAGATCACCCTATATGTACTTCAAAAGAGAGAGTATTTATTAAAGAAAGAAGGATTTTTGAAAGATTTCTATGTGGAAACGAAGAGAGGGGGAACAAATTCTGGTAGGAGGAAAGGAAAAGGATATGCAGAATGTGTGTAATGGAGAGAAAAACGTTGGAGCACATGCTAAGGGAGTGTCCAGAAATGAGAGAGGAGAGAGGAGAGAGGAGAGAGAACCGAAGAAATACTAAGCGAGGATGGAAGAGGACTGGAGTGGATGAAAACGGTAATGAAAACGAGAAAAAAGATGAAACAACACTAATAACCAAAGAAAAAATTGTTAATTTGTAATTTTTATCATTTTGTGAATTGGTATTATCATGAAGGGTGGACCTGTAAAACCGTATGGGTCAATAAACTTGTTACTCACTTACTCACAGTTAGAATTTTTGCTACCATAGCTAGAAACACCCTGTATACGTGATGCACGGAACTAAATAGATCCAGGATTGCGAGAAGGACGGCGGGTTTATGATGAGGGATACGTGGTGGTGGGAGCAGGCAGGAAGTTGGTCTGCGGGCTGAGGGATGGCTGGGCCGGCGAGCGTGCATCCACCACCGCCGCCATTATCTCGCAAAGCTAAATTGAGTCACGTACCTCACTGTAGCCGAACCCAATACGGCGATAGATGGTATATTTCAAAGTGGAGCGCATCATCCGCCATAAACAGTAATAAGGTAAACAATTGCATAAATCGTCACGTTTGAAACTGATGTGCTGAAAATTCGCATTGTCATCGTTGGGTGATTTATTATTTGGGGAGAGAGGTCAGTAGGTACGTAGTGATCCAAGCCGTATTTACCCAGCGCGCTGGAAAATGATTAATTATTATCATAGGAATTGATGGACGCGAAATTGACTAACTAGAATCAATAAGCGTCTCCGTGCAATATGGCTCCAGCTATGGACTGAGAGCACTTTTTTTGCAAACGTCTACTGTCTGTCACCAAACAGTAACCTTGGAATTTCCGCTGGATTCACACAGAAGAGAACCAGAGAAGAAAATGTCAGCGCTGTATGCGTGCCAATAACTTTGGATCAAGCGAAAGACAACTCTGCCGCCGGGTGTGGTTCGAGCTTTGTAGCGCGCCACGTCTCGAAATGGGAGAGTGGATCTGGCGAAACTAACCTAATCTCTGTCTGTTGAGGAACTATGCACACGCCGAGCATCCAGACAAGTTTCAATCTGCCGCTTTCAAGACGTCTCGAAACTATATATCGCACGCGGCGGCGTCTGGATATAATACAAATTTCTGGTGAATTTATCAGCACCAGGAGGTGGGCGCGCGTCGTGGGAGAGACTTTCGAGGCAACCCTCTGGCCCGCTGCAGGAGTCTGCTCGAAGCAGATAGAATGTCTGTCTGACGCGATCATTAATTCCGCGCCCGTGAAATAAAGACGCCAATGTATGGCGTTAATTAAACTAGAGGGTGAGCGAGTACTCGTAACATCAGAGATAGTGAAGCTACCTGTGTTAAGTGTTAAGTTCCTGCGCGCTTGTCGCGGTGTAGGTACTAATTGTGGTGTATTGGGCCTCCCGTTAAAAAAGAATAAGTGTTTTCGATTTCGAAAAATTACTGTAAAACATAAAAATGTTGGTGAACGGGACAGTGCCAGTGTGAGAAACTTCCCAATTTATTGTGCTGATCGGCCATTATTCCAAAAGGTAGAAAAAGATGTAAACTGCATGCGTTCTTTGATGCACCGGTTTATTAGGGATGCCTGCCGTAAAACTCCGAGCGCGACGTATTGTTACACCAGAGGAATGGGAACGCAATCTAATTTTGTATTACGAAAGATTCTGGAATTATTTCCTAATTACGGTGTACTACTACGATGTAATGAGTTAACTCCTAAGAGCTATGGCTTCAGTAAAATTTGAGCATTTCATCAAATACGAAACGATCACACCAGGATTCCACAGAGGACGTCAAAATAAAGTCACCTTATTTGAATCAAGTCACAATGAGTCAAAATAAACAAGTATGTAGTTCAAAAATGCACTCTAGCTCGTAGGGTTAAAAGTTCTTGTTTCAATGGCGGACTGCCCCGTTAATGTGATTAATGAGAAATTATCATTAAACAAGTACATACAATCAAAGACATCTGAAGGAGTTGGATTCCAGCTTAATTGGCAGCCCCTACTGTGGGGAGCCATCAGGGGCCCTATTTTCGGGAAACGTGTGATCCGTTCGCATGCGAAGTTGCTAGACAACCAGGGCTGTGATTGGCTGTCACCTAGGCAACATTACCTGATGAGCTGTTCCCCGGGTCCGAAAATAGGGCCCCAGGGGTGTAGATCTTTAACATTTCAAATTTTGTCAGTGTAATCTAGAGACCCGGGAAATTTCACATGAAGCGCTATTCAGTTCAACAACGTCTTCAAGTCATGAAAATATAAAATAATATGGTTCGATTGCAATCGTGCAGCGAAGATTATGTGTAATTTTTGCCCAAAAATTCCTACATTTAGTCCGGTGGTATGATCGTCAAAGAATCTACGCGTCAAACCATTGAGTCGCCCATCTCCATCATCCCCATCAGCATTCACAGAATCACGGCTAAATAATTTCGCTGATTTATTTATTATATTGTTAGAGATGGTTTATTCAGAATTATTATTTAATCGGCAATTCGAATTGAATCTAATAGCCCAGTAGACGTAGGTTTCTACCGGGAACAAATTCGCCCCAAGCTGATTTTTGGTACAGTGAGTCCTAAGAACATGAGAACTCACCAGTCAATTTTCTCGGAATTTCTCGCATGTGCTTCATAGCCTTCCAGGTCTTCGGATGTTTTGATTCACTGTAAATTGCACTTCTCGCCTGAAATTCGCACCACGGGCACGGCCGCAGAAATGATCCGATTAACTCGTAATTCTACGCATCATATCCCGTTTATACCATTTCAGCACAAAAAGTGTCGATGATTGACGAAGAGGGGTCGTGGGGGGGGGGAAGTTCGCCTAGGTGGTTCTCTTGTTTTCCTGGCCATATAGAACCGATCTCGACAAGTTTGGTATCTTTTCCGAATAAATTCAATCTCCTGAACTTGAATCCGATGTGTAAATTTGGATAAAAAGAAGTTCGAACACGTTAATTTTAGGAAACTTGTTTTTTCATGGACAATTTTGTCAATTTTTTTCAACTGTTGAAGGTGTTCGTCTTTGGGAATGTTTCAGGGGGCCTTACATTGGAGTGTATTCTTTGCAAAAATCATCTACTCGATGTGTAATTTTGTTTTCCGGGATTAAAAAATCGATTTGAACCTGAGCCGGCCTTCTACTACTGACCAGAACACTACAGCGTGCAACTTCAAATGAAAGTATGAGCTACTTTCATTGGAAATTGAAAAATTGGAAAATTTCATTGGAAATTGAAAAAATGGAAAATTTCATTCATACTTTCATACTTACATTGGAAAATTCATTGGAGCTAAACTATTGGAAAAATATTAACTCATCTTTGAAAGTTCGAAGATATGAGAAGAATTGAATTCCCTATAACACAAACAAAATCGCCCTGAATCGCACTGCAGGGTTTTGAGTTATTTGAGGAGAGGGAGAACTGTAGCGTTCTGGTCATTAGCAGATGCCGTGACGGGCCGGCTCAGGTTCAAATCGATTTTTCAATCTCGGAAAACAAAACTATACATCGAGTGGATGATTTTCGTAAAGAATACACTTCAATATGATGACCCCTGAAACATTTCCAAAGATGAACATCCTAAACGGTTGAGAAAAAATTGGCGAAATTGTCAATAAAAAAACAAGTTTTATCAAGTTAACTTGTTCGAACTTTTTTTTATCCAAAACGCATTGGATTCGAGTTCAGGAGATTTGATTTATTCGGAAAAGATACCAAACTTGCCAGGATCGGTTCTACATAATCGTCACAATTTTTTGTGCTAGAGTGGTATCAACGGGATATGATGCGTAAAATTACGACTTAATCGGATCACTTTTGCGCCCGTGGTGCGAATTCCAGGCGAGTACTGTAATTTATAGCAACTCAAAACATCCGGAAACCTGGAAGACCATGAAGCACACACGAGAAAGTTCGAGAAAGTTGACTAGTGAGTTCTCATGGTCTAAGGACTCACTGAACCTAAAATCAGCTTTGGGCGAATTTGTTCCCGATATTTATAATATTAAGTCTAGATTGACTGGGCTATAATAGATAACATAGTAACATCTTCTAACTAATTTATACGTCAAATTTCTGCGAAAATTATACAACTTTCTATCTCTTTTTACATGCAATTTTTGGTATGTACTGTTATATTTCATTCCATTTGCATCGTTATATTTTATTTCTTATGTACCTAGATACTCTGACGAGGAGGGACAAGAGGCCCTCGAAACCGGTCAGGTGAAATAAACATTTTACAAAAACTGTGGGAAGACAGAAAAACAAAACTTTATATACTTTACAAACCCACTGTAAGATGGCGGAGAAATTCCTATGATAGATGAATTAGAAATCTCACGACATCAGCTTTGAGCTTTTTGAACGTGGCTTCAGTTGAGGGGTTTATTTGTGCTTGAATTTGATACGACTCTCTTTTAGCTAGTCAACAAGTCAACTCGAGAGTCAACCGAACGGTTCACCATATTCAGCCCTTGGGAAATTAGGATTTCAATTTAGAAATCACACAGGTAACGTGACTACTCGTAGGCAACAGAGGTCATCCATCATAGAGTTGACAAATGGTTGATTATGAATTCCGGAAGTTTCCAGCCGATTTGATTTGTCTAGGGATTTACAAGCAGGAGCAGCTAATCAATAGAGGTGATGACGTTTTAAATTCTCCATACCGAAGATCTTGTTGCATGATTCACAAACCAAAATTAAAGTAGATAGAGGCAGTCTCCATGAGTAGGGTTCAGATACTTACTGTTCCGATATACGACGATTTCAAATTGTTCGATCATATGATCTCTGCACTACATCTTGTTCCCTCATCTTGTTGCTTATTCCAGTAGTCCATTACGTAGTCTTGGGGACTTCCTCGGCGTGGAGTCGTTAAGTATCACTAATTCATTGAATCAATCAATTGATGGCTAACTGATCAAAAAAAAAAAGAGTCCATCGTTGGTTTGAGAGAGAGTTCGAAGCATTCAGTGTAAGCCCAAGTCAATTAAGATGTTAAACATGACCATACCGGATCTGGTCAGACGTTTTTGACGTCAATGGGCTGTGGAGGAGTTCCCGAGAGCAGATACACTACCCAGCAACTCCATGAAAATATTCAAGCCGAGATGCGAGAATTAAACCCAGACATTTGTGGGAATTCACCTTATTTTACCATATTAAAATGTATAATTATTATAAGCCACGCAAAGTTTTAAAAATTCCCCTTCTAACGAAACAGGCACAAAAATGCGAACTTGTGTTAACCCATGGTCGGGCAGTTTTGATGTGGTCACATTTGGGACTTTCGACCATAGTGTCGCCCGCCCTAAGACTGTAAATGGGTCGAGCGACGAGATTTTATTACTTTAAATGAGGGTGGCTGTTCGTCTGCAGAGCCTAGGAAGAAATCGAGGAACGGATGCTGGGGGAGACGGGCACGGCCTCTTGAAGACATGGTGTCGCGTTCGAGTGTTGTTCCTTTTGCGTGCTTTTGTAGGTAAATATTAATTTTTGTAGTATTTCCAATTACTTGTGTATTCGTTTGTCGTTTTCTTTTTGAACACTACTTGGTTTCAATTAATTATTCACTGCCGAATTCAATTAGATGTACGTCCTTTTTATGGAAACATGCGCTCAGATCATTTTAAAGGCACGCATGCCGCTTTCGACTGGAATAATTCAATGTGAGGTGTTTATTGCATTAAATTTGTCTGTTTGAATTTTATGTCATAATTCTATGGTCAGATCAGTAATTTTTGTATGTAATTTGTTTTTTTTTCATGTGTGTCCTTGACTGTAAATTTTGTGTCAAATTTTAGCTGAACGTCATTATCTACGATATTTTTATGTTCTCATTTTTATGTACAGTTTTGTAGTCAACTTCATTATAATGTCAGTGCTGTACCTTTGACGTGTCATAATCTTTGTGTCAATATTCAGAGCCCTCCGTCTGTTACGGTCCTCAAATATTTTCCCTTTTGTTTAATTACTCACTGGGTTTTGCAAATGGCGCTTGCGAGTATGATCGGGCCTTGATGTACCTATTTTACTAATATTTTCTTGAATACCGTGAAAGTCGTTCCTGTACTATCAACCACTTCTACCCAACCTAAAAATTGACTTTTACAATGTTTACTTTTGTCTATGTGTCAGAGGGCTTTTACCGTCCAAGCAGGTTGTACGGTACTTTTTATTGGGGAGTCATGTTCATTCATTTTGCTTTGTTTGTGATGAGATGAGTTGATGCTACCTGCCAGGGCAAGGGACAGGGACAGCCATGGTAGATACGAACGGTTGGTTGCAACTTAGTCGCTTGCGACTCGTGTAACGAGGCAAATGTCAGTTGATTGGGATAGGTTCTCTTACAGTGTCCTCGAGTACAGGTTCGCAACAGGATTTCCCCCATTGTGTAGTTGTTATATTTTGTAGTTGTATTGTAGTGTTTTGTTTATTATGCCCTGTCTACTAACGTGTCTTCAGTTGTTGTTTTTTTGTGTGTTTGTGTGAGTGTGGCGACCTTTTGTTATGCGTTACTTTGCGTTGCTTTGCGTTGCTTTGCGTTACTTTGCGTTGCTTTGCGTTGCTTTGCGTTGCTTTGCGTTCCTTTACGTTGCTTTGCGTTGCTTTGCGTTACTTTGCGTTGTGTTGCGTTACTTTGCGTTATTTGCTGCGTTGCGGTAGGAAGAGCAAAGTCTCAGTGAGTTTTACATTTTGTCACATGTTTGAGAACCTTTTTCTTTGAGCCTAACTCAGTGGTTTCTTCGACTGGGTTCTTCCACATGAGTGCTTTTTTCCGAATCCGTCACTCTCCATTTTCTTTGACTTGACAGTTTGTTATATTTTGTTGTGCTGTTTTTCAATTGTTTTATTGTTTTGCCCATTTTATCCATTTTGTACCTTTTGTTCATTCTGTCAGTCACATGTTAGGTGTTTTGAGAAAAGAATCATAAAAGACTAATTTTGCACTTTGCACTTATTTGTTTTGAGTAAATGTAATTTTCTTTGCAATGAGCGTGTTTCATTGAAGTCGACCTAGAACTCCACCTTCTTCCCCCTCGGGTCGTTCTCCTCATGAACAAAAGCGGATCAAAGGGTTAAGATGCGAACAAAAACGGGCACAACGTAGAATTCCGACGACCAGAGGCCAAACACGTGAAATTGTCACTGGGGGGAGGACCATTACACATTTTACGAAAAGTTATAAAAGCGCTCTCGAAACAGCCCGACGTTGCGAGGTCGAAAACGGCACTCAATCAAGAGACGATATTTTCCATTTTGATACAAATAAAATTCGTTCAAGGTCTACTTGATGAAATTATTCACTTACAAAAAAATACAGTCAAAAAAGATGTAAGCGATTTCAAATCGGTGAGTAAACTAATGGACCACCTGTAGTATGTCCGTGTGGACTTCTTCGTTTCGCGATCCATCATCGGGTATCACTCAGCTGTAAGTTGAGCGTTGAATTCTGGAACAAATGGGCTGCTGATGATACGACGACGCACCTTGGAAAGCCCCTCTCTCTGCACATTCTTCCATAATTCCGGCCTCATCAACTTTTCGGCCGTAAAAATCGCCGTTACCAGCGCGCGCCCCAGTTTTCGCGTGTGCAAACTTCCCCGATAAATTCCCTTTGGTCCGTGCTGTGCAGCATAGGCCTCCTCCTCAGCCCTCTTCCGCAACACCTAAACACAACAGTTTTATGCAGAGATAAACACGACGTTGCGCCATAGATTCGCACGCCTGATATTATGCAAATAAATACGTCGTGCTATCTAAACTTGGGCGGCGGCTGGCTCCAATGCTGTAGCTGCGGTGATGGCGTGGTAATCTGTTTGAGCATCTCCGGCAGTTGCTGAGCGGTTGGTTGAGTCGATTGAAGGTGTTAGCCAAGGCAACTTTTCTACCCACTGTTTTATTAGTGATTTTAAAAATTGCTGGAAAGTTGAAATAGAAAATTACAATGAGCGTTGAAGTCATTTGCAGCCTCCTTTTTTCGGCTGAATTTTAGCTTTTTGCTGAATCTGCAGTTAGGCTTGTCGAAGTCGTCTACGGCATCAATTCACGTGTTCAGGTGGTGCAAAGATCAACAGCATTCAAGGGTGACGGCAATCGTGAAATGAAGGTAAAAAAAGTTCAAGACTTTGAGAAGCGAGTTGCAGGAAATAAACCAGTAGTCAAGCTGGAGCTCGCACCTTCACTGACAAACTCTGGATGGGTTCAGCTTGAACTGTATTCCGCACAGCTCCGACCAAGAACCATTTGATTAGGGATTTCAATTGTACAACTCGAGCTAAGTTGAAAACTGTGTTCAACCGGCTAATGCGACGGATCCGCGCGCGACCTGTCTTGCCAAGTCGAGTTCTATACGGTGCAGAAGGGGCAATTATTCCGGCCCGGTGTGTTATGTTTCCTGTCGGTAAATCTTGTGTGATGCTCTCCGCCAGTAGAAGTAGGTGGAATCGGGATAATAATTGGGTGTTTTAAGCCGAGTGCAGGAGACACAAAATTATGGTCCGCACTAATTGCGATGTTTGCTACAAACAAGGTGCGGGCCTCCCCCATCCTCCCTCTTACCCCAACGGTAACAATGTCTATTACGCCCGGAGCGATAAATCATATTAATGGAGGCGTGCTTGCATTAATTCGCTGTGGCGGTGATGGTGATGTGGTGGCGGTGGTGGTAGCGGTGAATAGTATACTCAAACGCCCGACCAACTGCCAATGAAATTTCTCAAACCGCGAATGGACAATATGGTTTCAATTTTATTCGTAGGCTTATTCCTTGCGGATGAGCGAGTCGCTTGAATTTTCATCTCGAATTTTATGCAGTCGCTCAAAATCTGTCGGTTCTAACCTAACTGCATGCTGAATTTCGCAAAAGATGCCAAAAGTAAGTAAACGTTTCCAGAGAATATTTCCAGAAACGTGAAGTATAATAACCAACACTTCAATGTCTGTTCATCTGCCCTGAGTCTTGGTTATACAACTACTATTTGATCAGAAATAAATCAATGTCTTGGTATCATTACTCCAAACATTCCTAGCTAGCGAAATCATGCTGGGTACTTTGCATGAACGTGATTTTCTGCTTGCAAATTCATCATGTCATGCAGGTTGTCACTGCAACTAATTGTATAGAACTTCGCAAATCGGCATCGTTACGCCAGCGTCATGTTACTCAGTTCAAAATGTGGTGTGCATCTTCTACATATCACTGTAAGTAGCAATCGGTGCGGACCAGCCTTACATTCAAGGGACAATTTACAAACAATTTCAAATAACCTTGTAATTAAAGCGATAGTTCTCAATATAAAAATATCCGGTCAATTGCAATGATACCCGGAAATTGATGAATGAAAGCGGGCCAAGATGGTGTTATAGTATTTTTTTCCTTGGTGGTGGTACCTATGGCCGTTACCTTGTTCCTGCCATCGCAGCGACAGTGCGTGTCATTCAACCAAAAAATTAGTTGTGAAGGAAAACAAGGCTAGCGTAGGAGTGGCATGAGGCTAATAAATTCAAGTGACGATGAAATAATAGTATATTATCATACGAATTCAATAAGACGAAGTTTGTCACACGACTGTTTTTGAAGCACGACGAAAGCAGTTAGGAGCTCAGAATCGACGCCTCCATGATGTTTTTGCTCAAACCAAAATAGGGGTGAGTTCTGGTGACGCAGAGGCAGAAGGGATCCGTGATGTAGACGATGAGAGCACGCGAGTGGACGTCTCGGAAGAGTTGATTTCTCAAGAAGTTTTGTCTGGAAGAGTTGATTCCTCAAGAAGTTTTGTCTGACGAGTTGAACAACCTCAGCGTGGAACTTTGAAACAAACTAGAGTGACTAACGTTTGATCCACCAATTATGCAAAGACCCAATCGTCACATCGACAGGCACTGTTGTACTGTCTTCGACAAAGTTAATAACTTCCCCACCCTCGATACAACAGCCACCTACATTTCCGACGTCCATATCTTCACAATCGCATCCACCTCACTCTCTTTTACATAGACCATTACGAGTTCGTCGAGTTCGGCATCGATATTCACACCTCAACAGATACACTAACAGCAACACCTTCATCTTCCTCATATACAACAGTTGCAACAACCTTAGTTTCATCAACAGCGGTTGCAGTAACCACAATTCCCTCATCAACAACAGTTGCAACAGCAATCACAACTTCCTCAACAGGAATTAGCAACCTTTTTTTTTCAACTCTGCGCCGGACATTTTGACTGGCGACGCGTTGCATATTTCCGGGCAAACCGCTGCAGCTTCACCTCATGGGGCTCTCTGGTGGATGAGTTGAGGTTTGCTTTTCTCAGCCGTTCTTCTTCTTGGTTTTGTCGCCTGACTGAAGACAGTCGGAAGTTTGCCGCGAAGTATAAACCGCCACCGATGGATGAGGGTCACCTGCTAGAGCCAGACTTATCTTTCGCGAGACTGCCGAGTAACGCAAGGTCGAAGGAACCAATTTCCGCTTTCACAGTTATGCCAGTTATGACCAGCGGCACAGGGAAAATTCCAAAGGTTCAATCCGCGCCGCCCGCCACGACCTGCCAAATCCAACCCAGATGGCCCTACACGAGAGAAGGGAGTATTGACCTGTTGCAATGGTAGACAGCTAGGACACAGTGCGCGGTTGTGCACGGCACCGGAAACCCTGTATTGTATTTTCACCGGTGTGAATCACAGCGGACTTTATGGTCGTGTTGCCTCATTTGCAAACTTCGGGCGTCTGCATCCTTCCCCCAGCAGGCGGAAAACTAAAAAGCGAAGGCGAGACCAAGAAGGCTTCACTCTAACTTGAATCAGTCAGAGTATTTGGGGAGTTGAGATGACAGGACTAATTGACACCAGAGCTTCTCACACGTGTGTAGGGCCTGAAGGCGTCCGTATTCTGGAGCGCATTCGTTACAGGTCGGTTTCTGCACGAATCAGCGAATGCGGAGTCGCCAATGGATAGAAGATTGGAGACGCTTGGTGCTTACCGATAAAAGTCGGTTTGGTGGAACAATTGTTTGGAAATTCTCGCGATTCCGGGTTTGTCTCAGCCCCTCATTCTTGGCTTGAATTTCATTCGACGGATGAGACTAGTTTTGGACCTACATAGAGATTTTGTGGAAGCGCCTTCTTCAGTGGCGCCAGATTGCCAGCGTCACGCCTGCACCTGAGCGGGTGCGGTTGCTTTTGGACAAGTTCTTTTCGGAGTCAGCCCCAGTTCTTGGATGTAGGGATCTTGTCCAACACAAGATACTGGTGAAACCGGAAGCAGAACCACTTGACCAGCGGTATTATCCGTTGTCTCCGGCATTGCAGAGACACGTCAACGCTAAGCTGGACAGAATGTTGGAGATGGGAGTTGTAGAACCATCCGGATCACCATGGCCAAGCCCCAGTAGTCATGGTGAAGAAGCCCTCTGGTCAGTATCGATTATGTGTAGATTACAGGTAAACGCAGTAACTGACAGAGATGCGTGCCCACTTCCTCTCATCAACAACATTCTAGATCATGTCGGCCGTGCAAAGTACCTATCCTCTTTGGATATTGAGTCGGCCTATTGGCAGGTCTGTGTCGAAGAGTAGTCGAAGCCCATGACAGCCTTTACCTTTCCAAGACGCGGTCTGTCCCAGTTATGGAGGATGCCTTTTGGGCTGCATACCGCCCCAGCTACGTGGCAGAGGCTCGTCGATAGGATTCTGGGCCCCGAACTGGAACCGTCGGTTTCCGTCTATTTGGATGACATCGTTATTATCACGGGAACTTCGACCGACATCTAGAAGTTCTGAACAAGGTGATTGCAAGGTTGAAGAAGGCTGGACTCGTTGTAAGCCGGGAGAAGTGCCAACTCTGCAGGTCGGTGCCTAAATACTTTGCCTACTTGGTAAACGGACCAGGAGTCATGTCGACCCGTAAAAAGTGCAGGCATTCCATATCCCACCTTCAAAACGAGTGAAGGAGGTTCGGCGCGTACTGGGAATAGCGGGGTGGTATCGTCGATTTGTGCCCAACTTTTCCGCCGTGATTGCTCCAATGTCCTCTTCGAACAGACGTCCCCTTCGAGTGGGATCAGGCTTGCGAGAAAACCTTCCAGAAGCTCAAGGAATGCCTGATCACCGTTCCGGTCATGGCCTTTCCGGACTTCGACAAACCGTTTGTGATACAGTGCGATGTGAGCGTTTATAGTGTTGATGCTGTCCTGACGCAGGACAACTGAAAAACTGCGGCTTAACGTAGAAGCCACACGATTCACGATTATAACGGATGATTTCGCGATGCAGGGGTTGCATAATTTAAAGGATCCCAACGGCCGCCTTGCTAGGTGCCGAGTGCGACTTCAGCAATATAACTTCGAAGTTGTCGATCGTCGAGGAGTGGATCACGTTACGCCGGAAAACCAGACAACGGTAGATTGGGCCCACGAAGATAGAGATCCCAGGGGTAAGCGAGGTGGCAGCGCCTATACAGATGGTAGAAAAAACATTCTCTGTTGTTCCCGGGCTGCCGAAGAGCATTTTTGTTGTAACAACGGCCTTAACCGCTTTAAAATAAGAAGACAACTAAGGCAAAAGAACAAGACAACCAACGGAAACAACAGCTCTCAGAGAACAGGTCTGTACTATTTTAGCAAACGCAGCATAACTTCTTCAGATGTAGGCAACGCTACATACGTAACATTCGTGTCGAGTGCCCGCACCACATAACGATTTGTAAGGTCCTACACCACCGCCAGTAAATGGTGCATAACCCTCTAGTATGTGCATTCCGGACGGGATTTCGGGAGTTATCTGAATTTTTCACCGTAACCGGCAGCATCAGCATCATCAGCAAGAGCGCACTGGCTAAACGCCTAGTGCTTTTTTAACTAGTACTCCCTCGTGCATAATTAACGACCTGTGTCGGAAAAAAGCTCCTGCTGGGCGTAAGAGAGGCCAGAGAATTTGCAAACGTTTCCTGGGTTGCTCCCGCTCCTGCTCGTCTAGTGGCTGATGCTGCTGCTACGGGGTGACGACGGAATTTCCTGCTGCAAGCTAGCGCTTGCATTTTTCATGTCGGTAGTAGCGTCGGCGTGTGCATTTCAGCGATTTATGCGCCTGATCGCGTTAAATAGTAATCCGTCGGTGCATCTTGCGCCTCACGGGATTTCTATGATGCGAGCCGTGAGAAAGTTGTTATAATAAATTTAACTCTGTCAGGACGGTTTTAAAACGGCGTTGGTCAATTTGACGGTTGATCTTCCAAGTGGCAGCAGTTTTTTTGTTGCATGGACGACAGTCAAGCATTCTCTCTCTGCGTGGCTAAGCCCTTGATAGAATAGAACATGGTGGGCACGGACGCTATTGACCTACAAATTCATAACGTTCCTTTGACAGCCCAAACGTCAAATTCGCGAGGTATATTAATCCACCGACCATCTTTCAATCTACTTGTGGCTTGTGGTGTCATTATGTGTGCCTACCATGGCTTCGAAGGGTAATCGGGTGACCGAAAAGTTTTTCAATCATAAAGACATGATTATAGCCTTGACTGAATTGAGCATTTACATCTCACGGAACGTACTACCCTGTTCCCAAACCAGGCGAGCTACCGGTGCAGTCTGAGCCAATATGACGTCACAAAATAATCACCAACACCAAACAAAAAATCAACGTAATTTGAGAAATGGAGAACTGCATTACTATACGCGTGATATTGATACTTCCATAGGCTTTGAAAACTAATAAACTCCATTCTATTATATTCTATTGTATGTAACGACGCTCTGGAGGATGATCGAGCGACTGGCATAGGCTACAGCACCGTCACTGGATGACTGGACCTCCTGAGTTAACGAGCCACGTCGTCAAAGATTCACTTGAAATAGGGTTGAAGGAGTGGTTATTGTTTGTGGAAATTGGAAATTGTGGCATAAACTTTACTATTTTTGAAAGTTACAACTACTCTACCCAAAGACGTTATACCCCATCATTACGCGTTTCATCGTATGTAATATAAGTACCATCAAGATCCGGGAGATTATATCCACATCTTATTCCCTAGCATCAGATTATTATCACACTTAACAATTCTGTTGGGAGTGAATATTCAAATCACTCCCGCAGATGCGAGGTACAACATGAAATACTTATACGACTTTTACTGGACACTGGACATTTTGCGGTGAAGGCACGTGTCCACACACGCAAGGGTCACGCGTTTTCGCTCGGCTCGAATAATTAAAAGCCGTGTCTTTCATATGTTTTAATGTAAACTCGTGCCGTTCGGCCTGAATAATTCAACGTCCACTTACCCGGACGCTTTGTCGGCGGTAGCAGCGCACCCGTGCCAGGAAATACTTGTAGACGTGCGGCGGCATGGACCGCTTCGTCTCCTCCCCTATCCAGAGGTCCCGGGTCGAACCGCCGAAGCCGGCGCTGCTGCAACCCGCCAGGGTCAGGCCGCTTCCTGGAGGTGCTCCCGGCGACACGGGACACCAGGATGACGGATGCGCGGCCACCAGGGGCGACACCGGGGGATAGTAGTCTTTGACCAACGGGATGCGACGAGTCATCTTGCTACTGCTGCTGCTTCCACCGCATGTTTATTGCACGACGTCGTCGTCGTATTCGTCTGAACCCACCGGTAGGTGTCCCTCGAGTCCCGATACACAGTTCGCAAAGAAAGCACTGCTCGGCGGAAAACGAGACCAGTTTTACTTACCCGAAACCGATTTATTAATGAACACATTCAATGGCAGGTTCGATTCGGTTTATGTTATATTTCTATTTATTGCAACAAAGCTCTTGAGATAGACGGATGGAGATGGACAGATCCCTTGTGGATAGAGACCTAGCTTCCAACAACACAATAATTGAAACAGTTGAAACCAAGAAGTTCTCTGTTTACGTCAGCGAGCGATTTACATAGAGATCAATGTTAAGACCCAGTGTTTCCATGTTATTAATTGGTCGCAGGGCTTTCAGAATATACATCTCGCAATGTTCCTTAGTGTATCAGAAGCGTCTGTGTTTCAATTTCAAAGTTCAGTAGTAGTATCTTGCTATGTGCCTGACTCCAACAGTGACTAGGCCAACTGCGGGGAATGTGTGTCAAGATTTTCTGGTTGAGCATTAGACTATTATACTGGTCACAATTTGAAGTGGGTCACCCAAAAAATTGCTCGGTTTTAATCTTTGTCAGTCACTTTAAAATCATACGATTTTGAAATAACTTACAGCAACTTCAAGATAAGTCTTCCTACTTTCACCATGTGCAAATGGTTAATAGCTTGTGACAGCGATGTGCTTAATATAGGGTGGTAAAGGATACCTTGCCATTTTGTACTTTTTTGAAATGGTGCAGAAACTTTTGTGGCCACCCTATAATTTTGAAATGCGGTAGTCAATAGTATGAGGAACTCATTTTTAGTTTGATGCTCTACGTTGCTTAGTTACGAAAATATGTATTTTTTTTTTATTTAGTTACGGGGCAAGATATTTCAAGGACCTGGTCTGAACCGCGCTACTTTTTGGTAGGATCTAAACATACCTTTGAACAGGTTATTGATAGTTGCCACAGGGATTTTTCTCCACTTCGCGGTTAGAGCATCCAATAAGTTCTTGTCTTGTGGTGAGTTGTACTAACTGGTAGTGCTGACAGTCTTCTCCGGAGAGCATCTCATATGTGCTCAATTGGATTGATATCGGGCGATAAGTTTAGCCATATCATTGAGTTGATTTAATTATTCACAAAATATTCATTCCTAATATTGCAATGTTACATTTATTATTATTGTTAATGTTCCAATTTTCAGAGTAATTTTTGCGAAACTCAGAGAAAAACTGTTTATAACAACATTAATAACTGTCAAATTAATCGACTCAACTTGAGTACCTACTTTATAATATATTTGAGGTCACCTGTGAAAATTAGATGCAGTGCAGCGCGGAAAATAACCTCTTGGAAAAAAAACGTATTTCTGTGACTATGCAACCTGAAACATCAAGCTAAGAAACAATGAGCTCCTTATACTATTGGTTACCAAATACAGCAAAATCCAAAATTACAGGGTGGGCACGAAAGATCCTGCACCATTGCAAAAAAGTACAAAATTACAAGGCATCCTTTATCACCCTGTATTAAACATATCGCTGTCACGAGCCAACAATCACTTGCAGATGGTAAAAGTAGAAAAATTTATCTTGAAGTTGGTGTAAGTTATTTCAAAATCTGATGATTTTCAAGAGATTGGCAGAGATTAAAAACCGAACAATTTTTTTGGTGACCCACTTCAAATTGTGTCCAGTATAGATTTGTTCGAGCTGGACTGTAACTTGGCTGCTTGGTTGCTTTCCAAGATTTTTTGAATTTTTGATGCAATACAATCGAACATTTGAATCTGTAGGTAAATAAAAACGTAGAAGTAGCAGAAATGTATTATTTTGATATGTTTGACTAGAAACTCCAAGTTTACAGATAAGAACCACTCGCAGTTGTTGTGTGAGCCGATTTCATCAAGAAAATTGAAACGTGAAAATGACTTTTCACCCTGCATGTTAATTGAAAAGCAGCAGTTGCAGGGATGTATCCTTTTTATATGTTCAGTATGACATTATAAACTTGCAAAAAAAACCGAAACCAGCTTCAATCTGGAGCAATTCCGCCAAGAACAAAATTAAATATGGAAAATCTCACCCTGTAGCTTGATACACAGCAGTTGCTGGGTGGTATATTTTTTATATGTTTATTGGAAAGAATAAAACCGTTTTTTCGGGTTATTGGTTTTCCAAGAAAGAAAGGAAGTAAAGAAAGATAATAAACTTTCACCCTGTATACTGATTTGTAGCAGTCCCAGAGTTTATGACTTTTGATATGTGAAGAGGGGACTGAAAGCTTGTCTTGGTGAAAAAACCGTTTTTGTTCGAATTAATTCCAGCAAAGCACCTATTTTTTTTTCTATTTCCAATAAACAGCTTTTTGAAAGAAATAGAGGGTTATAATCCGAATACGATTGCTGGCAATGCCGCTTTTGAGTCAAACGATCGAACGTGCTTCGTCCTTGACGTAATGAATTGCTTGATGAAGAGTCATGAACAATAAGGACCAAAAACATTTGGAGGATGCATATTCAGCCTATTTGTGTTATATTTTGAGACTAACAAAAAATTCAGGGAGAATCCGACATGTCTTCAATAATAGCTATAATGAATTTTCTCCAAAATGATTCCGAAAGACAGCACAGACAGAAAAGTGCCAACATAGATATAGCAGAAATATCCTCAAATGTTCAGCTCAACTCTTTTAGGCCATCTTCAAGTAATAAACTGCTATTGCAGAAGTTCATATTGGACTCCGTAGTCGATACTTGCCAAACACAACCAGCACCACTCATATGCAGTAGCGAACTAGAGAGGGGGGGGATCCGCCCCAGATCTTGTGGCCTCAATCATCTGATGAGGCCCCCAATTCCTCTTGTTCGTGAAAAATACTGCAAAAAAATTCTGATAAAATCCAAAAATTTCAATTTTTTACCTCATTGGTCATTTTTTTGCATATTACTTTGAGTGATTAACATTGCTTTTTTTCCATTTTTAAGTTACTTTGGCAGGCCCCATGACAACAGGTTTGGGGGGGGGGGCTACACGCAGGCAATAGAGATGTGTCTGTATCACGGAATCTCTAAGAATTACCTTCACTTTAGGGTTTAGTGGCCCCGTCCCTGGATATTATAGTACCAGGGGCCTCAAGCCTTTGACATTTTGTATTTTATTATTTGTTTCAGAAGAGGGGAGAGACCAAACAACAAAATTTATCTTGTCTGCGCGCTGCAGGTATAGTAGGTTCACTTGCACTGTGACTCTAGTTGGCTGGGAAAATTTTCTACTGTAGCATTGTAGGCTTGCCGCCTTTTTACCTGGTGTGAAACTGACTTCCCTAGAAGTGAAGTTATATTTCTCATCAAATTGATATTAAAATCTTGGAAAACTGACCTTATCATACGTGGAAATGCAGCTAGAGGGGCGCAGAGCTGTATTACCGTCATTGAGACACCAGAACCCTACGGAGCCGCCTTCAATTCAAGTCATCTTGAAGGTGGCCATTCCAGGCCGACAAAAACTCGTTCCGCCAAGGTTCAAAACGAAAGCAAATTGTAAACTGAAGGTACTCACATGAATTTCGGTCCAATATGCAACATTGAGCGGCTGTTTTTTTTTTAAATTCCGTTTAATAAACTCTTTACACATGAATCCTGCTGCAACAGCAGACCTGCTGGGATGTTCCTTGTCTTGCCATCAGTTCTTCATGATTCCGCGTGTCTTAAGGACTGGAAGAGGGGAAAGGATTGAAGATTCCATGGGACCCTTTTTTTTTGGACGAAGGACTAGTATTTTTTCAGTTTGAATCACGTAAAGTTGAACCGGCTTCGAGAGGTTAGAAATATTTTTGACATCTGTCAAATGTCAAAGCTGCTTTGATTTATTTGTTCATTGGCGAAAATTGAAAACATGTCGAAAAATTACTACATTTTCCAGTGAAATGGAAAAAAGCGCCAGACATCACGTCCTGCAAAAATGTTCCGTCTATCTGCAGAGAAGATGCGTAAAAAATGTGTTCCAAAAGTGGTTCGAACGACTTCGTGTCTCTTCGTGAATTATTGTGCCAAATGAAGCCAGAATAGCCAACCGCAAAGTTTTGGGGATTTTCTATATTTCAGATTTGGAAACTTGAAAACAAAATCTCACAGCCGACTAGAATCACGGTACACGTGAACATACTAAATTAGAAATTTATATTATTCCAGATTTTGGGCCAAAAACGGCTACTGACAGCTGCATTATTGAGCAATGATGAGTTTTGTTGCATGCTAGAAACCATCATGCTTGATTTGTCAAGCTGAAAAAACAAGTTGAACAGTCCGTGATTTTACACCGCCCGCCACCTGGCCAGAAAATTTGAAATTCAAATTTCCCAATGGCAGGCGTTTAATTTGAATAACGTACGTTCCGAAAAGGACATACGAAACTGAGATGCGAAGAGCACATTCTGCTGCTGCAGCACCAGCACCATATTTTGCTTGCTCTCTCTACACTTTTTCCTTTCCTTCGTCTCCACATCGAAAATGTTTGAATTGCTAAATTGAACGGTTTAATGGTCCTTGCAACCCACGTGCCGTGTGTCTTTGAATAAGTTACGACCGGGTCTTGGCGACAGCAATACAGGAATTACCGTTTGCATCCTGTATATACCAAAACTGTTTCCTTGGCGCGCGCTTTATCCAATTACTTGATGGTTTAATACTCCAGGTTGTGTATACAAAATGGGTTAAGTTTGCTTCGGTAGAATTTCCAGCTGGATTGTCTTCATACACTTCTGCCACGTTTATAGTGCATTGTTCGTAAAATATTATTGCCGACGTAGACTAAATCACTTGGAATACAGTATTGTACTAACACTATTGCGTACAAGTGCAGCAAGCTTAGGTATGTTATGATCCTCTCCAATTGCAAAGCAGTACGTTCAACAGACTTGAACCGATCAAAGTCGTCGGGTTCCAACCCCTTAGACACCGATTATGATAAATCTGAATGCTTTGTGTGGAACGACGTTTGAGGGTTCAGGTTTATTGGCATAACGCAATTTGGTGCGTACAAAAAGTACGAAACGCTGTCTACGGCAAAGAGCAGCGATATAAGGTGGTGCAATCTATCAAAATATTGGCAAAATTGTCAGCTCCAACGCGCCACTGGCGGAAAGCGTGGGTACGGCAAAGAAAACCTTAGTAGATGATATTTTAATGGCGGCAATTCTTCTCGGCTCATAGACGCGAGAAGAGTTGCCTTGCCGCGCGCACACACACACACACACACACACACCACCACGATAAAGTTTCCGCATCATTTCAGCACCTAATAGACCGACAGGAAGTGAGTGAGTCGTGCTGAAAGCGGGCGGGTGTATGCGTAGGAGCTGCGCTGCTGGAGACCGAACGTGCTGAAACTTGATGTGTTTGTTTCAGCAGGTTTCAGCCAGCGCGCATACAGACACATATCCTCTCTGTGTAGAGGTGAAGGTAAACACGTGCTTTATACCTAATGGATTCATGATTTCCTGGTTGACTTGGTTTCCGCTCGAGTTCCTTGACATGTTGAGAGAGTAGTTAGTAGTTGTATAATACAGAATTATACCGCACAAAAAATTACATTCATTAGCTTTGTCAAGCTCGAAATACCCATGTGACCAAATCGTTTAGAGGACAAGAGCTTGACTTTGTACCTTTTCTGTTTATGACCATCTAAAAGCAACAAGCTCTAACCAAACGAAAAATCGCTCTTACAGACAATCTAATTTCAACACGGGAAGATGGATCCGCTCATAAAATGTATAACTTCGTCGTCCGATTTAATTAATCAAATAACAAGCCACAAGCCATAGTGGCTAGACACTACATTGTGATTATGTCAACCAAAATGAAGTAAAAACTTGCACAAAACCGCTAAGCGTTCTCCTTTTGTTCTGCTTTTCTTTTTACTTTTCTACTAGAACAACAGCAATTACTGTCATCTAGAAGAATAATAGACGTATAGTAACCGACACGTTTGCACACTTGCAATCTCAGCCTCCAACCACACACAATGAAAAAGCGCAATTTTCCTCTTGCCAGCATCGATTTCGGGCGCCATGCAGCGTCTCGTATTTACCCAACTCTGTTCCTACCATCCTAATTCCGCATTCCCTTTTGTACAAATAACAGTGTTCCAGGCGTTGCAATAATGAAAAAATGCAATAGTCATCTGCTAGCTATTGCACTCCAAAAGCAAATATTTGTGTCTAAGGATAGATCCGACAGAAAAGCATTGACGAGGACTGCCATTAAGACGTCGAACAGAAAAAAAGTGATATATTATCCTACATGAGCAAACAACCCACACAACACACGATGAAAGAAGATTTCATGAAAAATCTTTTGGAAATCGAAAATGATATTGTCTGGAGTTGCATAACGACACACCCGGTATGTCTCCATTCAACCGACTTAGCGGCGCATCCGGTAGGTTCACCAGTGCACATGGATGCACATTCTAGCCTCGTACAGTTCCTTATAGCGCAAATGAGCTTTGAAAGGGAAAATTTCCACAAAAATTACAGAATTGCAGAAACACATGTCCACTTCCGGCGCAAAGCGCGAACTACATCGTACATCGACCCTAATGGGAGAGAACCACAGAAATTGCTTACGGCTGATGATAGTTGATAAGAAGGCTTTGACCGATAGACAAGGGCCACTTTTGATTCAGACAAGTTGATGTGCGGTTGTGTCGAGGACTGACTCGAATTAGTTATTTACGGTATGAAGGTGTCGACTTTTATGTGAGATAATGTAAATACTACCAGTACTGCTAATTATTTGATCGTGTAAATAATACACAATCATGTTGATTTTGAATTATTACGTTACTATTTTGAATAAATTTGCAAGATGTTTGCCTCATGTTGTTATGTTATGATGTGAATGGCGGACACTGATTGTAGTGGAGTGTGAAGGCAGCTTTATCATACAGCGCCACTATGCTAGATCCCCTATCCTTTACTATGCGACCCAGATGTTTACAGGCGCTGTTTACAGGCGCCCCCTGACTCGTCTATCCCTAGAGAACCCTCGCATGACTGCCAAAGACTCAGCTTATGGTGAAACTACACACATGGAAACTATTTAGGAATATTGAGACTTTCGTTGAGTTTTACAAAACTGGCAAGTAAAAAAGCACTCTCGGGTATTTCTTCCAACAATAAATGAGTTGTATTCGTTATCACCATCATCATCATCATCATCATCATCATCATCATCATCATCATCATCATCATCATCATCATCATCATCATCATTATCATCATCATCATTATCATCATCATCATCATCGTCATCATCATCATCGTCATCATCGTCATCATCATCATCGTCATCATCATCATCGTCATCGTCATCGTCATCGTCATCATCATCATCATGGCCAAAATAACGATAAGGTGGTCGATGTGTGAATTTTGCTCGTTCGGTTGTGGCTGGGGGAATTATGCTCGCGTGCGAGGGTACATGCGGTGATACCTACTTATCACTACAGTTGCATCAGTATCAACGATGCCGAATACAAGCTGTTCAGAGTTTATGAATTATCATCCAAAGTGCTGGGGGTTATGCCTGTATGAGTCGTGAAATAAGGCCGCTGCTCCGGCAATAGCGTCGTCCTTCGTCACGCCATCTTCAACAGACCCTGGAATTCGAAACTCGGGGCTGCACTAACTCTGAATGTGGCGGGGTCAAACATGTACTGTACTGATTCACTTTCTACAAACGCATGCTGTTTCGCTCCCAGGGCGAGGATCAAGAAGCACAATGCCAACGTTGTACCTCTAGCGGCCTTCATTAGACAGTATCCTGCGGAACACGTCTGGGAGGTCAAGCGTGTCAAACACGACGCCCCTAAATTCTACGGCAGAGCCTGTGGCGAGACAACATAATGTATCTCAAATCGAAGGATAGCAAGGTGGATTATTTGGCACCATTCAAGTTCCTTTCAGCCACTTGAGTCATCAGAATGTTGTGTCCTCGTTTGGTATTACAACTTCTGGTGGAGGTAGTACCGATCAACTAAACTTCGTTCTTTTGGCAGGGAAATCTGAGACGTTCTTCAAGTCAGAGGTCAAGTGGTCTGTCAGATGAAACAAGCTTGAAACAAAGTAGTTTCCAGCCTGCTTTCTCACTATACTGGAAGCAATGAAGCGAGGGAACTTAGGGAGATTCATGAAAGCCTGAAGTTTTCAATTGTATTATACGGGATGGTTCGAAGCAGTAGAGCGGCTTGTGCTGACCGATCGTAAGAGTGAACTGTGCAACCCTGACGTGGGTTTCCAAGCCTCCAGAGACCGAGACCATTTCTGCAACACATCCGGCGGGCAAATTTCCAGAGAATTCCGAAAATTAGTCCGCTCAGATCGGCCATTATACTCCCAATTCTCTAACGAATAATTACTATGATTAGCATCATATTATTGCATTTAGAAGCTCGTGAACGTCTCAATTACGTTGGGTTGTTGATGGTGGGTCTCTGGCTCGCTGCCGCATCCACCGTCCGGCGCTAATTGTTGAAAACGGGAGTTTTCCGCGCGATACATCAATTTGCTCGAGTGCCCCGCCCGCTAAACTTTAAACGCACTCTGCGAAAATTATGACCCTAAATTCCCACCGGTTCCGTTTTTTCAGTCGATTTTCATCACTTTCCCCACATCCACCTGTCATAATTCATGCACCGTTCGCACCAAATGGCCCACTCGATGACTTTTCCTTGTTCCGCAAAGTTGAATAATGTCACCTCCGTCATTTTCACTCCTTCGCATATCCATATTTTTCGGTCTTTGGAATTTTTCTAATTATATTCAGGGACCCATCTGCAGCGCAGAGAAAATAGTTTGCTGCCTTAAAAACTCCATATTTGAGAGAGAAGATTTGTAGTTCTTCCAGCATCACAGGCGGAAACGTGCGCGTCTGATTGTTAATTATTTAACGATTTGGGGCGGCGCACGTTATTCGCCGGGCGCTGCGTTGGAAATTAGCAATTCAATTCCATCAAGATGCAACACCAGAGCAGTGAGAGAGGACGGTGTGGTGGATAGAGAAAGCCCGAGGCGAGGTTTCGAATCGGTGTTTGACCAATTAGTCACAAACAAAGGATTTGGGGTTTCGGGCTAATCCGGCGAGAGAGAAGGAGAGAGGATTGAGAAACGAGGGCGAGCATCACCACCACCACTGCTACTGCTTTTTTCCAATTTGCTGTTTGTTGTCTTGTTTAATCAATCCAATTCCGCATCATTACGTGGTAGGGTTTCTCTCTTCTTTTCTTTTGCCTAAATCTCCTATTTATTTCCATTCTAAATGTTGCCTCGTCCAAAGAGTATAACGATCCTAACGATTTTATCCTAATTCAACTTCTTTAATCAGCAATTCCATAGACCGGAGATTTCATAACGATGCGAAAGCCGCCCGCCTCGCCTGCTTGAGATGCAAACCGAAAGCCGCCAAAAACCCGGGCCGCCGTCGAATCCCTAATTAAATAACAACGCCTATCCCCGAACGACCAGAGGGAGAGAAGCTCTTCTGCCTCAAATTTTTCACAAACTATCTTTGGAGGGTTAATTTCGATTTTGGCGGTGCTCAAGCGAGAGCCCCTTCAGACCGCATGCCTACCCTCGAATTAGACGGCAAAGGCCCGATTCTTCTTGGATTATCCGCTTGGAGGTGATGGCAAGAGATTTCGATCATCCCCAACGAGCAGTCTATGCGTATTTTTCTTGGAGCCCACCTTACGATGAACCCTTTGATAAAAATCTAAATGTTGAACTAAAAGCAATGGCCAGGCCTCAATGACTGCAGAGTGCAGTCAACTTGGTTGCTGACTAATTAGGCAGCAGTGAAGCTAACAAAAAGCTCTTGATCATTTCAATATATCAAGGAAATGATCACCGCAGCTACATTACCAAGGCAACGAGGTTACCTACCCTACCGCAGATTCCAATAGGGAAGCGTCGACTGAGATCGCACGCGAAAATAAGAACCAAAGGCATTTTCCTTCATCCAATAAATCCGAAGCGTGACGAAAAACAAGCGAGTTATGATTCGGTAAAATTCCCCGCGAGAAAAACCCTGCATTATTCAAACGAAGTGACGACTTTTCACCCTGTAAATTTCGCCGTAAAAACCGCGCCGCTCGATCCGTGTTAAGTCAGGGTCGGGGCCAATAAAATTAATCCCCATCGAAACCTTTTGTCTGTGCGAAGACGGACGTGGCGGGCGGCAAGGGAAAACCTAACGAACTGTGTTTTAGGCGAAATTTTTTTCATGCCAACTGTGTTCTCGTCGCAACGGACGCACGTTTTAGCGCGCGCTTTTTTTGCGGCCCATTCCTCCACTCTCCCAGCCGAGCCTCCAGGATCAAAACGCGTCCATTATTGTCCTTTCTCTGCTCTTTCGCCATTACGGGGTGACGGCGTGCCCGATTGAAAAAACCCAACGGGAAGTTCTAGTTTGTGCCAATTAAAATTCATTTATTAGTTTCCGGGGAAAAAAGCGTCGTGGTTTTTGTCATTTAATGAATGTCTGTACCGGAAACCACATGCTGTGATATGGCGGGAGATATTAGGGAAGTAGCGTTTTTGTCCTGTAGATTTCGGGTGTTTGTGGCTTTAACATGGGCGCTTCGAGGACCTAATCCTTGCAATCCTTAGGGGGAAACTGCAGCACGTTTCGGACGTGATGCGAAATTCGATCGAATTTGAAATATGGTCAAGATACCGGAAAGCCATTATGCATGTGAACATGTTGTAAAGACCAGAGCGGGTATTATTGAAATTTCAAAAATTCGCATCCGACTGGGTATATGTAGTTTCAAATTTACTTTCTCTATAGTCACTGCAGTTGGATGTGAGTTATGACTTCGCAAACTCCCGAATACCATTAAATCGTCTCAGCACACGGAGCACTTTTCATAGTTGAGTGTCTGACATAACTACTGTCATTAGCCTTGAAAAACTGTTGGGGCTAATTTGCAACACCATCGGTAATGGTTTCATTTCAAACATGTCTTTGTTAGTTGTAAATGCCGTTCGTGGCCTACTTTCAGCATCAAGTTCAAATTGATGAAATCCTTGTGCGATGTCCAATTTTGTGAACAACAGTGATCCTGATACTAGATCCAAAATTTTATTAACATTGGGAAGCGGGAATTCATCGTCTACAATATTTTGATTCAAAACTCTATAGCCCATAACGACATGCAATTTTTTATGACCCGTTTGGTCTGATTTTTTTTGGATACAATAAGCAATGGTGAAGACCGAAAATTGCTGTGAGCTTTCTCAATAAAGTCGTTCTTTAAATGGTCTTGTGTTTCGCTTCTCTATCTCAGATTTCCGCGCTTGCGGTAATCGATAAGGCTTTTTATAAATTGGCTTGAGCTTCTTTAAGCTACGCAATGAGTTTTTTTTTTCGTTTTTGAGAGTTTTCTCGTTTAGGGATGATCAAGTCACATTTCGCAGGCAATTCAGATGCGTTTTCCCATGTGGAAAGATCATTAAATTTGTAGTTGCAGTTGGTTAAATACGAAAATTTGACGTCCCGCTGTCTAACGAGTTCCCTGTCAAACAGTGTATAAAAACCAATTACCGATTCGACTGTTCCAACCTCTGATCAAGTTCAACTGACCTAACCACAGTCACGACGAGCCCATAGTTCGATTGACTTGACTATAGTCCTAAACCCATGAATGAGATAAACCGATACTTTATTCGAACAAACCATCAGCAACAAGGTCGCCAGCACGCAGTTTGGTTCGTGACACCAGCGTTCACATAAAAGCTAGCCATCAATTAAAACAAGAAGTACCGAAGTGAAAAATACTCTCGAATACCGTCATACGTTTGGTAATTCAGTGTTTACAGAGTTCGAGAGCTCTCGCCTCGCGGGGCCAAAGTGTTGCGGGAGATTGACTTTGGCGACAAAGTTTTTGTCACACGCGGAAATAAAGTAAAAACAAAACAACGCTGCGGCTACAGTGAGTGGCAGAGACAAATTCCGCGCAATATAATTTCGGTGGTGGCGCGGCGTTGTGGTTCTTGAAAGTGGCAGTGACGTATTACGAACATAATGAAATTTTCCTTGCGGGAGCATAACTAGCCGCACACAAAAAGAATTATCGTAATCATCTTGCTCCCGCGCGCCTCGCCTGTCTAATGCTCAGACGTTATTAACTTTAATTAACTCCGTTTATTTGAAAATACATTGAATAGAGGCGTTCGTACCTTTGTCCGTTTAATTATTCGGAGTGCGCAGCAGCAACTGGATAGAGCGCGGCTTCTATGCCGTTGCTCCAATTTTTAAAATGTCCAGTGTAAAACCCAGAAAATAAAAAGACTTGTGCTAGAGAAGAGAGAGAGAGAGAGGTGAAGGCAGAGAAAGAAGACACCAGAAAGAAGCTTGAACACAGAGAGTCAAACTTTTAATTTGCGATGGAACCTACCAAGAATGTTTTAAAGCGGAATTCCATTAAATTGCAAGCAATTCCCGCAAGTTCGAGTCTACTAACCGTGCAACTACATACAAGTAGTACGCCGAGCCGAGCAAGAGGAGGGTCGTAAATCTTCAGTTTCAGCTCAATTAAAATCGCTATGCAATTTGCTTTTTTCTTTGTCTGGCATATTTTGCGTTCAAAAAGCTAATTACGGACGAAAACACCTGAGCCGCGGATCAAAGTTTCGCGTTCGCCAGGAAGCGATTTGTTTCAGCTTGAACGGTCATTAATATTCCGAATCGTAATTGCTGCGGATGGACTGAAGTTGAGCGTCGATCAAAAGAAAACTTTCGCGTCGCTGGAGTTTTACGAGCGCAACAGCGCATCCTTCAGCCGCGGCGCAAAGCTCGCAAGAAATAATGAGACTCGTTTCTTAAAATGACGTCTTGATTTTGCTAAACGCCTGCATGTTACTGCTGAGACAAAATAAAAGTTTGCGATAACTTCTTGAAAAATTTTACCGAAACAAACCAAAGAGCATTTAGAGGTGGGTATACGACAGGCGGTAACAACCCGCAGTGTGCCACCAACGACTCTTCGTATTTCATCAACAGTTTTCACAATGGAGGCCTTTCATGTCTTCCGTTTCCAAAGCATCTGACCGCGCCAATTACAAAAGCACTCGGAAACAAACAGCATACTCCATGTTCAGCAGAAAAATATCTGGAACATGAAAAATTACCAGCACTGCAACAATGGTGCACCGGGCGTATACACGGAGAGCAAAAGAACAAAGTCTCCGTAAGCTCGCGCGGGCGTTTCATTTTTCTGGTTGAAAAAGCAAATTTTTTCCGCGGACGAGTCGGTGTTTATTTCAGGCGAATCGGCAGGAATAACAAAAGCCGGACGCACAAAATCCTCTATCATTGTCCTATATCTTCCGCATTTCTGGTAGCGTATATGTGGGAGACGTGTTATTGGAGTGCGTATATGCAGAAATATATGTCCGGTTTTGTGTGCGAGGGGGAGGGGGCGGCGGCGGGTTTCAATTTAAAAAATAAACCGAAGCGGACTCCGACGAGGTCGGACCTTCGTATTTTGCAGACGGCAGCGAATTCGAAAACGTCACTGGAAAGTGGGAAGGGGTTGGAATTATTGGGATTGATGGTATAACCGTGCGTTTTTAGAATATCACGAATGTTTTGTATTGCGCCAAATTTTGAATTTCCGCAAGATGCAACGCACGTGCTTAAAAATGTCGAACAACTGCCAGCTTCACCAAAAGAGTATACCCAGGCGATCGTTCGATTTTTCCCGATTATTCAAGTGTTTCGTTTAAAATCGAGCGGCATTATCGTAGATTCATGCTTATTCTGTATCTCCTAAAAAGCTCGTTATGTATTGTGCATGCTATCTTTGTCTGTATCAATGAATCCCCTATACCCTTTTCTCTGTTCACCTGTGTCAACGACTCGTTACAAGAATACAGAATGGCCCTTATTGGGTAAGAAAAGCGATTTGCTTCGGAAAATGTGACACTAGGTCACAACATGTCCAGCTGCGTTGAGCGTGAAACTGGCCGGAGTAAGGGTGCAATGCTTCATTGCGAAGGGACATGCGGCGACTCATATCATTGTTCTTGCATTGGGGGTGAGTGACGCCGAATTCAAACTTTTGAGTAAACGCAAGACTTTTTATATTCATGCGAAACCTGCAGAATCCGATGTCAGGTCGACCTAAAGGATGTGTGGATGTCTCATTTTGATATCAGGTTTGATAAGCTAAAGAAGGATCTAAAGGCAGGCTTTGATCTGAAATTTAGGATTCTGGTTGGGGACAAATGGGAGAAGCTCTTGAACTTTCTATGAAATCAATTTTATCTACTCGACATTTAAATGTATCTTTTTTTCCATATATTATTTTTTAAATATTGACATTATTGCAAAAATCTTCGAAAAGGTAATGTCAACTACTTGCAGGGTAACCGCCTCATCTCCCAGTCCCAGCACGGATTCAGGAGTGGTTTCTCTACTTCGACTGCGACTTGTGATTTTATTCAGTCGGTATATGATGCAATGGACAGAAGCGAGATAGTTGTGGGAATTTTCTTTGACCTGACAGCGGCATTCGATACCGTGAGCCCGCACTTCGTTTGCGAAAAGTTGCATAGATTGGGAGTTCGAGGACGGGTCAACGAATGGATAGGTTCCTGGGTAGATGGATGGTGGTTAGGGTTGGGGACGCGGTCTCGGTGGAGAGGTCTGTGAATATGGGCACCCCGCAGGGAGGCATCTTTGGTACTACACTCTTCTTGACATATGTTAATGATTTGCCAGATCACATGAGAGACGTCAACGTTTACATGTATGCGGACGATACATCCATCCTGGTGACTGGTTCGGACGATGACTTGTTAAACATCAAGATATCTTCGGCTCTGAGGAGCTCCGCAAAGTTGTGCAAAAGAACAATTTAATAATCAACTTGGATAAAACTGAGATTGTCCAATTTAGGAATAAATTGAGGCCACGGGCCAGTTTCAAGGCAGAAATCGATAATGTCATCTTGATTCCGGGACATTCTGTGAGGTCGAAATTGACGAGCATTTGGACTGGGGTGGCCATATTGATGGGGTATGCACGAAACGTAACAGATGTTACTATCTATCAAGAACCCTGAAAACTAAGTTAGCAAGAAGAGATTCAATTTCCGTTTACTATGTCTCTGCCTATTCGGTGTTGGCCCACAACATCACATGCTGGGGTCAGGCTGCTGGTGTGAATAGAGTCTTGCTGCTTCAAAAAAGGATCATTCGCCTCATATTTGGCATCCCTCACCGGTCATCTTGTAGGGGGACTTCCAGAGAGAACAAAGTACTATCAGTTATTGAAATAAATGTCTACAATCTGCTCAGGCACACCTACAGGAACAAGGCGAATTTGAAGTGTAACCGGGATTTCCACAGGCATCTTACGAGAGGAGGTCGTGATTTGCGACGAAACAGGCACGCTCATACATTTTATGAAAAGTCGCCCCTGCATGCGGGTATACGTTTATTTAATTTGCTTCCGGAGGAAATCAAAGATTGTAAGTAGAGTATCTTCAAAATCAAAAAATCAATCATTGAAACAATTTGTACAAAAAGGCTGTTATGCTCTTCAGGAATATGTCGATAATGTGCGTTCCGGTCTGTGATTTGCAGTGTGATTATTTGTGTGTATATGTTTAGCATTATTGAGTATATTTTGTAATTTGTAATTCACTTATTTTATGCAACTGTTGTTGTCACAAAGAAACTAATGAACAAATGAAATTAGTTGAAATTCTCATAACATGGTCAGCTGCGCGAAGTGTGGAACTAGCCGGAGTGAGGGTGCAATGCTTCGTTGCGAAGGGACGTGCGGCGACTCATATAATTATTGCTCTTCCGTTGGGGTGAGTGACGACGAATTCGAACTTTTGAGTGGGCGCAAGGCTTTTTTTATTCATGCAAAACCTGCAAAATTAGATGAGAGGTCCACCTGAAGGATCAGTTTAGTGAACGTCTTGTTTTGATACCAGGTTTGATGAGTTGGGGAAGGATCTGCAGACAGGTTTCGATCTGAAATTTGAGATTCTGGTCGAGGACGAGTTGAAGAAGCTCTAGGAGCTTCTATCAGAGGAAAGTGACGAGTTGCGGGGAGGAGTGAGACCGGATTCATTGTTTGTAGGGCAAAGAATTGTTCCTTGCGGTATAAATAGCAGAAATGAGAATGAAACGAACTGTCCCCTGATCTCAAAAGTGATGATCTTAAAATTCTTTCAAGTCATTTTCACTTTATAGCTGTTATGTTCCTGATGTCCTAGGATATGCGCACGAAAGCTTCCTACAAAGAAAAAAACTAATTTCGGTGAATTTGCAAAGGGGTTCTTAGGGCTCGATACCAAGTTGCAGGCGCGAAGTTTGGGACGGCGTAACTCGCCAAATGCAGCGGTCTGATTGGTTGGTATCTAACGTTGCTATGGTAACCGCACTAACGGCGGTCTCAGTCCCAACTTGGTATCGAGCCGTTAGAGTATATTGGACGGCTTACTGGGAGTGGAGATCGGTCGAGGATTCGCTTCATTTTGATTCGTACGTAGACATGTCTCCGAGAAACTCTGAACGTTCCCGACGCGGATCGACTGAATCTGTAGAGATAAAAACCATCCTTGCCAACATATTATCATTGCCAGTGAAAATGGAAGAGTTTCAGTCGAATGCCAAGAACAAAATCAAACTGCAACATTTCCTAGAGAATTCATCCTGGAAAATGCAGCAAAACAGTGACAAGGGTCGAGATATTTTGCAGCGCTACAATAGGGAAGGAAAACATGATGTGTGCGGCAAGAAAAAGCGATGAGGAAGTTCAAGCGATCATCTTAAGCGATCTTTTAGTATGAAGTCGAAACGACGTTTGTGTTGTTTGTCTAAACTCCCGAATAACGCTAAGGGATTGCTGCAGAACTGCGGCATGGATCGTGGCTTGTCCTATTAACCAGGCGAACCAGCCTGTTTTAGACTGCAACAACATTCCATAGATTTTTGAAGTAATTTGACACCGTTTCAACAGATTTGGGAACGTTCGATGTGAAATTCGTGCATCTAGTGTGATGGCCGAGATGCGTTTTTTGAGATAAAGAAAACGCTTTTTGGGTACGACAACGATCTTTGAGTACGACACGTGCGATGCCTGTTCTCCAAAGTCGTGTTGGCCTTCCTCTTCCAGCTGATGAGGAAGTCCGTTGTCATATCAGCGATTTGCACTGGACGACCCAGGAAGATAACAGGCATTGATTTCTGGTTAAGTTGACGTTAAGTATATCCCAGAGAGGATCTGACAAATTGAAGTTGGTCGATGCGACTATAATATCGGCACTTTTAACGCGAAAATAACGCACCCAAAACTTTTGAACTAAGCACGTTTCGTGGAAGGACCCGCACGGCCACGCCGAACCCTCATCACTCGATGTAGGTGTGTGTGTGGCTCCCTCCTCCAGCCCTGACATTACTTTTCCCTCTTATTGTTGGCTGGGCTGGCGGAGCCAAAGTGTTGATATTCAAACGTGAATTTATATTGGGTCGTTTCAGGTCGACACAATCTACCTTGGAACTGCTCGCGCTTTAAAATGTATTAAACGACTTCTTTTCTAAACTCCACCGTAAATTTGTTGCGCGCCGTTTTTCATTCCGGCGTCTCGTGGGTTTTTTGTGTGTGTAGAACCGAATGCGCCAACTGCAAGAGGCGGTTTTTAGTACTGAAAAACTCGATTATAAACTACTGCTGCAGGCAAACGCAAGACGTATTTGGGAAAGTAGCAGCAGCAGCTAGAAGAGCATCCTGAAAACGACGCGGTAATTATTGTTGTCTTGTTGGATTGCCGTTGGAACGACCTTGTGCCGAAACTTTATGCAGAGCCGGCCAAAAAAGTATATTTTTGCTGTTGTGATGAATTTGCTTTATTCTTTTTGACAAAATGTGATGGATGCGCTTTCATGAAGATTACACACAGGAGGCGCTTTTAAAACAAACGAGACGCTTGCATAAAGATCCCGGGAAATATTCATCTTGTTTCTGAACGTGTGCTTGCTGGCTGTATCACTCACGACTTTCTGGCTCCACCATGAATGACTAATTTTTTAGCTGATTTTACTGTTGTCTTATGCGTGAGTGAAGGAAATAAAAATGCTAATAAGAAAAAAAGATCATGATCAGAAAGCAACCAGGAATTGGTTCAATTTTTTATGGATACGTTGTGGTGATAGCCGTGCTTGGATCCGGGGACCATGAATCTGTCCGTCAAAAACTAAGTTCCTTTACCATTGCAACTGAGTTCGGAGCTGAATATTCTCACCTTAGTGGTGTTCAACTCGCACCTCAGCACTTCCCGCCTTTTTATTTTGTGAGATGAGGTACTGTGGTCAAACTCTGAATGAAACAAGCAGCTCTTCCATATCCAATCTGCATGAGCTACTCAGTTGGAGTTGAAAGAGAAACGAAGCCAAGAGTGGCGATTATAGGCTTCAATGGGAAAAGTTTCAAACTTTCACAGTGTTCCAAAAGCTGTTCCGAAGCTTTAAATTTTTTTGTAAAAAAAATCCCTTGTGGTATAAAGCACTAGACAAGCATTTTCAATAACGTAGTATCCACATTGCAAATTCTGATGAAAGTTATGCCGTAATTGGGATGCCAGAGATCCACCTATCGCTGAAGTTCATCAAATGCTCTCCGAACGCAACAAGATAATTATTCCCACTGAGCACTCTGGTTTTCGTTGGCGATTATTATTAATCCTTAGAACCTAGAATTTGTAATTTCGACAAATTTTAAACACTACTCGTGACTGCACGAGTAATAAATGCACCGCTTGAACTTTGAGCGCACCAATTAGGGCGAAAGCTTTGATGGCCTGACGATGGCACGGTATAGTTGCGGAGCTGAAGCTCAACTTCTGACGAGTTATGACTGGCTGCCGTGATTTTACTAATTTTTAGAGCCGCGTACTTTACGAACCTGGCAAAATTGTCAAATTTACGTTGGAGGAAATTTCCAACTAATATACGAGCACATCAACGCTGATGATGTTGATGTTCCCGGGGTTCATGGCCTAGCTGAAGCCCCCGACTCTGCGAGTATTGTCGTCTGATAACTATAGTGGAAGGGCTGGGTTGTAAATATGAACCCGTCGTCGCGACGCTGAATCGCCGGAGCTTTATATGGAGAATATCGAGAATTAGACGAAAAAGTTGATATGAGATTTGGAGTACCAACGATATGAATTCCATGATCATGAAGGTTTTAAACCCACTTGACTGGTGGTGAACCGTCTGGTTAAAAAAAATCAACACTGCGTATTCTATACGTTTGCATTTTAAAGATGAAGACTGAACTGACAATCCACGATTTTAATGTGTTTCCTTAATGTTGCCTTTATTAATATGAATAAAATTGTTACAAGAACTTGACCTCTTCTGGACACACACCTGAATTTATTTGAATGTCAGATAAACGTCTTGGAACAACGTGTCAGATCCAGTCTTTTACGTTCCGTCGCTTTCGGGCGATTGCCGATGAGAAAACATGAAAGTGTGTCCCGTCAAGTTTTGAGCTGACAAGGACCCGAGTTCGAGAAACTTTCACAGTGCGACCGAGCCGTTGGCTTGCGTCTCAGATGCCTCTCTCTGGCAACAGCCGTGCATTAAACAACGAAACAAAACGAGGTTATTTTTCTCTCAACATAATTCGTTTTGCGTTTAGCAAATCTCGAAAATTAGTAATTTCCCGCCCACCAATCCTCATCCCTGCGGCGACGGCCTTCGTAAGCCCTCGCCCTACCTTGGGCCCGGGGAATTTTCCGCTTAAATGAAGCCGTTTTTCCATTTTCTCTCCCTCTATCCTCTTTTTTTTTGCGGGTTCCCTGTGTGTTTTCTGCGCGACCTCCAATGCTAATTCAATTTTTTTTTCGTCGGCGCGAATTATGAAAGTGGAGTAGGTCTTTGATTTATCGAAGTTAATTAGTTTAAAAACTGGGTTCTCTTGTGAGTGCCTTATTATTTCAAGACCTAACAGAATCGAAAAGAAAAACAATGCGACCATGGGCAGGAAATAATTTGATAGGCGATGCGAGAGATGAACTGTGATAAATTCGACAGTTGATTTTCCCGGTTTGCTAATGGATGTTTGACCTTTGGGGGTGGCGAAGTAGCTCCGGGGGTTAGCAGGTCCGCTTCCTTTCCGATGTCCGGGCATGTCAGTCGCATTATACCGAAATTATGATTGATTTATTTTGCGTGCATGCTTTTCGAGTTTTTGTTTGTTGTGGACTTTTTTTATTTCAGTTCTTGCTTGTTTGCTTCCACGTCTTGAGATATATGGAAACTTTCAACGATTCCAGCCAGCCAGAATCAACTCGTATCTTCAAGTAACCTCTTGTGAGCAGAAGAAAATTGCAATAAGCAATAACTACTACAATACAAATCGGAATACCCATGTACAATTGTACAACATACGCGGCACACAACATATTGGGGCATCATGCAGAAAGAATTGGACCCAAGTGGGAGAGATTTCCGCGCCGGCTGAAAATCAATAGGCTGCGCCCGTTTCAGCACCATTTCCGTTTGTCAAAGACCGTGATGATTTATTCATGTAATCCCTCTATTTAAAATTTGCGCGACGGCAGTAAACACAACGTGATGAAGAGCGATCGGGCCTGCTCTGGAAGCCCCCCCCCCATCTCTTTTGGAGGCATGGTAAGTTAGGAAGGTACGAGAGCTCTGAAAGTTTTCACTGAGGACCTCTCGATTCAACTTCATACGGTCGTTGTGGAGTGCATGCGTAATGACTGCGCAAATATTCAGATAATGATGACGAAAGAGGCATTGAATATTGAAATGATTTTAGCAAGATTGCAAGATCATGAATCATGATGCACGCATGCAACTGGATGGGCAGATTGCTGTATCAAGGAGAAAAAAAACGCATGCAACTGAGAGGCTGATGGTTCCCAAGCTTTCAACGTGCGGTACAAGATGTAGCAATGCGGATATCATATCTCTCTAACTTATCCTACCCAGATGTACCCTATGTGCATTATCTGATGTTTGGCAATTTCGAGTAGTCCTAGGCCTACCTAGCCTACGCGACTATTAATAACCAAATCCAGTCAATAACTTATTATTCCACTGATAGAGAAGTGATTATAGCACAGACAAACCAGCCTTACTGGACAGGGAGCTGGTGCCTCAAAACTTACGTCATAAGGTACATGATTTTAACCCTGTAGGTCTAATGTGCGTTGATAAGGTTGTTAAAAATTTCTTTGTCTTACATGTCAGACCGGGGGCATTAGCCTGGTATGAGCCTGTCAATTTTCGAAAAAATGGCCAAAAATTTACGTCATAAGGTACATAAATGAAACCAACTGGATTTTGTGTTGGAACATCCCCTTGATCGAAAATCTGGTCGTAAGACAAAATTTTTGGCGGCTTTCGGTCCATAAGACAAGTTTGAAATTTTCAAAAAAAGACCAAAATTTATCAATTTTTTCACAGGCGTTTTGTTGACTAACCCACCAAGTGTGATACATATTTGTAATCAGAATGAAAAACGGAATCGATTTCCATGTTAAAATACAGGGTGTACGATTTGAGAAAAATTTTTCGATGTTGCATTCTTAAAAGGATGCCAGAGAAGAAGTCTCCAGAAGGAGGTGAAGTATGACTCTTTTGAAAGTTTTAAACTTGTCTTATGGACCGAGAGCCCCCCAAAAATTTTGTCTCATGATCCGATTTTTGATTAAGGGGATTGTCCCACAAAAAAGCCCGTTGGTTTCATTCATGTACCTTATGACATAAATTTTTGACATTTTTCGAAAATTGACAAGCTTATACCAGCCTAAAGCCCCCGGTCTGACATGTAAGACAAAGAAATTTTTTACAACCTTATCAACGCACATTAGACCTACAGGGTTAAAATCGTGTACCTTATGACGTAAGTTTTGAGGCACCAGCCCCCTGTCCATACCTTATTTCACGGAATAACGTTCAATAATTTTCTTCACCTACAAGCAATAAATAATAATGCCCGTCACTTTTAACACGTCGTCATGGGCAACGTGCTAAAAGTAATGATCCTGTGCGCTCCTGTCATATTTTCAATAAATTCTGACATTTACCAAGCATTTCAAAGACCATTGTAGATAAAATCTTGTACGATACACGCGTTAAAAGTCTCTTATTTTCTCTTAAATAATACCTGTCACTTTTAACACTTGTATCGTAAATAGCTTTTATCTACAAGTGTTAAATAATACCCGTCTAATGATCCTGCGCGGTCCTGTCATATTTTCAATAAATTCTGACATTTACCTCATCCTCATGACATAGGATTTTATCTACAATGGTCTTTGAAATGTTTGGTAAATGTCAGAATTTATTGAAAATATGACAGGAATGCGCAGAATCATCATTTTTTCACGTCGCCCATGACGACGTGCTAAAAGTGACGGGTATTATTTAACGCTTGGAGATAATAGCTATTTATGATGTAAGTTGTGGGGTTTCACCCACGGGGGGGTTAATCAAACTCTTCGAGGTATAGTAACAACTGAATAACAATTTATTAGCAGAAGGGCACATCTTGCCTGGTGAGTGGTTATCTTTCGTCTGCGGTGCACAGCACACACAAAACATTGCGAATACAGTAAGATCCCGTGAGGGGTTCGCCCAAGCAACCTGGAAGGGCAGTGGGGGTGCTCAGCTCATATTATACAATCTACTTAGATAAGGACATATGCACTTAACATAAGTGTTAAAAGTGAGAGATTATTTTGTGAGCGAGGGCAATTGCGAAACGAGCGTCAGCGAGTGGAGCAGCCCCGCGAACAAAATAAAACACTTTCAACATGTACATCATACAATATTTTATCTGGGAGCGTTCTTTAAAAATTTAAAAGAGGTGCATTTTTTTAGCTATATGGCAGAGAATGGGTTGTCGCGCCGTGCGCTGTGTTGCCCATCAGGGTTGCTTTGACTGCTAGGTAATTTGCTTACTTATGGTTTAAACTAGTTACCAAATGTCTTGTGTCAGAAAATTTATGGCTGCCAGTTTTGACTCATCGCCTTTCTATTTCAAATTTTCATGTTCTGCTCTGAAACGCTTCCGTTTTCCGCTTCTATTATTACGATCACCGCCAGCCTTTGTTTTTGTGTTCAGTTCTCAAGAAGTAACGCACACAGCGCGGAATTTTTGTTATTCTAGGCTAGAGAAATGTCAAAGTGTCGGATACAATTTTAGTGATAAATAAAAAGTAAACTATATTTTGGTGATTTTATTATTTAACGCCGTGCTAGAAGTGACGTTGATGACATGTATTATTTAACGCTCGGAGATAATTTGACGTTTCTAACACGGCAAGCTAACGTTGAAAGTGTTACTTTAAGTAGGCGTCGTAGATAAAAGCTTTTTCAAAAAAGGAAGTTGAGAGTTACCAGTATTACAAAAGGCACCAGAACTGGACACATTTTATGGGAAATAAGGAAAATAAGGGCTGATGAGAAAATGCACATGCAAATAGTTTCGGTTGCGGTACGAATTCGGTTGCGGTACGAAACCAGAAACGATTCCTCATGACGCAACTCCCATTGTGAACTTTATGCAATTTAAAGTCTCCGGATGTACATGATGCACATCCTTTCTTCGACTTTGGCTCAAGCAATGCTGTTTTGATTTACGCGCTGCATACGAAGCTATGCATAACACAGTTGCTGGGAGGAGAAAAGCGAGCCAAATAAATTCCTGGGATTTGGAAACTGCGCGACGGGAGGAGAATGGAGGAGGACGGTGCACCTCCCAGGTACATCCCACAGTGCATGCGGAGGATTACATAAATGGAATCTTTGGCATTGATTCAATCGCGTTCTGTGTGTGTGTGTTCGGCGTGCTTACTGGCTGGCTCGGTTGCCAGAAACTGCGAGATTTGAAGCGCGGGGGAGAACGCGCCAGAGTGTGAGACTACAGGGACACGTGTTTAGAGTTATGGAAGACATAACTCACAGCAAGAGGTTCCTTGTGTGGCAGAGAACAAAAAATTAACTCTTCGGTATGCGTGCTGGGGGAGCTTCTCGTCTGCGCTGTATCAGCTGCCAAAAGGAGTCATCGCGGAGCGTGCTTGGCCGTCATGCAGTGCTTGTCTTTTGCCTTTATCTCTTCTTGCAATCAAGCTTCTGGAGACGATCTAGGCTGGCTGATCTATTGCCTTACAAAACTCAATTCATGTATACGTATAAACTGTGCAGTGTGCACTGTGCAGGTTAAACCATGTGATCAACAAAATTCGGAATTGGGGTAGGCTGTGACTTGGTCAAATTTCAGGATGTCAAGCTGCTTTCGGCCAGGGCAAAAGCCTACCCCAATTCCGAATTTTGTTGATCACATGGTTTAAGAAGCAACCCTCGACGCAACCCCATACACCGGTTGGAAAAAGCTACCACTGATGCACTAACAAAGCTAGTTCTAATAGCTAGAGATGACTGAGGACTCAGTAACTAACAACTCCTCAATAAATAAAGCCTCGTAAAGGACACACAAGGTCGCGATTGGGAGTCGTTTATAAGCTGGGAGAGTTCAATCGGGGAAGTTTTCAGCACCCGCTCAAATGAGAAAAATTGGCCTCAGGGTTGTTAAGCCCGGGTTAAAAACAAGAGCTTTTTCACAGGATCAAGTTCACGGCCATGCAACTTCCAGAGGGCATGATCCCGCCATTTACCCATCTTTCGCCGCCCTGTCTGTTCTCCACCTCCCCCGGAGCTGATGCCGCCTTTATTACCCTTTCTCTTCGCCGCCGCCACCACCACTACACCATACCGGCCGCGCGAGATTTATGTAGGGCCATATATCAAATTTCGCACACCCCACACGTCCATCCATTCGATTTAATTCCCTTATACTGAAAAAATTGCGCGCCGCCACAGCCCCGACGACCTTTCTTCTTTTTAACCTTACGTCGTCGAACGCCAGCGCCTCCAGGCCATTGGTAACAATACAGTTGATATAAAAGGCGAGATTTATACTTGTTTTATTGGTTTTCCGGCATGCTCTGCGGTCCAAAGGTCCACTACGAAGGATAACCCGGCCGGCCGCAAGTAGTAGTCGTGACTTGTGGCACTAAGCCAGGGTGATTCGAGACGTAGATGGTTTCCGCGATTGGAGAGGGCACAACAATTCATTTGAATGCGGGGCGTTTCCAAACCAGTCGCTGTTTTCAAAATTAAAAGATAAGATGATCCATGATCGAATTGGTAATCCATTCCGAAATTCGACACAAAGACAAAAGAGGTGTGCGTGTGTTGGAAGTGTTTTCGTTCGATAAATTATTCCGATACAAACTCGGGTCAGAAGTTTAAACGAAGTTTATCTGGACCCTATCCAGGAACGTATATATTGGATTTGCAGAGAGGCTGTGCAGCAAAGCAAAACACCATATTCGGCGATTTTAAATAATTCAGTGATCGATGATGCTAATTTGCCGTTCGGCGCAAAACCCAGTAATCCAGTTTCCGGCCTATATAAAACCCCGCCACACCTAAAATATTAACGGCAAGCAATGAAAATTAATGACTCGAATTCTGGCAGTCACTCGCTTGCGCGCAGCTCGCAATACATCCGGGCCAGGAGTCGTTGAGGAGAGTCGAAATTGACACTATTGTCTCGTCTGTGGCGGTCTCATAATTTACTTCCTTTGTTGCCTGGAGTATTGGGTAATCAACAAACAGAATCGTGCTTTATTATTTTGATCCCTTGATAGTTCACTTGTATAAACCGAACCCAGAAAGATAAATAAATCAAATTAGAGTTCCAACAGTTCTCAAGTCAAGCTTCAGACATCAAATAATATCATTTAATTGAGACGATAATATCAAAAGTCGAAAGTTCATTAGGCTAGAATAATGAAAAAGGCCCGACGATCCGAATGCGCTGATACGGTAAGTTTGAGTTTCTCAAAAAGCAAGAAGAGCACAGAGCAACGTGAAGCCATGAGAAACTGAAAAAGTGAGAAGGATGGTAAAGATGCCGCTCCAAGATGTAGCAAACACAAAAAGTAAGGTCAGCCCAATATCTAAGCTGTAAGAAGAATTCGAGGAGCCAAGGAGAAATTTCGAAACCATGAGAAGATTTATGAAGGCTAAGAAAAGGAATCGAACGAATAAAGAAAGGAACTTCACATCATAACCCTTGATGACAGAAGAAGAGGCAAGAAAAAAACAATATTATCAATGGAAAGAGAAGAAAGCATCCAGGACGAGGCGTGAGAATTATTCTCAACAGCAAGTTTGGGAATAGACTGAACCTGACTTCGGATTTTTTTGTAAAAAAAACAAAAAAGGTCATTTGGCTTCTTTGATAATAGAGAATTCAAGAAGCAAAGAAGAAAGAAGCCTTGTGGAAAACGATGGGGGCTCAACAACGCTTCATCAAAAATGAAGAAATAGAGCGTGAGAGGGAGGTCAAGCGTGAAGTTTAGGACTCGATAGCGAAAGAGAGAAGGGGTTGCAGTTTTTCACATCAGAGGATGAAAGTCGATGGCAAGATGTTCCAATGGTGCGACACTGTGTTCCAAGAGCAGCTCACTGATGGGGGCAGCATACGTCTATTTTGCTGGAATATTCGAGAATTGAACTAAATTCACAATACAGACAAAAGTTGAGTGGAAGATCTGGTTTCTGCGAGACAATCCTTCAATGTGATAATTCAAGAAAGGTTAAGTTTCGGATAAAGCAACACGAAGACGTAGCGTAAGTGTCGTTTTTTTTTTGTGAGGAAAAAATAGCATGAACGTAATTTAATACGTGAAAATGATCAAAGGTCCAGCATTATGATCATGCCGATTCTGTATCTCGTATGCTATCTTTGTCTGTATCTATGAATCCCCTATACCTCCTCTTTGTCTACCTGGATTAACGAGTCGTTACTGAGATGCAGAATAGCCTTCAATATCCGGCTGGCCACTGGTTGGATTTCAACTGGAGGTTGACGGATATCTGAGCCAATGACAGCGTTCAAATTTGATCTCAACCGGAAATCCAACCAGCCAACAACCCAACATTTTTCTGAAATAAAACCTGGAGTAAACATCAAGTCAAAACATTGCTCCATCAAACTGAAACCTAGTGCGTGAAGTAGTTTATAAGTTGATCGCAAGAAACATGGAAAAAGTCGAACTCTGAGGTGTAGTTTTCTATCACGAAGCAAAATTTTGGTAAAGGATTCATAATATCAACAAATGAGTCTGGGGTTAAAGTACTTTCAATTATTCGTGGGACACCCCGTATAGTTTATCTCGAGCCAAACAGATTTTTTTTGCAATTAGTTGGAAAAAAAACTTGATACAATAATAGCCGCTTTCCATTCACCGCTTATACCAAGTATTCCGAGAAGTATTCTAAGCTAAGAAGCTGGTGGTGCCTCACATTCGCTCATGCGATTTATCGTTTTCTTGTTTTCTTTTTCTAACTCAGATCAGTGAGTTTTGTGGTGAGAGAAAAGCGCCGTGCGATTCTAAACGCATGTGTGTTTTCCTATGTCTGCCTAGAAAAGTGTACCTCTTCAACGCTAGTCACAGTGACATTTAAATCGATATACGAGCCCGTGTGTGTGTGCATTGGCTGTAGTGCCCCGAGCGTAGGTAGGTAGGGTGCATAAAAAAATCATCTCCATGATTGATGCTCACGTTTTCCATGTTCACGTTTTCCATTAAAAAATTCCGTATAAATCCATCAGAGATGAACAGCCAGAACGGAGGGGCGGCGGAAGAGGAGCAGGAGCAGAGACAGAATAATCGTAAAACTTTCACCTTGAGAAAGCCTAGATCTACGCACGCACCTGCGTTTTCATTGTCACACCATTAAAAGCTCCTGCTGAGTCTTTGAAGACTGCTGAATTATTCTCTCTAGATTCAGTCAAGTTTTCTATTGGAGCGTATGATGAAAATAAGCATTCGCATTCACTCCACCTTTTACAAGGACTTTGGTTAAAGTTGACCAGAGATGGAAATACTGGGACTAAAATATTTCGCGGTAGCTCAACGACGTCTTTTGAGGACCGTCACATCAAAATAACGTCATTTTCTACCTTGTTTCGTTCTCATGTGCATGAACGGTATAATCGTTCGACTAGGTACATTGTACTTAGCGCTAGAATGGTCAAAGGAGCGTTCCCATGGAGTAGTTCTTTGTCCTGCAATATTTCGATACAAGGAATGAAGGATGACCTCCGCTGTGAGCGGCTGTGTCGCCGAGAGTTTACTCTCGGATTTTTCCACGGTCAGAGTTATGGACCATTCTGACTGGAAACCCAGTTACTAAATGACACGGGTTAGTTCTGTGCCCGTGGCAGGCAACATAAGATTACTTCTGACAAATGTATCACGGACACAGATGGAGGTCCTTTCAATTAAAACCCTCGCTGTTGAATAACCTACACCCGTTCAGTACTTCTCGCAATTCACCAATATTAACAATATGACCTAGCCTTGTGCAGTAAGTGCATTCACAACATTCCGGCACATGATTATTCAAACAACACGTTAATGACCAATCCAATTAGGTGCACCATTACGTTATCCGAAGCACCATCGAATTCACCTACAGAAAAACGACATTCACGGATCGAGCTGCTGTTGCTACGACTGCTACGAGTACAATCACAGGTACAATCACGATCTTTCTGTGTACACAGCTAGTCTCCACTTCTCCGTGTTTGTCGTGCGATTAAAAAGCTCTGCCGTATAGAAGGCGGCATAAGTTGGGCGTCCTTGACCTCGACAGCGGCGCCGGTGGTGGTGCTGGCGGTGGCAGTCGGCAGCATCAGAAAGCGTCAAAATCGAGGGCACCAACACACACAGCACTCTTGTTTACCTGTGTGATACTACAACGCAACCCTCTCTCGGCTTTCCGGTTTTATTGTTGTGGCATTCCAGAGCGGACTTAATTATCCCACCCTGGAGGGCGACGAAGGACCATAGGACCCGGTAATGCCGTGTGTTATCGACGGTCCACTCACCACCACCACCACGCCCGTATAACGGTCCGAATCCGGGAGTGACATACGCATCAGGACGCCACCTCTGTCCCCCTTTAATCAACGGACGCACACGTCCCTCTTTCCCGGCTGCTGAATGCTGATGGCCTCTTTCTGCGTAGCTAGATCTCCTGCTGAGCTTATATTCCCATCAGAAACACCGATCTGGAGCTGTGTTCCTCGTTTCGGAAAAGATTTCCAAAAATCATAGGCATGCTGTCTCACAACTAGTTCGTAGCGACGTTCACCTTGAGCCTTGAGTGTCTCCAGTCTAATAATTGGATCGAGCACCCTCCCTGAGCGTTTCAACATCCTCGCATCCCTCAACGGGTAAATAAGAGAGCAAGAGGACCGAGTTTCTTTGCTCACCGGTTTCCATGAACCCAAAAACAATGTGACCCGGAACGCGATTATTATGTAAACGTGGGGCATTTGGGCTTGGGAAAAGGACGCTCTCACTGTCCTGTGTCTCCTCTAACCGTTCCAATATTGCGCCAGCGATGATGTCGGAACTCGACCTGGGCACGGCCCGTTAATATTTCAGCTGTTGTGCCAACGGGCTTCAATTTTCGAGCGGCAAAAAGCTGGCCTTTAAAGCCAACACGTTTGATGAAAGTAGGTCGCCGTTTGATCTAATCGGGGTGATCGTCAGCTTTAAAAATTCATCGAGACATAAGTTTGCACTTTTTATAAAACGATGACGAAGGTTCCTTTACGGTCCGTGTTTCTGTATAGGGTTGACTCGTTAACTTGGTTTTGTAGTAATGGATTTGCTTATTGCAATGTTGCAATAACTGTCTTCATGGCAGCAAATCCAAATTTAAAGGTCAGCCGAGACCGAAAAATTGCCCTTTGAGAAGGGAACATGTCAAGGTTATAGTTGGTACTACTCAAGTACCACCCCTGAGCCATTTACCAACTCCATTTCATCAATTCAACTACCGAAAGCTCTAGCCCAGGCAAAACAGGTTTTAACCCGGAATTAATTGAGGAAAATCTGAAAATTTGAGGATTCCTTCAGAATTTGATGGAAAACAACATACTAAAAGTCCCCATCGGTCCGAGGCTTGGCATTTTCTCTGTTGGAGGTCGAAGGTAGAAGAAGTTACCATTTTTGGAATCGTTCTTCTTTTCATACTTTATTCATTGGACCTTATTATTTCAAGGTCGAGGAACCCAATGGAATACGTTTTCAGTAAGTGTAATACACCAGTGGCGTACCAGACGGCTGCGAAGGGGCCGAGGTGCAATTTTTGACAAAGTTATATGGTAAACCGTGATTAACACCTTTTTTGACATATTTGGTATCATTTCTAACTGAATCGCACTCTCTGATTTCAAAAATTAGTATAAAATTTTGATAGCGACGTGTTTGAACCCGTTTCATCAGAAAAAAAAAGATTTTTTTTGCTCTCAAATTTGATTTTTTGTAGCTTCAGTTCTATCAGTGTCCAATGTATTCCAACCATGATTTTGATTTGGACAGTTAGTTTGGACTATTTCACACACAAATATCATTTTCTGATTTCTTTTACCGTTTTTACAGAGTCACGGAGTTATTTTGTTTCTTGAGATGAACCATGTCAAAGCTTGACTTGATAAAACGTGCTATTTTACAGAAAAAACATAGACTACGACCAGAATGTAGCTTTTATTTGGTCTTTTATTCATTCAAGGCAAGAAAACAGTTTTCTCTATCGAACAAAACGGAAAAAACTAAAATCGGAGCCGTATTTTAGTCATGACATCATTTTTCCTTCGACAATGTGAGCTTTCGAAATTAAATTTCTACATGATGCACGTTTTGGAACAAAATTACCGCGTGACTTTGTAACAGCGATAGAAACTTCTAGTTATGGAATTCATCCAATTAATAGTTCAATTGAACAATCTATGTCAAAATTGTGATCATGGGTGTTTTGAGCCACGATGGAAATGAAGCTACAAAACGACAAATTTATTCGAAACTTCGCGTTTCTTTGCGCATTTTCTGAAGAAAAATGATGTCATGACCAAAATACGGCTCCGATTTTTTCTTTTGCGGTGGGCCGGTATTTGTGTAGTCACTGGCAGTACCTCCTTAGCGCCGTCTTAGTAGGCTAAGAGCGACGCCGGGGGATTCCCACACCACCCACCATTTTATGGACGCATCAACAGCGAGGTTATTAGCACCCTTTTTTCGGTGTCCTTCTCGTTTCACAATTTTCCCCTTGACGTGACCGCACGGTGGTACACGCCAAGGTACTAAGGAGCGCATGACAATTTTCACCTGGCCCATTCCGGATTCGAACCCACGATCCCTAGAATTGCTTCCAAAGACGGAGTCCGCCGCGCTACCGGCCGGGTTGCTCCGATTTTTGTTTCTTTCATTTTGTTTGATAGAGAAAACTATGTTCATGTCATGAAATGATTAAAGTATCAATTCAAAGCTACATTCTCATCGTAGCCTAATTTTTCTTGTGAAAAAGCACGTTTCGTCAAATCAAGCTTTGGCATGATACATCTCAAGAGATAAAATCACTCCATGACTTTTTAAAAACAAGAAAAAAAAATCAGCGAATCATATTTGTGTGTAAAATAGCCCAAACCAACTGTTCAAATCAAAATCATAGTTAGAAAAACATTGGACACTGATAGAACTACATCTTTTCCAGTTGTAGTTTAGAAAATATCAAATGTATCTCAGATATCGTCAATTGAATTTCAGAATTTATCAAGTGTAGTTCAGAAAGCGTCAATTGTATTTCGGATTAGTCACTTGTAGTTCAGAAGGCGTCAATTGTATTTCAGATTTATCAAATGTAGTTCAGAAAACTTGAACTGTACATCAGATTATGTCAATTGTATTTCAGAAAGCGTCCATTGAAGTTCAGAAGGCGTCAATTGTAGTTCAGAAGACATCAGTTGCATCTCTGATTAGTAAAATGTAGTTCAGAAAGTATCAATTTTATTCGGACTCCTGCAAATTGGGGCACTTTTGCACAGCCACAGCTTCGAACTCTTGATCTTCTTGTATGATGAACTGCAGATATTCGGCACATCTTCTGTGTAACAGATGCCTGCGAGGGTGTTGATCGCACGACCGGCTTCCGCAGCACTGAAGAACGACAAATGCTACAATTATCTTGGAGCTGCAATGATTGATAAATTATACATATAAATTATTTTCTGAACTACAAATGACTTGTTCTGAAATACAAATCACGCTTTCTGATATACAAATGATGCTTTCTCAAATTCAATTTATTATTCTGAAATACAATTGACTGTTTCTGAAATACATTTGACTAATCTGAAATGCAATTGACGTTTTCTGGACTACAATTGACGATATCTGAAATACAACTGATATTTTCTGAACTACAACTGGAAAAGGTGTAGAGCTACAAAGCATCAAATTTGAGGGTAAAAAAATCATGTTTCTTTCTGATTTAACTGGTTTGAACACGTCTCTGTCAGAATCTTACACCTAGTTGTGGAATCAAACGTGCGATTTGATAAGAAATGATACCAAACATGTCAAAAAAGCTGTTAGTCACGGATTACCATGCGACTTTATGAAAAATCGCACCTCGGCCACTTCGCAGCCGTCTGGTACGCCACTGGTGCATTACACTTTCTGGTAACCATGGCATTGAGTTCCTCGACCTTGGAAATATGAAGTCCAATGGAAAAATTATCAAAAAAATACCAACTTTGAAAATGGTAACTTCTTGTACCTTCGACCTCCCACGCAGAAAAAATGCCAAGCCTCGGACAGATGGGGACTCTTAGTATGTTGTTCCCCATCAAATTCTGAAGGAATCCTCAAATTTCCAGATTTTCCTTAATTTATTCCGGGTTTCCTCAAAATTTTGCATTTTTTTCCTGGGCTACTAATCGCACATGTACGCGACCGTATCGTGATACTGATGTAGGCTGTCCAAAAATGTGGCCTAAAAAATTTTGGACTTGTTTCCTCAAAACGGGACCTTGCTAAAGAAGTCAGTAAGTTGTAGTCCAGACCACAAACCGGCCATTTTTTCTGAGATCTTCGATTAAACCGATGCAGAATTTCGGGGTGATCCACTTCAACTTTGGCACAGTTTATAGCGTTTTATAGAAATCGTCCAAATGTTTAGATGTCACAGTATATTTTCGGTTTAAAAAAATGTATTCATGGTATTGTCAGATGTCACATCAGCCTTAGAAAGGCTGTGGCAGAAAAACCAAAAGGTATAGAGGTATTTCTCAACTGCTACTGATGAAATTGTTTGGAATTTGTGAGCAATTTTCGTATGTGTTAAAATTATGAACAGAGCTCTTAGACCACTCCACCAGATTGGAGCTCTACAGACATGTGATTCGCCCCTACTGGCGGCTTATCACCGCGGAGGTATCTAGGTCGAAGGGTCCGATGAAATAGCAGCTAGAGATCCCTAAAGTGCACAATTGGGAGACTCATAAATGTGAGTTTCCCGTGCGGCGCCACCTATCCGAGACATACCGAGATGCCATCGCCCCGGTATCAGGCCTCTTTAAGCCAAAACGAAACCAACGGTTTTTTTTACTGATAGAGCTTCCATATTACTACAACGTCGGACCAATGTTAAATCAGATTTCACTTGCGTGAAGTTAGTTTTCAGTGGTTTGAAATTGAAATTTCTTTGGTGTGCAATGAAGTTCTAAGTGGTAAAGTTACTTTTGTTCAAGTCAACGACATCGCTTGTCAAGCTACAAAGCCAGGGTCAGGGCAGCGTGATGAAGTCTCACTGGTATGGTAAAGGCTGTCTGCTTTCTACATGATTCGAGTGGGCTGTGTTTCTGGTCGCCATCGGCCGATCGCGGCCTGAATCGTAGCCCACTAGGATCATGTTGAAATCAGACAGCCTATACTAGTGGGGCGGGAGGTCCCCGAAGCAGCGAAAAAGTTACGCGTGCTCACAACTAGGTACCTACTTTAAAATGACAGTGTCGAAATACCTACCGACGCCCAACTGGAGGCACGGTGTCGCGTCTAGCTCTAGCCACAACGGTTCAGCTATAATAGTACATTACGTAACAAGTACGAAAAGTGATACATTACGCATGAGTGTGTAAGTTAATGCACGAGGCGCAGCCGAGTGCAGAAATCACACGAATGAAAGTAAGACACTTTACGGCGAGTTACGTACACTATTTTTCCTACGACCGGGAGAAAATTACATTCAAATTAAGACGTAGTTTTCGTGTTTTTCTGTGAACGTAGATTTAATAAAAATCAGTGGATAAATAATAGTTACAAAAATAAGGGTAATTTCAAATGGGTTTATAAAGAGAATGTGTATGTATTTCAAATTTTCAAAAATTCAAATTTCCAAAAATTAAATTTTTTTCACAATTTCCAAGTTTTTCTCGAAAAACACCGCTATTTTCTGACCAAGCCTGCCTGTAATGTTATGCTTGAGCATCTTACAAGCGAGCGGTACACTGAATTATCGCTTTTAAAATATAAAAAATGATCTTCATTAAAAAAAATCGGGGAAAATGCAGGCAGGTTTCGAACTCGCGCCCTCTGGACACACGCCTCGCGCCTGTTGCAGCAGGTAGGGTTGGAGGTGGCGTCTTTCACCATCAAGCTATCAGGGTATTTTTGTCAGCCGGCCAAAACCGTCATTTACAAAGGACACGAACAATTTCTTTCATCTTTTGAAGAGCAATAGCGGCCTAAGGGCCCGGCTGACCCGGCTACCAGCCGGGAAAGGTACATTTTGGTCATCAGCAGGTGTATGGGACTTCATTTATCAACAAAGTCTCCTTGTGAGAAAATTGAAAATCCAGTAATGAAATTAGTGACATATCAACCGTCATTTTGACATTCTAGTATGTTAACTTGATTCAAAGTATTTGGGTGTATTGGATGGGGCTGGTGCAGCTCAAGATTTCTAACTGGACCCCCATTTTATCTTTTGTGGTCACATTTGCGTTGCTACCAAAGAATTATTCTGCTTTATAAGTGTAGATGAGAATTTCATTCATAACTTTACAATTACTGTTGTTGAAAGGAAATTATGTAGGATTTTTATTTTTATACATCTCACCGCTAGGGTTAGGCTTGTGGTGTGGTTAATTAGCGCGTTCGACTACCACTCCAGAGGTGGCGGGTTCGATCTCCGCCGGGGACGGATTTTCGGCCTCGAAAACAAGCTCCTTGGTTTAGTTGGAATGCTTGCTAAATGCAAGACGCGCTGTGTGTCGCATAGCACGTAAAATACGAACGATGGTGCCGACCCCATGTGATGTTGGTGGTCGTTAAAAATCCCTACCCTGTGTTGGAACACACAGGGGTTCGGCAAAATTTCCGGTATAGTGGAGGGAAGCATTCACCGGCGTCGGTATTAGGCCTCGTTGCGGAAATAGGCCGACGTTAGGGAAATAGGCCAGTCCAGTAGGTCCGAATTATTGTTGATTTGCTTGTGAATCAGAGTTAAGGTGGTATTGGAAGCCGGTTTTTTGAAATTGTGGTTAAATCGTCGTTTAAATTCGTATTGTTTCGTGGTACGAATGAACTGCGCGTTATAATAACGCACGGCTCATAACGCACAGGGGTGGGACTCCGTGTAGTCGCTATCGACAGTCGCTTCTAAGCGATAGTCGCTAAGCATAGGGAATTTACATGTACCTGCTCAAGGTCAGGTAGAAAGCGACTGTTGACAAAGAACACGGAGTCCCACCCCAGGTTGGGTAGGTTGACGTAATTGTCAACTTTCGGGCCTACTATAGCGTGTGAAAGGGGTCACTTTCGTAGGTGGTCGTAGGAAAAAGTAATTAGTGATGTAGGAATCTACTTCGTGACAGTTAATGAATAAATTCCGACTCTTTATCAAGAGTTTCAACATTGATCATCTCAGTAAATTCGCTGGAAACAGAGAAATCCTTCGATTCGGAGACCTCGGCCGGCGAGTGCACCGGCAACGGGCCCCAGGCAAATGAGAGAATACCTGCGCAAGGCATGACACGAAACGCACCCTGGGTATATAACAAACAGGTGGTGGCAGGATCCGTTGGCGGCTCAGCCGAAAGCCGGTGGCAGTCGGCGGCGGCGTCGGACGAAAGCCGATTCGCGCACCGGCTCGCTACGGCAATCCGGGGGCGGCGGCGGCGGCACTAGACCATCCGCCAGAACCGCAGCGGACGGGGCAAGAACATGGCGCCATCAATCGTGCCGACGGCGGAGGTCGTCGTCGACGACCGAGCACTACATCCAGGAGTACCGGCGGCGACCGTCCGACGCTGTCGTCTGTGACGACGATCATGCAACGGCAACAATGACCGACAGAGTTTATTCGCGACGGCATTACGATTCAGTGTAAAATGAGCATCCCATCATCAGATGTCATCGAGGTGTTGTAATAACTCGACGGTGGGGTCGCGCCGAGCGTCGTCGCAACACCGGAGGGAGGCGGCGTGTGATTTGCGCGGCGGCGGCAGGCGGCGGTCCGGGAGCTCGCTGCCGAACTGGAAGCTGACGCGCCTCCGGTAGCCGGCAAGCACGGCAAGGCGTCGTGCGAAGGACGCCGGGCGTCCGCGCCGCGGCGCTGCGAGAGCGTGGAGGCGGCAGCAACGGGACCGGCTGGATTCGCTCTCATCTCGACGACGACGACGACGCGAGAAAAATATCCAGACACGTCAATTAATCTCTTGATGAAAATTTCTTGGCACCCAGCCTTGGATCTCTAATCAGTCTAATCACTCGCTCAGGAACTATTTGGTTACTTCTTGGCGTTGAACATCCACTTGGGACCTTCAGACGTCACAAACAATAGTTGCATCGTGATTTCATATTTCAACTCTTGAACTCTTGTCAGATGCTTTCTCGTGTGCTTTAAAAAGGCTATGTTATTCATAGATTATAACTGCTCAATTTCAAGTTGAGGGTGTAATTTGGAACCGCCGCCGTGACTTGCCAAATACGGCGATCTGTATAATAAAGATTGTTGGGCTCCACCTCTTATCAGGCGCTCTGCCATTTTGAATATCCCGCCCGTTTCAGCACTCTCATGCGGCAGTTGCCAACATACGTGTGAGGAAAATGGAGTATTATACTAAAAAATTTTTTTTATTGAAATGAAAACTACATTGCAGAATAATTGACCCGTGTTTTTTTATTCAGTCAAAAACCGTATCGTTTGGGCGCAATAAATTAATAACATCAACTATTTCTGACGTCACAGCGAGTCACCGCCTGTGTAAATGACGTCAGAAATAGGCAGAATATAGGAATTTAGTTTATTTATTGCGACCAAACGATACGATTTTTGGCCGAATAAAAAAAGTCAGGTCAGTTATTTTCCAATATAGTTTCTGATTCCATCGAAAAAAAATATTTTTTTTTCAAAAGTATAATACTCTATTGTCAATATTGAAGTTTATGAATTGTTGGAATTGACATTTGCAGGTGGTATGATTATTCCAAATGACATTGTTGGTATGGAAACAGATAACTTCCTGCAGGAATTGCAAAAAAAACTCGCTACTTTTGGCGCTGAAGCAAATTCGCAGAGTGCCTATACGCGGTCTATAAATGTCAGATGACGTTTCCCATGGAACTGAGCTTGTGACATATCATTAATTTGAAAGTCCTTGCAAAACTGTATTCAGAATAGTTTGAAATAATGCTCGACCTGTTATTTGTCAAAAATTATAAGCTGCCAAAGGTCAATTTAGTAACTCAAAAACTAGCCGGAGGATTTTAAATCAAAATCGACAAAAAGCTAGACACAAAAATTAGTTATTTTCGATACGAGAGCGCAAGTTTCAGTGTTCAAGTCCGAAGCTTTATTTCCTAAGCATGAGGCGCTCTCAAATACCTACTACGAAATAGGCTGAGGGCTTAATAGGCACAGCGTTCGAGTTTCAAACCCGAATATATAAAAAAAGCCTGTAATCAAAAGTTTGCCAGAACAACTTTTTTAACCTAAATTGAAAGTGGAATTCAAAAACTGTGATCATTTTCAAAAAAGCTAGGGAAATGAAAATAGAGGAGAAAAGGGGAGAGTACCCACTATTTCTTCGCACCTGAAAATGTTTGATGAAAGGCGTTGTGATTGTTCAATAAAGACTTACCGTCAGTTCCACAGAAAAGATGATCAGCGATCAAGGCTGATTGCAGATTAACAAAAAAAATTTCTGCTCAATGGTAGGTGATTACTCACAAAAAATGCCTGAAATCTGTACTAGATCCATCATCTTTCCATTATTAAGGGATAAACCAGCATTTTCATTGATCAGTCAGCTACAAATTGACAAACAAAAATCGCAAATCAACTAATCTCGTATTAAACGATTGCAGTTATTCAACGATCGGCTTGAGTATACATGTGTACATCTACCATCGATGCTCTCTTGGCGACGGTGTTGCTTCACGTGGAATTCTGTTAATTCCCTCGCATGCCTGATGCCTTGAAATATAGCATCTGCGGAATGCCTTTGATAGATGGCGCCGCTTGGAGGACTCACATATTAGGAGTCCTCTTGGGTGTATATTACCATGAGTTCTCTGACTACCACGGCATCGGATGGTTGAGCTGATCACGCCTGCGCACTGATGAGCCCCCAGTAGGGGCGAAACACGTGTCTGTGCAGTTGTTCGGTTCGGCCGTCTGGTGTTGTGGTAGTCGGAGAGCTTTGTTTCATAAAAATGCGAGGTGCCCGCTATATGGCCCTAAGAGGCGCAATATTTATTTATATTCGCGTGTTTGTTGTCTTTTTAACATTGCTCTACTCGGCTTGAGTATACATGTGTACATCTACCATCGATGCTCTCTTGGCGACGGTGTTGCTTCACGTGGAATTCTGTTAATTCCCTCGCATGCCTGATGCCTTGAAATATAGCATCTGCGGAATGCCTTTGATAGATGGCGCCGCATGGAGGACTCACATATTAGGAGTCCTCTTGGGTGTATATTACCATGAGTTCTCTGACTGCCACGGCATCGGATGGTTGAGCTGATCACGCCTGCGCACTGATGAGCCCCCAGTAGGGGCGAAACACGTGTCTGTGCAGTTGTTCGGTCCGGCCGTCTGGTGTTGTGGTAGTCGGAGAGCTTTGTTTCATAAAAATGCGAGGTGCCCGCTATATGGCCCTAAGAGGCGCAATATTTATTTATATTCGCGTGTTTGTTGTCTTTTTAATCTCGTATTATCTGTTTTGTGGAACCCACGGTTATTTTAGTAAACTTTGGTTGGAATTCTATTGGAATCGGTTGAACGGTTCGAAAGTTGCTATGAAAAAAAAAAACGATTTTAAAAATTGAACTTTGAGGGGTCGTAACTCTCTTAAGGGCACCTCTTGCAAATCATTCTTATCGCGAACTTCATATTTTTGAAAGCTGACTCGGCGAAGATCGCGAGAAAATTGATTTGTACACAACTAGAGGAAGACCACTTTCTCTTCATCTACACTCACCCGCAAGTTCTAGAAACACTTCGAAACTGCCAGTTCATCTTTTTCCAAAATCCAATCTTCTCTGAATTTGAGTGATCATACAAAACTTGAATTGGCTCCAGACCCTCCACAGCTACAAAAAGCTGATGCTTCTTAGCAACTCTTAGCTGAAGCTAGTTAAAAGCAAAAGTTATTTTCTATTCACATGACCCAATGTACACAAGAAGAATCTGTAGATGCTGACTTCAAGAAACTTTCTGAAGCGTACCTGGACTTTCACTGACTTCACACTGGAAGTCCTTTGCAGTCGTTAGGTTTTATAGCGGAATTGGTTTATATCAATTTTATTTTAGAGGACACTGCAAGCTTGCTCCGGGTAAAATTTTGACACGATTTTTGAGCAAAAATTTCCACAAGCCATATCTATTTATTGAATGAACGTTTGGAAAAATCGATTTTAATATGGCATGTTTCTCCTACTGTCGCAGTACAATACAGCATCCCTTCGGTCTATTCGGAAACTGATGTAGACCAGACTTTTGTGCCCAAAAAGTTTTCTTCTAAAAAATCATCCTGTCTACATTTTCCTTCAAAATCTGTTTCTACATCTGGGAGCTACATGAAGAATTATACAAACCTGCTGAATGAATTTGTTTGGCGCAGTTCAAGTTCACCTGTGAAAGAATACAGCTGAAGGTATTTCCAGGATTTCAGTTTTGCTACTGATCCCTGTTGTGTTATGTTTATCCCGAGTTATCAAGGATATTGACACATTCAAAGTTGTAGGTTAGTTCTGACACTGAATAGTGCAATAATCGATCAAGTTGAACCGGACCGTATACTTTTTTGCAGCATGTATTTTGTGCTTCAAAGCTTCTGGGCTTTGCAGCTAAGGCAAAGCCCAGAAGTCGAAGAACTTGTAGAGGCGCTACTGGCATCCAAGCTGATGGATGGCAGTGCAAGAAAACTGCCAACGAAGTCCAAGTCTTATTTGGTTTCATTAGATTCAAAAGCTTAAAGATGGTAGTTTTCTTGGGTTATTGGACTTGGTTGTCACAAAAAATTTGTCATGTATGTCTACACGAAGAAATTTACAAGCTAATTTTATTTATAGACTTTTGAAAAAGTCTTGAAAAGCTACTGGACACTGGTGCTATTTTGAGATTTTACCATGATCAGCCTATCAAGTACACATCAGTTAACCTATTTTGAGAAGAAAAACTTGGCTTTTTCCACGCGTCTATTTGTTACAGCAATTTTAAAATTTTGCGTGACGTCATAGCCGCTTCCATAAGCACTGCGCGTGGAACGAACACAGCATGCGAATGTCGCGGTAAGAAGAGCAGGGATGGAGATAGCTCAGTAGTGACGTCACTAGCGTTCTATTTTAATTTTTTTGAGGCACTTAGAATTGAGATATCGCGCTGCGGTTTTCACCATAAATCATATAAAAAATTGTGGTTTAGTTCAATGAAATAAAAAAAAATTAGTCCAGTAGCCTATTAATAAAGCGACTTTATTCGGCGAAGTTTAGCTCAAAGCTACTCTAACACTTAAAGACGAAACGTCGGCATTTTGAAAAATAGTTTCTTTTGAACCAAGTCCAATAACTCAAGAAAACTACCACCTTCAAGCTAATCGGTCTGATGGACGAGAACAGGAATACTTATATTAGATTCAAAAATAGCCCTCAACTTTTTACAAAAACATTTCAAGTTTCTACTACATACAAGAATTGAAATGGTCAAACATAATCCGCGCTAAAGATTCAGAAGAATTAGCGCTGCAATAGAAGTTTCTCATGCAAAAGTTTACAAGAGGTAATTAATATACTGCCTACCAAAAAAGTGCAAAACCAAAATGTCGTAAACCATATACGAGGGTCGTTTGATAAGTCTTTAGAATGGACATGAAGAAACATTTTTTTGGGTCAAAATTAGTTTTATTTCTCAACATAGTCTCATTTTAGCTCTGTACACTTGGTCCAACGATGTTCAAGTCCTTTCATTCCTTCGCTATGGTATGATTTTTGAGACCCTTAAAATATCCGTTTTTGGCGTCGATTTCTTTATAATTCGATGTGAATTTCTTTCCACCGAGCCAAGTTTTCAGTATTGGAAGTAGGGAAAAGTCACATGGGGCTAAATCTAGAGAATCCGATGGGTGGGGAACAAATTCGAAGTTTAATTCGTGTATTTTGGCCATTGCAACGGAATGTCCATTCGAGTGCGCTTTTGGTCGATCATCAGCAATCGCGGCACCCATCGCGCCGATAGCTTCTTCTTCTTCTGAATAGACGTTCAATTGAGATGCCCACAGCTTTAGCAATCTCGCGCACCTTCACTTTACGGTCGTCTAACACAATACCATGGATTTTCTGGACCATTTCTGCTGTTGTGACCTTATTTGACCTTCCAGATCGTGGTTCATCAGTCGGGCTCGTACGACCTCGGTTAAATTTTTTGTACCAATTGAAACAGTTGAGTTCGATGGAGCAGATTCCCTCAAAGTCCTCGTAAAGTCTTCAATCATTTGTAAAGACTTTAGGCCTTTCAAAAAATAGTATTTGATTACAGAGCGAATCTCATTTTTCTCCATTTTCGCAAAATACCAGGAGTCGTGTATCTCAAATGGGCCCCAAAGATGAACTATTTGACGTATATGTCTAAAATTTTATATTTAGGCAATCTAAGCTTGCTAGATTTCAGTAAAAATAGGAACTCCGCGCTAGTACCGCTATTTCAGTGTTATTCTAAGGATATGTCAAACGACCCTCGTATTGATCAAATATTCACAGAAAATGTGTTTTAATGACTCGAATCAACCAATGGACCGAGAAGGCAAATTGTGTACCTTAAAAAAAGTCTGGTCCTCGACGAGTTTTTGTTCTTCGTGAAAATGTTTGTCTTCGAGTGGCTGCTATAAGATGTTAAAAACAAATGATAGGTTGAATAAGAGACAATTGGACTACAAACAGCCCTAGAATGTCTGATTTCGGCAAATACCCATTTTAGACGAATTCCGTCTTCTGGACCTAATTTCTGTCGTCCTCTTCTGACTGCAAGAGGACGACATGCCGACAACTTGAATGGTGCGATAAGCAAATCAGTGGAGCTGAAGAATAATGAAAGAATGTTTTCAGGGACGAATTCCACTTTTGTTTTGAGGCTTATGACGATAGTAAGCGAAAAGGACGCTTTCTGGGAGAGCGAAGGTGTTGCACTTTTTTTGGCGGGCAGTGTATGAGCAGATATCTCCATCCTTACCACATCCAAGAAGTGCAGAGGCTCCAACCGTCAGGATTCTTGACCATCAAAGGAACATTGCTAGAATTCTGTCCACTAATGGGGTCCAGCTTACTAGGAGCGAACAGTTCTGGGTGACCGCCCATGTTTAGCCTGCCAGATGCCCCGACTTGACCCCACTGGATTATTTCCCAGGTTGAATTTTAAAATCATCAGTTAACCGTGACGATGAAGATACAGTGCAAGAAGAGCACAGTAACAACAGCTTCTTCAACAAAATAATGTCCTTCAGCAAAAGACACCACACAGAACCAAATGACTATACGGTCTATCCTTCTTCAGCTTGAACTATTGTTGCACTATTTAATATCAAAACTTGACCTGCAACTTTAAATGTGTCCATTATTCCTCATATCTCCGACATGGGATCAATAGCAAAATTGAAGTCCAATTGTTTTTTTCTGGAAAACTTGAATGGAGAGTTTCACGGATTTTGGTAAAAAACGAATTTAAATACTAAAGCCTTCGTAGAGCTCAGATATTTTTTATTTAATTTTTTGGTGTTTATTTTGGCCCCGAAAAAAAAAAGAATTCGCGTGACGTCGCGCGTCCCGATACCAAGGTACGTTAACAAATGGCGCCAGGTCAAGCTGGATTCCCAGATCCCAGATGTGAATATTGAGACAGAAAATGCGAAATTTTATGTCAAAGCCCTCATACTGGCCAATCAGAGCCCTCGAATTTAAAATTTGACACACAAAATCGATTGCGAAAATGTGAATATTTGAAGACAGATCAGAACAGATCCGAATATTCGCATCTGGGAATACAGCTTCACCTTGCGCCATCTGTTAACGTACCTTGGTCTCAGGATGCGTGACGTCACGCGAAATTTTCTTCATTTTTCTGGGGGCCTAAATGAACGCAAAAAAATCAAATAAAACATATAAATGAGCTCTACGAAGGCTCCAGTATTTAAATTCATTTTTTTCCAAAACCTGTGGAATACCCCAATGCGCCAAACAAATGGATTCGGCAGTTTTGTAGCACTTTTTATGTGGCTTCCAGATGTAAAAAAGAGGCGCTGTATTGTACTCCGACACTAGAATAAACATGCCAAATTGTTATAGATTCCAAACATTCATTCGAAAGATACGGCTTGTTGAAATTTTCGCTCAAAACCGGTAATCACCTTGTAATTTCGAAACCAAGGACCTGACAAAAATTTTAAAGGCAGATCCTTTAGATTCTGGATTCATTGGGAGAAGTTGATGGAATATAGTTCCATCTGGCACGCAGGCTTCACATTGGACCCATTGCTTCCCTGACCTGCCGGACTCACTAAGCCACAATGTGGTGTCAGATGATTGATGATCGGTCCATCCTAGCACTGGTGCCGAGAGCCGCAGGTGCAGATGTCCGACACATCCAGGCCCTGCGCCGGTACGTTCCTGACTACCGTCAGCTTCCCTGACCACGCTGCCGGTTTTTCTCTGCACATTGCCGTACTGCTGGTTGCAGGCATGTTATAGTCGGGGGATTTGCCTAGGACCACTCGAGGGAGAGTTTCAGCCCGCCTCAAATTAGATAAGACATGTCGACCTTACCGTGGAACACCTGTATATAAACGTTGTCAGAAATTCCCAGCGACTTGGGGGAGGAAGCGACGGAAAAGTTAAAAAACTACAACAAAAAGCAAAAACAACAACATGTTTGCTTAGCGCAACACACAATCCACACTCGATATATAAAACACTTCTACGCTAATCGACAAAATTTTATCCAAACGGTCAAACTTGCGGCGTAAACATGCCGATATTTCCAAACTCGTAGAAATCGCACAAAAAAAAAGAGGTCAAACACGAAAGAGGTTGCCCCTTCCTGTGTTGGCTGCTGGTCGCTGTTCTGCTGCTTTATCTCAACAAACACATCCATACTTCAAATCTGGCCACACCTAATATGCACACACACACACAAGTTTAGTTCTTCCTCTCCGGCGATATAAATTTCAAACTTATAGCATAGCTTATAGTCACTCCTGCCTCTTGCGACTATGCAGATGGAAGCATAAAATACGACCGCAGAACATAAAATCGAATGAGAAAAGAAAATTACAGACTCCCAGACTCGCGGTGGTTGGAAATCTTCCAAGACACCACACAGGCACATGCATACGTCTTTAGACACACATCATTCAACGAAAATGGCGGACCAAGTTTTGATTCTGTTCAGTCACGGTCGCGAGAAAAATGTTCAAGGGCGGTAAACAGGGCGATGGGTGCTATCCAAGAAGAAATCATATGTAAGCGGTATGAAGTTTTCAATCGAAGATGATGAGAAATCAAGAATTGCATGTAGAGGGCGTTTTGACCTAGGAACTTCCAGTTTGTCGATATTGGTAATGGAAACAATGGTAATGGAAAACGTCAAATCGTCTGTCAATCAAGCCATTACTGACAAGCAACATCTGACATTCTCTTAACCTAACATTATCTACGCTGACGTCGCTTACAATAATTTCATTATTCATCCATCATCCTCAACCACGTTGTCTGTTGACCACTGAAAATGCCTGCCATTTGTTTTGTGTCCCAGTGCGTCTCACGCTCCGGTGAAAAAGAGATAATTTTCAATAAATTTTCTTCGAAGCATTGTCGCCATACCGACCGAACCAAAGCAAAATCCCCCAGCGACTGTCCCGTTCGTGACGGTCAAAAGGTGAACCAAATTCTATGCAATCGCCTTATTATGTTGCCATCAAGTCTGTGAATCTGATACGACTAATACGGCATATGAAACTTTATTTCCCTTAGCCCTTGTTTGAAACGGGGCTATGCATGTTTTCGGAATACGTGCTTCTGTGGGTTCGATATCAGTTTCTGTATAGGCAGCGTGCACGTTTGACAGCTCACTGACATTGGAGGTAAAACAATGGTTATGTTTACATTGGAATGGAGGAATTTTAGCAGAAATCAGATAATTACACAGCAAGTTTGTGAGAAAAACTATTGAAAAATTGAAAGGTAAGTGGATAATTAATGTTTTCAACGTAATCCAGGTCACAATTTGCATTTCAGCATTGACTAGATGACAGGATTCTTCATAATCATGTCGAGCTATTGGCATCGAGTCGTAGGACGCAACAAAGATGTAGCCAAACATGCAGATATTAGGTTTTTTCGGTAAAAATCTTATAAAATGTAAGGCTTGTTGTACTAAGGGGTCATTTTTATCCAACAGGGTCCCCTCTGTCAAACCAACGGGGAAGAAATTTGATTGACCGCTGGCGATTGAGCGGCTACAAAAGTGAATGATTGCTTTCAAGAAACAGAGGACATCATGCACAGAGAAAAAACTAGTATACGGGCCTGTGTGCTCCCCTGCACTTTCATTCTGGTATAAAATCGTTCATGTTGAAGTGGAAGTGATATCACCACTTATTGCATGTGACTCCGGGATTCTGCAAGATCGAGTGGTATCATACAAGTTGTGTACCTAAATTTGAATGAAATTCCATAATTCCATTAGAGATATGGATTTGTTCTTTTTGTACGATGCTACGATGGCGTTTTGTAACATTTCATAAGTTCATTTTATTGTAAGACATTCTTACAGTGTTGATAATAATAATTCGTATTTTTTCTCATTTGTACAAATAAAAAAAACAAAAAAGCATTTTCGATTTATTTTTATTGTGCCTAAAATTTAGGTAAGTAAATAAAACAAAAAAACAAGTTTCAAATACTAAATTATGTACTACTGCCACTCTAGTACCTATCATAATTTCTTGACATTGGAAGTCAATTATGTAAATTCTAGAATTATAACAACTTGATAAACAACCTACAGATTGTTCACTAGAATATTTATCTAAGCGGCTTCATCTTTGGGTATACTCAAGTCGATGAATTTATTCATCGATTTCAACTTTACTTTCACTCCAACATGAATGATTCTATGCCAGAATTAAAGTGCAGGGGAGCACACAGGCCCGTATACTAGCTTTTTCTCTGTGCATGATGTCCTCTGTTTCTTGAAAGCAATCATCCACTTTTGTAGCCGCTCAATCGCCAGCGGTCAATCAAATTTCTTCCCCATTGGTTTGACAGAGGGGACCCTGTTGGATAAAAATGACCCCTTAGTACAACAAGCCTTACATTTTATAAGATTTTTACCGAAAAAACCTAATATCTGCATGTTTGGCTACATCTTTGTTGCGTCCTACGACTCGATGCCAACAGCTCGACATGATTATGAAGAATCCTGTCATCTAGTCAATGCTGAAATGCAAATTGTGACCTGGATTACGTTGAAAACATTAATTATCCACTTACCTTTCAATTTTTCAATAGTTTTTCTCACAAACTTGCTCTGTAATTATCTGATTTCGGCTAAAATTCCTCCATTCCAATGTAAACATAACCATTGTTTTACCTCCAATGTCAGTGAGCTGTCAAACGTGCACGCTGCCTATTACGACGGCCTAACGAAATGTCAACATTTACAAAGCTTCCAGGAAAGCATGCACAATCCATTGTACATATGCACACGCGAAGGATTCATCCACCAGAGGCCATTGTATTTATTTTGACGACAATACACATCTAATGTATACAAGTCTGAAACTCATCTCTCTCACATAGACGCGACAATGGGTGGAAATTACCGAAAGTAAAATGACTCGCAAAAATGTTGCCGCTGAGGCTTTAGGCCTCAGGGCCTACATACGGAGCTTTGCTTTTCATTACATGTAATTAGTTGCTTTGAGGCATCAGTCAAATGTATGAATGAGCAGAAGATAAGAGCAGAAGGAACAACAAAAATACGTTAGTGAATATGGAAAACTAATCCCCGCATACGTCGTGTCCCGTTAGCTTCACGTTCATCTTAATTAATCTTGTATCTTTTTCAATTATCCTCATTCTTCATCCTCCTGTCTCCTCGTTTTCAACAAGGGAGGATCGAAAAACTTTCGCTAATAATGCGCGCGTCGATCTGCTCTTGTGGATCTAAAGTACTTAGATATACGCTGATATTGGTAGGTGAGTAGACGGGGTCGTCGTTTATTAAATATAAAATGCAGGTCGCTCCAGAGCAGAGAGCCAATCCTTTTAGCCAAATCGAACGGATTTATGGATTTTCCATATTTCACCGCCGTTGGAAGCGCGTTTGGATTTAGAGTCTATATAAGTGCTGCTCGCACTACTGGCTACCATTACCACCACCCAACCCCTGCTCCGCACAGCACATCCCCAGCACTATACATTGTAGATTGATATATTTTTCGATGATCCGGTTGCACCTGTCGTCGTTTTATGGCTTCATACGTTCCATAATTCATAATCATTCAATTAGAACGATTCTGTGCCCCGTTCGCGTATCGATTTCGGTCTGGGTTTTTCGTTTGGATTTTGAGGGGGACAAGTATGGATAGTGCATCTCGGGAGGCACATGCAGACACAAGTTTCGGGATGGCGCGTGTCTTTTGCCGCCGCAACTCCCACCGCTGTTACCGCCGACGCCGCCACCTCGTAAATCAAGCAGATCCGGGAGATTTGGTTGAGGCGACGGCGTGCGGTCGTGCTACGCCGGTACAGGGCTTGTTCTGCAATTTCTTAGTGTCTTTCGGACTTACCTAATACGTCTGCTGTTTCAAATTGTAACGGATGGAGCCTCCGACGTATTTCGTGCCAGAGGAAAAGCCTTAGCAACTATTCAACTGCTTATTCAATTTATCAGGGGTGTGGTTCGAATTCTGAACTATTCTTATTTTGAACCACAATATTCAGGCGTCTGTGACGCAAACAACACAGAAACCGGAGCCTCCCGTCGGCAAGGTGGACTCGTTGGTAATTTCAGTCAACATCAATGCTTGGCATAGGCTAGTGTTCGCGACAACATTTATTCGCGCGAAACAATGCGCCCTAACTGACATTCGCGCCAAGTTTGGACACATATCTAAAAAAAGAAAAGAAGAAAAAAAACAGCGCTTCTAACTACTACAACATGAACTTTGGTCCTTCGAGCCGGATAGCCAAGATGTCAGATCGGCAGCCCAAAGCGAAAGGACGATGGTGGATATCAGCAGTCCCAGCTGACATCAGCAGCGGTGATGTTGGCACCAAGCAGCCCCCAGAGCAGCTCTACGCAACGTTCGCCAATATCGGTGACACCGGTCACCTCACCACCATAGCTTGTAGTGACCTACTTAATAGCATACAGTATATGTCAGCACATTCTTGTACATACCATCATTATTACCTATTCCTACTTAAGCAGCAACGTAGACTAGGAGAGACAATTATAATAAACGCTACCAAACACTCAACACCTGTTCTGTATCTCGAGCACCTGCCCAAAGGGCATCTTAAACTCCCTGGATCGCCTTCGGCTATTCGCTCTGTTAGCTTTTTAAGGCTTCATATATCCTGAGACGCCTTCGGCCATAATCCTAGATCGCCTTCGGCGATTGCCTTCCCAGTCATAGCTTCATATTGTCATGGTAATGACATTAAGGCCCTAGGTAAAACTTCAACCCTTGAATATAACAGAAAAGGCACGTGCAGCCTAGAATGTAAGCGAATCACCCAGGTCAGCAATGCGGTGCATTTCCCATAAAAATGACGAAATGCTGAATAAAGACTTGGCACAAACAAAGCCAACACCTACCGGAAATGGCAGGAGACGTCACCAATCTGATTTGGACGATTTGATAAAGAGACTTACATATAGTACTAGCGGTAAGCAGCTAACTAGTGAAGAATACTGCATTTTATGATACAAGCAACAGATTTAGTACATGTAACCTCTGAAGAATTCTAAGCGATTTGACCCGTAGTTCTTGAAAATCCCTTCGGGGGGAGCCGAGATTTGGGGGGGGGGGTAGAGGGGTTGATTTCTCTTATTTAGAAAAAATCTATAAGGACCAAACTGACATGGAAAATGTCTGATTGATTCAAGTGATTTGAACATGCTGGATACTGGTAAATCCTATTTTCATAAAAAAATGCAAATAGTAGCCTTTTTTTTCAAAATTGCCGCCAATGAATGACAAAAAATCATGCATGAATAAGTTATTCGATAAGGTATCAATTTATATGTTTTCGAGGACGCTGAATTCATTTCTTTTATCGAAATCACCATATCGAACAAAATTATCTCTTTTGGATCAGGGTAGATGGACCACTCCCAACACTTGAAGTGACGCTTTCAAGATTTGAAGTGAATATCGAAAGAACAATATGGAGGTATGGAGCTACATCTGAATAATCTCTTTTTTGATGATGAATGAAAATTTCCCATGTAACTAACTACACCTTTAAAGTCACCATAACCATCTCTGGAATCCCCAACCACCCTTAATGGGAGGGTCTTGTATAACCTAGCTTTCCTTGTATCGTAAAAAAGCGCTTTAAAAATGAGTTTAAATGGTATAAAATAGTATAATAATACCTGTTCCACTTGATAATATTTTACGTACTGTAGTTATGAATAGATATGTATTTCGTTCACTTCATTTCCAGTAAAATTACTTTTTGGAATAAAAATAAAGTAACAAACTGGAGCGCTTAGAGAATACTGCTTATGGTCGCTGATAGTTTCGCTCCAAAACTTTGCAGGTGCCATCATTCAGCCATTGCTGTAGCCCCCCAGCTTTTCACTGTATTTTTGCTCCAAAAGTAATTCTACTGAAAATAAAAAGTGAACGAGATATACAGGGTGGTGAAAATTTCGATGCTCACCATTGGTATCTTCGAAACGGTAAGAGATACGAGGTCGGTTAAATTAGGAAAAAGTTGCGCATTTTTGTGGGGATTGCGAATCTGAAAAAAGACTTCGAATATTTTGATTGGTTCCCGATTTATCACGAAAAAACTGAAAATTCTGATTTCAGAAATTATTTTTTATCGTTCCAATCATTCAAGCTATTTTGATCAAACTTAGTAGTTTTAGGTTTTTGACCACTCCGAGTCGTATAACGTTGACAGAAATTTTTCAGGCCTTCTAGATTTCAAATTATGATAGTCAACTTTTCTTTTTCTTATGGCCGCCATATTGTATTTTTGCACTAATAGATAGAGAAAAAAATTAGCTTTCCGAATTAGTACTAAACATGTTCTTTTCAAGACATTTTTAGCGTCAAATTCCGAAATTTCTGTAAATTATTGACAAAATCGGGAATGCTTTGGAAAACAATTGAAATATTATCAATAGCAACAATAAAAAGTGACAGATTGTGTGCAATTGACGTATCTAACTTCTTATGGCGGCTTTACAGAACTTCGGTTCTCGCCGGCGACAGTCCCCCACTCCACTGTAGTTGAATAATTTGAACGACACGACGACAGAAACTCGTGTCGCGAAAATTATGGGGGGAGGTAGGGAAGTACAGGCAGATCGAATCCTATTGGCCAGCGACACTGTCGCCGGCGACAAACGAAGTTCTGTTAAGCCGCCATTAATCGTGTTTTGTGCTTGTTTGTACCGAGAGTTATGAGTCAAGGGTGCCTGTGAATTCAAAAACGTCTGTCGAAACTAGGGTAATCCTTACTCCTTTTGTAATGAATTTGTAAAACTTTAACAAGAACGATGCTAGTTCCGACAGACGTTTTTAAACTAACAGACACTCTTGACCCATTTAATTTATGAACTCTCGGTACAAACAAGCACAAATAGTATATTATATACCAAGGTTGAGAAGTGAGCTATTATAGTGTGAGCACCGTTTAAATCCCGAGCCGCGTAGCGGCGAGGGAGATATGTGCGAAGGCTATAATAGCCTTCTCAATCGCGGTTTATATACGATTTTTTTCACTACTAGCAAAGTAGATCCGATTCGTGAAGTTCTAAAATCTTATGAAAAACGCTCCGCATTCATTGTAAATGTCAATCAAGACCAAGTAGGCTCTTCGAGCATTTTGTGAGTTTTCAACTTCAAATGATATTCGCCGGGATGATGATAATGATCGAAGGTCGCGAGACACCTTTCGAATTGTGTGAGGCAGCAGATAAGGTCACCAATGACTTACCTACTGCCAGCAAAACAAAAAACTAAGAACAATTTAATGAAAACGTACGCGATTTTTAAGAACTGGTTGTTTTCGAGAAAAACTGCACACACTAACAATGACAAATTGTAAATGATATGTGTGCTTATCGAGTAGTGAATACTGCTTATTGAAAATAAATTCAAAATAGACATATTGTGAGGTTAAGTTGTATTGGCCGTCCAACTTTTAGCTGCTATTCCACCAAACCAACCAAATTCACGTACACCACAACAAGTTCTGCAATTGATAAGGCTTGGTCAAACAATTTCTCGATCTTTTTGTGTAAGTGAGCTGCCGATATTGTAAATAATTTGATGTGATTCAAACGCAAACGCCAAAGCGCCAAACGTCAATCAGACGAAGGGGTTAATAATATGCCCAGCCAACTTGATTCTGCACGTCAATCAGACAAAGCGGTTAATAATATGCCCGGCCTAGCTGATTCTGCAAGAGGTTGTGAAATCTCACTTCACGACCTCTAGACGGGTCAATAATGGTAAACTTCACAGCTAGTAGTGAAAAAACACGATTAAGAAGTTAGATACGTCAATTGCACACCATCTGTCATTTTTTTGTTGTTGCTATAGACAATATTTCAATTGTTTTTCAAAGCATTCCCGATTTTGTCAATAATTTACGAAAAAATCGAAATTTGACGCTAAAAATGCTCGTAAAAATGTCATAAAAAGAACATGTTGGGTACTGATTCGGAAAACTAATTTTTTTCTCTATCTATTAGTGTAAAAATCCAATATGACGGCCATAAGAAAAAGAAAAGTTGACTATCATAATTTGAAATCTAGAAGGCCTGAAAAATTTCTGTCAACGTTATTCGACTCGGAGTGGTCAAAAACCTAAAACTACTAAGTTTGATCAAAATAGCTTGAATGGTTGAAAAGATAAAAAATAATTTCTGAAATCAGAATTTTCAGTTTTTTCGTGATACATCGGGAACCAATCAAAATATTCAAAGTCTCTTTTCAGATTCGCAATCCCCACACAAATGCGCAACTTTTCTCTAATTTAACTGACCTCGTATCTCTTACCGTTTCGAAGATACCAATGGTGAGCATCGAAATTTTCACCACCCTGTATACCGGGTGATCATCATCAGCTTGATTTACGTGCGCTGCTGGAATGAAGCTCCGTTAGAAGTTCGAGCTCCATTCAATGATGTTGAACTTCTGTCTGTTCTAAAAAGTTATCCTAATCTGTCAAGTGTTTTTGCGAGACACTTCTGGTTCTTGTCTGAACATCTGATAGCCTTAGCTTCCTTTGCACTGCAATTTCAGAATCACCTGGCAGTGTACTATTATCAATTACTGGGTAACTTTAGGTGTCGCAATCTGAAAGTTATAAACGATACGGTTGAAAGGGCAATAAATTTGATAATATTTAAAAATATAACGAAACACTGACAAAGAATAAGAAACAAAAGCAATTCATCCTACGTGTCATACAGAGACATCGGAAGCAGCTTCCTACGCCATCAAAAGCTACAATAAATAATAACTTTACTTTTGACGAATTTCAAAAAAATTTCTAATGTTACTAATGAAGTGTAAGTTTGGGCGACCTCTAAGAATTGTTTGATTTTGATTTCTTTTGTTTAAATTTGCTTGAAATATGATAAGAAACGGGAAAACATTTGAGGAACAGCTTTTTTCACAACAATTTTTTTGGACCACCCTATTCTTCAGGGATCTGACTGGAAAACAGATTTTCGGATCAATGTGCCAGGTGTGACATTGGTGTGGTGTTTTTTGAAACACCGGCAATAGCAGAGAATTCCAGTTTATGACCAGCTGTTCCTTCAACTTTCCTTGACGTGCTCTTTTGGTTTTAAATTTTATGCTCATTTTTAGGAGAGATCTCGGGAGAGATGGGTTTTCCAAATCAAATATTTCCTTTTTGAAAGTTAGGCATCCTCCCAGAGAAGGAAGGTCTCTATGGACCCTTTGCTATCCTTAAGAAGATGTGTCGTATGATTCATCTGTAACAGACTCGACCCCCTTAGGGCCAAATTTCAAGTCCGAGTTGCAACCCGCGCAGCGTGGCGCAAGTAGTTACGTGATCTCTCTGTGCCAATGAGCATGCCATTATTGGATCACGTGACTACTTGCGCCACGCTGCGCGGGTTGCAACTTGGACTTGAAATTGGGTGATATTTTTCGGCCCGACAAAAAAGAGGGAAAAAGCGACAGAAAAGGTGAATATCACGGCAAAATAGTGGTTTACGCGACAAATAAGTATTTTGAACACCATACATAAAGCGACAGAAAAGGTTCGAATAACGGCAAATTTGGTGCTTTTCACGGCAAAAAAAGGGAAAATCACGACAAAATGAGGGTTTGCACGACAAATTTGAAAGATCAATATAAATCGGGGGTAGTTCCTGTCACAGATTTTTCAACATACGTCGAAATCAAAACGTCGCAGTCACGTTCCAGTCATGCAAGTTTTGGAAGACTACGATGGAAGTAGCAGAGCTGATGAATCCCCGCCTGTGAAGAGAAGAAGAGGAAGGGAACGAGTTTTAAATGGGGAAAAGTTCTCTTCGCGCGAAGAAGCGGAAGCATAATGTTTCTTTTGAGAGATGGTGAAGCAAGTCGTCTCTAAAATCGACTTCATAGGGCGAGAGGGTGGACTACTGCTGCGTTGCCGGAAACAATCGCCAGCAGGATCTTTTTTATAGCTTCAGACTTTGAGTGAGGCGCCTTTTGCCGCCTTGTGCTATCAAGAGCTTCACTGGGTCCCCTTATTCTGTCTTAAATGTAATTTGAAGCTTTGCTGAGCCTTCTGGCACTTTCCGTGACTTCCGGAGCAACAAGCAGCGTTGTGCCGTCATGTCATGTTCAGAGCCCTATCGAGCTCCCATTGTCTTCAAGTGTAGTTAAAACCCCGTTCAGCTATGTTTTTTTTATGGCTTCCGAAGTGGGTACCAGTAGCCCCATTCTGCATTATTTTGTTATACAGAGCTCCATTTGACCCCCTTGTGTTTTCAGTACCGTTTGAAGATCTGTAGAGCCCCCTTGCACTTTTACGAGGCTTTCGGAGCACTAGTGAGCCCCATATGCCTTCATGTGATATTATTCGGCCCCAAATTGGGCCTCTTTCTGTCTTCAAGTATAATTTGGAGCCCCACTGGGTCTCCTTTAAGTACTTCATGGCTTCCAGAATTCCAATAAGCCCTCTTTCGCCATCCTATGTTATTCAGGCTCCATTATTGGGCCCACTCATTGTTTTTTCAATGTGATTTGAAGCCCTGCTGAGCCCCTTGACATTTTCCGTTACCTACTATCAGACCACAGTGATCAGTTGATCACCATTGTGCCATCAGGCCATTCGGAGTCCTTTCGGGTCCCTTGGATCCTTAATTGTAGTTGGAGCTCTAATGGGCCCCCTCATGTTTTTTTCGTAACATTTCGACTCTCTTGTGCCCGCAAATGTAGTTTGGAGCCCTAGTTACCCCCTTCATATTTTTTCATGGCTACCAGAATTCCAGTAAGACCCCTGTTGCCTTTTTCTATTACCTACAAGCCCCATTGTCTTTTGAAGTTGAAGCCGTGCTGAGCCTCCTCACATCATTCTGTAGGTTTCGGGGCATTAGTGAGCACCTCATGCCTTCATGTGATATTCGGAGCCCCATAGGACCCCCTTGTGTCAAGTGTAGTATGGAGCCTCAATCAACCCATTTATGTTTTTATTGGCTTTCAGAGTAACAGTAAGCCTCCTTTTGCCTTCATTTCCTATGTGTATAAAAAGCTGCTAAGCTCACTTGTATTTTTGCGTGGCTTTCAGGAACTCTATCGCACCCCTTTGTATTTGCTAATGATTTTTAGAGTCCCTCATTGGGCCCCCTTGTGTCTCCATGTACGTTCCGAAGCCTTGGGGATTTTTGGTTTTTTTATGTCGTTCCTCTTGCGACCTTGCTTACGAAGAATTGTCTGCGGAACGCATTGTTTTAAGCACTCTCCAATGGGACGCTAGAGCTTCAAGGGGGGGGGAGGTAGAATTACGGAGGAAAACTTGAAAAGGGGCCTCTGCCGTTGCAGACAAGAAAGCTACGTTCATAATCTACAAGAGGGGGCTCGGGCTCCTACGTAGCAAGATAAGTGACTCGGGAAGAAGTCAAGGGGGCTTCTGGAGTCACAGACAAATTAGTTAAAATGATGTATAAAAAGTGCAAAGAGCATTAGGACCTCCAAACCAGTTATATCAGATTGCCAATTATACTACAAAAGATTCACTGGAGGCACTAGTTTTCCAGGTACACAATTTGATGCTTCACCGGAGTTCCAGGGTGGGTACTGGGTGTCTGAAGTCACAGAATTAGAAAGCCTCTGCAGTTGGAAAAATTCAAAATGAAACTGACGCTTTATGGTTTAAAAATGCGAGGAAACACAAGAGCCACAAGAACCTTCAAACTCTTCAGCATTAGATTTCCAGTAAACTTTTAAGTAGAATTCAAGGAAGCACTAGGTCTCCCAAGTGACAAGATTAGGTTAACAAAAAACGTCAAGCGTGACTTTTCTTATTTGTCACTTGTCAAATTTGTCGTGCAAACCCTCAAAGCGGCTTCACAGAGCTTCGACGTGTCGCCAGCGACACTTCATCAACCAATAGGGAGCCAGAATCGGATGTATTCCCCTCTGTCGCCCACCCCTTCCATTTGGTGTCGCTGTGTAGTTAGGATTTTCCAACTACACAAATAGTCCAGGAATTTTAGTCAATATACGGCTTGTACCCGGAAGTAATTAACGTAAATCTGAAAATTTGCAGGATCGTAGTTTTGGTCTAGGAGAGCACGTACAAAAAAGTCCCCTACTCTCCCTCGTCGGCTTCCCTCTTTTTTTGGTGCAAGAAGGGATTAAGTCACAAAAATTGATAATCTGATTATAGACTGCAGTAACATGGTTGTTGTTGGTCTGATTGGTATCGAAATTATCAAAAAAGGTTCAGAGAAGCATATCCCTTCGTATTTGAGATGTTTCAATACTTATTAAGTACATAATTTGCCGCCCTAGTGCTGTCAAACTTGAAAAAAGTAGATTTTCCACCGAAATTACGCCGTGGTGGTTAGGTATATGAAGACTCGGGGGTGAAATGTACAAGAGGATAAACATTTTTCGTCATACTTTGGGCTTTCCATTGGTATGTCTACGTTCTCTCTAGCGTTACCCGTTACGGAGCAACAGGGCTGTAATGAGAATGTTGCTCGACATTTTATGCATTTTATAAGTGTTGTTGTTGATGTTGCATCTTTTTCACTCCCCTCTAGCAATCTATGCTGGTTATAGTGGCAATGTAAATAATAACATATGGAAGAGCATGAACATACAAGACAAAAAAGACGTTGAACCAGTTTTTGAAGTGAAAGCTTCATGTGGCTCACATTTCGTCACCGAGAATGATCAAATACGGGTGATCAACCCGCTGATCGCGTACGTCCTGTGTTCGATGATATGTTATGGCAGACAAAGGCGTTTGCGGTTGCGGTTTTTGTAAGTTGCCCCTTGAAGATGGAAATGTGATGGTTCAGAGTGGACTATCAACTTTGCTGCGGGCTAGAGTGGAAAGAGGAGGCACCGAAAACTAAGAAGTTCTCAAAGATCTCGTGGAGAGAAATTTATCTATCAGGTTACATGTGACATGCAGGTATGTGCTATAATATTCGCTAGTTCTAGAGGAATCTTTCAAGAAGCCCGGGGTAAAAGGAGGATCCTCAGAGCAGCACGTTGAACTAAGGGACTCTCGCCGGTAGCGCGATGCACGAGACGTCAACACTTTCAAAGCCTGGCTGCAAGACCACTCTCCGTGGTCTACAGAACTACAGAGTCAGATCGTCTTCGCTCTCTGGCTTCTGGGATTGCTGATGGGACGACATTACTAACTGCGACAAAGCCAAAGCTTCAGGTGAGGCAGCCGTCAAGACTTTGCCTGGAAAATTGTTCGGGGATGTGAAGCTCTCCAGGAAACATCGAGTGAAGCCGCTTGCATCAGTTCGGGGTGGCATTGTTGTCCGCGATAAAATCGTTCCTGTAAACCTTCAGCAACTCTTTACGCGGATAGTTTGCGTGATGGAATCTGAGGAAGACTTGAAAGAGTATCTCAGTTTCGAACTCGTTACAAGGCCATTTGCTCTTTTCGATGAGGTGTCAATGCGAAAGACTGCAAAATCAGTTCTTCAAAAGTTCTTTTCAAGTATTACACCTAAAGTACTTGGTGACAGTGGAACTCGTTGCAGTGTAGTCGACGGTGGTTATCTACTTCATGCACTTGTTTGATCTTGTCCCGCCACTTTTGGACAAATAGCCGAAGCATACGTAAGGTTGGTTCAGAAACGATTTGGATCATCTGTTACCGGTGGTGTTCGATGGGCATGAACAGAAGTCAACTAAAGGCTCAAGAACAAAAACGTCGTTATTCTAAGCGGGCACCAATACATGTAGTTTTCGATAGTAACACATGTGTGGCGACTAACCGGTCAGACTTCTACTCTCAGGTTATTTTCAAAATAATGGAGTTACTATCGTTTAAGCTGCAGCAGATGCGGACTCCTTGATTGATTGTCTGAATAGCTCTCGGCATGGATGTGTCAGGACAGCAAGTTACCGTTATTGCCCAGGACACAAACATGCTTGCTATGTTAGTCGTCCGTGCTAGAGATGACACGTGAATCTTAATGCCAAGTCCAGCCACAGGCAGTTCAAGTGGACGAGTATTTAAGATCCAGGAGATCCGAAAAAGTCCTGATGAAGTGAACGAATTCGTCCTCTTCTGCCATGCCATAACAGGATGCGACACCACGTCAGCTCTGTATCAGATGGGAAAGCAGAAGGCGTGCGGAAGCTCCTGAAGAAAAAACCAGAGCTACAGGAATGCTCAGTGGCGCAGCCAAGGGGGGGGCTAGGGGGCTGTAGCCCCCCCCAGACAGACCGAAGCAATGAAAAATTTTGAACAAAATAAAAAAATTATTGTGTTCGACTGTTTTCCCTTTATCGTTTAGAAAATGGATCATTGGTCTCTCTGGGTAAGAGTTGCACTACGATTGGATTGCGCGTTTTTTTTTCAGTTGGTGCGGATAGAGAAACTCTTCCGGTTTAAGGACGGAGTTGAATTGGTAAGATAAGCGTTGCGGAATCAATCCCTGTGGGTTCATTTCTTAACAGAATCTCACCATTCAGGTTTCTTCCGAAATCTACAAGGATGCACTTTAGTTTGAGCCCATTGGCATTTCCAAAATCCAAAAATCAATTATTCATCCAAAAATCAAAAAAACAAATTTTGATTTTGGAAATGCCAATGCCAAACCAAACTGCATCCTTGTAGCTTTCAAGAAAGACCTAAATGGTGAGATTCTGTCAAGGAATGAACCCACAGGGATTATTGATTCCACAAAGCTTATTTTACCAATATAACTCCGTCCTTAAGCAAGTATACTCACTTACCTATCAGGCTTATTTTGTAACTTTTCGTTCACTAACGACTCGTTAGCCAACGATTATCGTTCAGACTGCCAACTAACGACTCGCTAGCGAACGATCATCGTTCAGACTGCCACTATCGATAGATCTAACAAGAGCACGAAAAACCGTATCTCGTGAACAGCTGCGTTCGGCCGTATCGTTTGTATGTGCCGAACGATCGTGTATGACGTTTCTACGTGCGCGCAGCGCAGCTGTCAGTTTGCAAGTGTCATGACTACCATTTATTACTGTCATTTTTCCCGCAAACCTGGGAAATACTGAATTTAATACCTACTTCAAATCAAGGTAGGTAACATTGGTACCACAATAATTATACTCGAAAATAAGATGACCAAGACCCTTTTTCTAGGAGGGGGGGGGGGGGGGGCTCGCCTTTGGCGGAGCTCGCTTCGTTCGCGTTCGTTAGCCCCCCCCATGGCTAAATCCTGGCTGCGCCACTGGGAATGCTCCACGGTCTTCTCAAATCCCGCATCTAGCAAGAGGGCTGTGGCCGCCGCTGGGGAAAGATTTATCGTGGCCCTGTATGACGGTAGTGAGCAGGACACTTTGGACCAGCTACGACTATTTCGATACAACCAGAGCGTAGCGAAGCAGCCGGTGACAGCTTCCTTCGATTTGGCGAGCCTTCCACCAACAAGTGCCGCCTGTGAACAGCATTCGTTCCGCGCATACTTCCAGGTAACGGCGTTGGGCAGAAGTGGCTAGACGTTAACCTCAACCCGGAGGTCTGGGGCTGGAAATCTCGACTCCAGGGCCTTTTTTCAGTTACCATCACAAGGCAGCCAGCTCATGATAGCCTGCTACGGTTAATTCCATGTGCCTGCAAGATTGACTGCGGTGCCCGGTGTGAGTGCAGGAACTCAAGTCGAAACTGCAGCATCATATGTGCAAGAGCTGTAGAGCATCCAGCTGCACGAACAGTCGGTCGGTGGATATGGATGATGATCCGGATGACCCCACTTCCAATTAGAATAAGAATCGTTTTAGATCGTTTCAGAGTCAGCCTTTTCAGGTAGAATAAGAATGTTAATTCTCTACCTTAATTCAGTACTATCCCAAAGAAAGTTCAAGTGAAATTTTAATTAAAAATCTTATAGAACAACAGTAATACTTTGGTACTAGGTTTAATACTAATATAAGGTTCTTTGGGATCGGGAAGGCTAGTTGGGTCTCTACCACTGAGCGCAGGATGCGCGCTTTACGCAGGCAGCATTACCGCGCGGCAACACTAGGAGTGGCCTAGCTCTGTAACGGGTGACGCTAGAGAGAACGTGAACATACCAATGGCAAGCCCAAAGTATGACGAAAAATGTATATTAGTGTACATTTCACCCCCCAAGTCTTCATATAACCGCCACGGGGTAATTTCGGAAAAAATCTATTTTTTTAAATTTTGACACTACTAGGGCGACAAATTATGTACTTAATAAGTAATACAACATCTCAAATACAAACGGATATGCTTTTCTGAACCTTTTTTGATAATTTCGATACCAATCAGACCAACAACAACCATTTTACTGCAGTCTATAAACAGATTATCAATTTTTGTGACTTAGTCCCTTCTTGCACCGAAAAAAGAGGGAAGCCGACGAGGGAGAGTAGGGGACTTTTTTGTACGTGCTCTCCTAGACCAAAACTACGATCCTGCAAATTTTCAGATTTACGTTAATTACTTCCGGGTCAAAACCTAAAATTCCTGGACTAAAACCGTGTCGCGTGTCGCTGGGTGGTTATGGCCGCATGCAGTCATCAGTCAATCATCGGCCGGTAAAGATTGCGTCAAGTATTGACACGGACAGAAAATGATTGTGCACGATGGCACACAACGACGGTTTAGGGTTCGCCTTTGGTCGCGTTGCTCAAACTGCTCACCATGTTCACGTGCTTCCTTTCCACGCTAGCCTGTGCTGTGCTTCTACGTTGCCTGCTTATTATGTTCCACGAGACCAGAGATAGAGAAGCAGCTGAAAAGCACCCATTTAACAACCACATTTTCCGAAGCAAATCGTCTTTCAACAAGGCACTTCCAAGGAAAGGACGAATTATTAGCAGATATACCCGTGGAATCAGATGAAACAATTTTTTGGGGGACATTGGCAATTGTTTGACATTTTCGAGCACGTGCGTTGTCAGCTTGACGAATGAATTTCTATCAATCTATCAAATCCCGCCAACTCGATCGAGGTTGCGAGCGACACCAATTTTCGCAGTCTTCTGTCGCCGGCGACAGCTGTGGTGTCGTGGTGGGGGAATGTCGCCGGCGACACGTCGAAGCTCTGTGAAGCCGCTTTTATTCTGTCGTGAATTTACCCTTTTTTGTCGTGTAAAGTATGTCGTGAAAACTATTATTCAGCCGTTAGTTTCACCTTTTTTGTCGTTTTTGTTCTGGCGTGAAATGTATTTATTCTGTCGTGCAGTAAACATTTCCCCCTTGAAATTTAGCCCTTAGATAACACTTTCTTTGTTGTGATGATTTTTGTCTTCTTTTGATCATTATCTTAGATATTCTCATAATTTCTTTGACGTTAAAATCGTTTGGAAAATCATTTTAGCCGATCGATTTTGAGCCCACGACCTCCTGAAGGCTATATTGGGAGTACAGTTGCTTACTTCGGGTTTAATTTTAAGCCCCATGGACATGTTCACATCACAAGTGGTGAGGAATCTCAACTAAAAACTGTAACAATACATAAAATATTATCAAGTGAGTACATAATAAGGCAGGAAAGTGAATCTTTACAGGTCTAGTAGGCATATTCAAGGACGAGCTTAAGCGAGGCCTAGGAGCCTACGTGCCCTTAGAGACACTTACTTTCCTGGCGTATTATGTATAACGTTTTACCCCAAACTACCTCAATAAACCACAAAGAAAGAAATTGGTTCCAGAATTCTGAAATGTCATTTTGACACAATTTGGCAATTATCACGTTGCTGGGTCTGGTTTCCAACAGTTTTCAGCAAATTTTCAGCAAACAAAACGTCTCTTGACGCAGGAAAGTAAAATTTCCTGCATCTAAAGACGCTTGTAATGGACACTTTACCTGCCAGTTTAGGGTAAAAACATTTTTAAAGCACTTTTCTGTGACACAAGGAAATCTAGGTTATACAAGACCCTCCCATCAAGGGTGGTTGGGGCTTCCAGGGATGGTTGTGAGTTCAAAGAAAGATGTACTTACATCGGTAATTTTCATTTTTCAATTAAAAACATATTATTTATATGCAGCTCTTTATTGGTCTTTCGATTATTCACTTCAAATCTTGGAAGTTTCACTTCAGGTGTGGGGGGTGGTTCATTCACTTTGAACCAAAATGGATAATTATGTTCGATATGGTGATTTCAATAAGAGAAATGAGTCCAGCGACCTCGAAAACATATGAATTGATACCTTACTCGAACACCTTATTCATACATGTTATTTTGTCATTTATTGGCGGCCATTTTGAGAAAAAAAAGACTACTATTCGCTTTTTTTATGAAATTGGGATTCACCAGTGTATTCAGCATGTTCAATTCACTTGAATTCGATATTTTTCATGCCATTTTGGCGCATACAGATTTTTTCTAAATAAGAGAAATCAACCCCTCTCCCCCCATATCTCGGTTCCCCCAAAGTAATTTTCAAGAACTACGCGTCAAATTGCTTGGAATTCTTCAAAGATCACGTGTACCAAATCTGTTGCTTGGATTATGAAAAGCAGTTTTATTTTGCTTACCGCTAGTACTAATACTGGAACAGGGGGCATTCGATTATTATTATTTATTGATTCGGTTGTGGTCATTAGTACTGCTGGCTGAATGCAGGTTGTTAATTCAAGGGATTGAGGTTGTGCCCTCAGGTCCAAGTTAATCAATTGTAATTTGAGTAGAACTATTTTTTTATCTGTCTACGAGTTAAATGCGTCGAGTGTCAGGTGTATAACATCTTATTATTATAATTAATAAACTTATTATCTTAGCAGAATGCTCGAGTTCCCATTTACCACTTTTCCAGTTTCATCTGTGCATAAACAACAATAAAAACGAAGCTCAGTCCACGAGTAGGAAAAGGGCTAGACTTTTTCCTATTCGTGACAACATATTTCAGTATAATCCTGAATCACCTTCCCGTATTGCTTTTTGAGGCTTCTTAAGATAGCTTCATAGCTTCTCATGTTCTCTGTCGCCTTTGGCGATTGCCTTTATTAGGTTTCTAAAATTCGCTATACCTGCCCTAGATTGCCTATACATATAAGCTTCTTAAGCTATGATTGTCCCGTGTTGCCTTCGGCAATTTATATTTCGTGACACCAAACCGATCGGTGACCCACTTTGAAAATTCTTTCGTCTCATACTTCACTCACTGCACAAAACAAGCGCAATTCAAGTTCAATTTACCGAATTAAGTCCCAACAAGAAATCACCCATGTGAATAAGGGGAAGCGCCCGGAGATAGGCCACCCTCCCCCCGACCTCGGCCTCGGACACCGATGAAAAATGTCTCAACTCCGAAGAGCACCGTGATTGATACCAGACTCGGAACTTAGCGAGTCAGATCTCGGAAAGGGATATGCTCCTGAAAAATTTCTCTGCCATTATTCATATGCGATTTCTCACGAGTTCCAGGGCAGCACGGATTGAGAAGTGACTGCTGATGCGAGGTGCGGCAAGCGTTGTAAGCACGTCAGAGCGTCGTGAATTAAAACACGCTTTACGCGTCTTAATTACTAACCTCAACGCCCATTTGAAAAGAAAATTCTCAGCTCGTTACTGCGCCAAACCAAAAGAGATTTTCCTCGCGGATTTCAAAGTGGCGACCATTAGTGAAAGCAAACAAAAGTGCGACCCAGCAGCCGCTCGCTTTTGCAATTGGAAATTATTGCTGCGGAGCTTTCCAGACACACGCCCCCGGGGATTTATAAAGATTATTAGGTGAGCAAGAGAAGGTCGTATATAGGGAAAAAACCACTACATATTTAAAAGTTTTGATTTTATGGAGGTGTAACGCCACACACATACCTATACTACACAGAGTTACAATTTTGTTGTTTCACGTGGAAACAGCGATAAATAATAAACACGGCACAATAATTCACTGCGCGGGGAATTCATAAAACGACACGATATCCGGTCGTAAAGCGCCTCCGGGAAATATTGGCAATCGCGCGAGAAAATCGTAAAAGTGAGTTTTCATTAAAGTTTAACACACTCGTGGCCGAATAAAGAGCCCGCCGGCCCCTCCGTAGATGACGCGAGGGGGCGGGTCCGCACTATTTTATGTTTGCACTGGAGCTTGGAGCTTTTCAAATTTTTGAAATGGTGAGAAATTCTCCAATGTGTCGGGTCAGTTTCCTTTGTCATTTCGCAGCGTGTTCGGGGAGACGTAAAAAAAAAAGTCTCGGATTACTTCACAAGCGGCCGGTCACAAATTTAATCCGGTAGGTGGTAGGTGTACGCCGAGCCGGTGGGGCGTGATGCTTCGGAGACTTCTTATTGTCGCAATAAAACTTTTACGATAGTTTCGCTGCTTGCACTCTCGACTTACATTCTACTCGATCGTAAACATTTCTCCTCATTACGCTCAATAATTGGGGAGTAACTGGGCGAGTAACCGTGTTGAATTTTGTTTAGACTTGCTGTAGCTTTTCCAGAGGTTTGTATTCAAATTACCTACATAATCAATTTGGTTTGCCGAGTGGGTGGTGTATTTTGATCTGCAGCATTCCACTGGACTGCGTAGACTGCTTTTGACTGGGCTGGACAGCATAACCTGATGTGAAAGAAGGGTGATGGGTGATGGGTGAGGGATGACCTTGAGCAAAGAACCGTTCGCAATGAGAGAATCTTCGCTTACTAAATGAAAACTGAAACATCCTTTGTCTGGCTATTTTACGGCATACGTAATGGAAGTCGTTAATAATTGGAGCTTCCAGTTCATCACAGTGGCGCCTCTTGAAGGCGGCGATGGTGATGATTATGTTGATGATGATGGCACACCTTAATCCCATTTACATGCATATTTACATAAAGTGTTAATTACATAGTTTTAGACGCTAAGACTCTCTCTCTTCTCCTCTCAAAGACGTTACCCGTGTCGTTAGATCCTCTGTATGGCGCTTTCCAGGCTCATATTGAAGTTTCACGTTCTTGTGGTCTCATTTTGTTACCATGTGTTGCATACTAATGTTCTCCGGCATTAATCGAGTTTGCAGAAGAGCGCGGAATTTCTCGGCTATGGCGGCACGCAGTAAATTTCGCATCCGCTCCTCCAGGTTAGGAGTGTGATGAGCATCGCGGCAGTTGAAACAACAATTTCAATTAAGAATGGGAGAAGCTGCTAATTATTACGGTTCCTGTACTTACCAGCTACCTTATTAGCACAAAATTTCCGCGAATACAACAGCGAAGCAGGTACAACCCTCTGGATCATTGTTTTCAATGACAATTGACGAGTTCATCTGACGACCTGTTTTGGATATCATCACAACTGAAGCCGACGCAAAGAAACATGCTTGCAGATATGTCCAAGTACCTTTATAAACAGCCAGTTACAACTCAATCAAATACATATTTCGCAGTACTCGATTACCAAGAGATCAATAAAAAAAACAGTATTGCATCCATGTTCAATGAACGCCCACTACTATAGGCGATTGACCTTATTGGAGAAAATGGCCCATTCGTGTAGAAAGATTTAGGGAATTAATCGTTAGAAGAAGTTTAAGTGGCCTCTCACGTCAGTTGAAGACACGTCAAAACTGTCACATTGCTGTCTTGTCAATGCACTGCCGCCAATTTTTTGTTCCTGTGAAGCCTTGAGACCCCGCAGGCTCTTTATAGGGCCTTACATTGCTGACCAGCGTCGTCGCAGACCTTTCTCTGCATCATTCCTAGCTTTCACCCAAGGAACAGCAACAGCGACTGTGGACCGGGTCCTCCGCACACACCAATTGTTGGCACGCCAGAAAAGATCATTTTGGGCTGGCTGCTCGTCAGCCTCCATTTTCTACGGATTTTCTGCTTAGACCTCACATGGAGATGCAGGCCTCACATGGGCAAAGCAGCATACCATTCTTGTGCATCTACCTGCGGAAGGTGTAATGTAACCTAGTGGCCTAGTCCGGACCTGACTCACTCGCGGTGGGACCAGGGATTTTTACGTGTGGTAGTGGAACACCTGCTTGAACATGCGCGGCGTCGTTGCCGTGACGTGCGGGTTCCGCATTTGGTTTCGAAGCGTGGTAGCTACCACAATAATCGGCTAGAATCAACACCAAAACTGCCTCCTGGCACCGCCAAACTCGGGTAAGCAGCAAGCACCTTTTTGGGGAATGGGCCCTGTACATTCCCATGATTGATTATCTCAGGTCGTTCCTGACCCCGCTGGTGTGCTCATCGTTCCTGGCCCGATGATTGCTCCCGACCACGTGCTCGTGGTTCGGGAAAGCTGAGCTCAATGTTACGTGGCATCGTACCTGGCCCGATAGTCCAGAGCCGAGGAGAGGCCTTCGCCGAGCCCGACACAGCATCGCCGTCAGCCGCTAGGAAAGCCGCCATCATCACTTTACTCGTTCCTGTCGAACGCTGGCTTTGCGCCACGAAACGCGCTTTATCCATACCACGTGCCTGTGGGAAGACAACGCCGCTTTGTAGAGTACAGTGCAAGTCACCAGAGGAGCGCGCTTTCGATCAAGGCTTAACGCCGCCACCTCAAAAAAAGCGCACGCCTTTCAGATAAGTGGTTTTGCATATTTCTAATGCGTGTGTCGTGCAAATCACGCCTCGACTGCAAGCCTTTCGTAGCTGAATTTTGGCCATCAGCATGTAATTTTTTCTCTGCCTTCGTGTTTTTATTAGACACCATTTCAAGTCTTACTCTGTCAGAATTTTCCCTTCATGATTTTTTTTTGTAAGTTTCAAAGAGATTAGCCTGGGCGCACCCATGTTAGCTGCTGTCAGCTGTCATCTTTCAATCAGACAGTGATCAGCTGGCACCCCTGAAGTGTCACCACTGACAGGTGTGTGCCGAAGCAATTTCTCCCGAAGCCCAGTTGTGAGCGACTAACTGCCGTCTCTCTGTCTTTTAGGTTGTCCGAGGCCCCCGGTTTCCCCACCGCAAGACCGGGCAAATTCCTGTGGAGGCACGCCACTATCAACCACTCGGCCAGCAGGTAGTCGTGTCTGACGCCCTAGAGCTTGAACGCACAGCGACGATCCGTGCCCTGCCCCGAGTAGTCTGGAGGGGAACCGTAGTGTCTCGGACGGGCTGATTGACGGAGATCGGTGACAAAATCAGCTTTTGTCCTCGGCAGGGCAAAACTGTACCGTAGCACAGTCACCAGTCGCATTTTTCCACCGCAACTGCAATGCATTGCGGGTAGCGCAGTCTTCCAGCCCTTCACCTCTGCAACTAGATCTACTAGTAGCCTGCTTAATACGCTAACCACAAGATCAAATAGAGGACACAAAAGCAATCCCCCTTTTACATTATTCCTACTTGTCAAATTTCATGTCATTGATGTGGGTACTGCAGGTATCTACCAGTGCCTACCTAGGCTACTAGACGTCTCAGTATGTGTTCCTCTTAAAAAATTCCTGCACGATCAAGTACCGAGCTCTACACCACGTGGCGTTTTTCAAATGTAAATCGCCTATTGTCAGCAGTTTTCTATTTTGCAAAACTCATTTGTTCAAACCAAGCGAGGGGCTTACAGAACTGGCAGTTGTGAGAATGAAGACATGAGATGGCAAGGCCGACGTCATGCGGATCGGTTGGCGCATTTTTGCGGCCCGGAATCAAGCAGACCTGGGAATTATCTCCCGAGCTCCAGGGCAACGTCTGGAGTAACATGATGGCTTTCGAGCCGCATAACAACCCAGAAAGATTCCACGGCAAATCCGTTCTGTATACATCGTCTCTCTAGTTAACAATCGCTCAGCTAACCCAGATTCCAGTGAAGGAGGAACACTGTTGTTCATTCGCCGCAGCTGTTGGGCTCGATATCATAAGGAAACATCCCTTCGAGCATCTCTCTCCAGTCGAGTCTCTTCTCCCCCATAACGCCTCATTATAACGTGACAGTGTAGTGAATGAAACACAGAGCCGGGCAATCTGGCATCATTAAAAATGGCGCACGGAAAGCTGGAAAGCATCGTAGAATTTTTCTTTTCAAAAGCCCGCGTCGTTCCATCGCTACCAATCGCCACAAAAAAAAAACAGCGCTTGTCTACCCTCCATTAGCGCTGCTGAAATTCTGGATGATCGAATAGTTTAACGGATTAGTTTTAAACTAGCGATCGTGAAACTATTCGCCGCCGCCGTCGTCCCTTGTGTTGTCGAGCAGCTGTTTCAACACCACCCTCTTCTGCCCCACATACTCTCTCTCTCTCTCTCGCTCTCCTCTGCTTCCTGCTCTCGAACCAACATGCGAGAAACTTTGGAGATTGATGCCGGCCGAAGCTGTGAATGCAACTTTTGACATGGTATCCCTTCAGCACCACCACCGGATACCCTCCAATGAAAATTGATGCAGAAATTCAATAATTACTCCACAAACTTCGTGTACTTGGGGCTTTCGCCGGAAGACCTTTTCTTTGATTTATATTGTAAATACACGGGGTACAGTATGGAAGCCTCTCTCGCAAGATCCGTTCATTAGAAAGGGAAGGGATGATAAATTTCAAACCGAGGGAACTGCGCAAATAGCCTCTGCTGCTAGTGGGCTAAAATCAAGCAGGCAGAAGCAGCAGCAACAGCGTGTTTACTCAAAACTTGAAATTTTGTGCCGGAGCACAAGAGCGCGTCGATTCCGAATAAATAGAAATACTTGAGCACCTGATGCGAAGCTTTAATTTGAATAAATAGAGGTTTGAGCCAGGAAGGGGCACGGGCTTGCCTTTCGGCATATTGAGTGTTCCCTCGTCGCCGGCAGTTTGTCTCTCTTGAGCTAACGACGACGTTTGGAAAATAGGTCAAACTACTTTGGTACATGAGGAACTGGAAACAACTCATATAGATTTCCTTTAGCGTTTTAACAAGAGGCAGTCCAGTTTTTGAAACTATAGTGGGTACTGAAAATGTACAATATATCATACATTCTATCTACGTCTTATCGCAGTCCGTTATAATGTCTTGAGATTGCAAATAACAGCCCGTTGCGGCCCAAAATCGAGAGTTAGCAAAAAAAAACTGGATGCATACTTCCAAATTTTGGAGATCTGGTGTACACTTTTATGGAAATCATTGGATATTATTTGGAAATCATGTGGAAATCATTGAAAATCATTGGAATTCATTTGGAAATCATTTGGGAATCACTGGAAATCATTGGAAATCTTTGGAAATCATTTGAAAACCATTGGAAATCGGTGTACGAAAATTCCGTCAGGGGCTTACCCCTCGTACCAAATGAACAAACTGAAATGAAACAGGTAACATGAAAGTTCTACCTCAATCTGTCAAATTGTAACGCACGAAGAACTGCTCTAGACGACTGCAGATCAAACCATGGACGTAAGAACGTCTAGCCCCAAGCATCCATCATACTGTCAATTGCACACGAAGAACTGCCAAAGGGGACGTTAAAAATGCGATAATTGTGATACTGTGTAATTATTTTGGAGGGAACCTCTTCCGATACAATAGCAACCATCGACAACCAGCAACAATCAATAATGCCGTCAATATCTGATGCTACACTCTTGACCTCCATCATCTCAAAGTACAGTAGGAATCCAGTATAATACGTCCTACTGTCTGCTTAGGTATCATGATGCCAGTTGTTGATGGCTGCCATTATTTTAGGTTGCTGTTGACAGACTTGTTGAAGAATTATCCTTTTAGTTTCTCTTTCCAGCGGTGTTTTGGCATAAAATAGGTATTTTGTGCTAATGCATGGTCCAAAAAGTTTCCTAAATCATGGTTAAGTTCACCAATTATTGACTGTCCGTACATCATCCGGTTGTTGGAGTTTCTTTAGAAGACAATACCTTTTCCTTAGTGACAATAATTGAACCTTACTGTAACAGTGTTGTCTCACAGAGCGGCAATTCATCAAACGAAACTAAACTACGCAACGAAATTATTATTGTAGTACTCCAAAATTCACCCTTTTTCAAAACAAGCAAACGACTGGTTCAAACGATTTCAACTGTGTTAAAACATTTGAGAGCTTGATTCTCTGGGTATAAAATCGTATCAATTCGAAGGTCGATAGATGTCAACTTGAGTTTCCACAGGCTGTTAAAGAAAGTAGCGAAACATTTATAAATTTGACATACTTCCATTTTGAACTAAACTGTTCCATTTCAATCTCAACATCAACGGTATGTAGCTAAAGTTCATATCTTGAAACGGTTTTTGATTTATCTCTATATCTCTTTTATTTACAGGGTGGTATCGAAAAAACGACTGTTTGGTCTTCTGGTGATAAGATTTCCCCTTATTTACCAAGTTTCAAAATTCAGGGCTCGTGTTGAAGCTAAAGCCTTAGGTAATAAAACCCAATTAACATAATTGACTCAAGACCAACATTCAAAATATAGAGTAAAGGGTGGCATCAAAAGTGACAAGTGAATATATCTGTCCAGGAATCCGACCAGGTGGAGAATTTAATGAAAGTCAGCTTCGTTTTTGGATTAGGCATTCATCCTTAACACTTTTTGATGTTTCATGATTGATTGTGGCAAGAACTTTGGATGGAGGGTCCAAATTGCAGCTGCATGTTTTCCAAGGAAAAGCAGCGCCATTACTCACCTGCAGATGTCGTAACCAATGTTACGGGAATCAGAGTGAAGATGACTCTCTGCCCCTAATTGTTCCGATGTTCGTAATCCTGGTTACGAACATTTTCAGACTAGCGAGAAAGCTGATTCTTCCTCAGAAACACGCAATTCTAATTTGGTCCCTCCATCGATAATTCTTGTGACAATCATGAAACATGAAAAAGTGTTCAGTATGAATGACTTACCCGAAAACTATGTTGAATTTCATTCAATTCTCCACCTGGTCGAATTTCTGGACAGATATATTCATATGTCACTTTTGATGCCACCCTATATCTTGAACGTTGGTCTTGAGTCGATTTTATTTATTGGGTTCTCTCACCCAAGTCTTCCGCTTCAATATGAGCCCTGAATTTTGAAAATTGATAAAGAAGTAGAAATGTTATCACCAAAAGACCAAAAAGTCGTTTTTTCGATAACACCCAGTGAATAAAAGAGGTAGAGAGATAAATCAACAAGCAAATACGCCTCATGGGCATGAGGCTCAGTAGCGCACTTCCTTCTTGGAGGATTAGTGAACGCAAGATGTTAAGTGATTAGGGTTCTACCGTCTTGGGCAAAAAATTCCAATATGGCGGCAAAAATATCGACAGAATCATGAAATTCGGCTTGAAAATCAAAATGATCGTACTAGACAAGGGTAAGTTCCAAGTTTCATTAAAATCGTTCCACTAACAAGAGATTTCAATATGGCGGCCAAGATGACGGCAGAATTATGAAACTCAGCTTGAAAATAGGAATGATCGTACGGGACAAGCGTAACTCTCTAGTTTCATGAAAATCCTTCCACTTATAAGAGATTTCAATATGGCGGCCAAGATGGTGGGGCAATCATGAAATTTGGCTTGAAAATAAGAATGATCGTACTAGACAAGGGTAAGTTTCAAGTTTCATGACAATCGTTCCACTAATAAGAAATTTCAATATGGCAGCCAAGATAGCGGCCGAATTATGAAAGCCAACCTGCCTATTTGGTCCTTGAGGACCTAAGCTATCCACCGGATAAAGTTCAATCTTCAAGGGCTGTAGCTTTATTTCCCGAGGAGAAGTTCAACTTCATCGAAGTGCACAGGAGATCTCTATTTTTTGAGAATAATGTTGACGATATATGGATAACAAAAATAGTGCCCATTGGCCACCCTTGGGGACATCAGCTATTAATCGGAAAAAAGTTCCAAGACTCTTGTTTCAATTCTCGAGAAGGAGTACAGCGTCTTAATTTCTGCACGGACTCGGACAGACAGACAGACAGACAGACAAACCGGCCACATAAGCGTCATTCTGTTACTTATATAAAAAAATGTTCTTCAACTGATTTCGACCTCCTGAACACGAATATCGGGTTCACTTTTGAATTGGAACATTTCTTTTTTATCGAAAAACCGAAAAAATGGTAGCCTGTCACATGATTTTTAGTGATACCTACCTACTTTTTTTTTTGTTATTGAGCGAACATGTTTCGTAATTTGAGTGCCATTATCCTTCAGGTACCTAGTATTGGCTATTTCAAAATGTTCAATTACTATTTCGGCACGTCTGATTTTAAATTTGTAGGGTCGTGTAATATGCGCCGAGCCGTGGCTTTGCGGTCGTTTTCAAAAATGGATAACAATTGACCCGACGGTCGGATCGAAGTGGGGTTTTTGTCAAAAGAAAGTTCAAATTATTCTCTAAATATAATGCCGTACATACAGTGATGTATTTCATTGAGAAATTGTAGTTGCCTGCATATCGCAACTTTCTACATCTTACCGCGAATGCCAGCACTTGATCGGCGAAGCCGCCCTACACCAAAATGTTATTTTTGTAATTGTTCATGATTATTTCGGCAAAATTTTTCTTGATTCGCATACCAAGGCCATGAGCTACCCATTCGAGTTGAAATAGTTTCTGTATTGAATTTCGTTTTGTTCGGAGGAAAGGATATCAAGCACCAGCAAGCAACGAATAAATCATTTGCGGCCAAGCCGTAGTTTCGGAGTCATTTTCAAAAATTAATAACTATTGGCCTGCACCTCGCACCGATGTGAAATTTTCATTAAAATGAAGTTCAAATCATCCTCTAAATATAACTCCGCATATGTATTATGGAAAAATGATAAGATCGGGTACTTCCTCGCATGTGATAACTTTCGAGATCAGGCCGGCTTCTGAATTGCAGCATTCAACGGCGATGCGGCGTCACACTAAATTGTTATTATTGTCATTGTTTATTATTATTTCGTCGAGATTTTTCTTGGTTCGGAATACAAGGTCATGAGCTACCCAATGGAGTAAAAATTTTTCGCAAAAACCTTTTTGTCTAGGACTAGATGCTGTGACGGACGGACGGACGGACGGACGGACGGACGGACAGACGGACGGACGGACGGACGGACGGACAAAGCGAGGACAAAAGCGCCTTCCCGTTTGGAGAAGTGCGCTAAAAACCGTTTCGAGATATGAACTTAAGCTACATGCCATTGATGTTGAAATTCAAAAGGAACAGTTTTATATCAAATGGGAGTATGTCAAGCTTTATAAATGTTGCACTACTTTCTTTAACACCCTGTAGAAACTCAAGTTGACATCCATCGACCTTAGAATTAATACGATTCTATACCTAGAGAATCAAGCTCTAAAATGCTTTAAACAGAATTGAAATTGTTCGAACCAGTCGGGAGTTTCCTTGTTTTGAAAAAGGGTGAAATTTGGAGTACGACAATAATTTCGTTACGTAGTTTAGATCCATTGGTTCGCAGTTATGAGAAAATGTCCACCGTGTTGTCTCAAGTCGAAGCCTCATTGAATTCTAGACAATTTCATCGCTTAAATTCTGATCTTGTAGATCCTTAGTCGTTATCTCCAGCACATTTTCTAGCTTTAACCCTTTTCGTTACCGACTAACCAGCTACGCTCACAAAATGTTGTTTGAAAATCAAATTTATTGCCTCGAACACGGTTGTTACAATCTCTAGCACAATCACATCTGAAAAAATGAAATGAAGGGGAGGTATAATTTTAGCTTGGAAAATCAGATCTAGTTAGGGAACCGATAAGCCGACACTGATCCTGTACCAAAAACGGATGGTTCAATTCCGGTTCCGGCCATTTCAAAATTATGGATCCGGGCCCAAACTCCCGCTTGCGTCAACTGAAATTTCAAAGGACAAGCAGCAACAGTAGTAAAACTGAACCTTGAAAATATAAATCACGATTCGAAAACAGAAAATGAAGACACTTACTATCCACCACCGCCACCAACAAGCAGAGTTGTTTAACAGGGAGAGACAGAGACCGAGAGAGATTTACTGCGAAACTTTAAGAAAAGCGAAGTGATGAAAGGGACGACTATTTTTCAGCATGTTCCTTTTACGAGTGGGACTGAATGGAAAACATCTTTTCGAGATTTATGGTAACACGGGAAAAGCTCTTTATTCTCGGTGGAGATATCAAAAAACGAGACCTCATCATGAAATTATGAGCCAGAAACGCGGAGGAACGCGGACTAGTGCATAGAATCTGGTGAAGTTTTCAATTTTGTGCATAAAAGGTGTTAATAAATGCTGCTGTTACTTCCTGGCTAATTTAATTACTCTGCCAAGATTGGCCGCAAGTTTAACCAAGTCAATATTCTGTCGTTTTGGTTTTCAAAAAACTCGGAGAGATGTTCCAGGGATTTTATTGTCCAGTTGGATTTCAAGAGGAAGTTCACGGATATGAGCCAATGAAGCGCTTAAACTTGCTTTCAACCGGAGGCTGAAATCCGTTACAATATACTGAGTGTAAGGATTGATAGCGAAAATGTACCTACTGGTCGGGGAGAAGATGACCAGTCCGTAAGCCAAAAGCAGTAAAATGTTCAAACTTTGTCAACTAGGTAGCTGAGAGCCATTAAGACAAGATTAAAACCCGGTTGACCTAACTTCTGGGCAGATAGCACGTAAGTATAGTTAATTAGAGAATAAAAAATTGGTCGTTACGTGCAAAGCGAATTGGATTGCGAACCATTAACTGGTTGATCCAAGAAAACATGCCGTCAAAATTTTAAAAGTGTCACAAACAAAGCTCTTAAAAACACGGGAGAGCTTCAACAACTTTCATTAAACTCCCATTATTTTCCATCAATCGATTTTCGCAGCGCGCCACTTTCGCGCGAACGCAAAACCGTAAGCGCCCTCTGTCGGCGCGCGCACGAGTCGAACGATACAGAGCGCTTGCGACGCCAGCGCCACCGGAAATCAATACCCATAAACTGGGGACTTACCTTGAAGTGCGGCCGGCATAGGAGATCCCTCAGTTCCTGCAGGTCCCTCGGGTCGACGTCCCGTCGGTGTTCCAGCTCCCTCACGGCGTCGGCTGCGTCGCGAGTCCTGTGCACGGCGTCGCTAGGTGGCGCCCTGACCGGCGTCACGACCTTGCTGGCGATCCGGTCGTACAGCTGGAACATTTACAGGGCTCTGTAATACCGCATGACCCAGTTCCGAAAAGGGTGAAGGACGGAGATGCACACACAGCATCCGCCTCCGCGCGCGCCGCCCCTCCCACCCGCACAAGTTTCACTTCGTACTCGATTCTGTTCGGAGTGGGTTCAGTGGATGCAAATTTATGCGAAATTAGATGAGCACGATTTGAAAAACGATTTGTTGATGTAATTTTTGAAGTTACACGAGCTTGGCCAATAATTGATCAGTTGTTTCCCGAAAACCAGTTTCTTTCAGTTTGTTCAACCCCATTATTTTGTCAGGTTAACTCTAGCCTAAGGATATCTAGAGGTCGAATGTAATGTTATACCATTATTGTAATAATCGTTGCTATGGCAGTTACCAGTTAAAGATAACCAAAGATAGAAATACAGTATACCTTACCAACAGTTACCTCATTTCAAGTTAAGGCGGCCACTCTTAGCCAAAATTGATTTTTTGGGTATAATTTGGATATTACTGAAACAGCAAGAAAAACTGAATATAAGCGAGAAATCAGAATCTATCTAGAATCACGGTACAAGTGAAGTATACTATGTTCACTTGTACCGTGATTCTAGTCGGCTGTGAGATTTTGTTTCTAAGTTTCCAAATGTGAAATATAGAAAATCCCCAAAACTTTGCAGTTGGCTGCTGTGGCCGGACCAGTTCTGAAACACAATATCTGCGTGATTCCTTTGCAGATAGACGGAACATTTTTGCGGGACGTGATGTAAGACACTTTTTTCCATTTTATTGGGAAATGTAGCTATTTTGGCTTGTTTTTAATTTTCGCCAATGAACAAATAAATCAAAAGAGCCTTGACATTATGACACTTGTCAAAAATATTTCTAACCTCTCGAAGCCTGTTCAACTTTCGATTGCTTCAAATTAAAGAGTATACAATGCCCTCCGTCCAAAAAAGGGGCTCCATGCAATCATCAACCCTTTCGCCTCTTCCAGTCAAAAATACACGCCAAACCCTGAAGAATTACAGGCGATACAAGGATCGCCGTGCAGTCTGTCATTGGCAAAAGAATTCACGTGTAAAAAGTAAATTGAACCAAATTTTAAAAAAAACAGCCGCTCAAAGTTGCGTATTGGACCGAAATTGATGTTAGTACCTTCAATTTGCAATTTGCTTTTGTTTTGGGGCTTCCCGGGACGAGTTTTTGTCGACCCTGAATCAGCCGCCGTCAAGATGACTTAGATTTGCGGCCGCCCCGTGCTCTTTTGGTGTCTACATGACGGTAACACAAGTCTGCGTCCCCTAGTCGCACTTTCACGTATGACCAGGTCAGTTTTCCAAGATTTCAATATCAACTTGATAAGAAATATAACTTTACCTCCAGAGAAGTCAGTTTCACACCAGGTGAAAAGGCGGCAAGCCTACAATGCTAAAGTAGAAAGTTTGCTCAGCCAACTAGAGTCACAGTACAGTATTGCTCACTGTACTGTAGTACAGTACTGTACCTAGCTCTCCAGTATTTGAGATTCATTTCATCTTTTCATACTCACGATAAGGAATGAGAAATTTTAGGCTGAAACAGATTTTATTTGGCAATAATTGTCGACAACTACGAAATGAATCCCTAATACTGGAGGGCTAAATTAGAACAACGATCAAAACCTACCTTGCTTGTATGCAATTTTGCTGTTGTTCAACATCCAAATTACAGCCAATAAATATATTTCTGGCGGGAAACTACAAGATACTGATCCCGAAGATCAGCAGTACTGGAGGAAATGGAATGAAAATGCCCACTGGCCAGAGGTGTCATCTTCTGATGCACATCAGTAAGAAGTGATAACTAACCACGCTAGCTCATTATACTGGAACAGCATGAACCGAGGTAAATATGTTTCTAGGTACAGAAACTGGAAGCACAGTGTACTCATATGCGTGTCTCGCGTCGTGCAGTTCAACTTTATGAAATAATGTCAATATTGTCCATTTAAGAAAGTTTTCTCTTGGGCAATGGGCATTTTCATTCCAGTTTCTTTCTATAGTACTGTCGATTTTCGGCATGATTTTCTCATGGCCGGACAGCCAAAAAGAGTTTTTCTATACACATCATAATCATGTCTTAATTTCGTTGTAGGGACTACGGCAAGAGTTTGAGCTCATCCATGCAACTTCAAGAATTTGAGGACCCTAAAATTAAGAACGCGAACAGGGGAGCCAATAGCTGCAAGCATTACCTAGCTATTACCATCTCCGTACGCTCAAGAAGACCCCCAAGGAAGAAACTGAATTCGCCATATTGGCATAGAAGTAATGATATCAATGTTCTCAAAAAAAGTCAATAGGTACTACAGTCATTGCTCATTAAAAACGCGTACAAGCTTTTGACACGGAGTGGACTGATTTGATTAATTTTGGTCTGTTGTCAACCAAAGTTAATCAAATGAGCACACTTCGTGTCAAAAGCTTGCACGCGATTTTTTAATGGGCAATGACCCTACCTACTTTTAGAACAAAGTGTTCCAGGGGTTTTGGAAAAAAAAAAATTTAAATACTAGAGCCTTCGTAGAGCTCACATATTTTTTATTTGATTTTTGCATTCATTCAGGCCCCGAAAAAATAAAATAAAAATTTCGCGTGACGTCACGCATTCTGAGACTCAGATACGTTAACAGATGGCGCCAGGTAATGCAGCAGAATTCGTTGCTAGACCTCGGACGGACTCGGTAATGCAAACGCGGTGAACTCTGCCGAGCGACGAACAGCTGATCCCGAAAAAAACTCTGCGTCAATTTTGACGTGTTCTGACTGTTTTGTGTTGGAATGTGGACAGAGATAAACAATATGGGCACAATAACTTGCTGCGTGCTTGGAAAACACTCGATTATTTCCAATAGCTCTCTGGTATTGAAGAAAGAAAGAAAACTGAATCAGCCAAACACGCACCTTGGGATGCCCACAGAAAAATTCAGGAATTCCGCAAGAAGTTCTCATTTGGTCTGCAGCCCTAACCTAGACTGAGTAGTCTGTCTAAAGTTATGGTCGCCTTTCCTGCATAAACAAGAACTAGTATATTATTCAACAAGCGGGTAATGATTGCTTCTTACTCACGAGGATGCAGTTTGCCGACTCGAGCCTTGGCGAGTGTTGTAAAGCATTCGAATGAGTAATAGCCATTACCCGCGAGTAGAATACTATGCTTTATCCGGTCTTATTGAAAAATGCAAGCCTGTACGCGCGTGATAATGCGTGCATTATTCAATAGGATTGGATAAAAGTCATAAACAAGCAGTCTACTGAATAGACCCACTTATTAAGTTTTTCATGGCGCAGTGTTTCAGTGCTTTCAGTTGCTTGTTGCCAATCCTACATTTTGCATGTGCTTGACGTGGCGTGGAAGATTTAAGGTACATATTTCTTATTTTAGCCTATCGATTGAGATAGGTAATATTGTAATTGTTATTTATACAGAAAAACGAAGTGAGACACCACTCACAGACAACAACAAACTCCCATCATAAATTCATGGATGTTTGGCACCAAGAGATTGATGATCAATCTACAGCCTGTGTCAAGTTTTGAGTAGCCTTAAGTCTGCTGGTCTGCTGCCTGGTTCGTGTGGGGTGGCCGGTAGTTTTTCGTGTTGGTGTAGTCATTTTAAATTCGAACAAATATCACTTACAAATGTTACGTGATTTGATGTTTTGAATTACACGTTACACGTCAAAAGTGACAGAACGTGATGAAAACTGAAGACGCTAAACTGTCGGTAAAGTAGGTCACGCTTGGTTTGCGCGCGAGGTTGACCGAGTGACGTCATAGATTAATGAGAAACTTTTTTTCTAGAAAATTAGAGGCGAAATTAATGTGCCTGTTGCATGAGAGGCCTAATTAGATCATAAACACTCGGAATACTCAATAAAGATAACTGCTTTTTTCCCAATATAGGCGATTTACATTTAAAAAACGCCACCTGGTGTAGAGCCCGGTACTTGATTGTGGAGGACGTTTTTGAGAGGAACACACACTTGGAAGTCTAGTAGCCTAGGTGGGCACTAGTAGATACCTGCAATACCCACATCAATGACATGAAATTTGACAAGTAGGAATGATGTAAAAGGGGGTTTGCTGTTGTGTCCCGTATTTAATCTTGTGGTTGGCGTATTTAGCAGGCTAGTAGTAGATCTAGTTCCAGAGGTGAGGTGAGAGGCTGGAAGATTGCGCTGCCAGCAATGCATTACATGGCAGGTGCGGTGGAAAAATTGCGACTGGTGACTGTTGCATTACACGTTCCGCAGGCAGATGCAAGCATGGTATGCTGCTTTGCCAGTCGCGCAGTGGCTCTCGCCCCTGCCATTTATTGCCGGCTGATTGATCCCTCAAATCTCAAATGGGTCAAAAAGCGAGCCTAAACCTTGATCATATCAGTGCAGGGACACAACACACGTTTGCGTCCTAATTACAATGGTAGCGAACTGTAAAATATAGAATGCGGATCTCCATGTGGGGTCTAAGCAGAAAATCTTGAGAAAAAGGAGACTGACAACGCAGCCAGCCCAAGCGGTGACCTTTTCTGGCGTGCCAACAGTTGGTGTGTGCGGAGGACTCAATCCACAGTCGTTGTTGCTGTTCCTTGGGTGAAATCTAGGGATGATGCAGAGAAAGGTCTGTCTGCGACGACGGCGACGACGCTGGTCATCGATGTAAGGCCCAATATAGAGCCTGCTGGGTCCCAAGGGTTCACAGAACAAAAGTTTGCTGGTAGTGGACTGCACAAGACAGCAAAGTGACAGTTTTGACGTGCCTCCAATTGACGTAATAGCCGACGTTGCCGGGCGGCCACTTACACCTCTTCTAACAATTGACTCCCTAAATCATTCTCTACGAATCAGCCATTTTCCCCAATAAGGTCAATCGCCTATAATACTCCATTTCAGCTAGAAAATTCAGAATCACTAATCACTTTAAAAACAAATTCGTAATTTTCCTCCGGAATTGGAATACCTATTTTGTCCTAGCCGTAAACACGTCAGGGAATGTGTAATGGAATAACTCGGGGAGTGACCGCTCCCCGATACTTTCTAGTGACAGCGGCGGAGCATACAGTAGTTCAAAACACCCTCTGGCCATGCTCTGGCTTGGAATTTTGTGTCACAAAAGTTAGCATGCCTCGAAACAGATAGGTTCCCTTTGCCTTTGACCAAGCCTAGACTACAGTAACCACGCATGCCTACAGATTCCTAAACTGCTAGTAGTGACACTGACTTTAATACAGGGTTGAGGGTAAAAATGGCCTCTTGCACTTGTTACAAAAATAACTGTTTGAAGGATCAAATGTTGAAAGGCTTTCAGCTTTCCTTTTCCCACAAATCCCGCAATCTGCATGCGTTATGCATTCCGCACACAATCCAGGATGATCTCTCTCTGTGTGTACACCCAAAACAGCTCTTGCCACTCTTCGGCGCAGCTCGCTGGCGACATCATATAAAGGGGGACATGCTCTATCTTTCCGACAGATCACCAAAACCGGCTCCTTCACCCGTCCGCATAGGTACCTAATCTGAAACACGCGTGGAAAGTCCCGTAAACGATGACGATGCCCTACATACGGAAGAGCATCGGGAAAGTCTAAAGACAAAAGCAACAACGACCCGCAGAAGATAATAAAGGTGCGATGGACGGAAAAGGATGGAGCTAGGTTTGCATTTGGGGGAGGCCGAGCGCGAAGCCGCCGCCGCCGCCGTCGACGACAATTTGAACTCCTGATCGTTGTCGGCGGGAGCGGCGGTCGGTGGCGGAGGCGGCGGCTGCGTTTTGGGTTTTGAGGGGCGGCGGAAAGAGAAGGGGAGGCGGACGATGGGGTTAGGTCGACGCCGGGAATTGTGCCAAGGACCACTTATTACGGGGAGCACGTGGTTTCGGTTTGCCAGTTTTGCCGAACACACATACACATACACACACATACACCTCGCTTTTATCCAGGGTACGGCAGGGCAGAAACTGAACTATTTAGTTATTGCGTTGTGTACGAACCGCGCAAGATTTCAAGCAATCGGTGTGTGTTGCCAGAATTGCCGAAGTATGAAGGAAAGCAATAAAGCAATGCAACTGCGAATGTCGCGCTTCCTTGCTCTTAATTACTGTAACTGAGATCTTCGAAATGTACATAAGAACATAGGTACTAATGTTCGAGCCCATTTGGCAATTTTACCCAATGGGATTGTTATGTTGAACTGAATATGCTGAAATGAGTTCTCCCAGTTTCTGATATAATTGTTCATATCGTGAGACAAGCCCGTCCATTTTTCCGCAGATTTTCTGAAAAATATTTCAATCTAATGACGTCACTCGGTCAACCTCAGACGCAAACCAAAAGTGACCAGCTTTACATGATATTGTATACGTGCATTCAATTTCAAATCAATACTGAACTGTAATTTGATACTTCAGATCTCTTGAAAGCGACCATTTATTTGTTGTTTGAAACGTTGTTCAGAGTCCGCACGACGCGCGACGTTTAGCCAAAGAAGTTTGACAACAAAATTCTATCTTTTCACGTAATGCCATGCCATCTGGCACGCACTTGAGTAGGGTAAAGCATATAGTCGTTGGCAGGGCGATAGTGATTGGCACCTAATCATTTAGAACACATTTCTTAAGATTTGTGTTGAACCTACTGATATTACAGATTTTACAGGAAACTGCAATAATATTTGTCTATGTTCGTGTGAAATTTCATTATACACTTCTGGACAAAATTAGCGGGTCAAGAAATTTCTGCCTCAAGTTTGATGTTGATTTTTTTCTGAACCGTTTGTCTGATTTGGCTATTTTTTTTTCACATAGTAGGTTGATTCTTTGGGAATACAACCGTGATACAAATTGCCATTGATAATTCAGTTTTGACTTCATACTGGGTGACACAAAAATGCGGTGATTTTTATTCAAAACTTTTAGCCCCTAACTTTTTGTGTTGGCAACAACAGCAACTGACATTTGATGGTCCACTGTAGCCTTATGTTCACACAACATTTTTTTTTTAGTTTGCGTCATTATCTCTATTAATAAAGGAGATATGCAATATTTTAGAAGAACATGCTTTTTTTGAAAAGTCAAAAATTTCAAAATGGGTAAGGAACGGTTTCCAGAGAAACAGATACCAACAAGAGTAATTCCGATAATTCCAATTGTCAAAGAAGTTATTCACCAAGATGCCTAGACAGCTTTCAGCTGCAGAGGCAGCCCAGGTTGTTATTCTTATTCGGGAAGGCTATACGCAAAGAGAAGTGGCACGAGTTTTGGACACAAGCCAATCAGTGATTCAAAGAGCCGCAGCACGACATAGAGTCTCTGGTCGTTCCACCAGAACACGAGGACAAGGTCGTAAACGGAAGATCACCGTCAGAGAGGACCGTTGAAAAAGTCAAAAATGTAATAAAGGATAAGGAACGGTTTCCAGAGAAACAGATACCAACAAGAGTGATTCCGATAATTCCAATTGTCAAAGAAGTTATTCACCAAAAACTTGTTTTTTATAGACCGAAGAAGTGTGACGTCACAACACGGCAACATGGCCGGCGGTTGACATTTTCTGGAGGCCAACGTCAAACGTGACACGACCGTGGAATGCACGGCACGTGGCATGCACTTGACGTTTCTCTGTTTGTGTTTGTCATGTGTTTGTCAACTTTTTGGGAAGGTAAATAACGGAAATGGATATAACAAAAAATAATCCATATTTTGGGCTATATCAGGTGGAGGAAATCAAACTATATTGTTATAAACTAAAAACTGCTAACTATAAACTGCGATCCATTGCTCTTTGCCTCTGAGCATCTCATGAACGAGATTGTCGACGGCGATTCTCCTGCCCAGTTTTTCTTCGAGGTCTTCTCGCTGCTTTGATGGACCGTTACAATGAAAACGAGCGTGTTCCGCGTTGTCCTGACGTTGAGGCTTTTGAGGCTCCCCAGTATTTCTTTCATCCAACTTTGAACCAAGGCGTTCCACTGCCGTTGCCACTGCTCGACGAACTGCTCTGTGGCCTTGTTTCTGCTTTCTGGTTTGCTGGTGGGCACTCCTAGGCTTATTGTTTCCTCTAATCGCAAGTATCAGGGCGAAGGGTGGGATACCCGAGAGCACTCGTGCTGCATCATGCGGAACCGTTCTGTAGGCACTGGTGATTCTGAGTGCAGCTTTGCGCAGCTCTCTGTTGGGCTATGTCTGGCCTTTTTGCAACCAAGTCCGCCTGTATGACGCTGGCTGTCTCTTAGGCTGGCAATTTCAGCAATGCTCACTGCCATTTTGCACTGACTTTTGTGACTTTTGTTGTGAACCTCCAGAAAATGTCATGCCAAACACAACCAAACATAGAAACGTCACGTTCATGTGATGACGTTGGCCTCCAGAAAATGTCAACCGCCGGCCATGTTGCCATGTTGTGACGTCATCACTTCTCCGGTCTATTGACCGGTTAACATTTTTGCATTGAAAAATCACTAAATAAAGTTTCCAACGTAAACTTAAGTAAGTTTTTTCACTACTAGCTGTGAAGTATGTCATTATTGACCTGTTTAGAGGTCGTGAAGTGAAATTTCACAACCTGTTGTAAAATCAGATAGGCCGGGCATATTATTAACCGCTCCGTCCGATTAACGTCCTCAATCAAATAGGCCGTGCATATTATCAACCGCTTCGTATGATTGACGTTTGGCGACTTGGCGTTTGAATCTCATCAAATTTTGGACAACGGCAGCTCATTTACACGAAAAGGTCGAGAAGTTGTTTGACCGGGTCTTATTTAATGCAGAGCTTGATGTGGTGTACGTGAATTTGGTTGGTTTTGTGAAAAAGCAGCTAAAGGCCGAATGGTCGGTTGGTCAGTACAACATATAACCTCACATTATCTACTTTTTTGGAATTATTTCCAATTACCTGTGTTCACTTCTCGATCAGCACACATATCATTTACAATCTGTTATTGTTAGAGGATGCAGTTTTCTCAAAAGGGACCAGTTCATGAAAGTTGCATACGTTTTCATGTATCTAAATCGTTTTTGTTTTTCATTTTGCTGGCAGAAGTCATTGGTGGCCTTATCTGCTGCCTCGCACAATTCGAAAGGTGTCTCAAGACCGTCATTTATTGTCATCATCACCCCGGCGAATAGTATTTGAAGTTGAAAACTTTCAAAATGCTCGAGGTCTACCTACTCGGTATATGACATCTACAATAAATGCAGAGCTTTTTTGTAAAATTTTGGAACTTCACAAATCGGATCTGCTTTGCTAGTAGTGAAAAAAATCGTATATAAACCGCGCTTGAGAAGGCTATTATAGCCTTCGCACGTATCTCCCTCGCCGCTACGCGGCTCGGGATTTAAACGGTGCTCACGCTGTAATAGCTCACTTCTCAACCTTGGTATATAATATACTATTTTGTAGTTTGGAAAACTAGGCCAGGCGGTATGTCGGTAAAATCACTACAATCTGGAAAAAACTCCGACCAAAGCTTTTATGGTGTCAAATTCTTCGTAAGGTCAGTAGTTATCTACCACTGAGTTTCCGCCCAAAAACGAGTTGTGCTGATTACTCCACATCTGCGCGAAGGTGAAGGATGCCTCAAAAGTGCAAAAAGACCTGTTATACCTTCGTACTTTTTCGTTATATTTGCCTAAATGCAAACGTACAACCCTTACGCAAACATTGGAAGCATCTGTCATAATCTCTGTGCCAGTCTTACTGTTGAAAAAAAGATTCCTTTGTGCGGGTCAGATCAATTACATTTAATCGTTTTTCCACACAAGAAAACGATGGAGCAACATGTATTTTGTATGTTTTCCAATAAGTCGTATCCATTAAACCCATTTATGGCATTAAAATTTCAATAACAGCATTTTTGAAGATGTTGCCAGCAAAAAAGTGAATAATTTTTACCCGCCTGTTCAGCAGCAATTTTTGCAATTTTACCAAACACCGTTTGCGAAAATTTCATAAGGAATGGAAAGCTCAAACTCTTCTCTAACGATATTGCGCCTGGCTTAACCGCGGCACGCACTTGAAAGTCTAAAAAACTGATTTCTTTTCGAGAGGTCCTGTTTCACCGGCGTGCGGCCGTGCCTACTTGACATAGACCGGACTGATTACACGAGCTTGGAAATGTACTCTTTTCCAGCTTTAAATGCGACCATTATCATTAAGACTTTGTACATTGATTTATGAAGGAATTATAAATCATTTTATCATTAATGGTCGTGTTTTAAAGCTGGAAAAGAGTACATTTCCAAGCTTGTGTGATCAGTCCGGTCTATGTCAAGTAGGCACGGCCGCACACGGGTAAAATAGAACCGCTCAAAAAGAAATCAGTTTTCTACAATTTCAAAAAGCATGCCGCGGTCAAGCCAGATATAATATCATTAGAAAATAGTTCCAGCTTGTCTATCCCTATAAAATTTTCGAGAACGATGTTTGGTAAAATTGAAAAAACTGCTGCTGAACAGGCGGGTGGAAATTATTCACTTCTTAGCCGGCAACATCTTCAAAAATGCTGTTATTGAAATTTTAACGCCATGAATGGGTTCAGTAAGTACAAGTTAATAGAAAACATACAAAATACATGTTGCGCCATCGTTTTCTTGTGTGGAAAAACAATTAAATGTGATTTATCTGACCCGCAGAAAGAAATCTTTTTTTTCAACAGTAAGACTGGCACAGAGATGATGACAAATGCTTCCAATGTTTGCGTTAGAATTGTACGTTTGCATTGAGGCAAATAAAATGTAAAAGTACGGGGGTTTTACAGGTCTTTTTACACCTTCAAGACATCCTTTACCTTTGGGCAGATGTGGAGGAATCAGCACAACTCGTTTTTGGGCGGAAACTCAGTGGTAGATACCTACTGACCCTACAAAGAGTTTGACACCATAAAAGCTTTGGTCGGAATTTTTTCTATCCAGAATGACCTACCGCCTGGCCTAAACGTAAGTTTTCCAAAAGTAAAACGGGGGACCATCTACTTCTGAAAATAAAGAAAACAGTAAGCGATTGGATAATGAAAAAATTTAATAATGATAAATTAAATTAATTAATGTAATCAACGAATGGTAGTTCAGTAACGTGTGTTTCCTCCCCTTGCTCTCCTGCATGCTTCTACTCTTCGTGGCATACTACTGATTAGGTTTTGTATGTCTTGCTGGGGAATGTGATGCCATTCTTGAATAAGCAGTTGCGACAGTTGCTCGAGATTCACTGGCGGCTGAGGTGCACTCCTGATCCGTCTACCTAGCTGATCCCAGAGATGCTCTATTGGATTAAGATCCGGGCTTTTGGCTGGCCAGTCCAGACACTCGATGTTCGCTTCTCTTAAGGCCGCTTGAACTATACGCGCAGTGTGGGGTCTTGCATTGTCCTGCATGAAAATAAATCCTGGACCAATTTGTTCGGCACACGGCTGCACATGTGGTGCAATGATATCGTCTCTATACCTTGCTGCCGTTAGTGACCCATCACGTACTACCACTAATTCTGTACGGCCATAAAAACTTATACCACCCCATACCATCAAGGACCCTCCACCAAATCTGTCAACTCCTTTGAAGTTGCACTGCTCGTACCGCTCGCCTGGTCTCCGCAAAACACGAACGCGACGGTCATTGGTCGAAATGTGGAAACGGGACTCATCGCTGAAGAGAACCAAACGCCACATCCCTTCATCCCACTCTTGGTGGTTGTAACAAAATGTCCTGCGATTCCTCTTATGTGCAGCCGTGAGAATTGGCCCGCCCAGTTGCTGGTTGTCTAAAGGACAAGTTCGCTTCATTCAACCTCCTCCGCACAGTTTTTGTTGAAACTTGTGTTCCCGTGGCCAACTGGAGGTCGTTCTTTAGCGCACGCGACGTCACAAAACGCTTCCTGAGGCCTTGCGTCACCAACAAACGGTCCTCTCTGACGGTGGTCATCCGTTTACGACCTTGTCCTCGTGTTCTGGTGAAACGACCAGAGGCTCTATGTCGTGCTGCGGCTCTTTGAACTACTGATTGGCTTGTGTCCAAAACTCGTGCCACTTCTCTTTGCGTATAGCCTTCCCGAATAAGAATAACAACCTGGGCTGCCTCTGCAGCTGAAAGCTGTCCAGGCATCTTGATGAACAACTTCTTTGACAATTGGAATTATCGGAATTACTCTTGTTGGTATCTGTTTCTCTGGAAACCGTTCTTTACCCATTTTAAAAATTTTGACTTTTCAAAAAAAGCATGTTCTTCCAAAATATTGCATATCTCCTATATTAATAGAGATAATGACGCAAACTAAAAAAGAAAATGTTGAGTGAACATAAGGCTACAGTGGACCATCAAATGTCAGTTGCTGTTGTTGCCAACACAAAAAGTTAGGGGCTAAAAGTTTTGATCAAAAATCACCGCATTTTTGTGTCACCCAGTATGAAGTCAAACCTAAATTATCAATGGCAATTTGTATCACGGTTGTATTCCCAAAAAATCAATCTACTATGTGAGAAAAAAAAAAGCCAAATCAGACAAACGGTTCAGAAAAAAATCAACATCAAACTTGAGGCAAAAATTTCTTGACCCGCTAATTTTGTCCAGAAGTGTATTATGTTGGCAACACAATTCATGACAGATGTTTTAGTGGGAATGGCTTTCGCAAGGTGCACACAACAGTTCCAGTTGAATACTTGTATCGGAGTACGGTAAGCTTTATGCTTTTCTTGAACAATTTTTTTAAAAGTTAACTGCACCAAAAAGTTGTTTTTTCACAAGAATAATAAGTTTCTTGCATGCCAATCACTGTAATGTGCAAAACACGTATAAGCAGTGATTGGCAGGGGAGTGCCAATGACTGTACTATAACAATTTAACTCAGAAACAGTGATTGGCATGCCAATGAAACGAAAATAGCACTGCCAATCACTATGTTAGGGCGGGATTTTTGAATAGTATATTATGTCACAAGTGTATTAAGTAGATCTTGCAAGCACGCATTTTATTATTTTGAACTAAATATTTTGATTGACGATTATGTTGCAAGTAAAGTTTTCACATCATTGTCGTACAAATAGGTCATCTACTCCTAATGGTTCAAACATAATTTAACAGAAATCGACTGGGTTCCTATAATTTCAGAACAATATTTTTCAAAAGTGATTTTTTTGAAGAACTAGAATGCCTAAAGTGAAGTTGGGCATCAGCTATACAAAAAAGTATAAAGAGGAGAATATCAGGAATGCAATCCAAGCCATCGAAGGTGGCATGTCCAAGAAAAAGGCATCGGAAATTTATTGCGTTCCCAGGTCTACACTTCAATTTAGATTGGGGAACGAGTTCGTCACAACCTCTTACGGACCAAGGCCGATACTGACCAATGAAGAGGAAGCCTCTCTTGTAGCATGGATCAGTAGCTGCCAAGAGAAAGGTTTCCCTAGAAGAAAAGAAGACATCCAAGCGTCTGTGAAAGAATTTCTGGACAAAAACCCTCGGCCCAACATGTTCAAGGACAACTACCCAGGATATGGATGGTATAAAGCCTTTTCAAAAAGGCATCCCCAAGTTGTTGAGCGAACATCTGAAGGGGTAACTGCCGCGAGTTCCAAGGTATCTGAACATGATATAAAGGGCTGGTTCAACCAAATCGGTGATAACCTAAGACGGAAAATGTTGTTTGCCATGATGGATGACCCGACAAGAATATACAACGGAGACGAAACGTGCTTTGAGCTCTGTCCTAAAAACAAAAAAGTGTTAGCGCCAAAAGAATGTAAAAACGTGTATGAAACTGATCAAGGTCAAGCGAAAGCTTCGATTACTGTGATGTTCTCATTGTCTGCAGCAGGGGACACAGTAAATCCAATGATCATCTATCCATACGTCACGTGAAAAATTTCTTCTTTTTTCAGGCTCTAGTATTATGAATTAATTTTGACCCGAAACCAGTGGAAAACCCCGTTGCGATTATTAGGCCTACTGCTGCGCAAATGTATATTTGAATCTTCTGTTAACCACAGTCTGCGGGTGTTATCGAAAAATGGCCAACTAAGGGCCAGCTTGTCAATGCAACCACCTAAACATACAGGCTGTCCAGAAAATGGCGGAAAATCTCACCAGTACGTCGTAAGAGACCCTTCAGGGAATTCCGAAAAAATGTCAAAAAACTTCTACGACCCTTGCCTTACTTTTGGGGTTATCAAGGTTCAAGGGACGGCCCCCAGAATTTTTTACTATTTTTTCGGATTTCCCTGAAGGGTCCTTTACAACGTACTGGAGAGCTTTTCCGCCATTTTCTGGACACCTGTATACAGGTGATTCAAAAGTGTCGGACCACCTTGAAGGTGCGGAATAATTATGGAGGTGTAGTAGAGTGCCGGAAAGTTGTTAAAAAATTAAATGTCTTTCAGTTTTGAAGTTATGGAGGGATAAAAGTTGGTCCTTCGCTGGCTTCTATTTTCGTTGTTTCAAAAGATTGTAATGAACTGTTTATGGGAAAACAATCAGTAGAAAAAAAATCCACCTCTAAGTCTGTAGTGAATTTCTGTTCTGAAGTACCTGCAAACGGTCACAGTGGTCCCATATAACCTATGTAGAGCACAATAAAACGCAATTCATTCCAATAAAATTCTTCTTTTTGTTCAGGAAAACTTAATTTTTGTAGTTCATGACTCCAGCACCCTGTATAAAAAACAGTAATTCAATACAGATTCCCAGGTTTAGTTAAGTTTGGTTTATTTATACTCTACAATGACCTTGGCCTAAGGTATTTTATAATCTTTGAGTGTCCATGATAATACAGAAATTTTGACAGCAACATTAGATACATCTGCACCTGGCCGCTGGAAGCCCTGGAACTATCATCTCGCCTGAGCAGCTTCGAATAGCACCATCTATTCTCCTTTCTAACTTGAAACCAGATAAAATTGTTCCATATTGCTGCTTTCGACGGTTTTTTTTGTAATAAATGGATATTCACAGACAAATTTTGTAAACTGCCACACCGAGAAAATGACACAGGTTGTTTTTTTGTATCCATTATTTTTCCATAAACAGTTTACCTACTAAAATTTTTTGAAACAACAAAAATAGAAGCAACCGAAGGACCATTTTTTGTCCCTCCCTAACTTCAAAATTAAAGGACATAGAATTTTTGGAATAACTTTTTCGCACTCTACTACAACTCCATATCACGCACCTTCAAGATGGTCCGAGTCAACGACATAAAAGCGTTGTGGCAATCTTCTCTGGGATAGGACTTTCTAGCCTTACCATTATTCAAATTCCAACGAACCCAGTCGTTTACAATCGCGTATTGGACCAACATTGATGTATTTACATTCAATTTGTCATTTGGAGCCAAGAAGACATCATGGGACAAGCAGTGCAGGTAATAAAATCAAAATGGAGAAGAAGAGAAGACAAAAAGTAACAGAAACCTTGTCACTAGGGTCGTATACAGGTGGTTCACGGAAGAAGAAGTCGAAGAAGATGAAAATGATCCATTTGAAGACGAGGAAAATGATGATCGTCACTTGCATGTATTGCAAAGAGATATTTAGGAGCATTGTGGATTCGTTGCCAGAAATGTCAAAAATTGAGCCATAATGAACGCCGGTTTGCCGAAAAAAACCGAAAGATTTGTTTGCGAGCTGTGTCGTTGAGTGTTTCTTTAAATCTTTTGTTTTAATGTTTCTATATTTTCATATATTTTTTTCCTCACATTCTGCAGTGCTTGAAATTATTTGTGTAATTTTTGTCTTCAAGGCCTTATTTTTTCTAATTTCTTACATTCCAGTGTTTAGAATTATTTGTTTTTTCCCCAAATATATATATTACACTATTATTCCCTAGATAATTTCTCACTCCTGCTATGCCATTTTATCAGAGTACTTGAGTAAAATGATGGCAATGGAATTTTTTTCACTGGTCCGTATACCTTTTTCATTCCTTTGATAGAGAAATCAAAAGAACATAGGACTGCACCAACAAATGACGCATCACCTCCATATTTCTTCCCTGGTACTGCTACCGGCATTTTTAACATTTCTATCGCCAGTTAAATCAAGCTTTGAAATCCTGAAACTATATCCCATACACTTTCTATTTTCAGTAGAACGACTTTTTGGAGCAAAAATGAAGTGACAAGCTGGAGCGCTGAGAGAAAACGGCCGATGACCGCTGATAAATTCGCTTCAAAACTTTTCAGGTGTCATCAGCCGTAGTCGTAATCCCCCAGCCTTGTCAGTTCATTTTTTATCCAAAAAGTCATTCTACTGAAAGTAGAAAGTGTATGGGACATACTTGAAAGTTTCCAGAACTTTTTTAAATTTTCGAATACGTATCGGATTATAAGATCAGGTCGTACAAAATTTCAACCCTATACTAATTTTTCCGAAGAAGAAAGACATAGTGACTGCACTATATGTTTGGTGGCGGCGAGTTTGAACCTCTTTCAAGCTCAGACGATCTTGATGACTCCCAAATGATGCTATGGTAACCGCATAACATCATAAACTAAGTGGTTTCCCGCTAGTCTGCATGTTTTTTGGAATTTTGTGAATTTAAATCTGAAAAACTGTCATGTATTTGGTACTTACGTGCAATCTTTCCTATGGGTATGTAAACACTGAAAGAGCTTTAATCTTGCGCTCAGATGATAGCTTCCGCCTTCCTTGCCAGTTTTATTGGTGGAGAACAACAGAACATGGAGATTCAAGAAAAACGATCCGAAAGTTAAACACCCACAAGCCTAGTGAAGCCTAAAATTATCACTCACGAGAAAAATTTTTCGAATTCGATAAGATGATGCTGTCAGTTATTGACGTCGAATAGATTAATAAAATTTCAGGTCTCAGTTGTCATAGTAACATTGTTTGCGTCAAAGCCAACCTGGTTGAAAGTGATACATATAACTCGTTTTAGAGCTCATTTTAATTTAATAATGAATTATTCTTTCTAACTTATACGTCTTGATATTGGTGCTATAGCCCGTTCAGATTTCATTTTCAGTAGAATGACTTTTTGGAGCAAAAATAAAGTCACAAGCTGGAGCGCTGGAAGGATACGGCGGATGGCCGCTGATAGTTTCGCTCAATCAGCCATAGCCGTAGCCCCCCAGCTTGTCACTTTCTTCTTGTTCCAAAAATTAATTCTACTGAAAATAGAAAGTAAACGATATATATCTCATACACTTTCTATTTTTAGTAGAATGACTTTTTGGAGCAAGTGACAAGCTGGGGCGCTGGGAGAATACGGCCGATGGCCGCTGATGGTTTCGCTCCAAAACTTTGCAGGTATAACTATTCCATACACTTCCTATTTTTCAGTGGCATGACTTTTTGGAGCAAAAATTAAGTGACAAGCTGGGGGGGCCACGACTACGGCTAATAATGCTTGGGCGCGAAACTATCAGCGGCTACCGGCCGTATTCTTTCAGCGCTCCAGCTTGTCGCTTGCTCCAAAAAGTCATTCTACTAAAAATGGAAAGTATATGGGATATATGTTCAATATGACAGTTGCCACCGTGACATCGCGACGTAAATGTACTGTCAGGAGCACTGTATATGTATACATACATCAAAATTTTTACAAATCCAAAAAATGTGACATAGCCATGAAGGAGCCCTTACGTAGTACATCTACTATGAAGTCAAAAACAAAGCCTTTTATTTTATTGGGCCATAACTGCAATAAAGCAAGACCTTGTCGCTTTTTTTTCTAATGACAAAACCCAAACCCAGTGCAAAATAGGTTAAAATACAAACAAAGCACTTTCTAGAGGCACTTCTTGCTGCTGTCGCCTCCGGTACAAAAGAAGACTTCTCCTTCAAGATTTTCCAAGAGAATTCATCTAACCAATTTCTCGTTTTTATTAAAAGATGGCTGTTTTGAAAAAATACTCTCTCAGAAATTCGAGAAAACACAAGTAAAACTAACAACGCAACAAGTTCAGGTTTCATTTTTCACTGTAGCAGGTGGTAATCGCCATTCGGTTTCAGCAAGCTTCTCCACAGGGTTCCGGAATTTTCAAGATTGCGAATACTTTTTATGGAAATAAACGTACCTACTCGAATATGCCTCTTGAAAGCTGATATTAATATACAGAACCAATCAAACGAATTTTTTTCCAACGACGACAAATCAATTTCCCTGTCGAGATTAAAGCCTCACGAAAAGATGAAAGGGATCCGTATATTTTCCAAACGAAATAAATGGCCAAAGAAAACGATGCTTTTCACACACACACACCAAGACCGGAGTTCTCAAATCTCCACGTAAAATATTCCGTCGTTCGTTTCCGTCGCCGCCAAAGTCTATATGTACCTACCCTACAGCACCCCAACAGCAGCCGTGAGCTAATAAAAGCCAATGAACAAGACATCAAGAGAGGCACAACGAAAAAAGGAGTTTACAGGTGTGAGTGCGTGTGTAGGTGGCGTGACAACTCCCTGAAAGGTCGAGAAGCACTCGTATAAGAGGACGTGAAAACGGCAGTTTACACCTGTCGTTTTCCGGCGAAAGCACCAAGAGAAAAAAAAGCTTTGGAAATCGAGGTTGATGGGGCAGAGAGCAGAGATCATTATGGTCTCCGATGTGAATGCGAATTAAATTCAACGACTTGCGGCAAAGAGGTCAAGTGGAAAATCGACGATGCATGCTCTATAGGTGGTTGATTGCATTCGGGAAGATGAGTGTTCTTATGCGGTAGGTACGGCATAAATTATTGAGGACATTTTTCTGTTCCCAAGCTACCAGAACCAGAACAGAATTCCATCATCCAAGGCAAATAATATAAATAAACAACAAATATCGCTGGATCGGATTTAGGCCTAAGCTGCCGCCGCCGCCGCCGCCGCCTACCCTTGCTGCCCACATATTTTCGTATTCTGCAAGGGTGGCCCGAACAGTGTTTCGACCAGATAAATAAATTAGCGCTGCTCTCTTCGGTCCGGATTGATTTGCAACGCGTCCGGTTTTATCGGATTTAGATCCGTATCCTACAACTACTGTAGATGCTACACCATAGTACTGGAGGATCAAGGGCGTCTGGCCGCCGCCGACAAAGCGGTTTGGCAGAGGGAAGGTTTACAAGATGGGGCTCGTGTATGGTGGAGGCGGTCGCCGCCTCAGAGAAATATGCCGGTGGCGGTGGCGATCAATCGCTGGGGCAGAGCCGCCACCGTTTGAAATTTGCGTCTGGCTATGCGGAGAAAAAGAAGAGAGTATGCGTCGCCCCGAGGTGCAGTTTGCGCCATGTCACCCCTTTGAACTGATAGACGGAAACAAATCATGAATGTTCAAAAATTCTTACCTCCAGCAGCACGTGGAGATGCTGGTCTTCAAGAAGAGCCATCAGGTGAGCGCGTTCCTGTGGTTGTGACTCCTGCAAGCAGAAGATGTCGTCCAAAGAGTCGAGAATCGTGGAGACAGCTGAAAACATTCTTCAGTTAGTAAGCAGAATTATTCGACACAAATCCAGAGATGAGTTCAGTAATTTTCAGGCATTAATTTGGACATGGCGGCAAATTAGCGGCAAATGAAATAATGTGGATTAACACATGGTCATCGGGCAGTTTTGAGCGGTCACGTTTAGGGCGAAATTCACCTTTCTTGCCACCCGCTCTAAGACTGGTTCTAGGTCGTGCGAGAGCATTTTATTACTTGAATGGGGGAGCCGTCTGCAGGCACACGAGAGTGACGGAACTATACCTGCGTGGAGACACGTGCAATTTTTTGAAGAGTCACGTTGTGTTTGTTTCCTTTATGCATTTAATTTTAGAAGTACCCATATACTGATTATTACAATTTTTAAATTACTTGTGTATTTTGAGAATACTGTTGCTTTGATCTGCCTATTCACTGCTGAATTCAATGAAAAGAACGTCTTTGTTACTACACGAATTTTGTGACTTAAAAAACAGGCACGACACATTCAGTCTTTCTTTCTTGTCTGTGCTAGTCTACTATTTGATACTTTTTGTATCAATGTTTGGTGTCCTCCGTCTGTTGTGGTTCTCAAAAATGTTTCCATTTTGTTTGTTCCATTACTCACTGTTACTTTGCAAATGGCGTGAGTGAGTATGATCGAGCCTTGTCGCACCTAGTTTACTAACATTTTCACGAATCCTGTGAAAGTCGTTTCTGTACCATTAACCACTTCTACCCAGCCTAAAATTGACTGTTTTACAATGTTTACTTCTTGCCTTTGTGTCAGGGGGATTTTACCGTCCAAGCAGGTTCTACGGTACCTTTTGTTGTTGGGGAGTCATGTTCATTCATTTTGCTTTGTTTATTATGAAATGATTGAATGCTACCTACCAGAGAGTGAACAGGGTCTGCCATGGTAGATATGGAAGATTGGTTGCAACTTAGTCGCTTGCAACTCGCATAACGAGGCACATGTCAGCTTTTGCAAGATAGGTTCTCTTACAGGGTTCTCGAGTACAGGTTCGCAACAAAATTACCTTGTTGTGTAGTTTTTGTATTTTGTATTATTTTTGTAGTGTTTTATTATGCCCGGTCCATTGACATGTCTTCAGTTGTTGTCTTTTGAGTGTCTGTGTGAGTTTGGCGTATTTTTGCTTTGTGTTGCTTTGCGTTACCTTGCGTACTTTGCTGCGTTGAGGGAGGGGGAGTAAAGTATCAGTGAGTTTTACATTTTGTCACAACATATTTGAGAGCTCTCTTTCAGGCAATATAGTGGAGCGAAATCGGCCTAAAAAGTCGTCGTTTTTTTTTTTGAAGGTATAACAGCACCAAACCTTATAGGTCTTATAGAGAATCAAATTCCACGTATGTATGGTCATTTTGGGGATGATCTTGTGGTAGACACCTTTTTTATGGTCAAAAAACCTCAAAAATTGAAAATGAGCAGTTCAGCATTCACAACGTTATATTTCTGGATCCAGTTGAGCTATCGGTCTATTCTTTTTTTTTTAATGAAAGTACATGGAAAAACCTTTCCAATGGTACATCACTGACTAAAGATAATTGTTCACGAACGTGTTTATAGAACAATAAACATTATATTTACCAAAAATGCAGTCCCTTTTTGACCATGCGAAGAACTTCTTTCCTCGTAGGAATTTTTCGATACAACCTGCGAGGAAAATGAAGCCAAAATATGAGAGAAAATTTTAAAGGAAGTTTCATTGGTCTAGGCCGTATAGTTTGTCAGTTATGAATTTTTTTCTGTCGCATTGAGTTGGAACGTCGCCCGACGTGTGCTTGCATACAGTAAATCGCCGCATAACAAACAGCTAGTGACGGGAGCCGTGCCGCGCTCACTGTTCGTTTGCGGCGATTTACTGTATGCAAGCACACGCCGGGCGACGTTCCAACTCAATGCGACAGAAAAAAATTCATAACTGACAAACTATACGGCCTAGACCAATGAAACTTCCTTTAAAATTTTCTCTCATATTTTGGCTTCATTTTCCTCGCAGGTTGTATCGAAAAATTCCTACGAGGAAAGAAGTTCTTCGCATGGTCAAAAAGGGACTGCATTTTTGGTAAATATAATGTTTATTGTTCTATAAACACGTTCGTGAACAATTATCTTTAGTCAGTGATGTACCATTGGAAAGGTTTTTCCGAGGGGTTAACCACTGTGGAGGTTTTCTGTCCCTTGCCTTGGAGATCCGTGGAGGTTTGGTGGAGATCCGTGGGGATCCGTGGGGATCCGTGGAGATCCGTGGAGGTTTGGTGGAGATCCGTGGGGATCCGTGGGGATCCGTGGAGGTTTGGTGGAGATCCGTGGGGATCCGTGGAGATCCGTGGAGGTTTTATGGAGATCCGTGGAAATTCCGTGGAGATTTCTTCTCAATTTGGACACTATTCTGATATTTGAAGTCATATGATGTCTTTGGATCAATGTTTTAATATCTAAGCTTGATTTGTTGGCCAGCTCTAGTTGAAAATAGTAAGGAAATACTTCGTACTGATAGATCGGCAAATTTTTGATATCGTTAAAGCAGAATTCTGTATTATCCCATTCAAGACGACCTGTAATGGATGTCACCCCTGTTTTCCCTTTCTTGTTTTGCGAATCGTTGCGAATGAGAAAATCAGGGTGAGTGCTCGAGTGAAGGCCAGTTTGACGAAAGCGAAATACCACTTTTCGGGAATAGATCCTGGAGTAAACTGCACGCCGGCGAAAGTTTAACCCAGGAGGTTATACCAAGTAAAAAGTAGGTGACCGTGTCATAAAGGGGACCCGAAGCCGTACATTTCACAGTAACAATTTTACCATTATTCCCTTCCTCATGCAATAATTTTGAGTAGATCTAGGTACGGAAGAATGCGATTTACTAACGTGAACTATTCAATTTTTGCACTTGAACAATGTTCACTTTCCTTGCTGGTCGCCATGGTAACCACACTCTCTTCTCGCTGTTCTTTTCTGACAATTGACGTTTCAAGGAGCTATGCGAAAAATGTGAAGATGCATGTGCTTCACATAGCGCATTATGTTATTGGCATTAATAAAAACAGCAATATGATTTAAAAGGCAAATAGAGAAATTACACGCGTCAACTACCCACTCAGCATAGCATGTCATGTTTCATAAATGAGATGATCTCAACCATGTCACAAAATAACATCACAATGAACGTTACTTCCACATCTCTGTGATGTTCATCCGCGATGTTATACGATGTAATGTCTGAGAGATGTTTCGAAATAAACTTAATTGAACATCACACATGAGACATCTACCGGACATCACATTGTTACTGCTTTCAACTTGTCGATGTGTAACATCTCACTGACGTCAATGAGATGTAGTCACTGAGAGATTTTTCAAATTTCGCGGGCTGTCATCGTTAAGCTCTGTGTGTCGAAAAATATTCAATAAATAGTTTTGTCCTCTATTCCATGTGTGTGATGCCAGAACAGCCTTATGTCTTCATGTTTAGTGTGAGGCCCTGCGGGCCCTCTTATGTCTTCAAGTGTCGTTTGGAACAACTTTTGTGTCTTCTTGTGCTTGTGACTTTCGGAACTAGTGTGCCCCATTTGTGTCTCCTTGTGTTCTTCGGAAGCCTACTGGGCCTTCTTGCATTTTGTCGTGACTTTCGCACCTTTAGTGAACCCTTGTGTCTGCTTTTGCGTTATTCGGAACCCCAAAATGGGCCCCTTTTTGTTTTATTGTGCTTTCGAATACTTTGATGACTCCCGTTCATGTCTTACCTATTGTAATGTCCGGGGCCCCAACGGAGTCCCTTGTGCCTTGCTGTAACGTTTCGAGCCCCAGCGAGGCTTTTTGGGCTCGGTGTATCGTTTGGAGTCCTAATGAAATATTCCGAGAAACATCCCTGAACATCAAGTGCGCTGTTTAAATATACTGTAGTAGACAAGTTGGTAGCTTAGACGAATCGGCAGCAGTGCCTCTAACCATCACCTGTGGGGATCCAGGTTCGAATCCTGCGGAGGACGCCATAGAAGAAGAACTTTTCTCAGGGAAAAAACGTGCTGTATAGATTGTAAAAATTAGTAAAAATAGGTGCGGAACCTCCTGTGACATGGAACTATGTTGAAAAGTGGTGAAAAATTAATTTTTATTTAAAAATACACATTCAAAATGCGACGTATCATGTACGTCAAAAAGTGATATCTACGAGATGTGGAATAGCGATGTAGATAGTATGTCACATTTGGACATCTTTGAGATATCTCATTCATGTTCTAATTACCCGGACATGAGAAGTAACAGAGATGTCCACTTAACATCGCAGAGACTATTTTGTTAACATCGCAGTTGTGCTTGAACATCTAAGTGATGTCACAGAGATGTTTTCTTGCTGAGTGGGTACCTATTTTTCGCGACTTTTTTTTCCCGTTTTTCGTGTTTTATTCCTTCTTTTTAACCGTACTTTTTATGCTTTTGCGGTATATACTTTCCATGCGTTGTTATCCTTTTTTGGGCTCTTCCGTTTTTTCCTTGCACTCCATTCCTTCCTTACACGCGTCGACTGCCTTATCTTGCGACTTTCTTCCCGTTTCGTGTGATTTATTCTTACTTGTCAATGTTTTCTTTTACGATTGTTAGCGATTTTTAGCCCTGTTTCTTGTTTTATGACGCGTTCTTTTCAGTCTCTTTCCGCCCAACAGTCCAATTTCACCCCTTGGTCCCGTTGGTGTCTTTTGGTAGCGTATTGCCACAAAACCAATGTCTTTCACTGATTTTCTTACAAATACTTGCGATTTTTCACCCCGTTCTTATAGTTTTATGATACGTTCTTCCCAGCTTCTCCTCGCCCAACACTCCTATTTTGCTCCATGGTCCCGTTTGTATCTTTTGGTAGCATATTGTTACAAAAACAATGTCTTCCTGGTTTTCTCCCGATTTCTTGCCATATTCCGCCCTGTTTCGTTTTACGACGCGTTATTCCGCCCGGCGCAAAAATACACTGCGTAGTTTCCTTCCTTTCATTTTTTTTTTCGAAAATCTGTATATCTTCCGCAAAATTTCTTCTAAAAACCTTCTGGGCCACCGTTTGTAGTCTATTCCTACTTTTGGACAGATCGAAATCGGGATCGGGATCCCCTTTATGACACGGTCACAAGACAATTGGTCACTTCATCAGAAGACAATAATTGATTTTGATCCCCACTTGAGATAACCCTATGCAGTTTGTGTGTACGTATGTACGTGAACACTGCGCATGCGCTAGACTGTGGAGATCCATGGAGGTTTCGTGGAGATCCGTGGGGATCCGTGGGGATCCGTGGAGATCTGTGGGGATCCGTGGAGATCCGTGGGGATCCGTGGGGATCCGTGGGGATCCGTGGAGATATGTGGAGGTATGGTGGAGATATTGGAGGTTTCATTCTATTTGGAGGTTTTTTGTACCAGATTTTTGGCCGTGGTCGACCCCTCGGGTTTTTCCATGTACTTTCATTTAAAAAAAAGAACAGACCGATAGCTCAACTGGATCCAGAAATATAACGTTGTAAATGCTGAACTGCTCATTTTCAATTTTTGAGGTTTTTTGCCCATAAAAAAGGTCCCTACCACAAGATCATCCCCAAAATGACCATACATACGTGGAATTTGATTCTCTATAAGACCTATAAGGTTTGGTGCTGTTATACCTTCAAAAAAAAAAACGACGACTTTTCAGGCCGATTTCGCTCCACTAATAGGCGATTCACATTTAAAAAACGCCACCTGGTGTAGAGCTTGGTACTTGATCGTAGAGGAATTTTTTGAGCGAAACACATACTCCGACGTCTAGTAGCCTAGGTGGGCACTAGTGGATACCTGCAATACCCACATTATTGACATGGAAATTTGACAAGTAGAAATAATGTGAAAAGGGGTTTGCATTTTTGTCTCTTATTTCATGTTATGGTTAGCGTATTAGGCAGGCTTGTAGTAGATCTAGCTCCAGAGATGCGCAGCTGAAAGACTACGCCCCCAGCAATGCACTACATTGTGGGGGAAAAAGACGTTTACGTCCGGAACACAAAGGTAGCTACGGCGAGCTTATTAGAATGAAAAATCCGGATCTCCAGCTGAAGTCCAAGCAGAAAATCTTTAGAAAAAAAGCGAGGAAAAAAGGTAGGTGGTGATTGACTCTGCACGGCCAGCCCGAGGTGATGGCTTGTTTCAAGGCTGGTTGCCGGGCTTGTGTGTTTTCCTCCGTATGAATGTGACAGAGTCTGTTGCTCTTCCTTGGGCGGAAGCTATGGATGATCAAGAGAAAGGTCTGCGACGACGCTGGTCATCAACATGGGGCCCAATCAAGAGCCTACGGGGTCCCAGGGGTTCACAGGAACAAAAGTTTGCTTGTAGTGGACTGCACAAGACAGCAAAGTGACAGTTTTCACATGCCACCAATTGACGTAACAGCCGACGTTGCCTGCGGCAACTTACACCTCTTCTGACAATTAATTCGGTAATTCCCTAAAACTTCCTCTACGAAACGGCCATTTTCCCCAATAAGGTCAATCGCCTATACTAAGGGGTTCCTTTGACGGAATTCTTTCACTGAGTGTCTATTTTTCCGAATCCTTCGCTCTTTTTCTTTGACTGACAGTTTAGTGCTGGCCTTACATTGAGCATCAAATGCTGCAGCTTTCTTTGCAGCAGAGTTCTGATTGGAACTGACGCCTGTTATTGCTGTCAATGACCAACATGTGACCAATGAGAGCTCAGCAACTAAAGAAGCTGCAGTATTTAATGCTCAATGTAAAGGCCACCATGACATACTTTTTTGTTGTGTTTTCCATTGTTTTCGTTCATTTTGTCCACTGTGTGTCATTTTGAAAATTCTGTCAGTCATGTGCTAGGTGTTTTGTGAAAAGAACCATAAAAGAATAATTTTGCACTTATTCCGCTTTGAGTAAATGAAACTTTCTGTGCAATGAGCGTGTTTCATTGAACTCCACCTTCTTCCCCTTCGGGTCGTTTCACTCTGGAACAAAAGCGGGCACAACGAAGGGTTAAGACGATCACAGGCCAAACAAATGTACGGTCAGGGGAAGGGGGGCGTAAGGGGGAGTGTACCGTCACAGTATTATTATGGTCTTGAAAAATAGGGGACCTACAATAATGAATATAAACAACTTGAAATTCATTCATCATTCAATCTGAAACGATAACGAACTGATAAAAGCGAGTAGTATCAGCGATATTTCCAAGCGTAAATAATTGTTGACGTGTATTAATTGTAGTACGCAGTAATAGACACTGTGTATTTTAAAACGGTCGTCTCAATTATAAACGAACCTAAACGCAAAATTCGCAACAATATCAACAGTAAATAATGATCAATTTCTTAGATTTACATTACGCTTACGGCTACTTCAGTCTATAAATATGATTTTCAAATAATTACAGTTTGACCACGCAGCCGTAACATCAACGAAAAAGCAAGGACCAATCGCTATTTGAATACAACAGTGATTCCTCCTCCCGGGTCGGCAACGATTCACCCATTTTTTTACGATACGTTGCGGTTACGGCTTGCGTCAATTTATAAATTGATCTTCAATCTGTGACCTGGGCTTTACTAACTCAAGTTAAATTAGCAAATTTCTGGCTAAACCAAGTTAATTTTTGAGTATCTACCAGCTTATTTACAACAGGTGCTCCAAACAGCAACAATCTGAGCGTTAAAGTTGATTGTGTAACTAAAAGTACCTACCCACACACGGAAACAGGGAAATAATAACACAACGTATACGTTTGCTCAAATGAGAAACTGTTGAGTATTTGCAAATATTTGCACGGCACAATTATTTCACGGCGGATGTTTACGTAGCTGCTGCAGTAATTGTTTTTCATGCCGTAAAAAGTGCATGCAGCAGCAAGGATGAGATGCTGGGTGCCTGGATGCAACGTAAAGGTGCACATACCCACCTACATTCTATGGAGTTTTTGAACGAATTATTCCAAGCGTTTCAGCATAAATTTCAATATCGCGCTTCATGAAGTACGGCGCGTATTTCCTCTTTTAAAAACGAAAAGCACAAGGTTCTCAGATTGCCGTTGCGCCGCCGGAAGCAATATTGTCGAGAAGACATTCCTGTAGTCGAGTTCTGTCTGGTTTATTATGCAACCAACAATACACAATTTAGCAGTCTCGACAACAAACTCCTATTCCATCGTACATAGGGGGGTGTCTGAAAGTTACGAGAAATGAGAAAATATAATGCATTATTCATGCATGTGTTATGCAGTTGTTAGGTGAAGAAGAGCGGGCACAGCGGATCAAATGAGGGGAGAAAAACCACAATGTAGATTGCCGTCAATGCGAGATTCTTGTCTACAGTTTTGTGGAAATCGATTCTTTCAAGCATTTTTGTTCGTCATTTCCCATCAGTAAAGATGATCAGCAGAGCGCCTATACTATTATACTGCAAAATGGAATTTATATTGAAGTTTCAAGTTAATTGCAGTAACGTTATTGTTACTCGACATACAAAAGCCGACTGTAAATCTAAACGTAAGTGATGAATGGGGAGTGATCGAGGGAAAAGCAAAAATCCAGAGAAATAGCTGGTAATTTCATATCCCTTTGTAAGCAGCTACAGCTATTTACCTTTGTATCGAAATAATGTAATATACTGCCTTCCAAAAAAAGTGCAACACCTCGATGCCGTTGGCTGATTTTGATCAAATTTTCACAAAACAAATATTTCATCTACACTAACAAATGATTAACATTCTGGATATCTAGGCGCTGTAGTTGTTTTGTTTTTCCCCTTGGTAACCGTAAAACACAAGAAATTGTTTTTCGTTTTTCCTGGTTGTTACAAACCACATTTTTTGCAATCAGTTTCAATAGTGAACCCCAAGAGTCCTGAAATGCCAAGAGCCCGTCAACCTCGGCAGTACCATCATTTAACCGAGTTCTAGAAGGGACAGATTATTGGCTTAAAAAATGAGGGGATTTCGTATCGAAGAATTGCGAGACTTGTTGGTTGCAATGCTTCGACTGTGATGAGATGGTGGCGGAGATGGAACGAGGAGGCCAATTATCGGCGACGGAATGGATCTGGTCGTCGTAGAGCCTCCACGGTACGTCAAGATCAACGTCTTCGAGTAGCGGCTGTAAGAGACCGATTTACGACAACCCGAGCAGTCGGAAACGAGTGGGTTGCAGCTATAGGACGCCCATTCTCAATGAGCACGGTCTATAGAAGAATTAGGTCTTTTGGGCTAAGTTCTTATCGTCCGCTGTTAACCCTTCCCCTCACTCCTGTTCACCGGGCCAGAAGATTGGAGTAGTGCAATGAGCGCAGAAACTGGGTCCAAGAATGGCATCGGGTGGTCTTCAGTGACGAGTCCCGCTTTTGTCTTTGGGCTCATGACGGCCGGGGGAGGGTGAGGCGCTTTCGTGGGGAACGGCATAATCCCGAATTTTTTGCCGAGCGACACACTGCCCGTACACCCGGATTGATGGTTTGGGGAGCAATATGCCATGGAAGCAGGTCACCATTGGTGTTCATTTAGGGCACTATGACAGCTGCATCTTACATCGCGAGTGTGCTGGAACCCGTTTGCCTTCCATACCTTCAGGGGCTCAACAACCCTATTTTCCAGCAAGACAATGCACGTCCTCATACGGCAAGAGCTTCAATGCAGTTCCTGGAAGATGCACACGTTGACGTGCTTCCATGGCCTGCTTGCTCTCCTGATTTGTCGCCCATCGAACACGTGTGGGCAGTGATGTGAGTCGGGTATTTATCGGGTAGGTAGGTAAATATAAATCGGGTATTTACCCGGTATTTTCCCGAGCGATATTCACCCACCCTACCCAGTTTGACAGAAAAGTTGACACTGTTGACAGCTCGATTGACAGTGTTGACAGTTTGAAGTTAAATGATTTCTTTTTTCAAGTTCCAAGGCTTTATAAACATACCCTCCAAAGCACTTATTATTATTTTGCTGTTTTGAGCAAAAATCATTATTGTTATTGTTGTTATTATCATTATTATTAATGAAAATAGATACCCTATTAGAGACCCAATTTTGGGTAAATACCGGGTATTTACCCTGGGTATTTACCCTTAAATATAAAAACCCGGGTATTTTACATCACTGCGTGTGGGATATGATGGGAAGAAAGGTGGGGCAATTACGCCATCCTCCCAACAACTTGGAAGATCTCCGTATGGCCTTGCAAGAGGCATGGGATGGCTTGTCACAAGCGGCAATCGACCACTTGATTGAAAGCATGCCTCGTAGGGTTAATGAGTGTCGGGCAAATCGTGGAGGAGCGACACATTATTATTTTTTTCTGAAGTTCCTTGTATTACGATTTCCAGAATCTAATCGTTTGTTTCTATTGTTAAAACACATGTTTTGCGAAAATTTGAATAAAATTGATCCACGGCTTCATGGTGTTGCACTTTTTTTGGAAGGCAGTATATATCGTCCAGAATAACTGCATCATGTATACGCCATAAAACCCAATCGATTTTTAAATAATTCCGCTGTTCACGAACCTCCAAAAGAATATCTCTATTCGAGTGGTCTTAGCTAGGCTTTCAGTTTAGTTGCAGATCCTACATCAGATCTGCATCAAATTCACGCTGCCAGGAAAGAAAAAAAAAAAGAAAAAAACTGACAAGTTCAAATTGTTGAATGGTGGAAGCGGTACGCAAAAGCATGCCGCATTTTGGAGAGGAGTTACAAGATTTTGCATGGGCGTATTTTATACCGAGACAAGCTCTTTGACCCGTAGCACACGATATTTTGTCCCTTAGGGGGCCAATTGGGGCCCTCCAAATTCTCAAGATGCAAGAACTTCCAGGAAATGATCATGCAACCCCACGAACGCAGTGGAAATGGTACTAAACGAGATATAAACCACACATACGGGAAAAAGGAGCAAAATAGGGGTTTTTGGGCAAGGAGAAGCTAAAAGTAACGCCTCATTAAACAAAACAGGGCGGAAAATGTAAGAAACCGTTAAAAAACCAGAAAAAGTCGAAAAGAGATTTTTGTGACAATACGCTACCAAAAGACACAAACGGACCGGGGAGCAAAATAGGGGTGTTGGGCGAGGAGGAGCTAAAAATAACGCGTCATGAAACAAAGATCAGGGCTGAAAATTGCAAGTAATTGAAGGAAAACCAGTGAAAGACATTGGTTTTGTGCAATACACTAGGTACCAAAAGACACCAATGGGACCAAGGAGCGAATTTGGGGTGTCTGGCGGGAAGAAGCTAAAAAGAACGCGTCATCAAACAAGAAACAGTAAAGAAGAAATGAATTGCAGGAAAAAGAAGCGAAAGAGCCCAAAAAAAGGATAGCATCGCGCGAAAGCATAAAATGAAAGTAAAGTATACGTTTAAAAGAAGGAATAAACACAGAGAACTAAAAGAAAGCCGCGAAAAATAGGTAGTTGACGCGTGTAATTTCTCTATTTGCTTTTCAAATCATACCTATTGGTGTTTTCTTTTTCAATGGCAATAACGTACTGCGCTTTGTGAAGCCATGCATCTTCACATTTTTCGCATAGTTCCTATAGGCATACAAGTAACAATACAACTGTACAATTTTCGTAGCGTGCTTTCCTTTTTCGCTCAAGTGATATAGGCAACCAACAATACAGCCTTTTTCACTGTTGCCTAGGCCGAGCCCATGGGGGCCCATCGAGAGTTCCGTCTTGGCCCTGCATGACACAAAAGCTGAAATATCTGGCACGTATTCTGTTTCCTTCTTTACAGAATACACTTTGAAAGGCAAAATAACCTGCAATGAGCAATGTCGCACGCAGCTGTCGGATAGCTGTCAAATGTTAACAGTTGTGAATGAAACGTCAATTATTGTCCAAAAAGAGCAGCGATGAATAGAGTGTGGCGAGGGGTGAACCACCACGCAAAAATTTGTACCAGGACTGCCAAGACTGCCAAGACTGCCGACTTGACTGCCTGTTGACTGCCGTGCTACTGGTTTGACTGTCATGACTGCCTAATGATTGCCAAGAAAATTGGCCAAGACTGCATGCCGTGACTGCCCACTTGACCGACTTGATTGCTTGCCGTGACTGCCGACTTGACTGCCGTGACTGGTGGTTTGACTGCCAGAAATTCGAACCAGGACTGCCTATGATGGTTTACTTCTTGGAATGTGGTTACCAGGGCGACAAGCAAGGAAAGTGGGCAATGTTCAAGTGCGAAAATTGAATAGTTAACGTAAGTGAATCGCATTCTCCTGTACCTAGATCGAACCAAAATTATTGCATAAGGAAGAGAATGGTGGTGAAATTGTAACTGAGGAGTGTACGGCTTCGGGTCCCCTTTATGACACGGTCACCTACTTCTTCCTTGGTATAGTCTCCTGCGTTATACTTTCGCCGGCGTGCAGTTTACAGGATTTATGCCCGAAAAGTGCTATTTCGCTTCCGTCAAACTGGCCTTTACTCGAGCACTCACCTTGATTTTCTCATTCGCAACAAACACGAACATTTCGAGGAGCACGGAAGTTACGTGTTTGACTTAAACGTTGAAAACAAGAAAGGGAAAACAGGGGTGACATCCATTACAGATCGTCTTGAATGGGATAATACAGAATTCTGTTCAACGATATCAAAAATTCGCCGATCTATCAATATGAAGTATTTCCTTACAATTTTCAACTAGAGCTGGCTAACGAATCGAGCTTATCAAAAAATTGATCCAAAGATATCATTATGACTTCAAATATCGGAGAAATGTCCGAATTGAGAGAAAATCTCCACGAATCTCCCCGAAATCTCCATGGATCTCCACGAAACCTCTACGGATCTCCATAAAACCTCCATGGATCTGCACGAAACTTCCATGGATCTCCACGAAACCTCCATGGATCTCCACGGATTCCTAAAAACCTCCACAGATCTCCACGGATCCCCAAAAACCTCCACGGATCTCCACCAAACCTCCACGGATCTCCAAGGCAAGGGACAGAAGACCTCCACAGTGCAGTAGTTAGCCCCTCGGAATTTATCGTCTTCTTGCATAGAAGAAAAAATAGAAACAGTTTTTTTTTTACCTCTGCCAAAGAAATTTCTCTTCAAGTGTGAACAATGACTGGGACACGACGACAAATTGATAAAAATATTTTCAATAGACCCCCAAGCTTAAGTTAGGACATACATGACAATACTCAATGATCATTTTGTGAAAGTTCTTGCATCTTGAAAATTTGAAGGGCCCCCATTGGCCTCCTAAGGGACAAAATATCGAGTGCTGCGGGTCAAATCGCTTGTCTTAGTATAAAGTACGCCCATGCAAAATCTCGTTACTTCACTCCAAAATGCGGTATCGATGTGTTTTTAGGTGTGTGCCGCTTCCACTATAAAAAAAGTTGCCATGGTGAGAATCGATCCTGTTACCACCCGCTTGGTAGGATGCCGTATCCAATGAGTATGGCACAACTCTTTAGAATAATCATAATCATGTGATCAAATAGATTCGTAATTCAAGCAGGCGGTGACCTGGTCAGATTCCTGGGTTTGGAATGCTTTTGGCTAGCGCACAGCCTGCCTCAATTAAAGTTCATTTGATCACCTATAGTGTAGTAAGCGAAGTTTGTACCAACTAGCTGCTGGTATCAGCCGGCTGAACACTTCGGTGTTACATATTTGGAACTTTCGGAAAACGTTTCCTTGCCTAGGTCATGCATCTTTTACCTCTCTGAGGCTATGCACCAGAAACATGCTGCTAATGCAAACAGAGAGGTTACACAAAGTCGCCAACTGCACAGATTTAATTACAAAGGATTTTCCTGCATATTGCAGCGCCGGTGGTGGAGTTTCCTCTCTCGCAAGGATAATCTCCTTGCCAGACGGAGATGAATAGCTCCGCCGAAATTGTAACTTGCTCCGTTACATTGTTGCGCTCCCGAGGGATAATTAGTATTGTGCCGCTGCTGCTGGAAATTTCCTTTTTTTTTTTGTTTTGTTTCCAGAAGATCAATTTTTGATACCCACATTACCCCAGTTCTTAAGCACTCGAGCATCGAAAGAGAAAAAGAGAGAGCTCGCGGGCCTGAAAAGTATTTGAAGTGGTCAAATGCTCTCCGTCCTCTTATTGTTTCCGTTCACGTAGCCTAATTGTGGAAGGGCCGCGGCCTCGGCCGCGGCGTACAACGCCATCGAGTCCCAATTTTAATATAGAGTGCGTACTTATTGCCGACGCGGGCTTGTTCGGTAAGCCCGTTTAATAAATTTGCAGCAGCGAAATGTAAATTGATGAGCGGCCGGGTCGTGATTTTCGCACCGAAAACGGTTAATTATTGTCCTCTTGCAGTTTCGAGGGCCTGGGCAAATTGAATAACAAGAGAAAAGGAGATGATAGGGGGCGAGAGGCAGGCGCTGTGGTGCTACTTGAATAGCAAGCCAAATTGTTTTGCATGGAAACGTAATTATGGTAAAAAATGGGACGACGACAAAAGAACAAAAAACATAATAAGTGTTAGTAGAGTACGAGTTGTCATAAGAAAGGGGTGCGGATGTTTAATAAACTCGACCGTTTGCACTTTGCCAGCACAGTAGAGCTAATTACCACTCTCTTGGGAACAGTAGTTAGCATCAGGTCTTGCTTAATTGCCTTTCTGGTTCAGTAAACGGTAAACTGCAGTCTGCCAGGGTATCGCTGTTGCGTTGAAACTGCCGCTTTAAAAAGACCTGTGTTCCACCTGTAGCAAATTGAATCCAAACAAATCTGAATTCAAAATGTGGGCAAGTATAATTGGTTGCCTACCAACTTCAAATTTGAGCAAAAGCTGGGAGGCTCCAATACCTTTACTAGATTAATTCCAAGCGCGTCTTCCTTCTATTGACGAAGGAACACACAAATTCGATTTTACACTCAAACAAAAATCAATTGACACATCATCGAATTTCCATCAGCCGCCACCTTCCAAGCATCTCACGTGTTACTGGATAGTTATAAAGCACCGGCTTTCGACACCTCCAAAGCTCTTGTGTTCTTAAGAGGAGGTGCTCTGTGCGAAATTTGATTGTCTCTTATGAGTGTATCATGCCCCTCTCGCACGCGCACTCATCAGCACCCAACAGCAGAACCGAACCCGAGACAAAGACGGAAAATCCAAAGAGGACAAACACGGGCGTCGGGCGGTTTGAATGGAATTAAATTAAAGTTATTAAATTGTCTCGAGTTCATTAAAGCGATAACCTCTCCGAATTTCGATAACAACTCTCCAGGCTCTTTGGCATAGAGAACGCCGCGCTTAATTATTAATCATCGGAATAATGGCTCGCACCACACCATCGTCGTCATAGGTACATAAAGTATACGTATAGTGGTGCCGCGTTTGGACGTTTTAGAGAGCGGGCGAGAGAGAGCTGGAGAACAAAGAATCTTAAAATTAAACGTCGGAAAATGTCGGAATGTTTGCCGGTGGCAATTAGAGAAGAGGTGGAAAAAGGATTTTCGTTAAGGACGGCGATGGAGGTGGTGGAGAGTACTGTGATAGTAAAGAGTGAAGTGGGGATATCCTGTACCGTGACCGTTAAAGATCGTGGTGGAAAGGAGCTGCGAAGGTTGTTCGTTAAATACTTGGAAGTTGGAGGAAACAACGGCGGCGGCGAGTTTGGAGAGGAAAGCGCCGTGTATTTTTCCAATGAGATGGTTTGTACTTTGTATGTGATTAGTTTTCGGGCGATTCTTGATAAGACGAGTCAATGTTAGAGTGTCTCGGGTGAGATTAAAATCACTACTAGCACTAAACAGTCCAGGACCGATTTGAAATTCGGTAGACAGCTTTGATATGAAGCTGAGTTATCGCAGGGATAATCGAAAGCATGTTCTTAACCACCATAAAAAAATTCCCAAGTGTCCCGTTGGCGCTGGCTGAGTTACGGGATGAGAACCGCCCTTAATGGTGACATGCTGCTGGTTTTTCTCATTTTCTGCAGAACGTTATTAGCACGTTTGGAATGAAAATATTCCTCACTAAATTCTGCGCCAGAAAGAAAAGTGTCCGGCTGTCCTCCTTACGCCAACCAAGTTTTTAGAGGGTAAACGACCCTTAAAATGACTGGCAAGTTGTTTTTCTCAATTTTCTTTTAAACGGTTGTTCAAATGCAAAATTAGCAGATGATCGGAAATATGTCTGATTGAATTTTGCATCAAAAAGTTTCCATACAATAAATAAATGAGCTAACTTCCATCCAGCCCTTGCAATCAACGTTCAAAGTTCTACAAGTTCGAAGCGCGCGATCTAGTCTTGCGCTCCAACTGTGCTTCATGGCGGATATCTCAAAAATGGCTTGTGGAGTTGAAGTGGTAAAAGTTGAATTTGTAGGGCAATTAATCACGACTGGTGAAGATTCTGACCGGGTTGATCACCGCCATCTTCGGTTTCCTTTGTGTGTTATTATAGTGGTCGAAAAAACGATAGCTAATTGTGAAAATCATAGAGTTAGATCATTTCATCATGAAAAGTATCCTACCAAGTTAGGTTCTTTGGCAGGAAAATTGACATTTCATTATCTCCGATTTCAGTACAAATCCTGTACAAATGATGGTTCTTTTGGAAATGGAAACGGTACATCACGTTTGGTACCGCAAAACCCTCAAGAATGCTCATTTTTCACAAAAAAATGCATAAAAACTGAGTTCTTACAGGACATTTCGTAGCTCTGGATGAAGACCCAAGGCCAACAACGATTGCAAAAGCCATGTGAATGCTTCAAATGAATATGCTTATTGAGAAGTCGCCGGAATTACATATAGGTCACTCAAAGGCCTTCGGGGAGGTCGACAAAAATGTCTTGATATGAATTCTTGCACCCTTAATTTTCAAAGACTCCACTGCCCCCCTAAAACAAACTCAACGATAGTCACGAACAACAGTCCAAAAAAAAAAACACTGCTTGTTTATCCAACGCCGTATTATGCCAATCATTTGAGCTTTCGGTGGCCACTACTTCCAAAAGTCTCGCAGCGCACAGTAGGTAACTTCCTATTTCTTTGAAAACCATTTTTTCACGAACCGCTGGCAGTGATGTAAAACTGTGATTTACCTTAATTTACCGTGATTTACCAACTTGTAATTACCGTGAACTACCTGATAAATAACCAGTGAAATCCAAATACCTGGTTGGTAAATTACTGCAACATGCATACTGAATATTTCAAGCTTGTATTTTCCTTGAAACAGCTCACTAGTGCGGGAGCTAAGGGTCAAAATATGTTCCTACCTTGCAAATTGTGATACAAGCACCAAATTTGGTAAACTTACTCTTCAAAGTACTCTGAACAAGACTGGAGATGGTGCCCAGCCGAATTTTTCCCATGGGGGCTGACCGGTGTGAAGACAGCAAACTTGAGATAGCAGAAATTTTACCGAAGATTGCCGAACGCCCAGTGGCGCACCACAGATCAAGATTCATACGTGCATGCCTCTAGTTGATGTATTCGGCATAAAAAAAAGTAGAAAACCTCAATAAAGCCTGGCAAGATTATGGCACCCGTTTGTGCTTTCACACAAACTCATCAATCGAAATAACTAAACTTAATGTTTCTTTTCTTAATTATTTGAATCATCTCGACAATCGAAATAATAATTCAGCAATCATTTCTTCGGGAACGCAAATTGTGATCACTTTTATATAAACGTAAGTTGTAGAGCTCATCCAGAGCAACAATTTCAAGCGAGAAAATCAACTCGCACTAGGTTTCCCGGGGGTTAAAACTCACCCCAAACACTAAGTTGTCACCTAGAAACAGAGATTCGCATAAAGTGCTCACACAAAAAAATTGTTTTTTCGGGAACGCAAATTGTGATCTTTTTTATACTGATATAAGTCGTAGAGCTCATCCAGAGCAACAATTTCATGCAAGAAAATCAACTCGCACTAGGTTTCCCGGGGGTTAAAACTCACCCCAAACACCAAGTTGTCACCTAGAAACAGAGATTCGCATAAAGTGCCCACACAAAAAAATTGTTTTTTCGGGAACGCAAATTGTGATCCTTTTTATACTAATATGAGTCGTAGAGCTCATCCAGAGCAACAATTTCATGCAAGAAAATCAACTCGCACTAGGTTTCCTGGGGGTTAAAACTCACCCCAAACACTAAGTTGTCACCTAGAAACAGAGATTCGCATAAAGTGCTCACACAAAAGAATTGTTTTTTCGGGAACGCAAATTGTGATCCTTTTTATACTGATATAAGTCGTAGAGCTCATCCCAAGCAACAATTTCATGCAAGAAAATCAACTCGCACTAGGTTTCCCGGGGGTTAAAACTCACCCCAAACACTAAGTTGTCACCTAGAAACAGAGATTCGCATAAAGTGCTCACACAAAAGAATTGTTTTTTCGGGAACGCAAATTGTGATCCTTTTTATACTGATATAAGTCGTAGAGCTCATCCCAAGCAACAATTTCATGCAAGAAAATCAACTCGCACTAGGTTTCCTGGGGGTTAAAACTCACCCCAAACACTAAGTTGTCACCTAGAAACAGAGATTCGCATAAAGTGCCCACACAAAAAAAATGTTTTTTCGGGAACGCAAATTGTGATCCTTCTTATACCAATATAAGTCGTGAAGCTCATCCAGAGCAACAATTTCATGTAAGAAAATCAACTCGCACTAGGTTTCCCGGGGGTTAAAACTCACCCCAAACACTAAGTTGTCACCTAGAAACGGAGATTCGCATAAAGTGCCCACACAAAAAAAATTGGTTTTCGGGAACGCAAATTGTGATCCTTTTTATACTGATAGAAGTCGTAGAGCTCATCCAGAGCAACAATTTCATGCAAGAAAATCAACTCGCACTAGGTTTCCCGGGGGTTGAAACTCACCCCAAACACTAAGTTGTCACCTAGAAACGGAGATTCGCATAAAGTGCCCACACAAAAAAATTGTTTTTTCGGGAACGCAAATTGTGATCCTTTTTATACTGATACAAGTCGTAGAGCTCATCCAGAGCAACAATTTCATGCAAGAAAATCAACTCGCACTAGGTTTCCCGGGGGTTAAAACTCACCCCAAACACTAAGTTGTCACCTAGAAACGGAGATTCGCATAAAGTGCCCATACAAAAAAATTGTTCTTTCGGGAACGCAAATTGTGATCCTTTTTATACTGATACAAGTCGTAGAGCTCATCCAGAGCAACAATTTCATGCAAGAAAATCAACTCGCACTAGGTTTCCCGGGGGTTAAAACTCACCCCAAACACTAAGTTGTCACCTAGAAACGGAGATTCGCATAAAGTGCCCACACAAAAAAATTGTTTTTTCGGGAACGCAAATTGTGATCCCTTTTATACTGATACACGTCGTAGAGCTCATCCAGAGCAACAATTTCATGCAAGAAAATCAACTCGCACTAGGTTTCCCGGGGGTTAAAACTCACCCCAAACACTAAGTTGTCACCTAGAAACGGAGATTCGCATAAAGTGCCCACACAAAAAAATTGTTTTTTCGGGAACGCAAATTGTGATCCTTTTTATACTGATACAAGTCGTAGAGCTCATCCAGAGCAACAATTTCATGCAAGAAAATCAACTCGCACTAGGTTTCCCGGGGGTTAAAACTCACCCCAAACACTAAGTTGTCACCTAGAAACGGAGATTCGCATAAAGTGCCCACACAAAAAAAATTGGTTTTCGGGAACGCAAATTGTGATCCTTTTTATACTGATATAAGTCGTAGAGCTCATCCAGAGCAACAATTTCATGCAAGAAAATCAACTCGCACTAGGTTTCCCGGGGGTTAAAACTCACCCCAAACACTAAGTTGTCACCTAGAAACAGAGATTCGCATAAAGTGCCCACACAAAAAAATTGTTTTTTCGGGAACGCAAATTGTGATCCTTTTTATACTGATATAAGTCGTAGAGCTCATCCCAAGCAACAATTTCATGCAAGAAAATCAACTCGCACTAGGTTTCCCGGGGGTTAAAACTCACCCCAAACACTAAGTTGTCACCTAGAAACAGAGATTCGCATAAAGTGCCCACACAAAAAAAATGTTTTTTCGGGAACGCAAATTGTGATCCTTTTTATACTGATATTAGTCGTAGAGCTCATCCAGAGCAACAATTTCATGCAAGAAAATCAACTCGCACTAGGTTTCCCGGGGGTTAAAACTCACCCCAAACACTAAGTTGTCACCTAGAAACGGAGATTCGCATAAAGTGCCCACACAAAAAAATTGTTTTTTCGGGAACGCAAATTGTGATCCTTTTTATACTGATACAAGTCGTAGAGCTCATCCAGAGCAACAATTTCATGCAAGAAAATCAACTCGCACTAGGTTTCCCGGGGGTTAAAACTCACCCCAAACACTAAGTTGTCACCTAGAAACGGAGATTCGCATAAAGTGCCCACACAAAAAAATTGTTTTTTCGGGAACGCAAATTGTGATCCTTTTTATACTGATACAAGTCGAAGAGCTCTTCCAGAGCAATAATTTCATGCAAGAAAATCAACTCGCACTAGGTTTCCCGGGGGTTAAAACTCACCCCAAACACTAAGTTGTCACCTAGAAACGGAGATTCGCATAAAGTGCCCACACAAAAAAATTGTTTTTTCGGGAACGCAAATTGTGATCCTTTTTATACTGATACAAGTCGTAGAGCTCATCCAGAGCAACAATTTCATGCAAGAAAATCAACTCGCACTAGGTTTCCCGGGGGTTAAAACTCACCCCAAACACTAGGTTGTCACCTAGAAACGGAGATTCGCATAAAGTGCCCACACAAAAAAATTGTTTTTTCGGGAACGCAAATTGTGATCCTTTTTATACTGATACAAGTCGTAGAGCTCATCCAGAGCAACAATTTCATGCAAGAAAATCAACTCGCACTAGGTTTCCCGGGGGTTAAAACTCACCCCAAACACTAAGTTGTCACCTAGAAACGGAGATTCGCATAAAGTGCCCACACAAAAAAAATTGGTTTTCGGGAACGCAAATTGTGATCCTTTTTGCACTGATATAAGTCGTAGAGCTCATCCAGAGCAACAATTACATGCAAGAAAATCAACTCGCACTAGGTTTCCCGGGGGTTAAAACTCACCCCAAACACCAAGTTGTCACCTAGAAACAGAGATTCGCATGAAGTGCCCACACAAAAAAATTGTTTTTTTGGGAACGCAAATTGTGATCCTTTTTATACTGATATAAGTCGTAGAGCTCATCCAGAGCAACAATTTCATGCAAGAAAATCAACTCGCACTAGGTTTCCCGGGGGTTAAAACTCACCCCAAATACTAAGTTGTCACCTAGAAACAGAGATTCGCATAAAGTGCCCACCCAAAAAAATTGGTTTTTTCGGGAACGCAAATTGTGATCCTTTTTATACTGATATAAGTCGTGAAGCCCATCCAGAGCAACAATTTCATGCAAGAAAATCAACTCGCACTAGGTTTCCCGGGGGTTAAAACTCACCCCAAATACTAAGTTGTCACCTAGAAACAGGGATTCGCATAAAGTGCCCACCCAAAAAAATTGTTTTTTTCGGGAACGCAAATTGTGATCCTTTTTATACTGATATAAGTCGTGAAGCCCATCCAGAGCAACAATTTCATGCAAGAAAATCAACTCGCACTAGGTTTCCCGGGGGTTAAAACTCACCCCAAACACTAAGTTGTCACCTAGAAACGGAGATTCGCATAAAGTGCCCACACAAAAAAATTGTTTTTTCGGGAACGCAAATTGTGATCCTTTTTATACTGATACAAGTCGTAGAGCTCATCCAGAGCAACAATTTCATGCAAGAAAATCAACTCGCACTAGGTTTCCCGGGGGTTAAAACTCACCCCAAACACTAAGTTGTCACCTAGAAACGGAGATTCGCATAAAGTGCCCACACAAAAAAATTGTTTTTTCGGGAACGCAAATTGTGATCCTTTTTATACTGATACAAGTCGTAGAGCTCATCAAGAGCAACAATTTCATGCAAGAAAATCAACTCGCACTAGGTTTCCCGGGGGTTAAAACTCACCCCAAACACTAAGTTGTCACCTAGAAACGGAGATTCGCATAAAGTGCCCACACACAAAAATTGTTCTTTCGGGAACGCAAATTGTGATCCTTTTTATACTGATACAAGTCGTAGAGCTCATCCAGAGCAACAATTTCATGCAAGAAAATCAACTCGCACTAGGTTTCCCGGGGGTTAAAACTCACCCCAAACACTAAGTTGTCACCTAGAAACGGAGATTCGCATAAAGTGCCCACACAAAAAAATTGTTTTTTCGGGAACGCAAATTGTGATCCCTTTTATACTGATACACGTCGTAGAGCTCATCCAGAGCAACAATTTCATGCAAGAAAATCAACTCGCACTAGGTTTCCCGGGGGTTAAAACTCACCCCAAACACTAAGTTGTCACCTAGAAACGGAGATTCGCATAAAGTGCCCATACAAAAAAATTGTTCTTTCGGGAACGCAAATTGTGATCCTTTTTATACTGATACAAGTCGTAGAGCTCATCCAGAGCAACAATTTCATGCAAGAAAATCAACTCGCACTAGGTTTCCCGGGGGTTAAAACTCACCCCAAACACTAAGTTGTCACCTAGAAACGGAGATTCGCATAAAGTGCCCACACAAAAAAATTGTTTTTTCGGGAACGCAAATTGTGATCCCTTTTATACTGATACACGTCGTAGAGCTCATCCAGAGCAACAATTTCATGCAAGAAAATCAACTCGCACTAGGTTTCCCGGGGGTTAAAACTCACCCCAAACACTAAGTTGTCACCTAGAAACGGAGATTCGCATAAAGTGCCCACACAAAAAAATTGTTTTTTCGGGAACGCAAATTGTGATCCTTTTTATACTGATACAAGTCGTAGAGCTCATCCAGAGCAACAATTTCATGCAAGAAAATCAACTCGCACTAGGTTTCCCGGGGGTTAAAACTCACCCCAAACACTAAGTTGTCACCTAGAAACGGAGATTCGCATAAAGTGCCCACACAAAAAAAATTGGTTTTCGGGAACGCAAATTGTGATCCTTTTTATACTGATATAAGTCGTAGAGCTCATCCAGAGCAACAATTTCATGCAAGAAAATCAACTCGCACTAGGTTTCCCGGGGGTTAAAACTCACCCCAAACACTAAGTTGTCACCTAGAAACAGAGATTCGCATAAAGTGCCCACACAAAAAAATTGTTTTTTCGGGAACGCAAATTGTGATCCTTTTTATACTGATATAAGTCGTAGAGCTCATCCCAAGCAACAATTTCATGCAAGAAAATCAACTCGCACTAGGTTTCCCGGGGGTTAAAACTCACCCCAAACACTAAGTTGTCACCTAGAAACAGAGATTCGCATAAAGTGCCCACACAAAAAAAATGTTTTTTCGGGAACGCAAATTGTGATCCTTTTTATACTGATATTAGTCGTAGAGCTCATCCAGAGCAACAATTTCATGCAAGAAAATCAACTCGCACTAGGTTTCCCGGGGGTTAAAACTCACCCCAAACACTAAGTTGTCACCTAGAAACGGAGATTCGCATAAAGTGCCCACACAAAAAAATTGTTTTTTCGGGAACGCAAATTGTGATCCTTTTTATACTGATACAAGTCGTAGAGCTCATCCAGAGCAACAATTTCATGCAAGAAAATCAACTCGCACTAGGTTTCCCGGGGGTTAAAACTCACCCCAAACACTAAGTTGTCACCTAGAAACGGAGATTCGCATAAAGTGCCCACACAAAAAAATTGTTTTTTCGGGAACGCAAATTGTGATCCTTTTTATACTGATACAAGTCGAAGAGCTCTTCCAGAGCAATAATTTCATGCAAGAAAATCAACTCGCACTAGGTTTCCCGGGGGTTAAAACTCACCCCAAACACTAAGTTGTCACCTAGAAACGGAGATTCGCATAAAGTGCCCACACAAAAAAATTGTTTTTTCGGGAACGCAAATTGTGATCCTTTTTATACTGATACAAGTCGTAGAGCTCATCCAGAGCAACAATTTCATGCAAGAAAATCAACTCGCACTAGGTTTCCCGGGGGTTAAAACTCACCCCAAACACTAGGTTGTCACCTAGAAACGGAGATTCGCATAAAGTGCCCACACAAAAAAATTGTTTTTTCGGGAACGCAAATTGTGATCCTTTTTATACTGATACAAGTCGTAGAGCTCATCCAGAGCAACAATTTCATGCAAGAAAATCAACTCGCACTAGGTTTCCCGGGGGTTAAAACTCACCCCAAACACTAAGTTGTCACCTAGAAACAGAGATTCGCATAAAGTGCTCACACAAAAAAATTGTTTTTTCGGGAACGCAAATTGTGATCTTTTTTATACTGATATAAGTCGTAGAGCTCATCCAGAGCAACAATTTCATGCAAGAAAATCAACTCGCACTAGGTTTCCCGGGGGTTAAAACTCACCCCAAACACCAAGTTGTCACCTAGAAACAGAGATTCGCATAAAGTGCCCACACAAAAAAATTGTTTTTTCGGGAACGCAAATTGTGATCCTTTTTATACTAATATGAGTCGTAGAGCTCATCCAGAGCAACAATTTCATGCAAGAAAATCAACTCGCACTAGGTTTCCTGGGGGTTAAAACTCACCCCAAACACTAAGTTGTCACCTAGAAACAGAGATTCGCATAAAGTGCTCACACAAAAGAATTGTTTTTTCGGGAACGCAAATTGTGATCCTTTTTATACTGATATAAGTCGTAGAGCTCATCCCAAGCAACAATTTCATGCAAGAAAATCAACTCGCACTAGGTTTCCCGGGGGTTAAAACTCACCCCAAACACTAAGTTGTCACCTAGAAACAGAGATTCGCATAAAGTGCTCACACAAAAGAATTGTTTTTTCGGGAACGCAAATTGTGATCCTTTTTATACTGATATAAGTCGTAGAGCTCATCCCAAGCAACAATTTCATGCAAGAAAATCAACTCGCACTAGGTTTCCTGGGGGTTAAAACTCACCCCAAACACTAAGTTGTCACCTAGAAACAGAGATTCGCATAAAGTGCCCACACAAAAAAAATGTTTTTTCGGGAACGCAAATTGTGATCCTTCTTATACCAATATAAGTCGTGAAGCTCATCCAGAGCAACAATTTCATGTAAGAAAATCAACTCGCACTAGGTTTCCCGGGGGTTAAAACTCACCCCAAACACTAAGTTGTCACCTAGAAACGGAGATTCGCATAAAGTGCCCACACAAAAAAAATTGGTTTTCGGGAACGCAAATTGTGATCCTTTTTATACTGATAGAAGTCGTAGAGCTCATCCAGAGCAACAATTTCATGCAAGAAAATCAACTCGCACTAGGTTTCCCGGGGGTTGAAACTCACCCCAAACACTAAGTTGTCACCTAGAAACGGAGATTCGCATAAAGTGCCCACACAAAAAAATTGTTTTTTCGGGAACGCAAATTGTGATCCTTTTTATACTGATACAAGTCGTAGAGCTCATCCAGAGCAACAATTTCATGCAAGAAAATCAACTCGCACTAGGTTTCCCGGGGGTTAAAACTCACCCCAAACACTAAGTTGTCACCTAGAAACGGAGATTCGCATAAAGTGCCCATACAAAAAAATTGTTCTTTCGGGAACGCAAATTGTGATCCTTTTTATACTGATACAAGTCGTAGAGCTCATCCAGAGCAACAATTTCATGCAAGAAAATCAACTCGCACTAGGTTTCCCGGGGGTTAAAACTCACCCCAAACACTAAGTTGTCACCTAGAAACGGAGATTCGCATAAAGTGCCCACACAAAAAAATTGTTTTTTCGGGAACGCAAATTGTGATCCCTTTTATACTGATACACGTCGTAGAGCTCATCCAGAGCAACAATTTCATGCAAGAAAATCAACTCGCACTAGGTTTCCCGGGGGTTAAAACTCACCCCAAACACTAAGTTGTCACCTAGAAACGGAGATTCGCATAAAGTGCCCACACAAAAAAATTGTTTTTTCGGGAACGCAAATTGTGATCCTTTTTATACTGATACAAGTCGTAGAGCTCATCCAGAGCAACAATTTCATGCAAGAAAATCAACTCGCACTAGGTTTCCCGGGGGTTAAAACTCACCCCAAACACTAAGTTGTCACCTAGAAACGGAGATTCGCATAAAGTGCCCACACAAAAAAAATTGGTTTTCGGGAACGCAAATTGTGATCCTTTTTATACTGATATAAGTCGTAGAGCTCATCCAGAGCAACAATTTCATGCAAGAAAATCAACTCGCACTAGGTTTCCCGGGGGTTAAAACTCACCCCAAACACTAAGTTGTCACCTAGAAACAGAGATTCGCATAAAGTGCCCACACAAAAAAATTGTTTTTTCGGGAACGCAAATTGTGATCCTTTTTATACTGATATAAGTCGTAGAGCTCATCCCAAGCAACAATTTCATGCAAGAAAATCAACTCGCACTAGGTTTCCCGGGGGTTAAAACTCACCCCAAACACTAAGTTGTCACCTAGAAACAGAGATTCGCATAAAGTGCCCACACAAAAAAAATGTTTTTTCGGGAACGCAAATTGTGATCCTTTTTATACTGATATTAGTCGTAGAGCTCATCCAGAGCAACAATTTCATGCAAGAAAATCAACTCGCACTAGGTTTCCCGGGGGTTAAAACTCACCCCAAACACTAAGTTGTCACCTAGAAACGGAGATTCGCATAAAGTGCCCACACAAAAAAATTGTTTTTTCGGGAACGCAAATTGTGATCCTTTTTATACTGATACAAGTCGTAGAGCTCATCCAGAGCAACAATTTCATGCAAGAAAATCAACTCGCACTAGGTTTCCCGGGGGTTAAAACTCACCCCAAACACTAAGTTGTCACCTAGAAACGGAGATTCGCATAAAGTGCCCACACAAAAAAATTGTTTTTTCGGGAACGCAAATTGTGATCCTTTTTATACTGATACAAGTCGAAGAGCTCTTCCAGAGCAATAATTTCATGCAAGAAAATCAACTCGCACTAGGTTTCCCGGGGGTTAAAACTCACCCCAAACACTAAGTTGTCACCTAGAAACGGAGATTCGCATAAAGTGCCCACACAAAAAAATTGTTTTTTCGGGAACGCAAATTGTGATCCTTTTTATACTGATACAAGTCGTAGAGCTCATCCAGAGCAACAATTTCATGCAAGAAAATCAACTCGCACTAGGTTTCCCGGGGGTTAAAACTCACCCCAAACACTAGGTTGTCACCTAGAAACGGAGATTCGCATAAAGTGCCCACACAAAAAAATTGTTTTTTCGGGAACGCAAATTGTGATCCTTTTTATACTGATACAAGTCGTAGAGCTCATCCAGAGCAACAATTTCATGCAAGAAAATCAACTCGCACTAGGTTTCCCGGGGGTTAAAACTCACCCCAAACACTAAGTTGTCACCTAGAAACGGAGATTCGCATAAAGTGCCCACACAAAAAAAATTGGTTTTCGGGAACGCAAATTGTGATCCTTTTTGCACTGATATAAGTCGTAGAGCTCATCCAGAGCAACAATTACATGCAAGAAAATCAACTCGCACTAGGTTTCCCGGGGGTTAAAACTCACCCCAAACACCAAGTTGTCACCTAGAAACAGAGATTCGCATGAAGTGCCCACACAAAAAAATTGTTTTTTTGGGAACGCAAATTGTGATCCTTTTTATACTGATATAAGTCGTAGAGCTCATCCAGAGCAACAATTTCATGCAAGAAAATCAACTCGCACTAGGTTTCCCGGGGGTTAAAACTCACCCCAAATACTAAGTTGTCACCTAGAAACAGAGATTCGCATAAAGTGCCCACCCAAAAAAATTGGTTTTTTCGGGAACGCAAATTGTGATCCTTTTTATACTGATATAAGTCGTGAAGCCCATCCAGAGCAACAATTTCATGCAAGAAAATCAACTCGCACTAGGTTTCCCGGGGGTTAAAACTCACCCCAAATACTAAGTTGTCACCTAGAAACAGGGATTCGCATAAAGTGCCCACCCAAAAAAATTGTTTTTTTCGGGAACGCAAATTGTGATCCTTTTTATACTGATATAAGTCGTGAAGCCCATCCAGAGCAACAATTTCATGCAAGAAAATCAACTCGCACTAGGTTTCCCGGGGGTTAAAACTCACCCCAAACACTAAGTTGTCACCTAGAAACGGAGATTCGCATAAAGTGCCCACACAAAAAAATTGTTTTTTCGGGAACGCAAATTGTGATCCTTTTTATACTGATACAAGTCGTAGAGCTCATCCAGAGCAACAATTTCATGCAAGAAAATCAACTCGCACTAGGTTTCCCGGGGGTTAAAACTCACCCCAAACACTAAGTTGTCACCTAGAAACGGAGATTCGCATAAAGTGCCCACACAAAAAAATTGTTTTTTCGGGAACGCAAATTGTGATCCTTTTTATACTGATACAAGTCGTAGAGCTCATCAAGAGCAACAATTTCATGCAAGAAAATCAACTCGCACTAGGTTTCCCGGGGGTTAAAACTCACCCCAAACACTAAGTTGTCACCTAGAAACGGAGATTCGCATAAAGTGCCCACACACAAAAATTGTTCTTTCGGGAACGCAAATTGTGATCCTTTTTATACTGATACAAGTCGTAGAGCTCATCCAGAGCAACAATTTCATGCAAGAAAATCAACTCGCACTAGGTTTCCCGGGGGTTAAAACTCACCCCAAACACTAAGTTGTCACCTAGAAACGGAGATTCGCATAAAGTGCCCACACAAAAAAATTGTTTTTTCGGGAACGCAAATTGTGATCCCTTTTATACTGATACACGTCGTAGAGCTCATCCAGAGCAACAATTTCATGCAAGAAAATCAACTCGCACTAGGTTTCCCGGGGGTTAAAACTCACCCCAAACACTAAGTTGTCACCTAGAAACGGAGATTCGCATAAAGTGCCCATACAAAAAAATTGTTCTTTCGGGAACGCAAATTGTGATCCTTTTTATACTGATACAAGTCGTAGAGCTCATCCAGAGCAACAATTTCATGCAAGAAAATCAACTCGCACTAGGTTTCCCGGGGGTTAAAACTCACCCCAAACACTAAGTTGTCACCTAGAAACGGAGATTCGCATAAAGTGCCCACACAAAAAAATTGTTTTTTCGGGAACGCAAATTGTGATCCCTTTTATACTGATACACGTCGTAGAGCTCATCCAGAGCAACAATTTCATGCAAGAAAATCAACTCGCACTAGGTTTCCCGGGGGTTAAAACTCACCCCAAACACTAAGTTGTCACCTAGAAACGGAGATTCGCATAAAGTGCCCACACAAAAAAATTGTTTTTTCGGGAACGCAAATTGTGATCCTTTTTATACTGATACAAGTCGTAGAGCTCATCCAGAGCAACAATTTCATGCAAGAAAATCAACTCGCACTAGGTTTCCCGGGGGTTAAAACTCACCCCAAACACTAAGTTGTCACCTAGAAACGGAGATTCGCATAAAGTGCCCACACAAAAAAAATTGGTTTTCGGGAACGCAAATTGTGATCCTTTTTATACTGATATAAGTCGTAGAGCTCATCCAGAGCAACAATTTCATGCAAGAAAATCAACTCGCACTAGGTTTCCCGGGGGTTAAAACTCACCCCAAACACTAAGTTGTCACCTAGAAACAGAGATTCGCATAAAGTGCCCACACAAAAAAATTGTTTTTTCGGGAACGCAAATTGTGATCCTTTTTATACTGATATAAGTCGTAGAGCTCATCCCAAGCAACAATTTCATGCAAGAAAATCAACTCGCACTAGGTTTCCCGGGGGTTAAAACTCACCCCAAACACTAAGTTGTCACCTAGAAACAGAGATTCGCATAAAGTGCCCACACAAAAAAAATGTTTTTTCGGGAACGCAAATTGTGATCCTTTTTATACTGATATTAGTCGTAGAGCTCATCCAGAGCAACAATTTCATGCAAGAAAATCAACTCGCACTAGGTTTCCCGGGGGTTAAAACTCACCCCAAACACTAAGTTGTCACCTAGAAACGGAGATTCGCATAAAGTGCCCACACAAAAAAATTGTTTTTTCGGGAACGCAAATTGTGATCCTTTTTATACTGATACAAGTCGTAGAGCTCATCCAGAGCAACAATTTCATGCAAGAAAATCAACTCGCACTAGGTTTCCCGGGGGTTAAAACTCACCCCAAACACTAAGTTGTCACCTAGAAACGGAGATTCGCATAAAGTGCCCACACAAAAAAATTGTTTTTTCGGGAACGCAAATTGTGATCCTTTTTATACTGATACAAGTCGAAGAGCTCTTCCAGAGCAATAATTTCATGCAAGAAAATCAACTCGCACTAGGTTTCCCGGGGGTTAAAACTCACCCCAAACACTAAGTTGTCACCTAGAAACGGAGATTCGCATAAAGTGCCCACACAAAAAAATTGTTTTTTCGGGAACGCAAATTGTGATCCTTTTTATACTGATACAAGTCGTAGAGCTCATCCAGAGCAACAATTTCATGCAAGAAAATCAACTCGCACTAGGTTTCCCGGGGGTTAAAACTCACCCCAAACACTAGGTTGTCACCTAGAAACGGAGATTCGCATAAAGTGCCCACACAAAAAAATTGTTTTTTCGGGAACGCAAATTGTGATCCTTTTTATACTGATACAAGTCGTAGAGCTCATCCAGAGCAACAATTTCATGCAAGAAAATCAACTCGCACTAGGTTTCCCGGGGGTTAAAACTCACCCCAAACACTAAGTTGTCACCTAGAAACGGAGATTCGCATAAAGTGCCCACACAAAAAAAATTGGTTTTCGGGAACGCAAATTGTGATCCTTTTTGCACTGATATAAGTCGTAGAGCTCATCCAGAGCAACAATTACATGCAAGAAAATCAACTCGCACTAGGTTTCCCGGGGGTTAAAACTCACCCCAAACACCAAGTTGTCACCTAGAAACAGAGATTCGCATGAAGTGCCCACACAAAAAAATTGTTTTTTTGGGAACGCAAATTGTGATCCTTTTTATACTGATATAAGTCGTAGAGCTCATCCAGAGCAACAATTTCATGCAAGAAAATCAACTCGCACTAGGTTTCCCGGGGGTTAAAACTCACCCCAAATACTAAGTTGTCACCTAGAAACAGAGATTCGCATAAAGTGCCCACCCAAAAAAATTGGTTTTTTCGGGAACGCAAATTGTGATCCTTTTTATACTGATATAAGTCGTGAAGCCCATCCAGAGCAACAATTTCATGCAAGAAAATCAACTCGCACTAGGTTTCCCGGGGGTTAAAACTCACCCCAAATACTAAGTTGTCACCTAGAAACAGGGATTCGCATAAAGTGCCCACCCAAAAAAATTGTTTTTTTCGGGAACGCAAATTGTGATCCTTTTTATACTGATATAAGTCGTGAAGCCCATCCAGAGCAACAATTTCATGCAAGAAAATCAACTCGCACTAGGTTTCCCGGGGGTTAAAACTCACCCCAAACACTAAGTTGTCACCTAGAAACGGAGATTCGCATAAAGTGCCCACACAAAAAAATTGTTTTTTCGGGAACGCAAATTGTGATCCTTTTTATACTGATACAAGTCGTAGAGCTCATCCAGAGCAACAATTTCATGCAAGAAAATCAACTCGCACTAGGTTTCCCGGGGGTTAAAACTCACCCCAAACACTAAGTTGTCACCTAGAAACGGAGATTCGCATAAAGTGCCCACACAAAAAAATTGTTTTTTCGGGAACGCAAATTGTGATCCTTTTTATTCTGATACAAGTCGTAGAGCTCATCAAGAGCAACAATTTCATGCAAGAAAATCAACTCGCACTAGGTTTCCCGGGGGTTAAAACTCACCCCAAACACTAAGTTGTCACCTAGAAACGGAGATTCGCATAAAGTGCCCACACAAAAAAAATTGGTTTTCGGGAACGCAAATTGTGATCCTTTTTATACTGATATAAGTCGTAGAGCTCATCCAGAGCAACAATTTCATGCAAGAAAATCAACTCGCACTAGGTTTCCCGGGGGTTAAAACTCACCCCAAACACTAAGTTGTCACCTAGAAACGGAGATTCGCATAAAGTGCCCACACAAAAAAAATTGGTTTTCGGGAACGCAAATTGTGATCCTTTTTATACTGATATAAGTCGTAGAGCTCATCCAGAGCAACAATTTCATGCAAGAAAATCAACTCGCACTAGGTTTCCCGGGGGTTAAAACTCACCCCAAACACCAAGTTGTCACCTAGAAACAGAGATTCGCATAAAGTGCCCACACAAAAAAATTGTTTTTTCGGGAACGCAAATTGTGATCCTTTTTATACTGATATAAGTCGTAGAGCTCATCCCAAGCAAATATTTCATGCAAGAAAATCAACTCGCACTAGGTTTCCTGGGGGTTAAAACTCACCCCAAACACTAAGTTGTCACCTAGAAACAGAGATTCGCATAAAGTGCCCACACAAAAAAAATGTTTTTTCGGGAACGCAAATTGTGATCCTTCCTATACTAATATAAGTCGTGAAGCTCATCCAGAGCAACAATTTCATGTAAGAAAATCAACTCGCACTAGGTTTCCCGGGGGTTAAAACTCACTCCAAACACTAAAGTGTCACCTAGAAACGGTGATTCGCATAAAGTGCCCACACAAAAAAAATGTTTTTTCGGGAACGCAAATTGTGATCCTTTTTATACTGATATAAGTCGTAGAGCTCATCCAGAGCAACAATTTCATGCAAGAAAATCAACTCGCACTAGGTTTCCCGGGGGTTAAAACTCACCCCAAACACTAAGTTGTCACCTAGAAACGGAGATTCGCATAAAGTGCCCACACAAAAAAATTGTTTTTTCGGGAACGCAAATTGTGATCCTTTTTATACTGATACAAGTCGTAGAGCTCATCCAGAGCAACAATTTCATGCAAGAAAATCAACTCGCACTAGGTTTCCCGGGGGTTAAAACTCACCCCAAACACTAAGTTGTCACCTAGAAACGGAGATTCGCATAAAGTGCCCACACAAAAAAATTGTTTTTTCGGGAACGCAAATTGTGATCCTTTTTATACTGATACAAGTCGTAGAGCTCATCCAGAGCAACAATTTCATGCAAGAAAATCAACTCGCACTAGGTTTCCCGGGGGTTAAAACTCACCCCAAACACTAAGTTGTCACCTAGAAACGGAGATTCGCATAAAGTGCCCACACAAAAAAAATTGGTTTTCGGGAACGCAAATTGTGATCCTTTTTATACTGATATAAGTCGTAGAGCTCATCCAGAGCAACAATTTCATGCAAGAAAATCAACTCGCACTAGGTTTCCCGGGGGTTAAAACTCACCCCAAACACCAAGTTGTCACCTAGAAACAGAGATTCGCATAAAGTGCCCACACAAAAAAATTGTTTTTTCGGGAACGCAAATTGTGATCCTTTTTATACTGATATAAGTCGTAGAGCTCATCCAGAGCAACAATTTCATGCAAGAAAATCAACTCGCACTAGGTTTCCCGGGGGTTAAAACTCACCCCAAATACTAAGTTGTCACCTAGAAACAGAGATTCGCATAAAGTGCCCACCCAAAAAAATTGGTTTTTTCGGGAACGCAAATTGTGATCCTTTTTATACTGATATAAGTCGTGGAGCCCATCCAAAGCAACAATTTCATGCAAGAAAATCAACTCGCACTAGGTTTCCCGGGGGTTAAAACTCACCCCAAACACTAAGTTGTCACCTAGAAACGGAGATTCGCATAAAGTGCCCACACAAAAAAAATGTTTTTTCGGGAACGCAAATTGTGATCCTTTTTATACTGATATAAGTCGTAGAGCTCATCCAGAGCAACAATTTCATGCAAGAAAATCAACTCGCACTAGGTTTCCCGGGGGTTAAAACTCACCCCAAATACTAAGTTGTCACCTAGAAACAGAGATTCGCATAAAGTGCCCACCCAAAAAAATTGGTTTTTTCGGGAACGCAAATTGTGATCCTTTTTATACTGATACAAGTCGTAGAGCTCATCCAGAGCAACAATTTCATGCAAGAAAATCAACTCGCACTAGATTTCCCGGGGGTTAAAACTCACCCCAAACACTAAGTTGTCACCTAGAAACGGAGATTCGCATAAAGTGCCCACACAAAAAAAATTGGTTTTCGGGAACGCAAATTGTGATCCTTTTTATACTGATAGAAGTCGTAGAGCTCATCCAGAGCAACAATTTCATGCAAGAAAATCAACTCGCATCAGGTTTCCCGGGGGTTAAAACTCACCCCAAACACTAAGTTGTCACCTAGAAACAGAGATTCGCATAAAGTGCTCACACAAAAAAATTGTTTTTTCGGGAACGCAAATTGTGATCCTTTTTATACTGATATAAGTCGTAGAGCTCATCCAGAGCAACAATTTCATGCAAGAAAATCAACTCGCACTAGGTTTCCCGGGGGTTAAAACTCACCCCAAACACCAAGTTGTCACCTAGAAACAGAGATTCGCATAAAGTGCCCACACAAAAAAAATGTTTTTTCGGGAACGCAAATTGTGATCCTTCTTATACTAATATAAGTCGTGAAGCTCATCCAGAGCAACAATTTCATGTAAGAAAATCAACTCGCACTAGGTTTCCCGGGGGTTAAAACTCACCCCAAACACTAAAGTGTCACCTAGAAACGGTGATTCGCATGAAGTGCCCACACAAAAAAAATGTTTTTTCGGGAACGCAAATTGTGATCCTTTTTATACTGATACAAGTCGTAGAGCTCATCCAGAGCAACAATTTCATGCAAGAAAATCACTTCGCACTAGGTTTCCCGGGGGTTAAAACTCACCCCAAACAGTAAATTGTCACCTATAAACAGAGATTTTGCAGGAGGCGACCACACAGAAAACACATTAATGCTCTGGATGAGCTCTACGACTTATATCAGTATAAAAAGGATCACAATTTGCGTTCCCGAAAAAATATTTTTTTTGTGTGAGCACTTTATGCGAATCTCTGTTTCTAGGTGACAACTCAGTGTTTGGGGTGAGTTTTAACCCCCGGGAAACCTAGTGCGAGTTGATTTTCTTGCATGAAATTGTTGCTCTGGATGAGCTCTACGACTCATATCAGTATAAAAAGGATCACAATTTGCGTTCCCGGAAAAACAATTTTTGTTTGTGAGCACTTTATGCGAATCTCTGTTTCTAGGTGACAACTTAGTGTTTGGGGTGAGTTTTAACCCCCGGGAAACCTAGTGCGACCAGATTTTTTTGCATGAAATTGTTGCTCTGGATGAGATCTACGACTTATATCAGTATAAAAAGGATCACAATTTGCGTTCCCGAAAAAACAATTTTTTCGTGTGAGCACTTTATGCGAATCTCCGTTTCTAGGTGACAACTTAGTGTTTGGGGTGAGTTTTAACCCCCGGGAAACCTAGTGCGAGTTGATTTTCTTGCATTAAATTGTTGCTCCGGATGAGCTCTACGACTTATATCAGTATAAAAAGGATCACAATTTGCGTTCCCGAAAAAACAATTTTTGTGTGTGAGCACTTTATGCGAATCTCTGTTTCTAGGTGACAACTTAGTGTTTGGGGTGAGTTTTAACCCCCGGGAAACCTAGTGCGACCAGATTTTCTTGCATGAAATTGTTGCTCTGGATGAGATCCACGACTTATATCAGTATAAAAAGGATCACAATTTGCGTTCCCGAAAAAACAATTTTTGTGTGTGAGCACTTTATGCGAATCTCTGTTTCTAGGTGACAACTTAGTGTTTGGGGTGAGTTTAAACCCCAGGGAAACCTAGTGCGAGTTGATTTTCTTGCATGAAATTGTTGCTCTGGATGAGATCTACGACTTATATCAGTATAAAAAGGATCACAATTTGCGTTCCCGAAAAAACAATTTTTGTGTGTGAGCACTTTATGCGAATCTCTGTTTCTAGGTGACAACTTAGTGTTTGGGGTGAGTTTTAACCCCCGGGAAACCTAGTGCGACCAGATTTTCTTGCATGAAATTGTTGCTCTGGATGAGATCCACGACTTATATCAGTATAAAAAGGATCACAATTTGCGTTCCCGAAAAAACAATTTTTGTGTGTGAGCACTTTATGCGAATCTCTGTTTCTAGGTGACAACTTAGTGTTTGGGGTGAGTTTAAACCCCCGGGAAACCTAGTGCGAGTTGATTTTCTTGCATGAAATTGTTGCTCTGGATGAGATCTACGACTTATATCAGTATAAAAAGGATCACAATTTGCGTTCCCGAAAAAACAATTTTTGTGTGTGAGCACTTTATGCGAATCTCTGTTTCTAGGTGACAACTTAGTGTTTGGGGTGAGTTTTAACCCCCGGGAAACCTAGTGCGACCAGATTTTCTTGCATGAAATTGTTGCTCTGGATGAGATCTACGACTTATATCAGTATTAAAAGGATCACAATTTGCGTTCCCGAAAAAACAATTTTTGTGTGTGAGCACTTTATGCGAATCTCTGTTTCTAGGTGACAACTTAGTGTTTGGGGTGAGTTTTAACTCCCGGGAAACCTAGTGCGACCAGATTTTCTTGCATGAAATTGTTGCTCTGGATGAGATCTGCGACTTATATCAGTATAAAAAGGATCACAATTTGCGTTCCCGAAAAAACAATTTTTGTGTGTGAGCACTTTATGCGAATCTCTGTTTCTAGGTGACAACTTAGTGTTTGGGGTGAGTTTTAACCCCCGGGAAACCTAGTGCGACCAGATTTTCTTGCATGAAATTGTTGCTCTGGATGAGATCTACGACTTATATCAGTATAAAAAGGATCACAATTTGCGTTCCCGAAAAAACAATTTTTGTGTGTGAGCACTTTATGCGAATCTCTGTTTCTAGGTGACAACTTAGTGTTTGGGGTGAGTTTTAACCCCCGGGAAACCTAGTGCGACCAGATTTTCTTGCATGAAATTGTTGCTCTGGATGAGATCTACGACTTATATCAGTATAAAAAGGATCACAATTTGCGTTCCCGAAAAAACAATTTTTGTGTGTGAGCACTTCATGCGAATCTCTGTTTCTAGGTGACAACTTAGTGTTTGGGGTGAGTTTTAACCCCCGGGAAACCTAGTGCGACCAGATTTTCTTGCATGAAATTGTTGCTCTGGATGAGATCTACGACTTATATCAGTATAAAAAGGATCACAATTTGCGTTCCCGAAAAAACAATTTTTGTGTGTGAGCACTTTATGCGAATCTCTGTTTCTAGGTGACAACTTAGTGTTTGGGGTGAGTTTTAACCCCCGGGAAACCTAGTGCGACCAGATTTTCTTGCATGAAATTGTTGCTCTGGATGAGATCTACGACTTATATCAGTATAAAAAGGATCACAATTTGCGTTCCCGAAAAAACAATTTTTGTGTGTGAGCACTTTATGCGAATCTCTGTTTCTAGGTGACAACTTAGTGTTTGGGGTGAGTTTTAACCCCCGGGAAACCTAGTGCGACCAGATTTTCTTGCATGAAATTGTTGCTCTGGATGAGATCTACGACTTATATCAGTATAAAAAGGATCACAATTTGCGTTCCCGAAAAAACAATTTTTGTGTGTGAGCACTTTATGCGAATCTCTGTTTCTAGGTGACAACTTAGTGTTTGGGGTGAGTTTTAACCCCCGGGAAACCTAGTGCGAGTTGATTTTCTTGCATGAAATTGTTGCTCTGGATGAGCTCTACGACTCATATCAGTATAAAAAGGATCACAATTTGCGTTCCCGGAAAAAAACAATTTTTGTGTGTGAGCACTTTATGCGAATCTCTGTTTCTAGGTGACAACTTAGTGTTTGGGGTGAGTTTCAACCCCCGGGAAACCTAGTGCGACCAGATTTTCTTGCATGAAATTGTTGCTCTGGATGAGATCTACGACTTATATCAGTATAAAAAGGATCACAATTTGCCTTCCCGGAAAAACAATTTTTGTGTGTGAGCACTTTATGCGAATCTCTGTTTCTAGGTGACAACTTAGTGTTTGGGGTGAGTTTTAACCCCCGGGAAACCTAGTGCGACCAGATTTTCTTGCATGAAATTGTTGCTCTGGATGAGATCTACGACTTATATCAGTATAAAAAGGATCACAATTTGCGTTCCCGAAAAAACAATTTTTGTGTGTGAGCACTTTATGCGAATCTCTGTTTCTAGGTGACAACTTAGTGTTTGGGGTGAGTTTCAACCCCCGGGAAACCTAGTGCGACCAGATTTTCTTGCATGAAATTGTTGCTCTGGATGAGATCTACGACTTATATCAGTATAAAAAGGATCACAATTTGCGTTCCCGAAAAAACAATTTTTGTGTGTGAGCACTTTATGCGAATCTCTGTTTCTAGGTGACAACTTAGTGTTTGGGGTGAGTTTTAACCCCCGGGAAACCTAGTGCGACCAGATTTTCTTGCATGAAATTGTTGCTCTGGATGAGATCTACGACTTATATCAGTATAAAAAGGATCACAATTTGCGTTCCCGAAAAAACAATTTTTGTGTGTGAGCACTTTATGCGAATCTCTGTTTCTAGGTGACAACTTAGTGTTTGGGGTGAGTTTTAACCCCCGGGAAACCTAGTGCGACCAGATTTTCTTGCATGAAATTGTTGCTCTGGATGAGATCTACGACTTATATCAGTATAAAAAGGATCACAATTTGCGTTCCCGAAAAAACAATTTTTGTGTGTGAGCACTTTATGCGAATCTCTGTTTCTAGGTGACAACTTAGTGTTTGGGGTGAGTTTTAACCCCCGGGAAACCTAGTGCGACCAGATTTTCTTGCATGAAATTGTTGCTCTGGATGAGATCTACGACTTATATCAGTATAAAAAGGATCACAATTTGCGTTCCCGAAAAAACAATTTTTGTGTGTGAGCACTTTATGCGAATCTCTGTTTCTAGGTGACAACTTAGTGTTTGGGGTGAGTTTTAACCCCCGGGAAACCTAGTGCGAGTTGATTTTCTTGCATGAAATTGTTGCTCTGGATGAGCTCTACGACTCATATCAGTATAAAAAGGATCACAATTTGCGTTCCCGGAAAAAAACAATTTTTGTGTGTGAGCACTTTATGCGAATCTCTGTTTCTAGGTGACAACTTAGTGTTTGGGGTGAGTTTCAACCCCCGGGAAACCTAGTGCGACCAGATTTTCTTGCATGAAATTGTTGCTCTGGATGAGATCTACGACTTATATCAGTATAAAAAGGATCACAATTTGCGTTCCCGAAAAAACAATTTTTGTGTGTGAGCACTTTATGCGAATCTCTGTTTCTAGGTGACAACTTAGTGTTTGGGGTGAGTTTTAACCCCCGGGAAACCTAGTGCGAGTTGATTTTCTTGCATGAAATTGTTGCTCTGGATGAGCTCTACGACTTATATTAGTATAAAAAGGATCACAATTTGCGTTCCCGAAAAAACAATTTTTTTGTGTGGGCACTTTATGCGAATCTCTGTTTCTAGGTGACAACTTAGTGTTTGGGGGGAGTTTTAACCCCCGGGAAACCTAGGGCGAGTTGATTTTCTCGCTTGAAATTCTTCTTATTTCGATTGATGAGTTTGTGTGGAAGCACAAACGGGTGCCATAATCTTGCCATGCTTTATTGAGGTTTTCTACTTTTCTTTATGCCGAATACATCAACTAGAGGCATGCACGTATGAATCTTGATCTGTGGTGCGCCACTGGGCCTTCGGCAATCTTCGGTAAAATTTCTGCTATCTCAAGTTTGCTGTCTTCACACCGGTTGGGGGCTGTACCATAGCCGCTATGTTATCCCTGGGGCCCTAAGATCTATCTTCGAAATGACAAGTGATATCGATATACTCCAAACTTTCTTTTGACTGAAGCCACTCGGAGGTAATGAATACAGATTTATGAACTCATCTGAACCTTTCGTTCACCAGTTGCCTACCTTTCAGGGGTAAAATTGAGAAATCTGTCAGTGGGGGCTATTTCATTTGGGCGTTAAAGGCCGATGTGTGCATATACTTTGCGCTTCCTGATGCAACCACAAAATTTGGTACACTTACTCTTCGAAGTACCCGGAACAAAACTGGGCATGGTGTCCAGTTGAATTCTTCCCCCAAGAGCCGTACTGGGGCCCGTCAAATTGTCTCTGGAGCCCTACGGCATATTTTCGAAACAGCAAGTGATATCGACATTCTGAAAAGTTCTTCTTGATTGTAGAAACTTTCAGGTGACGGACTAAAGTTATAAGAACTCATCTGAACTTCCCGTTCACCGGTTGTCCAACTTTCAGGGGCTAAGTTGAAAAATAACCTAGTGACTACTATATTTTGGGAGTTGAGAGCTAAAATACGCAAATATCTTGTCCTTTGTGATGTAAACGGAAACTTTGGTGTATGCACTCTCCAAAGTACCCCCATACAAAGCTAGGGATGGTGCAAAGTCAAATTTATCCTCTAATTGTCGTACGACAGCCATCAAAAAGTTAACTGGATATCTTTGCAACGACAAGCGATATCGATAGGCTGGAAAGTTCCTCCTGAGCGTATTTACTTATGGGTGATTGATGAAGATTGCATGAAAGCATCTCAGCCTTCCACTCAGCATTTGCCTATCTTTCAGGGTCAAAATGTGAAATATAATTACACTAGTGGCTTAGGAGCACCTATTAGAAACAATTATCACGAGATTTTGCATCATTCTCATGTCGTCCTTGGTTTCGGCGGAATCAAATGGCGCTGGAAATGAAAATGATGTCCATGAGCCCGTTCCACTTCTATCCTGAGTTCCATTATTCAAATCTTGGCTGAAGGACTTTTTAATCGAAAATCATTTTTACTCGGTGGATGACTTTTTAAAATTGTGAATGTATTTAATCGTTTTTGTAAAATGTTTATATACAATCATGTACAACTTGTATATGTAAATACTATGACTTAATATTTTTCTTTTGTGATATCGTGTGTGATATTTTATGACTTGTGGAAATACTTTATGTATACCTATGGGGAACACCAATAAATACTTACTTACTTGCTTACTTACTTACTTTCTTGTTTTCTCCAAAAGCACAAAAATTCCAACTTGTTCACCGGGATTCGGAATTTTTGCATGATTGAACAGTTGAACACCTTGTATACGGCATCTGCAAGTAGTGCCATCTGGGCACAATTGTAAACCTATGTGGTGACTTTCATGACTCCAACTTTTTTGGTTAACAAGTTGGAATTTTTGCTTTATTGAACACCCTGTATACGGCGTCTGCAAGTAATGCCATCTGGGCACCACTTCTTGGAAGTAAGATATAGGTATGTACTTCGACTGTGACAAATCTCAATGCTGTGCTCGAAAGTGCAAGGTTGGGATGGCTAACCACCGGAATAAATAGCTCCCACTGACAGTTTTTTCAATTTCACCCCTGAAAGGTAGGCAATTGGTGAGCGGGAGGTTCAGATGAGTTCACACGATTTGTGTTTATTACCTGCGAGTAACTTCAATGAAAAAGAAGTTTGAAGTTTGTCGATATCACTTGCCGTTTCGAAGATGGACCTTAAGGCTCCAAGGACAACATAGCGCCTCTGTAACAGCCCTCTTGGGAAAAATTCGGCTGAGCACCACCCCCAGTCTTGTTTGGAGTACTACCAAATTTTGTGCTTGTATCACAATTTGCAAGGTGGTTCCCCTTACTTCCCGCACGCTTGTTTGCGGGTGGTTCTAGCAGATTTTGGGCGCAAAAAAAAACTGGGCAAACCTGCACTAGATGAGAAGAATTCAACCCTATATCAAGAAAAATCGTTTGAATACTGATCAGACATTTTTTGTTGCTGGTGGACGTAATTTAAAAGTTATGTTCTGCTTCGAAGTTGACGAAAATTTTCGTGTTTATCTCAGTTTTATTACATTATAGACGCAAGGTTCAATTCCAAGACTTGTAACCCGCGCAAAGTTGCGCTGTCAAAATGTCAAAACGATAAATTTTGATTTAGATATACATTAGCCGAGAGCTGCAAATTTCAACAAAATGCAAGGAAGGTTTTCATTTCCATTTCGTCTCTATTCGCCATGGAGCTGGTCCAGTTTTGGAGCCGGGAAGGGCTGCAAATCGACCCGAAAGCCTGGTATGGTCATACCTCCTCGACTATCAAAATGCGGTCTATTTTGACAAGGCCTGTGGACGTGAATTACTAAAGGTAACAATTTTTTTTGTAGATGATCGGTTCATCAGATGTTTTTAGTTTTCCGTTACCTACTCGAGTTCATCTTCACGTTTTTTGGTTTTTCTTCCAATTTGGTTCATACGCTCAATCAATGGAGGTACAAAATGACTACCTTTATTAGTGACGTCAGTAGGCCTAACTTTCTATTTGATAATCAATATAAGATGTCCTAGTTTCTCTAAATACACTGAATTTTAATTCAACTAATTTTTACAATGCTTTTCAAGTCTCCTGTGAAATTCATGTAGCCCATGAAGCTCTCAATCGGCCTGATTCTTCAAGGGAATGGTTATGGTAATCACCGAGCTTGCGATGAAATTGCTAAGGCAACGGGCCTTCCTATTGGCTGTCGCCATAGCAATTTGATAGTAAGCACACCATAACCACTCCCTTATAGAATCAGGCCGAATAAGTACAAAGCATAATCCGTTATGATCTCGATTCAAAAATACAGAATACTTGTTGCCAGTTCCACTAGCGAATTTAATCATTGTTAACTAATTGAGACATTTTCTCTGGTGAATATTGGCTTAGTGACCACAGCAATCACGAAATATTATGGAAAAATGTTTAGACCACGACATCTTGTATGCATTTTCCGTGGTCATTCAACCAGCACTGACCTTAAATCTATCAGAGAAAATGTCTCAATTAGCTAACAATAATTAAATTCGCTGGTGGAACTGGATGTTGGTGAATTATCAATAATATAAATTTCCGGTGATTGGCAAAGAACCATTGGTTACCTAAAAGTTTATTAGGGTAATAAAACGAGGTAAATTACTTTGGTTGATTACCAATTTTAACGGTAATTTTACAACACTGCAAAACACATTTTTGAGAAAATTGGATTCAAAGCCATCCATGGTAAGTTACAGTAGCGGTGCGAAACTTTTAGAAAGGACTGACCCTCACTTTTTTCATGCAACATCACCTTTGTCGCCCCCTCTGGGGGCCTTCAAGTGACCTTCATTTTGGACGCAATATGCACATCACTTTTGCGGACGAGACGTTTCGATTCATAATCTCTTCGAAACTCACTATTGTCATTTGCCTATTAGTTATTACGTCGACAGAGGAATTTTAACATTGTTTTTCATTGTTTTGAGATCATTTTTCAGGTTTGGACCCAGAAGTTTTAGTCCGGATGTTAGGCGCCGTTGAATTCAGTGGTCGGTTTCATGGGAATGGACATTTTGCAATAATCCAGTGATTTTCCAAGATATTTAGATGAATCTTTGTACTTCCACAAAGAATGACCTCATACATGGAATGTGATGTGTTGCCACCGTCCCCGCCTACTATTTTTGAAAATATGACAGTTGACTGCTTTTTTTCTTATGGCCGCTATTTTGAATTCGCCCATTATGGAATAAGTGAGAAATCAATTGAAACTAGTAGTAATGGTCATAGGCAAAAATCTGATTGCAAGAATAACCGTTCTCAGTGAGTAACTCTTTGTAATTGGCCATAAGGAAATGTTAAGCCATTTTTACGAGTTTTACAGACTTACCACGACCTTATTGACAACTGTGAAGATGACTATGGGGTATTAAATCAATCCAATATCTTGGTCAAGATGAATTACGGAACCATTGTGATTCTTCATTATTCATTCCCCCAATCTACTGAAAATATCTTGAAAAAATGGGACAAGTTTTGGAAATACGTTTATTTGATAAATTTCTCGTTTTTGACTCGCCGTTTTTTTGTCGGTGGGTAAATTTTTGTCTCGTTTTTTGTATTACATTTTTTTCGAAAATGCACAATTGCCAAAGAGACCAAACAAGATGGATTGTTTCCAGACTCCATTTTCATCTTTACAATGGTCATTTTGGTCGGTAAAGCGCCGAAGTGCTATAAAACTCGTAAAAATGGGTTCAACATTTCCAAGTGGCCAATTACAAAAAGTTACTCACTGAGAACGGTTACTTTTGCATTTATATTATTGAGTATGACCATTGCTGCTAGTACCAGTTGATTTTCCACTTATTCCATAATGGGCGAATTCAAGATGGCGGCTATAGGAGAAAAAGGAATCGACTGTCATATTTTCGAAAATAGTAGGCGGACGCGGTGGCAACACACCACATTTAATGATTGAGGTCATTCTTTGTCGACATGCAAAGTTTTATCCAAATATCTTGGAAAATCACTGATTTTTTGTAAAATGTCCCTTTCCATGAAATCGACCACTTAACTAAAAATATTTCGGAAACGGCTAAAAATATTTAGAAGCGGTTTATTTCAGCTCAATAAGCATTGAATTGTGAATCTAGATGCTAGTTTTCATGGCTCCAACTTTTTTGGTTCATGAGTTGGAATTTTTATATTTTTGATCACCTGTATACGGCGTCTGCACGGACCGCCATCGCCATCTATACGGCGTCTGCACGGACCGCCATCTTGGCAATACCTCTTAAAATTAAGGCACGAGTATGTACAACATTCGTACCAAACGGCACTGCTTAATCATTAAATGCAAGGTGGTGGTGGTGGTGGTGGTTTTATGGCTCTTAACATCCGGACTATTTGTCGATAGAAGTCAGGTCAGGGCTGTATGGTGGATGGTTCATTCTTTTAAAGCCTCACGTCAGCTCACCGAACATTTTAATACGAGCCTTGTGAACAGGTCCATGGTCATGGAGTAACAGAACGCTTTTTTCAACTTTCCTCTCCCTATTTTTCTTTTATGGTCTCTCGCAAACCGTTCAAAATATTCGCATAGTATCCTTCAATTATGCATTTTACAATTTCTTGGGAGTTCCAAAAAAATTGTCGCTATCACTTTTTCAGCCAATAGTTGGGCTTTGAGTCTCTTTAGGGCTAGGCCAGCCAATGCATGCCAGTGCTTCCGACTTGCGTCGGAATCATAAAAGTGAGGTCTAGTTCCATCTCCAGTTACAATCCTGTAGATAACTTCTGCCGCATCTAATGCATCGACTTAATCTTATAACTATACTGAGACAGCTGTTATAGACATTGCGATGAAACTAAAGCTTTCTAACCAGAAATGATCAGGAATTAATAACAAAAATTGAACAAATTGTTATTCCACACCCACGGTATCCAGTCCGCGAGTATAAAACTCCCCTCGTACCTTTGATGCTTATTTGTAGGCGGAGAGGTTCATAATAAATTCAAGTCACAAAGCAACAAAGCTCTTTTGAAGACTTATTTGATGTGACTGCTTCAAATGCTGTGATTTGGTCGCTTTCCTGAGATTTCATTTTCATGCGTCTACAATTATTTCGGAAATAATCAACTAGTTACGAAAGCACTCGACAAATAATGGCGTGTAAGTAGAAAACTAGAGAAGTAAAAGCTCGGCTCCCCTCCCGTTAATTGGCATTTGATAACACACCCCAATTGAGCTTCTAGTAAGCGTTTTATTGCCACTCTAAGCACCAAATGGCAAAAGTTGAACGCAAACTTAACTGCGCGCCTATAAACCGATCGTTGGGTCTCGCAATTCCCCGAGATAACTGAGGGAAATTAGGGTTTTGATATTTCATAGATAATAGACGGACGCGTGCTTCGGCGGTGGACCCTCAAAATGGATTCTCACATTAAATCAGGAAGACGAGCAATTTATATCGTCACGTTTTATGTAGCTCTCAAAAGCCGGATGCATTGTTGTTCCAGTTGTTCTACGGTGAAATATCGAGACACTTCGAGAAGATTGAGCGAGCGGCAGGACCGCTGACGTGTGCGCCCGAGTGTCTAAGCGTCGGAAATGCGGATGTGCCGTTCATCATCATGGAAGATCTGCAGCAGCAGGGTTACGCACCTCTTGACTTGTGTACGTCCTTTGCTGCCCGACAAGAAGCAGGCGGGGAGAAAAACAGCAGCAGCACAGTCCAAAGGACACGGATCGTTTTGCAGGAGCTAGGCAAGTTTCACGCCTACTCGTTCGCGATGAAAGATCGCCGCCCGCGGGAATTCGAGACGGCAACAAGTAAGATACGGGAGACGGTCTTCGCGCAGAGGACGTCGCGGCGCAAAAACGTTAGTATTTGCATTTCTAGCTCAAAGAGTTCTCAATAAGAATCTGGACCAGCATTTATTGTACAAAGCGTTCGGATAATTCGAACTTCATACTACAAGAAAGATAGATTTCAACCTATGAAAAAATATGGACGCCCTGAAAATTTGATATTCCGTTCAGAATTTAGTAATAAAATCGCCATGAATCGCACTGCAAGATTTTGAGTTGTTCGAGGAGTAGGATAAGATTTCGGCAAGATTCATGCTCTATGAACTGTTAACTCTCCCCTCAAAAAACTAAAAACCCTGCAGTGCGATTCATGGCGATTTTGTTAATGTTATAGGGAATTCAATTCCGCACAGATCCTTGAACTTTCAAAGCTCAGTTGTTATTTCTTCAATGGTTTGAGCTATTTTCATTTGAGGGTGCATGCTGTATAATCCATTCCAAGCTTGAAAAAACCACAGCTTGCCATGAAAAATTCGAATTTTGTTGGTGTCCCTGATTTTTTATGTTAATTGTCATCTGAATACAAGGGAGGTTACGTTCAAGTTTGTGTCCATATGACATGAAACCCTCACTTGAACTACGCTGTGTTGTCAAATTGTCATTCTGGGGATGCGTCGCTGGCAGGTCGCAGGTTTGCTCACTGACCTCAGCCGCTTTCTTACGGCCAGGATCACAGATCACTCTCCTGGAACAGAGAGTGGATTAACATACCTGGTTCTTACAGGGTGCGACGAGCTCAGGTCGCGGGATCACTTGCGACGAAATCACACCCCGCCGCTAGACCTGCGTTCTCCTCGGTCATTTTTTCAACTGTATATTCTTCTTATTGCAGTTCTCAACACTTCTCACTATCGAAGCAACTTGCCTGACGGCGTTTTCAAGACAAGACTGAATAAGAATAATGTGTTAGTGTCACAATCTGACCTAACAATTAAATTAAACGGCAATCCAGCAGAGCAAACATCACTTTGAGAAATTTGAATAATGTCATCTTGACTTTTTCAATCTATCAACTCATCAGATTATCCATTTTGAAGACAAAATATCATAGGCCACTGTGGTTTCTTCAAGCTTGGAATGGATAATAGTGTTCTGGTCAGTAGTAGACGACGCGGCGAGCCCGCTGCCACCCGTAGGATCGAAAGTGTAGGATCGAACGTCGTAGGATCGAAAATCCCGCATGCGATTTACCAGCTTTACAGTAATCCCAAACCATCGAATTGGAACCCATGAAAATGTATTAACCTATGTTATTAACCAGAGTTGAATGACAGGTTGCTGTTCCACTTTTTGCCACCAATTGATTGACCAGATATGGTTGTGCGCTGTGTTCTGGATTCTGGATTCCATTTTGGGGAGTTGGTGGAACAGAGTTTCACCTGGCTAGTAGGCCTCATTATTGGGCTCATTGTACCTCTCTCCCAGACCAGCCGGACTCACCGAGCCGCAGTGTGGTGCCTGGATGTTTGATGGTCGGGCCATCCAAGCACTGGGGCCGACAAGCGCACGGTTGACCTTGACTCCGTCTTTCACCCCCGAACCGCAGGTGCGGATGTCCGATACATCCACGCTCCCTGCGCCGGTGTTCCTGACTTCGTCTGCCTCCCGACCACGCTGCCGGTTTTCCCCTACACATTGTCGTACCGCCGGCTGGAGGCATGTGTACTCGGGGGGTTTGCCTAAGACCACCCGAGGAGGAATTCCAGACCGGCTTCGAATCAGATGAAAGATGCCTAGTCACCCATCCAACTCTTGGCAGTGGCCAACGTTGCTGCAGTCAAGTTGTCAGCCGACTGGAGCGGCCTACTCCAGTGCGCTCTGTTAGTGGTCAATTTGCTTTTTTTTTGAACGGCCAAAAACAGACTCGAACATTTTTGAAAACCGATGACCGAAAATTGTTTCCGGGGTCATTGAGGACATATTTTCTCCTGTGAGAAATATCGAAAGAACTTTTCTTTTCGGTGTAAAGAAAGTCTTGAAAATTAAACCTGGGAACGTTTCGAGTGAAATTTTCCGTGCTTTACCAACCGAAAAAATGTTCGTAAATTCAGATAGAACGATTCGAACGTGTGTTTTTCGAAAAAACGGTCGTGCCAGAGGATGAGACGTTTTTTTCTCAATTTTCCAAAGGACGAAATTTGACACAAATGACCCGAAGTTACGGGTCGATGTAGGGCTATCGATATATTTAGATAGAACGGAATGATCAAGTAACGTCTCGGAAGTCGGAGATCGACAGGGGCCACATTCTAAGTGTAGCACTTTGTATTTCAAGTGCTGACTTGATGGGGATCAAGACCACCGAGGGTTTTGGTTATGTTTTTCTTTTAGTACTGCATATCTACAAGAAGTTTGAATGCGCACAGGAATTACATTATCTCATCAAATTCCTACCTTGCCAGTCGAATCTTCATTTCTATCTTGTTTGTTAACGCTTTCTGTAAATATTATGTAGTATATAGCTTAAATTACCAGCGGATATGAAATATGCAACAAACTTGTACAGGTAACCTGTGTCGGTTGCCTAACTACATTTTGCATACTTGTTGGCGGTCACTGGCATGATGACCTTACGATAAAAGGCGGGATTTTAGATTGTACGATGTTCGACCTTACGACTTTCAATCCTACGGGATGGAGCCGGCAGGCCGGCTCAGGTTCAAATCGATTTTCAAACTCGAGAAACAAAATTATACATTGAGTGGATGATCTTCGTGGAGAATACACTCTAAAGCAATGGCCTTCGGAATATTTCCAAAAATGAACATCTCCAACAGTGGAGAAAAATTCGTCAAAATTGTCAAAAAAAATAAAAAATTTAAGTTAACTTGTTCGAACTTGTCATCTCAATTTACACATCGGATTCAATTTCAGGAGATTGAATTTAGTCGGAAAAGATGCCAAACTTGTCGTGATCGGTTCAATATGGCGCAGGAAAAAAAGAGCCACCTAGGCGAACTTCGCATCCCTACGAGCCACTTTCGTACCAAAATGATATCAACGGGATACAATGCGTCGAATTACGATGTACGAGTATTTGCATTGCATCCAGTGGATTGACGGGTTTCATACCCTTCCATTCCAAGTTGCAAATTGTACCCACCCCTCCCCCCCTCCAACAACTTAAAACCCCCGAAGTGCGATTTTTGATATGTAGTGGAGCATTCAATTCTGGACAGAATATCAAATTTTCAGGACATCCATATTTTTTCTGAGGTTTTGCAATTTTTTTTATTTGACTATTTCTCCTGTACTATCAGTGATCTAGAATAGTATCTAAGTACTCCGTTAACATAATGGGGTACTTGCCAATGAAACAGATTTGACTGGAAACACTTTCAATCATCAACAAGAGTAATAAATAGTATTTCCTGAAAATTTCCGAAAAATATATCCATTGATTAAAAAGATTTTTTTTTCGATTTTTTTTTTTCAAAAGGTTGATAAAAGTCGGGAATCTTTAGTGAAATTTTTCTGTCTGTATTTTTCAAATATTGTTAAGCCACTCTAACTGTTTTTTTAGTTTTCAACCCAACAGTGCTGTTTGTTTAGTTTTTAGTATATTTGTGACGTCACAAATATATTTTTAAAACAGACACTACGGCCGCAATTTTGGGAATTTAGGAAAAAGAAAAAATACGGGTACAATATTTTTGCCCATACTTTCGATTAAGCCAATAAAAAAAATTTGGGCAAGTAGCCCATTGCATCAAGTACTAGGTAATGCCTTCCATTAAACCAGATTAAGGCGTACAAAAGTGCGTGGCTAGAAGCCAAGGGGTATCAAGTAAATTGAGTGATATACAAAAAAAAACGGCAGTATAAATGAGCCTAGGTTATAAATGAGACCAAGAAGCCTAAACTTGATTATTTCAAAACAAATATTTTGTCAGTTGCACCCCTTGGCTTCTTGGTGCCTGGTGAATGCGACGTAATAAATTTGGGTTTTTGAGCGCAGATTTTTCTTGAATCCATACATGATGCGTACAAACTGGCCAAACAGGCACTTCCGGCCGACAGCATTTACACGGGGAAACTGGCCGGCTTCACGCTCGATGTGTACAACAAGATGTCGGCTCTAGCCTCACGCCGCGACGATTACAGTGTGGTAACACACGGTGATCTTTGGCCCAACAACGTGATCTGGAACTCCGATGCGGGTTCGGCCAAATTCGTAGATTTTCAGGTAGGTAATGCAGACATCATCACGAAGAGTTCTCAGTTGCGATTTTCGGGCATGCCGTTACGCCTCTCCGGTCCACGACCTGGTCCTGTTCCTGCTGACTTTCTTGGATCGTACCACCAGGACCGACCACCTCGGAGACTTCTTGGCCAGCTATCACTTGGGCCTCTGTCGCAAGCTGGAGGAGCTGGGCTGCGACCCGTTGCGGCTGTTTCCCCGCTCCGCTCCCGAAGCACAACTCGTCGAGCACGCTCGCTTCGCCATGGCCTTGGCCCTGGTCGGGCTGCCATTGTTTTTCGATGAGGGCGTCGTCATCAATACCACCGTCGCCGCCACCGCCGCCGCAAACACCCCCATAATTGGGGTTGAAAACGCCGAAAACAGCGACATCAACAAGAACAATCATGATGATGAAGAGGATGGGGGAAAGTCGGAGGAGGATGAGGTGAAGGAGGACGAGGACGCCCTCGTTCGCTTCATCCGAAACGTGAGGGCGAACAAATCGGCCAAGTGCAAGAGCAAAATGCTCGAGATCATGATGGACGTCATCGATCAGGGGTGGCTGTGAAAGTTGAACGAGTGAATGACGCGACGGAGTTCTCGCGGCAATTAGCGTGGGATGTCAATATTTGCTCACGGATCTTTCGGCTTCGATCCGGGGCGTATCGTTTAGTATTTTGTTAGTGTTGACTCTTTTTTACCATAACGTAGTAAACTTTCACACTAATTATTAACTGAAAATTATTTAGGGATCATTCAGATCCATTTAACGTCGTAAAATTACGTCGATTTTACTGGAACGACCAACAAAACAGGTTCATGCTGTTTCAATGCAGATAAGTGTTCCTTTGACGTGAAATGAACTGAGCCCTTTAGCTTAATGCAAGTCATCAGCATCGAAAACAAACATAAACCTGATTGTTGTTCGTTCAGGTAACGTCGTTCACAAATGTTTGTCCGTTTGTTGATTCTAAACAATATATTACGTAATAACCTGATTCCATTTAGTTTGTAAAGAGCAAATTGTGGCTGTGGAACTAAAAAACTTCAAAGCATTTTTCTCAAAGGCACTGCAACGAACCTGCTGTGCAATAGCCCGATAATATGTTTCGATTCTGATTCGCAAAAAAATAACATAAGAAAATGCGTATGTTTGTGTTTGTTGGTCGTATGTTGGTCGTCCCCTTTTATGAACAGCTACTGCCAACGGCGCGACGGCAAAGATCTTGCTACGAAAGTACCCACATAACAACGACTGGGAAAGCTGCTGTTGTTCGGGCAAACTTTTATCAGCTTTTCGCTTCAAACATCAAAACGAATGAGGAACTGAAATTTATTGACGTACATTTGCAAAAACAACGCGAACAACAACAGTTGGGACGAGAGCTTCAACAGCTAAACCAACTAACCGAAAAAACACAATACGAGCTTGTTAGAAGTTCGCTGCTAGTTTGCACCGAGCAGACCGACTCGTTTATTGTGAGATATATTGTATAGTCATTTACTTATTTAGTCTACCTTGCCGCCACTGAAAGCACCACTTCCTGCATCAACTTCATTACTTTCTGGTCTTCGCTCAAGTCTCAAAAGTCCCAAGAGTCAAGAATGATGAATTGTTTAACGAACAACTCTCCCCTATGATGCAGCCCCCTGATCTCTTTTTGCAGCTTCTGCGAGAGTTGATACTTTTCAAGCGAATAATCGATTCAGCTACACAGTGAAGCTACACAGTGGGAAGTTTACCTAAACTGAACATAATTCGGAATCGAAACGCGATGGAGTAAGCGTAAAGCTGGCTTTATTGAGAAAGCATTACTAGTTCCAGGTTGCCCTAGGTTCGGTTAGCTTTATTCTCCAAAACCTCTCTAAAAAAACGCTCGCAGTGAATTAGTGGAGCCATTATTCCTCCTTCAATACAATGTTGACCTCAGCGATACATTTCTGTTGAAAAATAAGGCCGTTTCGCACGAGGGCGTAAGTGATCCACCGGCGCCCTCAAAGACGGAATTCTCATCGAGAGCAGCAAATTGCCATCACTATTCAAATGCGAGGTGAACAATAACACGATACTCATGGGCAACACAGAGTTTCGACAAATGAAACGTGAAACGAACGGCCCGGGGGACTTTCGATTTTCACACGTTTCTCCCCCAACCATCATGTTCCAATAAAATCGACAGTTCATTGAGGAGAGAGAGACAGACGCAGACGGGCCGATTACAGTCTGAAACGGTTTTCGAAGCTAATACCTAATGAAAACAAAACTCGACCCTTTGATTTCGTTTCATTCAAAAGCGCACAGTCTGATTGACACTCTGCCAATAACAAAACTGCCCTTTGAGGTAGAAGAATCAGGCAGAATAACAAAATACGTAGCTTGTAGGTAGCATCACGAACCAAAATTGAAAGTGGAACAACAAGTGGAAAGAATTTGAAAAAATTGCATCCGATCAAAAACTAGTAATGATTTGCGCTGATTGCCACGTATGGTTCTGCAAATCAAAAACGTCTCCATCATGGACGCGCGCTCCTAATCAGGAGAACGGCTTATTCATCAATTGAAGCTTCTGTTAGCGACTATAGTATAAATCATTATATAAAGAGCCAATCACGATTCTCAAATACCAAATCGCCAGCCAATCAGACCGTGTACCGTAATGACAATAATTAGGTATGCTTCCTCTCTCGAGGAACTATACGTACCTCGCACATCTTTCTGGAGCCAGATAACCCCACTTGTCAAATCATTTTAATATAGTCGTGTCAAATTAATTCATGGCATGATCAATAGTCTATAATTTCTCAAGGAAGATCAGTTCGTTATAATCCCAATAGCTGAAAATATCAGCTTCAGGATCACAGCCTATACAGGATGTCCCAGCTAAAACAACCCAACGCGATTTCCTCAGAAAATAACAAGGTAACAAAAAAAAATCAATTGGGGAAACCCTGACCTTTTCGCTCTCTTTTGAGGGGGCGCCGATGGTTGTAGGTGCTCTAGTTTTCCAAGAAAATTCAATTTTAATCGGGCGAGTCACAATAATTCCAAAATTCATGACCGACAAAACAAAATAAATTTCTGATGAAAAAAAATCGTTCTTGTCTGGGCTTTCCATGGATGTGTCGCTGATGTCTGTACCTCGCCCAGTAAGCCAGATATTCTGTCTTACAGTCCAGCAACCACAATAATCGGAATCCATGACGTCACCGATCACACACTTGTTGATTTCAAAACTAGCCGTTACTAGGACTTTTTCGCTTACCATAACTGGAGTCACCATAGCAATGAATACTGGCTGATGTTCATGTTCTAGTCATGAATTCCGATTATTGTGTTTGCTGAACTGTAAGACAGAAAATCTGGCTTACTGGACCAGGTACAGACATCAGCGACACATCAATGGAATGCCCAGAGAAAGAGGATTTTTTTTCATCTGAAATATTTTGTTTCGTCGATCATGAATTTTCGAATTCTTGTGACTCGTCCGTTAAAATTGCATTTTCTTGCAAACTAGAGCACCTACAAGCATCGGCGCCCCCTCAAAAGAAAGCTAAAAGGTCAGGCTTCCTCCCAATTGAAAATGTTTGTGGTTGCCTTGATATTTTCTGAGAAAATCGCGCTGAGTTGTTTTAGCTGGAACATCCTGTACATGATATGTACCTATTTCTGTAAAATTATCAACAATAATTGCACCACTCATTAAATTACTGATGATATTGTGTTTCTTAGCACGAAAGGAATCGGCGAGTTTATGTCACGACGAAGAACGTATCGTTAATGAGTTCGAGAGCCAGTGCTCAACAGAGCTCTCATCGCCGCTGCTATTCTTCACAATTTAATTTGGTTGGATGACATTGACACTCAAAAAAGCTCCTAGGTGTAAATGGTTTCCACAAGATATTCGCGTCTAGTTTGAATTTGGTGAATGTAAATCATCAGATTAAGCTAAGTGATCAATCTTCGTGCTTGAATTGCAGTCAGGTACAATTAGCATCTCATTAGTGCTCTTTGCTTCGATTGATTGACTAGTAATCCAACCAAAATAGTCGTTTGCGAAAGGAAGGCAAAAGAGAAGGGCTGGGTGAACAAGTGGCGAGATAATCCAGATAGATGGTGACTGGGATGGTGTAGGTGTATAACCTGAAATAAGTAACTCTCGCAGCTAGCGCTTATCACTACTAGATAGAGGGTAAGGGTGGATTATGAATATGTAGCTAGAGAGTTGTTGAGTGCCTCGGCATTGGCCCATTCAAATTGTCAGGCTACTCAATGCCGCTGGTCGCTATATTAGGTGGGATTTATTTAATTCTAGTCAGTAACATTCAAGGTAAAATTTTGAGATATCATTGGGATATGGTATAAAAAACTTTAATATGAAATCAGCATTCGCCAGTGCACGATGCCGAAGTAAAATTATCCAAATTTGACAAGAGGAATGGGATGGAGAGCGCTCTCGTTGTTGTTGTTGTTGTTGTTGTTGTTGTTGTTGTTGTTGTTGTTGTGGCACGGACGTCTTCACATGTTGAGGGGTACAAGGGTAATGTTCAGGTATTTGGGGTGGATTTCCACCACGCGCATCACCCCGTCAACCCCAGGAAACACCCGTATCACTCTGCCCATAGGCCAAGACATATGAGAGGAGGAAGGTTGATGGCTAAGAACGAGGTCTCCCTCAGCAAGTGGAGGACAAGGGGTTGCCCATTTGGACCGTTGCATCAAGGTCTGCACTACTCCGGTTTACCATATTTTCCAAAATCTTTGAGTAGCGTGAGACACCAATTGCCAACGATCAAGTTGGTTGACGGGTTGATCCAAAAGATCTTCTTCGACGGGGGACAGTGAACAACTGCCTACTAAAAAATGTCCAGAAGTCAAATAGTCAAAACCATCATCAGGAAGACTGGAGGTGAGCCCCAAGGACCTAAAATTGAGGCTTTGATTCGACAGGTTAAAGTCAAGAATTTTCCCCAGGTAAAGGTGCTGGTCTCCTATCACACGTTTGAGATGGTATTTGAAGCATTTTATCCCTGCCCCCCAGAGTCACCAAAGAGCGTACAAAAAATTGAAATTCCACTGGACGTGTTGATTTGCCAAAGACTCAGCTAATTCAGCATTAGAGTTTCAAAAAAGTAAAGATCCCGTCCATATGATGTGCATCACCCCTGAAATTTCGACCCTGATCGCTGAAAGGATTCTCTAGGAGACCACGACGAGAGAAAAAACGATGTAAGGCTGGCAAACACGCATCAGAAGTAAAGGAATTTACCACTTCAAAATGGACAGCTTTAGTAGCCATGCACACAAACAAAGCTACGTGGCACTTAGAGAGCTTGACGTTTCGACGAGAATGTTCTTTAACGAGAAAAGAGCCTGGGAAGTCGAATCCAGTGTTTGAGAAACAACGACCAGGTATGACGCCGGATTCAGGCAATCCGCCCATCAATGGCTGAGAAGGTTTGCCATCAAAACGATAACATTTCAAGCACCGAAAAATACGACTTCGTATTAAACTTCGGAAACCAGAAATCCACAATAGGCGATGAATAGTCGAAGAAACAAGCCTCGGCCCACCATGAGTAAATTTGTTGGAATGATCCACAATGAGGACTGCCAGATGACTGTCGAGGGATCAGATATGGATGACGAGAAACTTGCGGTAACTTATTACGAAGTCTAACCCCCCCCCCCATGAGAATACCCTCAGGCGGAACAAATGGAGACAACATTCGGAGTTTGTTACTGCAAGGTTTATTTCGAGATAAAACTTTGATTTCATCGGCGAAATAACGATTTTGAACGAGACGTACACACAGAAGCAATGATTTTGTGTATTCAGAAGGAATTAGAACACCAGATTGTTTTTCAGTGCGAAAGGAACGACAGTTGTGGATAAAACGTAAAACATACCCAAAAACTCGTTGCAATTTCAGCAAGGATGAGTGATCAGTGATCAAGTCAAACAGCAAATTTGTAGGTACATCACGAGAAAGCAGAGCTTCAGCTTGTAGTTCTTCGAGTTCAAGAATCGGTTTTGGAGCAGCTGGAGAAACGGAAGGCCAAAGAGACTCGTGGTGAGACAAAAATGAAAGGCCATTTCAGCAAAGATGGTGAGATGATAGTTCTAAGGGTAACAATCCACGTGGGGCGCAATCAGCGGAATTAAGATCTGTTGGAACGTACCGCCAAGTAGCTGTTGGAGTGTTTTCATGGATTTCGACCACGAGGTTTGAGACGAATATCTTTAATAAGTATAAGTGAGGAGCAGTACGAATCCAGATCAGCGCCGTGGAGAAATCACTGAATAAAATTATCTCTTGATTTTGCAACAGGCAAAGAAGAGGTTGAACTGATATGACAAGACGCAACAACAGAACCGAAGCTTCTAACTCGAGGGGAGGAGTGCTTAAAGTTTTGAGGGGAGCCACACGAGTTTTAACTCTGGTGAGATGAGCCAAAAAAAACGTAAGAATTGTGATTCGCAAGTAAAGAACAGCGGCCATGCCTGTCGTGGAGGCATCATCAAACCCGATGAGTCGAATCTTGAAAAACGAAGAAGGTAAAATACAACGAGGAATTTTGAGGTTTGATAACAACGGTAATTCGTTGTAAACAACTTTCCAAGTATCATAAAGATCACAAGTCAAGATAGCATCCAAATCAATCTTGGCCAGCCACAGAAGCTGCAATGAATACTTGGAATAAAAAATATATCAGCTTGAATACTGAACATAAATGTTTTGACGCGCTCTCACGGGTTCCAATCTTCCAAGCAGGTATGTTGCCATCAAGGTATCATCCGGATAGACAGAAAAGGCTTTATTGAACATGATGAAAGTAAGGTGAATTTCTCAAATAATAGCCGGAAAAAGCAAACGAAGTTAACGAAGCACATTTTTTGTTCGGATACCTTCCAGGCGAGTTTCTTTTTTTGATGGGTGAAGTTTTGTTGGGGATGGTTTGGTTTGGGCCGCAAATTTAGAGCTCAAGTATTCACGATAAAAAAAAGTTCTATTGATCAAAGTAGCTATAGGCAGAGATTTTGGAAAAGATCTATATCTCTAGACAATTGCAGTGTGATATCAATACCTTGTGAATAAAATTCCATTTTCAGGAAAGTTCCATAGAATTCAGCGAGGGAAATAATGGCTGACTTGGAAAGCCACTAAGCCAAATCCCTAGATTTTCCCACGCGATGGCACACATTCCACTCCCCTCGCCTAATCTGATTAAAAACTGTGTGAAAAAAAAACTTAAAATTCGCCGCTAAAAGCGACCTTGCGGCCCTACGTGTACCGGCACAAAAACTCAACCTACGTTCAACAGTGTTAATCGCACATCATTTGTCAAGAGTTAGCACGCCACCGTGAAAGCCCTTAATTCTAAACAACTTACCGCAGGAGGAAACTTCGTCGTCGCCGAAATCGGAAAAACTGTCTGCGTTCGGGTCGTCGTACGGATACCATTTGCTGGAGTTGACGGCGCTCATGACGACCGCCTTCAGTTTTCTCCTGGCGTTAAATTTTTTTAATTCGTCTACGGTTTCGGTCAGATGGATTCTAAGGCCCTTTTCTCGGTCCTGCGGGAATAACACATTGCAGCATTAGAGAAACGGGAAAGCGCTCACAATATTCATGATATGAAGCAACATTACCCGTAACCATCGATGATTCAAAACTTCTTGAATGGTAATACGCTGTTTCGCATCGACGGTTAACATTTGTTGTATTAAGTCTTTAGCACTATCACTAATGAGCTCCCATTGCGGACAATCCAGCTGAAATGTAAAGAACAGAACAGTCAGATAAGTTAAGAGAGAAGGCTCGGGTGTTTGAGGGGCGACAGAGAAGGAAAAGGTTCAGTCGTGTGCATCAGGGATGGGATTAGGACACGAATCCCTCAGCCCATTATTCTGTAATGAGGCTGATAAGGTACACATTACATTTTGGCCGGGAATAAGGGACCTTCAACTATCAAGGGAGGTCAATTTGGTTTGTTACAAGACACGGAACTCGTTGGGTTTGTGCAGTATAAAAACTCTTTTCTCGTACTGTTCTCGGTGAAAAACTCGTCGGAGATGGTACATGTTTCTTTAATAACCATGACGAGTTGCTATCTCTCAGGTTTGGAAGTGAGTGCCCTATTCAATGTTTCTCAAAGAGCGACGCAACAAAAGGAATATAGGGATTTTTCAAATGTATCGAGCAAAAATAAGAAAAATACGGAGCTGGGAAAACCTAATAAGTATACAGGTGTACTCACATATAGTTTTCCTCTACAAATGGACTCCATCAGTCTGCGGCCGCTGCCGTGGAAGGGAAGCAGTCCCGTTAATAAAACGTGCAGGAGACAACCGGCCGCCCAGATGTCCACTGGTTTGCCATAAGGTCGCCTTTCGACCACCTCTGGAGCCATGAAATTCGGATTTCCAACCCTTCCTGCGAACCAAAGCACAAAAATTAGCTCTTTTCTTTTCCAATATTTTTATTGCTGCTCCTGGGTCGTGGTGAAGATTTACGGAAAATGATGAGAAACGCGCCCGCACACACACAAGTTAGTAGCCGAGATGATGCTCAACTCGAGAGATTTTTACGGTTTTTACGCCGCAAGTTTCCTCGCCACCACTACTCGGTGAAGTTTTATGGTATAGAGGAAGTATCTAAATTATGACAGGCAGGCATTCCTCGGCGTGGCTCTCCAGTGCGACTAGAGCCTTCCTCAAAGTTTTTACGAGGCCGGATTTACGCTCTTAAAAACGTCAGTACAACATTGACAGCTTATTAATCGCGGCACAAGAACACAAGCACATTCTCAAATGCGGCGGGGAGAAGCGAAAGCAAACAGGATTTTCTATTATCACACAATATTATTGAGAAGCGCTCCCTGTTGTTGAATTTGAAATGGGACGGACGTGGTGACTGAAGGGCACGCTGCTATATGCATAAAGTTTTGATGTGCTTGCGGAAGAAATGATGCGAGGAAATGTACGGGCGCGAAGGCAGGCTGCTGATGTTGGCACTTTCTCAAAGTTTTGATGGATCAGGCTCTTGTTTCTTTAATTCCCTCTTCTAAATCGATAAATTATCATTTCCAAAGAAAGAAACCAGCACGCCGCATGATACTTACTTGAAAAAAAAAGTTCCAGCTCTTCCGCGTGCACGGCCGGAAAGCTCTTAATTGTGGCTTTTTAATGAAAAATTAATTGGTTTATGCCGAAACCTTCCTTGAGGTTTCTCACCCCCTGCCTCCAGTCCCGCGCTCAAACTTCTCCTGCACCCTTCATAAAGTGCTTTAAACTTTCCCAACAGACTTTGGGTTGTGTTTGTGCTTTGGCCGTATATTATGCAATATTATGTGTGTGATGATTTTGAATTATTATTGTCGAACAATGAGAATCCTCGATTTGAGTCAAAGAGGGGGGAGGGGAGGAACGGCTTTGTGTGGTATTATTATGATCATGATGATGATGTGTGAACAGGAGCGATGAATTTCCGGTCAGCGGATATAATAACGCTGCCAACAGACCATTAGTAGCGGCGTTCGAAAAGCTTTTTCGCAGGTGTTTTTTGGGTGGCTTTCTGAATGTAGGTACAGTCGTGAATGCATTTGTATGTCATGACAGAGATGGAGTTTTCATGCAACCAACAACACATATATCAGCTTAGTCTATTCCACAGGTTGTATTGTTGGCTGCAAAAAATCATGCATCTTAGTCATGGATGGCATAACGTTATACCAGAATGGCCACTTCTCCATTATGAATGTTACGATGCTAACTATATGTTAACTGACAGTTGTTACACACTTCGCGACGTAATAAGGGACATTTATCGTCTGTACACAGGTCGATGTCTGTACCTACTGATTGGTGGCTTTTCGCTAATGCTGTTAGGTAGTGGTGGCCACTGAACGTTATACTCAAACCTACTATCATACCAATGACCAAAAGTACATATTCGTACAAGTTATTCAGCGCATTATATTTTGTATTGACATCTCTTGTTCGTTCTCAATAATGAATAAGGAAAATTCCTATTTTCTCTGTGAAATTACTCAGAATGTACATAAACAGAGTACAGTTTATCGCGAAATGTTTCGTACGGTTGCAACTATCAAATAGGCGAATTCTAGACATTTCAGGTCGCTTTCATGTCTCAATGACTTGACATCGCCGATTTGATAATTGTAACCGTACGAAACATTTCGCGATTAACTGTACCACTGTGGCCGAAAAAAAAGTAGGCCGGAGATTGAAAGTGGGTGTAGTATACGTTGTTTCAAAATGATGTGTATCTCGGGCGGTTGTGAAATTTGAAATGTGAACTATGTAGAACTGATGCTTTTGGTGAGCTTAATCCAGTCCAACATCAAAAGTTAGTATCAAACGTTATCAAATTGATGATCAACTGTGATGTTGAGCTCGATTAAAAGCATTACTTATAAATCAAATGTCAAGTTCCGCGGCCGCCTGGGATACTCTTTTTTGGCAGCAATGGCGCAATCAAGAGCACGGAAAGTAAGTCGGTAGCACGGTGAGCTCGGCTCCGCTTTCGAAGGCGAAGGTCCCGGGTTCAAATCCGCACTGGGCCAGATGGACTTTTTCATGGGTTCCTCACTACTGGGGCATCTACTATCGCGCGGTGATGCCCCGGGAAAAGAGATAAAACTAGAAAGCCATTGAAACAAAACCCCACTGATTATCTCCCCACTGATCCAAACATGTCTTCGTTGTGTTATCGTCATCACTGTTATCCATCGTTACTAAAAAAGCACCAGGTACTGAAAAACCTGCTAATAATCTAGTAGAAGATGCAGGACAAAAAAAAAGAGCACGGAATTTCGAGCACCTGTTATTTCTGTCAATCGAAAAATCCGGGATCTAAATAGGCTTCATTGCTACTCTTATGCCCGGTTGCAAGAACAATGTAGTTAAGTTTGCTGCGGAGCAAATGTACTCCGGTTGCAAAAAGAGGGTATCAAACATGAGTACCAAACAGGCCAAACCACCAAGAACTACAACAAACAGGACTAACCCTCGGCCAAAGTATGAAGCAACGATATGTTGTGGGACAATTCGTTGTGAGGAAATTTGTACAATCCTGGGCCGCCGGTGACGTTGTGTCGGGGTGATATATCTAGTGCTGATTCAGTGACACTTCACAATAACTTTTTTGCCTCAACAGGCGGCATACATACATTGTCAAATTTCTATATTTAGCCCCCTCGTCCCCACCCATCCCAAGAATAAAATTTCAAATTACACTACCTACCTTGCGATACATCAAATTGAAGAAAATTAAATTCTCTTTTTGAAAAAGATATTTTAAAAAAATTTAACTCTGCCCCCCTTCTCCCTAAAAATTCTCTGAGTGTCCCTTTCAATAATCTGGAAGCCTCAATTCTTTTCAGCTTAGTCTCAAAGAAGAGAATTTTCGGTGGAAAAAGTGCCACTCAAATTGACCCCATTGCTCTCCTCTCCTCCACCTCAACTTCCAAATTCAACAAAATACTACTCACTTTGTGATACATCAAATTAAAGAAAATTAAATTATCTTTTTAAAAATAATTTTTTTGAAATTCTCGACCCCTTCCCCATTCAATTGGACATTTGGAGTATTTTAGTAAGAAAACGGGGGGTTTTAAAGATTTCGAAAAAATTGTGTTCAGGGAGAGATTTCAATTCCCTTTCATTTGATGTATCATTTGATTGTAGGTCATTTTAGATTTTTAAAGTGAGGAGGGGGGAACGAAGGGGTGAATTTGGGTGGCACTTTTTCCATATAAAATTTTCTCTTCCGATACTGTGCAAGATGACGTCGACTGCATTGAAGAGAATTAAGAGGTCAAGAATATTCAATTGGACACTCAGAGAATTTAGGGGGGAAGAGGGGTGGGGCTAAAAATTTTAAAAATATTCTTCCAGAAAGAGAATTTAATTCTGTTGAATTTGATGTATCGCGAAGTAGGTAGTGTCATTTAAAATTTCAAAGCTGGGGTGGGTGGGGGCGAGGGGGCTGAAGATAGAAATTCGCTAATGTATGTTTTAGATGTCCTCTTCCATATAAAAATCGACCTGTTTTTGCTCGAAGACATTTTCACTAGGAATCGGGAGTTATTGCAGGTGGATAGTTTTCAAATGATCACCCGGTATGCACGGGTACTTGAAGCATGATGAGCCCTTTGAAATATCTCAATTGCAAATTGCACAAGTAGTAGTGCACCTTAATCACTAAATTTGGTCGGTAATTCATTTACTCCAGAAGGATGCAAGAAGATAATTATACAGTGGCGGACAAAATCGGGTGAAAGGAAGGAATATATGGAAAACAGCAAGTAAAAGGAGAAACAGGATGGTGGACAAATGGGAAGAGAAACAGAGAGAGATCCACGTAATATCACTGCTCCCAGATTGTGAGGGATAGGATGTTCGACCCAGAGGGAAAAGCGTAGCTCAGCCATGATAGGAAGAGGTGGAACTCGAGGTGGAAGTACGCATCCAACCAATCTTAGGACTGAGACCTTCTTTCTGTCTCTTTTTGGTTCGTTTGTTGAGAGGCATACCCACCCGGCGTAGAAAATACACTACGTGTGGTTCCCTAAATACCCTAATTCAAGTAATTTGTTTCATCAAAAACTAGTGGCTAATCGGCAAATTTTCTTTCACAGAACCTTACTAGACACTGTTTTCAGTGTATTCCTACTTTTGGAATCATCAAAATCGTGTGACTCTGTATGACGTAAGAGTCGTAAGATCCGAGATCTAATTTCTAGATTGATGTTAGCGAAGCTTTGAAATAACAATCCAGCCACCTTTGAATTCCACAGCATGCTGGAGGTCTCTACAGAATAAATACAAAACTATCATACCACTTGCGAAATTCGGCCCAATGACGAAGATACAGCCCTTCAAAGATCACTTTTTTCCGTTTTCAAATTTTTTCAACTCCAGTCAGATTTGACAAAATCAACTTCAGTTTAGCATCGGCTAGTTATTCAAATTATCAACCTACCTGCTAAATTCAGAAAGAATCCAACCAGTGGCGTAGGAACTTATGCTACACCAATGCTGAGCTTAAGCTAATAATAGGTGCTTTCCTTTTACAACAAAACTCACTGATCTGATCTAAGTTAGAGAGAGAAAGAGTGAGAAATCACCTGCGCGAAAGTGAGATACCACTAACAACTTAGGTCAGAATACTTAGTTCAGGTTGTGAAAGGAATGCACCTATTATTGTCGAATCGTTCCGGAATACAAATTTTTAAAAAGTGAAAAGAGTGAACTTTGAAGGGCTGCATCTTTGTTATTATGCCGAATTTCGAAAAATGGTATGGGAAGTTTCTCTTTAATTGGTCGAGACCTACTCGAAACTTTTTAGCCCATCACAAATTATGAAACGCGTGCGTGTATGTGCGTTGAGTGGAAAATTGTAAGAGCCGCCACCGGTGACCGGTGACACTTGTGACACTGATGATGATGCTTTTTACAAGATATTCGCTTGCCGCCACCAAAACAGTGAGGTGAGAACTACTGGGCTTCATCTTGAGGAATTTTTCAGGAATAAAGGGCAACTGACTTCAGAACCAAATAAATCCTTCCAGTAGGTACTTCGCTATTTTTTTTTTTTTTTAGAAAACCATTACAGCAGGGGCCTGTTTCATAAAACTACAAACGACAATTTACGAGTGAGTAGGTAGTCTTGGTAACCCATTGTTGCAACAATCAACAATGGGTCGTCAAGGTTATACATTTGTAATTTTTTGCCCTTTGTAGTTTTATGAAACGAGGGGGCCCTGGTTTCAAAAGTTGTATGTACTGTGTGGCGTCATCTACCGGTCCATCCTTAGGTTACGATTTTTCTTCTATTAACGGTACGTAGGAACGTTCATCAGTTTTTGTATTTTTTATCGTACCTCTACCTAGTTTCCTACTTGGGTAGGTAATGCGTTTTACGCGAATTAAAATTGCACACTTAACCTCGAAAACATCTTCCCAGAAATATCCAGGGAGCCGTAAAAACTAGAGGCTCACCACCACCACCACATCTTAGATGGCAAGACAAGCAGGAGCAAGGGCTGAAGGCCATAAAAAGCAGACCTGACGTTTTCGGTCATGAAAATAAAAGTGGTTAAGATCAGGCAATAACCTCCACGAAAATGCAGAAAACGCGCCCGGGAATGGAAATTGGAATCGTATCTCTATGAAATTTTCCATTGTAGAAGTTGGTAAATGGAATTGAAATTATTAGCTCACCTCAGTTTTCATCGTTCCAGTCCCATTATTGCAGTTACTGGTAGGTATTACCTGCATATTTTTGTTCAATATCCACTTGAATAACACTACTTCACTGTTCCCTCCTCGGTTCCCTCTTTCCATTTACCAGTTCCGGTTCCCGGTATGGCCAAGAATCGGTTACTTTTTCCGCTGTCTTGCCTGTATTATTGGTTGCCTACACAAGAAGAGTTTCAAATTTTGAAATGTGTATGGAAAACATAGCCCTGGAATATTAGGTTTTAACTCGTAACAAACTCCCATAAAGCTGAAATTTGGTGTACGGGCCTTGTAAGACCTAAAGAATAACATATCAAAATACTCGGTGGCACGCCCTTGTGCGTCATTCATTGTGGGGGAGGGGGCTGAATATTGCCATTTTAAATGCTTAAATGACACCCTGTAGCTTATATAAATAAAAAAAAATGATATTTTACATTACAAGCCAGGTAAAACAGTTTTTACTGGCGATAGGATGAGGATGACCGGCGAGCCGTTAGGCGAGCCTGTCACATCCTAAAGCCAGTAAAAACGGTTACCTGGCGTGTCTTGTATAATATTTTATTTGTTTTTCATTTGTAAATAAGCCAAAAACTCATATGAAATAAAATTTTCCTGCGTTCTTTATTTTTTTTTTTAATTTCTCGTTACCTTTGAAATCATTAGGTACCTACTGTGACAACGGCGCATGTCGATTATTTTATTGTTTATTATTTTTGCAAAATAAAAAGTCACAGAAATACCGAAAGTGAAATGAGCGTCATATCTGGAGCCATACGAAACGAAGCTACGGCAGTTATGACGAATTTGTTGCCGCAGAAATCCTCTGCGCGGATGATTGATACCTTAATTCTAATAAAGTGATTCAACAAAATTTTTGTGTATTTCTGATCGTTTTTCAGCACTAGTTTTCAGGCAAAAGAACTGTGACGTCTATAACTGGCTAGCCAGTTATGAGGTGTTTCCAAAGTGAATATAGTCACTTGATAAGTTCGTGTTTACAAATGAGGAACAAATAAATCATATTTAGATGCCTCAACCCTTCAAAATATTTGACTGACGTTTGAATTGTTGATAAGTAGTTTGGGTTGCCTGGAAAAAAAGAAGATCGGCAACATTTTTTTGGTTGTTCTCAAAAACCTTGAATTGATATCGGCAAGTGCGTGGTATCATTGCCAACTAAATCTTAGCTTCCGATATCAAATATGATGTTTAAAATTGAATTGAAACACGAATCAACAAGTTTTACTGAAAAAACGACGATTTCTGACATTGTCGTTTTGTAATTTCAGTTTCCGTATGGTTAGAAATATCTCAGTTGAATATTTCCAAGAGAATTTATTGTTCTCAACCATTTCATACCTGTGAACGATAAAACCAATGTGCCTGTTGTGAAAAAAAAATTCCGCCTGCTGCGCTTTTTTACTCACAATTGGTGCAATTTCCAATTATTATCGATATTACTGTTATCATTCAAGAAACATTCGCTTGAGATGCTATTTTTTCATTCATAAAAGGGCGGACTACAGAACTTCGCCTTGAGCGCCGAAAGCTGTAAACCCGGCCCTGGTGTTGTGTTCGAAAAAAAGGATTGTGGCTGGCCCAGTTTTCCCTTTTTCTTTTTTTTTTTCAAAGATGGAGTTCTATTGATGATGTTAGATAGCAAGTTTTAAGTCGCGTTTGGAAATAAGCAGATAATGGTACCTAGTCTTCAGATTCATATTCTTCTACCTCTAGTTGTTGGATGCTGGAGTTGGTATACTGATAGGAGGCGGGAACAAACTCGCTTTCAACTCTTAATATTGCGGAGCCCAAAAAGTGACTATCTCCAACATGATGGTCGTCGTCAGAAAAGTCGCTATCAATGTTACGAGAACGTATCGCTCACCTGCGGCTTTTGTAACCAATGTTACGGAAATTACAGGAAACAGAATCCTTTTAGGCTGATTGTTATAATTTCGGTAACGCTAGTTACAAGCGATTTCATACGAGCAAGATATATTATTTTGCGTTGATAACACGCAGTTGTAATTTTGTCCTTTTATCAACAGTTCTTGTTCAATTTAAGCTCTAAACATCGGAGAATATTCAGAACGAATGCTTCTTTCAAGGGCAACGTTTATTATCAGTTCATTTTCATCCCAATCCAGATCGGGGTTTACCGATGAAACGTAGGGTCACTCTTGAGGGAACCATACATTTTTACTGTTCATCTCCAGTCTGATTATGGTATCTTTTTACTTGAAGTTTCAGCTTCAATTTGAGCCATGGATTTTGAAAATCGGTCAAGAATAAAAAATTATTTCACCAAAAAACCAAGAAATTGTTTTTTTGATACCACCCTGTAAATAAAGGCGTTAGGAAAATGAATCGAGTAAGGTGGCGAGGTGAGAGGTTATCTTTGACGCCTCCAATGTTAGAATCTAGAAAAAAGAAAATTTCTTCAAATGGAAGCATGTTGAACGCCTGGCAGTTTTGCACCGCTTTACCTGTATGAACTTCACTCAAGTTGCACTGAGTTCCATATTCACAGTTATGGATTATCAGAAGATTGGGCTAAGCAACAGCACAAACAGATTCCAATTTCATCGCGATTTGAAAAGGGGGAAAAATTTCGATGTGTCGTATCCAATGTTGCGTAGTTTATATTGGGGTGTTCGGCATATAGGGTACTCCGGATTACAGATGGTTCGGATTATCCGTACTATACTAGTGAGGTACTGAAGGGCTTTATATGTCCCTGTGTCAGTTTGCCTTTTCCTTCTAAAAAATTCTTTACAATTTAAACCACACCTGGGGGCTTATGGCTGGTGAATATCTTGGTGTCATTATCTATGCTTATTGTCAAAACCAGTCTTGGTTTGGAAAATGTCATCATCGGGTGCGCGTCATTGGAATATTCAATCAACATAAAAAGTGAAAATTTGCATAAAGGGCACTTAGTAGGTACCTGCCGAGTGTTATGGCAAATTAGTTTAAACGAATGCTACCTGTTGCTTTTCGAACGCCTCTGACAACGTATCTGCTGGATGACGTCTCTTATGTTTGCTTTTTTTTGTGAAATGTGAGGATGCAGATAAGCGCTGACGTGTGGTAGCTTACCAGCTCTGTCAGATTTTAGATACAGCTGACCCATAGGACTGAGGTTGGTCCGGAATTCTGACACAAGGCATTCTGCAGAGGCCGCGCCAAATCACATACATACACAGATCACACAAAATGAGCCAAAATGATAAAACAAAATCACTGGACCGTTGGTGAAGTTTCGATGTCGCTTGATATCGTGATAAAGAGAATTGCTTTGATGTCTTTGTACAACCAGAAGCAGCGTTTCAAGAAGTTGGTCGAATGAGTGTCCCGAATTTTTGTTTTATAATAGGCAATAAACTAGGCATGTGATTCGTGTGATCCAAACCATTCCGAATTGGGGTAGGCTGTGGCGTGGTCAAATTCCGGGATGTAAAGCTGCTTTTTGTCAGGGCACAGCCTACCCCAATTCGGAATGGTTTGGATCACACGGTAGATATGCTATGCTATGCTAACAAGTACCTAGAAAGACGTTTGAAATCATGCCTACAAAGCCTAAATATATGAGACCATGGTATGTTTGGCCGTGTATGACGTCAGGCGCATACAAACTACGACGCGCTCTAACAATCGTAATGACAAGTGACGTCAGTAGTGTGACGGCCAATGGAGCCAATGAAGACGTCCTCCGTGGCACGCTAAATACGAAATCTACGCTGCGACAAACTTAGCTTGGCGCAGCGATGATTGACAAGATTACTTTGTCGCATTGTCGCAAACATATCCGACTTCTGAGTTCATCCGCCAGTAAAACAGCAGCTCAAAACGACGAGCTGTCGAAGTGCAATATCAGCACACTTTGATGTACAACGACGGCGGCGTGTAAATAACGACCGGACGCCCCATTAGTATATTGGAAATAGAAAAAAATAGGTGCTTTGCTGGAATTAATTCAAACAAAAACGATTTTTTTACCATGGCAAGCTTACAGTCCCTTCTTCAACATATCAAAAGTCCTTAACTCTGGGACTGCTACAAATCAGTATACAGAGTGAAAGTTTATCATTTTTCTTTACTTTCTTTTTTTCTTGAAAAACTAATGACTGAAAAAAACCGTTTCAGGCTAGTTTGATAGGCCATTGTCTTCCAATAAACATATAAAAAATATACCACCCAGCAACTGCTGCGTATCAAGTTACAGGGTGAAAACTATTTTTCATCTTCAATTTTTTTTCTTGGTGGAACTGATCTAGATTGAAGCCGATTTCAGTTCTATAGCAAGCTTATAATGTCATACTGAGCATATAAAAAGGACACATCTCTGCATCTGCTGATTTTCAATTTACAGGGTGAAAAGTCATTTTCACGTTTAAATTTTTTTCTTGATGAAATCAACTCACACAACAATTGCGGCTGGTTTTTCTGTAAATATGAGGTTCCTTGTCAAACATATCAAAATAATACATTTCTGCTACAGCTACATTTTTATTTACAAATTTAAATGTTTGGTTGCGTTCCAAGATTTTTTGAATTTTTGATGCAATATACCCGAATATACCCAAACATTTAAATTTGTAAAAAAAAACATAGCTGTAGCAGAAATGTATTATTTTGATATGTTTGACTAAAAACTTCAAGTTTACCGAAGAATCAGTCGAAATTGATGTGTGAGCCAATTTCACCAAGAAAAAAATTGAAACGTGAAAATGACTTTTCACCCTGTAAATTGAAAAGCAGCAGTTGCAGAAATGCATCCTTTTTATATGTTCATTATGACATCATAAGCTTACAAAATAACTGGAACCGGATCCAATCTGGATCAGTTCCACTAAGAAAAAAAATTGAAGATGAAAAATAGTTTTCACCCTGTAACTTGATACACAGCAGTTGCTGAGTGGTATATTTTTTATATGTTTATTGGGAGACTATGACCTATCAAACTAGCCTGAAACCGTTTTTTTCAGTCATCAGTTTTTTGAGAAAGAAAGGAAATAACGAAAAATAATAAACTTTCACCCTGTATACTAATTTGTAGCAGTCCCAGAGTTGAGGACTTTTGATATGTTGAAAAGGGAACTGAAAGCTAGCCATGGTAAAAAAATCGTTTTTGTTTGAATTAATTCCAGCAGATATTCTATTTCCAATATACTACATTGGAAACCCATCGACATCGGCATTAAACAATAATCGCAATATGTATGTGAGCGTTATTCTCGTGTTGCGCCAGCCGCCAGAGCAACTTTATTGAAAGCTTTCCCCATTACAACCGTTCCACACCAAATGCAGCCTGCTGCAACACACATAACCATTTCATAATAATAATATCCTCTACAGTCTACTTGTTGTCGGTAATTGAATCAAATCGTTTTCATCGGTCGTAATTTATTAGACGCCTTTCCTCACACCTTTCCGCGAGAGCAGTGGTGGCCAGTTTGACATTTTTACGGCCGCCCGTAAATTATGAAGAAGAGTTTATTTACCTGGGTGTGTGTGTGTTGGATCCCCTGCGTGAGCATAAATACTCAATTCGTGAATTCTATTTTTACAAACGGAAGGCGGAATCATATTATTTAGTTATAGTCTTTAAATAGAGGCATTAAAGTAAATGTAGTGTTGGAAAAATGTTGAATAAACTGAAGTTGTATTATTGCTCGTAAGTCTTGCATAGACGTGTTTATAGCAATTCTAGGCGTCAGTGTATTCGGTCAGCGCAAGGACTTCCACCACGTTGTTGATCAGTCGTCTTCTTAGAGTTTCCAATCTTACGAAAAACTGAATAATCTGTACAGAGAAAGCCGTATCAGGGCTGAAAAAGAATAATCCGAGACTCCAGCAAGATAAGATGAGAAGCTCTATTGCCCAACAACACAAGTTAGACAAAGGACAATGGTGACAAGTACAAAATATACACACACCTATAAAACATGGAACAGATTTCAAGTCAATGAAGAAAGGCCAAACATAAATTTCAATCATAAGACAAAGGTCTGTGTTTTCTGGATAGCCCCCATGAACCCATTTAAAGAAGGAGAGATGAAGTCTGTTATGTGGCAGATCTCACTGATGTACCTGGACATCACGTTTACGGGGGATATGACGATCGCGTTCGAAGTGGCAGCAGGCAGTCGGAAAAGCCTGCAGCCTCTAGAATTCAGCCGTGGTACCTGTATAAAGAACTGGGCAAGCAGTTCAGCACAGTCAACAGCACCGTGAAAAAGTCTGAATAGGAAAATGAGAGATGTACGATGCCTCCGAGACTCCAGGGAGTCAATCCCAAACCCCTCTCTAACGAGGCACCCATCATAGCCCCTCTAAGGGAACATGCCATGCACTCTGAAATAAAGGTACCTCAAAAACTTTCTCTCAACTCTCAACAACAGATTGACATGTTATTGGTATATGGGCCAACATACCAGTCCTGCGTACTCAAGTCTTGCATGAATGTAAGCAAAATATAATTGTTTGAGACAAGCGATGTTCGTAATATGTTTGCCGTTGCGGAAGATAAACCCGAGCATCCTCAGTGATGAGCTCGACGTGCTTCGCGAATGACAGCTTCCCATCAAACAGCACGCCAAGATCCCGATAGTCATCCCAAGCCTCAAATGGAACTCCATCCAAGGCATACTTATATTTTATGACGCGTGTGGTGTTTCTGGTGAAGGACATCACCCTACACTTGTCAATGTTGAGGTATAGTCTGTTCAACCGGTACCACTCGAACACGCCGTCCAAGTCCTTCTGCAGAAGAGCACCGTCCGCCTGAGTGCGAATCTCTTTAAATATTTTCACATCATCAGCGTATACCAACACCTGACTAGCCACACGCTCGACGATATATTTAATGAACAAGTAAAAAAGCATAGGCGCCAGGTTTGCACCCAGGGATGCTCCCCTCGTGGGTGAGAAGCGAGATAAGCAATGGCAATCAATCTCAACATACTGGTCCCGCGACGACAAACACGACGCCAGAAGAGAAATCCATCCGACAGCAAGGCCGTACGAATATAACTTCTCAAGAAGGATGCAATGATCCATACGGTCGAAAGCCTTTGAAAAATCTGTGAAAATTGTATCAACTTGAAGACGATTGTCCATGGAAGAATAGAGAAATTGCGTGTAGCAAGCCAAGTTGGTAACAGTGCTTCGACCGGCAAGAAATCCATGTTGTTTGTCCGTGATGATGGGTTCAACATCAACCATTACGCTTTCGCAGATCGCTATTTCAAGCACCTCCGCGAAGTTTGACATCAGGAAAATGGGTCTATAATTCCCGATGCGCTGGGGACTACCCTACTTATAAACTGGTATGACCCTGCTCTTCTTCCACAAATCAGGAAATGTGGAAGACCTGAGGGACAGATTAGAGATCAAAGTCAACGGTTCAATCAGTGTAGAGGCGCCGAGAGAGGCGCAGTTCTTAACAAAAAAAAAGGCAGGCACCCGATCAGGGCCCTTTGTCCTTCCCAATTTCAACTTGCATTGCGACTAAACTGAAAGCCTGCATTAAGGACCTGCGACCGCAAAATAAGCAGCGTGAGAGGCGACTGGAAGATTATGAACTTGGTTCTTTAATGGACCGTGTGAGAAGTTCTCTCCTTCTATTGACGGCGGACATTACTGAGATAAAGTTGAGGCTTGGCTTCGCACTGATGCTGGCCCTAGACCTAAGACTCCGGTGCCTAACGTCGGCTGTCACCGTTGTACTGATGGACTTCCTCCCTCCTTGCCTGGGGCAGGTATATGGACTCCTGAGATGGCCCCTGAGGGGTGATCACTTTCGACCTCTGGCGCTAATCCTGCACCTAAGAGGACTTCGCTGAAGTTACGGCAGATCAAGAGACCACATTGTCGTCCGCTGGACCTGTGCGGGGAGCACGTCGGCGCCGCGCCGTCTGTTTACGAGTTTCGTATACGAAGCTTGCGTGTTTCCTTTTGTATAAACTTGCGTGTTGTCATTCGTCTTTGCAATCGGAAACGATCGTAAAAAGTCGTGCCCGTGGATGAAGGCCGCCATATTGCTAAAATTTCAGCGACGAAAAGGGCAGAAGATATATTATGCTAGACAAACACAAGAAAGATCGACACTTTACGCAAAACCTAAGGTTCTCGTCATGTTCTCGTATATTGTACGGAGTTTGCGGGCTGTGCATAGGCACGTCTGTGGGTAGAATGCGCAAGGGGCTGGTCGATTTTTGCGAAATACGAAAGTGGCGTGCTCGAAAAATTCGGATACAAAAATGAACTTCGTAACCGTTTGAACGCATGCTCTGCACGGGGCAGAAGACGCAAGGGATTGGACGATATTCACTATTTACGAAACATGAAAGTGGCATGCTAGCAAAATTCGTATAAAAACACGAATTTCGTAACCGATTGACGGCGTGCTTCTACCACTGGTGAGGGTGATGCTGCGGGCACCGCCGAGGTTGAGGGCCATCAGAAGTACGACCAGAGAGAAAGAGAAAACTAAAGACACGACTGCTAAGAAAATCAGCACTAACAAAATACACAGAAATCGACTCCTCACATTGTGGTGAGTCGGACCTTGGCTGGAGACTGCCAAGTGCTTGCTTGGCTTGCTTGGTCGACAACCAAGTGTATGAAGATGAGACTTCGATCAATTTCAAGAAGAGCATACATCAGGAAACTATAGGTAAGATCAGGCCGTTCGTATACGTGGTAGAGCATTGAAATAATCGTATCGTCGTCAGGTAGGTACTTACATATTAATAAGTTGACTTTTCGAGAATCGGTCTCTTACGTAAATTAGCTTGTCAGCGATTCAGCCTATCGGTGAGCTCACTTGTCGGCGAACTGTTATCGCAGTATTCTTGGCTAATGGTCTTTGATGGTCAAGTTGATGGGTATCTGTATGTTCTCCCGTATGAAGATTGTTTCAGACCCAGATTTGGTCTTAGTAATTCGAGAGGTCAATGGTACGTGAGAGAAGATTATACTCAGCCTGATCCACGACCAGAGGCTTTTCCATAGCTTTTGTTCGGAAGCTCCCGATCCCGTTTATTTATCTCCATTTCGTACCGAGTTACGTGAAGTATATATGCATTACATCTGGGACTGGGACGTACATCGTATAAATCTTTTATTCAACAAAACAGTTGTCATAACCGTACTTGGGGCATTTCCAGTACGGAATATTGATTTCGATACATGCACACAAAACTGGAACGACTTGGGTTATACAGGACTTGCGTATGTGTGTGTGTGTGTTATGTTTTCCCGAAGAGTCCTGTAAAACCTCGCTCCGCGAATTATGCCCGATATTTATTCAAATGTATGCAAATTTTACTGTTGGCGGCGGCGGTGGGGCTGCTGCTGGGCATTGTTCGAAGGTGAAGGTACAGAAATAGAAGCGTCGACGGAGCTTTATTCATATACAAGTCCCATATCCCGACCAACCCAATTCCGAGCTCTGCCGCTCCTGGGCTGGCTTGCTCCTTCCCATACACACGGAGGCTTTTCCTTTTCCGGCAAGATCCCCTGTCCTGCCCGTCGTCGTCGTCGCCGCCGTCGACGACGAAAAGCTAAATGCCAGAGATTGGAAGTCGTTTCGGACCCCGGTCGTTGGAAATAACGAGGGAGATAATTCTCGCTCTTGTTCTTGTGCCAATTAATTACCGTGGGGTGTGCGAAAAGGTGGGTAGGTGTGCGGCAGTTTCCCAGGTATTGCTCCGGCTGAAATATTAATTGGGCCGCATTCGTTACGTGGTGATGGTGTGGCAGTCTGTGTATAAAGGGAACGACGGGGGAGCCAGGAGACAAGACAATGTTAATTTGTATTGTTATACGGTCCAGGATCGATTAAGCGAAACAGAACAGGCTTGATTAGCAGAAGCTGGTGCGGGTATATAGGTGGCGGCCAATTTAATGATGGAACTCTGGTTTGATTGTTCTGGCTCTGGGAAATTAACGATGTCAACTTCCACAGGCCAAAGGTTCAAGTGTGTGGGACTGTGTGGGCTAGCTGCTATATCTGTACCAATTTGTCTGATATAATTCTGCAGAGTGTCTCACGATATGATAAATGATGATGGGAGGCGCTTTTTTTCGTTCGACGCAATTTATGCAAGTATGAAATTATAATCAATTTCACGGCTTTCTGCATTAGAGGTAGCTATGGAAATATTGTGTTGTGTTGGTACGAATGATACGATGACAAGGGGATGCCAGCGAGTTGTATACGTGCAATTTTTAATGTGACACCTTGTCACCGTGTGGAGGTATCATGTACGCGAAAGTGAAAATCTTTGCGCATACGCCAGGAATAGTGAGTATCTTTGGAATGCTTTGCAGTGTGGACGATAAGGGACATTGTCTTAACTGTTTGGTGGGTCTCCGCCAAGGCTGTTAAGTTTTCGGCGGCTACTAATGAATGATGTCGAATATCAGCAAAATACTACTCGGATGAAAAGTCCCACCGCTCAAAAGGCTACATCTTCTGATGCACATCACTGCAGTAGTGAGTACTAGGTACCTACTCTAGCTCTAGTTCTACCTATTATACCTACTGCAACAGCGAGCAAGGTATGGAGACACATGCTGGCAGACAACACAGTGTACCTACCTATTCACGCCCAAATTATCTCGTCTTTGTACAGTTCAACTCCATAAATTATTGTCCTACTATCCATATTGTCTATCCAAATAATAAGTTTCCTCTTGGGCAGTGGGTTCTCTCTTTTTACATTCCATTTCTTAACAGCATCACGGACTTTCGGCATAATTTTCTCAGTGGCCGGCAAAAACCTAATAGCCTTGACGAACACCCACCAACCAGTGAAGACAATGTCCCTCATCGTCCACCCTGCAAGTCACTCAAAGGAAACTAACAATTCCTCGCATATTCTCGAAAATATTCACTTTCGCGTACATGACTCCCCGAGACGGTGACAATGTCACATTGAAAATTGCACATGAAGTCAGTAGCTGCCAACAAGTCGTCAACGTGTCATTCGTACTAACGCAACCCATTTTTTCCATAGCTTGCTCTAATGCAGAAAACCGTGAAATTGATTGTGTAGTAGGTACCGATCCAACTGACCACTACCTAATTTAATTTCTTCTACTAACGTTGGTTTTACTTATATACGGTCCATGGAATTCTAATTGATTCAGCGTAGCGTAATTCGATTAAATAAAAGGTATACCTGATATGTAGTTTTTTTCTGAATAAGTATCAACTTTTGACATAATATTGAACAAGACACCAATCTGGAAATGTCCAAATCCAAAACTTCACCATCGGTCAAGATACCTATTCTTTTCAGCATGATTTTGCGTCTAACTTAAATTTCGATTCGTTTTTGATCAACATTCGTTTAGTATGTCGAGCTGTAACTCACAAATTCGACATAACTCGATAATGAGAGAGAACCAGGCAAGGTTAGTTTGCAAATAACGGCGCGACTGATGGCGAGATTAATCAAATTGCCGAGCCGTTAACGGTTTTGTTCGCGTTCGTAAATTTCATTAGAGTCCTGCTCTCCCGCCAAAAGCATCAGGACCAACAACCCCGCTGTACTGGTGCTGGGCGCTCCTGTCTGGATGTGCGGCTCCGCTTTATCGGGAAATTGCTCAAAAAGTAAACAGAAACACGGCGGCACATTTCACAGAGAGGGAGAGAGAGAGAGAGAACAAGACAGATGAATTGAAAATAAATACCATTTTGCCAAAGAGGACTCTCTGCGTGATGTTTGTTGCCCTTTGCAAAATGTAATTAATTAAAAATATATTGTACCTACGCACCGTTTACATATACAAGCAAAAAGTTTCGAAACGTGTCCATTTTAAAAGGGCGTTGAAGTTTCACGGGCTATAATTATTATGTATAGGATTGGCGCTGAAGTTTGCCGTACATACTGTGTACGATTCGTCACTAAGTCACTAGTCAGGTGGCGGTTGTTTTGTAAGAAAAATCACTAGTTAGAAAGAGCGTAAGTTAGAAATTTGGGCTTGTAGCGTTTGTTAGAAGGTATCCCGATAATACCCGAAGGCCCATCTGTTGGGATATACTAGAGAACCTAAAAACACTGTCATGTTTAGATCAGTCTCTTCGTTCGTGGTTTTCTAACACACGCTCCTTCTAACCTGCGATCCACCGGTAAGTACCGTTGGTTAAAAGTGGTGTATGTAAATTCCACTGTAGCGTAGCCTAGAAAATTGGTCTGGTCAAGTCAGGTCAGGTAGGGTCGGGTCAGGTCAGGTCAGGTCAGGTCAGGTCGTGTTGTCCTGGATTCTTCTGTCTGTGTGCTTATTGTTTGAGTTGATAAGTCGCTTTGTCTTGCTCCTGTTCTTCTGAGCTCCGCGATTTCGATTATCCTCTCTTCTGCTTCCGTTTGAAAAGTTTTCACTATATCTTCGTGTGCTCTGATAACATCGAAGAAAGCGGTTTTTGTTTCTTCGAAGTTCTTTTTCACAAAAACGTGAACGTTTCTATTGTCCTTGATGTACTCTTTTAGTTCCCGAAATTTTGTCTTGACGTTCTCAAGCTTAGTATTGTAGTTTTGTCCTTTGGGCTGCAGACGACCCCAGGAGACTCACAAACTTAATTTCGGCAAGTGAAGACTTCGAAACAGCTGAAACAATCGCCAATCTAGAATGGCCTGAGAGAATCCATAGAATCGAAGAAGTAACCGGAGATGTTTTCGAGGCGCCTGACGACTGCGCGCTGACTCACTGCGTAGCTGCCGACCTTAGAATGGGGCGAGGCATAGCAGTTCGTTTCAAGGACAAATTCCAGAGCAAAAAAGAACTATTAGAACAAAATGCCAAAACAGGAGAGGTTGCTTGGATTGAGAAAACGTCAGAACGCGAAAACGGAGACAAAGTAACCCGGAAAGTATTCTACCTAATCACAAAAGAAACATCAACAGACAAACCTAATTTGAAAGACTTATATGATTCCTTGAAAAAACTGAAAGTCCTCATGAAGCAGCAAGGAGCAAGAAAATTGGCGATACCCAAAATAGGAAGCGGTCGGGACGGACTCGACTGGGATGTGGTTAAAAAACTCTTGGAGGTAATTTTCTGGGACAGAGAAGTTGAAACAACAGTGTACAGCCTAGCTGGAGAAAACAGACGAAACAAAGATGTCAAAAATCAAGACAAAGGAACGAATAGGGAAATGTCGGAAAAGATCACGATTGACATTGGAAAGGGAACGTATGCTGAAACCCTCAAAAAACTCAAGAATGAAGTACCCCAGGATGCAGGAATTGATGAGGTCAGGAAAGTACGGAAAAGCAGAGACGGCAAGATGATCATCGAAATGGATAGCAGAGCTGAAAATGGCAAAAAACTTCTGAAGGCGATTGGTCATGTTTTAAACGAAAATTCAGTTAAGCACCTTCCTAGAACAGCAGCAACAAAAGCGCTGGAAATAAAGGATCTAGAAGAAGACACATCTGAGGAAGATATCATTTGCGCAGTTGCGGACGAAAGCGGCATCGACAGACAAAGTATCAGAGTCCAGTGGATCCGTCAATTCAAAGACGGGTCGAAATATGCTATGGTGGTCGTGCAAACGAAGCTGGCGGAGAAGCTCCTTCGAAAAGGGAGGATTAAAGTTGGATGGAGCAGCTGCAAAATTAAAGAAAGGAAAAGGAAAGACAGATGCTTCAAATGTCACAATTTTGGACATGAGAGTACAAACTGTAAAGGACCCGACCGTCAAGCACTTTGTAGGAATTGCGGCGACAAGCAACATGAATCTGGACAGTGCAATGAGTCACCGACATGTTTTCCATGCCAAGACATGAAAGTAGATCACAATCATTATGCAGGGAACAAAAACTGCATTGCGTATAAATTGCATCAGGAAAGCACAAGGAAAGGACGCCCGAGAGAGCGCAACGAAAGTGCCAGAACAATCATACAGGACTTCTAGTCTACCAACAGCAATCTAGTCAAAGAACCGAGACCAGTTCGAAATCAAAAGTTTTATTTCTACAAGTCTTTATATCTACAAGTTTTTATATCTACGAGTTTTATCTCTGCAAGTTCTTATTCCCACAAATTTTTATTTCTACAAGTCTTTGTGTCTACAAGTTTTTATCTCTACAAGTTTTTATCTCTACAAGTTTTTATCTCTACAAATTTTTATCTCTACAAGCTTTCATATCTACAAGTTTTATCTCAACCAGTTTTCCATTCTTCAGGTTTTGCATCATTTTTTTTATTCCAGATGGCTAATAAAGGGTACTACGAGATGGGAATCTTGCAGATAAACGCAAACAGGAGCGTTCACTCGCACGACCTTGCTTCTGCTGTTTCACTGAGAGAGACATGCGACTTCATCACAGTAAGCGAGCCAAACAGAAAGATCTGCACCAATAGAGCACACACATACACAAGCGATTCCGCTGATGCTTGCATTGTGAATTTCAGCAGAAGGTACACGGTGACTGACTTCCGAAAGGGGCACTGCTTTGTCTGTCTAGAAATGCAAGAAGTAGCACTTTACAGTGTCTACATCAGTCCAAATTGCCCTGCTCTTGCGGTGAACGCCTACTTGGAGGAGCTAAGTACTGACCTGCGACGGGTGCGAGGCAAATGCATTGTTACTGGTGACTTTAACGCTAAGAATACATTTTGGGGTGGCAACGTCACGAACCGAAGAGGCGAAGAAATCCTCGACTGGAGCCAGACACACGGTCTAAATATCCTTAACTCCGGAGAAAAGCCGACTTTGGTGAGGACCACAGGCAGTTCGTTCATTGACTTGACAATGGTGAATGACAGCGTATTTGCTACAAAGCCAACATGGGAAATTTTGGATGAAGAGTCTTTCAGTGACCACAAGTTCATTCTGACCAAGTTGAGGGAAGTGCGAGCATGCAATAAGGCGCAATATAGATTTGGACCAGTCAACCCTGTGCACTTGAACAAATATTTCCAAGAGAAGGTGAGAAAGAAAGACAACACGCTGAACGTAGAAATATGTGCCAGACTTATTTCGGAATCGTACAAGCGAACAACACCCAAAATCAGATGTGATTCAGAAGGACGCACCCCATATTGGCTCACAGACAGAATTTTTCAAGCGATAAAAGCCCTACGAAATACACGAAGAAAATTGTTACGAGCAAAAAAGAACAATCCACAGCAAATGACCACCCTGACGGAAACGTATAATGCGGAAAGGAAGAACCTTCGCCGGCAAATTGGAGCATCCAAACGGAAGAAATGGGAAGAAACGTTGGAGAAATTAGGCACAGACATTTTTGGAGATGGATACGGCATAGTTCGCTCTCAAATGAGAATCAACAACCCCAAAGTCAACATCTCACCAGAAAAAAAGCTACAAATATTTGAAGAACTGTTCATCACGGCAACAAGGGACGGATCATTCCAATACGAAATTGACGAAACAGCAAGAGAGTTCAGCGAAGAGGAAGTAGAAGAAGCTGCTGGGAGAATCAAGATAAACAAAGCCCCAGGACCCGACGGCATCCCACCCGAAGTTGTGAAAGTACTGATCAGGGCGAATCTCGACTACTTCAGAAAGTTGTACAACAGTCTACTAAGGAGAAACGTGTTTCCAGAAAAATGGAAGATCTCTAAACTGATTTTAATAGAGAAGCCAAAAAAACAACCTAATGAATCGACCAAATACAGACCGCCTTCAGAACAGCCTTCTGGATGTTCTTGGAAAAACATACGAAAATTTGATAAACAAACGGATCATCCAAGAAATTGATGAAAACGGAGGATTTCATGACCATCAATTCGGTTTTCGTAAGGGAAGGACCACAATCGACGCAATTCACAAAATAACAGAAATAGCAAGAAAGGAGAAGAACTGGTGTGCTTTGATTCTGGTAGATGTTAGAAACGCATTTAACACTGCATCGTGGCAACTGATCGTGAGAAAACTAGAGGAGAGAGGAATCTCTAAATACTTGATTAACCTGGTGAAATCTTACTTTACCGATAGAAAGGTTCAAGTAAACGGGGATCATATACGAGAAACCAAAGGAGGAGTTCCACAGGGCACGGTGAAGGGGCCAACCCTCTGGAACGTCCTGTATGACGATATCATGTTAATAGACACCCCAGAAAATGTCAAAACTATATGCTATGCAGACGATCTTGCAATAATCATCACTGCCAAAACCGACAAACAGTTGACTGAAATCGGAAACAAATGCTTGAGGAGAGTCAGTCAGTGGATGAAGCGAAACCAACTGGAGATTGCTCCCAAAAAAACTTCCGCCATTGTGCTAAATTGTAGAGTCAAACTGGACAACATCAAGTTCAAATGCGACGGAGTTGAGATTCCTCTTAGCGAAACGGTCAATTGAGGTCTCCAATTTTCCGTTGTCTCTCTTTACTGTGACGTCATGCGTATAAGATACGGTTAATCGAGGTCATTGGGCGCTTCCCAATAAGGCGTATAAGGACACAATTCGACACATATGGACACAATTTGACACAGCTAGCGTTCCAATAGCAGTAATAGCACCACATGTCGACACAATCGAAACATTGGCGAGGCTGAGTTTAGAATTGAGCTGGCAAGTGCACTTTGACATTGTGTATCCGTCTTGAGGTCTTGTCGCAGTTATTGGAAAGCGTCCTATGTTTCTTGAGATATGACATTTCGTTTCTGACAATGGGAAATTTTTCGAATCTGACAAGCGCTCTGTCGTGTATTTATTTGATTTCAGCATGGATTTCATGATTTCACTTGTTCTTACCCTCGTTCTTACCAATAAGTGTGTTATATGTAGTGGAAAACTGAGAAGACTTACAGAAATGGTTCAAGGGTGTTGTGTCGCTCTATGCGAGTGCGAGAATAAGACGAATACACCCGGCATCACCATGCACCGGTTCAGGAAAGACCCAAACTTGATGGAAGTGTGGCTGCACCAGCACCACCAGGGATCACGCTGCACCAGACACGTGCATCTTACTACGAAAAAACTATTACTTCGTCCATTAAAAACTCCCTTATGGGCTCTAGTGACTTTCCCCACATGATAATGGGAACAGTATAGCTAACCGATTCAAAATTCCCGCAAAAGTCAGAAACGAAACGTCCAAACGTCATAAACGTCAAAACGTCAAAGGTGACCTCGAAAAACCATGTACTTTCTATCTCCTAAAATTGGAAAGGTCAATTACCTAGGACTCACTCTTGATCGGAGATTGACTTTTGGACCACATCTGCGACGAGTATGCGAGAAAGCCAAGAAGACAACGAAGGCGTTAAACAGATTGACTCCAAACATTGGAGGCCCTCCTGCAAGGAAAAGAAAGATGCTGAGCATGGTCACCCAAAGCATCATCATATACGGCGCGCCAGTCTGGAGCAGATCGATTCAAATGAAGACGTACAAGAACATGATATTGTCTGCACAGCGAACCTCTGCACTGACAGTTGCGAGCGCTTACCGAACGGTCTCCAAAGAGACCATCATGGTTGTAGCAGGAATGATTCCACTGCACATCCTTGCAGATGAGCGAACAAGGATCTTCTTGACCGAAGTGAGAACCGAAGATACAAGGAGGCAAGAAAGAGAAAAGACCTATCAAATGTGGCAGCAGAAGTGGGACGGCGATGACGAAAACACCAGAAATAAATGGACGAGGAGGCTGATCAAAGACGTCAAAACATGGACGGAGAGAAAATATGGCTAAGTCAATTATTTTATAACACAATGCCTGACTGGACACGGTTGTTTTGGACAGTACCGCCTGAAAATCGGGAAGACCACTGATCAAAACTGCGATCTTTGCGATGACGAAGAAGACGACGCAGAACACGCCATATTCCACTGCAGCGGTGTAGCCAAATTGAGAAGCGACCTTATCAACAAGCTTGGTAGCAATATCACGGTGGAGAATTTCATACAAACAATGCTCGAGAAATGGGAATCGGTAGCTGGATACCTCAAAGCAATAATGCAAAAACGTGCCGAAGCCGAGAGACAACGAGAAGCAGAAGCCTTGATAACAGTAAATAAGACCAACCGCCCCCCGAAGCAAAGCGAGAAGCAGGTTAAGCGGGTTAACTAACGGCGACCACTAGGTCTTCGGAGGGTTTTTAGCCGGTTTGGCGCCCGGCACTACCCGGCGGATAGATCCATCGCCGGGTGTCAAGCGATTTTCCCTCCGCCCCAGGGGAGCGAAAAAAAAAAAAAAAAAAAAAGGTCGTGTTGTCCTTGTCAGAAAAGCTTAGAGTATGGAACCTTATTTCTCAAAATGGTTAGTTCCCATGGCACAGATTTAATGGCATCGTCAATACATACCTTTCATATAAAAATGTTTAATAAATTGACCAAAGCTCGACTTAAGCTACGAACGTGTCTTCGGGAGATCAAGATCAATTTTCCAAGCTACGCTACAGTGGCGTTTTTCTAACATACACTACTTCTAACCACTGATACTAACCGGTGGATCGCAGGTTAGTATCAAGCTTTACAAGGAGCGTGTGTTAGAAAATCACGAACGAAGAGATTGATCTAATCATGACAGTGTATTCAGGTTCTCTCCTGCTCATAACAACTCTTCTCTTAACTCTTCTCTCCCATATCATAACAAATCGGCCTTCGGGTATTATCGGGACACTTTCTAACAAACGCTACAAGCCCAAATTTCTAACTTACGCTCTTTCTAACTAGTGATTTTTCTAACAAAAGGACTGTAGCCACTAGCCACTAGTCACTCCGAAAGCTTTATGCCGAACAGTATCTCATGAAATATCATCATTCAGCAAAGTGTTTTTGATTGGCAGTGGCTGCGACTTCTCATTTGAAAAGTTCCATTATAAAAGAATCCGCACGGGAGAGAAGAAAAGTTCTGATCCTCCCTCCGAAACTTGGATTATGCAGATTTCTCAGATTGGTTATGCGCAACTTCGTGATTACCTACATAGCTCTCTATGTTTCCGTCCTTTTTCTCTCCACGAGCAAAATTCCAGGAGAACTCGTGTTTATTGCGGACAAACAGTACAAATTGCAGCGTGACCACCGCAAACAATCAGCAAATAGCGTACTGAATTATTCACCAATCAAACTGCTGGAAATTACCGTTGAATCCCTAACTTTCCAGGCGAATATGCTCACGATTTCCAGTATTATAGGTAAACAGAATGCCGCCAGAGTCAAATTGTTATCGAAGTTGATAATAATACACCTGGCTAGTTTTACTTTAATTATCGTTAAAGCACCGTGTGCCGAATGCAGAAATTGGAGTAGCGAATCATTCGCATGCGGACTCGGACTTGCATTGGGAATTCAATTTGACAATAATTAATTTCGAATGAATCATCAAACTGGATATGTAGTTATACAAACTGGTGTTTTACTAGTGATCACGGCAGCAGTTTGAGGATTAACGCGACATCGCTTGATGCATCTATCTGCATGGGGGAAATGCACAGGACAAGCGAATATGGGCGTTTTCAACACCATCGAAACGCGTACATCGCTTCGTACGGTCACGATTATCTACATGAAAAGAAGATGTTTGTAGTGCTTATCGCCTAGCGGTCGTCATTTTTCAGTTCTTCAGTGCCTGGGGCTTCTCTCCGAAATAACTCCAGACATTATATTTTATTCACCATGCTTCCACCACCAGATGATGTTTCGAGCCCCTGCAGATATCCTGCTCAATGCCCCTACATTTATTAGTATCAGACCGTGCTGGAACACCATACGACATGTCGCGTAGATAACATTCATAAAAGCAGAAACTGAGGAACAAAAAAACTGAAGCAGCAAAAGGAGAAGCAGAGACAGCGATGAGAGCAGAAGGCCAACATGCTGTCACCAAAAAAAATCAAGCTCGAGGTAGCACGAGAAGCAAATAATATGGTGATGCAGATAGAAGCGAAAGAAACATGTCGAGACGAAGTTGACAATCTCAAGGGCAATTTCTGCACAATCATCGAAGTAGTAGTAGACGAAGTAGACCCGTTGAGGGCTGATCATGGCGTAAGTTAAGCAGGCATTACTTGAAGAAGTAAAAGGGGGAAAAGAAAAATTAGGTTAGAGAAAAGCTCCATCGCTCACCAGCCACTTCGCTGAATAAATAAGGGACAACATTCCATCAATAATCCGGTCCTAACGACCCTACGAAGGCTACGGCTTCCATTACTTACCTATTCAATTGCCATTCTTAGGCTGTTTCGTAGTGGTATAATCAATCAGCTTCCTTGCTGTATCATTCATATCGCAACACAAGTCTTACAGTTGTTGTACAGGCTGTTCACGATAACATTCACCCCCTCTACAGGACGTTTGCAAACTTGGAATAGAAAATTGAACCGCAGTTAGAGAAATGCTCCAAAAGTATCAGCAAAGTGTGTAAAAAATTCAGGGATTTTATTTTTGAAAATATGGAAGGTCAAAAGGTGGTCCTTCAACCCCCGCTATTCTCATCATTTTGAAAGATCTTAACTCTTTCCAACAGACCAAAAAACAATGTTTTTGAACCTTTCAATGTGTTTTCTGATTTTACTTAATTTACATGGTGAATCGTAAATCCTGAAAATCCAGTTTTCTTCAAAAATGTACGCAGAAAATTTCATATGGGAACCATTTTTGTCGTTTGTTGTTCTACATCATTTTTATAACCTCTAGAACTTTTCACGAGCATTTTCGAGGAAAAATAGATTTTCAGGACTGATGACTCACCCTGTACACTAAACTAAATTACAATACACATACAAAGGTTCAGGAAATTGGCTTTTTGGTCTGTTGAAAAGAGTTTACTAAAATCTAAATAATGAAAATACAGGGTGATTCATGAGTGACCTTACATAGGCTAATGGGAGATAGAAGACTTTGAGGCGAGTCAGGATCCACTGAAGAAATTATGTTTTCTCCCTTGGTTACGAAGATACAGGGTGTTTTGTGTGTTTCGCATGAAACTTTGATAAGCGGTATTTCTGAAACGGCTAGAGATATTTTCTTGAAATTCACCAGTAATATTTCTCTATTGGAACTTACCCTGAAGCCATACTGGGTAAGTCAAAATCCAGGGCCGGGATTGAAAAAATGTGCCCCTTTTTTATTTGATCAAAAAGTATATTGTCTGACCGCTTTTCTAAAAAACTGCTATCGGATTCGAAAAGCTAAGGAAAAATGCTTCAAGGATCACTCTTCAATTTAGATGGCACACCTAAACTGTTTCGACATAAAAATTGAAAGTGAAATTTATGGGTAAGTTTCCATTTTTGACCCGACATAATCGACTCATTGTTTGATTGAATTCATTCAAATTCATTTTTTAGTTTGTCTCTGTGGAATAGAAGGGCTTGGTAGGAAGAAAAATTTCATAGCCGAAGATTTTTTTTACGACCAAATCGAGTCTAATCTTTTTCACTCTCGATTTTGTCATAAAAAAAAAATTGTCGGCTCTGGAATTTTTCTTTCAACCAAGCTCTTCTATGCAACAGAAACAAGCCAAAAAATGAATTTTGATGAATTCAATCAAACAATGAGTCGATTATGTCCGGTCGAAAATGAGAACTCACCCACAAATTTTACTTTTAATTTCATTGTCGAAACGGTTTAGGTGTGCCATTTAAATTGAAGAATGATTCTTGAAGCATTTTTCCTTAGCTTTTTGAATCCGATAGCAGTTTTTTTAAAAAGCGGTCAGAAAATGTACTTTTTGATGAAACAAAAAAGGGGCACCTTTTTTCTAGCCTGGCCCTGGATTTTGACTTACCCGGTATGGCTTCGGGATGAGTTCCAACAGAGAAATATTACTGGTGAATTTCAACAAAATAACTCTGGCCGTTTCAAAAATATCGCTCATCAAAGTTTCATACGAAACACACAAAACACCCTGTATCTTCGTAACCATTGGAGAAAATAAAATTTCTTCAGTGGATCCTGACTCGCCTCGAAGTCCTCTATCTCCCATTAGCCTATGTAAGGTCACTCATGAATCACCCTGTAGAGGGGGTCGAAGGACATTTTGCTGGCAGTTTTGGAGCATTTCCCTACCTTCTGTTCAATTTTCTACCTCAAGTTTGCAAACACCCTGTATATGCTCCGAGAAATTCTGGAGAATAAAAAGTTTTCCTCAACTATTTTTCCCAGGGGCTGCAAATCGGACCCCTAAAATCTTCAAAGTGATACCGTATTGTTACGAGGGACTTGCCCATCGGATGCAAGACTGAGACTGTGATATGTGTGAAGTTGGTGATCGCGGAGCGAGGGAATGATTTAAACATGAGTACATGCAGAACTAAGGACAATGAACATAATGTGAATTATAGCCTGTACGAGAGCCTGTAGCATCTACCGCTGAAACTTCTTTACGCCCCCCAGCTAGAAGAATAGGCCCTTCTAGCGCCGACCTAAACATGTCCAGTGGCAAGATGGTCGAGGCGCCGACCCTTTGCCGTGTTGTAGGTAAAAAAATATAGAGCCACCAAGGCCCTAATCAGATATAAAAAATTATTTATTTTCAGAGCACATGGCGCTTGCGCCATGCTCAAGTGCACACGAGTGCCGCGAACCTTGCGAGAGCGAGGCCAAATTGAACACACTATGTTTTATTGAGTAGGAGGTTTTCCCCATTGTAAATATTTTCATCCTATTTCACAAAACAATCAGAGCTGACAGCTTCACACCGCGAAAAACCATTTGCATTACAATATTATCTTCCTCTCCCCATCATTGGATCAGAAATCTCGCAACAGGCGGCGCAAAAATTAGAATGTTCAAACTGCCCCATGATCAAACCCTGTCCCCTATTTGTAATCAGGAAGAAATGCTCCATCGAATGACCCATTAAAATAATATCGTGTTCATCTGAAAACAAAACGTTTTGTCACACCCTGCGTAAGGCATCAAAATAAAAAAAAATAGGGGGCCGATTTTGAAGTCCCTGGAAAAAATCGTTGAGGAGAAAAATTATAAAATATTTCTCAAATACCTATCTTGAGGGGAAATCTCGAGAGAAATCTCTTTGTGTGAGATGGTAAATTGTATCGTGAACACCCTCTACACCTATTGATTTTCACTCTGGAATCGATCGATGCAAAGCTCTTGCTGCCCTACACTATCTACTCCTCCAAGAACTTCTTAAGGAATGGTGAAGGTTATTGGTCATATTTTTTTCCTGGCTAATTCAATGTTGATTTATTTTCACTGTCAGGGCCAATCACCGACGCTGTTAAAAGCTTTCCCCAACTGTACCGGAGATTGTGCCGAACCCTTGTGTGTTACAACACACGGTAGGCATCTTTAGCAACTACCAACATCACATGGGATCGACACCATCATGACCCTTGAAAGGCGGATGCGCTAACCACCATAAAACAAGCTCCTCATACCTGATGACTGAAAACGTCATTGTACTGTTTATCAAGGAGCATAATTGTGGTCACGATAATATGATTTATGTGGACGACAACGCTCGCCTGCAGAGACCTTGAATTGTCAATCAGACGATCTCGGACCATGGTATTGTTCAGATGGATTGGCCAGCAATGCTGCCTGACTGCAATCCGACTGAGCGCATAATCGCATATAAACAAAGATTACTCCAATCCTCGACATATTGTAAACGAGGAAGTGTTAAATCTGTAACAATTGCCAGATGTGATTGTAGAAGAAAGAGGGAGCATTCCTCAACATCTGATCAACAACACTACAACCAGCAACATGCCTAGATAAGTTACCGCAGTATTGAGGGCTCGAGGGCGACAAACTAAATACTGATCTAAGTTCCAAGTTGTGTGATCCAAGTTGACACAAAATTATCCTTGCTAATAGTTCTTGATGTTCTATCCACAGTAATTCATATCTCCCTAACTGCGCAAGGTAAATAGTAATACCTAGTAGTAGTAGTAGTTTAACCTATATCCCATACACCTTCTATTTTCAGTGGAATGACTTCTTGGAGCAAAAATAAATTGACAAGCTGGAGCTCTGGGAGAATACGGCCGATGGGTGCTGATAGTTTCGCTCCAAAACTTTGCAAGTGCCATCAGCCGTAGCCGTAGCCCCCCAGCTTGTCACTTCATTCTTTCTCCAAAAAGTCATTTGACTGAAAATAGAAAGTGTATGGGATATAGTACAAACTGATTCAAAATTGGATTTTTTTAAATAGTTTTATGATTATTTCCGAAAAAACAATTGAAAAAATACCACTTCAATTTGTGGGAAGTGCATTACCGGAAACTGACCTCAATAACCTGTGTTCATCTTCAACAACTATCCTGAACTGAACCACAATTTGCAGAGCTACAACACGATTATTAACGGAAATAATTATTACTGTTTGCAGAATTTCAGTTACTTAACTGAAATCCAATTTGTTTCCCCTTCGCCTATGTCGTGTTAACACTAGCGTAGCAATGAAGTGTAAATGGCGGAATTAGCAAGCTCTAGGCCGTTTACAAGGATTAGAAGCATTATCCTACAGAGATGAAAACGATAATTTAATTCACTTTACACTGGGAAGATGTCGAGGACTAAGGTTAAGTTTCCAGGTGTTCTTTTGTGTTCGTATTCGTGAAAGGGTGGTCGAAAAAAAAAAAGATTCCTTCCAATCTGAAATCTGAATCCAGTGATCCACTACCAAGTAAATTAACCATCAGACTCGTGTTGAGTGATGCAGTTTGCATCTTGATTCGGATTTCGAACATGCCGGTGGTGCCTTGATTGAAATTCTCCGTTGACTTGTATGTTTAACTGCACCTATTCAAACTCGAAGCTGTTTGAGTGGCTGACTAGTTCAATTTCCAAACAACTCCAGATCGTGTCGCTCTGACTAGCCGATCATCTTCGTAGCAGCCAGCGGTGTGTAGATACAGGAAACTGGTTAGAGGTAATATGCGAAATGAGGAAATTCCGATCGAAAATCAAATCAGGAATATCACTGGTGGAAGGAGCGGAGGAATTGCGCGCCGCGACGGAAGGGGAAAGCAGACACAAATATGCCGACGGATGCATTTCCCTTGATTGATGGATTCTTGTTTAGGGCCTGTTCGCAGAGTCAATAACGTCCTGATGTCTCTGGATGTCTATCACTGTAGCTCTGCGTTCGCTCCGTCTCGCTTTCGGAAAACGACCGGACAAAGATGGAATCAGGGGAGGTGACAGTTTTATGGGGTCGTCAAATTAACCATGGCACAGGGTCGACGTCGACGTCGTCGTGGAAATCTCTGGAATGAATTTGATGGGGATAAAACAAAACGAAATCGTTCGTACAAGCGCACATGATGATCCCCACTGGGATTCGGATTATTTCATTTTTCCAGATTAATTCCGAAAGCTGGGGCAGAAGAGGCGTCCGGTCGGATGTCGGTTAAGGTCACTTCCAGTCCATTTCCCACCCACTCGCCGCCACAATTTCCACCCCTGGTTTAAACGGCTATATAGGACTACGGCCTAAAAGCCACAGCAATCCAGCGTGTGGCGGTTTGCGTTATCGACAGGTTCAAAGTCCTTTTACCACTTTGAACTCAAAATGTTGTGTTTGGAATGACCATGCGAAATTGTTGCCCTGGCCGTGGGAATCAGTCTGGAAGTTTCCGTGCAAGATCGCGTGCTTTATTGTCTTTAATGCTGGATTAGGTGTACCTACCTAAACTAAACACAGTTTTTTTTTAATAGTCAATTCTGCAACGTTGATCAATACTAAGGCGCTCGTCCCGTATAATCAAAAAACCGCAACAAAAAGTGATTAGGAAATCCTCCTGTTGCATAAGTAATGAATCGCGTCTGGTACAAGAAAAACTCCGCAGAAACGGGACAAGAAAAGAGAGAAGCTTAAGAAAAACGTCAAAACGAAAACAAGCCCGAGACAATAATTATTTATCAGCGGATTACTGTTTCCCGTCTTCCTCAGTGTAGTGAAAAAACGACGCAAAAATTCCGGGAAACTCATTTCCGATACACACACTTCGGAAAATTCGCGCTCTACTCGAACGAAACTTTTGGTATAAGTCAATTACGCGGCGCTAATGCAGTTTTCCTATCTTTCCCTCAGTTGAACTACTCATACCGCTACATTTGTTACGAAAGCACGTAATGGAATTATTGGGAATGAGCGCACAAAATTCTGGTCTCGTTTTGGCTCCGGAATCCCGCGCTTGCCCTCTTCTCTGACACGGTGAATTATTACACTCTGGACCTCATCAATACAGCTCGGGTCCATAATTACTAACGAGAGGCAGTGTAGTATTGGAAAATCTGACATTTTGTTTGTCGTTAGGGACCATCCGGGATGCGCACATGGCACATGGGCGTTTCTGCTATTTCCATCGGAGGGCAATTTTTGGAGCCTCGCCGGACGTAGTGGCGAAGGCTATTTGTGGCCGCTTTTTGTCGTGATTTTTTTATTTTTTTATTTTTTCCTTGTTCCTTGTTTCCTAACAAAATTCACCTACATCTAGCGTATCTCCCGAACGGTTGAACATATCCGTTCATTTTTTCGTTAATCGAATCTCAACTATTGCGGGTCGAGACCGACGACGTTTAAAGATGATCGGTCTAATATAAACAATCTTTAACAACAATTAAGAATGCACAAATCGCGAAACTCATCTAAGAAAACGCTTGTATGCCAATCTTGTGTATGTGCTTACTTTTTTAAATTGAAGTACATATCCAGACCTTCGTTACTGTGTGACAGCGATTGAAAAACATTGGTTTATTATTTATTTACTCAGTTTATAAACATTTTTTTCGGCTATGAATGCATCATGATTTTCAGCCAGCGAGAGACTTTTGTTTCCACCATTTTCTATGTACAACCAGCCAAGCAAATGAGGCCGAAGAATTGGAGAATTTTTCAAACAAAAATTTTTTACTTACATTTACAGCTTTTTTTTAGCTTTGACTTTTTTCCTGACGCAACCAACAACTACAGGGTGTCTAAAATATCGCGCCGCTTTCAAAGAAATCGGTAAGGGGGTAAGAAATTCTCTTAATAAATTTTTTCGAAAGCAATCCTATTCCAAAAATTTGGAAAATTCATGTATACAGGGTGTCCGTTTTTCGAGGCTAAGCATGGGTATCTCGCTTATCTTAAGGGATACAAAGTCGGTTTAGTTAGGATAAAGTTGCGCATTTTCATGACGATCAATGATCCAAAAAGAAATTTGACGTATCGATTTTCGTTTTTGAGATATCGTAAAAAAACAGGATTTTGATTTTTGTTTTTATTCTTTATTCAAAAAACGGTTGAAGGTGGCCTTTTCTAATCTAGACATTGTCAGGGCACTTTTTCATGGGGAATCCAAATCTGCCAAAATCTTTATTTCAGCTTTCAAAGCAACCGAGATACGACATTCAACTTTTTTCTCTAATGGGCGCCATATTGGATTTTGATATTTTTGAATACGGTATTCTTATCTGGTAAGAACGATGTGCCACATGTCATTGTTGAATAAATGTTTGACATTTACGTTTTGTTTTTATTGTCGATGCTGATTTTGTTTCCAAAGCACTCTTTGAAAAATTTAAATTTTTTTTTTGCTCTAAAGCATGAATTCAACAGTGGCATGTGACACATTGTTGTAACCAGAAAATAAAATTGTATTCAAAAATGTCAAAATCCAATATGGCGCCCATAAGAGAAAAAAAAGTTGAATGTCATATCTCGGTTGTTTTGAAAGCTAGAATAAAGATTTTGGCAACATTGAGTTCCCCTTGAAAAAGTGCCTCCACAATGTATTAAGTAGAAAAGCCTACCCTCAACCGTTTTTCAAATAAAAATTAAAACAAAAATTACAAATTTCTGTTTTTTTCGATATCTCGAAAACTAAAACTGACAATAAGTCAAATATCTTCTTGGATCATTGATCGTCATAAAAATTCGCAACTTTTTTCTAATTTAACCGACTCTGTATCTCTAAAGATAAGCGAGATACCCGTGCTTAGCATCGAAAAACGGACACCCTGTATAGTAGGTTCACTTGTACTGTGACTCTAGTTGGCTGGACAAATTTTCTACTTTAGCATTGTAGGCTTGCCGCCTTTTTACCTGGTGTGAAACTGACTTCTCTAGAAGTGAAGTTATATTTCTTATTAAATTGATATTAAAATCTTGGAGAACTGACCTTTTTATACGTGGAAATGCGACTAGAGGGGCGTAGAGCTGTATTACCGTCATTTAGACACCAGAATCCTATGAGGCCGCCTTCAATTCAAGTCATCTTGACGGCGGCCATTCCAGGCCGACAAAAACTCGTTCCGCCAAGGTTCAAAACGAAAGCAAATTGAGAACTGAAGGTATTCACATGAATTTCGGTCCAATACGCAACTTTGAGCGGCTGGGTATTTCAAAATTCGGTTTATTAAACTGTTTACACGTAAATTCTGCTGCAACAGCAGGCCTGCTGGGATGTTCCTTGTTTGGCCAATAGTTCTTCATGATTCGGCGTGTCTTTTCGACTGAAAGAGGGGAAAGGATTGATGATTCCATAGGACCCCTTTTTTGGACGAAGGACTAGTACTTTTTCAGTTTGAATCACGTAAAGTTGAACCGGCTTCCAGAGGTAAGAGATATTTTCTACACCTGTCAAATGTCAAAGCTGCTTTGATTTATTTGTTCATTGGCGAAAATTAAAAACAGGTCGAAAAATTACTACATTTTCCAATAAAATGGAAAAAAGCGCCAAACATCACATCCCGCAAAAATGTTCCGTCTATCTGGAGAGAAAATACGTAAAAAATGTGTTCCAAAAGTGGTCCGAACGACTTTGTGTCTCTTCGTGAATTATTGTGCCAAATGAAGCCAGAATAGCCAACCGCGAAGTTTTGGGGATTTTCTATATTTCAGATTTGGAAACTTAAAAACAAAATCTCACAGCCGACTAGAATCACGGTGAACATACTATAGAAGATTGGATTGTCAAGACGTCTTTGCTTTCTCCGCTGGACTTTCTCAAGTCGGGACATGAAATTCACCTTAGTTCATTTAAACATGGCAGCTGCAATAGCCGCTATTTCTCCCACAATATTAAGTTTTTAGATTAGGACTGTTTTTGAAAAAAATCAATAAGATAATTTTTCACCCCCTTACCGATTTTTTCGAAAGCGGCGTGACATTTTGGACACCCTGTATGAAGAAGTGGTGCGCGCATGCCACTTATATTCACTGTGCAAAGTGCACTACATTAACTACTGAGGTGGGCTATTCACCGATAATTTCTACATCGAAAAGGTCCTATTTCGGACATGCCTTGTTCATTATGTCTCTCCAACTTTAAAATTAGTGAAATAATCATCCGTATTCCTTACGTGTTTCATTACATTTTTCTTCTACTTTCGTTTTCTTGCTTTTTGCCTAAATGGCCATTTCATCTCAGGTGACATTTGGCATTTCGCAAGTATATTTCGCTTAACCGTAGTTTAAGAGCAAATAATCTTTGCCAACCAGCTTTTTAGGATTTCCCAGGATAACGACAAAACAATAATGATATATTGTATGCGTGCATGTGTCTTATACAGGGTGATTCAAAAGTGTCGGGCCATCTTGGAGGTGCACAATATCAATATGGAAGTGTAGTAGAGTGCTGGGAAGTTGTTAGAAAAATTCTAGGTATGTCTTTTAATTTTGAAGTCATGTTGGCAGAAGTTGGTCCTTCGATCGCTTCTATTTTCGTTGTTTCAAAAGATGTTAGTAAACTGTTCATGAAAAAACAATGAGTACAAAAAATCAACCTCTGAATCTGTAATGACTTTCTGTTTTGTGTACAGGGTGAGTCATGAATCCTGAAAATTATTTTTTTCAAGTGCCTGCAGACAGTCACAATGGTCCCATAACCTATGTAGAGCACAATAAAGCACAAATCAGTTCAATGGAACTCTTTTGCTTCTGGTTTTTCAGGAAAAATTATTTTTGTAGTTGGTGACTCACCCTATGAAGAAAACTGAAATTCAATACAGATTCAGAGGTTGATTTTTCGCACTTATTTTTTTTCCATTAACAGTTTACTAAAATCATTTGAAACAACGAAAACAGAAGCAATCGAAGGACCAACTTTTGTCCCTCCATAACTTCAAAATTAAAGACATAGAATTTTTCTAACAACTTTTCCGCACTCTACTACATCTCCATATTACGCACCTTCAAGGTGGTCCGACACTTTCGAATCACACTGTAATAATTATTCTCTCTGTAGTAATGTACCAAAAACCAAAATGAATGACTGCTGCGAAGTGAATCCATTTTCTGAAGCTTCCTATTGAACATGCCGGCGCCGCAAGGTGGGGAGATGGACTGGTTTGGTTATTATATGTTCGGGGCTGTGTGCCGGAAGTGTAGGTATTCTCGTTCCTAAATGAGCATCGGAATCGGTTTTCGTGGGTTCTCCTACGAACTATGTTTCAACGGTTAACCAGAACGGAGTTGCCATATAAATGTCAATAAGAGTCTTCCTGCCCACCTACAATGAAGTTTTCTTTGGGGACGAAAGTTGGAAATTAAATCTTGGAAGAGGAGCGCGTGTCCCCTTTCTCGTGAAGTTTTGTGCCTCAACTAATGGAAACGGGATTGTCTCTAAAGTAATTCGGAACAAATGGGCTTTCGGCTTTGAATTATGACCGGACGCTAAACAGGGTGTTGTAGCTTCATTCGCGCTGTCTGAACATCCCAGTGGACGCTATGAAAATTCCAAGCATAGTTCTTCCATCGCGCTTTCTCAATTTTCTCTCAAGTAAAGTGGTTCATTCGATTAATTTCTTCATTAATTCATTTCACCTCGAGGAAAAAATTCAGGATTCAGCTCGTTATAGCGATCTGGTTCTTATGCAACCAGTAATACATACGACGCAAAATTTTCATCTCTACTTCTCGCTTTTATTTTTGCGAGTTGTCACGATTTTCACGCAACAAAACCCACTGTTTTACTTTCTTAATTAGCCTTTCTGTCTCTCATTATCGAGTAGTTCGGAATTTGCAATCCACAGTCGAATCCGCGACACATCACACTACTACAACCGATACAAAATTCAATAAAATCAGAAGAAATTTAATTAAATCAGATTCAGTCTGGTAAAGCGAGCCTGAAGGAATACAAGAGCAACAAAAAAGGAATACTAGGCTTTTTTATTGTACAACGAAACTAATGCAATTATACAGTAAATTCTCAAACTGTCTGGTTACTTCTTCTTTTTCTTATCTTTACTATCGCCGGCATCTTCGTCGGGAGCTGAAGACTGGAACAAGCCCAAGTTCCGCATACGGTTGAACTCCTTGTCGATGTCGTAGTTGGCAAAAAAATCGAGCTTTTTGGCCTTGCGACCGTTAATAAACACGAATTTCATGTACACAGCGGCGATGCAAATATTAATACCGGTTATCCACAAATTTCTGCCGATCTGGCTGATCATCATCCCGTGCATCACAGGCTTCGCAAACTTCTTCTTCTTGGACGGCGGTTTTGACCCAGGCATTTTCGATGGAGATGATACAAACTTGTTATTGCTGAAGTACAACTGAAGTTTATCAGTTCAACTGACGGCCAAAGCACGCTTTCTTATTGCCGAGTTGACACTTCAAGCTCACTCTGTTTTCCAGACCAGATTCGCATGACAACATGCTGTGTGATTGAAAAGTAGCTTTTGCTTTCACTTCTACCTTCTAACTTCTTAGCAACTTCTAGCTGGAGCCAGTCAGAAGCAAACGCTATTTTCTATTCACACGGCCCCATGTCTTCTTATCTGATTTTATTGAATTTTTCCCTTATTTTAACATAAAGTAATCCTTTCCTTGTCTTGGAGGTGACTTACCGGTGGGACTGGCAGGATGTCTGTCGGGAAGCTGCACCGCCACGCCGAAACCGCCGAGCTTGACTGGCGCCGAGTTTTCTTTGGTGGCCAAGAGGATGCATTCCGGTTTGATGTCTCTATGTACAATGTCGTTTTCGTGGCAATACCTCATGGCCTCCAGAATTTGTCGCATGTAATGACTGTAAAAAGATTTTAAAAAGCCACTTTAGTGATATTCGGTTTTTGCGGATATGGGGTGAGGGTACAAAGATCTGGGAGATTACAATGTTATAAAGGGATAAAGGACCTCCGTGTGTTTCAGGTCGCCGAACTAAGCGGCATGAGCTAGAAACGAGGATTCTAATAAAAGAGAATTAACGGAAATAATTCGCTGGAATGGTTGTCCACCTATGTGTCTTTAATCTTGTGTTCCAATATCCTGTTCTGGAGCCGACCAAGCACTGTAAGCTGCCGAGTTGGAATAGAAGCTAGTTTCATTCGCATATTTGCGGAAAATAGCAGAGCAGGGAGTTCTGATACGCATCAGGTCTGGAATTTAGCAATCAACTTGGGAAAAAACTAGTTCACCGCCAATTCCCGATTTCTTCCCCTGTGAATACACACACAGGAATGTTCATGAACCTGGTACCAAGACTCAACTTCGAACACCACATAAACTTTTTTCAATTCAATTAATTCAGGCGACTCAATTGCCATAATTATTGGCGCCATTAACATATTTACAATGTGCCTGAGGTAATTCATAAGCGTAAAAGGGTCGTAATTTCAATTCAAATCCGATCGTACAGTCCAGTCTTGTTGAGAAATTTTATGAGTTTTTCGATATTATCATCTGTGAGCAATTGACTGAGATTCTTCGAAAGTTGGCATCTTCTTCTTTCCTGTTCCAGGCCGTCGCAGTCTATCAGTATCTCTGACTGGCTGTCATCTCATGCTGGCATAAATCACAACGGGGTGCGTCTTCTTTGGTTAATAGGTATGTTTGTGAGGTATAGGGGTGTGACCGATACGCAATCTTCTGATGATGATTCAAGTCCTTCGCGACAAGCTCTTGTAGCTGCAGGGGGAGAAGGAATCTTGAACATCGTTGAGTTTAGTCCTTCGGCAAGCCACTTCTTGGTTACGAAACCGTTTACTTCACCAAGCGGTATGGGGGGATTGTAAACTCATAGTCTCTCATATATTGGTGTTGGGAGTCCAGGTTTGGGAGGTAATTGGGGTATGTATAGTGGGTACAGTAGGTTACAGGTTGTGTTTTTGACGATAGAGGTACGGGCAGCGTATTGCAGTAAAAGTCGTTCTCTTCTCAAGTGGAGTGGTGGTTCGTTTTCTTCTCTTTGTAGGGCTTCTACTGGGTTCGTTCTGGATGCTCCTAGTGCTAGCCGAATTCCATCATTCTGCGCTGAGTAAAGCAAAGTGGACTTCGAAGCTGTCGAGTAGGCTACGGTTCCATGTCCAGTTTTGAACGGATCATGGTTCTATAAACTCTCAATAGTATTTCTTCCTGTGCTTCCCAGTGGTGATTTGACAGAGTTTCTATCAGGTTGAGTCTTTTAGAGCATTCCATCTTCAACTGCCTAATAAAAGGAATCCAGTTGAGCTTTGAGTCAAATATAAGTCCAAGGAACTCATGTGTCTGGATTACTGGCAGGATGTTATCTTACAGCTTCATGGGTGGAAGGGGTTGTTGTGTTCTTTTTCGTGAGAATCTCATTAGTTTGGTTTTCGTAGATAAGAATTTGAACCCAACCTCCTCTGGCCACTCGTCCAATTAATTGATTGAGTTCTGTATCATGTTGCTGGCTGTTCTGATGATTTCACCACGGACGAATATGACCAGATCGTTGGCAAAAAGGGAGGCCTGGACTGAAGCGTTTATTTTGGTGTTCACGTCATTGAACGCTATCAGAAAAAGCGTGGTGCTCATGATCGATCCTTGGGGTACTTCATGTTCTGAACAATATGACTTAGATAGTGTTCCATTCACTCTCACTTGGAATGTTCGATCTTGAAGACAATTGTCTATAAAGTCGAATAAGTTCCCCACGATGTTCCATCTAGCCAGTGTTGATACAATGTTGTGCTTCCAGGTTGTGTCGAAGGCCTTTACGATGTCAAAAACGACAGCGACCGGCTCTTGATTATTTCTGAAGGCTTCTATGACTTCATTCTGGAGTTTAATCAGACTGTCTGTTGTGGAGTGTTTTGGTCTAGAACCGTTTTGGATTTCTGTTGGTAGATTCTTAGTTTCCATGTAATGTAACTGTAATATCTTGTTTACTATTTTTTCGAGGAGCTTACTGAGGTCTGTAGGAATTTGAGTCAGTTTTTGGTTTACCAGGTTTGTGAATAGGTAAGACAATCGATTTTCTCCAGGTACTTGGATACACTTGCTTTTTCCAGATGATATTATACAGCTTCAGCAACTGTTCAAAACCGATTTTTGGGAGATTTTTGAGAAATAGAAATGTCATGTCATCAGGTCCTGGACAGCAGAGTTTCGACAGGTTCTCAATGCATTTTCGAGTTCGTCTTTCTTGTGTTACGGGCTTATTAAACTCGCTGCGCTGATTTTCATTTGGATTATGTACTTTTCTTCCCTCTTCTTGTTTCTTCTTCTCAAGAAAAGTGGGGCTGAACCTTTTATCGCTGGAGTTTTGATAGAAAGTTTGTGCTGTTAATTTGGCTGTATCATCGTTTGTTGTCTCTAGGTATCCATTTTGGCCGTATATTCCTGTGATGTTTTCTGTTCTGTGTATTTGGCCAATTTTCTTCCATACTTCTTCCGATGTCGTACTGGTGTTGATTGTAAAAACAAACTGTTGCCATGATTCAGCTTTATTTTCTTTGACTATTCTCCGTGCTTTGGCTCGTAGCCTCTTGTTTGGCCGTATATTCCTGTGATGTTTTCTGTTCTGTGTATTTGGCCAATTTTCTTCCATACTTCTTCCGATGTCGTACTGGTGTTGATTGTAAAAACAAACTGTTGCCATGATTCAGCTTTATTTTCTTTGACTATTCTCCGTGCTTTGGCTCGTAGCCTCTTGTATCTCATGTAATTTCCCAACGTGTTGTTTCTTCTCCATCTGTTCAGTGCGTTTTTTTGCTGTCCTTAATAATGGTGTGGCATTCTGGGTTCCACCAAGGTACAACTTTTGATGTTTTGTGTGGTATAGTTCTTCCTATTTGTTTATTTGCTGCTTCTTTAAGTGCTCTAGTGAAGTTTTTCTACCGAAGTATTGATGTCTTCATGTTCTTTGATCCCACTTAGGGTTTTTTTTATTTCTGCAGTGAAGCTCTCCCAATCTGCTGATTTCAGATTCCATGTAAAGTGAAAATATCGATACGGCATTGGAATTCAGACACCTGGCTAAATAGAGGGATATTTTTGGCCTGGGATATTTTGTTGGGGTGATACTTTTGACTTGGATATTATTGGCCGGAATATTTTTGGCCTGTGACGTTGTGTCGCGTGGATATTTCTGGCTGGGATATTATTGTCCGGAATATTCTTGACCTATGATATTTTATTGCGAGGATATTTTTGGCTCGGATATGCTGTCACGAGGATATTATTCTTGGCTGGGATAATTGCTGGGATAATTGATGGGATACTGCTGTGATATTTTTGGCGGGATACTTTTGTCTACGATATTCTGTTACCCGACCGAACAACTTCACTGATGAAGGGGATGTTTTCTGTTATGTTATACCGTATCAGGATTTGAATGGCAGAATAACAAAAACTATGAACTGGCTAGAAACAACTATAAACGAAAAGCTTTTGACCAGAAGCATCAGTCACCTGATAAAAAGCGCTGGAGCTGCGATCGGAATTCGGAACATTCAACGATTGAATCTTTTAGTATAATGAAACGTAAAGATCACGACAGAATCGAATGATTACAATAACAAAAGCACGTAAAGATATGCCGGAGAGGACAGATTTTCGGGCCATCGCGCATCGATCCATCCATTCTTCGTTAAGCCTGCTGGTGTTCCTCTTTCTCTTCCCACCATCCGCCGTGGCACCGCTTCTCCATCTACGTGGAATAATTTGATATATCTCGAATGGAAAATGCGAATAATAAGTTTTGCGCGACGCTTCGATATCAATGGAAAGGAAATTAATTCCGGACAGGACGGGAGTGACTGAGACAGATTTGATAAAAGAGTAAACAGATAGACAGAGAGTGCTGAATATCGAATTAAATCTTCCGATAATTGTTGTTGAAAGGACACCGGGAGGACGAGGTGCGGAACGCGTTGCAACAGGGAGGCATGATTTTCGAAATCAGGAACATAGAATCGGGAAGCAGACGAGTGTGATTTCAAAGGGTTTCACGAAGGAAATTCGATAATATTTAATTCACCGGCAAACAGTGCCGTAAAAAGTGGGTAAACATATGGAACGTGCGGAAATTTCCGTGAAAACGCCCAAGTGTCCCTAAATAAACTTAATGATAGTGTGTGTGTGTGTGTCTGTGTGTATGTGTGCAACCGATAGATAAGACATGTCTAGGAGACGCGTTCAGTTGTTGATGGAACAAATTGAAAAGGCGCTCGAAGCTCTAGGGACTCAATTTTTCCAATACCGACGACACTTCCTAGCATCAAACATTAAAACTGCGCTGCGACGATTTCCTCGTGCTATTTTCGTGCTGATCCTTGAAAGGTTTCGTTTGGTAATTTCCTGTGATGATGGAGACGAGATGATAAGTTGCAAATCAGACGTGGAAATCGTTGGAAAACACAAGGTTCGGGCTGTGTTCGAGAATCAAGGATTCTGGTGCGTCTGTGGGACTACGCGCCCGCTGTTTCCCTCGCAGGAGCAGCGGCGCCCCCCCAAAAGGACAATAAATTCCACTTGCCTAGCTACGGCCTCGCTGTAAACGAATCCCGAGGACGCTCTTCGGACCACTTCGTAGCACAAGTCGGAGCCGTCCATGCTGGAACAGAGTGATAAATGATAATAAGTATGAACAGTAAAAAGAAAGCAAAAGCAGAATGGGACAGGGCATAAAGCGCGAAACATGCTTGATGAAACGATACGTTCGCGCGCGAGCCTAACGAGAAATTCTTGCTCGAATTTCAGAAACGTAAGTATATGGCGGCAAGGGTCGGAGGAGCTCAGCAAAAGCAGAATTTCCCGGCCACCTGTTTGAAGCCGGCGTAAAATTTTTGAAGGGTCATCTCGAATTTCCACAAGGCATGATTTTTACGGCGAGCGCGGTCTTCGGGCCCGTTAAAAAGGCATCCATTCATGCTCGAATAAATCGGAATTGTTGCGGCATCCTGGACGACTCTTTTCGCGATCTAGATATATATGCACCTACAGCGAACGCAAGCAATTGTATATTGTACAACGAGAAATAAAGAATGTACCCATTCCTTCACAAGCATGATGTTTGAACAGGAGCCAAAGCCAAGCGTGGAAAATCATGCGCGTGAAAAATGGGCATTCTCCATCCTCGCAAGCTCGTCTTATACTCGACAATATTATGTCTAATGAAAGTCGTACAATAATTATCAGTAGACTTTATATTAGTCCACTGTGTTCCTTTCTTTTTTCCACTTGCTATTCTACTCTACGTATTGAAGCGTACCGTATATACGGGTCAAAGACGCGGGAGAAAAATCAATAAATGCTTTGGAATTGAGCGTGTGGTATTCCAATTCACCAGATGCATAAAAGATGTCGCTAGCCGTGTAATTCATACGCAAGAACTGAGCAAGGATAGTATGAGCCGATTCAGATCTACTCCACCGTCACTGCGTCACTCTCTGATCTCCAGACCCGTTCGGATTTGAATGCGCTTGAAAATATTCAACTGCATAAGTTTGGTCTGCGTTCCAACTCCGACGACCGGGTTCCGAAATAATGCGCGTTACTGCTGCTGCTGCTGCTGCTACGGAATTCTTCATCTGATACAACCAATGACCGTAGTATTGTACATTACCACCGTGTGGAGAGCTTAGTCAATCGAATGGATTTCCGTCCGTATCACGGTATTATTAAAGATGCGATGTGCCCAATCTACATCAAGCTTTCGTTATATGGAGCCGTGCGCTCTCAGCAGTTAGATTTTGCATAGTCTACACTTCATATTTGCTCATGGCGCCGGCGCCGGGCTAATTGCGTTGTACGTTGGGAAACGGGTTTTACCAAGGAGCTCTTAAAGCTAAAGCAAGGGCTTCTGGACTGTGGGACCGCCGAGAGACCGAAGTGGCTTTCCAGGTGCGTCATTTGCTACCGAAGGGTATCGTGAAGTTTTTGCCAGGGGGTGGAAATCCAGCTTATACACACCGCAGTCTGCGGGAAGGGGAGTCCGCCTCGAGGACTCGCATCTTATCACCGTGAGCCATGTGGAAGAGACTTTACCCATTCGGGAGAGTGCTGTCCTCCTGGGAAGAGACTTCACCTCTTCGGGAGAGTGCTGTCCTCCTTTGAAGAGACTTTGCCCCTTGGGAGAGTTCTGTCCCCTGCACTGATGAGCCTTGACCCTTTCGGGAGAGTCCTGGCCTATTTTAGCTGTGCAGCTGTGCTGTACCTCGGGATGAGGTGTGGGAGATCGAGAGGGGGTCAGCCGCGATCGACACGAGGTTATAGACTTCAACTTCTCACTAGGTAATACCAACGGTCCAGAGGTTGGGGTTGGAACTTACATGAAGCTTTGGGCAGTTCTTCTGAATACGCGTTGATAAATTTGGAGGAGCGCGGAAAGAATAATAATAGTTGGGAACTAACAAAATCGCGCTTTATAAATCAGGGTTCGAACCCCGCCATAGAGTCACAATAATTAATAATAATCAGTCTGACAACAAACCCCCCCCTCTCCTTGGAACTAATGACTTTGTTCAAGGGTGCAACTGCAATTATTTGTATTTCCATGTTGGTTAGATTGATACAAGGGAGTTATTATTGATGACGAATGTTACGAAGAGGGGTTTCACCTAGAGGAACGTCGACTTTGTTCTCGCGAAACTAATCAATTTGTTGCAGCATTCACTTGAAGTTAATAGAGGTTGCCTAATCGTGTAATGGAAAATGGAAAAAGGAGCTGTTCGTATATGTACCTGGACATTTGATGACGCCGATTAAAGAAATTTGTACATGTAATGAAATGTTAGGGCTCAATAGTTGGTTAGCGGTCTGGTATTCATTGATAGTTCGTCGGTGGGCACCTTTGTAGGTTTTTAGTAACAATGGGTTGACAACACAAAATAGTACGTAGTACGGGGCGCAATCAAAAAGAGCTTCACATGAGAGTTTGTACCTTGACTTGCTCAATTCGCGCACACCATTGGTTGCAAAGTTTTTGAAGGGGTGAAATTGGGTTCAATATTTCTGACTATAGACACTCGCGGTCGTGATGTCCTTCTAAGCTTGAAGGGCAATTCAAAGTGGAAAATAGGTCCAGTTCTCCACAAAGGCACAGCCACATCCAATCTCTTCCAAAGCGGGCAAAAGAAACCACAGCCTAAGAAGAGCTAAAAAAGCAAAAAGAATAGTCCAGATATGAGAGACGCATCCTTTGAAAAAAGATTGATAATAATAGGAGCCCCACACGCACCGGCCCACGAACTTAGGAACAGGGGGAAAAGAAAAAAAGAGAAGAAGTTCCCATTCGTACGCGAAATGATTCACTCACTCTTTTTTCGGTGTCTAGACGCTGAGCTTAACCCTAACATAACCTATAACACTAATATAAATGTTGAATCTGATAAATCCACGATAATAATTTTGAACCACGCTACTCAAACTGAGTTTGAATGTTGGTCAAGGTGTAGAATCAGAGTTAGTCGAAGTATTGATGTGTGACGGTTTTGAAATAATTATTAGGGGAAACGTCTCTTTAAGGAAACACTTTAGACGACTTAACTATCTTAGTTACCAGCGTCGAGGTAGGGCAAAGTATCGGAACGAGCCTTTATTTAAACACTTTGACATGTTCATAGAAGTCAATACAATGATTTTATGTTACAATTAATTTCTTTGTCTTACTCCGTTCAAACTAGAGGTTAAGTCGATCTGAACACGCTCAGGAGCTCTATCCTCGAACCACTAGAAGGAAGCACAACAGGATGGTGTCCTGATACTAGATGATCACCGGCTAAGAAGTCCCAAAAGCGGGAAAAGTGAGTTATTTCAAATAAGTTTAAATTAATTGAAGTATGTTGGGTTGCCTGTTCATCCAGGTGCATAAGCCAAAGAGTAAGGGGTTTCAGTCTGCAATAGGTCAACTTTAGCAGTAATCACCCAATCGCGTTGGGATGATGTTGGCAAAGATCGATGGCTCATTTAGTAATAGTATATTACATACCGAGACGGGAAATACATCATTACTGCTGAGGACAGAGAGAGCCTCGCTCTAGCCTGAAGCTGGAATGATGTATTTACCGTCGAGAGTATGTATACTATTTTACTCACAACCATGTACTCAGCTTGCAGGATTACAGGCGTTCAAAAGTTGAAATCTGAAAATTAACTTTTTGTCATAACTTCCAGATAGGCCGATCAATTTTGCTGAAACGTGGTTCAGGAAATACTGAATAACACACTTATTGTTTGGTTGGATGCATATTTTGAAATTTTCCTTCTAAAGCTACCATTTCTTCACTTTCTCGAAAGGTCGGCAATGGGTCACTTTCCGACCTCCTACTAGGTATGTAATGAATCAATTACCATAGTGGTTGTGAGTGAAATTATGAAAACGCCGTCGCCGTGTTCTCCAAGTTGAGAACGGGGGTTATATCCACCCTCGCCTCTCGGCTCCATTTGGAATGTAATCAACATGCTAGTACGGGCTTTCCATCGGCACTTTGTTCTCTCGCATCACGTTTCCGAAAATCTCTCACCATTTTGTGTTTTGATTTTCGCAAATGGAACGGGGCGAAGGCTCAATCAACACACACACCGCACCGGTGATATACGATCCTGATGGGTTTGTTCTTGTAAGGACTCCCGAACTGAAATGTCTTGAATTACCGTTAGGTTGTGAGTTATCGCCGGTGTTATTGAAGCAGCACCACACCCGAATAAAACACGACGACTTTTTCCGTCCCCTTATTCCCTCTTCCTCCTGCCGATATTCCTCTCGCCTCGCCATTTCTTCTTCATCGATGAAGGGTGAACGGGTGGAGGTGGATATCAGGCGGGCGGTGTGAGAATTTACGGTTTCGTGGTTTAATTATATTTGGCGAGGAGCAAGGTGGAAGCGCCAGGAGCAGATTTATTGTCAGTCGTTCTGGTTGTTGGAAGCGGAAATGATTCCCATTGTGGGCAACATCAAGCAGGATTAATAAATTATGTCATTGAGAGAGGGGAGGGGGGGCCCTCTCTCCACCTGATGACTTCGGTAAACAGCGGACTTTTATTAAAATATTTCATGAAATTTGTGGATCGCATTTTTTAATTATCGTGATTCTTGCTTTGAACCTCCGGACCAGAGATTTTCACTGGGTGGGTAATTAATTACCGCAAATAAAGTGACTTGGCTTTCAATTTTTGGGGAGTTCGAAATAAATTTTATTTGCTCAGTTGAATAAATAAACGTGTTTTATGTTTTTTTTTTTCATTTAACCTAAATAGATAGGTCAAGTATTTAGTTACTCGACTACTCGAGGTAATACAATTTTTGGACTGGAACTGACCCTGGAATTACACGCTCAAAAGAATCAAATTGAGGATAGGGTAGGGTGGGGCAAGTTCGGACAATTCAAACTTCCCGCTTTAGCATCTCACTACACCAACTCTTTTGACATTCACAGATCCCTCTAGGCAGTTAAAGCTTCGGTAGGAAATGCCGTGCGGTTTTCCTGAAAGGTAAGACAGTTTTGTGGAAAAATCTAAATTGAGTGTCATTGTTGTAACATTTTCAGTAGCTCCCGTAAGCTTTTTTCTCCCGGAAACGGGTCACAGGTGTGATATATCCTGTTTGACCTAACATGAGCTCAAAAAGCAGTTGATCATTTCATTCTTTGACTTTATATTTTATCATGTTTGTATTTATGCAACATGGGGTATGCTCGTACAAAGTTGACGGGGCAGGTTCGGACTGTCCAAATGTAACCTAAACTGCGAAAGACTACATGGAAAAGTAGAAAAAGTTTGCAAAAATTATGAATACAACGTAACTTTCTTGAGAAAATACAAAATAGGGTTCCGTTTCCCCGATGTAAAGGATGTTTCGACTATTTCAAGAGAAGACATAGTCTCAAAATTGCCTCATCCAGAGCCAGCTCCAGGGACGTCAAGAACTGCATCAGTTTACAAATGTAATGTAAAATTCTTTGGTTACAATGTGCAATAAAAAACTTTCTTGGCTATCTTCATTCCTATAATCTCATTCATTCGAAGTTCAAAAAGAGCAAAGAGGAATTTTAGAAAAGCTGTCCGAGTCTACCCCACTGCTTGTCCGGAAGTACCCCACTATAGGGTAGTTCCGGACAGAGTGCATCATTCTAGAAAAAAATTGATTTAGGAAAAACTTCTGCATTTTCCTGTGTTACATACCGGTCAAAATGCTCACAATTGACCATGTATCTTGGGAAGTACAAAATTCCCAAGAAAGTCTCGGGCATCTTCGAAATATGAATTTTTGAAAAAAGTAGTCCGAACCTGCCCCACTCTCCCCTACTGATGTTTTTGTCTTCAACACACTTTTGGGACATATCCATAGCGATATTAGTGATATTAGTAACACTGACAAGCTCCTGACGGCATGTGGAAATGCCTAATATGCTACAACCTTCGAATGGTAAGATGTTTATTGTGAAGCCTTTCATTATTTAGTTTACAAGGGCGTTCTTCCCGCAACGGATGTGGTGATTGGATTTATTTGTGATCTTTGGTATTGAGTATGCAGGATGATTGAAAAAGATCAAGTCAATTCCGAAGTTTGGTGATATTTCTGTGGTTGATGTCGTGATCAACTTGTATAATATTTCATTATGTAGTCGATAGCCTCCTTCTGGGTGAGATGCGTCCATTCGCATTAATAGTTTCCCGGATTTGGGTTGTTCTCATTCGTGTCAAAAGATTGTTTTCAACTTCGTACGAGTATAACATTATTGATTAGGAGACAGGAATAGCCTTGACTTAAGCCAGGTCTCAATCCCACTGACTGCATTTGGGATGTTCTTCAGAGGGGAATGGTGAGAAATAGGATTGAGAAGCTGGACAGTATCCTCCAAGAAGAATGAGAGGGTCTCCCAGCGGACCTGAACAATAATGATATTGAATACAGCATGCCACGACGATTTCAAAAGGTGTTTCAGAATCAATAGTAAACTATTTCAGCGCCATTCCTGTGCTAAAATGTTCTCATTTGTAGTAAAATTTCATTAAATTCATTCATTTATTTATTCAATTCATTGAAAAACTGAGGTAATGTTTCTCACATTTTGCGACCATGCCACTTTAAACTCTACTAGAATTTTTACGGTTGCAGTTTCATCGTTCAGCAGTTTATTTTCAAAACTGAAAATATACTTACTCAACTTGCAATCTAATATTTTATCACTTTTCCAATAGATGCAAAAAAATGCTACATTTATGCTTAAATATAAATATCCAAAATATCTAGGTACCGTCTTTGGCTTGCGGAAAATCAAAATCATGTTTTGCTTTTCCAGTAAAAATGCAGCACGTTGTTAGATTGTATAACTGGTTGACTACGCTCTCCGGTGATTGCCCTTATGTAGGTAATGCATTTCCTCTGCACACGCCAAAAGATAATATAGCGTGAAAATATCCACACGACCATTATTTTCAGCATTAAAATTTACTGCGGAAGAGTGCATGATTGCGATCACGCGGTCTCACCGAATGCATTCTCTTTATGCGGACGTGACGACCATCCAAGAGAGCGACGGCGTCGCGACGCATCGCGGTGGATGGCGATAATAATTCCCAGAGCCGCAATAAATTTATGTTGGGGTATCCTCCTCTACTTTACACACCAAATATCCGGACTCGTTGTCGTTGCTCGTTATATCCAACAAGCGGAATTGCTTTACGAGTTTTTGTTTATGTAGGTACATGGCCAGTCCACCAGATACCTACACAATTATTGTTACAAACAATGATGATTGTTTTATGGTTTTGATCGTCGTAAAAGAGAAACGCTACCGGTTGGTTTTTCGCTTTGTGTCAGGGATTATTTTGACGTAATCATTTACACATTCTTTTGAAGTTTCACATGTGAGATACATCATACTTGGTACTGGAAAACAAAGTGAAATAATTATGCGGGATGCGGGAAAATTCATGGATAACGTACGAGTATTTTCGTGTTTTTTTTTGTGAAAAGGCACTTCTGTACCCATCTTGTAGGAAACCAGGTTTTATTTTAAGAAATTAAAATATAAGAACGCTGCCGATGCAATAGTTTCAAAAATTTCCCTTTTATCGAAACTGGCCACAAAATGGCGTTCGATGGGCTGCTAACAAGAGAAGACTATACCTGCTCGGGGGATTTGAACAGACACTGGCAGGTCCGTCACATGTGTATTGAGTGCGTCTTGCGCTGTATCCTCGGCTGTATCCTTCGTAAGTACATAGATTTTTGTTCTTTTAATCAATTTATATGCTCATCGATCCTTTTTGAGAAGACTTGTTGGGTTGGTTTACCTATTTACTGATGGTGAATTCATTTGAAAGTGCGTTTTTTCTCGTACGCTCAACGCATTCTTTCTTTGTAAGCTATTTTCCTATCACGCACAAAAGTTTTTCGGTAGATTCATGCACTCGTTCATGCATGGAAATTCAAAACTTAAAATTTAACATTCAATTCGAGATTTAAGATTCAAGTGTTCACCCATTGGTTTCCCATGTAACCATTTATATATACACGAAACTTGAAATTTAACATTTCATTCAATATTTTACAAGTTGGTTTACTTTCAACTTGGGATTTAAGAAATTAAATGGCGCTTGCGCAAAGTATGACATTTTCTGTTTCAACATTGAAATTTGACAAGCGTTAGTTACCAAAACGTCACAATCTAGGGATTTCTGATTTTATTTTAGTGACACACCACCGATTTGGCACAATTTGCCAGTCCCATTCAAGGAACACAAAATGTTGAATCGAGCTGCATAAATCGAACTCCGGCATTCAATTTGAGTCCCAGAGTTCATCTAAAATCAATCTTGAATTTTGAATTTTAAATTTCCATGCATGCATCCACCATTTGCCTTGTCGCCGTGCTCCAAGTTTACACGAATTGAACTTGTCTGTTTGAATATTATTTCAATATTTTCATGGCCATTTTATTAATTTTATGTGTAGTTTGATTGTTATGTGCTCTCTTGATAGTAATAGTTTTTCCGCGTCGTCTTTTTGTCTGTAACTGTTGTGTCACGATTTTATTTTCATTTAAATGCCATTGTCTGCCGTCTTTAGTGACTCTCATGTTTTTATGTCATTTTCGTTGATGCTCGCTGCTATTTTTGTCAGATATTCAGTGTAGGTGCCTTTAAGGCCGCTCTATGAAATAACGCAACGCAGCCGCAACGCAATAAGGCGCAAGGTTTCTGATTGGCTCGCAAGCCTTTCGCCTCGTTGCGATGGCTTTGCGAATACCTTGCGAGCCAATCAGAAACGTTGCGCTCTGCGTTGCGGCTGCGCTGCAATTGTTGCGAGTTTTCATAGAGCGGGCATTACAGGATCCTATTAACACCAGTAACAGGACAGTAACCGGTCCCACGTTTCTCAATATTTTTATTAATGACATTCTTGCCAGGTTGACGGCAAAATCGCTCTTATATGCGGACGACCTTAAGATTTATCGCGAGGTAAATTCAATTGAGGACTGTGTTGCTCTGCAAAGGGACTTGACGGCTGTTCGCGACTGGTGTGTGGAGAATGGTGTTCGCTTGGATGCGTCAAAGTGTAATGTCATGTCTTTTACACGGAAGAAGGATACGCTGAAATACGGCTACAGTTTGGGCGATGCGGTCGTACAGAGGCTGGAGTACATCAAGGATTTGGGGGTAACCTTCGATTCCAAGATCACTTTCTCCAAACACGTTGAGATAGTTACTGCCTCTGCTTTCCGGGGTCTCGGCTTCATTTTGCGCAATGGGGCCGGCTCTAGGAGTGTCGAGACGCTTCGCTTTCTGTTCAACACCTTCGTCCGCTCCAGGTTGGAATATGCTTCCCTCATCTGGGATCCCATCTACATGGTTTATATATCCGATCTGGAGGGATTCAGAGACGCTTCCTGAAGGCGGCCTCGCGTTTCGTTGACGGTTTCTATCCCCCGCAGGGTTCCCCTCACGATTCAGCGTTTTAACACGAGGTCACTGAGAAAACGAAAAGATGCCAATTGCGTTGCATTTCTTTTCGGTCTGATCAGTGGCTATGTGGACTGCTCCTCTCTGACTAACGCAATTGAATTTAAAGTACCACGCCTCTCTTCAAGACACAACAATGTATTCAACCTGCCAACTGCTCGCACCAATGCGTTACTTATGGCTCCTTTGCACAAAATGTATTCCCGCTATGGCGAAGTGGAAGCAAAAGTTGATATTTTTTGTTGCAACAAGAAGAATATCATGGATTTATTTTTGTGAGCTGTTGTTTATGTGATAATCTATTTGTACCTGTTTTATATTATATTATACAATTACGTTTCTCGTCCAGTAATTGGGCTCCAGAGCCTGTCGGGCGTTTTTCTACATGTATCTGTGATGAAAAAATAAATTATTTATTCATTTATTTATTTAACACCACCCTATTTTCACTTGTTTCGGGTTTTTATGCAATGTTGATTTATTATGCACTGTTTACTGATGTTTTTACATTTGTCAATAATGTTTCTGCGATTTTGTTTTACTGATAGTTACTTACATTGAATACTGGAAATTATCAGTGGGTTTCTTGTTTCCTGTCATTCATGTGTCACATATTTGAGTCTTCTTTTTTTGGCCTAACTCAGTGGTTTGTTTGCCGGGTTCTTCCAATGAGTGCCTTTTCCGAATCCGCCACTCTCCCTTTTCTTTCACTTGACAGTTTGACACATTTTGTTTTGTTGTTTTCAATTGTTTTTTGTTCATTTTGTTCATCTTGTTCATTTTGTCCATTCTGTCAGTTACATGTTAGGTGTTTTGCGAAAAGAACCATAAAAGACTAATTTTGCACTTCTTTTGCTCCAAGTAAACGTTACTTTCTGTGGAATGAGCGTGTTTCATTGAAGTCCACCTTGACTTCCACCTTCTTCCCCCATGGATCGTTTCCCTTATGAGCAAAAGCGGGTACAACGAAGGGTTTTAGGACGATCACAGCCAGGCCAAACAAATAAAATGTCAGGGGGAGATGATGCGTACCTTCACACTCTAGAAGAAAAAAATAAGTGCGGTGAGTACATATTTGAATAAGTAACTTCTCGATTTCAACTTTCAAATTTTCACACAAATACACGATACAAGTACAAGTTAGGCAAAGATTTATGCGCTCTCGGCTGCGCTTTGGGATGTAAACTGGCGCCGCAGCTATAAAATAATAGCATTCTTCACAACCTTGGTATATAACCTAATATAAACCATAAAACCATAACAGAATATATAGGTGATGTGTAAAGAAGTGGGAGTTAAGTTAGTAGGAAAAACTGACGAGGAGAGTGACTATGACTAGGCATAAAAAATGAAACACAAATATCAGAAGCGAGGCGGGAGATATATTTATCTAAAACGCAGGTCGCTTTTTGGGAGTTTTCTAACGCAATTGGAGACCCAATCCAAATGAATTCACTTAGTGAATGAACAGTTCAGCTTGTTCATTTCTGCAAATGTACCTACTAGTTAATACTGATTGGAAACACTGTGAAAACTATTATTGAATATCAGTCAACATGGATCACTTCTCCAGCCTGCCATTCTCCAATAAATACGTACGTTATTTTATAACTACGAAAAAAAGCTCGATGATGGTGACTGCAGCCTCTTTGATGTGCCATCATCATCGAGATCGACATAAATTGTCTGGTGGCACGAACTAAGACAGCATGAATATTTAGGCGCCTTTTCGGCCATTTCACGCTCAAACCTCGAATAAAAGAAGCAGAAAATCGGAAGTTATCTCGGGACACCTCGAGGAAAATGAACGGCATTTGAATTACGAAACTTGCAGATTCCATAACCACTCTCTCCAAAATACCCACTGAATTATTCCTCTCCTCATCTCCGCATTTTCGCACAGAAGCCCTAAAAATTCCCTCGCCACACGCGCCTTTCGAATTTATTGCTGTTATTAGAAACCGGAGCAGGAAATTCCAACGAAACTGTGTTCTTTATCCTTGATTTTATCCGAACCGAACAAACTAAGACGTTTCGAAGCTGAAGCCAAAGCGGACCATAACCTACATGCTTATACATTTTATACAGAAATAGCACTAAATCTTTTCTGGTGAACACGATTCGACGGGGATTAAGTGCTGATTGTTTTGCATTATCGGCCGGGGCCTCCCATTAGTTTTCGTATCACACGACTTAATCGCGCTAATTGCTTCTTCTTCTTCTTTGGCGCTTCATCCCCGGAGTCACACACAAAAACACAATTTCCAAATGAGAATTTGCTGCTCGAAGGAGCACTCAAACCAGGCAATTTATCACCTAGCGCTCATAAAACATTAATTTAGGTGTGTTGTATGCTACCGCTACTACTACAGAGCTTGGTGAAAAAGTGTCTGTGCTACTCACATCGTCTCGTTATTTTTTAAAACTTTTGTTATTTTAAACAGAATAAAAAAGGCTGAGTTATGAATGATGTTGTATTGTTTATGAAAACAGAAAAAGCGCCACCAAAACGTGGCAAGTACAGGAAAGCGAATGGAATTCATAGAAACACCAAATTATACAACAGAGTAATTTCAATTATGGTCAAACGTTGCTCATGCACGTGAACTTTTACTGACCGTAACAGGTTGTTTGGCTGGCTAAATGCTGCTAATTTTATGATATCGCTAGGAATGTTCGTTGGTTTTTGAAAATAACTTTACAACGCTAATTGCTAATTTTTGTAATGTTGCAAACCAGTAAACCGATAACAATGCAGTTGAAAAATAATCAATACCTTTATTACAGTTTGCGATTTTTCTTCATTTTGTAGTAGGTACTCTTGAATACATTGTTCTGACTATATAATACATTGAACAAGAACCAATCAAAACTCTTGAAATGCGCATAGGCAGCCAATCAGCACGTCTCTACGCTTACCACCCCGGCAATACAGGCGTCCTCCTTGACGTAAATATTATCGCTGTGGTACCGTGGTCCTTCCCCCTCTCCCAGACCAGGGCAGTGGCTGTCATTCAGAGCGCATTTACGCAATGTCAGTGCTGTCAGTTGTCAGTGTTGTCACTGGTTGTCACAATCAAAATATATGAAACTGAACATTACAAGAACGTTTTCCATGCATTATAGAGCATTTTCTACCATTTAAAGGTATAAGTATTCCCACTTTCCTAGTAAATTTTCATTCCACACCGTTAGTTGTTAAATTTTGTGCTTTTTGATTTATAGGAGAAGAAAAAAAGAAGCCCAAGTTTTGTTGAACTGGGAACAGGACACACGCTGTTTAATTTTCCAAGAGGAATCTCAATTTTATCTACTCACGGCCTTCACCAAAAATGGCTTATACAACGGCTTTCAAATTACAAGCAGACGCTTCTGCTACATCAAAGAAAAATGTCCTTCGGTTTCATTAAATACATTGAATCCAGATACAACTTTGCATGTGAAGACTCTCCCCAGCCTGTTACAATATTTGAGTGAATTGTGATAACATAAAGTGTAGGCAATAGTTTTTTTATCTATCCATGCATGCTTTACTGGAGTATGTGTCTTGAATCTCAACTTTGTGTCACTAACTTACCGTTCATGCAATAATCATGTTTTTTTAAGTATGTTCCTCGACTCTCAACTTTGTTTTACTTCCGTATTGTTTCATTAAATTATTTAAACAAATTCAGTACAAATATAACGCATTTTACTCAATTGCCTTTTACAAATAATTTGTATTGAGAAAATTGTATGCTACAAAGTGTCAATCGATCGAAACGTTCCATCTCCATTGCTTCATTTAGAGAATTTCTTGAAGCTTCTGCACTTTCCAAGATCAGTCTAAGGTTCCCTTTATGCTGAAGAAGAAAAAACCTTCAAGTATTTCAATAAAATCAATCATAACATTGTATAACCTGTCGCCCTCTTGTCCATTCTCTGGTATAATATCCTCTGATTTGTCCATTTCGCAGTAGCACCCTGAATTTGGTGAGAAATTCCAGTGTAGCTGGATATATGGCATGAAAGCCACTTCTGATTCTGAATAGGTCTACTGCACTTTTTCATAGCACTTTTTGTTTGAAAGCGTTTTTCATCTTCCGATTTCCAACTGCTGTTATCTACGCCACTGGTGAGGTGCCTGCCTGCCATGTGTCAGCCTGTCAAACGGCGCGCCACCTGTAGAGCAACGACGGAGGTGCTCCTCGGCGGATGACACTGGTGACAGTCGGGATGACAGTGGACAGTTGGCAACCCTGATTCGGGATTATTATTATTCATCGGGCGGCTTTTTCCTGTATTACATACAAGTCGGAGAGTAAAGCGTGTTTTCTTAAATTTTGTCGTTATTTTCTCGCGCAACGCCCCTTTGGGGTTATCATCAGAAGTGGGAACCAAATCCAAAGCTTACATTATATTTTTGATTGCAGTTGCGCTGTGCTGCGGTCTGATCGAGCGGCCCCAGAGGCGGAGGCCGATTTGTCTTTGCGACCCTTGGCGTCAAAAAAATGGCGTCGAGAGATGGTGGTTCAGCTGCATCCGAAAATGCTACGCTGAATAGCATTGAGTCAGCAATGCTCCGTTTAATCGATACACTGGCCCGAGGAGCCCCTGCCGCAAGTAGCGTCCAGCATCAGCCGATGTACACAACACCAACTCCTAGACGTGATATCTCGTTGCCTACTTTTGACCCGGAGCATGACGACTCGGATACCTGGTGCGCCGAGGTAGAAAGAGCTATCGACATGTACCAATGGGATGAATATGAGACGCTCCATATCGTTCCTGCGTTTTTGTCAAAAAGCGCCAAGGTATGGTTTCAGAACTGGAAATGTGAAGACCGGAGGTGGTCAAAATTCAAGGCGGATTTCGTCAGCGTTTTCCCTGTGCAAGTCACGATTGGGGAACGACTCGAGATTGCTGTTAACTGTAAGTCCAGCCAATTTACTTCCTATTCTGAATATGTTCGCACTAAAGTCCAGCTTTTGCAACGAGTAAAATTTGAAATTCCTGAAACGGCGATGATCGATATCATCATAACTGGCATTAGTGATGAAACTTGTAGCATCACGGCTCGTAACTGTCGTTGTTCCAAGGTGAGCGACTTAATTGTGATTTTGTGCAACTTCAAACTCCACACGCCCACCCCATTAAAAGCGGATTCAGTAGGGCCTTCGCGTACGGTGCGACGTGAGCATCATCGGCCGCATCATTCTAAACATCCGTACACTAAAAACCCTGGCAACAGCAACCAAAGGCGCTGTTATCGGTGTAATAGTCCGTCACACATTAGGTCAAACTGTACACGACAGGAGGGTAAGGACTTGAGTGACAATAAGCCAGTTTGCACTTTCTGCCATAAAAGCGGTCACCTTGAAAATTCATGTTTCGCGAAACTTAGGTCCGAACAACATAAGAAATCAGTGAACTTTTGTCATTCTACTGATAACTTTCACTGCACCGCAGTCGTCGTTGACGGCATTCCGACAGATGCATTTATTGACACTGGATCTCAAGTTTCTCTGGTATCACGACGCCTTGTCAATAAGCTGACTGTGCAAACTCATCAAGAACCACTCGTCATGTTGGCATTGGGAGAAACCCCTATTGTTTCTCAAGAACGTGTGACACTAACTGTAGAGTTTCCGTCCCTTACGATCGAGTCCGATTTTTACGTTCCAGACGAAAAACTTCCGGCTGATCTATTGATAGGCACAGACGTGTTGGATCGGGAAGGCATTTGTTATACCCGCACTCCTGAAGGATTCTCACTGTCACGTGCCAGCGCGGCACCCACTGTCTTGACTGTTTTCATTCCTCAGAAAATAAAAGCTCCACGAGATTCCGTCAAGGCCATAACAGATATACTTGCATCGTTTGAAAATCTCATCGCTGATGGAACGTCAACCTCAACTGTCACAACAAGTGAACTTTTTATCCGTGTAACATCCGCTGTTCCAATAAGATACCAACCGTATCGACTGTCTTTAGCCGAAAGAGAAACAGTACAGGGGATTATTGACGATCTATTGCAGAAAAAAATAATTCGGCCTTCGTGTTCACCCTATGCCAGTCCGGTGCTTCTCGTCAAAAAAAAGGATGGTCGAGACCGCTTGTGTGTGGACTTCCGCGCACTGAATAGAGTCACAGTCAAAGACCGGTACCCGTTACCTTGCATTGACGACCAAATAGATCGTCTATGCGGCAAGAACTTTTTTACATCTTTAGACATGGCGTCCGGGTTCCACCAAATTCCCATTCATTGCGAATCAATCGAGAAAACGGCCTTTGTCACCCCTGATGGCCAGTGGGAGTATCTCAAGATGCCGTTTGGGCTCGCTAATGCTCCGTCCGTGTACCAAAGGGCAATTAATTCGGCGTTGCAGCCCTTGATCCAAGAAAAGAAGGTGTTGGTATATATGGACGACGTCTTGATCGCTTCAAGCACTATCGAAGAAAACCTTCAAACACTGAATGAGGCCTGCCGGTTACTTTCAAATTGCGGTTTTCAGATCAACTTGGACAAATGTCAATTTCTGGCCAGAGAAATTGAATACTTGGGTCGTCGAATTTCAAAACACGGTGTACGCCCGAGCGAAACCAAAGTAATCGCGCTTACAAACTCGCATGCCCCTCGGAATGTTCGCGAGGTCCGCCAATTTTTAGGCCTTGCGGGGTATTTCCGGAAATTTGTTCGTGGGTATTCGTCGAAAGTCAAGCCCATTACCGATTTACTCCGAAGCAACGTGTCGTGGAATTGGACAGAAGAGTGCGAGTCTATCCGCCGGGATATCATTTCCCTTCTGTCAGACTACCCCGTCTTGGCATTGTTCGACCCGAGCCTGGAAACCGAATTACACACCGATGCAAGTAGCCTGGGGTACGGTGCAGTTTTGCAGCAAAAACATGTCGACGCTATGCGAGTAGTGGCATATTTTAGCCGAAGCACACAGGGAGCCGAGAATAAATATCATTCGTATGAACTCGAAACTTTGGCAATCGTAAACGCTCTCAAGCATTTCCGCCACTATCTACTTGGGCTTTCTTTCACAATCATCACCGACTGCAACGCTGTGAAATCGACCATGAACAAGAAGGATCTCAATCCGAGAGTGGCCCGTTGGTGGATTTATTTGCAAGACTTCACATTCGAGATCAAATACCGTAAGGGAACGAATATTCCTCATGCCGATTTTCTGAGTAGAAATCCCCTGATCAATGTGGTAGAGATCCCGCAAACCACATCCGAACCTTGGCTTCGTGTTGCTCAAAAGGTGGACGCCTACACATCAGAATTAATGAAAAGATTGGAAAACGGTGAAGTTGATGGTCGCCTTTACAAAAAGAAGAATGGATTCCTTTATCGTGTCGTCGCAGAAGAGAAGGGTACTACAATTCTGAGGCTGTTTGTGCCGCCGTCTTTGCGATTACCCTTACTGCAGGTATACCACGACGAGTGCTGTCACATAGGTTCGGACAAAATCCTTGAAGGAATGCGCCGGCACTACTGGTTTCCAAAAATGAAACAATTTGTGGCAAAATACTGCAAACGTTGTTTGGTCTGCTTGATGCATAAAAGACCCCGCTTACAGCTTCGAGTTGCCATTAACTCCATACCGAAGGGCGACGTTCCATTTGAAACTATCCATTGTGACCATTTGGGCCCCCTGAAAGCGTCAGGAAAATACAAACATGTTTTCGTGATAGTGGACGGTTTCTCAAAGTACTGTATACTGATTCCTAATGAGTCCACCTCATTTCTGGAGTTTTCGAAGAATATGGAACAGTTTCTTGCATTGTTCGGAACGCCCAAACGCATTGTAAGTGATAATGGGCCTTTTATGGGAGACGCCGCGAAATCACTAATGGCAGATTGGGGAATTGATGTACACGTCATTACACCGGGGGTCCATAGGTCAAACGGCCAGGTAGAACGTTACATGTCTACTATCGCAAACATGTTGAGAGTTGAATGCAGACATGACGCCAGTAGCTGGTCAACCAAACTTTGGAAGATACAGTTGGTTTTGAATTCTACTGTACAGAAAACAACCGGTTGTACCCCTTTACAGCTCATACTGGGTAGTGACGCTTCCGTTCCAGCTGTGACTGCTTTGCTAATAGCCCAGGCATTTTAGATCAAAATTGACCAAAACCTGGAAAAAAATAACGTAAGTCTGAAAATTGGTAGCACGCTTCCACTTTAACCCCTCAACCACATACAGAAAGTCCTAAAAAATCCTATGTCCGCTTCATCGGTTTTTGGCGGCAAAAAGGTGTAAGTGACAACAATTTAGAAACTATCTATTAGAATACGCGATGAAGCTTCGATACAGCTGAAAATTGCTGGAAATGGTCTCCTTGGCCAGTTGAACAACATATTGAGAGTCCTAAAAAATCCTATATCCGCTTCATTGTTTTTCAGCGGAAAAAAGGTATAAGTGACATTGCTTTGCAAACTAATAATTAAATCACGCGTTGAAGTTCCAATACAGCTGAAAATTGCTGAGAATGGTCTCCTCGGCCAGTTGAACAACATGTTGAAAGTCCTAAGAAATCCTATGTCCGCTTCATACTTTTTTTTTCAGCGGCAAAAAGGTATAAATGACATTGTTTTGAAAACTATTTAATTAATCACGTGGTCAAGTTTTAATAGAGCTGTAAATTGCTGAAAATGGTCTTCTCGGTCAGCTTAACAACATATTGAAAGTCCTAAAAAGCACTATGTCCACTTCATCGGTTTTTGGCAGCAAAAAGGTTCAATTGACATTATTTTGAAAACTATTTATTAAAACATAAGTTGAAGTTTCAGCACAGCTGAAAGTTGCTGAAAAATAGTATCCTTTGTTAGTTGAATAACATACTTAAAGACCTGAGAAATCCCATGCCCGCTTCATGTTTTTTTGGCAGCAAAAATGAATAAGTGACATTATATTGTGAACTATTTTTTTTGAAATACGGGTTAAAAATTCAGTACAGCTGAAAATTGCTAAAAATGGTCTCCTTTGTTAGTTGACTGTACTAGTCCGTGTAGACTAGTATTTTCAGCAATTTTCAACTGTATTGCAGCTTCAACACATATTTTGAACAATAGTTTCAAGAAATGATCTTATACCTTTTTGCCGCCAACAGACGATGAAGCGGACCTAGGATTTCTTGGGATTTTCATATATTGTTCACATGATCAAGGAAACCAGTTCCAGCAATTTTCAGATGAATTGGAACTTCAACGCCTATTTCAATAAATAATAGTTTCCAAAACAATGTCACTTATACTTTTTTTCCGCCAAAAAACAATGAAGCGAACAGGGATTTTTCTAGTATTTTTAGTATGTTGTTCAACTGACCAAGGAGGCCATTTTCAGCAATTTTTAGCCGTATCGAAACTTCAACCCATATTTTAATGAATAGTAACAAAAGAAAATTTCACTTTATTAGGTATACCTTTTTGCCGCCAGAAACTAATGAAGCGGAGAGAAAATTTTTTAGGACTTTCAATGTGTTGCTCAACTAATCAAGGAAACCATTCTCAGCAATTTTCAGCTGTACCGAAACTTGACCGCCTGTTTGATTGAACAGTTTCCAAAACAATGTCACTTACACCTTTTTGCCGCCAAAAAAGAATGAAGCGGACATAGGATTTCTTAGGACTTCCAGTATGCTGCTCAACTAACCGAGGAGACTTAATATTTCCACCTGTATCAAAACTTCAACACGTAGTTTATTAAATACTAAATAATAACAGAAAAAATGTCACGTATACCTTTCTGCCGCCAAAAAACAATGAAACGGGCATAGAATTTTTGAGGACTTCTAGTATGTTGTTCAACTGACAAAGGAGACCAATTCCAGCAATTTTCAGCTGTACTGAGACTCCAACTCGTATTTTAATAAATAGTTTCCAAATAATGTCATTTGAACCTTTTTGCCACCAAAAACCAATGAAGCGGAGAGGGGATTTTTTAGGACTTTCAATATGTTGTTCAACTGACCGAGAAGATCATTTTCGGAAGTTTTCAGCTGTATTGAAACTTCAACGCGTAATTTAATGAATAGTTTCTAAAATAATGTCACTTACACCTTTTTGCCGCCAAAAACCGATGAAGCGGACATAGGATTTTTTAGGACTTTCAGTATGTGATTGAGGGGTTAAAGTGGAAGCGTTCCACCAATTTTCAGACTTACGTTATTTTTTTCCAGGTCAAAACCTAAAATGCCTGGGCTATAAATGATTTGGCCATTAACGAAACTCCCCCAAACCGGCGCCTTCTTCGTGAGAAAGCTTCAAAAAGTTTGGAAGCAAATGCTCTTGTGCAAAGTCGCCGTTTCGCAGATGCCAAAAGAGCTCCAGAGTTTAAAGTGGGCGAACTGGTGGTTTTATATAAGCGTAATGTTGCACACAAGTTGGATGCGCCTGGTAAAGGACCGTACGAGATCACCAAGCTGTTACCTTCGGGAAGGTACGAGTTGACTGGTCTAACAAGCAGGAACACAACTTCTGCTGTGGGAGAGCATCTCCGTAGATGGACCTATGAATGGTCTCCAGAGTTGATCACGGATATGCTTGAAGGAGAACAAGAGATACAGGTAATTCAGACTTTGGTCTGGCAGTTCATTTGAATTTTATGAAGTTTTTAGACATTTTTGTCTGGCAGATCTCTTAAGATATCAGACTTTGGTCTGGCAGTTCATTTGAATTTTATGAAGTTTTTAGACATTTTTGTCTGGCAGATCTCTTAAGATATCAGACTTTGGTCTGGCAGTTCATTTGAATTTTATGAAGTTTTTAGACATTTTTGTCTGGCAGATCTCTTAAGATATCAGACTTTGGTCTGGCAGTTCATTTGAATTTTATGAAGTTTTTAGACATTTTTGTCTGGCAGATCTCTTAAGATATCAGACGTTGATGGTCTGGCAGTTCCATTCAACTCTGGAAAGTTTTTATTCAGACTTTGGTCTGGCAGATCTTTGAGATTTCAGACGATTGTCTGGCTGATTGCATTTTTGAATCAAGCCAGTGAATGTAATATAGACATACATTTTCAAAATCTAGTGTTTTTATTTTATTATTTTATTGAAAAAAAAACAAAAGAGGAGTTTTGGCTGAATGCCAAATTCGAAGAATTAATAACTAGCGATAGTTCACAGTGTGCTCTGAAAAATTTTATTTATGATTTGCTGCGAAAATATGGTACTAATTGACCTGACGCAGTCCGCATCTACTTCTCAGTAGACGGACCGCGTCCGGTTTTTCCTTTATTTGTTTCAGTAAATTTCTTAAAATTCTTCGGTTCGAGGACGATCCCTTTTTGTTCAGGAACGGCCGTGTTATCTACGCCACTGGTGAGGTGCCTGCCTGCCATGTGTCAGCCTGTCAAACGGCGCGCCACCTGTAGAGCAACGACGGAGGTGCTCCTCGGCGGATGACACTGGTGACAGTCGGGATGACAGTGGACAGTTGGCAACCCTGATTCGGGATTATTATTATTCATCGGGCGGCTTTTTCCTGTATTACATACAAGTCGGAGAGTAAAGCGTGTTTTCTTAAATTTTGTCGTTATTTTCTCGCGCAACGCCCCTTTGGGGTTATCACTGCAACTAACCTACAAACTCGAACGTCAAACAATGACGTTTCCAACTTTTGACTTTTACCGACGCAGCATCTCGAGATCTTCCGTTGCCAACGTTAAGAAAAAAGCACTATTGCGCTAATAAGAACGCAGTTTATTATGATGATGAAGTGAATATTAAAAACCATTTTGAGTAAAGAATAAGATTACCCTGATTAATCAGTGTATACCACAAAGTTCTTTGTAAAATTTCAACCATTTGAACAACACTGGTAGAACCCAGAATCTTGGGTAGCGCTCTGTCAATTCATTATATAGTCTTATCAAATACAATGCGTTGTACGCTTAATCGTCAGATAATTTTTTAATAATATCATTTCGTTATAATCCCAATGCAAGAAAATACAACTCGCCCTATGGGCTCGTTGTATTTTCAGCTTTGGGATTATAACTCATATTACTAAAAAATTATCGACAATAATCGTACCACTCATTGTATTACTACTGAAAATTAGAACTGAAATGCATAAGTACTGCATAATATTCCTGATCATTGGACGTTATGAGCACGGTGTATTTTATTCATTCAAATGCTATGCAACCCTTACTAGTGCGGCGGTTAGTAAGAACCACCTTGCATTTTGTGATAAAAGCATGAAATTTGGCACATACGCTCTACAGACTGACCTTTACTATTTACGAGGCGGACCCACGATGGAACCGCCGTGCAGCTGTCAGAATTGCCATTTGCCTACCTTTCAGGGGCAAAAACTGAAGTCGGTTATCAAGCTGATTCAAAAGTGACGTCTATCAATGCAGTAGACCTTCACAGTATAACTTCATCAAAACATATGTCAATATTACAATAGGAGGGGGATTGGGAGGGGATAGTTTAGTTCTAGCCGCGGCACAGATTTTTTTTATTTGTTATTTCGGACCAAATTGACAAGTTTGGTGTCGTTTCCGACTAAATTACATCTTCTGATTTCAAATTGAATGTTATGATTGAAGTTTGAGAAAAAAAGATTTTGTTGTCGAAAAAAAAAATCAGAAAAAAATTTGGACTTTTTTCATTTTGACTTTTATCCTAATTCAAGAAATTCGAAGCGGAAATCCTTATTTAGCTCATTTCTTTAAGGCTTCCTGCACATGAAAACGATGTACGAGACCTGATTTCCACTTTGACAAGATCGGGAGCCTCATTTGTTCCTAAAGTCGTAAAAGTAATATCCAATGATTTTAATGATTTTCATGTACGAATGGAGGTGTGCGTGCAAAGCCTTGCAGTTTGTGATAAAAGCCTGAAACTTGCATACATGGTCTATGGACTGTCCTCTACGATATGAGAGGTGCACCCATGACGGAACCGCCGTGCAGCTGTCAGAATCACCGCGATACCTTTGCACGCACACTTCCATTCGTACATGAAAATAATTGGATATTACTTTTACGACTATTGGAACAAATGAGGCTCACGATCTTATCAAAATAAAAATCAGGTCTCGTACATGGTTTCTATGTGCAAGAAGCTTTGAAAAACTGAACTAAGTAAGAATTTTTATACAAAAAGAAAATCTTCGCCCGGGTAGGAACTATCCCCTCCCATTCCCCTTCCTTTTGTAATATTGACATCTGTTGTGGTGAAGTTTTACTGTGAAGGTCTACTGCATTGATAGACGTCACTTTTGAATCAACTCGATGACCAGCTCCAGTTTTTGCCCCTGAAAGGTACGCAAATTGCAATTCTGACAGCTGCACGGCGGTTCTGTCGTGGGTCCGCCTCGTAAATAGTAAAGGAGAGTCTGTAGAGCGTATATGCCAAATTTCATGCTTTATCACAGAATGCAAGGTTTCTCTGAAAAATGGTCGTTAACCGCCGCACTATACAGGGTGCCTGCTTCGAAAGTCGGCCTCGTCCATTTTTCAATGTCCTTTGCTACACTTCTTCGGTCCTTCAATTGTGCATTATCATATCGCTCTCTAATATTTTTGAACTTTTCAATTTCGGTTTCCTTACATAGCTTTAATCCTTTCGGCTTGCCAGACTTCAACCCACAAATTTTCTTTCCACGACAATTTTTTTGTTGTTCCATTCTAAAAGCATAGCCTGATCCACCCTACATCATCTTCGCTAACACCTCCATTTTATTCGCATAGGGCTGAATTTCAAGTGCGACTTGCAACTCGTGCAGCGGCGCAAGTAGAGTCACGTGATCCCTTTCAGCCAATGGCCAGAGCATATCGATGGCTTGCGCCGGTGACGCAGCTGATCGCGGGTTGCAAATCGGACTTGAAATTTAGCCCATAGACAAGAAATCTTGCTCAAGATCATGTTCTTGAAAACTTGTAGCTCTTCGTATAGTCCTTTAGTACTACTTTGGTACTCCTTAACCACATTTATGAAAGGTCATCTAGTTTGAGACCGGATACTCTGTTTTACACCAAAGCTTCTTCAAAAGACCATGACCCCGTATTTGCTCTTTGCTCTGTGGTCCCCAGCCTTCAAGACCAGCATCACCATCTTGAGTTTCTTTCCTTATTCATCCAATATTCATCTATTTACATTGGTAAGAGCCTTTATTTCCTGCGACCTTTCCAACTTTTTGCCTCCTGATACCCTTTTATAGTTAGAAACTCATTGTGTCTTGTGCTAGACACCTTTTTTTTTTCGGAGGAGGAAAATGCCTTTTACGCACGCCCCGGCTGGAATGACACCGGGGCAGTGTGGGACTCGCCGCGCCTTCGCAAACCCTACCCACTAAAACCCCCTCCTCTTGCCTTGTGTTCATCCTCCCTCCTGGAACCGTGTCAACATATCTTCAGGAGAGGATGGCTATCATTGTCTTTGTTCTTCTTCAAATGTTCTCTCGTCTTTCTCTTTTGTTGTCATCACCTCCCTCATGAACACTTTCACCGATTCTCATTGCTCCTCACTTTCCAGCATCACTTCAATCAAAGTTTCTGTTCTGACTTCCTTTATGAGGGTTGTCACAGGCGATACTCTTTTTGTGGTCCATCTTGGGCAATGAAACATTGTGTGTCCAGCGTCGTCCGTTGCGTTACAACAGTACATGCAAGTTGCGTCTTCGCGCTTGCCGATCCTTCGCACATACGTCATGAAACACCCATGAACTGACAAACACCAAACACTGTGACATGGTGTAGTCGACCTCTCCAAACAGTCCAAACCTCCTCTCTATCCATGCCTCGACATTCTTTATGCGTTTCTTTGTCCACTCTGCGCATCCATATCTTGTGTTCCACTATGTCTGCCAGTTCTGAAGCGTTTTTTTTTCTTTCGATCAGTCTCAACTCTTAACTCGTTCGTTGGTATCTCGTGCATACTGATTACTGATTCTAGTCCTTTCGCAAGATGGTGGGCAGGTTTCATTCCGGCGATCACTGCTGCTGCCTCATGCGAAACCGTTCTAAACAAATTTCCGATCCTCAGCGTCATTGATCTTTCCATGCTGATTATCATGTTTTTATATCTTCGGATTCTCATGGCAGAATGCCATATTGTTACGATATTTCTTGCGTACGGGTTCGAATATAATTGAGACGAACTTTTAAAACGCACACTGTTTATTTCTGCGCACTACTACTACAATAAATGCCAACAATTATCGCTTGGAATTATGTCGCAGGTACTTCGCTTGTTATCACTCGCTATCTGATTCATTACTGCCGCGAGCTCCCGGCTGACGCCTTATATAAGGCCTCCGAATAATGTTCCCGAAGTTTCTGTCTGCTTCCAGCAAATTCCATGAGGGTCTGGCATATGCGGTTTCTAGATCATTCCCGAATAATCGCACACGTTACCCGTATGCTTTCCATGTGTTCTGGGATCTGCGCCTCCGCCAAAGTGGACTGATGTGCCTTTATCGAACGTTCAAGTCTCCTTTGGGTTCACATACAAGAACGCTCTGGAATGCACGAGATCGCTCCAGACTTCCACACTGCGATCTAATGGTGGAAAGATCGAGAAACATCGAGTGTTTACCTATATGTACAAGATCGCCGCTCGTAACACTGCCCCCCTCTTAAGCCTGTTCGTCCCGAATAGGCTCATCGTTACTCCCGGAGTAACGTGCAAGGCGATCAAGGTGAACAACTTTCATCTTGGCTCTCGGGGCTCGCTGGATTCTGTACACGACGTCATTGATCCTCTTGACTACCGTGTACGGCCCTTCCCACGACGGATGCAACTTCGGAGACCTTCCCTTCTTTCGTTGAGGATTGTACAACCAGACCAAGTCACCAGCCTGAAATCCCGTGGAGTTCGCCTTCAAGTCGTAACGGGTCTTCATTCGGTCGGTCGCGATTCGAATCCGGTTTCGAACCAACTCGTGGATGTCACACATTCTCTGCCTCAGGTCGTCGACGTATTCGGGGATGTCTTTAGGATCATTCTCCGGCGTGCCAAATCGCAAATCACAGGGGAGGCGAAGCTCTCGACCAAAAAGAACACGTGCTGGTGTTTCCCCTGTGGTGTCGTGAATGGCAGCGCGATACGCCATCAGGAAAATCGGCAGATGACGATCCCAGTCTCGCTGATGCTCGTCGACGACCTTTGACAGGTGCTGCTCCATCGTCCGGTTGAACCGTTCAACCATTCCGTCGGACCGTGGATGAAGGGGCGTCGTCCTGGTCTTCTGTATTCCGAGTAGAGTACAGATACCTTGGAACACGTTGGACTCGAAGTTTCGTCCTTGGTCTGAGTGTAGCTCCAGAGGTACTCCGAAGCGGCTTATCAGATTGTCCACCAGCACCCTTGCCACTGTAGAAGCCTCTTGGTTGGGCAGGGCGTACGCTTCCGGCCACTTGCTGAAGTAGTCCATGGCAACCAGGATGTATTTGTTGCCATCTTCCGTTGTCGGGAACGGGCCAGCCACATCGATCGCGATGCGTTCAAAAGGCGCTCCAACATTGTACGTCTTCAGCTCCCCTCGGCTGCGAGTTCTTGGTCCTTTGCTGGCCGCACAAACCTCGCACTGGCGACACCATGTTTCCACGTCGTTCCGGCAGTTCACCCAGTAGAACCGCTCGCGCACCTTGGCCAACGTCTTGTTCACACCAAGGTGCCCTCCAGTGACGCCATCGTGCATCTCCTTCAGGACCTCTCTCACTCTCCTCTTGGGAAGCACCAGTTGAACCATCTCCTTTTTTCCATCAGGACTCTCCCAGACTCTTTTCAGCAGCCCATTCTCTATCCTCAGAGAATTCCACTGAGCCCAAAGAGCCTTGAATTCGGGCCCTTCACCAGATATCTCGGCCCATTCCGGTCTGTTTTGGCCAAGTTCTTTCCTTTCAGCAAGCGTACCGATGGCTGGGTCCTCACGCTGCTCCTTCTTGAGCTCAGCCGTAGTCCAATTTCTCGGGGTGTCGAAAACGATTGCCTTGACTTCGACGTTCCCATTCTGCTGGTCTACCCTCTTGCAGTGTTTACAATCTTCGTTGCATGGTCTTCGAGAAAGAGCATCCGCGTTGCCATGACTTCTTCCAGGGCGGTGTTGGACCTTGAAGTCATATTGTTGCAGTTTCTCGATCCACCGTGCCAACTGTCCCTCGGGATTCTTCAACTGCAGTAGCCATTTCAGGGCAGCGTGGTCAGTCCTCACCAAAAATTTCCGGCCATAGAGGTACTGGTGAAAGTGATCGACAGCTTTCACTATGGCCAGTAGCTCCCCACGCGTCACGCAGTAGTTCCTTTCAGGCTTGGACAACACCTTGCTGTAGTACTCCACTACTCGCTCTTGGCCCTGCTGGTGTTGTGACAGCACTGCTCCAATTCCGGTGTTGCTGGCATCAGTGTCCAAGATGTATTGTCCATGCAGTTGAGGATATGCCAGGATGGGACTCGAACACAATGCAATCTTCAGAGTCTTGAATGAGTTTTCGCACTCCTTGGTCCACAGGAATGGCGCACGGTCTTCAGTCAGTTTGTGTAAAGGCTTAGCAATGTCAGCGAACTTTTCTACAAATCGTCTGTAGTAGGTGCATAAGCCCAAGAAACTTCTGACTTCATGCTGATTTCTCGGTCGTGGCCATTCTCGTACAGCATCCAATTTCGCTGGATCGGTTTCGATTCCTTCCGACGACACTACGTGCCCCAAAAATTTGACTTGCTTCTGGAAGAGCACGCATTTCTTTGGGTTGAGCTTGAGATGTGCACCTCGAAGACGTCGAATTACCTCCCGGAGGTTCTTCAGGTGCTCCTCGAAGGTTCGACCGATGACCATCACGTCATCGAGGTAGACTAGGCAAGTTTCCCACGTAAGACCTCGCAAGACGCACTCCATTAGACGTTCAAACGTGGCAGGTGCGTTGCAAAGTCCAAACGGCATCACAGTAAACTGATAAAGGCCGCTCCCAGCGGAAAACGCCGTCTTCTCTTTGTCGTCGTTGTGGAGTCCCACTTGCCAGTAACCACTCTTCAGGTCAAGCGTCGAAAACCATCTCGATCCAGACAGCGTGCTCAAAGTGTCGTCAATCCGAGGAAGTGGATAGCTGTCTTTCTTCGTCACATCATTGAGTTTGCGGTAGTCTACGCAAAATCGTGTACTACCGTCTTTCTTCGTGACCAAAACAACCGGTGAAGACCATGGGCTCGTCGATTCTTCGATCACGCCTTCATCCAACATGTTTTTCAAGAGCTTCGACACCTCTTCTTGCTTCGCCAATGGTAGGCGCCGGGGAGCCTGTCGGATCGGTGCGGCGTTCTCAGTGTTAATCCGATGTTGGATCACGTTGGTCCTTCCGGTAGGGTTACCTTCCATGGCAAAGGCTGCAGCTTCTTCCTGGATGAATTGCGTCGCAAGCTCCTTCTCCTTGCCACTCAGATGTTTCCAGTCAGGCGAGAACATCTCCACTAGCTTTTTCTCTAAGAGCTTGGGAGTCGCAGCCTTTGTCGATATGTCTTCACAACGTGAGATCCACTCTACGGGTTCACACTTGCCCAGGGTCTCTCCTTCCTTGATTGTTTTGCTCGTCTTGTTCGGGTTAATGACTCTGATCGGGATTTTTGTCTTGTCCATGTTGATTAATGTCTTAGCCATGATGCAGCTGGCAGCTGTGTCGGGTTCAGCAATGCCGACGACATGTCCTCCAGGTTGTCCGCTTAATGTTGCCCACACGATTTTCTCGGAGTTAGCAGCTACACGAACGGTTTCAGCCGAAAGTAGGCGGATTTCTTCAGCGGCCTTCATGGATGTTCTAAGCGCCAATTCCTCGTTCCCGATTTTCAACGTCCGCTGTCCAACATCCAGGATGAATCCGTACTTATCCATCAAGTCCAGGCCAAGTATGAAATCGTCAACAATGTCAGCGACCAGGAACTTTTCTTGCAGAAGAAATCGTCCGAAGCGAATGCTTACTTCAGCTTCTCCGTGCAATGTAGCAGACTCTCCGGTAGCTGTAGTCAAACGAGCGCCGTCCCTCAGTGGCACAATGTGTTGCTGTCGAAGAATTCCTCGTCGAACGATTGACTTCGTGGCTCCCGTATCGATTACGAACACGCAATCGTCCTCGTCAAGCTTTCCACTGAGAAGAAGGCTATTGGGTGACTTCTGCAGCAGTGAGACGGAGTAACTCCTGGGGCATTGAGGACTGCCAGCCAGCGTGCGCCCCTTAGCGCTAGCTGGAATTAGTTTTCCTGATAGCGTCTATCAGGACTGGGAGTTCTCCGTCCCGGTGTGGACCGGTCACTTGAACTCGACCTTTGCCTGCAGTCTCGAAGCAGATGTCCCGGTTTTCTACAGCCGAAGCAACGCGGTCTTCCTCCAGCTCTTGGCTCGCCTTGGGGTCTGTTCCGAGACATGGCGCTAAGAAGTTCCTCAAACATCTCCTTCACCGATTTTTCGGAAGGATGTGATGCTCCGGATTCATCAAAGTTCACCTCTCTAAGACGATGAGGGCGCGATGCATCTTTAGCAGCCTCGATGCGAATAGCTTGGATGAGTGCGTCGCTGATGTTGGCTGGATTGCTGATCATGACCATCTGACGCAGATCTGGATCTCTTATTCCGCCCATGAAAGTTTCCTTGGCGATGTCGGCCAAAACATCCGCTGGATGGGCTGGATAGGCCAGGTGAACCAGCCTCAGGACTTCGGATTCGAATTCCTGAAGGCTTTCTCCGCTCTTTTGTGTCCTGGCCTTCAGCTGGGTTTGATGGATCTGCCGCACATGATTGTCCCCATACCGAAGCTCAAGGACCCTCGTCAGCTTGGCAAAGTCCTTCTGCTCACTTTCAGGAATCGTCTGGAGCAGCCCCAATGCTGGGCCTCTGAGAGCCAGGACTAAAGCTGTGGCTCTCTCATCGTCGCTCCATCCGTTTGCTTCGGCAGCGGCATCGAACTGCCTCTTATAGGTAGTCCATGGGCTTTTCCCATCGAAGTTCGGCAGCTTTCACACGTTGGGCACCCGCTGAACTAACCATCGCAGCACTGGCGGCGGTTTTCTGAACCTGTTGCTCCAGCTTTGTCAGGTTGGCCTTCACAGCTTCCACTTCTTTTTCTACCATCGCAACCATTTTCTCCTCCAGTTTGTTTACACTGCCGTCGAAATACCGCGTTTGTTGTTCCACAACGGCTAATATTTCTTCTCTTTCCTCCAGGCGTTTCCTTTCCTGTTCTTCTAACAGATTTCTCAATTCCTGTTCTTGCCCTTCTAGAAGATTCTTCAGTTCTGCCTTGTCCTCTAAACGCTCCACGACGCGTTTCTTTTCCTGTTCTTCTTTATCTTCCAGACGTCTCTTCTCCTGTTCTTCTAGAAGACTTTTCTGCTGCTGCATCATCGCCATGATGTTCGCCAAAGCGTCTTCGACTCCTGTCTTCGACATGCTTCTCGTCTCCGGCATTTACCAAATCACGAATGTTCCGAACGTCCTGTAGTCGCAGGCCCAATTACTCTCAATTATACCGCTTACTGACACCAAATGTTACGATATTTCTTGCGTACGGGTTCGAATATGATTGAGACGAACTTTTAAAACGCACACTGTTTATTTCTGCGTACTACTACTACAATAAATGCCAACAATTATCGCTTGGAATTATGTCGCAGGTACTTCGCTTGTTATCACTCGCTATCTGATTCATTACTGCCGCGAGCTCCCGGCTGACGCCTTATATAAGGCCTCCGAATAATGTTCCCGAAGTTTCTGTCTGCTTCCAGCAAATTCCATGAGGGTCTGGCATATGCGGTTTCTAGATCATTCCCGAATAATCGCACACGTTACCCGTATGCTTTCCATGTGTTCTGGGATCTGCGCCTCCGCCAAAGTGGACTGATGTGCCTTGATCGAACGTTCAAGTCTCCTTTGGGTTCACATACAAGAACGCTCTGGAATGCACGAGATCGCTCCAGACTTCTACACTGCGATCTAATGGTGGAAAGATCGAGAAACATCGAGTGTTTACCTATATGTACAAGATCGCCGCTCGTAACAATATGTTAGCGCCGCCGCCGTACAGCAGGATACGTTGGCCCCCGAATGTTTGGCATCAATGAGGTCAAGGCTTTGTTCTTTTTCATCGCTTTTGCACATGTTTTTCGTATGTGCGCGTGCGGTCCGAGTGTTAAGCCTCTGTCTATGGTCATGCCGAGGTAATTGACTTATTTGCTCAGAGGAATCGGGGTGTTGTCAATCGTGAACCTGATGTTGTTCAGGTTCCTTTTCAGGTTCAGTACGGCTGCTGTGGTCTTGTTCGCTGCAATTTCCAATTTGTTTTTTCTTATCCACCGGGTTATTAGCCTCATAGTCTCGTTTGCCTTGTTTGTCAACTCCACGTCGGTTTTGCTAGTGGCGACTACACCGAGATCGTCGGCGTAGCAAATCAGCTGTATCATTTCGGGTAACTTTAGTTCCATTATATCGTTGTATAGCACGTTCCATAATTTTGGTCCTGTAACTGTTCCTTGTGGTGCGCCCTTGTTCATTTGTTTTGTCGCGTTCCTGTCTATTTGAATCGTCCTGTTGCTGAAATAAGATTTCACTATGTTGATAAGGTACTCGGATATTCCCTTTTTTCTGACTTTTTGGATCACAATCTCCCAATCTGCGCGTATTATCTGTCGTTTACGTCTCCATTTTTTTCTGTTAGTCTGTAGTTGATTAGGTGCTCGTATGTCTTGCTCAAAACGTTGAGCAAGCATATGGGTATGTATTTAATCTCTTCTGCTCCGTTTTTCTGGGGTTTCTCCAATAGAACAAGTCTGGCCTCCTTCCAGATGTCTGGAAATTTCTTTTGCAGCAATTTATTAAAAAGCTCCAAAAAATACTCTGCTGTCAGCTGCTGCTGTTTTTGCTGTCATAAGTACTTTAACTACCTCAGGGGGTAAACCGTCTGGGCCGGGTGCTTTCTTTGTTTTCATTTTTCCTATTGCTCTTGAGTATTTCTTCGTGGGTGAAATATCTGGCCGTTTCTGGTCTGAAGTCGCCTAGCAAAACCATCTTTTTCTGGTTGCCTATGAAGAGCTCTTTGAACATTTCCAATCTTCTTACTGTTGATAAGGTAGTTTCAGGGTTTTTTAGGCTCATCTGTCTTGTTACGATTTGATATCCGCTGCCGAAAATGTCGTGTTCGAGGTCGTCGAGTGTCTCTCCCCATTTCTTCTTCTTTTCGTCTCTTATGCGGCTCTGATTTCTTTCTTTGTTCTTGCGTACTCTCTATAGAGTGCCTCAGTGTGTACTGGGCTGTTTTGTCGTTTGGATCTCAGCCACTTTATCCTTTTGTTTTTTGAAGTTTTTATCAACTCGCCTATTTCGTTTTTCCACCAGTAGGGTATTTTTCCCTCCCCGTTGCAGGTTACTTTGGGTGTTGTCATCTTGTAGGCGGTGGTCATCATTTTTGTAGACTTTTTGGGATTCGTGGGGTTTGTTGCTTTTTCAAGTTCTTCCGAGAAATTTTTACAAGCTTTGTCGTACAAGCTGTTGACGCGGAGTGTACTGATTTTTTTAATTTTATCTACTCTGTCACTGATACCAAGCTTAAAATTCCAAAAGCCAGTACACTCCGCGTCAACAACTGTACGCGTTTTTAATGGACAATGACCATACATACCTAGGTACCTACCTATATATAAAACTTCAACTCTGGACAAAAACTTTTCACCAGCTATTACAAGAAACAAATTTCAAAGCTCTGGTAGCTAATGCATGTTTTACCAGGGGAAAGTTTACATCAGAACATGATACGCGCGAGAGCCGATCCTTCCGAAAGAATTGTTCTGGAACTCGACTCGAATTCCTAGCAGCAGCAATAACAAAAATTGCGGCTGCATTCGTGCTGCAGTATTGAATTTGGGCCGCGCGAACTTTGTGTGCGATACCTACTACTAGAGGCGTACTCTTTTGATTAACACGGACGAAAAAGCAAAACTGCAAATTGCAAAAAAGCCCATGATGACGGTGGCTTTGGCCGATGCTGAACAAAAGCCGTCTCTGTGCAGCCAGGTCCTGCAAAGCGCGCAAAGTTTTTAGCTCCTGCTGCTGGTAGGTACATGCTGGAACGGAGCGCTCTGAAGTTCAGCGACGCATGAATCCATTACTCTTTCGCTTCGTCGAAAAAAAAATTTCATAGGTAAAATAGCATCACATTATGCAACGAATGGTACTGTCCCTTGTGAAAACCTATGTATGGAAAATGCTGGATTGATTTCATGAACAATGAACAGCCAAAACTAGTGTAATGGTTTGTTCTCCAGGACATGTTTCAAATGAAGATTATCTCTTTCTAATCGTGACATCATTAGATAGACGCCGGTACTGGAAATACAGTGCTCAACAATTGAAGTGGAACACCTGAAAATTTTGGTCGAATTAAAATGGTCGTATTTTCTTGAGAAAAAACCAAATTGCAATGAGTTTTTCTTCCTGGACAGCTAGTATCTTAGACTACAGCATTGAACAATTCATTCTTGTTACAAGCTCTTCCTTTTAATCATACAGGGTGAGTATTGGGGTATTGCAAAAAATGTAAAGTTTGCACCGCTCCCGATCCGCGAAAACATTTTTTTGAATTTTTTCAACTGGTTCCGGAAAAACATTGAACCCATACCTCGAAACGGTTTTTTGAGTTTTAGTCTATCTCTGTTAATTACAGGGTGATCTCGAAAAAGTGACATTTTAGGCTTTCAGTGATAACTTCTTCCATTTTTATCCGATTTTAAACATCTTTGGCCCATATTGAAGCTGAAACATCAGGCGAAAATGTTGTGAGGTCAAAACTTATTGGAGACAACATATCAATATAAGGGGGCGTATGAGAAGTGACCATAATGCGAAACAGCTTCCGAGTATCCGTTTAATAAAAGCCAAAAACAAATTGAAACTTGTCTTCAGAGGACCTGCTCAGTCGGACCATTTTGATCTGCTTTCCGCTTCAGTTGTCCAAGAAATGTCCGTGGTAGAGTCAAAGCTTGACTGCGTGCTCTTGCGGAAAAATGGCATCACTAATTTACCTGTAGGCGACCGTAACCCAAGTTACCAAATTTACAACAATTTCAAAAATTATAATTGGCGATAAAACAGGTATTCCTGCCAGTGTTGAATTTTGTAACTTGGGTTACGGTCGCCTACAGGTAAATTAGGGGTGCCATTTTTCCGCAAGAGCACGCAGTCAAGCTTTGACTCTACCACGGACATTGCTTGGGCAACTAAAGCGGAAAGCAGATCAAAATGGTCCGAATGAGCAGATCCTCTGAAGACAAGTATCAAGTTGTTTTTGTCTTTCATCAAACGGATACTCGAAAGCTGTTTCGCATTCGGGTCACTTCTTATACGCCCCCTCATATTGAAATGTTGTCTCCAGTAAGTTTTGACCTTGAAGCGTTCTCGCTTGAAGTTTCAGCTTCAATATGAGCCAAAGATGTTTGAATTCGGATAACAATTGAAGAAGTTATTACTGAAAGCCTAAAATATCACTTTTTTGAGATCACCCTGTAATTGACAAAGATAGACGAAAACTCAAAAAACCGTTTCGAGGTATGGGTTCAATGTTTTTCCGGAACCAGTTGAAAAAATTCAAGAAAATGTTTTCGCGGATCGGGAGCGGTGCAAACTTCACATTTTTTACAGTACCCCAATACTACACCCTGTATAAATAAAATAAAAAGCTTGTAACAGGAGAGAATTATAAATGCTGTAGGCTAAGACACTAGCTGTCCAGGAAAAAAAACTCATCGCAACTCGGTTTTTTCTTGAGTAAATACGACTACTTTATTTCGACCAAAATTTTCAGGTGTTCCACTTCAATTGTTGAGCACTGTAGATGGTCGACGTTAACTGTGATCCTAAAAAAACTCGACTAGTAGCAGATGTAAGTCCTGTAGCACTAGGAGCGGTTCTTCTACATTTCGACGAGCAGGAAAGGCTACATTTCATCTCATTCGCAAGTAAAAGTTTATCAGACGTGGAGAGGCGGTATTCGCAAACTGAGAAAGAAAGCCCAGCAATGATATGGGCGGCGGTACGCTTCTACATCTACCTAGCTGGTCTGAACTTCGAATTGGTGACTGATCACAAACCATCGAAAGTAATCTTCAAGCCAACTTCTAAACCACCGACACGGATAGAGAGATGGCTTCTCAGCTTACAACTGTTCAAGCTTGAGGTCATATATCAACTGGGGAAACTCAACATAACGGACTCGCTATCAAGGTTGTGCCAGCTAGACAGAATGAAAACCTTTGACAGAGAAAGTGAGCACCACATTTGCACAACATTAGAGACAAAAATTCACCCAAAGCAATGCGGATCTCGCAGGTAGTAGCGAAGAGGGAGAAGGACACCGACATAGCTGTCGCAGTACGAAAAATCAACAGCGGCTCCTGGGACTCATCAGATCCAGATAAAAATAGGTACTTCATCTATCGGTCGGAATTAACTGCACTGGGTCCACTAATGGTGCGAAACATTAACTCGTAATTCCACAGTCACTGCAAAATCACGTACTGGAGCTGGCGCATGAAGGACACCCAGGTGAAACATTCCTGGGTAAAACTGCCATGAAGCGACGTCTACGGGCCAAGGTCTGGTGGCCACTGATTGACAAACAGACAGAAAAATTCGTGAAACAATGCCGGGACTGCTTACTAGTGTCGCATCAGTCTAAAAACCACCACTAATGACCAGGCACAAGTTTCCCGAAAGACCCTGGCAATGTCTCGCCATGGACCACATGGGACCGTTGCCTAATGAAGACATGGGTCCTTGTCACTATTGCCTATTACTCCAGATACCAGGACGATGAGTACGCAATCGTAGAAAGGAAGGGAAATGAGTTAGTCTTGTCGAAAGAGGGTGATACAATAAGGCGCCACATCATCCACGTGAAGAAGATACCCGAAATCGAAGAAGAGGATCCCGCAACCACCTCCAGAAATCTTTCACACCGGAAAACTCACGGGGAGCGGACCAAACGGAGATGCAGGACCGGGAGGTGAGAAGGAGTCAACGAGTCCAGAGGAAAACAAGGAGTCCCTAGTGAACACCAAAGTGGCACCGCTGCGACTGAAAAGAAAGGAGGGATTGTGAAGACCGATTACCCAGGAATAATACATGGCCAACTAGACGTGCGCATGGAGATTATATAATAGAGATTACAGTTTAAGGTGTTATGTAAGGTGATAGGACTTGGGCAGTAGATGAGCGACCTGTATGCGATACAGAGTAAATAAAAATCTATTATAACTGAAAGTGTGTTCAACTGTGAATCCCGGAGGTGGCACAGGTAGTTTAGGTAGGTAGTGAGTAGTGATTAGTAAACCTGCCCAGCAAGAAGTCGTCAACATTCATGTCGCGTTGAAATGTATTCACCTAATTATTGTTGGGGAAAAAAGAAAAACCGTTTCCTTCAGAAGGGTTGAACTAAAAAGCGCCGCTGCTAACTGCGTTGATATAGCTTTGCTTTGAGCTGAACATTTTGCGCAAGGACCAAGCAGAGCGCACTAATGAAGACAGAGAGCATCGGCGAATAACGCAAAATGCTTGTGTACGGCATTCTCGCTCGCCATTTTCAAACAAACGTACACAGTAGAATTGGAAACTAACAGACTTCGGGAAAATTCTGCTCCGCCAGAGCACCGCACCGAAGCTCTGGCCGCGCTTGGAGTCTCCGAGCCTTGCCGCTCCAATCAAACACGCCCGGGCAAATAACGAAGGCAATGCGACTGCTGCACAAACAATCTACATACAACACACAAAAGTAATACTCACTACTCGAAAACCATGTACAGCATTCCTTCTGACGAATAGGTTTCTAATAATTCAACTATGTGTGGGTGTTTGAGCATGTGACATATTGTGGCTTCTCGCTTCAGATCTGCGAAAAGAACAAAACAAATTGGAAGATTTCATACTTGAGGTGGAAGGTGACGACACACTTACCGTCTGTGCTTAAGCCTGGACTTGAAGTGAACTTGGCAACGTCTATTATTTTGGCGGCGAAATGCTGCCCAGTCTGTCGGTGAATACATCTCCTAACTATACTAAATGGTCCCCTGAAACAAACGAAATGAATTAGTGAAGGGTCACTTTCAAGAAAAAATTAACAAGTACTATTAGGTGCTTTCCTTTCATCACCTTAACTAAGTATCCAGAGTTGTTAGTGGTATCTCACTTTCGCGCATGTGATTTCTCGCTTTTTCTCTCTCTAACTTAGATCAGATCTGTGAGTTTTGTTGTAAAAGGAAAGCACTTGATATGTGCAGCGATAACATTTCACCAATCATCGTAAAACATTACGAATCAAAAGCTACCTACTATTCAGATAAATAATCGACCCTGACCCAGAAGTTTCCCTCCCTTTCCGGCTTCTATTTTCCTCGCCCAACGCCCAAACAAGCAGTAGGATACCTATGCCGTTTCTGGCAATAATTATTCCAGCTCCCCGTTTGATTTAAACGAAATTTATATTTTAGCTTATGAGTTAACCCCGAGGCGATCAATCATACTCTACCCGCACACCCACAAATCCGTGAGTTTTTGTACCTACAATACAAAAGCCGTCGAAGATTTATGCAGAGCTTAGCTTAGCAAGACGAAATTTGTCCGGCGCAACATATAGAGTGGATCTTCGGCATCAGCACGGGGCAAAAGACTGGGAGAACATAACTCCTCCTGTGTGTCAGTGACCAACGCAAATTATGGCCGAGATCTTTGTCCTGATGCTGGCTGCTGCCAAGTGAAATATGGCGGGATGCTTGGTGGCGTTTACATCAAGAACAGCCCATCAAGTTTTTTCCCCGTCGCGTACTAGAATAACCAACACGACAATTTAAAACGCCAGCGATATGAAGTTGTGGCGGTTGCGGCGGTGCAATTTGATGCGTCATTGTTAGCTGTTGTCACAAGAACTATAACAAATGATGCCTGACGGTGTTGGGCTTGGTTAGATACGCGATGGAACAAGTTGTTTATGAACCCTTGTTGTGTACATTTCAATCGTTATTGTGTCATCCAGATCTCTCTATGGGATGTTGTATCATGATTGTCTCTCAATGTAGCCGCAATATTGGTCAAGTAACACGTTTTTCTGATGGTCCTAGCTTAGAGATGCTGATATCTACAACTTCTTTGTAACTTTCAACGAACCTACTCCGAGATTAATCGCTTGTGTGGGTTTCTTACCGTCCATTCATCCTACTGCTAGGCTAGAACATCCCATCCCGAAAACATTTCACCGCTAAATGACCCACGAATAATTCATCCAGGTGGGTCGTTTCAGCAGTGGACATTTGCGCGGCTGAAGCATTCGTGGAACATTGAACGGTGGGCTGTTTTCCGGATGGGATGTTTTAGCAGTAGGCTGAATGCACGGTGGCGCTCTCTGTGGGTCATTGAGCGGTGGGATGTTTTTCGGATGGGATCTTTTAGCAGTGGGCATTTGCATGTGTCTGCAGAATTTTGTGGAACATTGAGCGGTGGGATGTTGTCAAGTAGGATGTTTCAGTGGTAGGACGAATACGCGGTGGGATGTTGCATAGGGATCCAATTTTATACAAAATGAACAATCATTGTGGATATCGCGGTCATCCGAGCGTAATTGTGGATATAAAATGACAATTGTACCACTGATTTATACAACCCCTGGCCAACCCTTGCAGCTGAAACTGGTAACATTCCTCACAATAAAAATTCATTTTCGGAAAACGATCATTTTACCTAATTTCTTTGACGCTAATCAGATGGGGGTATGTATTTTTGGTGTTTGGTGATGGGGAAGGGCCTAATTAATAAGCTAAGAAGGTTACAGTTATGTACAGTGCTCAACAATTGAAGTGGAACACCTAAAAATGTTGGTCAAATTAAAATGGTCGTATTCTCTTAAGAAAAAACCGAATCGCAATAGGTTTTTTTTTTCCTGGACAGCTAATGTCTTAGACTACAGCATCATAGAATTCTTCCTTGTTGAAAGCTTGTCATATTATTTATACAGGGTGTAGTAATGAGGTAGGTACTGCAAAAAATGTAAAGTTTGCACCCCTCCCGATCCGCGAAAAAAAAATTTAAATAATGATAATTAAAATCTTTTACTTGTTCTGGGAAAACATTGAACTCATATCTCGAAACGGTTATTTGGGTTTTTGTCTAGCTGTGTTAATTACAGGGTGATCTCAAAAAAGTGATATTTCAGGCTTTCAATGATAACTCCTTTCATTGTTATCTGATTTTAAACATCTTTAGCTCATATTGAAGCTAAAACTTCTGGCAAGAAGGTTGTGAGGTCAAAACTCATTGAAGATAATAACTCAATATAAGGGGACGTATCAGAAGTGACCCGAATGCGAAACAGCTTCCGAGTATCTGTGTGATGAAAGACAAAAGCAAACTGGAACTTGTCCCCAGAGGATCCGCTAATTTGGACCATTTCGATCTTCTTCTCGCTTTAGTTGTCTCAGAAATGTCCGTGGTAGAATCAAAACCTAACTGCGTGTTTTCGCAAAAAAATCGCATCCCTTATTTACCTGTAGGCGGCCGTAACCCAAGTTACAAAATTCACAACAATTTCAAAAATTCTCCTTGGCGATAAAACACGTACAACCTGCCATTTTTGAATTTTGTAACTTGGGTTACGGCTGCCTACAGGTAAATAAGGGATGTGATTTTTTCGCGAAAACACGCAGTCAAGTTTTATTGGTTCTACCACGGACATTTCTTGGGCAACTAAAGCGAAAAGCAGATCGAAATGGTCCGAATTGACGGATCCTTTGAAGACACGTTTCAATTTGTTTTATCTGTTATTAAATAAACAGTCGGAAGCTGTTTTGCAATCGGGTCACTTTTGACACGTCCCCTTATATTGAATTGTTGTCTCCAATAAGTCTTGACCTCACATCGTTCTCGCCTGAAGTTTCAGCTTCAATATGATCCAAAGATGTTCAAAATTGGATAACAATGAAAGAAGTTACCATTAAAAGCCTAAAATATCACATTTTTGAGGTCACCCTGTAATTAACAAAGATAAACGAAGACCCAAAAAACTGTTTCGAGGTATGAGTTCAATGTTTTTCTAGAACGAGTTGAAAAAACTCAAAAAAATGTTTTCGTGGATCAGGAGGGGTGCAAGCTTCACATTTTTTGCAGCACCTCACTACTACACCCTGTATAAATAATATGGAAAGCTTGTAACAAGAAAGAATTGAATCATGCTGTAGTCTAGGACATTAGCTGTCCAGGGAAAAAACTAATTGCAATTCGGTTTTTTTCTTGAGAAAATACGACTATTTTATTTTGACCAAAATTTTCAGGTGTTCCACTTCAATTGTTGAGCACTGCATTTCAAATGGTTTTTTTCAACGGATCAAAGACGTAGCTAGGAAGGAACGGGTAAAACGAAACGCTAGTAATGCGTCAGACCACCTCTAGGGCCAATGACAACCACACACCTCCGTGGCATACTGTCAATTAAATTAGCGATCAATTGCACTGCATACGTAGGGAGTCAATTGAATCATCAATTTTTTCAGGATAGGCCGATCTTGTTGGGAGAGACGACGTCCCATATTAGCTCACACATGATCGATTGGGCTGCAGTCGGGAAAACGTGCGGGCCAATTTAGAAGTCGAATTCTGTTTGCTTCCAAAAAATTATTCATAATTATTGCCCTGTGTGGCCGGGCGTTATCATCAACATAAATGAAACCATCGCCGGAATTGTTGGCGAATGGGACGACGTGGGGAATCAAGCACAGATCACGGTACTGCTCTTCATTTGTCGACTGCCTCGCCACCACTAAGTCCGTACGACTTTCACAGCTTATTGCACCCCATTCTGTAACTTTTCCTTCTCGAATACAACTCTCTCCCCTCTCATCTCCCTCCTAAACTATTCATTCAGTCGCCGGTATCCCCTTGTTCGGCCATCAGGTCGACACAGGTTGAACCTGGACTTGTCTGAGGACAGGCACTGTTGCCACTTCTCGATATCCCATTGAGCATGATATTCTTGTCAATTGAGGGCAACACACTCTTCGTGCCCTTAACCTGGCCTCATGTAGGGTTCTTCGGATGGTGCGCGTGGCTCCATTACCGCTTTTAAAGCTACTTGGTGCTGCGTAGCGTTTTTTGGTTGGAATAAATCGAAAGCTGGGCCCAACATTTTTTTAGCTCCACCGCCATGCTGATGACGAACATTCCTTCTTTCCCGTTGTCTCTGGAGAGTCCGGTAAATCACTGAATTGGACACATTATAAATGGCCGTTAAGACCCTGCTGACAATCGCTCAACATTTTCCAATTCATTAGCCGATAACAGTCTTAAGAGGCAGCTCGTGAAAACCTAAAAGAAGATTAAAGGGAGATTTGATGAATCAGAGCTTCTTACAAAACAATTACGACAGAACATTATACACGTACTCTCCCCGGCGCATTAGTAAAACCATTCCTGTACAGTAAAGAAAACAGATACCGTGTGAAAGACGGTGTCCTTTCTGCACTAGAAACGGCGCAACATAGCTAGAACCTCCACCGCAAAAGAAGTCCTGGGATCCGATTAGGCCAGAAGCCCCCCAAAAACCCAACGGCGGCTTAATCCCGAAAAATAGCTCGAATTCCGCCGCACACCCTGTACCTGCGAAAGTAATTACACGGTCATTACCGTGAGATGCCCGTGAGATCGGATTTTCGAGCACCAGACCAGACCTTTCCACTAGCCGAACAACCCTCGAAAGCTCGCCTGTGCACGAGTAGAGTGTCGGGTTAGATCCAGATATCCAGTTCCTGGGGTGTGGCCCGGAGGACTGCTCTCAACTCCATTTAAATCATTGTCAACACGTTAAAGCCATCCGTAGAGCATGCAGACACACATATGCACACATACTGGGTGCATGTTTCCGAAAGTTTAATCCGTGTAATCCCCGTTTTTCGGCCCTGTATAGCAGCAGTACTTCGAGACTTATCGATTGTTTTAAATAATCCACAGGAGTCGGAGGATTTGGTAGGCGCCAGCTAAATCTGGAATTATTGCCTCGGTCATTTCGCCCTGTGTGTGTATGTGTCGTGCTTGGCTTTTCGTCAAATGGTTTTTCTGTGTAAGGACAACGGGGGTGCCATTTATTTTAAAGCCCTCTGTATACGTATAAGCTTCACCCCTCGGTTCCAGCAAGCGTTAAGTCCACTGAAGATGATTTTATCAAGAAATCCATATTGCACAGAAGATAAGAACATAATGATTGAAATGTGGAGCGTTTAATGAAATTCACGGCAATTAGCCTCTAGAAATAAAAACGTGGTTCGAGCGCTTGCGAGGAAACCTACTAAACTCTCGGAAAACTTAAGACTATGTAGGTCTTGAGGCCGGTATTATCATCTCCTAACAAAAGTCCCTGGTAACTATTAGGTAAGTGGATAATTCAATCAGGAGAGTTTATTCGTCGGATTGTGGCTGGCCGTCTCTGCAACACTTTAAATTCGCGCCAAATACATAGTCACTTGGCAGATTAATCTAAAATCGCGCAGTTGGCAACACTTCCTTTGCGTTGACAAATGATAAAGCGATACAGACTAGGTATTTAATGTAAAGTTTGTTATCATGAAATACCGCAAATGCCAAATTAGTCTAACATAAAAATGTTATGATAAAATAAAAATAATGTTCATATTGTGACGATTGGGCCACTTCAAAATCCAGATATTGAGTTATAAAAAAAACGGAGTTTCAGCTGTTGAAATTTGAAGAGTGGGACAAGCCGCTTATGAGAAGGCAGGTCGAGATGTCGAGAAGCATGCAGGGAGATGAGTACGAGGGCGCAAAAAGGAGAGATGGGCGCTTTACACCATCAGTGATATGTAAAAAAGATGCCTTGCGACAAGGTCCTTTATTGTTATTATTATTGATTAAGTGCTGATTGTTGCTGGAAGTAGTGATCACCCTGAAGTCACGGCAAGTGCAACATTGATTTTACCAAATTAATCAAATTGTCAGGTGTGCAAAACTGATCGGCACGAGTTGACTGTCGAACAAAAGTTACACTCCAATTAAGTGGAGTTATCATCATTTTTTGTGTTTCCTCGTCGTGAAAAGTTACAAACCTGTCAAATTGAATCAAAAGTTCACTTAGCAAGTACAAGTGGTTTCCACCTGTGCAGGTGCATCACATTTTCTCTTCTTTTCCTTTGCGTACACTCTTGTACAAGAGTTCTTGTTCAACTTATTGGCTCGGTAGTCCAGAATGATTTATAGTGTATAATCATTCGGTTTCCACAACATTCAGTTGTGTTGGCAAGAGACATCAAGGTGATGTACACTTGTACAGGCAAATACTGATTGATTCGCAACAGAGATCAGAGATCTTACCAACGCATCAACGCGAGAGCCCTGCAGAAAGGTTGGAATGTTTTGAGCTCAACACTGTTACCTATGGGACAGCAAGTGCGCCGTTTTTGGCCACCAGGTATCTGACACAACTTGCAGAAAATCATCACTTATTATTAGTGATGGGCACTATCGATAAATTTTACTGTCGAATAATCGACTGTCAAATGACTGAAACTATCGAATGATTCATTCAAATTCATTCATTCACATAAATCCGTTGAATTCATTCATATCCTATCCAATCATCCCTTTATTCATTCATTCATTCATTCATTCATACGTTTTATTCATTCATTCATTCGTTTTATTCATTCATTCATTTATTTTATTCCATTCAATTAATTATCATCAAATTCAATAAATATAATATTCGTTCGTTCATTTTATTTCATTTTTTTGATTCATCCATTTGATTCGTTAAATCAACTCAAATATTACAACTTTTCAAATTTCAAAGTTTAAACTGATTCAAATTTATTTATTGTTATTCACGAAACGAAACCTCGTATAATCAAGCATTCGTTCGGAAATTTAATTATTAAAGAAGGGTCTACGTAAGTTCTATAGGAACTAGGAGTAATTTTGTAATAAATAGTATCACCTACTTCTTGCAATATCATTGACGTACCTACCTATAAAAATTAATAATTCAAGTACATTATAAAATTGTAAATCTCATAATTAATTTAAAGAAACCAACTGAAAATGAAATCGTTCAATTCATCCATTGCTGATTCCATAAAATATAAAAAAAGTGATAATTATACATGAGTGATAATCCATCCATTCATTTGTTCACCATAATACTGTTTCGCATTCAAAACTATTCAATTCATCCGTTAAATCCACTCGTATATTGAATCATTCATCCATTTATCCGTTCAGTTTTTATTCGTTCGTTCATTCGTTAATTCATTCATTTATTCATTCATTCATTTATTCGTTCGTTCGTTCATTTGTTCATTCGTTCATTTGTTCATTCATTCATTTATTCATTCATCCATTCATTCATTCATTCATCCATTCATTCATTCATTCATTCATTCATTCATTCATTCATTCAATAATTCATTCATTCATTCATTCATCCATTTATTCGTTCATTCATTCATTTATTCATTCATTCATTCGAAGGTGCTATCGAATAATTCTATAGTATTCATTCCACTGTGTCCATCACTACTTATTATCAAATCCAGAAGCGTCAGAATGTAATCAAAACGGATATGTATGTGGACGATCTGCTAACGAGTGGCGAGTCCGCAAAGCTCTGGAACTGATCAAAGATCAGGTGATCACAGTTCTTGGCACTGCCCAATTCGAAGTGAGAATGTTCATGTCCAATGAAAAGCGACTACTGGAAAATTTGCCAGAATCGGACAATCCTCAGATTCAAGTGTTAAGCTTCGGGAGCTCCCAAGAATGTAAGACATTGGGTCTGCGTTGGAATGCTTTATTTTCGGATACAATACAATATTCCATTGAAATTCTTTCTCTTTTCTCAAGTCAATAAACCGAGTAGTTTATCAGCAATTTGCTTCAATTTTGATTCTTTACGCTTTTTAGGACCAATTATAATAATAATAGTGATGTTTTTCTCCTTCTTGGCACCCACACGGCCATAGGAGTGTGTTTTGTTATTTATTAATTTTAGTTACAAGGAAAAATTCCATTTTACGTCACAACACCCAGACTTACATCCATAGGGCTCGATACCAAGTTGCAGGCGCAAAGTTTGGGACGGCGTAACTCGCCAAATACAGCGGTCTGATTGGTTGGTATCCGCCGTTGCTATGGTAACCGCACTTACGGCGGTCTCAGCCCCAACTTGGTATCGAGCCGATGGAACCTATTATTGTTGGTAGCTTAACTGTTGATGCAATCCCTTTGTACACACAAGCTTGGTTGAGATGCCGTCATTCCTGACCATTTTGAATTGATTCGGACTCAACTCGAAGAACAACAACCGTTGTTGAACAAGCTCAGAATCCCAAGACATGTCGTCACAAATAATTCAAGTCTGATCGAAATACATGGATTTTGTGGCGCGAGCGAGAAAGCCTATGGAGCTTGCGTCTATTTGCGTTCAGTTGAAGTTGGAACATCCAATGTTTCTTGTCATCTCATTTTCGCGAAATCAAGAGTAGCCTTCCTGCATTAAGCTGACACTGGCTCGGCTGGAACTTTGCGGAGCAGTGGTGTTAGCTCATATCGTAAGAAAAGTGAGTTTGTCGTTGGAGCTCAGTATATCAAAGGTGTACTATTGGTGTGATTCCACGATCACATTGGCTTGGATATGAGCATCGCCAAATAAATGGAAGACTTTTGTTGCGAATAGGGTAACAGAAATCTAAGATCTAACAGACTTGAATGATTGGCATTATGTTCCGTCCTCGGTTCTGTCTCAGCAAATCCAGCTGATCTAATTTCCCGAGGGGTGACTCCAACGGAATTGATGATTTCCACAATGTGGTGAAATGGTCTTTTTCTTTTATTCGATAATGTCGTATTTGATACCCAACTCGAACTAGATCAGAATTAAACAAAGCTCTCCGACTACACAACATCAGCCGGTCGGACTGGTACTGCACAGACACGTGTTTCGCCCCTATTGAGGGCTCGTCAGTGCGTAGGCATTCAGTCAAACCATCCAATGCTGTGACAGCCAGAGATCTCATGGCAATATACACCCAGAAGGACTCCTAATCTGTGAGTCCTCCAAGCGGCGCCATCTATCAAAGGCATTCCGCAGATGCTATATTTCAATGCATCAGGCCTTTAACACAATTCCACGTAAAGCCAACCAAGATCAGAATCAGTTGGAAAAGTTACCTGAATTCCGAGCTTCTTCAGCATGCTGTTTGAATACGAAGGTAACGAATGAGCAGGGCCGATTCTGGCTCGTCGGCTGCCCTTGTGCGAAAAATATTTGGCCGCCCGCCAGCTGTAACCCCGCAGCAATTTTCTAGCGGGGGCATCTGGGCTCTCTAGAAATTGCACCGCAGGCGATTTTTTTCACTTTTGCGGGCCTAAAACCGCCAAAGCCCTCCTCATTCTAAACAAAATTATGAACAATTATAATCTATTTTCCGCTGAGGATCAAGGTGCGTCTATGGCCACCTCACTTCAGCATATCCCTCGGCACACCCAATAGGTCGCAGGAGCAAAAATCGCGTGCTAGAGATGGATATATGGTATAATGTTATTTTCACTAGTTGTTTGCGCCACTGGGCCTCATTAAATTGGTAGGTACCTCTTTTACGTCCCAGCACCTCCCAGGCCGCAAGAAATCCGGTTCCGATAACGTTTTGTTTTGGTTCAGAGTTTTTTTTCCTTTTTTAAGTTGAGTATTTCTAATGATTTCGAACACGACGGTCGTTGCTAATAATTGAAACATTAAAAACGTTCTTTCCGTGCGTTCAACGAGGTGAGAACCGAAACTTCGTTGCGTTGACTTGACGCAAGTACTTGGTGCGTTCGAGTTTCGCGCGTGGTGCGTGTTGAGATCCCATTTTCCCACATTTCCTTTTCCTCACACCGCATCACGTCGATTTGGACGCATTGAGTCAGCCCCCCGGACACCGCAAGAGTTTCGGTAAGTTTTTTTTTTTTCTGTTTATTCGTTTCTTAAATTCACGTCGCGGCAACCGCGCCAACATACTTTATGGTCCTTCGAGCCGGATTTCATGCGACCTGGGAGGTAGACCACTTTCCTCACTTTCATTTCCCTTAAGTTTCGCGTTCAATCCTCAAAACTCACATTTTTCTCTCGTCTCTAGCGTATTCCTTCAAAATCTCTTTTTACGCCCTACGATAGGTTATCTCTGCTCTTCTTGTAACGATTTTTTGCCTCAATCGTCCACATTCAACAATGGCTCCCGATCCAAATGCGCCAACTGACGCCTTGGATGTGTTGAAAACTCGGCGTGAGCTTACGTTCTCGCGCATTCAAACTATTTACAATGCCTCGAAATCACTAAAGAGTGAGAAGGATGCTATCCTTTTCGAATCTCGCATTATAAAACTCGACGAACTCAGTATCGAGTTTGATAAGATCCAGTCGGAGATCATCATCGTCAATCAACAGCTCACTGATCCTAAACAGGCCCTGGAGGTGTCCAAATGTCAAGCTTCACTCGACGAATTGGTGTTCCACGCCCAGTCGAACACGAAATCATTGTTGACATCTCCCCCTTCCTCCAGCACTGTTCCTCCTTCAAATGTTGTGTCCCCAAGTACATCTTCGCTTCCACCTATTTCTTTACCCTCATTTTCTGGTAACCTTCCCGAGTGGCCAACTTTTTTCTCTTTATTCAAGTCGTTAGTTCACGAGGATGCGTCATTGTCCGTCACAAAAAAGTTTCAATACCTAAAATCGTCGCTTCACGGCGATGCTTTGGCGGTAATTGCCGATTTTGAATTTGACCCATCGAACTATCAGCTAGCGTTCGAGGCCCTCGAGGATAGGTATCAGTCCAAACGTCGATTGGCTACTTTTTATCTGAATCAAATTCGCAGCTTTTCTCCCCTCACCAAGGGATCCACCGCCGGTTTTCAGGCCTTTCTGAATACGCATAAAACTGCCGTAAGCGCGCTCAAAGCATTGAAATTGCCCGATTTGTCTGATTTCATTTTTTTCCACATGTGCTTATCTAACCTCGACTCTCGCACAAAACAAGCATTTGAAGATAAGCACTCCGGCACTAACAAAATTCCTACCTACGAAGAACTAATCAAGTTCATAAAACAACAATGCTGCAATTTCGAACTTTGTGCCTCGCCCGTTTTTACTTCCTCCTCATCGAAAAATGATAACTCAGGCCGGTCGCGGTCGTTTTTTGCTCAGGGCTCAATCACTTCCGACAACAAAGCGCCCGTCCTTCCGCAGTGTGAAATTAAACGGCCATGTCCATTGTGCAACGATTCGCATTCGTTTACAAAATGTAAGACGTTTCTCGACCAAAACATCTCGCAAAAATACGAAACAATAAAAAAACTGAAGCGCTGTTTCAACTGTCTCGGTGCTCATATGCGATCAGATTGCAAATCCACAAGTTCTTGTCGTGTTTGTCGAAGCACTAGGCATCATTCGCTTCTCCATCAAAATTCTGATTCTCCTGGTGACATTGCGATTGATCCTCGTGCCTCAAGTTCCCCTGCTGCCATTCACAGTATGTCTTGTCATGCGTCGAAAAGCCCGTCCGATCGCACAGTTCTTTTGGGTACCGTCCGCGCGCTGATAAAGGACTCTCAAGGCGAGTACCACACGGTGAAAGCTGTTGTGGACCCGGGCTCACAGATATCAGCTATCACTTTTTCTTTGGTGCAAAAACTTGGCCTACGTTATCGCAAACAAAACGGCAGCATTTCGGGAATAAGTAATTCCAACACCAAGTTTTTCGGCATTGCTCCTTGCACTCTAAAGTCACGCCATCAAGCCGCGAACCTTCTGGATGTGCAAGCTGTCGTTCTCTCTTCAATTTGTGATTCTCTTCCCTCTCGTTCACTTCATGCTTCGGTTTTGAAAAAATTTCAGCATTTATCTCTTGCAGATGATCAGTTCAATGTCTCCTCCAAGGTCGAATTCTTGATCGGTGCCGATGTTTACGGTGCAATTTTAAGCGGTTCCGAGCCTGCATTCATACGAGGAGATCCTTGCGCAATCAGCACAATTTTTGGTTGGATTATTCTCGGTTGCGTAGACACTTCTACTTCCCTCCCTCGGCACATTTCCTTGTTGACACTGGACCATAAGGTCGACGCCATGCTTCAGAAATTCTGGGAATCTGAAGAAATACCAATGCACGTCCTCGAAAATCCCGAGGATGTGTATTGCCAAAATCATTTTGCTACTCATCATTCGCGCGATGCAGTGGGGCGATACACAGTTCATCTACCATTCAAACCTGATGCTCCTCCTCTGGAAAAAAATCGGTCGAATGCTTTGCGTACCTATTTTCACCTGGAAAATCGGTTAGCTCGAGATCCTTCCATTGCCACGCAATACAATGATTTTTTGTCCGAATATATCGATCTATCTCACATGCAATTGGCTCCTGCTCCATCGCCCTACATCATCCCTCATCATGGTGTTCAGAAGGAATCCAGCTCTACGACAAAGCTGCGCGTGGTTTTTAATGCCTCTGCACCGGATTCGTCGGGTATTTCTCTGAATGAACGCTTGTGTCGCGGTCCTAAACTTCAAAGGGATATTGCCGACATATTGCTATCGTTTCGTGCACACCTGGTAGCCATCTGCGCCGACATAAAAATGATGTATCGTCAAATTCTTGTTTCACCTTCAGATCGTTCTCATCAGCACATTTTTTGGCGGCCACATGATGAATCTCCCGTACAGGAATTCGAGCTCAATACCGTAACATATGGTTTGACACCCTCTGCATTTTTAGCACAGCGAGTGCTGCTCCAACTCGCTGAAGACGAAGGCAAGAATTTTCCTCTGGCATCTCGCGCTTTATCTGAACATACCTATGTGGATGACGTCGTTACTGGAGCTGCTGATTTTGCGGAAGCGCAGGCTCTTCAGCGCGAACTGATTCAGTTGCTATCTCTCGGTGGTTTTGAGTTGCGCAAATGGTCAAGCAACAATCCCCACGTGCTGGAATGCTTGCCTTCTGACTTTCTGGAAACTCCTATGATTTTTTCTGATGATGACCAAACGTTTAAAATTTTGGGGTTGATGTGGGACTCAAAATCTGATAATTTCACCTTTCGTGTGCATCACTTCCACGGTTCTGTGACTAAACGAAATATACTTTCTTTCGTAGCTCGCATGTTTGACCCTCTCGGTTTTCTCACGCCCGTTATATTTTGGATAAAGCAGTTCTTGCAACGATTGTGGTCAGAAAAATACGATTGGGATGATTCCTTGAGCAGCACTCTTGAAAACGATTGGAAAACGTTCGTTTCATCCATTCCCATTTTATCTCGTTTCAGCATACCTCGCCATTTGATTTCCACATCAGAAAATCGTCTCGTTGGCTTCTGCGATGCATCAGAGCGTGGATTCGCAGCCATTTGCTATCTTCATACTTCTAGCGAATCTTCTCCCGCCAAAGTTCAATTTTTGAAAGCTCGCAGCAAAGTGTCTCCGTTGAAAACTCTCACGATTCCTCGCCTCGAACTTTGCGCCGCTCTACTGTTGTCTCGTCTGGTGAAATCGCTAGAATCCTTTTTGCGCTCCTTCAGTGTTGTAGATGTCAAATTGTTCTCCGATTCTGAAATAGTGCTTGCCTGGATTAATACGCCTCCACATTTACTGAAGACTTTTGTTGCCAATCGTGTCAATGAAATAATCAGCTCAACTCCCCCTACGCAGTGGTGTCATGTCTCTACAGACTCCAACCCTTCCGATTGTGCATCTCGCGGACTTAATCCACCACAATTTCTGGAGCAAAACCTTTGGCATTTTGGGCCAGAATTTCTATATGCCGATCCAGCTTCTTGGCCAGGCTCTTTCGCTCCTTCACGCGAGTGCAGAATGCCCGAGCTCAAAAATCAGCCAGTGAGCTTACTGGTACGAGAGCCTTTGACTTTTCTCATTCCTCAAATTGAGAAATTCTCATCCCTCGTTCGAATGCAACGCGTTTTTGCCTATGTATTGCGATTTATTCACAATGCAAAGGCGGCTCGAACACAAAAACCTTATCGCTCTGGCCCCTTATCATACTCTGAAATAAAAACCGGATTAATGACCTGCATTCGCCTTTCGCAAAATTCGCATTATCAATCAGAACTTCAACTTCTGAAAAATGCCGAACGCCTTCCTACCTCGTTGGCTTCTTTAACCCCCTTCATTGATTCAGAGGGGTGTCTCAGGGTGGGCGGTCGTCTTCAAAATTCCTCGCTGCCATATTGCGCTAAACACCCATTTCTGCTTCCAAAAAATGCTCATATTTCTTCGCTCATTTGTGATCATTATCACGTATTTTCCTTACACTCCGGAGCCCATACGGTACAAGCTCTGATTCTGAAACAGTTTTGGATCATCTCTCTCCGCGGTTTGTTGCGTAATCGAATTCATAAATGCTTGATATGTCACAAATTTCGGGCTCAGACTATACAACCTATAATGGCAGATCTCCCTCCGTCTCGATCGAACCTTACGCGCTGTTTTGCAAGAACAGGGACGGACTTCGCCGGGCCATTTGTTGTCAAAGAATCGAATCGTCGCAACTCCAAGACGTTCAAGGGCTATTTGTGCTTGTATGTGTGCATGGCTACGAAGGCCGTGCACTTAGAAATGGTCTCTGATCTTTCGACTCCCGCTTTTTTGGCTGCGTTCGATCGCTTTGCTAGTCGTCGTGGCTTACCCTCACATTTATATTCGGATTGCGGTAGAAATTACGTTGGCGCTGCCAGACACCTCCGAGACATGTTCCGGTTTCTCCAGAACCACCAGGAAGAATTGTTCACCTCGCTAGTCTCTCGTCAGGTTGAATGGCATTTTAATCCCCCGTTAGCTCCTCACTTCGGCGGCCTTTGGGAGGCCGGCGTTAAGTCATCAAAGGCTCTGCTGCACCGTATAATTGGGGAAATTCCTCACACATTTGAGGAGTACGGCACACTTTTTTGCCGCATTGAAGCTGTTCTTAACAGCCGCCCTATTGTTCCCTTGAGCTACGACGCCAATGACAATTTAGATTTTCTCACACCTGGCCACTTCCTGATTGGAACTTCCCTTCTCTCCCCTCCTGAAACCATTCTTCTTGACAATGATCGTCCAGTTACTCGTTGGCACAAACTGCGTCAACTTCATCAAACCTTTTGGCGCCGCTGGTCCACTGAGTACTTGAACACCCAGCTTCAGCGAGGTAAATGGACCAAATCTGACTCATCAGTCAAAGTTGGAGATGTGGTTTTTATCCATGGAGCGAACACCACCCCGTTATCTTGGCCAATCGGCCGCATCAAAAAGATTTTTCCTGGACGGGACGGTGTAACTCGGGTTGTAAATATTCGCACTTCCTCTGGCGATTTTACACGCCCTGTACATAAGCTGATCACCCTTCCTGTACAGTAAAAAACAAAAGGGGAAAACGCGTGATTTGTACATATTCTAATTTTTCTTTATTTCCTAGAATTTTACCTAATTTCCGTTGTTACTTTTTCTTTTCTTTCTTTAAAAAATTTCCCATTTCTTTTTCAATTTTTTGATGGGCGGTATGTTTGCGCCACTGGGCCTCATTAAATTGGTAGGTACCTCTTTTACGTCCCAGCACCTCCCAGGCCGCAAGAAATCCGGTTCCGATAACGTTTTGTTTTGGTTCAGAGTTTTTTTTCCTTTTTTAAGTTGAGTATTTCTAATGATTTCGAACACGACGGTCGTTGCTAATAATTGAAACATTAAAAACGTTCTTTCCGTGCGTTCAACGAGGTGCGAACCGAAACTTCGTTGCGTTGACTTGACGCAAGTACTTGGTGCGTTCGAGTTTCGCGCGTGGTGCGTGTTGAGATCCCATTTTCCCACATTTCCTTTTCCTCACACCGCATCACGTCGATTTGGACGCATTGAGTCAGCCCCCCGGACACCGCAAGAGTTTCGGTAAGTTTTTTTTTTTTCTGTTTATTCGTTTCTTAAATTCACGTCGCGGCAACCGCGCCAACACTAGTTCTTGTGAATATCGTTTTCTTTAGTTGTAATAAACTATATAGATGATTTATTGAACAATTGCCTTTTGATCAAAAAGATTATTGTGCTAAGCTCAAGATTTGTCTGAGAAATGTTAAAAACAAATGAGTCTCTACAGCGGTATCTTGGCACCCTGTCTGCGCTTGCGCGAGCGTTTTATGTCAATTCAACGACGAAAAGGATGCGAATTGCGCAGTTGCCACGTCAGCTTTCTTGCAACGTTGCCATAGCGGGTGCCAAGGTGACGGTTATGTTCCCGCGACCTATAGATGAGTTTTTAGGCACTTATACCAATTCATTGGTAAGTATATTGATTTTGTAGCTGAATGGAATCAGATAAAGCTGTTCAAATAAACTGAGGGCAACAATTGAACTGATTCACTAGAAAATTTTGCCTCACTTCAAATGTGAATATCTCAGGTAAAAATGGATCGATTTTGGAAATCGTGGTCATGCTGGATAGCGTGTTCTTTTGGCTGTAAGATACTTGGATTGTACAGAGGTTCAACGACGTTGAGTGAGCTATACAGGGCGAAAACAGAAGAAGTGCAAAACCGGTCCACATTATTCAATGCCCTGCTTCTGTGAAAAAGATCCCAGATTTTTCCTGAGTGCAGTTCTGAAAAGCACATATCAATATCTCTAAACGGTTTTCGAATTTTGATCGTAGTGCGGTTTTTTTGAAAGTTGTGATTTTTTTTTTGTACTACACCGCATTTTTTCACGCCGATCCGATTTCAAACAGACTATCCGAAATGTTACCAAGAGATGAAAATTCTTACCCTTCCTCAGATACTTATCTGAGAAAGAAGTCTAATATCTATAATAGTTGACGCAGGGCGGCCGCCTCGCCTCCATTCTTGACAACCTGTTGTATTTTTTCGGCACTAAAAAATCACAATTTACGTAGGGAGTCTGCCGTCGGTCTCGAAAATCATAACATCAGTTCCTTTTTCGACACTCAATTTTTCATTAGAATGCCCTGCCCTGCGAATGAGCAATTTCATCTTTGGACAAGACTTTCTAGTTTCACTAAACTTAAGCAAGTATTGTCCACTTCAAGTTTCAGAGATAGAAGCAGATTTCAATACGTTAGCAAAGCTCGCCCAGCGTCAGGCATTCATTACTGATTTTGATGATTTGCAAAAACAAGGTTGAGTTCAATTAACGGGTAAAATCCTCTCCCTGAACGAATCATCAGGGTCGTTGGTAGATTTGGTCCTCGATTTGGTCGGTCTGAATTTGGATAAAGTAGAAAAAATCCTATGCTTTTGGCCCCTAAACATTTATTACCCGAACTGATAATGAGATCAGAGCACATCCATTTGTGTCATTGCCCAGGCTTTGCCAGCGTCGATTAGAGAAAAATTCTTGCCAAATTCTGGCTATTATCCATTCGAAATTCATCTAGAGCAATTGTGCGTAAATGCATGACGTGCTCCAAAGCTAAGCCTATACGGCCAGATTTGCCGCCTTGTCGGGTCACGTCCTATGCTGTCTTCCAGGAAGTAGGGATAGACTACGCCGAACCTGTACTGGTCAAAACAACCTAGGGGAGCGAAGGTCATCAAAGGTTACGTTGCCTTATTTGCGTGCCTTTCCACGAAGGCAGTCCATCTGGAAATAGTTACCAAGCTAAGTACAGGCGCGTTCATTGCGACCTTCCGTCGATTTGTAGCTAGGAGAGGCAAACCTCGAGTGATGTACTCGGATAACGCGACGTGTTTTGTTGAGGCTGATAATGAGTTGAAAGGGTTCTTCAAATCTAAAGGCAATAACTCACGTATTATAGACAACTTGGTAATGGAACATCAGGTAGTCTGGTAGTTCATCCCACCTCACTATCTGGAATATGATGGAAGCAGGGTTGAGGTCGGTCAAGCACCACCTCAAATGTGTTATAGAGAAGACACAATTAACGTTCGAAGATCCAAACAGGGTGGTGGTACAGATAGAGGCAATACTAAATTCGAGATCGCTGTGCCCATTGTCCACGGATCCCAATTCCGTTAGCGCCTTTAGTCCAGGGCATTTTCTTATTGGTATGGCATAGACGGATTTACCTGAACATGATTGCATTGACACTTCAGAGTCGCGGCTGTCAAAATTCAATCGGCTTCAAAGAAAGACAAAACACCTATGGGTTCGATGGAGCAAAGAATATGTTGCTGAATTGCCGTCAAGATGCCATAGGTTAAGAAGACTGCCTGCTGCCTTTGGAGTGAAAACTTGAACGTATTGTAGAAGAGCACCTTGGAAAGGACAACATTGTTCGAGTATAGCGACGTTAAAAACAGCCAACGGCCTATACTGAAGCGAGCTGTGACAAAAAATTGTGTTTTTGGCGTCGAGGTCATTTTTAATGTTCAGATTGAAAGCATCGCTTTCCGCTTTCAACGCGGCCCAGTATGTTGGGAATTAGGGTGCCTTATTTGTATAGGTACGGTTCCTGAATTGTAACTTTAGAAAGATCGTTGTGAATAATGAAATAATACAGTCCACGAGCTTCAAAGTTTGGACCCAATTTTATCGAACCCGCTGAATTCTACGGGCACACCGCTGATCATGGAGCCCGAGCATACAACCATCTTTCTGCGATATGCGGTCAAACGAACCTGATGGCACGTTTTGAAACTGCAATTTACAAATGCGAACCTGATCTAATAATAGACACACGAAAATTCTCATTTCCATAGAATCCTGATAACTGCTCCACCGATAATGGACGTGGACGCGCCCATGGCGGATATATTTATTGATGAACCTGGTATGGCGATCAGCAGTCCGGTTCAGGCCCATGGCATAGGACCCAAATATTACAAAAACAGCAACCAGTATTACTTCAATGAATTAAGCATTTAGTAGCAGGTCCCCTAAATGAGTCGAGTTCTCTCAACAATGACATTTTCCAGACAGAAGGTCAATCGCTTCTGTGCGACCGCATCCTCCTCGGGGGAAATGAAAAGCGACGGGAATAAAAGCAGCCGCGCCAAGGTTGGGAAGGTAAATCGCCCTTTGATTTATCTAATCGCGGCGGAACTGTGCTTTTACGTGACGGAATCTCGAGCCTTGTTTACGTTATCGTTGAGGAACTAAATGAAAAGGACGACGCCCATTTTTCTTCAGATTGCTCTCTTTTCTGTGTTGTTGAACTCGCTTTTGGCACAAGTTTGCAAGCGCCAAGCGGCAACAGCAGCGATAAAACGAGCGCGTGAAGTGGTGAACGAGAAGGAAGGGCGATATGGGTTGGGGGAAGAGCGAGAGAAAGGAAAAGAGAGCACGGTGTGTCCTTTCGGCGCGCACGTGCTCCGGGTGTACGTTGCGTTGAGTAAAATATCGCTTATATTCCGGAAAGTCTGGGGAAACTTTTCAAAAGTTTAAATTAATGTGTATGCATACATTTCTGTGCAAAGTTGGTCTGTGGGTTTTGGTTGAATGTTATGATAATGGGCACTCGTTACCTTTCCGATGACATTTCATCCGGCATTGGATTTCAGATGAAAAAAAGCTTTTAAAAATTTAGCACACCGAGGGGGTTTCAGAGCGAATGGGATAAAGGGACTGCAAGGGAATTAAGCCAAAAAGGAAACTCTGAGGATTTATTGTGCTCGGTTTGGTTTTTGAAACAGTTCACTTTCTCTCGGTTTTTGAAAGTTTATTATTTTCTCGCCATTGAATAAAAGCACATTGTGAAAGAAGAGTTAGATACTACTTTTGACATGTCACATCCAGCTAATATAGGTGTAGGAACCTGAGAGAGCTTTGCTAAAAAAAATTCCATTGAATCTGGGCTTTTCTTTGTGGGCTGAAGTAGAAAAAAGTATTGCAACAACAATAATAATTAATAATAACAATAAACAGAGGCACAAGTTCAACACATACATCAAAAACACGATGAACTGAGGCAAGTTCTGAACAATAAAAGATGAGATTTGCTCTAAAAAAACCTCCTGCTCTTTGCTCTTAGCCTGCTTTGAATGTGGCCACCCTACCATATTGATTTTGTTCTTCGTGTCGTTTGAATCAACAGGTCCTTCTAATAATACGTCCACAGCTGCATGTGCTTATGGTCCAAGTGCCCGATAGTATTTTCAAGTTTCACTATTTGTTTTGCAGTTTCTCTTCCCGCTGGCACTTACAGGACTTTACAGTCGCAACAATAAATGATCTGTACGTGAGGGAAGGTGTGCATGAAATGACACGATGAGAAACCTTGGATGCTTCCACGAAGTTTTGACGGGAAATAACGATGTAAATAAGTGTACTAGGGTGGATACTCTGGGTTTTGGACAACGTGATATTTACAAAGATAAGCTGATAAAATGATACATGTTCTCTTGACTAGAATTTAAATTTTTTTATCGAAATCCGTTGGCAGTAAAAAAAGAAGACCCTAATACGCCGTTGGTGGCCCAGAGGGGAGTGTATACGTCGCGCACAATTCCTCGAAGTACTGGGATCAGAGAAATTTGATACGGTGTGGGACAGTCCACGGGATAAACGACAAGTCGAACTTGAAGAGAAAACACATAAAGTGTCGATTTCAAGCGAGCATCAAAGCTCGGCTAGCAGGCACAAAAGAGCGTAGCCACCTGCAAAATATACTGCCGGGTTCTGGGAAATGTGATGCCATTTGACGCCGGCAATGATCACCACCCCTTCGGTCGCAAGGAACGCCTAACCACGCAATTCAGAAGGCTGATAAACTTTCAACTGATGCATGGAAAAGCTGTAGAGTTACCTGTAATTTGAAGACAGCGCGTTGAGCGTTAGAACAAGACCACGTTAAAACACCATGGCATGTATGGCCTCCAGCCAAGGGTTTTTGAACAACTTTTGAAACATACGCTGACCTAATGGCAGGTTGGATTCTGTAATCCAGACTAATCTGGAATTTGTTTACAAGTCAGATGGCTTAGTTACGCATAATCATACAATTATGTTTTGAATAATAAATATTGTGGAAGGACATACCAGAAGCACCTAGCGGCGGTGAAATTTAATGTTAGCACCAGAGAAAAAGACAGAGAAGTGAGTGCCTAGGGAGTGTTTGTAATCGATGGGAATCAGTAAGTGCATAGAACGAATGGATAGAAATTAGAACTTTGTTACTAGCTAGCGAGCTCCAGGGTTTACAACTGTGGCCCGGGGAGAAATAGATTTAAGGAAGTACGCTGAGAAGTTTTGTTCAAAAATCACGGCTATTGACTTGAGCAGTTGAACGAGAAAGTCATCTGATTTTAGAAAGATTAATAATGGTCCGGGAGGCAGTAAGTTTTTTTGGTACCTACTCAGGGGTGAAACAACCTTCACCAGCCTGGATTTGAAATCGGGATATCACCAATTCCCCATCGAGAAGAAATCTCGGCGGTATTACTCATTCGTAACTTCCAGTGGCCAATACCAGTATGCCAGGATGTCCTTCGGGCTCACGAACGCCCCTCGGGTCTTTCAGCGGTTCATGAATCAGCTGCTTAAACCGATCGCCGAGGTTGCTGCCATATATTTGGATGATGTGCTACTCCACGTTGCTACAGCAGATTATGCCTTACAGACTTGGATAAAGCTCTGGATATATTGTGAAAATAAAGGCTAATGCTGAATTTCTAAAAATGCACTTTCTTGAAAGATAACGTCAATTACATTGGCTTTGAACTAAGTAGGGGCACAATCGGGCCTGGGGCCGACAAAATACAGACTGTTGTGAACTTCCCCATGCCCATGGATGTGCTAAACATTAGACCAGTTCATTGGTTTTACTGGATTATTTCCGGCACTTCGTAAACGACTATGCAAGAATTGCGAGACGTGAAGCGGCGTTAAGGAGTCTCGTGGAAGAAGATACATCTTTTACGAAGCTCAAGGAAATCTTGGTTTCCAGACCAGTACTGGGGCTATATAATCCAGCGGCTGCAACAGAATTGCACACTGACGCCAGCTCTCTGGAAGTAGCAGGAATTCAACAGTCCCAGCCTGACGGATGGCGTGATCCAATTGCGTACTGCCGCAGAGAGACGAGTAAGCATGAGAGCAATTACAATTCATTTGAGCTCGAAGCTCTTGCTGTCGTAGAAAGCGTGAAAAAATTTTGAGTCTACCTGCTGGACATTGAACTCACACCATCGTAACGGAGTGTAATGCACTGAGAGCAGTAAACAGAAAATCTCAGTTGATTCCTAGAATCGCAAGGTGGTGGCTCCAGAGACTGAAATTTAGATTCTTGGTGGAATATCGCCCAGGAACACAAATGAAGCACGCCGATGCTCTTGGTCGAAATCCACTTGGAGCTGGGAACGGAACAAAGAAAGTTCTACAGCTGGAGAAATCAGACTGGGTGACAGCTGGACAGTTGCCAGACCCTAAGATTCAAGAATTGCATCAAATCCTGTCCAAGCCGCCCGTTACACTGTATGAACATGAAGTGTGTAAGAACTATGCACTGCGTTATGGTAGGGTCTACCGACATTACCTTTAGAGGGATCCAGTGGGTGATACCGATGCGACAGCAAGTTGTGAGAGCAGCCTTTGATAAGAGCCACATTTCGCATTGAAGAAGACTTTCTACAAGCTGTCCGATTGTGACTGGTTCCCAAGAATGCGACAATATGCGGCAAATTACATCTCATACTGTATTCTCTGCCTCTTCAATAAGAAGCCGATGGGCAAACAAGAAGGATACCTCCATCCAACTCCAAAGCCGACGCAGTCGTTTGACATGCTGCACATCGACTACTTGGGACTTTTTCCAAATAGTACGTGTGGTAATCTTCATACCATAGCCGCTATTGGCGCCTGCATAAAATTTCTCTTCCTGCCTGCGGTAAAATCGAGGTGAACAAAGTTTGTCCGGCAGTTTCTGAACTACATTATCACGACTTATGGAAGCCTGAAGCGTATCATTTCTGACCAGGGCAGTTGTTTCACCACTACCAAGTTCCAGCAATTTTGCAACGAACAGCAAATTACCCATGTCAAAACGGCAGCTACTACACCTCAAAATAGGAGAATAGAAAAATTAAACCGCAGTATTCTAACAGTGCTGATGACAGGCACACTGGAACAGAACTTGTGGGATGAGATGGTAATGAGGGCTCAATTTTTCATCAGCAACGTTGTTAATGGAACCACGGGAAGAACCCAAGTGAAATCTTACTGGTGTGTAAACCACGCCAAGGTATGGACTCCGTCCTACGCGATGAGGTCCAGCAAATCCTGTCCATGGTTGTCCAACTACGTCAAGAGGCATGCGAGCAAGTCTTCCAGGTACAGGAGCGGCAGAAGCTTGCCTTCGACAAAAACGGAAATCACCCAAAAACGTCAGAGACGTAATCGTGATTCAAAAGGCCAAAGTTGTAAGTGATAGGTCGGAATCTGATGGCACCCTGCAGTAAACCCATGATGGTCAAAGCAGTGCTTGCGAACGACAGGTTTAGTGACCAAAATGCCCAAATCTCACCGAACGGGACGTGAAGCGAACAATGAACGAGTAATTGCAGTCGATAAAATCTAACTTTGCTGTCCACCAGGAGGTTTGTCGGATGCATCCGATGGACCCGATGCCAACAACTCGGGCGGAGTGGTACATGACGACCCAGACCAAGTCCGCAAAGAGGAGTCCGAGTCTGAGGACTGAACGCTTTCGGGGCGAAGCGGCTGTCAGGGTGGCCGAATGTAGCACGAAGCAAAACTGTGGCCGTTAAAGCCAAGCCGTCAGGCAACCAAGGTTTCGCAACGGCATTGATGGTCGTTCTTTTCCTAGTTAAAATTGTTGTACCAAGTATCATCATCACTCATCAGTTATCATGTTATAAATCACGGAACAATGAAACCTTTTGCATTTCCTAATTACTTAGTTGCTGATTTAATTCTAACGTGATGAGGTAACATGACAGCTGTGCTTTATGATGTTGTGAGGATGGCAGTTAGTATAACATTGTCGCAGCGCCCTGTCAAAGGTGAAAGAGACTGACAGATGTTGTTCTAAGCGGATTGAGGAGGGAGAACTGTGAAGAGAGAAAATTCCACAATTCAACACAAAGCCTTGCAGCAGAATAGTCGAGTCTGTTCTCACTGAGTATTTGAGTAGCTTAGGCATAGAATTAAGTACATATTTAGGGCACCCGACGATGGGTATACAGCCACTGAGCTTGTTTACGCGAGGCTTAGCAGAGATTTTAACCGTGGTTAGTTAGGAGTGTTTACGCGCGCCGACCAAAATGACAGCCGACAGCCCCTTAACCTAGGCCGCTATTCTTGAATCGTGTGAGAAAAGTCCCTGGCAGTAGAATACATTCCGCAGTACACTTCTGTAGTGAAAGTTGCCTAAAGACCACGATTTTAGGCAACATTCGCTACATCAGTGTACTGCGGATGGGCATGGGCGTTTACGTGCGATTGCCAACACTTGTTGGCTTACTAAATGCAATTTAAAATCACATTTAGCTAAGCTTAACAGCTGTTGCGAAACTTGCGTTTAGAGGTGTTTATGCGGACGATAACATTGATGTTACGGATCTTAACACCAGTTTTAAACCTCGCGTAAACAAGGCCACTACCTACTAATACTGGGCAGTCCTGTCCATATTGTTGACAGATTGGGAGCTGTGTTGAGTCTGTCCTCCGGCTCCGGCTGGAACTGCTGTCCTGATACATGTGCCATTGTTTCGACTGTTTTCCTGATCCGGTTATTATTTTCTAGAATTGCTGCCGCTCGATCAGGCGTCGCCTACGTTTGAATCGACTACCATCAGTTGGGATATCAGAAAATTGGAAGATTCGTGGTGCCCTACCAACATCGCCATTGCTCTCATAGACTAGGATCATTTTTGAAAAAGTGGCCTGGAAAGTGGTTCTAGAGGCAAGTCATGTTAAAGTTTGGCAACATGTGTTTTAAGGGTATTTGGACCTCGCTAAATACGAAAACCATTGTTGCCAAGCCGAATTTTGCACCAGAAGCCCGCAATGGGGGGGGGGGGGGGTAAAGGGGAGGGAAGACCAAAAAATCACCATTTTCCACCATTTTTGATACCGGGACTGAGACCTGTCATCAGTGTGGAGTAAATTATTATTATTATTATTATTGTATATTGATTAACTGAGGTCTTATACTATCATCTTGACATGATTACTGTCAAAATTTCCATAGGGGGGCGACTGGTGGGGGGAATGTTGACTGTGAAGATGATTCTTCTTTTCTCTTGATTTCGAGTGAATATATACATGTTTGCTGTCTTTTTCTATCAAGTTTCATATTCTCAGTTCAATTATGGTGTCAAAATTGCAATAGGAGCAAGTTTGAACAAGTTTTAGATGATAAAACATGTTTTTTTGTCAATACTTTTTCAACACTTTGAACTGTGTTATTTATTGCAAATCGGCATTTTTTTCTCAAAATTCTTGCGTAGTTCGTTAGTCTGGTCTATTTCACACAATACAGTTATGTAACTGATGTGCCTTCAACTTTTAAAACATGAAAAAAATATTTTTTTGTGAAAACTGTTTGGCGCTACTTTTCAACTTTATTTTTTGCTATTATTTTATTGTATGATGAAAAACTGTGGTCCTCCACCTCATCATTACAAAGAAAACCTTAGCTGAGATATTCTAGAATGTACTTTTTTTTAAAAGAAGAGTTTTTCATGTCAGAGCCTGATGCCCAGTGGGCAAGAGTCCTCTCAGAGAAGCCTGAGATGTTCTATGGAGCTCGAGAAACGGTTACCTCTTCCAAACGGCTTTGATATGCCCTATTAAGATACAGAGAGGTTACCTTATTCCAACTTTTTTGTGATGTTCTCTTGAGCTCCAAATATGTTACCAGTTTTGCACTTCTTTGAGATGTTCTATTAAGCTCCAAAGAGGTTACCTTTTTCCAACTTCTCTATGATGTTCTCTCAAGCTCCAAAGAAGGTTACCTTTTTAGACCTTATTCAAAATGTTTTATAAAATTATAAAGCTCCAAAGGTTACCCTCGAGGTTACCTTTCTCCAACTTCTCTAAAAAGTTCTACCGGGTGGGCCATAATAAACCGGAATACTTTTTTTTGCCTATAAAATTTTTATTCCCCGACCGATTTTTACGGGAATGGTACCAACGGAAAGCCAATAGACTAGGTCGTACACCACAAAAGTCAAAATGGCCGTCACTTCAAAATTCAAGATGGCGGAATTGTTTGAACATACACCTTCTTTTGTTTTCGTTCTTTTTGTTCAAAAGTTATGGAAACTGTGAAAACAACAACATAATCGGAAAGAATGGGAGTTTTTGTCACAATTCAAGACCATTTCGAGCTTATTCGGTCCATTCGTTTTGGAGTTATAGCGAAATTAAAAAAGGCCTACTTCACATGTTCTGACCAGAAATGATGGATTTAAATTTTGGTTTCCTGCTTCCCAAATTTTTGTTTTTCGGGGCCGATTCTACAAAAGTTCTTTTGATCGCCATGATATTGTCCATCAAACTCATTTAGGTAATTATTGGGTATCCATTTACACCAATTTTTGTGGAATCGGCCCCGAAAAACAAAAATTTGGGAGGCAGGAAACCAAAATTTAAATCCATCATTTCTGGTCAGAACATGTGAAGTAGGCCTTTTTTAATTTCGCTATAACTCCAAAACGAATGGACCGAATAATCTAGGAATGATCTTGAATTGTGCGAAAAACTCCATTCTTTCTGAATATGTTGTTGTTTTCACAGTTTTTATAACTTTTGAACAAAAAGAACGAAAACAAAAGAAGATGTATATTCAAACATTTCCGCCATCTTGAAGTTTGAAGTGACGGCCATTTTGACTTTTGTGGTGTACGACCTATTTTATTGGCTTTCCGTTGGTACCATTCCCGTAAAAATCGGTCAGGGAATAAAAATTTTATAGGCAAAAAAAAGTATTCCGGTTTATTATGGCCCACCCGGTATTCCAGCTCCAAAAAATAAAAAAATAAATAATAATTTTCTTTGGTATGTTTGATTATGCTCTAAAAAAGGTTACCTTTTTTGGATTTCCGTGAGATGATCTATCAAACCTCCAAGAAAAGTTACCTTTTTCGAACGTCTTGGGCATGGGCAGGTGTTCTCTACCATCAACCTCTAAACTCCTCAAAATTTACGTTCATGAGATGTACCTATATTCGAAAAAGCCGCATTCCTCTAATAATACCCAGGGATGAGGTAGAAGAGATTTTGAAATCGAATGTAATAAATGTGAATGATAAAACCTAAAATTGTATTATTCAACTTAACGTTTAGGGTAATGTATCTGCCTTCGATTACACCAAGTTCTCTTCAGTTTCATTAGCGTATTTTTTTAAATTCTATAAATTATGATATTTCAATGCAAATCGGAGTTTTTTTCGACAATTCTTGCGTATTTCGTTAGTCTGGTGTATTTTACACAATGCATTCACATACTAAGTGTGTCTTCACTTTTTAAAATATGAAAAACTTGAGTTTTGATCATACATACATCATACAGCAAAAAACAAAGTTAAAAAGTAGGGCCAAAGAATTTCCACAAAACATTTTTTTCTTCACATTTAAAAAACTAGAGGCAAATCAATTGGACGCCTATATCATGGTAAATACATGAGACTAACGAACTACGCAAGAATTTTGAGAAAAAATGCCGATTTGCAGTAAAATAACACAGTTGAAAGACGTAAAAAACTATTGACAAAAAACATGTTTTATCATATAAAACTTGTTCAAACTCGCTTCTATTGCAATTTGAACACCATAGTTGAATAGGGAATATAAAATTTAGTCGGAAACGATACCAAACATGTTTATATTTACTCAAAATAGAGAGAAAAGAAGAATCATCTACACAGTCAACATTCCCCCCATCAGTCTTCCCCCTCTAGAATTTTGACAGTAATTATGTCAATATGGTAGGATAACGGCTCGATACCAAGTTGGGGCTGGGACCGCCGTAAGTGCGGTTACTATAGCAACGGCCAATCAGACCGCTCTATTTGGCATGTTACGCCGTCCTAACTTTTGCGCCTGCAACTTGGTATCGAGCCCTAAGACCTCAGTTAGTCAAGATATGATGTAATTCACTCCACGTTAATGACAGGTCGCAGTCCCGACTTCAAAAATGGTGAAAAATAGTGATTTTTGGTCTTCCCTCCCCTTTACTCCCCCATTGCGGGCTTCCAGTGCAAAATTCGGCTTGGCAACAATGGTTTTCGTATTCAGCGGGGTCCAAATACCCTTAAAACGTATGTTGCTAAACTTTAACATGACTTGCCTCTAGCATTGCTTTTTATCCGACCCCTCGGAGCTTATGGCAGACGCACTGGCACCAAAAAGGGAAGTCCCGTTCATTTTCTTAGATCCAAGTAGTGTGGGATTAGCTAGCTGGACCGTTCATTCATTTCTGTTAACTTTGGTTGCTTATTTTGTGATTTTTTTCGGAATCAAAAAAACTTGAAAAACAGGAATCGTATCAAAAACGATATAATAAAACATTGTACATAATAAAGGTAGGTATATAACAATTATATAAAAATAAACTATAAAATGTAAAAAATTTCTTCCATCGAATGGGTGTGGGGGAAGGTTCCCATGACACTGGCAGCGTTGCCGCGCTGGATGGCTATGCTGATTTTCTGCTTCAGGTACAATTTAGATTTGGTTTCGTGAGTTACCGTCTTTATAGCGTTTCCCAATTCGTTCATGAACTTGAGAGCCTCCTCACACCACGGTCCCAGCGTCTCCACTGCAAAGGGCACGAATATAAAGTTCTGGTCGACGATGCTCCTGTATTTGTGTCGTTTCTTTGTTGCTCCAATTGTGGCAGCTCCACCGCCTTTCGTGGAAGATATATGTAAATAAGACGAGGCCAAAGTGTCAATACAGGTCGCATCCCAAACCAACATTTGGCCTTGGGACCAAGGTGTGAGGGTCATTCCGTCAGCACGCTTTCCGTCTTCGCGGTTTAAACCTGTCGGCTCCAATACTGACGGGATTTTCGCCGACTGTAATGCCCGAAGGATGATGTGGTTCAGTTCTTGATGCCGCGAATACCGACCAGCACTTCTTACACAGCTTAACCCGTGGGTTCCATCATTTCCTACGCTTTCACCGCATATGCATTTATGAGGAATGCAAATATTGCAACCAAGCCTTAATGCAACCGAGATACGAAAAGTGTTGTTGTCGAGAAGCGTGCCCAGGGATTTTGACGGAAGTGTTGTCAACCATCCACCGGATTCATCACACATTGCTGCTAAGTGTCTTAATTTGTCTCAAAAACTGATTAAAAGGCTGGAAGAAGTGCCACGATTTTTTTTATGGCCAGAAAAACAGCATTTTCAACTAAAACATGATTCCATAGCAATGAATTTTGAATTAACTATAACAAAACTGCAATATATGGCAAAGCTTAGGTAAAGCGTTGGCTTTGTGGTCATGCTGGCTGCAGCGGGACCAGAGAGTATGCGTTCAGTACCAGTCGGCGCCGTTGCTGCAGCAGCTTTACCTTACTGAGAGATGTATTACCATATTACGCGGAGGAATTGTGCATATTTTATCAATTTCTTGGTGCTTTTCTGTACCTTTGTAGAATCAAACGAACTTAATATCTATACTTAATCATACTGGCTTGTAACGTACATAATAAAAGAAGCAAAAAAGCAATGCGTTCCTTGAAGAGAATATAAGACGTAAACAGAGTGCAGGGAAAATACGTTTGTACCCGTGGCTAGAGCTGAATTATGATCACAAAATTAATTTTTGCTTGATATACTCTGCCGTACGACTTCTCATTCAAAGCGCCTCGTATCCGTACGGGATTACAGCCCGTAATTTTGCACGATTTTCTGGCATTAGGTACCCCTCCTAGAAACGGGCTTCATTATCGTCTTCTCGATGCCTCACCTCCGGAATATTAAACAAACGATTTATTCGACACGGGGGCCCTCTCCCATCCTCCCGAATGTCACTGGATTCTAATTGCACGTCAAATCTCACAGGAAGATATCCACGGAGAGAACTAGGGGCGAACTACCGGCCCCCTTGCTGCTCGCACAAACTTCAACTTCCCCTTTACGACGCGAGATTTATGCAAGAATCGGGGAAAAGGCAAATCCAGTCTTTCCTTCCCGGGGTTCTACCCAATCCTCGCGCGGACCGAAAGCCAAATAATGGAATTGAAACTATCGAAGAGTCGCGAAAAGTTTTTGCGGTCATCAAAGTAATCCACGGCGTTACTCCGAAAATCGTTCGCCTGATGGAGGAAGCTTTGTGTGTTGTTCAAACTCGGCGGATATAATTAAAAGTTTCAGGTTCGTAATTCCAAACCCGCGCGCGGTCCTGTCGTGGTACATGAACGGTGTGCACCGGGCTTCGAATTCAAATTACAGCTCTTCTCGCACAAAACAAAGCCGAAAATAAACAAACATTGTTCTTTGTGTGCTCAAATTGTGCCAGCTCGAAAAAGAACTATTGCACCGAAATTGCATTCTGAAGTTGGATTTGTGGGCTAAACGAAAACGTATTCAACCGGTGGGAGTGGTCGTGAATGAATTAAAACACGAATTCAGCTGGCGGAATAGGTAAAGTTCGTTTTCTTTTCATTAGTTGAGCAGAGTTTCAAATTTGGCTTCGAGGAGAAAAAGAGATATCGGTGTCAACTTCAGAATATTGAGTGCAAGCAACGAGCGGCATCGATTAAGAATCGCTCGACAAGGACATTCAGCAGCCTATCGCCTGAACCAAGAGAAAAAACTTCTGATCTCAAGTCACTGGAAGTCTATTCAAGGGGCACAGCAGAATGCACATTTGGGTCATTCTTCAAAAACCCGACAATTTCACGAACTGATGAATATTTCAGATCTAACTCACGTAGTTAAGGAGATTTCAGAAAAAATGTTTAGTCGACAATGCCCTTCACACTCTCCACAGTGACCATAAGGTTCCATGAGAATATATTCAATAGTTTCCCGATTTTTGTCTCATTTAACAGGTAAAATATCTCCGAGGCTGCAACTCGCCTACTTTTCAAAGTCTAATTGTAAAATTTCACGTTTGTCATCATTCACATCATATTTTCTTTTTGAGAAATATTTTCCTGAAAACTTGGACCCCTCCTATGAACAGTTTTTCTCTTACACTTCTAATAAGATCCAAATTAGGAATTGTTTCGAAACATTTGAAATTCATGAAACGGGCTCATATCAAGACTGTGATCATGAGAAAAATCACTAAAAAAATCTAACTCATAAACTGGGGTAGTTACCGAGGGGGACGGGGGTCAAAGTCGAGAAAATAAAATAAAATTCCGGAACTTCTGATTCCTATGATATATGATTTGACGATCAATGGGTAAATAATTTTAAAAATCTAAACCAATGAATTCGGGTGTTATGGAGGGGGTGGAGGGTCGAAATCGAGAAAACAGTGAAATTCGGGAATTTCCAGTTCATCTAGAAATTGATGTGGTCGAATGACAAAATGATGATGAAACCAATAAGAATAAGGATTAAGTACTTCATTTCTCGACCACCCCTCTACCTCTTACCCACTCACCATGATATCTGCTTATAACCATGTCCTAGTCCAAATTAGAAATTGTCTCAAAACTTTTGAATTTCATGAAAATGGCTTAAATAAGGTTGTGATCATGAAAAAAAAATTAAAACATCCAAGTTGTGGATTGGAGTAATTACCTAGTTATAAGAGGTGGAGGTTTAAAATCGAGTGGAAGAGGTAACATTCCAGACCTTTAGATTAAAGGAATAATAAAGAAACAATTTGAAAAACCCTGAATCAATAAACTGAGGTGATTGCTGAGAAGACGGGGGTTCCAATCTAGAAAACGGAAGACAGTTTCTAAACTTCAAATTCATAGGACAGAACTAAAAATTCAGATTTGAAAAAATTGAGTTTGACTCCTAATATCGATCTATCTTTGGAATCTCATCAAATCAACTAATGATCAAAGGCGGAGGGTTCATATTTAATAAAAAAAAAGGTAGTGGGATGAAGGACTCGATCCTTATCCAGATTGGTTTTATTATCATTTCGTAGTTCGACCGGATCAATTTCTAGATGAACTGGAAGGTCCCGAATTTCACTGTTTTCTCTCTTTCGACCCTCCACACCCTCAATAACGTCCAAAGTCATTGGTTTAGACCGTTTAGATTTTGTAGAATTATTTTCCCATTGCTCGTAAGATCAAAAATTATGGGAAACAGAGGTTTCGGAATTTTACTCCATTTCCTTGATTTAGACCGCCAACCCCCTTGAAAACCACCCCCAGTCAATGGATTAGGTTTTTGCAAAATTAATTCTCCATTATTCTTTTGCTCAGCTTTCATGAGGATCAAAAGTTCCGGAATTTTATTCTATTTTCTCGTTTTTGACCATGGGCGCCCGGAGGGGGGGGCAAGGGGGGGCACTTGCCCCCCCCTGGCTCCGGAGCAGCTGAATAAATTATTCCTTACGAAAAAAAAAAAAAATCGAGAAAGGAAAAAAAAATTCATTTGCGAAAGAAAAAACTTTGAGAAGGATTTTTACATTTTCTTGAATTGTTAGAGCAATTTGACATTTCATTAGGCTTCAACCTAAATTAGATTGCTACCCGTAAAGTCATAAAATAGGTAGATAGGTAGGTAGGTAGGTAACGATCTGCAATTTGTGCATTCCAGCTACCAGCTCCACTGCCCAATATAGGGTGAAATGATTATGTTATTTTTTCCGTTTGGTATAAACACTGTAAAGAGCTTTGGATTAAAAGCAGTTTATTATCAAAACATTTCTAAGGACTAATAAGCCACTAAAAAGCTGCAGACTGGTGGGGGCAGAGGGCATTTTGTTGAGCATTTTTTCAACATAATGAACGAGTGTAACAATGGGGCCTTGCAATTGAAAAACTCAACGTGAGGTCGCCACTACTGTAGGGGGCGCCTACTTTGATGAAGTGGCCGTAACGACGAGAAAAACATGGGAGTTTGAGTAGTTTGACCAGTAACTGACAGTGACTGGAGACGTCAAGCAAGAAACAGAGGTTATCCAAATTTCAAATCAAGACATAAAATGACGGACGTCGGTCGCTGAAGCGTCAACGCCGTCAAAATTGTCGAATTTGCCCCCAACGGTCGTGGCGCCCTCGGTGTGTGAAAGTGGCAGTGCAAGGCCCCATTGACCTACCTATATCAATCATAGCAATACTTGAAATTTTCTGAACCTCTGCCTCTGGTTCAAAACACCAGGGGTTCCTTTTAACATAATGAATGAGTGTTACAATTGACCTCTATATCAATCATGGCAATAATTGAAATTTTCTGAACCTCTGGTTTAAAACACTAGGGGGTTTTTCAAGATAATGAACGAGTGTAACTATTGACCTGGCTATTTTGAAGTAAATTTTTATACATTTTGTACAAAATTACAAATTTTAATAAATTTCTCTAAAGATAAGTTCAATTTTCAAATATATTTCCTTATTTTTCGCACAATAATTATTATCACCATTATTATTATTATTCGAAAAAAATTTCGCCTGCGGCGCTAATCTTCAAGACTTCGCAAATTAAGCCAGGTAGGTATGTGACGTTCTCTAACTAAAGCTATTTGCCCCCCCCTGACAAAAATCCTGCGGGCGCCCATGTTTTTGACCCCCATCCCCCTCGGTAACTACCTCAATTTATAAGTTAGATTTTTCAAATGATTTTTTTCATGATCACAGACTCGATAGGAGCCCGTTTCATGGATTTCAAAAGTTTCGAGACAAATCCTAATTTGGACCTCATTAGGAGTGTAGGGGAAAAACTGGTCATAGGAGGGATCCAATTTTTAAGGAATATTTTTCTCGAATCAAGATCTACAACATATAAAAAATTCAAACAAATTCACCGAAACCACTTTTTCATAGTAAACGTGCGGGGTCCTTTGTCATCAACTCCGAATCACAATTTTACCAGCAAATAATTATAACTAAAGCGCCTGCGCATGCTTTGCTCCTAAATTGCAAGACTAGAAGATTACCAGTTGAGATAATTGCTTTAGACAGGACAGTCGCATGTTTTACCATAAAAATTAGAGAAATGGAGTAAGTGAAAAATAGGTGAGCGTACACTTTTAAAACATCAGCACCGAGTCCTTGATTTCTCAGTCATTTTTTAACTGTTTTTTTTTTAATTTGCTGTCCTATGTTACTTTCAACGACTTTTCCCGTATGAGCAAGCACCGACTTGTTTGGATCAAAGAATAAACTGATTTACTGAAAATTATGTGTAATTCTCAACTCCGAGGCCGTAAACTCCGAAGCTTTATGGTGCCTCGGAGTTGATCACCGTTCTACGGAGTTGATGAAAATGCAAAACTCTATTTTCAAAATGTTGTTCCAGACATTATGGCTGGTAAGAAGTTTGACGAAGACAAAAGACGACGAGTTACAAAGAATTAGAAAACTCAAGATTAGAAACGATATCACTTTACACGACATTGAGAAAGCCAAGGAAAGAGACAGATGGATGAAACGAGGGAAAAATAAGGAGCAGCTGTGGGTGAAAAGTTCTAAGAAATATAGAGAAAAAGTAAAAGCCAAGAAGATAGCCATCAATCATTATATTGAAGAAAATACCCCACCTCCAAGTCCAGTAGTACTTCAAGATGAAGCATTACCCCGTACAAGCAGAAGAAATGTTGGAAGAAGAAGGGTGAGAAGAGATAGGAGCAGGGCATATCGAAAAATAATGAAACTAGAGGAGGAAATCGAAAAGCTGAACAGGAATGTATCCAAGTATAAATCCAAGTTTTACAGAGCTATAACCAAGCGCACTAAGAAATCTGATACCCCAAATTCAAAAGTAAACAGAATGACTGGAAACTGTAACGTTCCCCAAGAAGTGAGACGGAAGCTTCTATTTGGTAAAGTTCTCACCGCACAAATTTCTATAGATTTGAAAAATTTGAAACGTCAGAAAGAAAAAAAGGCAGCTGGAAAACTATTGCCTGGTGAGATTGTCAGAAAATAGATTCCTGGGTGATATGCAATTTTTAACCTATAAGACCCAGCGAGTGGAAAAGAAGACAATAAAAGACAAAAATGCAATACTACGGATGGAAATAACATATTTTTTGGAAAAAGATGAATCCAGCCGTCTTTGCCCTGGAAAAAAAGACACACTAAATCGACAAGGAATCAAAAAACAAAAAAGATTTTTAAACAAGACTCTACAGTCTCTACACAAAGATTTCATACGAACTGAAAATTGCCTTGTCAGCGACTCCGTTTTTTGCAAGTTCAGACCATTTTGGATAGTGCAACCAGTAGTGGAACCACGAGCACTTGACAGTTGTCGATCTCGACAATTTCCCCTTTCCTCTCTACACCCTTCACCCCAATTTCCCCTCTCCCCTCTACACCCCTCACCATTTAAAAAATACGAAATTGTCGATATCGACAACTGTCGAGTGCTCGTGGTTCCACCACAGATGTCAACAGAAGGGATACTTGTTTGTGCACAACATGTGAAAATTTTGAGCTGGTCGTTCAAAAACTGAAATTCTAAGCATGATAAATGAAAGCTCAGGTGAAAAAGTTTACAAAGCACTTTGCTGTCATCCAGAAAAAGGAAGTTGCTTAGAACGATCCTGTCCAGATTGCATCGAAAAAATGATTCACTCCAACATTTATTCTGAAAACGATGAAACCACGTACTGGAAATGGATAGTGAAGACTGAGACCATTTTAATCTCGGGAAAAGAAAGAGAATGCAAGAAAACAATTAAAGCCAAGCTGAGATGCACTAAATCAGAATTGGCTAATATGCTGACGGAAACGATTGACTCGTACATGCAGCACGTTGCCAACAAAAGTCATCAGTATCAACAATTGGATCAATTGAAACGCAGCCTAGAACCAGAACGGGAAATAGTAGTATACACACGGATTTTTCGGAAAACTATGTGTGCAAACTCCATCGAGAAATTCAGTCGAGAAGCAATAGTTGCTCACTTGAAACCTCTGTTTGAAAAGATATCCACACTACTCCCAACATTGAAAAAAGTGCATTTCATAAGTCACGGACCATCAACGCGGTACAGAAACTACAAGATGTTCAACTTATTTGGATCACACATCCCGCCAATGCTGCCAGATAGTATCTCTTCACTTTTATGGAATTATTCAAAACGGGGACATGGCAAGGGTGCTGCTGACGGAGTTGGTGGATGTATCAAAAGAACTGCAGACAAATACGTTGGCTCTTGGGCAAGACATTCCAAATGTTGTGACATTGTGTGACACACTCAAAGCGAACTTAAAAAAAAATTGATGTGATATATGTTTCGCCCGATGAAATGATTGATGTTCTTCCCAAAGAAATGAAACGGTTTAAAGGAGCATCAAGTACCCACCAGGTAACATGGAAAAACCTCAAAACATCCTGCATTTTCGAAGACTGTCTTGTTTTACCTGTCAATTTGGGCAAGTTTGCTCGCATTACGAGATAGGAACATTACCACTGATTGTTGAAACCAATGATGATGACAATTGTCAGGAAGATCACGAACTCGAAAACATCATCCGCAATAATCGCCTACAATACGACGATATTTACTCCAGTTCTACTTCCACTTCAAGTGGGAGCTCTAGTGATGGTGATGATGATCGAATTGGCGTGAATGATTTCGTACTGGTGAAGTTCATGGGAGAAAAAAGTGCAAAGTACCTACTACATTGGACGAGTTCTCACAACGGCTTTCGAAACTTATGACATCAAATACTTAAGAAAAGCGAAAAACTCAACTTTTGTATATCCTCCAGTTGATGACATTCCGTGTGTTGAAAAAAACTGACATAGAAAAAATTCTGGAATCCCCTTTGATAGATAAAAGGGGAAATCACACATTCAAACGCTCATTGCTAAAAAAATATGAGAATCTTGCCTGATATCTAGAAATTTTCGTTTTTCACTCGTACTTGTCACTGTATTTTTTATTGAAAAGAATCCTTCATATATGTCATGTATGTCATGTTTTATTAATGAATTTTTTAATCATTGATGACTTTATAGTCAACTCCGAAGTTGAGGTTTTTTTTGTGTATTTTTTGTTTTGAATGATAATTTTTCAAAAACAAATGTTATTTTTTCATTTTTTTTTTCAATAAAAATTGTCTTCTTCTCTAAATACGATATTTTAAGCTATGAATATTCCACGTCATCAACTCCGTAGGCAGAAAGTCAACTCCGAAGTACATACTTTGATCTTTTATTTTCTCTAATAATCAAAAAAATGCATTAGATCATCTCTGCTTGACTTATATTCTTATTGTTTGTGTCATCATCTTTCGAATGATCAAGTATTTGCAATTTTTAGGGTGCAAAAAAAGCAAATTTCTTGAACTATACAAATTGTCCCATTTTTGAAAAATGACCCATTTGCACTCACAATGCAGAAAAAGCAGGCATTCCAAGTTTACAACCGGATCAGAAAAACATTCATGGAGAAGACCGACGACTGCTTTTTGCACTAGCATTTCCCAATCCATTATGCAAGCTTCCAGGCTGCTACTGCAGTGAGACAATCCTTTCTTAATCAACATGATAGTGTGAAGGTCTAAATAAAATTTCCATGAAAAAGAACGATTGAGCTCTTCCATCACTAGACGTGCACCAGAGCGCGAGGAAACCGAAATAAATCAAACAATTTCGGATTCAAAAACTGAGCATAACGGCATGTCCATCAATCCGAGAGTCACGGAAGACAAATGGAGTCTTCCCGATATCGACGCCGCACAAAAGCAAAAGCAACGGGTGGAAACGAGAAGGAAAGAAAAAAGGGTCAAGCCGGATAAAAAGCGCGCCCGCGTTTGAACCTCCCCTTTGGAGTTCCATTACCGCGAGGAGCTTTTACCAAATGATTCATCGAGTTTAAACAAGTCACTTACAAAGTCGCTACATCATGTTTTCAAAAGGAAATTATGTCATCATTTGAATAAATCGCGCGGTTTCGACACGGGTTTCCTCCGGCGGCGCCCTCTCCCGCCGAATCTCGCCCCATGAGCACTTTGTTAAAACTCGCAATAACCTTAAACATTAACCGCCTTCAGGGAAACTTTCGGCCAGACCCTTCGGAGTTGTCGCTGTAACTTGATAAAGCTCGCGGCAAAGTTTCGAAACACTCTACAACCACGTGTCGTTGAAAATAAAAACAGACCATTCCTATTGAACATGGATCATAAAAGTTTACTTTTCACAGTAGTTAGGCTGTATACCGGCAAGTGAAAAGGTCAGGAGAATCTCTTGCGCTGGAGCGTGATTTCAGTGCAAACTACATGTACGTATAGTACGTTAGTACATGTTTCAAACTCAAACTTGTGTGTGTTTACCAGGCGCCGACAGCAAAAAAAAACAAAAAACTATAGAGTTCAGTAGTTCTCCACAAATGAACAACTGCTCTCCCTCAGCCTAGTTAGTTTAAAACTAGCGTGTCTTCGGTAAACACCCCAGTGATACACTGCGCGCGAGGAAACTTGTACAATAATGGTGTTTAATGGGTTCGAGGGGTCAAACTTTGCTAAGAAGCTGAGGAGAACTTCAGGGAGTGGCGGAGCGAGAAAGGAAAATGCATTTTCCGCGTGATGATGTATAGAATTCCCAGTTGCACTGCTCGCGAGTGGCGTGTGGGTCGCATAGAGAAATATCTGGAAAAGTAATTTCCAGGGCATTCATCTCTTATCAAGGACGTGACAGGTGATGGGTGCATCGTATCACGAGATTACGTGTATTTTCCTCGAGACAGAGCGAATTCTTGCAGTTTCGTTTGACAACGAGTTTTCAGTCATTCTTATGCAACTCCTATTCGATCCCCTGGGTGCATTGCTTTTTTCTTTGTTGAGGGGATGCTAGATAAAATAACAAAGATCAGAAGCAGATCATCAGACGTACGGTTTAAACAACGGGCAGGACAGATGAAAAAATACGCTGCTAAAGACTGCAAATATTACTCGACCTCGAAATCGTCGACGTGACGGGGTTTTCTTCTGCTCCTCTTAGATCGATCAAACTGGATCGTAGCTGGAATTTGGGAAGTAGGTGAGGTGCGGGAATCTTGGGAAATGGCAGATGAAGAGCAGACGGCTGGAGTTCTCTTATTGGTGAAAAGGACATGACGTAGGAGAAGGAATCACAATAACTAAATCCTGAAGGTAGCCACCTACAACTGTGATGAGGGGGTTATGTTTAAGCCAGCATCATACCCTCTAGAACCGAGGTACCTGATAAATACTGTGATCTCCCGGCCATAAGATTGCCTCATCATCACAACTACTGAGGGTGGACATACAGGAGCTTGACTTATTCAGCAAAATCTTAATGAATTAAGATTCTGTCTTGGAGCGCGGTGGTAGCGACGCGACGAAGTATCACATGCCATTTTTTCCCAATGAATAATTTTCAATTCAATAACGCGAACGGCGTGCTCTACGGTCTACCAAGTTGTTTGGTTATATCGCTCGGCTTGTCCGTTGCATTGAGGATTGTATGGGATGCAGCGGCTTGTAGCAACACCTCGACAGTGTATAGGAAGCCATGCAGTTCACCACGGTGGGGATTGTCATAGGTATTCCAAAAAGTCAAGGGGTAGTATTAATAAAAAATGAGCATAAGCATTTGCTTGGATCTCAGAGGCGTTGCTGGAAAGTCTGCTTAGCAACTCCTAAAAAATCTGAGCAAATGCTCATTATGCTTATTTTTTATTAATACTTCCCAAGATAATGAAAGAAAATGCTTAGCCGTGGCAGTCGTGACGTCTCCAGAAAAAAAGAACACTACTGGTCGTCCTTCTAGAGATAGAATAGAACCGATTGCATAACCTGACGCGTCGGTTTCTATTGTAAATAGATGTGTTCAGAGAGCAACGATTGAAGACTCGATGACTACCAGCTTGCTGTATTCGAAAGCCTCTCTAGCTGCCTCATTAGTACAAGAGAAACTCCCGCATTCAGTGAGAGGTTTTACTTTTTCTGCAAAGCTTACAACGAGGGTAACACTACTTCTTCGCGGCAAGACTTTTTCCAAATATTTTTTGGAGTTTCAATGATGCTATTCCTGATAGCTCCCGCAGATTGTAACGTCATCAAGATTAAGTACCATAAAGCTCTTCCTTTCATTTGACGATACCGATGACACGTTGAAATCCCATAACCCTATTGATAATTCCAAAATAAAATTCTAAGAGAAATCGATATAATTTCCTGCAAGCCTCGAAAGGTGAGTAGAATTTTTCAGAATACGAAATTGGCACTTGATGATAAGCGCTACGTAGGTTAATGGCGCTCAAGATCCCACACTTCCATTGTTTTGTCCTCTATATTATGCGGAACAGAGAGCACCAATCTAGCAGAGAACCTATGGTAGCAGCAGCAGAAGACTCCGGTATTACAAAGATTTTTAGGTCGGGTAAATAGAGTATATTCTGCGCTTGAAGCTGGATTACAAATTATGTTTGACAGTCACATGGAGGCTAATGGCAAGAAAAGGTTGAGTTACCAGACAGTTGTTGAGCAACTGAGCTGACCAGTCTTTTCAAAATTAGTTCAGAATATTTGAGTAGCAAAACTTGAATAACCAAAGTATCCTACATATCAGCTCCATTTCGTATAACCAGAATTTGTTCTTTCCATTTTTACATCAGAATCTTGCAAGAAGCCTTCTTTCTTTCGCTCTTTCCCTTTGATCCAAATGTAGGTTGTTTCTCTGTTGTTCGCTTTACGTACATACCGCTTCTCTCTCATTCTTTCTGCTCCATCGTCTCTTGACTCCCTACATCTAATTTTCAGTTCATCCAACAGTAATCCGCCGTTATCTCTCATTCTGCGGATTTCTCCACTTGCATTATCCGTTTCTTCCGTGATACTTCTCCCGTTGCCATCCTTTACTTCACCGATTTTTCTGCCGGTTTCAATCTTCATATTCCACCATTTTGTTTCATCTCTTGTCACAATACCCTGGTGTACCTGTCTCTAGCTTCAAGAGCCGTTCAGGGTATCGTTCTTGCACTCTTCAGACCTTCGTCATGCTCCTTCCATCTTCATAACCATAAATCTCTGTCACATGCATCAAGACGCTGCTTATTCGACTATCAAAACATCGTCCATCTTTTCCCTGGGTCGTATCCAAATCTTCTTTCCCCAATTCCCCTTGCGGTTCTCAAGATTTTGTTCGCTTTTTTCACCAGGTCTCTCACGTGTGCTCTTGCACTGTACGGAGTGTTCCGCTGAAAACGCATCCTGAGTATTCGAATTTGTCCACATTTCCTATCATTTCCCGTAGTGACTTCCATTCTGTAACGTTTCTTACTTTCCTGCCCTTTCCAAACACCATTATTTTAATTTTCTCCACTTTCAGTTCTATCCCCTTTTGATACACTTTTCAAAATTTTCCATCATCTCATTCAGTCTCTTTTCATCCTTTGCCTATGTCACTGAGTCATCCGCGAATGCCATATTATTCAATCAATTAAGTAACTGTTTATCTCGTTCCATTTATAGTTTTTCCTTGTCTACTATCATCCTGCTTGCACTCCTCTTAACATCCAGCCTATGTCTTCTATGTATTCAGCAGAAAGACTGAGAATGAGCCGGCATCTCAGTCGTTCAATCATCTTTTCGCGAAGAATCGCTCGCTTCTTGTCTTTCCGTTCACTTCTATATTCTGTTCTCTGTCTTCTTAAATATTTCTTCTTTGTTTTCTCATCAGGTTTTTATCAATTTTGCTTTGCCTCAAACTTTTCTACAATTTTACTCTTTCAACGCCGAAGAAAGCGGTTTTCAGGTCAACGAATAGTGCATACATATGTACCGATTTCTTCAGTTCCCTCTTCATCAAGCCTCGCATTATGTATACAATTCAGCAACGTGATTTCTCGGTAATTTTCCACCTCTTATCTCCTTTTTCGCAGATAGGGCAAAAAATCACTCCCTCGCCTCGCTCCATTTCCCCGAGAACCCTTCACCAATCTACACCTCGTTCAATATTTCATATCAGCTTTCTGTTACTTTGTGCCATGAATCCAAACTGCGTTCTCTATTCCATCGCTTCCCGCAGCTTTTCTTCAATCTTTGGATTTGCCTTGATTCTTCTCCCTTTTCCATCCTCTCTTGTATTATTCTGCTTGCTCTATTTCCATCAAGTACAGTATTTCCCTTATAGGCCAGTCAAATTGGAACAAATTTTTCCGTTTGAGGGAAAAAAACTGTTGGAGTTTTGGAAATTTGACAGTAATGCCCAGTAAGGTGTACTGTTGAACATACTAAAAGTCCCCAACTCTACCTATTGAGCTCGAGCCGCCATCTTGGAAAAATGGTCCTTCGATCCAGTTTTCTGCTTATATTCCGCTAATCATCAGAGATATTCAATAAAGTTTCATAAAAAATCAAGACTATAAAATTGTCTACAAAAATTGTTTCGTACCGATTTTTTCTCGTATCTGTTGATATTAATAAAATTAACTTGAAAAAAAATCCAAAAATCAGCGATTTTTTGCTTATGGCTGGAGATATTGTCTTCAAAATTTGTGAAGATGTTGGCAGTCTACATTAAAGCTAAACGTGACAGTTGAGATTGCGAAAATATTTTTTTATTTTTTTTAAATGAAGCAAAAATTTGGTTTTCGAGTTTGACATTTCCAACAGGGCGGAGTGAAGGTTTCAATTGAACACCAATCAGTTTTGATATTTACATATTGTAAGACAAGATTTCATTAGTATTGTGCCTTCACGAGCTTCTGGAATGCTCGATATGAATTAAACTAAAAGAATAATAGCTGAGTCCAAAAAGTGTTGCCGATTGGTTCTGGAGGAAACATTTCGAAACAAAAGACATCAGCAAAGGATATACAGGAGGTCCAAAGGTTACTGCCCTGTATATGAGCCCTATATTGATGTGCCTTATCCAAAATAGTGCAAAAGAATCAATCAAAATGTTAAAATCCACTCTGTATAACAAAAAATAGCGATACAAAATGGAAGTAGTAAAGCATACCCGGTGCCAAAAATACAGCCTTTACATTGCTGAAAAAAAGAACAAAATCAATTGGTTTATTCGAAAATTATTAGTCCTCAAACTTGACTTTACAAATTTTAGCCAGTCAAATGGGTAAAAGTAGAGAGAAGTAACTGTCGGATTTTCAAAAATTTGACAGGGATGGTAGCAAAGGTATACTAATAAACATATTAAAAGTCCCCGCCTCTACCTGTTGTGCTCGAGCCGCCATCTTGGAAAAATGGTAATAAACTTGATCGAAGGACCATTTTGCCAAGATGGCGGCTCAAGCGCAACAGGTAGAGGCGGGAACTTTTAGTATGTTTATAAGTATACCTTAGCGAACATCCCTGTCAAATTTCTGAAACTCCGACAGTTATTTCTCTCTACTTTTCCGTATTTGACTGACTGAAATTTGTAAAGTCAAGTTTGAGGACTAATAACTTTCGAATAAATCAATTGATTTTGTTATTTTTTTCAGCAATGTGAAGGCTGTATTTTTGGCACCAGGTATGCTTCACTACTTCCATTTCGTATCGTTACTTGTTGTTATACATGGTGGATTTTAACATTTTAATTGATTCTTTTGTACTATTTTGGATAAGGCACATCAATAAGGGGCTCATATACCTACAGGGAAATAACCTTTGAACCTCCTGTATATCCTTTGCTGATGTCTTGTGTTCCGAAATGTTTCCTTCAGAACCAATCGGCAACACTTTTTGGACTCAGCTATTATTCTTTTAGTTTAATTCATATCGAGCATTCCAGAAGCTCGTGAAGGCACAATACTGATGAAATCTTGTCTTACGATATGTAAATATCAAAACTGATTGGTGTTCAATTAAAACCTTCACCCCCCCTGTTGGAAATGTCAAACTCGAAAACCAAATTTTTGCTTAATTAAAGAAAAAAATTATTTTAGCAGTTTTTTTTTCTATTTCAAATGTCACGTTTAGCTCTGATGTAGACTGCCAACATCTTCACAAATTTTGAAGACAATATCTCCAGCCATAGGCAAAAAATCGCTAATTTTTTGATATTTTTTTTTGTTTAGTTAATTTTATTAATATCAACAGATACGAGAAAAGAATCGGTATGAAACAATTTTTGTAGACAATTTTATAGCCTTAACTTTTCATGAAAGTTAATCAAATATCTCTGATGATTAGCGCAATATAAGCAGAAAACTGAATCGAAGGACCATTTTTCCAAGATGGCGGCTCGAGCTCCATAGGTAGAGTTGGGGACTTAGTATGTTTATCAGTACACTTTACCAGACATCACTGTCAAATTTCCAAAGCTCCAACAGTTTTTTCCTTCCAGCTTTCCTTGTTTGACTGGCCTATTATTATTGTATCGTTATTCTCTCGCTCACTTCTCCTGTCCTTCTTAGATTTCATTTTCGTGTTTTATCTTTCTGATCGTCCTTTTTTCTTCCTTCTCTCTGATGTCTTCTGTTGCATATTTCTCGTTTTTTTCGCTGGCTTCTGCATATTTCTCTTTCATTCCTTTGCTCTGTCTTCTTTGTCCTACTTTCTTGAATCGTCTGTAGTCTTGGTTCCACCTGAAGAGTTTGAATCACCAGTCCACTGAGTTGACCAGTATATTGGTTACCATTTTGTTACTTTCTCCATCAACTCTAAAGAGCAAGGACAAGAATAATATTGGAAGAAAAGAGGAAAGAACTGGCGTCGAGAGCTCGCCGCTCGCTTTTAAATAAATGCTTTCGAGCGCAACAACAAAAAAAACACAAAAGTTAGGAACCTCTCCAAAACGAATTATACCGAGCGCCCGGACATTATCGCGCCGCCGAAAACTTCGCTCTTTCCCATTGTGCCGGCGCACGTCGCGGCCCGGAAGTTTTCGGCCTTCCCGCTTTTCGCATGAATCTTATTCCGTTGAACACCGCAGGATTTCAATCTAAACAGGATTAAATTATTCCTAAAAACGGGCAAGTCATCTCGCAGACCCATCCGGAGAGAACTTTGCGAGCTGCCGCGGCATTAAATATTTAACACCAGCTCCGGTCCGCACCGTATTAGCCGACGTGTTTACAAGAGTGTGTATACAGGATTCTCCGATTCTAAAGCCCGGCGCGTTTAAATTAAGCACCATCACCGCGGCCATAGCCGTTCAGTTTTTTCATCAGCTCGAGCGGCCTTTCATGTACTCGTACTTAATTAGGAAAAAGCAGCGCTTTTCAAAACGAAATATTCAAGAGCCGCATTAGCGACATATTAATTAGAGGGCAGGGCGAAGATCAGGAAGGGCCGTGACATCGCAACCGAGCACAACGCGCGAGTGACAGTCTGTTTAGTAAATTAGCATTCGGATGCTTGATTGGAACGTATGTATCAGTGACACTGTGCAAGTTAACCTGGATGATACGATTCGATTATTTACCTTAAGCGATACAAGCAAAGTACATTGCATAATGATGAGGGTGCACTTAGCTTGATGAGGCCACACGCTTTGAATCGCAGGTACTTATTTTTAAAAGCTCGTCAATGCAGAAGTCAAGAGAAATAAGTTAAAGGACTACGAAGACGAGACCCCGCGCCCGGGTCCTTGCTCCGTTTGAAATATTCAAGAGGACGCATCCCGGGCATTCGCAAAAGTATTACGAACGTGTGCTTTGAATACGCAAAAATTCATCATGTTCGTGAACGCATACGTTGTTCATGTACGTAGTGAGTCTAGAGGATCGATGCATCGTTCACCTGAGAATTCTTGCCGTGCGAATTCGGAAATGTGACGGACTAAACGCGCGATCAATATAATGACGTGTTAATTTCCAAAAGACCGGTGTTCCTTTGGCGGTGACGGCAACAACGGCTGGCGGCGAGGAGTCAATCTGTCAACGTCAGCATTAGCTTCGGTGTATATTGTTTCTTATATTGATTGGAGGCGCCACAAGTGTCTCCGCGCGCAAGGGATGGCATCGAGGACGGCCAGGAAGAAGGAGGAGGAGGAGGAGGAGGAGGCTGTGCTGGCGAAAGACAAAAGAGATAATTTATCGACTGGAAGCGACGCCAAGCTTCACAATTTTTTGAAATCGTCGCCCGGATCAACGGTGAATTGCGCACACAATGCAGTTCGATTCAAATTGCCAATTAGGCAGATTAGCTTTGTTCTTGTTTCATTCCAAAGCCTGATGTAATTTTGATCGCGTCAGATGTAGGTCGCAGCACACTTACGCGATGGATTTTGTCGTTTTGTTCAAACTCCAATCGAGTTTGGGATTGGGATCAGCTTTTATGACCGTGGACAATTATAATCTCACCACGGCGAATCTCCTGTGCAATACAGTTGATTGAATAGACGCGCCTTGCAGAGTTTATAGAACACAGTTGTGAGAAACCAGTTTTATTTCAAAAATGAATTAAATTATAAGCGCGCTGGCATGCAATAATTTTGAAACTTCGAGATTGTATGTTTTTGAACTGTGTCGAAGATAGGCACAGATTTGGAGAAACACATGTCGCAGCCCGGCGGTCCACGGGGTAGTACGGGGTGAAGGGTGGAATTTTATAGCTTTGGCTTCGCCGGGGTTTTAGGCAGCTCAGGCGAGAAATCGAGGAGAAGAGTGCAAGATTCAGAGGAGGGCGCAGCGTGTAGTAGGCCGCTCCAATCGGGTGATAACTTGACTGCAACAACGTTGGCCGCTGCCAAAAGTTGGATGGGTGACTAGGCGTCTTTCATCTGATTCGAAGCCGGTCTGGAACTCCTCCTCCTCCTCCTCGGGTGGTCTTGGGCGAACCACCCGAGTATACATGCCTCCAGCCGGCGGCACGGCAATGTGTAGAGGAAAACCGGCAGCGTGGTCAAGAGGCAGAACAAGTCAGGAACACCGACGCAGTAATGGAGCATACTCTTCGGATCCCGTACGGACCCAGTATCTTGGTGGAACAATGAACGTGCTGGAGCCATCAAACGTAGCAAACAAGCATTCAACCTCCTCAAGTGCAATAATAATATAGAAAACTTGCTTGAATTCAAAACACTCAAAGCAAAAGCACGCTATGTAATCAAGAAAAGCAATAGAGAATCCTGGATTGCATACACCTCATCCATCAACAGCTCCACGCACATTTCAGAAGTGTGGAATAAAATCAAAGAGGTCCAAGGCACAACCAAATCGTTTAACATAAAATCCATAAAAACCAATGATGCTGTAATAACCTCGGGGGAAGAGATCTGTGAATCTCTGGCAAACTTCTACCAAAATAACCCCAGCAACTCAAACTACCCTGAAAACTTTCCAAGTTATAAGATGCAACAAGAATCCACAAGAATATCCTTGCAAGGGCCAAACCACTACCCATCCCTTAACGTGCCCTTAAGTCACAACGAGCTGGATGAAGCTCTGCGATCAGCGAAAGGCTCTAGTCCAGGCCCAGATGAAATTCCTTTTCTAAAAAATCTACCCAAGATAGGGCCTGAAATCCTCTTGCAAATTTTCAACACTATTTGGATTCAAGATAAATTCCCATCATCGTGGTCAAAATCTATTATTCTACCAATTCCGAAATTTCTTTATACCGCCCTATATCTTTTACATGCTCTATGTGTAAACTTTTAGAAAAAAATGTCAGCAACTGACTCAGCTGGACTCTGGAACACAACCAACTCTTACTTCCTACACAAAATGCATTTAGAAAACACAGGTCCACCATTGACAACATAACACAATTAGAGTCCGACATTCACGAAGCTTTCGCTATTAAACAACATCTAGGAGCAGTATTCTTTGATCTTGAAAAGACATACGACATGACCTGGACCTACCCTAATCTCAAAAAGTTGGAAAGCTGGGGAATGGCCGGTAAGATCCTTGATTTTGCACAAAATTTTCTACGAAATCGTTCCTTCAAGGTCAGGATCAATTGCTACGCGTCTCAGTCTAAGAAACTTGAAAACGGCATTCCTCAGGGCTCAGTGATCAGCGTCATCCTTTTCCCGATTGCAATGAGCACTTGTTTGTCAAACCTGAAAGCCCCACTGGAATGCAGCCTGTTCGCCGACGACCTGGTAATTTACTGCAATGGCAACAAAATCGAATCTACCCAAAAGCATCTACAAGAAACTTTGAGCCTCCTAGAGGAATGGGGTAAACAATCTGGATTCAGATTTTCAACGGAGAAGACCGAATGCGTGATGTTCCACAAAAACCGCCTTATGTCTACCCCGTTGTTGAGAATGTACGGAAAGAATTTGAAGTTCTATGGCAGCGTCAAATTACTCGGCCTTTTCTTTGATGAGAAACTGAACTGGAAACTACACCTAGAACACTTGAAGCGCGCATGCAACCAAGGCCTCAACCTTATGAAATCTTTGACGAGATACTCCTGGGGAGCTGACACAGAGTCTCTACTGTCCATCTATCACAGCCTAATCAGATCAAGGCTTGAACTACGGAGCAGTGTCCTACTCCACGGCAAAAGAGTCCTGCCTCAAAACAATCAACTCAATACAAAGTAGGTACAGCACTGAGAATTGCCACAGGGGTCTTTTGTACCAGTCCCGTATTATCCTTGACTGCATTATCGGGAGAAATGCCCCTCCCCTTACGAAGAAAATTACAGACCTTATCTTACGCCACGAACAATTTCAAACCCAGATAGTGCGAACTACCATGATGTTGTCTCCACCAGGTTCCAAAGCATATTTGAGAGGAACAGAAACATTACCCCCCTTTATATGAGAGGGTAAACAGAGCACAAAGCGAGATCGGTTTGAAAATACCCAAGACCCTACCCTGGAAAAACTCTCCGATACCACCATGGAAGCAGACAAAACCAACAGTAGAAGTCACTCTCTCCAACTACAGAAAATCAGAAACTCAACAACCCATTATTGAGAGCCGCTTTCACAAACTAGTCCAAACCTACGACCCAAGAAACATAATCTATACCGACGCGACGCTTCAAAAATTAGTGCTTCATAGGGATATCAGTCATCAGCTCAACAAAGAAACTGAAATTCAAACTGCCACACACTTGTAGCATCCTTCCTCGCAGCTGAATTGTACGCCATCTTACGGGCAGTTGTTCTGATCCGGGAACTCCCGGCTCAACGTAACTAGTTCGCTAATGACAATTGAGAAAATATACTCGAAGAACCCCCTCGTACAAGACTTTATTGAAGAAAATCTACATCATATCGACGTCCCAGTGGTTTTTGTTTACTCTCCGTTCCACAGTGGCGTCTAAGGCAATGAAACTGCAGATCAAACTGCGAGAGAGGCTGCACTTTCCCAAGAACTAATGCCAATCCACCTCCACTTACCCGACGACGTAAAAGCCCACATAAAAAGCAAACTAACCGAACAATGGCAAGAAACATGGTCCCAGGCCCAGAAATTCCAATACAAAATTTAACCGGAATTGAAAGGAAGGCTCCAGTGCCCTGGAGAAAGAAGAGACCAGGTCAGGGTGGACAGGATGAGGATTGGACACACAAATTTGACCCACAGTTACCATATATCTCGGGACAACCCACCCATCTGTGACGTATGCAACACCCAAAGTCTCCTCTGTTCTCCATATCCTCACTGAATGCAGAAAATTTCAACGTGAGCGTGCAGAATACTTCCACCAACAACCATGGGACGTTATGAAAAATGACAGCGAAACAATGATAAAGTTTCTGAACGAGACTAGGACTTGGCAACCAGATTTAAATGCAGACTAGTTCGACTCCATATACACTACACCCAAACTTTGCCCCCAGCCCGTGGTCTTCATTGTATGCCCAATCAAAGTTTCCATGTCAGACCCATTGGCACCCACAAGCCAGCGTTGTTGGATGACGTGGTTAATGGACAGGTGAAACCCTGATCAGGGAAACAGCGCAAACAGCAAGTGCTGAAACCAGTTTCATGTCACGTCATTCAACAACCCTCCAAAGTTGAACAAAAATACCACCATCCACGAACAAATCCAAAGGTGGCCAATGCCAAATCGCAAGGCCAAATTGCTAATAACCCAAAGCGGTTGATGCAAAATTTATAAAAAAAAGAAGAAACCTGTTTTATTTCAAAAATGAATTGAATTCTAAGCGCGCTGGCATGCAATAATTTTAAAACTTCTGTATGTTTTTGAACTGTGTCGAAGATAGGCACAGATTTGGAGAAACACATGTCCTAGCCCGGCGGTCCACGGGGTAGTACGGGGTGAAGAGTGGGATTTTATAGCTTTGGCCTCGCCGGGGTTTAAGGCAGCTCGGGCGAGAAATCGAAGAGAACATTGCAGAATTCAGAGGAGGGCGCAGCGTGTAGTAGGCCGCTCCAGTCGGGTGATAACTTTACTGCAGCAACGTTGGCCGCTGCCAAAAGTTGGATAGGTGACTAGGCGTCTTTCATCTGATTCGAAGACGGTCTGGATTGGAACTCCTCCTCGGGTGGTCTTGGGCAAACCACCCAAGTATACAACATGCCTCCAGCCGGCGGTAATGCAATGTGTAGAGGAAAAGGCTCATCAGGCCCCAACATCCGGACAGGCTATCTCCAGGACATTTCACTGCGTGGCGATGAAGTACTACTGGCCAGCAATGTCCTTGGATGTAGCTTCCTGGATTCGGAATTGCACGGTATGCCTCGCACAAAAGCCAGAGCCAAAGGCTCCAGCTGGCCACATGTGCGGCTGAGTGTACGTTTCCAATCCGTGGGAACTGATCTATGTGGATCTCGTCACCGTCGGTCCTTCACGAAGTCCCACGGGGGGAATCCCTTCATTTGGTCAATTCTCGGCCATTTTTTCAAAATTTTCATCTTCATTTTCGGACGCCCTAAAAAATGTGATCAAGTTGTTGGAAGACTACATGTTCTTGCTGTTTAGCGTTCCGAAGACGATGGTAACGGATAACGGTAGACAATTCGTTTCCAGAGAGTTCAGGGACTTTGCCGAACAGTATGGAGCACGGATTTCGTATACCACTGTTTATCAACCCCAAGCCAACGCCGTCGAGCGACACCACCGCACTCTGAAGACTATGTTAGCGTTGTATGTAGCGGAGAACCACAGGGAATGGGAGCGTCACCTTCAAACGGCTGCGTGTGCCATGCGCGATCACTGAATAACGTGACGAGATTCACCTCTTTCTTCGTTGATTTTGGTAGACAGATGTGGGTGAATGGAGAGGATTACGATGTGGCGAATCAGTTGAAGGGTTATCATGAGGCTTTTGAACCTCAGGCACAACACTTCCAACGCATTCGTCAGAAGGTTCGTCTGAAGCTACGGCAGGCTCATGACCGGAGTAAAGTCCAGTACGATTTGTGCCGGAACCAACCCAGTTTGTCGTGGGTGACAAGGTCTGGCACAAGAACTTCACGCAGTCGAACGCGGGTCAGTATTTTTCCGCCAAACTGACTCCCAAAGTCGTCGGTCCCTTCACCAAAAAAGATCTCGCCGTTGACATACGAGTTGTCCAGGGAGAACGGTCAGGAGGTGGAGACATACCACGCAAACAACTTGAAGCTGGATACCACTGCTCAGTGATCTCTATAGTCTTCCTTTTTTTACTTTTCCCCTCTGGTTCTCCAATACTCTACAGGTCTCACTCTCCAGTCATCTCTTCTATAGTTCTCTTAGTTCATTTTTATACAGGGTGTTTCGAAATTACGGTTACAAACTTCTAGGGGAGATTTCCCATCAAAAATAGACCAGGAAAAAAATATAACTTTGATGTCCTAAAATGCTCCGTTGAAAAGTTTAAAGTTGACTTTTGAAAATTCGATTTTTTGACATAACTTTTGAACTGTTCAACCGATTTTGTTCAAATTTGAAAGAAAGTTAACTGGAATAGGTCTCTATCAAATAATAGCAACGTGTTCGAGAAAAAATCAGGGGTGTAAATAATGGGGGGTGTTCTCATATTTCCCCCCGTATCTTTCACCCCCCTAGCTATTTTTCCAAATTGTTCTCATTTTTGGATTCTACGTTCAATTGTGATTTTTCTTTTATTAGATAGGCTTTGTTTTCGAGATATTTGGGTTTGAAGTTTTGGAAAACATCTCAAAATCTCCACTTCCAATGAGTCCAAATTTTTTTCCCTGAAAACTTTTCGTTTCTCAGACAAAATAATGGCTTATCAACTTAGAAATTCTAGAGAACTTGTGAGAAATCATGAGTTCTTTTGGATCCTAATTTTTAGGCCTTTCATGGGACACATTATAGGGAAAAAAGGAATCAGGGCTGATATTTCTAAAATCAAAGATGCACCAAGGAACAGTAAAGAATTGAGTTCAATTCTTGGGTATGATTACTTACATGGGAAAGTTGATTCCAAATTTGTCAGCAAAAACAGCTAATCTGAGAAAATTATTGAAAGAGGATGTGTCATGGGACTGGGATCAAATCCATCTTGAGGAATTCAATAGTCTGAAGAGGTTAAGTGCATTACTTTTACAGGAAAGCTTACCTATAGCATACGGCTCGAAGTCGTGAACAGAATGTCAACAACGGTACGCGCATATTGAAAAGAAAACGTTGGCCATTGTGTTTGGGTGCCAGAAATTCTACCAATTTTTGTACGGCAGGAAGTTTGAGGTTGAAACCGACCACAAGCCGTTAAAATGTACATTCAAGAAATATTGAATAAAGTGCTCACCTAGATTGCAGAGGTTCAGAACTACAGTTCTTAGAATTCAGGGTTATGACCTTACGGTCAGGTACAAACCGGGAAAATTATTTATTGCCGATACGCTATCTAGGGCACGCTTTGATGATGAAAATTTTGAGATTATGGAAGAAACAGCAGAAGCGCAAGTTAGATCAATCGAGCATCACAGTGTATCACCTCAAAAATTTGAACAGATCGCGGACGAAACGGAGAAAGATGAAGACTTAATGTTGTTGAAAGATGTAATTTTGAACAGTTAGCCGGAAAATAAAAGGGTTTGTCAGAAAGGATCAGACCGTACTGAAAAGCAAGAGATGAATTGAACGTAAACGGGAAAGTGATTTATAAAGGGGCCAAATTTGTAATTCCGAAAGGAATGAGGAAGAAAATCGTGGAAAAACTACACTTCAATCATTTCGGCAGAGACAAGACACTACTAAAAGCACAGGAGCTAGTTTTTTGGCCTGGTATTCATCAAGAAATAGTGGAAGTAGTAAAAAGATGTCCAACATGTTTGACATTTTTCCAACAGTCATAGAAAAGAACCACTTATAAAACACGAGATACCGAAACGACCATGCAATACATTGCAGCATATTTTTTATCACTGCAAGACAATAATTGTTTGCTAATGGGAAAATACCGGTTGGTTGGGCATTTATACTTGTAGAGTATTGGACATTTTGATCACGCTAGAGTTGCAAATGATCGACTACTTCAAATGAACCTAACTCAGGTGATACTGATATGCCGAAGAAAAAAGTTACTTGTAACAAATACGTACAATTTTATTTTTAGCACTCTCAGTGGTGTTACCTACTCGATTTTATGGGCTGATTTTTGAACACGTTTTTATGGGAAAATTAAATTCATAGACCATTCTCAAATGCCGTTATCATTCTCATCTATCATTCTTAGATTGAATATTACCAAGGGTTGTGTTTCACCCTGTATAGTATATGTATAGAACAAGAAGCAACGCATAGGAGAAAATTGAAGAAGAGATTTGTGAGAACTTACTTGTTTGGTCATTATCGATAGTAAAGTAAGTTTTCTTCATGAAGACTACTCCAAACTAAATCACGACAGAATACTGATGGAGCTGCAAATTTGGTATCAGAAGAAGCACCAGCTAGAGAAAGAGCAGGAGCAGTTACAAGATGTCAAGAACGGATGTGATAGCACCCCTAAACGTCTAAGCAAACTACACTATCAAACTTTTTTAACCAGAGAACTTCAGTGCATATCATCTTTTCACAGAAATGGTTAACCTTGCTTTCTTCATTTTGTGCGGAAAAAATCATTCATTATCCGTCTTGCTGCCGCTGCCCGGCGCTGCATCCACTCCTTTTACGCCATGCGTTCTTCCACTCGCCACCAATGCATTGTCCCTTTGTATTTTAATTTCCCGTCAGCTCTGGCGTCTCTTTTTCGCTTTTGTGCGGTAGTCTCTTCATTGTGTCGGATTTTTGTTATCTCCAGCTCTTCCCAACGACTACCCATCATATCCTTACTTCTAATCTAGCATCCAATGCTCTCAGACACATGTGTGAGAGCAATCTCGGCGAGATGAAGTTTATCTACGCGGATGCCTATTTACACACATGGCTGATACCAGACTCTAACCGCGAATTCCAGTTGCGGAGTTGGTGAAAAATGGTGGTGTGTCTCATATTGACTTTCAAAGATAGACGACCGGCAGATGAATTTCTCAGGCCGTCCTAGGCCGCACTAGATCACGGTGCGCTCGTTCACGCCGACACATCGAACTTCAAATCACCTATGTGTGACCTTCGAAGTAAGCCTTGACCTCCACTCTGCGAAATGTATTACGTTTATCTCGAGTGCGATACTGCAGACGTAAAATATTACTTCATCTTCGCATGCGGCTCTTTGGAACAAAAAATCCTGTTCCCCGGACACGCCAACGTATCGATCTCGCACACATATCCACAGCTCAAGGGAACCGAGTCCGGAGAGCTAATGTCTCTCTAGTCCCGTTTTAATCTTCCCGGAGCATTTTACATTCCCGTTTTTTTTTGTGCATTCATTTTACTTTTTCGCCTTGCCAGCCAAGAGTCAGAGCCCCGACTCTTTAATTAATTGCATTGGTATTCTGGACGGAGACCCGAGCAGAGCGGCGAGGCGACAAACACAACGGAACGAGACCGGATATTGTTGTATTTGTTTTAATATCCGGAAGAGTTTCATTGACACGCGATGGGTCTGATAATGTTGGCGACAGTGGAACTGGAAACACGCCTCTCTGATTTATGCTTTGTAATTATCCGGCAGCCGTGGTCGGGCATGCAACAACTAGCCAGGCAATGATACGGTTTTTTTAGTCGGTCAAATTGATCGATTCGACGTTCGACGATGGAAGCAATAATAATTGGGCAGTCGTTGAGAAACAGACTTTATAATCAGCACATCACTTTGGGGCAAACTTTTCGAAATCTGCCAAACACGAACCCAACAAACAACCGCTTAAACTCGATCTGCAATAATTTGCATCGCATTATTCGCGCGGACGTGGCGAGACCGTATCCCCGGAGGGACGGATATTGGCGATTCGGCCCCAATTTCCTGAAGGCGTATACCTACCTACGCTACTGCATTTAGTGCAAATTTGACAGAGGACGCTTTGTTCTCCGCCAGTTAGACAGAATTACTCGATTGGTGAATTAGTAAAATCTATTGGACGAATACCTGAGCAAGTCAATATTAGCTTAGGACGACCTGGATCTTGTCTTCGGGCGTTTGTCTCATCCTCGCCATCGGATCCCGGGCATGTTTGCCGAATCCGACGCGTCAATTAGCGCTCTCCAATCAAAAATGCAAGACGCGATCGAAAACTTTGCGGAATGTTCAAACCCCGAGCGCCCTTATATTGTGGCGAAATTTGAGGATGTTCGATAATCCTCTACGAAATTCGCGCACACGTCTCCCTTCCTGGTTTATTAATCTCCACGCGTTAATTTCCAGCGAGAGTTCTATATGGGATTTATTAATTACAGCCGGCAACCTTGGGCATGGTCGTCGTTTAATCACAAGCGACAGCTTATTACCCGTCCTCGAATCTCGCATCTTCCGTCAAGTCCCCGAGAGCAACCGCGCAATAATAATAATCTCGGAGATTCAGAGCAACAGTTATATTACACCCCGGGCGGTTGTGGCGATATTTAAAAGAGGAACAGAAAAAAAAACCGAAACGAAATCACTCGCGGGTCCTTGCGAGAACAGAGGGAGGATCCCTCTAATGTCATTTTTCCGAGCGCTTATGCGCACACCGGGCCTCTAATCGGATCTTGCAGAACAAATTATCGTTTTCAAACTGAAACGCTACGACGGCGTTCTTTGTGCCGGGGCATTCGAAATTAGATTCACGGTGCACAAGTCGCACTTTCAAGTCGCGCGGATGAAAATTGGAAAAAGTCTAGAAAACAAGGGGAGGGTGAATATGAGATTTAATGGTCGCGTGCTTTGGATTTGTGATGCGTTGAAAATTGTGTTAGAATATCTGATGCTTCCTGAATAGTCCTCAAGTTTTCCTCACTGTAGGTAACTGTATTCATCAGCATATCTTCGAATTCATTGTTTCAAAAATCTTACGGATACTTATAGCTTTTCGCATGATAAACTCTGAGGTACAATACAGGCGTATGAACCATTGTCTTCAGGATTCAGCTCCATATTGACTGTATCTTTCTTGATCTGAAGCGTACCAAATATACGGGTCGGAAACACGCGGGCGAAAAATCAATAAATGCTTGGGAATTGAGCGTACGATATTCAAAGTCACCAGATGGTTGAAAGATGTCGCTAGCAGTATAATTTATACGCAAGAACTTGAAAGAGGTAGTATAAATCGGTTCAGATCTGTTCCACCGTCACTCAACTCCAGAACTCGAGCGAAGTACACTGCCGGAGATAGTGTGAGCACCGCATCCGATGCTGCTGTAGTCATGCCACCTGCACATCGTCGGGTGAGTAGTTAAGCCCGCGTCCCGGGTCCGACGTCAAAGTTTCGCAATAAGAGTAATAAGACACCCTGCTGCCGTGAGATTCTGGATCTCTGGGAGTATGTTAATCACCACCATGGGGAAAGCTTACTAGCTTAGCCTTTCAATCGAATGGATTTTCGTCCGTGTCACGGTATTACTACATGCAAATTTCGCGGTCTACAGCAAGCTTTCGTTATATGGAGCCGCACGCTCCCAACAGTTAAATTTCGCACCGGTACACACTACACTTTTGCTCAGGGCGTCGGATAATTTGCGTTGTACGTTGGGAGACGGGTTTAGCCAGAGAGCTCTTGAAACCAAAATGAGAAGCTATGAACCGTGGGATGGCCAAGAGACCGAAGTGGCTTTCCAGGTAAGTCATTTGGTGACGAAGAGTATCTTGAAGTTTTGTCCGGGGTTTGAAAGCCAACTTATACAGACCGCGGTCTGCGGAAAGGAAAGTCCGTTTCGATGACTCACATTTTATCACCGGGAGCTAAGTAGGTAGGACTATACCCCTGCTAGAGACTGCTGTCCGCCTTGGTAGAGACTTTACCGCTTCGGGAGAGTTCTGTCGGCCCTGGCCGAGACTTTAACCCTGCGGGAGCGCGCTGTCCTCTGAACTGATGAGACTTTACCCCTTCGGGAGAATTCTATCCTCTGTTGTGATAAGCTTTTACCCCATCTAGAGCGTTTTGGCCTCCATTAGCTGTGCACTGTGCTGTATTTCGGGATGAGATGTGGTAAATCGAGAGGTGGTCGCCTTGGAGTGCAGAGCCAGTGGTTTGTGTGGTGGGCGGACAGCCTACGATTGAGATTTTGCGATATCTTAGAGAACCACCCAGCTTATCGATTAGCAGTCCGTGGTGCATCTTGTCAAAAACCTAACTGAAATACGTGTAGATTTAATAAGTTTTTTACCCTCTTTCAAGCGTGTCAGTCGAATATGTTACATAAATAGTTCAACAAATTTGTCACTGTTGATTGGTCAAACAGACTTTGTTTGTATAAAAACAATGCTGACGATCCGTAATGACTGCTTCAGCCACTCTCATAGTCACCTCCCGTAATTGTTCCGCCGCGCCGTCGGCAACGATACAATTAGACACGAGGGGTTAACCACTGTGGAGGTTTTCTGTCCCTTGCCTTGGAGATCCGTGGAGGTTTGGTGGAGATCCGTGGGGATTTGTGGAGATCCGTGGAGGTTTGGTGGAGATCCGTGGGGATCCGTGGAGATCCGTGGAGGTTTGGTGGAGATCCGTGGGGATCCGTGGAGATCCGTGGAGGTTTTATGGAGATCCGTGGAGATTTCGTGGAAATTTCTTCTCAATTTGGACACTTTTCTGATATTTGAAGTCATATGATGTCTTTGGATCAATGTTTTAATATCTAAGCTTGATTTGTTGGCCAGCTCTAGTTGAAAATAGTAAGGATAAATACTTCGTATTGATAGATCGGCAAATTTTTGATATCGTTAAAACAGAATTCTGTATTATCCCATTCAAGACGACCTGTAATGGATGTCACCCCTGTTTCCCTTTCTTGTTTTGCGAATCGTTGCGAATGAGAAAATCAGGGTGAGTGCTCGAGTGAAGGCCAGTTTGACGAAAGCGAAATAGCACTTTTCGGGAATAGATCCTGGAGTAAACTGCACGCCGGCGAAAGTTTAACCCAGGAGGTTATACCAAGTAAAAAGTAGGTGACCGTGTCATAAAGGGGACCCGAAGCCGTACATTTCACAGTAACAATTTTACCATTATTCCCTTCCTCATGCAATAATTTTGAGTCGATCTAGGTACGGGAGAATGCGATTTACTAACGTGAACTATTCAATTTTCGCACTTGAACAATGTCCACTTTCCTTGCTGGTCGCCACAGTGGCGGACTAAGGGTGGGGGCGGTGGGGGCGGTCCGCCCCGGGCCTCGGGGCCTCAATCATCTGATGGGGCCTCCAATTCCTCTTGTTTGCAAAAAATATTGCAAAAAAATTGGGATAAAATCCAAAAATTTCAATTTTTTTCCTCAATGGTCATTTTTTTCGCATATTACTCAAGTGAGTGATATTTTCTTCCTTTTTTTTACATTTTAAAGTTACCTTGGCAGGCCCCATGACAACAGGTTTGGGGGCCTACACACAGGCAATTAATAGGGGTGTGTCTGTATCACGGAATCTCTAAGAATTATTCTCACTTCAGGCTTCAGGGGCCCCGACCCCGGATATCATAGTGCCAGGGGCCTCAAGCCCTTAAAATTTTGTATTTTTTTTTTTTAAAGAGGAAAGAGACAAAACAACAAAATTATCTTCTCTGCGCGCTACAGACTACGCCACTGTGTTTTTTTAGTCAAGTTAACAACTCATATTTTTTTGTTTATTAGGCTTTTTCTCAATCACGGCGGGGCAGGGCGGGCCAAAAAGTCTGCCGGCACCCCTAATGTTCTCAACTTTCACTCCTTAGGGGCCCCATCTCACAATTCCGCCCAAGGCCCCCGATTCCCTTAGTCCGCCACTGGGTCGCCATGGTAACCACACTCTCTTCTCGCTGTTCTTTTCTGACAATTGACGTTTCAAGGAGCTATGCGAAAAATGTGAAGATGCATGTGCTTCACATAGCGCAGTACGTTATTGGCAATTATAAAAACAGCAATATGATTTGAAAGGCAAATAGAGAAATTACACGCGTCAACTACCTATTTTTCGCGACTTTTTTTTCCTGTTTTTTGTGTTTTATTCCTTCTTTTTAATAGTACTTTACCTCCTTTTTATGCTTTTGCGGGATATACTTTCCATGCGTTTTTATCCTTTTTTGGGCTCTTCCGTTTTTTCCTTGCACTCCATTCCTTCCTTACACGCGTCGACTGCCTTATCTTGCGACTTTCTTCCCGTTTCGTGTGATTTATTCTTACTTGTCAATGTTTTCTTTTACGATTGTTAGCGATTTTCAGCCCTGTTTCTTGTTTTATGACGCGTTCTTTTAAGTCTCTTCCCGCCCAACAGTCCAATTTCACCCCTTGGTCCCGTTGGTGTCTTTTGGTAGCGTATTGCCACAAAACCAATGTCTTTCACTGATTTTCTTACAATTACTTGCGATTTTTCACCCCGTTCTTATAGTTTTATGATACGTTCTTCCCAGCTTCTCCTCGCCCAACACTCCTATTTTGCTCCATGGTCCCGTTTGTGTCTTTTGGTAGCATATTGTCACAAAAACAATGTCTTCCTGGTTTTCTCCCGATTTCTTGCCATTTTCTGCCCTGTTTCGTTTTACGACGCGTTATTCCGCCCGGCGCAAAAATACACTGCGTAGTTTCCTTCCTTTCATTTTTTTTTCCGAAAATCTGTGTATCTTCCGCCAAATTTCTTTTAAAAACCTTCTGGACCACCGTTTGTAGTCTATTCCTACTTTTGGACAGATCGAAATCGGGATCCCCTTTATGACACGGTCACAAGACAATTGGTCACTTCATCAGAAGACAATAATTGATTTTGATCCCCACTTGAGATAACCCTATGCAGTATGTGTGTACGTATGTACGTGAACACTGCGCATGCGCTAGACTGTGGAGATCCATAGAGGTTTTGTGGAGATCCGTGGAGGTCTTGTGGAGATCCGTGGGGATCCGTGGAGATCTGTGGGGATCCGTGGAGATCCGTGGGGATCCGTGGGGATCCGTGGAGATATGTGGAGGTATGGTGGAGATATTGGAGGTTTCATTCTATTTGGATGTTTTTTGTACCAGATTTTTGGTCGTGGTCGACCCCTCGATTAGACACATCACTCTGACTGAGTGTTTTTGTCTTTGTTCACAAATCTCCAAAAGCTTTTCGGGTCCATCTGTGACAGACATTACGGTTTTTCTAACGTAACCATAACGTAACTACAGAACGTAACGAATAGTTTCAAATTGTTACATAATCACTGTACGAGTCAATAATTCTGCCCAAATCCCAGGAGTTGACAGCACCATAGCCAATAATTGGGTATTAGAGAACCATTCAAGATGGTCATTTTCTAGTTACAGCTCGCCGGAAATGGAAAAACTGGCCCTGAATGGGGTTTGTCTTCGATATACAACAAGACAACGTCCCCGCACGATAACATAATTAAGATGAAATTCATGTGATCTGTGACTGCGACCCACGTTTATTTCCTCTCGGTTTTCACGAGCTTTCAGCTTCCCCGAACAATGAAATGTTTATGGACCAGCCGGCATCGGGGGCCTCCCCGCTGGGAAATGCGCGGTGTGTCTTTTCCTTTGCTCAGTTCGGGCGGAAAATTGATTTAATCATGTTCCAATTTTCTTTTTTTAAAACGCGTTATTCCTTGTGGGGATTTTCTCTCGCTTTCTCATATACTTCCTACGTCAGCGAAGAAGAAACCCAACCACCAACGATGATTCAAGTTTGTTATTTTTTTGCTTCGGGAGGCTAATTTGGCATTCCACCGTTGTTGATGGCTGTGACCGGGATTGCTTGACTTGATTCTTATGGCTGCCACTGTAAATATTTTGGTTGTTTCGGTCGCGTGCACTTTGCATTATTTAGATCCAAAGAAGGTGTGCACTTCGCCAGTCTATTCCTTGCATTGCGCTCTGTTTGTTTTGGTAAGGTATGTTCGATAAATTCCGATAAAACGAGGGTTTGTGGAGAGAGTGGCAAAATTAAACCTCCAGGGCGTCGTGACGCTTCTCTGTGCAAATATATGGGCGCCACAATGGGACGTGGAAAAACCAACACATACACACGCCTGGGCATATAGCGCTGTGTGAGTGTGTGTTTTATGGTCGGAAGGCCGATAGAAATCAAGAGACGATTCATTGCATCGGATTTTGCGGGGGAGGTATGGGAGGCCGCTAGGTGAAAATTGAAATTAATTGCTTTTTCAGGCCCGGGCAATGGTGCGGCTGGAATTTTAAAATTACCTACCTGCCGCACATGCACGGTCCTGATGACGGCGATTTCAATCGGGTATGTAATTAGCAGTGTTTAGCTCGGTAAATTAAATGCTTTGTTCCGATCCTGATCTCTTGGATACATCGAATCCCAACTCAAAGCTCAAAGCTCAGTCTCTCATCGATCATCCTTGCGATTGCGAAGATCAAATACTACTACTACTACTATTACTACTACCGGTACTATAGAACCCTTTGGAGGATGATATCTCAAGCATGCACGACAAGACAGATCCGGCGACTGAGCAGGTCTTTCTCTGGTAGCTTCCTGGGTGCTCCAAACCAAGGTTGTGTCCACATGCTTGGTCTCCTTTATCAGGGTGTAGATAATGGTGCAGCTCAAACCATAGCCATTATTACGAGAGGCGACTCGGTTATGCATTCTTATGACACGCTGGTGAATACACGCCAAAGTGCTGGACTGTTCGAGAGACGTCTCATGCGGAAATATCACAAACTGACTTAACTCAGGTTGATTTCGATTAGCTTCTTTCTTCTTGAGCTCGTCCTGGTCTCATAATTTTCTTAACAGCATTTGTCGACAAGATGCATTGCAGGAAATGTACAATTGCCAACACCAAATCAACACTCAACAGTCATTTTTCATTATTGCCAACGATCAGGAATCTTAATTTCCAAAGGAAATGATACCGTGAACTGTTTTCTGCTTATACAGCATGGACCGAATCCCCAAATGCCCGTAGGTATACTGAAAAATAAATTCTTTTCAGAGGGCGCGTAAATCTGCAAAGCTGCACCTGAACACCTGAAAATAGTCTTAACCAACACTACAAAACCCAAAACAATAAGTGACAGAAGAACCAGTTCAGGTAACTTATTGTTCAAGTTTATGTTGTGTTGGTAACGACTGTTTTCAGGTGACAGAAAACAGTCCAAGCTATCAATTCCTGTTGAAATTGAGCTTCATGATCGATGGCAATAATTAAAAAATGACGTTCAATTTGGTGTTGGCAATTTAACATTTCTGGCAGTGCACCTTGTCAACAAAAAATGATGTTATGAAAACTATGAGACGAGAACTAGCTCAAGAAGAAAGAAGATGATCGAAATTCACTTGAGTTGGGTCAGCTGGTCAAATTTCCGCGTTAGAAAAAAATCTTTTCAAAATCAAGAAAAACGTGATGTTTGCTGAAGGAATCATTTGTCTTTAACCGCGAAGAATGGGACTGAAGTAGCAGCAAATGCATCAATCGTTTCAACAAAGTCATAGGGTTCCACTGCGGTAGGTGAGACGACGATAAACAGTGAATTGGTAAAAATTGGTTCTTTTTTGGTCCTTCGGCACCATCTTTCCAATGTGGAGGAGCGAGCGGCGGCTTGCTGGATTCGAAAACTCAGTATGTAATCAGGATATAAAACTGTACCAGACTGCAAATTTTCGAATCTCTGCGACCTTTTGCAAGGTGAACCCTATTTTAATGTATCGGTCGACTGTACTATAGTACTACGCAGTAATAAAACAGTGTGTGTTTGAACGTTGTCTCAATTATAAGGGAATTCAAACAGAACTGGTTACAGTTTGACAACCATGACATAACAGTTTGCGTTAGTTTATCGCCGTTTTCGTAGACTCACCGAAAGTGAACTCATTTGGATAGGACCGCGCCTTGGCCCTTAGAACTTCATCGTAAGCAGGATGAATGTTAGCATTTCGTTTATTTGCAGAAGAACGAGTTTCTTATACCTCCGAAATACTTCGGAGACTTGCCACTTTCTCCTTTCTCCCGCTTGAGGAACATTCGGCAAAGAGCTTTTGAGGTCTCCCGACATTTCTGCCAGAGGAAGCATCGCGTTTGGAAGGGTAAATCGGCATTCGCGTCGAGCCACTGGAAATTTTTGTTCAAAAATCTTTCCAGAAAGGCAGAAATTGATTGTCATATTGAGGTGAAGAATGTGCACAAAGGACAGTGCAACTTCGGCACGAGGTTTCCTGTATTTCTACTTAGAAAATTCATTGAATCAAATAAACACCTTCCCATATTACGTGGCGTCGCTTGCGTGACAGTTGATGAAAATTCTTTGCAAACTAAATTCTACGTTATGGACGGGAGTGGGTTAGAAACGGACATTTTGATTGGTCGAAACTTCATCGAAAACAAGCATAGTGTATCTCAAGGTAGATGATGACCTCATTTTCAAACCAAAGACTTATCTTCCCGTCAATGTTCTCATTCAAATACGTCATGGCTCAATTTCAACGGGAGATCACATTAATCTCAATAGTTCAGCTGAATTTTCTGGGATTTCCTTTCACAGTCTGAACAACTTGAAGCAACCCATTCTAGTCACATTGTCTAAACCTGTTGTTCGCCGTCCGTATAGAGCTTCTGAAAAACAGAAAGAGACCTCCCGTGTAATAATCCAAGAGCTTCTTGAAACAAAAATCATTCGGGATAGTACTTCACCGTTTGCAAGCGCAGCTTGTTTGGTAAACAAGCCCAATAACAAGAAGCGTCTCGTCATTGACTACCGCGAGTTGAACAAAATCACGATAAAAGACAAGTTTCCCATGCCAATCATTGAAGAGGTGATTAAAGGACTCGCTGTCTTCAAATTTTTCACCAAGTTGGACCTCGCCTCCGGCTATCATCAGATCCCAATGGCTACAAAGTCTGTCCCTTTGACAGCTTTTATTACACAGAAGGGACACTATGAATTTCTCAGAGTACCTGTCGGTCTTTCAAACCCTCCAGCCGTTTTTCAAACACTCATCAAATTTTTCACCCTTTGCGCCCTTTCGAAGTTGTTCCTTACATCGACGACATTTATCGAGGAAGGGGTGCACCTCTTGATGCTGACTCTCCAAATTTTAATGAACAACGGCTTTACAGGACATCCTCGAATCATCAGTGGCATGTTTTACGGCATTCTACATAGTGATGGCACGCCTGGGGCAGCTTGGACATAATTTTATTCAGTGACCGCCGTCAACTAGCAGCGTCGCCAAAAAGCCGCCAACCATGGTAGAGACGACCCTTCCCGACCACACAGCAACTCCCACCGCACGTTTCCCTATAGTTGAGCTGCGCAGCCTCGGACATTTTTACTTGCGGGTACATCGCGTCAAGATGACGATGACAGCTGTCACACTATACATATATCCCATCCACTTTCTATTTTTAGTAGAATGACTTTCTGGAGCAAAAATTAAGTAACAATCTGGAGCGCTACTGGGAGAATACTGATAGTTCCGCTCCAAAACTTTGCAGGTGCCATCAGCCGTAGTTGTAGCCCCCCAGCTTGTCACTTTATTTTTGCTCCAAAAAGTCATTCTACTGAAAAAAGAAAGTGTATGGGATATAGCACATCTATCAAGACGTCAAAATCTAGCTTGCACCGTGACCATTCGTGCCAACACAACACATTTTCCCCATAGCTCGCTCCACTGAAGAAAGCCGTGGAATTTATTATGCCTGAAATTCGTTACTTCTTCAACTTTCGTTTCGAAGTTCCCGTAAGCAAATCACCGCGGTTCAAAAGTCGTCCTCATCTTCCCCCGAAGTTTTCCGATATGAATCTTTCTCGTCCACGAACTGGGTTATGTTTTCTCACCACCTCTACATCTACAGTCCTTTTTAGGGCACTTCCCCAACGGAATGACGCTTTTAGCTGCACTTTCTCCGTCAGTTACTACTCCTCAGGAAAAAAAAACTATCGATACGGTGCTGGTGCTGACACTAATCGATTGTTTATTTCTCTAACATGTCAAGTCGACAAGAATCTTGTTTGGAACAAGTTACGTGTTCCCGAAACAGTTTCATTGACAAAACTAACTTCTAGGTAGGTAGAGGAAGATCTGTTGTACAGTTACAAAGTCCCGGCTGGAAAAAATGCATTACAGAGTCCCATTCGCTGCGGAAACAAACAAACACGGAATCCAACTCACCGTTATGTCACCACCGCGGCGAGTTTTTAATTATGACAATGGCAAATGTTTTTACCGCGTGCTATTTTAAAACCCAGGCAGGTTACGCCAGAAGCGAGTGGAGGCTCCCACAATTTTAATTCCGATGTTGACAGCAGCAAGGCAATTTGAATTAATATTTTTGATACAGAACTCTGGTGGTGATGCACATTGCGACATGCCTTCTTTCACGGCAAATATTGGCGTAATGACGGAAAGGGCGGTGGCGCTTTAGGGCGGGAGCTTTGATCATCATCGTTTCGCTATTAAAAAGCCGCATTAAAATTTTTACAAGACGGAAGCGCGCGGAAGAGTACAGAAACGAAAGGGAAGGAAAAAGCGACAACGTTTTCGTCGTCGTCGTCGTTGACGGCGACGTCGGTGAGAAGTAATTTAAAATTTCATCTTTCGATTTGCGCCAGAGGCAGCAGCACACTCGCAATGAGAGAGCCATATATACATTCAATTTATGTTTGGTTTGGACCTGGGACGACGGAGATGAGTCCGGGACGGGTCCGGGGAAGGCAGAGCCCCGTGGGAGGGCTCCGGAGACGGGATCGTCGGTGAGCCGGAAATTTTTCTGCTACTACCGGTTTCTGGAGAGCCGCGTAAAATGCTATCCGAGTTAATTTTACTTAGGCAACTTCTGCGACTGATTTACTGCAGATATAAAATAATAATTATTTATTGCCATAACGGGGTCTTGTGCAAAATTACAAAATACTATTTTATTGGTGTAAGTTTACGCCTGAGCAAGTAAAATTAACCACTATCCAGTTGAAAACAATACTTAAAAATCTTTTGCACCGGTAAAGGGGATAGAAATCCAGTTCTTCGCAGTTCATCAGTTCAAATCCAGTAAACAAGCGCGTCAAATACAGTACCGGGTTGCCACATGAACGTCAGGGAACAGTCAATGTTATTTCCACCGAATCTCCCACAGAAATTCGTTGACCCAAAATGACCCGTAGCTCAGAAGGAGATCGGGGTGGGTTAACCTTTAGCTATTGTCGACAGTCCCAAACAACACAAAATATTTTAAGGGCGCCACCTGCAATAGTTAATAGAAGTCAAACATATCGGCGGTTGGCCGTCTTGATCTAAATGAGAGCTTCGGAGGTATAGTAAGCGTGAATAATACGTGATATATCCCATGGAAGCCGATTGATATCAATTCAGTTGACAAAGATTATTATGGATCAAGCCACCGGAAACGCGAGTTCGAACTTTCGTTTTTACAACGCGAAATTTAGATAGATACAAGACAGCGATAATTCACACGACGATAATGTAATTATAATAAAATAATATCACCCAACGACGGTAGAAAAGGATATACGTAGGTTCGCTTCCTACAAATTTCCACAACCGTACGGTCCACAAAAGCGGTCGGATATCTTGCCAATGAACGTCAATGATTTTGCCAACTTGATCATGGAAGACTCGTTCAGCGACGGTGAGAGATTGTCTTATCTTGTCCAAATTGTGTCACGATGGTAGGCAGTGTCTTGCAAAATTTGACGTTTCGAGCGTCTGGGACGATCTCGAATTGGTGTAGCGGCTTGAGCGGATGAAGTAGAGCTTTTAGTTGCAGCGGCTACAGATGTATTCAGGGGCTGTTGTCGACACCGCAAGTGTATTTCCCAAATACACTCGGCGCTTGTATGAATATGTGTGAATGCGATGGATCTAAACGGATCTATCTACATATACAGACGTATACACGAGAAGGTTTCTCAGAGGATTCTGATGGCCTAAAATCAACGAGCTTTTAGCGGACGGATATATGAAGAGTTTGGCTTACCGTTTGATTCGTGAGTCAATTTCCAACAATTACAATTTTCTACGGTATTCGTACTATACTGCATGTACACGTAATCGATAAAATTGCGGAAATGTATGATGATCTTGGCCGATTTAACTGGAATATACCCCACGGGCCCACGGCACCGCATTCGACGTGAAATCTCGACTCAGAATGAACGTTCTTTCGTTACGGAAAAAGCTTATCGCCCCTTATCGTATTGCTAAAAACTTCTCTGCCTGTATTTTCGGTTCTACTTCAGCTATATTTTACCTCCATTTACAGGGCCTGATTGAATTGAATACCGAATCTCAACATTTGCTGCTTGGTGTTAGTGAAACGATGGCTGCTGAATGAGGGGAATGTGAAGAATCGGGTTTAAGAGGATAAAACCCCAGGGGTTCCAGAGGTTGTGGTGGGAACGTAGTCCATAATTTCAATCGGAGAAACGCCATTCTTTGCAGACTTGTGTCAGGTTCCCGCTTGTGTCACCTTGATGCGGGCAAAAAGGTATGGTTAGGTATGTACATTGAAATTATCTCTGCCTGTCAGCAAATTTTCTGAATCATCGTCCTTCCGTTGGCGTAAAACACTTTGTCTCGTAGCTACTGACCATAAACCTTATCCAGCCGCCTAATTTCGTAGAAGTTGCGATCTGGGAAAGAGCAGGTGAGTTTTTTCGAGAGAAGTAGAGATGGAGATGTTGGGGCAACATTGGAGTGGTTGACAACAACAGCAAGCTTCAAGCTCAAAAATAATGTACTTATTCAATTCCCAGATTGTGCAGATTTACCTCTATAGCAGCTATAACAAGCGAGCCTAGAGCTTGGTTTGAGAGTTGTAGTCGAGAGCTTGCGGCGTTAACAACGAACCAGATGCAATTGCCAAGTGACCGAAGCGACAACACTAAAAAAGAAACGCTCTTCGAGGATCATGCCATTTGAATCAATGAGCGGAGCATCAGCTTTCGCCACGAAGGACTTATCCAAAGTCCGCGTTATTATTTCGAAAAGCCACCCCCCACATGTCGTTACGGGGGCTTAATGTACTTTGCGTGCTCCATATGATTCATGTTGCTATACACCCCCACGATGCAAATGAGCAATAATGCTGCTCTGCCATTACGTTCCACTTGATAACGCCGATCTGAAATTCGCCGCTGTGTGAAAAAGCCCGCGTAGGTATCAACGGCAATAAATTTTCTGCGTTAAAAAAATAAATAAAATTTATCTTAAAAAATGTCTGAAAAAATTTTACAGCGTACTTTACTCGTGTAGGTACAATAATTTTTGTTGTTGTTATTTTCATGATTAGCTTTTCTCATGTTCACATCATGTTCGTCAGGACCCAATAATTGTTATTTCGTTCCTTATCATGCTTTTCTCTGGATTTTCCTCGGAATTTTTTTACATCCGTCGAGAAGAGCCATAAAATAACAAGGGCCTATAATACAGGGTGTTTCAGATTGAATCGATCAAACTTTGGGTTAAGATTCTCCTCATCCTCTGAATCAGAAAAATATAACATAATGCCTGTCACTCACTCCCTAAGAAAAATACGTGATCAAAGTTCACTTTTTTCGATTTTAAAAGTTGGTAACTTACTAACTATTTAACCAAGCTCGCGGAGGCTGGTTTTTTGAAATATATCTACCTACCTGCCAAATTTTGCAAAAATCTGTTAAGTGGCGTATGAGTTATGGGGGTTCATAATTTTTAAAGGTTCCTCAGATGTTTCCAAAATTATGATCCTCCATAACTCTTACGCCACTGATTAGACTTCCGAAATTCAGCAGGTGGGTAGATATTCCTGACAAACCAGTCTATGCTGAATTAAGGCTAATTTACTTGAATGGTTAGCAAGTTATCAATTTTTAAAAATCGAAAAAAGGGAACTTTGACACCCTGTATCTTTCTTAGGAAGCGAGTGACAGGCACGTATGTTATATTTTTATGAATCAAGAGGATGAGGAGAATCTTATCCCAAAGTTTGATCGGTTAAAATTGAAATACCCTGTATACAGTGTTATTCAAAAGCCTACCCTGTATACAGTGTTATTCAAAAGCCTTTCAAAAGAATAATATTTTACAACCTACTTTTTTTCTGAAAGAAAATATCAAACAGGTCGCTTTATAAAAAGGTTCGGTCATTATTTCGTTAACAATTTGTTGATTTACTGTTTAACCCTTGATCCTCTTTATCCCTTTTTTTCCTGATACCCCAATGTCATGTAGGGACTCCTTGAAAAATCTGGCAAAACCGTATTCAAATCTACCACTGGAAATCTGATTCAGTTTCTGACACCGAAGTTTTGAGGAACACAAACCACGGATCTGGTTATTAAATTAGGTGATCATTATGCCCTCTAAAGTCACAAATGACACTCTTTTGTCACCCTTCATTTCACATGCACCAAGGCCCGGGAAGAAACTTGTGACAAATCTAGTAAAGGTAATTCGATATAACACAGCTTCCCAAAAAGGTCATGATGAGGTTACTTCTAATATTTATTGTGATATGTAGGTATGACAGATTCTGGATACAATCAGTGCTATTCACAACAGGTACGTTACTGACTATTAATTTCAGTCAATTTTGTGAACTTGACCCCTAAAATAGCGACAGAAAGACAGATTCAATTTTTGTGCGTTGTTCCCAAGAGAGCTAGAAAGGTAAATATGCGAGACATGATGTCGTAACTAACATGTAGTGAATAGGAAAAATTTTGATACCTCGTTTGAGACAGATTTACTGTCGTTTGTAGAGCGGTGTTTTCTAAAACTAAAACCATTTTGAGCTGAATGAAGGAATTGTTTACGATTTTCTCCTAAATTCTACACATTGTGCACGTTAGTGAAATTGGGCGGTAAGAGTTTTTATGTTCTTTGGGTTTGTTGGGTCTCAGTTAAGGGAGGACAATAGATTCAGACCATGCGGGGAAGTTCTAGATTTGCAGAAAAGCATTTTATCCATACGCCGAAAGATGTTTCAAAAAGCAGTAAGCAGTAGGGTATGTCATCAGGGCCAGGGCAGAAATCGTTGGCTGATTTTAGCGCCCATAACTGCAAAATGGTCGACAGTCTGGTTGACGGTTGACAGAATGACGGCAGCGAAGTGATTTTTTTTGTCGACACATGCACCACCTAGTGAGATCTTCGCTGATTAAATCGAGTCAACCAAGAACTTCGCATTCCGCCGCGGCGCCTACATGCGAGCCTACATGTCATGCACGTAGTCCACAGAAGGACAACCATTCGAGAGCTTCGTGTCGGCGTGATCAATCAACGTAACAAGACCTCTTTGCCACCGATGGTGATGGAATTATGTTTTGAGACTATTTTGTCTACTATTTGGGTTGACGACAATAAGTATGCATCGCATGCATACTCGGTTTCTGGACATCGTCAAGGCAAACGATGTGTTAGAAAATGATTTATTATATCATTATTAATATTATTGACAAAAAATTTTTTTCAACTTTTTGTTAATTTGGAAAGCGTTCGCTATCTATAACTTTTCAACTTCAAATTCGGACTAATAAATTTTAAAATGGGACTAAACAATTCACTTGTTTACTATTATTAGTACTAGTTAAATGTAGAAGGGTAGTTTTATGATTAAACAATACAAATCGAGTATAAATAGATACAACAATGTCAAAAAGTAACCTTGAAAGTGACAGTAAACTTTGTAAAACTAAATTGAAGAAAGCTATGTAGATACAGGGTGTTTCAAATTGCGTCTTCTCAGGAAATGATGGAAAACTTACAAATTAGTAGACTTTGTTAAAAAAAAATTATGTCAAAAACGAATAATAATAGAGAGATAGGCGTTCAAAATTGAACGCCTATCTTTTGAACGCCTATCTCTCTATTATTATCGAATCGATAATAATCGATCGGAATCGATTTTTCATCATAACTTTGGAACTTCTCAACCAGTTCTGTTCAAATTCAAGCAAATCTTACTAAAATGAGTACTTACTGTATTTTATCGAACAATAATAACGCGTTCCATCGAAAGTTTTCAGAGACGTGGACAATGGTGTCCTCGCCTTTTCACCCCTATTTTTTAGTCCCCTAATTAGTTTTGAAAACGGTTCCAATTTCTGGATTCTACGTTCAATTTAGAGAGAAAAGTTATTCTTGCAAAATTTTGATTAGAGGCTTCGTTTTCCAGATTTTTGGGTTTGAGACTCCAGAAAACATCTCAAAATCTCCAGTTTCAGGAGCCCAAAAAAATTACCCTTTAAACTTCTCGTATTTAAGAAAAAATTGATGAAAAAATTGTGGTTTATCAACTTAAAACACCAGAAAACCTATTCCACTTGAAGAATCTTGAGTTTTCAGGGATTTTAATTTTTAGGCCTTTGAAAGTGGTGCGTTTTCAAGATGTTTTCTGAAGTTTCAAACCCAAATAACTCAAAAACAAAGCCTCTAATCCAAATTTTGCAAGAGTAAGTTTCTTCTCCAAATTAAACGTAGAGTCCAAAAGTTGGAGCTGTTCTCAAAAATAATTCAGGGAATGAAAAATAGGTGTAAAAAAGCGGGGGGAATAAGGGGAGAACCCTTTATCACACTGAAAAATTTCGACGAAAGTTATCATTATTTTTCAATAACGACTTATTTCAGTAAGCTTTGGTTGAAATTTGAACAAAATCGGTTGAGAAGTTTGAAAGTTATGACGAAAAATCGATTTTCAAAGTTCAACTTTGAACGCCTATATCTCCAGTTATTATTATTTGTATTATTAATAATATTTTTTTTTACGATAAAATACAGAATATGTAAATTGTAGATAAAAACTTCTAATAATAATAATATTTTTATTGATTATTATAGTGGAGGGGAGCATTCACTGGCGTCGGTGATTGGCCCTGGCGGCGAAAATAGACCACAGTCAGTAAGTAAATATGTTATCACCCTAGTTATCACAAAACAATTCTATAATGGCGACGATTATTACACTGTTAACGAGTATTTATTAGTGTGTTATTGTTATTAGCTATCATAATATAATATTAGCTATTGAAGCTATTACGAAAGCAAACTCTAATGCAAATTAGAAAAAACTTTGTGATATCTCAATAAATGGAATTTTCAATGTTTCGTGCAATTCGAAATTAAACTCTAGATTAGGAAATCCTGACGTGACTGTAGATCAATAAAGAGGGTGGCAACACTATTTATTTGTAATTTACATTAAAAGCTCAACCCAATCAAGATCTTTCGTAGGTAGATGCACGTAATAATAATTGCTTTTTATTTTTGTCGTCAGTGCTTAGTTTCTGCCACGGTGGTTTTCCCTTTTGATGTATTTATGCGACGGGAATATCTTGACTTGCGTATAAATAACTTGAAAAGCAAGTTCTTCAATCGCAAATATTTGGGAAAAGATAAAAATTAGGTAGAAAACTGCCACGGGTGAGTGTTATCAATTTTCAAAACGCAAGCGACAAAATGCTTTGTCATTACCGAAACAGTTTGTAACGAGTGATCGAATAAATTTCTCCTCAAGTCGCCTTAAAATCTGGCGGAAAAACATGGCTACCAAGGAGACCGAGGCCTACTTTGAGAAGAAATTTATTCGATCACTCTTTATAAATCTATCAACTAGGCACCATTATTACATGAACGCCGTTTGGGGATGGGGGCAAGGGGACGATTGCACCCCTGGAGGTATCTAATATGTTGATTTTTTGTGCAAAACAAATGGAAAGGCTTTATTGTACTGTACAAGTACAATACATACTTACTCATCTTAATCTTCCAAGAATGAAAAATTCTCAACATAAATAAAAGGAGTGCATCTCTGTTTTTTTTTAATAAACTTTCGATATTAGGTACCCCAAGTTCTAAATTTTAATGTCGCTCAACGTCAATAGACGGTCAAATTATCTGAGCAAGCATATATTTCAATTATAAATCGCCCTCCAATTTTTTTGTTGTGAGATTTTTTCAATTCGAGATGTCACACAGTGAGAACCAGCAGGCAGGTCACGCCTCTTTTCAGAAGAATTTTTCGTTGTTGAGTAAAAGCAGCCTATTAATGAAAATATTTAAAAACCGCCACATCCCTTTTAGTACTAGCGGTAAGCAAAATAAAACTGCATTTTATGATACAAGCAACAAAGGTACACGTGATCTTTGGAGAATTCTAAGCGATTTGACCCGTAGTTCTTGAAAATCCCTTCGGGGAGAGCCGAGATATGGGGGGGGGGGGGGGGGGGTTGATTTCTCTTATTTAGAAAAAACTATATGCGCCAAACTGGCATGGAAAATATCGAATCCAAGTGAATTGAGCATGCTGAATACACTAATGAATCTTAATTTTATGAAAAAATGCAAATAGTAGCCTTTTTTTTCAAAATGGCCGCCGATAAATGACAAAAAAAAGTACGAATAAGGTGTTCGAGTAAGGTATCAATTTATATGTTTTCGAGGTCGCTGGACTCATTTCTCTTATCGAAATTATCATATCGAACAAAATTATCCATTTTGGGTCAGGGTAAATGAACTACCCTGTTATTCCGTGGAATTAAATAAATGACAAAAAACATGTATGAATAAGTTGATCGAGTTGGGTATCAATTTATATGTTTTCGAGGCCACTGGACTCATTTCTCAAAATGAAATCACCATATCGAACATAATTATCCATTTTGGGTCAGGATAAATGAACCACCCCCACACCTGAAGCGACACTTTCAAAACTTGAAGTAAATAATCGAAAGAACAATATGGAGCTACATCTAAATAAAATCTTATTGATTGATAAATGAAAATTACCGTGTTACTACACCTTTAAACTCACAACCATCCCTGGAAGCCCTAACCGCCCTTGATGGGAGGCTCTTGTATGACCTAAATTTCCTTGTGTCATAGGAAAGTGCTTTAAAAATGTTTTTACCTAAAACTGGTAGGTAAAGTGTCCATTACAAGCTTCTTTTGGTGCGAAAAAAATGAGATTTCCCTGCCTAGGCAGGTAAAGACTTAACCTGCCTAGGCAGGGAAATCTTACTTTTCTGCGTCAAGGGACGTTTTGTCTGCTGAAAATTTGAAAAAAACTGTTGGAAACCGGACCTAGCAAAGTGCTATTTGCCAAATTGTGCCAGAATGACATTTCAGAATTTTGGTACGAATTATTTCTTTCCTTGTGGTTTATTGAGGTAGTTTCGGGTAAAACGTTATACATAATGCTAGGAAAGTTAGTGTCTTTACAGGGCACGTGGGCTCTCATGCCTCGCTTACGCTCGTCCTTGAATATTACTGCTAGCCCTGTAAAGATTCGCTCACCTGCATTATTATGTCAATAACTAATTAATGGTATAAAGGAGTATAATACCTACTTTATAATATTTTATGTATTGTTGGAGTTTTTAGTTGAGATTCCTCACTACTTGTGATCATGTTCATTGTTCATGGGGTTTAAAATTAAACTCGAAGTAAGCAACTGGGACTTTGATACAAAGCTCTGACAGTATAAGTCAGTCCTACCATTTTGTCAGTCCTACCTTGCAATTTGTGTTTTTATCCTGTTGCCTTATTAAATGGAACCAAACTAATTCATCAACAGTTCCGTTACTGACTCCATTTCCATTTGATACCCCAAGCAATAAGTTATGATTCCTATAAAAGTTTCATTCCTTTCTCTTGGAAGTCTAGCTTTGACACCAGTTCTGCCCATTTTAGCATTTTTATCTTTCTCTGCATGCTATCTTGATTATAGGTACACTGACAGACAAAATTAACGCACCACCAATATCTGATTGTTCATCTAAGTTTGAAGTCAAATCACCGATTTATTCGATTTGAATGATTTTTTCTTCGGAATTGTGTAGGGTGATTTTTCAGAGAATCTGACTGGTTGACAAACTTTTGAAAAAAATATCAATTTTGGCTAGATACCAGGACTGACGACATTGATGTACTGTTTTTCACCGTATCTTGGAGCTTCCCTGTGGAGAGCACTGGCAACAGCAGAAAGTTATAATGACCTCGTTAATGGTCATAATTAGTTTATGACCTTGTTTATGACCAACTATGCACCCATCGTTACTGGACGTCATTTTTTTAATTTTAAATTGTTACCCCGATTTTGAGGGGAGATAGAACTTTTTTCCCAACAAAACATGCTTTTTCGACTTTTGAAGTCGTTGGTTGAGGAAGTTCCTTGAGTACCCTCAATATAGCCTTCAGGAGGTCGTGGGTTCAAAATCGACCGTCTAGAATGATTTCTATACAGTACCTACATAAAACATTATCAAGTAGGTATTACATATTAGAGCTGGGCCGATACCAGGATTTCAGATACCGATACCGATACTCAGATGACTTTTCCGATACCGATACTCAGATACATGTATCTGAAATCTAATTTAAAGTCGGAAGACCTCGAGTTTCTTTTTAATTAGCTGCATCAAGTAAGAATTACTTAGTTTTGAGTATATCTTTCAGTTTTTTATAAAGAAGGCTCATTCAAAATTATTATTCTCAACATTTTCAATTCAAATTCGAACAATAATCAAATTTAAAAAAAACAATAAAAAATCCTAATCATTTTCTTTTTTTTTTTCAAAAGTATATGCTGTTGCACATGCTTTGCAGTTAGACTTGTCCTTTTGATAGTTACGATGCCCCCAGTTTCAGAGTCAACTGACTCCGAAAACACAGAGCCTGCTGGAATAGCAAGGTAGTATGCAGCCAGTTTTTTCAGATGGGGAAATGTTGTTTCCTTCTTCCACTAATCCACTGGATCTGAATGCAAATTTTGGACACCTTCAAACTACTAAACGCAAGCACCAGCTGATGATGAAAATCAGTTTGGGTTAGACAAACGAGTTCTGGGAATCCCTGAGTGCAAAATAAAGTCCTATATGGAGCCGGAGGCTGCGCGCGAGCGCCGCGTAATTTTCAGATACTTTTCAGATACAAGTATCTGAATCTTCTTGGTATCGGCATGTATCTGAAAATAGGGAGTATCGGCCGATACCAGATACTGAGTATCGGTATCGGCCCAGCTCTATTACATATTATACTATTTTATACCATTTAAAAACATTTTTAAAGCGGTTTCCCACGATACAAGGAAAGCCAGGTTATGCAACACCCTCCCATTAAGGGTGGTTGGGGATTCCAGGGATGGTTATTGTGACTTTAAAGGTGAAGTTACATGGGTAAATTTCATTTATCATCAAAAAAGAGATTATTCAGATGTAGCTCCATATTGTTATTTCCTCGGTTCTTTCGATATTCACTAGAAAATCTTGAAAGCGTCACTTCAAGTGTTAAGGGTGGTTCATCTATCCTGACCCAAAATGGATAATTTTGTTCGGTATGGTGATTTAGATGAGAGAAATGAGTCCAGCGCCCTCGAAAACATATAAATTGATACCTTACTCGAATAGCTTATTCATGCATAATTTTTTGTCATTCATTGGCGGCCATTTTGAAAAAAGGCTATTATTTGCATTCATTTTTGAAATTAAGATTTGCCAGTGTATTCAGCATGTTCAATTCACTTGAATTCGACATTTTCCATGCCAGTTTGGCGCATATAGATTTTTTCTAAATAAGAGAAATCAACTCCTCTCCCCTCCCCCATATCTCGGCTCCCCCTGAAAGGATTTTCAAGAACTACGGGTCAAATCGCTTAGAATTTTTCAGAGGTTACGTGTACCAAATCTGTTGCTTGTATCATAAAATGCAGTATTCTTCACTAGTTAGCTGCTTACCGCTAGTACTATTTTGGAAAGATTCTGAATATACCTATATCAATTTTGATTTTACCCTTGCTCCCCCCTCCCCTTACATTTACCATTAACGGCGACGGCGCCCATGCATGAAAATAATGAGCAACAAAACCGTCAACACGCGAAATTTCGGTTACAGTCCCCCAAAACTTCATTTTTTCACGACTCCCATTCAACTTTTTTTCTTCCCGTTTTCATCCCCTTTCCCATCATCCCGCCTCAGCGAAACAATACCAAGAACGATGGATGAGAAAAAAAAAGACAAATTTGCTACTATTACCGCATCCATTGTTTGAATAAGCCGCAATTTATGTTCCTCATTATCTCATCTAATTGTTTGAGTCAACAGTATAACAATCGCACTTGAAACCGACACTCAAAACTTTTTTATGATTTCAGAGTGAAGACGTATCAATATTTGCTTGAGTTTTACTAGGAGGCTCAATACACCTTGCGTTTCAGTTGATTAGTAATAAAAATGTATACGTCATTATACCAAATTGGTTGATTTATAGGAAGAACTTCTGACACCCGGCATTTTTATTGTGTATTTAGGGCCGGTATTTCTATCTCCCAATAAAGTTCCGAAAAAGTTAGTTGGCAAATAAACGGTGCGCTCTTTATTAGGAGGTGGGAATACCGGCCCCAAGAGTACGAGGCACCAAGGATAGCGACCGCAAGCAACATATCAAACAACAGTTGATTACTCGGTTGATTAACTATTTATTTTTTAATCAATGGGTAGATACGATACGTTAAGTTAGAAATCACGAAAGGCCTTATTTATAGGAAATGATGTGATGATCGCCTCCTTGAAAGTTCCAGTCCCCATACTTATGTGATGGATGTGTTATGTATGATTCACCTCGAGAATCATCTGAAAGTATCCAACTATTACCATCACTGCAAATAAAAATCGATACGAAGCCAAGTAAATAAAATAGTTCCTTCCTATTTCGTTCCTTACTCCCTAATGCTAGCTCCTAGGTTCCTATGATAAACGGTCATTCCTGAGGGCCCCATTGTTTTGACCAATTGCGTGAAACTGTCTCGGGAGTGTTTCGTTCTTATCAATGCAATCATTGTATTTTCTCGTTGAAAAATGATGCTCTTCCAAGGAGTGTTGTTGTTTGTGTAAATAAATGCGTAATGTTTATCTAGGTAGGTGGATATTTTATAGGTGTATGAGTAAATTAAACTTGTTTAAAGTAAAGTTCAAACTTTCCAGCGTTCCGTGCCATGTTACACCGTGAAAATTCGAATGGCAAAAAAAAAGCTACGGAAACAGCTACAGATAAATTTTTCAAGTTATTTTCGTTTGCTTTTAGCTCAACTTTTAGTTTCAATAGTTAGCCCCCAGTCATACCTCTGGACCCGCCGGGAAATAATTTGTTACAGGCTCAATTTTTAGCGCACTCCTCCAAACGGGAAGGCGCTCTTGTCCTCGCTTTGTCCGTCCGTCCGTCACAGCATCTAGGCCTAGACGAAAAAGTTTTTGCGAAAAAATTTTCACTCTAATGGGTAGCTCATGACCTTGTATCCCGAACCAAGACAAATTTCGACGAAACAATGAAAAACAATTACATTAATAACAATTTAGTTTGGCGCGGCATCGTCGATGAATGCTACATTTCAGAAGTCGGCCGGATCTTGAATCTTATAGGACATGCGGACAAGCACCTACCATTTCTTACCAAATTACAATAATACATATAGGGAGTTATACCGGGTGATCATTTGAAAACTATCCACCTGCAATAACTCTCGATTCGAGTCTCGATTCCTAGTGAATATTTTCTCGAGCAGAAACAGGTCGATTTTCATATCGGGGGGGGACATCTAAAACATACATTGACAAATTTCTATATCCACCCCCCTCGCCCCCACTCACCCCAACTTTGAAATTTCAAATGACACTACCTACCTTGCGATACATCAAATTGAAGAGAATTGAATTTTCTTTCTGGAAAAAATATTTCCAAAATTTTTGACCCCACTCCCTTCTCCTTAAAAATTCTCTGACTGTCCCATTTTATATTCTGGACCCCTCATTTTCTTCTCAATTTAGTCAGCGTCATCCTAGATAGCATCGAAAAAAAAAATTCGACGGAAAAAGTGCTACCCAAGTTCACCCTTTTGTTCTACCCCACCTCAACTCCCAAATTTAACAAAACACCACCTACTTTGTGAAACATCAAATTAAAGGGAATTGAATTTTCTTTCCGAAAATAATTTTTCTGAAATTTTCTACCCCTTCCCCATTAAATTGGTCATTTGGAGTATTCTAGGGGGGAAATGGGGGGCTTTGAAAATTGTGGAAAAATCTTTTTTAGGAAGAGAATTCAATTTCCCTCAATTTGATGTAATACAAAGTGGGTATTAACATTTTAAATTTCTAAGGTCAGGTGGGGGGAGCGAAGGGGTGAATTTGGGTGGCACTTTTTTTACAGAAAATTTTCTTTTTCGATGCTGTGCAGGATGACGTTGACTGTATTGAAGGGAAATGGAGGTCAAGAATATCAACTTGGACACTCAGAGAATTTTAGGAAGAACGGGGGGTGAGGTTGAGAAATTTCAAAATATTTTTTTTAGAAAGAGAATTTAATTCTCTTTAATTTGATGTATCGCAAGGTAGGTGGTGTCGTTCAAAATTTCAAAGTTGGGTTGAGTGGGGGCGAGGGGGCTCAAGATATAAATTCTCCAAAGTATGTTTCAGATGTCCCCCTCGATATAAAAATCGACCTGTTTTTGCTCAAAGACATTTGCACTAGGAATCGGAAGATATAGCAGGTGGATAGTTTTCTAATGATCACCCGGTATTTAGAGGATAATTTGAACTTTATTTAAACAAAAATTCCACATCGGTACGACCCACAGCTCAGTAGTTACGAATTTTTGAAAATGACCCCGAAGCTGCGGCTTGGTGGCTAAAGATTATTCCGAGGAGGATTATTTCCCTGTTGAAAATGTAAAACAGACTCGAAAACAGGCCTGGGCTATCGAACCGGACTTGAATAATGGAGCTTGAAGTGAAGCCGTAATTGACGATATTTACAATAAGATGATCTGGAAAAAGATTTGAGGTTTTCCCGGAAAATTCAAATTTTCTATTTCCTGCAAATTATTTTTCATCTTTCTTTGGTGCCAGTTTCAGATCGTTCACTTTCGTCCATGTACCAATGCGTCTGACTGCCTCACTCGCTTTTCTTTCTACATAATTTGGTTCCTTGTGAAAGACTGCAAATCGCTAACTTTTTAGCTTGTGAACCTCGTTGTGAACAGATTTATACCAACTTTTTTTAAACAAAGGGTAAGTGATTCTTGAACATTTTCAGGCGATTTCTCTTGAAATCCTCTAAGTTTTCCGAGAGTTTTCCACTTAAAATTAGTAACCGGCCTGCTGGCTTGTCGAGACCGGACCGGACTCAAATGATGGAGCTCAAAATGAAGCCCTTATTTGAGAAAATAGATTATTCTATTCTAGAGACAATATCTCCATTCTTCAATCTTTTTCTCAAATTCTAACTTCCCACCCGACGAGACGTCCCATAATAAAATTTCCATCCGTTTCTTGCCACTCGTCGGGGGTTGTTTTGGGGTGACACACAACCGATTTTTTGGGAGAAAGCAACTAGAGGAGGGTGGAAAGGGGAAGAGATGACGCATCGCCTAATTCGTATTGTGTGATGGCGTGCGTTCGAGAAAATATTGCGACGCAAATCAATTATAATCCTGGAGTCGGGACGTTTTCCATCAACCTTTTCATCTCATCGTATACTTCGTTGAGCGAGCGACGAATTTTGTGCAGATGCTCTTTTTTCATTTCTTACCCGCCCAGCACCCCAATTAGCTATGTGGTATTGATTTCAACCTCGATTTCAATCATTCATTTTATTTTTAACACTTTTCATACTCATTTGCCTAATTCCGTCCAGTACCCCAATTCGCTCCGTAAGTTAGATGAGAGAAAACTGAAACATCATCCGCAATTCTTATTTAAAATTTTTGTTGCAGACACTATTGAGACTTGTAGCTGAATTTGATTTTCGGCACAGATGATCATTGGACCCATTCAAGCGTTTTGACCCGCAGCACCACCAAATTTGCCCTTCAGGAACGGAGGGGTGGGGGTATCTTCAGAATTTGAAGCTCCAGGTCTGGTATGGTCCAATGAAGATCCACAAAGGCAAGTGAGTAGTCATTTCCGAATGATTTTCATCCGCTGATGTCGACTCTCACGTGAAAAATGAGTTGCGCAGTCATTTGACAAATATAATTGGTAATAGTAAGAGATAAAGATGAAATCAAGTGGTCATCTACTGAACTCTGTAGGAACTTGTTTTTTTGTGATAAATACATGAAACTTGGTAGGGCTGTTCAATATTACTTACTTTCCAAATATGGAGGGAGCACTACGCGTTCCGACGCATGACGTCGCGACGCAATGTCAAAAAACATAGTGGTCGTCATTTTCAAAATAGTCGATATTTTATCATAGTTCATTTGATTTCTTTCATCAAACCGTATGCTTTCGAGATTCAATAACATATTTCTGTCGACTTGGGGAAACAGTGGGCTACCAGTAGTGAGTCAGGTGTCTGCTAGAGGGAACTGTGAGGTTTCTTTATCCCCAAATTTCCACGGTCAACATCTTCGGATAAAACTATTTTTAAGTTTGTCCATACAAATTGTAACAGTTTGAAAATTTTAAAACGAAGTAGGAAGTAATATCACTCTATAAATGTAGAAAATTGAATTTCAGTAGTTTTCTTATATCGAGCCGTTTCTTTGCTAGATAAGAAGTTGGGTGATAGGTAGTAGTTTTTGTCCGGGCAGTTCATTTTTGTTGGGCACGGAAGACACTACTCGAACGGCCGCGTGCTGTAGGATTTATCCAGCGCAAGTTGTAATTCCGCTAAAATTCCTGTCTCTGGTATCGTTGACGCCTGAAGGGCAATACCTATCGTCAAAGTTTCGAGCACAGGAATCGCCGCAACAGTGAACTCGCCGGCCGATTATTCTCGTCGTCCTACAAATTTCTTGGGGTAAAGTAAAGCGCAGCATTATTTAATACTACTTCCCACTAATTCACGTTCTTTTAGGAGAAGGTTTAATACCATAATACACCCTTTCGCGCCATAGGCACCGATTTTCGAAATCTATAGTACCTACTGGTATTGTTTTGTCGAGGTTTTATTCGAACCTGAGAGAGGTCCAAAAGAGGTATACTTTCAAATTTTTGTTAGCAACAACAGCGAATGCGTTCCTTTTTCTAGGCGTGCATGGGCTTCAGACTTCGGACTATACGCGTCGTTCTTCAGACTTCATGCTTCATGTTTCATGGTTCATGTTGTGAACTTCAGGGCGACGTCATTCATGCTCACAGGACGTACTTCCGATTTACGCCAATTACGTGCGTACGCTTTTTCACGCTAAACCGCTACGCTAGCTAATCAAAGCACCATTCATCGCTGCGTTGCTGATGAACCGGAAGCGACACCGTTGAGCACTAGAATATATCTAGTAGTTACCTACGCACCAATCAGTTATCCGAACGCTTCGACTATCGTCAATTGATTGTCTACCTCATCAAGTATACTTGTGAGTCTCTATTTTAGAATTTAAGATTTATGTTATTTTGTATCACTTATTGCCATTTGTTTCATCATTAAAATATCCAAAATTCTGCTGTTGTGTTACCACTTATCTAATCTTCACATCCAACCGCCCGCAATAACTGTCATTGTCCTGTGCCGATTAAGGTAGTGTGTTCGCACAGGTGGCGCCCTTTTTTTTTTTGTAAAATATTAAAATATCGTTCACTTATAACCCCGACCCACTCTCCGAGCTGTGGCCTACCTTATGGGCAGTTGTTTTTAATATCCGTGGGATTAAGTCATTTTGGTTTCGAGTTTAATTACTAGCAAGTATTAAATTTGTGACAGATTTTTGGCGCCCAACGTGGGGCATCCTCAAATTTAATCCTTGGGTGATTTGGAGTGAAGATTAGAGGTACACAACTTAAGGTATCCTTTCGCTTTTTTATATTTTGTGTATTTGTGCAAACGTGTCAAGTATTATTTTCTCTACTTACGACTGTTGATTGTTGTATAAATTATTACCGTTGTACTTAAGTGGAGTATTCAAGATGAGTAGTAAAAAGGAAGTTGAAGTAAATAGGTTGCTCAAGGATGAGTTGATCTACGAGCTGAAGGTGAGAGGAGTGCCGCCTGACAGTAAAGCTAACGTTGATGATTTGAGAAGATTATTAAGGGCCAGTTTTAAACTGGTAAAGTCAGGAATTCCGCAACCTCAGGTGGCACACCCCTACACTTTTGCTGAAGATGCTGACGGTGTAAAGGACGTTTTATCTGATATGGAGACTCGTCTTGATAATTTTAATGTCGATAGTCCGGGCGAATTCAAAAGAATTGGTGCGGCGGTGCGACACGGTCTTGAGCGCATCCGACGAATGAAACCGACCTCTGAAGTTGAAAAACAGTTTTGTTTGGACTATCGGGTAAAATTCACTGAAGCCTATGCACGTACACGGGAAATGATGAAGGCCGCAAAAGCGGATATATCTGTTTTGGATTTCTCTCTGTTGAATATTAGTCAATCAAGTAGGTCAGGTGGTGCAGGCGCCGTTGCTTCTAGTAGTTTGCAAAATTCAGTTGCAGTCGATGCTGACGAGTCATCGTCTGAGAGTTCGGATGAAGAGTTTCATACAGTTAAGCCCAGGGCTGTGCGTAGCGCGAAAGTGGTTCCAGTTCGAGAATGGAACTTGTTCTTTTCTGGTGACAAAGACAAAATGTCCTTGAATTCTTTTTTGTCGGCCGTGGAGGAACGCAGAGGTCCCTGTTATGTTTCGAAAACCGAACTTTTTGCTTGCGCAACTGATTTGTTTCGGGGTAGGGCTTTAGTTTGGTTTAGGGCTATGCGGAAAGAAGTTAAAGATTGGGATGCTCTGGTAACGGCACTTAAAGAAGAGTTTCTTCCTAGAGATTATAATCGCAGATTATTCGAGGAGATTAAAAAACGTACTCAGGGCGAAAAAGAGTCTATCGGAACTTATATCGCGAGCGTTTCGAATATGTTTGATCGGCTTGAAGGTTCAATTCCTGAAGCGACCAAGCTGTCCATTTTGTTAGAGAATGTAGACCCATTTTACCAACCTTATCTGGCCCTAGCAGAAATTGACACCATCAATGATTTGCGGAAGTTTTGTCGGAAGTTAGACGACAAACGACACTTAGTCAAGAATTTTTTGCGACCCCCTCCTCGTTCCCAAGTTTTGGAGCCCGATCTTGCGTATCTTGCCGAAATTGACACCCCTATTGATTTTCCCTACTCGGATTCTCGAACTAAAAATTCTCGCGCTAAAAACTCTCGCACTCAGTCACGGGATGTGTCCTTCAACTCTGTGGAGCAGTCGGAATCTGCTCAAGAACCTTCGCGTGGGTTGCGATGCTGGCAGTGTAATCAAGCGGGACATCGGGCCAGTCAATGTCGTGAAAAGTCGACTTATCGGTATTGTTATCGCTGTGGACGAAAGGACGCAACTGTCAAAACTTGCATAACTTGTAGCTCGGCGGGAAACTCCAACGGAAGACATTAAATTCGGGTCCCAGTGTGTCTTCCGACCGATCTCTTGGGATCGTATCCACCCAATCATGTCAGTCTACTCAAATTCGTCCGATTTTGGATTTTATTTTAGCGCATGCGCAGGGCGATGAACGACCATTCTTACAAATATCCATCCTTGACTTGAAACTTTTAGCTTTGTTGGATTCTGGTGCTAGTCGTACCATTTTGGGAAAAAAAGGTTGGGAACTTTTGAGCAGCTATGGATTTACGTTGGATTCGGAAAATACGGTTAGCGTCAGGATTGCCAATGGTCAGACGGTTGGTAGTCTTGGAATAGTTAGGGTCCCTATTACACTTAACGAACGTACCGGTGTGTTTGACGTCATTGTTGTACCAGAAGTACCGACAACTATGGTTCTGGGTATAGATTTTTGGTCGCGTATGGGTGTTGTGCCGGACTTACGCTCGGGTAGCTGGAGTTTTTCTTGTGATGCGATTGAACTGGCCGAAGCTGTAGTTTCTCGCGACGGTCTCGACGATGTACAGTTGAAAATTTTACAGGAAATAGTTGAGGGTCACTTCGCTAAAAATACCGGAAAACTCGGTCGCACTACCCTTGTCGAACACGTGATCAGAACGAAGTCCGAACCAATGAAGCGTAGGTACTACAACGTTTCACCGGTGATTCAGGGTTTGATTAATACGGAAGTCGACAACATGCTCGCTATGGATGTGATCGAACAAAGTGACAGTGGATGGTCTAGCCCGGTTGTCATGATCCCTAAGAAAAATCACAGTTGTGCTAATCCATCGTATAGATTTTGTATAGATTTTAGAGGTTTGAATGGAGTCACCGAACGTGACGCTTATCCCCTACCACAAGTCAACTCTATTTTAGATAAATTACGTGATGCTAGGTTTTTGACTTCTTTAGATATTCGCTCTGCTTACTGGCAAATTCCCTTACAGGAAGCCTCAAGGAAATATACCGCATTTACCGTTCCTCGCAGAGGTCTCTTCCACTTCAAGGTATTACCTTTCGGTCTCCACAATTCGCCCGCCACATTTCAACGTTTTATCGACAAAGTTATTCCACCCACATTAGAGCCGTACGTTTTTGTATATCTTGACGACGTGATTATTGTGACAGATACGTTTGAGAAACATGTTGAAATTGTTGGAGATGTCCTAAGGCGTATTTCCGATGCGGGTTTAACATTGAATCGGGAAAAATGTGAGTTTTGCCGGTCCAGCTTGAAATATCTGGGATATGTGGTAGACAGACATGGTCTTCATGTAGATCCTGAAAAGGTTGAGGCTATTTTGAGAATTCCGAGCCCTACTACGGTCAGACAGATTCGCGAACTGATAGGGACTGCGTCGTGGTATAGGAGATTTATTCCATCATTTTCTAGTTTAATTGCGCCATTGTCTAAGTTGTTGAAAAAATCTGTGAAGTTCGAATGGGGAGTTGAGCAGGAAAATGCGTTCCGAGCAATCAAGGAAAGACTTGTCTCGGCTCCAATTTTGTCGTGCCCTAGGTTCGAAATTCCGTTTATTATCCAAACTGACGCGAGTTGTTACGGTATTGCTGGGGTTCTTACTCAACAACATGAGGACGGAGAAAAAGTGGTTGCCTACCTGAGTAGATCTCTTAATAAAGCTGAGAGAAATTATTCAACGGTTGAACTCGAATGTCTCGCGGTCCTTTTTAGTATTGAACGGTTTCGTCCGTACATCGAAGGTTCACGTTTTACAGTAATCACTGATCAGTTCTCGCTTGTCTGGTTAAACAGCCTAAAAGAGCCCAAGGGACGATTAGCCAGGTGGGGTTTACGACTGCAGGAATTTGATTACACCATTATTCATCGGGCTGGTAAATTAAATGTCGTTCCCGACATGCTCTCCCGAGCAGTACCCGTGGCTACCGATGAGATTGTGGTTGATAAAATATGTATTTCCCCAATCATGACTCCAAATGTTCCGGTTAGTGACGTTTGGTATAACGACCTTAAAAAACGAGTGTTAGCTGATCCATTTCGCTTCTCCAACTATCGCGTGGAGGGACAAAAACTGTTCAAATTTGTACGAAGTCGCCAGAGTATTCCAGGTTTGCTTGACGAGGGCAATGATTGGAAATATGTCGTTCCACGTGATGAACGGCAGAGATTGATATCAGAACACCACGATATGGCTACCGCAGGTCATCCAGGTGTATTGCGTACGTACGTCAGATTATCGCGTGATCACTATTGGCCCAAAATGCGATCATTTGTTGCCAAGTATGTGAAAAATTGTAAAATTTGCCGAGCGTGTAAACCCGAACAGAAAAAGCCTTGTGGTCTTATGGTTCCGCACAAAGTCCCCGATCGCCCATGGCAACAAATTTCCGCAGATTTGATGGGTCCGTTTGTGAGATCGTCTCGCGGTCATAAATATCTGTTGGTGATTGTCGATTATTTGAGTAAGTTTCCGGTTATTGTCCCGCTCCGTGAATCTACCGCGAGTCATGTCTGTCGTGCAATTGAGGAAAATGTCTTTTTAATGTTTGGTGTACCGTCAAGAATTATTGTAGACAACGGAGTACAGTTTCGCTCTCATAAGTTTACCGATCTAATGGCATCCTACGGCGTTACGGTTTCTTTTACTGCACTTTACCACCCGCAAGGGAATCCTACAGAACGTACGAACCGTAATATTGCCACCATGTTGCGCTGTTACGTCCAAAAAGAACACAAAACCTGGGACAAGAATTTGCCCCAAATCACTTGTGCGTTGCGCACGCAAATTTGTGAGACGACAGGTTATACTCCTTTTGAGGTTGTATTCGGTCAAGAAATGGTGCTCAGCGGGAAAAGAACAAATTTTCTGAGTGATGATGTCGTTGTAGAGGACCCAAACAACCATTTAGATGCACGAATGCGACAGCGAGAAGTGAGTTTTAAAACCCTGTATAATCTGGTCAAAGATAGACTGAAGCGGGCGTCAGGTAAATTCAAAAAACGTTATGATCTGAGAAGACGGAATGAAGAATATCAGATCGGTGATATCGTTTGGCGTAAAAACTACACTCTCTCCGATCAAGCTAAAGGTTATATGGCCAAACTGGCCCCAAAATATTTGGGTCCGTTTGTGGTTCACAAAAAGTTGTCCCCGTGGACTTACCAATTGCGGAATGAACAGGGTAAGGAATTAGGAATTTGTCATGCCAAAGACCTTAAGTCCGGCGTGGAAGAAAATTTGGAACCATTGGTCGATTTCGGTATCACCTAAATGGTTTTGAATTTGAGGTTATTGGTTGTTGCGTTTAAAATCAACCAGTTAACTTTTGTAAATATTGATTGGTTTTACGTTATATGTTGGGAACTTGCGGGTAATTAGTATAATTGATTTTTCATTTTATTTATTTCATGATTTCGATTTCGTTGCACCAAAGAAGAAATGGGATTTCTTTTTCGGGTTGAGGGGGTGTGTAACAGTTTGAAAATTTTAAAACGAAGTAGGAAGTAATATCACTCTATAAATGTAGAAAATTGAATTTCAGTAGTTTTCTTATATCGAGCCGTTTCTTTGCTAGATAAGAAGTTGGGTGATAGTAGTTTTTGTCCGGGCAGTTCATTTTTGTTGGGCACGGAAGACACTACTCGAACGGCCGCGTGCTGTAGGATTTATCCAGCGCAAGTTGTAATTCCGCTAAAATTCCTGTCTCTGGTATCGTTGACGCCTGAAGGGCAATACCTATCGTCAAAGTTTCGAGCACAGGAATCGCCGCAACAGTGAACTCGCCGGCCGATTATTCTCGTCGTCCTACAAATTTCTTGGGGTAAAGTAAAGCGCAGCATTATTTAATACTACTTCCCACTAATTCACGTTCTTTTAGGAGAAGGTTTAATACCATAATACACCCTTTCGCGCCATAGGCACCGATTTTCGAAATCTATAGTACCTACTGGTATTGTTTTGTCGAGGTTTTATTCGAACCTGAGAGAGGTCCAAAAGAGGTATACTTTCAAATTTTTGTTAGCAACAACAGCGAATGCGTTCCTTTTTCTAGGCGTGCATGGGCTTCAGACTTCGGACTATACGCGTCGTTCTTCAGACTTCATGCTTCATGTTTCATGGTTCATGTTGTGAACTTCAGGGCGACGTCATTCATGCTCACAGGACGTACTTCCGATTTACGCCAATTACGTGCGTACGCTTTTTCACGCTAAACCGCTACGCTAGCTAATCAAAGCACCATTCATCGCTGCGTTGCTGATGAACCGGAAGCGACACCGTTGAGCACTAGAATATATCTAGTAGTTACCTACGCACCAATCAGTTATCCGAACGCTTCGACTATCGTCAATTGATTGTCTACCTCATCAAGTATACTTGTGAGTCTCTATTTTAGAATTTAAGATTTATGTTATTTTGTATCACTTATTGCCATTTGTTTCATCATTAAAATATCCAAAATTCTGCTGTTGTGTTACCACTTATCTAATCTTCACATCCAACCGCCCGCAATAACTGTCATTGTCCTGTGCCGATTAAGGTAGTGTGTTCGCACAGGTGGCGCCCTTTTTTTTTTTGTAAAATATTAAAATATCGTTCACTTATAACCCCGACCCACTCTCCGAGCTGTGGCCTACCTTATGGGCAGTTGTTTTTAATATCCGTGGGATTAAGTCATTTTGGTTTCGAGTTTAATTACTAGCAAGTATTAAATTTGTGACAAAATAATTATGTCATCTGGTCAACATTCTCCATGTTTCGTCCTTCTAAGGACTCCTCAGTATGGTTTATACAGATTTCGCAACCGCGCGAGATCATTCAGACTACCTAGTGAAGTGACCGATTCTGGGATACCGTTTTGTTTGAAATGGATAAAAAAGGAATAAATGCAATTTCTGTGATTCTAGTGTTAGGGTATGAATAAAGTCTCGGATATGAATGAAGTAAATACGTCTGAAAAAAGCACACCAGTATCAAAATCTTGAATTCCTGAATTCGATTCCCGGCACAGTGCTTTGTGCTATAGAAACAAAGTTTCTCAGCTTGTGATATTTGGGAATCAAATTCAGCAAACTCCTATGACATAAGAAATTCCGATAAGGATGAAAACAAACGAATAAACAAACAATAATGGTTCAATCATTTGATACGGTCTCATACAAAGCGGTTTCTTTTTTTCAATACGGTGGCATCGATATTTACAGGCGAATTTTCGTTGTAATAATTCATAGTTCAGTTTGTAAGAGTTGTGTAACCAAGTATGTACCTAATATGGTACAACATTAAAGATCACTTTTTTCTAGTAATCAAAAGTACCTTTCTGTGTGCCTTTCATTTGATCGCTAGATCTGTATAAACATACTGAGGAGTCCCTAGAAGGACGAAACACGAGAAATGTTAACCAGATAACATATTCGTATGCACAGACTTCAAAATAGTTAATGTTATTCTCGGTTTTATCCGAAGATGTTGACCGCGGTGATTTGGGGGTGAAGAAACCTCACAGTTCCCCTTATAGGCACCTGGTTCACCACTGGTAGCCCACCGCTTCCCCAAATCGACAAAAATATGTTACTGAATCTTGAAAGCATATGGCTTGATGGAAGAAATCAAAGAAATTATAATACTCCTATCGACTGTTCTGGAAATGGCGACCACTATTTTTTGATATTGCGTCGCGACGTCATCCGTCGGAACGCGTGGTGCTCCCTCCATATTTGGGAAGTAAGTAATAATGAACAGTCACACCAAGTTTCATGTATTTATCACAAAAAACAAGTTCCTACAGAGCTCAATAGATGACCACTTGATTTCATCTTTATCTCTTATTATTACCAATTATCTTTGTCAAATGAGTGCGCAACTCATTTTTCACGTCAGAATCGACATCAGCGGATGAAAATCATTCGAAAATGACTACTCACTTGCCTTTGTGGATCTTCATTGGACCATACAAGATCTGGAGCTTCAAATTCTGAAGATACCCCCACCCCTCCATTCCTGAGGGGCAAATTTGGTGGTGCTGCGGGTCAAAACGCTTGAATAGGTCCAATGATCAACTGTGCCAAAAATAATCGAAATCGTTAGAAGTGCAGAATAATTTGGTGTACCGCTACGACTAAATGAAAAACAATTACATTAATAACAATTTAGTTTGGCGCGGCATCGTCGATGAATGCTACATTTCAGAAGTCGGCCGGATCTTGAATCTTATAGGACATGCGGACAAGCACCTACCATTTCTTACCAAATTACAATAATACATATAGGGAGTTATACCGGGTGATCATTTGAAAACTATCCACCTGCAATAACTCTCGATTCGAGTCTCGATTCCTAGTGAATATTTTCTCGAGCAGAAACAGGTCGATTTTCATATCGGGGGGGGACATCTAAAACATACATTGACAAATTTCTATATCCACCCCCCTCGCCCCCACTCACCCCAACTTTGAAATTTCAAATGACACTACCTACCTTGCGATACATCAAATTGAAGAGAATTGAATTTTCTTTCTGGAAAAAATATTTCCAAAATTTTTGACCCCACTCCCTTCTCCTTAAAAATTCTCTGACTGTCCCATTTTATATTCTGGACCCCTCATTTTCTTCTCAATTTAGTCAGCGTCATCCTAGATAGCATCGAAAAAAAAAATTCGACGGAAAAAGTGCTACCCAAGTTCACCCTTTTGTTCTACCCCACCTCAACTCCCAAATTTAACAAAACACCACCTACTTTGTGAAACATCAAATTAAAGGGAATTGAATTTTCTTTCCGAAAATAATTTTTCTGAAATTTTCTACCCCTTCCCCATTAAATTGGTCATTTGGAGTATTCTAGGGGGGAAATGGGGGGCTTTGAAAATTGTGGAAAAATCTTTTTTAGGAAGAGAATTCAATTTCCCTCAATTTGATGTAATACAAAGTGGGTATTAACATTTTAAATTTCTAAGGTCAGGTGGGGGGAGCGAAGGGGTGAATTTGGGTGGCACTTTTTTTACAGAAAATTTTCTTTTTCGATGCTGTGCAGGATGACGTTGACTGTATTGAAGGGAAATGGAGGTCAAGAATATCAACTTGGACACTCAGAGAATTTTAGGAAGAACGGGGGGTGAGGTTGAGAAATTTCAAAATATTTTTTTTAGAAAGAGAATTTAATTCTCTTTAATTTGATGTATCGCAAGGTAGGTGGTGTCGTTCAAAATTTCAAAGTTGGGTTGAGTGGGGGCGAGGGGGCTCAAGATATAAATTCTCCAAAGTATGTTTCAGATGTCCCCCTCGATATAAAAATCGACCTGTTTTTGCTCAAAGACATTTGCACTAGGAATCGGAAGATATAGCAGGTGGATAGTTTTCTAATGATCACCCGGTATTTAGAGGATAATTTGAACTTTATTTAAACAAAAATTCCACATCGGTACGACCCACAGCTCAGTAGTTACGAATTTTTGAAAATGACCCCGAAGCTGCGGCTTGGTGGCTAAAGATTATTCCGAGGAGGATTATTTCCCTGTTGAAAATGTAAAACAGACTCGAAAACAGGCCTGGGCTATCGAACCGGACTTGAATAATGGAGCTTGAAGTGAAGCCGTAATTGACGATATTTACAATAAGATGATCTGGAAAAAGATTTGAGGTTTTCCCGGAAAATTCAAATTTTCTATTTCCTGCAAATTATTTTTCATCTTTCTTTGGTGCCAGTTTCAGATCGTTCACTTTCGTCCATGTACCAATGCGTCTGACTGCCTCACTCGCTTTTCTTTCTACATAATTTGGTTCCTTGTGAAAGACTGCAAATCGCTAACTTTTTAGCTTGTGAACCTCGTTGTGAACAGATTTATACCAACTTTTTTTAAACAAAGGGTAAGTGATTCTTGAACATTTTCAGGCGATTTCTCTTGAAATCCTCTAAGTTTTCCGAGAGTTTTCCACTTAAAATTAGTAACCGGCCTGCTGGCTTGTCGAGACCGGACCGGACTCAAATGATGGAGCTCAAAATGAAGCCCTTATTTGAGAAAATAGATTATTCTATTCTAGAGACAATATCTCCATTCTTCAATCTTTTTCTCAAATTCTAACTTCCCACCCGACGAGACGTCCCATAATAAAATTTCCATCCGTTTCTTGCCACTCGTCGGGGGTTGTTTTGGGGTGACACACAACCGATTTTTTGGGAGAAAGCAACTAGAGGAGGGTGGAAAGGGGAAGAGATGACGCATCGCCTAATTCGTATTGTGTGATGGCGTGCGTTCGAGAAAATATTGCGACGCAAATCAATTATAATCCTGGAGTCGGGACGTTTTCCATCAACCTTTTCATCTCATCGTATACTTCGTTGAGCGAGCGACGAATTTTGTGCAGATGCTCTTTTTTCATTTCTTACCCGCCCAGCACCCCAATTAGCTATGTGGTATTGATTTCAACCTCGATTTCAATCATTCATTTTATTTTTAACACTTTTCATACTCATTTGCCTAATTCCGTCCAGTACCCCAATTCGCTCCGTAAGTTAGATGAGAGAAAACTGAAACATCATCCGCAATTCTTATTTAAAATTTTTGTTGCAGACACTATTGAGACTTGTAGCTGAATTTGATAAAATTTGACAGATGGGCTGAAGGTAACAAGGCCCCACCCTAGTTTTCGTTGATTATAGTGGTGTGTTGTCATTCGATCGTACTCTAGTTTGACTAAAAGTAACTGACCTATGACAATAGCGTTCTGATTACGTCGAATTTCTAATCAATTGAGGATATTTTATAATGGTGTGTTGTGTATAAATATTGTCTCCTCTTCCTTTTTTTCAACAATGGGATCGAAAGTTCAAAAATGAAAAATGAACTCTTTGATGGTCGATAACACCCTATGTATTGAATTTTTTAGTTTTATTCACCTTTCTGTTGACAAACTTTGAGAAAAAAAAGTTCAATTCGAGAGGGCCTCCTCTTGAAGAATTGTGAGAAATATCTACACAACGGGAAAGGGTAATAATAATGTATAATAATAACACTGAAAAATGTTTCCTAGAATGACCTCATATTGTAATCATTTTGAAGGACTAATTCTTGGTAGAAAAAGCTAAAATTTAAATTGATTACATAGCTTGGAGTTTTAGCTACAAACCCATAGTAGAATCGCGTAAATCGAGCGAAAACCAACAAAGTTATCGACAAAAAACCAAACCCGTGCCCGTGCCTATCCCAACCCCACTGACTGCAAGGACGAATTCTATTCCTGCTGCGATCAGAGCCGGTCGTCGCTGCCGCCACCCTGCTCCAGTCGCACTCGCGGCAGGAGCAGCGACCGTGCTTGGCAGGATCGAAGAGTGGGGTTAGGATCACCGTGTCCACGGAAAGGGGGTGTGTTGTCGCCTGGTCGGCGCTGAATTTACCTTCCGATCTCCTCGCAGAGGTCGTAGACGTCGTCGAATAGCACCTCTTCCTCGCCCATGGCGACTCCCGGTGCTTGTCCTTTTTCACTACACTGTAATCCTCAGGGCCGAGCGTTAAGAGCTGCACCCTGTTATCACCATCATGTCCTGTTTTTTGCACTGCTGCACATTCGAAAAGTCCTCGGTGAGCCACTCCGGCGGTGCTCGGAACTTTCGTCGACGGCACTCTTAGTAGGCAGGCCTCCACGACCGGCGGGCCATCGGGGTTGCCTAGCGTACAGTCCGCGGTGATTGTATTATCGTGAGAGTAGAGTGTGTATGCGCGAAACGTGTTCTCGTGCTCGCAGGGGGAATATCCACGCCGCTACTGAGGCTCACTGTATTGCTAATATGGCCGCAGCGGAGGGCAGGCGGCGTGCACCGCTCCCAGCTTTTTTGATAGAAACTCGGGGAACGGAGGGGCGTCGGGACGCCGATTCCTGCTGGCTGAGACGACGGAGGTGTGTAGCACGCGCGACGGTCGACGCTTCGGTCACGGACGCAAACACCGGGCCCGCACACACGCCCAAGGAACGCGGTATAGTAAACGGGCGGCACGGACTACTGACAGCGGATCGGCGGACCAGCTGGTGGTGACAGAACAGGCGCACCGGCAGCCGGGGCGCCCGGGGAAGGCACGCAGGCGCCGCTCCAAAGGTGCGAGGTCCCACTTATCAGAGTGCAGGAGTCCCTCGATGGAGCGCCGGTTCATGTCTGGGGGCTCCGGCGGTGCGGTGCCGCTTTGTCTGGAAAGCAACAACTCGGCGGTAGGTACACGTCCCACCACGTGGAGTTCCTGCGAAAGCGACGGCTAGGCGCTCTAGACCAGTGCCGGCGGGATATGAATGAGCCGAGGAATGAGCCAGACATGAATATCTGACGATGACAGCGTTCAAGCTGTGGCAATAATCGTTTCTCTAGGTCCGTCGTATGCGTCCTCCAGGTCTACTATCTAGGAGTTTTTCCTCAAGAACTGTAGATCTAGATCCCAAGCACCTCAACTAGATCGAGTTGTGCAACGCTTCAAGCTTTTATAGCATTTGACTCCTTCCCATGAAAGATTCTGATGTAGGTAAGTATACCAAAACTGTTCTGCGAATAACGGATAACCATAGGGTTCTATCAGCCTACGCAATAGCTGCCTTGGACCAATAATAATTGTAGTGCCGGCCTACCACCAGCCCACCACCAACGAAGGTACCAATAATAGTCCGGCGGAAAAAGACACGAATTGTGCACATAGGAAAAAGAACTTCTTGTAATTTTTTTTCTTGATTCTTTCTTCAACCTAAAAATAAGTTGATTCCGAAGCGAAGGCAATCTTGCAGGCTCATTAGTAACTGAGTACGGCCCTGTCAAAATTTGGAAGAATTTCTTGAAAATATATCCGAAAGTTTGTCCGATGGCTATAATCCAGGCCCTAGCAGTACTTCTGTAGAAAAAACGATGTACCTAATCAAAATTTTCATTGGAATCGTTAGAGGGTCATCCTAGGACAAATAATTACTCGAGTGCTTTCGCGATTTCTGGTACATTTTCCAGCAATATCGCATCAAAGTTGGCGGCTGGTCAATTCTTCAGTTCGCTGATATTTCTTTGAGTTTTCGCGATTTTCTTCAAATAAAAGTACTGATCTGCTCAACAAACAATTCTGGATCGAATGGTGCTGTCAGATATTTAGTTGCAGCGGCACAGGCAGCGGTACGCTAGCAAAATGACCCTGATTCTGCATTTTGTGATACTGCAATGAAATTTGGCATATGCCAACTACGTAGAATTTCAAGTGATTTGACCCGCAGCACTCAAAAATTTGTCCATTAGGGGGCGACTGGGGGCCCCTCCAAATTTCAAGATATCAGTGTTTTTACCATGCACCATTCAGTACCGCCCTATCTACCGTACAGGACCTAAACAACTTTGTTCTTGACCATCATAACATTTTTTGTCATGTCAATTCCATTCTTCTTACAGAAAAAAGTTATTTCTTTGTCTGGTCAACAAGTCGAGAAATATATATTTTTTTGGACCACAAATAGATTGTTGAGTCGTTTTTGTGTGATCATCGATGAATCCGCATCCCCTTGATTCATTTATGAAAACAAAAGTTTTGCTGTTCTACTCTTTAACGAAGGGGTGACCTCAACTTATCATTATTTTCAACATTACCTATTTCAATGTTTTATCCCTAAAAATATGATTATTATTGTACTAATATATAGCTTGAAGTTTTCTTCAACGGTTTGGATGATGAAACGACCTCAGATTCCACCTGGAAGCCGTGCATATTAATTTTTCTGCAAGGCCGTCAAATTTGGCATTTTTGATTTTCTACCGGGAGCGGCCAAAATGTCACTACACACCACTCCGCCCAAGAGCACCGGTTGCGGTACCTTCGCACCAACTCTCATTTCAGTATCACAAAATGCAAAATTGTTAGGCGTGAATATCGTTTTCCGCTAGAGCAAACCGGTGCTCTTGGGCGGAGTGGTGTGTATTGACATTTTGGCCGCTCCCGCTAGAAAATCAAAATTGCCAAATTTGACGGCCTTGCAGAAAAATTATTATGTACGGCTTCCAGGTGGAATCTGAGGCAGTTTCATCATCCACATCGTTGAAGAGAACTTCAAGCTGTATATTAGTATAACAATAATCATACTTACCGAGGTAAAACATTGAAAAAGGTAATGTTGAAAATAATGGTAAGTTGAAGTCACTCCTTTGTTGAAAAATAGCACTGCAAAAGTTTTCATTTCATAAATGAATCAAGGGGATGCGGATTCATCGATGATCGCACAAAAACTACTTAACAATCTATTGGTGGTCCGAAAAAAATTATTTTTCAATTTGTTGACCAGGCAAAGAAATTATTTTTTTTCTATAAGAAGAATGGAATTGACATGACGAAAAATGTTATGATGGTCAAGAACAAAGTTGTTTAGGTTCTGTACGGTAGATAGGGCGGTACTGAATGGCGCATGGGAAAAATTCAGACATCTTGAAATTTTGAGGGGCCCCCAGTCGCCCCCTAATGGACAAATTTTTGAGTGCTGCGGGTCAAATCACTTGAAATTTTAGGTAGTTTGCATTATGCCAAATTTCATTGCAGTATCACAAAATGCAGAATCAAAAAGCGTACCGCTGCAACTAATTGGGTACTTACCTTATACCGGGTGAAAAAAAAATAAAAGGAGTTTCATTATTTTTTTCCAACTTTTTAGTTTCTTGGCCGATTTCCACAAACTTTGTGTCAAAAGCTCGCTGACTGAATCGTCTACTCAAATCAATTGTCAATATAGACAAATTATCAAAAATCAAGATGGCGGCGGCGAACTCAAATAAAAATGTGTCGTATGTCGAGATTTTTTTTTGGCTCCTGAACTTTGTAAAGAACGACATTGATGATGGGTTCTGGAAGATTCAGCTTTTCTTTGTAATTTGGGACTAGATTCACTTTCTTCGCACATTCCACTGTGAAAATATAGTGAATTAAAGGAAGGTCCACATGTCATTTTTTCCAAATTCACAATAAATCAACAGTTTCAAAACCTCCCGCAAATTCTTATTTCCGAAGCAATTTCTACACACTTGGTGGTGATCGTAAGCTGTGTGCATTGGTTACAAATACAGTGTGGGTGCATGGTCGAAGTTTGAAAATTTCAGATGATAGATGACGTAAATGGTGGTGGTGCGCATGTCAGATATCGAATATTCTACTTTTTTGTTCTCACATGTTCTGAACAGAATTTCAGCCAATGGTTGGCCTGATGGTCAGCTGAATAAACACGCAACGAGAGTCAAAAATGTTAAAAGAGTCGAAATGTAAAATTTTCAAATAGACGACTTTACTTCTTTGGAAAAAATAAAACGGTTCTATCGTGAATTTCAATGGTTGGTGGTTGGAGCTCGGTGGTTGAGATAAAAATACAGGGCTCAAACAAGGCACATGATATGACAGAAAAACAATCATTGTCCCCTACAAAGTTTCTCGGCAATTTCACGATATTTTTTTGAGGAACCAAGACGTCGTCGAAAATACCAAGTTTTAATGGATTTATTACTGTCAAGTTGTTGTCGATGCAGTGTATCTGTAAGTAAGTAGAGAAGTATGCTCGCAGTAAGTGCCCTCTAATACATCTACTGATTGGTGGTAGATTTTTAATGTGCATGTTTTTGCCATGTCTAAACGACCAGACTGATCAGAGTCTGAGCTCATCCAGAGTTTTGCAAATGTCCGTGAACTTGGCCGCTGATTCTCGCAGCCGCTGATTCGGCGAGGATAGCCGAGCCCAAGCGCAACTTACAATGGGAAAAACATGCAAATCAGCGGCTGGCGGCTGGCTGCGGCCGCAAAGACGTGGGAATTAGCGGCTGGCGACTGGTGGCTGAGACATTGAAATCAGCGACTGGATAATAACAAATATATTAAAATCCAAATGATATTTTGCTGAAACAGCTCAAGGAATGTTTAGGCAGGCCGCCTGCCCCCTGTGGGATCGAATCCAGCCCGCGCACTATGGAGCGAGGGGTGGAGTCCACCCCTCAATTTTCAAAGTCCAAAAAAAAATACTTATCCAAATAGGATTTTGCTGAAACCGCGTACAGATGTTCAGGGAGGCCGCCTGCCCCCTGTGAAATCGAATCCAGCCCGCGCACTATTGAGGGAGGGGAGGAATCCACCCCCCAATTTTCAAAGTCCAAAAAAAAATACTTATCCAAATAGGATTTTGCTGAAACCGCGTACAGATGTTCAGGGAGGCCGCCTGCCCCCTGTGAAATCGAATACAGCCCGCGCACTATTGAGGGAGGGGAGGAATCCACCCCCCAATTTTCAAAGTCCAAAAAAAAAATACTTATCCAAATAGGATTTTGCTGAAACCGCGTACAGATGTTCAGGGAGGCCGCCTGCCCCCTGTGAAATCGAATCCAGCCCGCGCACTATTGAGGGAGGGGAGGAATCCACCCCCCAATTTTCAAAGTCCAAAGAAAAAATACTCATCCAAATAGGATTTTGCTGAAACCGCGTACAGATGTTCAGGGAGGCCGCCTGCCCCCTGTGAAATCGAATTCAGCCCGCGCACTATTGAGGGAGGGGAGGAATCCACCCCCCAATTTTCAAAGTCCAAAAAAAAAAAATACTTATCCAAATAGGATTTTGCTGAAACCGCGAACAGATGTTCAGGGAGGCCGCCTGCCCCCTGTGAAATCGAATCCAGCCCGCACACTATTGAGGGAGGGGAGGAATCCACCCTCCAATTTTCAAAGTCCAAAAAAAAAAATACTTATCCAAATAGGATTTTGCTGAAACCGCGTACAGATGTTCAGGGAGGCCGCCTGCCCCCTGTGAAATCGAATACAGCCCGCGCACTATTGAGGGAGGGGAGGAATCCACCCTCCAATTTTCAAAGTCCAAAAAAAAAAATACTTATCCAAATAGGATTTTGCTGAAACCGCGTACAGATGTTCAGGGAGGCCGCCTGCCCCCTGTGAAATCGAATACAGCCCGCGCACTATTGAGGGAGGGCAGGAATCCACCCTCCAATTTTCAAAGTCCAAAAAAAAAATACTTATCCAAATAGGATTTTGCTGAAACCGCGAATCGAATCCAGCCCGCGCACTATTGAGGGAGGGGAGGAATCCACCCCTCAATTTTCAAAGTCCAAAAAAAAAAATACTTATCCAAATAGGATTTTTCTGAAACCGCGTACAGATGTTCAGGGAGGCCGCCTGCCCCCTGTGAAATCGAATCCAGCCCGCGCACTATTGAGGGAGGGGAGGAATACACCCCCCAATTTTCAAAGTCCAAAAAAAAAATACTTATCCAAATAGGATTTTGCTGAAACCGCGTACAGATGTTCAGGGAGGCCGCCTGCCCCCTGTGAAATCGAATCCAGCCCGCGCACTATTGAGGGAGGGGAGGAATCCACCCCCCAATTTTCAAAGTCCAAAAAAAAAATACTTATCCAAATAGGATTTTGCTGAAACCGCGTACAGATGTTCAGGGAGGCCGCCTGCCCCCTGTGAAATCGAATCCAGCCCGCGCACTATTGAGGGAGGGGAGGAATCCACCCCCCAATTTTCAAAGTCCAAAAAAAAAATACTTATCCAAATAGGATTTTTCTGAAACCGCGTACAGATGTTCAGGGAGGCCGCCTGCCCCCTGTGAAATCGAATCCAGCCCGCGCACTATTGAGGGAGGGGAGGAATCCACCCCCCAATTTTCAAAGTCCAAAAAAAAAATACTTATCCAAATAGGATTTTGCTGAAACCGCGTACAGATGTTCAGGGAGGCCGCCTGCCCCCTGTGAAATCGAATCCAGCCCGCGCACTATTGAGGGAGGGGAGGAATCCACCCCCCAATTTTCAAAGTCCAAAAAAAAAAAATACTTATCCAAATAGGATTTTGCTGAAACCGCGAACAGATGTTCAGGGAGGCCGCCTGCCCCCTGTGAAATCGAATCCAGCCCGCGCACTATTGAGGGAGGGGAGGAATCCACCCCCCAATTTTCAAAGTCCAAAAAAAAAATACTTATCCAAATAGGATTTTGCTGAAACCGCGTACAGATGTTCAGGGAGGCCGCCTGCCCCCTGTGGAATCGAATCCAGCCCGCGCACTATTGAGGGAGGGGAGGAATCCACCCCTCAATTTTCAAAGTCCAAAAAAAAAATACTTATCCAAATAGGATTTTGCTGAAACCGCGTACAGATGTTCAGGGAGGCCGCCTGCCCCCTGTGAAATCGAATCCAGCCCGCGCACTATTGAGGGAGGGGAGGAATCCACCCCCCAATTTTCAAAGTCAAAAAAAAAAAAACTTATCCAAATAGAATTTTGCTGAAACCGCGTATAGATGTTCGGGGAGGCCGTCTGCCCCCTGTGGAATCGAATCCAGCTCGCGCACTAGGTTTCTTATTTTCGATCAATGATGCTCTAGGCGGACTAGGCCTTGCCTTGCTACAAGCCTTACAAGCCTCAACCAAATTTTCAATATCCATATCTAACTTTAGCCACCAAAAATAAGAGCGCGCCTCACTTTTAATTCTTACTATTCCCGGGTGGGCAATATTTAATTCCTCTAACAACAACTTTCTGCACTTTTCCGGTATAACAACTCTGTAACCCCGCATTAATAAATGATTTTCTACATTCAGTTCATTTTTCGACTAATAAAAGGCTTGAACGGATCTCCCTCCAATTTGTTATGCCATCCTTTCCTAATTTCAGATAAAATCTTAGATAAAACTCCATCCTTTTCATGATGGGGTGCGTTCAGTCAGCTTATTTAGCCGCAAGTTTTAATTTTAGCCGTAAGCGCTGTATCGCTTATTGGCTGTTCTGAGGAGGCTGGTTCATAAGAGCCAATGAGTGTTGCTGCGCTTGCGACTAAGATTAAAACTTGCGGCTAAATAAGCTGACTGAACGCACCTCAAGCGTGACAAACAATCTACATTTCCATTCAACGTACCTTTCAGATATTTGATGGTAAAATCGAACTGAGATAAGAAAACAACCCAGCGCTGTAATCTGCCAGCCGCCATCACAGGAATACCTTCCTCACCTCCGAATAAATAAATTAAAGGTTTGTGAACTGTTGTCAAAACAAATTTGTGTCCCATAAGATAGTGATAAAAATTTTTACGGAAAAATGAATTGTTAATGCATCTTTGTCTAAAGCGGAATAAGCCATTCCACATTTACTAAGATTTCTTGAAGCAAAACAAATTGGTCACTTCTTTCCATTAGGTAAATTGTACGATAATACTCTCGCTACTCCATATGAACTTGCGTCGCAACTCACTTTCAAAGGTAGATCTGGATTATAATGAATCAATACCACATCTGAAGTGATAGCTTCTTTCGCCTTAATGAAAGCTCCTTCACAACTTTTACTCCATTCAAAACGTGCATTCTTCTTTAACAATTCATACAGTGGGTGCACAATATCTGTAACATTCTCAATAAATGTTAAATAATAGTTCAACAATCCTAGCAAAGAGTTTAACTCTGAAATATTCTCCGGTGTTTTGCAATTCAGTATTGCGTCTACCTTTCGCCTCATCTGAGTCCAATAACCAATATATTTTTCAATTGATGTTCTAAGTGAGTAGTAAATTGGCAATTCACTGCAATCTTCTTGATTCTTGCAAACTAATCAAAGAGAGGTTCATCTTGTTCTTGTCGTGATTTGTAAAATTGTAGTCGTTCGTAGAATACCAGTTTCTTTTTGCTATAGTGCTGATTCAAAATTGCACATATCTGTTCGAAGCTTTTCGTATGTGGTGCATCCGGGAAACACAGGTTGCTTAACAGAACATATACTTCGCCTTGAAGTGCAGTGATTAGTATCGCAACCTTTTTCTGCTTCTTGATGTCATTTGCCACGAAGAATTGTTCAAGCTGATCTTTGTACAAGTTGAAATCATCACACTGTCTAAACTCCGGCATCGTGCCGTATACCGCCGCCATGGCTTGAACTTCCGTATCTGGTTCTTACCCATGTTCTTCTAGCTGTTTACTAAAATTATACATTATATAATTCCATTATACAGGGTGTCCACGGTTCAAGTGCTCTAACTGTAGGGTTGTATTCTTTGGACAAATGCAAGAAGATTTTTGTTTCGGGCTTCAGTTTCCAAGTTACAGGGTGTCCAAAAATTGGAAAATAAAACCTTTTTTTGCTATAACTTAGTAACTACTATTTTCACGAAAACCAAACTTGGTACGATTGATAGACTATTAATCAGCTTTCATTCAGGGTTTACCATTAATTTGTTGAAAAGCCAGTGGCGTAGATATTAGGGTTACCGCCAGTGCCGGATTAACGGGGGTGGATTTTGCTGAAACCGCGTACAGATGTTCAGGGAGGCCGCCTGCCCCCTGTGAAATCGAATCCAGCCCGCGCACTATTGAGGGAGGGGAGGAATCCACCCCCCAATTTTCAAAGTCCAAAAAAAAAATACTTATCCAAATAGGATTTTGCTGAAACCGCGTACAGATGTTCAGGGAGGCCGCCTGCCCCCTGTGAAATCGAATCCAGCCCGCGCACTATTGAGGGAGGGGAGGAATCCACCCCTCAATTTTCAAAGTCCAAAAAAAAAATACTTATCCAAATAGGATTTTTCTGAAACCGCGTACAGATGTTCAGGGAGGCCGCCTGCCCCCTGTGAAATCGAATCCAGCCCGCGCACTATTGAGGGAGGGGAGGAATCCACCCCCCAATTTTCAAAGTCCAAAAAAAAAATACTTATCCAAATAGGATTTTTCTGAAACCGCGTACAGATGTTCAGGGAGGCCGCCTGCCCCCTGTGAAATCGAATCCAGCCCGCGCACTATTGAGGGAGGGGAGGAATCCACCCCCCAATTTTCAAAGTCCAAAAAAAAAATACTTATCTAAATAGGATTTTTCCGAAACCGCGTACAGATGTTTAGGGAGGCCGCCTGCCCCCTGTGAAATCGAATCAAGCCCGCGCACTATTGAGGGAGGGGAGGAATCCACCCCCCAATTTTCAAAGTCCAAAAAAAAAATACTTATCCAAATAGGATTTTGCTGAAACCGCGTACAGATGTTCAGGGAGGCCGCCTGCCCCCTGTGAAATCGAATCCAGCCCGCGCACTATTGAGGGAGGGGAGGAATCCACCCCCCAATTTTCAAAGTCCAAAAAAAAAATACTTATCCAAATAGGATTTTTCCGAAACCGCGTACAGATGTTCAGGGAGGCCGCCTGCCCCCTGTGAAATCGAATCCAGCCCGCGCACTATTTAGGGAGGGGAGGAATCCACCCCCCAATTTTCAAAGTCCAAAAAAAAATACTTATCCAAATAGGATTTTGCTGAAACCGCGTACAGATGTTCAGGGAGGCCGCCTGCCCCCTGTGAAATCGAATCCAGCCCGCGCACTATTGAGGGAGGGGAGGAATCCACCCCCCCAATTTTCAAAGTTCAAAAAAAAAATACTTATCCAAATAGGATTTTGCTGAAACCGCGTATAGATGTTCAGGAAGGCCATCTGTCCCCTGTGAAATCAAATCCAGCCCGCGCACTATAAACGGAGGGGAGAAATCCACCCCAACACAAAAACCGGCTAAAATACTGAAAAAGTGCTAAACTCGGTGCTTCTACTCAATAAAAAGATTTTTTGTAGAAAATTCAGAATGCTCGCTCACCTTCGTCAGATGATATTTTATAGTCGTTCTCCTACTAGGTACTGTATCACTCTGTTTTAAACCAAACTTCAAACTTAAACACATAACCTCATTTGTTTTAGTTTGATTCATCCTTTGCGACAATCCCACCCTATTGGAAAGTACGGTATGAAGTCCTGTTTTCCAACTCTTTCAATCAACGCGCATTTAGAGAAAACGGACGCTATAAGCACGATTTGACTTATTTGTCAGTCACCTGGGCACGATATACATATAATACAGGGTTTCCACGGTTTCAGTGCTCTAACTGTAGGGTTATATTTTTTGGCCAAATGCAAAAAAAAATTTCCCATATTTTTTTTTCTTCAAGCTTCAGTTTCCAAGTTACAGGATGTCAAAAAATTGGAAAAAAAATTGGTCATTTTTTTTCCAATGAATTATCTTGTGATAAGTGTGAGTAATACTGAACAAGAGCAATAATTTCCAATAAGTCTTCTTTTCAGTTATTTTAATACTTTCAATAATACTGCAGCTTACAAAAGTCTCATCAGTCAATTTATTATTATGATCGATTTGCATGTTCTCCAGCATTAAATGCCGTTTTTCTCGAAAATGGTTGACTTAAGAGCTTCGGACCAGGAGCACCTTTTTTGCTTAGAATTGTCCGGGAATCAGAACATGTTATCAAAGATTGATTTTATCTCAGTGGCGTGTAGATAACCGGGGTTAATTGGTGGGTAACCCAGTGCCGGATCAACGCCTAGGCCAACGAGGCCGAGGCCTAGGGCGGCAAAATTTTGGGGGCGGCAAAATCGAGGCAATTGTTTTTAAATGATGCTTTGATTGTGAAAATTGATTTGGCCGTCAAAAGTAAGTTATCAAAAAATAAATAAAACACCGCTAGGTTTACTCCTGAGCCGAGCCCGAGCGCGACATCTAGCAAAAATTATGCTTCAAGTGCCAAGAAAAACTACAGCTTGCCATTAAAAATCCAAAATTTGTTTTTGTACCTGATTTTTGATGTTCAATGTCATCCTGACACAAGGGAGCTTCACCTGCTCACAATACACTCACGAGCTTACCTGATCGCGTCTCTCGTTGATAAGGTGGGTTATAGCTCATAAACAAGATCACTTGCGACGGAATCACACTCCGGTGCTAGAAATGGGCCTTCTTCAGTCATTTTCACACTGTTTATTCTCTATCACATCTTGTGCTTATATTTTTGTCATTGTTGCACCTTCCAGCACTTCTCACTATAGAAAGTAACGTGCTTAGGGGCGTCTAAAGACAAAAAAAAAATAGAAATAATGTGTCAGTTTAAAAAATCTGACTTCAACAATTGAAATGAAACGAGCAGTTCAGCATTGCAAACATCATTTTGACAGATTTAATTAAAATCATCTTGACTTTTTCAATCCATCAACTTACCAGATTGCCCAACTTGGAAAAAAAAAACAAATCACAGGCGATTGTGGTTTTTAAGCTTTTTCAAGATTCATATTTTGAATATTGATTTTTATGATACAGTTGTTGTGCAATTATTAAGATAACAAAAACTCTAGTTGAAAAATAGTTCGTTGTGACCGGTAAACATGCGTGGGCATGGTTTGCTCGCTGGGAAGGGGGGGAAATTGAGACAGGCCTAGGGGCGGCGAATACGTTAATCCGGCACTGGCGGTAACCCTAATATCTACGCCACTGGCTTTTCAACAAATTAATGGTAAACCCTGAATGAAAGCTGATTAATAGTCTATCAATCGTACCAAGTTTGGTTTTCGTGAAAATAGTAGTTACTAAGTTATAGCAAAAAAAGGTTTTATTTTCCAATTTTTGGACACCCTGTAACTTGGAAACTGAAGCCCGAAACAAAAATCTTCTTGCATTTGTCCAAAGAATACAACCCTACAGTTAGAGCACTTGAACCGTGGACACCCTGTATAATGGAATTATATAATGTATAATTTTAGTAAACAGCTAGAAGAACATGGGTAAGAACCAGATACGGAAGTTCAAGCCATGGCGGCGGTATACGGCACGATGCCGGAGTTTAGACAGTGTGATGATTTCAACTTGTACAAAGATCAGCTTGAACAATTCTTCGTGGCAAATGACATCAAGAAGCAGAAAAAGGTTGCGATACTAATCACTGCACTTCAAGGCGAAGTATATGTTCTGTTAAGCAACCTGTGTTTCCCGGATGCACCACATACGAAAAGCTTGGAACAGATATGTGCAATTTTGAATCAGCACTATAGCAAAAAGAAATTGGTATTCTACGAACGACTACAATTTTACAAATCACGACAAGAACAAGATGAACCTCTCTTTGATTAGTTTGCAAGAATCAAGAAGATTGCAGTGAATTGCCAATTTACTACTCACTTAGAACATCAATTGAAAAATATATTGGTTATTGGACTCAGATGAGGCGAAAGGTAGACGCAATACTGAATTGCAAAACACCGGAGAATATTTCAGAGTTAAACTCTTTGCTAGGATTGTTGAACTATTATTTAACATTTATTGAGAATGTTACAGATATTGTGCACCCACTGTATGAATTGTTAAAGAAGAATGCACGTTTTGAATGGAGTAAAAGTTGTGAAGGAGCTTTCATTAAGGCGAAAGAAGCTATCACTTCAGATGTGGTATTGATTCATTATAATCCAGATCTACCTTTGAAAGTGAGTTGCGACGCAAGTTCATATGGAGTAGCGAGAGTATTATCGTACAATTTACCTAATGGAAAGAAGTGACCAATTTGTTTTGCTTCAAGAAATCTTAGTAAATGTGGAATGGCTTATTCCGCTTTAGACAAAGAGGCATTAACAATTCATTTTTCCGTAAAAATTTTTATCACTATCTTATGGGACACAAATTTGTTTTGACAACAGTTCACAAACCTTTAATTTATTTATTCGGAGGTGAGGAAGGTATTCCTGTGATAGCGGCTGGCAGATTACAGCGCTGGGTTGTTTTCTTATCTCAGTTCGATTTTACCATCAAATATCTGAAAGGTACGTTGAATGGAAATGTAGATTGTTTGTCACGCTTGAGGTGCGTTCAGTCAGCTTATTTAGCCGCAAGTTTTAATCTTAGTCGCAAGCGCAGCAACACTCATTGGCTCTTATGAACCAGCCTCCTCAGAACAGCCAATAAGCGATACAGCGCTTACGGCTAAAATTAAAACTTGCGGCTAAATAAGCTGACTGAACGCACCCCATCATGAAAAGGATGGAGTTTTATCTAAGATTTTATCTGAAATTAGGAAAGGATGGCATAACAAATTGGAGGGAGATCCGTTCAAGCCTTTTATTAGTCGAAAAATGAACTGAATGTAGAAAATCATTTATTAATGCGGGGTTACAGAGTTGTTATACCGGAAAAGTGCAGAAAGTTGTTGTTAGAGGAATTAAATATTGCCCACCCGGGAATAGTAAGAATTAAAAGTGAGGCGCGCTCTTATTTTTGGTGGCTAAAGTTAGATATGGATATTGAAAATTTGGTTGAGGCTTGTAAGGCTTGTAGCAAGGCAAGGCCTAGTCCGCCTAGAGCATCATTGATCGAAAATAAGAAACCTAGTGCGCGAGCTGGATTCGATTCCACAGGGGGCAGACGGCCTCCCCGAACATCTATACGCGGTTTCAGCAAAATTCTATTTGGATAAGTTTTTTTTTTTTTTACTTTGAAAATTGGGGGGTGGATTCCTCCCCTCCCTCAATAGTGCGCGGGCTGGATTCGATTTCACAGGGGGCAGGCGGCCTCCCTGAACATCTGTACGCGGTTTCAGCAAAATCCTATTTGGATAAGTATTTTTTTTTTGGACTTTGAAAATTGAGGGGTGGATTCCTCCCCTCCCTCAATAGTGCGCGGGCTGGATTCGATTCCACAGGGGGCAGGCGGCCTCCCTGAACATCTGTACGCGGTTTCAGCAAAATCCTATTTGGATAAGTATTTTTTTTTTGGACTTTGAAAATTGGGGGGTGGATTCCTCCCCTCCCTCAATAGTGCGCGGGCTGGATTCGATTTCACAGGGGGCAGGCGGCCTCCCTGAACATCTGTTCGCGGTTTCAGCAAAATCCTATTTGGATAAGTATTTTTTTTTTTGGACTTTGAAAATTGGGGGGTGGATTCCTCCCCTCCCTCAATAGTGCGCGGGCTGGATTCGATTTCACAGGGGGCAGGCGGCCTCCCTGAACATCTGTTCGCGGTTTCAGCAAAATCCTATTTGGATAAGTATTTTTTTTTTGGACTTTGAAAATTGGGGGGTGGATTCCTCCCCTCCCTCAATAGTGCGCGGGCTGGATTCGATTTCACAGGGGGCAGGCGGCCTCCCTGAACATCTGTACGCGGTTTCAGCAAAATTCTATTTGGATAAGTTTTTTTTTTTTGACTTTGAAAATTGGGGGGTGGATTCCTCCCCTCCCTCAATAGTGCGCGGGCTGGATTCGATTTCACAGGGGGCAGGCGGCCTCCCTGAACATCTGTACGCGGTTTCAGCAAAATCCTATTTGGATAAGTATTTTTTTTTTGGACTTTGAAAATTGAGGGGTGGATTCCTCCCCTCCCTCAATAGTGCGCGGGCTGGATTCGATTCCACAGGGGGCAGGCGGCCTCCCTGAACATCTGTACGCGGTTTCAGCAAAATCCTATTTGGATAAGTATTTTTTTTTTGGACTTTGAAAATTGGGGGGTGGATTCCTCCCCTCCCTCAATAGTGCGCGGGCTGGATTCGATTTCACAGGGGGCAGGCGGCCTCCCTGAACATCTGTTCGCGGTTTCAGCAAAATCCTATTTGGATAAGTATTTTTTTTTTTTGGACTTTGAAAATTGGGGGGTGGATTCCTCCCCTCCCTCAATAGTGCGCGGGCTGGATTCGATTTCACAGGGGGCAGGCGGCCTCCCTGAACATCTGTTCGCGGTTTCAGCAAAATCCTATTTGGATAAGTATTTTTTTTTTTGGACTTTGAAAATTGGGGGGTGGATTCCTCCCCTCCCTCAATAGTGCGCGGGCTGGATTCGATTTCACAGGGGGCAGGCGGCCTCCCTGAACATCTGTACGCGGTTTCAGCAAAATCCTATTTGGATAAGTATTTTTTTTTGGACTTTGAAAATTGAGGGGTGGATTCCTCCCCTCCCTCAATAGTGCGCGGGCTGGATTCGATTTCACAGGGGGCAGGCGGCCTCCCTGAACATCTGTACGCGGTTTCAGCAAAATCCTATTTGGATAAGTATTTTTTTTTTGGACTTTGAAAATTGGGGGGTGGATTCCTCCCCTCCCTCAATAGTGCGCGGGCTGTATTCGATTTCACAGGGGGCAGGCGGCCTCCCTGAACATCTGTACGCGGTTTCAGCAAAATCCTATTTGGATAAGTATTTTTTTTTTGGACTTTGAAAATTGGGGGGTGGATTCCTCCCCTCCCTCAATAGTGCGCGGGCTGGATTCGATTTCACAGGGGGCAGGCGGCCTCCCTGAACATCTGTTCGCGGTTTCAGCAAAATCCTATTTGGATAAGTATTTTTTTTTTTTGGACTTTGAAAATTGGGGGGTGGATTCCTCCCCTCCCTCAATAGTGCGCGGGCTGGATTCGATTTCACAGGGGGCAGGCGGCCTCCCTGAACATCTGTACGCGGTTTCAGCAAAATCCTATTTGGATAAGTATTTTTTTTTTGGACTTTGAAAATTGGGGGGTGGATTCCTCCCCTCCCTCAATAGTGCGCGGGCTGGATTCGATTTCACAGGGGGCAGGCGTCCTCCCTGAACATCTGTACGCGGTTTCAGCAAAATCCTATTTGGATAAGTATTTTTTTTTTGGACTTTGAAAATTGGGGGGTGGATTCCTCCCCTCCCTCAATAGTGCGCGGGCTGGATTCGATTTCACAGGGGGCAGGCGGCTTCCCTGAACATCTGTACGCGGTTTCAGAAAAATCCTATTTGGATAAGTATTTTTTTTTTGGACTTTGAAAATTGAGGGGTGGATTCCTCCCCTCCCTCAATAGTGCGCGGGCTGGATTCGATTCGCGGTTTCAGCAAAATCCTATTTGGATAAGTATTTTTTTTTTGGACTTTGAAAATTGGGGGGTAGATTCCTCCCCTCCCTCAATAGTGCGCGGGCTGTATTCGATTTCACAGGGGGCAGGCGGCCTCCCTGAACATCTGTACGCGGTTTCAGCAAAATCCTATTTGGATAAGTATTTTTTTTTTGGACTTTGAAAATTGGGGGGTGGATTCCTCCCCTCCCTCAATAGTGTGCGGGCTGGATTCGATTTCACAGGGGGCAGGCGGCCTCCCTGAACATCTGTTCGCGGTTTCAGCAAAATCCTATTTGGATAAGTATTTTTTTTTTTTGGACTTTGAAAATTGGGGGGTGGATTCCTCCCCTCCCTCAATAGTGCGCGGGCTGGATTCGATTTCACAGGGGGCAGGCGGCCTCCCTGAACATCTGTACGCGGTTTCAGCAAAATCCTATTTGGATAAGTATTTTTTTTTTGGACTTTGAAAATTGGGGGGTGGATTCCTCCCCTCCCTCAATAGTGCGCGGGCTGGATTCGATTTCACAGGGGGCAGGCGGCCTCCCTGAACATCTGTACGCGGTTTCAGAAAAATCCTATTTGGATAAGTATTTTTTTTTTGGACTTTGAAAATTGAGGGGTGGATTCCTCCCCTCCCTCAATAGTGCGCGGGCTGGATTCGATTCGCGGTTTCAGCAAAATCCTATTTGGATAAGTATTTTTTTTTTGGACTTTGAAAATTGGGGGGTAGATTCCTCCCCTCCCTCAATAGTGCGCGGGCTGGATTCGATTTCACAGGGGGCAGGCGGCCTCCCTGAACATCTGTTCGCGGTTTCAGCAAAATCCTATTTGGATAAGTATTTTTTTTTTGGACTTTGAAAATTGGGGGGTGGATTCCTCCCCTCCCTCAATAGTGCGCGGGCTGGATTCGATTTCACAGGGGGCAGGCGGCCTCCCTGAACATCTGTACGCGGTTTCAGCAAAATCCTATTTGGATAAGTATTTTTTTTTGGACTTTGAAAATTGAGGGGTGGATTCCTCCCCTCCCTCAATAGTGCGCGGGCTGGATTCGATTTCACAGGGGGCAGGCGGCCTCCCTGAACATCTGTACGCGGTTTCAGCAAAATCCTATTTGGATAAGTATTTTTTTTTTGGACTTTGAAAATTGGAGGGTGGATTCCTCCCCTCCCTCAATAGTGCGCGGGCTGTATTCGATTTCACAGGGGGCAGGCGGCCTCCCTGAACATCTGTACGCGGTTTCAGCAAAATCCTATTTGGATAAGTATTTTTTTTTTGGACTTTGAAAATTGGGGGGTGGATTCCTCCCCTCCCTCAATAGTGCGCGGGCTGGATTCGATTTCACAGGGGGCAGGCGGCCTCCCTTAACATCTGTACGCGGTTTCAGCAAAATCCTATTTGGATAAGTATTTTTTTTTGGACTTTGAAAATTGAGGGGTGGATTCCTCCCCTCCCTCAATAGTGCGCGGGCTGGATTCGATTTCACAGGGGGCAGGCGGCCTCCCTGAACATCTGTACGCGGTTTCAGCAAAATCCTATTTGGATAAGTATTTTTTTTTTTGGACTTTGAAAATTGGAGGGTGGATTCCTCCCCTCCCTCAATAGTGCGCGGGCTGTATTCGATTTCACAGGGGGCAGGCGGCCTCCCTGAACATCTGTACGCGGTTTCAGCAAAATCCTATTTGGATAAGTATTTTTTTTTTTGGACTTTGAAAATTGGAGGGTGGATTCCTCCCCTCCCTCAATAGTGCGCGGGCTGGATTCGATTTCACAGGGGGCAGGCGGCCTCCCTGAACATCTGTACGCGGTTTCAGCAAAATCCTATTTGGATAAGTATTTTTTTTTTTGGACTTTGAAAATTGGAGGGTGGATTCCTCCCCTCCCTCAATAGTGCGCGGGCTGTATTCGATTTCACAGGGGGCAGGCGGCCTCCCTGAACATCTGTACGCGGTTTCAGCAAAATCCTATTTGGATAAGTATTTTTTTTTTTGGACTTTGAAAATTGGAGGGTGGATTCCTCCCCTCCCTCAATAGTGCGCGGGCTGTATTCGATTTCACAGGGGGCAGGCGGCCTCCCTGAACATCTGTACGCGGTTTCAGCAAAATCCTATTTGGATAAGTATTTTTTTTTTTGGACTTTGAAAATTGGAGGGTGGATTCCTCCCCTCCCTCAATAGTGCGCGGGCTGTATTCGATTTCACAGGGGGCAGGCGGCCTCCCTGAACATCTGTACGCGGTTTCAGCAAAATCCTATTTGGATAAGTATTTTTTTTTTTGGACTTTGAAAATTGGAGGGTGGATTCCTCCCCTCCCTCAATAGTGTGCGGGCTGGATTCGATTTCACAGGGGGCAGGCGGCCTCCCTGAACATCTGTTCGCGGTTTCAGCAAAATCCTATTTGGATAAGTATTTTTTTTTTTTGGACTTTGAAAATTGGGGGGTGGATTCCTCCCCTCCCTCAATAGTGCGCGGGCTGGATTCGATTTCACAGGGGGCAGGCGGCCTCCCTGAACATCTGTACGCGGTTTCAGCAAAATCCTATTTGGATAAGTATTTTTTTTTTGGACTTTGAAAATTGGGGGGTGGATTCCTCCCCTCCCTCAATAGTGCGCGGGCTGGATTCGATTTCACAGGGGGCAGGCGGCCTCCCTGAACATCTGTACGCGGTTTCAGAAAAATCCTATTTGGATAAGTATTTTTTTTTTGGACTTTGAAAATTGAGGGGTGGATTCCTCCCCTCCCTCAATAGTGCGCGGGCTGGATTCGATTCGCGGTTTCAGCAAAATCCTATTTGGATAAGTATTTTTTTTTTGGACTTTGAAAATTGGGGGGTAGATTCCTCCCCTCCCTCAATAGTGCGCGGGCTGGATTCGATTTCACAGGGGGCAGGCGGCCTCCCTGAACATCTGTTCGCGGTTTCAGCAAAATCCTATTTGGATAAGTATTTTTTTTTTGGACTTTGAAAATTGGGGGGTGGATTCCTCCCCTCCCTCAATAGTGCGCGGGCTGGATTCGATTTCACAGGGGGCAGGCGGCCTCCCTGAACATCTGTACGCGGTTTCAGCAAAATCCTATTTGGATAAGTATTTTTTTTTGGACTTTGAAAATTGAGGGGTGGATTCCTCCCCTCCCTCAATAGTGCGCGGGCTGGATTCGATTTCACAGGGGGCAGGCGGCCTCCCTTAACATCTGTACGCGGTTTCAGCAAAATCCTATTTGGATAAGTATTTTTTTTTTGGACTTTGAAAATTGGGGGGTGGATTCCTCCCCTCCCTCAATAGTGCGCGGGCTGTATTCGATTTCACAGGGGGCAGGCGGCCTCCCTGAACATCTGTACGCGGTTTCAGCAAAATCCTATTTGGATAAGTATTTTTTTTTTGGACTTTGAAAATTGGGGGGTGGATTCCTCCCCTCCCTCAATAGTGCGCGGGCTGTATTCGATTTCACAGGGGGCAGGCGGCCTCCCTGAACATCTGTACGCGGTTTCAGCAAAATCCTATTTGGATAAGTATTTTTTTTTTGGACTTTGAAAATTGGGGGGTGGATTCCTCCCCTCCCTCAATAGTGCGCGGGCTGGATTCGATTTCACAGGGGGCAGGCGGCCTCCCTGAACATCTGTTCGCGGTTTCAGCAAAATCCTATTTGGATAAGTATTTTTTTTTTTTGGACTTTGAAAATTGGGGGGTGGATTCCTCCCCTCCCTCAATAGTGCGCGGGCTGTATTCGATTTCACAGGGGGCAGGCGGCCTCCCTGAACATCTGTACGCGGTTTCAGCAAAATCCTATTTGGATAAGTATTTTTTTTTTGGACTTTGAAAATTGGGGGGTGGATTCCTCCCCTCCCTCAATAGTGCGCGGGCTGGATTCGATTTCACAGGGGGCAGGCGGCCTCCCTTAACATCTGTACGCGGTTTCAGCAAAATCCTATTTGGATAAGTATTTTTTTTTGGACTTTGAAAATTGAGGGGTGGATTCCTCCCCTCCCTCAATAGTGCGCGGGCTGGATTCGATTTCACAGGGGGCAGGCGGCCTCCCTGAACATCTGTACGCGGTTTCAGCAAAATCCTATTTGGATAAGTATTTTTTTTTTTGGACTTTGAAAATTGGAGGGTGGATTCCTCCCCTCCCTCAATAGTGCGCGGGCTGTATTCGATTTCACAGGGGGCAGGCGGCCTCCCTGAACATCTGTACGCGGTTTCAGCAAAATCCTATTTGGATAAGTATTTTTTTTTTGGACTTTGAAAATTGGGGGGTGGATTCCTCCCCTCCCTCAATAGTGCGCGGGCTGGATTCGATTTCACAGGGGGCAGGCGGCCTCCCTGAACATCTGTACGCGGTTTCAGCAAAATCCTATTTGGATAAGTATTTTTTTTTTGGACTTTGAAAATTGGGGTGTGGATTCCTCCCCTCCCTCAATAGTGCGCGGGCTGGATTCGATTTCACAGGGGGCAGGCGGCCTCCCTGAACATCTGTACGCGGTTTCAGAAAAATCCTATTTGGATAAGTATTTTTTTTTTGGACTTTGAAAATTGAGGGGTGGATTCCTCCCCTCCCTCAATAGTGCGCGGGCTGGATTCGATTCGCGGTTTCAGCAAAATCCTATTTGGATAAGTATTTTTTTTTTGGACTTTGAAAATTGGGGGGTGGATTCCTCCCCTCCCTCAATAGTGCGCGGGCTGGATTCGATTTCACAGGGGGCAGGCGGCCTCCCTGAACATCTGTACGCGGTTTCAGCAAAATCCTATTTGGATAAGTATTTTTTTTTGGACTTTGAAAATTGGGGGGTGGATTCCTCCCCTCCCTCAATAGTGCGCGGGCTGGATTCGATTTCACAGGGGGCAGGCGGCTTCCCTGAACATCTGTACGCGGTTTCAGCAAAATTCTATTTGGATAAGTTTTTTTTTTTTGACTTTGAAAATTGGAGGGTGGATTCCTCCCCTCCCTCAATAGTGCGCGGGCTGGATTCGATTTCACAGGGGGCAGGCGGCCTCCCTGAACATCTGTACGCGGTTTCAGCAAAATCCTATTTGGATAAGTATTTTTTTTTTTGGACTTTGAAAATTGAGGGGTGGATTCCTTCCCTCCCTCAATAGTGCGCGGGCTGGATTCGATTCCACAGGGGGCAGGCGGCCTCCCTGAACATCTGTACGCGGTTTCAGCAAAATCCTATTTGGATAAGTATTTTTTTTTTGGACTTTGAAAATTGGGGGGTGGATTCCTCCCCTCCCTCAATAGTGCGCGGGCTGGATTTGATTTCACAGGGGGCAGGCGGCCTCCCTGAACATCTGTACGCGGTTTCAGCAAAATCCTATTTGGATAAGTATTTTTTTTTTGGACTTTGAAAATTGGGGGGTGGATTCCTCCCCTCCCTCAATAGTGCGCGGGCTGTATTCGATTTCACAGGGGGCAGGCGGCCTCCCTGAACATCTGTACGCGGTTTCAGCAAAATCCTATTTGGATAAGTATTTTTTTTTTGGACTTTGAAAATTGGGGGGTGGATTCCTCCCCTCCCTCAATAGTGCGCGGGCTGGATTCGATTTCACAGGGGGCAGGCGGCCTCCCTGAACATCTGTACGCGGTTTCAGCAAAATCCTATTTGGATAAGTATTTTTTTTTGGACTTTGAAAATTGAGGGGTGGACTCCACCCCTCGCTCCATAGTGCGCGGGCTGGATTCGATCCCACAGGGGGCAGGCGGCCTGCCTAAACATTCCTTGAGCTGTTTCAGCAAAATATCATTTGGATTTTAATATATTTGTTATTATCCAGTCGCTGATTTCAATGTCTCAGCCACCAGTCGCCAGCCGCTAATTCCCACGTCTTTGCGGCCGCAGCCAGCCGCCAGCCGCTGATTTGCATGTTTTTCCCATTGTAAGTTGCGCTTGGGCTCGGCTATCCTCGCCGAATCAGCGGCTGCGAGAATCAGCGGCCAAGTTCACGGACATTTGCAAAACTCTGGATGAGCTCAGACTCTGATCAGTCTGGTCGTTTAGACATGGCAAAAACATGCACATTAAAAATCTACCACCAATCAGTAGATGTATTAGAGGGCACTTACTGCGAGCATACTTCTCTACTTACTTACAGATACACTGCATCGACAACAACTTGACAGTAATAAATCCATTAAAACTTGGTATTTTCGACGACGTCTTGGTTCCTCAAAAAAATATCGTGAAATTGCCGAGAAACTTTGTAGGGGACAATGATTGTTTTTCTGTCATATCATGTGCCTTGTTTGAGCCCTGTATTTTTATCTCAACCACCGAGCTCCAACCACCAACCATTGAAATTCACGATAGAACCGTTTTATTTTCTCCAAAGAAGTAAAGTCGTCTATTTGAAAATTTTACATTTCGACTCTTTTAACATTTTTGACTCTCGTTGCGTGTTTATTCAGCTGACCATCAGGCCAACCATTGGCTGAAATTCTGTTCAGAACATGTGAGAACAAAAAAGTAGAATATTCGATATCTGACATGCGCACCACCACCATTTACGTCATCTATCATCTGAAATTTTCAAACTTCGACCATGCACCCACACTGTATTTGTAACCAATGCACACAGCTTACGATCACCACCAAGTGTGTAGAAATTGCTTCGGAAATAAGAATTTGCGGGAGGTTTTGAAACTGTTGATTTATTGTGAATTTGGAAAAAATGACATGTGGACCTTCCTTTAATTCACTATATTTTCACAGTGGAATGTGCGAAGAAAGTGAATCTAGTCCCAAATTACAAAGAAAAGCTGAATCTTCCAGAACCCATCATCAATGTCGTTCTTTACAAAGTTCAGGAGCCAAAAAAAAATCTCGACATACGACACATTTTTATTTGAGTTCGCCGCCGCCATCTTGATTTTTGATAATTTGTCTATATTGACAATTGATTTAAGTAGACGATTCAGTCAGCGAGCTTTTGACACAAAGTTTGTGGAAATCGGCCAAGAAACTAAAAAGTTGGAAAAAAATAATGAAACTCCTTTTATTTTTTTTTCACCCGGTATAAGGTAAGTACCCAATTAGTTGCAGCGGTACGCTTTTTGATTCTGCATTTTGTGATACTGCAATGAAATTTGGCATAATGCAAACTACCTAAAATTTCAAGTGATTTGACCCGCAGCACTCAAAAATTTGTCCATTAGGGGGCGACTGGGGGCCCCTCAAAATTTCAAGATGTCTGAATTTTTCCCATGCGCCATTCAGTACCGCCCTATCTACCGTACAGAACCTAAACAACTTTGTTCTTGACCATCATAACATTTTTCGTCATGTCAATTCCATTCTTCTTATAGAAAAAAAATAATTTCTTTGCCTGGTCAACAAATTGAAAAATAATTTTTTTCGGACCACCAATAGATTGTTAAGTAGTTTTTGTGCGATCATCGATGAATCCGCATCCCCTTGATTCATTTATGAAATGAAAACTTTTGCAGTGCTATTTTTCAACAAAGGAGTGACTTCAACTTACCATTATTTTCAACATTACCTTTTTCAATGTTTTACCTCGGTAAGTATGATTATTGTTATACTAATATACAGCTTGAAGTTCTCTTCAACGATGTGGATGATGAAACTGCCTCAGATTCCACCTGGAAGCCGTACATAATAATTTTTCTGCAAGGCCGTCAAATTTGGCAATTTTGATTTTCTAGCGGGAGCGGCCAAAATGTCAATACACACCACTCCGCCCAAGAGCACCGGTTTGCTCTAGCGGAAAACGATATTCACGCCTAACAATTTTGCATTTTGTGATACTGAAATGAGAGTTGGTGCGAAGGTACCGCAACCGGTGCTCTTGGGCGGAGTGGTGTGTAGTGACATTTTGGCCGCTCCCGGTAGAAAATCAAAAATGCCAAATTTGACGGCCTTGCAGAAAAATTAATATGCACGGCTTCCAGGTGGAATCTGAGGTCGTTTCATCATCCAAACCGTTGAAGAAAACTTCAAGCTATATATTAGTACAATAATAATCATATTTTTAGGGATAAAACATTGAAATAGGTAATGTTGAAAATAATGATAAGTTGAGGTCACCCCTTCGTTAAAGAATAGAACAGCAAAACTTTTGTTTTCATAAATGAATCAAGGGGATGCGGATTCATCGATGATCACACAAAAACGACTCAACAATCTATTTGTGGTCCAAAAAAATATATATTTCTCGACTTGTTGACCAGACAAAGAAATAACTTTTTTCTGTAAGAAGAATGGAATTGACATGACAAAAAATGTTATGATGGTCAAGAACAAAGTTGTTTAGGTCCTGTACGGTAGATAGGGCGGTACTGAATGGTGCATGGTAAAAACACTGATATCTTGAAATTTGGAGGGGCCCCCAGTCGCCCCCTAATGGACAAATTTTTGAGTGCTGCGGGTCAAATCACTTGAAATTCTACGTAGTTGGCATATGCCAAATTTCATTGCAGTATCACAAAATGCAGAATCAGGGTCATTTTGCTAGCGTACCGCTGCCTGTGCCGCTGCAACTAAATATCTGACAGCACCATTCGATCCAGAATTGTTTGTTGAGCAGATCAGTACTTTTATTTGAAGAAAATCGCGAAAACTCAAAGAAATATCAGCGAACTGAAGAATTGACCAGCCGCCAACTTTGATGCGATATTGCTGGAAAATGTACCAGAAATCGCGAAAGCACTCGAGTAATTATTTGTCCTAGGATGACCCTCTAACGATTCCAATGAAAATTTTGATTAGGTACATCGTTTTTTCTACAGAAGTACTGCTAGGGCCTGGATTATAGCCATCGGACAAACTTTCGGATATATTTTCAAGAAATTCTTCCAAATTTTGACAGGGCCGTACTCAGTTACTAATGAGCCTGCAAGATTGCCTTCGCTTCGGAATCAACTTATTTTTAGGTTAAAGAAAGAATCAAGAAAAAAAATTACAAGAAGTTCTTTTTCCTATGTGCACAATTCGTGTCTTTTTCCGCCGGACTATTATTGGTACCTTCGTTGGTGGTGGGCTGGTGGTAGGCCGGCACTACAATTATTATTGGTCCAAGGCAGCTATTGCGTAGGCTGATAGAACCCTATGGTTATCCGTTATTCGCAGAACAGTTTTGGTATACTTACCTACATCAGAATCTTTCATGGGAAGGAGTCAAATGCTATAAAAGCTTGAAGCGTTGCACAACTCGATCTAGTTGAGGTGCTTGGGATCTAGATCTACAGTTCTTGAGGAAAAACTCCTAGATAGTAGACCTGGAGGACGCATACGACGGACCTAGTCTATAAGGTGCAGCCTTTTTGGCTCCTGGTGAGGAGTCTACTATAGGTTTGTTCCATCAGAAATCCCAAACTAGTCACCGACAGTTCGCAAACTGTAAGCAATGCGCATGGCTCACTTCGGACCAGTTTCTGTCTGGCTGCTGCTCGTTGATGGAACAGCAAACCGTCAATCATGGCTGATGACTTGGTACTTAATTTTCTATCGTTTGGCAGTTTGCAGCTGGAAAAAATCCGTGTATTTTATAAATTAAATGAATTAACGATAAAACCACCAATCTAACCCATACTATTTGTAAACATAGACCAGAGAAGGCTCGATGCCAAATAAATATATTCCGCTGCGCAAGCCCAGACGATAAGTTTCCGTAAAATCCGCAAACTTTTCTGAACGTCCCGAAACTAGTTTGAGCCGATGGTGGAACAGCGAATCGTCAGTCAGGGGATCGTCCGAGATTTTGATGGAACGCTAAAATCGTAATGCGCATGCTGCTGACGTCCACGGACCGTCAGGGACTGCTGATGGAACAAACCTAATGTCTCACCGTGGCCGGAGTGGACATTTACTCAACAATAGAGACAAATGTCATTTCTTCGTCACCCCGTGCTGATCTTTCATACATTTCACCTCGCATTTCACCGTGCACTCATGAAGAAGCTGATACAAGAGTGATACTACATGTGGCAGACGCAGCAAGAAAGGGACTGCCAACTTGCATGGTGCGCACGACGGATAGCGATGTTCTTGTACTTGCTGTCGCTTACTCGAAGAACATTCCCAACCTAGAGTCACTCTGGGTGTCCATTGGCGTTGGAAAGCACCATATCCTTGTCAGTGCAAGTCAGTGGCGTATATAGGGTAAATTGCCCCCGGGGCCTGAAATAGGCTTTTTCCAGAATTAAGGTGGGCCAACGACAAATTAGACCCTCCTATTAGGCTTCAGATGAAAAAGTCGAAAGTTGATCGTCTGTTTGGATGTATTGATTTTGGTATTTTCTCTCTTTCTCTTTCCCATTTCGCTTGTCAATTATTGCTCACACGAATTATGCCTAACCTCGTGCCCAACAGTTCAAATATCCACATCATTTCATCTTTCCATTTTTCACCTTTTTATCCTTTCTTCTCATTTGCGCCCTGAAGATCAAAGTGAGTCTATAGCACGTGCTCTATTTGCCCCCCCCCCCCCCCCGAAATCGAAATTGGCCTCATCAGTTTCTACGACCCCAAAAACATAAAAATAGAACTAATTTTGAGAAAAATCGAGCCGGAAATGAGTTTTTTTGTACGCGCCTCAGTTATAACCCTTATATAAGGGGGCAATTTACCCTATATACGCCACTGACTTGCACTGACAAGGATATGGTGCTTTCCAACGCCAATGGACACCCAGAGTGACTCTAGGTTGGGAATGTTCTTCGAGTAAGCGACAGCAAGTACAAGAACATCGCTATCCGTCGTGCGCACCATGCAAGTTGGCAGTCCCTTTCTTGCTGCGTCTGCCACATGTAGTATCACTCTTGTATCAGCTTCTTCATGAGTGCACGGTGAAATGCGAGGTGAAATGTATGAAAGATCAGCACGGGGTGACGAAGAAATGACATTTGTCTCTATTGTTGAGTAAATGTCCACTCCGGCCACGGTGAGACATTAGGTTTGTTCCATCAGCAGTCCCTGACGGTCCGTGGACGTCAGCAGCATGCGCATTACGATTTTAGCGTTCCATCAAAATCTCGGACGATCCCCTGACTGACGATTCGCTGTTCCACCATCGGCTCAAACTAGTTTCGGGACGTTCAGAAAAGTTTGCGGATTTTACGGAAACTTATCGTCTGGGCTTGCGCAGCGGAATATATTTATTTGGCATCGAGCCTTCTCTGGTCTATGTTTACAAATAGTATGGGTTAGATTGGTGGTTTTATCGTTAATTCATTTAATTTATAAAATACACGGATTTTTTCCAGCTGCAAACTGCCAAACGATAGAAAATTAAGTACCAAGTCATCAGCCATGATTGACGGTTTGCTGTTCCATCAACGAGCAGCAGCCAGACAGAAACTGGTCCGAAGTGAGCCATGCGCATTGCTTACAGTTTGCGAACTGTCGGTGACTAGTTTGGGATTTCTGATGGAACAAACCTATAGTAGACTCCTCACCAGGAGCCTAAAAGGCTGCACCTTATAGACCATTTCCTCATGACGTCACACGCACGTGTCGAACGGCTGATTCGGGGCAACGTCAAAGATGATGTCAACTATACGTGCCAGTTTGTCAAAACTTTGTGACACCAGTGACTTTTTCACACAGACACCGACTGACAGATTGACATACTACCAATTTGACTGTCGCACATGACTGACGTAGCCCACGTGCCCCGTGACGGAAAACGCAGATCTGACTGACGTTGCCCCGAATCAGATGTTCAAGACGGAGCCGCGTGACGTCAGTGGAAATGGTCTGTTGTGCGAAACTCGGAGAAAGTTAGGCCATGACTTGGGAATTTTTGTGCCCGGATTCACTACAAATCGATCCCCGCGTCCTCGCTTCTCTCGTGTGGCATTCTTAAGGCTTTTGTCACTGTACGTGTCCCAAACAACGTCTATACATTTGACACCCTGAGAGCATTCCCTTATTACTTTCCCGGTCCGTCCAAGGGAAAGTTATGTGATGATGCAGGATGCAGGAAAAACGTTCTGACACGATAGCTGCCCAACCGATAGTCTGATCGACTTGAAATTTGGTATACAGACAGGGTTCTGCTGTTAAATGAGCTGATTAGTTTTTGGCTGTCATCTGTCAAACGAAAGTGTCACTATCAAAAAATGACAGAAGCTATATCTCACAGAACTTGACTTGCAAAATGCCGTTTAAAAGCTCATAAAAAAACTGCTGTATTCAGAACAGTTGAAAATATTGCCCTATCTGTCAATATATAAAAAATGTCAAAGTTCAAAACTTTGCCATTTAATTATTCAAAATCTATCCGATGCATTGGGACCCACCCCTGCGGGACAAAACATAAGAGTCAAATTAAGTCTGCAGTTGCAATGTTCCACCATTTTCCCGTCGGGCGTTATGAAGTTTCAACATTTCTCCTAGCCGTTGCCCCTCGAGAGAACGTCTCACCCGGATTTCCACCAGGATGACTTGCTTTTGATGCAGCACTCCACTCAAAAATTCATTCCTGCTCGAGGATCGACTTTTTTCGAAAAATTTCGAATGATATCGGAAAGTAGATTGAACTGGGCGTCTTGTGGATCTATTTTTAAAATTGACACAGCTTCGGTTTTCCGACGGTAGTTTCTTCAATATGAAATTTGCACATTCCGTGAATTTGAAAAAACGGCAGGGTAAACTTCAACATGCGGTGAGCCCCACGAAATATTCATTTTAGGTACAGACATGCTGCGAATGAAACTTGGAGAAAAAATTGAATTAATTTTTGGAGGAAAAACTTTTAAAATCGAAACTCACGGTTTTCGAGTTTTTCTCTCTGGAAAAACTGGAAATTTTCCAACTTTTTATTCCGTGAACAGATTTCTAGCATTTGTTATTGAAGAATAGATAACTGGTTCTTGAACATTTTCCAATCATTTTTCTCCAATTTCCCGGAAATTTTCCTACTGAAAATATAAAACCGCTTATGCGATCGTACAAATTAAGCGGTTCTGCCACGATAATTACCGAATTATTGATCCGATCAAATCGAACTCAGGTACGGAAGCATAAGTTCAGCCTGGAATGATCTGATTAGACTTTGGGTGGATGATTTTGATCGGAAGCCCTCAGGTGGCACATTGGGTCTGGGTTTATCTGCCCAAGCTCTAAATTGAAAATATAGAGTTGAAATTTGACACGCAGATGCAGTAAAAGTTCTCAATCAATTTTTTGTGATTTCATCATCATGTCTAAAGTATTTAGGAACAAAAATTTCAATAAGGAACCAGAATTGCATTTTTGAGATATCACAATAACAGTTAGCTTCCTAGGGCCGATTCTGAGTGGTGTGCTGGGAGTGCCCCTGCACAAGGGCGGCCAAAATTCAAGGGCGGCGAAAAGTCGCCCAATTTTTTCTAACGAAAAATTGAGTGTCGAAAAAGGAACTGATGTTATGATTTTCGAGACCAGAGGCGGCCGCCCTGCGTGAATTGTGACTTTTTAATGCCGAAAAACATATACCCCGAAAAAATACAACAGGTTGTCAAGAATGGAGGCGAGGCGGCCGCCCTGCGTCAACTATTAACTATTATAGATATCAGACTTCTTTCTCAAATAAGTATCTGAGAAGGGCCAGAATTTTCATCTCTTGGTAACATTTCGGATAGTCTGGCTGATGAACTTGGCGCTCTACGCTCTGCGCAGGGTTTATTTGACAAATAGCCCATTCAAAACTTTTTGAGGGAATGGAAATACCCTCGGAAATGCCGACCCTTGGTATAGGTGTACCTCTAGTACCTACTACTCATAGACCTGGTACTCACTTTTTATACTATACCAAATTATGTATTAGGTTTGTCAAAAGTTTCTTTTTGTTTTCAGAATTTTGCAAGTTGTTGTGTTTTCAAGATTATAAGTATTTTACCAATAATTATGACCTTCTTCTGGGTTTTGCCTCCTTATCAATGAACAATCAACTATTTGAACAGCTTTTTCTGATTGCATTCAATTACAAAATCAATATACTTTTCTATGAATTGGTATAAGTGCCTAAAAACTCATCTATAGGGTATGCCGAGGGATATGCTGAAGTGAGGTGGCCATGGCCGCACCTTGATCCTCAGAGCAAAATAGATTATAATTGTTCATAATTTTGTTTAAAATGAGGGGGGCTTTGGCGGTTTTAGGCCCGCAAAAGTGAAAAAGAAACGCCTGCGGCGCAATTTCTAGAGAGCCCGGACGCCCCCGCTAGAAAATTGCTGCGGGGCTACAGCTGGCGGGCGGCCAAATATTTTTCGCACAAGGGCGGCCGACGAGCCAGAATCGGCCCTGAGCTTCCTAGTTCTACCTTTTGGATTATTTCATCACCTTGAAAAACTAACCTAACCTGTCATTTTTTCTGTCCGCTCAACGATTACTACGTTTCCATGGAGAATTGAAATCGATTTGAAAACGGTATCGGTATTGAATACGGAAGTGTTCACATGAGTGGTTTAAACTCGGTATTCAAATCGATTTGAATTCTGTTTACATATCTGTCATGTAAGTCTAACCCTAACCTAAAACTATCCCAACCTAACGTATCAAAGAAAGTGCAAGTACTCTGCAAACTGCAAGTGTGCAGCAGGCAGAAGTGCAGACAACAGGTGCAAGTATGAATGCGACCCTCGATGCGACCAGAACAGCGGTTTTACTCATTGCAATGTCTCAGCTTCTGTTTGTGATGTTTCGATCCAATCCGATTGGGTTTCCATGAGTATTATTTCGATCCGATCCCGATACGATCCCAGAATTTGCCGAATCGACCTTGAAACTCAAATCGATTTGGATACAGTTCTGCAAGTGTTTACATGCAGTTTTCAACCCCGGTACCGTTTTCAAATCGATTTCAATTCTCCATGGAAACGTAGTAAATGGATGCAGGATGCTCGCTAAACGCCCAACTCAATAGAATTTTTTCATCAATTTCCAAATCGAATCGCCCCCTCCCGCAGGGACACTTCGATCAAAATCATTACTGACGTCTCTGGATACCGCCGGGAAAGTTTTGTGTCGCCCCACAACAGATTTCCCTTACAATGTAGGGACAAAAAATCTTGTCAGCGTACTCCTGGAACGTGCGCACCGGTCCTGGGGGCAACATGCATGTGTACGAGATCGGGTCCATCGTACACCTTTGCCTCGAAGACTGGCAGGGGCGTACCCAGCGAATGTACTGAACTTCCAACAGGACTGATGAGCTCGCTGATGAGGCATTCAATTATATCAGACTTCCCGATGCACCGAATTCGCCCAAACAAAGAAAGTGATAGGGCCATGCCTGATTTTCATACCTGTAAATTTAGCGTTTACAATCAGTTATTCATCCCATCAATAGCATTAGAAATTTAAAACAAGTGAGTATGCCTTCACGTGCGTGAGTCTCAGTAGCGCATTTTCTCAAAGAGGCATATTGTGAACGTAAAGAAATTTGGTTGAAGGAGAAACACCATTCCTTGCCCACTTTCTTCATTTGAAACTCATTGTGATATTTTGTTATCAGAATGGGGTACTTGCCAACTAAATAGATTTGAATGAAAATTCTTTCACTCATCAATATTTTTTTGTTTGAGGGCGGGAGCTGGGAGCGGCGACTAATCAAAAGTGGCCTATCTCTTCCCATTTTTAGTCAGCTATCTTAAATATATATATATAGCGGAACAATTAGATCGCCATGTCTTCAAGGTTATGTTTTACACTTATCTCTTACTTTGGGGGCGGCGTGTGGGAGCGGCAGAGTTTGGCAAAGAAATTTTTCCACAGTTTGAGTTGGGAGTTTCTGAATGTTTGAGATAACATTAAAATGTAAATCAGTGGAAATTATTGGAAGTTGCACTTTTTTTCTTTTGGGGGTGGAAGTTGGAGGCGGCGTCATATCAAAAGTAGCCTATTCTTTCCCATTTTTAGTAAGCTATCTATATAGCGAAAGAATTAGATCGTTATGTCTTCGGGTTTATGTTTTTCATTCATCTCTCACTTTGATGGCAGCGTATGGGGGCGGCAGCATTCGGCAAAGTAACTGTTGCACAGTTTGAGTTGGAAGTTACTAAATGTAAGGGAAATATGACAATTAGTGAAAATTGTGAAAGTTGCATTTTTTGCTTGGAGGCGGCAGCTGGAGGCGGCGGCTAATTAAAGTGGCCTATCTTTTTCCAATTTCAGTCAGCTATCAATATAGTAAAAGAATTAGATCGCTATGTCTTCAGGTTCATGTTTTTCATTTATCTCTTACTTTGGGGGCGGCGTGTGGGAGCGGCAGCGTTCGGCTGAGCAAATGTTGCACAATTTGAGTTGACAGTTCCTAAATGTTAAAGGGAACATCTTAATCAGTAACATTTGTGAAAGTTGCACTTTTTATCGTTTGGGGGCGGAATCTGGGGGCGGCGACTAACCAAAAGTAGCCTATCCTTTCCCATTTTCAGTCAGCTATTTATATACCGATAGAATCAGATCGCTATGTCTTCGGGTTTATGTTTTTCATCCATCTCTCACTTTGATGGCAGCGTATGGGGGCGGCAGCATTCGGCAAAGTAACTGTTGCACAGTTTGAGTTGGAAGTTACTAAATGTAAGGGAAATATGACAATCAGTGAAAATTGTGAAAGTTGCATTTTTTTACTTGGAGGCGGCAGCTGGAGGCGGCAGCTGGAGGCGGCGGCTAATTAAAAGTGGCCTATCTTTTTCCAATTTCAGTCAGCTATTAATATGGTGAAAGAATTAGATCGTTATGTCTTCAGGTTCATGTTTTTCATTTATCTTTTACTTTGGGGGCGGCGTGTGGGAGCGGCAGCGTTTGGCTGAGCAAATGTTGCACAATTTGAGTTGGCAGTTCCTAAATGTTGAAGGGAACATCTCAATCAGTAACATTTGTGAAAGTTGCACTTTTTATCGTTTGGGGGCGGAATCTGGGGGCGGCGACTAACCAAAAGTAGCCTATCCTTTCCCATTTTTAGTCAGCTATTTATATACCGAAAGAATCAGATCGCTATGTCTTCGGGTTCATGTTTTTCATTTTAAAGTGCTTGGGGGCGGTTTTTAGCAGTTTTTTCATGTTGGCGGCGCATATTGAAGACGGAATGTTTGTTGGCTTACGTTTATGAGTGGCAACTATGTATTATTCAAAAAATGAGAACACTAGAGCATCAGGTCTGGTAGAAAGTGCAATATTATGTTATTTCAAGTTTATCGGGGGCGGTTTTCTCTATGTTGGCGGCGCAATATGGACATCCAATATAGCCTAGCCCTCCTTTGGGAGTGGCAGCTATGTAACAGCGAAAAAATTAGAAAGCTAGGTCGTCTAGTTTGGGAGGAGTTCGATGAACGGACGGACGGACGGACGGACAAAGCGGTTGCAATAGCGATTTTCATCAAGATGGAAAATGCGCTAAAAATGATCAACCTACTGGAAGAATTCATCAAGGTCATATTGCCGCACTTGGCATGCTATGAACAGCTTCCGGAAAAGCTCGCAGTCACTTTTGAGACCGCGAAGTTTGGCTGTTTCTTTCTGAACAGAAGTTCCCTCGGAAGTTCCCTTTCCTCTTTCACTCCAAACGATCGCAGGTGCCCAGAGCGCAGGGCCGATTCTGAGTGGTGTGCTGGGAGTGCCCCTGCACAAGGGCGGCCAAAATTCAAGGACGGCGAAATTTTTTTGAACGAAAAATTAAGTGTTGAAAAAAATTTATATGATTTTTGGTGTCGAAAAAATACGAGTTGTCAAAAATGGAGTCGAGGTGGACGCCCTTTCTCAGATAAATACCTTAATTTTGTTCGTTATTGACTTTTATTTCGTCAATATCGTCTAAAGTACCTGTCATATATGTATTCATCACCTACTTCGATATTACAAGAAAGGGCCAGAATTTGCATCTCTTGATAACATTTCGGATAGTCTGTTTGGCTGATGAACTTTGCAAATGGTTCATTTGCCAAATAGCCTATACAAAACTTTTTTAGGAAATCGAAATACATACTGGCCATTAATTAGTAGGTATACCCAGCACCTACTAATTATTCATAGACCCAGTACTTTTTATATACTTAATATGTATAAGATTTGTAATTTTTTTTTGTTTGCAGAATTTTGCAAGTTGTGTTTTAAATTTTATTCCAAGACTAGAGGTATTTTACCAATAATTATGACATTTTTCTGGGTTTTGTCTTCTTATCGATAGACAACTATTTATTTAAATAGCTTTTTCCGATTCCATTCAACTACAAAATCAATATAAATTGATATACCTAAGTGGGTACCTAAGAACATCTATGGGGTATGCTAAAGTGAGGTAGCCATGAACGTAAGCATTTAGCGCAATATAGATTATAATTGTTTATAATTCTAGTGCAAATGGGGGTCTTGGCGGCTTTAGGCCCGCAAAAAAAATCGCTTGCGGTGCAATTTCCAGGGACCCCGGGCGCCTCCGTCAGAAAATTGCTTCGGGGTTACAGCTGACGGGCGGCCAAATATTTTTCGCACAAGGGCGGCCGACGAGTCAGAATCGGCCCTGCCAGAGCGCTCGACGTTCTGAGGCAATTGCATTGCATTTGCGCCATTTTAGTCCAGTAAAGCAAGGATTGAACTTGGAACAAATTAGGGGCAGGATGAGAAAAATATGGCGATGTAGAGAATGAAAAACTGAATAAGAAAAACCAAAGTTTCATTTCCAGTCATCCCGGGAACCATGGAAAAAAATGGAGAAGATGGAAAAACATGCGCCGCGGTCTTTCTTTTGAAACGGTGAGAGAACGGTGACAGATGTGTAAAAATTATCAGGGACAAAGTTGTAGAGAATTCAATAATCTGAAAAAAGTCCCCGGGGGCGGGGGCATATGTCTAACATTTTCAGTTTAGCCGTTTATTGCAGTCAAAGTTGCGCGCCGGTCTAGTGAAGTGGAAAAACTTTCCGCGTGACCTTCCTTTTAATTGCTGTGAGAACGATATGAGATATCAGTCGATAACTGATACTCAGTTATATGTATTACAGTTTTTACCTACAAAACCTCGATGGGGCATTAATTAAAATCAATTCTGACTTGGCATAATTTTCAGAGATAACCAGAAAGCATTGTCTGCGGCTGAATCCGACGAAGTCGATGTTACTCATGTTCGGTGCAAGAACAGCACGCCAAAAACTGTGCAGTGAAGTCAAAATTGAATTGAATGATATAGAAATTCCATTGGTATCAGAGGCAAAGAGTCTGCGCGTGACACTCGACAACAGTTTTCGTTACCAGCAACATGTTCTCCAATGTATTAGGAAGGCTTACATGTCATTGAAACAATTGTATCCCCACAAAGATTATCTATCAATTAAAATAAAGCTAAGACTACGCAAGGCTCTCGTTCTATCACACTTTAACTTTTGCGATCCGGTGTATTCGTTGGGACTTGATGTTGAGACTATGGATAGGATACAGAATGTTCAAAATAGTTGCTTGAGATTTGTTTACGGAATGGGTAAGTTCTCACATATATTTCCATAAACTTAGGGATGCTAATTGGTTGAACATGAAAAGTCATTTTAGGTTGTTATGGTCTTGTCTTGTCTTGATAAGGTTGTCAGCACCATGAAGCCTGCTTATTTGTACAATAAAATTGAATTCAGAACAAATGTACATAATGTAAATATACGCAGGAAGTCTTTAATAACTCCACCTCTTCACAAGACATCACTTTTTGAAAGATCATTTTCGTACGATATCTCGAAAACCTACAATGATGTTCCTGAAGAGCTGAGATCATGTTTTGTAGCGGGTTTCGGAAGGGGTCTCCGTCGGCTTATGATGAGTTGAGTTAGTGTTTGGTCTCGTATTCTGATGTGGGTACCTGATTTTTCCGTTTTATACACCGATGATATATATAGTTTAATTCTTAAAAGGCGTTTGCGACTTTATTTATTTATTTATTGTTCAATTGTTGAAAGGCGTTTGCAAGTTAATTTTGTTTATTTGCATATAGGGTTAAGTGGTAGAGCAGGGGGTGTGATCGTGCACCCATCTGAACTTCAACCCTCGTTGAAGTGACGTTGAAGTGACCCTGACGTGATTTTCAACCCTCGTTGGGGGATGAGCGGGGTTTTGACTAAACTGCGCAACAAATATGTTGTCGCGAGGGAAAAATTGGTCCGAGTTTGGACCACAATAACTTTTGAATGACACAAACCATTCCGATTCTGTTTTGACGGTTAGCGAGCTCAGTCTTTCCGTTATTCACCTTAATGAGCTGAAGATCAGGAAGGGCCATGTGAAATATCTACAGGGTGAAATGTAAAACTGTACAAAATTTTAGCAAATTCAACGGACTCCCATTTTTAGAATAATTTTTTTTCTCAAATGCAAATGAAAGGATCATAAAGCGTTATTATGTTTTAGCTTGCGCCCAGTTTTGAAATTTTTGTAATCGGAAGTCTGGTTCTGACTTTATGATTTTTTTCTCTTGGAGGAGGCTGATTTATCCTATCGCTACAAAGAAGACTATGTTAGTCTGATGATGGGAGGTTGCAATTCACGAATATTGTTGCTTGAACAGTTGTCAGCAACTTAACTCGCAGACCTGGAATACCTTGATCAAGGCTTCAAAAAGGGGGCCCATTCAAAATGGGCGACACAGGTGTCTTTCTTAAAAATTGAATTTGATCAGATTTTCACAATTGAAACAAGCTTTCTTTGTGATTTTGACCTCCCGAACTTGATGTTGATGGTCAGTTTTAGTTTTTGATGATGACAGGCTCCCTAGGCTAAAATAAACTACGCAACGAAATAATTGTCGTACTCCAAATTTTACCCTTTTTCAAAACAAGAGAACTCCCGACTGGTTCTAACAATTTTAATTCTGCTTGGAGCATTTGAGAGCTTGATTCTTTAGGTATAAAATCGTATCAATTCGAAGATCGATAGATGTCAACTTGAGTTTCTACAGGGTGTTGAAGAAAGTAGTGCAACATTTATAAAGTTTGACTATCTCCCATTTGAAATCAAACTGTTTCTTTTGAATTTCAACATCAATGGCATGTAGCTGAGGTTCATATCTCGAAACGGTTTTTGATTCATCCCTCTATCTCTTTTATTTACAGGGTGGTATCGTAAATACGACTTTTTTGTCTTCTGGTGATAACGTTTTCCCTTCTTTACCAATTTGCTGAATCCAGGACTCATATTGAAACCGAAGCCTTAGGTAAGAAAACTCAATAGACATAATCGATTTAAAACCAACATTTAAAATATAGGGTGGCATCAAAATTGACATATGAATTTATCTGTTCAGGAATCCGACCAGGTGGAGAATTAAACGAAAATCAACATTGTATTCGGATGAGGCATTCATTCTGAACACTCTTCGATGTTCAATGATTGATTGTCACCAGAATGATCGATGGAGGGTCCAAATTAGAATGAAGTGTTTTTGAGAGAGAATCAGCTTCCTCGCTGGTATGAAAATATCCGTAACCAATGATGCAAAATTCGGAACAATCGGGAACAGACAGTTTCTCTTCGCTCTGTTTTCCGTAACACTGGTTACGGCATTTGCAGGTGAGTTATAGCGCTGCTTCTCCTTGGAAAACATGCGATGCGGTTGCAATTTGGACCCTACATCCAAAATTCTTGCCACAATCAATCATGAAACATCAAAGAGTGTTCAGAATGAATGCCTCATCCGAAAACAATGTTGATTTTCATTTAATTCTTCGCCCGGTCGAATTCCTGGACAGATATATTCATATGTCACTTTTGATGCCACCCTATATTTTGAATGTTGGTCTTGAATCGATAATGCTTATTGCGTTTTCTTACCTAAGACTTCAGCTTCAATATGAGCCCTGAATTTAGAAAATTGGCGAAGAAGGAAAAATGTTATCACCAGATGACCAAAAAGTCGTTTTTTCGATACCACTCTGTAAATAAAAGAGATAGAGAGATAAATCAAAAACTGTTTCGAGATATGAACTTTAGCTACATGCTACTGATGTTGAAATTCAAAAGAACCAGTTTTATTTCAAATCGGAGTATGTCAAACTTTATAAATGTTGCACTACTTACTTTAACACCCTGTAGAAATTCAAATTGACATCTATCAATCTTCAAATTGATACGATTATATGCCTAGAGAATCAAGCTCTCAAATGCTTTAAACAGAATTAAAATTGTTTAAACCAGTCGGGAGTTTTCTTGTTCTGGTAAAGGGTGAAATTTGGAGTACGACAATAATTCCGTTGCGTAGTTTAGTCTTCTTTGTAGCGATAAGATAAATCAGCATCATCCAAGAGAAAAAAAATCATAAAGTCAGAACCAGAGTTCCGATTCCAAAAATTTAAAAACTGGGCCCAAGCCAAAGCATCACGCTTCATGATCCTTGCATTTACATTTGAGAAAAACAAATTCTGAAAACAGGGGTCCGTTTAATTGGCTAAAAAAATTTGCACTGTTTTACATTTCAGTCTGTAGATTTTTTACATTAAGCTTCCTGATCTTCACCTCCTGCAGCAGAATAACGGAAAGACTGATCTCACTAACCGTCAAAACAAAATCTGAATGGTTTGTGTCATTCAAAAGTTATTGTGGTCCAAAGTCGGACCAATTTTTCCCTTCCGACAACATATTTGTTGCGCAGTTTATTTGAAAAATTCTTTCTCATCATTAGCAAGGCCTCTGATGAGTTTCTGCTCAAAAAAAAAGCACGGTTCGCCCGTTCCGCACTTTGCGGAACAGACTTCTGACGTAATTCATCACCCCCTCGTTGGGGTTGAACGGGGTTTAGGTATACTAAAGTAGATATCGTTTTTTTTTCATCACAAGCAAGTTCTCTGCATCACAAAACAAGGTCTGTATATATACATCTGTTGGGAAAATCGCACGTACGTTTTTCCCGTTGCGGACTTAATCCCTTTCACCACGCAAAGTCTAAGTATTCCATTCCTGTTCCTGGTTCCCTGTTCCGAATTTTAGATTTACCCATTGGAAACTTGAAAACAAAATCTCACAGCTGACTAGAATCACGGTAGGAGTGAATAACGTACTATAAAATATAAATGTTGATTTTTGGTCTTCCCTCCGCTTTTCTTAACCCCCCATTGCAAGCTTTCCCGTACTAAATTTGGACAATGGTTTTCGTATTCAACGAGGTCCAAATACCTTTAAAACATTATATTGTCAAACCTCAAGGACGGAGTCGAATTGGTAAAATAAACGTTGCGAAATCAATCGCTGTGGATTTATTTCTTGACGGATTACCATTTTGGTCTCTTTTGAAAGCTACAAGGGTGTACTTTGGTTTTGAGCCCATTGTCATCTCCAAAATCTAGAAATCAAAGAAAATATTTTTGGATTTTGGAGATGCCAATGGGCTCAAAACCAAAATACATCCTTGTAGTTTTCGAAAGAGACCAAAATGGTGAGAATTCGTTATAGTGGGGGGGTTAGCGGAATGGTCTGTGCATTTTGTGATCAAAGCATGAAATGTGGCATACTTGTTCAGAAGACCCTCCTTCGCAATTCCAGATGTAGCGCCACGCGAGATTTTGCACCAGAGACACTGTATTGCGGTTAATATAACTGCTAGGGGTAAATTCTGCAAAAATGGTTCCTGGCTGGTCTCTGGTACCGCAGTCGGTATTTTTTAGTTCTGTTTAGTTAACACTACATGTAGAAATGAGTGAGGAGTACATTTTCACAAGCAAAGTTCCAAGTGCTGCCTTTATACGTTGTTTTATAACATTTTGAGGCCAACTTTGTTTTAGTACAGGAAACATGGTAAAGAAATTGCCGAAACCTCGGCAAAGATATGAACGTCCTGAAAATTTGATATTCTGTCTAGAATTATGTGCCTTTCTACATATCTAAAATTGCCAAAAATCGCACCCCGAAGCTTCAAGTTATTGGAGAGGGGGGGGGGGGTAAAAAATTGCAACTCAAAATGAAAGGTATAGAACCCGATGGAACCCGGTCAATCCAATGGATGCAAATACGTCGTAGTTCGACGCGTCACAACCAGTTGATACAATTTTGGCACAAAAAGTGTCGATCATTGTTGAAGGGGGGTCGTGGGGAAGGGCGAAACTCGGCTGGGTGGCTCTTTTTCTTCCTGGGCCATGAAAAATCGATCACGACAAGATTGGTATCTTTCCCGACTAAATTCAATGTCCTGAACTTGAATCCGATGTGTAAATTTGGATAAAAACAAGTTCAAAAAAGTTAACTTGAGAAAACCAGTTTTTTCTTTGACAATTTTCACAAAACATATTTCTACTGTTAGAGGTATTCATCTTTGAAAATATCTCAGAGGCCATTAGACTAAACTGTATTCTTCACGAAAATCATCCATTCGATCTGTAACTCTGTTTTTCGAGGTAGGAAAAATCGATTTGAACTTTAGTTGGCACTGCCCGGCGTCTACCGATGACCAGAGCACTACAGCATGTACCTTCAAGTAATAACTCAATACCCTGCATTGCGATGTAATTATGACGATTTTGTTTATGCTGTAGGGAATTCAGTTCTGCACAGATCCTGGAACTTTCAAAGATAAGTTATAATTTTTCAGATAGTTTGGGCTATTTTCATTTGAAGATGCATGGTGTAGTGTTCTGGTCAGTAGTAGACAACGGGCTGTGCCGACTGAAATTCAAATCGATTTTTTCTATCTCGAGAAACAAAGTTACAGATCGAATGGATGATTTTCGTGAAGAATACAGTTCAATCTGATGGCCTCTGAAATATTGTCAAAGATGAATGCCTCTAACAGAAAAAAAAGTTTTGTGAAAATTGTCAAAGAAAAAGCAGGTTTTCTTAGGTTAACTTGTTTGAACTTGTTTTTGTCCAAATTTATACATCGGATTCAAGTTCAGGACATTGAATTCAGTCGGAAAAGATACCAATCTTGTGATCGATTCTTCATGGCCCAGGAAGAAAAAGAGCCACCCAGTCGAGTTTCGCCCTCCCCCGCGACCCCCCTTCAACAATGATCGACACTTTTTGTGCCAAAATTGTATCAACGGGATGTGATGCGTCGAACTATTTGTATTTGCATCAATTGGATTGACGGGTTCCATCGGGTTCCATACCTTTAATTTTGAGTTGCAATTTTTTACCCCCCCCCCTCCAATAACTCGAAGCCTCGGAGTGCGATTTCTGACAATTTTAGATATGTAGTAGGGCACTTAATTCTGAACAGAATATCAAATTTCCAGGACGTTCATATCTTTGCCGAGGTTTTGGCAATTTTTTTACCATGTTTTCTGTACTAAAACAAAGTAGGCCTTGAAATGTATTGAAACAACGTATAAAGGCAGCATTTGGAAGTTTCCTTGTGAAAATGCACACCTCACTGATTTCTCCATGTAGTTTTAGCTAAACAGAACTAAAAAATACCGACTGCGGTACCAGAGACCGGCCAGGAACCATTTTTGCAGAATTTACCCCTAGCAGGTATATTAACCGCAATACAGTTCCTTGGTGCGAAATCTTGTGTGGCGCCAATCCGTGGTGGCGCCACATCTGGAATTGCAGAGGAGGGTCTTCTGAACACGTATGCCAAATTTCATGCTTTGATCACAAAATGCACAGATCATTCCATTTTTTGCCGTTAACCCCGCCACTATTAAGGAATGAACCCACAGGGATTGATTTCGCAATAACGCTTATTTTACCAATTCAACTCCGTCCAACATGGCTCGCCTCTAGGAGGACTGCTTTTGCAGGTGAGCACAGCGATTCTAGATAATTTGCGGGAACTATGAACGTGTGCGGTGTGCTCGGCGGTGTACGACTTACGTTTCTGCAGGTGCGACTGGACGAAGGAGTAGGTATATGGACCGATGTTCTATGGGACAGGGACCCTCATCCCTCGATGGAACCGATGAACAGAGGTAGGTGTAAACGATAACGGCACTTGTTTTCGCGTTCAAAGATCAACACCGTTGTCGATACGGACGAGACACGATCATGGACGATACACGAATCACGATATTGGACACGAGCAGCGTTGTTCGTTATTCCTGAGAATTTTGTCTTTTGTTGTTGTTATACTGAAATCTGAAATCATGTTCAAACCGTACTAAACTGCACATGATCTGTACTGATTATGAAAAATACAGATCATCTTATTATCTCATCATAGTCCGAGGTCCGGTGGTTAAGGCTAAAGGGGACGATAAAATAATGTGTTTCTGAGACGCGAGATGGCGCGGAAACTATTAACATTCTCAAAATTCACTCAATAAACCGATTTCAAAAATTCAAACGTTATTAGTTTTAGAATATATAATTATTTGATGCTGTAGTCAAAAATTTTGATTTTTGTATTTTTTGGAAATTTTTTTTTGATTTTCTCAAATTTCAAATTTTTTTTTTGAAAATCCCAGGTGGTCATTTTATTTTGTGGTAAATATTGTCTAATAACCTTTTTTCAAAATTCAAATATCATCAATAGTATCGACCGAAATCAATTTTGAATGTTTCCCTTTGAAGTTCACCGCGTGCCGCCCACCTGCAAGCGCGAGCGGTTCCCGTCCGGTATCATCATACATTATTTATAGTCCGCAAGAAATAAGACCTTTGTCGATTTTTGTTGGAATCAAATTCTTGAAACATTCGAAAATTCAAAAAAAAGTTCACCCATACACCAACGGTACACCCTGGTGCAAGTACAACAACCTCATCTCAGCAGTCTGTCGCCCATTGGGAGCAGCCAATTTCAATCTTTGATATCAATGAACATTTAGAACAGGCATTGAACCCAGTAACTGGAAGCTATGGGAAGATAAAGAGTGGTCGATCCTAGCGTAAATATCCCATAGCGGCCTTACCGTTCAAGATAGAAAAAAAGAATAGTGCTATTCTGTGAAAAATAACATTCCATAAACGCTTTGTTATTAAAAAATCCGTGTCGGCAATTGGCTGTTGCCTGAGTAATCACAACGTAACAGAGCCTTTATGGAACGTAATTTTTTAGAGAATCGCACCATAAGAAAAAAGTTGTATGGTTTGATTAGAACTGAACTTAACGGAATAAAGTTGAACTATGAGGCCTGTTTGTGGACCCGACGACCCATGGATATCTTGCGGAATCGCCAGACGGGCTTCTTCCTCATCAGAATGGTACTGTAATCAGGGTGAAATGTCCTATTGGATTTGAAAGTGATCAATTAAATTTATTATTAATGATTTTAGCTCTAAAATATGTACATATTGCCCGAAGTCGGCAAAACAAAAGACCATACAAGAAGATATACAGACCAATCAAAAATTTTGTTTGGAGAGAAATTCTCAGCCTCAACGGACACACAATCACTATTTTCAAGTACAAGGACATAGTGCACTGGCAGAATAAAAACAAAATTGACTTCAATATCAAAATTCTATTGCCTGAGATCATCGATCTGCGAGCTTGTAGGAGCATGCCCATTCGAGAAAGTTTAAATGCCATGACTTTTTTCCCATCAACGTTTTTTACTAGCCACTTTTCGACACTCAACCGCGTATCGTACTACGATACGTAATACGAATTTTATACGAAACAAGAGTGCATTCTAATGGAACGAATTCAACAAAAATCAAATGAGCTGAGGTGATTCATGGAGATAACCACACAGACAGCCAGGCACACAAACAAACAGACAGATATCCACACAGGAGTCAAACGGACGGACGGACAGACAGACAGACAGACATACTTCAGACGGAGTAGGAGGAGTAGTAGTAGTTCTTTGCAGTTTTGTTATTGCTCCCAGTGTATATAGTTTTTAATACATTTGTGCACTTGCAGTCTATTGTTTTGCAATTGCAATATGATTTTACAATGTTTGTCCCTTTATAATTGGATATAAGTATCTTGGGGTATCAGTAGATTCTAGATCTAGATAGTGTGATCTCGTGAGATAAATGATCAACTTGAAAAAAAAATTACAATTTCAGAAATCGTAGCAACGAAATATATCGCCGTAATACCACGATGTCACAAATCTTTACTACTGCTCTATTTACATCGCCTATTTCTCAGAAAACATCATAACACCACAGAAGTAACACCATGTGTGCAGAAAGTGATCACTACCTTTATCGTGAATGACTCATCGCGGAGAACAGCTGCAGCGGGCGGCAAATATCAAAGAGAGATTTTCAAAATGTGTTTCGGAGGGCACCATTTGTGCTACAAAAATTCTAAAAACGGATTATTGTTTGATATTTTCAGTACTTCAAAATGACTACCTGTGATTTTTGAAAAAATCTAAATTAATTTGTGAAATTGAAAAAAAAAATTAAAAAAAAAAATTGGAATTTTTTTTTGACTAGTGCATCAAATAGAATTGAAATCTCAGTGTAACCCATTTTTCAGATCTGAAATTGGACTAATGGTTTTCCCAAAAACATTTTATTACTTTTGATGTATTTTCTCTCTGTCGCACACTTGGTACTCAATTTCAGTCCCCTTTAGCCTTAACGAGCATCTGCATCTCGAATCTCGATCTGCATATTCTATACAAACCTTGCGCACTTTTGAGTTTGAGTAAGTACAGCATTAAGATTTGCCAGTTGAAGTACAATGTACATTCCTATACTTACTACCTTATAGCGTTTTCCATTGATAAAAAAAGTGCGCACTTTTTGCTTTCGTTGTCATAGAAACTCACCAGGAAGCCCTGCTATTGGTCCATGCGCAAGGTCAGGGCAGTTAGTGCGCACTTTTTCTCCCAGCGAAAAACGCCATTACTTTCAGAAAGTGGTGCCCAGATGGCACTTCTGCAGACGCCGTATACAGGTGTTCAATAATGCAAAAATTCCAACTTGGCAACCAAAAGAGTTGGAGTCATGAAAGTCACCAGACGGATTCACAATTCAATGCTTTTTAAGATAATGTAAATCGCGTCTCAATATATTCAGCCGTTCCTGAAAAATCCTGAAGTTAGTGGTCAGTTTCATGAAAATTGACATTTTTCAATAAATCAGTGATTTCTCAAAATAAGTATTCGGGTGAAACTCGGTAGGTAGTCCCTTGATAAGTGTGAAGTCAAAAGTTGAATGCCGTGGGTTACCATTGTTGTTCTCTATTCTCATCGACCATCTTCGAAAAATTTTACAGTCAACTGTTTTTCTTCTTATTGCCCGGTGGTTAAGAATCGTTTCTATTTTTGAAATTATGTTCAAGGGTAAGTCTCCAGGGAGGGGGTATAATTTATACGTGAACACCCTGTACAAGAAACAGAAGGCGGTAAAATGTCAAAAACCATTTCGAGATCTTGCTACGAGATTTTAAAAAATATGGCTGAAAAAACTACAATTTGTTTTGAAAAAAGTTACACATCACGCTTAAAAATAAACCACTTCACACTCCCTTTTCTGTCACCCTGTATATCATATACACTATATCAGTTAACACGATATCCAAATATGAAACTTGCAGTCAGAAGAACGCTTGAATCACTAACACCATCTTCTTGTAAATCGGTTCATTTTTCGTCACGATATCCTCATTTGAACCTGAACGAGTTTTTGGGGTGGACCACTTCAATCTTTGATCTGTTTAGTACATTATGTCCAGCATATCAAGTTGACTTTTGGGTTGTTCTGACTTTGCCGCCATCTTTGATCCGCCATTTTAAATTTCTCTAAAAGTGATGCAGTCCATCTTTCCCATGACAGCTCCACGCATACGTATGCGCAGACCTGTGAGCATAGAGCTAGCGATCGCCGATCGATCTGTAGTAGCAGCTGTTTGTACCGAGAGTTCATAAATTAAATGGGTCAAGGGTGTCTGTGAATTCAAAAACGTCTGTCGAAACTAACGTAATCTTTTTGTAATTTTGTCAAACTTTGACAAGTTACGTCCCATATTATTGATTTTTGATCTGCCATAAGTTCACGAGAATACTTTAAGTTAAAAAATACTCCTCGATCATGTAGGTTTTGTGCCCTGTCATGAAAACCACATTTAAAATGTTCTGAAAACGAAAACTGCGACTGGTTTGACAAATTACGATAACCAAAAAATTACAGACATCAAATGAACGATGCTAGTTCCGACAGATGTTTTTAAAGCCACAGGCACCCTTGACCCATTTAATTAATGAACGCTCGGTATTAGCGGGAATCTGCGCTCACGGGTATGCGCGTAAGTGATTTTTCTAATGGGAAAGTGGATTGGAATGAAATTTGCAGGATTGCAGGCAATATATAAACTATAAACCACATCAAGATACATCCAATTTTCGACAGTTATTGATCGCCATCTTGTATTCTATCCATATTGAACATATTTTAAAGTGATAGAGATAACTGGAGGAGAATTACGTTTTATCGAAAAAATATATCGATGTGGTGCAAACGCCAATCGAATGCGTATGTGTCCACCATATAAAGCTGACCAATGATTTTTGTCACCTATTTGGCCGCCATCTTATTTGACTCGCGATTTTGAATTTCTCTGGAGGTACCATACTGGTGTCCACCCAAAAACGAGTTGTGCTGATTCCTCCACATCTGCGCAAAGGTAAAGCAGGATGCCTTGAAGGTGCTAAAAGACCTGTCAACTCCCGTACTTTTTCTTTATACAGGGTGTCCCATGTTTAATCGCAAAGATTTTGCCAGTTGATAGAGCATCAGAAAAGAGTAAGACATGCATATAAAAGTTTTGTTCAAAAACCCGTAATAACGGAGATACAGCTCTTCAAAGTTGGAAAACAAATACAGTTCTTTTTACCTAACTTTTATACTGGTCAACCGATTCGCGTCAAATCTCTTACACGTATTCAGTGAACAAATGCCTATGAACCTCGAATAACACATTTGGTGAGAACAGCCCCATGCATGGCGTAGATGGGGGTGGTTGCGCCCCTTTAATCATCCCTAATTCTTTCCCCACTGCGAATTTTTCAAAATCAGTAGGTATCATTTTCGAGTTGTTTATTCAATTTTGAGCGAAAGGTGCTCCTGAAAATTTCGATAGGAGGCATACTTTCTGAGATAATTCAGTTTGAAAATTCCTAGTCAATCTTGCAACTTCTCATAATTTTAGTTGCTTAAAATTTGCATTGCTGCATCATTGGAGATAATCAGTTCCAAATTCACACAAGTGATGTTGAGATCATCAAGTATCATAACGTAAGATCGATTTTGATCAAAACAATCCAGTGGCGTAGAATTAGGGGGCTTTCTTACTTACATTCTTTTATCTGCTACACCACTGAATATTTTTCAAAATCAATATTTTTTTTGAATTTGTCGTTTGATCCAGAAAAAAAAGTTGCTCTTGTGAAACTTTGATTGGAGGCTTCGTTTTCGAGTTATTCGAACTTTAAAGTCCTGAGTCTAAAAAATGGCTGGCATATCGAGGAAAAACAGCAAACCCCTTAAACAATCTTGTTATCAATTATTCATGTTGATTGATGGACCACTTTCTTTTGATTTTACTTACGTTGTGTGAGTTCATACCTACAATTACCCTGATTTCACAGTTCATCAATTTTGAAGAAAGTTTAACTAGGACAAAAATTTCATTAGCGGTACAGAAGCTGGGATGGAAGACAAAATTGCATGTCAGTCAATGTATGTTACAATTATTATTTTTGTTCTCCAGTCATGTACGTATCTGCTTCTAAATAGCAGGGACTTGAATTTTACGGTTTTTTTAATTGATTTCGAGCTTTGAAATTTGAATAACTCAAAAACGAGGCCTCCAATCAAAATTTCACAGAAGCAACTTTTTTTTCTGAATCGAAAGACAAATTCAAAAAATTATTAATTTCAAAAAATATCCAGTGGCGTAGCAGATAAGTGGATGTAAAATAGAAAACCCCCTGATTCTACGCCACTGGATTGTTCAGATCAAAATCGCTCTCACGCTATGATACTTGATGATCTCAACACCACTTGTGTGAATTTAGAACTGAATATCTCCAATGATGTAGCAATGCAAATTTCAAGCAAATTTTGTTGCAAGACCGATCAGAAATCTTCAAACTGAATTATCTCGAAAAGTAAGCCTCCTATCGAAATTTTGCAAGAGCAACTTTTTGCTCAAAATTGAATGAACAACTTAGGGAAGAAAAATTAGGGATGATGAAAGGGGCGCAACCACCCCTATCTACGCCATGGGGCTGTTCTCACCAAAGGTGTTATTCGAGGTTTATAGGCATATGGTTAGTGAATACGTGTAAGAAATTTGACGCAAATCGGTTGAACAGTATGAAAGTAAGGTGGAAAGAACTGTATTTGTTTTCCAACTTTGAAGAGCTGTATCTCCGTTATTACGGGTTTTTGAACAAAATTTTTATATGCATGTCTCAATCTTTTCTGATGCTCTATTGACTGGCAAAATCTTTGCGATTAAACACGGGACACCTTGTATTTGCCTCAATGCAAACTTTCATTTCTTACACAAACATTGGAAGCATTTGTTGTAATCTCTGTGCCATCAGTCGTACTGTTGAAAAAAAAATTCTTTGTGCGGGTCACGTAAATCACATTTAATTGTTTTTCCATGCAAGAAAATCATCAGGCAACATGTATTTTGGTTGTTTTCTAATAAGTCGTATCCATTGAGCCCATTTATGGCGTTGAAATTTCAATATCAGCATTTTTGAAGATGTTGCCTGCTAAGAAGTGAATATTTTTTATTGCCTGTTCAGCGGCAATAATTTTTTCAGTTTTACGAACGACCGTTTGCGGAAATATTATAAGGAATGACAAGCTGGAACTGTTTTCTAACGATATTATGTCTGGCTCAACCGAGGTACACACTTGAAATTCTAGAAAAACTGATTTCTTTTCGAGCTGCTCTATTTCACCTGCGTGCGGCCGTGCCTACTTGACATAGACCGGACCGGACCGATTACTCGAGCTTGGAAATGTACTCTTTCTAGCTTTAAATCACGACCATTATTATTAAAACTCTATACATTGATTTATGAAGAGATTATATATCAATTGATTAATAATGGTCGTGTTTTAAAGCTGGAAAGAGTACATTTCCAAGCTCATGTAATCAGTCCGGTCTATGTCAAGTAGGCACGGCCGCACGCGCGTGAAATAGAGCAGCTCGAAAAGAAATCAGTTTTTCTAGAGTCCCAAGTGCGTGCCACGGTTAAGCCAGACATAATATGGTTAGTACCCCTCCCAGACTAGCCGGACTCACCGAGTCACAATGTGGTGCCTGGATGTTTGATGGTCGACACATCTAAGCACTGAGGCCGACAAGCGCACGGTTGATCTGGACTCCGTTTTTGACCCCCGAAACGCAGGTGCAGTTGTGGTTGACACATCTCACGTCCTGCGCCGGTACGTTTCTGACTTCGTCAGCCTCCCAGACTGCGCTGTCGGTTTTTTCTACATAATAGTGTTTTTCGAGCCAGTAACTTTTGTAACGGGTTGGTTATTGGTGGTTGCATAGAGTACGTGGTTGACATTAGATTGACATACAGGGTGTTTCAGAAGTAAGTACATAGCTATATATCCTCGGATTCAGCTTTCAAAAATATGAAGTTTGCGATAAAAATAAAATGCAAGAGGTGCCTCCTAAGAAAGATAAATCACATTTAGGTAATTGTTTTTCCATACAAGAAAACCATCGGGCAACAAGTATTTTGGTTGTGTTTTCTAATAAACCGTATCCATTGAACCCATTTATGGTGTTAAAATTTCAATAATAACAGCATTTTTGAAGATGTTGCTCGCTGAGAAGTGAATATATATTTTTTATTGCCTACTCAGCAGCAATTTTTCAATTTTACCAAACACCGTTTGCGAAAATATTATACGAAATGGCTGAAACTGTTTGCTAACGATATTATGTATGGCCTAACCGCGGCACCCACTTGAAACTCTAGAGAACTGATTCCTTTTCGAGCGGTTCTATTTCACCCGCGTGCGGCCGTGCCCTCGGCCGTGTCTACTTGACATACAGGGTGATTAAAAAATGGCGCATTTCCTTTCGGGCACGTTATAGTGGACGTTAACGAAGCATGGGAAAAATAATAAAAAAAATTAATCGGCTTCGATTTGCAAGTTATTAACAAAAACAAATCTGTCCAACCTGGCAGCATCGCATTAGTACCTTCCTGGCACCTTTAGATCAAAGAGGTACATCACAATAACATTATTGTATTGTTACCCTGGAAACTCCGTAGAACCTGCCAGACCATACCAAACATACTTGCCAAATGTATTTTCACGGCACTTTTGAGGTAAAAGACGAAATTTGAAAATTGAGAATACGACTCAAATCTCAATTGCAAGAGAAATTTTCAATCGGGAACTACTAACGACATGTGACTTTTTGCAAGTAACAATGCTTTGCTTCAAAATCATGCACACTGAAGAAGTTAAATTCTCAACTTCACCTCTTCATAACTCGAAGGATAAATGAGCCAATTTTTTTTTACTATTTTTTCCGTGCTCCCTCAACGTCTCCCACACCGTACACGGGAGGAAATGCGCCATTTTTGAATCACCCTGTATAGACCGGACTGATTACACGCGCTTGGAAATGTACTCTCTTTCAGCTTTTAAACAATTATCTACTAATTGGATAAATCAATCTAGAAAATAACTCGGAAAATAATTAATTTGATTCGGTATAATTTGATAGATTCTTATTTTTCGGAAAAAATCGCCCGATTTTGAAACTTTTTGTGGTGCTTGATAAAGTAGGTAAGTAAGTACCCGAGGGGTTGACCACCTGAGAAAAATGTGCACACCAAAATCGCCAATTGCCTGAAAATTGCCACAATTGCCAGAAAATTGCCGAACAATTTCTAGAAAATTGTCACACAATTGCTAGAAAATTGCCACAATTGCCAGAAATTCGCTCACGGCTGTACAGCCAAATTGCCAAGTGGTTAACCCCTCGTAAGTACCTAAGTAATTTTTTGACTAGAAGGTAACATCCTAGAACACCCGATTGTTGATATTATCAATATACAGGGTGACAATGAAAGAGGACAAGAGTTAGGAAAGGAGCTTATGATCTTGCCCGGTGACGCAAAATCGCTTCCAAAGTTGTCAAAGTATGGCCGTGCGCAGGGCACATGCCGCTTGTCAGTGATGGGTCTTCCGGAGGGTGTTCCAGTCCCGGTGGTTATTTTTTACATCCTTACCTTACCTAACCTACGAGGAAATGATCACTTTGAACGTTTGACGCTGCTGACAATCAACCATATTGTGAGGTGAGGGCATTTATGAAAAAAGCGGTGTTTTCAGATTGCAAAGGATAACGCAATAAATCTATACGGTGGCTCTGGCCCAAGCCCAACAATGTTCAAGTTTTAGTTACAGATATCCAGCATTGAAGAGGTTGAATTTCTTTTCCATGAACAAGTGAAAGCCATTCCAATAATCATCTTGAAAGTTTTAGAGCTTGAGCTATAATACCGTGTGATCCAAACTATTCCGAATTAGGGTAGGCTGTGACATGGTCAAATTCTAAGATGTAAAGCTGCTTTTCGCCAGGGCACAGCCTACCCCAATCTGGAATGGTTTGGATCACACAGTATCAACTCTTCAATACTTACTTCAGTACCTGTGTCATTTGTACAGTTATACATAGTCACTTTTCAACTAGCTTTGTATTTTGTATACCTTTTCATATTCTTTACACTTATACATATATTAATATGACCCACAGATTAATATAAAAAAAGGTGAGTGTAGTAATATCAAAAAACTTTATAGATAGCTACAGTAGTTTTATTCAAGAGGAAATGCATTATTAAATCGAATTAGTCGAATAAATTACTACAATAATTAATAAAAATGCTATAACACAACAATTATTTTTTCACAATAATTTAAAATATTCAACTTCATCAAAAACTTTTTGAAAACTTTCAACGAAACAACAAAATAATAAACAATAAATTTGACTTGCATGCACGGCTGAGAATTGGAAGGACCTTGTACCACATAAAAGTAGTTACAAAAACAACGAGAGGTGGAAGCTTATTATTAGTAGGTATTTACGTTAACGATAAGGAAAAGAGAATGATAAAATTAAAATGAATGTGTACACGACGCGTTAGAGGTCTCCTTACTACATCATCCCTAAAGCTTTAGCTAGTTATAAAATTATCACAAATTATGTTTTGTTTATATAAAGAAAAAGATTAATAATATTATGGTGTGTGTGTGGTATGTGTGTGAAACTGTTTATAACAAAAAACAATAAAATACGTTTGTCCATAGAACCAACTGGGGGGAAAATAATCATTATAACAAACTGAGAGCGCCGGTTATCTTGTCGATTTTGTCGTCTTCGCCGAACACGCTCAGGACCGTAACGGATCCGACTGGAACTTCAGTGTGTCCGGCATCGGTGACTAGGTAGCATGGCACGTTGGCTTCTTCGGCTTTGCTGTACAGCTGCTGCAGGTGTTCTGTAGTCTCGCCTTTCAGAACAACTTTCTTCTCTCTGCAAAATCATTTCAATGTTAGATGAAATAATATAGCATCACTGAAAAATTTCGATGATTATTCAGATTATTGGTGAAAAGTCATTTCTGCGGTGAAAACAGTACATAATTATTAAAAATCAAAAATCGCTATGAAGTTACAGTCAATTTTGTGAAAATGTCACGGCAGAGAGCTACACGAAAACCGGCCAGAGCTGTAGGATCGTTGAGTATCCGGATTGCAAAATATTTTGTTTTGCCGATTTTTGAAATTCAAACTTCAAATTAAATGATTCAGCGCCAGTCTATACCTCACTTTGAACATTAAATTTCAATGGGGTACTTTCCTCAAAAAAAATTATTAGCTTAATCGATAGTATGGTCAAAAATAATGTACCCGTATTTTTTTTTCTATATTCCCCAAATTGCGGCCGTAATGCGTGTTTTAAAAATACATTTGTGACGTCACAAATATACTAAAAACTTAACAAACAGCACTGTTGGATTGAAAACTCAAAAAACTGTTAGAGAGGCATGACAATATTTGAAAAATATAAAAATGAAAACTCCACTGAAGTTTCCTTATTGTTACCAACCTTTTGGAAAAAAAATTGAAAAAAAAACTTTTTAACCAATGAATATCCCTCTTTATCACTCTTGTTGATGATTAAAAACAATTTCAGTCAAATCTATCTCATTGGCAAGTACCCCATTGTATGAGCTTCTGAGTCACTATGGCAATTCTTTATTCTAATGGTATCATATCTTTTTTATACAGGTGTCCATTTTTAAACTTCCCACCCAGATTTCTCGCCGTCAAAATCCTTATCGGGAAAACGCCGAAACGGGTAGATTTTTATTTCGAGGAGGACATCATGGACATGTAGGTATTGCCGAATTTTCATCTTCAACCCCTTCATCTATGCCTGGCGGCAAGAAATCTGGGGTGGGAAGTTTGAAAATAAACACCCTGTATGTGATTTTGCTAAACGACTTTTTTTAATTCAACAATGTTACCTTCATGACCTTGGTTCAAAGTCAGTATGACAAGGGTGTCTTCATATTCCCCCCCCCCTATTTTTACCCCCCCCTATTTTCTCAAAGTGTTCTGTCTAATTTTTGGATTCTACGTCCAATTTTGAAATAAAGTTACTCTTGCAAAAAAATTTATTAGAGGCTTCATTTTCGAGATTTTGGGTTTGAAACTTTGGAAAGCATCTCGAAATTGCCACTTTCAATGAGCCCAATTTTTTTTTCCTGAAAACTTCTCGTTTCTCAGAAAAAAAATAGTGGTTCATCAACTTGGAAATTTTAGAGAACCTCTATTTCTTCTGAGAAATCGTGAGTTTTTCTAGATTCTAATTTTTAGGCCTTTGAAAGTGGCAATTTCGAGATGTTTTCCAAAATTTCAAACCCAGATATCTCAAAAACGAAACCTCTAATCAAAATTTTGCAAGAGTCACTTTTTTCGCTAAATTGAACGTAGAATCCAAAAATTAGAACAATTTGGAAAAATAGCTAGTGGTGAAAATGAGGACATCCCCCATTATCTACACCCCTGAACTTTTTTTCTCAACACGTTACTATTATTCGATAGAGACTTACTTCAGCCAACTTTGTTGAAAATTTGAACAAAATCGGTTAAACGGTTCAAAACTTACGTCAAAAAATCGATTTTGGATTCAACTTGAACACCCTGTAACTTTTCAACGGAGCATTTTAGGACATCAAAGATATTTTTTCCTGGTCCATTTTTGATGGGGAATCTCCCCTAGAAGTTTGTATCACCATTTTGGAAACACCCTGTATATCCTCGGATTCAGTTATCAAAAATATGAAGTTTGTGATAAAAATAAAACGCAAGAAGAGGTGCCCCCTAAAAAAGTTATGGTCCCTCAAAGTTCACTTTTCAAAATCGTTTTTTTTTGCCGCAGCTTTTGAACTGTTCAACCGATGTGAATCAAATTTGAACCACAGTTTGCTGAAATAAGTCTCTATCGAACAGTAACAGTTTCAAACCCAAATATCTCGAAAATGAAGCCTATAATCAAAATTTTACAGGAGTAACTTTTTTGCCTTTTAACGTAGAATTCAAAAACTTGAACTAAACAGATCAAAGATTAAAGTGGTCTACCCCAAAAAGTCGCTCAGGTTCAAATGAGGATATCGTGATGAAAAATGAACCGATTTAAAAAAAGATGGTGTTAGTGATTCAAGCGTTCTTCTGACTGCAAGTTTCTTATTTAGATATCGTGTTTACTGATATACTGTATGATATACAGGGTGACAAAAGAAGGAGTGCAAAGTGGTTCATTTTTAAGCGTGCGTAACTTTTTGAAAAACAATTTTAGAATTTTTCTGGGCATAATTTTGGAGACCTCGCAGCAGTAGCTCGAAACGGTTTTTGACATTTTACCGCCTTCTGTTTCTTGTACAGGGTGTTCACGTATAAATTATACCCCCTCCCTGGAGACTTCCTCTTCAACATAATTTCAAAAACAGAAACGATTCTTCCATGATTTTTTCCGTAGGTTTCGAATCGGCTCACTATATTTTTCTGGGACATTTTGCTTACAGGGTGTAACATCAAAATTTTTTCTCAGATTGAACACCCTGTATTTTAATATGGGAATCGGTTCTATTTTTCATCTTGATTATTAATATATACCACACTTGATAGGTTATTCAGAAAAACACCTTTTGAAAAAAAATTTGAAGTTTCAAAAAATATGGAAAAATCTTTTTTTTCAAAAATTCGTCGGTTTAAGGTGAGTTTAGTGAAAGTTTCAAACTTTAAACAAATTCATTAGCCTAAATTAATAGAAAAATGATTGAAAATTCACTGAGTCACTTTTGAAAAAATCTTTTTTCGAATTTTTTCGAAGAAAAAACCGACAGCGCAGTCTGGGAGGCTGACGAAGTCAGAAACGTACCGGCGCAGGACGTGAGATGTGTCAACCACAACTGCACCTGCGTTTCGGGGGTCAAAAACGGAGTTCAGATCAACCGTGCGCTTGTCGACCTCAGTGCTTAGATGTACCGACCATCAAACATCCAGGCACCACATTGTGACTCGGTGAGTCCGGCTAGTCTGGGAGGGGTACAATTAGTGGCCCAATAGTAAGGCCTATGTACCAGATGGAACAGATGGATGGAACCACGTTCCATCAATTCCCCTCAATAAATCCGGTGGCCTTGGGCATACCTACTTCAACGTTTTGAGACCTTGATCACAATTCCAACAATTTTGAATTATTGGGCAATAAATTCGATAAATAAAAGAAAAACATTGAAAAATTACTGGACCAAAATTTTTTAAATTGAAATAATTCAGATGTGACCTCATTTCAAGCAACCGTTGGTTGCTAATAAATTGTTTGATAAGTTACGCACGAGGTTACGCATGAAAAATGTTGTTTAAATATAAGGACTCTTTTTCAAGTTTCTTCAAAAAAAAATTGTAAAACTTCAACATCCTGTATCTTTCTTAGGAAGTGAAATAAACCCATATATTTAATATACAGGGTGTTTCAGGGATAATAGCAAAAAAATTTAACTGTAAGTAGATCTCGTAAAAATACGTTGAAAACCTATATACCATTTTGCAAAGTTCGGCCTTATAACGAAGATACAGCCTTTGAATGTTCACTTTTTTCGAATTTCAAAAATTAATAACTTAGGGACGTTTCGACAAAATTAGCCTAAATTCAGCATAAGCTGGTTTATCAACGTTATCTATCAACCTGCCAAATTTTGGAGGAATCCAACCAGGAGCGTAGAAATTATGAGGGGTCACCTTGAGTCAACTTTTCTTCAGATACTTCTAAATTATTGACCCTCGTAACTCCTACGCCACTGGCTGGGTTCTTTCAAAATTTGGCAGGTCGGTAGATAGCTCCGGCAAACCAGTCTATGGTAAATTCAAGTTGATTTCATTGAAACGTTCCTGAGTCATAAATTTTCGAAATCCGAAAAAAGTGAACTTGAAAAAAAAAAACAGTTTTAAACCGGCGACTCAAACTTTGAATCATAAATTAAATTTTGAAAATCGTTTTTGCAAAAATACACGCAGAAAGTTTTATGTGAGAACGAATCATATTATTGATCAGTTGCTCTACATCAATGAACCTCTGTAACTTTTGGCAGGTGTTTTTGAAGAATACGGATTTTAAAAATTTATAACTCACCCTGTATAGTTGATGCAATTTCAAAACACATTCAACAGTTGAAAAAAAGAGTTGAAGGGTTTTCAAAAATCGTTACAGATAACGAAATAAAAGGGCTTGAAGTTTCACTCTTTGGCCACCCCTCATATTTCCAAAAATAAGAAATAAACTATTTCTTTTCGATATTTTACTGGCACTATGAAGTATTTTCCTAAGCTGTGCTGGACTTTCTTTATGGCGAACACAGAACACCTGTATGTTCTTCTGAATCAAGATGACTACGAAAGTCTACCATTAAAGTTTGCTTGCTGAATCACCTGTATAACGCCAGAGCTAACCTGCTTTTTTGTGTTCAAAAGAAGCATTGTTGGACAACCCCGTTTTTTTTTTATTAGGTGTTTAGGGGCGCATAATGTACTAGCTCATTAGCGGCCTGCTATGAGCGGTGACTTTCTCCGTTTCACCCTTTTTTCCTTGACGTGACCGCTCGGTTAGTCCGCGGTCAGGCACACGCCAAAGTACTAGAGAGCGCATAAAGAAAAGCCACCTCTCCCTGGCGGGATTTGAACTCTGGACCTCTGGGTTTTGAACCCAGAGACAGAGTCCACCAACCTACCGTTATCATAACTCATACATTCTGTTGGAAAAAAAATCTTACACATGATTTGGATTAATGCTTTCCTCAAGTTTTTCGCAAAGGAAATAAAATATGACAAAAGAGCTCTATTTTTTTACAATAACTTTTTTGAACAAAAAAGCGATTTTATTGTGAGTAAAAAATGCAACAGTGCGATAACTTATTAGCATTCTTTCATGTGATGTAAGCAAATCATTAATAGTGATGAGCACTACAGGTGACTCAGATATTGGCCTCGATATTGGCATTAAATTTTGTCGGAATGGAAAAGTGGAAAACCTTCTTTCTTACCCAATTTCCTCCCATAAGATCAGAGCGTCATTCAATTCAGTCGAATGAGTCATTTGTCGGTACAGCCCCAAGCAGGAATGGGCCACCTACACAAGGGACATTGTAAACAACACATACAAAATTATCCATCAATCGTGGCTCACTTGCGCTGCTATCTTTCCCGGGCTCATACTCAGCGACGTGTTGACCACGAACGTCATCTTGTAGGACTTGTTCTCGGGATTGTCGCCGGCCCGTCCCAGGCCCCCGAGGTCTGCGGAAGCCACGTCCCCTTCGCTGGATGGAATGGGAGAGTGCCGTTGATAAGTGACGTCCAGGTTTTGCACGGGCTCGAGCTCCCCCGACGGATTGTTGAACACAAAATTGATGGCGGCCTCCACGGACTCGTTGTTTGTACAAAACAGGGCCTGCAAGACAATTTTCGTTTTTTCACAAATCAATAATTGAGGGAGCGATTCTGACACCAAATGGTACGCACTTCAAGGGCTACGGGATGCGAGATTCCCATCGCCAGCAGCTGGTCCAGGTAGTCCTGACTGGGATGGAATTCGGATTCTGATGCGCTTTCCATTTTTATTCGGGCCCGATTTGCTCTTCAAGGCATTGATCGGCGTGAAATAACCTCACTTTCTTTTGACGTTTGACGGCTGGGAGCTCCCTGACACTTGTGACAGTGACAGACGTCAAATCTGACAGTTCACTCCACCGTAAACAAAAGCTGAAAACGTTTACCTATCTCGAAAAATAGCTAATAATTTTCACTGCATGTAAGTTGATACGTAAGCTAATACGTAAGCTAAAATATAGAAGCATAATCCGCAATGATTTCGTGAAAATTTACTTGAAACTAGAAACAAGTGAGACCGTCAAAGATGGGTTCGCACAGCAAGCGAAGACATTCATCCACGTCCAGCTCAGACGAAAGCGACAAAGAAGAAAGGGAAAAGCTAACAAGGAAGCAAAGCAAACGCAATGATTCGCCGTCAGCTTTGTCCAAGAAACGGAAAAGGAGACGCATGTCTTCGTCCGATTCGAGCTCCTCATCCTCAGATTCTTCATCTTCTTCATCATCAGACTCTACGTCTTCCTCATCATCGGGTTCTTCATCGTCCTCGTCGTCATCGGAAGAGGAGAGAAGACGAGAAGAGAAAATGCTGAAAAGGAAGCAAAAGAAACTGAAGCTGAAAGCTAAGAGGATGGAAGAAAAAATCAGGCGAGAGAACAAAAAGATTAAAAGCGTTGAGAATGGGAAGAAGGGTGACAAAGAGAAGACAGCCTGCAAAGAGAAAGAAGAGAGCTCAGACATCCCCTTGCATTTGATGGAAAAGGCAAAAGCCATGGCTCCGATGACAAAGGAAGAATGGGACAAGAGGCAGAGTGTGGTCAGGAGGGTGTTCGATGAAAGCACCGGAAGGCATAGGTTTGTATTCTGTAGTGAGGGAGGATAGAACATTAGAACTCACATACAGGGTGATTTGCATTTTATCCATGATAATTTCAAGGGTTTATTGGGGAGTTGATAGATGACAGAGAATCACAAAAAAGGCTCTCCTCATACTAAACATATTGTAATATATTTATTATTCCCAGCAGAACTGTGATTTCAGTGATCTGGGCAAAATTTTTAGTTTAGCATTATTGTAGAAGCTTGCTGCCTTCTTTCCTGGTATGGAACTGGCTTGTCCAAAAATTATGTCGCCTATCAAACTCGCATCAAAATGTTGATATATTTGAAGATTTGACCGTTCCATGCAGATTGAAGGTACTCACTTGCATTTTACACAAATACTTGATTTTTGCTTGCTGGCGTTTTTGAAATTTGGACTTTTGGCCTTTCTACACATGTAAATCCGGGTGCCGCTGCAGCGCTGCCAAGAAGTTCGGACGTTTGTCTAAACATTCTGCAGAGCTTGACGCGTCTTCCCTGTGACTGGGACAGGCCAAAGGGTCGATGCTTCGATTTGCACTTTTTTTGAGCGATGGCATTATGTTTGCACGATAGATACGACTGCCGAAAAGAAAGACCTTTCTTCAAGAGGTAGACTTAATTTTCGCTAACTGTCAGGAGTTCGGGCATCACTTAATTTGGAGGACCAACAGACAAACGAACAAACCCGCGTTTGACAGAATGACAGCTGTCAAGCGTTAATTTGGAGGACCAACAATCAACATAACCTCTATAACCTACAAATTTGAAGTCCGGTCGGTCGTTTACTCGTTTTATTTTTGTTTTGTGGTGTCGATGTGCTTCGTACAGACAGATCCAGATGTGTACCTACTGTGTGCATTCAAGGATTCGTCGTAATATTTGCGAAAACGGTAGGCAAATATTTTCATGGATTTGAAGGCTTGAAAGAGGGACCGCCCGAGGCAGGCTACCTTGCAAAACTCCGCTTGTTGGGCGGGATTGCTCTCTACACAGTCATGATGTGTAGTATAATTCTGTCTAGTGAACCATCAGCTCTTGTTCATACCAAGGTAACTACCCACACTGCAGCACCTTACAATAATAAGGTCCTTACTTACATGTTTTGCATAATTATCTCTTTTTGTAGGTCTTGCACTCCCAGCCCCAGCGAAAAGGAAAATAGCTCTTGCAGTGATGATCCAACCAGAGACATAATTTCTACTCATGCCTCGACAGCGGGGTTCCAAACAGATGACACAGTAGCTTCTGTGACAACGACGACCAGAATCCTGGTGCACATTTTGAATGTGATGCATGGTTGCTATCATCACAGCTGTAGTGTTGTGTTCAGAATTTCACTGCTGCATGCAATTATTGATCACAATGTTTTAAAATTGGAAGGAGTCTCTGTGACAAAGTATGCATATTATTATAAATTATAGGCAATTTATAATACTCGATTTGTTGTGCAGGTGGAAAAACATACTGGAAGTTGAAGTTACCCTATGCTGTTTCAGAGGCATCGAGGGACATAGATTTCTTCTGAGAGAGAAAATTGTCAAAGGTGAACTCTTGCCGAACACAAGGAAATTGGCTACATCAGTCAAGAAGAGATCGTGGAAAGGGAAATCCTCCAATAAGGATGTTGCCCAACAAAGGACTCCGTTTGCAGTTATTTCCCTATTCTGTGGTACTTTTATCTAACATAGATTTAAACATAGAAAGCAAAAATAAACAGATGTAGATATTTATTAGATTTATTAAAATTGGTTTGTTTAAAGAAATTCGGTGTGACAAAATTATACTCAAATAATAAAGTAAGTGATAAAATCGATGGTGAAGTTCTTTTTGATCAGCTTTTCAAACTTTTGAAGTCCTCGGTTCTCCGTCAGGTATGGGAACAACGCTTGAAAATCAGAAATCCAGGATGCCGCTGTAGTTATCTTGGGAAACATTGCGAGGTCATCGGAACATTCAGAAATTCAGAATCCATGACTGTGTAGATAGCAACCTCGCCAAACACGCGGATTTTTGTAAGATAGCCTGCCTCGGGCCCCCTTTCAAGCCTCAAATCTATGGAAATATTCGCCTTTCATTTTCGCAAAAACCGCCACAAAGGCTATCATCGACAACGACGAACCTTTGAATCACACTGTAGGTACACACCTGGCTCTACAAAGCACACAAGGAAAATAAATCGAGTAAGACCATCTTCAAATTTGTTGGTTATAAATAGGTTATGTTTTGACGTTGGTTGTCAAGCGCGCGCGGGTCTGTTCGTTTGTTTGTTGGTCCTCCAAATTAAGTGATGCCCGAACTCCATACGCATTAGTGTATTGATGTAAAATTCAAAACAAGGCAGAAAATTACGCGCTTTCCCAATAAAACATGAGCCAAGCGTCGGCTGTTACGTCCCGCAAAATGTTTTCGTCGATCTGTAGCATAAATTTGCGAACAATGTTTCAAAAATGACCCGAATGACATTGCCAAACAACTCCAAATTTTTAATCCCGAAAACCACGTGACGAAGTTTTTAGGCACTCATTAAGACACCTTAAGGAAATATTGTTACGAGCTGCGAAGATCTCGTGCGATTCCAATACATTCGAGAGCAAACGCCGTGATTCTAAATTTTTCGCGCAAGCTGGAGATCCCAAGTGCAAGTAAGATACATCTGCACAATAGGCGGAGTTGCCGCGATCGGGAGCTGTCAGAGTATACGCGGAACTGATGGACGTTTCGAGAGTCGACATCGATAATTTTTTTTTCCAAAACGCTTCCTAAGAGAGATACAGCCCTTCAAAGTTCAGTTTTAAAAATCTCTTTTTTGCAATAACTCTCAGGTCATCAGAGCGATTTTGACCAAATTTGATACAAATACTCATAAATGAGATACTAATCACTTGACGTAGATAACTTTTGTCAAGATTGTCCAGTGGCGTAGATACGGGGAATTGTTCAACTTTTCTCACCCCATTCCCATTTTCTACGCCACTGGATATTTTTGAAAAATTATACCTTTTTTGAATTCCTTGTTCAATTTAGAAAAAAAAAGATACTCCTTTGAAATTTTGATTAGAAGCCTGATTTTCGAGATATTTGGGCTTTAAACTTTTGAAAACATCTCGAAATCGCCACTTTCCAGAGCCCAAATTGTTTTTCTCTGAAAACGCCTTATTTCTTAGCAAAAATAGCAGCAAATCAACTGGAACAACCTAGAAAACTCATTCCAGCTAAGGAATAATGAGTTGTCTTGGATTTTAATTTTTAAGGCCTTTGAAAGGCGCGATTTCGAGGCGTTTTCCAAAGTTTCAAACCCAAATATTTCGGGAACGAAGCCTCTAATCAAGATTTCACAAGAGTAATTTTTTTAATTGAACAAGGAATTTTAAAAAAGTATAATTTTTCAAAAATATCCAGTGAGGTAGGAAATGGAGTGGGAGAAGTTGAACAATAACCCCCCCGTATCTACGCCACTGGACAATTTTGACAAAAGTTATCTACGTCAAGTGATGAGTAGGTATCTATTTTATGAGTATTTGTACGATATTTGATCAAAATCGCTTTGATGACCTGAAAGTTATTGCAAAAATAAGATTTTCAAAACCGAACTTTGAAGGGCTGTATCTCTCTTGGGAAGCGTTTTGGAGAAAAATAAAATTATGCGTGTCGACCTAGTTTTCGATGGACAATCGAATGGTGAATTATTACTACTATAACCTGGACCAGCCTGTATAAGCGCGGATGAACCGACCGACACCAGATTTCAATTTACAGCGACAGTGAGCAAATGATCGTCTGAGTTAACCAAAGCGATATACCCAAGTGCGAATAATAATTGACAAGTATTTAGTAGTACACAGTGCTGAACAGAGTGTTTTCCGATGTTCATATTTTAATTGTAATACTTAGAAGTGCCCAGCGCAAATTCGTAACATATCGAGAAATCAAGTTTCGCTTCGCAAGGTGTCTGAATGGTTGCCTTAAACTTGGTCACGTGGCTCTTGGGACTAAAATGGAGACCCACTATGTCAGGGATGAAGTCTTCAATCATGTCGTATATGATCGACACTTTTTGTGCCAAAATGATGTCAACGGGATACAATGCGTCGAATAACGACGTACTTACATCCATAGGATTGACGGGTTTCATCCAAGGCTGGTCGACGTTATGTTTTACTATTCGCGATTCTAACTACCGATGGGGGCGCTGTCAACAAGATGAAGGATTGTAAGTTTTTCTGTCACCTGTCATCGTGCGTTGTATAACAGTTGTATTTGTGGTATTTGGGTTACCTAATTATTGATCTATATTTAACAAAAGTTCATTTTCTTGAATAACTCGATCACCTATACGAGTATTTTGGTGATTCGCGCGATTGTCAATGGCTATCTGACAGAAGCGACAGAATAGAAATGACGTAAAAACTTACAAGCTAGGTTCGCTATTTCAGCCGCCAGAGGGCGTCTAGATTTTTGAAATCGCGAATAGGTTGCCTCATCCAGTTTATGCGTGACGTCACAAGATACCGTCCGAGAACTTGATTTTTGGATATCTACTAGGGCATCCAATTTTGAACAGAATATCAAATTTTCAGGACGTCCATGTTTTGTCCGAGGTTTTGTCGATTTTTTCACCATCTTCCCGGTACTACCGGGTGTTTATAAACGTTTGTTATCATATCGCCTTTGGAATCTCCTATCACTCTTTCAAATCGTGCCTTTCACTGCGACTTTTGGCCTGACCAAAGCCTGCCGCGATCACAGACGTTTATAAACACCCGGTATATGCACTTGACGGAAAAAATCGAAATTTTCTAACAGCATGTCTAACACAATTAGACATCGTGTTTGGTTCAAAACTGTTTAATTGTTCATTCTCAATATTTGCAGTCTCCGAAAAACTACGTATACTTGAAGCCCCAAGAAAATTGAAGCGTCATTTGAAGGTGTTCGAAGTGTTCGCTTTTTAGACTTTTGACAGCTCTAGCAAAAAAGCCTTCACTGGGATTTTTCTAAAGCCCAAAAATTTGGAAAGAGCACAAAATTCTGATCAAATCTGTGATTTTCACGACTACAGTATTTTTTTGAGGTTGCAGACTATCATGCATTTTTAAAACATTGTATTATTATCTGAGGAGATTTTCTTCACCATACCTATCTCTGTCGACATTTTTTAAATATCATAGGTAAAATTTAAAGCATCCTGTGAAGAGGCATAAACAAACAAAATTAGTTTCAAGGCTTTTTTATTAAAAAACAGATTAAAATAAGTCAACGAAAAATGTGTTGTGTTGGTACAAATAGTACGATGCTAACTTGATGCTTACGTCTTGGGAGCTGGTAATCTAGATGTGCCATGTATAATGTGACAGTTGTCACTCTCATCGTGACGTGATGTTGGTACGCTCAAGTGAAAATATTCGAAATTTGACAATGGAAATACGAAAACGCGGGTTTCCTTGGAGTGAGAATGTGTTGCGGTCGATAAGAGATATCGTTTCTACCGATTGGTGATTTTTCACTAATGCTGTTTGGTAAGTGGCGGCCACTGAAAAAAATGATGCCGAAAGGCGGCAGCATCTGAGAGAATGAAATGTGAATGCCCACTGCCCAGTAACCCCAGTGAGGTCAAGACAACTTCCTTAGATGTACATCAATTTATGGAGTAGATAAGACACGTGCGTAGTGCTCTGCATTGTAAGATTTTTCCAACAGGAAATTTGTCCATTTCATACATGTATCTTCTTCTTCTGCTTGCTGTTTAGTACCATGCGATCAACAAAATTCGGAATTGGGGTAGGCTGTGACCTGGTCAAATTTCAGGATGTCAAACTGCTTTCGGCCAGGGCACAGCCTACCCCAATTCCGAATTTTGTTGATCGCATGGTCCAATGATGGTTTTGACATAAGGCATTCGCTGGTTGTGACCCACATGGTGAGGTGTGAACTGCGGCTTCATCTTGGACTTCTTTTCATGAATGATGAGCAAACTGAAACCAGAACAAATTCCTTCCAGTAATCCGTTGCAAAGCTGGTTTCAGAAGTTGCTTGTAGCGTGGCGTCATCTACCGCTCTACCGGCCTGTGACAAAGGATTGCCATGGTGCCTCTATCTATATTTTCATTCAGCGGTATAAGCTAGAGTATGTAGTACTCATTAGTCAGTGATTCGAGCACGAGAAGATGGGGGTCTCTGGGCAGTGGACATTTTCATTCCATTTTCTTTAGTACTGTCGCGCTTGGGCATCATTTTCTTCAGTGGCCACCACTAGCCTAACAGCATGAGCGAAGAGTCACCAACTAGAAGCGACAATGTTGCTTATCGACTGCAGCAAATTCTCACTTCAAGGAAACTCACGTTTTCCTATTTTCCCTACGTAGTCTGGAAAACTTTCACTTGCGCGTACAGTGGCGATAACAGTGACGACTGTCATATTACACATACCTAGCACATCTAGACAACCAACCTCGCAACCAGCTACCAAGACGTTAGCAGCGTACCATTCGTACCAACACAACACATTTTTTCCATAGCTTACTCTATCGAAAAAAACCGTGAAACTGATTATAAAATTAATTCAAAGTTTTAGGGCAAATTCACATTTGACTTCAAAGAAAATAACAGCTTTCTGTTTTTATGCTTATTCTTTGGATTGCACCCTCCAAAGATTTTATTGTTGCTCTGTTTTTCAATGACTAACGGCTCGATACCAAGTTGGGGCTGAGACCGCCGTAAGCATAAGTGCGGTTACCATAGCAACGGCGGATACCAACCAATCAGAACCGTTGTATATTCGGCGAGTTACGCCGTCCCAAACTTTGCGCCTGCAACTTGGTATCGAGCCCTAAGTATACAGAATGACCCATCCCAGGTTCAACCAATAAAACTTTTAGAAAAGATTCGCATAGCCCTCAAAGATAGTACAATAATATAGTCCAGGAGCTTATGTAATCCCGTGGGATTTTGAATGAAAGAGCATAGCGACTATGTGGAATACATTCCTTAGATGGCCAGCAATCACACCTCACCGGGTGTTTTGCTTGAATTTCTTGCAGAGGATATATACAGGGTGAAACAGAAAAAATAAATAAAAATTCGTAGCTCCAGACTGGGAAAGGGTAGAAAGCTTATACTGCGTACGTGCTTTGATTCTGTTGTTGTGTTGATTCCTGTCAAATTTGGTCCTAATTCATCGGATAAATTTTGAATAACAAAATAACAAAGCTTTGAACTTTGGAATTTTTCAATATTTGACAGATGACATGCAGAGAAATACTTTAAACTGTTTTGAGTACAGTTTTTCATGGGCTTTCAAACGACATATTGCAAGTCAAGGTTTGTGACATATGCTTTCCGTCATTTTTGATGGTGACATTTCCGTTTGACAGATGACAACCAAAACGTAGTAGGCTCATTGGACAGCAAAACCATGTCCGCATACCAAATTTAAAGTCAATAGGATTAACGTTGCTGATGTTATCGTGGAAGATTACGGACAAAGAGGCACACAGCTCCGTGAACTTCTCTAAAAAACTTTGCCATTTAATTTTTCAATATCTATCCAATGGATTGGAACCAAATTTGGTGAGGAGTTTGTGGTGTGGTAGTTAGCGCGTTCGACTACCACTCCAGAAGTCGCGGGTTCGATCTCCGCCGGGGACGGATTTTCGCCTCTAAAAACAAGCTTCTTGGTTTAGTTGGAATGCTTACTAAATGCAAGACGCGCCGTGTGTCGCATAGCACGTTAAATACGAACGATGGTGCCGACCCCTACCCCATGCGATGTTGGTAGTCGTTAAAAATCCCTACCCTGTGTTGGAACACACTAGGGGTTCGGCAAAATTTCCGGTATAGTGGAGGAAAGCATTCACCGGCGTCGGTGTTAGGCCTCGTTGCGGTAATAGGCCAACGTTAAATAAACGAATTTAAAATTCTTTTTTTTTCCTGTCTCACCCTGTATAAATCCTCTGCAAGAAATTCAAGCAAAACTGACGTCGTGTGATTGCTGACTATTCAAGGAATGTATTCCACATGGTCGCTATGCTCTTTCATTCAAAATCCCACGAAAAGCTTTTCAACTACATAAGCTCCTGGACTAAGATGCCTATCACTTGCTTTCTAAGAAAGATAGGTACCTCCTACTTACAGGGTGTCAAAGTTTACTTTTTTAAATTTGTTATAACAGATTGGACTGTCACTGTCAAAATGAAAAATTTAAAGAAAAAATCTGTTGTGGGGCGACACAAAACTTTCCCGGCGGTATCCAGAGACGTCAGTAATGATTTTGATCGAAGTGTCCCTTCGGGAGGGGGCGATTCGATTTGGAAATTGATGGAAAAATTCTATTTAGTCGAGCGTTTAGCGAGCATCCTGCATCCATTGTTGAGCGGACAGAAAAAATGACAGGTTAGGTCAGTTTTCCAAAGTGATGAAATGATCCAAAAGGTAGAACTAGGTAGCTAACTGTTGTGATATCTCAACAATGCAATGCTGGTTCCTTATTGAAATTTTTGTTCCTACTTCAGATATGATGATGAAATTACAAAAACTTGATTGAAAACTTTCACTGCATCTGTGTGTCAAATTTCAACTCTATATTTTCAATTTAGAGCTTGGGCAGACAAACCCAGACCCAATGTGCCACCTGAGGGCTTCCGATCAAAATCATCCACCCAAAGTCTAATCAGAACATTCCAGGCTGAACTTAGGCCTCCGTACCTGATTTCGATTTTATCGGATCAATAATTCGGTAATTATCGTGACAGAACCGCTTAATTTGTACGATCGCATGAGTGGTTTTATATTTTCAGGAGAAAAATTTCCGGGAAATTGGAGAGAAATTATTGGAAAATGTTCAAGAACCAGTTATCTATTCTCTAAAAAAAACAATTCCAAGAAATCTGTTCACGGAATAAAAAGTTGGAAAATTTGCAGTTTTTCCAGAGAGGAAAACTCGGCAACTGTTGATCCGATTTCGAAAATTTTTCCTCCAAAAATTAGCTCAATCTTTTCTCCAACTTTTATTCACAGCATGTCTGCACCTAAAATTAATATTTCGTGGGGCCTACCGCATCTAGAAGTTTGCATTGCGTTTTTCTCAAATTCACGGAATGTGCAAATTTCATTTTGAAAAAATTACAGTCGGAAAACCGAAACCGTGTCAACTCTGAAAATAGACCTGCACGACGCTCAAGACAATCTACTTTCGATATCAGTTGAAATTTCTAAAAAAAAGTCGATCCCCGAGCAGGAATAAATTTTTGAGTGGAGTCCTGCCACAAAAGCGAGTCGTGCTGGTCGAAACACCGGCGAGAGCCCCTCCTGAGTGGCAACGGCCAGGAGAAATTTCGAAAATTCATTACGCTCAACTGGATAATGGTGGAAAACTGCAACTGCGGCCTCAATTTGACTCTTTTGTTGTGTTGCTTCCTGCCAAATCTGGTTCCAATCCATCGGATAGATTTTGAATTATTAATTGGTAAAGTTTTGAACTTCAACATTTTTTATTATTTGACAGATGACAGATAGGGCAATGTTTCCAACTGTTATGAATACAGTTTTTCAAGGGCTTTCAAATGACATATTGCAAGTTGAGTTCCGTGAGATATAGCTTCTGACATTTGATGATAGTGACAGTTGGGTTTGACAGATGACAGCCAAAAACTAATGGGCTCTTTTCAGGAAACAACCATGTTTGTATACCAAATATCAAGTCGATCCAGTCAACTTTACGGCAGTTATCGTGGAAGATCACAGACAGACACACACACACATACACACACACACACATACACACACACACACAGACAGACATCATTCTGAAAATGGTCTTAATCGTCTTGGAGGACCTCAAAACGGATATATCCGGTGAAATCTCAAAACTTTTTTTCTGCACGATTACAATACTTTCCCTCCGTGTTCGTGGGTGGGCCGGGAAAGTAAAAATGTCAAAGTAATGAAACATATCAATCAAGTCGCTAATGTCTTTTTAATTTTTTTTGCAGGCTCATAAAGGGCGATGGAGAGGTGATCGAAGAAATTGTGAGCAGAGATAGACACAAAGCAATCAACCAGCAAGCCACGAGAGGTGATGGCGAGTTTTTCCAAGCGAAAATGACTAGTTATTTGAAGAAATAAAAATACTGTAATAACACTAATAACAGTGTTACGATTGTAATAAAAAAAAATGTGTGTACATTTTGCGTTTTTTCATTTTACCCTGTGAGAATACAGAAATCTACGTTTGGTGTTGTATATGGGTGGAGAGATGGCGCAGCATGCTACCTGTCATCGCGGTAGAGCGCTCGCATTACGTCACTCACTTGATATTTATCTTTCAATACTGGATTACTTGTACACCGCTACACACATTCCCTCATGTTTTTTACTAGTCGTTTTATACCAGCAGCGCGTTTCATAATAGAAAGTGGCATTAATATCAATCGAACTTTATCTATGATGGTGTGCTGTGCGAGTCGGTTGTCAGTTTTTGACGTTTATCAATCACCAAACCGGCAGCCTTTAATTTTTCTGTGATACACAATTCCAGTCCCAGTGATCTTTGTACGACAAGAGTGACAGCAGCAGTAGTGTTTTGTTTTTGTGTGCATAAAATGTGTCAATGAATGTCATTGTCAAAGTGACAGCGGGTGTCAGATAGCGGTGTGAAAAATGAGCGAAGTCGAGGTGCCCCAGTGGAAAAAGGACCTGATAGCCAGGCTGCAGAGCCGACGGCATCACCAGCAGCTGTCAGCGGCATCATCGGTGGCCGTCGTCCCACCGATGGTGCAACAACCGTCGGCAGCGAGTCAAAAACCAGTCGCGGTTCGGTCGCGTGAAGGTTCGGACGTGAGGCGATGCGGTGAGGTGACTCAGACTCAGAGTAGTAATAAGGAGGAGCTCAGTGGAACAACCCCCGCCAGTAAAATGGTCATGGAAAGGATGTGGGAGTGGGACACCCTCGGCATGGGTGGGCCCTTAGGCGACGTGCTGAACGGCACCCCGTGCAATAAAGGCACCCCCAGCTCGGACTCGGACAGTTCCGAAGACTTGCACTACGGCCCCGGCATCGTCAACAAGTTGCGGAACAAGTACCTGAGCTTGGCCCTTCGCGAGAGCGCCAACCGGGCCTCGATCCTGCCGATACGAAAGGCGGCTTCTCTGGAAAACATCCTGGACGAGGCCGATTCGCCGAGGGCCTACCAACCCAAGAGCGATGGCAAGAAGAACCTGCCGTCGCGTTACAGGAGCGCCAGCAGGAATTGCGATCTGAAACGCGCCAGGTCCGTCGAAACTATATCCAGGACCGTGGAGGAAGTCAAACCGAAACGCGAGTCCATGCACGAGGAAATGCTTATCACGACCAACGGAAATAACGAACCGCCGCCCAAAGAGCCTGCCACAAAGCCTTACACGCAGCGAATCAACAGGCCGAAACGCATCCAGCCTTTGATGAACGAACGCGAGAAACCCCCCGTGGACGTGGTCAAACAGGCCAGGCTCATCTTCGAGAGGCGTCCGGATCAGCGCACCAGGCCGCCCCAGCAGACCGGCGACGTCGCGGCCAAAGTGGCCAGCTACAAGAGCATCATCGTGCAGTCGAAGCCGCCGCTGAAGACGAAGCCGAAAATCGCCAAGGCCAGGAACAAGGACAAAGACAGAGGAGAAGTCGGCAGCAAGCAGGACGCCAAGAAGCCCCCAAGTCCGATACCAGATGTGTCCAGGACCAACGGGGCGAAGACTGCGCCTCCTAGTCTCCTGCTGCTCAGCTCCGACACGCCCGATTTGATCATGACGTCCAGTCCCAAGGCCTCGGTGACCTCGCCCACTTACAGGATATCGGCCACCGAGAACTTCATCAGGGAAGAAATCAAGTTCAATTCCAAACAGCCCCAGGATTGTAGTCCTAAGGTATAACCAAACAGCCCCGACATTGCTTCCGCCATTCCATTGCCAATAAAAATGCTTCCACCCTAAATACTAACAGCTTTTGTCTTGAACTGTTGAACAATAATTTGATATGTTCGATGTTTACATACAGGGTGACGCAACAAAAACGTAAGAGAGACAGATTCTCGGGCACTTGACCGCATTTGTTTTTATACTGTAATATGTTAACTAGAGGGCCCCGTTATGGGTTCGGCAACTTCGAGCCAGCCCTCGAGCCAGCCTCCTGGAAGGGGTTGTAACCCTCCAAAAACACAGCAATTAGCATTATTTTGAAAAATTTGCATCGAACGAAAAAAAAATAGCATCGCTGTAAAGACAATTCAACCAGCTTTAAAATGTTGTATCACTCAACCCGACTTGTCATTTATAATTTTCGAAGGGGCTGCCACCCTGATAACGGGGGTGAAACTTCACGGTTAAATTAATAGCATTTGAACATCTCCCTTGAAAACAAAAGTTCTGAGCTTATCTCGAAAAAATGAGGGCAAATGCCCGCAAAATCTGTCTGTTACGTTTTCGTTGGACCACCTTGTATAAGAACAGGAACAAAGTACTGTACTTACCACTGCGTACTTGATTACGGTTTTGCTCTCTCAAATATTACGAGAGTTGATCTCAATGAAGAACACATTGTTGTCGAGACCGAGACTCAGTACTGTCTTCGAACGTCGACTTCGCGCAACTTTTTCATTTGATCTTCAAATTGATTAAAGAATTACATTCCGTCAGTACTCCGGTACATGAAATCTGCAATGATGCCCACAAAAAGATTTAAAAAAATTCTTCCACCCTTAAGTTTTGAAGTTATGGAGGGTCAAAGGCAGGGTGCGAAGATTTAAATAAAGTTGATTTAAATCACGATTCAAGTCATTTGATTTGAATTATTTTATCGTATTTGATTCCCCGGTACAGTTTTCTTCACGAAATACCGCCAAACTTTATCTCCTCTTCGTTCCGAAATTTTTTCTGAGCGCTGAGCTAATATAAAATCTCGTATACCACCACAATCAGCTTACCCCACCCCCGATGAGCGACGAACCATCCTCAAGACGTGACGACACTTGTTGTTTTGACAAGTACCTATTATAAATTATTGCTTGCATATTGTTCAATACAGTATGGGTTACGACTGGCATTGAATTAGGTACACTTGTTATGAGTTCCCAGAGCTTTAGCTTCTTCTCTGGAAAAAAAACGAGAAGTTCAAATGCGTATGAAAGAAACAAAGAAACAGAGGATCTCGAGGAGGATCTGGATTCTGGACACCGGAAGAGTATCGATCGAGGTATCGATATTTGTACCTTCTGTATTTTAGCCTCAATTACCGTTTAACACAGATTTTTTTAAATTGGTAACTAGATTGGCAACAATTTGATTGAAACTGACCAAAAAATCTGATTTAAATTAAAGAAATCTTTAAAAAATTTACGATTTTTTTTTGCACCCTGGTCAAAGGGTGGGACTTCGACACCCTCTCGTTTTGGGCATTTCGGCCTCGATTTCGGATTTCATAAGACTCGAGCAAATTGATGAGTGCATTTTTTATTCATGAGTAAACAATGTCAATCACTGGATTTGTATTGAATTTCAGTTTTCTATACAGGTCGAGTTTAGCGGGTTCTCGAGTGGGTCCTCGAGTGGGTCACTCATTCATGATAATCGAAAATAATTTTTCTGTGAAAATGACTGCAATACTGCAAATGATTCTTTTGATCCTTAAACCGAAATAGGGAAGAAAAAAGCACGGTTTTGTTGATGAAAAATTTGTTGAAGAATTTTTAATGAAATTGAATTGTGCAGTTCATGACTTCTGGGTTACACGAGCCCTAACAACTAAATGTTCGGACATTGAAAATCGTATCATCAATACTGAATAGAAACAGCTATGCCTGAAACGAAATCGAATCTCAAATCTCCAATCTCGAATCTTTATATCCTCAAGCTGCATTTTCCAAAATATTCATTTCGAGGGTAAATTTTACCGTTCAAGAAAATCCGTGAAATTTGTAAAAAATGGATTGTTCATCTTAATCTTTTTCTTTCTTCAAGAAACCTTACTGTATTTCAAGAAACTGCAGAATTCTTTGTCACTCAGCTGAAAATGACCAAAAAAAAGAACTCTTCTCTAACCATTGATTACCCCAATTATCGTTTCTGAAATCCAACAATAATAGATTCTAAAATTCTCCTAAAATCTTTTGAAATAACTAAAGTAATGTAAAACTGTAGAAGACGAGGTAGAAGCCGTCGAAGCCTCACTCTACTTTGATCCTCCTCAACTTTAAAAACAAAAGTGGAAGAATTTTTCGATCATCTATTTTGGCATTCATTTAAGACTATTTTTTACATAATTATTATGTACAGTCCTCTGTAGGTAATTATGAAGATCCAACAACCTAATGATAAATTATACGTGAAAATGGCATTTGGCAACAGTGCAGACGGCACTGTTCGATAAAGATTCCGGTCGCCTTTCCCATTTCCCGAAACAAGGCGTATCTCTATCCTATCGATTTGTTTGTAAAATGTCTCACAAAAATACTCTTGGTTTGCTTTTTGCGTGTGCATTCCTCATGCTTGACTAGCCGGATTGTTTGTTTCTAATTGATTAAATAAATACTCGAATAAAATATCAAGGTTTCTATTGAAAAAGGGATAACCAGAAAGAGATTTTTTACATAATTTAATTAAATTCTCGTTATGCTCGCGTGCTTTTTTTCCTTTTCCAAAGCTCCAGCAACAGCACTGTTCCATTTCGATGCGAGCTGGCGCATGTAGTCTTTTTTATTGCGACGTTACCGTTATTTTTATGGCCAAATTAGAGTGTTGTAGTTTGTTACATGAGATTCGTGCAAGTAGGTAAAGAAAAGGTCTACTACCTACTACTGCTTAATTGACTTTCGGGATTTTTATGTAGGCAGGTCCGCGAGTGGGTATGTGTGTAGTCCAGTGTGTACCAAAAAATCGAAAGTTTTCTGGTTTTACTTACTATTTGTAACAAAACAAAGATTTCAGTTTCCAAATCGAAGCAGGAGCTCTCGGATCAAAAACGGAGAAAATGTAAAACACCAAAAATCAAATGTTCTTTATACATATTTTGACGAGATCTACTTACAGTTGATTTTTTGCTATCATCCCTGAAACACCCTGTATTTTGAGCTCGATTTCAATTTGATTTGAAAACAATACAGTTTCTGTTTGCTTCAAAACTACGACGTATACCACAACGAGATACGCAACGACATTGACCACTGAAAAAGATACTGATGCAGTTCTTTGTCTAGCTAATGGTGTTTGTAATTTAATACCCTTGTTTAATACTCGGCCACATTCGATTCACTGCCATTGTACGATTACAACCCTCGTTACAACCACTAAATGGTGGACAGCAGTTCTTTCCCTTTCGCTGTCAATTGTCAGTCAATTTAGTAAAAAAAAAAACGCCATTAACCACAACCGTATTTAAATCCAGTTTTAAACGTCCAGTCAAATAAAGATTAGCATTGAATACCTCGAGGCTTAATTTTTCATCACGCTCAGTGGTTAAAATTATTTTTTTTCCAACAGTGACCCAACCGAGAACCCAACTGACGTGTTTTCTGTTAGTGATCGCCACCTAACCATTGTGTGGAAATAGTATATTACATAACAAGCAACGAAAGTGATACTTTTCGAGAAAAGACACTTTCTTGCGAGTTGTGTACACTATTTTTCCTTCGATCGACCTATTTTCCCTGTCCGACGTCTGCTCATTGACGATAGAAATATCAAACTACCTATGTCAGCGGGCGTCACTTACCGATACTACTTACTGATATTCTATTTTCTGAGTATATTTTCGAATGTTGTATTGCCACTTTTCCATTTTTTATTATCAATAGTACCTTTCATTATCCAGCGCGCCATCAGCGCCCATACTCGTCTTCTGAAGTAATGGCGTCAAATACAAAATTTGCGAACAAATGCTAGAAAATGGCGTGAAAAACCGCCATAGAGTTGAAAAATACGCGCCGCAGCGAACAGGGTAATAGGCTAGAGGTTAATACACACTAGTGATTACTCATTTTTCATCAAAAAGTCCGCATTGTTCATTAAATTATAAATAACTGCGTTTTACATTGATCAGATGTGCGTACGCAACCCATAATGCAACCCCCAACAACTCTATTTTCAGTTTGACTAGCGAAAGTTGCCTAAAAACCACGATTTTAGGCAACACTCGCTACATCAGTGTACTGCGGAATGTATTTTACTCCCAGGGACTTTTCCCACACGATTCAAGAATAGCGGCCCTGTGCTCTTCAAAACATAAAAATCAGTTTTTTTCAAAACTAAATCAGCGGTGTTATCCTTCCAAAAATCATGGAAAAACAAGTGAAAGGGGCCGTGAAACATTGTGCTCATGGGAATTGACACAGTGATAGTCGGTATAATGACAAAAATATGTATTTCTTTATCCGATTCTCAAAAACGTGCTTAAAATAGCGTAAAAACTTGGTACTGGAGAAATTTGAAAAACACGCAAAGTCTTGCGAGGAATGTGACAATGTGCACGGTGTGTGAAGCTGTGTAACCGGAAAAATTTCACTCGGAAACGGGTCACCGAGGATAGATTCAATACATTCATACACACATTCCGCAGTACACTGATGTAGCGAATGTTGCCTAAAATCGTGGTTTTTAGGCAACTTTCGCTACAGAAGTGTAGTACGGATTATATAAAACTCCCAGGGACTTTTCTCACACGATTCAAGAATAGCGGCCCACTTGTTCACAAACGTACGACACTCGGAGCGAACTTCAAAATGGCGAATAAATAGTTGACGTTGACAGCAGACAGCAGCGGAAAGTCACGGCCGTTGCTTGTCAAACTGAAAATAGAGTTGGTGGGGGGATGCATTATGGGTTGCGTACGCACATCCGATCAATGTAAAACGCAGTTATTTATAATTTAATGAACAATGCAGACTTTTTGATGAAAAATAAGTAATCATTAGTGTGTAATAACCTCTAGCCTATTACCCTGTTCGCTGCGGCGCGTATTTTTCAACTTTGTGGCGGTTTTTCTTGCGATTTTGTAGCATTTGTTCGCAAATTTTGTATTTAACGCCAAAATTTGGCGCAAGCGTTGGGTATACCACTATAATGAAAGTTACTATTAAAGGAATTGAAGGAAATTACGGAAAACCAGATGAAGTTCCTCCAATTTTGAGAAATTTCACAACAACCGGCAACGCTGCTCGACAGTGACAGTTGCTAGGAATTTTTAGATATTTTGTTCAGATTAACCTGGTTACTAAAACTAAATTATTTTATCCCATTTTGATTTTAATGTCACGGATTCAGCCAACATTCTCACGTGATTTGTTTTATTTTTATTATTATTGATTACTGGAAGTTCTCGACTGTGAATAACGACCAGCTACTGAGGGCAAAGAAGCATCAGTGGAATGCCCAGAAAAGTATGGCAAGGGACGCCTCCCAAATGCTGGATAATGGAAGACAGTTTGCCATGGAACTATGTCCGGCATTGAAAAGCGAAAGCAAAAGGCACTAGTGACGATATTTTTACTTTCGCGCACAGCGTTTGCAATAATTGGCAAGTTTCGCGCCTACTATACCGTACAGAAAGTAACGTTTTCGTGGGTGGTCGTAGGAAAAAACATTTTGGTACAGTTTGTTGACAGGAAGTGCATAATTTTTTTTTTACCTCAAACACCTTGTACAGGTTGGTCCATCCTAGCGTAATTATCCCATAGCGGTCTTACCGTTCAAGATAGAGAAAAAAATGTAAGAAAGAAGTTATATGGTTTGATGAGACCTATAACCTAAAATTATTTTCAGCTATACAGGTGTCCCATTTTGACGGGATCAACAAAACGTCAATTTTTTTTAATAGAACACCCTATATTTTTTTGCATTTTCGGATTTAACTTTTTCAACTGTCTTATGCCTTGTATTTTTGTTTTCCAATTGTGTGACAGTGCTACCAACTAAAAATTAAAAACTGAAAAAAATCGCATTTCCACAGTTATCTTGAAAAAATCGTAGCAGCCTTGCTTTTCAAAACTAAGAGATGAAACTTGACATGGTAATAGTCAAGTCTAAGACCAATATCCCAATGTCAAACAATTGCGATTTCTTGATACAGGGCGTTCACAAAAAAAAATCAAACTTTACAATTTTCAAAGTCTCATAACTCATTTTTTTCAAATAGCATGCCCCCAATTTTATAACGTTATCTGATAGCTTAAAGCTGTAACTTAGCTGTAAACTTCATTTTTTTTCGAGATAACCGGAAATTTTCACAAAATTTGTGTTTTTTTTGTATTTTTTTCACAAATTGAGTTGGCCGTGATGAATGACAGACAAGCCAAATAGTACGCAACTCTCAGTTAGTCAGTCTGAATATTGTCGAACAAAGAAAAATGACTTTACGCGAGAGAAAATGATTGATATGATATTCTGGTAATAATCCAGATATCCAGGATCCCACTTTGTTTTTTTCTGCGTTGAAGCCATTTTTTTTTGTTTGAAAATATTCAGACTGACTAACTGAGAGTTGCGTACTATTTGGCTTGTCTGTCATTCATCACGGCCAACTCAATTTGTGGAAAAAAATTAAAAAATCACAAATTTTGTGAAAATTTCCGATTATCTTGAAAAAATGAAGTTTAAGGGTAGGATACCCCTAGTAAAAATGAAAGAGGATAAAAAAAGCTATCAGATAACGTTATGCTATTTGAAAAAAATGAGTTTTGAGACTTTTAAAATTATAAAGTTTGATTTTTTTTGTGAACGCCCTGTATCAAGAAATCGCAATTTTTTGACATTGGGATATTAGTCTGTGACTTGACTATCACCATGTCAAGTTTCATCTCTTAGTTTTGAAAAGCAAGGCCGATACGATTTTTTCAAAATAACTGTGGAAATGCGATTTTTTCAGTTTTCAATTTTTAGTTGGTAGCACTGCCACACAATTCAAAAACAAAAATACAGGCATAAGACAGTTGAAAAAGCTGAATCCGAAAATGCAAAAAAATATAGGGTGTTCTATTTAAAAAAACTGTCGTTTTGTTGATTCCGTCAAAATGGGACACCCTGTATAGCTGAAAATAATTTTAGGTTATAGGTCTCATCAAACCATATCACTTCTTTCATACATCTTTTTCTCTATCTTGAAGGGTAAGACCGCTATGGGATAATTACGTTAGGATGGACCACCCTGTATATGATCATAATCAAAAACCAAGTCATATTATTCGGACTTGAAAGAAGAAACCGCATCATTTCCAGTTTTTAAATACCAGGGTGTCCAAAAAAAAACGTGAAAGATTTTTTTTAAACACTCTGTATACTCCAAAATATAGACAATGTTGGTGACTAAATTTTAATTCTACAGGAAAAATTCTCGAAAAAATTGTTACGAGTTACTTATTATTTTCCCTGTCAATTTATTCCAACGGAGAAAATTTTAACGGGGGGGGGATCTCGGTGGATCAGCGCTGTACCTACATCCACTCGTATTTACGTCCTTTTCCCTCGTCTATCTCTTTCTAAGACAGACTTTCTCGCAAAAATCCAATTGCATAATTGGAAATTGCAACCAGTGCGCTTACGAACGTTCAAGCACTGCGATTGGCATTCGTAACATTGATATCGATGTAATATTTATAAACATTTTCGTGATTACCTTCTGAGAATACCGATAACAATTATTATTAAGTATTATTAGATGACTCAAAATTATTGAAAGCAATATCTCTTTGTAAGCGAAACAGCAGTATGGTTGTTTACAGTTAATTATCAATTAGTAAAATAACCAAAGTTATCAGTACCGACATATTAGGTACAGGTTGGTCCTTGACACCTGTAAGCGTTTAACTCTGTTTTTAACCTAGTTTCTCAAATTCGTTTCCGTTCAAGAGACACTAAAATACAAATTTCTTTTCAATGGAAATTGAAAAGCATGGAAACTAAGATGACATCCACTCGCGGCTCGACTCGCGGACATCCATCATGTTCCTCTAGCCTCTTGATTTAGTTTTCAGGATCGCCAAACAGATACCTGTAGTCAAGATACGGGGTTGGAAACTTCTTCAATTTCATCAGTCATAAAAAAATTCTTTTTTAATGGGCTTCATTCTGCATTTAACTTTCCCGGCCCCGACACCTACCTCACTTGAATGGAAAAGCCTCGGAAAGAGCTATGTGATTGCGATAGTACAACGTTCGGACACGATTACTGCCGAGCCGTTCATCCGATCGAGCTGAAATTTGGTATCGAGCGAGGTATAGAGGTTTATAGTTTTATCATCTAATACTACGCTGATTAGTTTTTTTGTTTGTGTTAGGCAAAATGATAATGTCACTTGAAAAAAATTACAGATATTTCTCAAGAGGCCGAATTGCTAATACGTCATTTTGAAGCCCCTAAAAACAGTCAAAAAATTTTTCATTGTCTCTCCTATACTGTATGGTTTAGTATGGCGCGTCAGACTTTACATTATTTCGAACTAACCTGGAACCCTAGAAGTGTGCCGAGCTGAATGTTTGACGATAATGCACCATTTTTCTGTCAAGTTTTTTTTTTCTAAAGCCTGTGTGACACGGTGTCAAATTTTACAGAAAATTTTCAATTGTTTATGTAGAAAATATGCAATTCAAAGAGCAGGTTCTCAAACTTTCGGGATACTTAGACCTTGAGATAGGTAAACTCCTCGAAAAACTCCCAGTCTCAAAAAGAAATCTCGGAAAAAAATGAGTTTCACCGAGAGTTTCACAGTATTGAGATACATGTGGACCTTGGGTAGTATTAATAAAAAATAAGCATAAGCATTTGCTTAGATTTTTGAGGAGGTGCTAAGCAGACTTCCCTTAGCAACGCCTATGAAATCCAAGCAAATGCTTATGCTTATTTTTTATTAATACTACCCCTTGTCTCTTACAATTATCACGGAATGAATGCAGTTTAATATGCTTTAATCAAGATCGCATTTTGCGCAACTGCCAACCAATTATTCTCCGAAAATTATTGAAAAATTTGGTATTGCTACATCTGCTTCGAGAAAACTAGAAAGTCAGATTTTTTGTAGCTAGGTGAAAATCTTCCATACCGAGTCCCTCGCCGAGTCCCATTCCATTCTGTATGTTGTCTTCGAAAATTTGTCGTTGTTTATCTTTTCACATTATTATTCTTGTTTATTTGTTTATGACGGCACGATAAAATCATGTACGGGAAGCAGAATCCGGCCCCGGTGTCGGTTCAATATCCGTACCGCACTAAGCTACAGCGAAATAAGTTTGTTCTCGGCTCTTGGGTTTTACCTCGACCTCCACTCTGACCTTGTCCTATTTTCAGAGCTAAATGTTTGCTAAAATGGTTTTGGGTTCAAACCACATTATTGTTTTTCCTAATCTCAAATTTTCAATTTAGCTGAAACCGGTGATATTCAATGCATGTAGTCCGGTGGTTAAGCGCCAAAAAAAGCTCGAACTATGCATTTTGAGCTTAAGCAATGCGCTTTTGGGGTTCGATTGGGGATACCCAAACCTTAATTTCAAGAGTTGGAGACATCGGTGCACTCGATGCGGAGGGGGTCTGGGGGGCCCTTGAAAGTTGAAGGTGCGAGGCTTCCCACCAAATCATCATATAACCACGTAATTCCTACTGGGAGGCCATCAAACGACTTTAACCTGTACATTGACAACATTTGTTACCATGTCCAAATAGTTCTTCACACTGAAAAAAATTAATTCTTATGACAGATCGGAAAAAACAGTTTTTCTCAATTCTTCATTCCCACAACGAATAAACTGCCAAGTTTGGTGTCATTTTAAAGTAAACGGCATTCTCTGATTTCATTCACCGAGTCAAAATGTTTGTGAGACCACCGTGCAAAGAATGGCACGCCAAGAAGAGAGCATTTTTGAGCACCTCATTTAACAGTAGTTTCTTGGCTGATACCAATCGATATGATTGATAATTTTGTCATGGATCAATAACTTGAACTCTTTTGTAACGGTAATGCATGTGAATGAAACTCGACACGAGCGTGGAGGCCTGGAAAAAATATTTTTCTCCAGCGCAGCGGTCGAATTTATTTCACGCCTACTGAGCGTTAGTTTGTTGGGCTCAGGCAGGCAGCGTTTGGATAGGTTTGGAGACAAAATTTTCATATCTGTCTATGAAACTGAGTGGCATAATTCTGGAAACTGATCTGAGAATCATTAAAGATTATTTTGATGGTCACCAGGTACCCCCATGGGGATTAACTGCACAGAGATCATGGCTGACGACGGAGGGCATTCAACTTTTAAAGTGTTATTTTCTTTTTTCCTCTACCAACCTTCAAGGTTGTTATCATTTTGTACGTGTAAGTTTTCTTATGTTTGGAGAAGAAATAATTTTATAAAAACAACCGTGAAAATGACTGTCAGAGTGGCAGAGAATGAGATCTTGGTCGTTGAATTCCCTCCGCCGTTAGCCATCACTTCTGCAGTTAACTCCCATGTGGGTACTGACCGGCAAAACAATCATTGATGATTCATAAATCAATTTCCAGAATTAAACTGCTCAAACTTTCAGATAGATATGGAAATTTTGTCTCCAAACCTATCCAAACGCTGCCTGCCTGAGCCCAACAAACTAACGCTCAGTAGGCGTGAAATAAATTCGACCGCTGGAGAAAAATATTTTTTCCAGGCCTCCACGCTCGTGTCGAGTTTCATTCTCATGCATTACCGTTACAAAAGAGTTCAAGTTATTGATCCATGACAAAATTATCAATCATATCGATTGGTATCAGCCAAGAAACTACTGTTAAATGAGGTGCTCAAAAATGCTCTCTTCTTGGCGTGCCATTCTTTGCACGGTGGTCTCACAAACATTTTGACTCGGTGAATGAAATCAGAGAATGCCGTTTACTTTAAAATGACACCAAACTTGGCAGTTTATTCGTTGTGGGAATGAAGAATTGAGAAAAACTGTTTTTTCCGATCTGTCATAAGAATTAATTTTTTTCAGTGTGAAGAACTATTTGGACATGGTAACAAATGTTGTCAATGTACAGGTTAGAGTCGTTTGATGGCCTCCCAGTAGGAATTACGTGGTTATATGATGATTTGGTGGGAAGCCTCGCACCTTCAACTTTCAAGGGCCCCCCAGACCCCCTCCGCATCGAGTGCACCGATGTCTCCAACTCTTGAAATTAAGGTTTGGGTATCCCCAATCGAACCCCAAAAGCGCATTGCTTAAGCTCAAAATGCATAGTTTGAACGCTTAACCACCGGACTAATGGACTTTCCCCCAACTCTTTCCCATAAAGCCAAGCTTCTTCTCCGACAACCTCCAAGGCTTTGAATCTTGCGTTTTCGATGCTTTTTTCCGGAGGCTTCAATCTGTAAATCGTATGGAAAGATTTTTCTTCGCAAATTGATTAAATAATCCTCGAAATAATCTGGAAAGTCCAAAAATAAGTTAAGTATATCATGTAATCTGCAATTATTAAGAAAATCATCGTTATTTTTGCTGCGTAATCTGTCATTGCGGGCATCTGTCCTTGAAAATTTCTGGAGCGGCTGTTGCTTTTTCATGATAAATCACATTTTCAATAATCCAAATCCGTAATAATGATTGGTTTCATCTGTTCAAAAAAAAAATTATAGAAATATTTCAATTGTAGCGATTTTATTGGACTGATGAGCTCAGTTATTTTTCTCTTAAGGACGTCAGTTTTTGGTGTTTTTCTTTAAACGTGAGTTTCATGAAAAAAACCAGTGGAGTAGGAGAATTAAAATAAAAAAAAGTATTCTAAGATCAAGTAACTATGAAAATGTGTAAGAATTTCAGAATTTCAAAAATCGAAAAACTCGAATTCATTTTTCTAAGATTTCTATATGTTTTTTCAAAAAAGACGTTCATTCTCTTGCCAGCCCAAAGGCCATAGCAGGATAAGAGGCCGAAAAATGCCCCCGCTCGGATTCAACTGAAATTCACACCACACGTCCTACTTGGTACTAGAATACATCATACCAAATATTAGCCCGATAGCTCCACCAGGAGGACCCCCTCTCGGGAGTATGCAAAAATTCGAAAAAAATTATTTTCTCAAAAATTAGGAAGAGGAAAAATTTGAAAAAAACGTACAGTATACATATGGATAGTGGGCTTCTAAAACACATCAAGATTGCCAGTCAAAAAAAATATGAATTTCAATTTTTTAGTTTTTTCAATTTTTTTTCCCCATGAAGAAATTTTTTGACCAAGTTTGTACATACCCTCCAACATTACTACTCATCTGATGTATATAAGAAAAAAATGACAAATTGCAAGTCCATGCGGAAGACAGTCAAATTTTGAAAAAACTCATTTTTTCCGAGTTAATTCAGGTGACGAAAATTTATAAATGTGAGGATGATTTGATGGCGCTAAAATGATCATATTGCCTTCATATTATCTTATACAAAAGTGAAATATGCCATCAATGTCAAACAGTAACTAATCAAAAGTGCTCAAAACCGTAAAAAGCGTGAAAATTGAAAATATTTATTTTTATGAAAAAAAAATACATGCAGGAAGGAATAACTGTATATTAATGCATACTGCTAATAAGGAGACATCATACAAAACACAAACAAACCACGTTTTAATCAGAAAAGAAGAAATTTTCACAAAAGAGAGAAAAAATATTGAGAGAAAACACAGGTGAGGAAAATTGATAAATGTGAGGATGAGTTGAAGGCACTTGAACTATTACCTTCATATTATGATCTCATGAAGAGTGAAATGTGCCATCAATGCCAAATAATATTCAGAAAAGTTTGAAACCGCAAAAAAAAATGAACGAAATAAATATTTTATCCAATCCTATTGAATAATGCACGCCTTATCACGCGCATACATGCCCGCATTTTTCAATAAGACTGGATAAAGCATAGTATTCAATTCAATTCAATTCAATTTTATTAGTTCTGAGGAAAGCATTTTGTATGTAGGTACAGTATTTGTATATATAAATAAAACAATACACTACATGCTATGGAACACGTCAAAAAACACTTATAACTAAAATTAACAAATATGTATATTACAAACACGATAGTAAATATCACAGTGGTTATTCCCTAAATACCGAGTCATCATGGATGAACTCGCTGATCGAGTAATACGCTCTCGTTCTCAATGGCTATTACTTATTCGGATGCTTTACGCCACTCGCCAAGGCTCGTGTCGGCAAACTGCATCCTCATGAGTAAGAAGCAATCATTACCCACTTGTTGAATAATATACCATTATTTTCAGGAAAAAAAAATTGCAGGAAAGAATGACTAAAGGCTTCATTTAAAACCTACTCGATCAAAGTGAGAAAAACCCCCGGTGTTTTTACTATCAGCACGCACAGCTAAGCTGTCAGTGTCTCGAAATATTACAGGTTTTTTTTTCTCGATTTTGCCAAAGAATAATGCCAGCATGCATTTCTTTCACTTTGATTGAGTAGTTTTCAGATCAAGCTATCTAGCTTTCTCATGAAAAAAACTATATCCCGTTTACTATTTATTTTCAGTAAAATGACTTTTTGGGGCAAAAATCAAGCCTTCAAATCGATATTTTCAATGAAGAGGAAATGTTTCAATTGCAATACATTTTTCTGCAAAGACGTGATCTAGAATAATGTTACGTATTTCGCGTACGGGTTCGAATATAATTGAGACGATCGTTTTAAAACAGACACTGTTTATTACTGCGTACTACAATCAATACACGGCAACAATTATTCACTTGGAAATATATCGCAGGTACTTCGCTTTTATCCGCTCGCTACCACTTCGCATTCCAATCCAATACTGCCATATTGCATTTGGCATTGATGGCACATTTCACTCTTCATGGGATCATAATCATGAAGGTAATAGTTCAAGTGCGTTCAACCTTCAACTCATCCTCACATTCATCAATTTTCCTTACCTGTGTTTTCTCTCACTATTTTTTCTCTATTTTGTGAGAAAAAAAAAATTTCTGATTAAAACGTTATTTTGTTTGTGTTTTATATGATGTCTCCTTATTATCAGTATGCATTAATACACAGTTATTCCTTCCTGCATGTATCTTTTTTATTCATAAAAATAAATATTTTCAATTTTCTCGCTTTTTACGGTTTTGAGCATTTTTTATTGCTGTTTGACATTAATGGCACATTCCACTTTTGCCTCGTCTTTTGCATAAGATAATATGAAGGTAATATGATCATTTTAGCGCCATCAACTCATCCTCACATTTATCAATTTTCGTCACCTGAATTAACGCGGAAAAAATGAGTTTTTTCAAAATTTGACTGTCTTCCGCATGGACTTGCAATTTGTCATTTTTTTCTTATATACATCAGATGAGTAGTAATGTTGGAGGGTATGTACAAACTTGGTCAAAAAATTCCTTCATGGGGAAAAAAAATTGAAAAAACTAAAAAATTGAAATTCATATTTTTTTTGACTGGCAATCTTGATGTTTAGATGTGTTTTAGAAGCCCACTATCCATATGTATACTGTACGTTTTTTTCAAATTTTTCCTCTTCCTAATTTTTGAGAAAATAATTTTTTTCGAATTTTTGCATACTCCCGAGAGGGGGTCCTCCTGGTGGAGCTATCGGGCTAATATTTGGTATGATGTATTCTAGTACCAAGTAGGACGTGTGGTGTGAATTTCAGTTGAATCCGAGCGGGGGCATTTTTCGGCCTCTTATCCTGCTATGGCCAATTTGAATAGCTCATTTTTTGTTTGTTACATTTTTAGCTGCACAAATTTGGCGAAGAAACTCACGCCTCAAGAATCTATCTGTTTCTCTTTCGCTCTGCAGCTAATTCGCAGCCATTTTTTATGCTAGGAAATGCCGTCCTCAAGACTTTTGCTCCATGAACACTTTTGACACTACTACTATATCAGAGCTCATCGCATTTGGTCCCGAAGATACAAAATATTCACGAAATTGGCAACATATCCTCGTATTAGGTACTACCTATTCAATCATAAAAAATCTGTATGAGTTGAAATGCAGGTTTCGTATGTTCTTCGAAGTATTCTTACAGTTTCATCTTGTGCATGTGGCTATGTATTTCCATGAATTTATGTGGCACTACGTCGGGTGAAAATTTCACATTTTTCAAAAATTATTTTGAAGAATTATTTCAGTAGTAGCCTTTTTTATTAACTCAATTCAATTATTTCACTGTTAAGAAGCTTCTGCTCCATGAACACTATTACTATACCACTATCATCTGTCAAATATTTCTGTTATGTAAAAATTCCCGTCGGCCATTGGCTGTTGCCTAGGTGATAACAGCGTAACAGAGCCTTTATGGAATGTAATTTTTCAGAGAATCACACCATTTGACAGTAAATATCAACTAATGCAAAAGCGCCCCCTACATGTAATCGCCCTATTCTGACTGCATTTATGTATTTGCAGCATATTTATTTGTTCGATCAAAAAACATGATGACATGAATCTAAACATAAGAACATCGTAACAAATCGCGCTTCAGTTTATGAAATTGTTGAGTGTTGTCATTCACAATGATCACGATACGATAATAATACCTACTCAGTGAATAGCTTGTACAAAATGTAAAATATGCGAGAAAATAGTAATATGCAAATAAATATGTAAATGTGAAATTTGACAATACGAGTGTCAAGTGCCTCCACTTCGAGAAAATCCCAACTTCACCGAATAATATTTTGTTTTCAAAGCCAACTCTGATTGGGGTTTTGTTGACCGCACGATATTTGCTTCACTAACCAAATAAAATCTAAGACGAAGCTGATAGACCGGATTTATGGATGTAATTGATTAACAAATGGGCCATTAGACCTTCTAACCCTTGATGGCTTTCTTGGCTCCAGGTTCTGGAATGAGTTGACTACTTATTACCACCAATAATGATCCCTTTGTAACATTTTATGGTGGGTGCTACACTGCTATAAAACCTCGATGCTTCTTTGTCGGATTCTTTTGTCAGCTTTAGAGAGCTTTGGGTAGTGATGGATGGGTGGTAGTGATCGCTTTAGGTGGGTACAAGAACTTTTGATCTATTGCATCCATATCGATGCCAACCTGTAGACTGAAGCATTTCATTCTGAAAAGTACAAACTGAGTGGCTATCAATATTGGTCAACAATAATAATCATAATCAGCATCATTCACCGAGACCTTTTACCACTTTGTTACAAGCTTGAATGAAGTATCATTTTATTTGTAAAGGAAATCATCAATTCAATGACTGTTTTCCTTTTTCAGGTGCCGACAACTCAACCACTGAGGTTGGAAATATTGAACGGCGATGCGGCCGTCATCAACACCAAGAGGCGCACGATCGACCAAGACTCGCCCAAAATAAAATCGCCGCTCATATCGCCGGCCCTGATGTCGCCCGTCAAATCGCCGCCCGCGTTGCCGTTGCGACCGATGTCGCCGCTAAAGTCCCCGCTGAAATCGCCAGCGTCGATGCCGGCGCCTCCGAAGTCACCCCTGTCGCCGCCTCTCAGATCGCCCCGGTCGCCGCCGCCGAGGTCTCCCTTGTCGCCGATTCAAAAGTCTCCCTTGTCGCCGACTCAAAAGTCTCCCTTGTCGCCGTCTCCAAAGTCGCCTCTGTCGCCCCCCCTGGTTCCTCAGACGACCGCGGCGGCGCCGAAATCGGCACCTCTGCTAGTGAAATCAACGAGCCTGCCGCCTCCCCCGCCGCCGCCAACTGTCAAAGCACTCTCGCCGCCGCCCCCGAAAACGCCCCCGCCGCCTCTGCCCGCGGCCAGATCCGCCGTCGAATCGTTGCCAAAAGTCAAAAATGCTTGTTCTGCTTCGTCTTCTGCCACAGCCCCAATGAGTACCAGTAACAATAAGCCAAACTTGACAATCCTCGAAATCGAAAAGAACCTCATCAACACTGCCAAAACGATGGAGACGCTCAAAAACAACAAGGACAAGGCGGCGGCAATGGCGCCGGCATGTTCGCCGCCGATTTTGCCGCCGAGGAACGGTTCGACCGTCGCCGCCGCCACCAATGGTGTTTTGGTAATCAAAAGTCAAGCCATAAGTGAAACGACAACAATAACAGCACCACCACCGAACGGTAGTCCGATGAGCGAAGCCTTGATATTGCCCAAGTTGCCCAGGGTCAAGAGCAAACAGGAGCCCGACATGAACAACACGATGGTTTTTAATTTCACCGATCGCAAGGATGTGCCGGATTACGTGCAGAACGATGGGATTACGCGGGCGGCCGCCAAGATTGAAAGGCCCAAGGTAATTTTTTATTTTCGTTTATTATTTATTTACAATCGAAATATCGGATAACGATCTCGTTGATGTCGATAATCCAGAAGTTGATATGTCATCTTGATGATGCAGTCAGCCACCGTGCGATCAGTCAAATTTCCATTTGGAGTTGGCTTCGGAAACTTAGAAATTGTCATTCATTGGAGTGACGAGATTGGCTGATGAATATCTTGACAGCAAAACCAACTCCAAAAGTGTCAATTTGGTTGATCATATGATGGAATGCGGGCCATAATCTATGTCGATTGAATTTGTACGGCTGTTTGTAAAACGTAGTAGGGCTGGAGCATCGAATTGTGGCCGACAAAATAGAGAGCATTCATTAGAATTTCACGTCAAGTCACCTGTCATTCCTGAAAATTTAGTGCGAAAACATGACTAGCGACCAGACCACAGCTTACTATGACATGATTTCCCATTGAACGCTCTATATTTCCGCCTGCGCCTATCATGTTTATCAACTTGAGCAAATGACAGATCAGAAGAAAAAGTTTTATAACAGCTTGGATCTGCAACAGAAGTTGCCCAACATAAAATATAGTTAGAAAATAGGTGTAGCGTGTAGCTATTGCATTTCGAGAAAGTTTCAAAAGTGCAAAACGCTGAAAAACTGCAGTCGAATGCCGTCGAATCTAGGGCTGAAAATGAGCAATTTTCACCCGAGACATTTTTCGAAAAAGCCAACATTGAAATTATTATTTTATAATTTCCCGCAGGATGCGAATTGGTCAAGAGCTACGCATGAGAATCATGAGATCAAATTCAATACTTTCTTGAGTACAAGAAAAAACAATAAAAATTGATTTCTTTGACATGCTCGAAAGATTAATTTTTTGAGCATGAAGAATGGCGGAAATATACCAACTATGGGTGTGAACCTTAAAATGTGTGAACCATCAGAGTAAGGCTGTAAGTTCCTTTGTTGTAGGTTAAAATTGTCCTTGAAGTGCAGGTCGAAAGCTCTTGCGTCTTTAACGTTTTGGCGCCATGCGTATGCAGAATCGAGGAATTCGCCTTCCCTCAAGCCGCACTCTGAACCTTGAAGAAGCAGAGCGCCAAACGGCAATATCTTGCCACAAAGTGCAAGGTTGAAATGATTTTTGCTCCTTGGCCGCGGAACTATTCCGGGAATTGCAACCCAGAAAGCAGAAAGCCATACTACAAAGTCGAACAGTGCACAAGCAAAGCGTAGTGGAAAAATTGCGTTGATTAATAAAAGACATTTGTGTCGGTTGACCGCTCGCGAGTATTAGCAATCGAATCCATTGGCATCATTTTTAGACCATTGCATATTGCGTTGAGTAATGCACACATCCGTTATTATCGAACTGAAACGCACGAGGCTCTCTGTACGTATGTGTTATTACCGCAACATTTCAAAAGAAATTTGCATGTCCCGGGTCTAGCCCAAAGCCACAATCATAACGCGTATAATACAATGTTGCACTTCAATCAATCACTGCGTTTGATGCTGCTGATGACCACACCAAAGAAAGTAACACTTTTCTCAACTTATTCGGCCGTGAAATTTAAAACTCGAGAAACCGGATTGATAACCTTATTATTAAGTGTTGTTGGTCGTCTTGTTCTTCTTCTTCTTCTCCTTTGGATATAAAGAGACGCGCACCTGTCTCTTTTCCGCTGCCGATACCGTGTCTGCGTTGCTGGTGTCTGCTGTGCACTTCTATACTGTGTTGGGGCCTCGTGTTCGCCAGAGCCTGACATATCTAATGATACTTGCAGGCCTCCGAGCTTAACGAGAAGAAAATGCAGATCAATAAGCACGGTTTTCATCTACGATATCATTTAATTTGTTTTATTCTATTTTGATAGTTTGAAGCGTCTTTAATAAATCAGTAGCAATAGCAAGCACTGTAATTCCTAAGTCACAAGTTGATTAATAGTATATTATTCAACAAGCGAGTAATGATTGCTAAGGCGAGTGTCGTAAAGCATCCGAATGAGTAATAGCCATTACCCGCGAGTAGAATACTATGCTTTATCCAGTCTTATTGAAAAATGCAGGCATGTATGCGCGTGATAATGCGTGCATTATTCAATAGGATTTAGATAAAAAAAAAACTACCAGCCGTAAAGCACGTCAATTTCAACTCATACCTGAATCGCGATATCGACTTTCAAGTGAGAGAAAATTCTCTGTAAATCACGGTTGAGAAAACCCATTACAGCTTCGGCGCTCAATGAGAAAACCATCATTATAGATCCTCAGATCTGTCAGCTGCGCTTCAAAATTTAATCTGGCGCCTCAGCTATAATAATACTTCCTGAACTTAGATATCTATTTAATCACCATTATTTCACTCTTATACAATCCATTATACACGCCATTGAAATTGAGGTGTTTGGTACACGAGCGCTTACGCGGGTCTGGTAGATTATCACGTGCTTATAATGGCATTTCGCTCACGTGTGATATACGACGTTTCACCTTAGAGTGGCGGCTTGAGCTTGGGACAAACTGAAATCAAAAATATTTTCTGACAAATAAATCAAGCATGTTCTGATATTGACTATGTTATATTTACTATTATGATGGATTATTGTAAAATACTATAATGACTCACTTTAGTCACTCGTGGATAATAGCTCACTTCAGTCACTGAAAACGAATAATGGAGTCAGTAGACACTACTAGAAGATGAAATCTTCCTGTTTCGCTGGTGATTTTTTTTTATATTCAATTTTGACAGTTCAGACACTTCTAGTTGCTTACCAAGCCGAAATTCAATAAAACATTGTATAGAACACGTGAATCAATAGTACTGTTATCATTAAACATACTCTTGATTGAGTTATTGTATAAAATTGTATCTTTTGTACTTTTGTATCCAACCGCGTTAACATGAAATTTATTTTAATGACATTTAAAACAAACATCATGAATAATAATCGCCAAATTCGTTACATCATCGAAATCTGCTCATTCGGTCAGTGTGACCGTAATCAATTTGCCTCGTTATGTGCATAATAAAGAAACACCCATGCATTTTCTGGCCGCGGGTGACTCAGAGTGGGTGATGGGTTTAAATTTTGTTTGTGGTAACAAATAATGTGTCGCTGGTACGAATTGACTCCTGTTCTGCATAATTGTTGTTTTAATATGCAGAACAATTCGAATAAATTGATTGTAATTAATCACGCTAGATTGTTTTAAATTGGAATGCAACTGTATAACTGGGTTATGCAATGAAGATCATTCTGGCGCCTGTAGCCAGTATCATATGGACCTGTACCTAAACTGGACTGATGATAGCGCTCATGCAAATGACACCAGAGATTTGCGGTGGAATCACTAGTCATTCAATGCAATCAAAGGACGCTAACTTTAATCGATGAAATTTGTGTCCAGTTTTTAGAAAAACCGAATTATTTTCCAAACTATCAACATTTGAGAAAAAAACATGAGAGGTAAAAAAAAATGTGAAATGAGACGCTTGATACGAATAAGAAATAAAAAAAACAGGGGGTGCTGTTTGAAAAAATGAAGTTACGGCCCTTCCAAGTTTACCAAATTCAATGTGTCACAGTAAGGTGATACCGAAACGGAAATAGGCGATATTACCGCCAAAAGATACCCTTTGCTATTGCAAGTCCCAATTTGATAACCTTAAAACCAAGTGCCTTGCGTATTATTTATGGCGTTTTCGACTGGCTAGAACCGAGCCGGTTCCATTCCAACTGAGCATGCGCAGTTCATCAGAGCAACTTTTCGGCGTGTTCGTCTGGAAGTGGCATTGCTCCCGTGCTACTTTTGCTGTGTTCGACTGGGAATATTCCTACGTCATTTGCACGGAACCAGCTCCGAATTTTAGAACTGTCTCGGTAGTCAGTTCTACTGTCAACTTGATGTATCAGTGTCGATTTTGGTGCTAAAGATGAGAGATGAGTCGTGGTAATACCAAAAGGGATGAATTTGTGGTGGTGCATTCCTTTTTACAATTTTCTCATGAATTCCTATTCGAATCAAGCAGTGATGAAGGTATGAATGCTTTGAAATTAATGAGAGAGAGAGGGAAAACAAACGGAATGGAGCCGTCTATGTTGGAGCCGAGCCGAGGGGGACAGAATGGAACGAATGCAATTCGGTTCAAGAGCAGCTCGGTATCAAGCAAGTTCGGAACTGGAACGGTTCCAGAGCAGTCCCAGTCGAAAACGCCATTAGTGAGTGCCTACAAACGCACTAATTTTTAGAAAAAAATTAACTTCTGAACGGTTGAAGCGAATTGCAAAAACTAAACGAATTTGTAATGCCTGAGAAAGGGCAAATCCAAATATGCAAAAGTATACAGGGGGTGTCATTTGAAAAAGCTCGTTCAAAAACTGCTCTGCAAAAATGGGGCACCCTGTATAGAGCAAAATAATTTTACAAACTGCACTTTGACCTCCCGTTTGCAGTGCCGTTTGGTTCATTTCGATATCATTAATGGCGTAGGTGTAATTGAGCTCGCCCATATCAATGACTCACCCTGTATAAGTATCCCATAGGAAAAAAGTTATGGACTGGTGCGGTTTTCGAGGAACACACGGTATATTTATAATCAGGATGAAAAGCGGAATCGATTCTTGCATTAAAATACATACATATATTCAAATGCAAATTCAAAGTTTCCATAGGTTTTTGAGAACTGCTGCCGTTGCTCCACCGAAAGGGAAAGGAAAAGGGAAAGGAAAAGGGAAAGGAATAGGGAACGTTTAGATATTCATTGTTCAGTCTGGTATGGCTGGCGATTAGCAATCTAGTTCAGGTACAGGTCCATTGCATGTATCTAATCGGAAGAAATCATCGTCGATGATCTGTGGTATTGAAGAAATAATTGATCCATTTCCCTTGTAGCCTGACAAGACTTCACAAAAATCGTGTTTATACTAAAAACATTTGTCATTATTCATCTAAAAACTTGAGCGAGAGTACCGAGAGAAATTTGGAACTAAACATTGAAGGAATTTATAGAAAGGTGTCGAATAAGCATTTTACGGTTGGAATAAATTTCACTTCTATTCAAATCAAACACAGTTCAACTAACCATTGTCACCTCTATTGTCCGTTTTTAGCGTCTTCACTTGTCATCGTGTTATGTTTTCGTTACCATTTTTAGTAGATCAGTGCGTTTTGCATAATTCAATAAATACAGATTCAATCAGCAGCTTAATTTGTGACGAGAAATCTATGCGCCACAATATTGTGTGTTACCTTACCTACCTATTCGAAATTAATGGTTCATTTCGTTGTTTTTATTGCATTTTTATGATACAGTTCCGTCAGCTCCAAAAGATTCGGTCAAGGTTAATGTTATTACATTTTTATTACGTTATAGCCTATACATAAACTTCATAATCAACTCGTGACATAAATCATTCTATTCACTTGTTTTTAATTGGTGCGACTTCGGAGATTTTCTCACTGAATTTGATTAATAATTGAACTAAATACGTTTTGTTGCGAACTTAATTTATTGTCTTTTATTTGTTTTGAACTTTTTTAGTGCGGTAATCGCAAAAGTAAACACTTTACTTAATCTCTTGTGTCACCATAATGGGCTATAGATGGTTATAGTTTAATTTTTCGAAAGTTTTATTACGAAACTATCGAAATGATGGCTTTTATCGGATTAATTTGTTTTTAGTCTCTTTGTATAGTAGACGACGGTGTCTACGTTTCAGCTCAATTTTCTAGGGCGTAGTTCTATCAGAATTCCAATTTGACGGAGGGTTGGTTGCGACTTGGTCGTCTGTTTCCGGAACAGGAAGTTGTAATCAAATTACTTTTCCATTTCACCACCATACACCCGAGGCAATTAAATTTTGGGACATCCGCGCTCGACGCCATATGTTCGATAGAAAATTTCACTGGTGCTACTTTAAAAATTCCATTAGAACCGTAAACATGAAGAATTCTAACCCCTTTTGTCGCGGAAATGCGGACGCCGCTTTCTGCTTATAGGACTGCTACGAGATACGAGACTACCTGGCCTGACTTTTGGAAACCGCAATTCTTGACCCAAAACTGCACGGTGGGGAACTAATTCTCGCCGCATACAGTAATAATGCGAAATGCTTGAAATTTTATGGTAAGCTGACCCCGGTTGGTCGGTATACCTAGTACGAAATTCTCGGTGTGGTCCAAATATTTAGGTCGATTATTTCAGTTTTTTTTCAATAAAATTTTCAATACGTACTTATAGCTTGTGAGTTATGGTTTGTAATTTCCATTGGCGCGCATTTTGAATGGTCACGAAATAACAACACATTTTAACTGCATATGCATACTGCATGAAATTACTACAAGTTTTCATAATGGGTGGCATTTTGACGCCCCAAAAGAGCAGATTGTTTTTAAATGCAATCGACACTGATGGCTTAGCATTCTGATCCGTAAACTGTTCACATTTATGGCGTTTTCGACTGGGACTGCTCTGGAACCGTTCCAATTCCGAACTTGTTTGATACCGAGCTGCTCTTGAACCAAATTGCATTCGTTCCATTCTGTCCCCCTCGGCTCGGCTCCATCACAAACGGCTCCATTCCGTTTCTTTTCCCTCTCCCTCTCATTAATTTCAAAGCATTCATACCTTCCTCACTGCTTGATTCGAATAGGAATTCATGAGAAAATTGTGAAAAGGAATGCACCGTCATAAATTAATCCCTTTTGGTATTACCACGACTCATCTTTAGCACCAAAATCGACATTGATACATCAAGTTGACAGTAGAACTGACTACCGAGACAGTTCTAAAATTCGGAGCTGGTTCCGTGCAAATGACGTAGGAATATTCCCAGTCGAACACAGCAAAAGTAGCACGGGAGCAATGCTACCTCCAGCCGAACACGCCGGAAAATTGCTCTGATGAACTGCGCATGCTCAGTTGGAATGGAACCGGCTCGGTTCTAGCCAGTCGAAAACGCCATTAGTTTGAGTCGAGTTCAACCATTTTTCAATTTAGTAACAGTTAACTGGAAGAATGTGAGGATTGAAAGACATGAGAATAGAAAACGTTTAGCTTCAGAAGTTTTAGACCTAACTTGCTGCCTTTTTTTTGCTTTTATCTATTTTTTTGTCAGTTCATGAAGTGGGGAAGATCAACGTAGGAATGTGTAAGGGACAACTTGAAAATTGAAGCTACAAAACCGCGTGGCGAAACACAGAAAACGGCCTCATTTTTATTATACAGGGTGTTTCAGGGATGATAGCAAAAAATTGACCTGTGGGTAGATCTCGTCAAAATATGACGAAAACCTATATACCATTTTGCAAAGTTCGGCCTAATGACGAAGATACAGCCCTCCAAAATTCACATTTTTCGGATTTCAAAAATTTGTGACTGAGGAACGTTTTGATTTTAACTTCAATTCAGCAAAAGCTGGTTTGCTATAATTATCTATCAACCTGCCAAATTTGAGAAGAATCCAATCAGTGGTGTAGGAGTTATGAGGGTCAATAATTCAGAAGCATCCGAAGAAAAGTTGACTCAAGGTGACCCCTCATAACTTCTACGCCACTCAATTGGATTCTTTTCAAATTTGGCAGGCTGATAGATAATTATGATATCAATTATTAATTAATTATAGTAATATATCTACTAAATAAGATTTCTAAGAAATTCAACGAACTAATTCTAATCAGATTTTATCTCTGAAGTGCACTTTGGTACACCGAGTAATCTAAGGTATCGTTACATTTCCGGCCCAGCAAAATGGAAAATGCACGAGGAAAATCACAAAGACGTTATAAAATTGAAATTGCTTTCACTTTTAACACTACCTGTGTGCCTATATCTGCCATAGAATATAAAACATTTAGAAAAGAAAACTTGGGTACCTATACTGTGAGAGGCAAATAAATTTACATTGTATCCACCTGTACCTCAATATTCATTGAAGGCGCATAATAAAGAGAAATACCAAGAGATAATGATTATGTAGGTACTTACCATCATCAAGAATCTTGAACAATATTAGGAGAATGTATGAAGTTAATCCAATCAACTGTTGAAAATAAACTAATTTTTGCTTGCAATGTACCATGCAGGTACCAATATGTGAAAAAAACAAGACGTGCTCATGATACAAACAAGAACATTTAAAAATGCTGTCGATGAATCAGAGACAAAAAGAAACTTTATTTGGAATTGTATTTGCACTATTCTTCCAGGTAGAATAGTGCTGTTGCTGTGTCGTAGAAATGAATGAAATCATGCGTTTGAAAAATTGATATCCTATTAGCGAGACAAGCAGTGATGTCTTCGATAAAGTTTTTGAGACAAATCTCACGAAAAAAACGTGAAAATTCAAGAACTTGTCGGAAAATGTATAGTTAACAGTAACAAGTGCGGAATTTTTCAGTAAGTTCAATTTGCTGAGTAAACAGATAAATATTTACTCAAACGACGACTTATAACTGTAACTTTCTGGTCATTGCCTTTGTCTCGATTTTTTTTTGCTAGTTTAATTCCAAAAATAAATAAAATTAACTTTCGGAGATGAAAATATACCTACATCCACTGTGGTCAGTATCATGACTTCGTGTGAAAGGATTCGAGTCATCTGTAATATTTTCACTCAGTATGCTATCATCGTATAAATCCACCATATTGTTCATTATGTTAATTCATTACCCAGTGTAGTCATTTACAAGTTTCTTTTGATTTACCGAGTGATTGTAAAGATATTAACCACTTACATAAAATAGAAATTTGTTCGATGCCTATAACACACGTCTAGGTACCTCCAATCCTGTTTGTTATTAAATCATGTAAAGTGGATTTGATTAACATAGCTATTTAATTTATTATTAATAAAATCGCCATAACACAGGAAGCTACCATCTCTTTTTACCCATGTGTGTGTGTATGTAACTGTATAAAAACCGCTTCCGTTATAATTTAAGTAAGTATATCATAAAAATAAATGATATACGCGATCAGATGGGCGTGAAAAAGAGAAGAACACACATAAAACTTATGCGAAATTTTTATGTTTTCTTCCTGTGCACATCTTCATATGTGTTGTGTCATCGCAGCCATTGTGTGGCTTTTACAGTATTGTTCGTTTCATGCCATCCATGCAATACTTTCCTCCTAATGAAGAGACTCGGACTAATATGAAGAAAGCTTTTTTTTCGTGATTCACTATTCTGATAACGTTTGCGGAAAATAAATGCTGCTTTGATAAAAAAGCGTATGTCAACAAATTTGAGGAAAAAACTAGGTAGGTATTAGATAAATTCTTATTTTATCTTTTTTATCTGTTTCTGGCCACTTGAATAGAGAAAATTTATTGTAAATCAATGATGATAAATTGGAGGTCTGCTGAAAGTTTGAAAAAGTCGACAAACACATGCTTGAACGTTCGTTGCCTCTTTACAGAGGAATCTGGGTAGACCGGTGCTTTGCTCTCTGTCGAAGAACCAACAGAACCCAGTGCAAGGACAAATTCTCTTCAAAGTCTGTATAGTATGAAATTTAGTATAACGCCATAAAATTAAAATTCTTGCTTCGCGCTCGGCTTCTTCTGCTGTGGTATTAATAAAATGTCTCCGTGGGAGATGGCTTTTAATTGGACATGTGGCAAACACTGCACCCGTTCAAATATTTGCTTCTGCTTGAGTTGAAATTCCCACGGATTAAGCTCCATTATGGTATACCGTATAACAACATAAACGAAGAAAGTTCAAGTTCGCTCCGAAACTCTGTTTGCATTTTCTCTCGAGATAGCGAAGAATTATTGCGTGGACACAGGCATAAATTTACCTAAACGTTTTTATCGTTTCTATTTATCTAACTTGTAAAAACTCACAGAGAATACAACATTTTCCAAACAATATCAATAGGAATGTTATCCAAACAATGCCGAAGCTCGGTCAAGGTTGGAAATAATAATAACAAAACATGAATTAACAACAATAATAAAAGTTGTGATGAAACACAGAAAAAGTTGCGAAAGTCGCAGCAGCCACTCGCAGTTCCTGGCGACATTTTTTTTTTGTGCGAGTGGTTACTGATTAGATCTCTTAGCAAATTGGCCCCAGTCCACATGGCAATAAACGGTTCGAATTAACGATGATGGATGTTGGGTAAACATGCTAGTTTAAAAAGAAAAATGCTGTTAACAGTTCGGTGCAAATGTGCGAAAGATTTTGATGATTTTAAGAAATACGGCCGCCGTATGTTTAGATGAAGAACAAAATTTCACTGCTGGCTAAATTCTGGTCTGTGCGTGGCCCGCTTTTGACTTGACCTTAATTATGGAATAATCACCGACATGTTCGCACATCAATTAAATGCTCCAGTACTTAAAGCCCTAATTTAAATTGTCTAGAAGCTGCTATGAAGTTGGGCAAAAACTTTTTTTAGCTCTACTGAACCAAAATCGTTACCCCTTTGCTTTGATAAGTGGTAGCAAGAATTACGGCGCCCACTTTGAGTCGAGAGTCTAATCTCTAATCAGTACTTCTTTGCTCTGGTAGCCGGGTATCTGGTAATCTGCAGTCTCAAGAAACTAAAGTATTTGAATTGAATTGAAATTGAATACAGCCATCGGTTGACCTCTGCGGGGATACCGGGTTAGCGTCTGCAACATTTCTGTTACTCTATATCAAGTCCCGTAGAAACCTTCTAGTTTTTGTACTCGCGCTTCATCTCGTCCCGAAACCTGACAGAGAAAGTAAAACCCGACATGAAACTTATACAAATCCAAGTCTGTTGTCAACATTCCATTTCTGATCTTGAGCTCTTTTGTCCATGCAGTTTGCATTTTTTTTATCATCTCGAAAGCCCGAAATGATCGATTCGTCACAATGCATACTATCTACACGAGAAAGTGAAATTATGGGTAAGTACCTACACACGCATACGATATAAAAGATGGAATTTGAGATATGTGACTTATTGCCAATAAGGATAAGGTCCTCCGACACGAGAGATGGCAATAGAAAGTCCTGCACTTTGAATTAAATACAGTCCAATAAGTATACAACAGTAGAAATGCAAATATAATTTTATTATCCAATAATAATGGATGCTGCGGTCTATTTCATTGGAGCTCACCACCATGGAACGCTGACTGTGGCTGGGTGGCTATTATTGGTATTGTTGTTACGGAAAAGGTCATCGTGATTTTTTCTTTTTAAATGTAGGAACTTTACGGTGAAAGCAAAAGGGTTTTTCCATTGTCTCTCAGTCTGCACTTTTTCGTTATTATTCCACCCTGACCGAGCTTCAAACCGAATAAAGCTCGTAAACAGGAAAACGTGGAGATAAAAACGGAAACGTTACAACCTTAGCCTTCGGTTGAAAGGTCGGACAAAAAAAAATTGATATAAAATGGAAAGTATTGCATGCCCTCGTGATGTACCTAGCTGAAAAAGAAATGGGAACGCAACAATAAAGAGGAGCATATCGCAAACAACACCGTTCGTGACAAATTTAATCCGCGTACAGAACCGAACCATCTTTTACTTGCGCTCTTGGTAATTAGTTCCGTATGAAAGTACCGCTAAGTCACATTTCTTCGTTAATGACATAAACGGCGTCGGGTAGAAGAGCCACCATGGATAGCGCCTCTTACGTACCCAGGCCAACCGTCACAAGGTACAGTAAGACCAGGAGCTGAAGAGCAATTATGTTGTTTTTTTTTTATATGGGTACTATGTAGACACGACAGACGATCACAAGAACCTGACATACTAAAGCTTCGAGTTTTCTGAGAGTTTTCAATAATTGGTTTTATACATTTCCAGGTGGGAGAAGGCGGCATCACGCTGCTGCCGGGCGCCTCCATAGACGAATCGACCACGGACGAAGATGACGAGATCCTCAGGTCGCTGGAGGCACCGCCGAGTCCCTGTGATGTTACTTTTATCAACGACAACATACTCATCGATGGAAAATCTAGTCTTAGTCAGAAAACGAAAAAGTCAAAGGTATGTGCTTGTCTCAAAATCTGGATTTCTGCCAAAGGCAGCCGAACAATCGATCAATTTTACCGTACCCATTTTAACTTTGAGTAACCACAAAACAATTTCGTGATAACATAAAAAAGTGGATTACGTTTATCTACAATGTGCTCTCAATTCGGAAGTTTAGGATTCGTGCCATATTTCTATTATAATGCGCACTTTTTTTGTAGCCAGTTTAATACTCAGCAAAACGTGCGCGCCTCCTCTTGGCACAAACAATGCAAGATGCAATTTCATGCGGTTTAAATTACTTTGACGCATTTTGCTTTTGTGCCTTTCATGTCCCATTAGATTGCATTTTTACAATCGTATTCGTGGATGCAGTTTTAGTGTGTACTTTCGAACCTGAGCACGAGCCCACATTCTGTAATTTATGGCATATAGTCTGCATATTAGACTATTACTACCACTACTGTGTGTGTGTGTGTGGGAGAAAATCATTTCGCTTGACTTTTCACTGGAACATTGATTACGAAACAATCGGTTTAATCGCTATTCGTTCGTGTAATTGCGCTTTTCACTCCTAGTAATGAAATTTCGAATTGCTAAGCCTCTACTTACATAATTCGAAATTGCATATTGGCGTGAGAATAAGCTGAAGCATATTATTAGTTGAGATATATAAATAAATCAACTTCTCAATAATTAATTAATAATTTTATTATAAAGATAGTCGTGTGGTCGTTGAACTTCCAGCATTTTTACATTCTCGACTAGGTTCTAAAAATTCTAGCCCTGTTAGGTTTTTGGGAAATCTTGTAAACAACAAGTGACACTAAGGATTACCCACTTGAAGAATGTTGCCTATTTGAAAGTTTCTAAGAATGATTATTGAAGAGAAGTTTGACTAGATTTTTCAAAGTTGCGAAAGATTCCCATATATTTCATCGTGGAAAATGACACGAGTGAGGGTTTAAAAAAGATGGGGTTCTAAGCAGAAGAGTTGCTGAAGAATACAAACGCCAGGGACCTCTTTGGTTGCCTAAAAAGGTTCCTAAAGGTTCTGTAGTTCCAAAATATGTTCTGTACCTACTGGTTTTCGGGTTCAGCTTTCCTGAGTAAATAGCTCTTCAGTCAAAAAATGGTACCTGCTATTTAAGAAATCAGAAAAAGCCGAATTTTAGTCCCCCAATAAAAGGAGAAAATCTTTAGAAAGTGCGAGCTGGGTCAGGGACAGTTAGGCCTGGGTTTCGTCAGCTGCTATGGCAAGGGTTGTTGGTTCGCCCCCCCCCCCTCGGGCGCGGTCAGATTTTCGTCCCGAAAACAAGTTTCTTGATTTTGTTATAATGCTTGCTCAATGCAAGGTGTGTCGTATAGCACGTAAAATGTGAACGATGGTGTCGACCCCATGCGATGTTGATGGACGTTAATAAAAATATTTGCCCTGTGTTGAAAAACACAGGAGCTCGGCAAAACTCCCGGTATAGTAGAGGAAAGCATTCATTGATCGGCGATAGTGTTTGCCAAAGATGTTTGGAAAGATTTTACAATTTTTTTCTTATACAGGGTGATTCATGAGTGACCCTCAGATACATCAGTGGCAGATAAAGGATCCCATGGTGTTTCAAGACCAACAGAAGAAGAAATAATTGTCTATTGATTACGAAGGTAACAGGGTGTCCTGTGTATTCGGTATGAAATTTTGATGCGCGATATTTCTGGAACAGTTCAAGAATTTCTTTGAAATTGACCAATTTCTTCAAACCTATCAAGATGCCATACCAGCCTCCAGTTCTACCGAACGTTTATCAACGAATTAACTTTATCACTATGGTAACTGAGCAACTGGCCATGCTATTGGCTTGTGCATAGCAACTACATATTAGCGTGATAAAGTTAATTCGCTCGTAAAACTTTGGTGGAACTGGCCATACGTGAATCAAAATAGGACCGGACTAGAGAAAAATTAGTTGGTCTAGAAGTACATTTTCTGATCGCTTTTCTGGAAAACTGTCACCGGATTCGAAAATTTGAGAAAAAATGCTATTAGAATTACTTCTCAGTGTGAATGGCACACCTAAACTGTTTCGATTAAAAAAAAACGTTAAAAGTAAAATTTTTCAACACATTTTCATTTCCGACCGCGGACCCAATCTATTCACTAATTGTTCGGCTGAATTAATTCAAATTCTTTTTTTCTCCTGGCTTGTCTCTGTGGAGCAAGAGTTCGGCAGAGGGATCTGGTTGAAAGAAAAATTGACACCAGTCGATATTTTGACATTTCAATTGTCTAAAAAGGTCTATAAAAAATTGCAATTTCCTCTGATTTCCTTCATAATCTTTTTTAGTTGCACAAAATTGCCCTTTTGGGTTTTTGAGCGAAGTTCGAAAAACATTTTCTGCAAAAAGTGCAGATAGAACATTATAGTTCTCCGCTCGCGAATTAGTGGAATGTCAAATTTTCACAGGTACCCTATCAATTCTCCTTCAGCCAGGCGCTTCTGTTTTGCCCTACAAAGACAAGCTAAACGAAATAATTTTATTGGTCAATTTCAGCAAATATCTTGAACCGTTTTAGGAATTTCGCCCATCAAAATTTTATACCGAACACAAAATAATCTGCATATTCGTGATTAATGGACAAAAAAATCTTTCTTCTTTTGATCTTGACTCGCCTGTAGGTCCTTTATCTGTCATTGGTCTCTGTCAGGTGACTCATTATTCACCCTGTATAAATTGTCAGTAAGATTTGCTTTTAATATCTTGAATCGGTAGTGGCGGTACATAATCACTTCTAACTGGCACCGACAAAACAACCAACGGGACGACCGAGAGGCTACGTTCTTCCAGTGCGCATCAAGTCTCGCTGAGGAGTGGTGGCTCCATGAATAGGGTTTGGTGTCAGCAAATGCTAGCTACCGCAAGAAATGGTCTCAGTGGTCTTGAGGGACCTCAAAACGAATGAGATCATTTACAGAGTGATGTCTGTCGGTTTGGATGTGTGATGTAGAGTTGACGGCACACCACAGGGGCCTGAGGCTGAACAGAAAAACAAAAATCGTTTTGGACGAATCCGTGTGCTGAAATAGGGGAAACAACAACGCCAGCTGGAGTGATGGACCATTACCAGGTCACAGGCGAACCTAAAATTCCACTGTAAATCTAGGTGCATCACTAGATGAACTCAGTTCGCGCAGTTAGGTTCCGCCCACAGGTCCCTCTGGTATTCCGAGTACATACTCTATATCTGCGACCCTCCACAATAACTGCCGAGCCGTTGATTTGATTTAGTTGGAATTTGATACGTAGGCATCATTTCAGCCTGGAATGCACTGCTTAGATTCTGGTTAGATTTTCATACATCAGAAGGCCCTCAGGAAGCACATTGATTCTTGGTTTTCCTGCCCAAGTTACACGATGTTGACGAAACGATTTTAAATTTGGTACAGAGACGCAAGTTGGGTCCTCAAAAAAAATACAAGTACCCACGGTATCGGCCACCAAAAACACTTGCCATTGCGTCTAAAAGCGCTCAGTAACTCGGAGATAAGTTTCAGTAAGTACAGAACACTAATTCAGTTTTCACATGTTTTTGCTAGAGTAACATTTGATGCCTTTTCAGTGTCTTCTCCCCAATGATCATAAAACAGCCTAGAAAGGGGTCATCAATTTCGTAGGTCCAGGAAGTATCTATTCCACACTCAATTAGAAAAATACGCTCAATGACATTTCCTCGCCTTTCAGAGGGGGTCTATGCAGCGTGATCCAACATCCGATTGACTAAAAATCTAATGTTTTTATGGATTCTTAATATGTAGTAACAAACCGGTTCGATCCAATCAAAATTGTTCTTGCCTTTACTAAACTAAGCCCAAGTTCACTCGACTATTTATTTTTTCAATCTTTTTGATTTCATCATGATCTTCATTATTAAGTTCGGTTTCCACGTTGCTTCTCTATAATTTCGTCTTAAATTTGAACCATATACAAAATAAGAACTTTTTGTTAGATTAAAATTAGATGTAGGAGCTATTCGTATTTAAATGGCTCTCGAGTAATGTATCCGCTTCCTGTCTGCCGGGCGTTTTTCACGAGGTTTTTCCGAACCCGCTACACAATATGACGTCACGATTGTGCTTTTTGCTACCACAAAATCAGCTGTAACTTCATAACGGCTTTGATACTTCTATTTCTCATCAGTCATCAAAAAACTGCATCTTGCAGGCATTCGTGTTTTTCTCACGCAACACACAGAGGGCTTCCAAACTTGATCTCGTTGTACTTAACCTCAAACCAAACGCCACCAGATGGCAGCATCAGACAAACGGCCAACTTTGTTATTTTATTATTATTTATTATTTTTATCATCATCATTAGGAATTCCATTTGAGCAGCACATTTTGCTCAGCACAAAGAATGCGAACTTTAATCTACAGTTAGTTCTTTCTAATGATACCGTTCCATTTATGCATATAGCCGTACTTCGACACTCATATTATCATTTTACCTTCCTTGGCAGCAGAAGCAGCCAGCAACAGCACCGGCATCGGCACCAGCAGCAGCAATTCCAAGTCAAAACCTCCTTCCATACACACCTATCATCATCAAATGAATGATGTTAAAACTCGTTTGGCATACCTAGATGCACACAGGATGTGCGACAAAATATTCACTGGCGTCAACACACTCATTCCATATTATGTCGTCTTGTTAATTCCATGTGTGCCAGTTCTTTTCCGTGTACTTTTTCTTTTAAATAAGTAACTAAAAAAAAGCAAAACGCATTAAACAAGCGTTCCGGAAAAATTTTCGTTCTGAATCCTCCGCCACCGGTTTGTTGCCGTTTTTACTTTTATTTTTTGCACACGCGCGCGACTTGAATTTCAAGTGCAAACCACCGAAGAGGATAAGACGCACAAACTATTATTTAATTAATTATTGTTTTCTCTAAGCGGCTTAAAATTCATGTTGCCGCGTGTGTGTGCCTTGTTTTAGTTTAATTTAATAATATTGAATGGACATCCGGGACGTCGACCCACATACAAAGCCTATAATTGAATTACTTATTATAAAAGTAAGTAGTCGTTGACGCACACATACACACACACAGCAGAGGAAATCCTTAGGGTGTTCGAAATAATTCACCTTGGAAACAGGTCAGTAGTACAAAGGTGCACTCATATGTAATTATGATGCGTTATAATACAAGTATGTTAGATTGATGAACGACAACGTGCTTATCCATCCCGAATTTTAATTGCCTCTAATCAAAACGTTGTAGAATTTGTGTCCGTCAATAAATCACGATGATTGAGGTTGAAGTGAAGAGAGCAGCATTAACCACGACACTCTGTGTTGACGCGAATCGGAGTTCTTTGAATTCCCTGGGGGCTTCTGATGTCTGCAATTATGCCTGTGGTGTACAGAAGACACGGTTTAATTCATAATTGGTTCCTTTGCAAATTCAAACCTCCACAAGCTCCCTCACACGCCAGCAGAAGCTTCGAATTTGAATACGACTTACCTGCATGATGCAAAATAAAAACGGCAGTAACGGACTTCACAACGGGCAATAATGACTGCGGGCCATTAAAATTGGAGTAGTAATGAGCTCTTATTAGTCAATCGTATACCAGTACATATAAAAATTAGTAACTAATCGTCACATAGCCTCATCTGTTACGTAGGTACATACGTGCGATCATTCGCGCGGGGTTGGAACGCATCTCTTGGTTCTTCGCTTATGGTTAGTTTTTTTTTTGCGGCCTCTAAGAAAAACAGTGCCGAAGATCGGCAGCACCAAAGAAAATTGAATGAAAATGCCCACTGCCCAGCGGCCCCATTGAGCTTGAGAAAACTTCTTTAGGTGCACAATATTGACATTAATTTATGGAGTTGGACTACTCGAGACGAGACACGCGCGGGAGTGCACTATGTTCACCGTTTCCTGTACCTGTGTATCTTTTTATTCATACCTTGCTAGCTGTTTTAGTGTAAAAAGCTAGAGTAGCTCACTATTTAGTGATGTGCATCAGACATGGAGCCTCTGGGCAGTGAACATTTACATTCCATTTTCTTTAGTAGGTACTGCCGATCTTCGGCATTTTTTTTCTCCTATTCATGCTTTACCTGTGTGAAAGAATTTTTTGGAAAAATGTTCTTCTGATTTCGAAAAGCTCACCAGTACTGGCGTGCAATAGGGTCACTTCGGAAGAGTGAATTTTTGAAATTACCTCATTTTGAAGGTAATTTCATAATCAATCATTGAGTATCACTTCAAAAATAGCTAGTTTTAGGAAGTCCCTCTTCCGAAGTGACCCTATTTGCACGCCGATGGTGAGAGGTGAGCCTTTTGAAATCGAAAGTATTCCCAAAAAAGTGCTTCACATGGATAAGGCATGAGTACAAAATGTTGTTCAATCAAAGCCTTCGTCTCGAAATTATGACAAAAGAAAAATCTGGTTTGCGAACTTTGACACCCTGTATCTTTCTTAGAAAGAGAGTAAAATGCATATTTTATATTTTCCTGAATCGGAAAGGCTAGGAGAATCTTCACCTGAACTTTGATCGGTTAAAACTGGGACACCCTGTATAATTCAAGAGTGGATAATATCATATTATGACAAATGCCATTCATATTTTATAGGACTACCTGAAAAAATCGAATAAACTTTTAGAAACAAACAAAACTAATCTTGCTACCCAATAAACGAGCGATAAAATTTTGAAGTTTCGTGCATTGCGTAAGGGCAGAATTTATCGTTTGTTTGACAATAAAATGACGAAGTGTAACCAAATTTATGATGGTGGATAAAACGGCAACATAAGCACCCAGTCAGTAGCAGCTCACCTGCAAATAATGTCGAATTACAAAATGAAAATAATTTAAAAAAAAAAGGTCACATGATGATACCCATACGTAAAATACAGAACGAACTTTAAACGTAATAATTTCGTTCAATTAAATGTAGTGAATAGAACGAATTCAAGGTTCTTTTTTTCTCAAATCTCATTACGACCCTTTGCCCGGTTGAAATCTAGGGTTTTTATCGCAAAATTGAAGACCGAATTGAAACTTGCTATGCACAAAAATTATCATTCGAGCAGCCCAAGTGTTGAGAAATTCACTGGAAGGTTACTGCTAAGCCGTAATTGAAGTGTAAGTAATTAATTAAAATTTCATTGAAACACGTCTTATCTCTTCTTGTTTCGTAATTAATATAGTGTTGTCTTTGAAGCGCTTTGTGATTGTTAGCGATGAAGGATTGTATTGTTTGAGGTGGCTAAAGAATTTTATTCGAAACATCGAACGAGCTGTCTGCGTGGACCTCGTCAGGTACGTCCGAAAGGCGGTAACCTCCGGCCCTAGCAGCGAATTTTTATTCGAAGCTGTGTACATGACATGGACCTCATCCTGTACCTACGCCGGAAGAGTGGCGACCTTTCACTAATTGTTTATTCAAAAACAACTTGGATCCCGGCTGTAGCTCGGTGGGCTCCGTCTCTGGCTTCAAACCCAGAGGTCCGGGGTTCAAATCCCGCTGGGGCAGGTGGCCTTTCTCTATGCGCATGCGCTCTCAAGTACTTTGGCGTGTACTAACCGAGCGGTCACGTCAAGGGAAAAAGGGTGAAATGGAGGTAGTCACCGCAAGGGCGCTAATGAGCTAGTACTCTATGCTGCCCATAAACATCCAATAATAAAAAAGAAACTTGGACACGAAAAAGCTATGCACATGGACTTCGTTAGGTAGGCCTTTCGGCCCTAGCTCCGGTATTTGATTCGGAAATAACTTGACATAAAAAGGTTGTGTACATGGACCTCGTCAGGTACGGCCGATGGGCGGTAACCTCTGGCCCCACTACCATTTTTTTATTCGAAAACAACTTGGGCACGGAAAAGGTTGATACATAGGCTCGTTAGGTGCCAAAATGCATGATATAATTGAAAAACTCATTAGTACATACTCGGTAGTTCTGAAAGTTACAAAAAGACACAATGGCACACACATGAAGGACAGTAAGGGCACTCCACTGATGTAGGTCTGGAAGCAACAAGGAGACACAAAGGGGCTCATCAGGGTTTCAAACCACATTATTATGAAACCACAAGAAGGACGTTTTTTCAGGGCCGGCTTTTCCCAGGGATGCTTTTTCCTGAGCACGTCATTTCCAGAGAACGTATTGTTACGAGTGGCGATTCTTCCGTGCATTCGAGAGTACGCGCGGTTCTTCTAGACCGTTTGAAGTGTGTTCGATTCAAGACAACACTTCTAGACAGTGTCACGATTTGCGAAGCTCTAGTGCATTCGAGAACATACCCGTAGATTCAGGCCATTTGATTTACATGGAGATATATGCAACACATCAGCCCAATTGGCGGAGGTGCCGTCCCAGAACACGCCGGAATTACACGCGAAAGTGCTGGACTGTTCGAAGCCACATGCTGCGGCTCAATGTGGAATTGACTGGCCAGAGAACCGGTGGAAAGTTCCAGAATAACACACAGTGCACCTGAACCTTGAATAAGTTTCATGAAAATGACACCAAAAACGGGCTTCGGATCTTTGTAGCCGAACATTAGGGGAACTGAAATCAAGTTAAAACAAAATCGTACCAGATCCTTAACTCAAATAATATCAAATCTTAGATTTAGTTTACGTCAGAAGTGAAATACTTCAACTTTTTTTATTATTGGATCACAGTTTATGAGTTTTAGTAAGCAACATCAACTTCTATTAGTACAGTAAAACTGTAAAAAGTATAAAACCATCAAATATTTAACCGAAAAACATACTACGTAGATTGAAAAATAATTACTCAACTTCGAAAAAATCATAGTGTCACCCTACAAAATTTTGCACTTTTTTAAATTCAGGAAATTCTCGTTTGCTGCATAGGTAGTAGATACCTTTTGAATTCTCTTCGAACTGTTCGTTACAAGTCTGTTTAGTTGCAAAATACAAGGTGTTCGCATAATATTTCTACAGGGTGTTGAATTCAACGTAAAAAATTTCCAATAATTCAACATAATTATTATGTTTCTATTTGAGTAAATACAATATTTTTGTATTTCAACACTAATGTCATGAAGATAGATCTCACCTCTCTACGCAGTTTTTGAATATTCTTCTTTTATTTACAGGGTGATCGAAAAATCACAATCAACAGTAACAAGTTTTTCAATGATAACTCTTTTCCAGGTCAACCGATTCCCACAATATCAGACTCATGTTGTAGTTAAAACTTTAAATATAAAAACCTAAAGAGTCGGAATCGACTTCAGTCAAACATTCAAAAACAGAGTTGCATAAAAAATGACCCAAATTTGAATGGTACCCGAAATTCCGTTCAAACAAAGATGTTTGAAAATCAACTTGCTTTTTAACAGATCATTCATTCCGAACACTTCAAGATTTTTCTTGCTTGTATGAATGTCAAGAATCAAATTTTTTATATCGTCCAAGAATCCTGATTACAACAGAAGGTTTTCATGGCTGAATCAGTCCCTTGGGCCTTGGGCAGTTGAAAATGATCGCAACCTAAGATACAAAGACCAGAACAATCACGGTTTTTCTGTTACTCTTTTTAACTGATTGTTGTGATTTTCGTAGCGTAGCGTATGCTTCGACTATTTTCAGCTGCCGAAGGGACTGAATCAGTCATGAGAACATACAATTATAATTAGTAGGTATCCTTGGCCAATAATTTTTGACTAATACAAACAAGAAAAATCTGTTGTGGAGCGACACAAAACTTTCCCGGCGGTATCCAGGGACGTCAGTTATGATTTTGATCGGAGTGTCCCTTCGGGAGGGTGGGACTTATGGTGCGATTCTCTAAAAAATTACATTCCATAAAGGCTCTGTTACGTTGTTATTACCTAGGCAACAGCCAATGGCCGACACGGATTTTTACATAACAGAGCGTTTATGGAATGTTATTTTTTACAGAATAGCACTATTAATTCGGAAATTGATGAAAACATTTTACTCAGTTGTGCGTTACGCGATCATTCTGCATCCATTGTTGGGCCTACAGAACAAGTGACAGGTTCTTAGGTTTCCATGGTGATGAAATATTTCGAAAGGTAGAACTAGGAAGAAGACAATTGTTGCGAAATTTGAAGAATGCAATACTATATCCAGACAAGCCCAGACCCAATGTGTCACCTGAAGGCTTCCGATCAAAATCATCTACCTGAAGTCTAATCAGGTCATTCCAGGCTGAACATATGCTTTTGTACCTGATTTCGATTTGATCGAATCAATAATTAGATAATTATCGTGGCAGAACCGCTTAATTTGCACGATCGCATGAGCGGTTTTATATTTTCAGTAGGAAAATTCCCGGGAAATTGGAGAGAAATTATTGGAAAATGTTCAAGAACCAGTTATCTATTCTTCAAAAACAAATTGTAGAAATCTGTTCACGGAATAAAAAGTTGGAAAATTTCCAGTTTTTCCAGAGAGGAAAACTTGAAAACCGTTGGTCCGATTTTGAAAATTTTTCCTCCAAAAATTAATTCAGTCCTTTCTCCAATTTTCATTCGCAGCATGTCTGCATCTAAAATGATTATTTCGTGTGGCTCACCGCATGTTGAAGTTTACGCTGCAGTTTTTTCAAATTCACGGAATATGTAAATTTGTTATTGAAAAAATTACCGTCGGAAAACCGAAGCTGTGTCGATTTTAAAAATAGATCTACAAGACGCCCAGTTCAATCTTCTTCCGATATCAGTCGAAATTTTTCGAAAAAAGTCGATCCTCGTGCAGGAATGAATTTTTGAGTGGAGTGCTGCATCAAAAGCAAGTCATCCTGGTGAGAATCCGGGTGAGTCGTTCTCTCGAGTGGCAACGGCTAGGAGAAATTTTGAAAATTCATAACGCCCGATGGAAAAATAGTGGAAAATTGCAACTGCAGACTTAATTTGACTGTTATGTTTTGTTGCTTCCTGCCAAATTTGGTCCCAATGCATCGGATAGATTTTGAATAATTGAATGGTAAAGTTTTGAACTTTGACATTTTTTATTTTTTGACAGATGACAGACAAGGCACAATTTTTAACTGTTCTGAATACAGTTTTTCATGGGCTTTCAAACGGCATCTTGCAAGTCAAGTTCTGTGAGATATAGCTTCTGTCATATTTTGATAGTGACATTTCCGTTTGACAAATGACAGCCAAAAACTAATCAGCTCATTTAACAGCAAGACCCTGTCTGTATACCAAATTTCAAGTCGATCAGACTATCGGTTCGGCAGCTATCGTGTCAGAACGTTTTTCCTGCATCATCGCATAACTTTCCCTTGGACGGACCGGGAAAGTAAAATCTTGGATTTTCATTTACATATTTTACAATAGAGACTTGTAGCTATAATGTTTTTTTATATTAGGTGTTGAGGGGCGGCATCAAGTACTAGCTTATTAGCGCCCTTTTTTCGGTGACTTCCTCCGTTTCACCTTTTTTCCTTAACGTGACCGCTCGGTTAGTACACGCCAAAGTATTAGAGGGCGCATAGAGAAAAGCCACCGGCTCCGGCGGGATTTGAACTCCGGACCTCTTGGTTTGAAGCCAGAGACGAAGCCCACGGATCTATCGCCAGGATAGCTAAAGAATTGAGCTATTGAATAGTTTGTACAGAATTCAGAAGGTATGTCGCAAACCACAGTTACCTAAGTTTAAAAAGGCGCAAAATTTTGTGGGGTGTGGCATCATAATTTTTGCGAAGTTATTATATTTTTCAATCTACGTAGTATGTTTTTTTGGCTTAATTTGGAAGTTTTTGGATGGCTTGATACTTTTTACAGTTTTTCTGTACTAACAGAAGTTGATGTTACTTACTAAAACTCATAAACTGTGATCCAATAATAAAAAAAGTTGAAGTATTTCACTTCTGACGTAAACTAAATCTAAGATTTGATATTATTTGAGTTAAGGATCTGGTACGATTTTGTTTCAACTTGATTTCAGTTACCCTGATGTTCGGCTACAAAGATCCGAAGCCCGTTTTTGGTGTCGTTTTCATGAAACTTATTCAAGGTTCAGGCGCACTGTGAACAGTCGGAGGTATACGGGGTGTTTCAGGGATGATAGCAAGAAATTTAACTGTGGGTAGATCTCGTCAAAATATGACGAAAACCTATATACCATTTTGTAAAGTTCAGCCTAATGATGAAGATACAGCCCTCCAAAGTTCAGTTTTTTCGGATTTCAAAAATTTGTAATTCAGGAACGTTATGACAAATTTAGCTTTGATTTAGCATAAGCTGGTTTGTCATAAATATCTATCAACCTGCCAAATTTGGAAATGATCCAATCAGTGGCGTAGAAGTTATGAGGGGTCACCTCAAGTTATTTTTTCTTCGGATGCTTCTAAATTATTGACCCTCATAACTCCTACACCAGTGGTTAGATTCTTCCCAAATTTGGCAGGTTGATTGGCAGCTTTTGCTGGATTAAAGCTAAATTTGTCGAAACGTTCCTGAGTCACAAATTTTTGAAATCCGAAAAAAGTGAACTTTGGAGGGATGTATCTTCGTCATTAGGCCGAACTTTGCAAAATCTCACATAGGTTTTAGTCACATTTTGACGAGATCTACCCACAGTTGAATTTTTTGCTCATCCCTGAAACATCCTGTGTAAGCACCGATGGGCCGGCCGACCAAGCAGTATTAAATTCAGAGCGACATTTTTTCCGATGGCGTAATTTCCAGAGGGCGTTTTCCGGGGACGTTTTGTGGGGCTTTTCCCTAGATTCCAGGCCCACCAACAAATATGGAGTAAAGAGCGTGATTAAAGCAAGCACGTTTTACACGAGCCAGCGAAGCCAACTATACGGGATGTCTCAGAAGTATCGTATTTCAACAGTACCTAGTAGCTAGTACTGTTGTGTACAAATATGATTTTTTTTAGAAATTGTTCCGTTTACCCGTCATGCTGTTACTGATGTTATTGTTTGAATAATAACTCGTTTTGATATTTGAATTTGAGAGCTTGAAATCAGTAAGTGCACAGTAGTTAAAATTTAGGCTATACTGCTATGCAATAATGAAAATAGGAGTTTCCACACGAGCCGAATGTGCATGGATGAACTAAATACATGGCAGGCATTGAACCGTAAATTAACATGTGTGTGGTACCTGAACGTTTCACCAAGTGACCACCGGACAGTACTTATTTGAACTATGAAACAGGAAGTTATTACGCAAAAATATATTTTTCAACATACGCGCGCGACAAAGAACTTTTGAAGGCTAACACAACATCAACGTGTATATCACATTCCTCTGTTATCACCGTCGAATTTTCCATCTTGAGGCCGCAAATATTTATGGCGGCACATCGCATTTGAACAAAAAAAAAGCTGTCGCTTTCCAATATAATATTTTGACGACGTAATTAGTATCGACTGAATGATAACGTCCGACAATCGAGATAAAAGCTATTTACATACCACTATCACGGCACATATAGAAATCCTTTTGGGTCTACCTGTCTATATCTTGTAGGAAAAAAAAGCATGCCCCTAAAACAAAAATAATAGAACTGCAGGTTGTTGTTGTTGAAGGAAATGCCTTCTTACTCTACTTTCTATGCTCATTAAAATATCAATATCTCTTGTGTGCAATAAGTGTGTGGTCGATATACTGCAGCGAGAGTTTACATCCTAAGCTGCCATACTCTAGAATACGATAGAAAACCGGTGGCACCCTGTAGCAGCAGGTGGTGCTTTGCCAACAATCGAAGGTAAACGAACCGCCGGTGGGCAAAGTCCGCGTGTGTGTATGCCGCTCAAAAATGAATGAACTGAGGAATGCTGCACGGCACATGCACATGTGTATCTCTCACGATTATTAAGTAAACCTGTAAAAAAAAACGCTAGCAATAATAATGCGAAAAAGTTACGAAATGACTCGCTTGTCCTCCGATGAGTTCGAGGTTGATTTGATGATTGTAAAGAAGAGAGTCATGTGCTGGTTGGGACTGCATCAAACACATACAATAAAAAGCGTTCGTGTTTCATCCGACCTAGAAAATGGGAAGATAATCATATGGTCAAGCACCTCCCAGCTGTGTTAGAGCTTTTGAGAGATTTGTTGTTGATTGTTGTGAATCAATTATTTTTTATTACCTACACACCAGTTTGATAATGCGTGCCTTTGTGTTTCAGATGAGGATACAGTTCGTGGAAGCGGGACCCGAAGTCTTCATATACCCATCGGAATCTTCAATGATAATCGAAGAGGCCACAACAACGACTGCTTCCGCCACAAACGCACAAATGGGTCATACAGTTCCTTCGCTTGCTGGTAATTATTTTGCTTTGTTTCCTGGTAAAACTTGAGCTTTCCTTTCAGTCACCAAAGTTTGAATTTTCCCGTCTTCATCATTTCATTCATTGCACATCTTCGTTTGTCTTATTCTGATTGTTGCGCTATTATACTGCACACTGTACTGTGAATCGCTGTGGCCAACTTCACGTAGATTTATCATTCATTTGATCTTCAGAGCAAAATTTGCAGTTTATATGAAAAAACTTGTCCACATAAATGCAAATACATAACACCGTATAACCTGAAGATTAAAACATGACAAATCATATGTGCATCAGTGAGTTTGAACTTTGAAGCCGATCTGACAATGGTCTCTACTCTGATGATCAGGGCAGAAAAGTACGCATTGGGGTGCCTAGTTGAGAACTCTATCAAAATCGTGGAAAGTTTGACTGATCTACATAAATCTTCGTCTTCTCTTGATAAAGACCTATTTTGTCTAGGTATATTAATTGGGAAGGTACTTGAGTTATTACCTTATGCAACCGGCATTTTGACTTCCTTCACCTGCTACTTACTTGATTCACTGTTAATTCACTGTGTTGTTCATTAGGCAATCAGTCCATTCCCTTCTGCATAGGGAGGGATCCTCGGTATTTGATACTCACCAGAGGAGCTACATCTGGATGCTCCTGAATGCCAGCCAATATTCGCGCCAAAATTCGCGCGCTTTCTCGTTCAACCTCCGTAAGTGCAAGACACAGTTTTGAGCACACACCACACACTATCATTATGTCATTTATCGTTGATTACTGATCCTCTTATTTTGTTCTTCCGCTGATCGTTGTCATTTAATGCGTTTAGTTTGGCCAGACCACCAATAGAAAATCAATCAATATCACTTTCAAATCAATCCACCCCCTCGTCCATATATTCGGTGTCGTTGCTGCTAAAAGCAATCCCCAGTCGTAATTAAATTTTCTCTAGTAGCTGCTTCCCTTGGCCTGACATCTTGATGCCCATCTTAGTTGTAGAAAAAAACGATGAAAAACCTTTCGACGACCAAACGACGAATTGTCCTTTCTTTTAGTCATGATTGTTTTTTCAGTGTTATAGACCTCCAATTTAGAACAACTAGAAAGAAAATTGCGTGCCATTTACTGCTTGATAAAATCTGTCAATAACCGCTCACTCGGTTTTTTGCAACGTGAGATTGCACTTCCCTTATTAAGCACTAGCTTGATAGGTAATATTTCTTTCTAGCCGAAGTTCCTCCCTGCACAATATCTCCTAACTAAACTGAATAAATTCAAAATTTTCCACAGTACTTGACCATAAATGAAAGTGCATAAAGCTAAAAACCTTCACCATTTCATAAATAATTATAAATTAGCATGAAATTATTATGGAGAATTTCAAACGTTCCTTACATAATCGTAATAATAAAAGTGTAGTAATTATTATTGTTTTTCAGGTTCCTCCTCGCTAGCGACTTACACTCCTAAAGGCACCGGCGAAGAGTTCCAGCCGGGAGTGACCCGCAGCAACATTCCATTGACCTCAAAGCCCGAATGCGTCTCGCCGGTGGCCCCCCAATCCACCCCCACGCTGGAAGAAGTCGAAACGCCAGTATTGTTCAGTGCCGGGACCAATTCTGACATTCTTTTTTAGCTGTATAGTCGTCTGTAATAAGCCTCAAACATTGTTTCTAGCCCCCCTTCCTCTGTTTTTTATATTCCAATGTATTTATCGTAAACATTCCACAAAACGGATCAATTTTATATAAGCATTTACACCACAACTAATAATTTATATAATAATAATATCCTGAACTGCTTATTTTGCATAGCATTCTATCCATTAAGCAACAAAAATACCTAAATAGCGCTCTTATGTAAGTTCTACACTGTGGTACTAGAATATAATTATTATATTGATTGCATTTATTGCCTTATATTATTGTATGTGGCGTGCGCGCGTGTGTGTATTTGTGGACTTATTTTATGGTTATTATATCAAACGTTTTTTGCTTGTATAATGTGGATTGGAAATGATATTGTTTTAGTCATTCGGATGATTTATATGTCTGCATTGCGACTGGTTATTTTTGAAGCTGTGATTTATTAAACAAAAAAAATTGTATAAAGGACCACAAGAAGTGTACGTTCCAGAAAGTTTGAAAAAATGTGCGTTCGAAATTGTTATATTGCTACTACAAGATTATTGTCTGGTGTGATTGTTTTGAGTTTTTGTTTTTTGTAATTAGTATTTATAGTAAGTACTGTATTACTGTCAAAGTGTATTACCGTTCTCTTTTTCTAAAATACATTATACTAAGATTTAGTTTTGTGTTTTATTTTTGTGACTTGTATGACGGAAGTGTAGCATTTCATTCTTCTATGCGCTACGCATTTATTTTGGTAATGAATAAAACATAAATAATATTTTCGAAGTTGGTGGAGTAGGTATTGTTGGTTGTCTGCCGTGCGATCCATGGGTAGAGTATCGTTTTACGTGCGGCGGCCGAGGATGCAAAAGGTGTCATTAACCCAATATCGAGGTATAAAGTTATGAGACCTATACAGATCGATTTGTAGGAAAATTCTGCATAAGAAATGGAAATTCACGACTCTCTGCTGTGGTCGTGACTAATGTTGTAGCGGAAAAACGGAGAAAAATGTTACTTTTCAAGCGCTCCTTTAACCTTCTCTTATCTCAGTGGAAGGAGTTCCTGGACCGTCAACTTGACAGGGCCCCCTGCAACCCCCCTAAGGAGAAGCTTTCGAATTTCAGATCGATATCTGCTAAAGAAACTGAACTAAGAGCAGCATCTCTTGAAAAGTAGCGATTTTCTTGGATTTTTACCCAACAATTAAGTCACGACCCACAGCAACGAGTCGTAATTCCAACTTCTAATGTAGAATTTTCCTAGAAATCCCAAGGATGTCTCTATACATGGTGTTTCAGATTTAAATCGCGTCCTTTCAGGAAGTGATGGAAAACGACAAAAGACGCAGACTTTCTTGAAAAAAAGATATGTCAGAAACAAATATTAACGGAGATATGGGCGTTCAAAGTTGAACCTTAAAAATCGATTTTTCGTCATAGATTTGGAACTTCTCAACCGATTTTGTTCCAATTTGAATCAAAACTCACTGAGATATAAGTCTGTATCAAACAATAATAATGCGTTCCATCAAAAATTTCCAGGGGCGTGGATAATTGGGGGTGCCCCCACTTTTTTACCCCTATCTTTTTAACTCTCAAGTAATTTGGTAAATTGATCATATTTTTGAATTTGACGAAAAAGTTACTCTCGCAAAATTTTGATTAGAGGCTTCGTTTTCAAGATATTTGAGGTTGAAACTTCGGAAAACATCTCGAAAACACCACTTTCAAAGCCCCACAAATTAAAATCCAAGATAACTAATGATCCCTTTATTGGGATAGGTTTTCTAGGTGTTTCAAGTTGCTAAATTTCATTTCATTACATTTCATTTATTTATAGTGCAAAAATGAGTTTTTGTAAGAAACGAGAGGTTTTGAGGAAAAATATTTTTTTGGCTCTTGAAAGTGGATATTTTGATGTGTTTTCCGGAGTTTCAAACACAAAAATCTTGAAAGCGAAGCCTCTAATCAAAATTTTGCAAGGGTAACTTTTTCTTTGAAATTGAATTTTAAGCTGGTTTGTCATAATTATCTATCAAGCTGCCAAATTTGGAAAGAATCCAATCAGTGGCGTAGAAGTTATGAGGGGTCACCTTAAGTCAACTTTTCTTCGGATGCTTCTAAATTATTGACCCTCATAACTCCTACACCACTCGTTGGATTTTTCCCAAATTTGGCAGGTTGATAGATAATTATGACAAACCAGCTTATGCTACATTAAAGCTAAATTTGTCGAAACGTTCCTAAGTTACAAATTTTTGAAATCCGAAAAAACTGAACTTTGGGGGGCTGTATCTTCGCGGTCTATTAAAGTTTTTCAGGGGCGTGGATAATGGGGGATGCCTTGCCTTTGCTTTTTTACCCCTATTTTTTACTTCTTGAAATAATTTTGTAGACTGTTTACATTTTTGAACTTTATATGGTGCTATTCTGTAAAAAATAACATTCCATAAACGCTCTATTATGTAAAAATTCGTGTCGACCATTGGTTGTTGCCTAGATAATAACAACGTAACAGAGCCTTTATGGAATGTAATTTTTTAGAGAATCGCACCATAAAATTCAATTTCAAAGAAAAAGTTACCCTTGCAAAATTTTGATTAGAGAGGCTTCGCTTTCAAGATTTTTGTGTTTGAAACTCCGGAAAACACATCAAAATATCCACTTTCAAGAGCCAAAAAAATATTTTTCCTCAAAACCTCTCGTTTCTTACAAAAACTCATTTTTGCACTATAAATAAATGAAATGTAATGAAATGAAATTTAGCAACTTGAAACACCTAGAAAACCTATCCCAATAAAGGGATCATTAGTTATCTTGGATTTTAATTTGTGGGGCTTTGAAAGTGGTGTTTTCGAGATGTTTTCCGAAGTTTCAACCTCAAATATCTTGAAAACGAAGCCTCTAATCAAAATTTTGCGAGAGTAACTTTTTCGTCAAATTCAAAAATATGATCAATTTACCAAATTACTTGAGGGTTAAAAAGATAGGGGTAAAAAAGTGGGGGCACCCCCAATTATCCACGCCCCTGGAAATCTTTGATGGAACGCATTATTATTGTTTGATACAGACTTATCTCAGTGAGTTTTGATTCAAATTGGAACAAAATCGGTTGAGAAGTTCCAAATCTATGACGAAAAATCGATTTTTAAGGTTCAACTTTGAACGCCCATATCTCCGTTAATATTTGTTTCTGACATATCTTTTTTTCAAGAAAGTCTGCGTCTTTTGTCGTTTTCCATCACTTCCTGAAAGGACGCGATTTAAATCTGAAACACCCTGTATAGAGACATCCTTGGGAATGACACGTCGTTTAGGGAGAACAGATCTACCAAAATATAGAATTGAAAATCAACCTGACCACAGCCTGAAAGGGTCTGTTGCTTGGAATGGAGGAGTATTGATGGAGATTGACCGTTTTGTACCTGGACCATTCGCCTCTGGGCTGCCGCCCGCTCCCGACTTGTCACGTCCGTTGCCGGGTGCTTCTGCGGGTCTGTTAGGCAGCAGTCACACTGGAGCCATCACCACCCACTACCACCCACCACCACCCACTACCACCAAGCAAAGTAATCGACCATCATGGTCTCACTCGGTCTCACTGAGCCACCGTCCATCGTCCACCGTCAACCACCGTGTCCCCCTCCTGAATTTGACATAATCCTGTTTTCGAGCCTGTTTTATATAATCCGTACTACAATTCTGTAGCGAAAGTTGCCTAAAAACCACGATTTTAGGCAACATTCGCTACATCAGTGTACTGCGGAATGTATTTTACTCCCAGGGACTTTTCTCACACGATTCAAGAATAGCGGCCCAGCTCATGACAAGATTGACAAGTTCTGTGATTGCAATGATTTCGTCCGATGACTCAGATACCGACGAAGTTGTAGCTTTATACTACATCTCGAAAAAAATCCGTAAAAAACGCCGGAACATGAGGGTGCGTCAAATGTTTCTCGATAGAGAACAACTAGGAGAATTTCATCAATTAGTGCCGCAGCTTGTTGATGATGAAGAACAATTTTACAGTTATTACTTATTACCGTACTCGTTACCGTATGAACAATAAATGTTACAACTTGTTCATTGTGACAAAAGTGAAACCTTTGTTCTCTTCGGGATCGACATACACATTGTATGTATAGTCTGTGCACCGATAGAACGGACTTTTTTGAATTTCAGTGATGTAACCTATAGCAAACAAAAGCACCAAAGACTGTAACAACATAGGCACGTTTGGAACTAATATTAGTTTTGTTCGGTTGGTAGTCTTACCCGGGCAAATTATTCCTACGCCAAGCCAATGGCATTACATTCAGCGAGTTTGACACTTACGTACGATTTCTAACCTCCATTTCTCTATGATGTTTGTTATTTTTAGTCGGCTCGGCTGTTGTGAGTGTTGTGTAATAAAATCAGCTTCATTCAAAAAAATAATTTCTCATGCATAAAAATTGGCATTAAACTGGTGTCATTCAAAATTACCATAGCACTTAGCTGTGATTAGCGGAAATAAGCACCTCTTTCTAACTGGAATTTTAAATTTCGCGGGTAACGCTCGGGACTACTTTTCAAGCGGAGGAATCTGGTGGTCCTTTCTATCAGTGTATAGAGTATAGTATGTATACACAATGTTTGTTCTGCATGCGCATCAAGATGCGTATTGTTAACCACCGACCACTGGCCACCACTTTGGAAATTTCAAACACATGGCCACCGGTGGTCACTGGGCGGTGGTAAGAGGTGGCTGCAGTGTGACCACCATCATTACATTGCGTGCGTTTGATTTTTGGTTGATGGTAGTGGGTGGTGGTGGGTGGCTCAGTGTGACTGGCTGCCTTAGAGAAGAGTTTCGATCCACTACGAGGAAGCTGATGAGTTGAGGCCCGTTGATGCTGCGTTGCGACCCACCTAGAGGCCGTAGAGTTGAAGCCCTTCCTTTTCTTGTCGTTTTCTTTTAAATATACTTTTCAATTTTTAGAAATTGGTATAGATATATGTAGATAATAAATAAACAGCTGGTAAAAAGTGTAGTGTCGGAGAGTGCACTTGGTGTAATTCACACTAGGCCATAGATAATCAATATATTATATAATAAAAGAATGTGTCAAATCTTTCTACCGCTAAAACTCAGAAACGAGTCCCGCTAGGGATTATATGGTGTGGTTGCCCTTTATCCCCCATCGAAGAAGGTTTCCGTTTTTACCTCAAGGGCGTGCTTTTGGAGATATAAGGGCTAGAAGTTTTTCGGCCTCTAGAAATGACTAGAGCAGTCCAGAACATTCGGGGGTATTCGAGATCATTCCACAACATTCCAGAATGTTCCGGTATGTTCTGGAATAGTCTGGAACGTTCGCATAATAAAAGTGTACAGTGTGCGTGCCGAAACTCAGAAACGAGTCCCGGCAGTGGCGCCGAACTCATAAAAAGTTACTATGGCGAAGAAAATTTTAGACCCCCCCCCCTATTGCAACGATACGGTCGGGCCGGCAGGCCTAAGAGCCCTTTATACAGTTAGCGCCGCAGGCAATTTTTTTTCGGAATAATAATTATAATAATATTAAGAATAATAAGCTAAAAAAAGGGAAGCTGCTGACCAAATTGTCCATAGATTTCATTATCTTTTCAAATTTAGGAATTTTCGAAAATTCTTAAAAATATCTACCCCTTTTAGGTAGGTACAGTTGAGAGTGAAATAATTCATTCGTCTCCGCTAGGAAGTCGGCTGGATTTCAAAAATGTTAGCTGCTTGGATCATTCTTGAACGCCAGTTTTGATTATGATCAATCTCTAATCAAAACTGGTTTCCAAGACGAACCAAGCAGCTAACAATTCTGAAATCCAGTTGATTTCCTAGCGGAGCCGTATGAATTATTTCGCTCCCAAATGTACCTACCTAGATGACATGTGGTAAATTTCAAGTTTAGGAACTGTGAACTATGGCAGAGAATATTGCTGCGTAGTTTGTGGGAAGAAATAGGTAAGATCGAGGGTAAGATCCTCTTGTTAAATTGGACCCAGTTCTATCAAGAGTAATAAATAGTGTGTAGTGTACAGTGCAGCGCAATGTAGCTAGGCACAAGAATCTAAAGTTTTTTGTGAGATCGTAAGATTTTCCTAGTCCCAGTTAGTGGCTGTTGAAGTCCGTATGATCATGCAAAACCTTTTTGCCTCTAGTCTAGAGCGCTAAGGAATTTTCATTTTATACAGGGTGCAGATACATGGGTAGTATTCGAATACCCAGTAACTTGAATCCTACTCAAGCTACTTTCTACGGTATTCGTATTCGTATTCGAATACAGTCATGAATTCTGTATTCGTATTCATGCAGCTACTTTTTCTTGGCCGATATTCGGGATTCTGGATTCAAGTTACTATTCTGCGGTATTCTAGTATTCGAATACCTACCCAAGTATTCGAATACTATAATAGAATCCCTGGATTCTACGGGAAAGAAAAGAGTATTAGTATTCGAATCCCAGGTTGGAAAATAATCCATGGATTCGAAGGATTCTGATTTTGAATCCATGGATTCTGATTTCGAATCCATGGATTCTTGTTTCGAATCCCTGGATTCTGACTTCGAATCCATGGGTTCTGATAATTTAGGAAAAGTGAGTTCATACCTACCTACAATAACAATAGTAGGGTGAATTTCAAAGTAACAATTTGCCAGAACTGCGCAACTTTGAAGATTTGTATTTGAAACACAATAGCAGGAGTTTCTTCTATTGCTCGCTTCCCGTTTGCACCCACACCCATCGACCTTTCGCGCATAAGCGATTGAATGATCAATTCGCCAAAAATGCAAAATGTGAGCGACGGTTTACTTCAGATTCTCGTTATCTTTAATCTTTAAAGCTAATGACATCCAAGCCTGATTTTTTTCTTTTCTGAGTTTTTTATTTTGTTCATGTTTAACAGTTAATTAGAATAGATTTTTTTTATTCCTTGAGGCCTGAGTTTCTTTTTCTTTAATTTTTATTGTGTTTTTATTCAAATTTTCATTGGAATAAACTTTTTTCCAAATCATATTTTGGGTCCAGTACAGAAAGCGGCCACAGACAAATCCAAACGAAAAAATAGGCAAATCACTCAGAATGGCGTGTGGAATGATAATCTGAAATAAAATTTTCGGATTATCCATAAATTTTTGCGAAAAAAAAGGAGAAACAACGCGTTAAAAGAACAGTTTAAGGTTCTGGATGTTGTTGTTTGTATTGTTGGTTGCCTACATCACTTCAGTGGAAAATTAAAGCAGGTACGTCACAGTGTTCGCAAAAAAGAGTGGTACGACGTGAACTATTCAACTGCAATGAAAATAATATAAGTGTGATCGTAATTTCCCCCTCGGTGGAGACTAATCATCGTGAGTAGAAGGCAACAGAATTTATATCGTGGTTGTAAAAAGTGTTTCAAATGTAGCCGTCAAGAGTACTGGAACCCAGAATTTTTTTAGATTTTTATACCGACCTATTCCAATGGAATTATGTTTATTGATATTTTTGTTTGCGGAATAAGTACTTTCAACTTTCAAGCGAATAGGCCGCGGGAGCAAAAATGGCGTCCTAAAGATGAGTATATGGTATAATGTTATTTTCACTAGTGTACCTGTTGATACAATTTTCTTTAGTTGTAATAAATTTTATAGATAATTTATTGAACAATTGTCGCTTTATCAAAAAAATAACAGTGCTAAACTCAAGATTTAAATGAACAATGTCACAAACAAACTAATCTCTACAGCGGCGGTACCTTGGCACCCTATTATGTGCTGGCGCGAGCGTCTTATGTCGAAATAAGGAATGAGCATTGCGCTGTTGCCATGTCAATAAGCGTACTTGCAACGTTGCCATAGCGGGTACCAAGGGTACGATTTATTCCCGCGACCTATACAGCTCAATTAAGTACGTAAACAGATAGATCTACGTGTGTATTCAAAAACGGTATTCATTTTTACGAATACATGGATTCGAATACTCAGTATTCGAATATTTTTGAAAGTCAGTATCCGAATCTTCGGGAATCGAATCCTGTTTTTGCATCGGGATTCGGGATTCGTATTCGAATACTTTTTTTCGGGATTCGACCCAAGTCTGACAGGCTGCTACACTTTTTTTGTCAATATTCTAGGGGAAGGAGATTGTAGAGCATCGAAAAATAAGTCGACTTTCTTAAGAAAATTAATATCGGAAACGCATTAAAACGGAGATAGGGGCTTCCAAAGTTGAGTTTTGGAAATGGTTTTTTGGTTAAACTCCACTTTTAAACACTGGATTTTGGCCAAATTTACTACACAAAGTAAGTTGATGCCTACCCATAAACATTCATTCAGATTAAGTGTACCTAATAATACTAATATCTAATGATTTGCTGGGTAAATCTCTCTTCCTCTTCTTTTCCTTCCTCTTTCCTCTTCTCCTTTTTTTTTCTTCTTTTCCTTTTTTCCTTTCTTCCTTCTCCAGACCCCCCCCCTCGTTTTGAGGTATGGCGAGCGCCACAAAAAAAGGTCTATTCGGCGCCACTGAGTCCCGGTACGATCAAAGGAGTTATATGGTGTGGTAGAACTCCATCCATGAAGAAGGTTCCCGGTTTTATCTGAAGAGCGTGTTTTTTTAAGATATAACGGCTGAAAGTGTCCCCCCCCTAGAATGTCGCGAACAGTCCAGAACATTCGAAAGTATTCGATATCATTCCGCAACATTCCAGAATGTTCGATTATGTTAGGGAATAGTCTGGTAGACCCCGCTGAAATTTAAGTTAGAAATGATAGGTACCAAACTTGTTAGTATCAGTCCCATACAGACAGAGGAACAAGCGCCAGCATAGCATCTACAAAGTAAAAATATTTTTTATTTGTGTATCAGTCAATGGTTTTATTATAATAAATATAAATAGTTATCTTTATCGCTACCTAAGTATATCTTCATCCTTAGTTATAGGTACAAAAATAAAAATCCCTAAAATTAACCCTTTGCTCACATGCCTCTTGCATAATAGGTAGGTACAGGCTCTTGCCCCTTTCATCTTTGAAACTTCAATAAAGCTTCAAATGTCCCGTAACAGCTTCCAAAGCACTCTTTCGAGCCGGTCCCAAGGCCAGCACAGTCTTCGACCCGGGCGCTACCTGCGTGTGCCCTGCATCCCTGATGATATTCACCATGATCTTGGCCTCTTTTGCTTTTCTAGCCAGTTCTATCATTTCCTTTTCCGAATCCACCCTCACGGCGATTTTAGTGCCGTTTCCTAGAAAATCTTTATTCAAGCATAACTTTGTCCTCAACTCCACACACCTGACGAATCTCACCATCTCCGAGCCACCTCTTCAGAGCCCTCGGGGTCTTTTCCAGAGCTTTGGCGTACGCCGCAACGGACGCGTGTCCGCATTGAGCTGCCACTTTGCCTTTCTGCATTTTCAGGTCGCTTCGTATTGCCAGAACCAGCCTGTATTCGTCGTCTTCGTGCTGTAATTCAAAAAAGTCACGAAAATTTGAAAGCTTTCAAAGCGGCGACATAACCTTAGATTTGGAACAGGAAACTTTTTTTGGAAGGACACTTTGGACGTCGCATTGCGCCGTGATGTATGCACAAGTCGCACCCAGTAATGTTCCTGCGGTGAAATACACAAAATACGGATTACTAAAACGTATTCCCATTTTATTTTGGAACGAAAACTCAAACACGAGGCGAAACGTCAAATTTGAAATGAACAGTAATCCAAACAAATGTCAAAAGTGACATATGAAGTGACACTGACAGTTGAAGGGGCGTTATGTGTCAGCCGTCCGGGTCAGGATGACTGTTTACAACATTTATATTTTCGACAAAAACGGGCTTTTGCTTTATTACCATGAATGGACCCGGTTGAAACAGTCTGGAATGACCAGAGAAGAGGTAGATCCATTTCCCAAGGCGTGATAAATTAAATCAGATTGAAAATTCTAGGAAGGAAAGCTCATGTACGGAATGTTGTACTCAATCAAGTCTTTCGTCAGCAAAATCTCACCGACAGACATAAAGGAAGGATTCCTGTTCTATCGAACGTCGAAATACACTTTGCATTTCTACGAAACGCCTTCCGGTTTGAAATTCGTCTTGAACACCGACACCGCTGCTCTGGGAATTCGAGAGTTGCTCCAGCAAATATACAGTCAGGTAATTCGCTCTCCGAGTTTCCGATTTGTTGCTTTCCACAATTTCACAGATCGTGATCTCTATGAGTGCTCGTTTTGCAGGTCTATGTGGAGTATGTAGTGAAGAATCCACTGACGAGAACGTCAGAGCCCATTCAGTCTGAACTGTTTAAGACCAAACTGGACACATTCATCAAACAATCGCCCGCCTTTTTATCGAAAGCTTTGTAGAATCATTCCTTAATTTAAGTTCTTCTTTCTGTGTGATAACAATAAAAATTATTATTATTTTGAAGAATGGAATGTTATTGTTGTTACTATTCAGTTCTAGAGGGAGCGGTGTTGCCAGCAATACAAAAAAAGAAAAGCTTTCCTTGCTTTAGGGTTTTCTCAAGCTCTTGTTTGTTTCTAATATTTTATTATAAACCAATTTTTTAAGAATGCGGAAAGCTGGACCATCCCTCATAGTTTCGTTTTCAAATATGGCGCCGTATAGCTAAGTTGGACAACATGCATGGGCACCCTGGAGAACTGGGGGAAAAGTGGTGGTAGAACTGTGGTCATGTCAAACTCTGATGTCTCTCTTCGTCTTCCTCATACAACAGTCCTCCCTGAACAGCTTCCTCTTCCTACGCTATTTATCTTGTTTATTTGTTTATTAACATTGACTGGTTCATTGCAAGGTTTAATATCCAATATCTAAGTAATTGTAGGGAAGGCAGTGATTTAGAAGAAAAGCTGCAGAGCCTTGATACACGTTTGCTTCAGTGGTGCCCTGCCTCTGCTACAAATTATTGAAACGGTCGCAAAAAAAGTAAGGTTATGTCTTCGAGACCTCGGAGGAGTCGTTCGCCCAGCAGGTATGACAGGAACAGGAGGCACAAGTCGCGGTCCCCGTCCAGAAAACCCTCTGAAGACAGCCACAGGTCCAGATCGAGACATTTCTCCACCTCCGGTAGCCATGATAAGCATTCGGATCGAAGCACCAGGTCTGAACACAACGGAGCCAGGCCGAGCAGGGACGAAGACGAATTTTGGGAATCCAGACGCAGAGAACGGGAAATCCTAGGCACGAGGCTGCACCCCACAGTTTGGGCCCCATCGCCTGATCGCAAAGAGTAAGTTTTTATCTTGGTACACACCCACCTCACCACCCACACAAAATTCCCTGGAAGTGGTGGAAGTGACCTAAAGACCAGTTTTATAGTTCTATTTTATAAAACTGTAAACCCAATAATCCTCCTAAATATTGCATAATCAAAAAACTGATTTGTCAAGTTAGTAATGTGTACCTAATAGTACAGGAAAAATAGTAAAAAAATCAGCAAAACCTAGGAATAAATATTGACGTCATGAAAATTCAATCTTCTGTTCAGAATTGAGTGCTCTACAACATTTCCAAAATTGCACTCTCCTGAACTCGAATCCGATGTGTAAATTTTGATGAAAACAAGTTTGAACAAGTTAACTTGAGAAAACTTGTTCTTTCTTTGACAATTTTGACGATTTTTTTTCACCGTTAGAGGCGTTCATCTTTGGAAATATTTCAGGGGCCATTAGATTGAAGTGTATTTTCCACGAGAATCATCCACTTGATATATAATTTTGTCTAATTCTTCCCACCCGAAGGGACGTTTCAAACAAAAATTCCCATAGGTTCCTGGATACTAGTCGGGAAAGTTTTGGGGTGACACAACCGATTTTTCTGAAACATTTGAAGCATTTCTCCAAACTACTTTGCACTCTAGGCTGCAAGTTCTGGGACACTTTGTATGTTTGACTATTCATATTCACATGTTTATGACACTGATTAGATGTGCTGTGTTGCTGGTGGGTGGCATCCATAATTTGGTTCTTTATACACTAGGATAAAGTAAAATGGGCTCTCCACAAAATTGTCAGTATTGAAAGAACTATTGGCAAAATGAATGCCTACGTTTCAATATGCAAGCAAAAAATATTTTGTTAAACAAAATACTTTCCTGGCCAATATCCAAGGACGTATAGAAAAGTTTCTGTTACGGGGTTTCTGATGCGACTAAAGAAGTTGTTGACGGGAATCGGTTTCATTTAATTTTTTTCGTCAAGTAGGAACTGTTCCAAAAAGAAAATGTACGGGCTTTGCTATCAAATTTTGAAAATTTCCAAAAATTTATAAAAATCTCCAAAAAATTTTGAAAATTTTTTATTTTGATTTATGAAAATTCAAAAACCAGATGACATCGATAATGCATCTTTTTTCAAGGAAGTCGCATGCCAAATTTGAACTTTTTATTTTCAAAAAAAAATACCAAAAATGATTTCTCGAAGACATGAAAAAGTGAACTAGTATAGTATGTTCACTTGTACCGTGATTCTAGTCGGCTGTGGAATTTTGTTTTCAAGTTTCCAAATGTGAAATATAGAAAATCCCCAAAACTTTGCAGTTGGCTGCTCTGGCCGGACCAGTTTTGAAACACATTTTTTGCGTATTTCCTCTGCTGATAGCCGGAACATTTTTGAGGGACGTGATGTCTGACGCTTTTTTCCATTTCTTTGGAAAATGTTGTAATTTTTCGACCTGTTTTTAATTTTCGCCAATGAACAAATAAATCAAGAGAGCCTTGACATTTGACAGTTGTCAAAAATATTTCTAACCTCTTGAACCCGGTTCAACTTTCGATGGTTCAAATTGAAGAGTATACAATGCCCTTTGTCCAAAAAAGGGGCGTGCAATCATCAACCCTTTCGCCTCTTCCAGTCAAAAATACACGCCAAACCCTGAGGAATTATAGGCGATACATAGATCGCCGTGCAGTCTGTCATTGGCAAAAGAATTGACGTGTAATAAGTAAATTGAACCAAATTTCGAAAAACCCAGCCGCTCAAAGTTGCGTATTGGACCGAAATTGATGTAAGTACCTTCAATTTGCAATTTGCTTTCGTTTTGGGGCTTCCCGAGACGAGTTTTTGTCGACCCTGAATGGGCCGCCGTCAAGATAAGTCAGATTCGCGGCCGCCCCGTGCTCTTTTTGGTGTCTACATGACGGTAACACAGCTCTGCGTCCCCTTAGTCGCACGTCCACGTATGACCAGGTCAGTTTTCGAAGATTTCAATATCAATTTGATGAGAAATATAACTTTACTTCCAGAGAAGTCAGTTTCACACCAGGTGAAAAGGCGGCAAGCCTACAATGCTAAAGTAGAAAATTTGCCCAGCCAACCAGAGTCACAGTACAAGTGAACCTACTAATCATTTTTGGTACCTTTTTTGAAAATGAAAAATTCAAATTTGGCATGCGACTTCCTTGAGAAAAGATGCATTGTCGATGCTATCTAGTTTTTGAATTTTCAAAAATCAAAGTCAAAAATTTTCAATTTTTTTTGGAAATTTTCAAAATTTGATAGCAATGCCCGTACATTTTCTTTTTGGAAGAGTTCCTACTTGACGAAAAAAATAAAATTGAAGCGATTCCCGTCAACAACTTTTTCAGTCGCATCAGAAACCCCTTAAAGGCGACTTTTTGGGTGAGTGGTTGGTCAAATCAAAAATCACCATCAAAGACAGTCACACGGGAGCTTATTTAGGAATAGAGTTTTGCTGAGTAGACTTAAGGTGGATTTATTCTCGCAGAAAATAAGAATAAAAATAAAAATAACTATAAGAATAAAAATAAGAAAAACAAGAACGGCAACTGTCCATTTATACTTCAGAAATAAATATAAGAATAAGAAATAGTTTGAAACATTGCTCCTAGGTGTCGCTCAAAGCATTAGAATGACAGTCGTCAAAATTTTTAGTTACAGTTTTTAGCTTTATGCTGTTGTTATTGCAGTTGTTTTTCTACTTGTTTTGTTTGGTGTCATACAATATCACTAATCTGTAATAATACTTGAATGGGTAAGAAACCAAAAGAATTTTTTACATCGCGTTATTTCAAATTAATATCATGTGTAGTGTAGGTATCTACTTTTCCATCTAAATTATTGCAGTAATAGACAATTATCACTGATTTGAACTTGTGAGGATAACTGGTAGATGGCGCCACGTTTGGACTGCCGTTACAAAACAACCCGTGGGAGTTTCTCGCCTGCCTAAAGACAGGCGGTTTCAGGCAACTCTTGCTACATCGATGTACTGCGGATTGCATGAAAGCAGCCCCCATCGTCATCGGCAAAGCTCGACTGCGTTCGTCACTCGTTCGGCTTATCTTCGAGCAGAAGTTGAAAATATTCAACTTGTTTTTTTTATTCTTAAATTTCTTGGACAGTAGCGGCGATGAGTATTTTTTGGGAGGGGCTAGGATCTCGTCATTAACGGAAGGAAACACAAGCCACGGAAGGCTTTAAAACACATTGTAGAATATTATTCTACATGAGTTAACCGCGTAACTTGATTAATCAATAACATTGAGGATGATTTGTGCAGAATTGACCATATTAATTATTCAGAGCGCAGTCGCAGATCGGGGAGAGAGACAACCACATGTGCTGGGTTGAAACTCCCATAAGAATATGCATGTTGAATGACTTTGTAAAATGATCAATTCAAGGTGCAAATTGACAATTCCAACGAATGTATAACATAGCAAGTGTGTAAAAAGAAATACCTGATCTACTTTTCACCATAATGAAATGGAAAATCTTGCTGTGAAGTTTATGCGAAGCAATTTAGAATGGGGTTTTTGAATCCAAAACAATTTCAAATTACCCGCCATATTTATTGCACAACTTCCGCTAACGAAAATTTTGACAGCGCTTGAAAGCGAACCGAGCGTCAGCCGTCACGTAAAAGTATGGTTAAAAAGGTTAAAACGTCCCAAGAATCAAGAAAACACCTTGAAATCGTAAATTCTGACAGCGACAGCAAAGTTCCGTTTTCTATGCATGCTGTGGCGCGCGAGATCTTCTACTGCAGTGCGCATGGTCACAGGCACATACCTAACTTACAAATGACTAGTGGAAGGGGAAAGTGAGAATAATGGGGAACTATAGGCAAAGCAGATTGTAGAGGGCGACGTGTTCCATGCACCCATATTGACAGTTTTCGTACATAACCTTAAAGAAATGCTAACAAATGTACGGATAGTGAAAAGTGCTAAAAAGAAGAGTTGAGGCGGAGAGGAGCCTCACTGAGAGGGAATAAAAAAGAGCTGGTGCATACTGCAAAGGTATGGTCCTTTGGAACTGTTGCAGCCTGATACATACAGCTGATACACAACACCTCACTACCAATTTTTTCACCGTGATTTTTGGCTTGTCGGCGTTTCTACTTTTCTACTCACGAAGTGACGCAAACCGCCGATTATATGCTGAGTGCTGACAAATGAAAATGAAATGAAAATTACAAGGTTGAGGTTATGTACGCTTAACATGACACTGATGATAGCTGGGGTGCATGGAACACGGGCGCCATTACTTCAGGCGTTTGCCACTATAGTTCCCCATTAATATGGTCTATTTAGGAAACATTTCGCCCTCAAAGACTCTTTTGCGCCGCCACTGTTGCCATATCTGCGCATCTTCAATCTTCAATACGCAACAGTGAATGGACAGTTGGAATTCCTTATTCTTATTGTTATTTCTTATTTTGGTGCATAAATGCTCCCATCTGAAAGCTCATTTTGAACATTTTCTTTTTTTTTTATTCTCATTTTCTGCGAGTATAAATCCACCTTAAATGTAATTATTATTGTATGCATGGCTATGGTGTGCACAAAAACGCGTTGTATTTCCTTCATTAACTTTATTACGAGTGATGAACGTAATGGCGTTAAGTAAAATAAAAGCAAAAAGCGAGCGAAGCGAAAGGAAAAACCCTAACATAAACCTTCTTTCAGATCAGAGTCAGAAGCTGAAGAAACCGTCAGCACGAGCTTGCACAAAGACAAAAAAAGAAAAAAGGACAAGAAGAAGAAAAAGGCGAAAGACAAATCCGAGAAGAAGCACAAGAAGGACAAGAAACACAAGAGAAAGAAGAAGAAAAAGAAGGTGGTCAGCTCCAGTTCGGACAGTTCCTCCTCGGACGGCGAGGAAGTCTGGGTGGAGAAGACTGACGCGACCCGGAACGACGCCCATTCCGACGAAGACGGCGTCGTCGGACCTCTTCCGAAATCGCACGCCACTCTGACCCACAAAGAAATGGGCAAGGCGCTGCTGCCGGGTGAAGGAGCGGCCATGGCCGCTTTCGTCGCCGAAGGGAAACGCATCCCGAGGAGAGGCGAAATCGGCCTGACTTCCGACGAAATCGCTTCGTTTGAATCCGTCGGCTATGTCATGTCCGGATCGAGGCACAGACGCATGGAAGCCGTCCGTATCCGAAAGGAGAACCAGATTTATTCGGCCGACGAAAAACGAGCGCTCGCCATGTTCAGCAAAGAAGAACGACAGAAGAGGGAGAACCTCATCCTGGGTCAGTTCAAGGAAATGGTGAATTCCAGAAAAGCCATGGCCGAAAACAAAGATTAGTTTTTTATTATTATTATTTATTTTATTATATTAGCTGCGTTGAAGTTGTACATAATATACTCTCTAGTTGTTATTTGTTACTAGTTTTTTCTCCCATTCTAGCCAGCCTCCAGGGAAGTGTTGAACTCTGTAATTTGAACCCATTAAAATGTTTGAATAAATTGAAATAATGCAGAAATACTAACTTCTTATATCCTAGCTCTTGAGCAGTTTCAAGTGCAACTAGACTTCTCCTTCCTGAACGACATGAAAACACTATTGGCGTTTCAAAATTTGGCTTGTCTCGCTTGTAAGTATCCTTAAAGTCTTTCTCGGACGTATTTTCAAGTACGTTTTTCAGTTTTCCTACTGAAAAACAGAATGTTTACAGTTATGATGTAGCTAGACTTCATTTGCTGACACATACAAGAAATATTAATGCTTCCTGGTATAACACCTGTGGTTTGCAATTCTTGAGGCTCCCTCACGTCTATTAGAAGCACGCTTTGATTGTTTCCAAGCGATTTAAGGTCATCGTACGTAACTTCTTGTGTGGCGTTGGCATCCATTTTGGCTTTATATAAACAAACTTATCAGTACAGTGATCACTTCAGAACTCAGGTTTAAACCCAAAATAATAACATAGTTTACCTACTTTTACTCTTACCTTTATCTGCGATAAATAAGAGGAAACAACCGACAGAAATAAAGTAGGACAAGCTGTTATACATAATGAAACGTTATTGACTTGTTTTTAATAAGAGAGGATAATCTCTGTAGGATATCAAATTATTGTGCATCATTAAAACTGTACACTCTCTGACTGTGTACATCTGTGCTGTGTACATAGCTTGCTGACCTTGACATTCGCTCTTTCCACGTAGATAGAGATAGGTGAAGGTGCCAACAATAGAGGTGTCTCAAAAGTATCACATTCCGAGTCCAGAGTAGGATATGGAATCCACTCAAGAACGCCATCAAAAATATTTAGAATAACTATTTACGACACAAGTGTTAAAAGTGACAGGTATTATTTTGTGAGCGGGGACGCTTGCGAAACGAGCGTTAGCGAGTAGAGCAACCCCGCGAACAAAATAAGACACTTTTAACGCGTGTATCGTACAAGATTTTATCTACAATGGTCTTTGAAATGTTTGGTGAATGTCAAAATTTATTGAAAATATGACAGGAACGCGCAGAATCATCATTTTTTTACGTCGATCATGACGACGTGTTAAAAGTGACGGGTACTATTTAACACTTGTAGATGAAAATAATTGTGTACGTTTATTTTTATAAAGATATAGGGTACAAAGATTGGAACTCTGCCCCTCACCTATTCCGTTATTTAAAGTGATTTTGGGGAACTGTTTATGTTAGACTAATCAGTAAAAATTATCAACTCTGGTGGGTGTGCACTGATAGCGTTTTCTACTGGAAAAAAAGTGCGCACTTCGCTCGCTGTCAGAAACTAGCCAGGAAGATGCCAGGAAGCCCTGCTGTTGGTCCATGCGCAAGGTTAGGGTAGTTGGTGCGCACTTTTTTTCCTAGTAGAAAACGCTATGAATTTCTGTTAACGACACAGGTGAGTCATAAATCTCAAAAATCCAGTTTTCTTCATAATTGCCTATAAAATATTGCATTGGGTCCCTAAAATAATTTAGAACAAGATAAAGACTCTTAGGGCCAAATTTCAAGTCGGAGTTGCAACCCGCGCAGCGTGGCGTAAGTAGTCACGTGATCCAATAATGGCATGCTCATTGGCACAGAGGGATCACGTGACTACTTGCGCCACGCTACGCGGATTGCAACTTGGACTTGAAATTTAGCCCTTATTCGTTACTACCGAGGTTACTATACAGAAGAATTTTTAGTGGCGTTTTTTTGAAGGAAAATAAGTTTTTGCGGTTTATGAGCCACAGTGGTTGATAATTTTTACTGATTAGTGTCTGTCACAAACGGTTCATCAAAATCACTTCGAATAACGAAAATAGAGGCCAGTGAAATCCTACACTGTGACCTCTCCCTTATCCTCAAAAATAAACGCCATAACAATTTTTTTGAAATATTTTTTTCGTGTTTTTGAGTGTATGCTGTAAGTCGCTTTGGACTCCAAGCGATACTTTTGAGACACCTGTATATAGCTCCACAATATGCAGTCTGCCAGTCTGTCACAAAGGGTTCCCCAAAAACACTTATTCGAATAACGAAAATAGAGGGCAGCGAAGTCTTACACTTTGACTCCCCTCTTATCCTCGAAAATAAGCATAATTATTTTTTTTAAATATTTGTTCCGTTCATCTTGAGTGGATTCCATAAATTGCTCTGGACTCAGAATGCAATATACTTTGAAACATCCATCCTGTACCTAAAGCTATATATATATAATTATTGCTTTTAACTCGGCTTTTAATGACATAATTTTTGAAGATATGGACGGGTCAACGGGTGGAACCTCGCTCCCCTCTATTTTTATTACCTATTTGAAGAGATTTTGAGAAACTCTGTTTATGATCAACTGAACAGTGAAAATTATCAACCAGTGGGTGGGCACTGGGTTGTTCTGTTCATGATACAGTCATGAATCACAAAAATCCAGTCTTTCAATTATTTCCATAAACTATTCCATTGGTCCCTGAAATAAGTTGAGACAAGATATGCTTCTTCTCGTTCCCATGGAGTCATTTCAAGTTAGAATAAGATATGACTCTTTTCGTTCCTATCGAAATATTTTCAGTGGCGTTTTTGGAGGAAAATGAATTTTTGAGATTTATAAAATACCCTGCATGTTAAGTAGAAGTTCAGTGCACGACCATCAGTATTGGTTGATAATTTTTACTGATTAGTCTATCACAAACAGTTTCCCAAAATTACTCTGAGTTACGGAAATAGAAGGGAGCGAAGTCTTACCTTTTGATCCCCTATGCATATTCTTACGAGCGGCGATTCTTGTGCATTCTGGTGAACACCCGGTCTTTCTAGACTCTTCCGATTAGGTCGCAGAGTGTACTAGTGCGAAACTCTGAACATTTCCAGGATATACGCGATGACTTGGCGATTGAAATTACATGGGAGACTTCAACAGTCGATTGGAAAACATCAGCCGAATTTACGGAGGCGCGCCGCGTCTCCGGAGCACATAAAGTATATAGGTACACGCGAAATGGATAGGATTTTTCGGGAGTCGTTGCGAAAGCGTATCCCGCGTCATTGTGGAATTTGCTGGAGGATCGATAGAAGATTTGAGAACACTAGTTGGAGGTTCAAATGAGCACCGATCCTCGGCTTCCGGACCAGTATCAAATTTGTAGAGATAGCGAGCGGATAGAAAGCGAGTAGTAATCAGCGATATTCCCAAGCAGTAATTGTTGGCGTGTATTTATTCTTCAAAAATGAACGTCACTAATCTTTTTTTTTGTGTTCTCGAGTGGACCCATATATCGCTTTGAACTCGGAATGCGATGCTTCTATTGTGACATACACTATAGGTAACTATAAGCATCCCTGACGAAAATTCCAGATAAAAATTCTATTTGCTTTTATAATTTTCTATATGAAGGTATAGTGGATCCTATATGTTATCATATAAGCTATGAGGTAATCACATAGTAAGCTTTATATGTTTTTATATGGAAACATAATGCTTGGAATGTATCTGGAATTCATCATTGAATTTCTATAAGCTTTTATATGAAAAATCCCTATTATGAAAACCTTATAGATTATTTATTAGCAAATGCCATGGACCTGCAAATGCTGATGGAATTTGTCTCCTGCGTTTCTATTATGAAATACTGATAGCTTTTGAAGATTTTGAACTTCCCGGGAACTGCCGATAATGCAGTGAGAAGTGCCAGTGACTCTGACTCGGCCATTTCTGCGTCTAGCTGTCTGTTCTTTGGCCCCGCGGCGTCTATTTCTGTGCTTGCTTCGTTTGCTTGTTTAGTTTATACTGTTTATGCTGTTTCTGCTCGATGCTGCTGGTGTAGTTTTCTATGAAGATAGACCCTCTGGAAGACCGAATAAGGACTCCACGATTCCACATTTCACAGGTTAGTGTATTCTCCTGCATGTTACATTTTTCAATAATCGACGCAAAAAAAAAGAGTAAGTATAAGTATATGATAGCTATTTACGATACAAGAGTTAAAAGTGACATATTATTAATAAGACACTTAACGCGCGTGTATTTTATTACAATATTTTATCTACAATGGTCTTCAAAATGTTTAGTAAATGCCATAATTTATTGAAAATATATGACAGGAACGCGCAGGATCATCACTTTTAGCACGTCGCCCATCGCGATTGGCTGAATTTTATATGAATCTATATGATTTTATATGTTATTTTACGTAGGTATCCTGTTCGAAACACGTATACAATTTTATATGTTTTTGTATGCCAAATGCGGTATCTTATATGCTTCTATATGTACCATAAGCTATTTTGCCTAATCCCTTTAAGTTTTTGCAGATGAAATTCTATATGTTTTCTATCTACAAACTACTGTTTCAAAAACCGAATACAGAACATATAGAATACATATAGAATTCTATGTGATTTTATCTGAAATTTCCGACAGGGATGGGAAAAAATTACGTTTGAAAAATTGGGATTCATAAAAGTACCTACAGTGTTCAAATAAATCACTTATTTGAAGCACAGTGTATGCTTGACAACAAGCTTGAATATTGGTTTATTGCTCGCGGTTTATTGTTTCACTCTAAGTGCGGTCATTGGCCGTTAAAAACGCGTACAGCTGTTGACGCAGAGTGTGTACTGACTTTTGGAAGTTTTGGCTTGATGTCACAGTGACAACGTAGCCAAAATTATACAAGATCAAGTATCTGTCCGCATGTTGAAAATTTCGACTCGTAAATTCACAAATTCGTTATCCATGCGTTGCTGCTCTTACAGAAAAAAAAAGTTACGGCCTACGGCATATACGGGTGAAATTTTGACTAGGGCTTTAGGTTTCTTGACCTGAAACGCATTGAAGAAACCGAGGAAGAATCTATTTTAATCAGGGGTGAATGGGGTGACTTAAACCGGCCTAGGAAATCAGAAGACGCTTTCCAGAAAAGGTGGCACCGCAGACGAAAATATCTACGAATGATAATAATAATGTTGATAATAATAAGTGTTTACATCAATAATAGTCTCGTTTGAAAATTCCCGATGAAAATTTTGACTACAAAAAAAAAATAGGTACCTATAGACAATACAAGTAATCAATTCCACGACTTTTTTCATTAGAGAAAGCTATGGAAAGAATGTGTTGTGTTGGCACGAATGCTAACTTGTGGCGACCGAGGTGGCGACCGACACCCGCAAGTGGAAATTTTCGAGACTGCGCAGCGAAAGTAGGGAAACGAGAGCTCCTTGAAGTGGAGACGACAATGGACTCATCTCTTCCATGCTTAGTGGCTCTTCGTTGATTGGTACTGCTAGGTGAGCGGTGGTCAATATGGAGAAAATGATGGCCAAGCGGTCAAGCGCGGTAGTACCAAAGAGAATGGAATGAAAATGCCCACTGTCAAGTAGCCCCGTGTGAGGTTGAGAAAACATCTTCGGATGGACAATAAGTTGTGGAGTTGGATTGCACGAGACGAGACGTATGTGAGTACACTCTGTTGGAAGCTGGTCCATTTCCTGTGTGTATCTTCTTCATACATAATGCTTGCTGTTTCGGTAGAAGCTGGAGTAAGAAGTACCTACTAACTACTCAGTGATTTCAATTTCATTATTTTTAGTGCTGCGCGCCTGGCCGCTTGCCGCAGGGTCGCGCCTAGCGTGTGGCAATTTTATGCCCCGCACGAAGGCCCCTAAAAGCGAGGGGCGCCAAAATTTTGTCATTTGTTTTTTTATCGATTTTTCTTGTTGTTCGCCAAAAAAAGCTTAGCCATCTGATGAAATAGTTGGAAACAGTGGTTGGAACCAAGCCAAAGTTCAGCGGGCGCCTTTAATTCTTCGGTTAATCAGTTTGATCAGAGGCGCCATCTAAACTGAAACCGCTCAAAGTAAAATGTCTGTAAAATGCGCCGTAGCGCGTTTTCTGTCTTCAAATATAATCTGTTGTTTGCAAATTTTTTTTCTGGTGTTTATTCACCTATACAAATATTCCATTATGTCCATTGTTGTTGTTTTTTTGTTATTTAATTCAAATATTACAGTAGATATAGTTTTTTATTTTACGTATGCCTTTCACTTGATGTACGTATTATTTCAAAAATGAGGCCTCTAATCTCGCGTGAATCCGCGTAGTGGGTATCCAAATTTTTTTTCAACTGTAGCTCATTATAATGGTTTACTGAATAATATTATTTTATTTATATTAGGGATTTGGATCGATTGATTAGTTCCTAGTCTTAGCGCTGGAGCAAATCCGCAGAATGCCTATTCTGCCGTCATAAGAAAAAAATCAGTAGGTAATTACATATTTTTGCGAAATTGACTTTTTAGCATTTTTGAAATCTACACGGAATTCTACATCGATTTTCACACCTAGATCCAAAAAGGAAAATTCCGAAGCGACCAAATTCGATTTTGAAAATAGCAGTAACTACAATACGTCATCGTTTCATTTAGTAAAAAGGCAGTATCTAACACGTACAACGTAAGAAAGCAGTAACTCTTATGGTGGCCTTACATTGAGCATCAAATGCTGCAGCTTTCTTTGCAGCAAAATTCTGATTGGATGGGCAAAATTCAAAAAGTTTTGCCGCCATGCTACTAGCCAACCAACTTCTTTAGCAGATGGCGGCAAAACTTTTTGAATTTTGCCCATCCAATCAGAATTTTGCTGCAAAAAAAGCTGCAGCATTTGCTGCTCAAGGTAAGGCCAGCATTATGGTGGCCTTACATTGAGCATCAAATGCTGCAGCTTTTTTAGCTGCCGAGCTCTCATTGGTCACATGTTGGTCACTGACAGCAATGACAGGCGTCAGGTCCAATCAGAGCTCAGCAGCTAAAAAAGCTGCAGCTTTTGATGCTCAATGTAGGGCTACCATTATGCAAGCAAGCAGCGACGCGCAGTTACTGCCTCTTTAAATTGGATCGGTAGAAACGACAAAACGGTTTTTCGCGTTTTTCTCGTAATCTTCTGAAATGTACTATTGTGGACAAAAAAAGCTGAACGACAGATGAATGACTTTTCTAATTTTTGACCTGTGAATCAGCTTTACTGTCATCAAGAATATGCCACCCATAACCAATAATGCTTTGTCATTTTTTGTGTCAAACGTGACAGAATGTTCAATGAATCTGTTAGGGTGCAAATTATGCCTCTTGTGGATGGTGGTATCGCGTACAAGACGGTAGCAGACCTTCTCAGTAACAGGAAAGGGACGGTCTACAACGTTATGTGCAGGTGACGGGAAAATTCAACGCTGGCACAGCAACCAGGTTCTGGCAGACGCAAAGCTACCACCGAAGCCGTAGATCAAGCATCGATTAAAATGGTCTTTGTCCAGATCACGGTATGTCCAGATGCTAGAGGACGATTCGTTCGCCAATGTTCGACATGCTGCGAGCCCCTTGAATTTCCCTACAAGCAAAAAGCAACGGACCGCCATTGCCATGTAGTCCGGCGGATTAGCTGATGAATCGTGCATTTTGAGTAAAAGCTAGGGTCAAGTTATTTTCGTGTTCTACGATAAAAACGAAAATTTTTGAGGGTGGGAGGCATTCTGGGATTTCACCCAGGGGGGGCTTAGGGGGGTTTTTCGGGACCCTTTGGGTGATTTACTTGTTTTTCATGAGAGAAGCCAAATCCATTTTTTTTCAAATTCTGTGATTTATTTCGAGATTTTTGGGATGTATATTCACCCCCCATTTTCAACCGGGGGGCCTTGGGGGGACTATTTGGGGTTGTTTCCATGATTTTCATCTTCTGCTAAATTAAGACGTATACTGACGTGCTTGATATCGTTTCTCACTAAATCCCGCCTTCTGAATACGAATCTGGCCTTGAAATTACAACACGAGCAGGTTTTAACTAGTTATACAAGAAAAAACAGGTTTTTTGGGCCCACTTTTTTGACACGCCTTAATTTGGGCCCAAGGCTTAGGCGATCAAAATCCTCATGAGGATCATTAGTTTCAAGTATTTTGAACATAATAATCGTGTACTGGATGCGCCTTTTGCTTTCAGAACCACACCCAACTGTTTTCTTGGAGAACGGTCCAATAATTTTTGAGCTAACTAATTTATTTGCTTAAACAATTGTGCATTTGGTGTAAAAGGCAGACATCGGCAATTTTCCTGGTCTACAATTGAAATGAAAATTTTTGAGAGTGGGAGGCATTCTGGCTTTGCACCCAGAGGGGGCTGAGGGGGGGATCTTTTTTGGGACCCTTGGAGTAATTCACTTGTTTTTCATGAAAGAAGCGAAATCCATCATTTTTTCAATTCTGTAACTTTTTACAGAATTTTCGGAATGTTTACTTACCCCCATTTTGAACCAAGGGGCCCTGGAGGGACTTTTTGAGATTGTTTCCACGATTTCTATTTTTTGCTAAGTAAGGATCTATATTGACGTGCTTGGTATCGTTTCTTACTAAATTCCACCTTCTAAATCCAAATGTGATGTTGGAAATACGATACAAGCAGGTTTGAACTAGTTGTGTGAGTAAAAGCAGGTTTTTTGGATCCAGTTTTTTGACATACCCTAATTTGGGCTCAAGGTTCTAAAACCAAAGGCGCATGCTTTATATGTTGTAAATACTTTAAACTATTGATTGTGAGGAGGATTTTGATCCTGAACCCTTGAACCCAAATTGAAAGATGTAATAAAAATGGACCCAAAAAACCTGTTTTTCTTGCCTAACTAGTTAAAGCCTGCTCAAATCGTATTTCCAATACCAGATTTGGATTTAGAAGGTGGGATTTAGTAGGAAATGATGCCAAGCACGTCAATATAGATCCTAAATTAGCAAAAAATAAAAATCGTGGAAACAACCCCTTAAGTCCCCCCAGGGCCCCTTGTTCAAAATGGGGGGTGAGTAAACATTCCGAAAATTCTATTAAAAATTACAGAATTAAAAAAATTAAAGATTTGGCTTCTCTCATGAAGAATAAGTGAATTACTCCAAGGGTCTAAAAAAAGATCCCCAGAATGCCTCTCACCCTCATTAATTTTCATTTTAATCGTGGAACACAAAAATTACTGGTGTTTGCCTTTTACACGGAATGCACAATTGTTTGAGAAAATTAATTATTTTGCTGAAAAATGATTGGACCGCTTCTCCAACAAATCAATTGTGTGTGATTCTGGAATCAAAAGGCGCATTAGGGGCATGATTTTTATGTTCCAAACACTTGAAACTAATTATCCTCAGGAGGATTTTGATCGCAGAAACCTTGGGCCAAAATTAAGGCATGTCAGAAAAGTGGGCCCGAAAAACCTGTTTTTTCTTGCATAACTAGTTCAAACCTGCTCATGTTGTAATTTCAACACCAGATATGGATTAAGAAGGCGAGATTTAGTGAGAAACGATACCAAGCACGTCAATATACGTCCTAATTTAGCAGAAAATGAAAATCATGGAAACAACCCTAAATTGTCCCCCCAAGGCCCCCTGGATGAAAATGGGGGGTGAATAAAAACCCCAAAAATCTCGAAATGAATCACAAAATGTAAAAAAAAATGGACTTGGCTTCTCGCATGAAAAACAAGTAAATCACCCAGAAGGCCCCAAAAAACCCCCCCTCAGCCTCCCCTGGGTGAAATTCCAGAATGCCTCCCACCCTCAAAAATTTTCATTTTCATCGTAGAACACGAAAATAACTTGACCCTGGCTTTTACTCAAAATGCACGATTCGGCATAAAAATTGCAATAAGCTGCCGGACTAATGTACTCGCAGCATATTACATGGAATCAACCAACACGAAGTCACCGTGTTGCGGGTTCGTGTTGATACAGTGGGTAGAAATCTCGGTGGAAATGATCCATTTTTATCTTCATCTTCTTTCTACTCCTGGTCCATAGCTACAAAGAAATCAAAGACACAACTGACGTTGTCTTGTGACTCAAAAAAAATCACTGGCATTTTGTCATGGGCTTGTCAAAAATGATAATCCTAAAGGGCTTTCTACACAATTTGAAAAGTCATTCATCTGTCGTTCAGCTTTTTTTGTCTACAATAGTAGTTACTGGCTACGTTTACACCGGTGGACTAAAACTGGACTGACCCAAGCACTGACCCAAATTCCACCTAAAGTAATTCTTCTCTTCCAGCGTTTTCGCCGGCAGACTAACGCGGCCGACCTATTCTAAAATATGAACTTGAACTGAATAAATATAAAAATTAAATTTACTTCAGTCCACGGCTAACCGGAGACCTGACTCAAGCTACTTGGTCCTAATTTGGTCCTTGCTTACGGTCGTTTACACCACGTGGACTAAATTTATTTGGGTCGAATTTAGTGCTTAGGTCGCGGACCAAAGCCACGGTGTAAACGTAGCCACTGCCTTTTTCCTTATGACGGCAGTATTATTGTTATGGCCAGCCCCCACTTAGGCTACGCCACTGGCATTCCGCAGTGACATTTTTTGACGCAGCCTCTTCTGACAAAAAAAAAAACAGATGCGTGGGCCATGCTCGCAGCCGCTTCCGATTGGCCAGCCACCTGTCACCGCGCAGGATCGCCAACGCTCCATCGCGAAACATCAATACTCTACCTGTCACTTTGACGACTTTTTGTTCGATTTAATCGCCTTTTGGTCGACCGAAACGGCCGCAAATGTGCATCAACCGCTGAATACCGACGCATTCGCCAATCGCCAGTCGATTCCGCACAAAATCACGTCGATTTTTCCCCCGCGAGAGGGAACTCCCGTGATGACGAACCGCGTTACGTCACCACACTGAAGTGAAATAATGGTGGTGGTGGTGGTCAATGCATCTCCTCCGGGGCGTTATTAGATTCCCGTTGCACACCGAGTTGTCGCCGAAAAAATATACAAAGTGTTATTGTTAGTGGCACAAGTGCAATTCGACGATTCCGTGTAAATATAGGTGAGTTCGATTTGCACAGAGTCCCGCCCCAGCTCACGACACAGGCAAAGTACCGTTGTTGTTGGCCTTTCTCTAGCGGAGCTCAGCGGCACAGTAGACGTAGATCCAGAGAGTGATGATTGACGGTGCTAATTTGGTTCCCGTGTGCAGTTTAGCAGGCATGTCGGACCGCAGAGCCGAATTGGAGAGAAAAAAGGCCAAGCTGCAGGCTTTGCGCGAGGAAAAGGACAGGCGGAGACGGGAAAAGGAGCTGAAGGATGTCGAAGAGGCGGCCACCAAGGTGCTGCTCGGGACGGACGTTGACAGGAAGGAGCTGGACGAGATGCTCAGTTCGCTGGGGGTCGCGCCTGTCTCGGATGTGATGTCGAGCATATCCAGCGCCAGTTCAGTGACGCCGGAGCACAGCAAAAATCACACGCCGGACACGTCGCTCCAGCACAACTCTCTACCGAATAAGTAAGGACAGTTTCGATTTTTCCCATCGGCAATCCAAGCCAAAAGTCAAGAGTGGGCTTTGATATTTGTTAATTGACAGCTGTCACAGAGACAGCAAGTAGTGTGCAGCCTTGATTTTTGGACTGGGTTCAAATATCGGTCTATAGGCGATTAGCAGATATGCCCCCAGCGCCATTGTGGAGGGATGAACTGAAATGCATCATTGCTCAGAATCAAAAAGACTAGGTATTATTGATATCATTGTCATCAAAAAAGTCAATTAATGACGGTTTTGTCACACCGTGGTGTCGCGAAACTTCAGTTCGCTATCTGTATGTGACTCTGAGGTAGGTTTTAGCCTTATTATCACTAGGTAAGTACCTACGGTAAGTACCTTGGATTCATTAACAAATTGTCTCCCCTTTCAAGAAAGTAAGAGAGCAAACTACAGAGTTTTAAGATGGTACAACCAAAAAAATCGAAACTGGACTGTTGTCTTATTGGATGCCGTGACACCTATTTTAATGCAGGAAAAAGATCTGTGGTATTTTATAGATTCCCTGGAAGATGGCACCAAGTTGATCGACGGCAAGTTTGGATAAATAATGTGAAAAAAGTCAAGTAAAGACAACCCGGGAATTTTTCTGATCAACCTAAATTCAATCACCTGTCCAGTAAAAGTGAAACAGAAATGTGGCAGCCACGAGCCTACCACAGGGTATGCAGTGACCATTTTGTTGGAAAAAAAAGAGCGATACTGCGTCGAGGCAAGTTGACTGAGGTCTGGCGAATTACCTTCGCCTTTATTTGGCCTGCTACCTCCACAAGATTCAAAATATGGCTTGCTTCCTTCAGCATCTTCCCTTTACCGGCATTGCCGGCTGTTTTATGCCGGAAGGATACTGGCCTGAACCCAAAAGATATAGATTTATCCATCACACCTCACAATCAGTCACTCAAAAATCTCGCGGCACGGACTTTCAAAGCGCTTGTCAACGTGACATGCGCATGTCGCATGTCTACCCTCCAAAGGAGTAATTTTCTACCGCTAGAGGCGTGAAAACAGGCGCGGAATTTAAAATGTGCAAACTGCCTATTGACAACATTTAAATATCACCCAATATTCCTTTTTTCTTAGGGTGGTGGGTGGCCAAAAAAATTATCAAAAATTATGTTGACATGAAGTATAGATTTATTCGAATTCCAGCCAGTGTTACGGTCTGACACCTGGCTCACTTACAAGAAATTTTAATGCCCTGTATCAGTTTATTGTCTGATCATTTTTTGGCCACGATAGTATGTTGACAGCCTGCCTTGTTATGGTTTACTTTAATAATCTGAGTTGATACACTCCACCAAAAAAGGATCGCATCATTAGAACTTTCCATTGTGGAAAAAACTGGAGGATCAGTAGTTGTCCATAATGACCTTTTTTAATTTTTTCGGGATTTTTCATCACAAAAAATGATATTAGAATGCAAAACAGCCAAGGAAAAACTCTTTATTTTTAGTGTGTTTTTCATCTAACTCAGAAATCTATGATCATTGAATGGTCGTCATATTGGCGAGTAACATTACCGATGGTGGCGCTGCTGATGCGCTTCGCATGTAAACAAACATGTCGGATAGAGCACGGATTGTTGCCCGCGCGTTCAAAAATCTCATCAGTAGTAAGCGGTTTTCAATGTCCTCCAGACGTGAAACGGGGTTAATTAGTATGTGTGGAACTCAAAAATGGCAGAAGCGCAATTGAGTGTTATGGATGTTTTGGATCACTTGATGGTCTCAACGGATTCTCGATGTATCGTGATGAGAGAAGAAATTCTGAAGTCACAATTTCTTGTGTTGTGTGGTCGAAAGCGAACCGAATCAAGCATCAATTTGAACATAGACATATGTATTTGAATTGTATTTACAAACAAGCGCATTGTATGAATCTCCTCACTAGTAGGGAATGTAATTTAAAAAAAATAGTAGTAGCATCAGTTCCTGTGAAATTGGAATGTTCAAATGCACTTATTGTAAAGCAGGCCAGTCCGCGACATGCGAAAATATCGCAGCTGTGCTTCTTCGATGCAGCCATATAAAGTTCCCATTTTCAGCGACACTTCCCAGGCTTTTCTCGTGGTTATATTTTCCACAGTGCCGAGTTTGTTTGTCATTTTGGCTATAGCCCAGGCTTTTTAGCATTTAACATGAAACAAATTAATCCACGTGCAATCTTCACGGTATCGTACCCACTTAACCTTACTAAACAACATACTAAAAGTCCCCAACTTTCCTCCGTGTGCGTCATAATTTTTGAGGGGGGGGGTCAAAATTTTCATTAAAAAAATTCTAGGATAAAAGTAATCTAGTCAGTGGCTTCAAATTTATTATATTTGGATACCTTGGGCTATAAGTGAAACTTACTGACAAACTAGATGTCTATGGTCCCCGTGAGGGGAGCTCGGGAGGGGGGCAATTGGTGACCTATGCAAGAAATTTGGTTTTCAATAATATTGAGACAATACTGGCATGTTGGGTATCGTTTCCCACTTATTCTGACCTTGCAAATCCGATTATAACATATAAATTCTGTTTAAAAAATCTTTTGAGCAATTTTCGACAAAAAAACGTGATTTTGGGACCAAAATAAAGCCGGTTTTTCAATTTGGGTTATTTTTGCGTTTGATGCAATTATCATTTGGATTTAAGATTGAATGAATTATATGGACTTTTCTGCATAAGACTATCGTATCATAAACGCGACGTAAGCGGTCACAAGGTGAGAAAAATAATTTATTGAAAAAAATATCCCAAGTCCTAAATGTCACTCAAAAATATCTCCGCGCAGTTGAAAAAAATATATTGTAGCTGTAATATGGCTTTGATTTCATCTTTCAAGGTTTCTTCTTGTAGCTAAAACAATTCTCTAGCGTCCGAAAAAAAGACACTCTACATTAAAATAGTAATAATATGACAACAGCAACTTTCCCGCGGGTATAGCCACATTTTTCAGTTTCAAGCTGGCTTACACAGAACATCAAACCAACTCGATTTTATAGTATTCAAGAAATGATAAATATGTCGAATGCCTGATGTAAATGCGTGAAATAGTTGCAGTTATCGATCCTATTCGAAATTTCGAACATTGATGTATTCAACGTAAAAATATCTTAAATTCAAAATCCACAATTTTCAAGAGCAAATTATCATTTTTTTCAATAAAAATTGCTCACCATCTTTTCAAATCAGAGCTTCAACATTGCATTTACATATTAATAATGTATTGGAAGTATAGCACAGCACAGGAAGATTTTTATAGCCATGCTCTGCAAAAAATATCAAATTATTATTATTATAATTTCAAGTTCACTAGTAGTCAAAAAAAATCGCATCTAGCTTACCATCCGTACTCTCAGCTTATTTTGTCCAATATTAGTTTCGTTAAAAACTCGTCTATTGATTTTCAAACAATATATCGATAGTTACCCCGAATACCTACCGATAGTAGGTACCTATACCCATCTAAAATAATAGCAAAGTTATCTAGCACCTAAAGGGACTAAATACATAAGTTTATAAGAGTAACAGATCGTTCTTGGCGTCATACTCAACAAGGTGGGGTAGATTCTCACATGTTGTGCCCCTACAGAACTTACACATCTGCGAACAAGACAAGGGAGATCGCCTGCATCTACATTTTGGACCGCAGTTCTTCTTGCAGTTGCAAGACACTATTTTCAAAAGAGTCTCCGGAGCTGGAGGAAGATGCGTCTTGACGGGGACCAACTACACGTGGGTGCTCCCGCGTAGCCCACCGTGTTGTTTGTTTACACCTAGAGTACCTTAGCTATTATTATCTAGCAAAAACCCGAGGTTAATCCGAGGTCTAGGAGCCGCGATATTGCGTGGAATGACAGACACACAGACGGACGGACGGACGAATAATGAAATAAAATATCTTTGTTGTTTGTACATCTAGAGTACCTAAGCTATCATCTAGCAAAAACTCAAGCGCAATCCGAAGTTTAGTAGCTGAGATATTGCCGGACATTGCAGACGGCAATAACAAGAACAAACTAAATATAAGCGCTACAAGTAGTAGCGCTTAAACCATAGAGGCAAATTGCGAAACTGTACCTAGTACCTACTCATACGAGTACTACCAGACCAGATTTAGTCAGTACGATGCTGTGCATATTGAACGTAGGTTCAATTATTACAGGTAAAAGTCTAGGTTAATAATGTTGGAGTGATTTTCCCCATATAATGCGTTTGACGTAGCTTCATAGAATCCTCATTGGAATTGCTGGACAATTCACAATGAAGCTAAGAGATACGTCATTTTGAAGCTAAAACTGTAAGGAATCTACTGCATATAATAATACCAAGTAATATTCAGTGGTAGATGCAAAAGTGAAATGTTAACTGAAGCATAAGAAAAAAAACACGAAAAAAGTGTCTTTATCAAGAAATTAGGTCTGTTAGTGTCAAATTTTGAACAAAAGCTATCCCATATCATTCACCTTGATTCATTATCTTTCATTCAAGACCAAGATAAGAGAAATCGATTGGGTGGTTGAGAACTAGGAGCATTTTTTAGCGAAAAGTGAATTTTGAGGTGTCTTCATCTTTGCCTGTCAAAAAAATAATGACGCACACGGGGGAAAAGTGGGGACTTTTTGTATGTTATACAGCAAAGTCTAGTGAACCCAAAACTGAAGAGATTGACCGTGTTTTAATTTGTTTCATGTTTTGCCGTTTTTTCGACTAAAAAGCCTGGACTACTACCCAACTTGCGTCTTTCGCTTTCGACGGTAAACGGTGAAAATGTAACTCTTCCTTTTTCCGGTTTCCACAGCGCGACTCGCACTCGGAAACACAACTAATTCTCCGCCACTTTTTGTCACTATCTATCTTGCCACCTTCCATTCTATGCCACTTTTGCTTGCCAGTCGTCGTACACGTGCCACTCTTATTTAAAAATGCAATGCTTTTGCAATCGACGACACCTAATATATTCAAGATAATGAAACGTGCGTGGTTCACGTACTTTGTTGGAAAAAATTAACGCCCCGTTGAGTCAGATGGAATCAAATAAAGTCCCCAAACACCGCAACGCTCATAAGAGCCCACACAAATCTGCAGTTGATCCGTGCACAAACGTCGTTTACACGTTGGCCGTCAGATGGCGTATTCGATCTTGAAACTCGCCAATAACAAAGATGCTGCAGCCTGGTGACCAGAGGCGAAAGCGATATGTACACTGGTTTTACAAAACAGAACTCTTACCACTGTATTACTGGTAGTAATTAACAGATGGCGCCCTCGTGCTTGCTTGTACCACTTCTCTTTAACTTGATTCTCTGAACATTTTATACCCCAATTTGGTAACTTCTGGCGCGGCAAATGCCAGGTTTTCTTACTATAGTAGGTTCACTTGTACCTCGACTTGTACTGTGACTCTAGTTAGCCGGGCAAATTTTCTACTTCAGTATTGTAGGCTTGCCGCCTTTTTATCTGGTGTGAAACTGACTTCGCTAGAAGTGAAGTTATATTTCTTATCAAATTGATAATAAAATCTTGGAAAACTGACTTTGTCATACGTGGAAATGCGACTAGAGGGGCGCAGAGCTGTATTACCGTCATTTAGACACCAGAACCCTACGGGGCCGCCTTCAATGCAAGTCATCTTGACGGCGGCCATTCCAGGTCGACAAAAACTCGTTTCGCCACGGTTCAAAACGAAAACAAATTGAAGACTGAAGGTACTCACATGAATTTCGGTCCAATACGCAACTTTCGGCGGCTGGGTTTTTTGAAATTCGGTTTAGTAAACTTTTTACACGTAAATCCTGCTGCAACAGCAAGCCTGCTGGGATGTGCCTTGTCTTGCCAATAGTTCTTCATGATCCGGCGTGTCTTTTCGACTGGAAGAGGGGAAAGAATTGATGATTCCATGGGGCCCCCTTTTTTGGACGAATGACTTGTATTTTTTCAGTTTGAATCACGTAAAGTTGAACCGGCTTCGAGAGGTTAGAAATATTTTTGACATCTGTCAAATGTCAAAGCTGCTTTGATTTATTTGTTCATTGGCGAAAATTGACAACAGGTCGAAAAATTATTACATTTTCCAATAAAATGGAAAAAAGCGCCAGACATCACGTCCTGCAAAAATGTTCCGTCTATCTGCAGAGAAAATGCGTGAAAAATGTGTTCCAAAAGTGGTCCGAACGACTTCGTGTCTCGTGTCCTTAATTATTTTGCCAAATGAAGACAGAATAGCCAACCGCAATGTTTTGGGGATTTTCTATATTCCAGATTTGGAAACTTGAAAACAAAATCTCACAGCCGACTAGAATCACGGTACAAGTGAACATACTCTATATCAAAAGGCTAAAACTGATAAGGAAGGAGACATTAGGAAACGATTCAACAACACGATCCACAAACATTGACAAATGATAAATGCCGATATGTAGATTGAATCTGGATTATGTTGAGAAAAGACCTTCCTGATTCTTCCATTTTTCGAGCGGTTCAACATACCGAGTTCTTTCCTTCGTTAATCGAATCTTATCTATTTCGGCTCGATACCGACGACATTTGAGGACGGCTGGTTAAACATAAACAATCCTTAACGACAATAAAAATATTTGCACGAGTCGCGAAATACGCTCGATTAGTGTGACGTAGGTTGGGGTAGGTTAGGGCGCCGTTGCCATGGCTACATGGATACAAACTCGAAATGACTAGTTGATGTTGACCACACTTCTACTATAAACTGAACTTGATCCTCCTTGCACGGTGTTTCGCTGAGAAAAAGGGTGATATCTACCTGAAACGGCCTTTTATATACTTTGTTATCGCATAACAACCGCAACACTGTTTATTGTTGACGATTTTTGACGCAAGTAATGTCAACGTCAACTGCCATTCCGAGTTTGCATCCATGGTTGCCATGGCAACGGCTCCCTCACCTACACCAGCCGTCATCACTTATTGAGCGTATTCGTCTGAGATATTTATTATTTATTTAGCGTATGGCATACATGCTACAGACAAGAGGTACCTCGAGAGGTACTATAATAATAGTAATAGAAAGTCTGAGATAACGACGCGCGAATATGCACTATAGTTCTTGACCTTCACGTCATCATATCTTTGGATCTAATTAAGCTATGAGCTTTTTTTAAATTGAAGTACACAGAGGCCTTTAATAGTTTGAAGGTACCCACTCACCTACCGGCCGCCGGCCGGCAATGTACGGCCGGCCAGAAAAAAAATTCGTCCAGGCCTTTGACGGCCACACATTATTCGGGTAATTTTTCTGGGCGGCCGGGCTGCGGCCGGTAGGTGAGTGGGTACCTCAACAGTGGTTGAGATACCCACTTCCAATTAATTGTTTAATGATTCATTAATAGACCAGAAAACATCTTGATCAGCTGTGAGTATCATCCCTTACAGTAAGCGACAAAGTTTTTTGTTTATGCAAATTTCCATACAGGGTGTTTCGCAATTACGGTTGCAAACTTCTAGGAGAAATTCCCCATCAAAAATGGACCAGGGAAAAATATAATTTCTCGAACAGTAGTAAGATATTTCAAAAAGAAAATCGGGCGTACATAATGAGGGGGGGGTTCTCATTTCCTCTCCCTATTGTCTACCTCACTATAGTCCGGGGGTTAGTGACATGAACCTTGCACTTTGTGACAAAAGCACAAAAATTGGTAGGATAGTCCACAAGACCGTGCTCTTTCGATTGAGTCGAAGCGCCACGCAGATTTTTTCTCGGGGGGTCGCCAGGGGGCTCCTGAAATTTGAGAGGGGTAGAGCCCCTACGGAAACTCTTTAATATCGCTGTATCCAATGGAAAGGAAACGTATGACTCTACTATAAACCTTAATAGCAACAGTCACCATGTCGCTATCGTTCTTCACTGTTGAAAAAAATAAAGTCTTTGGCTAGTACGAAAAATTTGTTTTAATTTTTTTTTCACCTACAAGAACATGGAAAAGTGGCGCGTTTGGTCTTTTTTCCCACATTTCTGCATCAGATTATCCCATGTATGAAGTCGAAAATGCGAGAGACCAATTTTCGGGAGAATGCCAAGCAAAGAAGTGAGCAATTTTCACTGTCCAGTTCAACAGCGGTTTTTTTTAATATTCCCAGTCGATATTACTGATACCATTACCAGGGAAAAATAGGTTGGACTATCCTCTAACGATATTTCAAAACTTTAAATGCGGAACCACACGTAAAAATCCCGTAGAAGTTTTTTTATCAAGAGCGGTAAGAAGGTTTCCAGCTCTCAGTTGTACCCATTCCGGGGAAAATGGAGCAGGTAGCTGCAAAAGTTTTCTGCACAACTGGTTTCCACGGCAAGCAGTGTTATTTTTATTTTGGACCGGGATCCTCTTTTTCAACTTCACTCAAGTAGACCCTTTTCTGAGGTCCTGGTCCTTGACAGTGAATGTTTGAGCCGCATGTCCTGAGCAAAGTACTTTTGGCAGTCCCTATCACGCACTCGCACAGTACTAGAGACATTTTACCGCCCTCAATAAAAATTAGTCTACGGAATTTTTGCGTGCGGTTCCGCATTTAAAATCTTGAAATATTGTTAGAGGATAGTCCAACCTATTTTTCCCTAGTGATGGCATTAGTAATATCGATTGGGAATATTAAAAAAAACCGCTGTTGAACTGGGCAGTGAAAATTGCTCACTTCTTTGCTTGGCATTCTGCCGAAAATAGGTCTTTCGCATTTTCGACTTTATACATGAAATAAGCTGATGCAGAAATGTGGGAAAAAACATCAAACGCGCCAATTTTCCATGTTCTTGTAGGTGAAAAAAAATTAAAACAAATTTTTCGTACTAGCCGAAGACTTTATTTTTTTTAACAGTGAAGAATGATAGCGACATGGTGACTGATGCTGTTAAGGTTTATAGTAGAGTCATACGTCTCCTTTTCATTGGATATAGCGATATGAAAAGTGGTTCCGTAGGGGCCCCACCCCTTCCAAATTTCAGGGGCCCCCTGGCGACCCCCCGAGAAAAAATCTGCGTGGCGCTTCGGCTCAATCGAAAGAGCAAGGTCTTGTGGACTATCCTACCAATTTTTGTGCTTTTGTCATCGAATGCAAGGTTCACTTGATTTTTGGTCACTAACCTCCGGACTACTAGTTTTTTCTCCAATTATTCTTATTTTTTGATTCTACTTTCAGTTTTAAAAAGAAGTTACTCTTGCAAAATTTTGATTAGAGGCTTCATTTTCGAGATATTTGGGTTTGAAACTGTGGAAAACATCTCGAAATCGCCACTTTCAAAGGCCTAAAAATTGAAATTAAAAAAAACGTTTCAACGTAGAATTCAAAAACTGGATTCATTCCTAAAAATTATTAGGGGGATGAAAAATAGGGGTAAAAATTAGAACATCTCCCATTCGATCTCCCATTATTATCTACGCCTCTGACTTTTTTTTGAAACACTTTACTATAGGGTGATTGCATGAAATTCATTCACCTGATCACCGGCAGACAGCACAAGGATCTAGTTATGTTTTGACGTTTGTTAAAGAAATGCATTGGGGCCATAGACAAGGATTTGGGGCACATACCAAGTGTAAGGCATTGTTAGAATGATTACAAATCACAATCTCGATCTCGTAAACGCCGAACAAACCAGTATGTGAACAAAACACGTAAAAATTACAGTATTTGGTGAGGTTAGTCCGGTTGACGTTGACTCCGCATGGATGAAACTTGACAGATGACAATGACACTATTGACATTTTGCCATAAACTCCCTCTACATGCAATCACCCTATTGTTCGATAGAGACTTTTTTCAATAAACTTCGGTTCAAATTTGAATAAAATCGGTGGAACGGTTGAAAAGTTATCTAGAAAAATCGATTTCAAAAATTCAACTTGAACACCCTATAACTTTTTAAGGGAGCATTTTAGGACATCGAAGTTATATAATTTTCCTGGTCCATTTTTGATGGGAAATCTCCCCTAGAAGTTTGTAACCGTGATTGCAAAACACCCTGTATACAACCAGGGAAGCAAATAAAGCCAAAGCATTCAAGAATCTTTTGGAAAAAACTTGATCCAAGACTTACAGTTTTTTTAGATATGTTTTTTTGCTGCATCGGAAAGCTCATATTTTGGGCACTTGCTTTGCTCTTGTCCTTCAAATTTTCAAAATGGTGAAATAATCACCCGTTTTCCTTACGTGTTGCATACAATTTTTCATCTACTGTGGTTTCCTTACTTTTTGCATAAATGGTTGTTAATTCTCAGGTGACATTTGGCAAGTATGTTACGCTATCCCTTTATTGAAGCTTTAGAACATTATTTATCAGGTTTTAAGGAGTTTCAAATAAACCCAAGTTCTTGGGCGAGACTTCCTATTAAACACACCGCGAGGTGGATAGATGGACTGGTTTACTTGATATTTTCCTAAGCCATTTCTCATCCGCTTGAATTATTCGCTATTCAATATTTGGAACCGTTTCCTCCACAAATTCCAACTTCAATTTTTGCTTTGATTTGCAGTGTAATAGCTGTGAAAAGACGGACGCCAAGTTTGAGCGTCGTTGCGGTGCAATCGACCAACATACCTCCAAAGGAAATGGTGGTCTACACAAAACAGACACAAACGACTACCACTGGCGGCCATGAACGAGACGGTAAGTTTCTTTATTATTATCATAATCAGTAGTAGCTAGTCCAAAACTATTTTTTATTGGTTTTACTCTTTTATTCATTGATATACTTTATCTGTCATTACATGATCAGTTTCAAAACGTAAGAACGTAGAAGTAATAGTTCTGTTATACGTATTTGTAATAATTATTATTTAAAGTAGTGTGGATTGGTAGCGTAATTCTAATTGGAAAATTTCGATTTGTTATTCGAGTTGTAGTAAGCTTAGGAAGTTATGACAGTTGAGGTTATGCCAAAAGTCTAAAGACACGTGATTGACATGTTGAAATCACGTTGACTGTAAAATCCATAGATTTTTTTAAATTGAAATGTGAAAACGAAGTGTGAAGGTTGCTGTACGCTATAATCTGAGATTCGGGGCAAAAGGTTGAAAACAGGAATAATGCTTTATTCGTCGTCAGATGAACTTTCCTGCCCTGGCTTATTAACAAAGTAATTTTTAAGCAACGAAATAATTACCGCGAGTAACATTAATGACCCTATCACTGTTTGGTGACACGGTAATTTTATCAAGGTCACTTCAATTAATGGGTTGCTAGTTCGCTCAGTGAAAGCTATCAAGAAAATTTTATGAGTGGCATTTTCCAATTTCTTTTTTATTTCTGAAATATAATGGATTAAAATTACGCTGCTTTAACACACCACTGATTACACTAAAGCACTCGCTATTTAGCGTGGGAAGGAAACTTACATTTTTAACACACATCACTTTTTTTTTGTTTTTACTTTGTTTGTCTAATCTATTTTGATTAGAGTTGTCTTAATTTGGCTGCACGCATTTTATTTTTTATTTTTTGATAAACGAAAACTACATCACTAAATTGGCTTAGCTTCTCTCTACTCTTTATCTTTTATTGTTTCCGACAAGCCATTGAAATTGAAATTCGAATCGTCGCGCGAGTTTCAATTTCAACGGGATTATGTGGTTTTTCTACCCTCTAATAAAAAAAAACTCTTGACACAGAATTTCATTCCTTCACACTAATTTTATGTTTGGTGTCTTTCTATGTGTTCTCTCTCACTTTTTCGTTATTCTCTTTATGGTAATAATCTAAAAGGTGTGAAGAATATAGTGTGCAGCACCTTGTATATTCCCACGCACATTTTATAAATGTATGTTTAAAGAGATTTTCTTGAATTGGAAACTTTCGCAAGTTTCCCATGTCAAGAAAATTCTTTGTTTAGTCATGTGACAAATTGTTATATGCGTTGCTAACAAGGATCTTCTTCTTCTTCTTCATCTTCTTCCCCACTTAAAGGATACATGGAGGACTGGTGGAGGCCTCGTAAAGGTATGGTGCACGTCTATTATACACTCTGCCTGTCTTGAAAAAAAGGCTTGAACATGTAAGATATAAAAAGCGCTATTAAAAAAAAACCAGCCGCATAGAGTCGGCTCTAAACTGTTGTATCGGCCTCTAATAGCACTGATATACTTACTACAATTCACATGTGCACCTACCACTAAGTATATTTTATATGGTTTCCCACAGAATACAATGACGTGCGTCCATTTACATACAAAAATGCTATTTTTTCTCTGTTCCTCAAAGACTGTAGGTTTCCTTTCAGGTTTTTTATACTGAGAGGCGTTTCGCGTTCTCACACCGCACATTAATTATTTACTAATTGTGCATTAATTTATATAATAACATAACCAAGACAGAGTGAAAACGCGAGCCGCCTCTTTTATTTGTTATATTTATTAGTGTCACTTTTTTGTAATAGACGAATTGTAATGTATTTTTTTTGTTCCTCTACCTCCCATAGCTCATGCAACCGATTACTACGGTAAGTTTATGATTTTATTTCGCTTACACTGTCCAAAAATCCCTCCGAACTCAGAAGAAGCATTTTGTTCTGTTTTTATTATATAAAAAGTGGAGGATTCTCTTTTATTATTATTTGAAAAACCAAAAGGGCACATGTTGATCTGTATGAACTAACACCAAAGCTTTCTCTCACACCTGTTTCCTGAGTTATGTCTAACACTGGAAACATTACGAGCTTTTCTAACTAACTACCATAGAGCTACTAACAAGCATGATTTAGACAACTACTAATTTTTTTGATATAGAAAAAACAACGGCGATGCAACAAAAGTTTTAATTTTTTCACTAGATTTTTTTGGGTGCGATAAAAATCGAAATCGTAAAAGTTTTGTTGTTAGTGCAGCCAAGTCATGGACAACCTTTATTGTAAAATCTAATAAAATTCTTCCCCCTTACTGATACATTATGTTTCTTTCCTCTTAAGACGAGTACAATCTAAATCCGGGTTTAGAATGGGAGGACGAGTTCACAGGTAGGTGGCTTTTCCAGGCTCTTCCCTATTATTTAGAGAAGTAAAAATCGAGAACAAAACACAAAAAAAACTTAATGCTGCACACTTTCACCCCGCCTAGTTTGCACCCGGCTTAAAGATTGCCCATATCATAGGTGCGAAACCCTGGTACTTGTAATATAACCCTGTATTAGCTTCGCATAGATGGAATGACTAAAAAACACAAAAATCATCACGTCCGATTAACAAAAAGTGAGCATGTTTTAGTAACTTTGTACTAATTGATGTGCAAATTTTCTTTCTGTCTCATTGGAATGAAATTCTTCGACTATCCTCCTAGTCCCATATTATTATTTCGAAATGTAATTTCGTTGTCCTCCCAGGAAGCTCCTCCATCCATTATTTATTTCCTGCATTTCTTTATTTGCTAAAATACGTGTTTAAAATACAGAAACATTAACATGTAACGTGCCCGTTCATGTACTAATTTGAGATTTAGGCGGTACGGGCGGGATTTACATATTAATTGTTTAAAACATGGTACATTTGGGCGTTGGATTTCGAAAAAATATTGTCCAGTAGTTACAACTGCTTATTTGCTAAAACTGTCTAGCTTACTTACAATTTTTGCATTAAACGCTCGAAAAGTGTAGTTTGAAGAAAACATAATAAACGTTCAAATGTACTGTTTTTATAAAAACAAATGAGTGAATGTGTATTATCTGGGTAATTATTATTTTTCAACAAAAAAGAGTAGAGAACGGGGGTTGTGTTTGTGTGAGTGTCGGGTAGAACGTACACCTTATTCACCACAGTTTTGACGTATGACGACGGACAAGGTGAGGATGAGGAGGGTAGCCTACCGCACCTCGGCGGGTTCGGCAGCAAGCTGCCGCCAGGGATCCTCCCTTCCGGACTGCCCCAGGTCAAGGAGGTCCAGCCGGCGGTGACGGCGCTGGAACAGGAGCAAGCCAAACAGGAAGTCAAAGAAAGTAAGTTTTTTGTATTGTTCTTAAAATCCGAAGACCAAATGCGTGCCAGGCAAAGTCTTTAAAACTAAAATATTGAAAGTCGCTGCGAAGCATGTTCAAAGGCAGCTGACAAAACATGATACTCATAAAAGGTGTCTTATTTGAAACCGATAATACCTTACATTGCCATGGACCATGGACCCGAGTAGAAGCCGACTAACTAGGGACTATTGTCTACAATAAATATTGGCCGTCCTTCCAATGTCGATACTCTTTGCCCCCTTTCCGGCATAAATGACAGTGTAGCTAGCTATCAAAAATGACATTTTTTGATATCTGCATTGATTTGCTTACCGACTATCGCAGGCCGCGGGACCGTTTCCTCTCGCTCGCTTGAAGCACGCGACTTACGAAATTTAACACAAGCATGATGCAGTGAAAGAGCATACGAATATTTCTTTTTTTATTGCTATCGGCTTCTTGTTCGCGTCCAGTGGCCTGCAGCCACCGTTCCTTATCATTTATGTCTGCCGCAGCTGCTACATTGCATTGTCTTTTTCACCACGTTACGATAATGAATAATCAAATTCAGTCATAAATTTACAGAATATCATTATTAAACCAATAATTATAGTAAGATGGCATTCGAATTGGACGCAAATCACTGCAAACACATTAACGTGACAGCGCACAAATACACGACCACTGACAATCTGGTTTTTAAACCTGACAAGTTGCACACTCGCGACGCGCGACGGCTGTGAACCAGGAGTGTCAACCTGCCAGGGCTAAATTTTCAGACAGTGGCTCTCAAACGTTCTATACTGCTTATACTTGAAATGTCTTTCTAAGCCCAACAAATCTGTTGGCAACTTTCGAGGTAAGAGTAATATTCTGGGTGATTCACAACATGGAGATTCCTTGACCTGTTATACAGGGTGTAACCGATCGACCGTAAAAAGTTTACCACGTTGTTGGGAAGTGATATATCAGTGACGGAGAAATGTTACAAAAAATTTGTGGTTTCTCTTGGCTGAGGAATTACCATCCAAAGAAGTGGAACACTGGCAACTCTGCTTTCGCAACGCAGTTTTCAATAGTTTTACTCTCTACATATCTCTTCTATTAAAGAAGATATTGAAAGTGTTGATTGCGAACTTCTCATTACCATTACAAGAAAAGTACTGGAAGCAAAATAGAAATAATACATGTCATACATTCTCAGTAGATTAGAGAACAACGTAGTATACTTTTTTCAAGCTTTTTTTTACGGTTACACCCTGTATAACGAACTGTCAAAACGAATTAGTTGTAACTGGCTCACTTTTCAAGATACAGGGTGTTGAATTTGGGGGTAAAATTTGTGTTGTGGGGTCGTTTTTTTTTGTCACTAAAAAGAAAATTAATGGCAGTACAAATTTAAAACTTTGAGGACCTGAATATCCCATACCCATAAGCGTATAAGGTACCTGAATATCCTATACCCATAAGCATTTTGCTGTGTTCATAAAAAATAACCCCAAAAAAAATCGAAAACATTTTTGCTTGGAAACGTCTAAATGGGGACTATTTGTAGCTGTCCAACGAGCCTACTCCGAAAGTAATCGCTTGTGTGCTCCTCATTATGACTGTCAGAAAAACGTGTTATTTGATCAGTATTGCGGCCTCTTTAACTTGAAAACCAAGGACTTCGTACATAGTTCCTCGAGAGCTAGGCCTAATTTTAGGTCGTAATAGCTCAACGTGTTCTTGCAGATTTTTCCATTTCCTGCAATTTCAAAATTGCAGCAGTAGAGGAACCTCTGCAGATGAGCTCTATGTTTTACGATTGGAAATCGTAAAATCTGTTTCACTTTTCGCTAAAAATGTTTCTACCAAAGCTCACGAAAAATGAGTAAAATAGTATCGGTTCTTATAATGAAACTGTCCTTGTTCCTTCAACTTCAATTGTCCAGACCTCGGTCATTGGCAGATACTTCGTTTCCAATGAAACCCACCCATACTCAAAGAATCCGAAAAATGTCATTCGGGATGGTGACATTCAACTCTTCCAATATCATACGACGGTCCTTTGATAAGTAAGAGGTAGGAGGAAAAAACTCACTTGCATTTGCATTGGAAAGTTTAAACCAGTTTTTATAAAATTTAGGTGTAAATGTGGAGGTTGCTCTAGAGCTTTTTTTATTTTTTTGTTTCAATGTTGAAAAAACAAAAACCAAAAATCGACAAAAATGTTAACTCGGAATTATAGAAGTTGAACTAGGGCGGCAAATAGGTGTTTAGTCCAGAACTACTTGTAGCAGTTTCTCGAGGGCTATCGTCATTTCGTCATTTTTCTCGTGATTTTAATTAGATAGATAGAGTGTCAACGGTGATGTTCTTTTTATAACCCGTTTACTGGAATCTTTTGTTGCGTTTTTTGTGGGCTTCATGAAAGATCTCATGAAGTCATTTTTCCAGAAAGGAAAACTTCTGGAAAGTAGAAAAGGTCACACAGGACTGTAGGGGACTTTTGATATGTTATAGCCGAGCCCCTTCAGGGTTACTTTTGCAAATTTTGAGCCGGTCATCAGTTTGTTCATGTTTCGACCAAAATATCACTTGAAAGATCTGGGCTACTTCGTCTTGTCATGTCGCGGGATCAAAAGCCCAGGCTCTAATTTTCATGCCCATAAGTAAATCAGTACATACGTGAAGTTATCAGTTCAATTACCTTGGACTTGGTCGAAGGTTTTAAAGACTTTTGATAATGACTACTAATTCACACGAAAAAATTGAACTAATACAAAAATTGTTTTTTTAGTACGAGAACTGAGCGAAGAAGAAAAACAAATGATCATACTTAGCGAGGAATTCCAGCATTTCGTGGACAAGGCGGGGCGTGTTATGGAGAGGGTGCTTTGCGAAAGCGTAGATTTTTACACGGACTACAGCGGTGGTCCAGGAGAAGATGGACTGTGAGTATGCATTTTCAGAGACTTCGATTCCTAAGAAATTTCTCGATTGCGTCGCTCGTCAGAGCAGCATGAAAATAAAAAGTGATGGTGTTGACAATGAAATCGATATAAAGCTGGTGGGTAGTGGCTTTTTATTGAAGCAGTAAGCGCATCTGAGCGCTTTTCTTAATTGAATTTGCGACCGCGTTCAATAGCCGTCAAACTCATCTTTTTATTTTCTTCTTGTTTTTCTCCCGAGACCTTGACTCGTCCACGTGCGGAATTTAGATATGGACGAACTGAATAATTGGTATTTTTCAGAGACGAGAAGTCGCACCAGCGTCTCTCGTTCAACAGAAGCTTTTTCGACGAGCGATGGTCGCGGAATCGGTGCGTCACGTCTCTGGATTGGTCGCCCCAGTACCCAGAACTCCTGCTAGCCTCTTACAACAACAACGAAGACTCCCCCAACGATCCGGACGGCGTCGTCCTGATTTGGAACACCAAATTCAAAAAGACGACGCCGGAGTACATCTTCCACTGTCAGAGCGCCGTGCTGAGCGCCAAGTTCGCGAGGTTCCATCCCAATCTCATCTTGGGCGGCACGTATTCCGGTCAGATCGTTCTGTGGGACAACCGCGTCCAGAAACGGACGCCCATCCAGAGGACGCCGTTGTCGGCCTCTGCACATACCGTAAGCAATTTTCAAGACCGCAAAAAAGAAATTGTGATTCAACACAGGCGTTGATATATTTGCAGCATCCCGTTTATTGCATGAGCGTCGTGGGTACGCAAAACGCTCACAATTTGATAAGCATCTCGACTGATGGAAGGCTGTGCTCGTGGTCGCTGGATATGCTGGGTCAGCCCCAGGAGACGCTCGACCTCCACCGGATGCAGTCGAAACCGGTGGCGGTGACGTGTCTGGATTTTCCGCACAGCGACGTCAACAATTTCGTGGTGGGCAGCGAAGAGGGCGCCGCGTACTCGGCCTGCAGGCACGGCGCCAAGGCCGGCATCACGGACACTTACGACGGCCATCAAGGTCCCATCACCGGCATCAGCGTGAATTCTGTCCAGGGCGGCATCGATTTCTCGCACATGTTCCTCACGTCGTCCATAGACTGGACCATAAAACTGTGGAGTTTAAAAGTTAGTACATATTACCTATTCCTTGGCATTAATGTTGTTCAATACCACTAACAGGCCTATTCTCTTTGTCATAACATGTATTGTTTATGTACGACTATCGTTCATGAACAGACACATCTGTTTCTACTTGTTATAGCGTTTTCTACTGGAAAAAGTGCGCACTTCTTGCTCTTGTTGTCATAGAAACTCGCCAGGAAGCCCTGCTATTGGTCCATGTGCAAGCTCAAGGCATTTAGTGCGCAAATTCTTTCTCAGTAGAAAACGCTGTTAGAGAACTCGTCGAAGGGCTTCAGATGCGACTGAAAGAATGGATTTTTAGAATACACTTTTGCTACATTTTTTCAGAAAACGGAAAATTCACATTCGGTATGCGATTTCTTTGAAGAGAGAATGTAGGGTCGTAGAGCGGGCCGATGTGTATACCATGTTCACTTGTACCGTGATTCTAGTCGGCTGTGAGATTTTGTTTCTAAGTTTCCAAATGTTGTTGGCTGCTCTGGCCGGACCAGTTTTGAAACACATTTTTTGCGTATTTCCTTTGCAGATAGCCGGAAAATTGTAATTTTTCGACTTGTTTTCAATTTTCGCCAATGAACAAATAAATCAAGAGAGCCTTGACATTTGACAGTTGTCAAAAATATTTTTAACCTCTTGAACCCGGTTCAACTTTCGATGGTTCAAATTGAAGAGTATACAATGCCCTTCGTCCAAAAAAGGGGCCCCGTCCAATCATCAACCCTTTCGCCTCTTCCAGTCAAAAATACACGCCAAACCCTGAGGAATTATAGGCGATACAAGGATCGCCGTGCAGTCTGTCATTGGCAAAAGAATTAACGTGTAAAAAGCCGCTCAAAGTTGCGTATTGGACCGAAATTGATGTAATTACCTTCAATTTGCAATTTGCTTTCGTTTTGGGGCTTCCCGAGACGAGTTTTTGTCGACCCTGAATGGGCCGCCGTCAAGATAAGTTAGATTTGCGGCCGCCCCGTGCTCTTTTGGTGTCTACATGACGGTCGTCCCCCTAGTCGCACTTCCACGTATGACCAGGTCAGTTTTCCAAGATTTTGATATCAATTTGATAAGAAATATAACTTTACTTCCAGAGAAGTTAGTTTCACACCAGGTGAAAAAGCGGCAAGCCTACAATGCTAAAGTAGAAAATTTGCCCAGCCAACTAGAGTCACAGTACAAGTGCACCTACTTTATAAGTCATACAGACAACGTGTTCAAGTGAAAATGACTTCCATTCCATGTAATAAACTAAAGCTCGGTTACAGCCGCTCGTAAAGAATTCATAAAAAACGTGGTGCGACAGAAAGACTTCAATATACTGTTACGAGTTGCGAAGTTCTCGTGCAATTCTAGTGCATTCGAAAACATACGCGTAGGTTTTGAACCGTTTGAACAAACTGGAGAGCCCAACGTGCGAGTAGAACACATCTGCTAAATTGGCGGAAGTGCCGCTTCCAGAACACGCTGGTAATATACGTGAAGGAGTTGGAATGTTCAAGAGCCGCCGTGAAGCTACATGCCTCGATCAATTTGGAATTTGTCAGAGAACCGGTGTAAAGTTCCAGAAGTTGACAGTCGGAGTGTATAGGTGTCCCGGAATAAGGGTTACAATTCACATTACATTACAATACAAATTCACAGGAAGATAGAGAATTGGTAAAGACTGGGACTTTTCTCAATAAACATACCCTCGCAAACGCATAATAACGGAGATACAGGCTTTCAAAGTTGTTTTTTAAGAACAGTTTTTTTGCATATCTCTTGAACCGTTCAACCGATTTTATTCAAATTGAAACCAAAGTTTACTCAGACAGGTCTTTATTGGACAATAATAACGTATTTCATCAAACATTTTAGGGGTCAAGATAATATAGGGTGAATGGTTCCAGTTTTTGAATTCTACATCCACTTTAGACTCTTTAGAGGAAAAAGTTACTCTGGAAAAATTTGGATTAGGGGCTTCATTTCCGAGATATGTAAGTATTTGGGTTGAAAACTTTGTAACATCTCAAAATCGGCACTTTCAAAGGCCTAAAAAATTGAAATCTAACGGCTCGATACCAAGTTGGGGCTGAGACCGCCGTAAGTGCGGTTACCATAGCAACGGCGGATACCAACCAATCAGACTGCTGTATTTGGCGAGTTACGCCGTCCCAAACTTTGCGCCTGCAACTTTGTATCGAGTCCTAAGAAAACTCATGATTCCTCAACTAAAATATTCAAGATGGCGCCCAGAAGAAACAAGCGAATACGCCTCATGGGCATGAGGCTCAGCAGCGCACTTCCTTTTTGGAGGATTAGTGAACGCAAGATGTTAAGTAATTAGGGTTCTACCGTCTTGGGCAAAAAATTCCAATATGGCGGCCAAAATATCGACAGAATCATGAAATTCGGCTTGAAAATCAGAATGATTGTACTAGACAAGGGTAAGTTCCAAGTTTCATGAAAATCGTTCCACTAATAACAGATTTCAATATGGCGGCCAAGATGGCGGCAGAATTATGAAACTCAGCTTGAAAATAGGAATGATCGTACGAGACAAGCGTAACTCTCAAGTTTCATGAAAATCCTCCCACTTATAAGAGATTTCAATATGGCGGCCAAGATGGTGGGGCAATCATGAAATTTGGCTTGAAAATAAGAATGATCGTACTAGACAAGGGTAAGTTTCAAGTTTCATGACAATCGTTCCACTAATAAGAAATTTCAATATGGCAGCCAAGATGGCGGCCGAATTATGAGAGCCATTCTGCCTATTTGGTCCTTGAGAACCTAAGCTATCCACCGGATGAAGTTCAATCTTCAAGGGCTGTAGCTTTAGTTCCCGAGAAGAAGTTCAACTTCATTGAAGTGCACAGGAGATCTCTGTTTTTTGAGAATAATGATAACGATGTATGGATAACAAAAATAGTGCCCATTGGCCACCCTTGGGGACATCAGCTATTAATCGGAAAAAAGTTCCAAGACTCTTGTTTCAATTCTCGAGAAGGAGTACAGCGTCTTAATTTCTGCACGGACTCGGACAGACAGACAGACAGACAGACAGACAAACCGGCCACATAAGCGTCATTCTGTTACTTATATAAAACCAACTGATTTCGACCTCCTGAACACGAATATCGGGTTCAGTTTTGAATTGGAACATTTCTTTTTTATCGAAAAACCGAAAAAATGGTAGCCTGTCACATGATTTTTAGTGATACCTACCTACTTTTTTTGTTATTGAGCGAACATGTTTCGTAATTTGAGTGCCATTATCCTTAAGGTACCTAGTATTGGCTATTTCAAAATGTTCAATTACTATTTCGGCACGTCTGATTTTAAATTTGTAGGGTCGTGTAATATGCGCCGAGCCGTGGCTTTGCGGTCGTTTTCAAAAATTGATAACAATTGACCCGACGGTCGGATCGAAGTGGGGTTTTTGTCAAAAGAAAGTTCAAATTGTTCTCTAAATTTGTAGTTGCCTGCATATCGCAACTTTCTACATCTTACCGCGAATGCCAGCACTTGATCGGCGAAGCCGCCCTACACCAAAATGTTATTTTTGTAATTGTTCATGATTATTTCGGCAAAATTTTTCTTGGTTCGCGTACCAAGGCCATGAGCTACCCATTCGAGTTGAAATATTTTCTGTATTGAATTTCGTTTTGTTCGGAGGAAAGGATATCAAGCACCAGCAAGCAACGAATAAATCATTTGCGACCAAGCCGTAGTTTCGGAGTCATTTTCAAAAATTGATAAGTATTGGCCTGCACCTCGCACCGATGTGAAATTTTCATTAAAATGAAGTTCAAATCATCCTCTAAATATAACTCCGCATATGTATTATGGTAAAATGATAAGATCGGGTACTTCCTCGCATGTGATAACTTTCGAGATCAGGCCGGCTTCTGAAATGCAGCATTCAACGGCGATGCCGCGTCACACTAAATTGTTATTATTGTCATTGTTTATTATTATTTCGTCGAGATTTTTCTTGGTTCGGGATACAAGGTCATGAGCTACCCAATGGAGTAAAATTTTTTCGCAAAAACCTTTTCGTCTAGGACTAGATGCCGTGACGGACGGACGGACAAAGCGAGGACAAAAGCGCCTTCCCGTTTGGAGAAGTGCGCTAAAAAGGAGTCGACTGTTGTATTTTCAAAAATAGTAGGCGGGGACGGTGGCAACACATTACATTTCATTCATGAAGTCATTGTGGAAATGCAAAGTTTTATCCAAATGCCTTGGAAAATCACTGATTTTTTTTGGAAAATGTTCATTTTCATGAAATCGACAATTAAACTAATATGTACATAATGATAATTCAGAAACAGCTGAGAATATTCAGACACGGTTTGCTTCAGCTTGATAAGCATTGAATTGTGAATCTACATGCTGATTTTCATGAGCTCAACTTTTTTGGTTCATGAGTTGGAGTTTTTGCATTTTTGATCAGCCTGTATACAGAGTCTGCACGGACCGCCATCTTGGCAACACCTCTCAAAATAAGGGCATGGGTATGTACAGTTCCAAAAATGGTCTTTGTTCGGATTGATACGATAAAGTTGAAATTTATTGAAACAAAATTGACTTCACCCTGTACGTAGAATACCAGCGGTCATAGAGGGATACATTTTTCACACGTTAAATAGGAGACCATAAGATTGCTAAATAATAAAAGGCTGTTTTTCTCGAGCATTAATCCCTTGGCCACCAGAGAAGCCCAGGGCCATACGTATAAGCACACCGGGATACCTTCGCCGCTATCTACCTGACACACTGGAGAGAGGGTAGGTGGAAGGGGGTAGGTGGGGGTGCGGACTGCGGATGGTCGCATATTTGGGCAGTTTAGTTCATGCGATTCCATCATAGATTATTCCAAGTTAGACCATTAACGAGAAACGTTGTATTATACAAACTGTCATAAATAAACAAATCTTTAATCTTTATCAATACAAGTGTACCCCTCAAGTCCCTGGTGAACATTACATTTTGGTCTTTTGAACCGGATGTACATTACACCTCTATTATCTTCGTCCTTAAAAATGTTTGATGAAATGTGTTATTATTGTTCAATGGAGACTTGTTTTTAGTAAACTTTGGTTTAAATCTCGGTTTGAATCTGAATAAAATCGTTTGAATTGAACGATTCAATATTTATGCAAAAAAAAGCGGTTTTCAAAAAACATCTTTGAATTATTATTATACGTTTGCAAGGGTATGTTCATCAAGAAAAGTCTCCTTGTTTCCTTATTTTTCAATTCTCCATCGCCCTGTGAATTTTGTAGCCCTTATCCCGGAACACCCTGTACCCTCAAATAACAGTGGACGTGTATTGTATTTAAAAGTACGCTGTAATAAACAGTGTATTAAACGTTCATTGCTCAATTATAAAAGAACCTAAACACGTAATTTCGTAACAATACATTAATTTACAAATTACACAACATGGACTAATTCAACATCCACCCTTTTGGCTGATAGTTATTGAAGCCCGGTTTATAGCCGACAAAAGCGTAGGCGGAGACGCAAGCGTCACTTGAATGGACCAATCACTTTCAGTATCCACCTTGGCTCCTCCCTTTTGCTCGATAGTGATTGATTTGTTCTCTTACGCTTGCATCTGCGTTTACGTTTCCATTGCTATAGCTCGGACTGTTACAGTTATACAGTTGATATAAGCGGATTGCTCATTGTTGTTATTAAACGTGTCGTTCGTAAACATCATGTTAGTGAACGACAAAAAGAGAATATGCCTGTAATACCAACCTCTGATTACAGGGGCGACATTGGAAAATTCCACCATTCATCTTTCTCATTGACACTTTTATTTTGCAGGACTCCAAGCCAATATACTCATTTGAAGACAATGGTGATTACGTATTGGATGTGAACTGGTCCCCCGCCCATCCTGCTTTGTTCGCCGCCGTCGACGGCAGCGGCAGGTTGGACCTGTGGAACCTCAATCAGGATACTGAAGTGCCAGCGGCCAGCGTGACCGTGGAAGGGAACCCTGCTTTGAACAGGGTCTCCTGGACGCCATCGGGGCTGCACGTAACTGTAGGTGATAATCAAGGCAAACTCTGGGTTTACGACGTGGCTGAGGTATATTTTCAAAAATTCCAGCAGTAGTAACTTTGGACTAATGTTGGTGATTTTTGCAGAACTTTGCCCATCCGAGACACGATGAATGGAACAAGTTCTTGTACACGACGCAAGAGCTGCGTAACAACCAAGTTGATGAGGAACTGGAAAAATTGAACTTTTCTGTCTCCAACACGCCCCTGTCGAGCATCGGCTCTATAACCACGACCCCTCTGCGATAAACGTAGTCTTTATTTTAGCCAATAATAATTCAAAATGTAACTTTATCATCGTGTAGCTTAACAATTTAATTTATTATCCCCAAAACATATTTGAAAAAAAAAGTTACAAGATGGTATTCCTGCTAAACACAAAAAAAAACCGGTATGGGACACACACCGAAAGGAGCTTTTTTCTCTTAAAAAGTGTGCTTATTATTATCATTGTTATCATTTGAAACTCAGATTTATAACCATAAGCACCATCGGCATACTTAATTTGCATGTAAATAGCTAACTTATTTTCGTTTTACTCTAAACCTCTGATTAACAGATTTTTTTACGCTGTAATTTTGTACCATATGTGCCGTCAATGTATACAATATTTATTTTGAATTTTTAAATTCTTGCATTTATAAATTGGAAATCAAGAAATTGTACAGCTCACAGTTGATCTGTGGGGGATGGAACAAAATAAATTACTCGATTTGTCTACATTAAAAATCTCGTTTTATTCATCCTCCACAAATTGCGACGTGGCGTAATACTCAACGTACATTTGCTTATCGTCATTCGTTATAGCCAACTGCAGACCTAACAATCCAGATTCTCCCGTTGAAATTGCGACTTTGCTTGCGTAACTCATTGCTTTCAGTATCGAACGGATATTTGCGAATAAATATTTCGATGTCGTCTTCTTGTTGCATTGAAACAGCGTGACTGATTCTGATTGCTTGGAAATGTGTACTTCCGATTCACCCTAGGAAATAAGAACTTGATTATCAACAGCAAATTTGAAATCTTGGAGAAATATACAAAAACTCCAGTGGTGATCAGAGTAAAATACGGAGGATCCGGATCGAGCGCCAGCGTGATTTCTTCTGCGGCGTTGTCGAGCCTCTGCAGCATTTCGAGGAGCGTACTGGCAGTGACTACGACTTTATTCAATCGGCACTCTTCAGCCAAGCTGATGTCCAGAAAATCATCCAGATTCATCGTTTTGATTTCACAATCTACAGTTATGTTCTCTTCATTATTCTTAACGACGAGTTTCAGCGGCGCACCGAGGCCCCTGTACGACAGCTTGAGGGAGGGATTTCCTTCATCTCCGTAAATGTTCAAGCATTCCGTGAAGACTTTCATGCTGATTTTGAAAAGAATTTCGGCGTCTTCGTCTTTAATGTGGTAGCTAGTGAACAAGTCTGTCGGGATGTAGGCTGAGGTTTCCGTGCTTTTGACTTCTTCCAAAGTGAATTTTAACCCTTCCTTGAGCGGTCGTACTATCGCGTACTGAAAGTGTATTATTTTAGTGTGATATATTTCAGGGACGTGTGTCGAATTTTGGAACCTCGTGAAAGCTTATTGACCTCAAGACGTTGTAGACTAAGCGAAAATCCATCATTTCAGCTGAAAACATCATTTTTCGTTTTTATTGAGGTTAGGTTTCTTTGTTGACGTCTCTCCTGTCATTTGATTTGAATTTGGCGGCTGCCTTGTGACTTTCTATTTGAAAAGTTGGTATTGCGAAAGGCGCCAAATTCAAATTTCAACAGATTTTTGAGGAGAGCGTACCACTTACCACATACACATTACACATACCAATATAAATATAGTAATAACACTAATAACAATAACAATAACCTACTGCCCGCCCACCGTCTATGCCCACCACTCCACCACAAGTCAGTAACAAGTCTAGGCCTAATGAAATATCAGAAGGGAGAAACAGAGAATATCAAAAATTAAACTGGCTAGCGCCTTTGCCCTGGCTATTTATTTTATTTGCATTATAGAACGAGTCATAGAATACAAAATGGTCGACTCTTAACATGATTGCTGAAGACCAAGGTCATTTTCACTTTCTTCCAGGCGAATAACCTACACCGAGTAACCTACATAGTGAAAAATAACACAATCACAGGAAAAATAGTGTAGAAATGGCAAGCAAGGGAGGTAAGTTATTAAGATCATAAAAAGATTATTGTTCTAAATTCTTATGGAAAAACGGTATAAGGGAAAAACCAACGATAGCGTGAAGTACCGTATGATCAAAAACTTTCCTCCTCTAGGTAGGCTGTGGTCTGTGGTCTGGGGTCTGCCATTGGCATTGGCAGGCAAACGAGCATCTGTGCAAACGAGGCTGATTTTGACCAGGCCACAGGTGTAGGCCACAGCCTACCTAGGGTTGCCAGATTTTTTTGAATCATATATATGAGACACCTGAGAAATATATATGAGATTAGCAAAAAATATATGAGGTCAATTTTTTTATTATGACTATCCAGATCCACATCACAATAAACATTCCGTAAAAAAGATAAATAAAAAATAAACAATTTGAAAATCTAATGAAATTTTATAAAGTCCTAATTTTGCCTGGGGTCCTCGCAGGTTCACCTATATTGGCGCCATCGCCAACCCCAACCCCAACCAGCCCGATCGATAAAGTGCTCCCGGTTAAACAGCCAATTAAACCAGTGAGCTTGTATACTTGAAGACCTGCGCACGAGCTGCGAGCAAGAGGGAACCGCCTATATGAGAAGATCTATACTAACTACCTACCTCTATAATGGGGTACTTGCCAATGGAATAGATTCAGCTGGAAATAATTTTGGTTGCTAGTATAAGTGATAAGGGGACTCTACTGAGAATTTCACAAAAATCCCGTCGTTTTCTACAGAAAAAAACGAATTTGAAAAATCCTCCTAAAAGCTTCGCGCCAGGACAGGGATTTTGAGTGGGGTTGGTCTGACTGTGTGACAATGAAATAATCAAGAATGTCAGGGATGTCACTGTGACACTGTCATTTTGAACATGCTATCGCAAAACCGGTTTCCTATCGAATTCTCTTACCATGAGCATTTAGACAATAAAGTCGACCAAGGTTTCGAAGAAACTGACTCCAGGAACCTCTTATAACACTGTCTCAGTCGAGATAATTTATTTCCAGGGGAAAATCTGGAGGATCACCAATAGCACAGAAATAAGAGGCTGAGAATGAACAGTGAGCTTTTATAGGTTCATCATTAGCATACAATTCCGGATAGGTAATATTTAAGAGCTACAAGAGATCCATGTGGGGAGGACGCGATGGATCTCCAAATAAAATGTGGGGAGCAGGAACACTGATGTCCGAAATGAAGCCGAGGGTCAGCCAGGTCAGAGCACGGGTGACAAACATTCGAAAGGCTTTTAGGTGGACAGCACTGAAGACTAAAGAAAGAGACTAGTTAGGTTGAACAAGAAATGAACAAAACGAGTAGGTACTTACCGCGTAGATCAAAGCCTCGATCAAAGCAGTCAAAGGCAAAAAAAGGGCACAGGAAAAAATTACGGTCGGCAGTTTGACGTTGTCAGTCAGACTCAGATCTTGTTGTTTGAAAACGGCACCTTGGCGACGTTATATCATTGCCAACCCAACGAGGAAAAAGAGCCCTTCTATGTTCTATATCTAATATATTTGTGAACGTCACAAATATATTTTTAAAACACGCATTGCGGCCGCAATTTTGGGAATTTAGGAAAAAGAAAAAATACGGGTACATTATTTTCAACCATACTATCGATTAAGCCAATAAAAAAAAATTAGGCAAGTACCCCATTATATACCTATACCTAATAATTATACCTAATTAACAGTGAACAGTTTGCTCATCTTTGAAAAAGTGGGTAGATAATCTAAATGAATTTAACGATAAAATTCTCTTTCATCAAGTCAAGAAAAATAACTTCATTCAGGGCAATAATTCCGACCCTTCCATGTAATTTTTAGAAAATAATAAGCACAAAACTAAGTACAGACATATTCAAAAATATTTTGCAGCTGCAGCTGCCGATTTTCAGTAGCTTTTTTGCTGATGCCTTCTTCTGGACATCCGTTCATTAGTGTCTCATGATGAAAAAAATCCTCTCAACTTGAGAAAGAATATAACATTCCAGTTCAGAATTGTTATGCTTGAATTGCAGCGCAAAAATAAAAAAAATATAATGAAAATTAACAAAATTATGTCTGAAACAGCTAATAGCTGGAAATATATGAGATTTGCTCATATATTTGATGTGTGGTATGAGGTATGAGATCTTGTTGAAATATATGAGTCTCATACCAAATATATGAGATCTGGCAACCCTAAGCCTACCGCAAGTAGAAAAGTTTTTGATCATACAGCACGGTTCGGCCAAAGTCGAAAATGACAAAAAAAAATTGTCCACGAATTTTGATACGTGCAAGTGGTTATTCACATGTTTTCATCTGAAAAAACCGTTGTACCAAAATTGTATCATTGTTAGTTTTTGATTTTTCTCAAAAAACGAAAGTTATGTGTCATTTGATAATGATTATCGCCCACATGCCCAATTCAGCTAATCAGAACAGCCGAATATGACACACGTGACTCAGTTTAAGCTATCGATTATTGCATACTAGCAAGTGAAAAGAGCACACTAGGTAAAAGCACCATACTAGGGTGATTCAAAATTTTTGAGTTAGGATTTTATGATGATTCTTTCAACTGGCTGGGAATTAATCAAACAAAAACGGTTTCTTTTTACTATGACAAGCTTTCAGTCTCCTCCAACATATCAAATGTCCTCATCTCTGGGACTGCTACAAATCAGTATACAGGGTGAAAGTTTATTATTATTCTTCACTTTCTCTCCTTCTTTCAGTTTAATTTGTTGAATTTATTTGATTTCAATTTGTGAATAAAAACGCAGCTATAGGAAAACTCTATATATTTGATGAATATGTTTGACTAGAAACTCTTGAGTTGTCAAAAGAACCATTCGCAGTTGTTGTGTGAGCCGATTTCACCAAGAAAAAAAATGTAAACGTAAAAAAGACTTCCCACCCTGTAAATTGAAATGCATCAGTTACAGAGATGTATCATTTTTATATGTTTAGTATGACATCATAAGCTTGCAAAAGAACTAGAACTATCATTTTCATATGTTTAGTATGACATCATAAGCTTGCAAAAGAACTAGAACTGGCCTCAATCTAGATCAATCCCACCAAGAAAAAATTCAAGATCAGAAATACTTTTTACCTTGTAACTTGATACACAGCAGAAGAGGGGACTTCAACATATCAAAAGTGCTCATCTCTGGGACTGCCACAAAGCAGTATACAGGGTGGAAGTTTATTATTTTTCTTTACTTGCTTTCTTTCTTGAGAGACTGATAACTGGGAAAAACGGTTTTTGGCTAGTTTTGTAGACTATTATGTTCTGCCAATAAATATATCAATAATATACCACCCAGCAACTGCTGTGTATCAAGTTACAAGGTAAAAAGTATTTTTGATCCTAAATTTTTCTCTTGGTGGGATTGATCTAGATTGAGGCCAGTTCTAGTTCTTTTGCAAGCTTATGATGTCATACTAAACATATAAAAATAATACATCCCTGTAACTGATGCATTTTAATTTACAGGGTGGGAAGTCTTTTTCACGTTTACATTTTTTTTCTTGGTGAAATCGGCTCACACAACAACTGCGAATGGTTCTTTTTACAACTCAAGAGTTTCTAGTCAAACATATTCATCAAATATATAGAGTTTTTCTAGAGCTGCGTTTTTATTCACAGATTTAAATCAAATAAATTCAACAAATTAAACTGAAAGAAGGAGAGAAAGTGAAGAATAATAATAAACTTTCACCCTGTATACTGATTTGTAGCAGTCCCAGAGATGAGGACATTTGATATGTTGGAGAGGTGACTGAAAGCTTGCCATAGTAAAAGGAAAACCGTTTTGTTTGATTAATTCCCAGCCAGTTGAAAAAATCATCATAAAATCCTAACTCAAAAATTTTGAATCACCCTAGTATGGTGCTTTTACCTAGTGTACTCTTTTCACTTGCTAGTATGCAATAATCGATAGCTTAAACTGAGTCACGTGTGTCATATTCGGCTGTTCTGATTAGCTGAATTGGGGATGAGGGCGATAATCATTATCAAATGACACATAACTTTCGTTTTTTGAGAAAAATCAAAAACTAACAATGATACAGTTTTGGTACAACGGTTTTTTTAGATAAAAACATGTGAGTAACCACTTGCACGTATCAAAATTCGTGGACAATTTTTTTTGTCATTTTCGACTTTGGCCGAACCGTGACAGATTTCGGTGTAGGTATAGGTACCTACCGTTTTTGTCGAATGCCGGTTTCGGTAATACCGGCATTGAAAAGTCGCTCCGAAAACCGGTATTGGAAGCCGGTTTTAAAAACCGGTGGTGATAACCGCTTTGAAAACCGATGTTGAAAGCCGGCGGCTCCGAAAACCGCTCCGAAAACCGGAATTGGAAGCCCGGTTTCAAAAACCGCGGTGCTGATAACCGCTTCGACAACCGGTGCTGAAAGCCGGCGGCTCCGAAAACCGGGATTGTAAGCCGGCTCCGAATACCGACCTCCGAAAGCCGATAGCCTCTTTCAGCTATCATCAAAACCGCGGCTTTCGTAGCCGGGTTTCAAAACCGATTCGGTTGTCAGCTCATTTACGAAAAGAATACAGTATGATCGTACCTACCTACTCAAAACTATATACTATTCGAGTTTCTGATGTTGAAAAATAAGTCATTCTATTATTTTTTTTCTTCAAAATCTGATGTCATTCATCAGAGACACTATACCTAGGTACATGAAGAATGCTACAAAATTATTAGTCCAGTCAAAATAGGTTCTAACCGGAAATAAATTCGGCAGTTGGCGAAATTTGGTAGATCGATGCAGAATTTAACGTAGAATGACATAGGTACTGAATAAAATAGACCAATAAAAGAGCTTCATCCTTGTAAATTTTCGTTTTTTATCTGAACAACTTGTAAATTATTACCTTTCCCGTCAAACGATTTGCGTCCATGACTCCTCTGTAGACGCATGTGTCCAGACCCTTGTGTGCGCTAGCTGACGCATGTGTCTGGTAATGCAGTGCAGACAATGCGTTCGAACGCACGCGTCAGTCGAAAAGGTTCATGCGTCTAACACAATGTGTGTCTAAACTACGGATGCATTCGTCCAGACACTTATGCCTCCCAAGCGGGCGCTTGCGTTCACATACCAATGTGGGCACACTACAGACGACAGACGTATGCGTCCAGACCCTTATGTCCGTTATGCTGACGCAAGTGTCTGGTAATGCATGCGTCCACAGTGCAGACACATGCGTCCGAAAGCATGCGTCTGTCGAAAAGACTCATGCGGCTAACACAATAGTCTTTTTCGAGCGAGTAACTTTTTCTAACCGGTTGGTTTTTTTTATTTCGTATAACAATACAAGAATAATGATTAAGTAGGTATGTATATCTAGTGCTTGAAAAACTCATAATTCAATGTCCAGATGTCTTAAATATTGGACTGCCTCAGGAGCAGCTGTATGTAGAGTGGGAAGGCCAGGGACGAATTTCCGTATAGGGCATTCGGAAATAATGTGTGAAGTCGTCTGTTCGGCTGCACCGCAATCGCATGATGGTGAGTCAAGGAAGCCCCATTTGTGCATGTGATACGCACATTTACCGTGAGTTGTCCGGAAACGATTCAGGGATACCCATTCTTTACGCCGAAGATCAAATCCAGGAAGAGTTGTGGTCGGATCGTTGACTAAGTATTTATTTGTGACCTCAGAATTGTCCCAAACTTCTTTCCATTTTTCTTTGATATCAAAATCGTCTGTGTTGTCAAATTGTGGTATTCTCGACTTGAGTCTCGTTTCTGGTAAACTTTGAAGTTCTTCATAAAGTGATGAGTTCTCGAATGAACGGCATTTCTTCAGTTCACGGACTGCTGAAGCCTCGCGTCTAAGTTGAGGGGGAGCGATGTTTGACAGCACTGGGAGCCATGGTAAGGGTGTTGATTTGACTGCGCCAGATATTATTCGCATTGCTTTATGAAGTTGTGTATCAATTTTGTGAGTGTGACTACTGTGAAGCCAAACTGGAGCACAATATTCAGCAGCAGAATAAACGAGTGCTAGTGATGCAATGCGCAGCGTTTGGGCGTCTGAACCCCAATTCGATCCAGCCAACTTTTGTATAATATTCACTCTGGCATTGATCTTCATCGCTGTTTTCTCAAGGTGAGGTCTAAATGACAGTGTGCGATCCAACGTTACACCTAGGTACTTTGGATGAACATTATAGGGCAGCTGAACGCCTTCGCTATCTATTTGAAGTTGACGATGGGCTTCTTTGTTGTTCAGATGGAATGCACATGTTTCTGTTTTGGTCAAGCTCGGTCTCAGTTGTTTGCTCCTAAAATACGTATTCAGAGTTCTCAGATCATCTTCCAGAATTCTCTCACATTCCACCAGACTTCTCTCTTGTTTTGCAACCACTATATCATCCGCGTATTGGAAAATCTTGGATTGTAGTACAGGGATGTCCGAGACATACAGGTTAAATAGAGCTGGAGCTAGTACGCTGCCTTGTGGAAGACCATCATTCAATCTGCGCCATCTACTGGTTTTATTGTCCAAACAGACTCGGAAGTAGCGATTTGAAAGCATGTTGTTCAGTAATTGACATAGTTTGGCGCAGGGAATAACCTCCATAATTTTTACCATGAGATTTTCACGTCCAACAGTGTCATAGGCCGCGGTCAAGTCAACAAAGACTGCTCCTGTTTTCAGTTGCCGTTGAAAACCAGACTCGATGTGGGTACAGAGCGCCATTACTTGTTCAGTACAATTCCGGTTTTTACGAAATCCAGCTTGAAATGATGGGGTCACTTCTTCGATTTTTGGCAGGACACGTTCCAGGATCATTCTCTCTAGTAATTTATAAGGAACACATAGCAAGGAGATTGGTCTATAATGGGCAGCTTCAGTACAGTCTTTCCCGGGTTTTGGTATAGCTATAACTTGTGTTTTCTTGAAGATCTTTGGGAGGCTACCGGTGTTGAGGATGTTATTGAAGAGAGTTATAAGCCACTTTTTAACTTGTAGTCCTGCATGGATTAAGAATTCGCCATATATGCAGTCTAGTCCGGCCGCTTTACCATTTTTGATGCTTCGAAGGGAATATTCGAGTTCTTGTAACGTGAAGGGACTTGAAAAATTGACGTTCGCTTCAAGTGTTCTTCTCTTCTTATGGACGGCTTCCTTTAATTTCCCTCGATGGTCTTTTGGCATATCAGTTTTAGAAATGGATTTCAAGCGTGTCGCTATTTCATTAGGTGTTATTTTATGAGATGCGATGGTTGACGTCGATGTATCGGAACCTAATTTTTTCAAAAGTTTCCACGCTTTACGACTAGAATGTGTGAAATTAATGGATTCAACTGTTTCTTCCCACTTCTTCTTCCGTTCTTTATTCAATTGGTTGAGTATTTCGGACGCTGTTTCTTTATCTTGAGTTAGATTATATTCCTTGTATAGATCGTCACATTTTTTACTCCATCCGGGAATGTAATTTTTCCGAAATCCTCGTGGGATATGTCGCTTAGCAGCAGCAATAATCGCTTTTGTGAATCTGTCATATGATTCAGGTGTAGAAGGAATTAACTGTATGACATGGTCGAGATCTTGTGAGAACGATTCCCAGTTGGCTTTACGGAAATTCCATCTTGATTTTGGTACTGACATCACCAAAGGCACTTGAACCCCATAATGGATCAAGACAGGGGAATGCTGACTTCTTGGGAAGGGTTTGAGAATGTGTCGTTAATTGAAGTTATTTTCTCCTGAAACGTCTCTTGTAGCGATTGTAAGGTCCGGTGTGTAATCTTTTTTCCATCTTGCTGATTTGAAAGTTCCCTTATCTTTCGCACTGTAGCATAGTTCGAGGTTATTATTTGACAACCAATCGTTTAGGAAGTCACCGTTGTGATCATTGTGTTCGTAGCCCCAGGATTGATGGTGGGAATTAAAATCTCCAACGTACAACGTGGGATGGGGGTAGACATCCAACACATTATTCGGCCAGGCGATACTCGGTGGTTTATAAACATTAACAACATTGATTTCACCTATCTTGACTGTGAGGACATGTAGGTTGTTAGTGTGTTTTTTCGATACGACCTCTGCATCAATGTCCAATTTAACATATGTTGCTACACCGTGAATGTTACTGTGTATAGCATCAATGAGTTTGTAACCAGGAATATCTCCCCTTTTCTTCAAGTTTTCGTCTGATTTGGAATGGGTTTCCTGAATGGCAATCACGTCGACATCTTCGTCACGCATCAATCGACCGAGGAATTCACTCTTTGAAGCCGAAATACCTTCTATATTGATGTGGCATATCTTGAGGTTTGCTCCTAACTGTAGTGACAAGTGATTATGGGTTTTTCTTGGGTACATCATTCTTGGTGCTGTGTTGCAGCGTTTTGGTGTTGGCATTTTATGCTACGATTGTTACGTATGTCGAGGGCCTCAATTTAGGCTGCCAACGTCCCCAAAATTGCCGATTTATGCGAACTCGCGAAAAGATTGACTTATCACGAATGACAACTTCACTATGTTGTCACTATTCACCGGTTGGTTATTAGCGGTTGACATTAAATTGATAGATACTGTCATTTTTTTGACATCTGACATTTCTCGCTAAAACGTTGCGGTTATAAATCTGGTTATCAGCATTTGGCGGGAAAAGAGGGACTGCATAGCTTCAAATAGTTACGTACTTGTACTTGTCTCTTGTTGTCTTGTTACATACCGTGTACTTAAACCATTCGTAATCTAGGATAGCTTTGAAGGTGAAAAATTCAGTCATTCAGCCAATCCAGTCACTTGAATCGATGAACATCTCGTTTCCGAAGTCACCCGGGTGGGCCCCCATCAGGGCCCTGATTACGAATTTTGTGGATCACACGTGTATCGTAATCACATCACACATACAATTTCTATTAAATCCTGTTATTTGTTTTCTTCTTCATGATGTAATACCGAAGGAACAATAAATAGTTACCTATATTGAATTGAACTGAAAATCAACTATTCATATTTCTACATTTTACTATATGTATAAATAGGCGGTATGACAAGTACTTTCAGGATTAAACCACCATCAGGCGGCCATCGGACATCTGGATTACCCGATGTTCTTGTGGGTTTATCGCAGATGAGTCCATCGTCTTCGATTCTTCTCGTCGCCAAGTCAAGTTGTCAAGTCTTTGAGGCTAGGTTAGGTACGTTTCACGTTTGGAAATTCTGGACCGCTGCTTGTTTCAAATTCAAATCTGTTGCCGCCACAATTTGTTCCCCCACCATAACAATAACCAGCCTCATGACCAGGGCCGCTATTCTTGAATCGTGCGAGAAAAGTCCCTGGGAGTAAAATACATTCCGCAGCACACTGATGTAGCGAATGTTGCCTGAAATCGTGGTTTTTAGGCAACTTTCGCTACAGAAGTGTAGTACGGATCATATAAAACTCCCAGGGACTTTTCTCACACGATTCAAGAATAGCGGCCCAGAGGTTATGAAATGTATAACCGGTGATGATATCAAAATGGCGGCACTTTCTTTACCGCTTATAACCAATCCTCGCTCAAACGTCAAATTCTATAACCAAGTGTAACCGGTCATGAACGGTTACTCGCTCGAAAAAGACTAATGTGCGTCCAAAGTACGGACGCATTCGTCCAGACACTTATGTCTCCCAAGCGGGCGCTTGCGTTCACGTACCAATAATGTGGGTACATAGACAAGGACAAAAGTAGAAGAAGGAAGAACCACTGCGCATCCATTTCAGCCGATATCGCATGGGGTCCGCCATTTTTAGGTCATAACGGCTTTCCCAAGGCGGCAATTCAAATGGGGGGAGTACGCGCGAGTCAAAACCATAGACAGACGTCAAAACAGATGACAGTCATGAGACAATTTGTAGGCTATACTTTGTAAATGAAACAAATAACTCAAGAATTTCTGCTCACGGCCTTGACTAATCCTCATGCTCATAGTCAATACTTCGCTCGATCTCCGACTTCGCATGTCTCAAGTCCTTGGGACAATTATGACAATTGTTGCCATAGTCGGATTGTGCTTAAATCGGAGACCGACTGCGAGTATGGGCCATAGACGTATGGGCATAAGGCCCACGATATGTGCTTAATTTGAGCTACAGAATAAAATTTCAAGAAAAATATTCAATGTTTTACTTGTGATAAAATAATACAAGTTTGGAAAGTGTTCGTTGAACATCACACTGAATCAGCTCTTCACTTTACGTTTTGGTTAGATTGCGCACCTAATCTTATTTTCAAATATAGCATCTTCCAGCACTTTCCATTAAGATAAAATTGTGTGTTCCAAAATATCATTGTCTGAAACGAGGTTCTGAATCGGATCCTGGGAGTCTGGAGAAAATTTTGTCCACATTACTTCGAAATGCCTCGAACAAATCAGCAGCACTGAGCCTTTCTCATAAGACGTTTCCCAGTTATTCCTTCATCATTCCAATTGCCTTGCACCACAATCGAAACCCATCACTCCGTGGAAAACTAAAAACAAAACTTAGTTACCGGAGTGAAATTTGATTATTTAAATTCAGTGTTACGTATGAAAGGATATCTTCTCATCTCTGGGTTCATCAATCGCTTGATATTCTTGCAAATTTCGATAGGTATAACAAAACATCCTGTATTGATGCATTTGCTAAGTTCGATCAGGTTCGATCAAACTTATTACACAGGAAAAATCGCCAAACGAACACTTCACACAGAGGCCTCGATATCTGTTTCACAGTTTCTAAGTGGAGATTGAACTGCGGACCCCATTCTCCATACTTCCATAGCGGCTTTCTTGCTTCACTTTCTTAACAAAAAGTCATCAAGTACAATGCACTCGACAATGCATTAATAATGCAATGCATCCCAGGAATATAAATAATATCCGGTCATAAAGTAGAATTCGTGTAAACGAACATTGAATAACACTCAACATTCAATTCTATTGTTATGTTTTACACAAAACCAAATATCGGCGCCGAGGAAAGTTCGATCACAACAAATCAATCTAACCTAAAACTTCGTAGCTGTCATCAAGTACACTGTCAGTACTGTCACCCACCTGTCATAATTAAAATTGCCGCCAGGAAAAACCGTTATGTAATCAAAATGGCCGGCCTACAAATTACACAGCCGCGCAGGTATCTTGCCTCTTCTACTTTTGTCCTTGTCTATGGTGGGGTATCATTTCTCACATAATCGAGGTCTGCGAACTCATTTCTTTTTGTAAAAATGTTAATTGGTTTGAAACTGTGGAAAATATGAGGGATAAAAATTATGATTATTGATTATCAATCATTCACGACTCGCATTGAATCCACTTTTGTTGCACTTTTGACTGAGCTAAGCTAGCGAATCACGATACCGCCATTGTCAAGGCGCTGCGCTCGCTAGAAGTCGAGTTATGACGGATTTATTCGAATCGGAAAAGTTCTTGGAAGTGGCTGCAGTGACCATTCAAAAAAGAGTGGAATATAATTTCGACCGCCTTTAGACTCAGGAAGTGTACTTTTTTGCATAAAAATGAAATTCGGTCAATATTAAAGGGGGTCATGAAATGGGGATTTTGTACTTTTTGGTCCACAAACACTCGCCTTGAACCTTGAAAATATACATTTCAGCATAAAATGATGACGCCGATGCGATGCTGTCATCGCTGAAGCGATACGTCAACCAGAAGCCGAGTGGGGGCTGTAACTCTTTGTACTTGGGGTGCGCGTCTTAAATTAGGTTAGTTTGGTCTTGAAATATGACGTGTTGGGCATCATTTCTAATGTTTTTTGGGTCACTGATTTCATTTCTCAATACAAAATTTTGATTGACTTACAAGCGGAGTCGTAGCTGTCTTAGTACATGGGAGATATCTCCCCTCTCTCCAAATTCTAACCCAATCAAAATTTTGCATTGAGAAATGAAATCAGTGAACCAAAAAACATTAGAAATGATGCCCAACACATTATATTTCTGGACCAATCTGTCCTAATTCAAGACGCGCACCCCAAGTAGGTACAAAGAGTTACAGCCCCCCCTCGGCTTCTGGTTGGCGTATCGCTTCAGCGATGGCAGCATCGCATCAGCGTCATCAATTTATGCTGAAATATATTTCCTCGAGGATTCAAACAAGTGCTTGCGTAGAAAAAAGCGAAAAATCTATATTTCCTGAGCCCCCTTAATATTGACAGAATTTTATCTTCATGCAAAAAAAGTAAGTTTGATGAATCTAAAGGCGGCCAAAATTATACTCCACACTCTCCTTAACGGTCAATATAGTCAGTTTCAGGGATTTTCTCAATTCGAAATTTTTTGTCATAAGTTGACTTCTGGGGAACGCAGCGCCTTGGCAATGACGGCATAATAATTCGCTGACCCAGCCTAATAAAAAGTGCAACAAAACTCAGTTCAATGCGAATCGTAAAGGTTTGATAATCGATAATCATAATTTTGACCCCTCATATTTTCCACATTTTCAAACTAATCACATTTTTGCGCAAAGAAATGAGTTCGCAGACCTCGAATATGTCAAAAATGATACCTCACACATCCCCTTCGATGACCAAAATTTGTTATTTTAGGGAGCCCCTATTGCAAATCTGACAGCTCTACGTTGTCTCCCGACAGTCAATCTGAAAGTGGCGACATCGTGATCAGCAGGTTCTAGTTATTCAAAAATGACATCAAACATGAATCGATAGCAGTGTTTAGTGCTTGCAGCAAAAAATAGTCCTGTCCCCCTTGTACCCCTCAAGTCCCGGACCAGCAGGGGGTAATCAAAAAGAACAGCGGGCCAAATTATTAATTTTGGTTCTAGGAACAATCATGCCGAAGTTCTTGTTTGTATCACAAAGTGCAGGATTTTTTTGTGTACCGCTAGTACTATATGCTATATGCCACCCGTGAAGGCCTCTCACCCGTGTTTTGACCAGACGATTATTGGGTTTTGATGCAGGACTCCACTCATTTCTGCTCGGGGATCGACTTTTTTCAAAAATTTCCAACTGATATCGAAGTAGGTTGATTTTGGCGTCGTCGACGGCGCGTGTGGATCCATTTCAAAATCGACACAATTCCGGTTTTCCGACGGTAATTTTTTCAAAGTGAAATTTGCATTCTGTGAATTTGAAGAAATGGCCGTGCAAACAAACTTCGACATGCGGTGAGCGTGGGTGAGCCCCGCGAAATATTCATTTTAGGTGCAGACATGCCAGGAACGAGAGTTTGAGAAAAGATTGGATTCATTTTTGAGGAAAAATTTTCGAAATCGGACCCACGGCTCACGAGTTTTATTCTCTGCAAAATTTCAAATTTTTCAACTTTTCATCCCTTGAACAGATTTTCACTATTTTTTTTAAACAAGGGGTCGGTAACTGGTTTTTGAACATTTCCCAACAATTTTATTTCCAATTTGTCGGGGATTTTCCTGTTGAAAATGTGAAACCGGCTTGAGTCTTCGAGACCGGGCCGGATTTTTACAATAAGATGATTTGGAAAAAGATTTGAGGTTTTCCCGGAAAATTCAAATTTTCCAAAACACAATTTTCAAGTTCCTACAAATTAATTTCAATCTTTCTCTCTAATTCCAACTTCCCATTTCCTGCTTGCTGTTCTAGTACACTTGAATTGTTAGAACTCACTGCTCAGTTATGAGCACCAGAAGATGGGACCTCTGGGTAGTGGGCATTTCCATTCCATTTTCATTATAGTACCACCGCGATTAGTGCACCTTGCTGTTTTAGTATACGCTCGAGTTGGTAGCACTCATTAAACAGTGATGAGCACCAGAAGATGGGGCCTTTGGGTAGTGGGCATTTCCATTCCATTTTCTCAAGTACCACCGCGATTAGCGCACGGTTTGACTTGGACTCTGCCTTTGCCCCCGAACGCAGGTGCGGATATCCGACACATCTATGCCTTGTGCCCGTACGTTCCTGACTTTGTCAGCCTCCCTGACTGCGTTGTCGGTTTTCCTCTACATATTGACGTTCTGCCGGTTGCAGACGTGTTATACTAAAGGGGTTTGTTTGCCCAGGACCACTCGAGAAGTTTCAGCAGGCTTAGGATCAGATGAGACCCGCAGCCACTGACACTACCTCGGCGGTCTCCTATCCAAAGTTTGGTCGCGCTGAGCGTTGCTGCGGTCATAACCGGACTAGAGCGGTGTACTACACGCTATGCCCTTCCTCGTCCAAGCCTTGCGGGCATAGGTACAGCTGATGCATGTTATCTTTCACCCCATCACACCTAATTGCACGATAGTGAACTTTATTATTAAATGGGAAATTCCATTATCTTCCAAGTAGGCATTCCGTGTTTTATTCAACAGTAATATCACAAGTGCTTAGATTTTCACGATAATTTTGGTCAGGCGATCGCGAGTGCTGATTGTAGCGATAAATGCCCGACTCCGTAGGAGGAGGACATTTATCCAGGGACAATCAGCCCGAGGGAAACGCCTGGCCAAAATTATCTGGGAAAATCTCGAGCACGAGTGATATTTTGAAGATTATTACATAAAAGAAGTCCGAACTGACAGCTGTCAGATTTTGTTGTTTACATGAATTTTATTCCGTTGCTATTGACAGTGGGATTTAGATAAGTGATTATTATCCTTGTAGGTCTAATAATCAAGAGCGTTGTATGTAATAATCAACAGTAATATCACAAGTGCTCAGATTTTCACGATAATTTTGGTCGGGCGATCGCGAGTGCTGATTGTAGCGATAAATGCCCGACTCCGTAGGAGGAGGGCATTTATCCAGGGACAATCAGCCCGAGGGAAACGCCTGGCCAAAATTATCTGGAAAAATCTCGAGCACAAGTGATATTTTAGTGATTATTGCAAAAAAGAAGTCCGAAGTGACAGCTGTCAGATTTTGTTGTTTACATCAATTTTATTCCGTTGCCATTGACAATGGGATTTAGATAAGTGAATATTATCCTTGTATAGTAGGTTCACTTGTACTGTGACTCTAGTTGGCTGGGCAAATTTTCTACTTTAGCATTGTAGGCTTGCCGCCTTTTCACCTGGTGTGAAACTGACTTCTCTGGAAGTGAAGCTATATTTCTTATCAAATTGATATTAAAATCTTGGAAAACTGACCTGGTCATATGTGGAAGTGCGACTAGGGGGACGCAGAGCTGTGTTACCGTCATTTAGACACCAAAAGAGCACGGGGCGGCCGCAAATCTGTCATCTTGACGGCGGCCCATTCAGAGTCGACAAAAACTCGTCCCGGAAAGCCCCAAAACGAAAGCAAAGTGCAAATTAAAGGTACTAACATCAATTTAGGTTCAATACGCAACTTTGAGCGGCTGGGTTTCTTGAAATTTGGTTTAATTTACTTTTTACACGTAAATTCTTTTGCCAATGACAGACTGCAGGGCGATCCTTGTATCGCCCATAATTCTTCAGGGTTTGGCTTGTATTTTTGACTGGAAGAGGCGAAAGGGTTGATGATTGCATGGGGCCCCTTTTTTGGACGAAGGGCATTGTATACTCTTTAATTTGAAGCACCGAAAGTTGAACCGGCTTCAAGAGGTTAGGAATATTTTTCACAACTGTCAAATGTCAAGGCTCTCTTGATTTATTTGTTCATTGGCGAAAATTAAAAACAGGTCGAAGAATTGTTGCATTTTCCAATAAAATGGAAGAAAGCGTCAGACATCACGTCCCGCAAAAATGTTCCGGCTATCTGTGAAGGAAATACGAAAAAAATGTGTTTCAAAACTGGTCCGGCCAGAGCAGCCAACTGCAAAGTTTTGGGGATTTTCTATATTTCACATTTGGAAACTTAGAAACAAAATCTCACAGCCGACTAGAATCACGGTACAAGTGAACCTACTTTAGGTCTAATAATCAAGGGTGTTGTATGTAATAATCAAACATATACTTATACCTCGACTTATACTTATACAAACAAGTTAAATTAGAATCACCCTTTAGTAGGTACTTAGGTAGGTACAGTAACGGCTGAAAAAATCGTACCACCTTTACAAAAGCAAGAAGTTGATTTCCATTGCTCTAGAGGTGGTGCGATTTTTGGAGCGTCACTGTACATAATGAAAGAAAGCCGCGGAAGAGGAAAATCGTAGAATTGAGTTTTTGTATCAATGACGTGATAGGAAATTCTTATCTCTTTTAGCTTGCACCATTTCAAGTAACAATTTAAATTGGAACTTAGAAAAAAATGGGCACACTCGAATATTTCGAAAGCCACTTAAAAATAGATTTCGAAATTTTTCCCAAGATTGTTTACGTTAACCGGCGGTTGGACTAAAAGACAATATAACGCTTTGTTGAAGCTCGATTTCGTCTTTGAAAAATAATGCAACACACGCGTCGAGCCCGTATCAATATTTGTGTGATGGTGAACATTTTTATGACAAAGACTAAGCACAGGGCTTTGCTTTGAAATTTGTTATTGGCCCGAACTAGAAAATTCCAGTTAGCGATTACAAGACGAGGCTCTTCGCGTTTTCAGTGGCACTCAAACGCTATATCCGTGAAAATTATGGCTCATATGGAAATTATATGCACACAATGGCAATACAAATTATTCAATAAGATTCAGCGGTTTGAAATTGTTGCTCTCAATAATCGCATTGTCATGCAGATTTGAACGATACAAAAATAATTTCACGTGTGCGCACCACTAACACATTTTCTTCATCTCGCATGGTTAGTAGATACGCACCCACCCACCTCCGCGTTCAAAATTTCAAGAATTTTTGAGATTTACTCATTTTGATTGGCAGATGTCGATGACGGCTTTGTGCAGATCAAGTAAAACACACGTGGTTGTGTTAAAATCGTACTAATACAAATTATTTTGTATCCGCTGATACAGTGTCAGCTCCTAAGAATTATGATTATTTAAGGTCAACGTTTAAAAAAGAGTCCGGTTCTGTTGGTGAATCTTATAAATGTGTAACGTGCACACAACCATATTCTCAGTACGGCTCTGACATCGTTGCAATTAACTTACGATGGGCCCTATCTACACTTGCTAGATTTGCAAGAATGAACTTTGGAAGTTAGTATTATTGTGTCGTCATTTGTAATCAATTCGAAATTATGAAGATCGTTTTGCTGGTTTCCGCCGTTTTATGCAGCTTTTTGGTTGTTAGTGCCGACGACATCAATTCTTTGCGGTTGGTGCACGTGGTGAGTTTTTTTTTGATTAAATAAGTCAATATATAAAAAAAAAAACAGAAAAAAAGTTGATAAATTCGGGGCTAATGAACGTAGTAGAGTTATCGTACGCTCGCTGTAAAAATAGCGTGTGACAACATTGAACGACTTTATAAATACACATTGATTGAAAAGTGAAGTTTTCCTTTCGTTGATAAAGGGATAAAAATAGGTACTTATTTACGGAGTGCAATACAGGGTGTTTCAGTTTTAAATCGCGTTCATTCAGGAAATGACCAAAAGCTGCAAAACAATAAGTTATACCTACTTGAGTGGATTTTCTCAAAAAAATATTTTTGAGAATAACGGAGATATGGGCTTTCAAAAATCAACTTCGGAAATCGATATATCCATATAATTTAGCAAATTATTGGTAGATTTTTCTTGAATTTGGCCATTGGCTATTTAGCCCAGGCGCCAGGGGAAACAATAAGGAAATAATTGTTTCCTGGCTGGAAACTAGCTTAAAACGATCTGTGTAGCTTAGGTTTTGACATACTAGTTTCCCCCCTTTCGGAAATGTCGGCGTCATGTCGCCATCATCAACAAGAAGTGCACCAGCGTGGTTTTTGCCGAATATCCTTATTTTGGGTCATCTGACAGCAAAAGATGTAAGAAGTCATTTTGAAGCCTATGAAATTCCCTACAGTTTGGTTTCTCAATCAATTTTCGGCGCCCTATGGTCTTTGAGATAGAGCTTCTGGAAGCGAGAGTCATTGTCGTGAAAGCTCCATGGCCACTTGACTCAAAAAACTAAAATGTCGATGTGACAAAAAAAAATTTCAAAATGAGATTACTCAAGCATTCTTCATGTCATAGTTGCAGTGATGGTCTTAAACTCTTCCTCTTGAACCGTAGATTACGAATATTGAAAAGTCAAAAACGTCACATTGTACATATACAGAGTGTACTACGGGAATCAAATCAGAACAGAGAAATTTGACATATTTCTTCGATTTAGCCTATGCGAAACTCCAAGCACTTATCACGAGTACAATATCAATATCCATTGCTATGTAAGCTTCACCTGATACACCTAAGAAGTGGTCAGCTCGCAGCCTTCCTGTAAAATGTTTTGAAGGCCCTCTCAAATCATCAAAATTTACAGTAGCAAGAAATGTATGTAACAGTATATTATATACCAAGGAACCATAGTGAATTTTTGATCCCTTGGGTAAAGTTTGTTGCTCAAGGGCCCTTTGGTTACAAATCCCCTTATTAAAAATTCACTTTGGTCCCTTGGTATATAATATAATGTTATATACATTCCTTGGTACTGTAAATTTTTAATATTTTGATGATTTCAGGGGGCCTTCAAAACATTTTACAGTGAATCTGTGAGCTGACCACTTCTTTAGTGTATTAAGTGAAGCTTATAGAGTAAATCCATATTGATATTGGACTCGTGTTAGGTGCTTAGAGTGTCGTATATAGGCTAAATCGAAGAAATATGTAAAATTTCTCTGATCTGATTTGATTCCCTCAGTACACCTTGTATATGTACAATGTGACGTTTTTGACTTTTCTATATTCATAATCAACGGTTCAAGAGAAAGAGTTTAAGACCATCACCGCAACTATAGCATGAAGGGTTCTCGAGAAATCTTATTTTGAAATTTTTTTGTCACATCGACATTTAAGTTTTTCGAGTCAAGTGATCATGAATCTTTTACGACAATGCATCTCGCTTCCAGAAGCTCTATCTCAAAAACCATAGGTCGCAGAAAGGTTATTCAAAAACTATTCCATAGGGAATTTCATTGGTTTCAAAATGACTTCTCACATCTTTTGCTGTCAGATGGCCCAAAATCAAGATATTCGGCAAAAACCACGCTGGTGCACTTCTTGTTGATGATGGCGACATGACGCCGACATTTCCGAAAGGGGGGAAATTAGTATGTCAAAACCTGAGCCACACAGATCGTTTTAAGCTAATTTCCAGCCAGGGAACAATTATTTCCTTATTGAGCTGATTTTTGCTCCCTGGCGCCTGGGCTAATTTGGATACATACGATTTGAATGGCATTAGTTTTTCATAAAAAGTCCAGTGGCCCAGATACTGGGGGTTCGCTTCCTTTTTCTCCTCATTCTCCGACTCCACGGTATATTTTGAATAATTGATGCAATTTTCAGATTCTCTGTTCAGTTTATAGAAAAAAAAAAACGATACCTACTCTCGCAATATTTTGATTCAGGGCTTCGTTTTTGAGATATCTGAGTCTTAATATTTAAAAAACATCTGGAAAAGCCCATTATTTCAAGGGAAATTGAAATCATGAGAATTCACGATTTTTTCACCAAAGTAGGTTTTCTTAGACCTTTTTAAGTTCAAAAATCATCATTCTGGCTGAGAAACAACCAATTTTCAAAATTTTAAATTTTTAGGCCATCGAAAGTTGTTCTTCATCGAATCTGTTCACCAGATGTTTCTCAAATGACTCAGATATCTCAAAAACGAAATCCTCAATCACAATTTCGCAGGAATAACTTTTTTCTCTCAATAAAGACAGATAACTACTCAAAAAATCGGACCCCCCCTCCCACCGTTATCTACACCACTGCACTTTTTCAAAAGAAACTATTACCATTAAATCGTTTGTAGGTGTGTATTCCGATAGCGCCTGTGCCAAATTTTACTAGAATCATCAATAAGTTAGAAAATCATGACAAAAAAACGAGTTTCAACGTTTATTTTTAAAAGCCTATATCTTCATTATCATTCGTGTCTGAGGTATTTTCTAAGAGAAAAATGTTCTTCCTCCACTTATTTTGCATAGGGTGGTTGGTAGAAACCTGTGGCCTCAAGTCAACTTATTGTTTTCGGATGCTTTCAAATCAATGATCCCCATAACTCTTACGCCACTGGTTGGATTCTTTTGAAATTTGGCAAGTAAGTAGATGATTACGACGAACCAGCCCATGACAAATTGAGGCTGATTTTGTAGATGTAGCGAGACCTAACTTGAAAAACTGAATTTTCTTCTTTTGTACAAATAATTAAATCTCAGAAAATTCTGCTGCATTGAACAAAAAATTTCATGGCGTCATGTTCAATGAAGAACTCATTCGAGTACTCCATGGATCGTGGAAAACCTTAGTCGAAATATTGAAGATCTTATTCTGACACCGAGGGGCTACTTTCTATTTTTCGGAAACTATTTGATCTACGATCACGATAAATCCCTATGTAGCATACTGTTACGATATTTCGCGTACGGGTTCGAATATAATTGAGACGATCGTTTTTAAACACACACTGTTTATTTCTGCGTACTACAATCAATACACGCCAACAACTATTTACTTAAAATTATCGCTGAGATTATCACTCGCTTATCCGCTCGCTGTCTCTCCCAATTCAATATTCCTCTGAGCTGCCGGCTGATGCCTTATATGTATAAGGCCTCCGAATAGTGTTCCCGAACTTTCTGTCTACTTCCAGCAAATTCCATTGTGGCCCGGCATATGCGGTTTCTAGACCATTCCTGAATAATCACACACATAACCCGTATAATTCTGCCGGGTTCTGGAACGGCGCCACCGCCAAAATGGGCAGATGTGTCTCGATTGATCATTGCAGTCTCCATGTATTTTAATGCCATCGAGTTTACCTACTCTTGAAATCTCCAGAGCTCCGCGCATTTGTACACTGCGGCTGTGGAAGAGTCCAGAAAGATCGCGTGTTTACCGCTGCTCGTAACAATACTTTACCAACTTCATCTATTCAACTAACCGTCAGTTCCACAAAAAAGATGATCAGCGATCGACGCTAATTGCAGATTAACTGAACTTTTTCTGCTGAATGCTAGGCGATTACCAACAAAAACTGCCTGAAATCTGTACTAGACCCATCATCTTTTCATTATTGAGGGATAAACCAGCATTTCCATTGATCAGTCGGCTACAAATTGACAAACAAAAATCGCGAATCAACTAATCTCGTATTATCTGTTTTGTGGAACCCACGGTGAGAACTGCAGTGGGAATAACCAAATCGAAACAATGAGAAATACCATTATCATCAACTAAAATTGCAGAAGTAGTGGAGGAGCGAAATAATGGAAAAAGACACCCTCGAAGACACCATTACCTTCTACTTAAATTGACAAGTGGGAATGGGAATAATTATGGAGAAATAATGAAGATGACTGTGAAGAAATAATGGGAACCATACGAGTTTTTCCCATTCGAAGTCATTATGCGTATAGAATAAGATAAGATAAGGTTAATTCTCGATGACCATTTTTACAGTACCTACCTACTTCTTGATCGTGAATGCTCGCCCGAGAAAACGCGAGATCACTGTTTTGGTATTGAGGAGATGAACACAATAAAATCGTCACAACATAATAATAAAGTAGGTCCTGCTACCACAGAGTAACTATTATCATAGATCAGGCCTGGTATATACTGCTACCATTGTAACTACTACTATACTTTACTAAAGAGCCAAATAGATGCGAACCATTCAGGAAACAGCACCTCGGGATCCGCACTCTGTGCTAATCGATCTAATCATGACAGAACCCAGGACCTTCTACGAGTTCTACGTCTTGCGGTTATCAATGGGAAAATCCAATAGAAACTGATAAAATACAGGCTGTCTCAGACTTCGCGCCTTTGGAGTCCAGGGTAGTTCACGGATTCGCTTAAAAAGTGTGAGAAAAATGTTGGAAAAAAGGGTATTTTATTTTTGAAGATATTTTCGTGATTCAAAATGATTCGAGAAAACTAAACTACGCAACATCAATCACATCGCACCCAAAAATTGTGCCCGTTTTAAAATCAGGGTAACTTTTGACAGCTGTACCACATTTGTGCAATCAAACATATTCAAATGAGAAACCTACTAAGTTCATCACATTACAAGCTAAATGGTAATTCCCATGGATTTGGAATTTCCAGCTCAATTGAAAAAACTAGATAGATACCTAGATCTTGGAAATTCCCAAACACTGTTGCATAAGATTCCAACCACTTCCATTCGAAGAAAACAATGATTATTATTACAGCTTGCACTAACCCCATACATCCCTATGAAATTATTCCTATAAGGCTGCATACTCTGACAAGGGATGTTCGGGATCAGCACATTTTCTATGAAGCAATCAATGTGCTGGTGCGTCCAATTATGTTGACCCTATTATTGGCTTTCCTATACTGGGTGATGAGCATTTCTTCGAGCAAAAGCAGGTAGATTTTTATATCGAGGGGACATCTGAAACATGCATTGGCGAATTTCTATCTTCGGCCCCCTCTCCCCCACCCAGTCCAACTTTGAAATTCATCTTAGAAAGCATTCAAGAAGGGAATTTTCGGTAGGAAAAGTGTTCCCAAATTCACCCCTTTGCTCTTCCTCCCACCAACTCCAAAATTCAACAAGACACCACCTCCTTTGTGATACTTACTTTGAATTGAAGGGAATTAAATTCTCTTTCTGAGAACATTCTTTTTTAATTTTCAACTCCTTCCCCAATTAATTCGACATTTTGAGTATTTGAGGAGGGAAAGGGGGGTAATTGAAAATTTTGATAATATTTTGCTCAGGAAGAGAATTTAATTTCCTTCAGTTTAGTGTACCACAAAGTGGGTCATTTTAGATTTTGAAGTTAGGAAGGGGGCAGCGAAGAGGGGTGAATTTGAGTAAAATTTTCTCCCTCGATGCTGTGCAGGATGACGTTGACTGCAGTGAAGAGAGGCCAAGAATACTAAATTGAACACTCAGAGAATCTTAGGAAGAATAGGGGTAACCCCACCCCTATCCTACCCCTATTCACCCCTATAAAAAATTTCAGAAATATTTTTCAGGAACAGAATTTATTTCTTTTTGATTTGATGTATCGCAAAGTAGATGGTGTCGTTTGAAATTTCGAACAGGGTTGTAGGTGGTTACCATCGGTTTCGTGGAAAACTGATACGGCAAAGATATTTTGAGACCTCTGACTTTTAGTTGTGTTTATCTTAATCATGCATGCATTTTGACTGCACACGAGTGTGATCAATCTTTGAATTAGATCTATTTGATCAATAATTTATTGAACATACCTACCTACTACTTTGCTTTTTATTATTTATTGTTTTTTCCTAGTTCTTCCGCCATGGAAGCAGAACGCCCGAATTGAAAGACACCTATCCGTCGGACCCATACAACGTGGAGAACTTCCAACCTATGGGCTGGGGTCAATTGACCAATGTGAGTTGATATAACACCCGACTGTTTAAATATTTAAAAGGAATTTTTTGCTTTGTCCTGCTCTCATCGGTGGCTTTCCGTACCTATTGCAAAATATTACAATAAAGATTCCCAAGTACCTCATAAAAAATATTAAAAACAATAATAATGATAATCTGAAATCACGTCGCAACTTCTGTTTTTTTTTTACAGGGTGGCAAATATTCAGCATTTCGTTTGGGTAGACTTTTACGTCGGAGGTACGATCAATTTCTCGGCAGCATCTACACACCGCACGTGGTAACAGCGTCCAGCACTGACGTCGACAGGACAAAAATGACGGCCATGCTCGTCCTGGCCGGTCTGTTCCCACCATCGTCATCGCAAATTTGGCACGACGGAATTCAGTGGATGCCGATTCCTTATCATTTCGATAAAGACAAATATGACTACGTAAGTTGTACTTGAACCGCATCGCGGTATCACTGACAGAAATTAATGATTGGGAAATGGGGTCGAACGCAAGACCAAATTTGACCATGTTATAATTTTGAAAAAAAAATGTTTTGCTCATTCAGACACTGAAAAGGCCGATCGCGTACTGTCCGACCTACGCTAAAGAGCTGGAAGAGGTGCTGTCCTCGGACGTGGCACAGCGAGACCTGAAAACCTACCGCAAGCTGTTCCAGTACGTGGCCAAGAATGCCCAGAAGCCGATGAACAAGCTGGGCGATATTTTCGGCATGTACCAGACCTTGAACGCGGAAGAAGCCATGAACCTCACTTTGCCGGAATGGACCAAGTCCGTGTGGCCCTCCGATATACATGCGATAGCTGCCAAGCAGTGCCAGTATGAGAATTACAACGCTGTTTTGAAGAGGCTCAACGGAGGTGAGATTTTTTCGGGTTACGCGGGTAATAAAGACGTGTTGAAATAATTTGAACTGATTTTTGAGGTCAGTAAAAGAAACCATGCTATTCTAAAAATATCTGCAGAAGAGTGATAAGGATCGAAGAAATATTAATTTGATCAGACAGTTTGATCTCGAGCTAGGTACCTCCTCTACCCTACTGAAAATGATCGCATTGAAAAAAAATCGGTTGTGTTATCTCAAAACTTTCCCGAAAAGTAACAAGAAATGGAACAAGGATGGAAATTTTCGAACGAGACGTTCCTCTGGGTGGGAAGTTCGAATTTAAGAGGAAGACTAAAACAAATTTGAAGCATCTTCCATAATAATACTTCGTGATAATAACTGAACCAAGAACTAAAACATTTTCCGGAAAAATTTGAATTTATCGGAAAAGCCTTCAAGCTTTTTCCAAATAATCTCGTTGTAAAAATCGTCAATTGAGGCTCCATTTCAAGCTTCATCATTTGAGTCCGGTCCCGATAAGCCAGGCCTGTTTTGCATTCTCAAGTGGATAACTCTCGGAAAATTTGGAGAATTTTGAGAGAAATTGTCGCAAAATGGCCAAGAAACAGTTACCTCTTGAATTTTTTTCAAATTTTTGGCAATGTGCGTATACAGCAATTGGCCTACGATATCCAACATTTTATAGAAATATCGGGTCATAGTTTTTTTTATTCGATTATTTGAGTAGCCACTTAGGATAAAAACAATAAATTATAACAATAAAAATTAATAATAATGACGGTCGGCGGTCCCCAAAATGCTGGTGGCATTTCCCCGTTGAATGCAAAGGCTAATCTTTTGCAAGAGCCATGATTTGGCCCTTTTTTCGCCCGTGTTTGCGATGATTTTCCGCCCTATTTTGTCAGTTAGGGACTTAGCTTGATCCCCGAAGGAACCAAGGGTTTCAACGCCGAAGGGGATGAAGACGTAGTTCTCCAGGTCTGCGTATTTTCTCGTTTTGAGAACTTCAGCGTAGTTGGCGGCAGCAGCAGGTTCCTTCGTTGTCCGCGGAATATGGGTGGTGGCGAAGGTGTCAACACATGTTGCGTCCCAGATAAGTGCTTTTCCGCGGTGCCAGGGTGTCAAAGTTACTCCATCTGGTCGTCTACCATCGGAGGTGGAGATACCGGGCGGTTCGAGTATTGATGGTATTCCTGCTGATGTCAGAGCGCGATGGAGAATGTCGTTGATAGAGGCGTGGCGAGGTGTTCTGCCTGACTGTTTGATGCAGCTGAGGCCGTGGCGGCCTAAGGTATCAACTGGGGCGCCACAATGGCAACTGTGATGTTCGTAGATGGGACAGCCGAGGCGTAATGAGGCGGCGATACGTACAGATTCGTCATCAAGAAAAGTGCCGAGAGCGGTGGAAGGGATAGGGAGAAGCCAAGCGCCGGATTCCTTGGTGTTGACAGCTAGAAGGCGAGCGTGTTCGGTGGGATCAACTAATGTTTGTGAGAATAAAAATGACAGGTGTTTATTGGCAATTGGTAAGTCCCAGGACTTTTGGAAGCTGGGGAGATCCGGGGTAGTTGACCCGCTTGAAGTTTGCCAGTGAATGTAAGCGTCTGATGTCATGTTTTCGATCGTTACGTCTTTAAAAAAAGACGGGATTAGGGAATGAACCAGACTGAAAACTTTATGACAAGACGATATGTAAGAAGGTAATGCGAGGTCGGAGATTTTGCGAATGCCAAGTCCTCCTAATTTAATCGGTAGTGAAGCTTGAAGAAATTGATTGTCGTCTAAATGGATATTTAAAAGCGTTTCTAGTGTTAATTTTAGAGTGGTGTCGAATTTGTTCATAATAGTATGAAATTGCCAGATAGGGGAGCAACGTAAGAAGTATTGGAGTCGAGGTATAAAGAGACAATTTTTGAGGAGAAATAGGCTTGTATGTGCTGGTAATTCTGAAAGTTTAGAAAATAACATTTCGGATTGGGAGAGTTTTTTATTCAGAGTGGGTTCAATACTGTTGTTGAGGAGAGGAGCGCCCAGAATGTGTAGTTTAGATGAGGTGATAGTAGGAATTTTAAAAGGGAATCGATCAAAGAAATCATCAATTGATGAAGGATTTGACGAAAATATTTCGCATTTGTCGATATTAAGTGATAGACCCAATTCGCTGGATTCTTTTAAAATATAGATAATGTCTTCAGCGACAGAGTTAGGTGTACCACCAAGGATTCCATCGTCGAGGTACCAACAGTTCAGTGTTGAACGAAGTTTGTCGATGAGGTTGTGAATTCCTAGGGCGAATAGGGCGGGTCCGAGGGGGTCACCTTGTTGAACCCCGGAAGAGGAAGGTATTGGGCTTCCGGATGTTAAAAGGATAGAACTATCGGAGTAGCATTGCCAGACAAACGGATAGATACTGGGGAAGTGAGATTTAGCGAGTTGAAGGAAGGAATCGCGTCTTAGGGAGTTGAAAGCATTCGAGAAGTCTAGTTTAACGAGGACGTAGTCAGTGTTTTTGTCTTCTTGTGATTTTGTGATAAATCTTCTGGTAGCGTGGACAATAGCTTCAGATCCAGATGAAGTGCATACGCCTAATTGAGATGGTTGAAGTAGAGTTTGTAGTTTGTCGGTGATCGAAGTGCAGCAAATTTTAGCGGCGATGCGGCGGAAAATGCTACCAATGGCTATTGGTCGGATTCCGCCTTCCTTCTTCTTAAGGGCGATGAGTGTTCCGCCGTAGAGAATTCTGGTTATTTCTGGGGGAACATCTCCTCGTAGCATTAGGTTAATCAAGTTTGTTAAATTTTCGAGGAATCTTTGTCCTGCTACTCCTGTTTGTTTGTGTAGCAGGTCTTTGAAATGTTGTGGACGAAGGCCGTCGGGCCCACTAGAAGAACCAGGTTTAAATTTGAAAACAGCGTTTTTAACATCTATCGAAGTTGCGAATAATTCGCTTTCTGAAGGAGCTGGTGGAAGTTTTAAATCGTGTGGGGCCGGAGGATGCTTACTTAGTAAGATTTTATAGGTTTCGTCATCGATATTGATGAAAGAGTCTGACGAGGATAGTATTTTAATTGCACCAGAAATATCTCCCTCGGACAATTTAGAGTTGATGCGTGAACTTAGCGAGCGCCTTAGGTTTTTACTCTGGTGTTCACTCTCGTTTGTAGGTGGTTGTAGAGAACTTTCCTTATTCAGGTTTTCTCTAATAATAGAAGAGACGGTCTTTTGCTTTGTTCCAGTTGTGACGGTAGGTAGGTTGAAGGTAAAAAATGAGAATGTCAAGAGGCGAGTCCATGATTCGGTGTTGTTTTTTGATACGACTTCTTTTAGTACTTCCGACAGCGCTATCGCAACTGAGGTCCGATTTGCACGTGGTATCCGGCGGACGATTCTGGTGGAAGTTTTAAGTGCGGGTAAGTTGAGTTCGAGATTGTATTTCTTGTCAGATCTCGATAGTTGAGTGTTGGAAAGGTTCACTAGGAATCGTTGGGTGCTGCCGTGAATGCGGGTCCTGTGTATTTTGAAACCTCTTGTAGTAGGGAATTGTCTTGAACAATCCTCGCAATACGAGTTACTTTGGGAGTTCCGTTGGCCAGTTTCCGTGACAGATGTCAATAATTCTTCTGTGTTTGAATTTTCGTTCGAGTCCTTGTTATTAGCTGGGGGCTTTGATGGGCCGGCTTCATTCAGATCTTGTGTTGTGATGTAGAAGTTTTGTATAAAAGATGAAGGTTTAATTCTCCGGAAATTTGGTGAAAACTCTTCTTCTGTTGAGCTGTCGTCGGATGACATGATGACATTTTCAGTAATTCAATTTTTCAATTCTATTTCCGCAACGAGGCCTAACACCGACGCCGGTGAATGCTTTCCTCCACTATACCGGAAATTTTGCTGAACCACTCGTACGTCAAAAATGCGATAAAAATTCTCATGAAAATGTCCAGAATGGATAAGTTATAATTGCACTTAAGCGTAAAAAATTATAAGCGGATATTGCATTGAAACGTCAAAAAATTATCGGCGGCGATTCATTCAAAGTGTCATTACGTTGGTACCTATTTTTCTTGAATACTATCGTTCAACCGTAATGTCTGAGCATTTTTCGGGAAATATTCTTCGGAATACTACTCTTGCATTAAAAATGTACCGGATAATTCTGATTATTACATACAACGCCCTTGATTATTAGACCTACGAGGATAATATTCACTTATCCAAATCCCACTGTCAATAGCAACTGAATAAAGTGGATGTAAACAACAAAATCTGACAGCTGTCACTTCGGATTTCTTTTTTGTAATAAATCATCAAAATATCACTCGTGCTCGAGATTTTCCCAGATAATTTTGACCAAGCGTTTCCCTCGGGCTGGTTGTCCCTAGATAAATGCCCTCCTCCTACGGAGTCGGGCATTTATCGCTACAACCAGCACTCGCGATCGCCTGGCCAAAATTATTGTGAAAATCTAAGCACTTGTGATATTACTGTTGATTATAGCAAGTCACCAAAAGAGAACCGCACTCGTTCATTTTCTTTTGTTTTTTTGAAAGAAGAGGAGAAAAACCAAGAAAACCAACTCGTGAAGTTTTCAGTCAACATGCATTTTTCTTAGAATTATCGATAAATTTTATTGCACTCGTGGTATTATACCCGAAAATTTATGGTGGGTTGATTGTTTCTTCTGGCAAGTGTAATAACTGGCAAGAAAAAAGTTTAAAATCGCTCTTCGCTGATGGTGTTATAGGTTAGTAGCGGCTACCAGAAAAAAAAAAAACCGAGGAACGGTAGTACTAGAGAAAATGGAATGAACATGTCCACTGGCCAAAGTTCCATGTTCTGATGCTCATCTCTTACTCTAGCTTATACTTACTAAAACATCAAGCAGGTATTACAAAGGAGATACAGAAATCGTACAAGTTCCCTGTTGAGAAAATCTTCCAACGCAGTCCAGTCCAGTCCAGTACAACGCCATAAGGAACTTCCTCAACCATACTGGGGCAATGAACAGTGGGCGTTTTCATTCCATTTCTTTAGTACTGCTATCTTTGGCATTCGAGTCAGCATAATTTGTTTTAGTGGTGGCGAGTAACCTAACATCAATAGCGCCAATTTACCACCGTCATCGTCATCGCGACATGATGTACGCGTAAGTGAAAATTTTCGAGATGACGTAGCGAAAATGGGAAAACTTCAGTTTCCTGAGAGTGAACATTTGCTGCAGTCAATATGGGAAATCGTCTACCGGTTGATGACTCATCTTCGCTAATGCTGTTTTAGGTTAGTGCGGGCTACTGAAAAAAAAGAAGATGCTGAAGAGCAGTAGTTCCTACTAAAGAAAATGGAATAAAAAGGTCCACTTCCCAAGGTTCCATCTTCCGATGCTCATTACGTACTCTTGCATATACTAAAACGGCAAACAAGTATGTGGAAGGAGATACAGAAAATAGACTAGTTTCGTGTTGCGAAAATCTTCCAACGCAGTCCACTCACGCGCATCTCACCTTGAACCGCTCTGACAGTGAACACAGACCAATAGCAGCGCTTTCTGGCGAGTTTCCATGGCGACGGAAGCAGAGAATGCGCGCTTTTTGCAAGTGAACATATAAGGAACTTCCTCAACCACATTGAAGCAGTGAACAGTGGGCATTCTCATTCCGTTTTCTTTAGTACTGCCGCTCTTCGACATCATTTTCTTCAGTAGCTGCCACTAACCTAACAGCATTAGCGCCAGTTTGTCACCATCATCGCGACATGATGTACGCGTAAGTAATAATTTTCGAGATAACGTAGCAAAAATAGAAAAACGTGAGTGTCCTTCGAGCGAAAATTTGCTGCGATTAATAAGGGACATCGTCTTTAGTGGTTGGTGGCTCTTGGCTTATGCTGTTAGGTTGGTGGCAGCTACTGAAAAAAAAAGATGCCGGAGAGCGGTAGTACTAAAGAAAATGGAATGAAACTGCTCACTTGATAAGAGAAATTTTTGGGAAATGTTCAAGAACCAGTTACCTTTTGTTTTAAAAAAATTCCTTGAAGAGTGAACTAGCGGCTACCAGACGATGCATCCGTGACTCGTAGCTCGTACTATTCGGAATGTGCGACAAAGGGAAAACGTACCACGGATTATTCTTGACACGCGAGTGGCAATAGACCCATCAGACAGGATTATTGGCCGAGGAAAAACATTGATTTCACAAAAGCTGATATAGCCAATGGAGAGCTGGACCCAAAATAACGGGCCTTGACCTGGACTGCACCGGTGAAAATCTCCGCGTCATAAAAGAATACCCGAATTGAGGTGCCGATGGTACTTTTATAAGGTGTCCAAGGTTTTTTTGCGCAAATTTATACCACTTACGCTTTTTCCCAAACAAAAAGTTACTCTCTTATGCTCTTTTGCCGGATAAGTCGCAGGCTACTTACATCGGAATTATTGGATCTTGATCCAGAATTGTCACAGAGACGATAGTGACCGACTATGAACGAGCAAAGTGACCAATTATGAGCCAAGAACAGAAGGAATACCTCTCTGCTGCAGTTGCAGAAGAATCGGACATCTGCAACCAGACTGCGGGTAACAGTACTGTTCAACAGACTTTTAATGCTAAAACAGGCAACTACTGATCGAGAAACTTACCGACCAGGAACTAGTCCCAGTCATGGTAATGCAGACGTTCTTTCCCGAAGACCAATGAGGACTGTAAGCACTGCAAGAGGATGGACCAACATAACAAAAACCTCGAAGTTGAATCAGTCATTATTCAAACCCCAAGAAATTGATTAAAATGACCTAACTCGAGAAGGAACAGCGCGAGAACTTGGTCATTATACTCCACTTGCTGAAAGGAAGGAACGTCAGGACAGATCAAAGTACGCTGGAATCTCTGGTGAAGAACCCGATTTCAAATCTGTCTGGGTTCAATGAAATTCTCCAAGAGTGGAGAACGGGTGCTCAAGAGATTATGGAAGAGTTGATGGAAAGGAGATGGTTCAGTTGGTGCTACCCAAGAAGCGATTGGAGGAGGTCCGAAAAGAGACGCACGGCGGCGTCACCGGGGGACACCTTGAGGTGAACAAGACGTTGGTCAAGACGCGCGAGAGGTTCTACTGGATGAACTGCCGAAACGACGTGGAAGCATGGTACAGTCAGTGCGAGGTTTGTGAGGCCAGCAAAGGACCAAGAACTGGCACCTGAGGGGAGCTGAAGACTTGCAAATGTCGGAGCGCCTTTTGAACGCAACGCGATCAATGTGGCCGGGCCTTTCCCCACAACAGAAGATGGCAATAAAAACATTCTAGTTGCCATGGACTATTTCAGCAAGTGGCCGGAAGCGTGCGCTCTCCCCAACCAAGAGGCTCCTACAGTGGCGAGTGTGCTGGTGGATAATCTGATCAGCCGTTTCGGATATACCACTGGAATTATACTCAGATCAGGGACAAAAATTCGAATCCAACGTGTTCCAAGGTATCTGTGCCCTACTCGATCGGGATCCATAAGACTAGGACGACGCCCTTTAACCCACGGTCTGATGACATGGCTGAACGGTTCAACAGGACGATGTCGATGAGTTCTGCTGGCAATGAATGCGATCAGAATATGTACTTGCGAAAGGAACATTGGGCGATCATTGTAAAACAATTACAAGTATGCGATAATTAATTGTACGATAAATAAATAAGAGTCATACGAAATAAAGTGCAGTTTGAAAGAAGCATAATAATCAGTGCTTAAATATCGAAATCGGTGAATCCAGTCCGTAACAATATTTTGTCTGTTTTGAAATGTCGTTAGTGGAATATAAAGCGAATGCTGGAAAGAAGACATAGCAGGTGATTATTTTCATAGACACTCTGTAAATACAGAAATCGTCTCGGGCAGTGTCTAGAACGACAGAGATTTATGACCTTCCAGAGACTAATATGTTTGGCGAAATAACGCATGTGTACTACACTCTGCTGCGTGCAAGTTTTTAACTTTTTCGTTTTTTATTCCTTCAGGTCGAATGCTCTCGAAAATCATCCGGAACATGGTCGACTTCAGCAAAAACGAGCTGTCGCCTGCAGGCAGGAAGATGTTTCTGTATTCCGGCCACGAGAACAACGTCATAAATATCCTGGCAGCATTGGATTTATTCGAACCGCCGCATGTGCCCAAATACAGTGCGGCCGTGATTGTTGAACTGCATTATCTCGGAAGCGCGACGGCCACCACTGGCAAATATGCAGTAAAAGTAACTATCCTATGAAATTGCCTTGTCTTTTCTCTATACCATCTCCCCCAGCCAGCTTTAGCTGTACAGTACAGCCGCGCTGGAGAGGGTGAAGGTATAGGTGCCCTGTTCGAGAGAGGATTGTGCTGACATGCTGTTTAATTTCCAGGTGTATTATTCGAGGGACGTGGATGCAGAGCCCGAAGTGCAAAAGTTGGCGGGCTGCGATGTTCTCTGCCCTCTAAATAACTTTATACAAATTACGTCGCCCCACGTTCCTGTTAATTATACGGCGGAATGCGACTCACGTGTGGATTTAGACTAAGAAGACAAAGAAGAGGCTGAAGAAGTTTTTTTATACTAGTTGATAGTGATGTGTACCTACAGGGGAGAATTTGCATCAAAGTTCAAGTTGATTACGCTGTGTAGATTTAACCCAGTAACTATTTTGTACATACTTTGGTGATCGCTTCAAAAAGACTAGTTTTGTAACATTATGGAATTTCTTGTTTAATTTGTGATGCATCTCGTTGCCAAGTGTACATTTGGCTCCTTAAATACGTGAAGAACTTTGTAAACCTATCATATAATTCTCAGCTTGCTAGTAACAATAGCATCATTGCTCTCTGTAGTCAGTATTTTTGTACCTTTCAATATTCTCTTTTTTTTAATTTAGAATGGTATTTTACCAACTCTAGTAATAATTTTTATTTATGAATTTATTTAATTTTAACAATGAACTTGTTGCTTCTACTTTTACTTTACCTTCTACTTTTTTCAACACCAGTTCAAAATATTATACGTTCTTCTTGCTTGTTCTTTGCTTCTGGTTTTAGGCTGCCATCTAGATTGTAGGATTCATATGAACGAGTCAATAAACATCACAAAAACATAAAACCAGAAGTAAAGTAGACAACTTTTCAAACTATTGTCGTAGGTAAACGTAATAGATGGTGCCGTGACCAGGATCATCTCAGTTTGGGGAATTTCGTCTACCTGAATATGTACCTACTTTCGCCAGAACATTCATAGAAACAATGCATGTATTGTATCGTACGTTCAAACTAAGTGTAACTCTAGTGAGTTATGATTACCCAAATTGCTTTTTTCCAAGAGCATGGCTAACAAGACTTCCAGCCAACTAGACTAGGGTTGAACGTACTTAAGTAACAATAATGACTTATGAGCGAACAAGTAATACCTGAATGTTCAGACAAAATACGAAAATAGAACAGTTTTGAGTGAGTATATAAAACTTTTTTTCGTAGGAAAAATCTACGCCGCTGTAGATTGAACATACCAACAGCTCCCATTTTATATTATCAAAAGCTTTTTCTCAATCCACAAAACCTAAGACGTCTTCTCCTTTTTCTATTGTTTTCTCTACTTAAACTAGTGCAGAGCTAAAATGGCCTCACGTGTTCCCCTATTTCATCTAAACCCAAATTGATCCTCTTTTAGTACTTTTTCTGCCTCTTTCCCATTCTTCTTTGAAGTATTCTGGTTAAAATTTTTGATGTACGGGAAGTTAGACTAATGGCGAATTCACTTGGCTGCTCCAGTACTGCTCGGCCGCACTTCTTGTTGCTAAGGAAACTCCAAGAAGATGAGCTGTTTCCTGACAACGAGTGCGGTCAAGCAGCACTGGAGCAGTCAAGTGAACTCGCCATATTTAATAAATTAATTAATTATAAATTTTTCACTAAAAAAATAAAAACAGTCAATAATTATATACATCTTCGACATAACAGCCACTACATCCTCCCTGAAGGAAACTCTCTTGGTGGCGTTTATCTTCAAGGTTTGAGACTTATCCTCACGGACAAGGCTATTGAACAGGTTGCAGGCTCGATGAATGGTGGAGAACCAGGCTCGTTGCCTTGGAGTATAGAAGCACGTGGAAAATCTCGCATCCAGTCTTGGAACATGGGAGATAACCTCTTCCAGCAAATCTATGCAGTCCACGCGGTCATTGCAGACGTTGTAAAGGAACATTAGTGTGTTCCTCGGTGTGTTCAAGTTACTTCGGACCAAAAGACAGTCAGTCGTACTCAAACATTGAACATTGAACATTGAACATCAAACTTGAACAAGGTGTGTAAGTTTCCTTCAAAATATGAGTCTCTGTTGTGCAGAACCCTCAGATGGCTATCAAGGACAGGACCACTGCAGCCATACTGCAGCAATCCGGATTCATGGACCTATTACCCTCCGGCTACTCAAAGCGATAACAAAGTACCTATAGCCGGCGAATGTGCTGGAAGAAAACTTTGCTCGACCAACTGCATCACTAAGCACAATCGGGAAATGAAAAGGTGAAGGTTGATGAGGGATTGAAAATTATTATTATTAAAAAAAAAACAAGCACTTCTGGAACACTGCCGGATTCGTAATCCTTCTTAGAGTGGAAATTGCAAGCTTCAGCTGGAATTTCCAGATTGCGGTCGCGCGGTTCTCGCACGCGACAATAAATTTGACAGGATAATAATTCCATTGTTCTCGGTATTGTGTGCACTGCGGTTTTTTATATCATGCACTCTGATAGGGATTATGTTTTCATGACATTTTTATCACCCTGATGCACCTTTTGTGGACAAGGGGGTAAAGCCAGAAAAATACCAGCACCTGATGATGCTGCAACAGTGGCTATGTCCAAGTAGGGAGTACAACTGACCAAACGCGTAAAAGACTTTTAATGTCTCTTTTTTATTCACGTAGGTATCACCGAAACTTTATGGAGTCGCCAAGCGAATAAACTTTATATTGACCATCTGGATGCTCGATGGATCCAAAAAGAAGGATCTAAATTTTATTGGTGTTTTAATTTGGTGGAAATGGACGTCATGAATTCGCGAAAGCATCAAAAGCTCCAAGATATAACTACTGTCTTTTCGACTCCTACAATTTATTAAGGGAGGTAACGTCTTTTGAACAGCGTGTAATAACAATAAATAGTACGAATGTCTTCATTGATTTGATTCCTCACAAGTAGTAGCAGATTCCTACTTATACTTAAACTCAAAATAACACAATGTACAATTCTCCATTGCATTATGCTACGGACGCCAGATTTTTACCACGATTCTATTTAGGTCAACCCTGGTAAGCCCTTCAACCATTAAAATTATATGTGCGATGTGTGGTTCACGTTTCTCAAAAGTTATAGTGGCTTCCAGTGCTTCTAGTTATATAGGGTATTTTGGGTAGATGCGGGTAGCATAAAGTAAGTATTAGGCTCGGTATTAGGTATAGGTAGGTACCTATCAATTTTTGGAATCTCATCCAGGGTAACCAATTCGTAATCAATTGAGTTCCATTGTTATATTATTTTTCTAAAATTGGCGCGTCTTTGGTCAATGCTCAGAATAGATACAATGAAACTAGGTACTAGCATCCCTGCATAATAATAAAAACATTAATTTACTTCCTCTAGAATAGAGTTTTCAACCCCAGCTCTAACCGTACCTACCTACCTACCTACCCATACATACAAAGATAGTCACTGTAGTCGAGATTAGCACATAACAGCAGCATTTTTGGTTTTTTCCTTTTTTGTGTGCGACGCGACGTCTGGGAAATGCAGATTTTGATTAAGATGCCAGCGCAAAAATGTCTCCTCGCCGCGTGTTTTTAGTTTCGATCCAAGCGACGATATTCTTGCAAAACTTGCGGATTTTCTTTGTTTCCCTGTTGAGAACTGACAAAGCCAAGAGGCCGTTCGCAGACACAAAACATATGAAATTTTCCGAATATGTGTGTGCGCCCCCATAAAAAGTAAACTGGAAAGAATGAGACTCGGAGACGGTCGAAGCAGCTGTCCTGGGAACATTTGTCTCGGAAAATCGTCGCTAGTCCTTATTATGAGTCCTTTGTGTGTGTGTGTGTGTGCCGCTGAACTTTTCTGTCGATTGAAACTGTTGTTGCCGCCGGGGTGGGAATTTTATGTTTTTTAGGACTTTGTAGACAAGCAGTGGGGTGCTGCTAATTTTATTTTTCTCAAGACCACCCAAGAAAGCGTTACTTTCTTTATCCAATCCTTTTGAATAATGCACGCATTATCACGCGCATAGATGCCTGCATTTTTCAAGAAGACTGGATAAAGCCTCGGATAAAGCATAGTATTCTACTCGCGGGTAATGGCTATTACTAATTCGGATGCTTTACGTTTGCTAGAGGACCGGTGGAAACTTCCAGATCACCAGTCGTAACTCCCTGAAGGAGTTACAGCCCTTTAAATGAGCAAAGTGCAACAAAGTTTTCAATTATTTGCTAAAGAACTGTCAAAGGTACAAGCTATAGGTATAAGCTAAGGTAAATTTTTATTCTTCTTGCATTTTTTTTTGTAGGATGCATCGCTCTGAAGTAAAAGTGAAAAACACGAACGTCACTGGAATAATTTCCAACATAATCTTAATTCCCTCTAATTTCGCTGCTACTGGTTAGATTTGTTTAAAACTTTGCATGTACAGGGTGCGGCGCAGCAAACAAGACACATTTGAAATTGAGATATCTCGAAAAGCACTGGCCAAACAAATAACAAAATTAGCACCAAATTGAAGAGAGAAGGATGTATTTTCATGTGTGGGCAGTGCCGGCCTTTGCAATTTTGGCGCCCCGGGCAAGAATTCGAAACCGCCGCCCCTAACTTGGGTCCGCGAGCGAAGCGAGCACAAATAAAGCATTTTTCTTGCAATAATGGAGTTTTTGTGCTTTTACAAAAACAAATTCGGTGATCGCTGCTGGCAAGTCGTTTTGTTTATTTTGTAAATCATCAATTTTTTTGAATTCAACCGCGATTTTTCCGCCCCTATGAGCTGGCGCCCCGAGCGTTCGCCCGTCTCGTCCTACCCTAAGGCCGCTACTGTGTGTGGGTACCTGAGTTGCTCAAATTTGTCTTGACAATTCATATCCACCAGTTGAAGTAAAAAACGTGAAAATCGGACGTATCAACGGCCGATTTTATAATCAACTTTAGAGTGGACTTTACTTCAAGTGAGCTTGGAATGTCACTTTTGGCATTGTCGTTCATTGTGACAGTGCCAGTCTAAACGCATATTAAAGGTATAAAGTTGACTTCAAAGAGTTCAAAGTCAGAGTTATGAAATCGGTCACTCATCAAACTACACAACGAAATTGGCAATTTTCATGTTTGAAAATGTTGAAAAATGATAATCTATTGGAAGCATTAGATGCGAAAATGCTAAACTGAGACTATGTCTTGAAGATAAAATCCTTCAGATGTTGCTCACCATTCTATCCGGCCTATTCTGTATCGCATAACATGCCCGTTCGCGAACATTTTTAGTTGCAGAACATGAATGGCTATTCTGTAAATCGAAATCGTTAAGGAATGTTCGTTAGAGTAACATATTTGCCGTTTAGCAACGTAATTTTCGTTGCTGAACGATATTGTCAATTCTATATGCCAAACAATCATGTTAAAAGAGTAACATGTCACCGTACTATTTATGTTCCCAAGCGGGAAGTTTAGACCATCTGTTATGCATGTTATGGCATTTGTTGATTGGCAGTATCATGTGAAAAATGAATGCCAATGTTTTAAATCAAATTATTGAAAAAGTGGAAAGAAGGTACTCACGAATAAATTATACTTCCCCCGCCCCTGGAGACCTGCCAATAAACATAATTTGAAAAATGAGAAACGATCCTTATATACGATTTTTTTCCGTAGGTTTCGAATCTGTTCACAAAAATTTTCTGTTGTGTGTCGCTCACAGGGTGCATTATCGAAATTTTTTCTCAAATTGGACACCTTGTAGTTTGATATGGGAATCGATTTCGCTTTTCATCCTAATTATAATAAGCGGCCTGACTTGAGCTAGTGTTTGGCGGTAGTTATCTCGGAAAGTTTCAAATTCAAAAAGAAGGAACTTTTTGTTAGTGGAAAAGTACACACAATGATTTTTGTCCTTGTCTGTAACTTCTGTGGTACTATTTTTTCGTCGGGGTGGCGTATGGGGGGCGGCGGCGGTTGAAATTTTTTTCAGTAATGGTAAAGAAGTAGGAAACACGATGATTTTTGTCACGTGTCTGTATAACTTCTGAGGTTCTATTTTTTTTGTCGGGGGCGGCGTTTGGGGGGGTGGTGGCGGCTGAAGCTATTTTTCCTGCGATGTCGAATAGACAGGAAACACCATCGTTATTGTCCGGTTTTTGTAACTTTTTTAATTCTGTTTCTTTTTCGTCGGGGGCGGCGTATGGGGGCGGTGACTTGGACTATTTTTCTTGTGATGTCGAATGGACCGAGAGCACAAGAGTTTTTCTCCTGTGGCTGTAACTACTTTGTTTCTGATTTTTTTGTCGGGGGCGGCGTGTGGGGACGGCGTCGGTTTGACAATTTTTCCTGTAATGGCAAAGAAGCAGGACACATGATGATTGTGTTATGTGTCTGTAATTTCTAAGGCTTTGTTTTTTCGTATGGGGCGGCGTAGGTATGGGGGGCGGCGGCGGCTGAAACTATTTCTAGTATTTTTTCAGTAATGGTAAAAGGTAAGAAACACGAAGTTTTTTTTACGTGTCTGTGACTTCTGAGGTTCTGTTTTTCGTCAGTGGCGGCGTTCGGGGTGTGGTGGCGGCAGGAACTATTTTTCCCGCGATGTCGAATGGACAAGAAACACGATAGCGTTTGTCCGATATCTGTAACTTTTTCGGTTATTTCATTTTCGTGTGGGGCAGCGTATGGGGGCGGCGACTCAAATTATTATGATGTCGGATGGGCCGGGAACACCCCATTCTTTTCCTTGACTGTAACTTCTTTGATTCTGTTATTTTTGTCGGGGGCGGCGTGTGGGGACGGCGAACCTTAGCTTTTGAAAAAAAAAGATGCTTTGATATTTCTTAAAACTTCAAGAATTTTTTCACAGGTGCTTTTATTGAGTAACCTATCAAGTGTCATGTATTTTTATAATCAGGATAAAATGGAATCGATTCCCATATTAAAATACAAGTGATCCAAATCCAGGAAATCCAATTTGAGAAAAATGTTGGATGTTTCACCCTGTAAGCCATAACCACAGAAAATTTTAGTAGACAGATTCAGTTTCCCGGTCAATTTTGAGCTAAGAGCTGACAGGCTAGCTAAACGCTGATTGGTCAGAACGGTTATACTATCCAAAGAGTAACACAAAGTTTTCGTTACGGATTTGCTAAAGTCGGGCTCTCAACAGATTTGTTACAGAATACACATGGGACGTGTTTCTGTTAGAGGAATTGTTGAGGAACATATTATCTTTCCGTAACATATAGTTAGCGAACATGAAAATAGAGAATAGGCCGGTATGTCACCATGGACGAACGTTGAAGTGACGCCGGAATCCTCGCATTGATGAAAGATGAGATTCAGTTCGAATCATTGAGTTTACCACGAAGACTTTTTTGTTCTCTGTTCCACTGAACCATGATGGCAGCACAATGATGATTAGGTACCTAGTGACACTGACACTGACGTTGGAAAACCTCAGGTGACTTCCATAAATATTGGAAAAGTCCCAAACTTGCCCATTTTTCATGTTTTTGATCTGGTGAGTACGAATTGTCAGGACAAATTTGAGCAACTCATCAGCTACCTACACATAAAAATGCAACCTTTCCTTATCAATTTGGTGCTAATTTGGTTAAAATGGGGTCAGTAGGTACCGTTGCGGACTTTTTAAAGTGGACGACAGTTGACAGATTTCTCAGGATTCTGGCCTGAACGTCGCACGACAGCAAGCCAACTCGTTGACATTGTCGTCCACTTTAATTTGGCCGCAATAGTACTTTTCGAGATATCTCAATTTCAAATGTATCAGTTTGTTGCGCCGCGCCCTGTACATTTGCACTGTTGAGAAATTCTCTACACTAAATTTGAAGTTCCTACCTTTGAAGGTCTCCAGCAGATAATTAGGTAACAACTTTGTTTTACTCCGTACCTTTGAGCCGAGCCTTTACATTTTCGAAAAAATGTTACTCTTACTTTTCGACTTATTTTCTTTAGAAGAATTTCCTTACGGAGTATTATGCAAGGTTATCGGCGCAACACCCTGTATAAGCACCGTGGATCGCCCACAGACCAGTATTTAGTTCTGAGCGACAACAGCGAGTAGTTGAAGCGATATACACAAGCGCAAGTAAATGTTGACGTGTATTTTATAGTAGTACGCAGTAATAAACAGTGTGCTTTGAACGATCGTCTCAATTATAAACGAACCCGAACGTGAAATCCGTAACAGTATTGTGATATGTCACAACAGATTTTTTCTGCACGATCACAATATTTTCCTTTCCATGTTGGTGGAGACCAGGAAAGTGGAAAAGGATTCAGGAATGACGGCTGGTTTCTGGAGAGAAATCAGAGTGCCCTTGCTTACCTGAAAATGCCCGTAACCCTCGTAACCAACCATAAAAAACCGGAACAATCAATGACAATCACTTTGCTTGTTTTGTGCTTGTTTGTCACTGTTCGTTCCATGTTCGATCCGATTTTCAGTTTACCCTCTACCGCGTTAGTTAAAACATCCCAAACAAAAGGTACCTATAGAGGTATGGATTCCAGTTGTGCCTTATAATATCCGTATTGACGAGTAATTTTCAGAAATGAGTGGCTGCACGAAGAACTGTTTGCTGGCGAAGAAACTCCTCGATAAAAACGCACTCAACTGCTCATCGTGCCAGAGTCTCCTCAAAATCCCCGTGTTTTTAGTGAGTGGCGTGGGAAATGTCTGCGAAAAGTGCACGCAGAAAAACAACTGGACGGGAGCACACCAAGAAATCTTCGATTTGATCCTCACGGATCTGGTTATTCCGTGCAGCATTGAAGACTGCAAAACTGAAATACCTTACGAAAAATTCGAAGATCATTTGGCCAGTTGCAAGTACCGTCTCGTGACCATTAAGTGTTTACGTCAGCAGTGCAACTGGAAAGGAAAACTGGATGAATTCGAGGACCATTTCACAGCAAGCCATGCAGCGGACGTCGTCAGTGCGGACGAGCTGATCCCGTTTGAGCTCAATGGCCAACCGACTCAGACGAAGCTTTTGCTCAAAGGGCCGCTCAATTTTATTCTTGTCTTTGAACAGGACAGCGGAGTGGGTTCTTTTAGCATGTTCAAACTAACCGGCGATGGACCAGGTCCAGTCGAAACTACAATCACGTTCTGTGGGAAAAACAGAGACAAATATTTTTCCAAGAAGACCATGAAGATAAATCCGATGCATCTGTTGACTGACAACGTTCATTCTGCTGAAACATCGGTGGCGACAATCGAGCCGGAAGTTGTGAAATCGCTGTCGTTGGATGATAAGGGACTATTTTCGATAGGTGTGAATTTACCACCAGGAAAAAATTTACTGCAAATACTGGAATGTCCCATTTGCAATGAAACGATGAAGTCTCCCATATACCAGTGGGCCACAGGCCACACAATTTGTCACCACTGTATTCAGAAACTGGTAAATTGCCCTACGTGCAGAGCAGACGTCACCAAATCAATCAGAAACTATTTTCTTGAAAATTTGACAAGTGAGGTGCTTTATTCATGCACCAACAAAGCTTTGGGGTGTAGAGCTGTACTTTCTGGAGATGTTGTGGTGGATCACGAACTCATGTGTTCGTACCGAGCTGACTACACTTGTCCTTTCGATGGTTGTTCCTTTGAGTGTAGTCCCCACAATATATCCGGTCACTTGGGTGCTCGGCATCAAAATGTCAGTGATAAACACCAGTTCCAAGTAAGCGGATGGGGACAAAGTGATCTTTCCAGATCTGTACTGCTGCATTGCCACGGTTGTTTTTTTAGCATGGACTACTATTATTCGTCAATTACAAAAAAGGCCCGAATTGAACTCAAATACTTGAGGTACGATCAAAAAGTTGAAAATTTGTTTTGTGAAATTTCTGTGAAAAGTCGCTCGACAGGGGCAGAAGTCAGGTACATTAAATCAATTAGCAAACCTATTCCTCGACCCGCTCAAGATATTACCGGTGATTATGTTGTGTTTGTGTTTCCATTGTATGCATTTGGAGAATTAGCTAACTTTCCAAACGATAATCATTACGACTTGAATTATCAGTTTCAACTTTTACTAAAATAACAAGATTTGCTGTTACTAAGTTGATTATTTTTCTATGAAATACCTATGTAATTTTTTCTATTGAATAGGCACTCTGTTCTCTGCCAATTATTTTTAAATATAGGTACTTCTGGTGTGTATGTGTTTTATTTTGGCTTTGAAAATATACTTAGTACTTGATTGTTATATTGGAACATATCTGAACGATTTCACTAGGTGCGTTCAAGAATAAGCTCAAAGGTTTACTGGTATATTCGGTCGTGGGGTTCTGGAATATTGTAGATTGGCGGAGGCGCAACGCGAAGCTCGTTCCGGACGTATCATCGAAGTCTCCAGAGCAGTAAAGCAGCTGTACAGAATGATTCAGAAATGGGGCATTTCCTCACAGGTACGTGCAACGTTGGCCGAGCAGGGGAAAGATAGGAAAAAATCATTGGGTTTGATTTGTAAATTATTAATAAAAACAGATCAGTCCAGTCTGGCAGTATCGCATTGGTAGTAGGTTAAAAAAAATCAAGCACATTTTAAGGTCCGTTTTTCAGTTATTGGTCATTTGGTCACAAGTGGTTAGAAAATTTTTGGTCGCGATAAATTAGTAGGTAGTGTGGTGTCTGGTGGGAAGGGGTGGGGTTGAGAGATTGCTTTAAAAATTGGAAGGAACGATTTTCTTTCAAAAAAAAAAAAAACAATCGGACTTGGTGGGTCTTGAACCCGGGACATGGCGTTTTGGACCTGGCTCGTTGGACCTTGCACTCAATCTAGCTGCCGCGGACTGTCGTGCCGCGGACATTTTGCTCGCAATTTTTAAATCGAGCTATCAGGGTAATCGTTTGACGTCTCGAAATAGCCCGTTATAAAGGACACATACAATTAATTTTTTTTCTTTTAAGAGCTAGGTATATTTTCTTTGAAGAGCTATAACGTTCAAAGGCCCCGGCTACTAGCCGGGAAAGGTTCGTTCTGGTCATTAGGAGGTGTAGGGGGATGTTTAAATCAACATTGTAGCTTTGTTGAAATTATATGAAAAATCCGTCGCTAGCTCCCCGTCAGGCAATTTGGGAAAAGGGGTATCATCAGGGTGGCCAATGTCAATGCCAAAGTCTTTAGTCAGCTTATTTTATTTGAGTATGGATATTGGCACAGACTTCACTTGGACGATGGAGGATAAGAATACCGTGTGTTTCTCGAAAACGGCACCAGCCGATAACTATTTTCCAGTGGGATAATATTGATTTGGAATTTTCATGGGGTATTCGAGAGCACTTTTGTTATTTTTTGCGTTGATCATGAGGCTGCTCTCACTCCCGGAAGTAACCGAAAATGACATCAACTTTTGATTTTCAAATAGAGCACCCTGTACCTATATTTTTTTATATTCGGATAGAGATTTTTTTATATACACAGTTCACACAGTGGTCGTCTCAAAAATTCTCTATGAAGAAAAATTACGATTTTATAGCGAACTGAATATGCATAATCAAATCCTTATTACCAAAGGTGGCTGCGACCACAAATGAAAATTTGACCGTCAGTTCCACAAAAAAGATGATCAGCGATCAAGGCTGACTGCAGATCAACTGACCTTTTTTCTGCTAAATGCTAGGCGATTAACCACAAAAAATGCCTGAAATTTGTACTAGACCCATCATCTTTTCATTATTGACAGATAAACCAGCATTTCCATTGATCAGTACCTCAGCTACAAATTGACAAAAAAAAATCGCGAATCAACTGATCTCGTATTATCTTTTTTGTGGAACCCATGGTGAAGTTAGACCTTTGGGAATGATAATTCAACTATATTCAATCCGCTATAAAATTGTTATTTTTCATCCTAGAGAATTTTTTGAACCATCACTGTGTCAATAACAAAAATGTCTATCGAATATCAGAAATATACAGGATGTGTTCTATTTGAAAATCATAAGTTGATGTCACTTCCGATTACTTCCGGAAGTGAGAGCAGCTTTATCAATTTATCATCATCGTAAAAAAGATACTCTCAAATACCCCATAACAATTTTTAATCTGATAACCTCGTGTATAACTCCATAGGAAATGAGTTATGGGCTCGTGCGGTTTTCGAAAAACACACGGTATACATAAGAGAACCTGCTGATGATGTTTTACTCACACAAGTTCACAATAAGCAGAGGCGGACTGGGGTTCTAAAAGTTGGGCCGCTGGTGTGATTTTGGGGCCCCCCTGTGACATGGAGGGGAGGGAGGTCACAGGCTGGAACATTTTTCTTTATTTCAAGTTGAAATTATTATTATTGGTAAAAGTATTTGTAACTACCTGGTAAAACCTACCTACTTGGTGACCTGATAAAAAACCATTCAAATATCTTCTAGGAACTCAGCAGCTTAAAAGCGCTACTATAATCAATTCCACGGCTTTGTGCATTAAAGCAAGCTATGGAAAAAATGAGTTGCGTTGGTACGAATGACACGTTGACGACTTGTTGGCAGCTAGCTGTCTTCATGTGCAATTTTCAATGTGACATTATCACCGTCTCGGGGAGTCATGTACGCAAAAGTAAAAATTTTCGAGAATATGCGAAGAATTGTTAGTTTCCTTCCAGTGATTTGCAGTGTGGACAATAAGGGACATTGTCTTCACTGGTTGGTGAGTCTTCGCCAAGGCTATTAGGTTTTTACCGGCCACTGAGAAAATTTATGTCGAAAGTCCCTGATGCCGTGAAGAAATGGAATGTAAAAAGTAAAAACCCACTGCCCAAAAGGAAACTTATTCTTTAGATGGACAATATGGATAGTAGGACAATAATTTATGGAGGTGAACTGTACAGAGACGAGACAATTTGGGCGTGAGTAGGTAGATACACTGTGTTGTCTGCCAGCATATGTCTTCATACCTTGTTTGCTGTTGCAGTAGGTATAATAGGTAGAGCTAGGGCTAGAGTAGGTACCTAGTTCTCACCACTCTAGTGTTGTGCATCAGAAGATGTAGCCTTTTGGGCGGTGGGCCTCTTCATCCGAGTAGCATCTTGCCGATCTTCGACATCATTCATCAGTAGCCGCCAAAAACCTGACAACCTTGGCGGAGACCCACCAACCAGTAAAAACAAACCAAACCTCCAAAGGAACTCACGATTCCTGGCATATGCTCAAAAATGCATCGCCTTGTCATCGTATTATTCGTACCAACACAACACAATTTTTCCATAGCTTGCTCTAATGCAGAAAGTCGTGAAATTGATTAGACCTACTGTAACCATATTCAATGTCACAAACTGTGAATTGTTATTGCTGAACTACATCTCTATCTATTGCGCTATAATATCACTGCCCTTTATTACAGAAAAAATAACAGGTAGGGGGCCTCGCGGCCCATTTTGTTTCCGTGTAATTTGTTTTGTATTTTTTTAACCCAATTACTTCATTTAACTCAATAATTACTTTTGGTCTGCGGGGCCCCCTAATCGACCAAAGTTTTGGGGGCCCTTTGCCAAAAATCTAGGCCGGGATTGCGGCTTAGTGGCCTTGGCCAGTCCGCCCCTGACAATAAGTACCAATTATGGTACTTAACCGGGTTTAAATTAGGGAAATTTAAGGTCCATCTGTCGAGAACATTACGTCGTGTCGACCTAAACTAAGGAAATTTGAGATCAAGACGACGTAAAATCTCTATTAGAAGTCTAGATGACGTAAAATTCACCTATTTTAGGTCGAGGCGACGTGAAGTTTTTCAAAACCTTCCTGTTAGTAATGTCAATTTTGAAAGTCATGGTCGAAAAACAGGTTAAAATTGACTTTGTTATGACTTAAGTTTTAATCCCACTTTGGTTAAAATTATGTAAAATTCACGTGAAATTACGTAATGGGGTCTTACACCACTTTTTTCTAATTTGTTTAAACCAAAGTACAAACTGAGATCATTCTAGGAATAGAAATATTCCGTCATGAAAGTCGCTACTTTTTTTAGAAAAAAAAAAGCTGAAAACATGAGCGGTAACAAGAGTGGAGCCCAAACCAAGAAACTCGAGACGTAGTAAACCTGTTCTGAGCTTGCGCATTAGGTAGGTCATCGCGTCCAAGTGATGTATTTTCAAGGGCTGCCCCAACATCTTCATTTCTACTTCTTCAAATAATAGCCTTCCCAGATCGCAACTCTCAAGAAATTAGGTGGCTCGATGTGGCTTAGGATTACTAGCTACGAGATCGACAAAGTGTTTCACGGCAATAAAAGTATGGCGATTCAGAGAACTTGCTGCAGACAGATATCATTTCAATGTACCTAGGTAAAATGCTGAATATTTTAGCTGATGCTCTTCTTACAATCTATGTCGTACAAAAAGTTTATAGTTTTTTTTCTGCACGGTCACAATACTGTTTCTTCCATGTTGGCGAGGGACCAAGAAAGTAATAAGAATGACCATCAACGATTCGTCCGAAATATTTTATTAAGTAAGCATGATTATAAAACCAAGCAACAACGTATAACAATCTTTAAACTATCGTACAACACCATTGTTAACCATCGTTTATTATTATATCTAGACAACCTAACACTTACATACAATCTATTATGTACAAATAGTGTTCCCATTTTGTCAATAGGCAGTCTATTGATCTAGAAAGTTTTTCATCCATATGTTAATGACTAGAATCTAGTTTATGTCCTTTTAAAATTTCCATAATATTTATCCTCCTATAGTTAAATATTCCTCCTAGTTCATTTTATTGTTTATTAGTATTATTATTAGATACATCTTTATCAAGTGCTATTTTAAACATCTTTTTTTATAGTATACTATCTTAAGATTCCACTAGACACTATAAATTCGGTAATGGCACTACGTGTACTATTCCATATACATCTTTTAAAAAATATCACACAATAACCGAAACTAATGGTATTATTAGTAGTAAAATTTTGTTTTTTTTCTCATTTATTTTGTAAATCGTAAGGTTACAAAATATCAATGAGCCTTGTGTAAAATATATAAATATTGATGCGTATATTTACAAGCTCAGGTAGCTTCTCAATTTATTACAAAATTCATAAGCTTTGACGCTGACGACGCCACAACGAATTTGAGGACGTGTGTGAGACATTTTTTTTATCGCCCACGAATGTTTACGTCCACAAGCCTGTACGCTTACGATTCATTCTTGAGCACCTGTACCTATGCCACAAAAATATCACCAGATATCTGAATTCTGAAGTGAATTCGTGAATAGCTTCGTGCATAGTACAGAGTGGAAAGCGCACACGATTGCGACGTAGATGTCCGTGGTACACGAAAAGGGTCGTTTTCTCTTTGTATTATCATATAAAATTGAATGAATGAACGGGTCTTTATTTACAATAACTTTTTTCTTCGATATTAATGATGAGGATGATATATACGTTGTTTTCATAGGCAATAAGTGAGCAAAAAACTGCACTACTGTGGTGGAGGGCAACGGACGACAGTAGTGGTGGCGAACTCTGAAAACTTCTTGTCGATGGGGATGCGGTCGTCGTACAGGGTCGGCGCTTGTAAGATGATGCCGGCCGTGCCCACCAACACGGCCAGGGTGAATATCCACAAGAACAGCCGGTCCAGGACCATCGCCACGTATTTCCAATCTTCTTTCACCTGAAACAGAAGGCACGGTGTGAAATTTCAGACGTTCCGGTTTAGTTTTTGCATATTATGGAGGGAGGGAAATGCAAGTCTTTGCCGGGCCTTCGGGGCGATGTAAGGTAAGAGTGTAGTGATGTGAAGGCGTTTTGCTTAAAAGCATCACACACATCAAGGAGCTTTCGCGTGGAGGGCTCGGTTTTCGTTTGCTCCGCGAGGCATTCGATATTCAAATGGATTTTCACGCCGCAGGCAGGTTTCCATTGCTGAAAACTGCACCTTCTTCGCCATGTTTGTTCTCTATTTCCAAAGAAAGTTTTACTTGTCCTGGAAAAGTACTACTCAGGCTTTTGCTGAGGAAATCTAGCGTTACGAATTTGATGACCAGATGGTGCTAAAGTGGTTACGATAATACACACCGATGAATCGTGTAAGAACGGCGAACGCGGAACACCTCTGTGATATTCGCATTGTTTCCGCGTTTTTAGTCAAATTATTGATTTTATTCCATTGGCAAAATATGACTTATGGCACTTTGAAATTCGCGAATTTTGAAAAGAGATTATGCACACCTGTATTACTACTATTACTATTTACATCGCAACTCCCTTGTCATGAAGTCATCCCCACCTTCTATTCGACTACTGTTGTGTCAGATTTCATTCCTTGAACTCAAAAAACCAGGTCGCTACAATTCTTCAAAGTGAACTTTGAAATAATAGAAGAAATCATTTTTCAATTTTTAGTTGGTAGCACTGCCACAAACTGAACGCGCTGTCCGATTTCGAGACTTCTGCTCACATGGTGCCTGATCAATTCCATTGGACAACAGAAGCTACGGCTTCGTCGAGAGTGGCAAACAAAGAAGAGCGCGCCTCGAGCACCCGTAATCCATCACCGATAAGCTCTTCTAGAGTGTGTATCGGCCCCCCTTTCGGATGTGGCCTGATCTCCACTAGGATGTATATCAGCCCCTCTTTTCGGGTGTGGCCTGACCTTCTTCAGCTGAGCTGAGCCAAGCCTTAGAGATTTTATTCTTGGAATCAATGAGCGTTAGCCTCGTAGTGTGTTGCCCTCTGTCGATGCCTGCGGCCTCGGAAAACGGGATTGATGGACCAAGTGGATTAAGGTTAGAACTTTGATGGAGCTCTTGCGCGTTTATTCTGAATTGACCTACACGTGCTGGCATCTGCTCTGTCATTGAGTCACATTTCCGCATCATCCTTTGTTGAGTATCTTTCACAGAGAACGTACTCGAGCTCTTGGGCCTTTTGACCGTTGGCTGATTTGCGTTGTCTGCGGTAAACAGAGAGCCAGACCTGGTGAGTAAAGTCTAGAAACTTACGCTTTGTCAAATTCAGAGAACTGCAAAAATCTCCCTTCCGTAGAGTCGCACAATTGTTAATAACAATCAGTTCAAGCAACAACTCCCTTCTCTTGAAACACTAACTTTGTTTCAGGGAATTTCACCTAGACACCTAGAGATTCGGTTAAATTTCGTGGACTAATAATTTTGTTGCAGCATTCACCTGAAGTTAATAGAGGTAGCGTGATAGCCTGCTCAAGAAATGAAAAAAACAATCAAGAAGCTGGCTGTATTAGGTACCTGGATTTGGACCTCGCGACGATTTAAGAGATTTGTACCTACTTATAATGAAATGTTAGGGCTTAGTTAATTTGGCGGTCTTATACAGGGTGTTGCATGAGGAAACCGACATAGCTTAAGGGTAGATCCAGTTTTTCTAGGGAAACTAGGATCTCGCTTTGAAATTTTTCTATCGCTTTTCGTTTTGATGTTACAGGGTGAATCATGTATTTTGTCGAAGTTTTTGAGGAGCTATATCTTCCGAATGGCTTATTGGATTGGACTGAAATTTGATATGTATGATCTCTTAATGATAGCTAATACATTACACCATAAAGTTGTTCAGAAGTTTTAGGGCCGGACTGATTTTTTTTATTTTCAAAGTTTTTGTTAGAAAAGTCATATTTTTCAATGTTTTTTTGCAAAATCAGTATCAGATTCAGAAACTACAGAAAAAATGCTACAAGGAACATCCTTCAATTTCTCCGGCACACCCAAAGTCTACCCAGAAAAAAATATCTTTTGAGATTTGGGTCGGCTGCGATCTAGTGAAAATCAGTCAAGCACTCATTCTTTCACGGTACTTTGAGATGTTCATCCTCTAATTTATTGCTGTCACGGTTTTTTTCACTTTTCCACATTAGTATCACTTGGTACGGCAAAAAAGACAAAAGTCCAGGACCGGAATCAAGTCTAGTGAACATTGTTTCTAAAGATCCGATTTTTCAGTATTCAGTTGGAAATTTACAGCATAAAGTTATGGTGAAGTGGCTGAAAAATGCTCTTTTTTCTGCATTTGGAACTTTAGGTCACTTTAGAGACCAGCTAAACAAATTTCTCCTTTTGTTGATTTCAAGAATACAAATAATTATTTCCGAAACTTTTCGCGAACAAAATAAAAAGAAGCAAGAATGATAATTATTCAGAAACGTAATTTTAATGTGTAGAAAACGAACAATATCAATGTTTGTATGTTATGTTTATGTTGATGTTTATCAAATTTTGGAAATAGTTTTTTTTATTCTTGAAATCAACAAAAGGAGAAATTTGTTCAGCTGGTTTCTAAAGTGACCTAAAGTTCCAAATGCAGACAAGAAAGAAATTATTTCCGAAATTTGATAAACATTAACATAAACATAACATACAAACATTGATATTGTTCTTTTTCTACACATTGAAATTACATTTCTGAATAATTATCATTCTTGCTTCTTTTTATTTTGTTCGCGAAAAGTTTCGGAAATAATTTTTTGTATTCTTGAAATCAACAAATGAGAAATTTGTTTAGCTGGTTTCTAAAGTGACTTAAAGTTCCAAATGCAGACAAAAGAGCATTTTTCAGCCACTTCACCATAACTTTGTGCTGTAATTTTCCAACTAAATACTGAAAAATCGGATTTTTAGAAATAATGTTTACTAGACTTGATTCCGGTCCTGGACTTTTGTCTTTTTTGCCGTACCAAGTGATACTAATGTGGGAAAGTGAAGAAAACCGAAACAGCATTGAATTAGAGGATGAACATCTCAAAGATCCGTGAAAGAATGCGTGATTGACTGATTTTCACTAGATCGCAGCCGATCCAAAACTCAAAAGATATTTTTTTCTGGGAAAACTTTGGGTGTGCCGAAGAAATTGAAGGATGTTTCTTGTAGCATTTTTTCTGGTGTTTCTGAATCTGATACTGGTTTTCCAAAAAAACATTGAAAGATATGACTTTTCTAACAAAAACTTTGAAAATAAAAAAATTCAGTCCGGCCCTGAAACTTCTAAACAACTTTATGGTGCAATGTATTAGCTATCAATAGGAGATCATACCTATCAAATTTCAGTCCAATCCAATAAGCCATTCGGAAGATATAGCTCATCAAAAACTTCGACAAAATACATGATTCACCCTGTAACATCAAAACGAAAAGGGATAGAAAAATTTCAAAGCGAGATCCTAGTTCCTCTAGAAAAACTGGACCTACCCTTAAGCTATGTCGGTTTCCTCATGCAACACCCTGTATTAATTTACAGGAAACAATAGTTGTTTCGAAGCCTTTTCGCATTAATTCGTCGGCGAGCACCTTTGTAGGTTTCATCAATGATGGGTCCATTTCACCTCAACAGTACGAGGCGCAATCAAAAAGGTCTTCACATGAAAGTCTTGTACTTTGACTGAGTCATCGCTTCGCGCACACTATTGGTTATTGTTGATAAAGAAGGACAAAGAAACCGATCAAAACTATTGGTTTCGAAGTTTTTGGGAGGGTGAAATTGACCGACTATAGACACTCAAGTTCGCGATATCCTTTCAAGATTCAATGGCAATTCAAGTTGAAAAATGGGTTCAGTCCTTTACGAAGGCTAAGCCACAGCGCCACAGCCAATCCTTTTCCATAACGGGCAAAAGAGACCATAGCCTAAAAAGAGCGAAGTAAAAAAATAGGCCAGATAAAAAGAGACGCAGCCTTTGAAAAGAGATCCATAATAAGAGGAGCCCCGCACGCACCGGCTCACGAAGCTCCCTCAGACTGTATAGGGAACAGGGGAAAAAAGAGAAAAAAGTGGCAAGTTCCCACTCGCTCGCAAAGTTTGCTCACTTCTTTTTCAGTGTCTAGAAGCTGGCCCTAACCCTAATTATAAAACATGTAACACTAACATAAATGTTTAATCTGATGAAGCCACAAAAGAAATTTTGAATCACGCTACCCAAACAAAGTTTAGATGTTGGTCAAGTTGTGGAAGGTGTTCGTCGAAGTATCGATGTGGTACGGCTTTGGAATAATAATTATTATTAGGGGAAACCATGGACCTGGGGGAACTCATCTTTAGGGGAACAATTTAGAAAACTTAGCTATCCTTATCAGGTATTGGGTGAATCAAGTAAAGTTCCAATCAAGTCAACAAATGAAGTCAAACATAGCAAGGAGGCCTAGTTATTTTTGATGAGTTCCTTCCTCGAGGCACCTTTCAAAGGCACAATATTGTCACTAATGTACACGGTCTGATTGGCTATTGCAACTGACAAATCAATCATCACGAAGGATTTTAGCTCAGTTTTTGGAGTAATTAGCTTACTGCATCTTTTAGTAATATATCTTATTGACAATTTGAATTTTAGCTAATCTAGGAGATGGATACTATCATGTAATCATTGCACTAGTTTGAAACGAATAAAACTGATGTAAGGTTGAAAATGTTAAAACTTCAAGGGTCAAAACTAAACACTCACTAAGAAAATTTTACTTGAGCAGGAGAGAGAGGGAGAGAGAGAGAGAGAGAAAATAAGTTGTTATTGCAGTTACCTATATGGAAGCTTTCCCGCTTTGGTCTTTGGAAATGAGTGTTTGAGTGTTTGTACATCATGTTATGGGGTTATTTACTTGGCAGTTCCGCGACTCTTCCCAGTCTTTCCCTCTCTCCTGCTTTTTATTTTCCACATTTTTCCGCAGGTCGCGATTCATGGAGCGGAACGCGACAAACTTCCTTTGTTATCTGCGCGACGACACTGTCACACGGGAACTTCTTTAACTGAAATTATGTCTTGTGCCTTGTGCGCTCCATTGTTTGTGCAGGTTTCTTTTTATATATTATTTAGTTAGTCAGTTAGTTAACCTGCCCCATCTATACTGCTTCTCCAATACTATTTCGATAGGTACGTATACAGTCAGCAAATAATGATTATTGACTGCGCGTCTACTGCCTAGAAGAATGAAAATATTCTCCTGTTCATCCAAAGCAGCACATGGATAAAAGGAGTGCTTTTCTTTTTGTGTGCATCATTGCATCTATGTTTCACTTCTCTTTCATTGAAAGTAGCAGGTGGGTAAACGGCAATATCGAGTGGAAATGCACTACCCGCGCTCTCAGATCTTTCCATCATGAATACTTCAAAAGACATCAATCCCTCAAAGTGTATGCTTTATACACACAACATCCAACGCAAATTATGCGGGTGTGATTTATTTTTTTGCTTGGCTCTTTCAATACGGCATCGACAAAGTTGTTTCAGCCACCATCAAAGACTCAAGATAACACTTTTTCGATTTTTCTTTTTTGGGGAAACGACATTTCAAATCAGACCAGGGTTTCACTTCATGTGCGATGATTTTGTACTTTGGTTCCTGCTACAAATGAGGGAAGTGCCGTGGAATTAAACCTGAAAAAGTCGAAATCTGCTGATGTTGTGGGGATTCACTTCTATATCGTGATAGTTCTCGGAATAATTCAAAAGAAGAACGACTTGATCAATAATAATTATTGATGATTACTACTGTAGTCATCGGCAAATAAGACGTGACTATTATATTTGTCATTAATAGACAATGAAGAGTTTTGAAGAGGGTACTGATCATCTATCTACCTATAATAAATTCTACCACGACTCTTTTGTTATGAGAGTGAGCTGTGGAAAAAATGTGAGGCACTGGGCATTTTCGTTCCATTTTCTTTAATACTGCCGATCTTTGGCCACATTTTCTTCAGTGGCAATTCTGTAAAGAGTGGCGTTCTGTAGATACTCTGTCATGTAAAAAATCCTGTAAGCTATTGATTCGCCTTGCGTAACGGAGCGTTTGTGGAGTGTTTTTTTTTTGAGAATCGCAACATTAGTTTCCCATTCCCTTTTGCCGCCGCTACTGACTCGGATTTGTTTTGTCTTACTGCCCTGTTACGACGGGCATATTTATTTATGAACATATTCGGTAGGTAGTATCACGGAATCTCCTCACCAGGAATGCGTACTACTAGCCCAGTCATCCTAGCTCATTTCAGGGCTTGAGGTCGGAATCTCTCCCATAAAGCTGGATTTTTGCATACATAGTCCAGAAAACAGCCCTCTTTCTATTAGCGATGAAAAAAATTTCTGAGACCCGGAGCGTTTTCCGCCATTTTGAAAAATCTGTCAATTTTTTAAGTTTTTCTTGAATAATTCTGTAAATATTGAACTTATTGGCATAAAAGTTTTGCAGTAATTAGAGCTTGAGATTCTACAACCAATGCTGCCAAAAATATTTCTCCAGATTCCATGGTTTCTGAGAAATGTCAAATGAGTTAAGCGACTTCATTCACTTTTATCATTTCATTTGACCAATTGAAAAAAAATTTTCGGGCTTTCAACAGATCTGCCTTCTTTTGCATTCGAGTATACATAAAAAAAGGCTTCCGAAAAATATTCATATGTCGGTCGGTCTGCAGGTCTAATGGTCGGTCTGGTGGTCGGTCTGTTGAATTTTGTGACCAGATTTATTCTCAAGCCGTTAAACCAATCCCGACCAAATTTGGTGGATTCGTAAGTGACAAGGTTTCAACGACAAAATCCAAATGTCATCTTGATCTGTCACTTGGAAGTGTCAATTCAAAAGAATGACAGAAGGTCTATCTCACCGAATGCAACTTGTGATACATCATTTCAAAGCCCTCAAAAAAATGCATACAAAATGGTCAGTGAGAACCTTCAATGCTGCGTCTGTCAAAAAATCACAAGCTGTCAAACTTTAAATTTTAACTTTTCATAACTCTTGAAGTACGGAACGGAATTGAACCAAATTTTGTTCCCATCAAGAGTGCCTCGCAATAATTTGATGGATCATAAAAATTACCGGCAGGAGACAGAGATGCAACCTGAAAAAAAAATTGCCTAGTCATTCGAACCTGCCGAGCCATCCGAGCTTTGAAATAGTCAAAAAATCATCCCTTGCTTGAAGAAAGTAGTTCTCAAACGGTTTTTTTGCTATATGGTTAGCTCTTCCTCATCTCTTCAACATGGTTAAAGCAGACATTTCTGTGACGTGCAGTATTCAGTATACAGGGTGAACATTGAAAAATGAATATTTAAAAATGTTTTTTCCGTTGAAATAATCCTCGAGAAAAACAGTATTTCATCATTAAGCAACTTTATAGTCTCCTGCTGAACATGATGTGAAAAATGTACCACTCCATAGCCGCTGGTATTCTACGTACAGGGTGCAATCGATTTTTTCCAATATTTCTATCTTTATCGAATAAATCAAGACAAAAACCATTTCCAGCCCTGTTACAAGCCTATAATCTCTTATTCAAAATACAAAAATGTTAGATTCCTCAAACTGCAAAAACACAACATACAGGGTGAAACAAAAAATTGATTTCACCCTGGTACGTAGAATACCAGCGGCTATAGAGAGGTACATTTCTCACATGTTCAATAGGGGATCATAAGGTTGGCTGAATAATGAAAGACTGTCTTTTTCGAGAATTATTTGACCTTGAATAGAAAAATTCGAAGATTTATTTTATAATTTTCACCCTGTATACCTACTAAGTAGTACGCGTCACAGGGATGTATGCGTTTGACATGTTAAACAGGTAGGGCATGAGCTAACCATATAGCAACAAACCGTTTAAAACTAGTCATCTGAGCCTAGCTGTAAAACAGAAATTTCTAAATCGCACTTGGATCGAGCTCAACATCTGTACATATAGTCCGTCAGCTCACGTAGTGTCGTAAACTGATTTTTGATATTTTTTGCATGTCCTTTGTACCTGATGGTACACTTGAAAAGAATGCTGTGTGTTTGAGGGTTAGAGAATAGTCAAGTCCACTTTTTCGCATGTATTGATTTTGATAAGTTCTCACATCTACGTACACAGGTAGGAACCTTGCTTGAACAAGTGAGAACTCATCGGATAGATGTTGAAAAATCAATAATAAATATCAAACCACCATCAATAGTTAAAGTCGCTTGCTATCAACGCAGTTTTTCTGAATGATTTATTTTTGCTTTTGCATGTCACCTTGGATATGAACCTTTTATGATTATTGTTATTATTTGCCGTCAAAAAACTGCAAAAAAGGCCTTTCTCTATCTGGGAGCCGTTTCTGCGCCAGAAATGAGCCAGATTGTGAAGTCGATCCTCAGCCGTACTTCTTATACGTTCCCTCATTTACTGATAAAGCTTCTAGTCTTATATTTTTGTATAAGTAGATATACTTACTTATAGTATATAGTCTATACTTCATAGTCTCCTAATGAACATGTGAAAAAATGTACCCCTCTATTCACCTTATTCGAAATTCCTCTGCCATCTTTTGACGATATGTTGAAGTGGAGATATCTGGGGGGATTGAGTCCCAAACCAAAATGCACCAGATTTTCTCATGTCAACTTTATTTATAATGTCAACACAACAAAAGCGCGCCCGTCGCCAGTGACATAGAAACAAAATAATATTTATCATCACTATGGTATTATTCAAGTGTTTGTAATTTGTGGTTTCTTCAGTCATTCCCATGTCATTCTCTAGTGGAATGGCTCTCCAGTGCTTGAGTCAGCTTGGATGGTGCGATGTACCCTTATGAAACGCTGAAGTGGTGCAATGTGGAAGCCAGCAAGACGACGGACCTTGGCAGTTTATCGTCATCGTCGTAACTTTTCTTCCCCGATGTAATGAAGTGTACGCCGCAATCCTTGTGGCATTTTGTAGGCTGGCATGACTCCTTTTCACAACTTCTTTTTCTACGCGCTTTACCCACACCTTTTTCTTCTTTCGTCTTTGGTGAACGCGTGAATTGAAACATTTCGACTTTCGGCTGTGTCCGACTTGCAGCTAGGTCCGTGAGCCAGGTACACAGCACCTTGTATACCCCTTTGCTGATTGCGACTTCCCACCATTGGTAGGTCGGTATTTCACAACATGGATTAACAAATCAAACTCAGTAATTTAGCAGTAGCCACATTCGATAACAATAACCGGTTACAACAGCAGCAGCAATAACAAGACAAAATAACGAAGATGAGAGAAAATTCGGAAAGCTGCGTGTACTTGGAACGTAAACGATCCCTGCTCGTAATGACAAATTCAAATACGACACTTGACTGGAAGAAGTCGAACTGACATCTATGCAATATAGTAGTTATCTACTTTACCTACGCTGTGGGGACCCGTTTCCCTTGATGCATTTCATTTACGAATAAGGTGAATAGCAGCTGGTAGGTATTCTACGTACAGGGTGAATGTGAAATCAATTTTTTGTTTCACCCTGTATGTTGTGTTTTTGCAGTTTGAGGAATCTGACATTTTTGTATCTTGAATGAGAGACTAATGGCTTGTAACAGAGCTGGGAATGATATTTGTCTTGATTTATTCGATAAAGATAAAAAATATTGGAAAAAATCGATTGCACCCTGTACGTAGAATACCAGCGGCTATGGAGTGGTACATTTTTCACATGTTCAACAGGAGACTATGAAGTTGCTAAATAATGAAAACCTGTTTTTATCGAGGATTATTTCAACGGAATAAACATTTTTAAATATTTATTTTTCAATCTTCACCCTGTATACTAAATAGTACACGTCACAGGGATGTCTGCTTTTACCATGTTAAAGAGGTGGGGAAGAGCTAATCATATAGCAAGAAAATCGTTTGGGAACTTCTTTCTTTAAGCAAGAGATGATTTTTTGACTATTCCAAGTATGTACACTACAGGCTCGGATGGCTAGGCAATTTTTTTTTCTCAGGTTGCATCCCTGTGTGCTGCCGGTACATTCCATGATCCATCAAATTATTGAGAGGCACTATTGTTGGGAACGAAATTTGGTTCAATTCCGTTCCGTACTTCAAGAGTTATGAAAAATTAAAATTCAAAGTTTGACAGCTTGTAATTTTTTGACAGACGCAACATTGGAGGTTCTCATTGGCTATTTTGTATGCATTTTTTGAGGGCTTTAAAATGATGTATCACAAGTTGCATTCGATGAGATAGACCTTCTGTCATTTTTTTGTAGTGACATTTCCAAGTGACAGATCAGGATGACAATTGGATTTTGTCGTTCAAGACTTGTCACTTATGAATCTACCAATTTTGGTCGGGATTGGTTCAACGGCTTGGGAATAAATCTGGGCACAAAATTCAACAGACCGACCACCAGACTGACCGTTAGACCTGCAGACCGACCGATATATGAATATTTTTTGGAAGCCTCTTTTATGTATACTCGAATGCAGAAGAGTGCTGATCTGTTGAAAGCTCGATAATTTTTTTTTAATTGGTCAAATGGAATGATGAAAGTAAATAAAGTCGCTTAACTCATTTGACATTTCTCAGAAACCATGGATCCTAAAAAAAATATTTTTGGCAGCATTAGATGGAGAATTTCAAGCTCTAATCACTGCAAAAACTTTCACGCCAATAAGTTGAATATTTACAGAGTTATTCAAGGAAAACTGAAAAAATTGACAGTTTTTTCAAAATGGCGGAAAACGCTCCGGGTCTCAGAAATTTTTTTTATCAATAATAGAAAGAGAACTGTTTTCTGGACATGTATGCAAAAATCCAGCTTTATGGGAGAGATTCCGACCTCGAATGCTAGGATGACTGGGCTATACGTGGAATGTTGGAACTTGAATGAAGTATGGAAGTGATGTAAATGTTCAGTGATTGCGGTGGCCGTTCACTTCTCGTTTTTCGATAATATCGACAATGTGCGTTCACAAGCTCAACTGTAAATGCCACTTATCTTGCATTCAACGAAAATAGGTGTCTACTTCTAGGAACGAGTGTAGACACACTCAATGAAGTTTCCTACCTTGAAGTTTGAAGGAGTTTCCTACCTGGTCTCACTTCTTTACTTTTGCCTCGCTCTGTTCGGTACGGTGGGCGGTTCTGTCGGCATTCTTACCGAATATAGGGTTGTCTTGAGAATTCCTTGTCCATCCCATCAGGATTTCATGAAAGTACCTCTGACTCCAAATTTACCTATTCTATTCACGTTTCAAATAAGACAAGAAAAGACCGCTGAGTCGAACCTAGTCGCACATTCACCCATATTGTTTACTAATTCTTTTTTCGTTTTGTATGTAAGTATCAGGTGGATGAGATGTGTAACCACTAGGGCGTTTCTGGCAAATGCGTTAGTGAGTGTTTTTGTTTGTGAAGTGTAAAATGATTTGCTGAACGTGAAGTTCTCTCCAAAGCGTGGGAGAGTGAGTTTCCTTTTGTCGTTACGTGAATAACTTGTGAATTAAGTTAACGTTTGAAGAGGTTTAAGCACCAATTGACAAGGATTTGGGAAATGCATTATGGACAGCGAGCTGGTGCCTCAAAACTTACGTCATAAGGTACATGATTTTAACCCTGTAGGTCTAATGTGCGTTGATAAGGTTGTTGAAAATTGCTTTGTCTCACATGTCAAATCGGGGGTTTTAGGCTGGTATGAGCCTGTCAATTTTCGAAAAAATGGTCAAAAATTCACGTTATAAGGTACATGAATGAAACCAACTGGATTTTGTGTGGGAACATCCCCTTGATCAAAAATCTGGTCGTAAGACAAAATTTTTGGGGGCTTTCGGTCCATAAGACAAGTTTGAAATTTTCGAAAAAGGACTAAAATAATTTATCAATTTTTTCACAGGCGTTTTGTTGACTAACCCACCAAGTGTGATATATATTTGTAATCAGGATGAGAAACGGAATCGATTTCCATGTTAAAATACAGGGTGTACGATTTGAGAAATTTTTTTCGATGTTGCACCCTGTAAGCGATGTGTTTAAAGCGATACCATCAAAAAATTTTGTTGACAGATTCGAAACCTGCGTGAAAAATCATGTGAGAATCGTTTTTCATTCTTAAAATTATGCCAAAGGAGAAGTCTCCAGGAGAAGGTGAATTTTGGCCTTTTTTGAAAATTTCAAACTTGTCTTATAGCTGTATTACACTACACAATTTCTTGTACAACTTCTCATACAATCTGTCACTTGAACAATCAAGTTCATTGTTTTTTGACACTATTTTGGCAGATTGTACAAGAAATTGTATAGTGTAATACAGCTATTATGGACCGAGAGCCCTCAAAAATTTTGTCTTATAACCCGATTTTTGATTAAGGGCATGATGTTCCCACACAAAAGCCCGTTGGTTCCATTCATGTAGCTTATGACATAAATTTTTGACATTTTTCGAAAATTGATAAGCCTATACCAGCCTAAAGCCCCCGGTCTGACATGTAAGACAAATTTTTTTTCAACAACCTTATCAACGCACATTATACCTGCAGGGTTAAAATCATGTACCTTATGACGTGAGTTTTGAGGCACCAGCTCCCTGTCCATTACTGGAGTGAGTTCTCTGCCATTTCATTATGACTCATTCACACTTGGACTTTTGTTCCGATAATTTGGGAAGGGATTTCAGCACCCAATCAGGCAATACGCAGGGGTTTCTTTGTCGTGTTCTTCCTATGTGTGTCTGTCAGCGAATACGTCACTTCTTCTTTGCGACTAATTGATGATTGATTAGTTTGACATGTTTCAATGATTTCTTGATTTGTATCTGAATTCATGTTGATTTGATTGCTGTTGATTCTTGCATTGTCTAAATAATTTGTGATGATTTTTCTTGCTTCATTCTTGTTTGTGTTCTGGTCTTCTTTATCGATGTTGTGTCATTTTGTCATTCCGTCAGTCTAGTGTCAAGTGTTTTGAGATGAGGAACGAATTCATTCAAAACTTTGCTAATGATTTTAATGAAAGATTCTTTTGCGTGTGTTTCATTCGCGTTTCATTGAGGAATTCAACATCATCCTCAAGGTCACGTTCTCATCTAGAGTGAGAGCTTACACAACGTAGGTAAGAAGTGAACACCGTTGAGAAGGGGAGGGGGGAGGGCAACGACGATCACAGCCAAAAGAATAATGTAAGTGCCTTGAGACAGAAACGTGCAACTGGTGCCGTGACCAGGATTCAAGATGATGGAAAGATTGAATAGAAAATGGGAAGTTAAAAGTTTGCCTTTCTCCCTTATTTTCCTTCTCCTACTGTTCAATTTCTTTTTCCCTAATTTATTTTTGTCTTCACTCCCACATCTTCCTTCCAGTTTTGAGGTATGGTCGATCGCCACAAAAATTACGCTCTTCGGCGCCATTGCACAGGTACAAGAAGCATTCCAAACCAGGAGTAGGAAGATAACGGAGCAGGTCTTACCGTCAACGAGAATTGGAGAACACACGTTTCAAATTGGGTCTCTACTTTTGTTCGGACTAACGAAGACATTTATATTGAGATTCGACTAGTTATGTGGAAACAAATGCATCGTTTCATTGAAAAAAAAATACCGAGATGGAAACGGAGACCAGTGCCGTTTCAGGAGGCGGCAAGGGATCTCCAACAGGCCTTTGCGGTAGGAGCAATTGGATTTCATAGTTGAAGCCTCCGAGGACCAAAAGTGAATTATACTGTCAAGGAGAAAGAGCCGTTGGCAATTGTCCAGACCGTTGTCAAATATAGAACTTGCTTTTATGGAGCGAATATGGTGATTGGAACTGACCACTGACCACCATCGTCCAAACTTTTACGCTAACGTCAGCGTTGCTGTTACGGTTTCGGCTGAGGCTTGTGCAAATGGCACTTCATATTTATTTACAATTTGGTAGTGATAAAAATGCTTCAAATGAAAAATAAATTAGTAAATTCTCACTGATGATCCAGGAAATAGCTATAATAAATATATATATTCAGGAAAAGCCTCGCTATAAGCATTTACTTGATCTTTATTAATACGGCCACTTCACCACATAAGTACCTAATTAACAATAAAATCTCACCTTGGTGGAGTCCTCCAGCATTTTGGTGTGCTCCGCGATGAACCTGACGCAGAAGCAGGACTTGTGAATTTCCGGGGGGCAGCGGCTGTGCGAGAAGGCCGGATTCCGCAGCACCGGGCTTTTGATGCCGCCATTATCACCACCGCCGCCGCCGTCCGCCGCCCCCGCCCCCGACGCCGACACCGTGAGGTCCTCCGATTCGGAGTGGGGTATCGCCACGGGGCCGTGGATCTGACAGCTGCCGCCGAAAGGACCCCCGTCGGCCAGCAGGCTGCAAACCGAAAACAACACATTTATCATTCATCATATCACGTACGTAGGTATATAGGTATAGCTATGGCGGAATACCCCAGGACCATAGACATCAGAAAGGGTGAACGGGCGAGTGGAGCACGAAGGAGAGAAAAAGGAGAGATTTTTCACGTTCCACCTTTCGATAATAACGTGAGAGATGTGACGGAATCGGAACGTCGCAACAAAAGAATTTCCGAAGGTCGTTTCTTGTTCCATTTCCGTAACAACTGTTCTGTACAGACAGCATTGAAGTTTCTGGACCTGGATATATTTTTCTCCTATAGGAGTTTCTGAAAAACGGTTTGACAGTCAAATTGATCTATTTTATGGGAAACATTTTCCGATAATTTTAATTGTTGACACGATCTTCGGATATCTCATGTTGTCGTCACAGCATTCAAGCAGTAATATAACACCGAGGGTCCTTCCATTTTACTAGACTGGCTTGCAACTTCGAACATGAATAACGAAAAAACTGAAGAATTCTCTACAAATTTGTCAATGACAACTATATGGGCGTCGCTGAGATTTATGGCGGAGAAATCTCCAGGAATCTATCGTTTTTGCGTAGACTAACGCAAGTCTGATGCCGTGACCTAGAGACGCTCTTTCTCTGCCTGGGACTTTTTCCATCTTAAATCTTCTTGAAAAAGCCCGCTTCTTGTCTTCTTCATATAATGAAGGTGCCTACAGGCAGGTACTGATATCCAAGGAGTCTCAAGCGCTAACTGCCTTCATCATGCCTGGTCGAGGGCTCTATGAGTTAACCAGGATGCCGTTCGGACTCCATAACGCTGCGGCAGCATGAGAGTGCTTGATGGAGCAAATCCTAGGCGCCGATTTGGAGGATCAAGTTGTCGTGTATCCGGACGACGTCATTATCATCTCCGAAAACTTTCACGAACAGAATACTGCGCAAAGTTTTGAGTTGCCTCAAGGAAGCGGGACTAATGTGAGCGAAGAGTGCCACTTTTGCTGTCCGGTACTGCGCTGCCTGGGTTTTGTGATTGACAGACATTCGCGGGCTTCGTATCGATCCTGAGGTCCAATCTGTCGTTAACTTGCCACCACCATCCAGGGTCGAGGAATTTCGTCAGATCCTGAGGATGGCTGGCTGGTACCACCAAGTTGTGCCCAACTTTTCCCCCTCCTCGCTCCACTCACCTATCTTATCAGGAAATACATCAAGTTACACTGTTCCTCAGACTGCCAACGAGCGTTTGCAGTTTTGAAGCAACACCTTATTTCGGCGCCGGTCGCGGTACGCTCGGATTTCGACAAGTCTTTCAATGAGCCAGTAACTTGGGCTTTGCGGCTGTTCTTACTCAGTGTAGTAGGTACCGATGGTGAACAAGTCATCAGCTACATTAGTCTTTTTCTTCAGCCATCGCGCAACGGATGCGAAGATATAGTGCCACCGAGAAAGAGTGTTTAGCAGTTGTATGGGTCATGAAGAAGTTTACCGGTATCCAAGGAGTCTCAAGTGATAACCGTCTTCATCGTGCCTATTCGAGGACTTATCAGTTTACCGGAATGCCGTTCGGCCTCCATAATGCTCCGGCAACATGACAGTGCTTGATAAAGCGAATCCTGGGCGCCGGTTTGGAGGATCAAATTTTCGTGCATCTGGACGACGCCATTATTATCTCCGAAAACTTTGACGAATAGAATACCGCGCGAAGTTCTGAGCCGTCTCAAAGAAGTGGGACTGGCTGTGAGCAAGAATCGCCACCTTTACTGTTCGGTACTGCGCTACCTGAGTTATGTAGTAGACATTCGCTGACTTTGTGTCGATCCTGAGAAAGTCCAATCTTTAGTTGAGTCACCACCACCATCCAGGGTCAAGGAATTTCTTCAGGTCCTGGGAATGGCGGGATGGTTCCGCCAGTTTGTGCTCAACTTTGCTCTGTTTCATCATTTCGCTCACCAAACTTCTTGAGAAACACATCAAGTTTCACTAGCCGCCGGACTGTCAACGGGCGCTCACACAATTGAAGTTACTTTTCATTTCGGCGCCCATCACAGGGCACACCCGAGTTTAGACAAGTCTTTTACCATCCAGACCGACGCCGGTAACTTAGGCCTTTGAGCTGTTTTCACTTAGGATAGTCCCAATAGTGAAGAAGCCATCAGCTACATCAGTCTTTCTCTTCAGCCAGCGGAGCGAAGATACAGTGCCACCAAGAAAGAGTGTTTAGCGGCTGTGTGGATTATAGAGAAGTTATTATACCGGTATCGATAGCCGCCTTCATCGTGTCTGTTCGAGGAATCTGCCAGTTTACCAGGATGCCGTTCGGCTTCCATAATGCTCCGACAACATGACAGTCTTGATGGAGCGAATCCTAGGCGGCGATTTGGGAAATCAAGTTTTCGTGTACCTAGACGACGTCATTACCATCTCCGAAAACTTGACGGATAGAATACTGCGCGAAGTTCTGAGCCGTCCCAAGGAATAAGCAAGAATCGCTACTTTTGCCGTTCGGCACTGCGCTGCCTGGTTATGTAGTAGACATTCGCGGACTTCGTGTCAATCTTGAGACGGTCAAATGTGTCGTTGACGTGCCACCAGAACCCAGAGTCAAGGAATTTCATCAGGACCTGGGGATAGTTGGGTGTTATAGTCAATTTATGCTCAACTTTGCTTCCCGCGTCTCTAAAGTCTTCACTCACTTTTACCATCCAGACTGACGCCAGTAATTTGGACTTTAAGGCTGTTCTCACTTGAGATAGTATCGATAGTGAAAAAGTCATCAACTACATCAGTTCCCTTCAGACAGAGGAGCGGAGATAAGGTGCCACCGAGAAAGAGTGTCTAGCGGTTGTATGAGTCATAAAGAAGTTTTGGCCATACGTAGAAGTCAAGCACTTCTCTTGACTACTACTATCACTACTTGACTCTTGATTACGTCAATTGAAATCTATAAAGGACCCAAACGAGCGGTTAACACGCTGGAGTGTACGTCTCCCGCAATGAGGCTTCCTTTTGCATAGAAATGGCAAGGAGCACGTGATACCAGATGCTCTCGATCACGGTCCCCCTAAGACTGGGGTTGAGATTCTTGCGGTGAATTCTGTTGACATTCTGAACTATCCAGCAGAGAACTACCCTCTTTATGTGCATGACGATATTCTTCATAAAAGTTGTAGAAAGTTGAATGAGGTTGACGACAATTATTCAGGAGGCCTTCCACTGAATCGCATAATGTTTCTACTGGTCTAAAATGAGAGTAAACATAACTCGATTTGACACCGTCTGCGTTATTCGCCAAAATCCAAGCAGAAGCGTCCGGCGGGACTTACATGTGATCATCCAGATGTGACCCGTCCATGTGAACTGATGTCGATAGATGTAGTTGGCCAATAACGGAAGTTTATGTTTGGAACATCTATGTTTGATCGGTTGAAGACTGTTTCAGTCGTTTCGTATCATTTTTTTTTTTCCGTGAGACAATGTAGTCAAACCATCTATAAAATCCTTCAGATCCACGTTTTATTTCAGAAGCCCACGCGAAGTTGTGTCGGACAATGCCAAGCCTTTCGTGTCTTACGTTTATAACCGTCTCTTGGTTCAATATGAAGTGGAGGTAATTCGGACCGCAAAATACCATCCCCAAGCTAATGTTGTTGAACAAGTTAATCGAACTCAAGAGATCATGTTGTGATCGTGACTTCGAGTATAGTTTCGAGAAAATCATTGAGTGGAAAGGATATTCCTTGCTGCTTTGTCGGCATGAATAAATATAGTTATCAAAAAAGACATTTTATTTCTGCATTAATTTGTTTACTGACTGTGGCCGCCACAGGCCCGCACACGCTGACGCGGCCTGCCGCTGCGGCAGAAAATCACTGCAGGCCACGCTGTCTATGCTTCATTGTGCTGGAGCCTTCATTAGTATTGGTTTCTTTACTTCGCGCCAGTCACTGCTCTTTATCGTTTTTGCCTGCCGCATCAAAACGTTGTTTTTCCCCAAACCAGTCATAATGAATGATTGATAAATGCAATCATAAATCAACCGCAGAAACATACCGAATTTGAATTGGATGCAAAATACACCTTCTGGTGACATGAAAACTGTCGATCTGGTTATAAATCTGGCAAGCCGTGTAAACGCGATAGCTATGGGCGCAGAACTGCCAACCTGCCGCAAATAAATTGACAGATAGCGGCTTCCAAATCATCTATACAGCTTATAGTCACAATTCATCTTTTGAAGTGACACAAACGTGATGGCAACTTTAGAGGTAAGAAACAATATATTGCTAACAGAAAACTTTATTTATTTGAACGAGTATTGTATCCACAAATGTCGAAGTACGAAGTTTGTAAATGTAACTTGTAAAATTTCCGTAAACTTTCCAAAAGTTCTTTATGTTAACCATGCTGGCCCGTATAGCGTCATTTATTGTTCGGCCTGGTACCTCGATCAGCAGTCCATTTCAAATACAGGCCCATGCGCTTCACACATGACTCCCTGTTATTTTTGTCCGGTTTGGACAAAAATAATCCAAAGTTACTGAAATTTGGCGCAGAGGTATAATACATTATTGAAGGAAAGATGCTGTATAGTACGAGGTTCGAGTATGAAGTTTAAAGAAAAAATCTGTATGCATACCGCTCATGTCATTTGTGAATAATTTCAGAACGATTTCCGTTCTTTTTGCTCGTCCACTGACACTATGCGACTCGTGCATTCCTCATTTCCGGTAAATTTACCGCCCAGGGTAACAACTACTAGTTGAAACAATGTTTCGATTCCGCACACGTCCCGGAACGCGGTAGTAATGAATAATAATGGAAGCCTCCTGGAACAATACAAATGGGTTTTAATACACCCCCTTTCCACCACTTATCTAAAACCTTGATGATGGCTTCTCGAGGGAAATTTAATAATAAATCGACCGCTATAGCTACGCCACACACACCCAAACCGTTATTGTCGAGCGTTCCGGCTCAAGAAATATGACGCCAGAGAAATGAATGATTAAATTTTAGCAGCGACCATAAAACATCTACCTGTGAAAAAAAAAACAACAACAAACAAACAACAGAGAAAAATCATAAATAAGATTACCTGGGGGATAAATCTTCTTTCGACGGCGTTCTGCTGGGATACCTCCTCTTGGGACTGCAATCATCGCGCTGAACAGTGGTGTGGTAAGGATAAAGGCAAGTAGACGGCTCCCTTCCACGCATCAGGAAGCGGCTGGAACGGGATACATTGTACGTATGTATTACTACCGCTAGTACCGCTATGGTGTAAGGAAGTGCAGTGAGTGTGCAGAGAAACTTAGTTGCTCGTGAAAACAAGAACACAATGTTTGGACTATTAAATTAAGAGGCGGTAAGCTACCGAGAGAAAAGGCCCTTGGAGATATAATAGACGTCGTCTGAATTTATGCTGGCAGCTACGCGAACATAATTATGTTCATGTTAAAAGGTCTATTGTAATAGTCACTAATTTTTAAAAGAACCACTAATTAGGGAAGTTGGGCAACCAAATAGGGTTCTTGTGGGATGGGGTACCTAACAATAGAGGCTGCATGTTCAAAATTAATAGGTAGGAGCCTATATGTGAAGGAAAACAATAGTGCAATAGAACAATTCACTATTTATCATAGGATCCGTATTTTGGCTATGGTTCATATTGTGGCGATTGGTCTAGTTCAAAATTGCGATGAAACGCATTGTCAGCGACTTTTTAAAAATTTACTCTAATACTTCGACGCGAGCAAAATATTTCTATATTGGGAACTGAATGTAAGCGCAGCAAAAATTCGGGTTCTCGCGGGTCAAAGGGGATTCTTGTGTCGTGCTTTGTCGAAGCTGGATGTGCCCGCCGACGTCTGTCAAGATTGGCTTTCAGAGGTGGGTAATTTTTTATTTATTCACCAACATAATTTTCCAAACGCTTTTGGTGTGACTGATGCGTTAGTTTTTTTTTTGGTGATTCAATTTTCGTTTCCAAAATTGCATCTTCCTGTTTCGGACGTCAATTTTCACTTGTTTCCGGGACTCCAGAACAAAAAAGAGGACCGAAAAGGGGTTTTCGCGGTTTTTACAGCCTAGTTTGAAACAAGGATGGAGGCAGCCTACGCGTCTCATGTATTTCACTAATTTTCAAAATATCCAGTGGCGTAGGAAATGGGGTGGAAGAAATTGAACAATCCCTCCAAATCTGCCAAATCTTTGTGCCGCTAAAACTCAGAAACGAGTCCCGCTATGATCAAGGGAGTTATATGGTGTGGTAGCCCTTTATCCCCCATCGATGAAGAAGGTTTCCGTTTTTACTTCAAGGGCATGCTTTTGAAGGACTGGAAGTTTCTCGTCTTCTAGAAATGTCCAAAACAGTCCAGAACATTCGAAAGTATCCGAGATCATTCCACAACATTCCAGGATGTTCCCGTATGTTCTGGAATGTTCGGAAATGGTCTGGAACGTGCGGATAATAAAAATAAGTGTACAGTGTGCGAAACTCAGAAACGAATCCCGGTACGATCAAAGGAGTTAAATGGTATGGTAGCCCTCTATCCCCCATCCACGAAGAAGATACCCGGGTTTAGTTCAGTTCAGTTTATTTTATACTCTACTACAATGACCTTAGCCTAAGGTATTTTATAATCTTCGAGTGTCCATGATAATACAGAAATTTTGGCAGCAACATTAGATACATCTGCACCTGGCCGCTGGAAGCCCTGGAACTATCATCTATCAACATATCCCATACACTTTCTATCTTCAGTAGAATGACTTTTTGGAGCGAAAATAAAGTGACAAGCTAGAGCGCTGGGAGAATACGGCCGATGACCGCTGATAGTTTCGCTCCAAAACTTTGCAGGTGCTATCAGCCGTAGCCGTAGTCCCCCAGCTTGTCACTTTATTTTGGCTCCAAAAAGTCATTCTACTGAAAATAGAAGTGTATGGGATATAGCTGAAAAACGTGTTTTTCAAAGATATAAGGGCTGGAACTTTCGCCCTCTAGAATGTTTAGAACAGTCCAGGACATTCAAAAGTATTCTAGATAATTCCACAACATTCTAGAATGTTCTGATGGTATGCTTTAGAATGTTCGGGAATAGCCTGGAACGATGGAAACATCGCGGATCATTCCAGATCATTGTGGAACATTCAAGATCATTCCATAACATTTCAAAATTTTCCGGTATGTTCTGGAATGGTCGGAATAATCTGAAACGCTCAGAAACATCCCGGAACATTCCAGACTATTGTGGAGCATTCGTGATTAATCCGCAACATTTTAGAACATTCCAATCCATTGTGGAATGTTCGAGATCGTTCCACAACATTTCAGAATGCTCCGGTATCTTTCTAAAGGTTCGGAAAATCCCGTAACACCACAGATCATTGTGGATTATTCGAGATCATAATAAAACATCCCAGAATGTTCCGGTATATTCTGGAATGGTCGAAAATAGTCTGGAACGTTCGGAAACATCCCAGAATATCTCGGATCACTGTGTGAGATTCGTGATCATTCCACAACTCTCCAAAATGTTCCGGTATTGTCGGGAATAGTCTGGAAGGTTCGGCAACATTCCGTAACATCCCAAGCCATTGTGGAACATTCGAAATCATTCCACATCGCAAAATGTTCCGGCATGTTCTGGAATAGTCGTGAATGATCTGGAACGTTCAGAAACATTCCGGAACATTCTAAATCATTGTGGAGCATTCGTTATTATTCCACAACATTCCAGAATGTTCCGGTATGTTCAAGAATCTGAAACGTTCGGAAACATTCCAGAACTTTCTAATTCATTGTGGAATATTCTAGATCGTTCCAGAATGTTCCGGTATGTTCCGTAATGTTTGGAAGATCCCAAAACATTCCTTATTCAGATCATTATGGGACCTTCGAGATCATTCTGTAACATTCCAAAATGTTCCAGTATGTTCTGAAATGTTCGGGAAAATCGAGAGTATCCGCGATCACTCTACAACATTCCAGAATGTTCCGGTATGTTCTGGAATGTTCGGGAAAAGTCTGGAACAATCAGGAACATTCCAGATCATTGTAGAACGATCCAGAACACTCTTGAAAGTTGTGAAAGGTTCTGGAACATTGTGGACTATTCGAGGCCTGTTTGGTGTTGGGTCACCTATACTATTGGGAGAGGTACAGTACAGAATATTTGAGAGTATTCGAGATCATTCCGCACCATTCCAGAATGTTCCAGTATATTCTGGAATATTCAGGAATAGTCTGGAACGTTCCGAAACATCCGGGAATATTCCAGATCATTGTGGAACATTCCAGAACACTCTCGAATGTTGTGGAATAATCTGGAACATTGTGGACCATTCAAAACCTTTTAGGTATGGGTGGGGCTACCCATTGGTACGGGTATATAAAGCAAGATCCGTTGTGGTTTCTAACGCATGTTTCCTATCAGTTGTTGATGAAAAGCTGATGTGATTTAATGCCCAAACGTAAAGGAGCAGGAGATCTTGCCAGTTCTGCAGCAAAACGGCGAAAACAAAAAGAAGTAAAAGAACAGCGAAAAAAATGAAAAAGTCGAAGAGCGCGAAGCACGTTTACGTTCCCAACGAATCAGAATGAGCACCGTGAGAAGCAGAGAAACTAAAGAACAACGAAATGAACGAATTGCGACACAATCAACAATCGCTTAGGGGCCGCGAAGCGGCCCCGGTGAAAGCTAGTTTTGATAATAATTGTAAATTGGCAGTACGCAGTAATATTAAGTGTATGTTTGAGGTTTGTCTTTTTATTAATAATGTACCCAATGCAAATTCATAGCACTGATATTCATAATCAAAGTCGTGACCGTTGAGGTGGAGAGAAAAACGGCATTCGTTATCGGGAAAAGATATCTAATAAATTTTTCATGTTTTGAAAGTTCCAAGCTAATTAGGAATGCAGTATGTCGAAGGACCATTTGCCAAGAAATAACAAAGTTTAAAGTTAGCTCCGACTCCGACAAAGGATATGCATTAGCATTAAAAGGACTCCCGGATCGAAATTCCGATAAATAAAGCCGTCACCATATCCTGTCCGCTTCCGGGCAATGTGCACGTCGTCGTGCAAGGAGTTTGTGTGAGAGGAATCGCAAGAATTGAACTGCACCGAATAAAGATGTCGGAAGCATCCCAGAAATAATAAGACGCTGCATAATGTACTTGCTCTTGAGAGAGGAAGTTCCGTATATTTTATTAGAAAGTTCGTTTTTATTCTCCACGTACCTACCTTTTATTTCCAGATTTGATGTAGGTTCAGTTGAGTGCAGTTCAATTAGGTATGTGAGCTTTATTTTACTCAATCTTTCATACACAAGTTTTGCAGCATTTGACTTTTAGGTTCAACCTCAAAAAATTTGGTCTCAAAAAAATTGAATACCTTGGTCACAAAAAAAAAACAAAATCACTCTTGATGACGTAAAATTGAACGCCATCAGGCAGATGCCACAATCAACAAATAAAAAAGACTTGCAACGATTTTTGAATCTAGTCACTTATGTGGGACGATTTGTTGAAGATTTTTCAGAAATGACTAAAACCTCTCCACGACAATTTAATAGGGAAAAATGCATTTGTGTGGGGACAAGAACACAATGTCGCATTTGATAAACTAAAAGCTATTTTATCAACTGGACCAACATTCAAGTTTTTTGACCTCGTCAAAGAAGTCAGTCTTTCGGCAGACGCGTCAATATTTGGACTAGGAGCGGTTTTACTCCAAAATCAACAACCTTGTGCGTATGCTTCAAGATCAATGACCGACATACAAATTGGCTATGCTCAAATGGAAAAGGAGCTCTTGGCGATTTGTTTTGAAGTGGAAAAGTTTCAGCAATACGTACGTATATGGCAGAAAGTTTGATGTCGAAACCGACCATCAACCGCTGAGTTTCATTTTGAACGAAATCTAAAAGATTGTCCAGCTCGACTCCGAAGAATATCATTGTTTTGCAGAAATATGACATCAACCTGATTTACAAACTCGGAAAAAATTGATCAATGCGGATACCTTATCTAGATCAAGTTCACCCGAACAGTACAAAGAAAAAATAGATTTTAGAGTCATACATTTTTCCAGTCACTGCAAAAGTTAAAATCACAGATGCGAGGTTGTGAGAACTGATAACTGAAATTGAAAATTTCCTGGAATGCATAACCAAAGGATTTCTTCAAAATGGTTGGTCACAAGATAAAAGTAACATTCCAGATCAGTTGCAAAAATACTTCAACGTGAGACATGAAATCATTCAAGGTGAAGGATTAATTTTCAAATGAGATAAAACAGTCATCCCAAAGCCAGTGAGAAAAGTTATCTTGAATATAATTCACACATTGACAAGACATTGAAAATTATGTGTATCAGAGTGAATCGTTGTTCTATTAATTGTAAAAAGTTTTCAAACCCCAACATTGGAGAACCTCTGATATTACCAACATGAAATTGATCACATTCCTTGGTATGAAGTGGGTATTTATGCTCACAACAGGAGAATTTCCTAATGTAGAGACCAATGAAATCATGTAATCAGAAAATAGCTGCTTTACAGTAGCAGTTGATTCCACGTCTACTAAAAAAGTCGTGATGTAAAAGTTCTTTATTTTCCAAAATATCTCAAAGTGTGATCTTCAGTAGGGGAGGTGAATTTTATCGTGAACAACCTGTACAGGACGCCCACGGAATGCAGATGCGGGTGGTTTTCTCCAGCGTCTAGTAATTATAAATTCTTTATAATATTGCTGATTTACCCTGTTCACGTACGTAGTGAATCGTTTGATGCGTAGAGTGAATAATAATGATTACGAGAGCGTTGAAATTGTACTGTGGCGATTTTGACGGGAGACCAGAGCCTGAGGACATGGCTTTGTGTTTTTTTTTGTTGTTGGAAAGGGAAAGGGCTAAAAACATACCTGTTGGTTTCGAATACATATTGGGGTCGTTTCATAACTAGCAGTCTTGGTAATATGTGGATGAAGACTCTTTTCACCCATGGCGACATTCTGTGCGTCTGTGGCGAGCGGAAGTGAACGTTGAGAACTACGACGGTGACGCAAATGCTGAAACACAAACCATTTTTAGAACAAAGAAACATGATTATTTACAAGTCAAGATAACAAAATTAAGCTTTTGAGATAAATTAGAATACACGTTTCTAATTGTAAGGGACATGATTTGCCGTACGCAACCAGTAATACAGCATTCCCTTGTCCTCACTCCTCACTATTCTTATGTCAGTACATAGCGTTGATTAAAGTGCACTTCAGCGATGAAAGTCATTGTCTAGAAAACCATATATTAATTGTCCTATGTCACTGCAAAAAGGGATTGTCACTGCAAAACTTGAGGAAGCCTGGTCATTACAATGCGTGGTCATGAAACAGGCTGCTTCAAAACATTTCCAATAGGTGTGTTTTCATGAGGATTTTGTGTTTCAGTGGGCATGCTCAAGATTTGACAGTTCAGGTCGGCTAGCACCAGAGGTATAGAGTGTGAAGAATGATTACAGAGCTGCGTAAGTCTGGCAAGCACGCGAAGGTCGCCGACAAGAAACGTGAGCATGCGCTTTGGACCTGATGAAAACAACTATTTAAAACGTGAGTGAAATGAAACGCACGCCTTACAAAGACGACCAGCTACCGACGCTGCAGACAATCAGCCACCGACACTGTAACACAGGACGCAAGCGGCCGATGAGTAGCCGGAAGTACTGCAGTTAGTGCGATTAATTGTGGACCATCCGTTGGCCACATAAAAACAGCTGTTTTACTTTCTATCAAAGCTGTATATCGCTCTATATCACTGTCACCACTGTCACTGAAAGTCATGTTGACGTACTGTGATTTTCTCAAATATCCTGACAATATGATGAATACAGGTCGAAATCACGGGTGTGAAGCTGCATTTGGCTAGGGCACAACCTGCCTTAATTAGGAATTCAATTGATCACACATCACATGCGATAGATAGGTAAATAGACAAAGCAATAAAAAACCGCGAGTCGAACTGTAGGCTGAATAACAGCGAGAATAATAGTCTGAAATTAAAACCTAACCAGAATTGATTTTCCACCAACGTACCTACGCTACGTCCGCACAATATAGGCACTTACTACATACGGCGCTCCTCTGTTATCTAACTCAATTTAATTGGAAACAGGAGGGCCCCCACGGAAACCCAATCATGACAACAAATGGTTTATCCAGTTTCAATATTACACACTTACGAGATGAGAATTAATGACGGTCCTGTTTAGAGGTAGACCGAAGACCGCTCCGGCACTCTATGCCACACAGACTGTCCGCACCCTAACTCAATCCATGCGCCTCTTCTAATATCAATTTGTTCCGGCCCGGCCTCCACCCTTATGTTTACAAGCGAAAAACCGAAATTTTTCACGTGCCCATCCATCCCGAACTCCCAAAAAAACATATCGAACACCTCCCGCGGGAACCGAATGATAAGTCGCGGCCCTTCCCGAATCATGCCTGCATATAAATCCTGCGATGCCAACTTCTGCGTCCTCCCCCCTTTCTCCCGCCCCTCCCCCGCGGCCGCCCGCCGCACTGCTCAGGAATAAAACATGAAATATGTTTCGTCGCGCGGGCTAAAGTTTTGCGAAACGGCAAACTTTTATTAAAAGTGCTGAAGGCGCGCTTGTTGCACTTATCTGTATGACCGCTAGATGAAAGGTAGACGGCTTGTAGGTCAAAGTGTACTGGATAGGATAGGGTGGCGTCGCGGTGACGGTTCGACGTCATTGAACGTCGGATCTCGCTCCCAGATGAAAATGTCAAGCTCTTAAGAAACTCGTAGCTCCATCTCTTTTATTTGGTAGTCATAGTAATCGGTGGTGTAGGAATCGTCGCCTACCATTGTATGTTACGCCGCTGGGCGAGTGTCAACCTCAACCAAGGACTGTGATCTGTCATATTAATTAGCACGCACGTTAAATGTCATTGTTTGTTATTAATTGCAAATAAACATTATTACAACAAAATCAAGGTGTAATAGACTACACCTCCTGAAGTATTGTGGCAAACCAGGTTTTATTTGAAAAATGATGTGATGGAACGCATTTCCAGCGACTTTTTACAAACTTACTAATACGCATTCTAATACTTCGACGCGAGAAAACATTTCTAAATTAGGAACTGACTAAATGTAGACGCGGCGAGAATTTAGGTCGAAGCGGGGACTTGATTTTGTGTGTTCTCGCGGTCCAGACGTTCCGAAGACGACGTGTGCCGTAATTTACTACAGATGGGTCGTTTTTACATTATTTCCTAAAATCATACTCTAAATCGCTTTTGGTATGACTGCATTAATTTTTTTGGGTGATTCAAATTTTTGTTTTCACGCATGAAGAGCCGAACTGTGACTTTAAAATCGCATCTTCATGTTTCGAGCGCCAATTTATTTGTTTCCGGAAATTCGAGGACCGAAAGGAGTTTTCGCGATTTCTACAGCCCGGTTTGAAGCAAGGATGGAGGCTCCCTACGTGTCTCGTGTATTTCACTAATTTTCGGGTATGCCAACGGCTCTGTTGACATAAGCTACGCATTTTTCCATGGATGATGTCATACTCGTGTTTGGATTGCACTGCATTCTTAGGAACGCACTCGTCGCCACACGCGAAGAATTTTAGATCCTGAAAATAACGCGTTGGGATTTCTTTGTTTCAGCTTCGAGCTTAGTGCGCATATATTACAGGTCAGAGCTTAGAATGATTTCTTGTATGAGTCTGTTTTACGTTCTAATTTTGGATGTCATTTTAGTGTCTCACGAATTTTGTAAACTTATGAATTTCATGTCAATATTTTCATGACCATTTCAAAATATTGTGTGTAATTTGATTGTCATGTACTTACTTGACTGTAATTTTTGTCTGTCCTAGTTTTGTTTGTGTCATGATTTGATTTTCATTTAAATGTCATTGTCCGCCGCTTTCATGACTCTCATATTTTCATGTCATGTTTTTGTTTTTATGCTCGCTGCTATGTTTGTCAGATATCCAATGTAGGTATTCTACAGGATCCTACTAACCACCCCTATTTTGTCTTGTTTTGTTCTCTTTGTTTTGATCTGTTGATTTATTACGCATTGTTTACTGATGTGTTTTACATTTGTTTACTGATGTTTCTGCGATTTTGTTTTACTAATTCCACTTATACTGAATACCGGATTTTATCAGTGAGTTTTTGTCATTCGTTTGTCATGTATTTGAGAGTTTCCTTCTCTGGGCTTAACTCAGGGGTTTGTTTGACTGGGTTCTTCCCCTAAGTGCCCTTTTCCGAATCCGCCACTCTTCTCTTTTTCTTTGACTGACAGTATGACATATTTTGTTGTTGTGTTTTTGTTCATTTTGTCTATTGTGTGTCATTTTGCTGGTCTGTCAGTCCTGTGTTAGGTGTTTTATGGAAAGAATCTGATTTATCCAAATTTTGCTGACGATTTCAATGAAAATTCAATTTGTTTGCTGTCAATTCGTGTTTTTGTTCAACTTTTCAATACAATCGTCATCCCCAAAGTTCCGTTCTCGTCGAGAGTCCGGTCCTGGATGAACAGAACAACGTAAGCAAAACGTAAGTAAGAGGTCTAAAGTAACGGGGGATGGGGGTAACGACAATCACAGCCGAGAGTCCAAAAGGGGGGAACAGTACAATGAGTAAAATATAAGCTCGCTGTCTATGCAATAGTTTTGAAGATTCTTCTTTTGTGTATATCCAAAACTAGGCCGAAATACAATAGTGCATTTTTTGTGCACATGGTCGAACAGCGGACACGTCTGGAAAATGCGCCCCTATAACGTGCGCTCTTAGGCTGTTTATAGGTCGCGTGAGAGCATTTTATTATTTGAATAGGGGTGCTGTCTGCTCTAGTGCTCTGCAGGCAAACGAGGACGAGAAAACTATACCTGCGGGGGGACTAGTGCAGTTTCTCGAAGAGTCACATTGTGTTTGTTTTCTCCTGCATTCAATTTTGTAAATAAGTACCTACATTGATTGTTCCTATTTTCAAATTACTTGTGTATACGCTAGACGTTTTTTTTTTGGTTGGGAATACTGTCGGTTTGATCTGCCTATTTACTGCTGGATTCAATTAAAAGTACATCTTTGTTATTGCAATCAAGTTTTTCTATGATCATTTTCGTAATTTTATTCTGTTGTGGTTCTCAAATTGTGACGTTCATTTTTCATATTGATTCCAGGTATCTACCTACTTGATGTAGTTCTGTATAGTCATTTTAAATTATTTTGTTCAAGAAATAAAATAGAGCGGGCGATAAGGTTTTTGTCACGACACCTCGATCTTACTTTTGTCTTTTTTTTATCGAACGCATTTCGGATGTCTTGACTTGGTCGTGCTGGAAATATTAGCCACGCTCGCTGTTGAAGCGGATAAATTGTCTTCTGGTTGAGTTTCTTGTCTGTATTGGGTTCAGAATATTGCCGTGCTTACAAGGATAATTGTGGAGTGTGAATATTATTTATTCGTTCCATCTTGGCATTAGGCACAGCATTTTTGATGTCCCATTGATGGTGATTGAAAAACTTCGTTCCAAGTTGAAAATAATTAGTGAACGCTTTTGGATTTTTGTTGAAGACGAAACTGTGTTTACCTACGTGCTATATTTTGTGACAAAAACCCTTATTAGAAATAAGGTAATCAGTAGAAGATCGACTGACGTGAAGTTTTCATGATTGACGTAGACGCCTGAGGTGCGTTTTAATTATTATTGTGAAGCGACGTCGTCAGCACACAAACCGTCAGCATCAATAATAATTGTGGGAGTCGTTCGCTACCTACTACCTACCTACCTAAGTACCTACCGCTACGCTGGTCACCATCTTCACCGGCAGCGAGGCTAGAACTAGAAAGCTACACCTTTTGGAATTGTGAACGAATTTAGTGAAGCCCCGTGAAGGTCAGACAAGTCCATAAAATAAAATAAAGTTGTTGTGTTTTCTTCCCAATTTATAAATAATTGTTATTCGCGAATTACACTGTTGGCGCCTCCGTACCGGTGGCATCGTAAAAATTCCTTCTGCAGGAAAACAAAATTAGCCGCGCTATAACCTAGGGCCCTCGGTACCGAAAAACAAATTTTACTATAGTGTCCACTTTAGCGAGATAGCGACAACAGTTAAGTACCTACGTTGTTAATTTTTTTCAATTCAACTTTCGTTCCGTTACCTTGATTTATTGGTTCATTCCATTTTCGTATTTTATTGACTTAACCTATACCTATCTATTCTCTGACTTTAACTTGCTCACTAAACTATCAAAATCTTGTACACAACTTGTTTAATAATTCTCTTCTCACTCTAACTTCATCTATTTCATTTTGTAATTTGCTTACCGATTTATTGTTTTGTTTTCTTCATTTTAATCATTCCCTTTGGTTTATTCTACCAAAATATTTTTGACCTGGAATAAATATTGTAGTGGCCATTTTATTGTTTATATTGAAACCCACCATTCCAGCCGTGCCATACACTGCGGAACCCACCCTGAGGTTTTGTACCGTCACAAAATATTCCCATTTTGCTTCTTTATTACTCACGGTTATTTTGCTAATGGCGTTTGCGAGTATGATCGAGCCTTGGTGTACCTATTTTACTAATATTTTCTTGAATACCGTTGAAGTCGCTTCTGTACTATCAACCACTTCTACCCAGCTTAAAATTGACAGTTTCACAATGTTTTACTTTTTGCCTATGTGTCAGGGGGCTTTTACCGTCCAAGCAGGTTGTACGGTACCTTTTGTTGGGCAGTCATGTTCATTTGTTTTGTTTATCATGAGATGATTTGATGCTACCTGCCAGCAGAGGACAGGGTCTGCCATGGTAGATATGGAAGACTGGTTGCAACTTAGTCGCTTGCGACTCGCGTAACGAGGCACATGTCAGCTTTTCTGGGATAGGTTCTCTTGCAGGGTAAACGAATTTTGTATACGAAGCTTGCGTATTTTTTATTGTATAAACTTGCGTATTGCCATTCGTCTTTACAATCGAAAACGATCGTAAAAAGTCGTGTCCGCCATATTTGAAGATGAAGGTCGCCATATTGCTAAAATTTACGAAAACGGTCACGTTTTTGGTTATAAAAACGAACTTCGTGACCGATTGAGCGCATGCTCTGCACGGGGCAGAAGACGCAAGGGATCGGGCGATATTAACTATTTACGAATCATGAAAGTGGCGTGCTAGCAAAATTCGTATACGAACACGAATTTCGTAACCGACTGACGGCGTGCTTCCACCACAGGTTCGCAACAAAATTACCATTGTTGTATAGTTGTAGTATTTTTGATTGTTTTTGATGTTCCATTATGCCTTGTCTACTAACATATCTTTAGTTGTTGTCTTTTGAGTGTCTATGTGAGCTTGGGGAGCTTTTGCTTTGCGTTGTTTTGCGTTACTTTGCGTTACTTTGCGTTGCTTTGTTTTGCTTTGGGGAGAGGGAATGAAGTATTAGTGAGTTGCTTGTCAATCATTTTTCACAATTTCAAGAGCCTCTTCTCCGGGCCATACTCAGGAGTTTCTTTGACGTGTTCTTTCACTGAGTGCCTATTTTACCGAATTCGTCACTCTCCCTTTTCTTTGACAGAATTGGACATATTTTGTTATGATTTTTTATTATTTTATGATTGTCTTGATTTTTATGTTGTGTTTTCATTGTTTTTGTTCATTTTGTCCCTTTCGAGTCATTTTGTCCATTCTGTCAGTCCTATGTTAGGTGTTTTGAGAAAAGAACCATAAACGAAAAATTTTGCACTTGCACTTCTTCTGCTTTGAGTAAACGAAACTGTTTGTACAATGAGCGTGTTTCATTGAACTCCTTCTTCTTTCCCCTCGAGTCGTTCCAGTTCTTAACAAAAGCGGACACAACAGAGGGTTAGGACGATTACAGGCCAAATAAATAAAATGTCAGGGGAGGGGAACGTACCATCACAGTATTGACAAAAAGAAATAAAATATGTATACACTATATCCACGTATAGGTTTTTTTAATTCAGAATGTTTGACATCGCGGTCGGGTGTGAATTTTAAAAATCGGAATTCTAAGTTCAAAACTCAGAATTTTAAGATTGAAGTCAGAATTCTGAGATTAAAGTTGGAATTCTGACTTTCAAACTCAGATTTCTGACTTTTATCTAAGGACTCCGACTTTTAAACTCAGAATTCTGACTTTAATCTCAGAATTCCGACTTTGATCTCAGAATTTCGCCTTTGATCTTAGAATTTCGAGTTTCTTTTCCGGAATCATAAAACAAACTGTAACGTCCGCTCTGCGTCTTCGTAATGTAAACGCATTGTTTCTAATGCAATGTGCAATATTTCACAGCCGCCTGCCATGTGAAACATTGCGAATTAGAATATACAGACAGGTACAGTCGAGAGTACAGTCGTAGCCCATAAAAAACGCGTACCTACAAGATGTTAACGCGGAGCAGTGTACTGACTACTGATGTTTTGAATTTTGGCTACTCTGTCACTGTAACACCAAGTCAAAAATCCCAAAAGTCAGTACACTCCGCGTCAACAACTGTACGCGTTTTCCATGGCCAATGACCGTACCGAACAATGATGTAAAAAGTTATGTTGTGTTGTGTTAAGTTATGCTGTACAGCTTTGACAAGCATCATGCGCAACATTTGTTCAAACGCGAGTTCAAACGTTTAATTACTGTTCTTGATAATGATCTAGAGCAAGGTCGAAACTTGAGTAAAACGAAGAAAAAGTTAGATTGTTTCGTTTTTATTGTGGAGAGATAACCGAAAACTTACCATTATCTATTTAGTATTTACCTCTTCCAGAATTGTTCTTGGAAACTGCGGAGCGATAAATTGAATAGTAGGCTGGAGGATTAGGTAATGGATCGGCTATTTTGCGCGCAATGTAATTAATGGATTAGCAAGACTCGGATTAGTTCGCTAAGATTGAGGATTCGGGAATCCGTAATTGCGTATCGTGCGGAAATCAGCGATAAATTTCGTTGCGTACTCTTTACATGGCGGCCCATTCTTTCAAGGGGTTTTGGTCTAGGTACTGAAAAGTAGGCAGATACTGTGGTGCATTGAAAGCGCTCCACCCAATCTGATGCTTGATAAAGAAAAACACAAAAAGCCGAAGGTTTTAGATGAACCAAACGAGTATTGACGTCCTCTAAATGGCACTTGAAGATCTTCCGAATATAACGCTCCTAGAAAACCGACGAGAATAGTATTTTATGTACCTAACAAGTACGCAAAATGAATCTTTAGCGGACGAGTTCGCTTGCGTAGGGACGAGGCGAAGCCGTTTTTCTCACGAGTTTGACCGATTCTTTCTTTCCTTCTTTGTTGTGCGTCGAGTTGTTTTTAGCTTCCCCCCCACCCAACACCCCTCTTTTGCTCACCGGTCCCGTATCATGTCTGTTTCGCTCCTTTTTTCCTGGCGTTCATTGCCTTCTCCATGCGAAATAAAATGTATGCTCTTTCTACAATTTCCAGCGAATTTCTGCCTTCTTCTTTGTTGTATCGCGCATTAATTTCAGATTCTCCCCGCCCAACACCCCTGTTTTGCTCCCGGTCCCGTTAGTGACTGTTATCGTTTGGTTTATTTCCAATTCCACTGCGTTTGTGGAGTTGCATAACTGTCTGGCGTCAATAATACACTACGTATTTTCGTAACTTTCTTATTTTTTTTTCAAAAGTTTGTGGATGATCCGCAAATTTTCTTTCAGAAAACCTTCTAGGACAGTGTTCCCAATCTATTCTCACTTTTGGAATTATCGAAATCGTGTTGCCCTTTATGACACCGGACCCAAAAACTCCGGACCCGAAAACTCGAAAACCGTAGGTCGTGGGACTGTAATGAAACTCACTTTTCGACGTTTAGCCTTGATCTTCATTACCCCCTCCCCCTTTTTACGTTGTCTACGTTTTCCCTACGTTGTATAATTCTTACTCTAGATGAGAACGTGAATTTGGGGATGTGGTTGGCATTTACTAATGAAACGCGAATGAAGGCAAACAAAATGGAGTTTTTATTTGGATCGTTAACGAAGTTTTTAATGAATCTGTTTCTTTTCTCAAAACACCTCACAACAATAAACTGACCAAGTGACAAAATGACATGACATGGATCAAAACAACAAAACACAAACACAAATGAAACAAGAAACTCATTACAGATCATTTAGACAATGCAGGAATTTACAACAACAAAATGAACACATAATTAGATTAACAAAGCACAACAAGAAATCATGAAACGCGTCAAACTGTCAGTAAACGCAAAAGAATAGAGACGTATTCGCTGACAGGCACACATGGGAAGAACACGTCAAAGAAACCTCTGCGTATTGCCTGATTGGGTGCTGAAAAATCCCTTCCCAAATGATATAATGAAAACTGAGTGTGAATGAGTTATGGTGAAATGACAGAGAAGTCACTCTAGTAATGCAATCATCAAGCCAGTGTAAATTGGTACTCAAACGTCTTCAAATGCTCGCTTAGTTTGCCAATTAGTTCCGTAACAACAAAAGAAAACTCGCTCGCTTACACTTTGGAGAGAACTTTACGCTTAGTATTCAATTTCACGCTTCACGCACAAAAGCACACTCTTTCGCCACTCCGCATCTCTCTCAAAGCAGAAAGCAATACACCTATCCCATCGCGATATCAACTCGGGAACCCCCTGCGTGCGCTGGTGTCATGGGGAAATTTTGCTTGGGGCTTGGACATAATTGGCTATTCTGGTAGTAGGTTGTTTAACTTATAGTAGGCTGAACTGCACATGTCTGGGTCAACGGTTTAGACCTACTCATTGTGTCTTACCCGTTTGACTGTTTGTGTTGATTCAGTTGTTCACGAAATCTGTGCCTTGTTGAGGTTAACTCGACAGTTCTGAGCATGGTTCTCAAATGCTACATAACGCATTGTAACAGCAGTTCTTAATGACTCGCAATGACAAATCTCAAACTTTGACAGGCGAAATTGACAGAGTAGCGTGCAGAGTAGATAATATGTACCGATGCAATACCGATGCCAGTCAGAATTGCCAGCCTCAATTTTGAATATAGTTATATTGCGTGCGCACTGGGTCCCAAATTCCCCGACGGGATAGGTGTATAGGGTGATTGCATGAAGAGGAAGTTTATGACAAAATGTCAATAGTGTCATTGTCATCTGTCAAGTCTCATCCATGTCAGAGTCAACGTCAACCAGACTAACCTGCTAACCTCACTAAATACTATCATTTTTACGTGTTTTGTTCACATACTGGTTTATTCGGAGTTCGGAGTTTGTTTGTTCACATACTGGTTTATTCGGCGACGAGATCGAGATTGTGATTTCTAATCATTCTAACAATGCCTTACACCTGGGTCGCTATTTTTGAACCGTGTGAGAAAAGTCCCTGGGAGTTTTATATAATGCGTGCTACACTTCTGTAGCGAAAGTTGCCTAAAAACCACGATTTTAGGCAACATTCGCTACATCAGTGTACTGCGGAATGTATTTTACTCCCAGGGACTTTTCTCACACGATTCAAGAATAGCGGCCCTGTTATGTGCCCCAATGCAATTCGCTAACAAACGTCAAAACATAACTGTCGATCCTTGCGCTGCCTGCCGGTGATCATGTGAACGCATTTCATGCAATCACCCCATTAGTGGACACATGCGACTCAACTAAATCAAGGCTCTGGGTTCCCACAGAGTAAGGTTTAGCGTGTGAAGGCTCAAGGGACCGCTAAAAAGACCTAAACCCAATAGCTTGGTGTCCCGCTAGAGTTGGAGATCGATCTATTCCTAACCTGAAACTGCTCCCCCAATTCTCGACCCTCCTCAATTCCCCTAATAGGAATCAGAAAAACCCCAAAACATGGAACACACAAAAGTCACTAACATTTGAACAATTCCTGGTAATCATTGACGACCACTACTTCTCGACTCCAGCCACCAACTTTTCACGGTAGATAGACACCACCACAACATCACGTTCGTCGACCGTAGTTTCCTGGGGAAACCACTATTTCCACTGTAAAATGCTCCTTTCCATTACTTATCCACCAATGTCCTACGACGTAAGTACAGGCAAGAAGAAAGCGTCCTACATAGCTGTTTTAGTGGTTGCCTAACTCTTAGAAAATGCTAGTCGAGAAGTAGTGGTCGTCAATAATTACCAAAATAAATGTTAAAAGCTAGCTCAAACACATGTTCACGTTCAACCAAGCTCTTTCAGATTACGCTTTGCCGCTTGTAGAGTTTGTAGTACCAACAAACACTGTCATGACAACGTACACTCTTGAGTAAGTGAATGAATCAATGAACGAGGTATTTTGAAACCCAACGAGAAAACATATTTGATTAATAAAGGAATTTCATGTGTTCTGAATCCGGACCTGGCGAGAATTCCAGACAGCGCGGCGCTATACCTACGTTGTAGCATACCTACCCGACGGTGAGTCCCTACTTCCAGAAACGAACTAAACAAATCGTACAAGTAATGTTTTTTCCGTTTTCAGTGCGGTTTGATTTTTAACTAGGGCGAAAATCCCAAATCCTCCAGTTTCCTTGTTTACGTCGCCATTTCCGATGACGCCCGCCGCGACCAGGAAAACCTACTTAAAATTCGCAAAAATTAGACATGCTACATTGACCGGACCGCACAAATTTACGTGCTAAGGCAAGCAACACCTTAAGGAATAAAATCAGCATAGAAATCAAAATAAAACCCACCTGTATTCACGACTTTCCGGCCCAGAACTTGGAACGCCGCTGCGTGCTGTGAAAATACTGAAAATTACCTTGTTCCCCCTTTCTCTACCCCGACCCCCCCCCAATTTCAATAGTGACGTTTCTTGTCGATTTATGGTCGTCTACTTAGGCAACCGACAATTCTTTTCTCGCGCGAAAGTCGCAAAAGTGCGATCCCTTACAAGACGAATAAAAAAAAATCAATGAGCGGGCCACCAGTATTATACAGTTTCACTGTTTTTTTTGCAGTTAATCTGAATCTGCAAATCTCAATCGCGTGGAATAGTCCGGGAGACGGACGCATGTTTAGTACCCCGATCGAGTTATGTTTCGAGACTATCATCTATGTATCGAGAAAATACGAGGGTCGTTTGACATATTTCTAGAATAACACTGAAATAGTAGCACTGTTACGGGGTTCCTATGATTTCTGTAATCCAGCAACCTTAGATGGCCAAAGTATAAAATTTTTGACAGATACGTCGAATAGTTCATCTTTGGCAGCCTTTTGAAATAAACGACTCCTGGTATTTTTCGAAAATGGAGAAAAACGAGATTCGCGCTGTTATCAAATATCATTTTTTGAAAGGCTTAAAGTCTTTACAAATAATTGAAGACTTTACACCTGCACAAACATTTGCAAAAGAAGAAGCTGTCGACGCGATGGGTGCCGCGATTGCTAAAAATCGACCAAAGCGCACTCGAATGGACATTCCGTTGCAATGGCCAAAATACACGAATTAAACTTTGAATTAGTTTCCCACCCATCGTAATCTCCAGATTTAGCCCCATGTGACTTTTCCCTATTTCCAATACTGAAAACTTGGCTCGGTGGAAAGAAATTTACATCGAATTATGAAGAAATCGACGCCGAAAACGGATATTTTGAGGGTCTCGAAAGATCATACCATAGCCAAGGAATAAAAAGACTTGAACATCGTTGGACCAAGTGTATAGAGCTAAAATGAAACTAAGTTGAGAAATAAAACTAATTTTGACCCAGAAAAATGTTCCTTCATGTCCATTCTAAAGACTTATCAAACGACCCTCGTATGTGCAACCATGGAATGGCAATCCTGCCTGAATAAATGCAATTGATTAAATGATTTAAAAATTGTAGAATAGAACCTTCAAAATTTTTGTCAACAAATGTCAGTCACATTGTTGATGGCACACAACAATCACCCCTTTGACGCGCCACTGTCAGAACTTACATGGTGCTGCTAAGCAACTATCGTTACGCATACGCAAAACTAGATCAGTTTCTGGTAGTGGCCCGTGGAAGGGGTGATTGTTGTGTGCCATCAACAATGTGACTGACATTTGTTAGCAAGAATTTTGAAGTTTGTATTCTACAATTTTTAAATTGCTCAATTAATTGCATTTCCGGCAGGATTTACTTAGACAGGATTGCCATTCCATGGTTACACATATTTTCTCGATACATATACATAGATTATAGTCTCTACACATAACTCGATAGGGGTACTAAAACCGCGCCCGTCTCCGTTACTAGAATGATTATTGGATTATTGGTATAAAAAATGGAGAGTAATTTTCAAAACAGGGATTTCAAAGTTTTTTCAGGATTCACTCGTCTGTAAGTCAGGGTATCTGGGTATCTCGAGGGGTATCTTTGATCCACCAAAGTGACGCACGTCTCTGGACACACTATCAAAACTTCACAGTGATGTTTTATCGATAGGGATGTCAGCAACAGCAGCTAGTTACTATCTACTATAAAAGTGATGTTTCGGAAACTTTGCTTCTTGCTCTCCTGAAAAACGATGAAATTTTAATTATAAAACTATTGCAGCGGATCGATAGTTTTTTTTTTTTTTTTTTTTTTTTTTTTTTTTTTTTTTTTCCCAAGCCAACACTCACTGCTATTGTGGATAACATAAGGCCGGCCGAAGACCCTTCCAACCGTGGATAACCGTCTATTTTGTGTGTGTTTGTGCAACAACACAGCTAGATAAGCGTGCATCTGGTGATGTTGAGAAAATCGGCGGATCGATCGAAGAATGACAGCAAATTTATTCCAGTCTTACCAATTCGCAGGAATATACGCGCCACATTTCCGCCAAGTCATGCGCTCGTTGCAAACAGTGCAAATGCGAGTTGCAACCTGTCTAAACTTTCAAATTAATGAATCCTTCCGATAGCGAGAGAGAGAAAAAAGATCAAAATGGGTCGCTGTCTTCTCCTAACAAAATCGATATCTGCACACCGTCTTGCAAATTCTGGAGAAATTCTTATTGTGAAAAATGACATTTGTAACAAAGAAAGCCACTTACTTGATATCCATTCACCTAACCCTAACATAAATGACAAGCACTGTCTAACTTTATAGAAACAGAGTTATAGTAAATTCGTAGTGCTTTGGTGAGTTTTTGATGTGAATGTATATCATAACTTCAGCACGATTCTGCGTCAACCCGATGCGATACTATATTTTCATTTCCGAACTGATGCAAGTGCAAAACAACTTGTTGGAACAGGTCTCCAGAGGTAGGTGTCTGAGAAAGAGCCCGTGAAAAATACGTGAACCGGTTACTAACCGCAGGCGAAAGAGATTACCCAGTGAGCGAGCGAGAAGGTTTGGCTGTTGTATGGGTCATGACAAGATCTCGTGCCTACATTGAGGGCTTTGCTGTTGTAGTCAGCACTGACCACCAATCTTTTCTTAGCTTCTAATGTCAAACTGTGCCACTGGCCAAACTCTTCAAGCCCGCGTCTTACGGATGAACACAAACAAGGTCGCTGGAAAAGCGTGAATGGTTCAAGTTCCAAGTGAGACCGTTGTAACACGTAGTACCAAGTGCCATTTCGGCATCATAAAATCCAAGGTCTATAGACCGAAGAAGTGTGACGTCACAACATGGCAACATGGCCGGCGGTTGACATTTTCTGGAGGCAAACGTCAAACGTGACATGACCGTGAGATGCACGGCACGTGGCATGCACGTGACGTTTCTGTGTTTGTGTTTGTCATGTGTTTGTCAAATTTTTGCAAAGGTAAATAACGGAAATGGATACAACAAAAAAGATTTATATTTTGGGCTATATTAGGTGGAGGAAATCAAACTATATTGCCATAAACTAAAAACTGCTCACTATAAACTGCGTTCCATTGCTCTTTGCCTCTGAGCATCTCATGAACGAGATTGTCGACGGCGCGGCGATTCTCCTGCTCAGTTTTTCTTCGAGTTCTTCTCGCTGCCTTGATGGACCGTTACAATGAAAACGAGCGTGTTCCGCGTTGTCCTGACGCTGAGGCTTTTGAGGCTCCCCAGTATTTCTTTCATCCAACTTTGAGCCAAGGCGTTCCACTGCCGTTGCCACTGCTCGACGAACTGCTCTCTGGCCTTGTTTCTGCTTTCTGGTTTGCTGGTGGGCACTCCTAGGCTTGTTTCCTCTAATCGCAAGCATCAGGACGAAGAGTGGGATACCCGAGAGCGCTCGTGCTGCATCATGCGGAACCGTTCTGTAGGCACTGATGATTCTGAGTGCAGCTTTGCTCAGCTCTCTGTCAATGAGTTGGGCTATGTCTGGCCTTTTTGCAACCAAGTCCGCCTGTATGACGCTGGCTGTCTCTTAGGCTGGCAATTTCAGCAATGCTCACTGCCATTTTGCACTGACTTTTGTGACTTTTGTTGTGAACCTCCAGAAAATGTCATGCCAAACACAACCAAACATAGAAACGTCACATGAACCAGAGGGCACATGAACGTGAAATTTGCCTCCAGAAAATGTCAACCGCCGGCCATGTTGCCATGCTGTGACGTCATCACTTCTCCGGTCTATCCAGTTTGCAGCACTTAGCATCCGCATTGTTCCACTTTTCTTCCATTTTGAAGGAGAAGAATTGGACTGGTGAAGGACATATAGGTAAATTCCAATTTAATTGAAGTACTTACTCCCAAAAATGTCATCGTTCCTTCGATGAACGTTAAAAACTGATCCTCAAGTTCTTTCTGAGATCACAACGGTAGAAGCACGAACTGTATCTTTGGGGACGTTTACTACAGGGTGTCCCAGCTAAGACAATCCAGCGCGATTTACTTAGAAAATATCAAAGCAACCAAAAAAATGTCTCAATGGGGCCTTGCACTGCCACTTTCACACACCGAGGGCGCCACAACCGTTGGGGGCAAATTCGAGAATTTTGACGGCGTTGACGCTTCAGCGACCGACGTCCGTCATTTTATGTCTTGATTTGAAATTTGGATAACCTCTGTTTCTTGCTTGACGTCTCCAGTCACTGTCAGTTACTGATCAAACTACTCAAACTCCCCTGTTTTTTCCGTAGTTACGGCCGCTTCATCGAAGTAGGCGCCCCCTATAGTAGTGGCGACCTCACGTTGAGTTTTTCAATTGGAAGGCCCCATTGGGGAGAAGCCTCACCCTTAAGGTTTCTTTTGAGGGGGTGCCGATGCTTGTAGGTGCTCTAGTTTCCAAGAAAATGCAGTTTTAATCGGGCGAGTCACAAGAATTCGAAAATTCATGAACGACAAAACAAAATACTTTAGAGGAAGAAGAATCCTCTTTCTCTAGGCTTTCCATTGATGTGTCGCCGATGTCTGTACCTGGCCCAGTAAGCCAGATATTCTGCCTTACAGCCCAGCAAACAAGATAATCGGAATTCATGACGACGTAGTCCAGGAATTATAGAAAAAATAGCGAACAAAAATGAAAGCTAGCCGGATTTTTGTATATAAGCTCAGTTAAGCATGTAGTTCGACAAAGTAAAAGTCCTCAAGAATCCGGTGTGAGCTTCGGCCGTTGTGGCCTCGAGAAGAACTTGAGGATCAGTTTTTCGTGTTTATCTCGTAAATGATGGCACTTGGAGGAAAAGCACTTGAAGCAAAATTGTTGGAAATTGTGTTGTCTACAAGAAAGGTCCTCACATATTCCATCATCAGTTCACTCCTTCTTCGTCAAAACACAAGAAAAGCTAAATAGTCCAGATGCTCGATGCCGAAGACTGTACGGACCTTGAGTTTTATGATGGCAGGGTGCCACTTGGTAGAGGTGTTGTTCGATCCATTCTCTTTTGATTGAAACCTAATGCCATCAATACCAACTATACCGGCGGCATATACAGGGTGACATAAAAATAAAAAGTTGAACAAATGTACCTCAAGAACCAAAATAGGTGAAGACATGTAAATCGCCAAAAATGTTTCTAATTTAATGACCATGAAGTCGTCGTCAACTTGAATCAAATATGTTGAGCCGTTTCTGATATATCTTCAGAAGACTGAAGTCGTTACGAAAAAAAATAGTTTTCCGTATATCAGTAATTCTTCAGATATTGAATCGAAACTTGGTGTTTTGAATCGAAACAATGATAAATTACATTCAAAATGAAATTACAGTAAAAAGCCCTCTCTAGGCCAACTAATTTTAGAAAAAACACAGTCAACTTTTTTTCTGATAAGTAGACAAAAATAATTTTTTGTTTGGTAACAACTTCAGTCTTTTTAAGATATTTCAAGAACGGCTCAAGATACTTCATTCAAGTTTACGACAACTTCATGACCATGAAATCAGAATTATTTATGGCGATTTACATGTCTTCACCTATTTTGGTTCTCGAGGTACAAATGTACAACTTTTTATTTTTATTTCACCCTGTATATGCCGCCGGCGTAGTTCGTCTTGATGGCTTCAAGTTTCAACAAAAAGAGAGTGGATCAAACAACACCTCTACGAAGTGGCACTCCGTCATCATAAAACTCAAGGTCCATACCAGTCTTCAGCATCGAGCATCTGGAATATTTTTATCTTTTTGTGTTTTGACGAAGAAGGAGATGACTGACGATGTTATGTGTAAGAACCTTTCTTGTAGACAATAAAATTTCCAACAATTTCTTCCCGGGAACTTTTTTCCCAAGTGCTATTGTTCAAGAGATATACGCGAAAAACTGACCCTCAAGTTCTTCTCGAGGCCACAACGGCCGAAGCTCACACCGGATTCTTGAGAACTTTCAGTATGTTGAACTACATGCTTAACTGAGCTTATATACAAAAATCCAGCTAGTTTTCATTTTTGTTCGCTATTTGCGATTTAAACAGCTAAAATTCCTGGACTAACGTCACCGATCACACACTTGTTAGCTTCAACATCAGCCAGTATTCATTGCTATGGTGAATCCAGGTATAATAAGTGAGAAAGTCCTAGTAACGACTAGTGTTGAAGTCAACAAGTGTGTGATCGGTGACGTCATGAATTCTGATTATTGTGTCTGCCGGACTGCAAGGCAGAATATCTGGCTTACTGGGCCAGGTACAGACATCGGCGACACATCAATGGAAAGCCCAGAGAAAGAGGATTTTGTTTCATCTGAAGTATTTTGTTTTGTCGATCATGAATTTTCGAATTCTTGTGACTTGCCCGATTAAAATTGCATTTTCTTGGGAACCAGAGCACCTACAAGCATCGGCGCCCCCTCAAAAGAAAGCTTAGAGGACAGGCTTTCCCCCAATTGAGACATTTTTTTGGTTGCTTTGATATTTTCCGAGAAAATCGCGCTGGATTGTTTTAGCTGGGACACCCTGCATATTGAACTACTCGAGGAACTACCTATGTGCTCGACTGAGATTATACTTACAGTACAAAAATCAATCGAACTTTCAGTAGGCCCGCTTCTTTTATAATTTTTTTACTACGCTGCTAAATTGAATAGGTTCATCTGGCATTCTGGTCCTATAAATGAAATCAAGTGATAATAATTGAAGCTTATTTGGGATGTGCAAACTCCAATATCTGTAACGCTACACCGCACCGCAGGCAGAGCAGAGCAAAGCAATCGAAATAAGCCATCATCTTGCCTTTGCTTTGAAGTCGTAAATTCTCAGGGAAAATCGACGTGATTTATTGCAGCCATTAAAAACGCCACGTCACTAACCTACTTATCATTTTCGAGCTCGCTCTGCTTTTTAAAATCTTTTCCTATACTTCCCCCCCCCCTCCGTTTACCTTGGCCACCCACTCACGAAAAATTGTCTTATGAATCATGATGCGTCCGAACTTCCCGCCGGCGAAGGAAAGTCCATACCTGGTGAAATGTCAGAAGTGTGAAGAATAGGCCTGATGCTGCTTACGCGTCGAAGTTGGAGCACTTGAGAAGACAGCCAACAATCACGCATGTGGGGCTCGTTTTTTTATGTTTTACGGCAAGCTAAAAAAAATTGCTTATGGTTCTGAATCCTACGAAGGCGCAGAGCGGACATAAAAGATATTTATTTGTAATTGCGACTCTTTTCTGTCAATTGCCACTTTGATCTGGCAATTGCGACTTTTTTCTGTCAATTGCCACTTTAATCTGGCAATTGCGACTTTTTTCTGTCAATTGCGACTTTTTTCTGTCAATTGCGACTTTTTTTCTGTCAATTGCCACTTTATTCTGGCAATTGCGACTTTTTTCTGTCAATTGCGATTTTTTCCTGTCAATTGCCACTTTAATCTGACAATTGCGACTTTTTTCTGTCAATTGACACTTTATTCTGGCTATTGCGATTTTTTTCTGTCAATTGCCACTCTATTCTGGCAATAGCGACTTTTTTCTGTAAATTGCCACTTTATTCTGGCAATTGCGACTTTTTTTCTGTCAATTGCGACTTTTTCCTGTCAATTGCCACTTAATTCAGACAATTGCGACTTTTTTCTGTCAATTGACACTTTATTCTGGCAATTGCGACTTTTTTTCTGTCAATTGTCACTTTATTCTGGCAATAGCGACTTTTTTCTGTAAATTGACACTTTATTCAGGCAATTGCGACTTTTTTCTCTCAATTGCGCACATTTCGATTGGAAATAATGTTTATATGGCCGGTTTGCCCGCCTGTCTGTCCGTCCGTTGGCTGTCTGTTCGTCCGTCTGTCTGTCTGTCCGTGTAAAAGTTGAGAAGTTGTACTCCTTCTCGGGAAATGAAGCTAGAGCCTTAGAACTTTTTCTGATTGATAGCTCAGGCCCTCAAGGGTGGCCTATGGGCAGACTGTATTTCATGGTGGCGCTCCCATCTTGGTAGCCATATTGGAATTTTTCATCAGTGGAACGGAACCTCGAACGGAACTTACTCTGATCTCGTATGATCATTCTTAATTTCAAGCTCAGTTTCATGATTACGCCGCCATCTTGGCCGCTACATCGAAATTTCTTATTATTGGAACGATTGTCATGAAACGTGAAACATAGGTAAGTACTCTTGTCTCGTATGAATCCGCTTCAGATTCATTCGCTCTGAATCCGCTCTAGCGGATCATGAAACTCAGCTTGAAAATAGAAGTGATCATACGAACCAAGGGTAAGTTCCAAATTTCAGGAAAATCGTTCCACTAATAAGAAATTTGAATATGGTTACCAAGATGGCGGCGTAATCATGAAACTGAGCTTGAAAGTAGGAATATTCATACGAGATCAGGGTAAGTTCCGTTCGAGGTTCCGTTCCACTGATGAGAAATTTCAATATGGCTACCAAGATGGCAGCGCCACCATTAAATACAGTCTGCCCATAGGCCACCCTTGAGGGCCTAAGCTAATTAATCGGAAAAAGTTCTAAGGCTCTAGCTTTATTTCCCGAGAAGGAGTACAACTTCTCAACTTTTACACGGACAGACAGACAGACGGACGAGCAAACAAGTAACGGACGGACAGACAGACGGACAAACCGGCAATATGAACATCATTTTCAATCGAAATGTGCTAAAAAGTCGCAATTGACAGAAAAAAGTCGCAATTGCCAGAATAAAGTGTCAATTGACAGAAAAAACAACGTTCGAAGAGGTGTTCTTTTCGTACTCCCGCTCGGCTTCCTCACGGTTTGTATCATCTTGCTTTTCTTATTATCAATCTTATTATTGTTATTATTATTCACTCAAAGGGCAGAGTACTTTCGACATGATTTTTTCACGATTAGACTTCTTTTATTTCTTTTCTCGCTGCGCTCGGCGCTTAAACTCCCATTCTCCGTCACATGAAATCTTACTCATACCCCTAATACAATAAATATCTATTTTCATCAATAATATTCTCCACAAATAATTATGCGAATGTGACATCGTGACGGATTTTCTTATTGTACGATTTTCCCGGTTATATTACAGCACGGTGGAAGCTGTGTTCTGGCAGGCACAGCATGGCAATTTAATAAGTAATAATCTCCACAAAGTATAAGAATGTCGTTTGGAAAACTCGATCCGGTATTGATTTTAATTGAAAAAATATAAAATACATAGATATTTACATAGGTATGTAGGTAGGTACCTCGTGAATGTGATTTAAGGTAACTACGTGGTTCTAGAGTTCGTACGATATCATCTTCTCCAATCAAAATAAGGCCATAGGTTAAATTGAAATATTGACAGAATTGATATGAGTATTTCCAGTTATGTGCTCGCCACCGTACTTATATTTAGAATGTCACATTTGATTGAGGTGAAATCAAACCATTCAAAATATTAACGGAGAATAATGTCAAAAATCAATTTCCAAACATAAAAACTTGATTATCAAACCAGTATGATATCATCGCTATACAATCAGCTGACATCTAGAACATTAAGCAACTGTTTCAGCCTCAATTGTGTCGAAAATTCTTTTTCCCCTCTGGGCTTTGATCATCCACCCCAGCTTCTCTGCTTAATAGGTACGTACATAGGTACCTGAAAGCTGTCGTGTCCACATTTGGGTGTGCGGCATTCGATTTTATTTTTTAATTATAAACGTCCGTTGAAGAATATACCCAGGGCCGGGCCTGGCCTATTTGCCGCCTGCGTGCCACCGAAAAATTGCCGCCCCCTCATCGTCAGTGGAGAGCCTCACCAAATGCGGGAATGAAAAGAATCCTTCGAAATTCAACTAAATTATTATATTACCGCCTAGTACAGGAATTTTAGCTGAAATATCACTTCAACCTCAAAAAAAATACTGTAGTCATGAAAATCACAGGTTCTGTTCAGAATTTTGTGCTTTCCAAATTTTTGGGTTTCAGAAAAATCCCATCGAAGGCTTTTTTTAGAGCTGTCAAAAGTCTGAAGACTGATAATTCTGAGCAATTTCAAATTAAGCTCAATTTTTCATGAGATTTCAAGTATACACAGTTATGTGGAGACTGCAAATGTTGAGGATGAACATATGAACAATTCTGAACCAAGCACGATGGAAAATTTCATAGTTCTGTTGGAATATCCTGATTTTTTCTGTCAAATGTATATGATACAGGAAAAAAAGTAAAAAAATCGCTGAAGCCTTGGAAAAAATATGGACGTCCTGAAAATTTTATATTCTGTTCAGAATTGAATGCACTTCTACATACCTGAAATTGACAGAAATCCCACCCCAGGGTTTTAAGTTATTGGAGGGGGGGTGATCAGTTGAAACTCAAAATGGAGGGGATGAAACCCGTTGATCCATTGGATGCAAATACATCTCAATTCGACGCATCATATCTCGTTGATACCATTTTGGAACAAAAAGTGTCGATCATTGTTGAGGGGGGGTCGTAGGAGGGGCGGAGCTCGGCTAGGTGATTCTTTTTGTTTTCCTGGTCATATATAACCGATCACGACAAGTTTGGTATCTTTTCCGACTAAATTGAAACTCCTGACCTCGAATCCGATGTGTAAATTTGAATAGAATCAAGTTTGAACAAGTTAACTTGAAAAAACTTGTTTTTTTTTTGGTAATTTTAGCAGTTTTTTTTCACTGTTAGAGGTCTGAAATTCTCAAAAATATTTCAAGAGCCATTAGATTCAACTGTCTTTTTCACGAAAATCATTCACTCAGCGTATTATTTTGTTTTTTGATATTAAAAAATCAATTTGAACCTGTGAGTCGATCCGGCGCGGTGTCTACTACTGACCAGAACACTACGACATACACCTGCAAATATAAATAGCTCAAACTCAAAACCTTGCAGAGCGATCCAAGGCGATTTTGTTTTATGTCATAGCAAATTCAATTCTGCAGAGATCCTCGAACTTTCAAAGATATGTTATTATTTGTTCAATAGTTTGAGCTACTTTTATTTGCAAGCGCATGTTTTAGCGTTCTGGTTATTAGTAGAAACCGCGCCGGACCGACTCACAGGTTCAAATTGATTTTTTGATATCCAGAAACAAAATAGTACATCGAGTGGATGATTTTCGTAAAAGAGACACTTCAATCTAATGAACCATAAACTATTTTCTAGCGATTCAGACCTCTAACAGTGAAAAAAAAAACTGCCAAAATTGCCAAAGAAAAAAACAAGTTTTTCCAAGTTAACTTGTCCAAACTTGTTTCTATTCAAATTTACACATCGGATTCGAGGTCAGGAGTTTCAATTTAATTGGAAAAAATACCAAACTTGTCGTGATCGGTTATATATGACCAGGAAAACAAAAAGAATCACCTAGCCAAGCTCCGCCCCTCCTACGACCCCCCCCTCAACAATGATCGACACTTTTTGTGTCCAAATGGTATCTACGAGATACGATGCGTCGAATTGAGATGTATTTGCATCCAATGGATTAACGGGTTTCATCCCCCTCCATTTTGAGTTGCAACTGATCACCCCCCTCCAATAACTTAAAACCCTGAGGTGGGATTTCTGTCAATTTCAGGTATGTCGAAGGGCATTCAATTCTGAACAAAATGTAAAATTTTCTGGACGTCCATATTCTTTACAAGGTTTCAGCGATTTTTTTACTATTTTTCCTGTATCATATACATTTGACAGAAAAAATCAGAATATTCCAACAGAACTATAAAATTTTTCATCGTGTTTGGTTCAGAATTGTTCATATGTTCATTCTCAACATTTGCAGTCTCCACATAACTGTGTATACTTGAAATCTTATGAAAAATTGAGCTTAATTTGAAATTGTTCGGAATTATAGGTTTTCAGATTTTTGACATCTCTAAAAAAAAAGCCTCCGCTGGGATGTTTCTGAAAACCAGAAATTTGGAAAGAGCACAAAATTCTGAATACAACCTGTGATTTTCACGACTACAGTATTTTTTTTAGGTCAAAATCTATTCTTCTTGGGCTAGCCCCTAGTGCCTATGACTTGCCGCCTGCCGTACCTATTCGCCTGCGCGCCGGAACGCACTGCACGCCTGCTAGGCCCGGCCCTGAATATACCTCCCTATCCCTATAATAAATCACATCCGCTCGAATCTATTCAAGCCAAGTCGTGAGCCATTCTTGTCGGGCCAACAGTACGACAACACGAAGAGTAGTCCAGTGTCGGCGATTAGTAAAAAATAGAACCGAACGCGGCGAACGCTGCAACAGCTTATTCTTTAATTTCCTGGGACGACGCTGGTCACCCCAAGGTCAGACAAGACAACGTTACAGCACATCGTTACAGGCGTTCGTTACAACCACTGATGCTATGAAGCAATTTCACTCCCATGTGTGGTTCTGCGTTAGTGGTGTGTCGTGATCTAGGCGCGAGAATAGAAGTTTCACTTCAAAAAGTCGCAATTGCCAGAATAAAGTGGCAATTGACAGAAAAAAGTCGCAATTGCCAGAATAAAGTGGCAATTGATAGAAAAAAGTCGCAATTGCCAGAATAAAGTGTCAATTGACAGAAAAAAGTCGCAATTGCCAGATTAAAGTGGCAATTGACAGAAAAAAGTCGAAATTGACAGAAAAAAGTCGCAATTGCCAGATTAAAGTGGTAATTGCCAAAAAAAGTCCCAATTACAAATAATTATCTTCCATGTCCGCACTGCACCTTCGTAGAATTCATCCGTTTCTTGTGGACCCATTGCACTAAGTATTCGAGATTTCGATCCAGCCAACTGGCAGTATCCAATACCGAAAATTTCCCAAGTTCACCACCGAGTTCACCACCTCAGTTGTTGCAGTATAGGGAAGTTTTTTGCAAGGTCTGTTTCCAGCCTCCGTTGTTTACCCTTCTGCCTGCGTGAATTCTTACGCAAGCTTTCCATCCAGTTATCTGCAATCTGCTGTGTCAGCTACCCACTCATTTAGTCGGTCTTGGTGTTTTCACTGCCCTGATCTCCACTATGCCCTTCAAACCTTAGTTACTAGTGCAAATGAATTCTCTACTCCAACCGTGCATCACCCCATCAAGGCCAAATTGTAGCATGCAAACAAGGTTGAATTAAAAATGAGTTTAATGGGTCGCCTATGTCATCAAGAAGTTCAAGAGAATATCCAACTGGGGTGTTATCAAAGCTGCGCGGAATTACGAATAGAGCCGGTCGTTACGGAATTGTATTTTAATGGAAATTGCCCAGAGGCAGGAGTTCCTGAAAACACCTATCTCTGCCCCAGCGCCGAAGAATTATCCTGATCAAATTAACGTGCCATTAATTCACGGCGCTGTTGTCGACAAAGGGATGCTTTTTTGTTCAGCAATTAAAAGTGAGGTGATTTATGCGGTTTCATGTATGAGAGGGCGGCGGAGAGGTGGTCGGCGTAGGTAGGTAGGTATATAAAGGATCTTTCGGGGGAGTGATATGGTGGTTAAGGGCCGAAAAAGCAGAGCGTTGAGCGGTCGTTAGTTGTTCAAGTGATTCATCTCCATTATCAATAAATCATTTCGCAATTTCGGAATGAGAAATGCGCTCTCTGGCTTTTCGTGATTTCCTGGGTGAAGTTGCGCGCCACGCGCGGCGGTGATGATGTAGCACTGCATTATTAGAGCCGAGGAGGCGATTACACCTGGAAATTCGTCGATGGAGGAAAACGGAACGAATTTATTTGTTGTTCCGTCCCGTCTCGGGAAGCATCAGAACTTATAAATTGGATACTTTCGACGGCGTTTCGCAGTTATGCAACCGGCCATTTATCACGTTCTCGCTTAATTCACAAGAAGAGGATCATCAAACAGTGACGGTATTATGGTGGTTCGCCTCAGCGACAATACAGTATAACATTGAAAAAGTTGAATCGTCAAGTCAGATGCACTAGAATCATTGGTTGACCACTAGAAGCAAAGCGCCAAAGAACTTTGTCCAAAGGAAGTCTCCTTCACAGCCAAGTTCCTCAAGCTCATCTGCTGAGTTCTATTTGAGGTTCTCCAAAGCTATCCAGAGTTTTCTTAGACAGAATTCCTTCAACTTGCACTTGTACAAAAGTCCCCAGCAGTTCGCACCTTCTCGTTTGTCAACCGGAATATTCACAGACATGCCTCAGTTCTGCTACCATTTGAGTAGGTAAGGAGGCGCTTGAGCCTGGGGTGGAAGAATATCAAGGAATATCACCTGAATATCAAGTAGTTAATTCCGAAGCCAACAGCGGACCTGACGACAATGTAAATATTGTTGCGAAACTTGTTGGAGAACACGACGCACGAATAGGACACGCATCCATACAAATGGCGGAGGCGCCGTGCCTCTGGAACTTGCCTGGATATTCGCGAAGCCCATCGACAGAAGAAGCAGAAGCATTCAAAAATTGAGATCTGAATATCAGACCCATCCTCCATGGCTATCTCCAATTTTATATATTTAGATGCTCGTATATACCTATAATAGGTAGGTACATTGCCTTGATTGGACGAACTGGATTCTAACTATTTCTACATTGTATTGCTACAAAATATTGATGATTGTCTACACAACTTTAATAATGACACAAGAAGGTACAAAATAGTCTGAGGGATGACGGAAGTTTTGAATCTGTGATCAATAACATTTTGGGCACTGGAAAAAACTGCTTCATCGCGCTCGCGAAAAACGAGGATCTTACAAAGAAAAGGTTCATGGCGTCCGAAAGCTCTAGCGTGCGTCTTTTTACAATCTGTCATAATTTCCATGTTTGCTGGTTGAGCCAGCTAACCCTTCCAAGCTAAGATAAGTGATCCACCGTGTCTTTTGTAGCTATCTGTTGCAGTGGTACACGTGTAAAATCAGAACCATATGGCAATTCTGTATACAGCAATGCCGCTTTACATGGTGATAGTGTAGGACCATTCAAGTGATTTGACCCGAGGGGCCACTTTTTTTCTTCCATTAGGATCGAAGATGGCGATCTCTTTCTCAAGATGGCGTTCCAATTTCATCGTTTTAATCCAGCAACGTTACAGCAAGGAGTTGGAAGCCATAAGACTAAGACTAATTTTGGGTCGTAGAAATCAAAAAAGTTATCATCTTCACGATCTCATGCTGCGCAGAGGAAGAGCGTGGTCAATTTATAAAAATAAATGACGTATTTTTCATGTTGTTGAACATTCTACACTGATATAATGTTGGGTATGCTTTCTGATGATCAAGTAGGTAGTTTTAATTAGGGCTCAAGATTCTCTGTCACGAATTACTTTGTTCCAAAATCGTCGTCGGTTCTTCTCATGTTCCTTCTTCTGGCATTCTCTTATTGGAAAGGAAGACTCATTTCTCCCTTTACTGGAAAACAAAACCGAAGTTGTGATAACTAGTAAAAATATTTTTTATCGGACCTTGATCTGGTTTTTTGAAGTTCCTGGGGCTCATGAGCAGTTCAGCAGAAGAAATTTTGTCGTTAGCAAGACTACTCGCCATTTCTCAGTTCTCGCAATTGATCAAGCTCACTAACGGAGCAATAGATATTATGTTAAAGACTCGGTTAAAGATGACGCTGAGGCCATTGGATTAACTCAAGATCCAGCTGGTTTGCGAAAATGTTGTTTGGCTTTGGCGGGCCCAGAAATTTGTAGGCTTCTGGATGAGTTCGTAGGACCTGAGACCTGAAGACGCGGGCGAAACAAAAAACCTTCACCACGAACAATATTTGGCTCACCAGAAAAAAAATCAGATGAAGTGCTTATTTCTGAAGCACATAGTTTTGAATACTCTAGGAACCCGTCCATGGAACGCACCCCAGATCTCATTGCTTTGAACACTCAGCTTATTGTGCAGCCATCGAGAGTAGATGCTTTGTCGAAATCTGAAGAAAATGGTGTAAAACAGTATTCTTCTTTCGTGAATGGGAGATTCATATAACGGACAAAATCTTTGTACGATCCTATTCCTAAAAGTCGCACTATCATCTTTGCCATCACTGAAAAGAGAGATCACAAAGTCGTCCAAGACCTCAAGGGAGACATACAACTATCAGCGTCTTTTTATGGTGGCGATGTCCCGTAAACTGACCCTGTACATCTTTTTCTCTCACGAAAATCAACAATGCCTTCCATCCCTAGCTCTGAACAACCATAACGTTATTACGACTATGAGACCTGGCACAGAGAACGTACTAATGAAACTTCTAGAAGATACAGTGGGTGCTTTCCACCTAGCTCCAAGTTTGGTAGACCTGCCATTTACGCATGTGCGGGTGCCAAACGGTGCTTTTCATCTACGTGTTCTTACCCGGTCCTGTGCCGTTCATTGGTTCACCTGAAATTATGTGCCAAACTATGGAACATGTTCCGTCTGGTGGTATTTGTACCTTCTAGGTGGAAAGCGCCCAGTTCCTATCAGCTCAATCCCTGATTCCTGTGACTGTATCATCCACAACGGGGCAGCACTGGTACACAAACATCCACCAAGGCGATCACGAACCTTCCAAGAGTATTTCTCCAGCGTCTTGCCGCAGGTTTGTTACCGTAAAACTGGCCAGATTTCCTGCGAAACTTGAGGAATAAAGAGGAACTATTGGGCGCTTTCCACCTAGACAGCACAAATACCACCAGACGGCACATGTTCTTTAATTTGGCACAAAATTTTAGGTGACCCAATGAACGGCACAGAACTGAGTAAGAACACGTAGATGGAAAGCACCGTTTGGCACTCACACATGCGTAAATGGCAGGTGTACCAAGCTTGGGGCTAGGTAGAAAGCACTCATTCACGTTTCTGGATCGACTGATCCACTTTCTCAACAGCTCTTGTGGTAACCAACCTTGGTCATGAGATTGTATTTTCAGGCAAAGGTGGGCACCGTACGAAAAAGATAACTTAAACGTTAAATCGTTAAGAAAAAAATTAACTTCGGTTATCGTTAATACCCGAGACCTGACCCTACAATTAAGAAATTTCAATTTTAAATAGCCTCTTCTCACACCCCGATCATCATCATCATCATCATCATCATCGGCGAAGGAATGCGGTGCAAAGTTAATTGATTTAAAATGTAACGGAAGCTAACGTTTGACCGTTAACGGTAATTTTTTATTTTGTAAACCAAAATAATCATCTCTTAGACCACCCGAACACCACCTTGAAAGCGACTAAACTATAATACCTACCCTACACCCTACACCAGCGTACCTAACTAAACTGAGTCAGAATTGAAGTGGACCACCCCAAAATTTTGCCTCGATTACCTCAATGAGGATGACTTGAGAAAAAATTGCCCGATTCTGAAAATCTTTGTGCTGGTCGATAGATAATCTTTCACAAGTGGTGGTATAGTTAAAACTCCGCTCTATTCTTTCAGACTTCTTCTATTTCGGGTTCTAAAAACAAATATGAATAAACAAGTTAACGTTAACGGACTTGAGTTAACTGAAGTTGAATGTAACGGAAATTACTTAGTAAATCAAACACTACATACTTTCAGGATTTTTCAGAAACGACTGAAGACATTCAGACGCGGTTTGATTTATCTTGATAGGCATTAAATTGTGAATCTACTTAGTGATTTTCATGACTTCAACTGCTTTGATTTATGAGTTTGAATTTTTGCATTTTTGATCACGTTTGCATCGACCGCCATCATGGCAAAGCATCTCAGAATGAAGGTAATGTTCCATAGAGTAATTTCGCCAAGTAGCATTATGTCACCAAAATTTGCAAGGTTGAAACGACTAACGACCGACCTAGGGCTACAATTGATACGGCGCTTTCCCTATTTTAAAAAATCATTACTCCTAGACCAAAGCGCTTACTGAGGTGCTATTTTGTCAAAAACTTTTTTGAAGCTTTCCCTACATAGTCTCGCATAAGTGTCGGCTTATTTCAAACTATTCACATAGATTACAATGGGTCTAATTTTTTTGTGTTCTTTCTGCACTTCTTTATATCTCCATGATCTGCAAAGGTGATAGTCGGAAACTAAGAAGAAAAAGTCGCATGAGAGGCTTTCAGTAATCATCGGGTGAGACAACGGTGAAAAACTTTCCACTTCATCTATTACGGTCTCTTCAAGATATGAACGGTTGAACTTGAAGAACGCAGGCTATCTAAATGTCCGGAAAAGTCAAAAATGGGATCCTGGAGGCCCAACGGTCCAAATGTTGAGGTGGCAACAATTATTTTCGTAATCAGCGTTCAGCGAGGTCAAAATACCCTAGAAAGTCTTGTTGCCCAACTGTTACATGAAATGCTTCTTGCATCGTTCGGAGAGCGATTTATGAAATTTGGTCCTAGTCTACTGCTCTCCACGACACGAAATCTTAGAAATAAATCAAAAACGGCTACCATCTTGTTTTTGTAGTGTTACTGGAAACAGAGTTGAAATTTGAATGCCATCTTGGAAGAGAGACCGCCATCTTCGATCCTAATGGTAGAAAAAAGTGGCCCCTCGGGTCAAATCACGTGAATGGGCACAAACTATCATCATGCAAAGCGGCATTGCTGTATACAAAAACGGAACGTCTTTTCACGTACCAATGCAACTCGACTTTTCAGCTTGTTTCAGCAAACTTTGCTTGATTAGACCTCTGATTAGTGCTGTGAAGAAGCAATTAGACGGAAACACCTCGTAATACCATTGTGTTAACCAAATAGAAATAGACACAAAGAAAGACGAGTTCAACCGTCTCAAGAGCCAGTGATTGCCTTGTTAAATTAAAGTAAGTGTAAAATTTGAAGGTAAATGTCTTTGAAGTAACGAGGACGTGACTACAGAGTCAATTTAAAATTTGTAACGAACTTCGACATGTAAACTTATCTTACATGACACCATAGGCACCCACTATTTTCAGCTGGGTTTCCACAGTCTTATTTATCCGTAGAGGTGTTAATCGAGGTGTTAATAGAAATAAAGATGGGGTACATGGTACAAAGAAGAACCGTAATTCATTCTTTTTTACTTTATACTGGAGGAGTTTCAGCAGTAGACACTCCTACGTCAGTGTTATATCTAGATAGATACTTGATACTTGATGATCAAGTACTGTGGTGTCCAGCTTAAAATCTTCAAGGAGAACTAAATTTTCTGGACAAATTAGCGTTGGTGGGCGATATTGGGAAGAAAACAAATGGTACAAGGGAGGATGGTGGAGTCGCACCGCATTCCAGAGTAGCGGGGTTTGTAGGCCAGGGGTGGTCAAGAGGGGATGGAAGAAGAATCAGCCCGGAAAGAGCAACGGGAGGGAGGTACCAAGACTGGCGTAGGTGCGTTCGACATGAACGGATGTGTTTGGCTGGAGAAGATTAGTTTTCGTCAAATATCCGCTAGTTATTAACAATTGTATTGCATCAGTGACAAGAAAAGAAAGCAGCAAGGCAAGTCTACTTTCCATGTAATCAAATGATAATTGTTCAAAGAAGTGAAAGTGATTGTTTTGTTTGTAAACTTTATTAAGTTTGTTCTGTGTATTTCGAACAGCCGCGGGTAGTATCAAACAGAGTGAATATTGCTCAAATAGCTGAGAGATTTTGAACACACTGTTTCCAGTTATCCTCAAGTCACCACGTGAATGGTGGAGGCCTCAATAACCCTTCGAATAAGAAATATAGCCTCCGACAGGTGATTTCTAGACTTTTTCAACGGAAAACGCAGCGGCTAGCAGTATATATGCAAATCATACCTGGACTAATTAAAATATCGCAAACACTTTCTCCATAGAATGGAAATCTATTCAACACTTTGCTTAGCGACAAAGGATTTCATGTGCATCCAGGTTGAGTTCCTAAAAAGCGAACCGCTTGAGACATGCCCAGAAATGAAGTGTCGCTTCGAAATAACTACAAGACATCGAAATGTAATCTAATTTTCCAGGTTAATTATTGGCTCACATCTAATTGATCACCTGATTTAATCTATGTACCACAATTTGACCTATAGCTGAGGGACAAGTCTTTAATTTGAAAGTATAGCACCCGCTTGAAGTAAATTGATCTAATTACCACAGTCAGCTTCCATGTAAATTATTCGATCAGTAATTGTGTTGATGGCTATAATTTCGGGATACGGAGACCATACTCAGTAGGTCGATAATCTCTCTTTGACCGAAAGAATGGGAGGAAACTCGATATATCTCTAAGTACAAACAAATCTGGGCTTCACGACAAAAGGAGTTGAGTAATAGTAGTTTACAATACGAGTTGGCTGTTACATAAGAGGTTTTCAGACACGAAGCCGAAATTTGCAGAACGAGGGCGCAGCCCGAGTTCTGTGAGAGGCTGAGTGTCGGAAAGCATCTTGTGTAACAAGCCACGAGTGTTTTACAACATTTTACGTGTTTGTTCTATGAAAAATTGTGAAATGTTTGTAATTTTTGAGGTTATTTTCACAAGTGTCAACTTAAATACATAAACTGTAATATCCATGTACACAGGGCCGGCAACTTTGGATTTGAACGTGTGGTGCTGACTGTTGAATATTTCAGAAAAAGGATTGAGGGGGGGGAGTATTAGCGTCGCAAGCGATTTGTTTTTAAGGTAAAATGATGAAACTTGAAAAAAAACTATTTTATCCACTTTGCGTTACTGATGGATTCATTATTACATCGGAAACAGTGCTGGTATGGAGTATATTATTAAACTCTTTTCCAACCATCGCATCGATAGAAATAATTGATTGTCAATAGAAGGTAGGCGAACGTCACTACGGAAGTGTCACCTGTAAAACGTTTTTATTTTTCGCAGCCAGAATGGACGATTTCTGGGCAATTTTCAGAGTTCAGTAGATAAAATGGTATATTACACTCGTTTAATAAGACGTATCATACTCCTTTCTTCCAAAACCAGTCGTGTGACAATACCATGTCTTGTCTTGAAATTCTATTAATTCTCTCTCTAATTTATAAATATACTATATAATATAGGCAACAATACATTAATAAAACTTTCAAAATAAAACAAAAATTTCCGAAATTGGTGAATTGGAGTGCTATTTTCAATTTCAATTTTTGCATTTTTGACATGTAGTGCTCAGCACCACCTCTTCGGATTACGTGTGGTGCTCGAGCACGTCAGCACCACTATTGTTGCCGGCCCTGCATGTACAACTTATATAAAAGTCATTACATCTCATGTATTAACACAACAATTACATAAAATAAATTAGATTGGCGATTATTGATTGATTAGTGATAAAGGAGGTGTGGTTGTAAAACTTTGTTTATTTGCAAGATTTATTTAAATTGTCCTCTTTCAATAGAACCTGGGGAATTAGGAGATCTGGGAATTGAAAGGGGAGTTGGGAGTTTATTCAACTAATAAAGGGGTAAGGTTACGAATCTACGGCACAGAATGGAAACACAACGTGAGGGTCCATTCCAACACGTCTAATTAGGGGAAAAGGGGTACAATCACAGTACCTACTTAAGCTGATTTCGACGCCCTTCGCCTCATTCGGAAACCATTTTGATGCCTTCTTCAAAGCTCGTGGTCTTTGACGCCGTACCTTGTTTCAGTCGTTTCCTGGGTTGATCATTTCATGTTTCTTCCTCTTCCGAGTTTTCGTCAGTGCTCTTGTTTTATCCGCCTTTCAAGTTTTGTGTTTGAGAAAAAATATTCCTATTCATGAACATATGTGAAAACGAAATGAGTTGACTTGGGAATAATAGTGTGCAGAGTTTATTCGCTGTTCAATTTCACGCAGTTCTCTTCTCTACACCAAACTACCGACGACGTACCCAACGTAGAACTTTGCACAAGGAAACTTTAGTCTACTCGCTAATGGGAAAATTGTTGCTGCCAGAGGTGAGTAAGCAATCTGCAAGCTCGACGCTAAGCGGTCGCATCTAATTACTACTACAGCTTCGTTTAATTTAATAATATATCTCTGAGCATTCCAGTTTTAAGCTGCAGTGACCTGCAAACGTCTAATTTCTAGAGCCAAATTCACTTAACGCAGGCACGTGTGGATCTGATTTGCGCGAGCAACAGCACGGCGGCATAAATTAAAATTCACGCTCGCTAGACACTTGTGCATTCAACATCCAACTGAATTCGAGCCGTGAATTTTCACGCGTCTAGGAACAAATGCACAAGGTGATTGTGTCGCTGATTGTTTCAGTTCTCAGTTTTCGACACAAATCTAGGCTGCACGATCGAACAGACGTTTCAATACCCCCAATAAGTTACCCCAAAGCAAAACGTAAAACTCGTATCTTTGCGCTCAGCGAGCCTAGGGTTGCCAGACGTCCTGGATTTCGCAGGACGTCCTGGATTCAGCCTTAAAATTTTGCGTCCTTCCTAAGTCCTCCGCAGGACGCTAAATGTCCTGTATTTTTGGAACAAAGCTCTCCTGTATTTTCAATATACAGTTTCGAATTATTTGTGAGTATTCTCTACATTTTTCCCCAGAGCTGCTACGCACTATCTTTTCAAAACTCATAAAATTTGTTCTGTCGATTCATGACTCAAACGCCGATTCCGAAAGACTGTTCTCGCTCTCTACTGCCTCTTGGAGAGATGCTCGGAATAGACTCTTCTACTTGACCATGTGAAATCGGAGCTACAAATAAGAACTAATTTAAATATGTCGTGCAAAGAATTTTATTATCACTTCGCATTGAAAAATTAAAAAATTCTTGAGGCGGTAAAGTCCGAACAAAAATACGTTTCTAAAAAAATAGAGATGTTCAAGTTTTTTTTTGTTTTTGAATTTTTGTGAATTTTTTAATCCTTTTATTAATTTGAGTTTATTTTGAATCAAGATTCATTATATTGAAGCTTATCGATCATTAGTTTCAAATGTCCTGTTTTTTCGACGTCTGTCCTGGTTTTTTGAAGCTTATGTCCTGGAAATCCATTGTTTGCATCTGGCAACCCTAAGCGAGCCGGCTCTTTGGACAAACGTATATCTTTCCACTCACTCCCATAGCTATCACAAAGCTAGCGCGCAAGATTTGATTTTTCAATTCCATATAGGTATACGCAAACTTTGGCGCGCCAGCGGGGTGAAATGCTGCCTCAATTCGACCTGGATACAAATTTGAGCGTAACATCGAACAAGTGCAGACGGAAGTGCGAAATTTTGCTATATCTGCAAAATCAGAAAACTGGGCAAAGACGACGAGATCAAGGCAGGGAATGAATTGGTAAACAAACTGACAAGAAGCTTTTAATCTTGGAGCCGCCGGAGCGTTGCAAGAACCAATTTGTCAAAAACCTTATGCACACGGTGCTATGCAACCCCCTGTCGAGGGCCATGCGCGGTGGTCGATTAGACAGACGTTTCCTGAAGGCTTTGACGTTTATTATTCAATGTTGTGCTCTTCACGACTCCGCAAGAACCAAGTTTGGGGTGGAAATTTGTGGTGGGGTTACGCAAACACTGTGCCAAGTTTGCAATAATCGAGAGGAAGGACAAGGTATCCTGGAGGGATTATCTGTGAGCTTTATAGTTCGTGGTGGGTATTTTAAGCAGCGCTTTCGGTACATTACTGGCTGCTTGCCACTTTCCTCTAACGAGGCGTTTATTAAATCAATCCATTAGGTGGCACCTCGGGTGGCATATACAGGCTGTCCCGAAAATACACCGACAACGTTCCAGGACAGCTTCCTCTCATCAAAATAAGAAGAAAAGTTCCTATGAACATGGGTCCGGAAACGCTTCTAACCAGTGGCAGCAAAATTAGAGGGGAGTGAATTTATGTTGAAAATTATTCATGACACGTCCGTGGTTTTTCACTTTTACTTCAGAACGATGCATCCTACGGAAAAAATGCAAGAGGAATAAAAGTCTTGGATTGAACGAATCTATCGAAAAAATTACATTTGAAGCTCTTACCTTTGACAGTTCTTGAGCAAATAATTGAAAACTTTGTTGCATTTTGTATCTTTGAGGAGCTGTAACTCCCTCAGGGAGCACTTTAGGCAAAAATTTTACTCCTACTTTTCGACTTATTTTTCTGAGTAATATATATGAATAATTTATTCAAATAAAATAAATTAACACCTTTCTATATAAAATAGATTGCCTAAGACAAAGGATACCGCATCATAGTGAATTTTCTAATTAAGTTGAATAAGTAATTTGATAAGTTGGAATTTATACATAGAGTTAAATTTTAAATTGACAACATAATTATGGTGTTTGAAAATTCTGATGGAATCCTTGAGTGCGGATAATGCGATATCCTTTGCCCTTCTGATCGATACATTAAATAACTGACAGAAATTTGTGATAAAAAATTTGGGAATGGTTCCCCGAGCTCCTATGAGGTACCCGAACACCTGAATACTATCTATATCATATTTTGTTTTAAAATAAGATATAGTCGGTTCATAAATGGTTCGCTTTTCAACATGGACAGCTTCAGGTTGTTCTTTGCTATCTTCAAATCTTATAGTTGGATCTAGTATGTATTGTATTGGATATATTAGTATATATTGGATCTAATCACCTACCGAAGTATTATGCAAGGTCACTGAAACACCCTGTATACATATGTATGTATACATATGTATACAGGTATACATATGTATACAGGGTGTCCCGGAATTGATGCAACAAAATTTACAGGGAGGTAGACAATTGAAAAATAAGGGGACTTTCCTGATGACAATACTCTCGCAAACGTAATAACGGAGATACAGACCTTCAAAGTTGGTTTTTCAAAACAGTTTTTTTTGCATAACTTCTGAACCGTTAAGCCGATTTTGTTCAAATTTTAACAAAAGTTTACTAAAATAGGTCCCTATCGAACAATGATAACGTATTTTATCAAACATTTTCAGGGGCGAAGTTTCCCCCTATTTTTCACCTCCTTAAATATTTTTGAAAATTGTTGCTATTTGTGAATTTTGTTGCATTAATTTGTACAGTACGGGGTGCCTCGAAATTATTGCAACAAAATTCACAGGGAGGTAGACAATTGAAAAATAAGGGGACTTTCTCAATAAGAATACTTCCGCAAACGTAACAACGGAGATACAGGCCTTCAAAGTTGGTTTTTTCAAACAGTTTTTTCTGCATAACTTTTGAACCGTTGAGCCGATTTTATCCAAACTTGAATCAAAATTTACTGAACTGGGTCTCTATCGAACAATGATAACGCACTTTATCAAACATTTTTAGGGGCGAAGATAATAGAGGGTACCTTCCCCCTTTTCCCCCTATTTTTCACCCCCTGGAATATTTTTGGAAATTGTTGCAATTTTTGAATTGTCGGAGAGCGAAGCGCTTGGCGCAAAAAATGCAGGAAGACTCTCTCGGCATCCGTGAGCCGAAAGAGGTGTGTGATTATTTGTGTATTGTTTCTGGTACGTAATAATTTTATTTGTTTCATATTACATGTATGTGTTAATTGTGTCTCTTTTTGAACATTGCAATGGATTTTGAATGTACCCAAATTATTATTTCTTGGGGTAGTTTACATTTTTGGCTGATGAATTGCACTATTATTTCCTGGCCGTCTATTTTTAACCACACGCAGGTTTTACCTTGTCTGAATTTGAGCTTGTTTATTTACATTTTATGTCATTATTTTGATGATGATCATGTCATTTCTTTTGTGTGATATTTGCTTGTTACGTCTTACTTGTCTGTAATTTCTGCACGCCGTATTTTGGTCTGTGTCATGAGTTGATTTTCACGTAAATTTAATGTTAAGTGTCCTCCGTCTGTTTTTGTGGCTCGATATTTTTTCATGTCATTTCGATGCTCACTGCTAGTTTTGTCAGGTATTTGATGTACGTTCCACGATCCCCATTAATATTTTGATTATTGATCCTTTTTTGTTATACCCTGTGGATTTTATTCCTTGGTGAGTTTCATACATTTATCTACTGGTGTTTTTACATTTATCTACTGATGTTTCTGTGATTTTGTTTTACTAATTACGTACATTGAATACCTGAAATTATCAGTGAGTCGCTAGACCTTTTGTCACATATTTGAGCCTTCTTCCTTGGGCCTAACTCAATGGTTTGTTTGACGTGGTTCTTCCATTTGAGTCGCCCTGTTTCCGAATCCGTCACTCTCCTTTTTCTTTGCCTGACAGTTTTGACATAGTGTTTTTTTGTTGTTTTTAATTGTTTTTATTCACTTTGCTTATCTTGTGTCATTTTGCGATTCTGTCAGTCCTGTGTTAGGTGTTTTGAGATAAGAACCATCAAAGAATCATTTTGCACTTATTTTGCTTGAGTAAATGTCAATTTCTGTGCAATGAGCGTGTTCCTTCTTCTCTCCCTCTGGGTCGCCTTACCCCGGAGCAAAAGCGGATCGAAGGGTTTTTAAACGCGGGTTTCAAACGCGGACACAACGAAAATAAAAACGGGCACAACGATGGGCTCCAGATTCCAAATTCCAGATTTCGGACGATCACAAATAGGCCAAATAAATGTCGATCAAGTTGAAGAATTTGAATGTGGCAATTTGAAACTTTCTTTGAAAGAAATAAAGAAGTCGCAACAAGACGACGACATCCTTAGACCTCGTATTAGCTGGTTGGAAAATAATCGAAGACCCGAATGGCAAGCGATTATGCAGCATGCTCTACAGACTGCGAGAAAGCGCTGATGGTAAATGTGACAAGAACAAACTTGTGGTTCCAAAGAAGCTTGTGAAAAAAATCTTGATCCAGCTTCATGATCCTATCAGCTCTGGTCATTTTGGAGTGAAGAAAATCATGGAGAAAGTTCAGGAGAGATTTTATTGGGTAGGGTATCAACAGGACGTGAAATATTACATCAGGAGCTGTGAGGTATGCAACTCGAGAAAAGAGCCTTACCAAAGACAACATGTCAAGATGCAGCAATATAATGTGGGAGCTCCATTTGAGAGGTTGACGGTGGATATTCTTGGTCCACTTCCAGTAACGGAGCAAGGGAATAAATATTTGCTGGTCGTCATGGATTATTACTCAAAGTGGCCCGAAGCCATACCAATTTCGAACCAGGAAGCTCGAACCGTGGGGAAGGTCTTGATGGATCATGCGATATCAAAATATGGAGTGCCATGGATTTACTTTTGGATCAAGGAAGGAATTTTTTCCATCCTCAGTCCGATGGAATGGTTGAGGGGTTCAATTAGACCCAAGATTAGACCCTTCTGAGATTGCTGTAGAAATTTGCGAGCGCAAATCAAACAAACTGGTATATCGTAGCTGCGTACGAAATACAACTCAGCAATGATGGTGGAGAGGAAAGAACTGAGACTACCCGTCGACTTGGTATGTGGCTCCTTTTCAGAAGAACCCCGAGGTCATGCCGAGTGGGTGCAAGAGCTGCAGGAGAAACTATGGTCAGTGCACAAATTTGCTCAAAACCACATCTAGACAGCAAGCGACCAAATGAAAGCCCTTTACGACTGGGAAGCCAATGAACCCAAGCTTAATGAAGTTGGTATGGTTCTACAGCCAAAAAAGGCAGGAGGGAAGGTGCCCAAAACTACAGCGGGATTGGAAAGGACCGTACGAGATTGTCAAGTGTTCGAACGATGTTGTCTTCGGGATACGTAAGGGACAGAAAGGAGAAATGACGATGGTGCAGAGCGACCGTCTCTATCATTATCTACCTGAGTCCGGCATTTCCTAGCAACGTAGAATCCGGCATTTTTTACAGCGATTATGGACTGTTCCTGAACCTTCGATCCTCAGGAGGGATGGAAAGGTCTATGAATAGGAAGCCAGCCGCGCGTGGGAGTAGTCTACACTAAAGCCGCTACCTGAAGCCCGAAGCAGAGAGAACCCTTGCGAAACCGAGTCGCCAAACGGGTTGCTGTTGAACCGTTGTGTGATTTGTTATTGTTTACTCAAGCTTCCTGAATAAACCCGTTCGAACCCAAAATCCACGACACTATTTTCTTTTTGAGAATAAATTGTAGTCGATTTGGTGCAGCAATAAATAATCATAGCTACCAAATATTATGAATGAAGATAATCTTATCTTTGGAGATACAGCAAACTTTGTGGCTAAATATCCGTGTCATGATTAGGGAGCGGATTTATATGCGGTAAGAAAGCTCAAAATATGAAGTTTATATGCGCTTAAAAAGTATCGAAATATGCGGTAAAAATGTTCAAATAACGCAATATATGCGAGTAAATATGTGATTTAAGCTGCAAAAATATTGGAAATTTTAACATTTACATGTGAAACCAACCAACCAAACTTGGTATTTAGGCTCCTTATAGATGGAAACGTCAAGCTGCAAGTCGACAGTTGCATCCAACTAAGCAAATAGAACATGTAAAAAACTATAAAAATCCGCTCTCTGGTCATGATAGTAGACCGGTTTAATATTTTTATAGAGTTTGAACAGCCAACAACAATGCTATCCGTGCGTTGCTGAATGTTTCATGTCCGTTAGTTTTCCAACTTTGATTAATGCAGGTCTAATTTTAAACTCTATTAGTTCGAGATTATACGGGGCGCGCCGCAGAGATTATGCTTCGCCCGAGCGTTATTATACTAGAAGTACTTTTTCTTGTTTTTTAACGTGATATCAGAGAAGTTTGAGTAGACAAGTAGGTACACATCCAATATTTATTCAAAACTTTTCAGCTTAAAACTATGTTCTTAGGTTACGGTCAGAAGTGCAGCTCCTATTTCGGCTCAGGTCAACGAGAAACCTACAGCTAGCTGGAAGTTGCGCTTCTCTCGCTCTCTTATCACGTAAGAAACTTTATTGATGTACAAGTGCGAAAGCAACGCGTCGCCATGATACTGGAACCTGAAACCAAAATCTGCGTGCAACACCAATATTCCTAGAAACGGGATGATTTTTTTTTGGCCCAAAAACATGTGTATTGTTATCTCTATGTTGAAGTCTACCGCACGTAATTCGCGGCAAAAATGGACGCGAGAAAATCAAATAATGCATGTTATTGAGAAGTTGTTCAATTTTGTTTAAATTGAGAAATGAATAGAAGAGGGCGCCAACGATTTAATTTCCACGAAAAGGTGGCGCAAAGACTACCAAAACGATTGGATGCTTGAGATCGATGGGCGTCGTTAGCCTCGGAGAATGTTACCCTCTGTCGACGCCTGTGGCCTCGGTGCGCGGGATTCCTGCTCCTAGTGAGTTGAGATTAGAACTTAGACGGAGCCCTTGCGCGTTTATTCTGAATTTGCCTACAGGCGCTGATGTCTGTTGTGCCATTGAGTCACAGTTCCGCATCACCCTCACCCTTTGCTGAGTGTCTTTCACAGAAGAGGTATTCGAGTCCTTGAGTCCTATGGGTGATTTGCGCTGTGTCTGCGGTGAACAAAGAGCCGGACCTGGTGAATCAGTTCTAGAAACCTGAGCTTTGCTAAATGTTGAAGAACGCGTGAAATTTTATGACTATTTCAAATAAATCGCGCTTGTTTATATCAGGGTTTGGCTCTTAACAAGGTAACAGGTCTCAACTGTTAATGATAATCAGTTTGGGTTAACAACCTCCCCCCCCCCTTGACATTATCAATTCTGGTTCAGGGTGCAAATGCAGTTATTTCAATTTTCAAGTTGGTTAAAGTTTTGAGTCCAGGAGCCGTATTCTCTAATGGCGTTTTCGACTGGGACTGCTCTGGAACTGTTCCAGTTCCGAACTGTTCCAGTTCCGAACTTGCTCGATGCCGAGCTGCTCTTGAACCGAATTGGATTCGTTCCATTCTGTTCCCGTCGGCTCGGCTCCATCACAGACGGCTACATACCGTTTCTTTTCCCTCTCCCTCTCATTAATTTCACAGCATTCATACCTTCCATCACTGCTTGATTCGAACAGGAATTCATGAGAAAATTGTGAAAAGGAATGCACCGCTACAAATTCATTCCTTCTGGTATTACCACGACTCATATTTAGCATCAAAATCGACACTGATACATCAAGTTGACAGTAGAACTGACTACCAAGACAGTTCTAAAATTCGGAGCTGGTTCCGTGCAAATGACGTAGGAATATTCCCAGTCGAACACAGCAAAAGTAACACGGGAGCAATGCCACTTCCAGTCGAACACGCCGAAAAGTTGCTTTGATGAACTGCGCATGCTCACTCGGAATGGAACTGGCTCGGTTCTAGCCAGTCGAAAACGCCATAACTCGCTATGCACTGGAACCGACAAATATCGCTATCGGTAGCTAGGCAAGCACCATTGTGATTGGATGTTGCCTGACTACCGATAGCGATATCTGTCGGTTCGAGTGCATAGCGAGTTAGAGAATACGGCTCCTGATTATTCTCGCGAAACTGATAATTGTGTTGCAGCATTCACCTGAAGTAATAGAACTAGCCAGTTTGTGAGAAAGGAAAATCTATCAGAAGCTGGTTATATTACCTGGACACTTAACGACGCGACGATTTGAGAAATTTTTACCTTTGATGAATTGTTCGGGCTCGAGTAGTTTGTTTAGTGGTTAATTATTGATTTATATGTAGAGAACAATAATTGTTTCGAAGCCTTTTCGCATTAGTTCGTCAGCGAGCACCTTTGTAGGTTTTTATTAATGATGGGTTCACTTAACACAAAACAGTACAGACGGGGCGCTATCAAAAATATCTTCACATGAAAATCTCGTCCCTTGACTTGAGTATGTACTTGTTTTGTACCTACGTACACCATTGGTTCCGAAGTTTTTGGAAAGGTGAAATTCAGCCTAACATTTCCAGATATCGACACACTCGCGTTCGTGATATCCTTTCAAGCATTCAAGGGCAATTCAAGGTGAAAAATAGGTTCAGTTCTCCATAAATGCGAAGCCATATCCCGTCCTTTTCCAAAACGAGCAAAAGACAACCATATGGCCTGAAAAGAGCAAAGCAAAACGAGTTCTCCAGATATAAGAGAGGCAGCCTTTGAAAAGACACCAGTGATGGGAGGAGACCCGTACTGACCCACGAACTTAGATTGTATGGGAACAGGGAAAACAAGAGAAAAAAGTAAAATGTTCACACTCGCCCGCGAAGTCCACTCACATCTTCTGCAGTGTCTAGACGCTGGACCTAACCCTACCCTCTTACACTAACATAAATGTTGAACCTGATGAAACCGCAAAAAGAATTTCGAGCCATGCTATAAAAACAACGTTTAAATGTTGGTAAAGATGTAGAATCAGGTGTTCGTCGGACTATTAATGTGTGGTGGCTTTGAAATAATTATTAGGGGAAACTCATCTCTTGGAGAACAACTTAGAAAACATAGCTATTCTAGCTGAGAGCGTTAAGGTAGGGTTAGGTATAAGAACGAGCCTTTATTCAGCCACTTAGACATGTATATAGAAGTCAATATATTGATTTTATGTCCAAGCTAATTCTTTGTCTTATTGTGCTCAAACTCGTGGTTATGTCGACCTCAACATTCTCAAGAGCTCTATTCTCAAACAAGAAGGTAGCACAATAGGATGGCGTCCTGATACTGAGATAGTTATCGGCCAGGCGGTTTCAAAGGCAAGAAAAGTGATTTATTTCAAGTAAGTTAAATTAAATTGAGGTATAATGAGTTGTCTACCCATCCAGGCGTATTAACAGAAGTTTCAGTGACATAGTATGTTCACCTGTACCGTGATTCTAGTCGGCTGTGAGATTTTGTTTTCAAGTTTCCAAATCTGAAATATAGAAAATCCCCAAAACTTCGCGGTTGGCTGCTCTGGCTTCATTTAGCGTTCGTCGTTCGGACCACTTTTGGAAGGCATTTTTTACGCATACCTATCCTCTGCAGATGGACGGAATATTTTTGCGGGACGTGATGTCCGACGCTTTTTTCCATTATATTGAAAAATGTAGTCATTTTTCGACCTGTTTTTAATTTTCGCCAATGAACAAATGAATCGAAGCAGCTTTGACATTTGACAGATGTCAAAAATATTTCTAACCTCTCGAAGCTGGTACAAATTTAGGTTGATTCAAACTGAAAAAGTACTAAGCCTTCGTCGAAAAAAAGGAGTCCCATGGAATCATCAATCCTTTCACCTCTTGCAGTCAAAAAGACACGATGAATCATGAAGAACTATTGACAAAACAAGGGACATCCCAGCAGGCCTGCAGTTGCAGCAGGATTTACGTATAAAAAGTTAATTAAACCGGATTTCAAAAAATTCAGCCGCTCAAAGTTGCGTATTGGACCGAAATTCATGTGAATACCTTCAGTTTGTAATTTGATTCCGTTTTGACACAATAACACGCTTATATTTTGGTGGAATGACATACGTTGTTGATGCCGGAAAAAAGTGCACGATATGCAACCTCAACAGAAACGAGACGCTGGATCACATCTTTTTCGTCTGTCCAGTATACCGGGAGTTCAGGGGAAAGCTTGAGGGGCTGGGAAGGGATGTGAGCCTGCTGTTGATGACCACAGAGACCAAGGTGATAAAGAGTGTTCACCGATATCTCTTCCAGTGTCTGCGACTGAGGGCATTTGTACTGGCGGAGGGAGAGTGGTGATTGGTGGCTCCGAGGCTTGTCGATTCTGAAGTAAATGGGGGTGAAAGGGGTAAAATTTATTTGGTTTGAAATAAAGCACTGAGGTGCTAGCTGTGCGCAATTTTTGTTTCTGTCTTATCAAGTATCATTACTATTATTGTTTCTCATTTTACTATCATTATACATACTTATACTATTTATTAAGGTTCTTTTCCACGAGCTCCTTGCTCAAAATTTGTTACCAAATTATACGAGCGATAAATCATATATTTATTTATTTATTTTATAATTTGATTCCGTTTTGGAGCTTGGCGGAACGAGTTTTTGTTTGTAAATTGAAGGCGACCGCAGGGTTTTGGTGTCTACATGATGTTAACAGAGCTCTGCGTCCTTCAGGTGGCATTTCCACGTATGACAAGGTCAGTTTTTCAAGATTTTAAATCAATTTGATAAGAAATATAACTTTACTTCCAGAGAAGTCAGTTTCCTCGTCAGTTTCACACCAGGTAAAAAGGCGGCAAGCCTACAATGCTAAAGTAGAAAATTTGCCCAGCCAACTGGAGTCACAGTACAAGTGAACCCACTATACAATGACCCTCCTCTTTACAAAAACATCGTTTCGGAGTCACTCACTAGTCACTATAGTCACTCGCAGAGAATTACTGTATTTTTGGTTGCATATTTTCCGGTTTTGTACAATTTCGTGTGGCTACAGTGTTCGTCGATAAAGGCGCCGAAAAGTTGGAGCCACTATTAGCATACGTCGATTTATCACCTTCACTATTCATATTAGCCACCGGTAAATAGAACGTAGATAGGCGTTCAAGTTTTGTGTGGATACCTACTAACCTGATCGAAACGAGGATCATGGCGAAAATCAGGTACTTCCCTAAAAGCGGAACCACCAGCGACGTCGGCGGGATGATCTCTACGACCAGCAGGAAGAACACGTGGAGACTAATGAGGATCGAAATAGACAGCGTCACCTGTAACAAAACATACACGCCATTATTATCAATTTGCAGGCATATCCGCACACAAACACCTTTCCCAATGAGATGAGAATTAATATTTTCGCTTCATCATAATACGAATGCAGTAGAGTTTTAAGCTCTTCTGGAATAAATTTCCATCCCCGCGAAGTTCTAATTTTAGCAACACAACACAAAACAAAATGACATCGCACAAAACTAAATAATGAAAAACTAACGCCCCCATGCCGACAGGTTGCCTGTCTACCTCAGCAGCTCCGGCTAATTAGTAACCCCCGTGAAGTTGGATAGTTAAATATAATTGAAATGGATGGCTCGCTTTGCGAAAACCAGATTTGAATGCGTGTAAAATAATTCAGTTCGATATCAAATAAACGAAATGTGCAGGTTATAACGTAACAAACTTTTTATTGGGAAGGTTAACTCGGCAGCAAAAATAACTCCCACTTGATTTGTGACGAAGACGACTATTTTTTGCTTGGCCTGCTTTACCGTAGTAGGTAGTAGTAGTACTCGAAATGAATTAGGCAATGTCGCCTTTGTTATTATTATATTGCCCTCCAATGACCCATCCAAATTACCAATGGTAAGTGCCGACAGCAACTCTTATCCAAATAAGTACAGGGTGCCCCGAAGTTGAAGTACGGAAAGATGTCAATCGATGAAGAATAGAAAAATAAGTAGACTGATCCCAAAAAAATATATTTCTTGGGAAAGCCCTTCAAATTTGGGCCAGAAAATCGATTTATTATCATAACTTTGTAACTGTTCGACCGATTTTGCTCAACTCAAGAAGAGACCTTTCTGACATAACCCACTATGCCTAGAACGGAGTTGACTAGATAAAAAATTAGGGAAGGGGAGGAGTTCCATTATCTCACCCCATTCTCTACTTCGCTGGCTCTGGAGATTCAATTCTGGAATATTGTTACGTATTTCGCGTACGGGTTCGAATATAATTGAGACAATCGATTTGAAACACACTGTTTATTTCTGCGTACTAGAATAAATACACGCCAACAATCATCTACTTGGAATATCGCTGTGATTATCGCTCGCTTATTCGCTCGCTGTCTCTTTCAATTCAATACTGACTGTCCACTGTTGGACGATGCTTTTATGTGCCTCCGATTCGCGTTCCCAAGCTTTCTATTATCTTCCAGCAATTTCCATAGTGGCCCGGCATATGCGGTTCTAGACTACTCCTGAACAATCACACACACCTTTCGCGTGCTTTCCGTGTGTTCTGGAATCTGAACCTCCGCCAAAGTGGAAAGATGTGTCTCGATCGAACGTTGGAGTCTCCCAGAAGCGTATACTTCTGGAATGCACCAGATCGCTCCGCACTTCTACACTGCTATCTGATGGATGGAAGAATCCTAAAAGATCCCGTGTTTACCAGTATGCACGGAATAGCCGCTCGTAACAATTATGTTCAAAGGTACGTACTAACATGTAGTATCACATTCCCATCATTAATTCTTTAGAAATTGCATTTTTACTGATGGGCCAACTGATGTGGGACGGGGCTCGTATACCTATGGGTAAAATCACGTCTTGCGTCTCACTAATTAGGTTATACGTTATAGGTTATCTGTTACTGTCTGGCTTATAGCCCGGCTGGCAGCTCGCATCCGCCATAATTGACTTCGAACTATTGCTGGATGCATGCCGGTCCATTGTTGGTCGCTCCATGTAGCATTATTTGGGGCTTTAAATTATGGGCACCCGCTGCCAGTTCTGATCGCTACACCATCAACCTGTCTGAAATTGCTTTGTAGCAAAAAACAAAAATGTGTACCTACAACGAGTGCAAGCTCTGATACATGACTACTGCTAGGTGGGTTTATGATAATTTTTGGTAACGCCGTATACTGTGGGAAAACCGCCTTTCCTATAATTAATCATTCAACTGTGATACCATGATCGACCCTACGTTGTAATTTAATTTTATCGTGCCGTAGATTTCTAATTACCCTTTACCTAAGTCATTTCAATGAATTACTAACTTCCCCAATTCTTCCCCAGTCATGCCCTGGTACCCCTGTCATGCTAGTAACCCTAGTTCTTTGAAAGAGAATGATTGAAATTAATGTTGAAAAATAAACAAAGTCATTCAACATGACACCTAATCTTTTTACGAATTAATCAATCATGGCCAATTTAATTAGGTTAAGATTAATTATTCATTACATAATTTTCAGGCGTGCTGAAACCAGCTAACGATAGGAATTTGTTAATTTAAGTTTACATTCGGTTCCTGAAAGAAAAGTACACCCTAATTACGTACAAAACCCTGCGAATAATCACCTCAACGCTTTCAATATAATTCCGTTTTGCATTTTTTCTAATTTTCAGAACGATTGGTGAACCAGTTTCCTTGTTTTAGAGTTTTAATTCCCTGCCTCGTTAATTGATACCTCGTTCGTTGATTTCATTCTAACCCTTTCTGCTTTCTAGCTCATTTTATTTGCACGAAGAGAAATCTCGATTATTCAGTTACACTTAGAGAGAGATGGTTTTTCACTGAGTATTGTCTTGGTATTTCGAATTTATAGCCATTATTCTAATAATTATCGATCACATAATACACATACAAATTCAGTTTTCACATTCCATAAATTTATATCCGGCTGGTGCTGTAGTTTTGAACTAATAGACTTATACAGCAGCTCTATTTCACGCTGGGTTGAATAACTTCACGCAAATCTGCAATCAGGTGTACAATTTATCGAGGTGGGCTCCTAATTAGTAAACCTGCAAAAATTATGTTATGTTTCTTTCTGTCTTGAAGCATTTTCGAAACGACACTGAATTTTCTGGGCATTGTACAAAAAGGTCTCTTTGGTATGGAACGCTAGCTTTTTAATGCTCATAAACTTCTTGTCGTGCGAAAAGGGTTAAATTTTTTATTCTATGAGGTGAAATAACACGTGAGATTTTTGCCCAGATTTAATTTGCATAAATACTGCTAGTGCTTTGTCTTAAGCCAATAGAGTCTACAAAATCATACTCTATGGGAAGCCAGATCTCTTCGAAAGGGTTACTGAGGTTTTCACAATTGTTCTGGTGTCTGGAAGGTGGCTGAAAACATTGTACTGAAAAGCTCACAGCAATTTCAGGGTACTGAATCGGTTTGACCCGTCCTATGGCTGTTCGAAATTTCAAGAACAAAACCTACTATCATTTTACAAACACAACAATTACCTCAACCCCATTTAAACAATTATCATTTGATTAAAATGGAAATCAGACTAGCCTCAATGTTTTCTTTTCTCGTAACTGATGCACTACAACTATTAACAATAGTTTTAGTACTCTCGTCACTTTCTTCTTGATAAATATCAATTTTCTCTTCTCACACATCTGCCGTTGTCGGATACTACTACGCCAATCCGCTTCACCCCCGTCTCTATTCTCGGACTTTGCGTGAAAATCCCAAAGCTGAAATGAGATCTAATTTGAACAAAGCGAAAAGTTCCAATAAACCGAATAGTAATTCAATTGAAAGTGCTTTTGAAAGAAAATAGGAGAAAATTGACCATGTTCAAACTAAGGAAACTCTCGCAAAAACGTTTCACAAAAACACTTGCAGAGTACAAAATCGATGCACTCTAATCCCAAAAATACTTTACGACTTTAGATCTCAAGGATGGATTCTTCCACGTTCCAGTTGCCGAATGTTCAAAAAAGTACACCGCATTCGTCACTCACAATAGACTTTTTGAGTATATTTATACGCCCTTGGGTTAACCAACAGTCCAGCAACATTCCAGAAGTATATAAACAAGGTGTTCGAACCATCGAACCACTGTTGAAAGAAGGCAAAATTCTCATATACATGGACGATATTCTGATACCTTCAAAAACAATCGAAACAGGAATGCGCAAGCTGTCAGAGACTCAACTCTAGAGAATACCGCCTGTTGCTAGGGACAAACTCTAAGACACGGCCAGATAGGATGCCAAGGCTGGTCACACTAGGCCAGAGGTCCCCCAGTATAGATCCTCTCATTGATGAAAGAGCTGGGCAGTGACAGAGCACATGTCAGCTGTTTCATCTTCTTCACACGCACAGACACGACATGTGGGGTCATTTTTGATCCCTACCTTGTGCATGTGGTAGTTTGGCCTGCAATGCCTATTGCCCAGTCAAGATCCCGCCTGCAGTCTTCCGCGTTCATCCATCTATCCTGGTTGGGATTAACAACAGCCGTCGGCTGACACTTTGCCAGGAGCCGTATTCTCTAACTCGCTATGCACTCGAACCGAAAGATATCGCTATCGGTAGCTAGGCAAGCACCATTGTGATTGGCTTTTGCCTGACTACCGACAGCGATATCTGTAGGTTCGAGTGCATAGCGAGTTAGAGAATACGGCTCCAGGTAAAATGAAGGCTCAATTATTATTATTATCATCATCATCTGTCTGTATGACATCTGAGAGTATCTTTTTTATCAGGTTTTTGACGGCCGTCATGGTTAGCGGTAAGATCGGCTCAGGTCCGCAGGGTATAATTCCCACAGTCTGCCGCGCCAGCCCAGCAGCCTCTTGATTCCCTTTATCTCCACTGTGTTCTTGAACCCATATAAGTTCGACGACATTTGTCCTTGCTATTCTCGTTTCTAGGTCTGGTGGCACTCCCAGACTATCCCGAAAGCTACCTCTTCAACCGCCAGCATTGTTCTGCCAGTGTCAAGAGCGGCGCCCTGCTATCTGTCAGAATATACACTATTATTTTGGTTCCCGATCCTTTTTTCAGAAATTAGGTTTGCTCCATGAATCAAGCCCATCAATTTCAAGTTTTTCGAAACAAGTGGCCATGGAGCTTTCACGACAATGACTCTTGCTTCCAGAAACTCTATCTCAAAGACCATAGGTCGCAGAAAGTTGAGTTGAAGAACCAAACTGTATGGAATTTCATTGGCTTTAAAATGCGCGTCACATCTTTTGCAGTCAGATGACCCAGAATTAAGATATTTGGCAAAAACCACGCTGGTGCACTTCTTGTTGATGATGGCGACATGACGCGGACATTTCCGAAAGGGGGGAAATCAGTATCTTAAACCCTGAACTACACAGATTCTTTTAAGCTAGTTTCCAGCCTGTAAACAATTATTTCCTTGTTGTTTTCCCTGGCTCCTGGGGTACAATTGATATGCGAATTAAATGAAAAATGAAAAACTTGTCAACAGCAAGCTAGCACTGACGTTAACCGGAAAAAAGTCCTGCCGTGTAATTCTAGTAAGCTTGTCCTCTGATTATCGTTGCCTGGTGGAAGCGCCGGTTAAATGCAAACACAGATAAATAACCATTCGAAAATCGAGCGGCACTAAAGAGATCAACCGATTAAGCGTTTAAATAATGGAAAACTGTAAAAGTGGTCCTAGTGGAAATATTGGAAGGCAAATCAGAGCCATTGTGCGGGCAACCTCGCATTATTCAACCCGGATGTTTTGAGGTTGTTCCCGCGCTCGTTCTATAGCTCGAAACCCCTTCTCCATTCACTGCGTGACTGACTGACGAGTAGAGCTTCCCTTCGAATTATTGTGTCTCTTAAGCCCCCCCATTGTCGCTCGTCTGTCACTGAAAGCACACCAGGAATTGGACGACGTTTCTCTCTCTCGATTTCTATTCAGATTTGTGCGAGCTCTATGCGTTATAATGAGCCTGTTTCAAGTATCGATCCTCATACTTCGTAACAATGATCATCGTATTATATCCCAGATTTTATTGAAACGCAAAATTTGCAACAAAAATCATGATTGTTTTCGCAGTAAGAGCCAGGGAACGTAAGAACTCTCATGAATGCTGCTTGATACATCGATGTGGCTTTTATTACCTACACTTATATAGCGTCTCTTTTAATTCAAATCCCACTTCTGACACCATGATAAATGTCACGAAAACGACGGTTCTTGTTGGAATAAAATTAGAATACGTACTCGATAGTATGTTAGCCGAAATAGTAAAGAGTCTGGAATAGTTTCAAGCCACTATTCAGTTTTTCACAACCACGTCGTCGAAGTTTTGTCAAGTGGAACGCCTGGAGCTACAACCGAAACTGTTTGTTTTGTGACATCACTTGGGCGAAAGCTTATACGGGAAATGAGCATAATTTCATGATCGTTGTAATACCAAGTACCACTTCTCTGATTTTCATTGCTCGCAAAGCGAATATGCGGCCAATCCAAGACTCAACTTCAACTCTATTTCTAGCTTCAGCAATATAACTACTGAACTGGCGTTAATAGTAATGGCAGAGCCAAGGATGGCGGTGGAGCAACATTTTCGCTCTCGAGTTGTGGGAAGTCGTCGCACTTGAACTTTCCCGGTTTATTAAAACTAGAGACGAAGCTCGAGAGAGAATGCACACACAGAGGGATAAAGCTCGCTTCAGCTCCACAATTTCGGACACAAAGTAGTTGTACGCGGTGTTTGCCAGGGAGAGGGAGAGAGAGGAAGCGGAAGAGAGACCCTCCAGAGAGAGGAGTTATAAAATAGATTTAATATGAGCGCGGTTGAGAAATTTTAATTACCACGAATGAGGAATAAATCCCAAAGTTTCAGAGTGGGAGCTGTTGAAGTGTCGAAATTTAATTTAGTCGCTCTGTTTTTGTCACATTTGCCGTCCGGAAAGAATAAGGCGAACGCAAAGCTTGCATCGTCTCCTTCCACAACAAGAGATAAGGGGACGGGAACACGACGATGCCGACTGCCTGGTGGCGGCATCTTGATTCTTGACGTTAGTTGGATAATGGAAATGCAGCAAAAAAGACGAGGAAACTGTCATTGCGAACATCCATTAACGAACATTACGTTTTGTATGGGACTTCATTAAAGGCATTATTATATCGCTCGAATCTTTACGATATACCGCGCCGGGCTGCTCTATGGCGAGATGAGGGCCCGCGATATGGCTGCTCGTCAGGAATTGCTAATAATTCAGATAGGCACAAGCCCACGCTTAATTTGGGTTTCAATGAATGCGGGCTGTTGAACTACCCTAGATACACTTGAGTACTTCCGCCGAAAACCTTTGGTTTTGTTCGATACAAGACTTGGCGAAATGTTATTCTATTCGTTTCGCATGGAGGCTCAGCCCTCAGCTCCTGTGGAACTGCGATCGATTTCTTCTTGATTAACAAAAAGGCATTCTATTCTGTTGCACCGTTTTTTACCCAATAGAAATAACTAATTGCTACTAGAAGGTAAGCGACCATCCTCGCGACCATCAGTCACGAAGTGTTTATTGTTAAGGACGGTGTTGAATTGGTAAAATAGGCGTTGCGAAATCAACTCGTCTGGGTTTATTCCTTGACGGATTTCCACCATTTTGGTCTCTTTCGAAAGCTACAAGGATGTACTTTGGTTTGAGCCCATTGGCATTTGCAAAATCCAAGAATAATTTTCACCAATTCAACGCTTATTTTACCAATGGGATGTTTTCCTGACAGGTTCTCAATAGATGTCCCTGGTAGTTCGTAAGGGGCTGAGAAACATTCAATTATCATAAATTGGCGACACTGACGCAGTTTGGCTACCATGATATTTCAGCGGGATTTTCGAATGTGACGATTCTGCAACAGTTTGCGGTCGTTGCCATAGAGTCGTTGCCAAATATGCCGAATGCTAAATTGTCTATGTGGCAGCTGTTGTCAGTTCCAGATTTCTCATTCCCGTGTCATCACGCACGTCCTTTGAACGAAAGCTCCTTGGTGTTGAACAGCTTGGTATACATGAAGATACTATAATAGAGATCGATTGAACAAAGAACACAATTTTCTTATTGCTGGGTGAGGTGACGAAATTGCGGTATAAATTTCTGTTCACACAAAGAAGAGAGCAGCACGCACCCTGTGGAAGGCGCGGCCACAAATGGTTCTGTGGATAACTTCGTAGCTTGAGAGGCTGAAGAGACTAGAAGGTGTAGTGCAGACTGCAGACTACAACCAGAGAGTAGCCTCTGGAGTAGCCACAGCCACTGAATTGAACGTAAACTTCAGCGCGCTATGCGAGGAGGTCGAGTGAAAGCCATGCAAATTATTTTAGGAACGTTTTTAATGAACAAGATTATGTACAAATTACCAGGTTTTATAAATTATTCTAACTCGTATTCTCATGTCGTCTTTTCTTTCACACAAAGCAGGAAGCAGGAGGAGACCAGAACCATAATACCCTAACTAAACTCTGTTCAGCATCTTCAGATAAGCACTTCGGCGAAGTGTTGAATTCAAAATTAAGTAGCGTCAGTTGCACTTTCTTATTCCTTGACCTTACAGGCATGGTTTTGCTGCAGTTCACGTTCGTTGTGATTGTTCAACGAGCAAAAAATGGCCAGCGAAACTCAACACTTCAGACTTTGACACTTTTGAGAAACGTCGCTCAATTTTTTGGGTTACATTTCAATTTTGAACGACAACAAGCAGTCGGTTGAGTTGTCAACATACAGAACACAAATGTTCCCAAGCCCCTTACGAACCACTAGGGACATCTAGCAGAGTTTCTCCAACTACGCTGAAAACATCCCATTCAACATCAACACCGTCCTTGAACATTATTATTTCAACAAGTATATGTGAATACTTTCAAAGATACTTTTGCGCTATTCAAATACTTCTTCTTTATTTCAATACTTTTGTGTTATTTTATTACTGTTTCGTGATTTGAATGCTCTATAAATTGTATTCACATATTTTTTTAGGTAATTTTTCTGATCTGTCGCTGTCACCCGGTGACAAAGTTAATTCAGTCATACACTCTACAGTCATGTAGAGAATAGCCTTGAATAATGAATAGATTTACAAAACAGAACTCCTACTACTAAATTACTGCTATTAATTAACGGATGGCGCGCTTGCACTTGCCTGTATCTAGTGTTGCCGTCTAGAGTTAGACTTTCTAGACTCTTGTCTTGAAAAGGCGTCAAGACTTAGACAAGACCTCTAGAAACTCTTGTCTTGAAATTTCTAGACAAGACAAGAGTAGGGCTGTCAAGATCAAGAGTCTTGATTAGACTCTTGAAAAATAAATATATAAAATAAAATATGACAAATAAAAATCAGATATCCGTTGATGGTTTTTATTATCTACTGAATGTGTGATTAGCTTGGAGATTCCTTACAGAGTTTATTGACAACATAAAATAGCATAAATAAGGGTAAACGGTATGACAAAATGCTATTCAAAACTATATCTACTTAAAATGAAACTGATTGCAAAGGGTTCTTGAACTATTTTTCTCTCATTTGTTGGGATCAAAGTACGGAAATCACTACAGACGATAGAGAATATCTCGTCTCAAAAGTCTCTACTTTTTTCAGAAAAAAATCTTGGAATTTGGGAGTTTAAATTGGGAGAATAATTTTCGGTTTGTCGTGGCAGTTCCCTATAAATTTATCAATTTTGCATCAGAGAACGGGATAGCGTTGCCAGAGAGATGCCATGTCGAATTATGTTAATGTCTTGTGATTATATATTCACATGACAATCATATCCTTCAGACTCTGTATGTCTCTACTGTTTTTTTTTCGGTTCTCATGCGAAAGTTTCGTTCAAGTGAATTTTTTTTCAAGGGCTGCTTCAACATCTTTATTTCTACTTTCCCAAAAAATAGCTGCGTCTTCTCAGATCGCAACTTCTAAGAAATTAGGTAGCTCGATCAGGCTTTTGGTCAATAGCTGCGGAACAAAGTGTTTCTTGCCAATGAAAAGAGAATGATTCAGACATGCTGCAGCCAGATATAAATAAAAAAATTAATAAATAAATGAATGTTTATTTTCTAAACAGGTGTAAACCCAATAGAGCAAATGTTTGCATTTAGATATCCTTCCAATGTACCAAGGCAAAATGCCGATTAGGCTGTTGTTCCTTTTACAACTTGAGTGAAGTTAGTCTTTCTGCCCGCGTCAAGTTGACACAAGCGGGAACCTGACACAGGTCTGCAAATAATCGGTATATTTTTGACAAAAATATTGGACCACGTCTGCACCACGACATCTGGGAACTCTGGGTCCTGCTTAAACCCAATTAAACAGGTCAGCAGTTGAAGTGGGCCACCTAAAAATTTTGTTCCTTTTCAAATATAAATATCAGCGGAAAGAAGCAACCGATTTTGAAACGGTTTACGATGTCTGATGGAATGATCTTTTCTCTACGATGTTTAATGTCAGCTTTTTCTATTGTCGGCAGTATACATGATATACAGGGTGAAAACGGAATCTGTACCGAAATGGTCAAGTTTAAATCATGTGTAACTGTTGTAGAAATGATACCAGACTTTTTGTGACTTTATATTTAGAAAGCTCGACTCATTGTCTCGAAACGGTTTTTTAAATTCCCGTCTATCTCTTTCAATTACAGGGTGATCTAAAAAACAATTTGGTTTTGCACTGATAATGGGATTCCTTGTTATCCAATTCTCAAAATAACGTATGGTCCGAAAGTTTTGGGAATTTTTTTTAAAGCTAATAACTTTTTTTTGATAGTTTCAATTTCGTAACTAAATATTGCAAAAACTAGCGTCATCTTTTACAATTTCAAATTCGTATTCAACATATTGAAGATGGGCCATTATCTTTGATGACTCTCGGTTTTCTTCTGGCATGTTCGATCATTCTCTGGACAACAGCAGGATTGATTTCTCAGAGCTCCTGCCTCCCAATGTACCGCAAGCTCGACCAATATAAGATTTTTGGTAAGTATTGAGCAGGATAGTATACGACAAGGGATGGGAAGCTGCGAATGAAGACCAATTACGGCGTCACATTTTTCAATAACATCAGAGAATTTCGCATTTGACAAATTGATACAGAAAATCATGGAACATGGCAGAAGATAATTGACATCCATCGAAGATAATGGTCCATTTTCAATATGTTGAATATGAATTTGTTATTGTTATATATGATATTAATTAATGCAATATCAAGTACGAGAATAAAGATTATTCAGAAAAAGTTATTAGCTTAAAACTATTTCCCAAAACTTTCGGACCATACGTTATGGACGGCGAATTGAAGCTTATTCTTCGGGACATGGAGCCTGAGAATCAGAATCGACTCAAAAAACATTCAAAACAATGAATTCCACCAAAGGTAACCCAAATATGAAGTAGGTACACTCGAGATCTGGTTTGGATGAAAAATGTATGACAAAATCAACCGCTTTTCAAACGAACGGTTCACTCCGAACATTTCGACGTAGTTTTCGCTTGTATCAGTGAAGAATGGTCGGTGATGGAACCGAATTTACAACCGCATGATTACGGAGAGGATACAAGCGAAAAGTACGTCGAAATGTTCGGAGTGAACGGTTTGTTTGAGAAGCGGTTGTTTTTGTCAAACATTTTCATCCAAAACAGATCCCGAGCGTATTCATATTTGGGTTACCTTTGGTGAAGTCCATTGTTTCTAATGTTTGTTTTGAGTCGATTCTGATTTTCAGGCTCAATTTCTCGAAGAATAAGCTTGATTTTGTCGTCCATAGTTTGATAATCGGATAACAAGGGAGCCCATTATCAGCGCAAAACCAAAAAGATTTTTTTTAGAATCACCCTGTAATTGGAAGAGATAGATGGGAACTTGGAAAACCGTTCCGAGACATTGATTCGAGCTTTCCAAATATGAAGTCACAAAAAGTCTGATATCATTTTTACAATAGTTACACATGATTCAAGATTGACCATTTCGGTACATCTTCCGTTCTCACCCTGTATATCATGTACATTGCCGACAATAGAAAAAGCTGACATCACACATCATGAACAAAGGATCACTCTATCAGGCATCGTAAACCGTCTTAAAATCGGTTGCTTCTTTCCGCTGATATTTATATTTGAAAAGGAACAAAATTTTTGGGTGGCCCACTTCAATTGCTGACCTGTTTATTTACATTTCTTTGTCCAGCAGCAATGTTTCGAACACCAAACATCAGAATAATATCGAAATTGATTGTTTAACTTTTTCTGTGACTCTTTCGTTGACTGTTTCTTGACGTTCATGGCAACCTGGTATTGTTTTTGGCTTGCTTATTCATTCGATTCGAGCCGATGAACTGCGGTGAGTTGAATTTCTATATCCTTTCCCGGTGCCAGACTTTTTGAGTGTTTTTTAAATGGAGAAGTGGTTGACTATATTTATTTAGGCATCAACCTACGGCTATAAAATCGTATCTTGTCATTTTATATGAGACCCCATTGCAGAAATACGTTTACTAACAGGTCGGGGGTGGCGGTGACAACCTTTTCTTCCAGCATCCACACCAATGATAAATTTCAGTGTCAATAAAAATAGGTCTTTGTTTTGAAATTTGAACTTAATTATACCCAAGTAGAATATTTTATTGAAGCGCAGTCCCTATTCGAAGGGTGCTCCTTGCTCCTCACAGTTTCTCTGTTTTTCTTGCTAAAAGATGTTTATATTTCTTTCACGTATTTTTCTTGAAAGAAGGGGTTTTACAGTAATTTAATTTCAAGAGTCTATCTAGACTCTTGAAAAATTTCCATCAAGAGTTAGAGTCTTGTCTTGAAATTTTGAAATTATCTTGATATTTCAAGACAAGACAAGAGTAGGGCAACTCTTGTCTTGTCTTGTCTAGACGGCAACACTACCTGTATCGCTCATCTTGAACTTGATTTTCTGAACATTTCACATCTCGAAATTTCTAAATCAGATTTGTTGTAAAATTGGGACATGTAAAAATGTCTTCGTATTGTACCAGAAGGCAAGATCGAATTCGATCTATTTCTGAGTAGAAGAAATAGAACATTTCAAGATGTTCGAGTATTAGACTAGAGCTGTTTAAAAAACAGATCATTACAACAGTGGGATAGTAGTGAAGCTATAGGTGCTCTGGCGCAGTTAGGAAGCTACATTACCGACATCGACAGTAGCGCCATCTATCGGCACATAGTAGCGCCACCTTGCGGTGCGCTCAGGAACTGACATTACCAACATTTACAGGAACCAGCATTACCGGCATTTACAGGAATCTACCAGCACTTACAAGAACCTGCACTACCGGTATTCACAGGAACCTGCATTACCGGCATTTACCCTTTAACCATCAGCGTTTTTCACTACTCGACTCGCACTTCATAAAACTCAGCTAACACCACAAACTTGCGATTAGTAGTTTCAATTTATTATAGTCAAGTGCAGTAAGAGTGGCTTCAGCGTTATTACTATATGGCCTTTGGCGAGTGCCGTTTATGAGGCTCATAGATAGCGTTAGGATGGTTTTCATCCCAAAGATGACAGATTCAGGTATCAAGTGCAAGTTTGGCTTAAAAAAGTAGCGTGTCGCTTAAAAGCATTCGTCGACTACAACTCGCCACTGAAAAGCAAGAAAAACTCGGCGCCTCCACCAAATATCAATATAATCATCGATATTATAGACTTGACTTGAGTGGTGGTATACAGAGCAGACGACAACTACTGTCCTACTGGCACTCTGCCGGAAGAAATGACTTATGCTATATCGTAAAGCAAGCTTTGATTAAAGCGAATCGTCGCCTAAAGGCACATAGCCAGTGTATCCACGAGAAATACCTGGCGCCTCTACCAAAATTTCAAAACGGTGTACCTGAATGCTTTTATACGTGTTAGTTTCGATAACTTACTCTAATAATTGAAAGAACTGTGGAATTCATAATGTGACATTTTTATCGGTGAACATAATCAAGAATGTCAGTTTCCAAAGCTTCCTTCGATAAGAGAGGCCGTGAAATTGAATTTATTATGATCATTTATGTTAAATATTCCATTGGAAATGTCAATTCTCATATCTTGCTAAGCTTACGTTGATGAAAAGTGCCGTGGAATTTGGATATCACTTGTTTTAAAAATATCATTGGAAATGTCAAATTTCATAACTAATAGGTATATTATTTGAAATGTCAATTTTCCTGGCTTACTCTGGCTGAAATAGTCGTGAAATTGACTAACTATATGACATTTGTGCTTAAAAAACTCATTGGAAATGTGAATTTCCATCAATTACTCGAATGAAAAGCGCTGTAAAATTATTGATAATATGGGTTATATGACATTGGTCCTAACGATATCATTGGGAAGTTGTCCATTTCTGAATGTCACTTTAATAAAAATTGTGCGAAATTCTTCAGCTTTGTATTGAAGACTCCGAAAAACAGTCAACTTTGTACCCAGTTGAAATTACGCTAAATTCGTCAACTTTCTAGTGAGAACCCCACAATCCTCGAAGCCATCAACTTCATAGCAAAGATCCAGCTGAATTCATCAACTTCATAGTGATGATTACTATCTCAATTCATCAACATTATAGCAAGAATCCTTCTGAATTCAGCTACGCTACACGACTTTTGCTAGGTTCATGTAGTTTTTAGCGCAGCTTCACTGAATCCATCAACAATCCAACATTGTAGAGTAAATTCCTTCAAATGTATCAACTTGTTAGCAAAAATGATGCTGATAATAATCAATTGTGCAAAATTTATCGATTTTATAGAGAGAGACTTTCGCCGTATCATTCAATTCTATACTGGGAATTTCTTGGAATTCATCGATTGCATAGCTACAATATTGTGCTCAATTCATCCACTCTGTAGTGAGAATTTTACCTTATTTATCGAAAACGAGAATCTCACGAGAGTCTTCAACTTTGTAGCAAGAACCTCGCTAAATTCATCAACTTCATAGTGGGAGCTTTGCTCAAGTCATTAACTCCATAGCGTAAATGTATCTAAATTAGAGAGTCAATGTTACAACGAGAATTGCGCTGAACTACTCAATATTTCAATGAGGATTGCCATAAATCAAACAATTCCGCTAGAATCATCAACTTCATATGGGAGATTTTTCAGAATTCATCAATTTTGTAGCAAGAGTTCACCCGATTTCATCATTCAATGACAAGAATTCTTGATTATTTTGTAATCTTTGTAGTGTGAACTACGCCAAAGTTATCAACTCCATCGCTATAATTAGTGAAAATTCCGCTTGAGTAGTCAACTTTGTAGCGTGACTTCCTCCAGAATCAGCACTTCATAGCGACGACTGCGCTGAGTTGATCAAATTTGTAGTGAAAATTTCTCTGCATTCTTCAATTGTATGACTAGAATTATGCTGTGCTGACTAGAATTATGCTTCACACAACTGTGAAGTGAAAATTTCGTTGAATTCGTCAAACACTCTAGAGTTTCACGGAAGTCGCCAATTTTATAGTACGAGCATTCCGCCGTATTCATCGATCTTATAGCAAGAATTGTTTATAAATTTGTTTCAACTTGGAAGTGGAAATCGTACTGAATACATCAAGTTCTTAGTATAATTCCGCGAAAATGTTACAATCAACTTTGTAGCAAGATTCTGTCCATATTTCAAAATGGGGATTGTGCAAAATTGTACAATTTTGTATCGATGACTTGCAGAAAAAAATCAGCTTCGTGACCAGCGAAGATTCTTCTATGAAGTTGATGAATTTAGCGAGGTTCTTGCTACAAAGTTGAAGACTCTCGTGAGATTCTCGTTTTCGATAAATAAGGTAAAACTCTCACTACACAGTGGATGAACTAAGCACAATTATTGTAGCTATGCAATCGATGAATTTCAAGAAATTCCCAATAGATAGTCGAATGATAAGGCGAAAGCTTCTCTCTCTACAAAATTGATGAATTTTGCACAATTAATTATCAGCATAGTTTTTGCCAACAAGTTGATACATTTGGAGGAATTTGCTCTACAATGTTGATGAATTCAGTAAAACTGCGCCAAAAACTACATGAACCCAGCAAAAGTCGTGTAATGTAGCTGAAATTCAGGAAGATTCTTGCTATAAAGTTGATGAATTGAGATAATGTAATATCACTATGAAGTTGATCAATTCAGCTGAATCTTCGCTACGAAGGTAATGGCTTGGTGAGAGGATGGCGAGATTGTCACTAGAAAGTTGACTAATGTAGCGAAATTTCAATTAGGTACAAAGTTGACTAGTTTTCGGAGTCCCCAATACAAAACTGAAGAGTTTTGCACAATTTTTAATAAAGTGACATTTAGAAAGGGACAACTTTCCAATGATATCTTTATAGGACAAATGTCATATAACCCATATTATCATTAATTTCACAGCGCTTTTCATTCGAGTAATCAATGGAAATTCACATTTCCAATGAGTTTTTCAACACAAATGTCATATACTTTGTCAATTTCACGACTATTTCGGCCAGAGTAAGCTAGGAAAATTGACAATTCAAGTAATATATTAGTTATGAAATTTGACATTTGCAATAATATTTAAAAAAAAATGATAACCAAATTTCACAGCACTTTTTATCAACGTAAGCTTAGCAAGATATGAAAATTGACATTTCCAATGAGATATTTAACATAAATGATCATAATAAATTCAATTTCACGGCCCCTTTTATCAAAGGAAGCTTTGGAAACTGACATTCATTATTATGTTTTTCGACAAAAATGTCACATTATAAATTCCACAGTTCTTTTAATTATTAGAGTAAGTTATGGGGACTAACTCGTTTATAGAAGCATTTAGGTACACCATTCTGAAATTTTGGTGGAGGCGCCAGGTATTTCTCGTGGATACACTGGCTATGTGCCGTTAGACGACGACTCGTTTCAATTAAAGCTTGCTTTACGATATAGCATAAGTCATTTCTTTCGGCAAGTGCCAGTGGGACAGTAGTTGTCGTCAGCTTTGTATACCACCACTCAAGTCAAGTCTATAATATCAATGATTATATTGATATTTGGTGGAGGCACCGAGTTTTTCTTGCTCTCCAGTGGCGGGTTGTAGTCGGCGAATGCTTTTAAGTGACACGCTTCTTTCTTAAAGCCAAATTTGCAATTGCGGTTTCGGTCCGACCGTCCGATGTTGTGGTAGTTGGAGAGCTTTGTTCCACTGAAAAATGCGAGGTGCCCGCTATATGGCCCTAAGAGGCGCAATATTTATTTACATTTGCGTGTTTGTTGTCTTTTATCGATGATTATATTGATATTTGGTGGAGAGGCCGGTTTTTTTTTGCTCTCCAGTGGCGAGTTTCAGTCGGCAAATGCTTTTAAGCGACACGCTTCTTTTTTAATTCAAATTGGCACTTGAATACCTGAATTTGTCATCTTTGGGATGAAACCCTCATAACGCTAGCTATGAGGTTAATAAACGGCACACGCCGAGGCATGCGCTAAAGGCCATGTAGTATTGACGCTGAAGCCACGCTTACTGCACTTGACTACCAGAAATTGAAACTACTAATCGCAAGTTAGTGGTGTTGTAAATTAGAGGTGGTCGTTTGGTCTTGGAGGATCCTTCCTGCACTGCGACCTATGAGATCTTTTGTGCGTTAGTAAGTGGTGTTAGCTGGGTTTTATGAAGTGCGAGTCAAGTAGTATAAAACCGCTGATGGCCAAAGAGTGGATGCCGGTAATGCAGGTTCCTGTGAATGTCAGTAGATTCCTGTAAATGCCGGTAGATAACTGTAGATGCCGGTAATGCTAGTTCCTGTAAATGTCAGTAATGTAAGTTCCTGAGCGCGCCGCCAGGTGGCGCTACTCTGTGCCGATAGACGGCGCCACTGTCGATGTCAGTGATGCAGATTCCTAATTGCGCCAGAACACCTACTTATAGCTCCACTACTTGAGATATTGATTTTTTATGTACTTCTATGATGATTCTGAGTAATTCGATCATTTTACCAGCTGGAGAACAGCTTAGAGCTACAGATTTTGAATAAATTTGGAAATCAAAAATTTGAAATTATCCTACTATCGGCATTTACTTCGGCATTTACAGGAATCTAGCACAGCGATATAACGACGTAAATGTCAAATATCTGTCACCGCTGTCAAATACGCTGTATTATTACGTCAAAATATTACTTTGTGAACAATGGACATGTTCAGTATTAGCGATAACGCGAGCTTCTTCTCATAGACGAAGCTGATGCAGCCTTGTGAGATCTCGTGTGCCTAATATGCTTCAACGAAGAGTTGGAGGTGAGAATTTTGACCACCGATATGCTCGTTGGGTTCTACTCAATGAAAACCATATGCACCGCAAATTCCTCGGTTGGACATTGATTCAGCGCCGGATCAAGGGGGTAGCCTCGGGGGGGGCAAACCGGAGCATATGCACCGGGCGGCGGAATGAAGGGGCGGCAAAATGAGGTCCAATTTCATTTCCATGAAAAAAACTGATGAAGGTATCTGTTCTTCATCTTTCTGTAAAAGTATTAATCAAATAGGTGTTCCGAGAACGGAACATTTTTAAACAGTTGGATGCCTCTATTAATAGAACCTTTTGCGCTACTTTTCAGAAAATCATAGAAAACCTAGATACGCCAGTTTATATACTGGTAATATGAAGATACGCTAGTCTATATTGTGCAATTTGAGATATGCTAGTCGAGTTTCTCGCAACAGCGGGAGTGGGCGGCAGGCGGTCGACAGTGGCGTTTGGCGTGTCAATATAATTTGGCGCCTAAAGCAAAGCCGAATCAAATTTCTGACGGAACTGAGATTGGAAAACTGAAATGTTCTATTTCTTATCTTGATAATATTTTGTTTTGTTTTGAATATGTTTATTTTTGTTAAAAATGGAGAAAAGCAAAGTACTTGGAAAAGGGATAACAAGAAATATTCTGCCGTAGGTAGGTACCTACTTGAGCAATTTGTGTGTTTTCGTACTGTAAAAATTTTTAGTGAAAGCGGTGTATTTTGCTCAAACGGCCTCTTTTAAATTGAAAATTTTTCAACTGCGGCGCTACAGGGGGGGGCTCTGCTCCGTAGAGCCCCCTTTGGTTTTTGCGTATCGATGGGGGGCGGCCAAATTGGATTTTGCACCCCCTGGAAAAAAGCCTAGATCCGACACTGCATTGATTAGTTAATTACCACAAGGAATCAACTGATGGGGTATCGAGTTAATTTAGCACTGGCATACATCCAGCACAAACTTCAAAGAGAAGTGATGGAGGTATTCGAATTTGATGAGTTGGGCGATGGGAGTTGGGCATTTATGATGGATTGATCCGTGTAAGAATCTAGATGCTCATGGTTCCGTATGCTACAAAGTATTAGCTATGGATATATCCTATAGAAAAGAGAGGCTAGGAGATGACACTAATGATGGCACTGATGATGACGTTGAAGATTATTATCCTATTATTTAATATTATTGCACGTGTAAGTCAGGACTCAGGAACTCCAACGCTATAGGTTCATGTGCACACACAGCTAGTGATTTATCGTTTTCAAGCTACGCAAGACATGATTATGTTACGAGCGGCGGTTCTGGAGAACACGCGATCTTTCTAGATTCTTCTCATTAGGTCGCAGTGTACGAGTGCACAGTTCTAGACATTTCCAGAATATACGCGATGGCTTGGCGATTCAAATACGTGGAGACTTTAGCATGCGAGTAAGACATATCTGTCTATTTTGGCGGAGGTGCCGCTTCACCGCACGTTGGGATTGCACGCGAAAAGTGTAAGATCATTCGGGAGTTACCTAGAGACTATATGCCGAGTCAATGTGAAGTTTGCCGGAGGACCTATAGAACATTCGAGAAGGCTAGTCGGAGGTATAAATAGGCACCATGGATCGCCCACAGATTCAGTATTGAATGCGAAGTGATCAAGAGCGATGGAAAGCGAACAGTCTCAGCGATATTCCCAAGTAAATAATTGTTGGCGTCCATTTATTGTGGTACGCAGTAATAAACAGTGTGTGTTTTAAAACGATCGTCTCAATCATAATCGAACCCGTACGCGGTATACGTAGCAATAATAATGTGAAGTATCTCTCTTGAGACTTCTTGTCAGAATTTTGGATGCTGACAATAGACCACGGCAGCTTTGTGAGAAGCATCAGACTTAGTTTTTAGTTGATTTTGTAGTATCAAGAGTTTTAATAAACCTCAACACATTTCATTCTTCCCTCTATATATTGTGATTATTTAATAAATGAAAAGTGAATAGTCAGTAATCGGTGTTCGCATCACACATGCGGGGAAATTGTCCGTTGTGAACAACAAGTGACGGATCATCAGGTTTTCAAGTGCGTGTGTTATATGAACACTTGGACCTTTTATCATTCTGGAAACGATTGCATTTACAGTTTCCTTTCGATTATTTGTGACTAACTCCTAAAGCGTAGTAGAGTGGAATGCTTAAGAGTCTTCGCATCAAACTGGCCTGCTTATTGTGTTATGCGAATACTTCGACCTATCTTTCGCGAGACGATCGCATTGAAATTCACCTTAGATTGTCCCCTCAAAACTAGGATTGAATCTTATATCACATGAAATACTTCGACCCCTGTTCTATAATACACACATCCATTGTAAATTTCAAAAAGTCGTAGAGCGTTGTCTGCGTAGAGCTCTCAACCAAATGTCAAGACGTCAATGTATATAGTGATGAGTGATTCTGTTGTATTTCTAGGGGATAATCTAGGGTTATAAATAGTTGAACACTACTACCGAGACTACTACCAACCTGAAAGCCCAACGAGAGCTTCGGTTTACGTAGCCTGTGTCTCGCTCGTAGCTCATACTGAATACCTGTATCTGCCTACCTACTACACAGTATTTTACGAGTTTATAAGACAGGCAGTTTCAGGCCAAATTACATCGTAAGTATATGAAGTGAGGCGAAGCGAACACACGGAAATAGATTATTTTGGCTTCAGCACCGCGCTGATGCGTGGGTACCTATACATATGCGTTGACGTACCTTTTCTCCGCTGTCTGATGGCAGGTAGAACGTCAAAACGGTGAGGAACGAGATGCCCATGCAGGGGATGATGATATTTACGGTATAAAACAGGGTCTTTCTTCGCATCGTAATATTGAAGGTTATATCGAGATATGGCTCATCACAGCACGTGTAGAATTTTTCGTTTCTGAAACACGAAAGAAAAAAAATATGAGTGCGAGGGTGCATTAGAGATTAGGGCATAAATTTTATTGAAACACAATATGAGGAAACATGGCGAGGGTGGAGGGTTGGCTTTCACGCGCGCGTTTTATATTTTCATGCGAGTGCTGCTGTTTTGTGAAGAGCAATCCTTTTTCGCTATATTACTGTTATTTAGGAAATGGCATTCATTGGCAAGTGTATGAGTAAAAGCCGGTTCGTGATCGATGAGGTCACCCAAATGGGCGTTTAGTATTTAGGTGATAATAACAAATTGTTTACTATAAAAGCGACGACTTAAAGTAGGTACTTAAATTGAGTAATTCAATTGCCTTCTTCCAGGTTATGGGCTAAGGCTGAGGAAAGATGATATAGAATATTAAACGTTTACATTTTTTACCTAAAATTCGATATAATAAAAATCTTTTAAAATCTTATTAACTACAGCCGTTTATTCAGTTAGGTACTCTATTTTCTCCTCAATGTTTCAGCTTTTTTTAATTGAAGGTTACCAAAAACACATCCAAAGCAAGAAGAGCTCTTAGTAGCGCAGCGAATTAACGCGTCAGTTTGCTGTGCTGATGTTCCAGGTTCGATTCCAACTTGGAGAGTTTCTCGATTTAGTTGGATCGCTTGCGCATGGCAAAGACGCATGTGTGTCGCACAATCACGTGAAATCTGAACGATGATGCCCACCTATGAATGTTGATGGTCGTTGGAGCAAGGATTCGGTATAATTTGCACTGTTTTTAAAAAAATCTCATAGTAAAAATCGTCAATTAGGGCTTTTTTTTAAAGATCTACAATAAATATTTTGTGAAACTTCCCGCAAGTTGAAGCTTGCTCTGCATTTTTTTTTTAATTAACGGCATTAACAAGGTCATTTTGAAAAAGTCACCGCCGAAAAACTGAGACCGTGTCCATTTGAAAATTAGACTACACAACGCCCAATGCAATCTACTTTTGATATGAGTGGGGATATTTCGAAAAAAATCGATCCCCGACGATCCCCGAGTAAGAAAGCAAGTTTGAGTAGAGTCAGAGTCCTGCACCAAACGCGGGTAATTCTGGTCAATACCCGGCTCAGTTAGTAACGGCAGGAGAAATTTCACGAACTCGTAGCGTCGGACTGGGAAACGGTAAAAAGCTCCAACAGCAGACTTAATTTATTCACCGAATTTGGTTCTGATCCATTGTATAAATTTCAAATAATTGAATGACAAAGTTTGAAACTTTGACATTTTTCAATATTTGAAAGATGACAGATGGAGAGAAACTTTCATTGGGTACGTTCAGCAGGCTACCGACACACTACCGGTAGATATGTGAGCTGCTGAACGGCTTGTCGAATCGCCCTTCATTTTCCCTTTTATTTCCCTCCAAAAACTGACATAAGCTGTCATAAACAGCTCACCATTCCACCGCTACCAAAGCTACCGCAAATAAATTGTGGTGGAAAAAATGGCGACTGGTAGCTGCTACCACTCGATAACGCGCATGCGTTATCCACCGTAGTGGGGGGGTTAGCGGAATGGTCTGTGCATTTTGTGATCAAAGCATGAAATTTGGCATACTTGTTCAGAAGACCCTCCATCGCAATTCCAGATGTGGCGCCACGCGAGATTTTGCGCCAGAGACACTGTATTGCGGTTAATATACCTGCTAGGGGTAAATTCTGCAAAAATGGTTCCTGGCCGGTCTCTGGTACCGCAGTCGGTATTTTTTAGTTCTGTTTAGTTATAACTACAAGTAGAAATGAGTGAGGAGAACATTTTCACAAGCAAAGTTCCAAATGCTGCCTTTATACGTTGTTTTAATACATTTCAAGGCCAATTTTGATTTAGTACAGGAAACATGGTAAAGAAATTGCCAAAACCTCGGCAAAGATATGAACGTCCTAAGAATTTGATATTCTGTCCAGAATTATGTGCCCTACTACATATCTAAAATTGCCAAAAATCGCACCCCAAGGCTTTAAGTTATTGGAGAGGGGGGTAAAAAATTGCAACTCAAAATGAAAGGTATAGAACCCGATGGAACCCGTCAATTCAATGGATGCAAATACGTCGTAGTTCGACGCATCACAACCAGTTGATACAATTCTGGCACAAAAAGTGTCGATCATTGTTGAAGGGGGGTCGTGGGGAAGGGCGAAACTCGGCTGGGTGGCTCTTTTTCTTCCTGGGCCATGAAGAATCGATCACGACAAGATTGGTATCTTTTCCGACTGAATTCAATGTCCTGAACTTGAATCCGATGTGTAGATTTGAATTGAAAACAAGTTCGAACAAGTAAACTTGAGAAAACCTGTTTTTTCTTTGACAATTTTCACAAAACTTTTTTTTACTGTAAGAGGTATTTATCTTTGAAAATATCTCAGAGGCCATTAAACTAAACGGTATTCTTCACGAAAATCATCCATTCGATCTATAACTTTGTTTTTCGAGGTAGGAAAAATCGATTTGAACTTTAGTCGGCACTGCCCGGCGTCTACTTATGACCAGAACACTACAGCATGCACCTTCAAGTAATAACTCAATACCCTGCATTGCGATTTATGACGATTTTGTTTATGTTATAGGGAATTCAGTTCTGCACAGATCCTCGAACTTCCAAAGATGAGTTATAATTTTTCAGATAGTTTGGGCTATTTTCATTTAAAGATGCATGGTGTAGTGTTCTGGTCAGTACTAGACGACGGGGTCTGCCGACTAAAGTTCAAATCGATTTTTTTTATCTCGAAAAACAAAGTTACAGATCGAATGGATAATTTACATAAAGAATACAGTTCAATCTAATGGCCTCTGAAATATTTTCGAAGAAGAATCCTTCTAACAGTAAAAAAAAGTTTTGTGAAAATTGTCAAAGAAAAAACAGGTTTTCTCAAGTTAACTTGTTCGAACTTGTTTTTATCCAAATTTACACATCGGATTCAAGTTCAGGACATTGAATTTAGTCGGAAAAGACACCAATCTTGTCGTGATCGATTCTTCATGGCCCAGGAAGAGAAAGAGCCACCCAGCCGAGTTTCGCCCTCCCCCGCGACCCCCCTTCAACAATGATCGACACGTTTTGTGCCAAAATTTTATCAACGGGATGTGATACGTCGAACTACGACGTATTTGCATCCATTGGATTGACGGGTTCCATCGGGTTCTATACCTTTAATTTTGAGTTGCAATTTTTTACCCCCCCTCCAATAACTCGAAGCCTCGGGGTGCGATTTTTGGCAATTTCAGATATGTTGTAGGGCACTTAATTCTGAACAGAATATCAAATTTTTAGGGCGTTCATATCTTTGCCGAGGTTTTGGCAATTTTTTTACCATGTTTCCTGTACTAAAACAAAGTGGCCTTAAAATGTATTAAAACAACGTATAAAGGCAGCATTTGGAACTTTGCTTGTGAAAATGCACTTCTCACTCATTTCTACATGTAGTTTTAGCTAAACAGAACTGAAAAATACCGACTGGGGTACCAGAGACTGACCAGGGACCATTTTCACAGAATTTACACCTAGCAGGTATATTAACCGCAATACAGTGCCTCTGGTGCGAAATCTTGCGTGGCGCCACATCTGGAATTGCAAAGGAGGGTCTTCTGAACACGTATGCCAAAATTTCATGCTTTGATCACAAAATGCACAGATCATTCCATTTTTGGCCGTTAACCCCGCCCATTGACTTTGAATACAGTTTTTCAAGACCTCTCAAATGACATATTGCAAGTCAAATTCCATGAGGTAGGTACCTATAACTTCTGTCTGCTTTTTAATAGTGACCTTTCCGTTTGATAGGTGAAGATGACAACCAAAAATTATTGGGCTTATACGACCACAAAATCATGTTTGCATACCATACTTATTTCAAGTCGATTCGATCAAGGTTGCGGTTGTTACCATGACAGATCATAGATAGACAGACAGATACACAGAGAGGCGTAGCTCCGAAAATGGTCTCAATCATTTTGAGGGCCCTAGAAATGGCGTGACCTGACAATTCGTCCCGCGAACAATTCGTAGCAGACAATCAGTCGCGGACAATTCGTCTCACGGACAATTCGTTGCAAAATTATGTTTAGCCCTTTTCCTTAACTTAATCGAGTCCCTTCGTCTTTTCTCATTGCTTTTTGAACTTTAGTGAGCCCCCTTATGCCTTTTTGTAGTATTTGGAGCCCTACTGGGCACCTTGATTTCTTTATGTCTTTGAAGCTCTGCTTAGTCCTCTTGCATCTTTGCAAGAATTTCTGCTAGCACACCAGGCTTTGAAAGCACTTATAAGCCCCTTGCCCCCTTGTACCTTCGTGAGATATTTGGCCCCTATCGGGCCCCTCATCTCCACTAGTATAATTTTTGAGCTTTTATGGGTTCTTTTATATTTTTCATAGCTTTCAGATTTCCACAAGGCCTCTTTTCCAGTCTTGTGTTATCAAGAGCTCCACTGGACCCCATTATTTTGTCCTTAATGTAATTTGAAGCCCTGTTTAGCTTCCTTGCATTTTCCGTGAATTCCGGAGAAGCAAGTAGCATTGTGCCATCATGGCATGTTCAGAGCCCTATCGGACCCTATTGTGCATTCAGGTGTAGTTGGAGCTCGTTGTGAGCTCCCTTATGTTTTCCATGATTTCCGGAGTAGGTACCAGTACCTTGTGTCTTCAAGTATAATTCGAAGCCCTAATGGGCCCCCTTATGTGATTAATGGTTCCCAGAATTCTACTTAGCCCTCTTTTGCCATCTTGTATTATCCTTGCTCCATTGGGCTCCCTTATTGTGTCTTTAATGTGATTTGGAGCTCTGCTAAGCCCCCCTGCATTTTCCGTTACTTTCAGAGCATATAATCACCCATGTGTCGTCATGTCATTTGGAGTCCTTTCTTCCAGCCCCTCTGGGTCCTCAAAAGTAGTTGGAGCCCTGATGAATCTCTTCATGGGTTTTCATGGCTTTCAAAATTCCAGTGAACCCCCGTTTGCCTTTTTATATTATACAGAGCTTCATCGGGCCCCTTGTCGTTTTTCCACGGCTTTCGAAGCTCTATATCGGGCTCCTTGTGCTATCATGTGTAGCTTGGAGCCCTAATCAGCCGAATTATGTTAATATTGGCTTTGAAAGTACCAGTGAGCCCCCTTTTTTCCTCTTTTGTTGAAAAGAGCCCCTTAGGCCGCCTTGTGTCACCAATATCATCTGAAGCCCATGTGACTTAAGCATTTTCATTGGACCCCCTTGTGCTCTATGTGTCATTTGGAACATCTTGTGCGTTTTTGCGTTGCTGGAAGCTCTAGTGTGAGTCCCTTGTGCCTTTCTGTGATATACGGAGCTCTAATATTGGATCCTCTTGTGTTCGCAAGTGTAGTTTGGCGCCCTAGTGAGACCACTTGTGTTTTTCTTAGCTATCAGAATTCCAGTAAGACCCTTGTTGCCTTCTTGTGTTATCCGGAGCTCCGTTGGGCCCCCCTTGATTCTTCAATGTCTTTTGAAGCCCTGCTGAGCCCCCTCACATCTTTCCGTGGCTTTCGGAGTAGTAATGAGCACTTTGTGCCTTTATGTGATATTCGGAGCCCTATCGGACCTCTTGTGTCTTCAAGTGCAGTATGGGGCCCTAATGAGCTGCCTTGTGTTTTTTCGTAGCTCTCGGACTTCGAGTGAGCCCCCTTCTTGCCTTCTGTTGTTATATAAAGCTCTTTGGGCTCCTTTCTGCTTTCATGTGATATACGGAGTCCTATCGGACCCCCCTTGTGTCCAGAAGTGTAGTTTGGAGCCCTTATGGTTTTTCATGGCTTCCAGAATTTTGGTAAGCCCCTTTTTGCTTTCTTTGATTATACCGAGCTTCATTGGGCCCCCTTGTCGTTTTTTCATGGCTTTTGGAGCTTTATCGGATCCCCTTATTGTGCCCTTACGTGTAGTTCGGAGACCTAATCAGTCCACTTTGGTTTTTATCGGCTGTCAGAGTACTATACAGTGAGCCTTTTTTGCCGTTTCCCGTTATAAAGAGCCCCGGCTCCCTTGTGTGACCAATATCATTCGAAGTTCCACGGAGCCCCCTTTCACTTTTCCGTGATTTCTGGATTCTTATTAGGCTCCTTGTGCCCCATGTGTCGTTTTGAGCCCCAATGAGTCTCCTCATGTGTTTTCGTGGCCGTTTACAGAGCCATCTTGTGCGCTCTTGCATTGCTGGAAGCCCTAGTGTGTGTCCCTTGTACCTTCATGTGATATACAGAGCCCTACCGGACCCTTTGTGCCCGCAAGTGTAGTTTGGAGCCCTAGTGAGCCCCCTTGTGTCCTGAAGTGTAGCTTGGTGCCCTAGTGAGCCCCCTTAGGTTTCTCCATGGCTATCATAATTCCAGTGAGCACCCTGTTGCCTTCTTGTGTTATCCGGAGCTCCATTGAGACCCCTTGTTTCTTCAACGTCTTTTGAAGCCCTGCTGAGCCCCCTTAATTCTTTTCGTGGCTTTCGAAGCAGCAGTAAGCACCTTGTGTTTCTTTGTGTTATGTGATATTCGGAGCCCTATCGAAACCCCCTGTCTCTTGAGTGTAGTATGGAGCCCTAATTGGTCCACTTACGCTTTTATTGGATTTCGGAGTATCAGTAAGCCCTCCTTTGCCTTCATTTGTTAGATAAAGCTCCATGAGGCTCCTTTGTATTTCCAATATCGTTTATAGCCCTGCTGAGCCCCGTTGCATTTTCCCGTGACTTTTGGATCTCTATCGGAACCCCTTGTATTTACTTATGATTTTTAGATTCCTTCATTGAGCCCCCTTGTGTCTTCATGTGGAATAGAACCCCCTCACGTTCCGAAGCCTTCGCTTGCGACGAATTGTCCGTGGGACGAATTGTTCGCTACGAGTTGTCCTAGCACCTCGAAATGGATACCTATATCTGTCTTTATCTAAAAAAAATTTTAGCGCCTTTACAATACTTTCTTTTTTCTTTGTGTGGTGGTTCAGGTAAGTGAAATTAATTAGATTAGAATGCACCTTTTCTATAGCTAGAAATCCACTAAGTTCGTACTCTTGTACACTGACCGTTACCCTACCTAGGTAAGTGAATAATGTGCAGAATATAGGAAAAATAAAACAACGAAAACAAAGAGCTTATCTAGAGCCGTTGCTTTTCCGAGAACAAATCCGGAAACAAACAGTAAAGCTTCTTTTGTTTGTTTCACCTCTAATAACTTCATTATTAATTGATTTGCAGTGTGCACCAAATCTTTGTCCAAACTTTATTCCTCAATTCCTTCAGCTATCGATAGCAGATTAATTTATCTATTTTTTTCAATATTGTTTTTAGAAGCAGGTAACAGGTGGAAAATTCTACTTTCTAAATTAATGAATCTAAATTTATTATTGAATTTAAAATTGGTTCTGGAAAAAATGTTGGAACAATTTCACGTAGCTAATTCCTTTAGTTCATGTCAATACAAACTCCATCTTTTTATTTTATCTTTTGTACCTTTCTTCGTACTACCAAATTTATCGAACTTTTGGCGTTTCAACATTAACAAAAATTCACTGTGACACCAAGTCAAAAATACAACAAATTAGATCATGCTGCGCCAACAGCTGTACGCGTAAGTGTGTAAATATTTATAAAAGAAAGATCCTTTTTCACGAATCATTAAAGGCTGAAGATTTACCTACTGGAAAGCGTAAGTCAACTTCAAGTTTTTAATACGTCTTCAAAACGCCAAATCAACTGTGTTTGGAACGATCATTGAACGTTTATGAGATTTTACTATCAACATTTCTAAGGTATCGGATGAAACGTCTCCAAAACGTAAAATCGAACGTTTTGGGGACGCCAGAGTGAGTATAAAATTTAAGGTTGAGCCATAACGTTGAAAAAACAGTTTGATGACGCTACGAATGAGTAGCTAGATATTATCCATTCCAAGCTTAAAAAAAACACAGTTGCCTATGATATTTTTTCTTCAAGTTGGACAATCTGATACGTTGATGGATTGGAAAAGTCAAGATGATTTAATCAAATTTGTCAAAGTGATGTTTGCTCTGCTGAATTGCCGTTTTAATTCAATTGTTAGGTCAGATTTTGACAGTGACACCATATTTTCATTAGTTTTCGTTTTCAAAACGCCGTTATTCACGTTATTTCAATAGTGAAAGTATTGAGAAGTGCAACAGTAAGAATATACAGTTTAAAAAGTGATCGAGGCGAACCCAGTTCTACCGCCGTAGTGTGATTTAGTCACAAAGTGATCTCGTGACCTGAGGTCGTCGCACCCTGTTAGAACCTAGGTACGTTAATTCACCCTCTCTTCCAGGATCATGAACTGTGGTCCTGGCCCAAAGAAAGCGGCTGAGATCAGTGGGCAAACCTGTGACCTGCCGGCGACGTAGTCCCCAGAAGACAATTTGACAACACAGCGTAGTTCAGGTGAAGGTTTTATGTCAAACGGACACAAATTTGAACGTAACCTTCCTTGTATCAAGATGACAATCAACATAAAAAATCAGAGACACCAACAGAACTCGAATTTTTCATGGCCGGCTGTGGTTTTTTAAGCTTGGAATGGATTATATGGTTGAATTTGCTTGTCCAGTGCCGTCTTTTGAACAAATGGGGCCCTGGGCACAAGGCAGTGAGGGGCCCCCCCATGAAGGTTTATGAGAAAAGCACACGAGTGAGGCGAGCACCACCGCCGGCGCCGCAGGTTATTATTTAACAAACTTTTTTTCATGAAAATTTCGCGTTTCTTCAAAATTTTTGACAGAAAACCGGTCTTTTCTTGATTAGTTTAGTGGGATGGAGCGTCGTGGACTCTTGGGAGGTAAGAGGAGGCGCACGATCAGCTTAGAAAGTGACATAATAGACTATTTCAGCCCAAGGTGCGCTTGCGCGCTGAAGCAGACAAAGTCATGCGGATTGCAAGTGTCACCATGGCCACGGCAAATTCAGTCAGTGTCATTGTAATATGCACGAATGTCAGTCAGTCCTAATTCTGAGTCCTAGACATGACACAGTTCCGACATGAAGACCTACGCTGCTGACGGAAAGCTTGTCCTTGTTACTTAATTGTTGATTTTTATGAGGAAGACGGTAGAAAAATTGGTACCTGTGCAAACCCAAGTTGAATCACAAGGCTGAAGGGCAACAAGAGGACAGCAGAGTGAACTAAAACACAACTAATCCACACCAGTGTGGGAATTCACCTTATTTTACCATATAAAAATGTATATTGAAACGCACCGCTTGTACGGGTCGAAAACACGCGGAGGAAAAATCAATAAGAGTATTGGGAATTGAGCGTGCGATGCAAGTTCACCACATGGTTAAAAGATGTCGCTAGCCGTGTAATGTCCACGCAGAAAGTTCGAGACCTGGTATAAAACAATTTAGCTACAATTCTTTGGACACTCTCAACTCCACGCCGAAGACCAGCCGATGTCCATGTGCTCCGCCGCACCTCGCAATTACGCGACTTCCTCGTGTGCCAATGCCCGCATATCGGCGTTCTCATATTGAATGCGCGACAATATTTTCGACGTCTAATTACCATTACGCTCATCTCCTCAGTCCTCACGCGCCACCGCGCCCAGTCCAGCCCGCCATCGAAGAGATTTCCATCCGCGCCGTGGTAGTATTTATTAGATGTGATTTGCCCGTCTACATCAAGCCCTTCATCATCGGGAGTTGCAGTCGTCGCACCACTCGCGCTTGATTGTTCATCCCATATTTCTAAATACCGGAATTGCACATTTGCTCGCGTTCGCGTGAAAATTAGTATCAAGTTTGTTGGATTTTGCACCGGTGCGCATCTCATTTCCCCTCCGTGATTAAATTGCGTTGTACGTTGGGAGACGTCTTTTACCAGGGAGTTTTCAAGCTAAAGCAAGAGCCCTTGGACCGTGTGGGTATCGCGAGTAACCGAGGTAAACCTGAGTGCGTCATTTGCCTCCGAAGAGATTGTATAATTTCATATCCATGGGGTTGGAACCCTTCACACAGAACGCTGCCTATTGGAAGAGGAACCTGCATCGAACACTCGCATCCATCTCTGATAACGAGCTCCGCGGCGACGTGTCCTGATCTACCTTCGGGCTGTGTCTTGATCTTCCGGTGTCATGTGTCCTGATCAGTTTCGGGCTGTGTCTTGATCTTCCGGTGTCATGTGTCCTGATCGACTTTCGAGTCGTGTCTTGATCTTCCACCGGACGTGTCCTGATCAGTCTCGGGCTGTGTCTTGATCTTCCACCGGACGTGTCCTGATCAGTTTCGGGGTCGTGTCTTGATCTTCTCCATCTGGGCTGAGCTTCAGTGCTGGATGCTAGTGCTCGCAGAACGGTACCTCGCGGTGGAAAAGGAGCGATCTTGTGGGGTGGGGCAGACGACCTACGATTGAGATTTGCAATGTCCTAGAAAGCCACGATCGACACGGGGTAGACTTCAACTTCTCAGTGGGTGGTACCTGCAGTCCAGGGGTTGGGGTTGGAACTTCGACAGAGCTTGGAACGACACTTCTGAATACGCGCTGCTGAATTTAGGGAATCGCGAAACGAGGAACTGGAAAGAACTAAAATCGCGTTTGTTGAAACCAGGGTTCGGACCCTGTCCTAGAGTAGCAATTGTTAATAATAATCGGTTTAGGACAACGACCCCCCCCCCCCCCCCTCCGTGAGACTAATTTGACTTTGTTTTAGCGTGCAACTGCAGTTACTTAGATTTCCATGTTGGTTGGGTTATAAAGTACAAGAGAATCATTATTAAATGACGGATGTTATGGAGAGGAGTTTCACCTAGAGGGGCGTCTGGTTTGGGGTCGCGTAACACTACTTAATTTGTTGCAGTATTCCCATGAAGTTAATGAAGATTGTTTAATCGTGAGATGGAGAGCGGTTCTAATAATTCCCTGGACATTCGACGACGCGACGCTTCGATAAATTTGTACCTATAATGAATTGTTACGGCTCAATAGTTGGTTAGCAATCTGATATTTATTTTATAGGGAAAAATAGTTGTTTCGAAGCCTTCTCGCGTTAGTTCGTCGGCGAGCACCTTAGTAGGTTTTTAGCAACAATGGGGTTCACTTCACACAAACAGAACGGGGTTCAATCAAAGGGTCTTCACACGAGAGTTTGTACCTTGACTTGAGTAATTGTTCGCGTACACCATTGGTTCCGAAGTTTTTGGAAGGGTGAAATTTGGTTTTGCATTTCCGGCTATAGACACTCGCGTTCGTGAAATCCTTCTAAGCTTCAAGGGCAATTCAAGGTGAAAATAGGTCCAGTTCTCCACAAGGGCACAGGCCATATCCAATCCCTTCCAAAACGGGCAAAAGATTACCATAGCCTAAAAAGAGTCATGCAAAAAGAATAGTCCAGAAAATAAGAGACGCAGCCTTTGAAAAGAGTTCCTAATAGGAGGAGCCCCGCACACACCGGCCCACGAACTTAGATTGTAGGGAACAGGGGACAACAGAAAAGAGAGGGGGGGAGTTCCCATCGCTCGCAAAAGTCACTCAAACCCTTTTTCGGTGTCTAGACGCTGGGCCTAACCCTAACATAACCTATAACACTAACTTAAATGTTGAATCTGATGAATCCACGATAAGAATTTCGAACCACGCAACCCCAAACAAAGTTTAAATGTTGGTCAAGGTGTAGAATCAGGTGTTCATCGGAGTATTGATGTGTGACGGCTTTGAAATAATTATTAGGGGAAACTCATCTCTTAGGGAACACTTAGAAAACTTAGCTATCTTAGTTACCAGCGTTGAGGTAGGGTTAGTTATAGGAACGAGCCTTTATTTAAACACTTTGACATGTAAATAGAAGACAATAGATTGATTTTATGTTACAACTAATTTTTGTGTCTTACTGCGTTCAAACTAGAGGTTAATTCGATCTCAACACGCCCAGGATCTCTATCCTCGAACCACAAGAAGGATGCACAACAGGATGGTGTCCTGATACTAGACGATCACCGGCCAAAGCAGTCCCAAGAGCGGGAAAAGTGATTTAATTCAAATAAGTTGGATTAAATTGGAGTATGTTGGGTTGCCTATCCATCCAGGCGCAGAAGCTAAAGAGTTAGGGGTGTTTCAATATTAAATCAGCGCACTGCATAGCTAGAAATATTTAGTTTTAAAAATTCCCCTTTTAACGAAACAGGCACAAAAATGCGAACTTGTGTTAACCCATGGTCGGGCAGTTTTGATACGGTCACATTTGGGACTTTCGACCATAGTGTCGCCCGTGCTAAGACTGTAAATCGGTCGAGCGACGAGATTTTATTACTTTAAACGAGGGCCTTCGCCGTCTGCAGGCACGGAAGAGAGGAACTAGACCAGCACGGGGGCAGAAAGATGCGGGTAGTTTATCGAAGAGGCTGTGTTGTGCGTGTGTTTTCTAGGTAAATATTAATTTTTGTAGTATTTCCAATTACTTGTGTATTCGTTTGTCGTTTTATTTTTGAACACTACTTGGTTTAAGTTGCTAATTTACTGTCGAATTGAATTAAAAGTACGTCCTCTTTATTAAAACATACGCTCAGATAATTTTGAAGGCACGAACGCCGCTTTTTGCCTGGATTAAATCAGTGCAGTTGGTTTATTGCATTTACTTTGTCTGTTTGAATTTTATATCATTAGTTTTATGGTCAGATCAGTGAATTTGAGTAATTTGATTGTTCCGTGCTCACTTGATTGTAATAATTTTTCTGTATCGTATTTTTGTCTGAAATTGTTGTGACACGCTTTGATTTTCATTCAAATGTCATTGTCCACCGTCTTTGAGACTTCTCATGTTTTTTTTTATGTCCTTTCTGTTGATGCTCGCTGCCCTTTTTGTCAGATATTCAGTGTAGGTATTTTTACAGGATCCTACTAACCATCCCTATTTTGTCTTGTTTTGTGTTTTTATGCAATCTTGATTTATTATGACTGTTTACTGATGTGATTACATTTGTTTACTGTTGTTTCTGCGATTTTGTTTTACTAATTTTACTTACATTGAATACCGGGAATTGTCAGCGAGTTTTGTTATTCATTTGTCACATCATGAGAGTTTTCTTCTTTGAGCTTAACTCAGTGGTTTCTTCGACTGGGTTCTTCCACATGAGTGCTCTTTTTTCGAATCCGTCATTCTCCATTTTCTTTGACTTGACAGTTTGACATATTTTGTTGTGTTGTTTTCAATTGTTTCATTGTTTTGCCCATTTTATCCATTTTGTACCTTTTGTTCATTCTGTCAGTCACATGTTAGGTGTTTTGAGAAAAGAACCATAAAAGACTAATTTTGCACTTATTTGTTTTGAGTAAATGTAATTTTCTGTGCAATGAGCGTGTTTCATTGAAGTCCACCTTGAACTCCACCTTCTTCCCCCTCGGGTCGTTCACCTCATGAACAAAAGCGGATCAAAGGGTTAAGATGCGAACAAAAACGGACAACGTAGGATTCCGATGATCAGAGGCAAATCACGTGAAATGTCAAAGGGGGGAGGGGGGGCGTACCATTACAGAGTGGTGCCGTGACCAGGATTGTTCAAAAGGGGGGGACGCTGTGGGAAGACGGCAGGATTGTTCAAAAGGGGGGGAACGCTGGGGAAAGAAGTCTGGAGAAGCCATGAGAAGTCAGGAGTGTGCAAGGATCAACTATTTTTTTTTTGTCGTATTGTTCACGCAGGATAGTTCAAAGGGGGGAACTCTGTGGAGAGAAGCCAGGAGTGTTCCAGAACAAGGATTTTTTCATCAAGTTTTTTTTTATTTTCATCGGATTGTCCATGGAGAAAGGAAGGATTGTTCACGAGAGGAGAAACAGGATCGTCCACCAACGAGTTTTTCTCTAGTAAATCCAGATTGTACAAGGATTGTCCAAGGAGCGAGTTTTTTTTGTCAATCCGGATTGTTCAAGATAGGGAATTGGTCAGAGAGGGAAACGATGAGATCAATTTTGTTTTTCTCCAATCGGCGTTGTTCATGGGGGGAAGCCTGTGGGGGAGGGGGAAAGAAATTGTTTTTTTTGTCAAACCATTCAAACCAAGAGTGTTCAGAGAAAAGAACGATGTTGAGAGAATATTTTTGTTTGTTTTTGTGTGAACCATTTACTGCTGATTCTGATTTTGTTTCATGAAATGCCAATTTCAATCTTGTGGACACTTGTACCTGACGTTGGACTGATTCTCCTGGAAATGGATTCTTCCACATGACGACGTACCAGATGGTGTACCTGATCCTACCATCACAGAAAAATTCAAGAACACTCATCTGACGATTTCTGCCGAACCAGCAAGCTGTGCTCAACGGGAACGTGTCTTGCTTCACGAAACATAATTGCAGCAACACCGGAGTTGTCGAACCAAACAACATCATTGACCTGACATGCTCAATTGAACCAGTCACACCATCTTGCAAAACATCACCACTGACAATTCGCAAGACCTCGCCGCCATTTTGTTCAACACCACTGTCTGACCACTGAACAAAGAAAAATCTTCTGCTGAGACGAAACGAACATCCAAATGTCACTGTCATCTTGCAACCTGATCCTACAACAATTTTGGCACCGGAAATTTTCAAGAAACGTCATTGTCATCTTGCCTCTTGATGACAAAATTTCTTACCTGTAGTCAACATCACCATTCATCAACATTTTGACTACATCATCTACTGGTTCCACTGAAGCGTCTTGTCTGAAGCAGAAATCACTCATTGCCTACAGAAATTCCCATTGTCAACGGAAAGCAAAACTCTGTGGTCACCAAATGCAATCTAGGGGCGTCCGCCTTTTGTCTGGTTCCGAAGAAGTTGCTTGTCACTGAAGAAATCGAAACCGTTCTCACCACCATCTGGACCATGCTCAACTTTTATCGTCTAGGGGCGTTGCTCGTTTCACTGACCCACGGATCTGAACGTTAACCACGGATCTGAACGTTTTGTCAAGTTTTGTCTGGTTGCTTCTGGAGTCATCTTGGAAAAAGAAACAGAGGAAAAAGAAGAACAACAATGAGAAAAAGAAGAACAACTAGAAGAAAAAGAAGATCACCAAGAAGAATAAGCCACATCACATGACCTGTCTTGGGTTTGTTGAAGAACCTCCGTCATCGTCCTCTGTTCTCTTCCGTCGTTTCTTCAAGGGGCGTTCTGTGGGAATTCACCTTATTTTACCATATAAAAATGTATATTAAATCAGCGCACTGCATAGCTAGAAATATTTAGTTTTAAAAATTCCCCTTTTAACGAAACAGGCACAAAAATGCGAACTTGTGTTAACCCATGGTCGGGCAGTTTTGATACGGTCACATTTGGGACTTTCGACCATAGTGTCGCCCGTGCTAATACTGTAAATCGGTCGAGCGACGAGATTTTATTACTTTAAACGAGGGCCTTCGCCGTCTGCAGGCACGGAAGAGAGGAACTAGACCAGCACGGGGGCAGAAAGATGCGGGTAGTTTATCGAAGAGGCTGTGTTGTGCGTGTGTTTTCTAGGTAAATATTAATTTTTGTAGTATTTCCAATTACTTGTGTATTCGTTTGTCGTTTTATTTTTGAACACTACTTGGTTTAAGTTGCTAATTTATTGTCGAATTGAATTAAAAGTACGTCCTCTTTATTAAAACATACGCTCAGATAATTTTGAAGGCACGAACGCCGCTTTTTGCCTGGATTAAATCAGTGCAGTTGGTTTATTGCATTTACTTTGTCTGTTTGAATTTTATATCATTAGTTTTATGGTCAGATCAGTGAATTTGAGTAATTTGATTGTTCCGTGCTCACTTGATTGTAATAATTTTTCTGTATCGTATTTTTGTCTGAAATTGTTGTGACACGCTTTGATTTTCATTCAAATGTCATTGTCCACCGTCTTTGAGACTTCTCATGTTTTTTTTTATGTCCTTTCTGTTGATGCTCGCTGCCCTTTTTGTCAGATATTCAGTGTAGGTATTTTTACAGGATCCTACTAACCATCCCTATTTTGTCTTGTTTTGTGTTTTTATGCAATCTTGATTTATTATGACTGTTTACTGATGTGATTACATTTGTTTACTGTTGTTTCTGCGATTTTGTTTTACTAATTTTACTTACATTGAATACCGGGAATTGTCAGCGAGTTTTGTTATTCATTTGTCACATCATGAGAGTTTTCTTCTTTGAGCTTAACTCAGTGGTTTCTTCGACTGGGTTCTTCCACATGAGTGCTCTTTTTTCGAATCCGTCATTCTCCATTTTCTTTGACTTGACAGTTTGACATATTTTGTTGTGTTGTTTTCAATTGTTTCATTGTTTTGCCCATTTTATCCATTTTGTACCTTTTGTTCATTCTGTCAGTCACATGTTAGGTGTTTTGAGAAAAGAACCATAAAAGACTAATTTTGCACTTATTTGTTTTGAGTAAATGTAATTTTCTGTGCAATGAGCGTGTTTCATTGAAGTCCACCTTGAACTCCACCTTCTTCCCCCTCGGGTCGTTCACCTCATGAACAAAAGCGGATCAAAGGGTTAAGATGCGAACAAAAACGGACAACGTAGGATTCCGATGATCAGAGGCAAATCACGTGAAATGTCAAAGGGGGGAGGGGGGGCGTACCATTACACCAGAGACGCATGCATCAGCTAGAAGAGGCGTGGATTACACGAGTCGATCTGTGCTGTGAGTGCTGTGCTGAAAGAGTGGCAGTTCTCACTATATTGGAGAAGAAGCTAGAGACGAGACGACATGAATGTTCTCACTAATGAAGTTGAATTTATTTTTATAGGTAGTGTTTTCAATGATTTGATATTCGTTGTATTGGTTGATAGTTTCAATATAGAGAAGATTCTTTTAGGTGCGTACGTGTACCTTTGTCAGTTTTTTTTTCATTTCCAACGACCTATTTTGGCCATGCTATCGTCAGGTGCTACTATGAATGGAAAAAACTAGTTCAAAAACCTCCAATTCTTGAAAAAGAGAATAACGAACGCTTATTCTAGTGGAAAAACAAGAAATTCTCAAATTTCTCAGATTGACAGCAGGTGCACAATACCTGTAGAATACGCAACAATGCAAAATAAATGAAGACAGCGTCAAAGTTCAGATAAACAGTCAAAGTCTTATCTGTTTACAGACGCTGTTCACGCCAAGACGCAGGTTTAGATTTTGTTACTGTTATGCGGCTTCTGTTCCTGTGTTACTACCAGAGCATGTTCCGGGTGCTTCGCTGCAGAAATCCTCAGTGGAAGCCATGGAGGTTAGAGGTAAGGAGACTGATCGAGGCATTCAAATGTGTGCTACTTTTATGTCGTGAAAATTCCGGGAGCCGTAGGGTTGCTAGATTATCGACAGCTTTGGCTGTACAAGGGTTACGCAATCATCCGTTACTAGGGGCCGATGGGAGGGGATAAAATTCAGCTATTTGTCAAAGTTGACCATGAGCGGAGCAAGCAGGAAATTTGCGGGGTCCGGTGCTGTTGCTGTCATTCTGTCTCACATCACCTAGCCCAGTCAATCTATGTAGACTTTATACCATAAATACCGGGAACAAATTCGCTTGAAGCTGATTTCTGGTTCAGTGAGTCCTTGGACCATGAGAACCCACCAGTCAATTTTATCGAACTTTCTCGGGTGTGCTTCATGGTCTTCCAGGTCTTCGAATATTTTGACTTGCTGTAAATTGCAGTGCTCGCCTTACGCCTTGGGAGTACGTCTTTTTCTTCCTCTTTCCATACAACGCCCTTGTCTTGTCACGCCAAGATACAGCATGTGCTAACAATGTCTTCCATACCAGCAATCTGCGCTGTATCTTACTGGTGTCAGATTGCAGCATGAGGAAACGGTCACCGAGATGGGCAAGGGCAATGAGCATTACGTGGAGACGGTGTTGTCGACGATGATGGCAGTGCTTCCTGATGATGCCACTTCTAGGGCTATATTGACGATTACGAAGTCGGCAACGTTAGGTGCCTGCCTAACTCCTACTCCTTTCTGCTCGAAGCGCGTCCCCAGCAATCTCAGCATGTCTATAAACTCAAATTTGTTTAGATCGTTGCTTCAAAACTCCTCTGAGGCGGTTGCTGTTGTCTGCTCACCGAAAATCATATTTGGACAAGACTTTCTAGCAGCACGTCGTCTCTGTTCTTCTCTTTTGGTGCTGCGGGTTGGTCGCTGTATCCATCAAACACAACAGCAGGTGATGGATACTTGCTCTGCACATTTTCTTACATACAAATGGCTCTGGACAGGCTCTGGGTACCAAAATGAACACATCTGACGTTCGTGACAGCTACAGCCCGTTGGGACGGACGCCTATGGCCTTCCGCGATGCCGACAGCTGTCAGTCCTTGACTCCGCGAGGCCTGTGAGTAAACAAACGGTTCGCCAGAATGCGCTTCCCTTACGCCGGCCGGCCGGTCACGTGATAATCAGGTTCCCTAGGGAGCCGTCCACTGTTGCTTGCGCTCGTGTGGCAAATTTTGGAATTAGTCATTATTTGTCAAAGTGACTGATTCAATTTGCTTGTGATGACAGTAACAAAACTAGGAGTAGGTAAATTCCTTCTTTATTCCTTCACCGTGTCTTGCTGTGCGCCAGGGTGCACAAGCTCCAATGGAAATGAGAAGGCCCGGTTGAGGAAAAGTGGCCAAAAATGCCGGAGCATGTTCCGACCTCACGCAGTAAGTTCAACTGTATAAACTTTGTACCTACTATACGTGGGGCTCTGATCCGACTCTCTTGGTTCCTCTATGATATATTTATTCTTATTATAATAGTATCTGTTTAACGTTTTGCCTTGTTGAAGGACGAAAAGGCTTGTGAATGGAGGAATGCCATCAGGAGGCAAGGTAGACCCCTGACATCGAGAGAAAAGGTTTACAAAGGTGATCCCTGTTGCGAACTACATTTTAGAGATGATGACATTGAACGGTATCTGTTTCACAACAGAGCTTTCGGATGGAACAGTGTTCCAGGTGATTAAGAGGGGCATTCCAAAATGGAAGGAGAATGAAGTTCTCACCACTTTTTCAAAACAGCATGAATCGTTTGACCAAAGGGAGATGGAGGTTCCATCAAAGATAAGGAAAACGAATGAGACTGGAGCTGAGAAGATCGTGCTCAGACAGCCTGCAGACAAGCGAAGCCCCATGGATAGCCATGTTTCACCTCACCTGCTCATCGACAGATACCCACGATCGAAGACATAAACGCACCCGAACATCGACCAATGCTTATTACGGACGAAGAAATTTGATGCAAATTTCCCTCCCATCAGAGTATTGGGTTTTCGTGCAAAATTCGTGGCAAAACTGGATTCACATGTTCGCCATATTGATAGTAGATATTTTCAAATGGTTTCCCCATTACCTTTTCCTTTTGATATAATTATGTATCGATGTTTCTAAGAAAAAATACAAATATATGATCGTTTCCGTTACACCTCGTTCACATAAAAGTCCATGCAGAAAGCATGATGGCATAAAAGCATCATCAGGGGCCAGTTTCATAAAAGTTCAAACGACAATTTACAAGTGTGTAGTCTTGGTAACCCATTGTTGCAACAATTTGTCGTCAAGGTTATACATTTGTAATTTGTCATTTGTATGTAATGTGTCATGCCGTTTGTAGTTTTATGAGACGGGCCTCAGATCTAAACCATGAATAATTACAGAGTTCTATCCTTTGAGCAAAATTACAGTTTCCTGTGAGCCGTCCCCAGATTCCAGCGACACAGTGTATAATTTTTGAACTGCATTTTTGCGACATAAAATAGTGCCATTTTTTATGACAGAAACCAATGTCGTTCAGTCTCCTTCTCTCTAACCTCCATGGTGGAAGCTCATAGTGTTTCCCAGCTGAAAAGAATGCTGAAATGCAGAGGGCAAAATGTTTGCTGCAGATGAATGAATTTTTGGTCACATGTCCGATTTAATCGAACCGACCATCACTTCGACAACACTTCCCTATCCACACTAAACATTTTCTCACACAACTGACAACTAGACACGTGTCCCGGAGTAGGTTTAGTGCCGAACGTCCTCACATGGTAGCATGGTTGGGAAAACAGCTGGAATGTGTAGGATGATGCGTTTTTCGATCGTCTGTCACTCCTACATTCGCCAAATGCACAATGCTTAGTGGCTCCGGTTCGTTTGCTTCGTTGTTCTGACATATTTATCACAAAATAACTCGAAAGACAAGGAACTGCAGGTTATACAATTTTGAAGTTCGTTTATTTTGCCAAAACGTCAAGCTGACGGTTGTTGCCATAGTCACCAAAGTGAAAGTGTCTGGTCAACTGCTCATGCGCGTTGCTCATGCGCCACACGGCCAAAATGCTGCTGAAATAGTCTATTAAATAAACGTCGTGAACGGGATATGAGAACAATATTTTTTACAAATAAATATGTAGTTCTTCTGTCTACACTACTTTATAAAGGCGTTGTCTATTTTTTGACCAATATATATTTCGAGCTAGCGCTCATCATCAGGGTTTTTTTTTTCCTACAAATAAATATATAAATGGTATGAACATACAGAAACCAAAATTCAAAATAACTCACTTTTTAGATTTTTGAAAAAAGTTTTATGTCAGGATGGAAAATTGTCGGTTTGAATTTTGGTGATTGTTAAAAATAATTGATTAGATACTAAATAATGAATAAAGGTGTTCAGGTGGAGGTAGATAGGTAAAAAAGGAAAGAATTGAATAAACTTAAGTGCCACCTGAAAAAAGGGGAACAGACTAACCGGCTACTTGAGAAAGACACAAACACACACCAACAGAACCAAAGAACAACTCAAACAAACATCAAGCTCCCTGCCTCAATCAGAATGTCGCAAGTGTCTCTCCCCTGTAGCAACTCAGTCTGTTCGTTCAAGGTGTTTTTTAATGATTTTGAAATTTTGAACGAACAGACTGAGTTGCTACAGGGCAGAGACACTTTCGACATTCTGATTGAGGCAGGGAATGACTTCTTCAAACAGTTTACTTGATGTTTGTTTAAGTTGTTCTTTGGTTCTGTTAGTTTGTGTTTGTGTCTTTCTCAAGTAACCGGTTAGTCTGTTCCCTTTTTTTCAGGTGGCACTTAAGTTTATTCAATTCTTTCCTTTTTTACCTATCTATCTCCACCTGAACACCTTCATTTATTATTTAGTATCTAATCAATTATTGTTAACAATTACCAAAATTCAAACTGACAATTTTCCATCCTGACATAAAACTTTTTTCAAAAAATCTAAAAAGTGAGTTATTTTGAATTTTGGTTTCTGTATGTTTATACCATTTATATATTTATTTGTAGCAAAAAAACCCTGATAATGAGCGCTAGCTCGAAATATATATTGGTCAAAAAAAAAGACAACGCCTTTATAAAGTAGTGTAGACAGAAGAACTACATGATATTTATAAGGAAACACACTACAGATATGGAAGAATTCCTGTGGAATTTTTTTTACAAAAATAGTCTTCACTTTTAGATATTCAAGGAGGCCTTGGGGGCCCCCAAAAAAGCCGGGGTCCTGGGCGTAGGCCTTTCGGGCCCATGCCTACAGACGACACTGCGCTTGTCACTTCATTAGTGGGGCCTCATTCAACTCTGATCGGTAATACATCAAAGGTGAAAGTAAAACTTTGAGACGTAAATGGGGAGGTATGGGTATTTTATAATTAAAATCACCACTCGCTTTAGTATCTCGCAGTATCTTGCAAGCCCCCGCATTTCATGATTCCGTAACCAAATTTTTCGAAATTAGACAAAGGGAATGCTTTGACGGGCCCACGCGGACCCCAGTCTTCTAATCAGGCCGCATCAAGGTATCACCCGGGACGAATTCCTCACATAATAGCTGAGAAGCGCAAACAAGGCACAGGAAGCAATTTTTTTGTCCGGATAACAACTGTCACGCTTTCTTTTTTCGTGGGCTGACGAATTTCACAGCCGAACATCGAAACTTTCGTCCAGACCAGAAGCCGTGTGAATTTTTACTGACGATTTTCCAACCACGAATTCAGAGCGTTCGTTCCAAAATCGCCCACGTAGTGTTTCCAATGCTACTGGGGTAGTTTTTCCGATGACCACCGAAAGCAGAAGATTCTGCACTATCAAGCTGATGCAGTTTATTCATGATCAATTCATATTATCCTCATCTGGCATTAATGATCAATCTGCGGTTGGCTTAACTTCTGCAGGCCCTTTGCAATGCAAAACGGGTTTGTATTAGCGGGATATTCAAGCTCCAAGTACACTCCTGCGGGTCGGCATATCTGCGTTAAATTGATGACGCATAATATTCTGCGTATGTTGTTGTACCTGTATAGTGTATACATAATACCTGTGCTTAGGTACCTAACATATTAATTCCGGAGGGTTGATGTTGATACTGAATTGCAGAAATTTCGCCGGTGCATCATGCTAACACGTTCAGTCGACTGTGAAATTATTGCGCACAGAGTGAAAATCACTGTGCTTTTTGCTGATGAGGTCGAAAACACGATTTGAAGTGTAATGAGGGCTTGATCTCCTATCAGAGGGGAGTGTGGCAGGAATTTATATGTTTTGAAAAATTGCCAACATTTCTGATGGTTTTCATGATGATTGAACCTATGAAATGAACTTGAGGCAATTTCACACTTCCTGCAAAAATTGTTTCAAGCCTGGAAGAATGGTGGTATAGTATATACCTACCAAGGTTGTGAAGGATGCTGTTATAGCTGCAACGCCTGTTTGAAGATTATGAGGCGCCAAAGCTATAACAGCGTTCACAACCGTGGATTATACCGGGTGATCATTTGAAAACTATCCACTCGCAATAACTCCCGATTAAGTCAGCGTCATCGTAGAAACCATCGAAAAAGGGAATTTTTGGTGGAAAAAGTGCTATCCAAATTCACCCCTTTCCTCTCCCCCACTCCGATTTCAAAATTTAACAAGACACCACCTACTTTGTGATATTTCAAATCAAATGGAATCAAATTTCCTTTGTAAAATTAATTTTCAAGAATTTTCAACCCCGCCCCCATTAAATTGGACATTTTGAATATTTTAGGAGGGGGAGGAATGTAAACGTCCATACGTCACTTTTCGCCCGTGGTCCGAAAGTGACATTAGGTATTCTCCAACCTGTGAGAAATGCATCGATTGCTAACTTATTGTGAATAGAATCACTTCACGACCTCTAACCAGACCAATAGTGGCCTACTTCACAGCTAATAGTGATGAAAAATGTTTTTGATATAAAGTTGGAGCAAGGGGGTCAAAAAACCTTCCATTTTTCAACGCGAATACTGTATTATATGAAAATACTGTTGCGAATTTCGCTGGAGATCTCGACGTGAGATCAAGACACAACTGTACAATTGGCGGAGATTCTATTTTCCAATGGGGTATAATCCAATTTGAAAAAAAATGTACTATGTAGTTATTTATTTTATATATTAACATCCCCTAATAAGCCTGTGATAGCCTATTCCACCATGAATATCACAATAAGGCGGTACTTCTTTTTTGAAAAAAGCAGGAGGGGATCGGTTCGTTTGAAGAAATGACCTAGTGACGTCATTGAACTGGCAACCCCGCGAGCAGGGATCAAGCACGCGAGTTGAGTTCCGATAGCAACGAAGATCTGTTTTAGACATTCAAACCAGTAGTCAGACTGTCAGCTCTGACTGCAAATCCGTACTTACTGTTATTATTTTGTTCTTTCTTGTGCACGGTCTGCCTCTGCTTGTCTTCATAACAATAATGCCAAGTAAGGCCCTAAGTAAGACAAGACATGTTTTTTTGCTAGTTGCTCCAATACCAAAGAATATGCACCCAATCAGCGGTGAGCGTCGACTGTATGGAAAGCGGAAAGCTGTGTACATTCAGTGAATACCTAACCCAGCTGAATGGTCGGTATCCAGAACCCTTCCACAGACGAAGACAGTGGAAGTGATACTAGTTCTGATGCTCACGATTTTAGATTAACTGAACCAACTTTATCTTCCGGTGTCACCTTCGCTTTTATCTTGCAAATTGGATACTTTCTTTTCAGTTGAACATATCCGACAGCATCGTCCGGATTGCTTTTTTATCTGCTTTGTAATGCACACAGTAAGTACCTACCTATCCCCTACCCCTAATAGTTCTGTCAAGTCTGGAGTCTGGCCGACAAAATTTGGGTGACTGTGAGGCTGACTGTCTTATACGCCAGTATCAACCCCAACCGCACTTTTCACAGTAACGAAAACGATACTCACCAGTCACCACACACCCTACGTTCCGTTTTCTAGCATTTTTGGTGAGGACGAATGTTCTTTTTCGATAGATTAAAAGTTATTTACTTATTCTGGACGAACTATGGGAGCTCCACCTCTTCGGTTTCACGTTTGAAAAATTTGTATTTGTGCAGTATATCGTATATCTGCCATGGTCGTCAACTTGAGTTCCTTCCTCAAAGCCTCTGTCCTCTGTCCGTAACAGATATTAACTGCTGGGTCACTTATTTCATCCACCTCAATCAGATCAAACTCCAGTTTGACGTCTGACTTGACGCCTGTTACGAAATTGATTCAAACAGAAATAAATAAGTATTGGTTATCATCGCACCAAAACCGCGATATTGTCAATCAGGGTATAACCTGGCTCGACCTAGTGACGTCACTGGCTCAGAAAGGAATTCTTTACGAATTTTCTCCCGCCCTATTATGGAGACAAAAGTGAAACAAACTACCACATGCTAATTAGGAAGTGTTCAGCTCCTTATTACCAGTCAAAGTAAAAAATTGGATTATACCCCATTCCGTGTCGGAATATACGCGAAACCGATGGACTTCTCTAGAGCCCCCGCGAATGTGATTTCACTACTGAAATCTTGATGCACCAACATAATACTACATGAAAATGATACATAATACCGAGCGTTCATAAATTAAATGGGTCAAGGGTGGCTGTGAGTTTGAAAACATCTGTCGGAACTAGCATCGTTCATTTGATGTCTGTAATTTTTTGGTTATCGTAATCTGTCAAACCAGCCGCAGTTTTCGTTTTCGGAACATTTTAAATGTGGTTTTCACGGCAGGGCACAAAACCTACATGATCGAGGAGTATTTCCGAACTTGAAGTATTCTCGTGCACTTATGGCAGATCAGAGATCAGTAATATGAGACGTAACTTGTCAAAGTTTGACAAATTTATTACAAAAGGATTACGCTAGTTTAGACAGACGTTTTTGAATTCACAGGCACCCTTGACCCATTTAATTTATGAACTCTCGGTACTACGTAACACGACTAATGTTCTTAAGAGTGTACCCGGCTTTAGAAAAAAGAGTGAAATATTGGACAAGGACCATAATCACTTTACTTTTATTATGATACGAAAAGTTGTTTTTATATATAATTGCGCTCACTCCATCCCTGAGGAACTTTTCTTTTGAAATTCACCAAACGCAAACAACACTCGCACGAATCCCATCTGGAGCGGACGCGCAAACAACGAAACCGTGAAAAATCAAGCCTCATTTGACCCGCGCATTTCGTTACGTCCACCCTCGCTTTAAGGATCCTCATATTTCTTTCCCCATTTCCACCCCGCGCCCTTTCACTCACCTTACGGCAGGTACTTCGAGGATGTCCCATTCAACGGACATGTAAAATTCGGAAAGGTCCACTCCGACGTCGACCACGTTGCTCCCGGCCTTTTCGTCCATGTGCCGAAGGTCCACCTAGAGAGACACAAATCGATGATGAATTTTTCTTGTACTTGTTCCCACTCATTTCTTTCCATTAAGTGTAACATTCATCTAAATATTTACAGCTCGCACGTTTATACAAGTTCCAAAATGAAGACAAAATTGAAAAACATAAAATATACACACGTTTTAGTGAGTATAATAATGAAACAAAAAAACGAACACGGAAAACAACACACCTGCAAACAACAACAAATAAATCACCACAGCTGAGCTATTTTAGCGTTAGGTGCTTTTTTTTAGAGTTTTCATTTATTATAGGTTACGTTTTGCTTTATTTACAACATTCATCAGCGGCATTTTTGAAATGCGTCAGTCACAAGGCTCTCCGCCGTTCCTTTTCATAATTTAATTCAGCGGCGCGGGGAGATTTATGCTTATTCTTTGCGTTGGCACCCGTTCCGATTCTTGACGCGCGGTCATTTATAATCGGCATGGCTGGGGCTGTGCGTGTACAGGGTGGCCCGCCAAGGTCCCAGTACTTTGCATTTTGTGACAAATTTTCCACATAGAAATTAGCAAGCTTGTAGCCGGAAATGTTATGGATAGTGCAAGCCGAAAAGCATTTGCGATTCAAATCAAATTTTCCGCCACGATATGGCTGCCAAAGGCGGATTGTAGTGACAGCTGAATTACACTAAAGTGACATGATCCCATTTTTTGAATAATTTCAAGGCATTTTTGAGAAATAATTCAAGTACTACCGCAACCAAAGGCCAGCTACCATTTTTACAAAGCTATAACGTGAAATTCAAATGTCAGCTGTCATTACCATTCGTCCTTGACAGCCATGATGAGGAAGAGAAATCAATTTGAATCACGAATAGTGAGTGAAGGCAACCGCGTTGGCGCCGTATACAGAGCGGAAATAGAAGATTGGTTTCAGTTATTTTGCTACTCCTTCTATCAAATCAAATAAAATTCATCAATTCACGTTGGGTCTGCAGTCATCACTCTATTTGACATCAACTGCTAATTGTTATAGGTTCTTTTGATCCAATAAAAACCTAAATTAATCGTTTGTGGTATGGTAATTTCTTTTGCTGGCATCTTACAAGTATACAGGCTGATCACGAAATGACGCTTTAAAACAGTACTTCGACACAATGGAATCTTCTACAGAGTTTATAACAGAAGAAAGTAAAACAATTTTATTCTTCGAGTTTTATTCTCGAATTTGTGAAGGTCAAATTCCACTCTCTCGAACCTTTCTATTTTTTCAAAGATTTTAGTGAATTGTTGATGGCAAAATTATGAGAGGGAAATACTAACGACTGGGTGAATACTAGATTTTCATTACTTCACAGACTAAGTCATAAAGTAGAAAAATACAATTTCTCAAAAAAACCTCTTTCAAAAAAGCGTTTCTTTGTGGGAAATCGTGTGACCATCTGCTCTACATCAGTTGAAAGATGATCAAATGGTTTGGAGGCATTGTTGAATAATAATGGCTTGCGAGGTTTCTGACTTGCCCGTATAATGAATATATTAAATATGTAATATATAATAAATATAAATTTCATACACCTCCAGTAGCTGATATTCTTTTCTCATATTTTTGTCACCAAACAGTCCACTTAGATATTTTCAAATAACTAAACTAGACGGACTCGAAGGACTCAACTTTGACCCTTCATAACTTCTAAAATAGAAGTAGAATAAGAATTTATTTTTTATTTTTTGTGGGCTTAATGGTAGATTTCATATATTGTGGTACTACTCTGGTGCGCCATTTCGTGATCACTCTGTATTGTATGAAAAATGTATTCAATAGAATTTGTGTATAGGGGTGGTGATTGTAGTAAAAAAAATTTCAGGGCCGACAAAGGATCAAAAACTAAAAAAACGTTCCTGAAAAACCATATGTCTGATGCTGGAGAACATAGGTATAAACGAAGATACAGCTCGTCAAATCTCAATTGGCGAAAATGGGTTTTCTCATGCTTATACACCATATTACCGATTTAGTCCAAATTGTGCCTTTATAGTTGTCCAATAAATATCTAGAAACTAGGTGCTTTCTTTTTACAACCTGAACTAAGTATTCTGACCTAAGTGGTATCTCGCGCATGTGATTTCTCGCTCTTTCTCTCACTAACTTAGTTCTGTTGTGAAAGGAAAGCACCTAATGTCAATGACAAACTTAGTCAAAATAGTCCAGTGGGGTAGATATTGGATGAGCTTGCCCTTTTACCATCGTATTTTCTGCGCCACTGGAATTTTTCCAAAATTGATCAGATAATTGGATTCTACGTTTATTTTTCAGGAAGGGAACTGGAACACTGAATCTTCAGTATGATGAACTGTTCTCGAGATCTTCAAGTTTGAAAGGATTCTTCTTTCAAAAATTCAGTATAACAGTTCCCTTCTGTAAATCTGAATATTTTTGAAAATTTGTGGCTTAGAAAACATGGCAGAGTAAGAGGGCGAGCTCCACCAATATCTACGCCACTGAAGTATTTTGCCAACATTTGTCAGTGACACCATTGATAGAATATGTATCTGACAACTACTTATGCAAAATTTGAACTGAATCTGTTGAAGTGTGTAAAAGATATATTGGGAACACAATTTTCTCAATCAATACAACTTTGACGGCCTATATCTCCGTTGTCATATGCTTCAGACGTATGGTTTGGAAGGTCTCAGATAGGTTCTCTTTTTTTTTTTGAATCTGTATCGACTCGAAAAGTTTTCAACTAGAACCTGTAGTCCAGTCAAATTAAGCAAAAATCGGGCCAAACCGGAAATAAATTCGGAAGTTGACAAAATTTGGTGAATCGATGCAGAATTCAACGTAGAATAACATACTGAAATTCCCGAAAATTCGAAGGCTTGGATTTTTTTTAGGACCAATAAGAGAGCACCATCCTTGAAAGTTTTCGATTTTTTCTGAATAACTTGTAAACTGTTACCTTTAGAACACCAATACTCGCGAGGTAAATGTAGCCCGTTGAATTCCCAAGAGATCAGTACTAAACTCATTACTTTCTGATCAATAGCCTTTGAGATACAGCGTCTGCCGGAACGCAGTGAAAATTGCTCAAAAATTATTTCCGGATTTTACGTAACAATTTGCATAGTGTCAGTTCACGGGTTGTAACGTGGACAGCAAATGTGCGGATTTCAATCGGTTTTACGTGTTTGGAAAGCCAATTCAACATTCGGTATCACACTTTTGTCTAGAAGTCGCCAACTTCAAAATGGTACTTTTCCTCGACCTTTGAAATCGATACTTGATGTCCCGAAGAATCCCCAAAAATCGATTTTTTTCATACCATGCCATTTGCCTAATTTTCTAAGTAGGGCAAAACCATCCAGGGAATATATAAAGAATTGAATACCAAAAAAATAACATGTAACGGGATCTTTTTCCCAGTGATGGTTCCTGAGTTATATGGATTGAAAGACTACAACGATCTATTTGGAAGAAAGATAGGTAGTTCGGACACTAACTGCTGAATACTGTACGGACCTTGCATTTGATGATGCAAAATGCCACTGAGCAGACGTATTGAATATACTTATGTACTTTCCACGTCTGCCAAGTGACATCTTACACCTCAAATGCAAGGTCCGTACAGTATTCAGCAGTTAGTGTCGGATCACCCAGTTTTTTGTCCAAATAGGTCGTTTTAGTCTTTCAACTCATAAAACTCTGGAACCATCACTGGGAAAAAGATTCCAGAACATGTTGTTTTTTTGGTATTCAATTCTTCATATATTCCCTGGATGGTTTTGCTCTACTTGAAAAATTGAGCAAATGGCATGCTATGAAAAAAATCGATTTTTGGGGATTCTTCGGGTAATCAAGTATCAATTTCAGAGGTCGAGGAAAAGTACCATTTTGGAGTTGGCGACTTCTAGACAAAAGTGTGATACCAAAGGTTGAATTGGCTTTTCAAAAATGTGAAACACAATAAAATCCGCACATCTGCTGTCCACGTTACAGCCCCTGAACTGACATTATGCAAATTGTTATGTAAAATCCGGAAAGAAATTTTGAGTAATTTTCACTGCGTCTTGGCAGACGCTGTATCTCAAAGGCTATTGACCATAGAGTAGTAAATTTAGTACTGATCTCTTGAGAATTTAACGGGCTACATTTGCTTTAATGGTCTTTGTGTTCTAAAAGTGATAGTTTACAAGTTATTCAGAAAAAACCGAAAATTTCCAAGGATGGCGCTCTTTTATTGGCCCTAGAAAAAAAGCCAAGCCTTGGAATTTTCGGGAATTTCAGTATGTTATTCCACGTTGAATTCCGCATCGATCCACCAAATTTTGTCAACTTCCGAATTTATTTCCGGTTAAAACCTATTTTGACTGGACTACTGAGCCACCGTCGTTTTTCTTTAAGTTGAATTTTGGAACTTGATAAAAATAATTTTGAATTGAAAACGGAGCATTTGATAGGCATACAGACAGAAAGCTCTGAGGTGGGAACAGCTTAATCTTCTAAGGCAGATGGGGCTTCGATCAACTAAGGAGAACACAAGGAAGCTTACTAAAATGATGCCGAATAAGAAAAGAAGACTCAAGTAAGACCAAGAGACAAAGAGACTCAAGTACTAGAGTTCCGAAGGCCTGGGGAAGACACGAAAGGACACATTATTTAGAGCTCCAAGACATTGAAACGGAAAGGGGCCCAGTATAGGGCTCCGACTGACACGAAATGGTACAAAGGAGCCCACAGAGTTCCAAAAATTTCAAAAGAGACTAGAGGTCCATCAGGGAATAAAACGACACATTAATAGATAACTAAGAAAGTCTAATATGGGGGCCTGAATAGCACAAGAAGACACAAAGGAGCTCAGTAAATTTCCAAATACTAATGAGAGGGAACGGCTTGTCAAGGCAGAAGACCCAAAAGGCAATATTCAGTAGGGCTTCAAGTCATTGGGACAGAAGGGAGCTCAGTAGGACCCTGATTAACACAATGTGACAAAAAGGGACCCGCAGAGCTCCGAAAATGTTGAAAAGACACTAGGGGGCCATCAGGCAACTGAACGATCCATGAAGATATAATTAAGTCTAATAGGAATCTGAATAGCACAATAAGGCACAAATGGAGCTTACCAAAGTTCAATACTTTGAGAAATAATAAACATACAATAAACAACACAATAAGAAGGCTTATAAAGGCTTTGAACTATTCTTGGATCCGTCGAACTTCGACCAATATATTAAGTCATAAGAACGCTTACTAGAACTCTAAAAGCTGAGAGAAGATAAATTGGGGCCAAGTAGGGCTACAAATTACACATAAAGACAAAAAGAGACCTCAACCCCCGGATAAGCCAAGAAAGCCCAAAAGAAAAGCTTCCTGAAGTTCCAGAACTTCAAGTAACACAAGGGGGAAGGGAACTCATCGCAGGCCTCCAAACTATAATATTTCAATTAAAAATTAAAACGTCAGCACCATTTTGTAAAAGTTTAAAAGAGCACTATATAACACAAGAAAAGGTAAAAGGGCTGTCTAGAGCTCCAAAAGCTCCGAGATGATACAAGAGACACAGTGGGGTAATGTCAAATACAATAACGTATGGTTCGAAAGTTTTGGGTAATTGTTTAAAAGATAAAAACTTTTTCTGAATAGCTTTTATTTTTTAACTTGATATTCTAGAAATTACGCCACCGCCCCGCCCCCACCGATACGCGAGAGGCAAAGGGGGCTTCAGAAAACGGGGCCCCTTGAAGCGCCGCAGGCGGAATTTTTGTGATTTCAAGGGGGCCGTTGATGTAAAATATCCCCCTTTCCTCAAAAATTCCTTAATATAAAAACATATCTACAAATTTCTGAAGTACTGCAGAGCATTTTTTGTTGCCCCTCTTCCAAGTACCTTGCCTTTCTCCATTTTCAACAGTAAGAAACATACTCGAAACAAGAAAAGATATATTACTAAAATAAGAAATGGAACATCTCAGTTTTCCACTTTCAGTTCTGTCAGAATTTTGTTTCTGCTTTATTGCTTCAGGCGCCAAATTGGGTTGATAGGTGATGCCCATCGGCGAAACATTACTGCTTTCATGTCTGTTGATTGTGCTATGAGAGAATTATCTATTTTTGGCCCATCTTCAGTCATATTCTTTTCTTCATTAGTGGACAGTCAGTGTGTTGAGACTATTCCCAAATTTATAAGAATATGTTTTATTTATTTTCAATATCCAGTAAAATCGTTCACTATGATAACGTCTTAGTGGTTATTATGAAGTTATCGAGTGTTTTGAATAATTTGGCAATATCTGGCACGTGAAATGTTTGAAAAATTGGTGGGGGACCCTAGTGACCCCACTTGGGTCTCAACGTAGATTTGCGTAGCTTGGGTATCTAAGGGTTCTAATGTTTTTGAAAAATGCGACGCCGTAATTGGTCTTCATTTCCAACTTACCATCCCTTGTCGTATACCATTCTGCTCAATACTCACCAAAAATCATATATTGGTTACAAAATTGGAACCATCCATAAAAAGTTATCAGCTTTTAAAAAATTTCTTAAAACTTTCGGATCATACGTTATTCATAAGAATTCCTGCGTTGCTCTTAGGGTCCCAAAGTTACAGGAGCAAAAGAAATAAACAGGTGATTTTCACTGCGAAATCCTATATCTGGCTTCCCCATGTCTTCAAAAATAATCGTCATAGCTTTCTTGATTTTTTTTCATGTTATTCATTGAGTAGATTAGGATTTCACATATCGTACCACGGATATTTCACACAACTTTTCTAATCTTCTTTTTCCAGTCAAGAGAATCAAAGTGTTTCAGGCTAAGTTTTGTCACAAAGTGCAAAAGTATCCCTCCACTTCCGAGTTATGAGTTACAGGAGCACTCGAACTGAATTGAAGTTTTTTTGGGACGAGGTCGTCGGATACGTCAATACCGACCCGAGCGAGAGTAGATATCATCATGTCCGAGACCACCCTGTATGGAAAGCGCGAAAAAATCCCCATCCGACAGATTGATTGAACGCGATAATTTCGCAGCGCGTTGAGGGTGTGAGGCGGGAGGGTATAGTGTGATACAGGAGGCGGAAGAGGGGGGAAGGGTCGACTCTGTCGGTAATCCGAAATGACTCGAACTTTATTGTTGTTGTGATTGCGAAACAAAGCTCCGCGTCGGGTTGGGCCGGCTCGCGGTGGCCGTGATGATGGAAATAAATGTAATTTGCGTAAACATGAAAAGGCGGAAAACCACAAATCTCGTTCTCGTCGTCGTTATATCAAATTGAATCGAGTTTTTCTTTCTCTTTTCTCTGATTACCTACCAATGTTCCTCGGTTTCGCGCGCGCGAATCGCAAAAGGTAGAAGAGTCAGAGGTGCAAGTAGCAAGAATGCTAGGGGCTAGGGGCCGTGATCGGGACAATAATAATGATGATTCGGTGTAGGTAAGTGGCGAAAATACGTGCATAGATGATTCAAAATATGAGTTTGAATGACTGACGTTTTTCAACGCAAACATTATCGTTTTTGTTTTTTTAGTATTTTTGATTTTATATTGCGCTCCATGTGAAATCTTGCGTTCTTATGATTCAGTGTTAAAGTTGAAGCAGCTTAGCTGTCCTCCTTCTAATCAAAATAAGTAGATACGTATAGGGTAGGTAGTACTAAAACACAAAAATTCTGTAGAAAAAAACTGAAAATTTTCAAGTCAAGGCAACGTTTTCATTGACCTAGCCTGATTCAACTCTGGGAGCTCAATAATGATAATTAGAGCCAGAATACTTGAAAGTACACCCGTTACCAGCACACTCGTTTCGTACTAATTAACTCATTAGCGCATTGATATTGTGATAATGATATTGATAATACCCGTAATAACATTTTCGCTTTGTTATAGTGATTATTTTGTTGCTGTAAAGCTCAAGGGATGTTACCTCTGGATCATTTCAGGTTCAGAGGTTTTCATTCCATTTATTTCGCATTGTACATGTCAAGTATTTATTATGTTTACAGCATCAATAATGATTAATTTATATTACAGAATTATTACGGCTACAAAAACCAAAAGGCACATCAAACTTTAATTATCCATGTAAAATGGTTGTAGCTCGTTTATGGAGAAGCATAACTTTATTTTTTTTTTAGTAAGTAAACCTTTTGCAGCAGCTTCCAGAATTCAGGACAGTATGGGCCTATGCAGTCTCGTGATTTTTTTAAACATAATTTTAGGTCTTTTTCTTGTGACTCAAAAAAATTAGGCTGATACTTGATGGATATTACGAAACTGCCCCATCGACTGGTATAGTGGAAAGTATTGTTACGAAACTTGCTGGAGACTACAACGTGCGAATAAGACACACCTGCACAATTGGTGGAGGAACTGCGCTTCGGAAGCTTTTCGGAATATTCGCGAAGCCGATGGAATTTTCCAGGCACTGCTAAAATATAGGTTTAGATACGAAAGGAAAAGGAAAGAAGGATCTGAAAGAAAAGAAAAGCCTCTTGAGAAGAAAAAAGAAATGAAGAATAGCTGTGAGTCCCTTCTCAGGTGCCGTAAGACCTTGTAGTTGGTGAAGGGGCTCAAGTAACTGCGATGATCCGGAGACCAATGCCGGCGGAAATTCGGGCTCCTGGCCATGCCGGTAAGGTCGATGGACAGCGGTGAAAGCCAAGAAACAGCACAACCCCTGTTGAGATAGGGGACCAACGGGAGGAAGAAATCCCCCTCTCTCTGTCACTCCGGGGAAATCAGTAACCAGACGGTGGGGCTCTAGCAGAGTGAGTAATGCCACCCCATAAGCTGGCCGTAGCTTTTCAAACAAGGGGGCAAACAAACAAATCATGAACAGAAGACTAGCTTTGAAAAAAAGACCATCAGGGGGTCAAGATACCCCTGGAGGGGACTGCCAGCCTGAAAACAACCCAGAAAACGCAGAACGAAACAACATCATGGTGGCAAACATGAACACAAGAAGTGTCAAACATTCAGGCAAGGAGGCCGCGGCGGCATCTGAAATCGAACTGTCACCCTCTGACAAGCAAGGAAAAGACATTGCTGATTTGTCAATAGAAGAATATTAGGTAGAGAAAGCGGCGTTACACGCTCTCCACAAGTAAACATCAAAGCAGTTGAGTCTACTGTAACATAGGATGATGAGGACCCTAAAACGCCCGCTGGAATTTTCCCCGTTTTCAAGACAAGAGAGAATCTTTCCGATACCCCAAGAAGAAGAACTTATGCCAAAAAGCGAAATGAGAAGAATAGCCCAATGGCTGACGAAGAGGAATCAAATACTCCAAAGAAAATCAAAGAAAAGGTTGAAGATTTGGTCAAATTTGGGAAATAAGAGACAAGGGTGACATATGGGCACTCGAAAAGAAATTGGAAAAAGAAAAGAAAGACAAGTTTTCAATGGAGCAGCAAATTCAACAGTTGGAAACCAGAATTTCAAGCATGAAAACTAGCATTTCGGGAAACAAATTGGAGAAAATCTCTTGCGTCCAATGCACTTGTGGTAAAAGGAAAGAGGCCGACAAAAACACAGCGGGCACGCAAACAAAAGAAACAATGCTCACTCAGAGAATAACGGAACAAAACAACAAACAAACGATTGAACTTTGCCGAGATTGGAGCACCACATCAGCAGCGGGTTGGCCGCTTGGGGCCCAAATCTGCTAGTCAGACTCTCACAAAGACAAAACAAAGCCAAACCACTTGCTTTATCGCTGAGAACTGTTTTAGGATAAGAACGAGCGAGGTGGACATATAACATAACAAATCTAATGATCCGCGACATCGAAGAAGGAGCAACAAAAGAAGAGATTGAGACAGAAATCAAAGAACAACTGGGAGGAGAGATGATGGGTAAGGTCAAATACCTGAGGAATAGCTACAGCGGCACTCAAGTAGCGGCTATCACCTTGAAAAAAGAGGAAGGAAAAAAACTGGCTTAAATGAGAAAGATAAGAATAGGACTGACCAGGTGCAGGGTTCATGAACAGAAGATCACTGAATGATGTTTCAGATGCTGGGAGTACGACCATTCCACTCACGAGTGCAAAGGAGTAGACAGATGAAAAATTAGCTACAATTGCGGATCAACGAAGCATCAAATCAAGGACCGTATTGCACCAACATGCTGCGTTAAATGCGGAAATGAGGGACACATAGTCGAATCCAAGACGTACCCGAATTACAGAACAGTGAAATCTTAATGATTGAAAAAACGCTCAAGTTTCTGCAGCTGAACACCAGTAGAAGCGAGGCGGCCTGTGATTTACTGGCACAAGACATGGAGCAAAACCAAATCAACATTATGCTAGGACAAGAACCCAACCGAAGAAGAGCTCATCGAATGATCTGCGATAAAAATCAGAACAGCTTTGTACTAGTGAGGAGCGGACTTGACATCTACAGAGTCCAGCGAAACGAAGAGTTTATCTGCGTAGAGCTCAAAGAAATACACGTCTGCTCTGCATACTTTCCCCCAAACCGACCAATTGATGATTTTGAGACTTTTCTCAGGAACATGAAGAACGTAATGGGCCCTCTCGCCTGGAAAGCAATAACAAAGGCAGGGGCACAAACCAGCATACTGCATGGTGGACGACAGAATCGGACAAAATCGACAAAATTCGGGAGGAATGTATAAGCAGAAGGAGAACAAGCACGAGATGTGGAGGTAGCCACACAGGGAAAGAACGTCTCTAGCAAGAATACAAAGCTAGGAAAAGAGAACTCAAAATCGCTATAATCACAAGAGAAGAAGAGATGCTGGAACAAACTATGTGAAGATTTGGACAAAGATATCTGGGGACTAGGATACCAGATAGTGACAAAGAAACTCAATTTGCGCCCTAGTACTATAATAAGCGAAAAAAAGATGCCCAAACAAGTGCGCAAGCTATTTCCAAAGATAGACATAGCGCCTTGACCGGCGATCGAGTACGGTGAAATACCCGTGATAACCGAAGAGGAAATAGTGGCCGCAACCCATGAGATCAAAGTGAAGAAGGCTCCAAGATTAGATAAAATCTCTCAGAGGTTGTCAAAATAGTAGCAAGAAAACACCCGGCAATACTGCAGAAAGGTCTCAACAGTAATTTTCGAAGTAGAACGTTTCCAGATCCATGGAAATTGGTAAAATTGCTACTCATCAAAAAGCCAAAGAAGAATGAAGACGAGGAAACTGAATACAGGCCCATCTGTCTCAAGATTGTGATTAGAGACAGAATAAACACGGAACTGGAAGAAAAAGGGGCGATTCATGAAAACCAATATGTATTCCGGAAAGGAAGTTTGACCATGGACGCCGTCCACAAAGTGATGAAGACACCAGTGGCAACAGAAAAGCTAGCTTTCAAAAAACGAGGATTCAGCGCACTGATTACACTAGATATCAAAAATGTGTTAAACTCGGCCCCATGGCGGTCAATAGTGAAAGCGATGAAGAGAAGAAGAATAAGCCCATACCTTGTGAGGGTCGTCCAGTCCCACCTGGAGAACAGGTACATCTTAACAAGAAATGGGACCAAAGCGGTCGAGACGGCACTAAAACAAGAGTGTCTGGCAAACTAGGGAGGATGGGGTTGGAACTGGCGACAACGAAAATGGAAATGGTCTTGCTATAAGGTCGAAGACGACATAAAGGGGTGTCGCTACGGGGAACAATGCTGAACAGCGCGCCAGCCATGGAATATCTTGGCATTCATATAGATAAAGATTGCAGAATAACAGAACATATCACAAAAAATCTGCGAGAAGACCAACAAGATCTATATGGGCCCTGGCAAGAATAACACTCAACGTGGGGGGACAAGCAACAAGAAAAAGACGCCTCCTGGCGATAACAGTGCACTCAGTGCTTCTGTACGGAGCAACAATATGGCAGAGGGCCCTGAAGTTCAAGCACTACGGGGACATGGTAGAAAGGGCGAACCTCAAGATGACGTTGAAGGTTATATCCGCCTATCCAGCGGCACCAACACAGGAAGTACTTGCAATTGCGGGCATCCCACCAATAATCCTCAAAGTACAAGAACCGATAGCGAAGCATAAAGCGGGCCGGCAACAAATGGAGGACGCTCGGAAAGAATTGTACGCAGAATGGCAGAAGCAGTGGAGAGGCTACGACGGATACGCAGAAACCTTCATTGATAGGGTCGAAGATTGGGCAAAAATGGCTTTGGATCGCATGAACCACTACGTACTACGTGATACAGGCCCTGACGGGACATGGAGTGTTTGGAGCGTACCTGCACCGGATAGGGAAGAAAACAGACCCAGGATGTTGGTTCTGCGAGGAAGTGGATATGGCCAGTCATACCGTCTTCCACTGTAAACGATGGCAAGAAGAGAGGAATATAGCAGAAGAACAATGTGGTGCTAGCGGGTGCCAACATATTGAAGCAACGATAGAAACGGAACAGAGCTAGAAAGCCATCACAACAATGCTGGAAACGATAATGAGAGAGAAAGCCGAGCACAAGAAAAGAGATATGAACAGCTAAAAAGACTAACGCCCCCCGAAACAATGCTGACGCGGTCCCAGGGGGCGGGTTAACCGCTTGGTCTACGGAGGGGTTTTAGCCAGTTTCCCGCTCGGCACTACCCGGCAAATTGATCAATTTCCGGGTGTCAAGCGATTACCTTTCCGCCCCTGTCTAGTAGGCGGGAGAGTGGAAAAAAAGCTCAGCTGTGAGCACCAGTCATGAGCAGATTCATCAGATTCAACTGAAGCTAAGACGCGGGGAAGCGGAGAAAGCCTCCAACAATTCGAAGCTGACGTCCTGAGGCTGGTTTACTGATTCGAATTGGGACAGTCAAAGATGCTTCGTGAACTCATCAACTTGGGAAAATGAACAGAGCTATGATCTGATGTTTTGCATTCTCCCAAGAAGTCAGTCGAGAAAATGTTTGTGAACCTTCTCAGATGAAGCAAGAACTAGAGGGATACCGTGCTGCTTCAACTGTGGAAGGATCGGATATTTGCGACGCGACTACAGACTACAGACCAGTAGACCCTTCCTGACTAGAACGAAGAAGTGCCAATCGAGAATGATGCAAACAGCAAAATTGATTGCAGCTAGCGCTTTTAGTTTCATGCCGTTGAGTGAAGTTCTTTCATCCAGGTAGTTCCACGACGCAATAACAATCAGTGATGCTCAAAGAGTAAAAACTCCGTTAAGTGGTTACTAATAGCCCAGCCATTAGGCCAGAATTATTGCAACTCCCAGTGTGGCGATTAGACTTTGGTAAACCCGACACAACCCATTGTGTTATTGACCGGCATTAACCTCCTTCGGCAATTAGGGTTTTGCTTTGGAAGGAAGCAATCACATCCGCACGCCATAAAGTAATATGTCATTGGGCGTCGGTCTATGCGATGCAAGCCCTTCGACCGCACAACCACCAGACTGTGTGCATTACCTCCGGCAAATCCTTTCGAAACTTCCAACAAAGTTCGTGTCTGGCGGCGCTGATGCTGACGATCGTCCGTCAATTATAATCCTCGCGCACACCCGCCCACTCAAAGCTCGCGAAGCTCAATCAGGCTCGATTCTTGAACCTCCTTTTGCTCGGCCCGCGCGAGGAAGTTTTGTTCAATAACTAATTTTGCTGTCCGCACGAAACGCAAGATTTCACACATCGGATCGCACTTGGATTGCATTTAAAATCGGAGAGCTTTTAAACTTTTCAAACAAACATCACAAACGCGCGGGCTGGTGCGTTTCATTTCCTTTTTACCCTTGGGATAGTTTCAGGTGTTTCGGGCGAGAGAGGGAGGTCTGTGTGGTGGCAAAGTGGATGACGTTGATTACTTAAGCTGTGCATATAGCGTGTCCCAGACGTGAATCCCCAGGCTAATGGTGTTTACATTCGACGTGGATACATAATGGATGGAATCTGATTATTTTCATATTAAGCCGGGCACGACGCAAGGAACGCGACGGGACGCAAATTTTATTTCATCCCCCAGCTTGCGGCGCTCGCTTTCTTCGACGCGGAGCCGTACAAATTGCTCCGAACGGGAAAAGTGTGGGGCTTCAAAACTGTCTTTTTGTGCGACAAACATTGACAAATTGTTGGAGTTTCTTTTTTTAATTCTGCGATAATATTTGTTTTTTTTTTACATACATCGCTCAATGTTATTTTGTAATCAATCCATCGGGGCCGCTCGTTTTGCAGTTTTGAAACTTTTTCTTCGCTGTCAAGTTTTTTGCCCGTTGACATAAGTAATGCATAATTATAATTGACAGCTCAGTATGAGCTTGGGTATTTCAAATTTTGCAGGTCAAAGGCAGCTACTAAATTGGAATCCTACTGAGGCGTATATCTATGGAGTTGTGTTCAATGTCACGTGAAATATTTACAAGGGTGGAAAATGACGAAGCTGCTAAACTGCTAATATCTGGCCTATCAGCGGCGTATAGTTGAAAAATTGCTAAGGGCAGCCCAGTTCAGGATTATTGAGAATTAGGAAAATTCGAATTATCATTCAGATAATTCACTGAGTTCTTAAGCACTTAGCACTAATTCTTAGTTTTGAATCTAGCAGGCTTTGTCGATGTCTCCGCATGACGTTTCATTAAAAACATGATTGTTGGTCGGAATATCAAGTTACAGCTTGATATTCCCAAAAACATCTGATTTATTGAAAAAAAAAATGAAGAAGTTTCACTCACTTCTTCCAGCAAACTTCTTCCAGTGTTTTCCAGAAACACCTCAAAATATTTCAAAACTGTCTGCAGCACCTTCATGAGCATGAGATCCGTCATTATTATCCTGATTCACATACGTCCATCGGTTATGGTTCAAGATTTACGATTTTTCAACCAATTTTTTCTACTTCACCCTGTATAAAGTGTCTGGACGATTTGCACTGATGTGTCCACCTCCAGATTGGTCCAGGGTGGTCTCAGCAATAGGCATGCAATGTGACAATGCTTGGTATAAAAGTGCAAGTTACTCCTTATTTTTGCCCCTAATAACGTCCGGACTAGAGTCACCTTTTCTCTGAATGAACCTCTAAAAAATTCCTCCCTCAAAATATTCACCTTGTTCTACATCTTACCTAGAATGAGCATTTATCAAAGTTCTACCAACAAAACACACTCTTTCTGTGCCTAATATCCTTATTAAGCAAAAATTCACCTATATGAATGTTATACCCCTTGTATAGCTGAACCATTTTTTCGTTCCTGCATGAAGTCGGAAAAAACTACACCTCTCTTGCTTGAAAAAAAATTAACCCTCAGCCTCAATTTTTACACTGGACACCTGGAACAAGCAATTACCAAGTTTCAACCTTTGAAAGACGTCCATTTTGTGTATTATGTTTCTCAACTAGACTGGGCAAAAATTAAAGTGGACCACCCCAAAATTCTGCCTCGGTTAAGATGAGGATATCTGAAGAAAGAAGTGCCCGATTTTGGAAATTTTTGTGAAGCTCAACAGAGCAGTTTTTTGACTACAATACAGCATCTTACAGATTGTTTGATTGTCGATCTTATATACAATATACAGGGTGGCAATCGGAGGAGTGCAAAAATGACCTAACTTCAGCAAGGTGCCATTTCAAAAAAACAAGTCGCAGAAATTTTTTCGTTATATTTTCGAAAAGCGTACATCAATATCTCGAAATATTTCTTGACTTTCGATCGTATTTTGTTTTTCCAAAGATTTATTATTTTTTGCAATTTTTGGATTGTTTGATATAGACTCTGCCAGAGCTGTTGCTCATCCTTAAAATTTGACAGGAACAATAAAAGCTGTATCAAATGTACTATAGAACAATTTGATCCCACCGGCCCTCAAAAGTGGTGAGGACCTAGACCTCTTGTGGGACCATGGTAAATCAAGGATGCTATGACACTGCATCACATGTGAGATGGCCCAGAATGGTTCAGAATGTATCAATTGCAAGTATCCGTTGCATTAGGATTCCCATAGTCACCAGTTTGTACCATAATGGTTGCCTGTTTTACTCAATTCTCACTTTATAAATCACAAAACAAACAATAACTCTGTGAAAAAACCAACCACGATCAAAAGTGAAAAAACCGTTTAGAGGTATCGATATAATATGCTTTCCAAAAATATGACCTACAAGATTCTGCGACTTTTTTTTAAAACGGGATCTTGCTAAAGTCAGGTCTCTTTCGCGTTTCTTTCATTGTCACCCTGTATATCCTACATAAGGTCAACCATCAGGTGGTTGAAGATGGTATCTGGGAGTCAAAAGATTGCTCTATCGAACACCATGCACAAAAATTGGCAAAATTTCAGGGTGGTCTACTTCAATTTTGGCCCAGTTTATATCAGATATTCATCTCTTTTTTTAGTGTTTTCAGCTTTTTGTACATCGAGTGTAAAAATTCTTCTAAGAGTTTTCGAGCACTGAACCTTGAATAATGAGGGAATTTGTGTCAACGGGTTTGGATTTGTATGCAAAAATTGAAAAATAACTTTTGGGGTCTGTCGCTCTCGATTTCTTGGGATACATCGAACTCATCATTTTCCACAAAATGCTTTGATGGAAAAAATGCTTCCAAAGATTACGTAATTTTGTCTCATCCAAGAATTATCCCGGAATAAACATTTAGGACAAATTGACAGGGTGAGGTATAATGTTGCTGGGGGGGGGACAAGGGGTATTTTTTTTTGACGCCAACCAAATCAACATGGCCTGGTTCAATTTTATTAAAACTAGGCCGTTATATACGACGTACCCTGCGTGAGGTGCAATTCAAGTTTGAACCAGCTAGCTCGAATGGTTCTTGAGATATAAACTTTAGACTGTTCCCGGCTGATCAACTTTGAAGGGCTGGCATCTCCGTAACCGCATGAGTTAGGCCCGGGAAAATTAGCGTCAACTGCCATCATTCGACTCAAGGAATTCAGGGTTTCAGTTTGGCAGGGTGTTCTTGAATCAGGCATCCGAAAAAAAACGCCCCCAGCAAAACACCCTCGGAAAAAGCGCCCCCGAAAAAACATAAAGGGGGTCATTAGAGCTCCAAACTATACTTACGGATCCAAGGAGGAGTTCCGAATATCACCAAAGCAGAAGGTGCTCATGACTGCCCCGGAAACGGATGTAAGGGGGCTCAGCAGAGCTTTAAAAAACATTGAAGGAACAAGAGGGCCTAATGGAGCTCTGAATAACACAAGAAGGCAAAAGGGACGTACTGAAATTTTGATAGCTGAAAGAAAAATACAAGGGGGCACTAGGGCTCCAAACTACCTGGCGGACGCAACAGGGTTCGATAGAGCTCCGTATATCACATAAAGGCACAAAGGACTTACACTAGGGCTTCCAGCAATGCAAGAAAGCACAAGATGGCTTAATGGAATTCTGAAAGCCACGAAAAAACATAATAGGGGGCCAATCGTGCATGTATAACACAAGATGGCAAAGGGGAGCTTGGCGGAATTCTGGAAGCCATTAAGCACATAAAGGGGGTTCATTAGGGTTCCAAATTATAGTTAAAGACACCAGGAGGAGGCCTAATTTGGGACCCGATATAACATAAATGCAAAAGGGTCTTACTAGTGCTCTGAAAGACTCAGAAAAGTGCAAGGGGGCTCAACAGAACTTCAAACTTTATTAAAGACACAAGGGGGCCTGATGGAGGTCTGTATCACAAAATTACGCAAAATGGGGTTAACTGGTACCTAGTCCGTGAGCCATGAAAAAACCGAGGAAAAAACATATAAGGGGGCTCAACAGAGCTCCAACTACACTTGAAGACTCAATGGGGCCCGATAGGGCACCGGACATGACTTAACGGCACAACGCTGCTCCGAAAGTCATGGAAAATTTCAATGGGGAATAGGACTCAAATTACGTTGGAGACAACATAGGGGGGTGTTTTTTCCGGGGGTGTTTTTCCCGGGGGTGTTTTTTCCCGGGGGTATTTTTTCCCGGGGGTGTTTTTTCCCGGGGGTGTTTATTCTGAGGTCGTTTTTTCCTAGATCCTTTGAATCACCATGTATATTATTTTGGTGCGTGAAGGATTCGCATTTCTTGAAAGACACATTTTGTACTTCGTAGGGTCAAAATACTTGAAAAATTGGAAAATTGATTAATTCAGATGATTCAGGACAAAATGGGGTAATTCAGTAGAGGGTGATGTTGTTAACGGTACTTCTATTAGGTATACAAAATTTCCGCTACTCAGGGGTAGAATACATAGGAAAGGTATGTTTTGAGGGTTGAAATTTGATAGTCGTTCGTTCCAGGTGTCCAGTTAAAAATTTAAAAGAAAGAGTGAAATTTTTAAAGGAGAGAGGTAACATTTTTCGTTTAGCAAAAAAATTGCTGTAGTTTGAACATTTTGCGTTTCATTGGGGTGGAATACATCGAAGAGGTTTAAGAGGGGAAATTTGGTAGTCGATCGTTTCATGTGCCCAGTAAAACATCAGAAAGAAGAATGGAATTGTTACGAAAGGGAGTGGAATTTCAATACTGTTATGAAAAAATTGCTGCACTTAGACAAGGAATGGAATTTCTATAGTTCAACATTTTGCGCTTTAGAGAGGTAGAATCATGGAAGGGAAGTGTTTTGAGTGATGAAATTTGGTAGTCGTTTGTCTATAAAAAAATTGCTGCAAACAGGAGATGAAATTCCTCAAGTTGATTATTTCGCGCTACATAGTCTTGAAATACATTAATGGAAAAGGTGTGTTTTTGAAGATTGAAATTTGGTGCAGTCTTCCTTTTTACTCTTCAACTAGCCGTAGTAGATCGTTTAGCTCCCAGTTTTCCAATTAGGTCAGTTTTTTTCTCAATAGAAAATTTGATTATTAAAAGACTTCAGGTTTGGGTTTTTGGGAACGTCTGCTTTTGCGTCGAATCAGCCCGAACACTAAGCTCCCAATTCTCTATCTCGATCAAAATTAAATCAGAACCATTCCCATTTGATTACTCACATTATTTTGTCAAAATGCATGAAAATGTCTAAAAAAAATGGACTACAGTTTAGCAGCCCCACAACCAATCCATACAAAAAAAGATAGAAAAAGATTGAAACATCCTCTCACTAATGTAGCACGATAACAGCTTCGTTTACTTATATAATAACTAAATAACTAACCCAATTTGTCGGCACGCCTCTGGGGAATCACGTCTGAGATCTTGTTAAGTGCACTTTGAAGTTATGTACGTAACAACCAAAGTTACTTGCACAAATCCAATATTACCAAATGTGTTTGTTTGTGTAGCAGAAGAGCAAGTGGTGTACTTAATAAGCATGATATAGATTATACGTCGTATACGAAATGAACATGCGTATGTACAGGATATGCGGCATGGCAGCGAATATTTCTCATTATCAACTTCTTCAATTTATATTCATCAGTTTTTCAGAAACATCTGCTCACCAACCCTGTACATCATTCCACACATCAAGATCAAAAGAAAAACATATATGTGGATGGGTACACCAATTTGAAGGGGAATGTGCTAATGATTAACAAGATTGCGTTACGTTACGTCATCAAAGCAAACGACAACATACTGGATCTTTACTTGCAGCAGCTAAGATATCGTAAGACCGTTGAGTGAAAGTGAATTAGGCATCATATCATATCATATACCTAATCCTAGTGCTTCGTAAATTCCAAAGGTGGTATTCATGAGAGCATCGGAATCAAATTTTTGAATAAGCTGCCAGACAAATTATTAGTCTGACCATCGAAAAATATCGTTCGATTTTGAAGGCTAATTACTTTTGTATGCCTTGGTTGATTCCGATTCTGTGTCCTGCGTTGGTTAGATCAATCTTTCTCTCATCTAAACTGCTGGACAGCGAAGTTGTCGGTATCGGAAAAATGGTTCCACTTTGGAGGCCAATATCTCCCGATCGCGATTTCCATTTTGTTTGTTGCATTAACTACCTTAGTCTTCCCGTAACCCATCCTATAATAGTGAATGTTGAGAAACTTCATGTAAGTTTTCTACAGGGTGATACGTGAAATAGTGCAAAATTGCAACAACTTCATCGTACCCCCATTTTCCAAAAATATATTTATTAAAACAAAGCTCTCCGACTACCACAACATCAGACGGTCTAACCGAACAACTGCACAGACACGTGTTTTGCCCCTACTGGGGGCTCATCAGTGCGCAGGCGTGATCAGCTCAACCATCCGATGCTGTGGCAGTCAGAGAACTCATGGTAATATACACCCAAGAGGACTCCTAATATGTGAGTCCTCCAAGCGGCGCCATCTATCAAAGGCATTCCGCAGATGCTATTTTTTTTATATACTAATTTAAGAGGCGCAATATTTATTTATATTCGCGTGTTTGTTGTCTTTTTAAAAATATATTTTTTCAATATTCTAATACAAAAATCATGAAGTGTGGTGTCTTATCTCAAAACGGTTTTGAAATTACTCAGATTGGAAGTCGAACAATAAAGATATAAATTTTTATGTTGAATGTTGCATATTAACGAAACTCAGGCATAGCACAAGCACAAAAAGTATAACGTCCAGAGTGACTTTACTTCACTCGGAAACTAAAGTTTTACATCGTAACCATGTTCAGGGGCTTAAACTTGCAAATAGATATGCTTCACATCTGAAATTCTGAAGAAATTTAACGTACGAAAAACAAGCACTGACAACCACTTGAAAAAGTGACCCCTGCTTGGCCCCACACCAAATGTTCGGGTTGTGTTGAGAGTAAAATTGTCCTGGACTGTTGTACGAACAATCTTGCTCAGTGTCAACATCCATTCAGCAAAAGTGACAAGTGACCCAATCTCGCAAGAAAATAAGGCAAATCTGTAATATTCAACATAAAATTTTCCATCTTCAATGCTAGACTTCCAATCTGGGTAATTCCAAAATTCGAATACATATTTTTTTTTTTTGACAAAATGGGGGTACGATAAATTCAGTGCAATTTTGCAGCATTTCACGTATCATCCTGTAAAGATTTTACATGAAGTTTTCTAATAATCATCATAACAGGATAGGTTACGGAAACATTAGACTGATTAACACAACAAACAAAATGGGAATCACATCTGCAATTCGGAAGTTATTGGTCTCCAAAGTCGAACCATTTTTCCGATACCGACAACTTCGTTGTCCAGCAGTTTATTTAGTTTAGATAAAACAAACCTGAATAAGAGAATTATTGTCATCAAAGAATGTAGCTTTGATTATGGTTCAGCTCCAGCTGATATATTTATGAGAGGCACAAAGCAGCTTCATATAATTTTCCAGTTTTTCCATCAGGTCGCATCATTTTCAAAGAAAACGCAAGTTAGTGACGCGCAAAATGAAAGTAATCGTGTGCAAGATGAAAATGCTGAGGCCGTTTTCGTTCAATGGGGTTTCACTAATGTTCTTTGGTAACTGTTTTAAAGCGCGATTTGTTGGATGTGATGGTGGATGAGCGGCGCGAGAGAGGAGAAAAATGCGTGGAAGATAAATAAATGGCGGTCTTGAGTGATTTTTAAAGTGTGTCATAATTTTTGCCTGAATGCTTTGATATGTGCTGTAAACTTCGTAAATTTCGCCCCGCTTCTTGTTTATTGGGCTTTTCAGCTTCCACTTGTACCAAGATTTTTTCCTGTCTGGGGAGTAGCCGTATAGAGACATCAAAATCAGAAGCGGTTTTCTACATAGACCCGCATGGCTTTCAAACTTGTTGTCTATTGTTTACGACTCTTGAAAAAGTCTTGGACCCAGTTGCTTACTTCGAGTTTAACACTATAAATCAGGTTTGGTTCACTGCAGAAATAATGGTTGCAACAATCAAATCTATGAGAACCAAACCAAGATTGAAGTTGAACCTGAACTAAAGGAACTGGCCTGGTCGTCAGTAAATCTTGGTGCTTTCCGGTGATGCTCCTTTCATACACCTGAGAAAAAAATTAAGAGGGATTTTTGCTTTCGCGCAGTCGAAATGGTTGAAAAATGCCTGTCGCAAACAACATGAAAATACAGTACATTGTCTTTGGCTATGGTTATTCCAAGCGTTCAATAGAATTGCGCGTCAAAGCAGGACAGCCCATGAGAATGGAAGGCTTAGCTTGTACTCGTATATTATTCAAACCGTCACTGTCACTTTTACCGGCAAATTGCTGGTTTTAGAGCCAATCTTAGCCTTACATTTCTATTTCCGGGGGTCCTTGGCGTGGCGGTTCAGTGAACGCTTTATTGCACTTGAGCGAAATTTTCGATTGTTTGCGTCAGGCGACTTGCGTTTTGCGATCATTTTATCCGCCCATTCAGTTGCTGAGAACATACTTGAAGAAATCAAATATTTTTATTTCTTGTCGGTTTTCCAAAGGAATATCCTGTATAATAACTAATAAGTGAAAATAATCGCAAGCAAACAACCACAGAATTAGATAGACTTATGATTGAAGGCCGTATTAGACGGGGGCATTTTTGCTGCAAAAAATGTATCTACCACCAAATTTCAACGAGCTCTAAATTTTTTTTTACTCATTGTAGATTAGAAATAGAGCTCGATTTGGCCAGCTTGGTAACTAAATATATAAAGTACAGGGTGATCCAAAAGTGGCGAACTCACCCTGTATAGAGATCTGGGCCGCTATTCTTGAATCGTGTGAGAAAAGTCCCTGGGAGTTTTATATAATCCGTAATACACTTCTGTAGCGAAAGTTGCCTTAAAACCACGATTTTAGGCAACATTCGCTACATCAGTGTACTGCGGAATGTATTTTACTCCCAGGGACTTTTCTCACACGATTCAAGAATAGCGGCTGGTGTCAAATTTCACGAAAGTGACATTTCCGTCCAATACTGTCTTTAGATACCTTACACAATTAATTATCAACAGACTATTCACTAAGGAATTGGGTTGTCTAGCCGTGCCAGCATTAGGTTTTAATAATCGCGAGAGTGGCAACGGGATTTTTCTTCCAGCCGCCGCTAATGCCTTTTCAACACCATTATACGCTGGAGAACAAAAGAACGCGCGTCGCCAGTCCCGGCAAATAGATAAAAACGAAATCGTCGGGGGAATTCATTGATGAAGTCCGAGAATCAGCCGGGAATGCAAAAAATCCAATGCATTTTGAGATGCTGGGTGGGTATATAGAGCTGGGGCCGCTATACGGTGAGATAGGAAAGATAGTCCGAGTGGAAACGTGGATGAGAAAACTACGTAGGGGAGAATAGCACCTGGGTGAATGGACCTGCTCCAAAACTGGCTTTCTACGAATAAGTAAAACTTATTCAGACCGAACGAAACCGGTCAATCAAGAAAGAGGATGGCGTGAGAATCAGTTGGGGACTTGAAGTAGAAGGTGTTGCTTCGCTTGTTACTCCTTCAAGCGATAATAGGGATGTTCCCATCCACTGTTGCGCGCAAGGGCGCATGTTCAGATCACCCACCTGACCGGCGATCTGGGATGCGCCGACTGTCGACTGTCAAAAATCCTCGGACAAATGACAAGAGTGAAGTTAAGTCTGCGCATATCTCAGTAGATGGCGCTTGTGTCAACAAAAACGTATCGCGAGTCACTGAAACAACTATCGAACGCACAATGCTTGTTTGCTCCCTCACAAGCCTCCGATTTCTTGCATTCTAACATGTTCAAACTTTGCCACTTCATCGCTAAACCACTAACCTAACATTCTCTTTGACGTTTGACGTTTTTGTCCGAAGATTTCGCCGTCAACTGTCAAGCTGCGGCTGTCGTCTGTCAAAAAACCGGCGCATGCTTCCCTCACATGAAGAGGGCCGGGAACTACCCTATTAAGTGTAGTGGTAATTGATGAAGATTCTTCTCATTAGCCTCATATTGCTATGGTTTCATGTTACCCCCCTCTCCCCTACTATCGACTCTGGTTGCTAAGGTCAAACTGAGTCAGCGTGCCGTTTTGTCAGCGGCAAACTTTGTGAACTCGGCGACTCAGCCATCAATCTTACTTTATGCCATCAATCTTACTTTATGTCCTCGTATTCTGCAAGCAGGAAAATGTGATTATTTACTTTGCTGCAAATTACCGTAAAAAATTCTAGCAGAAGCTCTAGTTGCCTAGATTGGACATGGCGTGGCGTCAAAATATCTCAGACAAAGGTACCACGGCAAAAATATTAAGACAATATTACGGCAAAAAAATCCCTGTGACAGCATATTCAAGTGAAAATTATTCACGCGACAAAATATTTATACAGGGTGATTCATGAGTGACCTTACATAGGCTAATGGAAGATAGAGGACTTTGAGGCGAGTCAGGATCCACTGAAGAAATTTTATTTTCGCCAATGGTTACGAAGATACAGGGTGTTTTGTGTGTTTCGTATGAAACTTTGATAAGCGATATTTCTGAAACGGTCTGAGGTATTTTGTTGAAATTCACTAGTAATATTTCTCTATTGGAACTCATCCCGAAGCCATACCGGGTGAGCCAAAATCCAGGGCCGGGCTAGAAAAAAGGTGCCCCTTTTTTGTTCCATCAAAAAGTACATTTTCTGACCGCTTTTATAAAAAACTGCTATCGGATTCAAAAAGCTAAGGAAAAATGCTTCAAGAATCACTCTTCAATTTAGATGGCACACCTGAACCGTTTCGACAATAAAATTAAAAGTAAAATTTGTGGGTGAGTTCCCATTTTCGACCAGACATAATCGACTCATTGTTTGATTGAATTTATCAAAATTCATTTTTAGGCTTGTCTCTGTTGAATAGAAGAGCTTAGTTGAAAGAAAAAATCTAGAGCCGACCATTTTTTTTCATGACAAAATCGAGAGTGAAACCAAAATTAGACTCGATTTGTTCGTCAAAAAAAAATCTTCGGCTATGAAATTTTTCTTCTTGCCAAGCCCTTCTATTCCACAGAGACAAGCTAAAAAATGAATTTGGATGAATTCAATCAGACAATGAGTCGATTATGTCTGGTCGAAAATGGGAACTCACCCACAAATTTTACTTTCAATTTTATTGTCGAAACGGTTTAGGTGTGCCATCTAAATTGAAGAGTGATTCTTAAAGCATTTTTCCTTAGCTTTTTGAATCCGATAGCAGTTTTTTAGAAAAGCGGTCAGAAAATGTACTTTTTGATGGAACAAAAAAGGGGAACCTATTTGCTAGCCCGGTCCTGGATTTTGACTCACCCGGTATGGCTTCGGGATGAGTTCCAATAGAGAAATATTACTGGTGAGTTTCAACAAAATACCTCTGACCGTTTCAGAAATATCGCTAATCAAAGTTTCATACGAAACACACAAAACACTCTGTATCTTCGAAACCATTGGAGAAAATAAAATTTCTTCAGTGGATCCTGACTCGCCTCGAAGTCCTCTATCTCCCATTAGCCTATGTAAGGTCACTCATGAATCACCCTGTATAAGGTCAAAAATATTCCAACCAAGAATATCCTCCGAGCTAAAAATATCTACGTGAAAATATATTTCAACCAAAAATATTCCCGGCCAAAAAATCCCATGTTAAACACATATATTTCGTGTAAAAGTTGATTTTCAGCAAGAAATTGTATCCATATACAGAGTGTTACACTCTTTCAATTTATTTGTTTTCATTATTATTTTTTTATTGAAGCCAGACCTTTGTTACAGTGTAATGCTCAGTTTATGATGAGCGATACCCGGCGGAGCGGAGCTGAGCTGAGCGATTTTTTTTTGTCTGGACCAATCCTGTCCATTCATGATGTCACGTCCCCGCATTGTAATTGGCCTAGGCAAAAAAATCGCTCCGCTCCGCTCAGCTCAGCTCAAATCGCGGCAAAAAATCGCTCATCATAAACTCAGCTTAACAGCGATTGAGGAACAATGGTTTATTATTCATTTATTTAGTTTTTGAACATTTTCATCAGCTATGAATGCATCATGATTCTCAGCCAACGAGGAACTTTTTTGTTTTCATGATTTTCTATATGTATACAGGGTGTCCCGAAATAAATGCAACAAAATTCACAGGGAGCTAGAAAATTGAAAGATAAAGGTATGTACTTTCTTGATGAAAATTCCCTCGCAAACGTTATAGCGGAGATACAGGCCTTCAAAGTTGGTTTTTGAAATCAGTTTTTTTGCATAACTTTTGAATCGTTGAACCGATTTAATTCAAATTCAAGCCAACGTTTACCAAAATAGGTCTCTATTGAAAAATAATAACGTATTTTATCAAACATTTTCAGGGGCGAAGATAACAGGGGGTACCTTCCCTTTTTTTCCCTATTTTTCACACCCCCTAATAAATTTTGGAAATTGTTCCAGTTTTCGGGTTCTACGTTCAATTTAGAGAGTTACTCTTGCAAAATTGTTACTAGACGCTTCATTTTCGGGAGAGATATTTGTGTTTGAAACTGTGGAAAACATCCCAAAATCGCCACTTCTCAGGGCCCAATTTTTTTTTCTGAAAAGCTTCATGTTTTTCAGCATAAATGGTAGATAATCAACTGTAATATAACAAGGTGCTTAGTGTTTTTTCAGTTAAATCGTTTTAACTCGAAAACAACTGTCAATCACGAGGGAAAAGTAGACCCGATATTATCTGACTAAAATCCCGAGACAAAGTCGAGGGATTTTGTCCAAGATAATATCGGGTCTACTTTTCGAGTGATTGATAGTTTGTTTGAGGAATTTAAAGCATTTAACTCGAATAAAACACAAAGCACAAGTTGAATTTAGCAGATTATCGCCCAAATAGACTACTAGTAGAAATAGTAGGTTGAACTATTGATTGAACTGTCAATTCTAAAGCATGCCTTGTTGAAAAAAAAATCAATTTCAAGAGAAGGGTAAGAATGTTTGTTTTTTCTTCTTTCTAATAACTGAATACACTTGTGAAGCTCACTACTAAATCAAGCTAGTTCTGCTTGGCTAAATAATGATTATCTTGCCATGAGTGGTAGTTCACAACCCAGTAGTTTCACATGGGCGGTAGACTGGTAGAGCTAAAAACTAAATGTCACTAACACCTGTTGACAGCGCATGAGAGGAGAGTGCGAGTCGCGGACTCGCGGACATAGACCGTAGCGGATAAAGGAAGGGGCCTCGTTGCTGGAAACAACGCTGAAACGAAGTCCAATAGGTTGTTAAATTGTATTTTAGTAAGTGGAAGACCTTTTAAGCGCACCAGTACTGAAATTTCAGTTCAAACAAGTATAAATACAGTCGTTTCAATTACATATATTATTCGTGGGCCCAAAAATATTTCAATCCGGTGCTATTACCTAGTGTGCATTAATCACCTCCTAGTGTGCATTAATCGATAGCTTAAACCCCGTCACGTGGGTCTCATTCGGTTGTTCTGATTGCTTGAATTGGGTATGTGGGCGATAATCAACTCAAAACACCTAGAAAACTTATTTCAGTTGAGGAATCTTGAGTTCTCTTGAATTTTAATCTTTGAGGCCTTGATAATGGTGTTTTCGAGATGTTCTTCAAAGTTTCAAACCCAAATATTCAAAAAAATGAAGCCTTCAATCAAAATTTTACGCGAGCACCTTTTTCTTCAAATTGAACGTAGAATTCAAAAATAGCAATCATTTCCTAAAATAATCAGGGGGTGAAAAAGAGGGGGAAAAGGGAGAAGGTACCCCCTATTATCTTCGCCCCTGAAAATGTTTGATAGAGACCTATTTTAGTAAACTTTTGTTCAAATTCGAATAAAATCGACTTAACGGTTCAAAAGTTATGCAAAAAAAACTGTTTTAAAAAACCAACTTAGAATGCCTGTATCTCTGTTATTACGTTTGCGAGAGTATTTTGATCAAGGTAGTCCCCATATTCTTCAATTGTCTACCTTCCTGTGAATTTCGTTGCATTAATTTCGGGACTAATTTAAGTAAATGAGGCCAAAGTATTGGAGAATTTTTTGAAACAAAAAATTCTGATTTAGGACTTGAGTGTAGTTTTTCAGATATGATTTTTTCTGACGCATATTGTGCAAAATGCAATACATTACTTAGTGAGGTGAGCTTTTTTTGTATAAAACTGAGCTTTTACAGAAATAATCAGATATTTTCTCCTAACAAAGAAAAAAAACAAGGCTCTTGTTTAGGTTAGCCGAGTTATGGGGCAAAAACGGCCCTCAACGGTGCCATGGTGTTAACGCAAAATAGGTACGATGGAGATGAAACTATTCCCCGTACTTTCTACATCAAAAAGGTCCTATTTCAGACTTGCTTTGTTCATGTCTCTCAAACTTTAAAATTAGTTAAATAATCATCCGTATTCCTCACGGGTTGCATACAGTTTTTCTTGTACTTTCGTTTTCTCACTTTTTACATAAATGGCCATTTCATCTCAGATGATATATTTGACAAGTATATTTCGCTTCACCGTAGGAAGAGAAGTAATTATTTGCCAAACAGCTTTTTAGGAGTTTCCAGGATAACAACAATACAATAATGATATTTATTGTATGCGTGCATGTGTCTTATATGATATAATTATACTTTCTGTAGTAATCTGCGAAGATTACTGTAGAATCCATTTTCTGAGCGAGGCTTGCTACTTAACACACCGCAAGGTAGGGAGATGAACTGGTTTCATTTCTTAGCAATAGTTTCATTTTTCATGATGGTAAATTTTTTGGGAACAGGAGGCATTTTGCTCCGCCTCCCTAGACTCACTTTCCCTTTCGCGTGTTTTATTTTCTGTTTTTTTTTCAATGTCCTGATTTTCATTTATTTGAAGTTGGTCACCTCAACCATTGTCAAGAAATCTCTTCATTCAAAGCGGGTAACAGTTTGGTGGGGTTTTTGGGTTGACGGAGTCATCCGCCCGTATTTTTTCGAAAATGATGAAGGTGCTAAGGTCACAGTCAATTCAGAGTGGTACCGTAGAACGCTGATGGAGCTTTTTTGGCCAGTATTGAACGGGATTAACACAAAACAACCCTACTTCCAGGAGGATGGTGCTACAAGCCACACAAGCCACGAAACAATAAGTCTATTACGTGAGAAATTTCCAGGGTGCGTCATTTCCCAAAATGGTGAACATTGGGCCGCCCAGATCTTGTGATTCAACCCCGCTGGATTTTTTCTTCGGGGCTACATGAAATCTGAAGTGTATGCTAATAATCCAGTGTAGTAAGTTGTATGAGGAACTTCCTTAAAAGTATGACCTCTTGTAGCAGGAGTCACGGCGGCCATTTATCAGATGTGGTGTTCCAGACACAAATGGTGGAGTTTTTTACTCCAAATTGAAACCAAAATATAAACATTTTTTCAAAAAAGTTATTTTTTCAAAATAATTTAAAATGAAACCTCTCAATGGAAAGCCTTAGCCACTTAGCCATGATTAGTATACAATGCATTGAATGTTCATCATTCTAATGAACGATTCAAAAATATGACTGAAAATTTCCAATTTACGTTCATGGTGACATTTAAAAATATTTGACGTTTACTGATTTGACAATACCTACTCACTTTTGTTTATCATGTCTTCATGTCTATCATTGACGACATGACCATTGATCACCCATAAAGAATCTTCACTTCGACTTTCTTGGGTTTTTTCATCAATAACTTCTGAACGAGTAGTTATTTGCCTCTAGTTTTGCTAAGATCCAACTTGACTTGATACCTGCCGATATGCCAAATTTGAAAAGAATCCAACTAAGTTGACGCAGTTTCAAAGTTGAAAGCTCGAAGAATTCGTGAAATGAGTCTAATTCTTTAAAATTGATGCATACAAGACCTTTGCATCCAATCAAGTGAGGGGCACACATTAACTCTTCCATTCTTATCCTGTTTATTGGACTTGATTCTGGAGCACCTGTGTACTAATCACAGCAAAGTCATAGAAATGGGTAATAGTTAGCAATTCTCCGATGAGTCCGACGAATGAAACTTGCATTGTTTGCATCCAAATACTCAAGGATTGTGAATAAATTGTGTAAAAACATCCATAATATCAATTCCGTTCCCTTTTCTGCGTTATCCAGAAATTTCAATTCGCGACACGTAACAATAACAGCCCATTGGAGCAAAACAGATGCGACCTCAGGTGTCGCAGGAAAGCTTAAAATTGCCCATCTCTTCGATTCAAATCTGGAAATCACATAAATCTTTGAAAAAAATTTTAGTCGAATTTGCATCATATTGAATCTCAGCCAATGATGGTCAGAGCAATAGTAAGAAGTTTCAAGGGAAAAAACTATCAGCTTTGGCCGCCTTGGGCAGTTGAGCAGGCTCATAGCAAAATTTATTTTCTCAACTTTTCAGATTTTATCAGTAAGACTCTTCATTGAATTTACGAAATTTGTTTTGTTTTCCATTTGACATAATTTACTGATATACTATTTCTTGATTATTAATTGAAAGACACGACATCTTTTGGAGGGGGATTCTGGATTTGTCGTAGACATCTAGGGAAAGTGTGAAATTCAGCGGGAACTTGCTGATCCTTCTTTACTCTCTTGAACAATGCACGACCTATTTGAATGATACGCGGTGCTGAAAGAGTCATAAAACCACAGAGCACCAGAATGACCCTGGTCGTTGCAAATCTTCGATTGCGTGTCGGTTGGCACTCACTATCAGCTTAGTTTATTTGCCATTTTTCCACGAATTATTCACTTTGAGCTTCTAGCTTTCTCGAAAACTTTTTGTTAGTTTGTCACTTTGTCATGATGCAATAATAAGGAGTTCGACTGGGCTGTCACGGTCGCCATGTAATAGGCTTGATGCAAAGTTGGAGAAGACTCGATATTTGCATTCAGTTGGTTCGATATATCATAACTGGATTCTGTTCAGTCTATATGCTTTGCTTAAATATGATAATGATAATACTTGTACAAGAATGTTGGGAGCACACACTTACTTGAACTATCAACTAGGTCACTGCAACACTGCAACGCAAGATATCGGCTATATTGAGTTTTTCGAGGTTGAGTTAGAAAGTTTTCGAAGTTGGCGAACTCATATGGGACTCATGTCCCTCTCGTAAACACATTACTGATACGAACAAATAACGTCAAGTGCCCGAAGATACGTCTATTGTGTTTTCGTCGGGCGGCGGGCCGCACCCTGTATAAGATACATGTGTCGACTGGAATGAAATATAAATTGTTTATACCTAGGTATCATGAATTAAATCAAATGTAGTTAAAAGTGTGATGTCTACCACGAGGACACAACAAGTAGGTCGACCAGCACAGGCTCGGGCGCCAGCATATGGCGCGAAAAAGTGAAGGTCCAACGGAAGTGGTCCCGACAGACAAAACAAAAAGGCCGAGAATCAAATGGGGCATTTAGGACGCCAAGTTGGCAAACTGTGCCGCTAGCGGGCTTGTGTGCCGGCTTTCATTCTTGGAAAACAGTTCCGCACGCCGATTCCTGCGATCCTGAAATTCGGGATTTTCACAGGAACCGCTTAGTGCTCCCGACCTGTCGCTTTCCCGCTAATAGCCGAGCCTGTTATCATCAGCCGCATTCGAAGAGGAAGGGTTGACGTGTCGTCATCAGATTAATTAGCGAACAACACACCGCCAGCCTGACGTTTGACGAGCTACCCTCTTACAAACTTCGCAGAGACAGAACAAATAAAAATAAAACAAATTGTTTATTTTCTTCAACAAATAAAAATGTTGGCAATTATACGAGCATTATACACACCTCAAATCTCAGAAAAATTCTTCAATAGGTTTTCTGGGACTTATTTTTGCTTCAACATGGCCTAATTCCAGTTCGAAAAATAACAAAGATATTGCTACGAGCGACGATTCCCGTGCATTCTGGTAAACACGCGATATTTCTAGGCTCTTCCACGGCCGCAGTGTACAAATGCGCGGGGCCCTGGACATTTCTAGAGTGTGCGTGGTGGCATTGAAATGCATGGAGACTCAAACGCCTGATCAAGACACATCTGTCCATTTGGCGGCGGCGCCGGCTCTAGAGCACGGCAGATTTATGCGCGAGGTGTGTGAGATTGTTTGAGAGTCGCCTAGAAAATCGTATGCCGGGTCACTGTCGAGTTTGCTGGAAGATGATGGAAAGTTTAGGAACACTAATCGGAGGCCTATATAAGGCATCAACCGTCAGCTCACGAGCAGTTTTGAATTGGAATGCGAAGTGGTAGCGAGCGGATTAAAAGCGAGTAGTAATCACAGCGATATTTCTGAGTAAATAATTGTAGACGCGTATTTATTGTAGTACGCAGTAATGAACAGTGTGTGTGTTCAAGAACGAACGTCTCAATTATATTTAAACCCGTACGCGAAATACGTAACAATATTATAAGTACCTATCAAAATACGTATATTGAATTAAAATATCGAAAAATTGAAACTTTCCTCATCAGTCGAAAAAAAACATATAGCTAATTTTAGTTCTCACCACTGAGTTTCTCCCCGAAAAAAATAGACGTCGAGGAAGTGTAATTCATTTTTTCATGATCCCTGATGGTTGCCGAGTTCCCCTATAAAACCATCCAAATTAACCCACGCTATGTAGGTTGTATAAATGGAACTTTCATGCCATTGTCACTAATTACTGCTTAATTTTGTGATATTTCATGTTTATATTATACACTCCAAATAGTAATGGTGAATTTAAGAGCTTCTGATCTCAAAATGATTGACATTATCTCTGTAATACGGCCTTTGTACGGCCCAAGTTTTGATAGGAATTTGAAACTTGTGCCGCTCTGAGAAGCTACAAAGCATTCAGACAATAATTTAACACGCTGGGTGAGCATATACGCAAGGATGTGAGTACAGATTAAAGTTATCGAGTTTGGTAGAGTTCAGGTACTCACCAAATAGTAATTCAAGTCGCAAGGAATATAAGTAGGTATACATGATAAACCTGCAAGGCAGTGTAGATCGAATATTGAGACGGGTAGTCGAGGGGAATTCGTATACCTACTTAGCGAGGAGGTTGGGTACGTACTTTACATTCCATGTGGCTTAATCAATTTTTCACGTTACCATAATAGCTTCACAATAATACAAATTAATGATAATTTGTCAAAATGAGAAACGAAACCATTTCAAAGTGGTCGGTGAGTCGGTATAGTAGGACAAAACAGAACATCAGCTACTTTCCTTTTACCACATAAACCAAGTATTCTGATCTAAGTTTCTAGTGATGTATCACTTTTACTGACGTTATTTCTTGCTCTTTCTCTCTCTCTGATGCATCTGAGTTTGATGCAAAAAAATTTAAATAAAGCCAATTATTTGCATTTAAACTGGATTATTGTAAATAAAGTCCTATACATACCACAGAGTGAAGCGTCAATATAGCCTACGGGATTCTATCTCACCTCGGCGCGCCTCGGTGATACATTGAATCCCTTGGCTGTAATGAGACTGTTTCCACCTTGGTATGTAATAATAAATACCGTCCGTTTTTTTTTCTAGGCCCCAGCGCGTAGGGCCTTTATTATGGGTTCCACACCCAACATATTATATATTTTTGAAATCAGAAGAACAAAATCTTTCGATTGATGGTATGTCAAATTATTTTTGACAGATGTCATTTTTTGACAATTGACAGAATATTACTTGTTATACATCATTTTAAAGCTTATCAAATTCTAAGGAAACTGTGTCTTCATTTGTGGAATAGGATGTCTTTCACAGCAACTAGAGGTCTTCAAATAAGGAAAAGTTGTTGAAATTCAGAAATACTCAATGAGTAAGGTTGCGGCCTCATAAAAGTTTACACCGACGGCGATCGAGTGGTCATGCTAATTCAGTTTTGACGTAATTTTGAATGGCCATGGCCACACGATTGTCATCGGTGTGAACTTTTATGAGACCGCAACCGTACGTAAGTTGGCAAAACAGGTATTTCCAATGATAACTAATGATAATAATCAATAAATAATCACGATGAAACGAAAAATGTCCTGAAGAAGTTACTCGAAATGACCGTCTCCTTGTTCCTTGAATGAGAGATTCAACGACCGGTGAATTGGAACTGCCAGCCCAACGCGATTGTATCCGAGCCAGGCCAGGTATGACCCCCTCGATTTTTTTATGAGCCTATCTGAGAGATAAGGTGTTTATAGAATTTCCCGCTAATTTGAACAAATTAAAATCAGAATATTATCATCAGTTGATACTAAAGATACCTATTAATTATTGAGAAGGTCTTTCTGAATTTCAACAATTTTTCCTATTCAAAGACCTCCAAAAGCTGTAAAGGACTTCCTATTCTAGAAATGAAAACACAGTTCTCCTAAGAACTTTATGAGCTTTAAAATGTTGTGTCACAAGTACAATTCCGTCGATTGTCAAAAAATGACATCTGTCAAAAATAATTTGACATACCATCAATCGAAAGATTTTGTTCTTCTGATTTCAAAAATATATAATATGTAGGGTGTAAAACCCATAATAAAGGCGCTATAAGCTGGGGCCTAGAAAGAAAAACGGACGGTATACTGTTTTTTGCTAGAAAACCCATTCCTTGGAATCGAGAGTCACCCAGGGAAGAACTTTTCTTCAATTAGTGATAAGAGACTTTTGAGAAGGATTCACGGAGTGGTCTTAGAAAAAAAATTAAAATATGCTTGCAAGAATGAAAATTCTGATACCTTCAATTTGATGTATCACAAGATAGAATGCTGATTGACATTTTCAAATAAGGTAGGGTGGTGGCGAAGGGGTTGAAGACGAATATTTGACAATACGTGCTCTAGATATCACACTTGTGTGATATTTGGTCTTTCAAAGAGTCAAGATCATGTAGAAAACGTTATTTGCGGCCGTAGGAAAAAATCGAGGGGAAAATGTTTTCTAGACAATTCGTCTCGTAGCTTTTGTATAAAGCAAATAACTTTCTATATGCACTTACATTATCTTCACCATTATACAGGGTGCAGGATGAAGATGAATTCTGGATTTGCTACGATAATATCATGATTTATTATTTTGACTATTCATCTCCAAATACGCTTCGAGGGCCTCAAGCATTATTCTCTTTTACATAATTATTTTGGATGATTTAGAATTCAATCTTGAGAATCTAACTTGGACAGATCTCAACACTAATTAATCCCCTCCAATTAATCCACAAGCAGCTGCTCCAAATTTTACAACGCAGAAAAACAACAATCTTTTCAAAGTAATCCACTTGCTAGTAAAAAGTAACAAAAAAGCTCACAGAACTATAAAATCCGCACTTATTTACGCAGCATCTGTGCCGTTTAAGGTCTGTTCTGCAGTATCTTCCAGCGCTGCATTTTATTCTTTCAATTAGAAAACATGAACCGTAAAACTCAGCTGAAGCTCGACATAAAACTATCCTGCCGGTATTAAACACAGGTGTTTGAAGACTTGGGATTGGAAATTGAGATAAAATAGTAATAGAGGGATATTTTGAATGTTATTGCAGTGGAAGCTGTGACAAAAATAGTACCTTATTTTTAACGAAGTTATTCAAGATCAAATTCCAACTTTTTGTCAAATCGAATTGGAAAAAAAACCTGCAGCTTTTTGTTTTTGGAAATGTGTATTACATAAGCGATCAAAACTAGTAAGTCTGCATTTGTCGGAATAAAATATGTAAATTGAAAAAAAAAACGGAAAAAATAATTGATTTTCGCTCCGATTTGACAAAAAATTCCCCTTAAAACTAAGCTTTCAACTAATAATTTTGTTAGAAGTTACAATTTTTCTCAGAATTTTCCACTGCATTAACGTTTTGGTGGAAACTCTTCTCAACCAGTTCATTGTTTGACTTTCAAGAACAAGACCAACACATCAACACCTTACGTAGGTCCTCGATAGTATGCTGAGTATTAATAGTGTGGTTTGGTATAATCTATTATTTATGTTTTCTGATTTAGACATCTTTTACATAATTTACTTGTATATGTATAGGTCCAATTTGAAGCTAGGTATGTGTCGGTACTCGTAGATGAAATCTAAGTATTAATTTTATACAATACGTGTCCCACTGAGAGGTTTATTGTTTACAGTTTGATATGTAAACAATTTCGTACGGTGCTGACATTATGATTCACCAACTTTGGATAATGCTATGGTCTTCCGCACGGGAACTTTTCACTGGGACAACCTGTATTATGTATGAAGTTATAAAGTCCGGAAACTCTCTCTCTGTTTAGAATAATACATAACTAAAAGCATATTCAGTATAATTATAACAAACACAGGTATACCTATTATGATAAAACCATGGAAAGCACGAAGCGCAAGACAAGCCATTAAATTTCCTAGAGAACACACGGGCAGTTGCTTTTTTGTTACAAACGCACGCTTGTTATAACTAAGTGTCGCGTTCAGTCGTTTTTGATGCTCGCTCTAATTTCATGGTACCGAAATACTTACCGCTTCGCCGTAAAAAAATTGGGGTGCGATTTTCAGTTTTTTATTCGTTACAAGATGCTCAAAAGGTATACTTCTTAGGACAAGTATAAATAGTCCACATTCACGGCCATTTTTCAGATAGTGTTGGCCCGGGTAACGAGTGGCAAAAAAGGACGTTGAGGGCAATTCTCGAAGGAAAATGATAGAGGCCGAACGACAAAGAGAATACCAAATCAATTTGTGCGAAATTTTTGGAAAAAATACAAATGTAAAAGATTGTTCTTGGTTATTTATTTCTGCCTTGGAAAGATGTGCAAGTTCAAAATTTTCCAGACTATAAAAATGTATGTTCTGGATTATAAAAAAAATTGAGTGAAGTGACGAAGTTGGCTAAGTAGGGTTAGAGTTCGGTAGAACTGGATTGGTGCCAACGTGTCATATGTTTCGATTTATCAGTTTAAATGCAAATTTTGCTTTTTAAGAAAAACGTAAGCCTGCTGAAAATGGTGTCAGAAGTGAGATTCTTTTGGATAGAACTGACAATCTTTCTCTAGATATTTGGTTTTACATCTACAGTATTGCTTGGAATGTAATTTGTAATATAATCGTCTTTTTGCTGTGAATAGTTTTTGATCAAAAATTTTATACTTTGTGAAAAAGCTTTGTAGGCAAACCCGCCTAGCCACACAAAAAACGCAGACCAAATTTTCCAGTTCAACTCACGTTCTTCTTATTATAAACAGCACCTACAGCCTGAAGAATCGGATGACAAATTTATAAAGTTGGCGACAATCATCTACTCTGTTCAACCCAACTCTCCCCTATTTTAGCCAACTAATCAACCATCGCTTGCTGAAAAACTTCCACTTCGGTGAAACCAGGCGAACGTATGAGAACAAAATCCAAAATCCTTCGAGAATCCAACCCCAAATCCGTATTACTCGTTGCCCGAACCACAAAAAAACGTGGGAAAAAATCTAGTTTTTCCCAAACAAATTTTGAGCGCCACATGCCGCGGTGCCAACTGAAGCGACATCTATCATCTAAAACATTTACCGTAACTGTTCTAAACACTCTAACCTCCCTTAATGGAAAAGGTATAAAATTCGTATGTGTGTCTGTGTGGTGCTTCAAAAATTATTACACCACATCGGAAAAAAATTCACAGGGTCGCGAAAGAGTACAGCAGATCATCTAGTCCTACACTACTACGGAAAAATAGTGGATATGAAAAGACATTACAGTAGTTTCTAAGAAAGCGATCTAATGAAAAACATCCAGTGTAATCAAAAAAAATTGCAAATCAAGAATGTTCAACGATACGAAGGCATGCGGGCATTCGGAATTATTCTTTGATTTTGACTTGAACCCGGCGACTTCGACTTTTTCAAACTTGAGTAATCAAAGATTAAAGTGAATCACCCATAATTTATGTCTATTTCAAAGTGGCATAGCTCCTGAAGAAGTGAAGCTCTACCAGTGATGCTTCTTCTCCGCGATAACTACTGACTTCTTAGACTTGACATTCTTTGGCTTGTTTTGAATACAAACTTCCTATTGATATTATACAGGGTGTTGCAGGACCAGAACCATAATTTCATGATATTATAGAGAAAGGTAAGTACTGCAAAAATGTAGAAGTTTGACAACTCCAAATTTTCAAAATGGATTCTTCAAAACCTGCCCGGGGAGGTCGCTTTAAGTACTTATACCACGAGACGGCTTCCGAATTTTCCGTCAATCTTCAATTTCACATAGTGATCTGAGAAAAAACAATATTTTGGCCTTCTGATGATAAGTTTTTGATTTCTCACGGAACAATACCTATACAGTGTATGAAGTCTTTTATGAAATCCAGAAAAAAAATCTTTGACTTTATTTTTCAAGTTATGAAGTGTCAAACCAGTTCCTCGAACCTCTCTAGTTTCGTCATTTCAAAAGAATTTGGTGAACTCTTGGTGAAAAAATTATAAGTACGAAATATCAACTACTGGATATGCTGTATTGAGTTTCTGTTTTCTATACACGGTGAGTCAGAAACATGAGAAATTATTTCCCTTCAAAAATGGCTTCGAACCATTTTGGTTGGTCATGTAGAGGAGAAGATCACCTGGTTGTGTACCAAGGAATTTTTTCAGAGGGACTTTTGTGGAGGAGCTGAATTTTTGTACTCCATGAATCACCCTGTATAATCAATTTAAATCTAGTACATACCCAGTAGTTGATAATTTTTATTTATGACATTTGCACCAATAGTTTACTAACATCTTTTGAAAAGACGAAAATAGAAAGGTTCGAAGGACCACCGTTTGACCTTACATGGTTTCAAAAACTATGTCCATTTGATGGTGAATCACCCTGTATAAATTAAAAAGGGCCATACTATTATTTTCCAGGTGCAAATCAAAGCAAATTGAAATCCTGGCTTAATTTTACAAGATATTTTTCAGATTGTAAATTGATAGTACCTATACCTAATTCATTGTTTGCAATCGGCCTGATTCTATAATGAAATGGTTATGGTTATACTATCAAATTGCTATGACGACAGCCTATAGGAAAGCAGGTTGCCCTAGCAATTTCATTCTAAACACGGTGATTACCATAATCATTCTCTTATACAGGGGGTGTTCGGGTCTGGTTATAACAAACTTTGAGGGATGATTCCCCATCAAAAATAAAACTGAAAGAACAAAAACTCATGGTCCTAAAATGCTTCCTCAAAAAGATACAGGGTGTCGAAGTTGCCTTTTTCAAATGGTTTTTTCACCGTGACTTTTGGACCGTTGGACCGATTTCAATCAAATTTGAACCAGAGTTTAGTCAAATGAGTCTCCATCGAATAATAATATCACAATTTATCAAAAATTTCTGGGGGCGTAGATAATAGGGGACTGTCCCTTATTCTGGCCCCTATTTTTATCTCCTGTAATTATTTTTTGGAATTGTTAATATTCGGATTCTACGTACAATTTAAAAGAAAAAGTTACTCATGCAAAATTTTGATTTAAGGCTTCGTTTTTGAGATATTTGGGATTGAAACATTGGGAAACATCTCAAAATTGCCACTTTCCTGGACCTGAAAATTAAAATTCAAGAAAAACAATGATTCGTCAACTGGAATGAGTTTTCTGGGTGTTTTAAGTTGATAAATCGCCATTTTCGCTAAGAAACATCAAGTTTTTCAGAAAAAACAATTTGGGCCCTGGAAAGTGGCGATTTCGTGTTGGTTTCCAATTTTTCAAACCCAAATATCTTGAAAATGCAGCTTCTAATCAAAATTTTGCAGGAGTAATTTTTTTTCTAAATTGAACGTGAAATCCGATATTATCAACAATTTAGAAAAATAATCAGGGGAGATAGACATAGGGGTAAAAATAGAGGACAGTCTCCTATTATCTACGCCCCCAGAAATGTTTGAAGAATTGTGGTATCACTATTCTGTGGAGACTCAGTTGACTAAACTTTGGTTCGAATTTGATTAGAATCTGTTCAACGGTTCAAAAGTAACGGTGGAAAAACATTAAAAAAAGTCAACTTCAACACCCTGTATCTTTTTGAGGAAGCATTTTGGGAACATGAGTTTTTTGTTCTTTCGGCTTTTTTTTGATGGGGAATCATCCCTCAAAGTTCGTAACAACCAGACCCGAACACCCTGTATAGGTGTCCTGAAATCAATGCAACAAAATTCACAGGGAGGTAGACAATTAAAAAATAAGGGGACTCCTTCAATAAAAATACTCTCGCAAATGCAATAACGGAGATACAGGCCTTCAAAGTTGTTTTTTATTAAACAGTTTTTTCTGCATAACTTTTGAACCGTTGAGCTGATTTTATTCAAACTTGAACCAAAGTTTACTAAAATAGGTCTCTATCGAACAATGATAACGCATTTCATCAAACATTTTTAGGGGCGGAGATAATAGGGGGAAAAAGGGGGAAGGTCTTTTATCTATTATCTTCGCCCCTGGAAATGTTTGATAGAATGCGTTACCATTGTTCGATAGAGACCTATTTTAGTAAACTTTGGATCAAATTTGAATGAAATCGGCTTAACGGTTCAAAAGTTATGCAGAAAAAACTGTATAAAAAAAAACAACTTTGACGGCCTGTATCTCCGTTATTACCCGTATCTCCGTCCCCTTATTTTTCAGTTGTCTACCTCCCTGTTAATTTTGTTGCAATAATTTCGGGACACTCTGTATACATAGAATCAGGCCGATTGTATGCCCTACATTGATTTGTTCATTCAAATTATTCGTATTGACAACATACTTTGGCGTTCCATTCTATAGCAACTAGCCTGAACACTTTCTAAAATTTTTTTTCCGGAATTAGGAGTTGTCAAACTTCAACATTTGTGCAATAGACAGATAAATAGATAGATATTTTTATTTGTGCTCCATATACATCAGAGGTAGTTACACACGTCAACAATAATATAATATATATTATACACAAATTATGCACACACAAGTGACATACAAAATGCCATACAATACGTTGTCACACCCTGTACAAAGTTATTGGGAATCTTGCATACAAAATCGGCCGAAGCATGTCCCAGTCTAAGAAGTCAGCTGTCCAGGATGAGGAAAATTACTGGAAAAGGTTCACTGCTTCAGGAGCTATGAGACTTTGAATTTACAAACATTTGAGCTATTCACAGAATAAAAATAATACAGGGTTGCTCAAATTAGACTAACCATTTATATTTTTTGAAAAAATGGGCGGAGACTCAGATAACTTTTTTTATTGGACAAGGTTGCAGCTACATCATTGGGATTCGTTACTGATGAAAAACCTAATTGAATTCTGAAAAAAATTACATTGTACATAACTAATGTATAATGTATAACTGGATGGTTGGTTGAAGTCAATGCAGTTTTGCAGTTTCCATCATATTCCAAAAAGAAATATGTTTTTCAACCTCAAAAAAAAAAATATGGACGTCTTAAAAATTCCACGTCCTGCCTATCTGAAGCTACATCGATTTTGTATAAAAATGAAAGTGGGCAGTGGCAACACTGTCTAAGTTAGATCAGTAAGAAGATAATATGAGACTAGAATGGCTTCGATGTTGATCAGAATATCAACTTTCATGTGCATTTACTATTTCATTAGAAATAAATAAAAACAGTTGCAGTATGCAAAAAGGATGCATTCGGCGCATCCACCAACTGTGATGTAAGAGGTTCGTTGCTTATCGGCTACTAGGGTCTCCACGTTGATATGGCAAAATAATAAAACGTTCCAAAATCCAAACCCGGCTGGCTAGCTCCAAACCACCGTTTCGCGGATTCAGACCTCGACAGAGTTCGAATCTCAGTCCAGTTTCATTACTTTTTACACTCTTCAGTACCTTTCAGGGCCAGTTCAGCTCTAGTGATATACTTAGCGCTACTTTCAGCATAAACTTGGCATAAAAATACAAATCCTGACAAAAAGTTCAACAAAGATTAGGAATTCATTTAAAATAATTGCCTGTGTTGAGTTTATTTTGCTGTTTCAAAACTAGCCCTTGAGTATCATTTACATAGACCTTAACCGTAACAGTAACAGAAATGCTAACCTTAGTGTAGAAGTTTGGATACAACATACATTTCATCCGTGGGGCCAAGAACACATCGGAAGCAGGTTGTCGGCGCCTAGACCGGAAACCAGCAACCTGCTTTCGTTGCGTTTCTCGCCTTACTGATGGAATGTACAGATCCAAACTTCTACACCAAGGTAAGCGTTGTGTTACTGTTACGGTTAAGATCTATGCAAATGATTCTTTACTGTGTACTACTAAAGAGTCATGCCAAGCGAAAAAAGTGAACGGGTTAGATCATAAAAAAACCGCCTGTAGGTACCCTCGTAGATTCATAAAAAATTCAGGGGTCAGCCTTCTGACTTCAAAAGCCCACTTGTACCCCTTACTGACTTCAGTTGTTGCGTCAAAAGAGAAAAGCCTTGTGCTCTTTTTTGCATGCAAAGATACAAAGTTGGTAGATTTAAGCCGAAGTTGCCAGGAAAAGATCGAAATCAAGAAAAAATCGCATGTCTGCTCTTCGCCCTCGTAAACAACAACGCCAATTCAGATAACGATGATACATTATTACTTTGTATATCCACTCCAGCTCTGGAGTATACAGGGCTTTTATTCTAGTCCTCCTCTAGAGTATCTCTTAACGCTGAAACGATTACTGGAGTGCACCAGAGGACATCTGTCTTGTTTACGGAGGAAAAAAAAAGGAAAAAATAATAACTCATACCAGATTGCACATTTTTAACAAGAGGCAACAAGAGCACCCCCTCCCAGCAGAGCCCACGTCTCCATTTATCATTCTCGTATTTTGAATTGCGACAACGTGCACTTCTTTTCCGCACGGAAGAGAGTCGCTTGTGGAACTACAGAGACGAGCGCACAAGAATCCACATTGTTAGGTGCTTAAGTATCCCGAAAACCCGCAGCAACAGCATCAACAGCACAGCACAGAGCTCGCGGGAGCTCACGCGAAAACGGTTTCTAATAAATTGTCCTCGTGGTTATTTTGTGTTCGGGTGGAGGCAAGTGCGGAAACCGAGAAACACGCGGGAAATTCTTTCGGTTGGCGGGCGCGGGTATACGCGAGAAAAGTGGAAAACTCTCTGCGGTCGCTCGCTAAATGAAGACAAAGAGCTCGAGTCGGCTGGAGTTTTTCGCGAATCGTTTTGTATACCCGCACGCTTTTCGAACGAGGTGTTACACTTCATTGACTTTTTCAAGTACACCTACCTGAGTGTGTGTAGTATCTAGTACACTTGAATTTTTATCCCGTGGGTGAGTTTCATCCTTGTTCACAGAAAGTCTGAAATATGACTCCCAATGCTTCAGAAAAGAGCCTGTGCCTCAGCATTGTTATTTTAGCTACGCCGATAGTCCTACCACCGATGCCATCCACCACCCGCACATGGACCGAGCTTTCACACTCCAGGGACCCTATTCTTGAAACGGGAAACAGAGTTTACATGTGTAGTTGCTAGGCAAGGGCCAATACTAGCTCTCCTTGCAAAGCAACACTGCATGAGAACTTTGTTTCCGGTTTCAATATAAGGCCCGAGAACCCATTAACCTATTCCTGGAGAATCATACCCCATCATCCAGGAGAACTCCTCAAATCGGACGAAGGTTCCGAAAAATACAGGGGGTTTCAGCGATGATAGCAAAAAACTCAACTGTAGGAGCTCGTCAAAATATGACAAAATATGACCTATATACAATTTTTCAAAGTTCGGCCTAGTGACAAAGATACAGCCCTTGAAGGTTCACTTTTTTCGGATTTCAAAAATTTGTAACTCAAGAACGGCTCGAGAAATTTGGCTTCTTTCCAGCATAAACTAGTCTGTCATAATTATCTATCAACCTGTCAAATTATGCAAGAATTCAATCAGTGGCGTAGAAATTATGAGGGATCACCTAGAGTCAACTTTTCTTCGAATGCTTCTAAATTATTGACCGTCATAACACCTACACCACTGGCTGGATTCGTTCAAAATTTGGCAGGTCGCTCTATGGTGGACTAGTTGTCACCGGCGCTGGCAAGCCGTTGCGTCGCCTGGGTGACAGCATTGGTTGAAAAGTAGACAGGGAATTTGTTCCACTGACACCGGACAAGTGGAAAAGGGAATTGTATACATGATGTTGATTTTCCGTTGGTTTAGGTAAATATCGGGTTCTTCCTTGGTGAGTTTAGTAACTTTATGCATGTCCGTCGATAGTGTCTTGGTCAGATGAAGTTTCCCAAGAGGCGTAAGTGATTGATTTTGCACGAGTAACACGAATTCGAGAAAATGTTTATTTTTCGCGTGTTTTGAAATTTCTGCCTTGACTCCTAGGGTTCTATTGTGAACAAAACGCATGTCACTGAGAGTAGTGTCTGGTCAGTGAAGAGTTGTTGGAGAAAATTGAGACATCATTACTTTGTTCATGAATATATGTATTTCTACTTTTGTTCAAGGTAACTACTGGAAATACTGGAAACATGATGAAGCTTTGAAAACGAAAGCGACGATATGTGTCACGGAAACCTAAAACGTGAAGAAAGCACTGTCGTGGAAGACACTGTGTAGTGGAAGAAAAAGCAGAACCGTGTATTTGTATTATTTGGGAGCCTTTCTAAATATTTGTAGGAGAAATTGAGATGAAATGAAAATATGTGCAAAACTCAAAATTTGACAGTCACGTTTCAATTGTTCATCTGAACCAGGTCTAGGTTTGAAAACTAAATGGATTCGGTTGAAAAAAGCCAGAATTCAATACTGCGGCTTCAAACTGCCAAAATGTCCATCTTGACTCACCGTCGGTTCCACAAAACAGATAATACGAGATTAGTTGATTTACGATTTTTGTTTGTCAATTTGTAGCTGACTGATCAATGGAAATGCTGGTTTATCCCTCAATAATGGAAAAATGATGAGTCTAGTATAGATTTCAGGCATTTTTTGTGAGTAACCACCTGGCATTCAGCAGAAAAAAGTTCAGTTAATCTGCAATCAGCCTTGATCACTGATCATCTTTTTTGTGGAACTGACGGTGAGTATTTGTTGAAATCTCAATATAATCTGTTGAGAAATACAATAGTCCAATATGCAGCCTTGGTAAGGTGACCAATTTGGAATGAATGAAAATCAGGACATTGAAAAAACCGAAAACAAAACACGCGAAAGGGGGGACTAGGGAGGCGGAGCAAAATGCCCTTTTTTCCAAAAACTTTTACCACTATGAAAAATACAACTATTGCTGAGAAATGAAAAAAAGGAATGAAAAAAGAGAACTCCCCTGGGCTGTGTCTGGGAGAAGAAAGAGTGAAAAATCGCCGTCGAAAAAGAAAACCAATGTTCCCTTCAAAATAAACCTTCAGACAACCTCAAGACAGTGCAAGAAATTCAAGTGTGATATTATTAGAAATGAAATGCCATAATAGAAAAAACACAAAATTAAAGCTTTTATTCCTTTGGTAGGTTGTAGAACCCATCTGCGAATATATTCAATGATATTTAACATCAAGTGCAATGTGTAATAGGCGCAGGAACAGAAGTACCTATGTGGAAGGGAAGGGAAGTAGGGTGATGATGAGGGACAAGGGGTAAGGTGGTGAATTGCTTGATATTTTCGCGGCAAATTTACATCAAAAGAACCAGGATTTTGCTTGAAATCAGGACAAATCAGTATTTTTGCTTAAAATCAGGACAAATCAGTATTTTTGCTTAAAATCAGGACAAATCAGTACATGAACGTAGAACAGGACAAAAGTGTAAAAATCTAAGCCTGTCCTTACCAAATCAGGACGGTTGGTCACCTTAAGCCTTGGAAATGTCAAAATGGCAAATTTGACAAATGCATATCAATTGTCTACTTCAAGTAGGTAAAGGCTTAAAATATCAATCAGATCGGTTGAACAATGCAAAAATTCGATATGGCGGCCTCTTGAAACGCCAAAAATCAAAATTTGACAGCTGCATTTCGATCGCCAACCTCCAAGTGGGTATAGGTTCAAAGTCTCAATGAGATCGGTTGAAGAATGCAAAAGTTCAATATGGCGGCCTCTTGAAACGTCAAAAACCAAACTTTGACAGATGCATTTTGATTGCCAACCTCAAGTGGGTGTAAGTTTAGAATCTCAATCAGATCGATTGAGCAACGCAAAAATTCAATATGGCGGCCTCTTGAAACGTCAAAAAACAAAATTTGACTAATGCATTTTGATTGCCAATCTCAAGTGGCTATGGGTTCAAATTTCCAATGGGATCAGTTGGAAAATGTGAAAGTTCAATATGGCGGCTTCTTGAAACGTCAAAAATCAAAATTTGACAGATGTATTTTGATCGCCAACCTCAAGTGGGAGTAGGTTTGGAATCTCAATCAGATCGGTTGAAAAATGCATGAGTTCAATATGGCGACCTGTTGAAACATCGGCCTCTTGGAACGTTAAAAATCAAAAATTGACAGATGCATTTTGATCGCCAATCTCAAGTGGCTATGGGCTCAAAATACCAATTAGATCGGTCGAAAGATGCAAAAGTTCAACATGACGGCCTCTTGAAACGTCAATAATCAGAATTTCACAGATGCATTTCGGTTGTCCGTCTCAAGTGGTTATAGGTTTTAAATCCCAATCGAATCGGTTGAAAAATGGAAAAGTTCGATATGACAGCCTTTTAGGACTGTCAAAACGTCAAATTTGATAGATACACCTTGATTGTCCACATCAAGTGGAGGGTACCTATCATGTTGAAAATCCCAATCGGATCGGTTGAAAATGCAAAAGTTCAATATGGCGGCGGCCTTAGAACTGTCAAAATAACAAATTTGACAGATATATTCAGATTGCCTATTTCAAGTTGTTGTAGAGGTTCAAAATCCCAATCGGATCGGTTGAAAAATGCAAAAGTTCAATATGACGGCCTCTTGAAACGTCAAAAATCAAAATCAGACAGATGCATTTTGATTGTCAACCTCTAGTCGGTATGGGTGTAAAATCCCAATCGGATCGGTTTAAAATTGCAGAAGTTCAATATGGCGGCCCTAGAACTGTCAAAATATCACATTTGACAGATGCATCTCGGTTGTCCACCCCAAGTGATAGGTTCCAGATCCCAATCTGATAGGTTGAAAAATGCAAGAGTTCAATATGGCGGCCTCTCGGAACGTCAAAAAACGAAATTTGACAGATGCATTTAGACTGTCTATTCCTAGTTGGCATAGGTTCAAAATCCCAATCGGATCTTGTGATAGTGATGGCGGAAATCGTTACATTTACTCGCGAAAACGTCCATAACTGTCAGCATCATTCCAACGTATTTAAGAGCACTAGCAAAAAATGGCACAAAGAGTCCGCGAAAAACTGCCCCAAAAGAGTGCTGTGACATTACATTGACATTTGCAAATGGCACAACACAACTGCGACGCTCAATAATGTTGCCGATCTTTATAGTGAAATTTTGGAGAATTTAACAAGAAAAACTCCGAAACAAGGACGCACATCAAAACACGGACCCTTTCTGGAGGTCTGGCCAGAAGATCCGGTGGAATTATTATGGATTCCGTAGAAAACAAGTCGCGACAAAGAACCCCTGTAACCGACATGAAATGTGCTCTGGAGGACCGAAAAGGCCCCTGTCTCGAAATGTGGAGCCGCTGGAAATTGCAAATGAATTGTGAGTACCCCCCAGGCGTGTTTTGCCCCCTCAACTTGTCTGTTTTTGTGAAATACGCCGTCAACGTCCGGCCCGGTCTGGGAATTTTCAACCGAAATGCCGTCGAATTTGGAGGAGATGTTGGGTTTGTGGTGTCTGGTGGACGCTCAAAACTTTCCTCGAGACCATAATTCAATTTCGCATGCTGACACGGTACATTTTCTCCAAAAACACTATTCAAATGCCCCGAAGTGTTGAGTTTCCCAAAACCCATAGCGTCAATTGACGTTCCTGTCACTTTGGCGGTGCCGTGGTCGAGTTTGATCAATGGGGCCTCGCAATTGAGAAACTCAACGTGAGGTCGCCACTACTGTATGGGGCACCTATTTCGATGGAGCGGCCCTAACGACGGTAAAAAACACGGGAGTTTAAGTAGTTTTACCAGTAACTGACAGTGACTTGAAACGTCAGGCAAGAAACAGAGAGATTATCTAATTTTCAAAACAAGACATGAAATGACGGACGCCGGTCGTTGAAGCGTCAACGCCGTCAAAACTGTCGAATTTGCCCCCAACGGTTGTGGCGCGCTCGGTGTGTGAAAGTGGCAGTGCAAGGCCCCATTATACGGCGAAATTTCAAGAAAAACGCCACCGCATGGCCCGCACCGGACGACACTAGGTCCCCGAAACCCCCCGGTCGGCATTTCATATCAAATTTCTTGAAATTCTCCCCAAAAAAAGCCAAGCTTTCGCCGCGAAAACGTATCAAGGTATTTGGAATGGATTATTCGAACATCGGTTCCCTTGTAAAATTTTGAATGAATCATAAAATTTCTAAAAATATTGACAAATTCAGCAAAATTTTTGAAAAATTCTCACCTTCAACTTGGGATGCGGTTCGTTTGCGAAAATTAAAAAAAAAATACCCCGCCAAAATCCGACGTCTGGTTTTCACAAATTCTGACGGCAGGTCGTTCGGTTGCCGTCAGCGTTCCTATAAGTTGATTATTTTCGTCAAAACGCCACTGAGCTACAAATTTTTGAAATCCGACAAAAGTCAACTTTAAAACACTATTTTCGTTATGAGGCCAAGCTCTCCAAAATGGTATAACTATAGGTTTTTGTCATATTCTGACAAGATCTACCCACAATTAATTTTTTTGCTATCTTCGCTGAAACACCCTGTATTTCGCCTTGTATTGACTCCGGACTTATGGCAAAATTTTGCTGTTATAAGTTTACACGCCAGTATAGATATACCAAAAGATTACAAAGGGCTTGTATTCAACGAATTTACTCCCCTAAAACAAAGTTTAGCCTATGTTGGGTCAAAATAAGTTGAAAAATATTCTGATCAGCTTAAAAGTCTCTCACGTTGGTATTACAACGAAACGATCACTCTTGAGCGATTGGAACTCATTCTGTATTGTCATCTGATGATGCACCATTGAAAAACGCCATCCGAGCATTTCGTCGCGGACAAAATATCCAATCTCATGCCCACTTGCAGCGACAAAAACTTCAAAAAGCTCCGCGAAGTCTCCAAATATAACATCCATTAAGAAAATTAATCGATTCGGGCGTCCGCCGTTCTTTCGCTCGTTTTTGGGAAGACGTATTTAATCTACATGAGATACTGATGAGAACGGAAGCTCGCCGAGGTTCCTTCTGGCTCCCGCCGCTCTAAAGAATAATGGATGCGTTGTATTGTATAAATTGCGATTGACTTGTAAAGAGGGTAAATGCTTTAGTTTATGGCTTCCGAGTAGCCGTTTCCTTGTTGTTGTGCGGTCATAAGGCGAACAGTGATTTCTCTTGGAAATCCGCAGTAAAAATCACACAGCCGATAAATCTAGACGCTCTTAAAAAACACACACATACACCGACAACAATCGATTTCTCCCACACCAGCTCAGTGGTTGTTGCCAAAGACTTTCGGCTATATCCCATTGGGACTTTTTCTCTTCGATGGTGATATACCGAAGTCGATGTTTTGAATGAGTTTCAACCTGCACAAAAATTGAAACGAGAATTGTAAACTGTACGAAAAAAGCTCCAAATAACGCTACCCAAATACAATCGATTTTAACAGATTTTTGCTTTTTGGGAGACTGACAACGTACACATTTATACCAGTACCAGTTCTGCATTCCAGTTAATCCTGCTGGGCGTATTCTAAATGCCAAACGTGGTCGTACAGGACACTCAAATATATTTCATACGCGAGAACTACTATGGGTAAGCCCCAGGAAGTGCTGACATAAAACCTGGCAAATGTTGCTTTAATGCTTAATAAAAACGCAGCAGCCTGCACAAAAATTGTGGCCGGTTTTATACGCGAGGCCCGAAGGATATTACATTGGTGCCTATTTATTATTCTCTTTGATCCCGCGGACTAAGCAGTTTTGATGCCCGGGAAAACTTTTTCATACTCCTACACATACACGTATCCTGTGCCCGTGAGTGGGAATGGAAAAAATGCGAGGAAAGAGAGAGTTGTCACCTGGTGCCCAATTCACGCCGACACGTGCTGAAGAACTTGGAATTGAGGAGCTTGAAAATATCCATAAGTTAGAACGGCAGTTCAAGTTGTCTGGAAGGTATATACGGTAGCTTTGACGGTAACACTGACTGTAGTGTCAGCAAAGAATACAATATTTCTTAGACTAGAGGTGACATGTTGCAATTCGAACTAAATCGCAATAGTGAGAAACCAATTCGCAACTGTGAGAAATGTCGTATCAAATCATCGAATCGAATAACTGAATCAAGAACTGAATTTGTAAACATGCAACTTGAGCTCAACTAAAATTTCACACAATACCATGATGAATCGCCAGAGACCAAAACATCATCAGCTGAAATCACTTGTACTCACTAAAACTGGCAAAATATCTTTTAGAAAAACTCCTGGAGAGTGGAGGAAAATAGCGGTCGACAAAAAGAGGTAGAGGCAAGCCGTGGAGGAAGCAGAAGCTCTCGATGGGTCGTGAAAGTCAATTTTTGAATGTGGTTGGTTCGGATTGAATGGTCACCGAAAGCGTGGAAGTTGATTGTTTGAGAACGCTATCAGCTAAAAACCGCAGCGTAGGGTTGGAAACCAAACGCGGAACAAGGAGAACAAAAATAACAAGAGAACTTCGAGAAAATACGAGTCGAGTGAAGCAACTTATTCATTTACCGCAAGAAAACCAGTGCTTTCAAGGCTACTGGATGGCGGAAGTATGATGGAGTCAAAGGGCCAACACAAAGGGCTCTACAGGAGTTTTCCGAAGACACTCGCCGCATTGACCATAGGTCTTCTCTTCTCGTCCACACTCCCACTTGCTTTCCGCTGATAGACATGTACCATCGTACCATTCCACCATCAACATTGGTCCTGGTCGTCAATCAGGAAGTTGTCCCTCCACAACAAGCAGTTGTCTTGCTGGTGGCGCTCGATAATCTAACCTTTTTGGTGGAAAAGGACACCGACCGGTCATTTCCATCTGTCGAATTCATTGATGAACAAACTGATGATAGACTGAACAATCAGATAGAGCGATGGCAGTGTAGACGTAACAAGACCTGAAGTTGAACATCAGTGAGATATCAAAGATTATAGACAAAAAAAAAGGTCTGAGCACGGCAAGTAAGCGTCTAGCTACTTCGTCACTCGGGTGTTGAGCGCAGATATAAAAATTTCAAATAGGTACTAGTATTACAGTGTGAAATATCGAATAGCGGACGATGGATCCTGGTAAACTGAAAACTGACAACCTTTGAGGATCTGCATGCTTCTTTCTGGACAAGAAATTACAGGAACTTGTAGCATTAGGAATAATCTCCAGCCAAAATAGTGAAAACGTCGAGAGACAAGCTTCGAAAGAGACAAGAAAGTCACAAATTGAACATAAAGGCCAAAGGCCTCAAAGTAAGTCCTACAAAGTGGGGCTGACGGCAAACAATGGATACCATGAGAAAATAAACGCATGAAAAATTCTTGTTCCAAAATCTGATTCCTCCGATAGCATCAAATGCGAAAGTCTTGCTAGAACTACTGTTGTTTCTCAAAGGTTGAAGCAACGGCGAACTTCTCTATAAGTAGATGTTTTCACTGTGGAGAAGCGAGACAAAGCTTTCATCTGAATCACAAATGCCATCGACACCTATGACAAGAAGTCGACGACGCCGACGACTCCAAATCACGTAGTTTTCCCCACCGATAAAAGTGATAGGTAATATATATTATTACGTTCGAAAAATACCCACCGCCGGGTTACGCCACTGGAATTGACGGCCTCGGCCGCTTGGTTCTAGTGCAGGCTGGTGGCGGCAGTGGTACCAATCGCGCGACGGGTCGGACTCGATGGTTTTTGCTGTTTTTCCTCCGTTTATCAAAAGCAAAACTTGCTTCTATGACACCGGCCGACCGTGTGATTTTCCCTTCTTTTCCTCTCATCGCAAGCTGTAATTGTCGCCTACACATGACGGAGTGAAACATTCTACCGGGCGCGCCTTACGCCATTTTAAGATTAGTGAAAATTCACATCGTCTTGTACATACAATACATTTCGTCTTGCTTGGAATAGGGGGTTTTTCCCCGGAAGTCTGATCACCACCATCGTCTGCGATTCTGCCACCTGCTCGGACATGGTTGATGCTGTAGTCGCAGCTGTAATGCCGCCACCTCGGACATAACCTCCAAAGAATTAGCTGGTGTCAGAACCTCGCAACAGAAGAAATTTGCTCGTGCATGTCTGCGGGCTTCCGTTTCAGTATAATGTCGTTTGTTGTCACTGATTTGTATATATTGTCACTTGGTTTTGTGTTCTAGTGCCGCCGCTTCTTTCCGTCAGGAAGACGCTCTCGAATCGTTGACAAGCAATGGGGTCCCGTACTTCATAAGAACTTCAAAAACTGATGCTACCCGTTTTCTTGGGGCCCTCTTCAAGCTTGCTAATCTAGCACGTAGCATAATATTTTCCAACAATTGGGTGATACTTGTATTTATTTGATAGTTAGTAGTTCTGGTAGTGTATTCTGGAACAAATAGTAAAGAGCGGCCTTTGAAGTTATCCAAACTCATGAAGGGCCATACTACGTCGTGAAATCATCGTTATGGCACATCAAATGATTGTTTGATTGTAGTAATGGTCGACAGTTGCGAAAGGCATCGTAACACCTTGATTTGATGATAAAAAAGTAAACCATTTGTATAGTCTCCATCAATCGAGTTCGATCAGTCCAGACACATGGAGTGAAGAGGAGCTCTGCCGTGTACAGCTTCGTGAAGATATATGGAGCTATATCTCAATCGATTCCTGGACCATCACCAACGAGGTTATCAATGAACATTGGCGTCTTCTTCGGGCAAAGATGATTAAGTCACCAAAATAAGCGACGTTAGGTACTAAGAAAATGACTGTATATCGTTTGTGTCAGGAACATACTCCCTCAGCATTCCGTACCGTGTTTTCGAAAAGCCATTTTGGGAAACATGTCACAATTTTCTTTTGATGATAGATCAAAATATGGCGATTCTTGAAAGTTATCCATCAAAAAAGTGAAAAAATATTGTTTATTGTGGAAAAGTATAGATATTTAGTATTCATTAAAAAGAAGATGTTTTCTTTGACTTGAAAAAAAACTCTTGTTCGAATTGGGTACAAACCATTGTAAAGCTCGTTGTAAAGATACTGAAAAGACCAAACAGTAGCGTCACACTCGATACGTGGCAAAAAGACAAGGACGTTGTTTGACAGTTGAGATAGCACCAGGTGTATTTTCCTGACAATTCACCTAACTCCTTAAAATAGTGGGCCGTATAAGTGTATTACCACCAAGGTCATTGGTGAAAACACCCCTCCAGAATGACCAACCTTGAACATTCCAATAGTTTTCACTTTTTTAGGAAGATTCTCAGTGTTGTTCTGTAAATTGTCTTAACAAATACACCTCTAGGTTCGATATATTATCGCTTACATCTCGATTTACACTCGGATCCCCTCATGAAAATCCTCGATGTAGCGATAATACACCTCACCTATCGGTGTATTACATACGACAATAAACTACAGTGAACAAGCCCGGACTTGGATTCGATATGGAGAAGTTGTTGTGGGAATTTGGTAAGACGACAAATCTGAGACGAAGACAACCTCCGTTGGTTCTTTTTAAATGATGAACAGAGCAAGAGGTTATGCAGATTTTAAGATGCCATCGACCAAGTACAGATGAGGAATCAGAGAAGTTGGACTTTTTGACATCAAGGACCACCCGGTGTATTTCTCTGATTAGTGATAATTATATCCGAGGTGGTAATGGGGACTAATGGGGATACTCGCTCTTTGGAAGGAGGTCAGAACCACAATAAGGGGAAGAGCCTGTTATGCCAAAAAAATCTCTTCATATCCCCCCAATATAGAGATAACTGGGTGAAACAAATAGCCAGAATACCAAGAAAAAATGAAGGAACAATTATTGCTCTCAAGCTGCCATTTTGTACCTTTGCCGGTAGTCGCTACAGGGGGCTCCAAAGCTACGGAAAAGAATACAACACCAATGTCACAGCCGGTTTATAGCCGAAAGCCGAGGGGTTTAGCTTCTTATGAGCTGGCGCCATCTGGTGCATTTTCCTGACTACTGTTACGGTTGTGATAAAGACCCCACTGTTGAATAGTGGCTGATCCTTGAGTTGAATAGAGGAAAAGCGTGTTGTGGGGAAAAAATTGTGTCTTCCTTGAAAACAGGCATAATGGAATGGAACATGAGGAGGAATGCCAAAAAAATGGTACAGCTGGCCACAAACCGCGATCTTCTACCGTGACTGGTAGTCTCCATGTGTGGCTTAAATGATGAAGAATGAAACACAACACCAATGTCACACGAAATCCAACCGCAGTTTCTTATTACCCGACGAACCCCACTCTGGCGCCTCCGCCATAGTTGTCTGCAGGCGATGACAAGGTTCCGCCAAAAAATACCATCTCTAGAAATGGTAGAGGATCCACAGCTTCTTTCTTAGGTGGACTGGATTTTTCAGTTCAAGGCGGCAGCTCCTGAGATAATGAATTCAAAAGTTGCGGGTATCGTCAGTCATTTTCCAAAAATCCAACAAATCGAGTTCAGTTCCCGGGCAGAAGGAAAATGCCCTCCGCATGACTGAAACAAAGTGAATTTATGACAGAAAGCTGGATCCCTCAAATAAAATTTGCAATTTCAGGAAAACTATCACTTTTATCCCAAAATAATTACACAGTTGTGAACATGTAGCTGAGACACCCATTCACCTCCTGTATAGGGAACAAATAACACAAATCGATTAGGTTTCGCAGCATTTCCTTTGCGGACTGGAGACTACAAAATATCAAAATTTCAGTCGATTCAACAGGGGATCAAAATACCGATAAAATGTGCATCGTGGTTCTTTGGACAAAAAAGATCAAAAATAACTTGAAAGTTATGTGAATTTTGTTGTTCAACATTTTTAAGGGCAGCAAGATTGCATTATCAGGCATTTCCAAAGAGGTTTTATGAGAATTTTTGTTTTGTTTTTGATTCTTTGCCGCCACGAAAGACGACAAAAGCTCACTACCTGGTTTCGGGACTTTTTATAGCTCAACTCATTTTATGTTCTAGTTTATACATAAGGGACTATGTGAATCTTACATGTTGAAAAGAAAATGGCGGAAAATTAATTTTCCTTCGTTTTTGATGTTACTATTCTTCTTGAATCCTTTTCAATCTTTACAGCCCCATAAAACATCGAATCGTTAAGTTTTCTCATCACACTCAAGTACGTTTCATCTGATGAATTGAATATATTCAAGCGAAACTTATTATTGCTCAAAAGGAGCTGTGAAGAATGCTTGCTTTTGCTTGATTGATACATTATTGGAAATAACGTGAAACACCTCTATTAGTTTCTAGTTGGAACAAATTTGTTTATTGGAATCTGCATATTTAAACAGACCAGTGCATACTGAATCAAGCTAACTCCAACTCCCTCGCTCCTCGTTTTTTTTCCTTCTCCTCCTTCTTTGTTCCCGAACTTGGTATCTGCTTGTTACACTCCAGGTAACAAAGTTATGCAAGCAAATAACAAAATATCTAGTTTAGTATTATGTAGTAGAGTGTTCTGTTGATGCAGTTCTGTATCGGTGGGCGGTACGGTCTACTTTCACCTGAACAAGTGGCAATGATTATGCAAACTGATCAGATCTTCCTTGACTAGAATACCAATACGATAAATATCAAAAAGTTCCGTTACGACTTTTGATGAGTTGAAGAATGAACTTTAAAATTGAAAAGATGCAATAATTTTTGGCTGGCCCAATCCGGGTGACTGTCCCCTATTCATTTGAAGGTATTGAGGTGGTAGATTTTTATTTAGCTGCAAAAACATCAGAATGCTCATTCATAATTAATTTATTCAAAGGTACAACTGACAAACTTCAGGTCCTCATAGCTCCCACTTCTTCCCTCAACAAGTTGGGAGGTGGTGGGAAGCAGAATCGCGAATTTTCCACACACGACCCAGTTACTACGAGTATAGGTACGCCGCCGACCCTTTCCTTTTATGATGCAAATGGCATCAGGTCCGTCGGAAACTGGCACGCCCTATTGTTGATTTCATATGCAATTTCAAAAATCAATTCAATTAAGCCATTCTATTTGTATGAGCATGCCGAAATTGTGCCGCGCAGGACGTATGTATAGAACGGTCGAATAAAGCTCGTGCGATTTTGATTGACACCTTTTGTGGCCGATTTTCACCCCACGATAATACAACGGATATTATAACCTTCGACCCCCTCCAGCTGGTATTATCTGATACAGCTGCAAAAAAGAGCGGTACCTGTCTGAAAAAAAAGTTCAAAGATCGTTTCGCCGTGGAAAAAAATACGAATCTCGCTTCAATTATTTCGCAGCAGTGATATGATAAATTCGGGGAGAGAGCGCCGTTGACAAAGCACCTAGGGACGTAAAAGGATTAATTTCCTCTGGAGATCTTCCGCCTCGTGGGAGTCCTCCTCGTCTCCTATATACGCGGGAATTACAGATAAAGAGATACTGTGCGAGAACGGGGTGGTAATAAAAACGCTATAATATTCTTTCCTGCTGGCTATGGATGAAGTAAAGAGTGGATGGCGCTCCTGCAGTAATAAGGTACTTTTTTTTGCTTCTTTGGTATTTTCTATGGTTAATGATGATGACGGCAGCAAGGGTTTGCGGAAAACATCCATCCCGATAGAACTGACTTGACAGAAATCTTCTCTACAACACCACTTCGCAAGTTACGATGATATAAGTATACCTAGTTGAGTACTTACAGGACTATATTTTATGATTTCGCAATTTAATTTAGGATTCCTTCTTTACTATTATCTAAGGCCATTGCTCGGCATAATTTTATCTTGACTGAATGCCTGTCAAAAGCGAATTGTGGTGTCAGATTGTTGTCAGTTGATGCAATTGAAGTGGCCAACAAAATAAGTATCGTGGTCGATGTTTCATACGTTTTACAGCCACTGTTTGGACCAGTGGCGTAACTAGAAGTGTCCAATGGGGAAGGGGGGGGGGGTCACGCCTGAGAAATATGCAATAATGCGAGCAAAGCGAACAAAAAAGCGCCGCATTCGAAATTTTTCAAGAAAAATTGATGGCTAAGGGGGGTTGACCCCGAAACCTCCCCCTCTAGTTACGCCACTGCTGCACAAGCTATAAGAAAAACCCAATGAAGTTTATACAATGCAGTGTGTCAAAACAGTATAAAACTGTTGATGGTTCAGCATCCTCATTTTGTCAAGACATTCTTTTGCGTAGACCAACACCAAAAGACTGAGCTAGACCTAAAATAAATGTATGTTATTGAAATGCAATGAAACTTTTCAACAACGAAAGTGTTACAAAGCAAAAATTCACCCAATTTTGAACCGCTGTAACTTTTGATAGTGGGGTCGGTACACATCAAAGAACGGTACTATACGGCATTCAATGATACAGAAAATTCCTTTTTCATGAGTCTTCTACAAGGTCTATCGAACGATATTAGGAGGAGAAGCACAAAAGCTTCCCCTTAGGGGGGCCGCAGGGGGTCCTCTCAAGTTGACGGTCCAAGAACTCCTACCAGACCATCTTTCAATTTCGTTGTATCACTCAAATGGGGATGATGTGACTCCATTGTGAATCTCGATGGCATTGGTCGCTATGTCTCTTCCATCCTTTATGCTTGAAAAAATAATTTCTTCGGGAGGTCAGAGAAATCACTTTTTATTTTTTTATACATACAAGAGGATGCGAAGTTGGCATGTTTTGTGTCTTAACCTGTTATTTTGCATTCCCAAAATCCTATTATGAAGTCAATTCTCCGAATTCTCAATTTTGGGTTGATTGGTAAGCTAAGAAGTGGGTATTTTTCAACATCCAGTTCAGACGTACTTTTTCCAGTGTCCAACTGGAGGTTATTAAAATCCTCATCGGGGGTGGATACACTGAACTATTTTCTAAACATTATGTCGAGAAAATCAACTCTAAACCGCGCATAGACAGTACACAAATTATTTTTCTTTCGGTCGGTCAAATTGCGATGCCTACTACGCCCGTTAGGGAGAAAGCTGAGCATCGCCAGCCTAAACTTGTATGAAAACAGCCTAAACAAATTCAAAACTGACTAAAACTCTGAGTGCTGACTCAGAAGTGAATGTCGAACAATATAAAAAGTATTTCAGGCAGTTTTGAATTCGTTTAGGCTGTTTTCATTCTAGTTTAGTCTGACGATGCTCAGCGTTCTCCCTGACGGGCGTAGTAGGCAGCGCAATTCGACCGACCGATAGAAAAATAATTTGTGTACTCTTCATGCGTGGTTTAGAATTGATTTTCTCGACATAATGTTCAGAAAATAGTTCAGTCTATCCATCCCTGATGATGATTCCAATAACCTCCAGTTGGACATTGAAAAAAGTACGTCCGAACTGGATGTTAAGAAATTTCATACTTCTTAGCTTACCAATCAGCCCAAAATTGAAAATTTGAATGTATATATAAAAAAATAAAAAGTGATTGCTCTGACCCCTCTCGAAGAAACTGTTTTTCAAGCATGAAGGATGGGAGAGACATGGCGACCAATGCCATATCGAGATTCACGATGGAGTCACATCATCCCCATTTGAGTGATATAACGAAATTGAAAAATGGTTTGGTAGGAGTTCTTGGACCGTCAACTCGACAGGGCCCCCTGCGGCCCCCCTAAGGAGAAGCTTTTTTGCTTCTCCTTCTAATATCGTTCGTTAGGCCTTGTAGAACACTCAGGCAGAAGGAGTTTTCTGTATCATCAAATGCCGTATGGGAATGGCTACCAACCCCACTATGATTGGCACAAAAGATTCTGATTCTTTTTTTTAATTTTTTTTTAAATTTGTCCGGCATCAACTACTAGGTTATCAGCAGGTTTTTCTGTGTGGGTTTTTTAGTAACGATAACAGTATTGACGATAACAACGAAGACATTTTTGGAACATTGGGGATTAATCAGTGTGGTTTTGTTTCGATGGCTTTCTCGTTTCATCTCTTTTCCCGGGGCATCACCGCACGACAGTAGATGCCGCAGTACTAGGAAACGCGTGAAGAAGTTCATCTGGCCCAGTGCAGATTTGAACCCGGGACCTTCGCCTTTGAAAGCGGGGCCGAGCTCACCGTGCTACTGACTGGGTTGATTCTGATTTTGTTTCAAGTACTGAATAGCTCAATTTTTTGGCCATCTCTCTTGGTCAATATGAAATGCATAGAGCCTTTTATAAATTATTTACGGGGTGATGAACAGAGCAGTGCAAAATTAATAAAAGTTCAACATACCTCCGTTTTCAGGAATTTTTTTTTCGGGAGCATTATCACCAAATTTATAAAAAATTATGTGTTCCCTCGAAACGTTCCCATTGTCTAGTGTGAGGGTGAAGTGAAGTCCAATTGGCAGCGTACTTTTTGGTACTGCTCTAATTCGGGTTTTTAGCATTGAAAGAAGGTTATTTTCTCCTCTCTTCAGTCAATATAGGACTACGTCATTAAAATTAGATTTACTACATCTCCACCATTCTGGAATTTTTTGCCTTTACCTTAAATTTCAAAACAAAGGCATGTTCGGTATCATTTCTTGAAATGTTGATCCCTAAATGGTTTTTTTTCAATAAGATCTGTCTGTATGTTTGTCTATCTGCCTGTCTGTTTGTCTATCTGGTTGCCTATCTGCTGTCTGTCTGTCTTTTTGTCTGTCTGTCCGTATGTAATCTTCAGTGATAACTTTTGAACGGTTCATCCAATTAAACTGAAATTTGATTTGTATGGATCTTTTTGATTACCATGAATGCCAATTATTGTATTCCAGCCTGAATTCATCAATCAGCAGGCGGGCGATCTTGTATCAATTTCCTAAAAAACTCTGATATGAACTGGAATTTACTGAAAAGTCTGTTAGGTTCAAAATTAACTTTTAAATATTTTAATAAAATCCGGAAGGGGGAGGGTGAAGAGACGAAACCCAACAGTCATTTAACACAGATCTCTACATTTGCAGCGTGCGACAAACCATAGGTGATTTAACTTTGAAACTAGGCTGAGACCATTTTAAAGAAGTCACGAATGTTATTTTAATAGCTCTGCAAATGAACAATGTGGAGATTCAAGAGAAATTATTGAAATTATTTCCTCTAACATGGAATACTTGTTGCCAAAAAATAGCCATAGCATAGAAAGAACGATGAAATTATTGAGAATCAATATTTTGTCGGCCTTCCTCTAGCTCCTGTAAGAACCAAGACTCGTGTCGACATCAAAGTGTCCACCAAAACTGCGGATCAACTTCTGAGGAATAGCTTCCCATTCTTTCTGAACGACATACATCAAATCGTTCAAATCTTTCAGTCGCCCTTTCTTTGCATACAATTTTATCTTTATTCCACTTGATATTGCCAGCCTGCAGTCGACGAAGGACTCTATTGTCATCCGTGTTGACTGGAGGACGTCGGCGATTTGGCAAACCCCGTAGCCTTGGTTTGTCATTCTTGTCGCTATTGCTAATTGGTCTTCATTCAACGCCAGCATTGTGGAAGACAACAATGAGGAGATAAGGCACAACTACCAATGAATGTTTTTTGTCTCAGTTTTCCGTTTTGATGAATTTGAATTCATATTTCCAATATTGTGTCAAATGATACGAGGTGGCGTTCACTGGTGGATCGATTTCTGTCGAAAAGCTAGTAGCACATCAAAAAGGAGGTCCAGACATATTGCATACATACCGCAAATTTTAGTTCAATTGGATGCACCGTTCAAAAGTTGTCAGTAAAGATTACAGACAGACAGACAAACAGATGGACTAATTCCATCGATAGAATCACATTTAGAGGGGCAAAATTTCAAAAAATGACACCAAACATGCCGGTGTTTTGAAGTTCAAGGCATCCAAAATGGCGGAAATGTGGTCAACCCAATGGGGTGTTTTCTCTGCAGTTGTCAAGTTGTCAAGTAGATGGCAGCAGGGGCCAACCCGGGTTATTTTCCCACTACTTTTTGAACGGTTCTCGCATGGAGGGGGTTTTCCTTTTGACTTTGGTGTCTGCCTGCCGGGTCGGCTGTCATGTCAAGTCAAGTATGAATGTGTGTCATCAGAGGTGAGGAAGGAATTAGATGGAAAAAATTACGTACACTTGGCTTTCAGAGTAAAGGTCTTCACTATAGATGTTTTTGAAGAAGAGCATGATTGTGTTCTTGAACATGGACAGTGGGGCACACGGCACACGACACGGTGGCAGGTAGGTTGCAATAGGTTTCAAATCGGCCGGCGTGCCCGCGAACTGCTCATCGAGTGCTGTCTCCCAGACGGTCCCTCTGGCAAACATTTGCACGGTCATTGGGCCCTTTCAGCCCTCAAAAATCACCAAAACCGACCAGTACAACCCCACGTTCAATATTTTTTTCAGAAAATGTCAGTCATATGGTCGTTGCTGTCATTTTCATTGTTCGAGTGATCAGTGGCAGGTGGCAAAATGCTGGGTGTAGCGTGATGCTGCTAGGCAATATAGCGTTACGCATACACACACACAGACACATCCCTGACCTCCCTGACAGACACACAAACGGGCTGAAGAAATACGAGATACCAACATGGAGCAGGTAGGTTTACCAACCAACAGTAACCTAGTGATAAACCCGGGTTGGCCCCTGCTGCCATCTATCGTCTTCTTCAGCGGCGAAACACCCCATTCTAATGACGTAGTCCCATGTTGACTGTTGAAGGAAATAACTTTTTTTCAATGCTGAAATCGTCCGGCTCTTCAGCCTATAAAGAATTAAATTTGAAAACATCGTGAGCTTTGGTAATACACCTGAAAAGGGGGAGGCGGTCGTCAAGTAACGGAAAGTGGAAAAAGTGGAGAAAATGACGGCAGATGTCTAAGAGAAGAACACAAGAAAAACTGGGTATTTCCTGCTCAAGATCATAGAAAAGAGAAGATTCAAGTCCCTTCCGATGTTGGCGACTTCCCGAGTATAGTTGCCGTGCCTTCAGAACGCTCGAAGATAAGTGATTCAGTTGTTTTGTTTCCTGTCAGTTAGACATTAATTATTGTAACAATTAACGGGATAATCACATTCAGGGGATAAAGGGAATACACGTAGCTTTTGGCTCACTGTTATTGGGAGCTTGAGAGAGACGAAAGAGTAGAACGATGTCGCCACAAGATTTCCAGATGAACTGGGACCGAGCTACCATGAGAGCCAGGGTCTAGCGGTACAACAAAGCGTTGACCTGTAGAACAAGTGACGTGGTTTTGAGAACTACGAGGTATGCTGTCATACTTGATGGGCATGGTTGTGGTATTCTTCTCAGTCGAGTTGACTCGCTTTAATGATTTCTTCATACTTTTGTTTACTATGATACATATTGCACTGATCGACTATCTTCTATATTCATGCCTGAGTCCTGTGAGATAAAGATATTTGGCACAACGGATATTTTTACTTGCTGTCGTGTTTTGTAAGAGATGGGTATCTTGTGAAAGAAGATATTCTTCCTTACTTTGTTATCTTATGAAATAATGTACGTCTTCAACTGTTAAGACCTGGTTTTTGATATTGTTGATTCACCTCGAGCCATGTTGTGGTATTTATTGTAGTAAATAATTTATGATGATTTTATTGACCATGTTTATCATGTTTATTCTTGATCTTTTATTCTCATGATTTATTATGGTACCATTAAAAGACATCCGCATATGCAACACTGTTCTCTTTTCTTCTTTCGGCAGCAGGGGCCTGTTCAAGTGAACCTGTGCTTAGCCAAACTCGTCGCTATTCCCTCTTTAGATCCCTCGTCAATTTAGGTCACCGCAGAACTTACTAATAAACGTTTGTCTCCCTCTTCTTTCCCTTCGCACCAAGTGATGTATCGGCGATGCTCACACTTTGGTTCTGCCGTTTAGTTTCCGCTTTACAGGTTCCTCAACAATCTAGGTTACTGGAACTAATATGATCTGTTCTAGCGAGAGCGATACTCTCTCTCGTCTTTCTCTTGTTCTCTCTGCATCAGTGGCTTACACACTGCATTTCAAATAGTGGGAGGGTGGGTTAATTGAATTGATCTTGCATGATTGCACATGAGTCGATATATTTGTTTTTGGAATGAAATTATTCTTTGTTGATTTGAAGTCTCTGTGTTTCATTTCCAAGCCTTCACTTACCTGTACTACTTTAGGTAACTACGGAACAACGAAAGTCCTAACAAACAATACTAGACAAACACGAACTTTGGCCAAACTAAGTCTTCAACTTCAAAAAAGATTCTTCTTCTTCTTTGGGGAAAGTTTATTTTTATAAGAGGGGTGGGTTGGGAGATTACAATGCTAAGAACCCGAATTAGAGTAGTACCAAAAAGTACGCTGTAAATTGGGCTTTACTTTAACCTCACACTAGACAATAGGAGCGTGTTCAAGTTAAATTGCTCAGAATTGTTCACTGAACAAGCCTACCAAGTGACGTCATCTTGATGTGAAAAGTTCTAATGTTTTTGCGTTGATATAGGAATAAAATTCATTATTCACAGTAAAAAATCGCATTTTGGCTGTTTCGACTGGAATCCCGAAAATTCAAAAAAACATTTCAAGGAAACACATCATCATTCTTCATAAATAAAAATTTGGTAACGGTGGTATGTTGAACTTTTATCAATTTTGCACTGCTCTGTTCATCACCTCGTAGAAACTTTATGGAAGGCTTTATGCACTTCATATTGACAAGAAAGATGGCCGAATGATAGGGCTATTCAGTACTTGAATCAAAAACAGAATCGTTTGTGCAAGTCAAAAATTACAGCGGTTCAAAATTGGGTGAATTTTTGCTTTGTGACACTTTCATTGTTGAGCAGTTTTGTTTTAATTGTCATTCATCACAATCAGCCTTTGGTGAGGACCATCTTTCAGCGAGTAAATCAAATCGCGTATGGATAACTAATTATCCAGCCTGTTTTTACCTTCGTGGTCTTACGAAAAGTTATCCCGAAATAAAAATATTGGTGTACTTTCAAAAGCACAAGTTATTGGAAAACGGTTTTTTGTTTACTTCTCGTTTCTGATTCTGATGGAAAAACCCAAGGAAAAATTTCAATATCAATCAAAAAGCCGAACGATTCGGTCTGAATGTGCCAGTGATGAAGGCATTTGAAAGCTCGAAAATTGCCTACCACCTATACCCCGCCCACGACGGCGCGATAATTGCGAATTTTGAATAATAAACAGACTCTCGGGTCGAGGTGAAATAAGGGCTAAATGGTGTTTGTGTATGCGTCTATATGGGTATACGTGTATGTATTTATAGGTCCCGGGATTTCGCATGGATATACAACAAATTTATTTAACCACAACGTCCAATCGGACTTGTTGGTTAAAGAGGGTTAATCAGCCTGCTACAACAGTGCTACAACATCTGGTCATTTGAAATTTCATGCACATCCAAAAGCATCGCTATAAACAAACATTTCTCATGCATTCGCAAAATAACCTCAGTCAATGGATTTCGCACGTTCTATGTTCACTCTGTTGTCCGTACATGGATATACCTTTTCGAATAATCCAAATCCTAAATTAATAATAACAGAGAGCGGGGAATGATAACACGCCCCGTGCAGATATTTTGAGTAGGTAGCTCGTAACATTCCCAGCGACTAAAATCGTTTTTCATAAAAGGGTTCTTACAAACTCAAATTTGTCCAAGGATTATGCAATTATCTATCTGGGGAGGATACAGCAGAAAGCTTCGGCAGAGCTTTCAGTTATTATTATACAGTTCTAATAGTCCGCTAATTGCAGTGCTTTTAACCCGCCGCCCCCATTACCGAAAGAGAGAAAATAAGAGAGGGTTGTTCAGATAGAATCAATGTCACGGGGCCGCGGGCGGGGGTGGTTTGTTGTTGCTGGGGTGGCTGTTGTATACTGCGGGAGGGATGTGTAAGCGTGCACGGCAATTCTGGCCCCATTTGTATCGAGTATACAAACATAATTTACAATTTCTGTTTCGATATGGAGCATCAACGTACAATTTCCAATGTTGTAGAGATAAAGCCGGAATATACGGAGCTGTGGTACGTTGAGTAAAACAATTTCAGATAGAGAGCGCGGGGAGTAAATATCGCTAATAAGTTTTCAATTGGTTCACGTTCTGGGGGCTTTCGGGGCTTAATTCCAGGTTTCAGTCCAATAAAACGTCAATTTGGTTGGAAGTGGAATTGATGAAAATTAAAACGTTCTATAGTTGGTTGGTATCTCGCGAGCTCCGTTCTATTATTAGTTGTTATTTGGTAGTGTTGGATCATGTTAGAATAAAAGTAAAGCTCTCGAATTCTCCAACAACTGTCACGGAGTTAGCATTGTGTTGAACTCGAACTTTATCAATAAAGAAAAATGAACCATACAAAGTCCAATCTTATCGGAATTTTGTATTCAAAATAAGGTTAACATGATTATTGTTTGACCTTATTTGTCATTAGCCAATTTTGGCAGATATGGATCCAACAAGGCAGAAAAATGAAAGAGAGTATGCGACCTGCTTGCTGGAGGAACTGCTGGCGTCTTCTGCCACCCGACAGTCGAAGCTCATGATGTATGGTGACGTGAGAAGTCAAATTAAGACTGTAAACACATCAACGCCAACTGAAAAATTCATGATTCGTCGGGAAGATATTTGATTGTTTTTGCTGCTTTTCGCTATGCTTCCACTGCTGATAAGTGATATGGATTGTTTATTGCGTATTGTTTCTTTGCTTGGTCAAAGAATTTACGAATCTGCCAGTTTGTCGTGCCTGTAGTAGTTCAGTTGAATCATTTTGTGCTTTTCCTTCACGTTCGAATTTCGAAATGTAGCATCTGAATGCCAAAGCCAACACGCTTGTACGCATCGTGCTGCAAATGGGTACCGTGAGGAGGTCGCATTATGGTGACGTAGACCCGTACAATTTCGTGATCGATCACTGCTCCATCAAGTAACTGAAGAACTTCCCCAACCCCAAGGCTATATTTCGATAATATGGAACAACTTTCTGATAACATTTTCATATTCAGGTGTTTCACTTCATGCGAGTGATCGCAATTGAAATATTGGGAAGCTTCCGATATTCGAATGAATTTCACACGATGCGGACAAAGGCCTGGTGTAGGCCTAGGCATTTAGATGTTCCATTCCAAAATTCGAATGTGAGGGAGAAGCAAAAAAAAAACATTATTCAACTCAACTTGGGGCTCGACAAACTGCAATGCAAAACTTCAGGCTTTGTAAAATCTTCGACCAAGCAGAGAAACAATATACAATAAATAACTAATACCACTCATGAGCACTGTAGTAAGCATGAGGAAAAGCAGCGGAAACAACCAAATATTCCTGATTTTCCAACAAAACTTAAAATTTTGAATTGAAGTTGATGCGCTGAAAGTTTTAATTTACCATGTCACGTAGAATAAGACGTTCACGGCCCACGGGATTCAGATTTGATTCGCCAAATTCAAGACCCATTTCTTTTGATGTTGTGAGTACACAGAGTCACTTTCGAGAATCGTTCTCTTTTGCTGTACGCTCTCTGCTCGTGCCATGGCCGGCTGCTAGTCCAGACTTGAATCTCATAGAACACTTGTGGGACTGGTTGGGCAAGCGAACACGGCATCGGGATCGAGCTCCAGATAATCTGGATTTATTTTCAAAGGCACTGGTGATAGAGCGGGACAATACCCCAGCAGGAGAATAAGTAGTATTAGAGCGAAGGTCATAGCACCTATCGTCGGATTTCGACCGAAGTTGAGCATGTATTCTCAGCTGAAAAAAATGTATTTTTTGTTGACAACTTTTTCGAAGGAACGGCTCTGTACTCAATTTTCTACGTCTCTCAAAATTATTATAAAACAGTCGATAATTTTTTTGTTTGACAAAAAATGTTCCAGCAATTCTTTTGAAACTTTTCCAGTGTTTCAGGGCTAATCGGCTTCTCAAAAATGTGGGGTGATCCAAACGAAAACAAGGTGGACTAACATTTGATGAAATCCCATCAAAATCTTTATATCTCTTCATCTTTATTTTTCAGAGAGAAATATTGATACCCTGCGTATACAGCCTTAAGACCCTGATTGCGGCTAGAAGGGGAAATCTGTTACAAACATGTCCAAAATTCCAACATGTTCCGCGGACTTGGGTTGCAAAAAGAACTTCTATGACATCATTGGAAATCTACTGAAGAAGTGTTCATACATACCTACCATACCGAATGGGCCAAAAAAGACTGTTTTATTTAATTCGGCAAATTTAGATTTTTGTCCAATTTTAACAAAATTGGTATCATTGGATAAGTTATAAAACGGATACAAAAATTTACAGGCTATGATAAGCCAAATAGCAAGTGACCGAAGCGTCAAAATTCACGATGGCAGTTCAAGTTAAAAGATATACCATGTGTTGAGAGCTCATTTCTTTGTCGTGAACGCTTTTGTGATGACAAAGCTGATGACAAATTTAGAAAAAATCGCCTTCTTTCAACCTACATGGTGGCCCAACGAAAACACAACAAAGAGGTTTCTGGGAATTTCACCTTGTTTTTTCGGAAAAAGCCTGGACAGGGGTGCGATTCTCTAATTATACGAATGACTTTTTTTGTATACAAATCTCCTTGATTCCGTGTGCACTTAGGGACAAAAATGAAAATAATTGTTTTCCATGTCGACTAGTGTTTCTGGTCTTGAGAATGCCTAAATAATAAAGACGAAACGTCGACATAAGAAACAAGTGTTATTGTATTGTCCCTGTACCTAACTGGTTATGAAAAACTCCACCACGAAAATTATATTCAAGGGAGTTGAAAATACACATTAGAATTATTTTTGGAATCACTATATTTTTGGGATGGATAAACGGATTGAAAACGGTTGTAAAGTTAATCTGTTAGTTGAGAAGAAGTTTTTTTTTCGAAAAAGGTACTGAATTTTGCTTTGTCATCGCGAAGGCGTTTATGAGGGAAAGAAACTTGAGTAGCCTCTTCATCGTTTATAACAAACTTTCCTGAATGATGTTAAATTGTTGCTTCAAAATGATCTGTGCATGTACACAGCCGAATGGTTATTTTCAGATTTTTACTCTTACATTAGCCAGAATCAAAGTTGTATAACATGAGGGCCCACTTTTCACATTCACACTTCAAATTCCATGAAATTAGCTCAAGAGTACAGCCTTATTCAGGTGTACCAAACAATCCTACGGCACACATTTGACCTTGTTCAATATTTTTATTTTTGTTGCTGTTGGTACTGTTGGTAGGATGAAAAGTCTTTGTTGTCAGCAGTAGCGGTATTGGCCGACCCTTGGTAGTCAGAAAGCTCACCCCGATTCTATTAAGACGCGAAACCAAATTAAAAGCTTCTCCGGTTTCGCTATACCCGTTTCATTCGTTTTTTACTTTTTTTTCAGCATGACTGGGCGGTAGAACACCACAAGATTTGGGTTTGAAGCCGGAGTCGTAGCTATTTATAAGTACTGAGCTATCACACAAGAGTGCTTCAAAATTAGTGGTGAGCGAAAGTTAGACCAAGTCCATGTAAAAACATTATTTTTATAAATATTTTCCTCCTTATCGGCATGCACTGGCCATATAGGCCAGTCAAATAAGGAAAGCTGGAGGGAAAAAACTGTTGGAGTTTTGGAAATTTGACAGTAATTTTCGGTAAGGTGTACTGATAAACATACTAAAAGTCCCCAACTCTACCTATTGAGCTCGAGCCGCCATCTTGGGAAAATGGTCCTTCGATCCAGTTTTCTGTTTATATTGCGCTAATCATCAGAGATATTTAGTTGAGTTCCATTAAAAATCAAAGCTATAAAATTGTCGACAAAAATCGTTCCATACCGATTTTTTTCTCGTATCTGTTCGTTGATATTAATAAAATGAAATTAACAAAAAAAAATTCAAAAAATTAGCGATTTTTTGCCTATGGCTAGAGATATTGTCTTCAAAATTTGTGAAGATGTTGGCAGTCTACATCAAAGCAAAACGTGACAGTTGAGATAAAAAAAAAGCGAAAATATTTTTTTATTTTTTTAAAATTAGGCAAAAATTTGGTTTTCGAGTTTGACATTTTCCAACAGGGCGGAGTATAGGTTCCAATTGAACATCAATCAGTTTTGATATTTACACATTGTAAGACAATATTTCATCAGTATTGTGCCTCCACGAGCTTCTGGAATGCTCGATATGAATTAAACTAAAAGAATAATGGCTAAGTCCAAAAAGTGTTGTCGATTGGTGCTAAAGGAAACATTCCGAAACAAAAGACATCAGCCAAGAATATACAGGAGGTCCAAAGGTTATTCAACTGTGTATGAGCCCCATATTGATGTGCCTTATCCAAAATAGTACAAAAGAATCAATCAGAATGTTGAAATCCACCCTGTATAACAAAAAGTAACAATACAAAATGGAAGTAGTGGAGCATACCTGATGCCAAAAAAACGGCTTTTGCATTTCTGAAAAAAAGAACAAAATTAATTGATTTCTTTGAAAGTTATTAGTCCTAAAACTTGACTTTACAAATTTTATCCAGTCAAATGGGAAAAAGTAAAGAGAAGTAACTGTCGGAGTTTCAGAAATTTGATAGGGATATTCGCTAAGGTATACTAATAAACATACTAAAAGTCCCCGCCTCTACCTGTTGTGCTCGAGCCGCCATCTTGGAGAAATGGTAATGAACTTGATCGAAGGACCATTTTTCCAAGATGGCGGCTCCAGCGCAACAGGTAGAGGCGGGGACTTTTGGTTTGTTTATAAGTATACCTTAGCGAATATCCCTGTCAAATTTATGAAACTCAGACAGTTACTTTTCTTTACTTTTTCCCATTTGACTGGATAAAATTTGTAAAGTCAAGTTTGAGGACCAATAACTTTCAAAGAAATCAATTAATCTTGTTATTTTTTCCGGAAATGTATAGGCCGTCTTTTTGGCATCAGGTATGCTTTACTACTTCCATTTTGTATCGTTATTTCTTGTTATGCAGGGTGGATTTCAACATTCTGATTGATTCTTTTGTACTATTTTGGATAAGGCACATCAATATGGGGCTCATATACAGTTGAATAACCTTTGGACCTCCTGTATATCCTTTGCTGATGTCTTTTGTTTCGAAATGTTTCCTTCAGAACCAATCGGCAACACTTTTTGGACTAAGCTATTATTCTTTTAGTTTAATTCATATCGAGCATTCCAGAAGCTCGTGGAGGCACAATACTGATGAAATCTTGTCTTACAATATGTTAATATCAAAACTGATTGATGTTCGATTGAAACCTTTACTCCGCCCTGTTGGAAATGTCAAACTCAAAAACCAAATTTTTGCCTAATTTAAAAAAAAATTAAAAAATATTTTCGCAATTTTTTTTGTATCTCAACTGTCACGTTTAGCTTTGATGTAGACTGCCAACATCTTCACAAATTTTGAAGACAATATCTCTAACCATAGGCAAAAAATCGCTTATTTTTTGATTTTTTTTGTTAATTTAATTTAATTATTATCAACAGATACGAGAAAAAAATCGGTATGGAACAATTTTTGTAGACAATTTTATAGCCTTGATCTGTTATGAAACTTAACTGAATATATCTGATGATTAGCGGAATATAAGCAGAAAACTGGATCGAAGGACCATTTTTCCAAGATGGCGGCTGGAGCTCAATAGGTAGAGTTGGGGACTTTTAGTATGTTCAACAGTACACCTTACCGGACATTACTGTCAAATTTCCAAAACTTCAACAGTTTTTTCCCTCAAACGGAAAAATTTGTTCTAATTTGACTGGCCTAGTAGGAGTTTTTGCTCTTTATTTTACATTTCTGTTTTTGGTTATTTTGGTTTTACATACGATGTTATGAACAGGTCAAATAAGTAGTTAGTGCCTGAACTATACAACGAAATAGATATCAGATCCAAAGATCAAAGATTTCACTCCTTTTCAATACAGGAGGACTCCTGACTTTCTCAACCATTTTGAATTCCGTTCAAAGCATCATTTTGAAAGCCTAATCCTCTGGGAACAGAACCGCATAAATTACAAGATCAAAAGATGTCTGTTTTAGTTTTTGCAGGATGTTGCAAGAAAATAGTGCAGCATTTCTGAGAGTTTGATATACTAACTCCCATTTGACGATTGAAGAATAACATCTTTCTGGATTTCAACATCCAGGTGGGTGAAGTTCACATCTCGAATTAGTTTGAAACTTATGTTGATATGGTCCAGTCACTATGTTAAAAAAACCCCAGCATCTTCGGAAAAAATAGTAGAGGGTTGAAATTTTGTACACATGTTCGTCAAGTAGTAAGAAATGATCTGAAGGAAGTCCCCTAAAATCTGAGCTTAGAAACTCATGATAAAGACCATCAAGTATTGAAAACCAGTTTTTTTGGGCGAAGAAGTCATTGTCTTAGCTTAAGGTTTTCCTTTTTGCAATTGGATGATTGCATGTTAAAATTCTAAGAATTTCCATAGAACATTTTGACAGTTGCCTAGAAGGCGGATCCAAGATGGCGGCCAAGAAGGAAAAACAGTTGACTACGGACTACTACGGTTGATCAGGATTGCCTGTCTTTAATTACTCAGATTTTTGTAACGCTGGTTACAAACATTTCCAAACGAGCTGGGAAGCTGATTCCCTCCTAAAAAATTTGCAGTTTTAATTTGATGATCAAAGAGTGTTCAAAATAAATTTTTCGTCTGAAGACAATGTTAAGTTTCATTCAATTTTGCTCCCGACCGGATTCCGGAAACAATACATCCCCACGTTATTTTTGATGCCACCTTATTTATTTCGAATGTTAGTCACTATCAAGTCGGTTCTGTTGGGACTTTCGTTTCTTACCTCAAGTTTCAGCTTCAATGTGAGCTCTAGATTTTAAAAATCGGTCAAAAAGGAGTTGTCATCTGAAGACCGAAAAGTGAATTTTTGATAGCATACTATGTAAATTACAGTGATAACAAAACATTCAAATGGAAAAATTTTTTCGAGTTATGAAATGAACTCGGAAATGAACTTCACTTGCATGCTTTTGATGTTGAAATCCGGATTTTTTTTCAAATGAGATCATGTGGAGGATTATGTCAAATGTTGGACTATTCAACACCCTGTAGTAGTTTAAATTCACATCTTCCAATTTTCAAATCACACGGTCCGGTTCTCAGAAGATCGAAGTCTTGAATGCTTTAAACAGAATTGAAAATGTTCAAGCCAGTAAGAAGTTTTTCTGTATTGAAAAAAAGTGAAATTTTGGGGCACGAAATCCATTTTGGGATAAATGAACACGCAAATAAATGCGCGTCCTAGGGCCATGGCGACAGTTTTGATCAAGAGAGTTCTCTGACTATACCACGATATCCGACGCCACCAGACCAGTAGTGGAACCACAAACACTTGACAGTAGCCGATCTCGACAATTTCCCATTTCCTAAAGGGTGAAGGGTGCAGAGGGGGAAGGCGAAATGGGGTACTTGCCCAATTTTTTTTTATTGGCTTAATCGATAGTGTGGTTGAAAATAATGTACCCGTATTTTTTCTTCTTCCCAAATCCCCAAAATTGCAGCCGTGATGCGTGTTTTAAAAATATATTTGTGAAGTCACAAATATACTCAAAACTAAACAAACAGCACTGTTGGCTTGGAAACTCAAAACACTCTTAGAGTGACATTACAATATTTGAAAAATACAGACATGAAAATCCCATTGACGTTTCCCTACTGTTGCCAACCCTTTGAAAAATAAAAAATAAAAAAAAAATCTTTTTAACCAATGAATATATTTTCCGGAAATTTTCTTGAAATACTCTTTATTACTCTTGTTGATGATTAAAAGTACTTTCAGTCAAATCTGTTTCATTGGCAAGTATCTCATTGTCGAGATCAACAACTGTTGAGTGTTCATGGTTCCACCACAGATCTCCACAGACACGTTTCTCGTTTTTCGCCCCTATTGGGGGCTCAGCAGTCCGGAGGTATCCAGGTCCGACGATCCGGTGAAGTATCATCAAAAAGATCCGTAATGTGCCCGTTAAGGGAAATCATGATATGTAAGTCTTCCCTGCATCAGTGCCATCGATCCAAGGCATTCCGCCATGCCATTATCCCAAAGCATAAGGGAAATAAGGGAATATAATAAAATTCCACCTAGAGCCAAGCCGTCAAATTTGGAACTAAAAATCGTTGTTCCCATAACTTTTGAACTGTTCGACCGATTTGGCTCAAATTTCACACTAGTTCGGAAATACTGTCTCCTAATAAGCTGTTAATAACTTCAAACGTGTAGAAACCTCAACCTACAAAGAACATCTGCCCTAGAGATTTCACTCACCCCAATCTACCTAATCATGATTGGCAAACCCTGACTAAACAGAAATATGAGGTCAAACCTCATATTTTTGCGATTTATTACCGTTCAGAGTGGATGCCTCACAAAGCATTCAAATATTTGGTATGCGGTATTCATTCCATAACTGAATTAAAAATTCATGTAGGCACAGGCACTTTATTGAAATTAAACACCCGAATATTGAAATGCTGGCATTTTTCAGCCCATCAAAAAGCCAATTTTGCAAGAGCCCGCGTCGTCGGTTTATTGCGCTGTTGTTGCTGTTGCTGCTGTGCCCTTTGTATTATTAATAGTTAATGAAGTTATGCGGATTCGAAATTTGAACGCGGAATTCGCGGAATGCCCCCCGTCGCTCTTCATATGGTGTGCACATGGCACAATTTGCATGCTATTGTGATAACAATATCTAAAATTGGTTTTGAGGTATGCTTTTGCCGGAGAATTTTGCACGTGCATGTGACTGATGAACCTTTGATGAAGTCTCTAACAACCACTGTAGGTACAGCGGTACAGAGCATGTTATCATATTAGTTTTCGATCAAAAGAAATCAACAGTTTGTATGCGCGAGAAGTGAATTATTAAACCGATGTGAATATAATGAACCGAGACTTCCATTGACTGAGCTGTTGACATAGATTTGGCGCTGCCACTACCACAGAGATCACAATGCTTGGTATAGAGCGCCATCGGTGATCTGCAGGTGTTGGGTGAATAAGTGTACGGGAGTGCGAGTATAGTGGTTCTGAGGAGATCACCTATGACGCTCTCCGTGTTTAGAACTGAAACTTTTCCCTCTTTCTCGAACATCAAATTGAACGGCGTGAAAAAGGATGACGGTGCATGACACTGGCACACACATACACACAAATCGATTCGCACGCCCATTTCGCATCCGACATGCAGATGGCCGCGTGTTCAACATTCTGTTTGTACCCGCCCAGCAGATATTTTGGTTTTATGACACTGAACTATAAAGTGACAGAGACAGGTCTCGGAAGAAAGAATGTGTAAGCGTTTGAGTATATATATATATAAAACGAGAGAGATTAAAGAGAGTAGTAAAACGGTTTTAATTTTATACCTTTCCCAAGTGTAAACAGTCGATTATGTACAACAGGGAGAGCGAAAAATTGTATCTAAACAAACATCATAGTCCAAATACATAATTCAAGTAACACCATTATCAATCTCAATCAATTAGTATTCAACGCGAACCTTAAACCCGTCGTACGTCCAACTTCCTAACTTCAACACGCATGTTTGGACGTCGTACGGAAAGAACTCTACGTCTATAGCGCACGAGGACTTATAAACCGCAGGTGGCTGCCACACTACGAGGCCGCTGTAGTAGACGGTCGCCTTGGTCATCAGAGTGACCTCATAGTTGCCGTCGGCGCTGCAAGAAAACACTGTGACAGTGGCCAATGAAGCGGGGTGTATGGGGGTGAATAGAGCGAGAAAGCGAGAGAGAGAAAGAAAAGTTGCGGTGCGATGTCGTCACGTCCTATGGCATCACGTCGGCCGTCCACGGGAACTTTTTCTATAATGGGTACACTCCAAGAACAAAACACAAAAAAAATAACCAAAACGAAAACTTTGGTTGAAAACTTCCAAATATATCGACTCGGATTATGCATCGCTTCTGTTCAAGAGACCCAAATGATCTGGGAGCAAGCTTTGCCTAAACTGCTCAAACAGTATTCAAGTATCGTCAGTACGATGGAGATATAGATAGGCAGTATTCAATGATTCAGTCAACTCTATCCTGTTCGTAAACTGTTTCTTATTCTCTACGCAACATTGAATATAACACACCGAAAATTTGGCCTTTTTTCGAATCTGGGTAACTCCTGATTGTCTTAAACGATTTGAAATCTGTTTGTGCCGTTGCTTAGCCCGATCTTCTGACAATCCATAACTGTGAATGAGAAACTCAATGCAATTTGAGTGAAGTTTATACAGGGTGCCATGTAAAGTGGTGCAAAACTGTCAGGCGTTCAACATGCTCCTATTTGAAGAAATTTCTTTTTTCTGGGTTCTAACATTGAAGGCATGAAAGATAACCTCATACCTCGTCACTTCACTCGATTTATTCCTATAGCCTCTTCATTTACAGGGTGGTTTAAAAAAAAATAATTTCTTGGTTATTCGCTGATACCATTTTTCATTCTCGACCGATTTTCAAAATCTAGGGCTCAAATTGAAGCTGAAACCTGAAGTAAGACGATCCCATAGTTAGAATCGACTGGAAATGAATATGAAAAATGTGTGGTTCCCTCAAGAGTGATCCGACGTTTCATCGGTCCCTGAATCTGGCTTGGGATGAGAATGAACTCGTAATCAACCTTGCCCTTGAGCGAAGCATTCGTTCTGAACATCTTCCGATATTTAGAAATTGAATGAGACACGAACTGTTGATAACGGAACAAAAGTACAACTGCATGTTATCAAGGCAGAATCATCTTTTTGTGCGTATGAAATATCCTGTAACTAACGTCACAAGAACGCATCGCTCACCTGCTGCTTTTATAACCAACGTTACGGGAATTGCAACAAACAGAATTCTTTTACTTGTGCTGATTGTTATAATTCCGGCAACGTTAATTGCAAGCGATTTGATATATGCAAAATAATCTATCTTGCTTGTATACAAGCAAGATAAATTAATTTGCCTTGATAACACGCAGTTGTAGTTTTGTCCTTTTGTCAACAGTTCTTGTCTAATTCAAGCTCTAAACATGGGAAGATGTTCAGAATGAATGCTTCGCTCAAGGGCAACGTTAATTATCAGTAGTTTATTCTCATCCCAAGTCAGATCCTGAAACCGATGAAACGTGGGGCACTCTTGAGGGAACCGCACATTTTTTACTGTTCATTCCACTCGATTCTGATCATGGGATCTTCTTACTTGAGGTCTCAGCTTCAATTTGAGCTCTGGATTTTCAAATTGGTCAAGAATAAAAATGATATCACCGAAAAAACAAGAAATTGTTCTTTGATACCACCCTGTGAGCAAAGAGGCTTGGGGAATAAATCGAGTGAGGTGGCCAGGTACAAAGTTATCTTTCATGCCTCCAATGTTAGAGTCCAGGATTTTTTTTTTCAAATGCGAGCATGTTCAACGCCTGGCAGTTTTGCACCGCCTTACATGTCACTCTGTATAAACTCCACTCAAGTTGCATTGACTTTCTTATTCACAATCATGGATTACCAGGAAATTGGGCTGAGCAACGGCACAAACAGATTCCAAATCGTCTATAAGAATCAGGAGTTATCCCGATTTGAAAAGGGGCAAAAATTTTGATGTGTCGTTTCAATGTTGCGTAGTTTATAAGTGCTATTATAAAAATCACCCTCCATTTCGGAGTTGACAGCTCTGTTGACAGTTCGACCGAAGCCACTTGGTCTTGAAAAATTTGGCTTGGCATTACTTTGTCCACATTTCATTGGCGGAAGTAACCTGTGAGTGTCATTGTTACAAAAAGACCATATTAAAAATTCAAAGCGCAAGCGCAGATCAGGGAGAGAGACAACTACATGTTCCTTGAAACTCCATGGGAACTCTCATGTCCTCACTCGTGTCCATGAGATCTACTCTTGGAACTATTGTAATGCGCATGCGCCCAAGAACAAATTGTACCTAATTTACAAATCACTAGTGGAAGGGGAAAGTGCGAATTATTGATATGGTCTGTTAGTAGTAGTATGAATTAGGGCCTTTTGAGCTACCTGAGAGAAGGAGGAGGGAAAGGACGAGGAGGAGGAGGTAGGAGGATCCGTGACGTCATGCCTCCTCCTCCTCCTCCTGCATTCAGGTGGCCCAAAACCCTTCATCTCCTACTACTCTTGGTGCTTGGTTCTTGAATTATTAGTAGCCGAATGTACAATCACATGCTAAGCTACGCAACGGAATAGATGGATTGCTCGAAAATTCCTTTCTTTTTTATACAAGAGAGCTTTTGACTGGTTTGAATGAAGTAGTCTCAATTCTGTTTGGAGCTATCGAGAGCTTGATTCTCCTGGAACACAACCACATCTATTTGAAAATCAAGAGCTGATAACTCAATGGTGCGATTCTCTAAAAAAATAACATTTTATTAAGGCTCTGTTACGTTGTTATTATCTAGGCAACAGCCAATGGCGGACACGAATTTTTACATAACTGAGAGTTTATAGAATGTTATTTTTCACAGAATACCACTATAAGTTTCTACAGCTCCTTGTTGAAGGAAGTAGCATAACATTTCTGAATGTTTGATTTACTCCTACCTAAACTGCTCGCCAATTGAAATGGTCCACCCAAAAAATTCAGTCACATTCAAAGTGACATAACTCTTGAATAAATAAACTTTTTTGAATCGTTTTATGTTTTCTGATTAGCTCACAGATTGGATTACAACATGTCATGGGCCGTTTTTGGTACAGGTGTTTTGTATCAATTATACAGGGCGCTCAATCAGGTACTGCAAAAATGGAAAAGTTTGAACTGGTTCCATTTCACAAAAAATTGTTTTTGGTTTTCTCCAAGTGTTTTAGAAAAGATGTTGCTCCTATACCTTGAGGTAGTTTTCAAAATTTTGAGTCTGTTTCCTCCAATTACACAGTGATCTCAAAAATGCAACCTTCTGGTTTGGCATTCATATCTATTTCAATTGTTGGTCGATTTTGGAAAATAAGGACTCTTGTTGAAGCTTAAGAATCATATGAGAAGGCTCAAGGATCGGAACTGACTGGAGACAAGAATTTTGAAAAAGCAAAGGAATCAAAAGTGACCTAAATATGGAGCACCCTAGAAGTCAGGTTCAGGGAAAGAACTGAATAAAAATCGACTTGCCTCCAAACAAACTTTTTTTCCGAACATTTTGAGGTATTTTCCAATTTTAAGTGATGAAAATTGTCGATGCGGGACCCATTTTACAAATTCACTTTTCAGAAGATAATACCGCACCTTCCTCAACTGAAAATGCACGTAACCTAGGTTACCTTCTTATTGTCGAATGTTTCCTTCACATTTAAAGAGATAGGCACCAGTTCTGATCTTCCTAACCCAGGTTACGTCTATTTTTAGGTGAAAAACGTCCAGTATTCTTCGTTGGAAGCATCCATTTCTGATTTGGATTCATTGCCACAATTTTTGCCCCATACAAATGGGAAACACCTTAACATGTTTAGAAAGAATGGTTTGTTTGGAGACAAGTTGTTATTTGTTTAATACCTTCCCTAAACCGGATCTCTAGCAAGTTTTCCATTCGAGTCACTTTTGATTCAATTCCTTCTCCAGAATTCTTTTCTAAAGTCAATTCTGATCCCCGATCCTTTTGACCTGAGCTTTTAGCTTTAACAAGAGCCCTTTTTTTCCAAAATCGGCCAACAACGAATAAAGTTATTACTGCAAAACTAAAAGGTTACATTTTTGAGATCACCCTGTAATTAAAACAGATAAGCAAAACATTTTGAAAACGATTTGAGTTATGATTATAACAACTCCCCTGAAACACTTGAAGAAAACCTAAAACTATTTCTTGTGAAATGGGACCTGTTCAAACTTTTCCATTTTTGCGGTACCCGGTTGAGGGCCCTGTATAATCAATACGAAACACCTGTACCAAAAATAGTCCATGACATGTTGTAGTCCAATACGTGAGCTAATTAGAAAAACATACAACGATTCAAAATAGTTTATTTATTCAAAAGTTATGACACTTTGAATGTGTCTGTATTCTTTGGGTGGACTATTTCATTTGGCGAGCACTTTATTTGAGAATTTCTTTTTCGAAGTTCAGCATCAGAGGCATGTTGAGTTTTATGAATGGAATTAGTCCGGATGCTAGTTGCATAAAATGGAATGAACCTTGCATTTTTTGGTGAAAAGATGCTACTTGGATGAAATGTTCTTTGCAGCATACAGGGTGGTGAAAATCTCGATGCTCACCATTGGTATCTTGGAAACGGTAAGAGATACGAGGTCGGTTAAATTAGAAAAAAGTTGCGCATTTTTGTGGCGATTGACAATCTGGAAAGAGACTTTGAATATTTTGATTGGTTTACGATTTATCACGGAAAAACTGAAAAATTTTGATTTCAGAAATTATTTTTTATCATTCCAACCATTCAAGCTATTTCAATCAAACTTGGTAGTTTCATGTTTTTGATCACTCCGAGTCGATCAACGTTGGCAGAAATTTTCCAGGCCTTCTAGATGTCAAATTATGATGGTCCACTTTTGTTTTTCTCACGGCCGCCATATTGGATTCTTGCAATAATAGATAGAGAAAAAAATTAGCTTTCCGAATTAGTAACCAACTTGTTCTCTTCATGACATTTTAAGCGTCAAATTTTGAAATTTTCGTAAATTATTGACAAAATCGGGAATGCTTTGAAAAACAATTGAAATATTATCAATAGCAACAACAAAAAAGTGACAGATGGTGTGCAATTGACGTATCTAACTTCGTAATCGTGTTTTGTGCTTGTTTGTACCGGTAGTTCATGAATTGAATGGTTCAAGGCAAGGGTGTCTGTGAGTTCAAAGACGTCTGTCGGAACTAGCATCGTTCTTGTTTAAGTTTGACAAAATTAGAAAAGGAGTAAGGATTACCCTAGTTTTGACAGAAGTTTTTGAATTCACAGGCACCCTTGACTCATTTAATTTATGAGCTCTCGGTACAAACAAGCACAAAACACGATTAAGAAGTTACGGCTCGATATCAAGTTGGGGCTGAGCAGGGCCGTTCCTAACAGGGCGTTCAAGGCGTGCGACGCACGCGGGCGCACTTTTCTAGGGGCGCAAAAATTCGACCGACTGAAAAAATGCAAAAAGGGCGCTTTGCGCCCCCCCCCCCCCGCTCTAGCTGGGTGGCGCTTTAGCGCCCGATGTGAAAACCCATTATACCAATACAAAGCAATTTTCCGCTGTTAAGCTTATAGCGTTTTCGAGTTACTAGAACCGAGCTAGTTCAGCTCAAAAATCGCTATCACTGATTGGCCAGAGATTTTTTAGAGCCAATCGGATCCCCTGGTTTTAGAGCTGAACTAGTTCGGTTGTAGTGACTCGAAAACTATATTAGTTTATGGTCGACGTAAGCGGATACGGAACCGCATACGGCTACGCAAACGAGAGCGTAAGCAAGTCGTAGAAAACCGTACCACAAGATAAAGACAATCACGTATCACGGTAACTATGACAGCCAGCCCCGCCCCAGATGAGGGAAATAAACAGAATGCAAAGAAATGGTCCGATTCCTAGTAGCACGCCAACGTTCATTTGGTTTTTGGTTCGAATTGAATTGAGCCTTCCGTGTCGAATGCCTAAGTCACCGAACGTTTCGCAAACGTTCTTCGCTAACGAATGCGAATCCTTCTAATTCGCTAGAAGCGAATGCTTCTACCTAACAAATAGAAGTCACTAATAACGACACAAAAAACTGAACGACAAAATATCATAGATGGATGATTTTATGGAATTTTTTCCAAGGCGCGAGTCGTTTGCATGCTGGAAAATTGGAAAACGTAATTTTCAAGGTACCGGGTGTTCACTATAAAATTCACCCCCCCTCTAGAAGGTTCCTCTTTGAGATATTTTGGAAAACCAAAAACTTTTTCCCAACAATTTTTCCCAGGGATCTTGAATAAATCGTCTAAAAGTTTTCAATTGGTACCGTATACAGGGTGTGACATGTAACTTTTTTATTTCAAATACGACACCCTATATTTTATCACGTCATTCGATGAAGCCTTTCTTTCTGATTACAATCATATATAACATTTATGATTTGTTTTGACAAGGAAGCTGTCAAAAAAATAATAAAATAGGTAGTCAAATGAGTTGAAAATTGAAAATTACGCGACACCCTGTATTAGGGACGAATTAGACCATTTATACATGCAGAGTTGAATTCTGCAGACAAAATGCTGCGAGAATAACTTTTTTTTCAGGGAACTGTAGAAACCGAAGCCATCTTGCCGCGAAACAAAATTATTTGACTACCTATTTTTTATTTTTTTGACAAATTACTTGTCAAAATAAATCATAAGTGTCATATATATTTGTAATCAGAAAAAAAGGCTCCACCAAATCACGGAATAAAATATAGGGTGCTGCATTTAAAATAAAAAAGTTTAATATCACACCCTGTATACGGTACCAATTACAAACTTTTAGACAAATGATTCAAGATCCCTGGGAAAAATCGTTGGGAAAAAGTTTTTAGTTTTCCAAAATATCGCAAAGGGGAACCTCCTAGAGGGGGGGGGTGAATTTTATCGTGAACACCCTGTACGTACAGCAAGGCTAATGGATCATCCTTCAGCATCTAGATAACTCTTAGCTATATTCTCAGGACAAAAGTGTAAAATGTCAATAATCTGTCGTTCACTCTCATGCGTCGGCAATAGTATAGATATCTACTTGTGATCCCTAAAAGATAATGAAAAGTTTCCAGCAAAAATACAAAAATGTACCTATTTGAAAATCAAAGATTCATTGATATCCTGGATATTATTGTTTTTTCTTTTAATCAATTCACTGAATTGTTATCTTTTGTAAGACTTATGTCTGTTGAAGCTGTATTAGGGGAGGAGCGCCTAAGAGTACGCGTTCCCCAAGAGTACGCAGTCGAAGTTTAACGATGTTGCGGTCGGCTCAGAACAAAATGTTTGGTGTCAGCTGAGAGCTCCTTATGATGAGGTTGAGAAATCAGAAAGTTTGCATCCTGTCGAATTTTAACCTAGAAATAGTGACAAATTATTTGATTTTCATGGAATTTTTCTAACACTGGGAGTGTACAAAGCAAGTTATTTCATTTTGTAGGTGATAGGATGTGATGAATTCACTTTTGCATCATCAAGGTAGGTAATTAGGCTATGCAAAAATATATGCAGAATACACTGAAACGTTTCATGAACTTTTTGTTTTCAACAAAATGCAGAACATGACGTGGAACCAAAGAGTACGCCCCCAAGGAGTACGCATGTATATGATCAATCCCAAGGTCTTTTTAATCAGAGTGAGTTACGGAAATTGACATTTCCATTGTTTCTTCAATGTAAATGTCGATTTCTATAGCTTTCACTGACAAAGAAAGCCGTGAAATTGATAATACTGTTTTATACATGCGTACTCTCAAGATCATTTCTACTGATTGGGTTACCTGCTTTAACTCAATACTTAGGGTGAAGAATTTTTGTCTGTGACACTTGCCAATATTATTGTTTGTGTTTTGTTTTTTCTTATGCTCATATTTTCTTATGTTCTCTTTGTTAAACTGTTCCTGTGCTGTATGATAGACGCGTACTCTTAGAACCACCACATGCGTACTCTTAGGCACATTGTGTCTCCAAGAGTACGCATTTACAATTTTTCACTTAGCGCCATATATCTTTTTTTGTAGAAGCGATAATCACTGTTTCTTTACATTAATTAGTAGTAGAATTGACAATGTATGTCATGCAAAAAAATTGAATGATTTAGATTAAAACTAAATTTTTTATGGCAAGTGGAAAATTAAGTGCGTACTCTTAGGCGCGCCTCCCCTACACTACACAATTTCTTGGACAATCTGTCAGTTGAACAATCAAGTTCATTCTTTTTGACAGTATTTTGGCAGATTGTTCAATAAATTGTACAAGAAACTGTGTATTGTGATACAGCTATTATATTACTTTGTGGAAAAATAGAACAGTGACATATGGATTCTGAATTCTCTCATCTTTTTGGTCGAGTATAGAATAGGGGGGGGGGGCGCAGACCAGAAGCTTTGCACACGGGCGCTCAAACCCCTAGGAACGGCCCTGGGGCTGAGACCGCCGTAAGTGCCGTTACCATAGCAACGGCGGATCCCAACCAATCAGACCGCGCTGTATTTGGCGAGTTACGCCGCGCCGTCCCAAACTTCGCGCCTGCAACTTGGTATCGACCCCCTAGATACGTCAATTGAATACAATCTGGTTTTTTTTTGTTGTTGCTATTGATAATATTTCAATTGTTTTTCAAAGCAATCTCGATTTTGTCAATAATTTATGAAAATTTCAAAATTTAAGGCTAATAATGTCATAAAAAAACATGTTGGTTACTAATTCAAAAAGCTATTTTTTTCTCTATCTAATAGTGCAAAAATCCAATATGGCGGCCAAAAGAAGAACAAAAGTTGACTATCATAATTTGACATCTGGAAGGCCTGGAAAATTGATAATATTTCAATTGTTTTCCAAAGCATTCCCGATTTTGTCAATAATTTATGAAAATTTCTTAATTTGACGCTGAAAATGTCATGAAAAAAACATGTTGGTTACTAATTCATAAAGCTAATTTTTTTCTCTACCTATTAGTGCAAAAATCCAATATGGCGGCCATAAGAAAAACAAAAGTTGACTATCATAATTTGACACCTAGAAGGCCTGGAAAATTTCTGCTTACGTTGATCGACTTGGAGTGATCAAAAACATAAAACGACCAAGTTTGATTGAAATAGCTTGAATGATTGGGAAGATAAAAAATAATTTCTGAAATCAAAATTTTCAGTTTTTTCGTGATAAATCGTAAACCAATCAAAATATTCAAGATCTCTTTCCAGATTGTCAATCGCCACAAAAATGCGCAACTTTTTTCTAATTTAACCGACCTCGTATCTCTTACCGTTTCCAAGATACCAATGGTGAGCATCGAAATTTTCACCACCCTGTATACTCTTCCGATCCGGAAAGGTAGCCATCAGCGCCATCCATGCCGTCAGCGCACACAGGGTGAAACAGACAAAAAAAGTTGGAAAATTATATTTGATTGACCGAAGCATGTGGAGACGTGTGATTCGCCACATACATGAACTGTTTTATGCTTATGAAGTCACAGCAAACCGTTCTTGATTACCTTGAACCGCCTTTGAAATGTATGGGAAAAACAGAAAAAAAAAAACAAAAACAATCTTTTTTCCATGAATGAGTGATTCTTTGAGATATTGACACAATACTTGGTATTTCTACAAAAAGTGATGTTAGAAATGATGTGAGCTGGGTAGCCAATTTCTAAGCCAACTATATATTTGTAGAAATACGATTGTCAACTTTTTTCCTCTAGAGCACCCCATCTTGAATATGTCCTATGAGGTATCGTTGAAAAAGTAATTGGTTATCATAATTGATGCTAACATGTAATCATTGCATCGTGAAAACAACATCCCCATCATAATTATTTGGTGACCTCTTCGGCGGGAAATAATTGTCATTCACGTATTTTTTGGTTCGTCAAAGCTTTAGTGCTCATGATGGCATTTGCAACTTCTGGAATGGTAAAATATGTTACGCATTATGAACCTTGATGTACTTTGAGGTAGTCTACCAATTTTCGCGATCAACAATTGAGAGAGTTGTTCTTAACAGCTGTTTGAACAAAACTTGCGTCGTTTTTTATAAAAAATACAAAACATTGGGGCTCTCACCCTCATTTGATCCTTCGTTGAGGAAAGCCTAGAACCGAAAGTCGCCAAAACTTTTATGATAATGGTTCAGTCGAAAGTGCTCTTCAATGTGTAGTTGTCAAAAGTTGGATAGTTGCGTTCAGATCCCAGACAGAGAATGACAAAGAAGTTCATGTAGTAAAAAAGACATACATTTCAGTGTAACGGAGAATTCCGGAAATGCCTCTTTTAGATAGGCTTACCGCAATACACAGATTCTGCATGAGTCTCAGTTGTGGGCGAAAAGCTTGAAATATTACTTACTCAAGGTTTTAACACTGTGCCAAATTGCACATTTATGTTATAAAAAGGTCTCCAGAAAGCTTCCAGTCTAGCTCTGGACTATAGTTTTTTCGACCATAATTAATGACTTTTTGTACTACATGAACTTCTTTGTCGGTCTCTGTCTGGAATCTGAACGCAAATATCCAACTTTTGACAACTACACATTGAAAAACACTCCACACTGAACCATTATCTTGAAAATTTTGGAGACTTTCGGTTTCATATTTTCTTTAACGAGGGATTGAAAAATGGGGGAAGAGACGCAATATTTGAATTATTCAGAAAAAAAATAACACAAGTTTTGTTCCAACAGCTTTTAAAAACAAAACTTCCAATTGATGATGGCGAAACTTGGTGGCTACCTCAAAGTACATCAAGGTTTATAATGCGTCACATATTTCACCATTCCAGATGTTGCAAATGCCATCATGGGCACTGAAGCTTTGAAGAGCCAAAAAATACGTGAATGGCAATTCTTTTCCGCCGAAGAGGTCACTAAATTATGATGAAGAGGTTGTTTCTACGATGCAATGATTACATGTTACCATTATCATGATAACCAATCACTTTTTCAACGATGCCTCACATGGCAGATTCCAGATGGTGTTCAAGAGGAAAAAAAAGTTGACAATCGTATTTCTGCAAATAGTTGGCTTAGAAGATGGCTAACCAGCTCATATCATTCCGTACATTACTTTTCGTAGAAATACCAAGTATTGTGTCAATATCTCGAAGAATCACTTATTCATGAAAAAAAGAGTTTTTGTTTTTTTTTATGTTTTCCCCGTACATTTCGAAGACGGTTTAAGGTGATCAACAACGGTTTGCTGTGACTTCATAAACATAAAACAGTTAATGTATGTGGTGATTTACACGTCTCCACATGCTTCGGTTATTTAAATATAATTTTTCAACTTTTTTTCTGTCCCACCCTGTATACGCCGCCAGCATGGATGTCACTAATGGCTACCTTTCTGGATCGGAAGAATACGATGCAAAGAGCATTTCTACCAAGTGACATCTTCTCATCAAAAAATGCAACGTACTTTCAACTAGCATCCGGACTAAATAAAAATTTTTGACATGAGGCACTAAAAACTGGTCTGGTTCATGCCTACCAATACTAATGAAGTGTCACCCTAGCCTGCACTAGCTGTGGAATTGGAGCATTTTGTGTTTACCAAAATATACTCAAATTGTTTATGAATAAAGCTCTATTGTGCTTGTACAGAGGTTGGAATTATTATTGTTATTCTGCAAAAAACAACATTCCATATAAACGCTCTGTTATGTTAAATTTCATGTCGGCCATTAGCTGTTGCCTAGGTAATAACATCGTATAACAAAGCTTTTATGAAATCCAATTTTTCAGAGAATCGCACCATATAAAACATTCAAATTCAATTAGTTATTCTTTCCAGCCTTTGTTTGCAATTGACTTCCACCTGCACGGTAAATCCGTTTGCACATAGATAATTAGCCTCTGTTCTGTTTTAAATTCTACAGTGCAGTAAGCTCGAAAAATACAAAAACGAATGAAACCCAATACAAAAAAATATTCACTTCGAGTTCAGTCAACCGCGCAGCAGTGTAAAATACATCATAAAAGAAATATTCCGATTTAACATCACCGTTTATTGATATTTTTCTCGCCATTATTTCTAAGGCCGGGAACATTCTGGATCGCTCCCAATAAAAGTGCTGCATAACTCTATACTTACACACCACCAAATTTAATAACCCTGAAAACTGAACCCCTATAATTTGCGAATACTTGCCTATAAAAATCATTCGGCTGGAACTTCATAGCTATAGCTGGCAGCATACAGGCATAAGTATATGCCGCGCCAGTTATGGCCCCGAAACCGGCATTCAACAGGTGGCAAGTATTTCCAGCATGGTGTAATTGTTTGTTTACAATCGTGTAAAAAGTTATGCCGAAGGCTTCATTTTCGCTCCAGAACTTGCTAATTATCAACCTCTATGGAAAAGGGCAGTAAACATAGCTGTATGTGTACGTGCACACTGAAACTTGCTGCTCTAATTACTAAATTTGGTTATAGGCACTAATTTACTTCAAGTGCGCAGCTATTAGATACAAGCACGAGAAATGTTAGCTATACATTTTTTGTTATAAAGTACAAAAAGGTCATCATAACAAGAACAATATTTGTGGCTTTCAATCAGTTCAGGTTGCTTACACTTCATGAGAGTCTCGACAAATTTCGTGTAGATATAATCATCAAAGTTTGGATATGCAAAGTTCGAGTCGATAGACTTGGAAGTTTTCGTTTCGTCATTCGTACCCCGAGAATATCACACTGCAAGCATGCACAATTCACATTTCGTCATAAAATACATATTTAAACGGAGGGATAAAAGGGGCTCTCGCCATCATTCAGACGTCTATATGCACGATAAAACTTTGGTCGGTTGCCGGGTAGTTTTCTTCGCTTCCATTCACGGACGTGCACAAACATATCAGCCAACCATGGGATACACACACTTGCAGACAAAGTTATTGCTCGAGGGGGTCAAATGTGGGGGATGGGGGTTTGAGGGGGAGTGAAACTTTGAGGACCATCGCCATCGCACAGTCTAAAACCGCACAAATAAGGCATACGCTTTATGGAGTTTGGAGTTTACTCTGCACTTGACCCGCGGCTCGGGGGTAGTTTATTGCAGTTTCCCAGAGCTGGAGGTTGAAATTCAAAAGCATTTTACTAGTGTGTCAACATTTCGGAAAAATCTATTATCTACACTGTTTTCGTGTTGTTTTTGTTGATCTGATGATCTGACGTAGGTTGAAGTTGTGCTTGAACCTGATCGTGAGTTCTTGGAGTATATGGAGGAAAAGGATTGTTTTCTTACATTTACCAGGTAATGAATGATCTTGCATTACCCGAGGCATCAGCATGAAATGCTTTTGGTTTGTTTTGGGTTTTGTATAACCATTACAAGATTATTTTACCCAGTTTCAAATGACTTGTACCGCCCTTACTCACCGAAATTTATACCTAGATGGTTTACATTGTTTACCATACAGGGTATTCATTTGGAAAATAACTAGTCTCCCCTGATTTCTCGCCGCCAAAATTTTTCACAGGAAAACAGCGAGACAGTTCGATTTTTTCTTTCGAGGGGGGCATCTAGAACATTATACTGTCAAATTTTCATCTTCAACCCCTTTGGCCCCACCCCACCTTACTTCCAAATTTCAAATAGCATTACGTATTTTGTGATACATCAAATTGAAGCCAATACAATTCTCTTTCCGCCAAACGTATTTCTGATTTTTGAAACCACCCCTCAGCTCTCGTGGAATCCTCTTTCCACTGATGAAAGGAGCATTTTACCCCTATAAACTCCCGATTCTTGAGAAATAGACTTTTGAGCAGAAACAGGTTAATTTTTATTTCAATGGAGTCATCTAAGACTCGTATAAGCTAATGTTCATCTTCAAACCCTTCGCCCCCACCACTACCTTACTTCAAAGAGGTGGTTTTAAAAAATTGAGAATCATTTTGACGGAAAGACAATTTTATTGCCTTCAATTTGATGCATCACAAGATGAGTAATGCTACTTGAAATTTCAGAGTAGGGTAGAATGGGGGCGGAGGGGTTGAAGTTGAAAATTTGGCCATACATATCTTAGATGACCCCCTTAAAATGAAAATGAACCTGTTTTTGCTGAAAAATCTATTTCTTAAGGAACGAGAATTTATAGGGGAAAAAGTTTCCTCTCATTAACAGAGAGAGGATTTTCACAAGGGTTGGAGAGTGGTTTAAAATAATTTGAAACATGTTTGACAGAAAGAGAATTTCATTGTCTTCAATTTGATGTATCCCAAGATAGGTAATGTCATTTGAAATTTTGAAGGAGGGTGGATGAGAATTTGGCAGTTTGTGTTCTAGATACCCCCTCAAAACAAAAGTCGACTTCTTTCGGCGTTTTCCTGTTGAAATATTTGGCGGCCAGATATCAGAGGGTGACAACTTTTCAAATGGACACCTGTAGATATCTCTTTGTTTGAGCTTGCTTTCTATCGGACTTTGATGCACTTGTCACCGCGCTGTCTGTAGCCCAAATTTAAGCTTCAACGAGTGATGTTCTACTGCTTTATTGTTTTTAGGATCTGGCAATATTCCTTCTAGCATACCCAATAACCTTAGGCCATGGCCTAAGTACAAAATATATTTTGTCAAAAGTTTGCATCTAGCTGGGTTTACTTCCCTCAGGCCCAGTTGCTCACTTCGAGTTCAACTTCAAACTTTATCTGGTTGCCATAGATTTAATTGTTGCAACAATTATTTCCATAGTAACCAAACCGGGTTTGAAGTTTCACTCGAAGTGAGCGACTCGACGTTAGTCGTATGAATACTGCAGTTGAATGTGAGTTACGACTTTGCAAATTTCTCCCGAATACAATAAAAAACACCAAAGGAAGCACTTTTCAAAGTGAAGGCCAGACATTCATTAGCCTTGAAAACTATTAAGGCTAATTTTTAGCCCCATCGGTAGTCGTTTCATTTGATACATGCTTTTGGTAGTTGTGGCCTACGTTCGGCATCTAGTGTGACTTGATGAAATCCTTGTGCAAGGTCGAATTTTGAGAACAACGTTGCACTGATGCTGAGTCCAGAATTTCATTCATGTTGGGAACCATGAAGTAACCCAAATGTCGACGCCGGAACAATCTTTTGGCATAGACCTGTCTGTAGATGGTGCCACAGCACAATAAAACTTTTGAAACCAGTTTTGTGACGGATCTTTTTCTGATATGAATAGTGAAGTACCTACTGGAAAAACTTTATTGTTCTAGTGTCCAGTTTGTCCTTTATTTCTGAAAAATTCTTTGAGATGAAGCCGCAGCTCTCACACATCATGTGGGCCGCAGCAAGCAATTACTTTGTCAAAACCATCACAGTGTCAGAGATGTCACCGGTCGCGACTTTATAACTTTTCACTCAATGCTGAAACTGATGAACGTTGTCACTCATTTGAGATTAAATTCAAATGAAAATTGAAACCTTATGCAACCAATAGTGGTTTGATGTGATAGTAACTTGTATCATTAGGTCATAAACAGTACATTTGCGAGTGCGTACTCCAAAACAGATGCCAAGGTCTATAAATGCGACAACTCCTAAATCCGTTGCTGGACGAGTGTTACGCAACATTTTACATGCCGAATATTGGATTTGTAGACTAAACTCACCACCAAACCGTCTTAGTTTGACGTTTTTTGCTTTTAATGACCGACGCTCTAAGTTGAGAGAGCGAGTGTAACTACTATGCGGACAAAAATAAAATGATAACCTTTAATAAAAAAATATCTTTAATTTAATAGCGAATATTCTTTTATGCCATTACCGAAAAATCTTGGAAAACAAAAATTAGTGGATTTGTGTGCTTTGAATTGCTCAAGCGTTATTCTATTCAGGCACATGGGAATAAATTGCCAGTAAAGACTCCAACACGAGCAGGGTCGGCCTCACAGCTTTTGGCGCCCAAGGCAAAGTTCTGTAATGCGCCCTTTTATGGATGAAAAAATATAGCATCTCAAGCGATTCTTTTTCAAATGATAACAGTGATGTTGATAATAATTGAAAACTGCACAAATTGTGAGTGAAAAAGCACCGCAAGCGAAATTTTTCCAAGATAATAGAGAGATAAAGGGCGCCCAGGCGCCCCCCTCCCCAAAGTTTGGCGCCCGAGGCGGTTGCCTCCCTCGCCACACCCTAAAGCCGGCCCTGAACAGAAGTCTTTACTCTGTTGGACATAAACGAGAAACTCGACAGGAAAGCTTGGGCACTTGATATAAATATTTCAATAAATCAAAAGTGGCCCAGATGTTGACAATGTCACAAGCGATAATGGTCGTCAGTTAGAAGATGCAATCTGACCTTGGTCCCTCATGGAGAGGGCAGAAGGAAGAAGGCATGTGAGGCACTTTTTTAGGTGAAAATAGATAAATTCAGGAAAATGTGCATCTGTTTTGATAAGCAATGAATAAATATGATAAAAATAAGATATTGAAGAAATAATTGCGTGAAACTGAAGACCGTTGTCGTCGAGGTTTTTGTCTATAAAAGACGAAATTCTAAGAGAGATTTTTTTATGCAATCTTTGTTTTTTGATACAAAATAAATTACCAGTGGAGACTCCGATAGGCGATAAAGCGAGAAACTCGACAAAAAGCTCACTCTTTTTCTACCTGAAGACTCAGTGACATTTTTGCAGGTTTTACCTATAACCACACTTTTCTCTTTAAGCTTTCTTTAAGTATTTTGAGCCTTTTTTACATGCCCATTACTCCAATTTTTGTTGCAACAATATATCTAATCGTGATACAAAGATTGATAGCAAAAATTTCAAACTAAAATTTCAATTGAATGCAGTAAACAGCAACTTTTAGTTTTCCATCCGCATTTTGTGTGTATACTCTGCAATTCTGTTCACCGCATACCGATAATTGAATTTGGAAAACCATCAGTAAACAACTGTTTTTATAGCTAGATAGAATACGTCCTAACACCATACGCGGTTGGGTATTTAAAAGTCGCCAAAGGCCAAAAGAACAACAACAAAGTCGTCTCGCACAACACGGCATGCATAATCCTAAATAAACGATTTATTACGGCACAAACACACAAATTTCCCGATTTGCAATTCATCGGTCCTCGAGGGTTCCCGGTGCGAAACTAAACTGAAAACTCATCCCCGATGTGATGGCTCGGCGCGCTATAGCACCTATCTACACAGATTCACCACTATAAAATACTGGTCTGAGCACTACTCGTGTACGTTTTGTCGATTTGTTCGCACATTATCCATCAGTGTGCAACAAAAAAAAAAAACAGCAGCGCGCAGTGGTGTATGCCAGTGCCGAGAAAACAAAAGGTAACAAGAGGAAATTAAATCTCCATTATTTGCCGAACGCGGAGCCGAGCGGTATGCACATGAGAATATGGCGCGTTGCTGCCCAAAAGGGTCAATAATTTATCCTCCGGGTTGCACTTTTGAAGCAACGAGAGGAAGGGAGAGAGAAAGCAAGAGATAGAAGATAGGGAGTCACTATAGGGCCATTTGTGTGTTGCCATATTTGATATTAATGCATATTTGAATACTCCGTTGGGAGTCGAGTGCTAGAGTTTCGTCAGTTTAGCTCGTCTTGTGTGTTAGTGTACTTGTCAAAGCAGAGACTTTCTTGGAATGTATGTTTCTTGAAATTGAACAGGAAAATGTTGTAAATGTAAAACGAACCATTCCATAATAAATAGTACACGCTAGGTTGACTCATCAGTTCATCGCTTTACCTACGATGAAACTCTATTTTTCCCCTGCTCAATTTGTTTTTTTTTTTCAAAATATTGTAACGTGATAACATAAGCCTTTTTCTCGCTGACATACAGGGTCTTTTTTTTAGCAATTTCACTATTACGGAAGCTTCTGGTAAACAAAGTACGCAACTTTTTAATAAGAGTATGGCAGCATCTTGTAGTTTACGGTTTCAAGTTTTGTTTGACACTACAACCATGGTTAACAGTCATCAACTCCGTGTACACGGTGCCAAGAGCCTTGAAGTTGCAAATTCATTGTTTCTCCATTTTGAAATTCAAAATTCTTCTCCAATTCTGTACCAATTCACTTGAAACTTGTAACAAATTGAAACATAGAATTTGAATTTTGATACGGTGAAAGTTGTCTTCGTGCAACTTCAGGGTGATGGCCGCCGTTTCCCAAAAAAATCTTTAATCAGAAATGCAGTGCTCGGCGGATGTCACAGTATCTCGAAACGTGACTTCAGTGTAGATATTTTTGATTCTCTCCTCAGGATAACGAATGTCCCTGATTACGTCTGTGAATACCTGGTCTTTGAGAATGCCTACAAAGAAAAAACAAAGCAACTTCTTAACACTGTTTCCTTCTATGGCCAAGCACAAAATTTTGTTCTGTCGCACCGTGCAGACAAAGTTAATGGCTGACAACTGTGGTTGTAGTGTCAAACAAAACTTGAAACTATAAGTTACAAGATGCTGCCATGCCCCTGTTGATAAGTTTCTTACTTTGCCTGTCAGAAGCCATTCAAATGATGACATCCATTAAAAAAGACCCTGTATTTTCGGGAAATGTGCTTGAGTAGCGTTCTGTCAAGAGGAGGGGAAGAAAATAGGTTTAAAATCAACGGATAATAAAGTGCAGGTATAAAATTCACTTGATTCGCGACACATGCAAAATTCGGCTGTCTGCCATTTAGTATATCCGCTTTGAAGACAGAATTGACAAATTATTTGAAAAAAACTGTACCTTTTTTACGGAAGGAAGTCTGTTCGATATGGAATAAAATTATTTATGTATCATTGAAGTTATCCGATGGCTATAACCTCGGGTATACGTACGCGTATCGGACCTTGAAGGGTCCTCGGGGTAGCCTATAGCTCTCGGTATTCACCATCGTTATAATACCATCAATATACATGAATAGCTATAAGCATGTCAGGTCAGGTCAAGTCAGGTCAACCAACTACTCCAACTAACAGGAGTTTTTACTCTGTTGGACATAAAGCGACAAACTCGACAGGAAAGCTTGGGTACTTGATATATTTCAATAGATCAAAAGTGGCCCAGATGTCGACAATGTCACAAGCGATAATGGTCGTCAGTTAGAAGATGCAATTTGACCTTGTTTTCATTCCATACAGAACAGACTTTTTTCCATTGAAAAAGTTACGATTTTTTTAATAATTTGTCATTTTTGAAATTTGACCTGACATAAAGAGTATTATGGATTCTTAATAACCTTGTAGGGAGTTATGAATTTCTTTATTCCCCTTGGTGATTATCACCCTCTTTATACAGCGTGTTCAACAATGATTGTCCTTGCCGCCTTTTCGAAATTTGGCCCGCATTGGACATGCGCCGCTTCAATGAAATCATTTTGCAATACCGTAGTAACGAAGTTGATACACGTCACGTCACACTGACTGATATCAAATTTTAGGTTAACAGTGACGGCTCTGACTGCTGGTAAATCGTAAACAAGCAACCTGACGGAACGGGAATGGATCAGCCGTCAATGCCCTCACTGTTAACCTCAGATTTTTTATCAGTCAGTGTGACATGACGTCTATCAATCTTGTTACTACGGTATTCCAAATTGATTTCATTGAAGCGGGGCATGCCTAATGTGGGCCAAATTTCAAAAAGGCGGCAAGGACAATCATTGTTGAACACGCTGTATTTGTAACCAAAACAATATTGAGTCATAATGACCCTGTAGGGATTGAAAATGGAAAACAACCCACTGCGATATCTTACTTCACTCAACTAAGTATTAGCAGTATCATCATAGACACTTATAGGTATACCAGGTACCAGGTATTTATACTACGTGGGGTTTCATTGTATTTCTAACACTAGAGGTTTGAATGCGGGCCCAGCTTTGAAGTTCGAACTTATTATATGAGGTTTAACTGTTATAATAGCTTGCTTTGTAAGGGTTCGACGGGGATCAGAGGTCGGTAGGCGGCAGATTGTTCCAACCGAACCGTCGTGTTATCTTCGGTTCAGGTTAATAAATAGGCGTTCCTGAATCGTAATGTTGCTTTTCTAGTGGTGGAAAAGATACCGGGTGTTTCTAAAATTGTAAATTGAAGTTAGTTGAAGCTCAAACTGGAGTTGGAAGTGGATACGTATGTCCGCGACTTGATTCATCTTCCCGCGTTGCCTAGCCGACGGTCTTAAAAACGCAATTTGGATCAAGTCGCGTGCGGATATAGGTATAGTATGTTCACCTGTACCGTGATTCTAGTCGGCTGTGAGATTTTGTTTTCAAGTTTCCAAATCTGAAATATAGAAAATCCCCAAAACTTTGCGGTTGGCTGCTCTGGCTTCATTTAGCGTTCGTCGTTCGGACCACTTTTGGAACGCATTTTTTACGCATATCCTTGGCAGATAGACGGAATATTATTGCGGGATGTGATGTCCGACGCTTTTTTCAATTATATTGGAAAATGTAGTAATTTTTCGACCAGTTTTTGAAAATTTTGCCAATGAACAAATAATTCAAAGCAGCTTTGACATTTGACAGGTGTCAAAAATATTTCTAACCTCTCGAAGCCGTTTCAACTTTAGGTTGATTCAAACTGAAAAAGTATACTAGGCCTTCGTCCAAAAAAAGGCGTCCCATGAAATCATCAATCCTTTCACCTCTTACAGTCGAAAAGACACGACGAATCATGAAGAGCTATTGGCAAGACAAGGAACATCTCAGCAAGCCTGCAGTTGCAGCAGGATTTACGTAAAAAAGTTAAATAAACCAAATTTCAGAAAACCCAGCCGCTCAAAGTTGCGTATTGGACCGAAATTGCTGTGAGTACCTTCAGTTTGTAGTTTGCTCCCGTTTTGGAGCTCAGCGGAATGAGTATTTGTCGGCCTTGAATGGCCGCTGTCAAGATGACTTGAATTGAAGCCGACCCCGTAAGGTTTTGGTGTATAAATTATGGTAATACAGCTCTACGCCCCTCTAGTGGCATTTCCACGTATGACAAGGTCATTGTTCCAAGATTTCAATGTCAATTTGATAAGAAATATAACTTTACTTCCAGAGAAGTCAGTTTCACACCAAATAAGAAAGCGGCAGGCCTACAATGCTAAAGTAGAAAATTTGACCAGCCAACTAGAGTCACAGTACAAGTAAACCTACTATAGTATGTTACTTCCATACAGCTAACTGCAATTCAGAATTTCAGAAAAAGCCATGGGTGAGAAAACCATTATAGCTTGAAGGTTTGAATACCTTAGATTCCTCAGTTGCGATTCGAAATTTCTTCTAGCGCTTCAGTGATAATAATTTATTTTCACAATCCCGCATTTCGGTATAATTATAATGTACCATCTTACGGAGACTGCAACAGGCGATAAAACGACGAACCCGCCTGAAATATGTGCAAGGAGAACTTGTATTTTCCCTCCAAATTCTGAACTTTAGTGAGCTGTGAAAACTGGAACGTATATCCGCGACTAAATTCTAACAACTTAGCTTTTAGGGCGGTCGGTCAGGCAACGCGAGGAGATGAATCAAGTCGAAGACATATTACGATTCTACTTCCACAGCCTACAGGGACATCGATCCCTTCCGTCTACCATAACTTGACTGTTTTTCAATTATTTAGTTTTGCCGATGTTTGATGTCGTTTTGCTTTGTTTGGTTGTAACTTTTTCTTGCTGGTTGATTTTGAGAATACAAACCCCATATTAAAACAAACAAAAAAAAATCAGGAAGCAAGAATCAGGGTTGGGAATTTATACAGAAGAAAAACTGAAAATGAGCGGTTGACAGTGTTGATACTCCCGAAATCAGATTTAGAGATACCTAAGGCTCACTTCGGGCTCACCGAAAACAAATGTTTCTTTGTTAATGTGTGATTTGTGAAGAAAACGTTCAATAAAAGTGTTTGAAAATTTGCATGAGACAACATTTTTTGGCGGAGGAATTGAACAGCTGCATGTTTTCAGACGGGAATCAGTGCTCACGTTAATATGAATGAAACTCACTCACGTTACATTACAAACATAAAGGTATACTTGAACTTAGTAAAATTCAACAATGAAAAATCGTGATTATAATCTCCAGTGTGCTTTGCAGCGGGAGCTTGTTCAACAGTCCGCAACTCTTCGGGTATGAGGCGTCGACTAGGCATCATCTGCTTATATTAGAAATTTTGCACAACACACTTGACAATAACGGGCAGCCTAATAACAGTTTTCCATTGTTGAATTCATCTCGATTCAAGTACCAGCTATCATATTCGTGACTCATAACGTGAGGAATTCGTGAGGAAGGACACTACTTAATTATTTTACTTTGAAAGCATGTCACCGTAATTTCATTTCTTCGATAAGAAAGCTTGTATCGTATATGAGAAGCAAGTTGATATACTCGGCGAGCTCTAAGTATTTCTAAATCTGGTTCCAGATGTGATTCAGATTTGATTTGTCTCACTTTTGGTTGGTGCAACCCCTTGTTTTCAGTTCTTATCTTGTCTGAGGTTAACCGTTTTAATGTGTGAATGAATGTATGTTGAACCCCATCAACTAAACTGGGCAAACATTGAAGAAGACTACCCGGAAATTTTGTCTCGTTTGAAATGAAGATACAGGTGCTCAAAATGTATCGCCACTTTTGGAAAAATCGGTAAGGGGATGAGAAATCATCTTATTGTATTTTTTCACAAACAATCATGATCTAAGAACTTGAGAATTTTATATACAGAAGACTGCATTGTCAAGACGTCTTCCCTTTCTTGCTGATTTATGGGCAAAAAGTCGTTTTCTCGAGCATTTTTACGTTCTCCAAAATATCTCAGGGAAGAAGCAAGATATTCCAAAACTGTTCTGGGCAGCTTTATGGACATTAAATTACACATACAGGGTGATTCACAACTTATGACTTTCCTTTCAAGGGGTTATGGGCCCCAAAAACTTGACTTCATGTGCTTGAAAATAATTCAAAAAGCTATATGGTTTACGAGGAAAAAAATAATGAAAATTTGCCAAACATATGTGGGACTAATGGGTTTATTTTTCTATCTGCTGATGAGACATACGATTCAACAATAGTTCAACAATAAGCGAAATGTTTCTATGTAAACATTCCTCCTTTAGCAATAATCGGAGGTAAAAATGGATAATTTGTCAGTGTCAACCTCAACTGATGATGCCTCGACTTACTCCCGTTCCTCGTCTCTTTGTCCATTACATAAGGTAAGGACCCTTATGTTTGGTTGATGGTCGCAATTATCCACTCGGGTTACCTATCTAACTGTATTTGTACCCGCTACTTGTAAATTTTAGTTGAATAGGTGATAATAATGCTCAACTAACGTCATTCTTGACAATAATACCTTATTATCGATCAACCATTATTGAGTATGTTTGTTTCCATAGTACCAGATCAGAATTATCCACGTGAGGCATTGTATCGGCGATCCCCAAAATTTTCTTCGATGTTGAGTTCAAATAAGTCAATATTTCAGGATTTTTTTTTCAACTTTTTTCCCTAAGAAATAGTTTTTCTGGCACATCCTGAGCTCACCCGTGAAAGGAAAGTCACAAGTTGTGAATCACTCTGTATATGTGGTGATTTACAAGACTCCAGCACTTGTGGTTCTTCAAATAGAATTTTTTAATTTTTCAACTCTATTTTTCACCCTGTGTACGCTACCTGTCAAGTCTGCCTCACATCCAGGTTTGTTGTGAATAATTCAAAGAACATGTGTGGCAAGTTTCAAAACTTTATCACCAAGTGCAGAGTTTTTTCCCTTAGTACCCGGACTATAGTGCGGCATTTCATGATTACGCTGTATATTGAGGGGCTCGAAGCAAAAGTGACCAAGTTCATTTCAATTTTTTTCAGCGGCATATACTGCAGGTCTGCTGGAAGACCATACTCTATTCTTGGAACAAACGAAATCCATATAAATATAAAAAAGACCATTTTGCTTCAAAATGAAGCGTGTGACAATGTAATGTCTTATAAAACTTGGATTAAAATATTCTAATATTTTATAGAAAAGTGGACAATGAATGAATGCCTTCGTTAAACATTCGTTCTCAGTGTTTACAATGAACCATTATCCACAAGTGGTTAAAGTGAGTCATTTCGTTACTCACGCCATCCACAATAATCTATCAGAATTGACTATGGAAAGAGATTTTTCGATAATGTTTTTTTTCCAGCCTTGAATCTGCGTCATCTATGCGCTTTGGAGTACGGAATGCGCTCAATAACGAAAATTGCACTCTAGAATGCAACTACTAGATTGTGTTGCACGTAATTTTATCGATTCATCTGATAATGAGACTATAGCTCGTGAATATATTGGAACATCGCGCGTCATTCAATTTCGCTAATGATTGAGAAATCAAGGTCAAGGTGGAGTTGGAAACAACAATCTTGTGTGCTTAGCATGCGCTGAACAATTAATTGTTCAGAGGAAAGGAAGCAAAGCTTTTGTGCCGGAAAGTAGCCAAAGACGCGCTAAACAAGTACAACAACAACATATTTGTGCCTTTGTCTATCGGAGGGGCAGAGAACGCGTATTTTTTGCTTTGCCATTCCGCAGCACTGCTGTTGATTCCACTTTACGCGCTCAGCTTTCGCCAGATTTCATAGCAACTGACAAGTGACAAGTGCGCTGACAAGTGACGTTGGCTGATGCCGTAAACTCCAAAAATAAACTTTTAACGTTTACTACTCTAATACTACTCCCATTCAAGCCGGTTGCGATAGAATTCATGTCAAGGCCGATTCAGACATCGACCCCAGTTCGCGCTTCTCCAATTGAATCAATTTTCATTCGTTTTATAACTAAAACAGCAGCTAGTCATTTGCAAATAAAGTCTGGGCACCTATAGCGCTTGTCTAGAATGATAACGGATTGCAAGTTGCGCAATTAATTAGTGAATTTCTCAAATGCTGGGATGTAAACTGGTAATTTGTAGGTATACTTATAAGAAAATCCTCCTCCTCGCATCACTTTGCAGAACTTACAAGCAGGCATTTAATTACTGTCGAGAAATCGGACCATCCCCGCGCCCTGTTCCCGAAGAACAACACAGCGCGGGGAGTTTCGCAAGCTCTCGCCCCCTAGTTGAAATGCATGACACGATCCCTTATACACTACCCCCGGCAAGAAAACCCTCGGGCTTTGATCATTGGTACACAAACAAAGTCTTATCGTGTCCTTGATCGCAACAGTACGTATACACAGAGCACAAACAAACAAACATACCTATACAGAAAAAATGCGTGATGGCGACAGTCCTTAAAATTCGACTCTTTTGATATGCAAATCAAATAACAAAAATGGTCCTCACGGATTTCGAGCATCACAGAGATACAGGGGAGAGGGCTTATAATAATGTGTGTGTGGGGGAAGGCATCATCATCACTCAGTTCAGGCTTGCGCCAACTTACCTTGAAACCGTCGTACGTCCAGCTACCAAATTTGAGGACGCAGGTTTGCTCGTCAAACGGAAAATACTCAACGTCAATTTCGCAAGACGACTTGTAAATAGCGGGCGGCTTCCACTCGACAAGGCCCTGGTGGTAGATGGTGGCCTTGGTGGCCAAAGTAACTTCGAAGTTCCCGTCCGCGCTGCAAGGCAATCAACAACGACCAGCAACCGCACAAACTAAACAGCCCTACGTTTTACTTAACAGCTGTTAAGCCGATTTCTCAACACAGAACTGAGCACAACATCTATGTCAAACACAAATGACTGTGTGTGGTGGTGGTGGTGATGGTGGTGGTGATGGTGGTGGTGATGATGGTGATCGGGGATGGAAAGGGAGGAGGAGCACAAGGGGGGCGAAAGGGCTGCTGATGATGGGTGTTTATGATGAGAATACAATAAACACAAGCGAGTGAAGTGCGGTGTGCCGAATGCTCCGATAAAAATCACAATGATTGAATTGCATTTTTGTTTATTAAGCTGGGGGGTATTCAGTTTTAGTATTCTAGTATTCAATATCTTGTTAAATTTGTTCTAGTTTACTTTCGTATTGGAACTTACTGGAATAATTTTCTTCAGTACTAAGCTCATTACAATTCTATTGAGTTATCATTTCGCAGATTGAAAACCAATCTAATGCATGCAATAAAAATTGTAAGATGACAAAGAACAAGAAAAGAAGTAACGTGTACTTCTCAAAATTTTATGGCTAAACAAGACGTGGATGAATGTGCCTCTTGGGGCCAAAGCTGCCCAAACAGTCTTAGACAGAGTTCTCGGGCTGCTACAACATCGAACCACCAGACCGCTGAGCTCCAGAGAGACGTGTTTGACCCTTGCGGAAGCTAATCAGTGCGGTGGCATCTAAGTCAGGCGGTGAAAGAAGCAACAAACAGTCCGTGATCCCTATGCACACTATTGGGAGACTCACAAAATGTGAGACCCCTTGGCGGCGCCATCTATCCATAAGAGTTGGATTGCTAGGGTTTCCGGTCGAATTAGTTCTTAATAGTTTCAATCAAAACTATAAATGACGGCGGACATCGATATTTCTCGTCATTGATTTTTAGTGGCTCCTTCAGAATTAGGACAAAGCAAAATCAATTGGCTGGAGCTTTGCAGATTTCCAAGTGTGATGGCTTGTTTCAAAAATGATGATGTGATGATTCCAAAAATAAGGTGGAACTTGTAGTGCGAGTACTTTAAACCCTAGATTTGAATATTGCCTCGTCGATTTTTGCGATTCCTTTTTTTAATTGCAGATATAACCAAAGTGAGAAACGAAGCCTATTGTGATAGATTGTCAATTATAGCATTCCTGGACATAGCAAATTGCAAAAGTGAGCATTTTAAATTGAATATATCCAGAGATAATAATATATAGGATTATTCACATTGAAATAAACCTCCAGCTGATAATCTCCTAAGATGAAACCTACCATTCTTAGTATACTATGATGAAAATCTTGCAAAGTTCAGGGTTCAGCCAGCAGTTATAGTCAATCATGTGATGGCATACTTTTTCAATTTTTTTTTTGCAAAATTGCTTTTTCTTGTTATATTCGTATTTTCTTATGAAAAATGATGTAAATAGCTTTATTTCAGTGAAATAACTCATCTACATCCTACATCCTACAATCCACTGGTGTCTACAGTCTGCATGGTGTTTACCTGATATTGGGAAAATCCTATAGTGAATATATCATGTTTCAATGGGGAATTTCGAGCTTACTTCCAATTCTGAATTTTCTGCATTTGACGAAGCATAAAAGATTGGAATATTTTATGAGAAATATATAGATCAAATTCATGTAAACTGGGCCAAAATTGAAGTGAACCACCCTGAAATTTTGCCTCGGTAAGAATGGGCATATCTCGAGAAAAAATTGCCCGATTCTGAAAATTCTCATGGTGTTCGATAGAGCAATTTGACCACAAGATGCTATCTTCATTCACCTGATTGTTGACATTATAAAGGATATACAAGGTGACAATGGAAGAAGTGCAAAAGCGACCTGACATTAGCAAGACCTTGGGTCAAGTGAACAAGTTGCAGAATCTTATAGGTCACATTTTTAAGAAGCATTGTGATGGAACAGATTTTCAGCGACTTTCTACAAACTTACTCTAATACTTCGACGCGAGTGAAATATTTCTATATCAGGAACTGAATGTGAACGCGACGGGAATTTAGGTCAAAGAGGGGACTTGATTTTGTGTGTTCTTGCTGACCAGACGTTCCGAAGACGACGTGTGCCGTAATTTACTACAGGTGAATCGTTTTTTACATCATTTCCTAAAATCATACTCTAAATCGCTTTTGGTGTGACTGCATTAGTTTTTTTGGGTGATTCAATTTTTGTTTCCAAAATCACATCTGCCTGTTCAAGCGTCAATTTTGTTTGTTTCCGGGAATTCAGAACAAAGAAGAGGGCCGAAAAGGGGTTTTCGCGGTTTTTACAGCCTAGTTTGAAGCAAGGATTGAAGCATCTTACGCGTCTCGTGGATTTTACCAATTTTCTGGGATGCCCAACGGCCCTCTTGGCCCTGGACGTGTGTTAGGTAAGGTACCTACGTGTTTTTCTCATGGATGATGTCATATTCGTGTTTGCTTTGCATTCTCAAGGAAAGCACATCGACGCCTCGCGAAGAATCGTAGATTCTAAAAATAACGCGTATGGGATTTTCTTTGTTGCACGTTCGAGCTTAGGTGCGTATATACGGGAATTACAGGTCCGGGCTAACTTAATATTTTCTATTTGAACATGAATCATTTACTTTTTTCTGTCTGAGTCTGTTTACGTTCTGATTTTTGAAGTCATTTTTGCTGTCTCACGAATTTTGTGAACTTATGAATTTCATGTCAATATTTTTATGGCCATTTCGATTGATTTTGTGTGTATTTGATCATCATGTACTTACTTGACTGTAATTTTTGTATGTCCTATTTTCGTTTGTGTCATGATTTGATTTTCATGTAGATGTCATTGTCCGCCGTCTTTTATGACTCTCATATTTTCATGTCATGTTTTTTATTCTCACTGCTATGTTCGTCGGATATTCACTGTATTGTTACGATATTTCGCGTACGAGTTCGAATATAATTGAGACAATCGTTTTAAACACACACTGTTTATTACTGCATACTACTACAATAACTACACGCCAACAAATATAAACTTTGAATTATATCGCAGGTACTTCTCTTGTTTCGCACTCGTTACCACTTCGCATTCCAATTCAATACTGCCGCGAACTGCCGGCTTATGCCTTATATAAGGCCTTCAAATAGTGTTCCCGAACCTTCTGTCTACTTCCAGCAAATTCCCTGGTGGTCCGGCATATGCGGTTTCTAGACCATTCCTGAATAATCGTACACATCACTTGTATAATTCTGCCGGGTTCTTGACTGCGCCTCCGCCAAATGGACAGATGTGCTCTGATCAGGCATTCGAGTCTCCATTGAGTTTCACATACACGAACGCTCTGGAATGCACCGGATCGCTCCAGACTTCTACACTGCGATCTAATGGATGGAAGGATCCAGAAAGGTCGAGTGTTTACCAATATGTACGGGATCGCCGCTCGTAACAGTATGTAGAATTGTAGGTCTCTTCACAGGATCCTACTAACCATACCTATTTTGTCTTGTTTTGGGTTTTTATGCATTGTTGATGATTTTAACTGCAGTGTTGATTTGTGGGTTCAATATGCATTGTTTACTGATGTGTTTTTACATTTGTTTACTGCTGTTTTTGTGATTTTGTTCCACTAATTCACTTGCACTAAATACCGGATGAATCATCAATCAATGAGTTTTTGTTATTCATTTGTCACATATGTGAGTCTTCTTCTTTGGGCTTAACTCAGGGGTTTGTTTGACTGGGTTCTTCCACTGAGTGCTCTTTTCCGAGTCCGTCACTCTTCTCTTTTTTTTTGACTGACAGTATGACATATTTTGCTGTTGTCTTTGCAATTGTTGTTGTTCATTTTGTCTATTGTGTGTCATTTTATAGCTTTGTCATTCCCGTGTTCCGTGTTTTATGAGAAGAATCTGATTTATATTAATTTTGCTGATGATTTCAATAAAAATTCATTTTGTTTGCTGTCAATTCGTGTTTCTGTTCAACTTTCAATACAATCCTCATCCCCAAAGTTCCGTTCTCGTCTCGAGTAGAACCTGAGTGAAATGACAACGTAAGCAAAACGTACGTAAGAGGTCCAAGGTAGAAGAGGGGGGGGGGTGACGACAATCATAGCCATGGGTCAAAATGAAGGGAACAGTTCAGCATATATCAATATCTCGAAATGGTTTTGCACTCCTGATCGTATATTCGAAACGACACGAAATATTCACATCAGGTGCAGACGTGCTAGGAATGAAAGTTGGAGAGAAAGGTTGAACTAATTTTTGGAGGACAATTTTTCGAAATCGTACCAAACAACGGTTTTAGAGCTTTTCTTTCTGGAAAAACCGCAAATTTTCCTACTTTTTATCCCGTGAACTTATTTCCACCATTTTTTTTAACAAGATGTGACTGGTCCATGAACATTTCCCAATATTTTTTCCCCAATTTCCCGGGAATTTCTTGGTTGAAAATGTGAAACCGGTCTGGGGTTTTGAGACCGGACTTGAATGATGGAGCTTAAAGTGAAGCCTTAATTGATGGTTCTTACAATAAGATGATTTGGATAAAGATTCGAAGTTTTTCCAAGAAAATTCTGATTTTTCAAAAAAGTAATTTTCAGTTTTCCGCAAATTATTTTCAATCTTTCTCTTCAATTCCAACTCCACACCCCAAATGACGCGACGTTTCGAAAAAAAATTTTCATAGGTTCCTGGATACTAGTTTTCAAAGACGTTGTAGAAAGGATGTTACGATGAGAAGCTCCGCGGCAGATATGACGATAATTTTTTAGAAGCCCTGAGTTGTTATCTGCAAGAATGTTGTAGTTGACAATCTGACGCACCAAGATTCGTTCAAGAATTTCATCATATTCCTTATCTGATTGATGTTCGGATGATGGCATTGCGGAATGCCATTGATAGATGGCGCCGTATTTGAAACTCACATATTGTGGGTCTCCCAATAGTGTACTCATAGAGATCTCGCACTGTTGCGTAATGGGGCCGCCCAACCTGAATGTATCCGTACTGATGAGTTTCCAATAGGAAACTCATGGTTTTCTCAAGATGAGACAATTGCTGAATCATAAAAAATCCACACCGAAGTTTAGAGTCTCTTTTTTGAGATTTGTCAGTGTGACACATTTTGGTACGTATCAGAATTGCTTGCTTCACAAATATATTTTGCTCGCTTCCAAACAGCTCGAAAATGCGGATGGAATATAAAATCGAAATAACGGACCGCCACAAGAGAAAAAGCTCTTCGTGCTGCAGCTGTGGATATGAAAATTTGAAATAGTACCTTGCTCCGTTCGGAATTTTAAACTCAAACAATCGAGCCGCATTCTCCGGAGAATTTAATTAATAACATGTAAATTTTACGTGCTCGTTAACTATACTATAGAACCGCATGTTTGTGCAAGCTGTAAGTACGCGCGGCTTATATACGATTGAAATTAAAACCGGAGATATTTCCGATTGCCGGCATGACAATGTGCAATTCGATAGTGTATCGCAATCAATTAAACTACAAAAACGGTACAACGATATTACTTTCCGCTTGAAACGAGCGCGCGGTCCTCATAGTTCTGATGTCCCCGTATAAATAGTTCCGGATTTGTGTAATATGCAGGTTTATGTAGATTTAAGCTGGACTTTTTACAGCCATTTTCCGCACCATTGTCGTGAATTGTTAATCCTAATTCCAAAGTCAGTATTCTGGTCGTCATCGGCCAATCACGGCCTGAATCGCTGCCCAATCAAATCACGTAAAAATCAATAGCTTCATACACCACGGCATTTCCACACAAAATTCAAATTTGGCGCCCTACCTACCCTGAGCGTTCACAGCGGTGTCTAGTGGCCAAAAAATAAATCCCTCCTGTAAACTTTTTGAACCTGCCAAACCCACTTGATAAGTCTCCTGTCTTCTATACTCCTTGTTAGCAACACCCTTGATTGTAGTGCCAAAGTCGCAGTGAGAACGAGGTGAGCGAGGTCTTCCATAATCTCACTTCTGACACCAAATTGCTGCCGAGTAATCTTCAAGTGTCCTTAGTCAAACTTAACGGTTGACGAATGTTCCACGACTGCGGTCAGAGATGGCCAAGTGGCCATATGGTACTTTTCTATAGAGTTGTTTGTACTTTGCTTATATTATATCTATAGGCTGTATTGTATTTAATTGTCGAGAGAAGCTAAATTCAGTATTTAGAGAAAAAGTTCCAATCACTGCAAATCTGGACAAATAATTTGTATACAAAAGCGCCACGATGCGATACAACGACACGCTACAGCAATTACAGCAATAAAACCCAAAGGACAACGAGATAGCCCTTTGCTGCGAGAACGCAGTGGATGTTCACACACTGCACGGCTTTTGTACTATATAGTGCGGTGTCAATTCCAAACGTTTGAAGCACCAAACAACAAGGATCATAAAAGCAATTCGGACGATTTAACAAAGGCCCGCACTTTGATCGCCGTTATTGGTTTCCGTTACATTGCACCCGAAACTCCACGAGCGGATAATTATCAACAAGAAACCAAACTCTTTCATGCCGGAGTTTTGCAGACTCGATACACGAGATGGAGAGGGAGTGACGGGCTGAAGAATTTAATTTGCAAGATTGCCACCAAATTGAATTATGCTTCGACATTATGAATCGCCGCACTTTCCCGGATTGAACAAGAAAAAACCTGAGCAAACTGCGCGCCGTCGATTTTTGTCTGTTTGCTCTTTTTATGGCACTGGATGGAAATTTGAAACAGTGCGCGAGTGGAATTTCCTTTTCCATCAACCTGCCAGCTTGAGCCACACCGCACTAAATGATGACATGACATGTTGTGTCTGGTAAACAGAAGTCTTAAAGGGGAGGAAATGGATGATGGCTGTTGTAGTACAGGAGGGCATGGATGATGGGAGAAGGGGAAAGTAATGAAAAGGTCCTGGAAGACGCGCGCGTAACAGAAGCGTAATAAAGTTGCCCTGGTGGTGGTGGTGGTGGTGCTCCAGATTTTACGATCCTGCGGATTTTATTAGCCAAGAAACCCTTGTCGTTGGCGTTGTACACGCGAATTGATAATGGCAGGCTCGGGGAGTGAGACAGGCGTCGAAATTAATAATCGTTTCTCGAGCATTGCAACGCCGTCAGCCGCAAAGCTATTATTTACATATTAACAGGGGATTGACAATCGCCGGGACATTTTGCATCATAACAGTTCCGATACCTATTCGCTTGGGGCTTCGGCCCATTATCGCAAATCATATTGGTTACGGATCGAAATTCCAAGCGGTCCACAGGTGTTTCGGGAAAACAATCCTGGGAAAATGTTCATTCGTGCCCCATTAGTAACTTGTAAAGAGCATTGAGAAATTATGAAGGAACTAAGTGGCAAGAACTTCTTCGGAAAAGTTGAGGAGGGAGGGGTTCAGGAATAGGGTTTCTGGTATGTCCGATCGGAATTGCAGTCTGATTTTCATCATGATGATGGAGAAGGAGAAAGCATAAAAGTGGTTTGAGATATTGGAATATTGGTGGAAGCTTTGCTGATGCAGTTGGAGGTAATGGGTGGGAAGGGAATTCGACAAGTGATTTTATAGTCGTATGTAACGCCACTAGAGATGAGAGTTTCATCGGGTGGTAAAATTTTTAAAACTTTCTCGAGAGCGTTGTTATCCAGAAATTTAACGAGTGTGTGATGGTCTCTTTATTGTCTGATGAAAAATGAGAACGTTTACACTTGAACTGGATAGGAAACTTGTCCGATTTTAACGTGAGAAGACCGAAGCCCAGGATTTGACATTACTTGAGGACGATGGCTCAACTTTAGGACTACCAATCTAGACATACTGGGTGTTCATTCGAAAAGTTGTCACACCTGATTTCTCGCTGCCAAAATTTTTCACAGGATCTAGAGAATACATATTGCCCAATTTTCATCAAAGGAAATACAATTTACCTTTTGCCAAACATATTTTCAATTTTTATTAACCACCATCCAACCCTTGTGAGAATCTTCTCTTTGTTAATGAAAGGAAAATTTTTCCCCTCTAAACTCCCGATTCTTAAGAAATAGACTTTCAAGCAAAAACAAGTCGGATTTTATCACATAATACTTAGAAAGAGGTCATCATTTCATTATCAAGTGTTCAAGTATACAGGGTGGTGAAAATTTCGATGCTCACCATTGGTATCTTGGAAACGGTAAGAGATACGAGGTCGGTTAAAGTAAAAAAAAGTTGCGCATTTTTGTGGCAATTGACAATCTGAACACAAACTTTGAATATTTTGATTGGTTTACGATTTATCACAAAAAAACTGAAAATTTTGATTTCAGAAATTATTTTTCATCTTTTCAACCATTCAAGCTATTTCAATCAATCTTGGTAGTTTTATGTTTTTGATCATTCCGAGTCGATCAACGTTGGTAGAAATTTTCCAGGCCTTCTAGATGTCAAATTATGATAGTCAACTTTTGTTTTTCTGATGGCCGCCATATTGGATTCTTGCACTTATAGATAGAGAAAAAAATTAGCTTTCCGAATTAGTAACCAACATGTTCTTTTTATGACATTTTAGGCGTCAAATTTTGAAATTTTCGTCAATTATTGACAAAATCGGGAATGCTTTAAAAAACAATTGAAATATTATCAATAGCAACAACAAAAAAGTGACAGAGCACGTGTGGTGTGCAATTGACGTATCTAACTTTTTAATCGTATTTTGTGCTTGTTTGTACCGGTAGTTCATAAATCGAATGGGAATGGGTCAAGGGTGTCTGTGAGTTCAAAACCGTCTGTCGGAACTATCATCGTTCTTGTTAAAGTTTGACAAATTTATTAGAAAAGGAGTAAGGACTACCCTAGTTTCGACAGATGTTTTTGAATTCACAGGCACCCTTGACTCATTTAATTTATGAGCTCTCGGTACAAACAAGCACAAAACACGATTAAGAAGTTACGGCTCGATACCAAGTTGGGGCTGAGACCGCCGTAAGTGCCGTTACCATAGCAACGGCGGATACCAACCAATCAGATCGCGCTGTATTTGGCGAGTTACGCCGTCCCAAACTTTGCGCCTGCAACTTATTGGTATCGAGCCCTTAGATACGTCAATTGAACACAACCTGTCTTTTTTTTTGTTGTTGCTATTGATAATATTTCAATTGTTTTTCACAGCATTCCCGATTTTGTCAATAATTTATGAAAATTTCAAAATTTGACGCTAAAAATGTCATGAAATAAACATGTTGGTTACTAATTCAGAAAGCTAATTTTTTTTCTATCTATTAGTGCAAAAATCCAATATAGCGGCCAAACAAAAGTTGACTATCATAATTTGACATCTAGAAGGCCTGGAAAATTTCTGCCAACGTTGATCGACTCGGAGTGATCAAAAACATAAAACTACCAAGTTTGATTGAAATAGCTTGAATGGTTGAAAAGATATAAAATAATTTCTGAAATCAAAATTTTCAGTTTTTTCGTGATAAATCGTAAACCAATCAAAATATTCAAAGTTTCTTCTTAGATTGTCAATCGCCACAAAAATGCGCAACTATTTTTTAATTTAACCGACCTCGTATCTCTTACCGTTTCCAAGATACCAATGGTGAGCATCGAAATTTTCACCACCCTGTATATTAATTAATGAAATGAGGTCCTCATCTCCAAGCTCAAGAAAACGTGAATATTCTTACGAGTACGAGTTGTGTAGCTGTTGCCTTGAAATAAAGCCAGAAGGAATCAGAAATCACCCCTTGAAGCTAATTAGCGCACGCAAGGATGGGGCGACACCCTGTACTGAGCTATACTACAGCAAAAAATGCCTGTCCTCCCTCGAGTCACTGGAGCGTCCCTCAAGGTCGAGATCGTGCAAGCTGGGGACGCTAATACAGCGATAATCATGAGAGGGTATATCAGCTCCCACGATGGTGCCACCATTCCTCCAAGCAACAGTGTCTAGATTTGCATACCGCCTGCTTAATGATTAATCTAATTTCATTTGCATAGATATGTCAAAGGAGAGGCAGCTGGTGTGCGGGTGCCCTCTTAAATCAGATTTCGAAGCCCCGGTGATTGCGGGGCATTATTTCTCCATAATATACCTACCAAGATGCCGCGGAAGGGATGAAGCTTCGCCGGAGCTTTCAACTTGCACATGCCGCTATAATAATTATTATATAGGGTGTTCGGAGTTTAGATGCGGAAACTTTGTCGATTTATAGAGAATCGTAAAGGAAGTATTAAACATATCTTTTTCTCATTTTTCTCACAGACCTGAGCAATACGTACAGAATACCAAAGTAATATCATTGAAGTATTCATATTTTATTGTAATGAGAATAAGAAATGACATTTTACCAAGTTGAAATAAATAATGAATTGATGACGTACAAGATTAACGTTTCGAGAACATCTAATAAACCCCGATTTGAGAGACCAAGAGGCCAATTTCAGGGAAACCTACGATTTTTCAGCTGAATTTGTATTTTGCCGACTTAAGAAACTCAAAAAGTTATTTCGGCAAGATGACCGACAATTTTTTCAATTTTTTTTCAGATACGGATCTTACAGTTGATTTTGTTTGAATAGGAGATACGCTAGTTCATTTGGCTAACCACGAATTATGCCAGTTGTGACTGAGTCTAGTGAGACACGCTAGTTCTAACCATGTCTCACGAGTTACGCTAGTCTTATTAGGGGCCATCGATATCTGCTATAGCATCCAGAGCTGGGTGGTACAAGTATTTGAAATACGTATTTGAAATACATTCAAGTATTTGTATTTTGTATTTGAATACATTTGATCGGGAAGTATTTGTATTTTGTATTTTGGAATAGTTCAGGCAGCTAGTATTTTGTATTTTGCATTGAAATTTTTTTTTTCGAAAAAGTATTTCGATTTTCAAAATACAAAATACATTTTTGTTTCCCACGCTCTGTAGCCTGTTTGGGCAGAGATTGTTCTCGTATTGTTTTGGTAATACTTTACGTCATTGCCATTTTTTGCGTTCGCACACTATCTGGGATCGATATAATAAGTTCGACTGGATATTTTACGTCGTACTGGGGGGGGGGAAGGCCACGAGAATAAGTTCCATGTCGGATGTCGGACAATATTTTTGAAAAGCTGATTGCATTCAAAGAAAATCAACATTTGTGATTGTGGAGAATTCATGAATGAAGTTATGAATTGGTTTGAATATAGAGTTATTTTACTTTGTTTTATTTATCTTCCTAGGTATAGTTCACAATAATGTACTTATTGTTGCGACTGAATCAATGGAGTGTTTCCATTGGAATACTTGCATTCCACGTTTTTTCAATAAAATTGCTGAAATACGCATGTATTCTGTATTTTGTATTTCAAAATATTTAGGTAGTATTTTGCATTTTGGAATTTCTGAGTTTCCCAAAATACGTATTTTGTATTTTGTATTTTAAAGGCATTTCAAAAAGTAGTTTGTATTTTGTATTTCGACTATCTTGGATCGTGTACTTTGTATTTTATTCAAATATATTTTAGTATTTTGCCCGGGCTTGATAGCAGCCCCTTCGGGAGGGGGGGGGCGATAGAAATCATCTCATAGAAAAATAAATGAATCCCAACAAAAAGTACCGTACCGAACCCATGACACATTAACAAAAACAAAACATGGAAAACAATCAAGTTACGTTGAACGGAAGCAATTGATGGCACAAGGATACGACTTCTTACGTATTTAAGAAAATAATCATCAATCTGTAGGGTTTTGTCCTATTTTATTTTCAATATTTTAGCTATAAGCGCCGTCTGTAGCTTTTAAAAATGTGTATATGTTCGAATTCGTGGAATGTGACCAGGAGAACTCCATGGCCTTGCGGTTTGATTTTACGACTTTAGAGTCCGTGCTTTTCTGTCAACTGATGGTGGACTACGGGGGAAGATGGTGTCTTTTAGGGAGCTAGCGCTGAGCGCACGAAATGCATGGGACTCTCTCGGCTTCTGCTAGTCGGCAGAGTTGTGGTTTGTTTGTGTATACCCGTGGTACGTACGTTTATTTATTTATGTCTGTACTAATTTCGTCTTGTTTTTTTAAATGTTTTTCTCCTTATCGGCTTTTTCTCGCCATAGGAGTTTGCCCGTTTATTTATCAGGTTTATAAACTCAGAGAAGTGCAAATTTCGGACAACACAACACCCAGACTTTTCACCGGGAATCGAACCCGGGACTCCCGCGTCGCAGGCAGCCACTCGACTGGGCCGGAGATGGGCCGTCTAATTTCGTCTTGTTTTGAACACATTGAGTTTTAATTGTACCTAAATAATCATTCCTTTGGGTAGTTTACATTTTTGTATAATAATTGTTTGAATGCACGCATTATTTTCTGGTGGCCATTTATAACCCACACACACGGAGTAAGTCTTTGTCTAAGCCCCGCACCATACTTTGAGTTTCACCTTGTCTTAATTTGAGCTTGTTTATTTACATTTTATGTCATTATTTTGATGATGATCATGTCATTTCTTTTGTGTAAAATTTTGCTTCTCACGTACTTACTTGACAAAATTTTTTTTTGTACACCGTATTTTGGTCTGTGTCACGATTTGATTTTCATGTAAATTTAATGTCAATTGTTTTTTGTGGCTCGATATTTTTCATATCATTTCGACGCTCACTGCTAATTTTGTCAGATATTTGATGTACCTATGTATTTTCCACGATCCCCATTTTATCATGTATCATGATATGATTTTATCATACCTTGTGGATGTTATTCCTTGTTGAATTTTCTACATTATCTACTGATGTTCGAACATTTATTTATCTACTGATGTTTCTTCTACTAATTTTACGTACATTGAATACCTGAAATTATCAGTGAGTCGCTAGTCATTTTGTCACATATTTGAGTCTTCTTCCTTGGGCCTAGCTCAACGGTTTGTCTGACGTGGTTCTTCCATTTTGTGCCCTGTTTCCGAATCCGTCACTCTTCCTTTTCTTTGACAGACAGTTTTGACATAGTGTTTTTGTTGTGTTTTAGTTGTTTTTGTTCATGTTGCTCATTTTGTGTCATTTTGCAATTCTGTCAGTTCTGTGCTAGGTGTTTTGAGAAAAGAACCTTCGAAAGAACCATAAAAGAATTATTTTGCACTTATTTTGCTTGACTAAATGTAACTTTCTGTGCAATGAGCGTGTTTCAATAAGTTCCCTCTTCTCTCCCTCCGTGTCGCCTCACTCCTGAGCAAAAGCGGATCTAAGGGTTTAAAAGCGGGTAAAAACGCGGACACAACGAAAACAAAAACGAACACAACAAAGGGTTCCAGATACCAGATTTCGGACGATCACAAATAGGCCAAGTGAATGTCATGTCAGGGGGGTAGGGGGGTATATAAATTAATCATTACATCAAAGCTCTTACATTCTGACAGGCTTGATCATTGCAAAACATCAGTGAGCATATTATGAAATAAAACATAAAAATAGTTGAGATATAAAAGAATGAGGACATAAAAAATTGACACAAAAATTATGACACACATCACGTGACACAAAAATTGACAAATAATAATTGCACATGGAAAATGAGTACGAGTGGAACATCGCAGGTAATGTACAGATGAAAATAAGGTACATAATTTTGCAGTTCAATTGGCGCATAAAAAAATATTCCACACAATCACACGAAATGCAAATCAAGAAAGACCGAAAAAGGAAGAAAGCATAATTAAACACTTACGAGTGCGTAAGGGACAAAGAACATAAACGTGTAACCCGGGACAAAGAACATAAACGTGTAACCCCGTAGCGTTTATAAATAATATGTTCTCATAATACGCCGCATCTCGATGGTTCGTGAACCTGAATCTCATGCTTGTCCAGGAGAATTTAAAGTCTTACTTGAGAAATCATTTCAAAATAAGTGTGGATTCCCACAGTAGGATTAGTCGGAATCAAAATACGGTACAAGAACTATGGTACAAATGCAGCGGCGAAAGATCCCGCGGCAGTCTCGACAACGATTTTTCACCAAGTGACTGTTAGTTGTGCTTTATTAAATTTTGTATAATGAGTCGATGTGCATATTTGTTTTGTAAGAGCGCGCTTGACTGGAAATGAGCCAGGGAAATTTAATAAAATGGGTAGGTAAATAGATCAAAACAAAGCGGGCTCAATTAATTTCCGGATTAGCTTGGTGTGTCGGACGCCCCATAATTTTCATATTGCGCCCTCTATACCGGTACCTCGCGTTATTCTAACCGGTATAACATCCCAAAAACAACTATCAAAGAAGATATGTTGCCTGTTACATGGCGCTGGGAAATACAAGTTAAATACACAAGCACGCCTCCAATCACTGGAAAACTCCGCATACTCAGTAATTTACTGTTATGGCACTAGACTAGTTCTGATGTTACCAAACGCGCATTTCACCAGGGCACTTGGCAATTCCATGTGAGCTTACGTTACGATAATATTTGACCACTCTGTCACGCGGTCCTTCCAGCCCCGTCCTGTAAGGGCCTTGCTTCAATTTCGATGTTTCAGTCGCCCAATCCAATTATTTATCACTGTTGCGTTGGGGTGGTGATTACAATTCAATAGTTCTGATCCGTCCAGAGGAATAAGAACAAGAACACTTCAAGGTGCAAGATTCCACTTCCGCTTCCCTTCCGATTCCGTATCGGCATTTCTTCTATCTCGTCCGTCGTCATCAGACAGTATACTCACTCATTTTTACAGATTACACCTTTATGAATTATTGCCGTAATTGACGTTTCGAGCTTATACGCGCAAGTAATATCCGTAATGAAATTTGCATCCCAGGTAACTAATGCCTTCCCCGTGGCATCCGCTTAATTCCTGGAGATGCAATTTCCTTATTATTGCCACTGAAATATAGCTTTCGGAAACCGCGCGCTCGTTTTCAAGGCATCCTCCTCCGCCTAGCTATATCTTCGTGCCTGCACCGTTGAACAGAAGACGTTCCTAGGTGTGGGAGGTAATTAAGCGAAAATACATTTTTAATGGGTCGTCGCCTCAAAGAGTCGTTCTCGAGGTATGCCTTTTTGCTCCTCGACGCACAAACTGTATTTTTTGATGGAAGAAATCCTCGGAGCTGTCGGATGCACCAGGCAATCAGACATCCTAGTTTCACAGCTTCATATTTCCCACAAAGTCGCGCAGCCATAGAAAAATACTAATAAGTCTTTGAGGGAAGGCCCGGGGAGAGCTCTAATGGAAAATGCATGTAAGCTGTGGGGCGTAATGGTGTGCCCATCAAAATAATGAGTTTATGCCGCATCAACCGCCAATCTGATTTGAGTTTTCTTATCATCCGTGTATCGCGTATGCTGTAGGCAGTGGTTTTGAATCCCGTACAAAAAAATCAAGTACCTGATGATGGTAGTAACCAACGATAATACATTTTTACGTGTTTGTTACGTATTCGAGTTGACACTAGTCGGAATAACCTAAAAATTTTAAAATTCCACAATTTTCAATGGATGGATGGAAAAAACAAGTACTTAAATATTCAACATAAATATTAAAAAATTATCTTAGCGCGCAGTGCTGGAAGCTTTTGGGTTTCAGGTCGAACTGCCTCATTTACCTAAACAATAAGAAATTTCAATTGATTATGTCCTGTGGTGTTTGGGACCTCGACTGGAGAAACTCGTTACTTTGTTATTTTTGCCTGAAAAACTCAATTCTCACTTAAGGCCGGAAGTATTTAACAATTTAGTAATTTTTTAAAGATGAACAGCTGGATAAGAAGACATAAAAATCGCATGTATGCGTTCAATAACATTTTACTGAATACCGTGGGAGTCGTATTTCGCGTCAACACCCGCTTTCGCTCAACCTAGCTTGACTGTTTTTGATGTTTTGTTCTTGCACATGTGTCATTGGGTTCTATTGTCCAAGCAGGTTGTACGATTGATTGATTCATTGATGTGTCAATCATTTTTCATGCTAATTGATTTTGCGTTGTTTATTCTGAGGTGATTTTATGATACTTGCCAGAGAAGGGGCCGGGACTGCCATAGCGGATATGTTTGATCAGTCGCAACTTAGTCGCTTGCGACTCGCGTAACGAGGCACATGTCAGCTTTTGTGAGTTAGGAGGTTCTCATACAGGGTCCTCGGACACGGGATACGCATCTACCAAACACCATCATCTCGTATTATTTTGTATTTATAAAGCAAGCTTCTCAAGGAGCAGCTTGAAATTATAAAAACAAAGGGGAAATTAAAATGTGGAACAAGTTAGTCGTGGGTAAGGAATGCGAGAATATCGATTTTTGCCGTCTGGTTTCGGGGTAACACCGTATGCCGGCGCATCGGTTTTGCGTGTCAGGTTTTTACACACTTGAGACGGGGGGTGAGAAATAAGAAGCGGTCCGAAAGTAGCGACGGGGTGAGGGATTGGCGTCGGAGTACTCGACAACGGCAGACGTGTGTAGAAAAGGAAAATTATTACTCGACAAGAATAAGTTATGAGAGCGGAAAAAAACATTGTTGATAGTTGTAGTGCATCAGTGACGAGAAAGGGAAGCATTGAGACAAGTCTGATTTCCATTGTAATCAAACACAAATTGTTCAATAGGGTTGACGGAATTGTTTGGTCCATAAAATGATGGTAGGTTTGGTTTTGATATTTCGAACAGCCATGATAAGCGTCAAGCCGATTTCAATTCCCTGTAGTTGCTTTGAGCTTTTCAATGCGGCCCCTTGTTTTAGCTACCTACCTTCAAGACGCCAGAAAAAGGGTGAAAACCCCAGTAACCCTTTCGGAGAGATTTAGCTTCCTACAGAGCATGATTTTGTAGACTTTATCAGCTTGAGACAAGCACTAGCAGTATTTATGCAAATCAAATCTGGGCAAAATCTCGATCACGCGTTGTTTACCCCATAGAATAAAATATTCAACCCTTTCGCACGACAAAGAGTCTATGGGCATAAGGTTGAGTTTCCCAAAAAGAGAACCCCTTGAGCAATGCCAAGAAAATTCAGTGTCGTTTCGAAAATATTTCAAGATAGGAAGGAACAGATCATCAATTTTGCAGGCTAATCAATTAGAGGCTCACCGCGACAATTGTACAAGTGATTGCAGATGTGTGTGAAACTATTCAACCCAGCGTGAAATAAAACTGCTGGATGAGGCTGTAAGTTCAAACTACAGCACCAGCTGGATATAATATCTATGGAAACAACAACCACTCAATTTTTATTTGAATTACTTGATCGATAAATGAATTAATAGCTAAAAATTCGAAATACCAAGACAAAACTCAGTGAACAACAATCTCTCTCTAAGTACTATCAAATAATCAAGATTTTCTATTCGTATATGGAAGATGGCTAGGTAGAAGAAAGGGTTAAAATATAAATCTCGACGGGGTGTTGAATTGATTGAGCAGGGAATTAAAACTCAGGTGCGTAAGGAAACGGGTTCAACAATAGGTCTGAACATTGGGAAAAATGCGAAATGGAATTTAATTAGGAGGTTTGAATTAATGAGTCGTGAGGTTTTCGCACGTGATTAGGGTGTATTTTCTTCCAGAAACCGAATGTAAACTGAATCAACTAATTCCGAACGCTAGCTGATGTCAGCACGTCTGGATATCTCAAAATGGATAATTAAGGTGAACTTAATTGAATTGGCGATGATTGATTGATTTGTTATAAAGTTGAGGTGTGGTTAAATGACTTTGTTCATTTTTCGATATTTATTCAAACCCATCCCCTTTCAAAGAACGTGAGGTTACTACTATAGTATGCTTGAGGGATTAGTACGACGGGAATTCGTAGTAGGTGTAATTGATTCAAATGGCTTAGGTAAAGGTAAATAAATATTTACGGCAACGAAAAACACAACGTAGGGTCGACTAGACGTATCACAGCTTATCAATTTAATATAGGGAAGCGGGTAACTCACAGTATGCCCTGTCTACTAATGTGTCTTCGGTTTTTGTATTTTGAGTGTCTGTGTGAGTTCACCAATTTTGCTCGTTTTTGCTTGCCATTAATGCCGGAAATATCAGTGAGTTTATTTCGGGTAATACTTAGGTTTTTTTTTGGGGCGGAATTCTTCCACTGAGTGCCTTTTTTTTCCGAATCCGTCATTCGATCTTTTTCTGACTTGACAGTTTGACATATTTTCTTGTGTTCTTTTCAATTTATCATGGTAATAATTTTTATGTTTTCTTTTGACATTGTTTTTGTTCATTTTGTCCATTTTGCTGTCATTTTGTCCATTCTGTCAGTCACATGTTGAATGTTTTGAGAAAAAAATCATGGAATAATTATTTTGCACTTATTTTGCTTCGAGTAAACGTAAATTTCTGTGCAATGAGCGTGTTTTATTTTACTCCACCTTCTTTCCGTCGGATCGTTCCTGAGAAGAACAGGCACAACGAAGGGTTAAGATGATCACAGACAGGCCAAACAAATAGAATGTCAGTGAAAGGGGGTGCATCATCACACCGGCCTGTGGAGTATCATAGTGGATCCCTTATTTGATGTTAAATGTGACTGTCATTGAAAGGACAATATTGTGAAAATGGCCGAACTGCCACAACCTTTCCAGTCAAAAATCTCTGGTGATTCGTGGTGCTTGCTTTCAATCGGTCAGGGCCTAAGCCGATCTCTCATCAAACGAACCTACCCAAATGTGATACAGCAAAACAGCCAGTAGTTTACTCCTGTTTTTTTTATTTGTACATTTTTTTCTGTTTCATATTCTTCTCTTGTGTCTCTCAAATATTTTCATGTTTTTATTTAATACTCACTGATGTTTTGCGATTACGCTTGCCAGAATGTAAGAGTCTTGGTTTGATGATTATTACTTTTATGGATCGCGTGAAGGAGTCGCAACCTCTGTGCCAACGATCGCTCCCATCTAACGTAACTTGACTTATTGTTCCAACATTAAATAACAATACTTGAAAATTCATATGACATTTCACTTTGAGTTTTTGACGCATCGCAAAGAAATTATTTTAAATAAATTCCGCAATTTTGCGTGCAACTTCTGCTTCACTTGACCGAATGACTAAAGTTTTGAGCTTGAATCACCCTGCATAGCCATGTCGCGGAAAGCTCGGAATAAATTAGCTTGAATTCAAAAGTGGGTATAATTGGTTGCCTACTCATTCCGGAGTTTGAGGGGATAACCGGGCCCGGGGGTGCTCTCAGCGGTTGACACAAAATGCTGTTTTTTGCGCTATGAAGAAAGCTTTGTATACTCTTGTAAATTTCCTGGGTGGTAAGTTCTAAACGAAACATGATAATCCACTTAGCCTTATGCATTATTTATAGTTTTTCATGTCTACCCTATTCAACAATGCGCTCGTCTAAGAAAGCAGAAATCAATTAGGCTTTTCCAAGTCAGTCCTGCTCTGCCCTCCCGTTCGTTATTTATTCAAATTGAAATTTCGCCCGGTCGCCCCCGCGCGCGCGACATTTTTTTCTACCCGGCCGCCGCCGTCGTTTTGTTTATTTGTTTTCTTTCGCCGGCGTTCCTCTCTCGTAAAGCGTTTCGCTTTTAAATTTCGCAATTAAAGCGGAAAAGGTACATAAAGAAGGGTGTGTGCGAGAGGGCGGCATCTCGCTGCGCTCCTGGCTACACGTCGTAATCCGGTAATTTGAGTTAATAGTCCACATTCCCGCCGCCCCCTCCATCTCTGCAGTTCTGTTTACAAACACGCCACTGGTCGTTCCTGTTGCGATATCCCAGGGCAAATTCCAATGATGCCGCAAAAGATGTTTTGGTTTCAAATTATATGGTGACGAGAGGGCGCGCGCCCGCTCTCGAATTTCCGGTTGTTGTTCTTAACGGGGGATAATTCAATTTCCGAAAGGAAACGCACCTTAACAAAACGGAGCAAACTAATGGATTTTCTTCGTGGGATGGTGGTGCTTTTTTTCTTGGCTCGATGAGGGTCCATCGATCGATGCGAACGATTACGGTCAATTAAGTTCGTCAAATATTAGCGCGCGTTGATATTTGCTAAGTGGAAATTGTGCCGTCTGGAAAGCCCACGGACATTTCTTCGCAAGATCCAGCAAAGTCTGCTCGCATACCACTACTACTACTACCATATCAAATTCTTGCGAGGTGGGGTTTTCACAGGATGCTTTGTCAGCATCAGCCCTATCTCGGCTAGGAAATGAGGACGTTACGCTAGTAAAATATGTTTTTGCTAAAGCTGGGGCTGTTTATTGGGGCTATATTCGCTTTCTCAGACGACGCTCAGATTCCGGCGCGTCCTCTTCTCATACAATATTGTCACCGTTTTCTAAGTGTTATCTTGTCATAATAACATCCGACGCGTGCTTTCACTTTACTCACTATCTGCATACTAGGCAATTTTTAGCCAAGGCAAAAATAAGAAAAAAAGCGAGAAAAAAGTGTTTTCCATTCCTTGTTTTCCCTCTGTCAGCCGTGTAACTACTCATCCAAACAGAGAATGATTGAATTAAAGATGAATCCATAAATCCATATCTTGAATAAGGCACCTGCGGTTAATATGGCCCAGTGGGTAAGATGCAGGCCCCGATCGGGCCGGTCGTGGCCAAGGCCCGACGGGCTGCTGCCCGGATGGGTGAGCTAGGCCGCATGCTAATTTTTTTTTCCACTATACTAACCGCTACCGTGAACCGAACGAGCAGGCGTTGAAATTTGTGAAAACCAGACGTCGAAGTTTGGTGGGATATTTTTCTTATTATGGGAAATTCCCAAAATTTGCCTCGAATTTGTGAAGATTTTTCGAAAATTTCAAAATTCATTCCAATTTTTTCCAGGGAATTGACGTTTTGAGTAATTCATTACAAATATCTTGGCACGTTTTCGCGGCGAAAATTTAGCTTTTTGAAGAGAATCTCGAGAATATTGGTGTGAAATGTCGACCGGGGGCTTCGAGGACCGCGTGTCGTCTGGTGCGAGCCATGCGGCGCAGTTTTTCTTGGAATTTTGCCAAAAAATGTTGGAAAATCGGAGCACGGTACGGCCAATCTGACAGGGACGTCAATCTGACTCTTTCGATTTTGAAAAGTTACAACACTTTGGCATTTGAAACAGTGTTTTTGGAAAAAAACGTACCGTGTCAGCGTGCAAAATTGAATTGTGGGCTTGGAGACTATTGAGCGTCTACCAGACACCACAAAACCAAAACCTCCATCAAATTCGACTAAACTTTGAGCAAATTTCCCAGGCCGCGACTGACGTTGACGGCGTAGTTCAACAAAAACAGGCAAGTTAAGGGGGTCAAAGACGTCTAGGGGTACTCACAATTTATTTGCAATTTTGAGCGGCTCCACATTTCGAGAAAGGGGCCTTTTTAGTTCTCCAAAGCACATTTCATGTCGGTTACAGAGGTTTCTTGTCGTGTCTTGTTCTTTACAGAATCCATGATAATTCCATTGGACCTTCTGGCCAGATCTCTAGAAAAGGTCCGTGTTTTGATGTGCGTCCTTGTTTATAAGCTTTTTTGTCAAGTTCACCAAAATTTCACTACAAACATCGGCAACATCACTGAGCGTTAGAGTAGTTGTGTTGTACCATTTGCAAATGTCAATGTGATATCACAGCACTTCTCTAGGCAACTTTTTGCAAACTTCTTGGGCAATTTTTTGCGAGTGCTTTCAGATACTCACGTTGCAATGATGTTGGCAGTTATGAACGTTTCCGCGAGTGAATGTAATGATGAAAACGGAAATCGTGCCATTTTGTTCAACTGTCAAATCATCACTTCCCTCTGCAGCAACATCATATCTTCATCATCTGATGAAATTACTGAACTCTCCAAGAGAAAACCTGACATTTCCGCCCAATACAACGGAAGATCAACATCATGTATAAAATTCCCTTTCCACTTGTCCGGTGTCAGTGGAACAAATTCTCTGGCTACTTTTCAACCAATGCTGTCACCCAGGGGAAGGCTTGCCGGCGCCGATGACAGCTAGTCGCAAAATCAAATTTCGTGAATGCTTCGCAAAATTCATAGGTTGAAAGAATATTGCCTAACTTCTCAATTTCACATGTTTCTGTTTGTTACGGTTTCGAAAATCAACTTGGCGATACAGGATAATGAAACCAGGGGAACCAAAAAAAAAAAAAAGAGAGTTGGTTGTTATTTTCGGAGGTAAACCAGGCAAAAAAGGTACCAAATCAGTCCACTACCTCACTGTCCAATCGGCGTCTTCACCAACGTTGTCAGTTGGTCCAGATTATCAAGATCCTGCTAATCGTTGCAGTTGTCCCGAAGCTCATGCGTTCAAGACTCGTTGATGGGCAAACCAAGTGTTGCCTCTTATCTTTTATTTTACTGTTTTAAAATAAGTTACCTATTTGACATTCAGCGTGTTGTTGTTATATGTATTATTATTGTCTCTGCGTGAAGTAAGAGACGCTATTGAGGGGTAGCTATACCAGTTTACTAAACCAATTTCCTTTGGGGTAGGACGGCAGTATGTTGTTTTTAGTGTAGGTACTCTGTTTCGGTGTCGTCACTGGAGCTTCGTTGGGCCCTTCGAGTTCTCGCAGCGTCATCGAATAGGTAGGTACCTGGGTTATAGTTTGTGAGCCAAACTCTCGCGGTATTGCTCACCCTTTCTATTGGCGTTCTCTGCGCGACGCCTTTTTATTTTTGTTAACACGCCATGTCAAGTTCAACTGTAAATATTCTTGAACCTTTTCTTCCCGATCATAAACCTTTTTTTTTGTAGTTTATTCTGTATTTTTCATTCTCCATATACCAACTATCTCCACCTCGGAATCAATCACTTTCAATTACGATTTCAACCCGTAATATGTTGGAACTATTTTGTGATCCATTTCCAAATAAAGACGTATTTTTATAATTAATATTACTATTATTAGTAAGTATTGTAAGATTTGTAGGTAGATACCTCCTGTAGGGTGACCGCCGACCATAATAATTATTATGCCTTTCAATCTGATAGTGTGATATCGGTATCGGTATCGGATATAGGATATAGCCGCCCCCGAATGGCGAAAGGTTTTTTTTCACGCTTGAACTTGAATTTATTTTCCTTACAAAGAAATCATAATAAACTCTGCTGGGTTTAACTTGCTACTACGACTCTATGTATTTTTTATGTTTAGACTTTCGAGAAATCAATTTAGAAAAGGGCAATTTTCCAACCTCTCTAATTTGCTGGAAAGTTCATCTTCTTGACGTTGCCGGTCAGCAAGTGTGGGGGGTTGAAAAGTCGGCCGGCTCACCCAAAATTCAGAAAAAAAGCAGCTGCGGCGCCCAACCATAAGGGCCAGTTCATTGTCACAACCCGGGCCGGAAAATTACCCCAATCCGGGTCTGGTAAGATGACCCAAACCTATTATTTAAACCATGACAATTGCCGTCTGAAAAAATGAAGGCTGATTTCATAATCGAGTTTTAAGTCGACTTCACTTTTAATGAATTTAGACTGTCACTGTCACAATGAACGAGAGTGTTGAAGTTATGCACGGCTAGAGTAAGAGTCTGAATGCAGGCAACGAAAAGTTTCAATTTCGAAGTTGAAAGTTAAGAAAATTTGTCGTTGTAGAATCAACTAGCAATTGTTCGTCAAATTTTCTGCCATAAAAATCTAGACAACCTGCCGGTTCTATCACCAGCTATAAACAGAGCTCCTGGAGAGATGGATTCCTCGATTGCTTCGGAATCTTGCCGCCTGATGGAAATCCAATCTCTGATCATGCAGATGTCGTGCGCACATTTAGCTTTGCGCTTAACGCCATCCAAATATAAACGCGCATTGTTGGTGCAGAGAACATTGAGTAATCTATGTAAATGTATTCAATTTAGAACGGCACTGAACTCAATTAGGTTACGGAATATGTCAACGTCATTTGGTGTGTATATGCATGGCGCATCCACTGCAGGGGAAGCACCACCGCTACGGCGATAAATACTTTAATCATAATGCTCACCTTTGCAGTCGCCTTTGCACCAGCCATCCGAGAGCCGAGCTTTCCTCAGGGGGCATTAATTTGCAAGAAAAAAGACCTGGATATACGCTCTTAAAACATGCAGTCGTGCATTTCGCGGGGCTTAACTTAGCAAGGTGGGTAATCTCGGCAATAAACGCGGGTGATGGATGCCCTTGGAGCGAAGCTGCATTTTAAACTTTTTTCTGCAAGTGCTTACTGAAATTGTACAGCATTTATTGAATTTAGAAGATACAATTTAGTGAGAAACTACACCAAACTTTGATTTATGAGTACATAGTTATTCGACATAAACAGAAGCCATTTCATATCATACCTGCCCAAAACTCCCTGTATGTATCTCTATCTTCTTCCTCCCTAAGATTATGTCAGTGATTCACAAGTGGATTTGTGTATGTGGGTATACAGGGCGCTTCAGGAATTCTGCTGAAAATATTTTGAGATGACATTATCCTCTTGACAAAAACGATTCCGATATCTCGAAAAAATCTGTGACAATAAAGTGTCAAACTGAAACCATAATAGAATCTAATACGAAGCCCACCAAAAATGTGAAAAAAAATGGACTTTCGACTTTTATATTCAAAGTTTTGAAGGTTCAAAGAATGATCCTTCAAACCCTTTCAGTTTCGTAATTTAAGAAGATTTTAGTAAACTGATGGTGGAAGACTTTCTACCAAAGAATGATAACTCTACTAGATTTGTACTATATCTCTATTTACTATACATGGTGAGTCATCAAGAAAAATTCCACCTCTCTATAAAGTCCTTTAAAGAAAATTCCTTGATTCAAAACTCTGTGACTCCTGCTCTACATCAATTAGGGACAAATCGAATGACTTGGAGACATTTTTGACAGAGAATAAATCTCAAGATTCTTCTCTGTGAAGCGAACAGAATTTCAACACACATCCATGATTGACATTCTTCCACATAATTCTGTCACCAACAGTTCAAGAATGTTATGAACATTTTTGGTGGACTTCGTTAAAGATTCTATATACCGTACCTATTAAAGTGATATAATCGAACTGACGCGAGACAGCGGAGTGGACCCAACCAGTTTTTCACATAGTCCAGCTAAGTTTGGAAATAGCAGCCCCAGCAATAGTCGCCAGTTGCTGCATCCGTGGATGTAAGAAGACCATGACAGATGAGCAGACTTCGCGAGTCGCCAGTTGGATAAAGCCAAAAAAATGAGCCTCATGTGCGTAGGGAATTGGTTTCGGTTTGTTGGTTTCCGGAAAACTTTCGACTTGATGTTTTTGGGACAAAATTCCAAATTTTCACCGATCATAGGCTGCTGATTTTTTTCTTTTAAAAAATCTACGTGTAAGAAGCCGCACGACGAAAATCCGGTCAGCGTGAAAAGAGCACGATTTTATCATATAATATGTCAAGGGAGAAGATAACGTAGCAGCCGATGCATTTTCGTGAGTTAAGATAGAATCCGATGACTTGAAAGCGCTAGTCTGCAAACGAAAGAGACAATTTATGCAATCACAGAACAGAGCGCAAAAACTGTTGATTCAGCAGCGAGCCCAGCTGATTTTCAAGTTCAGAATTTTCGAGATCACTCCAGAATTTTTGAGCTTCCAGAATCACTTAATAAGCAAATTATTTAAAGCCAGCAGGAATTTTTATACCCTGTATATCTGTAGCGATTAGTCAAATCCTCGGTCAAAACCTTATTCTATTCTAACTATGAGCAATTGGAATTAAAACGTTTAGTGAAAGGAGGTACAAATGTAGCTTGAACAATTCCTTGTCTCTTATTACTCCAACTCAGACTTCCAAGTTATTTCGCGGTTTGACTGAAATTTAGTTGGTATCTACTTGTCGTATCTCGACTAAGTGGAGAAAAATTGGATTGAAAATGAACAACATAGTATACAGGGTGTTTCAGGGATTGATAGCAAAAAATTTAACTCATGCACCATTTTGGTATAACTATATTTCGTTGGGGTATTTTTGCATGCCCCTGCGGGAGACGATAATATTCCAGGATCTTATTGTTACATATATATTGTTTGTCCTTCGAATAAAAAATCTATCACTTTGACGTGAATTAGCAAAACTGTTGACTAGTTTCTATTTTCCTGCTTACTTGGGGTACAATGAGAGAGACTTTCTACAGACGTGCAAGATTGAATTTTTGAAAAATTACGTTATTAAACTTCCCGCCGACCATCCTTCACGGAAAGCAGGGCGAAATCTGAGGAAATCCCCGGTGTTCGCTCCTCTCCCGCTAATGATCTGCTTTGTTTCCGTTCGGGATAAGGTCTGGCGCAGAGAGTTCGAATATTTTTCTTTGCTTTCTAAGTGGAGGCGACAACACACCGGGGGACGCGACCCGACCGCACACAGCCCCAACAAGACGCCAAATTTGTATGTCTTTTGGCTTTTCGCCTGCTCGCGTCTCTTTTTCTCCGCCGGTCCATCCCCGTTCTCGTGGCCTATCTACCCCTGCGTGAATTATAAGCCGATGTGACACGCCGCGTCATATTTTATGTACCATGAAATTTATTTTCATCGTAAAAGTCCCGAGGTCGCATAACTGGAAAGTTTCACTGCTATATTAATAACGATAATACGTCTTTTATTATGGAACCGTGCGCCTGGGCGGTACTTTTTGCGCCGAACTATTTTTCGCAAGCAATTACAAGCGGCAAATTGGGTGGAAACATCCGCACAAAATGCTGAATTGTAGAAGCAGAGTTCGTTTTTTTTTCAATAAAAAACCACCAGGTTACATCCTACCCCAGAAATAACAGCGGCAACACTGTTAAGGGACGGCCTAAGTCAGACAGAGCTGTACGAGGGATGTTCTTTATGTTCGCCAAATTTATGAGATATAAGGGGTTGGCATTAAGTTTTAATAATTGATTTCCATCTACCAAGGTAATGCTCCAGAAGAATAGTACATCCTTTACATTTCTCTAATCATTTCTGTAAGCCTTCAAAAAAATTTTTTCCAGCTTTGAGAATGCGCAATTATGGCAACTTGCCAAAATATCAATTTGGTCATCAAGACACCTTCCACGGAAGTATTTTTGCAGGTTCGGCAAGAAATTGGTCGATGGGAGTCAGGTCAGGTCCGTGTAGTGGATGGTTAATTTTTTCAAAGCTACACATCGTCTCACAGGACACGGCATGGCGAGCCTTGTGAACGGGTCCATAGCCGTGGAGTGGAAGAATACCTTTTTCCAACTTTCCTCATATTTTTTTTTGTTGACCTCTTGCAAACCGTTTTTGGTATTCTCATTCATTGTCCCTAAACATTCCACAATCGAAATTCTTTGAAGTTTGAAAAAATTGCCGTTATCAATTTTTCAGCCAATGGCTTTGTGTCTCTTTGAAGCTGAGCTACCCTCTGCATGCCGCTGCTTTGGCTTTGTTTTGACTTTTTGGGCCCGTATCAGTGAGAAGCGAGGTGAGAAGAGAACCTCCAGGCAAGGACGCTGGACTATACCAGACCTGATAGTTTACATTTTCTCTTCCGATTTACAAGCTAGCCTTTCAAGTCATTGGATTCAATCACAATTCGCGAGAGAGCATTGGCTGCTACGTTATCTTGGCCTTTGATGTAAATATCATTATGATATTATGATAGTGAAATCGGGTTCTTTTGGCCACACTGGACCCCAGAAATGCAGTCCTCTCGTATTGATTCTGTGGCAGAACGGTGCAGGGGAAATTTTTCTTCTTCCGGTTTCCTATCCATGCCAGTCGTCATTTTTTGCAAAAAGGAGCCGGTTTTGGTGGATGTATCTGATAGTGTTGAGAGTGTAGAGACTACTCAGGGTAAGTATTTTGTGTTCTTTAAAGAGTTCCCTACAACTTCTTCTGCTCTTTATTCTCACCAACGCTCTGATGGCCTGTTTTTGTAGACCGAAGAATCTTCCGACCTCCTCAGATGTACCTCAGAGAAGAACGCCATACTGGAGGACGAACTGTACACTAGCAAAGTACAGCGCTCTTGCTTTTTACGAACAAAATTTCTTCACGTTCAAAAAAATTATACAGTGAGTACTTACTCGCTCGATTCTTCTGAGACAATAGTTCAAGGGCACTACATGTGTGTTTACTTCCTGCATTGAATGTTGTAGGTAGTGATGGTCACGATTTTTGATAATTACTTGTGTACACGCTCATCGGCCTATTTTGAACCTGTTGAGTTTGAAGTCACTTTGAAGCATTTCATACTGCTTTTGTACATGTTGTTTTGATGCACACCCCTATCTGTAAGCAGGTGCGTGCTTTCTTTTGTGAGCTATTTTTAAACACGCACGATAGTTTTGTCTAGACGCCGAGCTCTAATTTGTGAATTGAATTTGTGTGTTCACATTTTATGTCATTATTTTAATGATGATCATTTCATAATTTTGTGTGAAAACTGGTCATGTACTTACTTGTATTTTTGTCTGTGTCATGATTTGATTTTCATGTCAATGTCAATTCGACGTGCGAATCTAAGAACATCCCAACCCGATTTCTGGCCATTTTGAGTTTTGTACAATTTCTGCTGTGAAAAAGTCTGCTCTTTCGAATGGTGCAATCAGAATTCCAATCAAAAATTTTATAGCAAGGTTATGAACAAAAATAGGAACATCCTAACTCGGTTTCAGCCGATTTCTAGATCCGCATCATCCTTACTTGAATTAGGATCATATCTAGCGTCAAGTAACATCCCAACTCACGCTCTACAAAAAGAGAAGACTGCGTATTAGTGGCAGAGCGAGAGAGCGCGACATACTTTTGTATTTACTCAAGATTTATTCTCGTTTCTTTGTTATTTCATGGGGAAAAATTGTACAGGGTGTTCACGTTAGGATTGTCTTCCTCCTCCCCGTAGCCACTTTATCCCTACACCAATTTAAACAATAAAAACAGATTTATGTAGAATCTTTCCTGAATTTTTCAAATCTGCCCTTAAAAACTAAATAAATAAATGTTTTGTCGGGTTTAGGGTGTAACAAAAAAATATTATGTTTTATAACATCTTACATCTGAATAATGCATTTCATGCAGACTTTTGTCTTGATTACAAAGATAGGTATGAGATACTTACAGGCTTATTTGTTGAAAAAAAAAAATGAAAATTGGTTCGAACAAAATTTTCAAAATAGCCTTGACTGATTTTTCAATATTTTTGAACTGTTACTATGATGAAATGTTGGCAGTTCCTTCGTCGAATTATTCCGTGGGTGTTATATTCCGTTGTAGTCGGGAAAAAAGTCTGCATCGACTGCATTGTTCAAATGTAGGATGTAATAAAAAAATATATTTTTTGTGACACCCTGTAGATTTACGCCCTAGTAATTTTTCATTGGAAAATTCAAAAATACAGCAAGAATCCTTCAAGAATCACTTAATTTTTATTTTTGAAATTGCCTCAGTGATAAGGAGCTATTGAGAGGTATCAATATTAACGTGAATCCCGCTACAAGAGATCACAAAAATCTGCAGACAGACTACTTCAGTGGCGCCTTAGGACATGTCCGACAACATTTGATGAACAAAAAATACTTAAAGATGAAGAAAAACTCCAAAATAAAAACCGAACTAAAATCTTAGGTAGGTGCCTAGCAGGTATAAAGACATCTAAAGTAACACGACTTAAACAATATCGATTCAACAACCCAATTAATACTAAAAATCGTATACCTACATGCTCAATACCTAAAATTTCTGATTTATGCACGTAGTTTTTGACATATAGGTATAATTTGTCAAGAAAATTATCATCCTATCTCAAGTTAGGATGATATTAGCACGTATAGTTTACGCGAACAGGTATAATTCGCAATAGAAAATTATCATCCTATCTCAAGTTAGGATTTAACCGTTTCCGTAAACTTAGAACGGTATAATCCTAACTCGATAAAATTGCCAAAATCAGGTGAAAAATATCGAAATTGACAAGTTTAAGGACAGAAATTGAATGTTCATATAATATGGCAGTACTCTACAAAATTTTGTGAGAGTTAGTCATTCCGGTCGATCGTTATCAATTTTTCAAAGATTGAATCTTGTTTCGGCTCTCCTGAAAAGTAGCGATTTCCAAGTTAGGATGTTCTTAGATTCGCCCGTCGAATTGTCCTCCGTCTTTTTTGTGACTCTAGTATATTTTTTTTTATGTCATTTTCGATGCTCGCTGATATCTTTGTCAGATATCTGATGTAAGTATTTTTCAGGATCCTACTAACACGATACCTATTTTGTCTTGTTTTGGGTGTTTGTTGATTTTATAACATGCCTCGTTGAATTTATTATCACGCACTGTTTACTGATGCTTTTGCATTTGTCTGCTGAGGTTTCAACAATTTTGTTTCACTAATAATTGAACATTGAATACCAGAAATTATCAGTGAGTTTTTGTCATTCACTTTGTCACATATTTGAGAGTCCTTTTTTTGGGCAATACAAACTCAGGGGTTTATTTGTAGGGTTCTTCCACTGAGTGCTTTATTTCCGAATCCGTCACTCTCCCTTTTGTTTGACTTGACAGTTTGACATATTTTGTTGTGTTGTTTTCAGTTTATCATGATATTGATTTTCATGTGTTCTTGTGCTATTGTTATTGTTCATTTTGTCTATTCTGTCAGTCACATGTTGAGTGTTTCAAGAAAAGAGCCATGGAAAAGCTTTTTTTAAATTTTGCTTTGAGTGAATGTGATTTTCTGTGCAATGAGCGCGTGTCTCATTGAACTCCACCTTCTTCTCCATCAGGTCGTTTTTCTTTATGAACAAAAGTGGGCACAACAAAGGGGTAAGACGATCACAGACACGCCAAACAAATAAAATGTCAGGAGGAGAGGAGGCGTACCATCACAGAGGGGTCCAGAAACTGGGATGACCTAGGTGATCTCTTCACGTCGGCGTCAGCAATATCAGGCATCGGATGGTATTTTTCGAATACCGTGTGATTCACTATAGGTTTGCCTTGGGGTTTATGCAGTCAAACACCAACGCTTTAGGCCTCTTTGTTTTCTGTACTCAACAGCTATTCTGCGCCCAAAATAAATCGAGTATCCTGAATTATCCTCACATTTTTCCGTTTATCTAAATAGCAGTACCGCTGTTTGTAAAGCGGAACGCAAGCTCGTGGTTTTCGATGGAAAAAAACGAGCTGTATACACTCGGGTATAAGCGAGAAAGAGAGAAAAAGAAAGAGAGGGATCGTGAGAGGATGTGAGAGAGGAGGACTTGAGGTGGGAATAGGTAAAACGAACAAGTAGGTAACTGGAAAATTTAGCACCTCGGAGGAGCAGCCGCGATGATTAATGGAAGGCACACTTGTGAGAAATTAAAATGGGCGAGCTAACCAACACCCGACATTGGGTAAATCATCAAAAGGAATTTCCGCGCGCGGCGAAAAGAAAAATTCATAAGAGCTCGTCGCGTGAAAGTTTGGAAGGCGAGAAAGGCCCGACTCGCCATTTTCCCACCGTTTCGTTTCGCCTTCTTCGCTTTCAAATGGCGAGGGTGAAGTGGCGGCCGTGAGCCATTCAAGGGCGTATTTTGAGAACTTGCGATTGCAACCGGATGGCTAAAAATTTTCGGTTCGGAGTATTGAAGGCATTACGATGCTCGAGGCTGTCTTGAGGCTGAATTCACCCGCCGCGGTTTGTTCTTCTCATCTTATTTTTGTTCTTCATGAAAGGCCTTGATGCGTTATCAGGTTCAAACAACAGTGCAAAAAAGTACAAGCGTGAATCTTGTGGGCCGTAAGTAATGCCGCGGTGCGAAGTAATTTGCGGGTCTTCACTCCCTCGTGCATGCAAATGATGTCAGATTGCGTTTGTTAACGTGAACGTAACGAGTGACCGGAGCTCACAGGACGCTTGCCAATTAGTTCTTTTGATGTGGAACTTCTAATATGAGGTTATCTGGGATGAACATTAATTTGTTTGATGCCGATGACACCTGAAACGTAAAGCGCCGAGACGTGTGCAATTGAGTTTTTTTGTCGTACTCACTGTCAAGGTATAGGTATGTAGGTTTCATATGGGCTAGGGCTGTGAATAGGTATTCTTTTACCTACCTACCACTAGTATCACGTCACACCACTTCGACAACATTGTTACGAAACTCGCTGGAGACCACGATGCGCTAATAAGACACACACCTACACAATTGGCGGAGGAGCCGTGCACATCTTCAAATATCCCCTAATAGGCTATTCAGCAGTTACAAGCAATGCAGTATGGCACTGCTTATTTTGTTCTAGGAATGAAACTTAAGAATTTGGCGTCCAGTCATTGCTGTTTCAGCACTAGTTTTGGAAAAAAAAGGTTGTTGCTCCCGACAGTCAAGAAGGGTAATCACGCAAATACACCATTCTCTGCTCAATTGTTTTCAATCATATGTATAAAAGTGTATACAAGATTTCCACAGCGATTTACCCTCCGGTATTGTTTCTTGTCTTTGTACTGAATTACTCATGAATAGAAGACGGTTACCAGTGAGCACCATATCGTTGATAAAATGCTTGAAACAGGTGGGAAACCAAACGTCGGAAGCATTTGCAGAGCGCTGGATGAACTGTCGGATGTTCCGCAATCGATCGTTTTGGCCAACCAAGTATTAAACGTTTTGTTCGTCTCTAAATTATCTAAGTACGGCAAGTATCCAACGCAAATTCGCCATACAATATTTCCCATTTTCGAAGTTCCACCCTTTGAAAGTCACTCCTATTATTATGACACATGCTTTATCCACCCCAGTACATTTTCGGTATAGCACGTTTCAACTCACTTTTCGTGATATAGCGTCACGTAGGAGATAAACCATATTCCGTCGGGTTGAGCCAAATGAACTGGAGGCGTGTGCATTGTTGAGATTTAGAGCTTCAGAGGCATTGAGGAAGTTTGTTATTTCCGGGATTTCTCGCGTGCACCCACCCCATACATGCATGAACCGAAGGTTTTTGCAGCAATACATTCCAGCCAGGGTCCTAATATTGCAGCGCTGATAGTTTCGAAGTTGGGGTTGTCGATGCGTCAACTTAGCAAATTACTCACAAAGTTGCTACAATTTTTTTGCACTCAGAGATCTACCGCCAAGTTTCACTTACACGGCGCATAGTCTTGGCACACGTCTCCAGGAGGAAACTTTGTTTGGCTTTGTGTATAGAGCTCGCGTGTTGTATTAAAATCCTGCAATATACAGGTACGAGTGTGAGGATTTGAGTTGAGATTTGAGCTGGGTATTCTACGGTGCAGCAGCGGTTTGAAACAAGCTCAGATTTAATTATAGGGCCTTGGCGGGTATGTCTCAACATGTGTATAAGGTAAGCATAGGTAAGTGTATAAGTGGGCTCTCCCTATAAGAAACCGGTAGCGCGTTGCTGCATTACGTGATGAACGAGACCCGTCGAGGCTAGAGAGCCTTTATTAGCTCTCAAAATTAAAACTTTTAATTTCATTAAAATTTGCAGCGGCCGCAAAATTGGCAAGCGGCGAGCTTTCTGACTCATCCTCTACGAAAAGTATACGGTTTAGTGTTGGTTTGGTTGTATACTTACGCAAGAGTAATTTGTAAATGTCATGATGAAGTGCCCACAAGCACAAGTAGAGGTGCATATTTGAGTTTGTCGAAAGTTAACCAGTAACTATCTGATTGTCGTCCTCTTGTTCATAAAACCTACTGGGACTGTGGTTGTGAAATGTAAATATCACATAAACTGCGCACCAATTGAAATGGGCCACCCAAAAATTTCAGTCGAATTCAAAATGTCGTAGCTTCAAAGGAGGTTGACTATTTCAAAACTTTTTTATTCTTTGGAGAGCTCATTTATTGGGCTATAAGATGCTACATTCCATTTTTGGTACAATATTTTGTTATCATTCATACAGGGTGTTACATTAAGGTACTGCAAAATTGTAAAAGTTTGGATCCCTCCCAATCGACAAAAAAAAATTTAAATTTTTTCAAACCTGTTCTGGGGAGCTGGTATACCTGTGTCTCGGAACGGTTTTTCAAGTTTACCTCCATCTCCTCCAACTACAGAGAAAACGGGAAAAAGTAGTGTTTCAGGCTTTCGGTGATAACTTTTCTCAATGTTGATCGAACTCCAACCTATGGGGCTTGTGTTGAAGCCAAAACTTCAACACGTTCAACAAGTCAAGACGATACAAGATGAAAATTTGTTCAAGATTAAAACTCAGAATAGGCGGCTCTACCAAAAGTTACCCAAAAATGGCCAGTACTCTGAAATCTGTTTGTGGGAACCAGCAATCAAGTTGACAGTTGATTTCCAGAGAGCAACTCCTTGTGACCAATTTGCAACGGCTTTCAGTCCATTTGGCTAGAAACCTCTGGCGTCAAAATCAATAGCCCTCCTGCATGTTTGAATAAAGAAAATCGCCCCATTCACCTGAAAAGTTATCGTCACTTAGGTTATAAAAAAAACCCATTAGTAACATCACGTGACAGTTTAAATGCCCTGTTTGTATTCATTATTGGATTTTTTCGTAACCTGAGTGAGGATAACTTTTCAGGTGAATGAGGGCGATTTTCTTCATTCAAACATGCAGGAGGACTATTGATTTTGACACCAAAAGTTTTGAGCCAAATGAACTGAAAACCGCTGCAAATTGGTCACAATGAGTTGCTCTCTCAAAAACAGCTGTCAACTTAATTGCTCTTTCCCACAAACAGATTTCAGAATACTGGCCATTTTTGGGTAACTTTTGGTGGAGCCCCCTATTCTAAGTTTTCATCTTGAACAAATTTTCATCCTGTATCGTGCTGACTTGAAGTTTTGGCTTCAACACAAGCCCCATGGGTTGAAGATCAATCAACATTGAGAAAAGTTATCACCGAAAGCCTGAAACACTACTTTTCCCGTTTTCTTTGTAATTAGAGGAGATGGGGGTTAACTTGAAAAACCGTTCCGAGACACAGATATACCAGTTCCCCAGAACAGGTTGGAAAAAATCTAAAAAATTTTGTTCTTGATTGGAAGGGATCCAAACTTTCACAATTTGGCAGTACCTCAGTGTAACACCCTGTATAATTGATGACAAGATATTGTACCAAAAATGGAATGTAGCATCTTATAGCACAATAAATGAGCTATTCAAGGAATAAAAAAGTTTTGAAATTAGTCAACCTCCTGTAAAGCTACGACATTTTGAATTCGACTGAAATCTTTGGGTGGCCCATTTCAATTGGTGCGCAGTTTATTATTATTAAAATTATGGACTTAGTAGCAGAGACGAAGAGACGAAAGTGCAAAATTGATTTTCAAAATTTCAGCAGTGTATAATATGAGCATATGTAGGTATAAACAAGTGTAACAAATTCTCTTAGAAGTGCTCCTGAGCAATTCAGGCCCACTAAAATCCAATTTTGGAAATAGTCATAACTTTCAAACCGCTACTTTGTGGGATTTCGCCTTATTTCACCATATAAAAATGTATATTAAATCAGCGCGCTGCATAGCTAGAAATATTTAGTTTTAAAAAATTCCCTTCTAACGAAACAGGCACAAAAATGCGAACTTGTGTTAACCCATGGTCGGGCAGTTTTGATACGGTCACATTTGGGACTTTCGACCATAGTGTCGCCCGTCCTAAGACTGTAAATGGGTCGAGCGACGAGATTTTATTACTTTAAATGAGGGTGGCCTTTCCGTCTGCGGGCACAGAAGCGAGGAACTAGACCAGCACGGAGGCAGAAAGATGCGCGTAGTTTCTCGAAGAGGCTGTGTTGTGCATGTGTTTTGTAGGTAAATATTAATTTTTGTTGTATTTTTTTAAATTACTTGTGTATTCGTTTGTCGTTTTCTATTTGAATACTACTTGGTTTCGATTGATTAGTCACTGCCGAATTAAATTAAAAGTACTTCCTTTTATTGAAAAAAGCATACGCTCAGATAATTTTAAAGGCACGCATGTCGCTTTTGACTGGAATAATTCAACGTGAGGTGATTATTGCATTAAATTTGTCTGTTTGAATTTTATGTCATTAGCTCTATGGTCAGATTAGTAATTTTTGTATGTAATTTGTTTTTCATGTGTGCCCTTGACTGTAATTTTTGTGTCAAATTTTAGTTGACCGTTATTATCTACGATATTTTAATGTTCTCATTTTTATGTACAGTTTTGTAGTCAACTCTTTTTTCTTATGTCAGTACTATACCTTTGATGTGTCATAATCTTTGTGTCAATATTCAGAACCCTCCGTCTGTCCCGGTTCTCAGATATTTCTCCCTTTTGTTTGTTCGATTACTCACTGGGTTTTGCAAATGGCGCTTGCGAGTATGATCGGGCCTTGATGTACCTATTTTACTAATATTTTCTTAAATACCGTGAAAGTCGTTCCTGTACTATCAACCACTTCTACCCAACCTAAAAATTGACTTTTACAATGTTTACTTTTGTCTATGTGTCAGAGGGCTTTTACCGTCCAAGCAGGTTTTACGGTACTTTTTGTTGGGGAGTCATGTTAATTTATTTTGCTTTGTTTGTGATGAGATGATTTGATGCTACCTGCCAGGGTGAGGGACAGGGACAGCCATGGTAGATACGGACGATTGGTTACAACTTAGTCGCTTGCGACTCGCGTAACGAGGCAAATGTCAGATTTTGTGGGATAGGTTCTCTTACAGTGTCCTCGAGTACAGGTTCGCAACAGGATTACCCCCATTGTGTAGTTGTTGTATTTTGAAGTTGTATTGTAGTGTATTGTTTATTATGCCCTGTCTACTAACATGTCTTCAGTTGTTGTTTTTTTTGAGTGTCTGTGTGAGTGTGGCGACCTTTTGTTTTGCGTTACTTTGCGTTGCTTTGCGTTACTTTGCGTTGCTTTGCGTTGCTTTGCGTTGCTTTGCGTTGCTTTGCGTTGCTTTGCGTTGCTTTGCGTTACTTTGCGTTGTGTTGCGTTACTTTGCGTTATTTGCTGCGTTGCGGTAGAGAGAACAAAGTCTCAGTGAGTTTTACATTTTGTCACAACATGTTTGAGAACCCTTTTCTTTGAGCTTAACTCAGTGGTTTCTTCGACTGGGTTCTTCCACATGAGTGCTCTTTTCCGAATCCGTCACTCTCCATTTTCTTTGACTTGACAGTTTGACATATTTTGTTGTGTTGTTTTCAATTGTTTCATTGTTTTTGTTTATTTTGTTCATGCTGTCAGTCACATGTTAGGTGTTTTGAGAAAAGAACCATATAAGACAAATTTTGCACTTTGCACTTATTTGTTTTGAGTAAATGTAATTTTCTGTGCAATGAGCGTGTTTCATTGAAGTCCACCTTCTTCCCCCTCGGGTCGTTCACCTCATGAACAAAAGCGAATCAAAGGGTTAAGATGCGAACAAAAACGGACAACGTAAGATTCCGATGATCAGAGGCCAAACACGTGAAAATGTCACTGGGGGGGAGGGGGGGGGGGGGGCGTACCATTACAACTTCATCTCTATAGTCCGGTGGACTAGCGCCAAATATTGCCCAAACTATGCATTTTATTACTATGGAACAATTTTTTGCGAGCATGTTCAGAAAGCCTTCCTCTATCATTTGAGAAGCGCTGCCAAGCAATTTTCGAATGTGGGGGGCCAGGGGGGGGCCTTTTTGACAACTTGACTCGTTTTTTGTCGATAAAATCCGTGATAAGAATGTTATAAAAAAGCTCCAACGGATTATTGGAGACCAACTTAAAATGTCACTTATGTGTGATAAGACTTATTACAGGGTGAGCAGGTTCCGAGAAAAATGACTTTCCGTCAACATGCAATATAATGAAGAAAAAATTGCGCCAAAGACCTTTAGTTTCGTCATTGAGAGATGCCGATTGGCATATTTGTTGATCATACCCACCTGAACTAGTTGAGAACCGTACCCAACTTGGCGCAGTGTTCAATAAAAGTTGGCCCAAATCTCAAACGTCGCCTACAGCTCGTTTGGAAGAAGGATTAGCTAAAACTCACTTTTCTGTCGAAGAAATCATTTATTCTGAATACATTGAGGTTTTTTTCAGCTTTTCCTAGCCAAAAATTGTAGGTGAAGGAATCCAATTACAACTGCATGTTCAAGAAGAAAAAACAGCTCCTTGGTCACCTTAAATTGGTCGTAACTAAGACTACAAGAATCAAAACAATGAGTAATGAACAAACCAGTTCAGGTAATTCATGGTTTTTATTTTCGTAGTGTTGGTTACGACCAATTTCAGGTGAACAAGGGACTGTTTCTCTTCCTTGACCATGCAGTTGTGAATGAATTCCTCCACCTACACAATTCTTGACTAGGGAAAGAACAAAGACCATAATGAATTCAGAATAAATTATTTATTCGAAAGAAACGTGGCTATTAGCAAATCCTTTTTCTAAACGGGCTGTCGACGGCGTTTTGAATTTGGGTCACATTTCAGTGAACTCTTGGCTCTGAATGTTTGTTTTGAGTCAATTCTGATCCTCAGGTCTTTTTACCTATAGCTTTAGACTTAATATGAGCCGCAAATTTTTAAAATCGGTCAACGAGGAAAAAAGTTATACATGCAAAACCAAAGAGATGATTTTTGTGTGCTCACCCTGTGAATAAAGGAAATGAGCAGATAATCCAAGCACCACCCTGTACTTAAAGGCCTACCTTGTCTTCTTTGTGGTGAAAATTCAAGAGAAAAAAAATCTTTTTCGAACGGGAGCTTCATGACGATTCAGAAATTTGGTACTGTTTTATTGAACACCCTGTACAAAATTTATGTGGATTATCTAGTGTCTTGCAAAACCACGGACTGATAGCCAAAGGATCAAGTCAACAGACACTTCAAACAGATTGCAAATTCATTGTAGTTATCAAAATTTACATCAAATTGAAAAAGGGCAAATTTTTTTGGAATGACGTATTGATTTGTGCGTAGTTTATAATGGGTATAAAATCGATGTGAAATAATTCTAAACGAATTATTTTTATTTTCAATTCTGGAGAGGACTGAACGTTCCTCATCTCTACATTCAATTTTTACGCCACTATACTAGCTAATTTGACAAAAAAAAGCTCTGACGAAGTTCATATTGGAACGCATCAGCTCAGTGGAAACCCGACGGCTAATAAAATTCTTCCAGAGAGCACCAGCCCACCTCTAAAGTAAACCACATTTGCCTCTTTGAAATGGTAACGAGGCGGGCGTAATCAAATTACCCTACCCTACCTAATTGCATTCCATCTCATTTCCCAGACATCACCCGATGGGAAAAAGTACCTAGTTCCTGGCATGGATCGCATTGGCTTCGTTACCTTTTTTTTTATTACACCACAATTTTATAGAAGCTTAAACACTCTTGTTTTAATACCCACCACCGAACACGATTCGTGAAACTTTTCGATTATTCCAAACGCTCCGAGCTTTCATTACATTCCGGAAGTGGGTGCAACGTAAATCGAAATACTTCGTGTAGGTATGTTTCAAGCTCGAGTATGGAAAACCGCATAAGATATGGCCTCAATGTGCGGAAACTTTTCACTAGATTTATGCAATCCATAAAGAGTGCTTATTGGATCAAATGTACAGGGGTCTTGGAATTCGCATCTTGGGACTCCAAGAAAGTGAAAGGAAAATTTTGAAAAGTATTAGGGCAAATATTGAAAAGAAATTGGGCTTTTGATATTTGAAAATTACAGGATCGAATGGAGATCTTCCGAACCTCTTCAGTTTAGTTATTCTAAACGATTAAATAGCAAACTATTCAAGGCAGAATAATGCGTATAAAAAATATCAACCATTTTATGTGTATCGAGTTTTTTCTGTACAGAGTGAGTCAGAAACCACGAACTTTTTCTTTCAAAAATCTCACCAAACGTTTCCAAACCAAATATACCAACTCATTCGTTGAATTTTTTTGGTTCGAAGGACCTTTCTTCGACCCCGCTATATATCATCAAAGATAAGAGACTTGATTATTGTTACGATGCTTGAAGAAAAACAGCTTCTCTTGTCTCCGAAGGCTCGAATTTTGAGACATCCTGTATACTAAGAGTTGCAGATATTCAGAAAGAAGTGGACATTTTACTGAGGACGAGGACTGAGGAGAAGTGGAAGTGATGATATGCCCAGTGACAGCGGTTAAATTTACTGCAAGCAGAAAATCGAACTTGATGGCCGTTTATTTCCAATCCAGATAACCATCGACCACTCGACCATCCATTCGTGTAGAATTTCAATTTGCAGAAGGGGAAAGTGGGCGGACATGGAGAAAAAAAGTGCGGCAATTTTCGATTTCGCCCCGCGAAGTGACGGACGAAATTTTAATTTGTGCAAGGGGCCCCGACCGAATCGGCTTGATTGCTACACATCAGAGATGCCCACTCAATCACGTTGCAATTTTCGCGGCACATTTCACACTGCCACGTCGGATCAAAAAATCAAACGGACGAGCTGGTTTTTACAGTTTGTTCGAATGAACTTCACGAGGTTATTACATGGACCTGTACGGACCTGTACCTAAACTGGACTGATGATACCGATAAAAATTTTGATGCAACTTGTAAACTATCCGTAAGCTTTTGAGAACTGCTCTTATGTTATTTATTATGGTTAGCGCCCTTTTCGGACATATTCATTGTTTGGCTTGGTACCGCGGCAGCAGTCCAGTTCAAGTACCAATATTTGAAGAAGCACCTGTACCACTTCAGCAACAAGAAGCGATGCAGGAACCAATAGCTGCTGTAGTTTCAACAACTTTTACTAGTTGCTAGATTACAACTGTCTCAGTTTCTCCCCCGCTATTTTGTTCTTTACTAACTTCAGGCAAGATTACTACTTACTTTCGTGATATAAGGAAAGCGCTTTCATTTCGTCTGGTGATGTTTGGAAGCAATAAATAGTTTTCACTACCGTGAAAATGTTTCAATATCCTTTTCGACAATTTGAAAGAAGTCGACCGATGTTATCCGACTGACTGGAGACGAGCGCAATGAGAATTTTAATCAAGTCCCTTTTGTACGGAAGTGGCGGTGCTTTTTGCGCAAAAGAAGCTCCAGTGCATTCTGGAAAGTATATTAAAGACGAAAACTGGAGGCCCAGAGGATTTTCTAATATGCCTGCATTATCATAACCATGGGCTTGCCGAAGAGAAGACCAACAACACTGGGTCCGATTTGAATTTTTATCGCCCGAGCACAAAATATTTTTGCATAATATACTATGTACCGCCAGTAAATCTCGGCGGCTCGCTCCTTCCACAATAAATATTTCGTGTATATTTTTTATTGGGGAAAAAATTAGATGTGTTCTCCAGGGCGGGCATGCCGGAGAATTTATAACGCGTACGCCATATCATTCCTGTGCGGTGACTTTTCAGCGCTGCCGTGATATTAGGCCGGCTGACCCTCAGAGTGTAACCGAGCAGCGGCCACTCTGGGTCGTTAATCAAGTGCACAGCGACATCTGCGTAAGTTTCAATATTTATTTGTTACATATGTTATGGGAGAGGTCGTAAATCACGGGGGCGGGAAGGCCGAAGGAATTATACGGCCATCATCGACTGGGAAGCGATCGTGAAGCGGGTCAAAATCGCTCATGGATTCGTTTTTACAGGCTGGTTATGTTTAAGCATGTGCAAAATCGCTTCGTTTTAGAAACTACAATGCTTGGTTTCACAAAGGTGGAAAATACGTCGTTCTATTTATAAGACGACACAAATTTGTGTAGTGTTATAGCAATAGGGTAGTGACCACCATCGAAAAATATAAACAAAAACCATACTAATCGAATGTAGAGCCTTAATAACAAGACTTCGTTTCGTGAAAATTCGAAAAAAAAAGTTCCAAGTGTCTCAAAATCTGCCTTGAAAGTGGCTACTTTTGCGAAAGATTTCAAATCTACCGAGCTGTAAGGCGGGCTGTGACGTTTCAATCTTTTGACAGTAGTGGGGATGACCCCACCTCCGTTGCCTGTGTGTCAAGTGTCAAGTGTTGACGTTGACGTTTGCCAGCATAACATAACCATTGAAGTCTGATGTAGTTTTGAAATATTCATAAATCATAAAAGATTTTACCATGGGTAAATTGTGAGAAGTCGCCTGTTCACAATCGGGCTCCACATTTTCAAGCAAAACAACTAAACAACACAAATCACCGCACAGATACACAAAGCGTAAACAATATACAATCAGCTGTTATGAGCGTTGACGGGTTGACGCTAGTGCTTTTTGTAGTAAGTTCTGTAGTGTTGTCAAGCCTGCTTCTCCGCCTATGAAAGATTGTGACGTCATCGCGCCCGAGATCGCGCCAAATTTGAAATGATCGAAAACTTTCAGAATTTTTTTCTACCAAGAAAACTTGCGAGAAAAATCTGTTAACTATATAGCGTCACTTATCAAGAAGTGAACTTTAAAAAAAAATAATAAAAAAAAATTCGGTCACTACCCTATTGTCGCATTGTCGGACATTTTGCCTATCATACGGTAATTGGTCAGACGAAGGACACGCGTGGCCTGTGTTTGGAGCATACGACGATCAGGGATCACACGAGCATTAATTTGATAATTCTGATAAAGTCGAGTCGGGCACCTTTAGCTGGTTTATCTGGGTTTCACTTTTCACTGGGTATTATATTTTTCTTGTAACTTCTGTGGAATCAAGGGCCACCTAAGTCGTATGTGTAAAAATAAGCAACCCCTAAATTTTTTTGATGATGTGCATAATGATGATTATGAAATCAATAACAATTTAGAATCAGTGAATGAAATGAATCCTGAAGACTATTCTGAATTGTTTAATTTGCGTTCTTTGGATAGGAAGCCAATTTTGATTGAGGTTTTGTTAAACAATGTTCCTTTCAGACTTAAAATTGATTCGGAAGCGGCAGCATCGGTGATTTCTGTAAAAGACTGGTCAAAAACATTCGCACAGGTCGAACTACAAGAAACGGATTCCAAATTTCTAAGTTATGTAAGTCAGAGAATTTCTCCAGTGGGAAAAATAACTTTGAACATTAAATCAGGGAGACGAAGTGAGGTGTTAGATTTTTTTGTAGTTCAAGGGGTGAAAATACCTTTGCTGGGGCGAGACTTTTTGTCCAAATTCAAGCTTAGGTTTGCAGAAATGAATTACGTGGCTCCAGCAACCGACAATAAAGATAAGGAATCCATAAACGAGATTGTTTAAAACTTTCCAGAGGTGTTCACTGAGAAGTTAGGTACATTCAATAAGCAACGGTTAAAAATCAATCTAAAAAATGATGTAATTCCTAAATATTGCAAACCACGGCCAGTACCGTTCAAAATTAGAGAAAAAGTCGAAGCGGAACTGGATAAATTGATAAAATTGGGAATATTGGAAAAAGTTGAATTCAGCGATTGGGGAACGCCAATTGTACCGATTTTGGGTAAGAATAAAGTTCGAATATGCGGTGATTATAAGGTTACCCTCAATCCTTATGTTCATGTAGACAGACACCCCTTACAGCGGGTAGAAGATTTATTTGCAAAATTACAATTTGGAGAACACTTTTCAAAACTAGATTTGGCAAATGCTTATCAACAGTGTTTGTTAGATGATGAGTCAAGTAAACTAACCACGATTTCAACCCATAAAGGACTATATAAATACAGGAGGCTACCCTACGGCATTTCCTCGGCACCGGGCATGTTTCAAAGAATAATGGAACAGTTGTTGAGCGATATTGAGGGAGTTTGTATTTTTTTAGACGACATCCTCATCACGGGTGAAGATAAGCAAAGTCATGTCAGAAATTAGTGCACAGTGTTACAACGTTTAAAAGATGCAGGGCTCACTATAAGACAAGAAAAATGTGAATTTTTCCAGAAAAGTATACAATATTGAGGTCACGTGATCAGCAAACGAGGTTTGGAAAAATCTGATGAAAGAGTTGAAGCAATTTTGAAAATTCCGGTTCCCACAAACGTGACTTAACTGAAAAGTTTATTAGGAGCTATAAACTGTCTAAATCGATTTTAACCAAATCTAGCTGATGTTTTACATCCATTGTATAATTTGTTGAGAAAGGATAACCCCCTGGTCTTGGAATCGGGATTGTGAAAACGCCTATAAAAAATTCAGAGAAATGTTGAGCTCGCCGACGATTCTTGCACACTATAACCCAGATGTCGAATTAAAGCTGACAATTGATGCTCCACAATACGGTTTGGGAGCAGTGTTATCCCATGTTTATGAGTCATGGGTAGAGAAACCGATATGTTTTATTTAAAGGACACTGTCAGAGAGCGAAAAAAATTATTCACAATTAGACAAGGAAGCTACCGGGATTTTCTACGTCGTAAAAAGATTTCATCAGTATTTGCTTGGAACAACTTTCAAATTGTGCACTGACATGAAACCGTTAATCCATATTTTCGGTCCAAAAAGTGGGATCCCGGTCATGGGAGCAAATCGGTTGCAGATAATTTCTCTGTTCTTGGCGTCATACCGGTTTACAAAAAATTACGTTCCGACCGATAAAAATGTAACCGTTTTTCTGTCCAGATTACCGTTAGAAACTGAAGAAAGCAATGACAACGATTCAATGAGTGCCAATTTTTCAATTAATTATGTGCAGAGTGCTGAGATACCACTGTTAATGACATTTGTGACGAGATTAAAAATGAAAAAATTTCGAGTGAAGTTTTTGAGTATACACAAAATGGACGGCCTAAAAAGGTTGAATACGATTAGAAGCCATATTTCAGTCGGAAATCTGACATAAATATTAAAGGCAACGTTCTCATTTGGGGATACCGTGTCATCATTCCATCAAAATTTCATAAAAAGCTATTAAATGATCTACACAAAAGTCACTTAGGTATTATGAAGACAAAATCTCTAGCTCGTTTGTATTCATGGTGGTCATCACTCAGTAAAGACATTGAAGAACTAGTAAACAACTATGAGGTCTGTGTAAAATTTTGCCCGAATCCCCCAAAAAGTTACGTTAGAACCGTGGCAAGTGCCTGGAACGGTTTGGGAACATCTGTACATGCATTTTGGGCCAATTAAAGGAAATATGTATTTGATCGTTTTGGATTCCTTATTCAAATGGACTGAAGTGTATCACATGCACAAAATGAATTCTGCAGCTTTAATTGTCAAATTACAAGAGTTGTTTCCAAAGTTCGGTCTCCCAAAGTCAATTGTCAGTGATTGATAATGGACGATCATTTATTTTATTTCTGCGGAATTTCAGGATTTTTTGAAAACCAACGAAATTAAACATCTCACTCCACCTCCATATTTTCCTAGAGCAAATGGTGCTGCGGAAAACACGGTAAAAACTGAGAAGCATTTTATTTTAAAGCACATTTCGGATTAGAACAGTTTCAATTTGTTTTTTCACATTAATGGTCCTGGTAACGATTCTAACTGGGCGCTCAATGAATTTTTGTTAATGTACAAAACACTGAGCATTGCAGCACAGGCAAATCATTAGCACGGTTAATGTTCGGGAGACTTCTTCGTTTGAAATTGGATTTGATTCGTCCAAGAAACTTGAAAATTCGAAAACCGATTCAAATTCCAGAAATAAAAAGAAATTCAATCCAAAGTCAAAATAAACAAATACAAAATTTCAAAGGAAAAATCAAATCAAAATTTGAAGTCAATGACAAGGTCATGGTCAAGGATATTCGTTATTCCCCACCCACTTGGCACCGGGACTAGTCACAAAAGTCTTAGGAAAACGCTGTTATGATGTGAAAATCCTTGACACAGATATATTGTGGAAACGACATATTGACCAAATGTACAAGATTTACAAAAACGATCATTCATTTGAAATATTAACTAAAATACCTGATGTTGACGCCACACCTGAAATACGTAATAAAACTAAAATTGATAATCAAAATTCTGAATATTGTTTGAAAGAAGAGCTGAGCAAAAGTTGTGGTGAGGCTTCAAATAATTCAAGTCTCAGCACATCTTCGCCTGTATCAAAAAGGGGAATGCAATTTGGAAGTGGTGAAAGCTGGCAAAGTCCTACTTTGGTTGCATCAACCCCTAACACAGAAACTACATCACCCAGAACTCGTTTTGGACGTCTCATAAAGAGTTCTCACAAGAATCAATGAAACAAAAATCAAACACAGCATAGGGCAGTCACGTGCGATTAGAGATAGCAGTTTTATTACAATATCATGAGGACCAGTATTTTACTTTTGGCTGATTTTTGAAAATGAGCTTCATCCAATTCACTATGCCAAAACTGCATCAAATACCTTTCGAAAATAGTGGGGAAGACTATAATACTTAATTCTATGTTTTCAAGTTTGTTAAAATGTTGGTAAGAGAAACCAAATCGTGTTAAAATGTTCGTAAAAATTATAGAACCTGTCACAATAGCTTACGCAAAAGAGCTGCCATATTTTGACATAACTTTAATCCGAGCTTTAATCTGTCAAAATATGTCCAGAAACAAACTGTATGCTGCTGAGAAAATATTCTCACAAATGTAAGGTGTCATTGTCAAATGACAAATAAATTGAATAAAATTGCACTAGTCTGTCAAAATAAAATTTCAAAACTCCGTATGATCTGTTGGAATGCCACTTGAAATCTGGTTGAATTTCACTTCATCAAACTATCATTTTGAACGACTCAAATCTGTCAAAGTGTTACACTTGAAGTCACTGAACGGCACACAATGGGATTTGAAACCATGATATTCTGTGACATTGTTAGGAGTCGCCTTTTTTAGACATGATTTTTTCGCGTCGCCTATGGCTTGATATTCCAGTTTTTGAACCATCGGAATTCGACGGGTGCTGAGTGCATATTTGTGAACACTATAGGGTCACAAATTTTTTTATTGGGACTATTATTGAGTTACATATAAGAGCACTTCAGGATAGGAGACGCTGCTGATCTGTTACCAGTGCGACGTGTGTTTCTTCGTGTTTATTGCTGTAAGTACAAAATTTTGCTTGGTTTAATGATAGGTTTATGCTCTAATGTCTCTTTTTGAACACTGTTGGTTATTGTGTTTACTTTAGATCACTTTATATTTTTGGTTTGCATAGCTTTCTGATGATTTTCCATAACTGTGCGTTCTTTCCTTGTGCTTTCTTCTTAAACGCACGCCCTGAATTGAGTGACGCTCATTTGTTGCATTCGACTTGAAAACGCCGCGCTCTTGTTTTTTTTTTTACCAAGAACGCCTCCACTTCATTTCATGGTGTTCATTGACTTTGAATTGTTATTCCGTCTAACTGCTGTAATGGTCATTCAGTATTGTGTATCGACCTAATTGCAAGCTTGTGTGCCTTCTTCTTTGTCTGTACCTTATTACTAGAGAGCGGATTTATAATTTTTTACATGTTCTATTCGCTAAGCTGAATGCAACTGTCGACTTGCAGCTTGACGTTTCCATCTATAAGGAACCTAAATACCAAGTTTTATTTCGCATATAATTTATTATTTTGACTTTTTACCGCATATAAATTGATAGTCCATATAATCGCATATTTGGTCCATATTTTTGCACATAACTGAATATTCTGGCCATTTCATTTATATTAGCTGAAAAATCACGATTTTTTCATTTCAAGAAAAAAAAATTTCGAAAGAATTTTTTTTTTACTTTGATGGTCAAAGTTGGTTGGTTGGTTTTACATGTGAATGTTAGATTTTTTACTTTTTTTGCAGCTTATATCACATATTTACTCGCATATATTGCTTTATTTGAACATTTTTACCGCATATTTTGATACTTTTTAAGCGCATATAAACTACATATTTTGAGCTTTTTTACCGCATATAAATCCGCTCTCTACTTATTACCTGCGGTTACTGGCTCAGTTTTTATGTGCAATTTTTTGTGTGTTCAGTTTTTTGTAATGAAATTGACGTGATGTCTGTCATGATCTTTGTGTCAATTCTCCATGTCCTCTGTCTTTTATGTCTCTCACACACCCATCCATTTCATATTTTCATACTCAATAATATTTTGCCATGACGCTCACAAGTATGATGGAGCCTGTATTATTATTATTCAATTGAATACTGTGAAAGTCGCATCCTTATGCCATCAGTCACTTCCCCTCAACATAACTTGATTGCCTCTCAATGTTTTGTTTTTGCAAATGTTTGATGAGGTTTTTATCGTCTAAGCAGGTGGTACGGGTACTTTTGTTAGGAAACCATGGTATTCTGTTCTGCTTTCTTTACTATGGGACGATTTGATGTTACCTGCGGGGATAAGACCGGGCCTGCTATAGCGGATATTTGTCGGATTGGGAAAAAAACCATTTTGCACTTTCTGATTTGATTAAACGTAACTTTGTGTGCAATAAGCGTGTTTCATTGAACTCCAACTTCTTTCCTCTCGGGACGTTCCACTCCTGAACAAAAGAGGTCTTAATGGAAAGTTCTGACGTTCACAGGCAAAGCACAGTTGAGGTGCGTAGGTATCATTACAATATTTCACTCAAAATCACCAGAATCAATTATTATTTCCAATCAAAAAGTTTGAAGATTATCAAAATAGCATTCGAAACCAATAGAACTACTCAACATTAGCTGTATTTCTTCTACACGAAATCTCAGATAATCTCACCTCAGTTAGAGAGAGAAAAAGCGAGAATTGCATGAGAGGAAGAGAGCACAACTAGCAATTTAAGTGGAAATTATCAGTTCAGATGATAAAAGGAACGCAGCTATTACTAAAAACTACGAATGATTCATGTCGGCAGATTAAGCGATTCAAATCTATTAAAATGTTTGTTAGACAATAAGAGAGCCTATGCATCAGACTAGGTACCTAGGTTTGATTTCAGGAGTGCAGTTTTTTTGCATTCATGTTTCGAGATGACAGCAAGTCTCAAGGTCAATATTTAAAAGTTGCTGGGATTGAATCATATTATTAAAATATGTTTTCTCGAGAGAAATTCAACGTAACTTGCACTTGAGTTATATCGGCAACTGAGGGCAGAACTTCCTTTCTTCCTAGCTAATACAAGAAAAAACAGTAATAGTAGCGTAACAGTTATAACCAATAAATTTGTTTGCTAAAAGGTTCTCAATCAATATAAGTATCTACTCTATGCATTTTATCACCGCTAACATCGGTTACCACACCTGAGTAACGCCGGATTATAATAAAGCTAATAGGTACTTGAATAAAAAGGTCAAAAGCAAAATAAGACGGAGTCCTAAAACTAAACGATCATCAAGCGATGCAAAATCCGGGAAAGTAACTTAATTCAAATCAAACAAGTTGGATTTAGTACATTGGCTTGCTTACCCAGGCCCAGGAGTTTGAAGTTTGGAGAGATAGTTGGGATCTTCCCAGTGTAATGAATGGAAATTGTTATTCAACCAAAAAGAGCTAGGTACATCTGAAAACCTGCGGACGATATACTTTCCCAAGCGGTGTGAGTATGGTGGTGTGTGTAAAATAAAGCTTTTCGTTTTGACATATTAATGGCTTTTGCGGCGCATGCAATAATGCAGGATAAATCGTCTTTAAATCACCGCAGGCAAATCCTTATGTGCATTACCACCTTAGAAATGCACGTAAAGCGTGCATGTGTGGTATCAATCAGACAACGTAACCACTGCGGAACAAGGCAGATAACACGTTTTACTACTTCCTAGGTGGAATACTCGACGATTCGTATCAAGACTCGGTAATGGTGCGGATTTAGCTTGAGCTATTAGGTAGGTACGGTGCTTAGTCCTCCAGTGAAACCAGACAAATTGAAATTTTGCAGACACCAGCATAGCCCATCAATAAGTAATCTCAAATGGGATGTTCAAATCTTTCCAAGGAGGTCCTACCCATTTTTGTCCATTGCCAGAAAAGAATATCTATAGCTCTCTAACTTGAAAAAAATCTTAGATTGTATAAAATTATTAGAAGCCACTTTTTCTTATTTCTAAATATTAATTTCAACTCATGGGATGCAAGCAAAGCATAGAATCGATTTTCTAAGTATTTTCCCTCTTGGTGTTTCACAGATGAATAAAATCAAACTATTCGCGAGACTCCAGATTGATTACCGTGCGTTCAAGAGCCATAGTGAATGTTGACTGGACTGGGAAAGTCGAGGCCTCGGTCGAGGCGGTGGTCCTGGAATATTCTAGATTGGCGGAGGCGCGACGCGATTGTCATTCTGGACTGATCATCGAAGTTTCTAGAACACCTGAGGCAGCGGCAGCAGCACGAAGCAGGGTTTTAGTTTGAATTAACTGGCGATAAAGTGCGATGAGAAAACTAACGAGAGGAACATTGACGGTTTATTGATCTGTTAGACCAGGAATTGTCTCTTGCAGAATAAAATTAGGTATGCAGGATAAAGGGATGACAAAACTGACCTTAATCCACAATTACTCTTGCATAAAAACCAGCAGCTAAGTGGACTATAAGGTTTGGCAGGATAAGTCCTCGCTGTCGCCCTCCTAAGAAAACTTGAGCCACACGCTAATGACAGGCATCTCTAATCAGAAATTATCGACGCCAATTTGAGCATCGCCCAGTAACTCGATTCAAACTTCAAACTAATCGAGTAAGGGACTTTGCTTATTGCTCAAATCCGAGTACCCAACCGCTTCCCAAGCGACGGCAATAAGCAACCTAATTCCCGCCAAGGCAAAGGATGCGAAGTTATACACCTATACACCAGCCGCCTCCGGATAGGTATTTTGCGGAATCGACGGCGGATAAGGGAGATCACGGTGACGGCTTTATTCGCGAGACCTCGGGGGAGGGTAAATAAAACGGATTTTTGAGGTTCCGGCGCTAGCGCGTGAAACATTAATCTCGGTCGAAAATGAGGGTCTCTACATCCCCGTTATCTACCCTTTAAACGTGATACGATGATTTGGGTATAGGCTATACGCGCGCGTATGAAGGTACCTACACTGAATACGTTCCGAGTTTTCGCCTTATCTCATTTCTAACGATTATATAAAACTGCACACAAGTTTCAACAGAGAGCGGGGTTTCTGGGTGATTTCTGACCGGGCTTAGCCGAGCATCATCGTTTTGATCTCGTCTGGGGGATGGGATGGGGGTCTAATGTGTGTGTAGAAGGCGGATTTGTGGAATTGGCGACGCCCGTCTGGCATTCTAAGAAGCGAAAGGTCGAACTTTACTTTTCCTTATTAGATTTTCAATATACCTCCGTCCACGTGAGCCTCAGTTTTGAACTGGCAAAATTAGGTAAACCACGGACGGACCAAGACACTGACTCACAGCTAGTTCCACCAAAGTTTCACTAGCGGACTAGCTGTCACCGGCGCCGGCAAGCCGTCGCCTGGGTGACAGCATTGGTTGAAAAGTAGCCATGGAATTTGTTCCACTGACACCGGAAAAGTGGAAAGGGAATTGTATACATGATGTTGATTTTCCGTTGTTTCAGGCAGATGTCAGGTTTTCCCTTGGCGAGTTTAGTAATTTTATGCATGTCCGTCGATAGTGTTTTGGTCATATGAAGTTTTTCAAGAGGCGTAAGCAACTGACTGTGTAAGAGTAACATGAATTCGAAAAGATGTTTGTTTTTCGCGGGTTTTGAAATTTCTATCTCGACTTGTAGGGTTCCATTGTGAACGAAACGCATGTCAGTGGGTGGTGCCTAGTCAGTGAAGAGTTGTCGAGAGAAATTGATACACCATTATTTTGATTATTATTATGTATTTCTACTTTTGTTCAAGATTACTGCTAAAAATACTGGAAACATGATAAAGCTTTGTCGGTACTGTCGTGGAAGACACCGTGTAGTGGAAGGGAAATCAGAACCGTGTATTTGTATTATTTAGGAGCTTTCTTAAATATTTGTAGTAGAAATTGAGATGAAATAAAAATATGTGCAAAATTCCAAATTTGACAGTTACGTTCCAATTGTTCATCTGACAAAGTCTAGGTTTGAAAACTCAATGAATTCGATTGAGAAAAGCAACAGCTCAATACGGCGGCTTCATACTGCGAAAATGTCGAATTTGACAAATGCGTTTCGATCATTCATCTTGACTAAGTATTTGTTCAAAATCTCAATATAATCTGTTCAAAAATACAAAAGTTCAATATGGCAGCCTTGCAAATGTCACAATGGCAGATTTGACAGATGCATCTCAATTATCTACTTCAAGTAGGTAAAGGCTTGGAATATTAATCGGATAAGTTGAAAAATACAAAAGTTCAATATGGCGCCCTCTTGAAACGTCAAGAATCAAAATAGGTCGCGGGAACAAAAATGGCGTGCTAAAGATGGGTATATGGTATGATGTTATTTCCACTAGTACCACCTGCTTGTTAATACAATTTTCTTTAGTTGTGAAGTTGTAATAAATATGTAGATAATTTATTTAAGAATTCTCGCTTTATCATAGAAATTCATGTGCTAAACTCAAGATTTAACTGAGTAATATCAAAAACAAGCGAATCTCTACAGCGGTACTTCGGTACCTCATCAGGCGCAAGCGCGGGCAAGAAGCTGGCAAAAGGCGCTCCGTTGTGCCAGCGTGCCTGCAACGTTCCCATAGCGGGTGCCAAAGTGACGGTTATGTTTCCGCGACCTATAGGTTTGAAATCACAATCAGATCGGTTGAAAAATGCAAAAGTTTGATATGGCGGCCACTGAAACGTCAAAAATTTCCATTTGATAGATGCATTCCCATTGTCAACCTCAAGTGGGTATAGGTTTAGAATCCTAATCAGATCGGTGGAAAAATGACAAAGTTCAATATGGCGTCCTTTTGAAACGTCAAAAATCTAAATTTGGTAGATGCATTTAGACTGTCTATTTCATGTTGACATAAGTTCAAAATACCAATCGGATCTTGCGGTAACAATGATAGAAATGTCATGTAACTACGAGAAGAGGCTGTCAATAATGTCACTTTGGCGAGTCGCGAAAATGGACACCGTTGTAACATCAAGTGATTGTCATGTCCAAAAAAGTAACCTCAGAGTGAAAGACATCCACTGAGAAATCAACAATCACAAATGAGAAATGTATTTCGATTGTCAACCTCAAGTGGGTAGGTATAGGTTTAAAATCTCAATCAGATCGGTTGAAAAATGCAAAAGCTCAATATGGCGGCGTCTTGAAACGTCAAAAATTCCAATTTGGCAGATGCATTTAGACTGTCTATTTCTTGTTGGCATAGGTTCAAAATACCAATCGGATCTTGCGGTAATGATGATAGAAATGTCATGTAACTACGAGAAGAGACTGTCAATAATGTCACTCTGGCGAGTCGCAAAAATGGGCACCGTTGTAACATCAAGTAATTGTAATGTCAAGATCAATTTATTTACAAACAAAAAAGTAACCTCAAAGTGGAAGACATCCACTGAGAAATCAACAATCACAAAATGACAAATGCATTTCGATTGTCCATCATGACCGAGTATTCATCAAAAATCTCAATATAATCTGTTGAAAAATACAAAAGTTCAATATTTGGAACAACATGTCGCGATTTCCGCATTCATCATTGGATTTACTCGTGAAAATGTCCATAACTGTCAACATCATTGCAAATCGCAACGTAACCAAGAACCAAGAGCACCCGCGAAAAATACGCTTATTAAGCACTCGCGCGAAATCGCCTAATATGAGATGAGTGCTGTGACATCAGTGACAATTATTGACATTTGCCAGTTTCACAAGTGCAGCGCCCGCAATAGAGCTGAATATTATGAGTCAAATTTTGAAAAATAGGACAATAAAAAGTCCAAAATAAGCATGCCAATCAAAACATGGACCCTTTCCAGAAGTGCAGCCACAAGGTCCCCTGAAATCAACACAGATTTTCTAGAAAACAAGTCGCGGCAAGATAGATGCGCAACTCGCCACGGAAAGTGTTATGGACAACGAGAGAAGCCCCTTTCTTGAAATGTGGAGCCTTAAAAAATCGGGCCCTAGTAAAAATATACTGTGAGTACCCTCCAGACGTGTTTTGCCCACCCCAACTTGCCTGTATCAGTGAAATTACCCCGTCAACACCAGAGCCGGCGTGGGAAATGTGATCAAAACGCCGTTCGAATTTGGAGTTGGCTCGTGTTTTGTGTCTGATGGACGTTCAAAAGTCTCCTCGAGACCATTGTTAAACTTCGCACGCTGACATGGTCAATTTTATTCCAAAAGCAATGTTTAAAATGTTCAAATCAAATGCTCCGAGGTGTTCAGTTTCCCAAAACCGAGAGCGTCAATTGACGTTCCTGTCAGATGGCCGGGCCGTGTTTTGATTTTTAACATTTTTCGGCAAAATTTCAGACAAAGCTCCACCGAATGGCCCGCACCGGACGACACGCGGCCCCCAAAACCCCCCGGTCGGCATTCCACACCAAATTTCTCGAAATTCTGCCCGAAAAGCCGAGTTTTCACCGCAAAAATGTAACAAAAAATCTCGGACGAGTTATTCAAAATGATGTTTCCCTGGAAAAAATTTGAATGAATTATGAATTTAAAAAAAAAATCCCCTCGAATTCAGCAGAAATTTTGGAAATTTCCCATCGTCAATTGCATTGCGGTTCGTTTGCAATTTTTTTTTTAAATACCTACCCCGCCAAAATCCGACGTCTAGTTTTCACAAATTTCAACCAGCCGTCGTTTGGTTCTCTCACCGATTAGTTTAGGGTGATCACTTTATCACGCATTTAGTTGCTATGCACCGGCTAATAGCATGACCAGTTTGGTGAATAGACCAGATACAGACCATGAAAGTTTGGTCTGTATCTGGACAAAACTGAAGGTAAGTATCTTATCTGTGTGTATTGTCCACTGATTGCTACAACTAGGTGTGTTCTAGAAGAATAAAAGTACACTATAGTAAACATACTAGAGGTTAAATTGGAACTCTAGAAGTGTTAGGTATGTTGAAACATAAGAAGATCCCAAGAGTTATTTATAGAAGGTTCAGAAGCGTTTAATAAGACTTATGGTGCGATTCGATAAAAAAATTACATTCCATAAAGGCTCTGTTACGTTGTTATCACCTAGGCAACAGCCAATGGCCGACGGGATTTTTTACATAACAGAGCTCTTATGGAATGTTATTTTTCACAGAATAGCACCATTAATGTAAAAATCTGCATTTTAGGAAAAACTAAACTGCAATCGGCTACCTTTTCAAGCATCAAGTGCTTGGATGTGGTCAATTGAATGGCTAGCACATCCGCTTCCTTGCAACAAGCATTCGTCCGTCATTTCGTATCTTTGTTGACGACTCTGTAATTTTTTCACTCATCATTATTTCAAGTAGTTTCTCTTCTCTAGCTCTTCACCTCTTGCATGAACGTCTAACATTCAGTTTTACACGATGTTACAGACGTGAAGGGAATGAAAGGATCGGTTCTTTTCTCGCAAATTAACCTCCGTGTGACACGGAACTCTCTTTTGGACGTAATTAAATTTTCCTGGCGGGCGCAACCGAACGACGCGACACGGAATGACCGGGCGAGACCCATCGCAATGACGATTCATCAAGTTATATTAACATTAAACGGGTCACTTTGATATACAGTGTCGGACGTGACGTCGCGCGCTTTCTCTTTTCATTTTGTATTCTTTTCCGGACGTGGAATACGTGACCCACGAGATTTAACACTCACAAATCACGCGTTTCCACCGCCCGCACCCCGGCTCCCTCTCTCTGGCCTCTCCACGCTGGCACCACAACAAAACTCACCCCTCTGCCCTGCCCCAAGCCCTGCTTGCTTTCTCTGCCACCTCTGGCGAATGAAAATATGGCCGTTCTAAGTTTTCATTACAAAATTCCACAAACGTCGTCGCAGGACCTCTCCCTGTATGTGGTGCTATACGAGCTCCGCTCCTCCAACCCGCGAGATATATGCTCCATGCAGAGTTGTGTTATCCCTCTAGGGTTTTTGAGTGTTGTTTTCGCACGTGTTTGACGAGAAATTTATGAGCATGACTGGAAACCGTCGACGTTAATCTTGTAGTTTAATCCTGGTCACGGCACCACACACGGGATGGGTATGGTGACGGTGCCTATACTCGAGTTGCAAAGTTTGCGAGGTATTTGACACCTACGGTCCCTGTCTGTATAATAATGTCATAAACTGTAAACATGTAGGAAACTTGATGTCTCGAGACTAGTCGAATCCAGGTTCTTATCCTTTGATCTAGGCCGTTGAGAATATCGAAAGCGCGTTATGTGTCGGCATGCTCCTCGAGGAATATATCCTGACAATATAAAACTATATTGAGGAATAATGCAAGACGGGTTTTGCGCGCGTATGGATTTTATACATAGCGAGATTTTGCAATGTTTGTTTGTATAGAATCACTAGGAACGTACGGTGCAGGCGATTTATTCGGTTCCAAGGGTGAGTTGTTGAACAATCAATCAACTCGGAGTACAAACTAAATTCAACTGTATCATCAAGCCATCCGCTTGATTTAGGCGTATCAATTGGTTGAAATATTTGAATTCAGTTAAGTTGAAATGGAAATCATTTACTTATACTTCTATAAGACTCACCCTGATCAATTTTTTCACAGGAAAATTGTTCAACCATTATGGCTTTGGAAGTATTCGCAACATTTGGTAACTGAGATTTGTCTGGTTTCACTCACGTTTCAGCCATTTCAGAGTAATGAGTTTGCTTCTTCTAAGAAATAGCATCGATTACAGCGCCGGATCTAGGGGGGTGCAAACAGGGGCATATGCACTGGGCGGCAAAATGAAGGGGCGGCAAAAAAAGGTCTAATTTCATATCAATAAAAATTGATGAAAGCATTATTTTGCTCTCCATCTTTTTGTGGAAGTATTCAAATAGAATTCCCCAAAACGATAATACATCTCAAAACAGATTCGCGCAACAACGCGCATGAGTGACAGGCAGTCGACCCAGCAATTTGTATGTTCTCATCTCGGTTCTCACATTGCAGAAATTTGATGGGGAGGGAGGGGTATTTTGCTTAAGTAGTCCCTCTAAAATCTGAACAATTTCCGTCTGCGGGCTACTAGGGGCGTCCTTGGTCCCAGGCCGCCCTTCGCTTCTCGCATATCGATGGGGGGCGGCAAAATTGGATTTTGCACCCCCTAAAGAAAAGCCTAGATCCGGCACTGATCGATTATTCAGGTATCATCTATCTATTTGAATGAAAATTTCATTCATCTGTCAAATCTGACATTCTAACAATGGAAGTGATAGTTTTCTATTGCTGTTTAAACCAATCAGATTCGACTTAGACGATAATTTGCACGAGTGCATTTTGCGATAATTTTAGATAATTTGCATAAGTGCATGAATTGATGATTTTTTCTGTGTTTTTATACTAAGACCAGCAGCAGACATAAAAATCAAATATGTCATACAGAAGTGCCATCGTGCACCTCAGGACCTCCTTCACTCTTCTTGGGAAGCACTAATTGCGAATATATGTCGCCGATATAATTCCTTTGACCACAAAAACGGGGTCCTGTGCTGCAACGGCTTAGCAATGTAGGCCAATTTTTCCACAAATTCGTCTGTATAGTAGGTGCATCACTCAAGGAACCTTGCGACCCCGTGTTAATTCTTTGGTCGTAGGTAGTCATTCCCTGACGACAATGACTATAGGGTGACTAGTTGACAATGTCATAGGTGTGAAAGATTTTTTGGTTCATAAAATTTTCTGATGAAATATAACTCGTGCAATGAAAATACATCTCTAATTTTTGACAAATCTTCACTTATGCAAGTTAAACTGGAGAAGACACTCACTCGTGCACTACGTGCACTCGTGCTCTTCCCCAACTAAGCTTGCATTCGTGCCATTTTTCAAAAATTATCGATAATTTTTATTGCACTTGTTATATTACTACTACAAATTTTCATTTACAAGAAGACTGACGATGGAGTAGGTACCTCAAAGTTTCATACTGCATGCAAATAACAGACAATTTTGGAGTATATCCAAATACTCTTTTTCCAAGCGTCTTGTCGCAACCTAGAAAAATTATTCAACTATTAAACGCAAATGATGCATTGTGATTTTTATCGAGCATTTCGGAACGCGATCGATGAATTCTCGGTGAACTAAACGGATATAATCTACAGCAAAGGAAAAGGTTCAGAGTGAGGTGAACAGGCTATAGCTGGATGTTCTGATGTCTGAAAAGTAACTGTTAGAGAGAGAACTACGCACATAGTTCATTCTACTAAAAAACACGTCAAGGAACATTTACAACAAAAACGACTTGTGGGTTGTATAATAAGTACACATACGAAAAGAGAAAGAAACGACACAAGTTGTACACGGAGAAAAATTTAGAGCAACTTACTTATTGTAGAGGACGATGTCCGGCCTCCAGATGTGATCGGACGGGACGTGAAGCATGTGGACGCCGCCGTATTCCTTCGGCTCCCACCTCAATTTGTAGTCGTACCACGACTGGAAATAAAAGCAATTGTATCAAAAAGCGCGTTTAATTAAATTTGGTTTCTTGCTACTCCCCAGTCCCCTCCCATCGGGGCCCCGCATCATCATGCATTACCCCGTGGGGTTTCGGTGCGGGCGCCGGTATAAAAGGAAATTATTTAAATAACATTCCGCGCCCACTTGACTGCACACGGGGAATTCCAGGAGAGCCGCCGCCAAAGACTCCTGCGAGTGTAAGTGGGGTAGGTTTGGGGAATATATATAGGACTGGGGTTTCGACAATGCAAAGTGAGATGAAAGTGCGAGTGCTTGGAATGTTCAAGGTTCCAGAGCGAAATCGAACGAAATAAGTGAAAGTCGGTAGTTTATGTACTTAGCTTTTTTTTTTGTAAACGTAAACTGGACAGGAGAATGAAGACCGGTTTTTGACCACTGCCACTATTTTACTTTTCACCATATGGCAATTGTTCAAACAATATCTCAACTCTCCAAGAAAGGCATTTTCTACGTCTCTACGTTTAGGCGTCTGATCTATCACGATCAGTGAGAAGAAGTGGCAGCTGTTTATTCAGGGCATAAAGCCCAATTCAGGGTATCGTTTCAACCCATAAAGCAACATCTGAAGCCATCGCCGGTCAGTAGAATTTTTGCACCACGCGCTGGAAGCTCTTCGAGACCATTCTCTGTTCAGACGTTGGAATCCGACGACCTTCTTCGACAATTTTGTCTTGCTGTTCTTTGGGAACCGCGACCCACCAACTTCTTGTAGCCGTTATGCGCAAACTCGACGACTCTCCACAGGGGGAAGTCGAGGGGGTGATCAGTTCTTCTCCGCCGAATATCAAAAGACCACTTGTTTGTGACGCGGTCAACGTCAGTGGCACAAATCTCCGAGGTACTAGGAACGGCTTAACTCATCGCATCGGGTGGAACATTGTTGATTTCACGATGGATGGATGACTTTGAAATCGTATTGCTGGGGCCGAACACTTCTACCGCGCTAGCTTTCCGTTCGGATCTTTCAGATTGCATTACCATTTTGAAGCTAAATGATCTGTCATGACTGTGAATCGAGTGCCTTAATATACGGACGGAGTTTTTCAGCGGACCAAACCACTGCCAACAGCTCATTTTCCGTTGCACTGTACTTTCGCTCACAGACGTTTAGCGAGCAACTACTGTATAAGAAGAAATGCCCATCCTTCTCATCCTCCTGCGTGAGTGCACTTCAATTCAAACAAGATAGCCTCCCGCAACAGACTGAAAATGGGGCTATGATGGATGAAATCTTCGGTACGAGCCGTCGGTACCAACTCAAGATGCGGGGTACTTTTTTGAACGGTTTCGGCAGTGTAATGTCAAAGATGACTTGAACTTTTTCGGCATCGACATGCAGCCCCTGCCCGTCGACCACGTAGCCAAAATAGTTCAACTCCGATTGGCAGAGTTTGCATTTACCTATCGAGTTTTGACGAACCACGGAACTTGCTGCCCCCTCGGACGCTCTAACGCTTCACGCAAGACGCTCAAGTGTTGGTCTAAAGTCGAAGTAGCGAGGATTATGTCGTCTAGGTGAGCAAACACCGACGGTTTCAGATTAGGTCCCAGGACGCAGTTGACCAGTCTTTGCCAGGTGGCCAACGCATCATGTTGACCAAACGGCATCGACCTGAACTGAAATAGTCCGCGCCCAAAAACTTCAAGAGCCGTCGCCGGTCGAGAAGTTTACCCGATTCCATGACCGGACCATTTGTCGCGGACAATTTGTCGCGGACAATTCGTCGCGGACAATTCGTCGCATGGACAATTTGTCACACGGAAAGTTCATCGCACGGACAATTTGTCGCGCGGGCAATTCGTCGCACAGACAATTCGTCGCATGGACAATTCGTCGCGGACAAATTGGCGCGGACAGTTCGTCGGACGGACAATTCGTCGCAATTTTTTTTTGTTCTTTGTTTTGGTTTCACTAGCCCGCTTTGTGTTTTGAGCTTCTTATACCTTACTGTATTATTTAAAACCTTGTTCAAAACCCTTTTGGGAACCCTTGTTTTTCCAATGTCTTTGAACCTCTAGTGAGTCATCTTTCATTACTCCGCGCACTTCTAGTCGTTCACCGAGCTTCCGGAACTCTAGTAAGCCCCCTGTTGTTTTTATGTGGTATTCGGAACCATATCGAGCCCCTTGTGACGATATGGTGTTGTTTGGAGATATGGCCCAAAGTGTTGTTTGGAGACCTAATTAGTCCATCAGGTTTTTTCATAACTACCAGAATCCCAGCAAGCCCTCTGTTGCGTTCTTGTGCTATCTAGACCTCCATTGGGCCTTCTTGTGTCTTCAGTGCAGTTTAAAGCTTTTGGTGAGCCCCTTGTATTTCTCCGTGACTTTCGTAGCAGTAAGCACCTTTGTGTTTCCATGTCATATTCGGAGCCCTATCCTGATGAGTTTCCTTATATTTTTTCTGAGCTCTGCTGAGCCCCCTTGCATTTCTCCGTGACTTTCGGAGAACTAGTGAGCCCCTTGTGCCTTCATGTGGTGTTCGGAGCTCTATCGGGTAATTTCAAGCCCTAATGACCCTTCTTATATTTTTCATAGCTATCAGAGTTCCAGGAGCCCCAATTTTGCAAACTTGTGTTATCAAGAGCCCCACTGGGTCCCATTGTGACTCAAAGCCCTGCTATGCTCCTTTGTTTCTTGGAATGTAATCAAAGCTCTGATGAGCCCCAGAGCTGATAGGCTTCCAGAGAAAATACGTACCAAGAAGCCTATTTTGTTATCCAAATCTCCAGTAGACCCCCTTGTGTCTTCAACATTATTTGAAGCTCTGTTGAGCCCCCTTTTATTTTTCCAAGGCTTTCAGACACTAGTAAACCCCTTCTGCCTTCATGTGATATTACTTACTGATATTCAGCTTTCCATCGGGCCCCCTTGTTTCATAGCTTTCAGAATTCCATCCAGCCCTCTTTCATCGTCTTTTGTTATCTATAGCTTCATTGGGCCCCCTTCTTGTGTCTCCAATGTGATTTGAAGATCTGCTGAGTCTCCTTGTATTTTCCGTTATTTTCAGAGCACTAAGCACCATTGTGCCGTCATGTCATTCGGAGCCTCATCGGTCGAAGCATTAGTAAGCCTCTTGTGTCTTCCTAAAATATTCCGACCCTTGTTGCCCCCCCCCCCCCCCCCCTGTGTCTGTAAGTGAAGTTTTAATTAGCCGCGTCATGTTTTTCCATGGCTTTCAGGGTACCAGGCAGTAGGCTCAAAGGTAAGCCCCTTTTGCCTTCTTTTGTTCAACAAAGCTCCGTCGGGCTCCATTGTGTCGTCTATATAATTTGGAATCCTGCTAAGTCCCGTAGCATTTCTCCATGGGTCACGGAGCTCCATCGGGTTTTCCTTGTGCAATGTATCGTTTGGAGCCCTGATAAGCCTTGTCATGTTTTTCGTAGCTTTCAGTAAGCCCCTTGTTGTTCTAGTTGCTCTCAAAGGGCCTTCTTGTCTTTTCAACGTCTTTTAAAGCCCTGCTGAGCCCCATAGAATTTTCCCGTGGCTTACGGAGCTCTTGTGTCCTCATGTTCCGTTTGGAGCTCTGAAGAGCCCTCTCATTCCTTGCGTGAGTTTGAGAATTCCAGTGAGCTACCTTGTGCCTTTTTGCATTGTTAAACGCCCTAGTGCAGCCCTAGCATTTTTCCGTGGCTTACGGAGCTCCATCAATCCTTGTCTCCTTATATATCGTTTGGAGCCCTGATGAGCCCTCTCATTTATTCCGTAGTTTTTAAAATTCCAGTGAGCTCTCTTGTGCCTTCTGGTGTTGTAAGAGGCCCTAGTGGCCCTCCAGGAGCCCCCTTGTTCCTTCAACGGTTTTTGAAGCCCTGCATGCGAGCCCAATGGCATTTTTCTATGACTTACGGAGCTCCATTCGGCCCCCTTGTTCCCTCATGTATCGTTTGGAGTTCTGATGAGCCTCATCATTCCTTCCGTAGCTTTGAGAATATCAGTGAGCCCCTTGTTGCCCTAGTTGCCCTCCAGCCTTGAAAAACAAGCCTTCGTGTTTCTTCAACGTCTTTTAAAGCCCTGCTGAGCTCCTAGCACTTCTCCGTGGCTTACGGAGTTCTATCGGGTCCTCTAGTGCCCTCATATATCGTTTGGGACCCTGATGAGCCCCCTTTTTTGTAGCCTAAGAATTCCAATGAGCCCTCTTGTGCGTCTGGCGCTGTAAGGGGTCCTAGTGATCCTTCGTGGGCCCCATTGTTTCTTCAACGTTTTTTGAGACCCCGCTGAGCCCGCTCACCTTTTTCTGTGTCTTCTGGAGCATTAGTGAGCTCGTTGTGCTTCCATGTGATATTCGAAGTCCTATCAGCCCCCTTGTGTCCGAAAAGGTAGTTTGGAGCCCCAATTAGCCCCCTTATGTTTTTTCACAGCCAGCGATCTGAATTCAAGCAAACTTCATTGGACTCCATTGTTTCTTCAACGTGTTTTGAAGCCCTGCTGAGCCCCCTCACATTTCGATTGACTTTTGGTGCGTAAATAGGCACCTTGTATTTTCATGTGATGTTCGGAGCCCTATCAAGCCCCCTTGTGTCCTCAAGTGTGGTTTAGGGCTCTAATTAGTCGCCACTTATGTTTTTCTCTTGACTTTCAGAGTACTACAGTGAGTCCTCTCTTGCTTTGTTTTGTTATAGAGAGCTCCAATAGGCCCCCTTATGTCCTCAATATAGTTTGAAACCCTGCTGAGTCCCTTTGCTTTTCTCCGTGGCTTCGGAGTTTTGTGACAGTGAGAATTTCACCAAGCGCCCTTGTGCCTTCTTTAGTTGTTGGACTGTCGAAGCATCAATAAGTCTCTCTTGCGCCTTAATGTGATATTCGGAGCTCTATTGGACCCCCTTGTTCTCTTTTTTTTCTGGAATCTTTTTAGCCCCTTTGTGTCTTCATGTGAATATAATAAGTTCCTTTACGTTCCGAAGCCTTAGTGGTTTTATCATGCTTCTTTTTCGGTTCTCTTGCGAATGTTTCGTGTGACTAATTGTCTGGCCACCCATCGAGAAGTGTCGTTCCTTTTGCGACAAATTGTCCGTGCGACGAATTGTTCACGCGACAAATTGTCCGCGACGAATTTCCCGCGACAAATTGTCCGTGCAGCGAATTGTCCTAGAACCCTTTGATTCTGACCTTTCAATAGGCAGATTCATTAGGATCAGTCCAGGACCTACGTTATGTATGGCAATGGATAAGCACCTTGCATGATCGATCACCGCATCAACCTTGCAATAATCAAGCAGAAACAGTACTGGCCAGCTGTTTATCACTATTACGATCGGAGAAGACCACGGTGACTTCGAAAGCTTAGTCAACCCCTACCTCCAGTATCTTTTCCAACTCGGCGTCGATGTGATGGTGAAGAAGAGTGTTCCAAAGAGCGGCAGCGGCCCAGTCATTGGTTACGCGACATTCGGCAATCTCATAGCTGAATAAAATATTTGTTGTTTCGTTGCTTCTTTGGAACAAAAAAAAAAACAAAGTTCCTCTGCTCGCTGTATGAACGCAGCCAAACTGGAAGACTTGCCATCAAACGCCAATCCTTACTTCCACGCTGGAGCCGGGAAAGCAGGATATGGCATACTGAGCGTTGGTGCCGGAGGAAAACCTTGAGAATAACTCTGTGGCGTTACAGCTTGAGGTTTTTTGCAAAAAGAGCAAAAAATCAACAAACCATCAAATTTTTTGAATCGGACGCCAGATTTTCCGTTGGTTTCTCTGAAGTCTCCGTGTGGTAGTTGATAGCGGTGGTTGGTGACAGGGACTACTGTTACTTGGCAGTATGGATTTCATTTATTCGGAAAACAGTAGTTGTCAACAAAACCAAACGAGCATATGAATGAGATGCATCAGGCTGAAGTATCATTCACATAGACCTAAACCGTAACTGTAACAGCAACGCTAACCTTAGTGTAGAAGCTTGGACCTGCACATTTTCAATCGTGAGGCCGAAAACACAACGAAAACAGGTTGTCGGCGCCAAGACCGGAAACCAGCAACCTGCCTTCGTTGCGTTCCCAACCTCACTAATGGAATGTACAGGTCCAAACTTCTACAAAAAGGTAACTATTGCTGTTACTGTTACGGTTAGGGTTTATGTAAATGAGCCCTTATAAACTCAAGTTGCAACCAAAGTAAATTCGGCACGATTGTGGATAAGATAATTTGTGGTGAATTCCAAAATGCCATAATTATGGTAACTACTTATGTTAATTATTGTGAGGGGGGTGTCTGGGGTTCTAGGACAACTCGTCGCGGACAATTCATCGCACGGACAATTCGTCGCGCGGACAATTTATCGTACGGACAATTCGTCGCACGGACAATTCGTCGCACGGACAATTCGTCGCGTGGACAATTCCTTACAAGAGGAATGACACTTGTCGATGCGTGGCCAGACAATCCGCAAGAGAACCGGAAAATGAGCATGAAGAAGCCACTAAGGCTTCGGAACGTGAGGGGACTATTTTACATGCAAACACAAGGGGGCTCAAAACGGTTCCGAGAAAAAACATGAAAACAAGGGGTTCAATAGGGCTCCGGATATCACATGAATGCTCAAAAGACTTACTATTGCTCCGAAAGTCCAACAACTTGAGAAGATTCAAGGGGGTTTAGTGGAATTCTTGAACCTGAAAAAAAACGCAAAGGGGCTCAGCAGGGCTTCAAATTACATTGAAGACACAAAAACGGGACCCAATGAAGTTCTGGATAACATAAGGATGATGAAAGAGGGCTCAATGCGAGGCTCAATGGAGTTCTAAAAACCATGAAATTCATAAGGAGGCTCATTAGGGGTTCCAAATTACACTTGGGGGCACAAGGGAGGTCGATAGGGGGCTGAATACCACACGAAGGCACAAGGAGTTCACGAGAGGGTTCACGAGGGGGTTCACTAGTGCTCTCGAAAGCCTCAGAAAAATTAAATGGGGCCCAATAGAGCCCCAGTCTGTGCATAATGGCACAACGCTGCTTGCTGCTACTGAAGTCACAGAAAAATGGGAGGGGGCATAGCAGGGCTCCAAATCACACTGGAGACAGAATGAGAGGCCCAGTGAGGCTCTTGATAACACAGGTTTGCAAAATGGGGCTCACTGCAACTCTGAAAGCCATGAAAAATATAACGGGGTTCATTAGGGCTCAAAATTACACTTGAGGACAAATACCATATGAAGGTACAAGGGGTTTACTAGTGCTCCGAAAGTCACGAAAACATGTAAGGGAGCTGAGCAGAACTTTAAACAGAAAAAATATCAGGAGACTCATCGGGATAGGGCTCCGAATATGAAAACACGAAGGTGCTTACTGCTACAAAAGTCACGGAGAAATGCAAGGGGCTCACCAGGGCTTCGAACTGCACTCAAGATACAAGGAAACCTAATGGAGCTCTGGATGGCACAAGAAGGCAACAGGTGGCTTGCTGGGATTCTGGAAGTCATGAAAAAACCTAAGAGGCCAATTAGGCCTCCAAACTACACTTGCAGACACAAGTGGCTAGATAGATAGGGCTCCGAATATCACATGGAGGTAATGGGGGCTCACTAGAGGTATAAAGACATTGAAAAAACAAGGGTGTTCGAAAGGGTTTTAAATAATACAGTAAGGTAAAAAGGGGTTTACTAAAACTCAAAAAGCAAGAGAAAACATGAAACGGGTTAGTCAAGCAAAGGGCAAAACAAAATTTCGCGACGAATTTTTTGTGAGACCAATTATCCGCGCGACAAATTGTCCGTGCGACAAATTGTCAGCACGACGGATTGTCCGCGCGACGAATTGTCCGCCCGACGAATTGTCCGGTCACGGATGTCCAGTGGTTGGTGGAACGAATTGAGGTAATGTCCCAGGACCCTATTCCTAGATACTATTCATCTACAAAATTCATTACAACAATGCAAATTACTTCTTAACAGCACACAAAATGTGTGAGCTCACCCATTTGATCCGACCTAATGCGAAAACACTAAAACCGAGCGTACGGAGACTGCAGCAAACCTGAGAACATAGCAAGAAGGGTCTTACGGACTTTGCGATAGTGACAGCCTGCTTCTCCTTGACCATCCAAATCATCGTTAACAATCCACAAAGCTCTTGTAAACACCAGTCGTTTTGGTCACAGATAGGTTGACAGTTCGCCTTTGAGTATGGACCACCAGAGCCTTAACGATATCATCAAAAATGGCAGCTATCCTCTGCCACAAACTGATTGATGCCTGACCTGAGAAGTAGTTCATCTTTTTATCTAGAGGACCAAGAGAAGACCGCATCCTTCGTCGGAAATGGATTGTATCAGTTCACTGCCCTGCCTTTTAGGCTTTGTTATGCACCGACTACTTTTGAGCGTTTGATGAAGCGTGTCTTGTGGAACCTCACGTGGGAAACTTTTCTTGTTTACCTCGACGACGTGGTAGACATCGAGAGCAGCTTCAAGGGCTTTGAGAACATATAAAGACTAACAGGAGCTAACTAGAGCTTGGAAAACTAACATATTGTAAAATGGGGCTCAGAAGGGCTACAAATGAAATATAAAGATAAAGGGGCGCCACATAGGGTTCTAAAAAACTTAATAAGGCACAAAGGAGATATCTAATATTTCAAAAACTTCGAGAAATTAGAAGTGGGTCACCTGGTCTGCAACGATAAATGAAGACACAAGGGGGGATCGATAGGGTTCCGAACGATACTTAGAGATACAAGAAGGCTCGTAAAGGCTTGAAACGCTTCATTGTAGACACAACAGATGAGAGGCGTCTGGAAATCGGATGAACGCCTGGCGGGGCTCACTGGGACTCCGAATGATACTCAAAGACAAAAAGGGGACCCTGTAGGACTTCAACCAACACATAGTGACTCACAGGAGCTAACTAGAGCTTTGAGAACTAAAGCAATGAAAAAGGGGCCCAGCAGGGCTACAAATAAAACAAAAAACACAGGGGGGGGGCATATAGGGCTTCGAGAAACCTGAGAGGGCACAAGGGAGCTTTCGAAAATTCCAAAAACCTCAAAGAAATCAGAAGGAAGTCACCAAGGATGCCAACGATAATGATTGACGACACACGGGGGCTCATTCGCTCATTAAGACTCCAAACGATATTTGAAGATACAAAGGGGGCTTAACAGGGCTTGAAAGACTTCAATATAGACTTAAAGCAGGATAGAGCTTTGAAAATCGCAAGAAAGCCTGCCTGGCCCACTAGTGTTCCAAACGACACAAGGGGGGGGGGGGCAGTAGAATTTCGATCAACACAATAAGACACACAGGAGCTAACTATAGAGCTTTGAAAACTAATGCAAAGTACAAAGAAGCTAAGCAGGTCTACAAATGCGACATTAAGGCAAGGGGGTCTAATGGGGCTCTAAGGAACCGTCCAGGGCATAAGGGCGAAGCAAATCTCCAGAAAATGTGAAGATATCCAAGAAGGTTCATCAAGATCCCAAACGATACTTGAAGAGACAAGGGGGCTCAGCAAGGCTTGAAACGCTACGAAAAAACTCAGTGGGGAATGGGGCTCTGAATTTCACACTCACACTAGACCCCATTAGAGCTCCAAAGTTTCCGGCAAAGAATTGTCCGCGCGAACAATTGTCGGCAAGTTGGGTGTCGGCAAGTTACCCTGTCGATGAGATTTCCTGTCCGCGAGTTGTCTTGTCGGCGAGTTGTCTTGTCGGCGAGTTGTCTTGTCGGCGAGATGTCTTGTCGGTGAGTTGTCTTGTCGAAGAGTTGTTTTGTCGATTAGTTGTTTTGTCGATGAGCTGTCTTGTCGATGAGTTGTCTTGTCGATGAGTTGGGTGTTGGCAAGTTATCTTGTCGATGAGTTGGGTGTCGATAGGTTATACCAAACCTAGTGAAACTGGTAGCAGTATATACAGTAAAATGATATGAAAAATGTGCCGCAGTGTTGAGTTCTCGCAAAAGGGGCGTTTATTTTCACCAACATTTTTGAACATAGAAAAATGCGCATCGGGAAATCCCGATTCTAACTCCGTCAAGCACGTCAGTTATAAAACCAAACGATTTCCATCTGACAGCCCTTTTTCCGATTTTTCCGTTGGACATTATCATTCTGCATTGACAATATAACAATTATGAATATCAACCAATCTGCATACCTACATATTAGGTGAGTGCCCTGAGTTGAAGTAGTTTTCGTTTAGGTTCGCGGAATACTTGTAAAAACCACAATATTTCGTTAAGAACGAATTCATCAGTCTTCTCTCGTCGGTCGTCCAATTTTTCCCCTGGAAACAGGCTAATATCGTCTCGAGAGATTTTCGCAAGAGACTCTCAACGGCACTTTGCATGACCGGGCTGCAAGTTATTAATAAAATGGGGAAGCGCGTCCCCTGTTAACAATGCGAGCAAATTTGCGGGGTTAATTACCTTCCGCATTGTGCAAAGTTTAGCCATCAAATGACAACGACCCGGTTCGAACTCATCGAAGGAATTAGTTAGAAAAGTTCGCGCGCGGACTCTTCAATAAAAGTTAACCCTACGCTAACCGCGCGCGGTATAACTCACAGAACTCATTACGAAGATGTGTACCCAATGATAAATGAATGATAATTCTTACCTGCTCCACCCAGAGGTTCGTCGTCATTATCTGGTTTTTGAGGTTCTGAAACAAAAGATCTTACGTCAGTTCCAGTTTTATTCACAAACTAATATTTTAAATATTTGCATTTTAATTGAATTAGGGTAAAATCTTTTTACGCGACAACCAAAACACTTTGTTTATGCAACATCGATGCAAGATGATTGGAATGGATTGAGACATTTGGCCTGATTCTATAAAGAAATGGTTATGGCAATCACCGTGCCTAACTGCCTACGACGACATTGCTAGGGCAAAAAGCCTTCCTATTGGCTATCGTCATAGCAATTTGATAGTAAGCACGGTGATCACCATAATCATTTTCTTATAAATAAATGAATAAATAATGATATAAAATAAAATAAATGTTTTTCTCTTTATCGGCTCCTCACGCCATAAGAGTTTTTGCGCTTTATTATCAAATGTACAGACTGTTGAAAAATCACTGATAAGCGCAAATCATGGACATACACAACACCCAGACAAGACCAGGAATCGAACCTGGAGCCTTTCGCACCACAGGCGGCTGCTCGATCGCCTGTGCCACGGGATCGTCTCTTAACCATATTTTCTTATGGGATCAAGCCGAAGGTCTTCAATTAAACGCAAACGCCATAGTTCCAATTTGAAATCAATACCTGCCATGTATAATTACTATAATATGAATACAATACACTTGAACAGATCCCCATCTGAATTATGTTATAAGTTAGTGAACCTTGAACTTGAGCAGACTCCCTACAACAAACTGCAAAACTGTCATTGCGAACGAAAATGTAAATGAGCCATTAACTTTGAACAGAGAACAGAGGACGTGCCGCTCAAGAAATGGGCACATATTTCATTATCTGTTTACAAACCAGACGGGCCCTTTTGAAGATTTATCATCCCGCATTGTCCCAACACGGAGTCACATTGTTCCATAAGTAATTGTAACTAACTACGACACGCTTTCACCCCAATAAATCCAGTATATAAAGCTGTGGGTGCCCGTGGAGGGCGGCAGGAGAGATAACTAAAATATTAATTATTATGACAATGATGATGCCCATTTCGCATTCACCTGTAACTGAGGCTTTTCCCAACTTAATTGAATTTGGATACCTGGTTTAAAACTGCACGCCTACTTGCTCTGCTCGAGAGAAAGGGGGCATTTTGCGCGACATTTTCAGAGATTTCTCATCCCGTCTTTTACGACGCATTAGATCGTTCCGTGTGAGCTTATTGAACAACAGAGTCGGATTGTTTTGCGCAGACCTGCAGATCAAGTCGGATATCGCCGTTTGACATCTGGAATCTTCGGCGGCCTGCGTTATTTTGATAAAATTATTTGCCGATAACCCGGCGCCATAAGTTAGACATCCCCGATTCGGGCCCGAACCCACGCAGGACGGGTCGTAAATTCAAATCGAATTTACATGGACGCGGGAGCTTTGTTCCCCATTATCCTCCCCGCATATACACTATCGGAATTCAGGACCGTGCTTATGGCAGACATTGTGTTAATTAAATGCGTATATTAAAAGCGGGATACTTGAAACATGCGGAAGTGGATCCTTAGTTAAGCATCTTAGGCCCCCGAGTCGATGAGCCCCACAGCCAAATCGGGACGGATACTTGAGGGACGTGATTTCTGTCCTTTTCTCGGCTTAAACAAGGTATCTGCCAGGTCTTGGGTCTGTGTTCTTGAATACTGGAACCGAACGGCTGCAATCCGATCGGTCCAATTTTTGATATCTTCAAGAAATATCCAGCCCTAGTTTTCTATGAAACCATCGCTAAATCTTTTATACCTATCTATTATTTATTTCATTTAGTCAAACGAACATTTTTTTACCTGGCAAAAATATGCATGTCGTAGGTGGTCCGTCCATTTTTGTTATTCAATAATTCCTTCAATATTCTTGTAGGTATATACCTGTCGGCTACCACGCCGATTAGTTCACCTCTTTGTACTTGCCGCACTTTCTTGGTCAACCTTTCCTCAACATTGACTCGGTTATTGAATATAACTGTAATGGTTCCAATTCTTCTATCGTCGGCAGTCTACTTACTTTTTTCTGGCCCTAGATTTTCTTCAGTATTTTGTTTCAGTATTTCGAATACAGTTTCAGTATTTTTGCGCGACTCCCTCCAAAATTGTTGATCATTGCAATAAAAGTTGGAATCAAACTTGGAATCAAATCAGAACTTACTCTTGAATCTCCAATAATTATGATATCAGAAATGCGGACACTTGAATGTTTTGCAAGTTGTCGCACTTCTGACACCATTTTGTCGTTGAAAAAAAAAACAAGAATTTAAGCAAACCATAAGCTCACTCAGTAGTTGTATGCCACTATCAACCCGATGTTCCCTGCTACCTTGCTTTCTTTTCGATACTTCCATCACTTTCCTTTAGACCGTATCTTCTTAGTTTAAAAAAAAAATCAAGAGTCCCAGAACAGCCAAGGGAAGAAATCGAGACTACACTGACGAACTCAAACATGAAAATTAAAATTCATGTACCAAAACGGACCAAGGAGTCCTACGTCTCTAGAGCAAGAAAGGAGGCAGTTATTGTGAAAACCAAAGGGACAAGCTACAGAGAGGTGTTGCAAAAAATGGAAGCCAACGTCGATGTCAACATCTTGGACGTCACAATAAGAGAGGTCCAAAAAACCAAAGAAAGGAACCTTTTTGTTAGTATCAGCTGAGCTAAGGAAAGCAGAACCTTTGGCAAAAGTCCTCTAGGAGGTGAAAGGTGACCAACAAATACGCGTCGCTACAAATCAAAAAGGCTCACCATCTACTACTTGAGCGAGCTGATCACAGGAGAAAAAGTGGCAACGGACGTCACAAAGATGATGGGAGATGAAGGCAAGGCAGTCCTCGAGAGCCTAAGAACTTTCAAAGGTGGAACACAAGTTGCCACTATTGAAGTGGAAAGGGAATCTTTTCACAAAGTTGCTCAAGCTAATGAAAGGATTAGGGTAATCTAAAACAACTGCCGTATAAGTGAAAAGCTCACAGCCAACAGATGCTTTCGCTGTTGGAAGAAAGGCCACTTGGCATATGATTGTAAAGGCATCAACAGGTCAAATCTTTGTATCGCGCTCCTGGCGGAGGAAAGGAAAGCGAGATATACGGGCCGGACGGCGGCGGAAGCAAAGACGGAAATGATGGAATTGTGGCAGCTTGAGTGGGAAACAAGTAGCAAGAGCAGATGGACACATATGATGATCCCGGACGTAACATTATGGATGAACCGAAAAGAAGGAGACGTCGATTACTTCACTACACACTTTTTAACAGGACACGGCTGCTTCAATGAATATCTCCACAGGATGAAGAGAAGGACGTCACCGAAATGTACATACTGCGAAGCCATCGACACAGTGAGGCACACGTTCTTCGAATGCAAAAGATGGGGAGAGGAAAGAAATGGAGCGGAAATGAGCTTAAAACAGAAAATTACACCAGAAAGCATAGTGGAAACAATGCTGGAGGATGGGAAAAAGTGGAACGTGGTGAAGGACTGGTGCAAAGCGGTACTGATGAGAAAAAACAGCGAAGATGAGGCAGGAAAGCGCCATAATTGACAAAGAAACCTCAGAGACTTCAATCAAGACCAGCCGCCCCCGATGATATGCTCACGCGATTCCAGGAAGCGGGTTAACCACCAGGTCTGAGGCGGAGTTTAGTGGGTAGTGGTTTAGCGAAAGACGCTTGCCGAGTCCCACACTACCCCGGTGCCACCAAGCCGGGGTGTGCGTAAAAAGCATTCTTCGCCTCCCAAAAAAAAGGTCGAATCTTTGTGTCAGCTTCTCCGTCGTGCCCGCGGTGTGAACAAGAGGGGCACAAAGCAACATACAGGGTGGCCCAACGAAAACGGAACAGAGGGATTTTCGGGTATTTCACCTTATTTTTTTTAAAAAAGCTCAGATAGGTCGATTTTTATACCAAGGGGAACATCTATTATAAGTGATCAACATTTTGTTACAACAGTGATTTATTAGTGATAACAATTTGACATCTGAATTTCTATCTTTAGCTCCCTCACCTCCACCCGCCCCAACTTCGAAGTTTCAAATGACACTACCCACCTTGCGATACATCAAATCAAAGAAAATTAAATTACATTACACAGCATCGAGGGAGAAAATTTTCTGTGTGAAAAGTGCCACCCAAATTCACCCCTCCACTCCCCCACCTCAACTTCAAAATCTAAAATGACACTCCCTACTTTGTGATACATCATTCGAAATTGGTGTCATTCGAAATTTTGAAGATGAGGTGGGTATGGGTGAGGGGGCTGAAGATAGAAATTTGCCAATGTATGTTTCAGATGTCCCCCTCGAAAAAAAATCGACCTGTCTGAGCTTTTTCCAAGAAAATGAGATTAAATGTCCGAGAACCCCCCTATTCTGTTTTCGTTGGGCCACCCTGTATGATGGTTGTGAAGCGATTAAGAAATAGAAGGGAGATTTTACACCAGAAAGAGATAAGAAGAGTTGAAAACTCAGTGAAAACGACACAAAAGTATAAGGGGTCATGGGACAATAAAATCCTTTCGAACCAAAAAGGCAAGAAAAACGACAATAACAGAGCAATAAGAATAAAAAATTGCTCAACCAACAAGATGACCCACATAGATTAGAATATACAAATCAACATACTACAGATCAATGCCAACAGGAGCGCGAGAGTACACGATGTAGCCACTGCCTTGGCCGCGAGAGGGGAATGCGACTGGATTGCCATCTCAGAGCCTAATCTAAAAGGAAGCAAGAACAGCCGAACGTTAACCAACAGCAGAAGGACCGTCAGCATCGTCAAGGTAGGTGGTGAACATAAAGTACACCGGTCGAGTCAGGGAGAATCCTTTGTCAATATTGAACGTGCACACAGAGCGTTAAACAGAAATTATATCCGTCCTAAATTTTCCATTTGAAAGTTTACAAGACATTTTGCGGAAACAGAAGTCGATATACGGAAAACTTCCAAAGCAATAATCATTGTAGTCACTGGTGACTTCAACGCGAACCACCAATGGTGCATGGGGAGGAGCAATAAAAGATATAAGAGGGGAAAAAACCTTGAAATAGAGTCAGGCTCTTGAGTTGAACATTCTCAACAATGACAAAGTGCCAACGCTCCTAAGAAGAAATTGACCTCGTTCATTGATCTCACGATCCAATGATGGTGGTGAACGAAAGTGTCGCGAAAATGAAAATTGAATGGCAAATGCTGAGCGATCATCGGCTGATATTGAACACGATGAGAGAAGAAAAAACCAGCAGTGGAACGAGTAGACAAAGAGTGAGACAAAAAAATGAATGGAAATACGGATCCGTGAATGGGGGCAAAATGAACGCGAGCTTCAAAGAGCTGAGCTGAGTTACAAAATGTGTTGCAATGATTAAATTGGCTTAAAGCACATCAAGCTGAAAGAAGCTCCTGGACCAGATGAACTACCACCCAAGGCGGTGAAGACAATTGTAGCAGAAAATGTGACATACTTTGTGAATCTGTTCAATAAGCGTCTGCGAAAAAATGAGTTCCCTGCCTGAAGACATTTTTTCGGTGATCGTGAATAGACTCCCGAGTTTCAGAGTCGGCAAATATCTGCCGGCATCCGAATAAGCAAAGTTTTTATGCCACACCGGTCCCCGACAGAGAACGAAGTTGACCTTCGGCGTGGGTTGAAGTAAGCCTTACCAATCTCTGAAGCTTCCCGCAGTTTGAGGCGCACCTCCTGATATTTCTCCTGAAATAACCCATTGTTCGATGGCGACACCTTCTCTTGCCCTCTTAGTTGCTGATTCACCTCGTACTAATCGCCCTAGACGCACATCTGTCTTCCGAAATCAACAAAATACGGGGAAAAACTCTGTAGCATCGCTGGTTTTGATTCTTGACCACCTGTACCTACCTGCTTATCTGTACTTAGTGTGCTTGTGTTTGAACCTTGTTTCTGCGTTATTCTTTTCCTGTATTTGGGTGCAAAGCCTGTTGGAAGTGAAACTTATTCATTTATTTATTTATTCATTCATTCATTTAAACGAAGTAGGCATGGCCCATGCCGCTTTTGGTAGATGCTTCTCTTATTTTCGTTGATTCTTCCCGACATAGAAAAAGTTGACGGTCTTCAGGGTACGGTGATACCATTCGATGGTGTTGGCCTGAGGGTGGTGCAGCGCCGTATGAGAGATTTCCACTTCATATCTTTTATCGTAATCGACAAATTCTCCCGACACAAACTGTTCGCCATTATCCACGACCATCACCTAAGGCTACCCTAAATAGCAAAAACACGTGGTCCTTCAAAAGGAGAATTATGTTTTTGGAGGGAGCGGTTCAAAGAGCGAGCAGAATAGAAAATTTGGAGAAGTGGTCGAGCACCGACGGGATATACAGATTGCACGCCTGTGACTTGAGCAAAGGTCCCACCAAGTCCATATAAGTCTACCTCCATGAAGCGAGACGTCCAGTCGGCTACACATTAACCCTGCAGGTGCCTTTTTTCCCGGTTTTTGAGCAAGGCAGGTCATACACTTTTGCACTTATAGTGTCTAGCCTCTCTTAGACACTTCAGTACTTTGCCCAGGATGTCAAGATGCTTCTTGACAGTTTCTGAAATGATTATTATATCATACAAGTGAACGAAGACTGAAGGCTGCAGCTCTGGGCCCAAAACTTGATCAGTGAGGCGCTGTCGCAAGGTGAGGCATTATTCAGCTCAAAAGGCATACGCCTAAACTGAAAAAGGCCGCTAGGAACAGTGAAGGCGGTCACCGGTCTCAAAGATTTTTCGACGCACACCTACCAATACGCGGATTCAATATTCAAGGATGGCAGGTAATGAGTTCAGAGCCGAGGCGGTCCAAGATGTTGGTGATGTATGGCAGAAGGTATGCGTTTCGATCGGTCACGGCAGTAATTCATCTGAATATAATCCACACAAGAACAATAGTGAGTTGGGGGCTCCCACACTGTTACAATAGGAGAAGCTCATGGTGTTTCACACGGCTCGATCACGTCTGGCTCCAGAATCTTGTCCGGTTCTTCGCTAACGTGGCCTTGAAGAGCGGAAGACAACGAAATGGTCAGTTTTTTGTCACGAGAAACTCAGTGAATGCTATTCATCACCAAGTTCATTTAGCAAAAATGCGATATGTTTTGTCATTCGTTTCCTTCTATGCTCTTATTACAACTCTTTAATTATAGTTCAGCCATATAATCCAACTTCGATTTGAAAGCTAGCCGTTATCAATCAACAAAGCGTGAGTTTTTAATATAGCTATTGAAGTTCTTGAGATCCTCCAGGATCCACCCTACTTATGAAACAACACTCGAATTGGATTTAGCTCGCAGCAAGTGAAAGAAGAAAAAACCACTAAAGCAAACATTTACTTTCCTCAATGGCCGTTCATAATGTGAAACGCTGAGGATTTTCAAAGCTTCACCAAATTTCTCTCGCGCCAGAAATACCATCATGATATCCACAGACAGTCGACTTTATCTTGATATTGACACAACAGATTCAATCGAGCGTGTTCCCAAGTTGACGGAAGTACTCGTACTTTTATTACTAGTTGGAGTGGAGCTGACGTATGAGAAACGTTCTCACGAATCATTCACCCAAAAAAATTATTGTAAACAGTAATGAAGGCTTTCATTTCCAGCACACCCTGCAGATATTCATAAAAAGTTTCTGTTATTATGCAAGGTACGTACATACCTACTTCATAAAGATGAGAGTTTCTCCAGCTGCCGACTAAAAAGGAGAGAGTGTATTGTGTTACGTTTTTAAAAGTTTCGCCCGCAAAATAAGGCCCTTTCGTCGCTAGTGCTCCTCGTCGTAAATTACACGGGCGCATCCGCGGGAATCTGGGTCAGGCATGCAAATCACTTTCCGTGTGCGAGACCGAAGGGGAAGGCCAGAGATTTCGGACGGCCGTTCTGCCAGAAATCTGTCTTTGCAGTATTATTCTTTATTGCCGTGATGGAAAAGTTATTCAGATCTATGGAGCTTCCTTCAAAGAAACTGCGGAGATGTAATTTTTCAAAGGCGACTGCACAAGTTACTTCTGTTAGCCCTTACCCATCACAATATACTCTGTCATCTTGAAATCTCGTTGGTACATATTCGCCCTTGAAGATTTTTGTTTATCACCTTCCATCTTGTTCTTCTCGATGACTGTTCTGTCCGTCTGAAATCCGGCGTTACTCTTATGAATAACTATTTTTGATTCAAACGAACCCGACTGATTTTTGTCATTTTCGAATTTCTTATTTCTGTCTCTTAATTTTTGTTGTTGTTTCATCATCATCAACACAAAGCGGGCAAGTTCTTTTGTCTCCCATTCTCACCATTTCACTTTCAAAAATTTTATTTTCGAATTTTTGTTGCGAAGTACTCTTCATGATAAATTGGTGTCAGAAGTGCGATAATTGCAAGAATTAAAAAATTCAAAATGTCACACTTTTGACGCCATTTCGTTGAGAATTTCTCATGGACTTCTACTCTCTTGCAGACTTTGCATACTACAGCATGTATCTGATTTCGCTGGTGATAAGGATAAGTAATGAATACCTGTACATGATAAATTACTCTGCAAAAAATAATTCAGCGTCACTTCTTGAATCAGCGAACAGTTTTCAAGAAAGAAAACCAAGTTAATCAAGAAGTGTTTGCATTATAGTGATGGCTTTCAGCATTTTTGTGTTCTGTCTTCAAGCTAATCTCCCTTTAACCTCCGACTTTGGAGAGTTCACCCCTTCTCCACTGTACAATCGTGGCTCGATATCGCCGCCGTCGCCTGAAACACCAGCCAGGGCATCCAGTCGGCTCAGTTATTACTACTGTCACATGGTCCTTCTCTTCATTCCGGAAAGAGAGAGAGAAAGCCAACGAAACGGATGAAGCGCCGTTTTCCAGCATCACAGATGTATTATCCCACCTCCGTCGCCTCCTCCTCCCCCCCCAATAAAAACCGAAGACCGTTCAAAACGCTGGAAAAAATTCAGATGGGAAAAGCGTGTTCATTGCCATGTATGAGAATCGAAAGCGTTTGTTGATAAATAAGATAAACTCCCAACTCCCTCCCGCATGCCGCTTTTGGGGAAGAGCGAATGCGGGGAGGTGAATGCAGACCGACTGATCTCTTTTCACCCCGACGGCGGCGTCTCGGGGGCTCAAGAGAAACGGGGGGGGTGCGGGGACGCACTTCATGCCATTGTATTGTGCGGGTCTCTGGCACCTTCTATATTTAACTAGAGGCCGGTGTTGTTTCTCTCTTTGGGGATAGAATATCTATAAAACAGAGAGGAGAGTGCTTGAAACAAAATTACGCACACGCCATATTCTCGTCATTAGGGGACCGTATGGAGTGAATAATTTACGCTTGTTACGTTTATTTTCCGCTTTTCTTATGTTTTATTAACGCTCGGATGGGAAAAAACGTTCCAATAAAATTTCAGTAGGACTCGTACACCTTAACGCACACGTATAGGGTGATTGATGATGAACCGTTTAGGGATTTGTCCCGCTTGAGAACAGAGGTCGGCTGGCTCCCGTGAGATGAGCTTTCAAATGTCTATACTACAAAAAACCTAATTCAAACATTTATAAAAACGATGTAACGCAATTCAGGGTATTGAGTTTTATATTTAACTTTTATCACATTTCTATTTTTATGACCTTTGCCTTTACGATGTTGCAACAGTTTCTCGTACCATCTAAGCGAACTCCTTAGGCGGTGCTTATTAGCCAATAGGGTCATCACAGAAACTACAAAACCAGCAAAAAAAAATTAGATCGAACAAAGGACCCCGCACGATTCTTATGGAAAATGGCTCCCGGTTAAATTCTCTGAATTTTTTATATGTTGTAGCTCATGAGATACTAATCAAATACCGTGAACCCCAAACTCAAATAATGGACAGTTTTTTACCCACAGGGGGTTGAAGTTGGAGGTTTTGACGGCTTCAAAATGATATTATGACGTTGATAAAAGCTTTTTATTTGGTTTCTCTTCAAGTTGTGTTTCATGCTAAATGTATTTATTTGACAGAAAAATATCAACCCCCTCCTCCACCCCCAACCCCTATCTACCATCATAAAATTCGAGATTACTCCCAAAAACCCTGCGGATGGCTTCTATGATTTAAATTATGAGTTTTGACATTAAAATTATTTTCCACCCCTAATGTTGGGGTGCCGATTTTCCAATTTTCCTCGGTTAATTTGGCTGAATTTTTGGTATTGTGTACTTCTAATTCTGCTGAACAAAAAGTTTTAATGCCAAAACTTATTCCTATGAACAGTTTTTGTTCTACAGGGGACTGAAGTTGAAGATTTGAGAGCATAAATATTGAACTTCAGTCCCCTGCAGAACAAAAACTGTTCATAGGAATAAGTTTTGGTATGAGCTTTTTGTTCAGCAGAATTAGAAATACACAATACCAAAAATTCAGCCAAATTAACCGAGGAAAATTGGAAAATCGGCACCCCAACATTAGGGGTGGAAAATAATTTTAATGTCAAAACTCATAATTTAAATCATAGAAGCCATCCGCAGGGTTTTTGGGAGTAATCTCGAATTTTATGATGGTAGATAGGGGTTGGGGGTGGAGGAGGGGGTTGATATTTTCCTGTCAAATAAATACATTTAGCATGAAACACAACTTGAAGAGAAACCAAATAAAAAGCTTTTATCAACGTCATAATATCATTTTGAAGCCGTCAAAACCTCCAACTTCAACCCCCTGTGGGTGAAAAACTGTCCATTATTTGAGTTTGGGGTTCACGGTATTTGATTAGTATCTCATGAGCTACAACATATAAAAAATTCAGAGAATTTAACCGGGAGCCATTTTCCATAAGAATCGTGCGGGGTCCTTTATACAAATGAATGAGAAGCTGAATAAATAGGTCATAAATATAATTAATAGGAATGAATAATATTTATTGCTTCTTGAAACGTTACTTTTTTAGCTAACTGGTCATACTGGATGATAAGTGAGCATACAGAGAACAAAAGTGAACAAGGCAAACGTTTGGCTTTTTTTCTAGGACCAATAAAAGAGCGCCATCTTTGGAAATTTTCGATTTTTACTGAATAACTCGTAAACTATCACCTTTAGAACACAAAAACTAGCGAAGCAAATGTAGCCTGTTGAATTATTAGGAGATCAGTGTTAAATTCATCACTTTGTGGTCAATAGTCTCTGAGATACAGCGTCTGCTAGAACGTAGTGAAAATGACTCAAAATTTATTTCCAGATTTTACGTAGCAATTTGCATACTGTCAGTTCAGGGGCTGTAACGTGGACATCAAATGTGTGTATAACAGTGTGTTTTACATTTTTGGGAAGCCAATTCAACATTTGGTATCAAACTTTTGTCTAGAAGTCGCCAACTCCAAAATGGTACTCTTCCTCGACCTTTGAAATCTATACTTGAAGTCCCGAAGAATCCCCAAAAATCGATTATTTTCAAACCATGCCATTTGCTTCATTTTTTGAATATGGAAAAACTATGTACAGAATATGTGAAGGATTGAATATTAAAAAAATAACATGTTTCAGAATCTTTTTCTTAGTGATGGCTCCTGAGGTATATGGGTTGAAGGACTAAAACGACCTATTTGGAAAAAAAATTAGTAGTTCGGACACTAACTGCTGAATACTGTACGGACCTTGCATTTCAGATGTAAGATGCCACTAAGCAGACGTGGGAAGTACATAAGTATGTTCACTACGTCTGTTAAGTGGCATTTTGTATCCTCAAATGCAAGGTCCGTACAGTATTCAGCAGTTAGTGTCCGGACTACCTATCTTTTTCTCAAAATAGATCGTTTTAGTCTCTCAACCCATAACCTCAGGAACAATCACTAGGAAAAAGATTCTGAAACATGTTATTTTTTTGGTACTCAATCCTTCACATATTCTCTAAATGGTTTTTCCATACTTGAAAAATGAAGCAAATGGCATGGTTCGAAAAAAATCGGTTCTTTGGGATTCTTAGGGACTTCAAGTATGGATTTCAAAGGTCGAGGAAAAGTACCATTTCAAAGTTGGCGACTTCTAGACAAAAGTATGATACCGAGTGTTGAATTGGCTTTCCAAAAATGTGAAACACGTTGGAATCCGCACATTTTCTGTCCACGTTACAGCTTCTGAACTGACACTATGCAAATTGTTACGTAAAATCCGGAAATAAATTTTGAGTAATTTTCACTGATTTTTGGCAGATGCTGTATCTCAGAGACTATTGACCACGAAGAAATAAATTTAGTACCAATCTTTTGAAAATTTAACCGGCTACATTTGCTTTGCAGGTATTGGTGTTCTAAAGGTTACAAGTTATTCAGAAAAAATCGAGAATTTTCAAGGATGGCGCTCTTTTATTGGTTCTAAAAAAAAATCCAAGCCTTGGAATTATCAGGAATTCCAGTATGTTACTCTACATTAAATTCTGCATCGATCCACCAAATTTTGTCAACTTACGAATTTATTTCCGGTTTGGCCAGATTTTTGCCTAATTTGACTGGACTAATAGGAGAATGTTTTTTTTTGCCTACTGATTACGGAGATACATGGTATTTTGTGTGTGGTGTGAAATTTTGAAAGCGATATTTTGGGAACGGTTCAAACATTTTTGTCAAAATTGATCAGTAATATTTCTCTGGTGAAACTTGAACTTATCTTGGCAGGCTTCATCAAAGCCTTATACGAAACTCAAAAAACACCCTGTATCTTTGTGATAAATGGACAAAAAAATCTCACTGGGGATCTTGACTTGCCTTGAAATTCTCACTCTGCCATTGGTCTACTCACGGATCATCCAGTGAAAATAATTTTTTTGATATAAAAATGGAAGGCTGTATGTGATACTGATAACTTGTGATGCCTTCGTGATTATATTTTAATCCATTTTTAAATTTTCTAATTATGTATGGTTTTCAAATGGTGTTCTACAGGGTGGTGAAAATTTCGATGCTCACCATTGGTATCTTGGAAACGGTAAGAGATACGGGGTCGGTTGAATCAGAAGAAAGTTGCGCATTTTTGTGGCGATTGAGAATCTGAACAGAAACTTTGAATATTTTGATTGATTCAAGATTTATCACGAAAAAACTTAAAATCTTGATTTCAGAAATTATTTTTCTATCTTTCCAACCATTCAAGCTATTTCAATCAAACTTGGTAGTTTTATGTTTTTTATCACTCGGAGTCGATCAACGTTGACAGAAATTCTCCAGGTTTTCTAGATGGCAAATTATGATAGTCAACTTTTGTTTGTCTCATGGCCGCCATATTGGATTTTTTGCACTAATAGATAGAGAAAATAATTAGCTTTCCGAATTAGTGACCAACATGTTTTTTTTATGACATTTTCAGCGTCAAATTTTGAAATTTTCGTAAATTATTGACAAAATCGGGGATGCTTTGAAAAACAATTGAAATATTATCAATAGTAACAACAAAAAAAGACAGATTGTGTTCAATTGACGTATCTCAGGGCTCGATACCAAGTTGCAGGCGCAAAGTTTCGGACGGCGTAACTCGCCAAATACAGCGCGGTCTGATTGGTTGGTATCCGCCGTTGCTATGGTAACGGCACTTACAGCGGTCTCACAGCCCCAACTTGGTATCGAGCCGTAACTTCTTAATCGTGTTTTGTGCTTGTTTGTACCGAGAGTTCATAAATTAAATGAGTCAAGGGTGCCTGTGAATTCAAAAACGTCTGTCGAAACTAGGGTAATCCTCACTCCTTTTCTATTAAATTTGTCAAACTTAAACAAGAACGATGTTAGTTCCGACAGACGTTTTTGAACTCACAGACACCCTTGACCATTCAACTTATGAACTACCGGTACAAACAAGCACAAAACAGGATTAAGAAGTTAGATACGTCAATTGCACACCATCTGTCACTTTTTTGTTGTTGCTATCGATAAATATTTCAATTGTTTTCCAAAGCATTCTCGATTTTGTCAATAGATTACGAAAATTTCAAAATTTGACGCTAAATATGTCATAAAAAGAACATGTTGGTTATTAATTCGGAAAGCTAATTTTTTTCTCTATCTATTAGTGCAAAAATCCAATATGGCGGTCATAAAAAAAACAAAAGTTGACTATCATAATTTGACATCTATACTGCCTTCCAAAAAAAGTGCAACACCATGAAGCCGTGGATCAATTTTATTCAAATTTTCGCAAAACATGTGTTCTAACAATAGAAACAAACGATTAGATTCTGGAAATCGTAATACAAGGAACTTCAGAAAAAATTAATAATGTGTCGCTCCTCCACGATTTGCCCGACACTCATTAACCCTACGAGGCATGCTTTCAATCAAGTGGTCGATTGCCGCTTGTGACAAGCCATCCCATGCCTCTTGCAAGGCCATACGGAGATCTTCCAAGTTGTTGGGAGGATGGCGTAATTGTCCCACCTTTCTTCCCATCATATCCCACACGTGTTCGATGGGCGACAAATGAGGAGAGCAAGCAGGTCATGGAAGCACGTCAACGTGTGCATCTTCCAGGAACTGCATTGAAGCTCTTGCCGTATGAGGACGTGCATTGTCTTGCTGGAAAATAGGGTTGTTGGGCCCCTGAAGGTATGGAAGGCAAACGGGTTCCAGCACACTCGCGTTGTAAGATGCAGCTGTCATAGTGCCCTCAATGAACACCAATGGTGACCTGCTTCCATGGCATATTGCTCCCCAAACCATCAATCCGGGTGTACGGGCAGTGTGTCGCTCGGCAAAAAATTCGGTATTATGCCGTTCCCCACGAAAGCGCCTCACCCTCCCCCGGCCGTCATGAGCCCAAAGACAAAAACGGGACTCGTCACTGAAGACCACCCGATGCCATTCTTGGACCCAGTTTCTGCGCTCATTGCACCACTCCAATCTTCTGGCCCGGTGAACAGGAGTGAGGGGAAGGGTTAACAGCGGACGATAAGAACTTAGCCCAAAAGACCTAATTCTTCTATAGACCGTGCTCATTGAGATTGGGCGTCCTATAGCTGCAACCCACTCGTTTCCGACTGCTCGGGTTGTCGTAAATCGGTCTCTTACAGCCGCTACTCGAAGACGTTGATCTTGACGTACCGTGGAGGCTCTACGACGACCAGATCCATTCCGTCGCCGATAATTGGCCTCCTCGTTCCATCTCCGCCACCATCTCATCACAGTCGAAGCATTGCAACCAACAAGTCTCGCAATTCTTCGATACGAAATCCCCTCATTTTTTAAGCCAATAATCTGTCCCTTCTGGAACTCGGTTAAATGATGATACTGCCGAGGTTGACGGGCTCTTGGCATTTCAGGACTCTTGGGGTTCACTATTGAAACTTATTGCAAAAAATGTGGTTTGTAACAACCAGGAAAAACGCAAAACAATTTCTTGTGTTTTACGGTTACCAAGGGGAAAAACAAAACAACTACAGCGCCTAGATATCCAGAATGTTAATCATTTGTTAGTGTAGATGAAATACTTGTTTTGTGAATATTTGATCAAAATCAGCCAACGGCATCGAGGTGTTGCACTTTTTTTGGAAGGCAGTATAGAAGGCATGGAAAATTTCTGTCGACGTTGATCGACTCCGAGTGATCAAAAACATAAAACTACCAAGTTCGATTGGAATAGCTTGAATGGTTGGAAAGAAAAAAAAAATTCTGAAATCAAAATTTTCAGTTTCTTCGTGATACATCGTAAACCAATCAAAATATTCAAAGTTTCTTTTCAGATTCTCAATCGCCACAAAAATGCGCAACTTTCTTTCAATTCAACCGACCTCGTATCTCTCACCGTTTCCAAGATACCAATGGTGAGTATCGAAATTTTCACCACCCTGTATACCAAGTGATAATTTCAAATGCACCTGCAATAAGTCCATTCCCAGTGGATATTACAGTGAAAAATACAGAAAGAGTTATGCGGAGGCTTTTGATGTGTGGCAGGGCTTGGAGTAGGATGACCTTCTGTCAACTATCTTATAGTGAATTTTGTTATAGTGAGCAATGATCAGGCGAACCAAGTTGAATTGACATGGAACAATTTCTATTAAACGAGAAAAATTCTTGCATAAGCAGATGACACATTGATTACCTATCTCCAGAAATATAGAAAAGGTTTGGAAGAAACATTCAAGGTAATGGAGAAGAAGGCAATTAAAATGGGACTGGGGACGTGGGGAAACACGTGTCTGTGCAGTTGTTCGGTTCGATCGTCTGGTGTTGTGGTTGGTCGGAGAGCTTTGTTTCATGAAACTGCGAGGTGCCGCTATATGGCCCTAAGAGGCGCAATATTTATTTATATTCGCGTGTTTGTTTGTGTTTAACATTGCTCTACTCGGCTTGAGTATACATGTGTACATCTACCATCGATGCTCTCTTGGCGACGGTGTTGCTTTACGTGGAATTCTGTTGATTCCCTCGCATGCCTGATGCCTTGAAATATAGCATCTGCGGAATGCCTTTGATAGATGGCGCCGCTTGGAGGACTCACATATTAGGAGTCCTCCTGGGTGTATATTACCATGAGTTCTCTGACTGCCACAGCATCGGATGGTTGAGCTGATCACGCCTGCGCACTGATGAGCCCCCAGTAGGGGCGAAACACGTGTCTGTGCAGTTGTTCGGTTCGATCGTCTGGTGTTGTGGTTGGTCGGAGAGCTTTGTTTCATAAAATGGGACTGCAAATCAATTAAGCGACCACTTTTGTCTCGCTTCTCTTGCCATTTCTCAGTGCTCAGTGCTCCTCCTCTTTCAGCTCTGTCTTCTCAATTTCCCCATTCCTAGACTCTGCACCGAATTTCTCTCTCCCACCATACAGCAGTTCGACCGGCACAATCCCTGCCAAAGCTCTCATTGCATCACTGCCATTATAAGTAGAAAAACAGTAAGTACATATTTTTTCGAGATGAGTGTTTGGTCGAGTGTTTGGTATATTTATTATATTTTTCACATCATTTTCGTTTATTCAAGAAAGGCTTTAGCAGAACAGCTCCAGCGTTTTCTCGAAATCGGTCCAAGTCTAGTTACTTTCTTCTCACTTATTAGCCCAGGCGCCAGGGAGCAAAAATCAGCTCAATAAGGAAATAATTGTTTCCTGGCTGGAAACTAGCTTAAAAAGATCTGTGTGGCTTAGGTTTTGACATACTACTTTCCCCCCTTTCGGAAATGTCGGCGTCATGTCGCCATCATCAACAAGAAGTGCACCAGCGTGGTTTTTGCCGAATATCTTGATTTTGAGCCATCTGACAGCAAAAGATGTGAGGACAAGGAGTCATTTTGAAACCAATGAAATTCCCTACGGAATAGTTTTTAAATGACCTTTCTGCGACCTATGGTTTTTGAGATAGAGCTTCTGGAAGCGAGAGGCATTGTCGTGAAAGCTCCATGGCCACTTGACTCGAAAAACTAGAATGTCGATGTGACAGAAAAATTTCAAAATTAGATTTCTCGAGAATTCTTTACGCTATAGTTGCGGTGATGGTCTTAAACTCTTTCTCTTGAACCGTAGATTACGAATATTAAAAAGTCAGAAACGTTATATTGTACATATACAGAGTGTACTGAGGGAATCAAATCAGATCAGAGAAATTCTACATATTTCTTCGATTTAGCCTATATGCGACACTCTAAGCACCTAACACGAGTCCAATATCAATATGGATTTGCTCTATGAGCTTCACCTAATACATTAAAGAAGTGGTCAGCTCACAGCTTTCTGTAAAATGTTTGGAGGCCCTCTGAAATCATCAAAATATTCAAAATTTACAGTACCAAGAAATGTATATAACAGTATATTATATACCAAAGGACCAAAGTGAATTTTTAATTTGGGGATTTGGACTCAAAGAGCCCTCGAGCAACAAACTTCACCCAAGGGATCAAAAATTCACTTTGGTTCCTTGGTATATGATATACCGTTACGTACATTTCTTGCTACTGTAAATTTTGATGATTTCAGAGGGTCTTCAAAACATTATACAGAAAGGCTGTGAGCTGACCACTTCTTAAGTGTATCAAGTGAAGCTTACAGAGCAATGCATATTGATATTGGATTCGTGATAAGTGCTTAGAGTTTCGCATAGGCTAAATCGAAGAAATATGTCAAATTTCTCTGTTCTGATTTGATTCCCGTAGTACACTCTGTATGACGTTTCTGACTTTTCATTATTCGTAGTCTACGGTTCAAAAGGAAGAGTTTAAGACCATCACCGCAACTATAGCATTGAGATATCTCGAGAAATCTCATTTTGAATTTTTTTGTCACATCGACATTTTAGTTTTTCGAGTCAAGTCGCCATGAAGCTTCCACGACAATGACTCTCGATTCCAGAAGCTCTATCTCAAAGACCATGGGTTGCAGAAAATTGATTGAAAAACCAAACTGTAGGAAATTTCATAGGCTTCAAAATGACTTCTCACATCTTTTGCTGTCAGATGACCCAAAATTAAGATACTCGGCAAAAACCACGCTGGTGCACTTCTTGTTGATGATGGCGACATGACGCCGACATTTCCGAAAGGGGGGAAACTAGTATGTCAAAACCTAAGCTACACAGATCGTTTTAAGTTAGTTTCCAGCCAGGAAACAATTATTTCCTTATTGTTTAGCCTGGCGCCTGGGCTATATGACGGCAGATCTGTTGCCGTCGTTGAGATTTTTTTAAACTGACGTTTTTTGCAAAGTTATGAGTTTCCGTTTAAATTTTTCATCCCCATTAGGTACTCTCGCCCAAATCGATGCTCTATACATGACCGCGGATATCACAACAGAGGTCGGCAATTTGCTCTTGCTTGTTCTTGATCCATCTTCCAAAAGTAATATCTTGGATAGTGCTGCAGTGGTTATTCTACTTATTTAAACATGCACTTCAGTTTCAGTATTATGTTTTGTGAATAATAAATAGATGAATGGATTTATTGGCAACAGGCGGTTCGCGGTGTACCCAATGCAAACAATTTCAAAAGAACTGAAAATGACAGTAAATAATCAGACCCGAATCACAGTGAAAAAGTAAATTCCATAGTAGTCGCTGGATATATGTTTTATGGAAGTAAAATTCATATTACAGCTGTTTGAAATGCTTCTGAATATATTACACATATAATCAACAGGGGACTTCAACAATAAATTTGTTTTAGCACGTTCACTGTAGAAGGTATGCTGGAGTCTAAAAGACGCCCTAGGTACCAAAAACAGGTTTACTATGCTATCCCGACAGCCTCAATCCCGACACCTCAAAATCCTGACACATCCTGATACGGACAGACCCTGAGTCCCGACAGATCCAAAAACCCGACACCCTATAATCCCAATAAATCCAAAATCTTGACACCCAAAAACCCTGACAGTCTACATCCCGACACCTCTCAATACCGACAGATCTAAAATCCCAACACCTTATAAAACAGCGTAAATCTCTACATCTCAAAGTCACGAATGAATAGAATGGATTCACCGAACCGCCGTTTTGTGTCCAAGTTGTCAAATCAAAAATCGGCGACAAGACCGGAGGTTACCGCCCCTTGGGCATACTTGACAAGGTCCACGTACACAGAATTTTGGTGTTCAAGTTTTGATCCATAAAAAAAATCGCTGGTATGACGAGAGGTGATTGGATCTCAGTAGAAGGTTCAAGTGATCAGTAAATAAAAAACCCAGGCTCTTGACCCCACACAAGATGTCAATTTAAAACAGGATAAAAAACAAAGGACACAAACTGGAGCCCTGCGGTACTCCCGAAGTTGGTGTAAAGCTCCCAGATCTATTATCCAAGTGCTGGACGTATGTTTTCCTGTTGCAAAGGTATACGACTGCAAAAGATCAATAAGTGGCGCTAAGAGACCAGCCGCTCTCAATTTCCTCACTAAGATGCCATGATGTTCCTGGCATGTAGCATCACTGCTTCTTCTACTTTGTGAAAAAGCAGGTTTTCTTGTGATTAAAAGTATTCCTTTGCACCGTCTAGATCGTAGTTTTAAAATCCCGCCTAGTATTCACGTGGTCGAAGTATGAAAATGCAGATCAAATATGGGCACAAATTTGAAGACACCATGTCTCATGTCACAGCTCTTAGTGTCTGTGTGAGCTTACCAATTTTGTTTGATTTTCCTTGCCACTAATACGAAAAATAGCAGTGAGTTTTTGTCACTTTGTCCTACATAAGTGACGTCGTCACTTTAAGTGGCACATAACTAGTGGGTGATTGGAGTGGGACACCAAAAAAATCACCAACTTTGGGAACCTTCAACTTTTGACTTGGATGACCAATTTCAAAAACTCTCAAACTGTTGAATTACCTCATTCTTTGACAATTCACTTGTCATACCATTCCTTCATGTGATGCTTTGGTCAATAGCGTTCTTCTACTGCACCAAAGTGCGGCTATTTTTGACGGGAGTAGTAAGTTCCCATAGCCATGTTGAGAGGGTTCTTGTTGAGTACGAGACGATGTTAATTCGATACTGATTCATTTGTTACAAATTCTGAGTTTATATACAGATGTTAAAATGGTTATTATGACGTAGATGATTTTATAATGGTTTTTCAACTCATCATTGACTTTTAACTCGTGGGTCACACATTATCTTTACCTTAATCAGGTGCCTTGGCTTTGTTTTTTCCCCGGAAACTTCGTACCTCCCATTACATGAGGTGTGTGTCTAGGTCGCAGAACTGCAATGTCTGCTTTATTATTACTATAAGTTTACTATACACGTCCTTGCTTAGTTGCAATCGTTCAACCTTGCCGCGTGATTTATATATATAATAATGTAAACAATGAAGTATTTACATGTGTGAATTTGGAAATTACGAAAACCCTGTTCACTGAAGATGAACACCTTCATCTAACCATTTATTGGGCTGTATACAAGGTGATTTATCAACACTTTTTTTTTATCCAAACTTTGGTCCGTATTTTTTACTTTTCTCCAGACTCCATTTTGAGATTTAGCTCTGTTTCTTTTTAATCTTGAAATATGACCTCAGACATGCGAAGGGGTGGTTTTTTCCAATGTGTCTGTACCTGTATCAATAGAGTATGCCATGGATAATAAGGTGTCATAATGACATTTTAGTTATTAATTGTTTTTGACAGTTATGCCGCGTATACCACAAGCTGAACGAACCAGAAAGAAAAGAACTTCCAACGAAAAGAACCAACGAAAACTGCACGGTTGGAGTAGTTCCATTTGGTGGATGGTCCATTACGATTTGGGGAGGCATCGCGCTGGGGCAACGAACCGAATTGGTGGTTCTCAATGGAAATTTGAGCGCCATACGTTACCTGAATGAGGTATTGGAGCCTGTAATATCACCTCTAGCTAAGAAAATCGGTGAACAATTTCTGTTCATGGACGATAATGCTCGGCCGCACCAAGTTGTGGTCGTGAAGGAGTTTTTTGAGAGGAACAATATCAGGCGCACGGTATGGCCGGCCATGTCGCGTGATATTAATCCCATTGAGCACGTATGGGATCTTCTGCAACGTCGCGTCGGTTGTCAGACAGAGAACCTCCATCAAGGACCGTGGAAGAATTAACTGAATTCATACAGGAAGATGGGTGGCTCTTCCACAGCAGTTGATTGATAACTGCATCAGAAGCATGCCACAGAGGTGCCTGACAGTTAGGGAAGCCGCAGGAGGTCCCACCCGTTATTGATTTTTATGAAGTTGAATTACTGTTTCACGATTCTGCATGACGAAAATATATCTTTTCTGATTCGATAATTTATACAGTGTTTTTATGAGAATCGAATTAGTGGCACTATCCAACATATGAGGTCATATCTCAAGATTGAAAAGAGACAGAGCTGAATTTCAAGATAAAGTTTGAAGCTGAAGCATTTTTCCATAAGACGAGATATGAACCATAATTACAGGGTGACCACAAAAGTAAAAAATGCAGACCAAAGTTTGGGCGAAAAACACGTGTTGATAAATCACCCTGTATACAGCCCAATAAGTGGTAAGAGAAAGAAATGAGGTAATTTAACAGTGGAAGAGTTTTTGAAATTGGTCATCTAAATCAAAAGTAACAGTTGCCCAAAGTTGGTAAATTTTTTTGGTGTCCCACTTCAATTGACGACTAGTTTATTCAAGAGTCCTTTGCTTCGGACAATCCTCAAGGGTTTCCTTGCCGGGTTCTTCCTCTAAGTGCATTTTTTTCGAATCCGTCACTTTCCTTTCTCGTTGACTTGACAGTTTGACATACAAAATAATAAACAAAAACCAGTCCATCTCCCCACCTTGCGGTGTGTCTAATAGGAAGCCTCGCTCAAAAAAAAAGGTTTTCGCAGCAATAAATCATTTTGGTACATTATTACAAAAAACTTGATTTTGCCAGTATGCGTTTGACCGTGCAGTACGTTACTGAAGATCAAAGCAACGCGCTGAATGCTGACAGCTGCATTGTTGGAATCTCTGAAGAATTCTTCGTAACAGCGTCAAAGTATTTCACGTTCTCTCGCAAATAAACGAACTGGATCCCCACACATGACGTGAAAATTATCAGATAATCAAAACCAATGAAGGAACAACACAACAGTAACAGTAGATATAACGTAACAGGAACAACAGTAACTGTATAAGTAACACGTACAGATTCTTAAAACTTGCGTCGATAGGTGCTTATTACAATTTTCTTTCCATCAAAAGCTATCTAGGTGGACAGAAACATGACAGTTTGGACGACAGTAAAAAACTTCGCGGCTGATTTTGATTGACATGTCACACTGATTTGGGACTCAAACAATAAACGTTTTAGAACTAGACAAAACTAAAGCGACTTTTACCATATTCTTCCAATGCCTAAAGGTGCGTACAGACCTGAGCACTTTTTCGCGGACGAACAGTGCTCGCGGACACGTGCGTGCATGTGGACGGGACACACGCACGCATGATGATCGCGGACGCACAGTTTCAACGCACCGAGCTCGTTCCGAGGCACGGATTCGTGTTCGCGACGCACAATGCCGTCCGCACATGAAAAACGCTCAAAATTCATGATGTATTAGGAAACCCAAAACATACTCATTCGATAGGTATTCAAAATGGGCTTGTACCATCTTCTTATCTTTCACTCACCTTACGGATTTCCGTTGGAATTACCGTTTTTAGGTTCTTCTAGAAAATATCACGAAATCCCGTGAATTTGAACTAAACTCGTCGAATCTCAAGAACTAAAAGCAATATCAGAAAAATTTCTCCGCTGGCGCTTAGAGCAAAGTTCTGTGGTGCTCACGTTTAGAATATTTTCAGGTTCACGTTAATAGGTGGCCCCACAAAAATTGGAAATCAAAGAATTGCACAGCCAAAAAATGAAAAAGACGCGAAATCTTCGACCAGCGATGGACTATGTTAATATTTCAAAATAGAAGGGTATATATGCGACGTTATATTTGAAGAAGACATTGAAAAAGTTTTATCCTCAAAGAAAATGCCAATTTGGTGTGTCCTCTGGAAGGTACTGATTTTCAAAGGTAGATCTCGGATGCGTAATTTTAGGTTTTGAAATATTACTTGTTTCTTGGATCAATATTCAAAGTAGTTTACACTTAAAGATGCCAACACGTTTTCTGGAGAATAGAATAAATGGTGGAATAAGTGAGCAGTGGTTCTCTGATCCAAAGATGGCTGGTGGCGTATGTCTTCATGTTAAATAATTCTTCAGGAAAGAATTAATCCTTCCGTCAAAGTTAGAATGATGAGCAATTTTTTTTCAATGCCCAAAGTGTTATTGCCTACAGAGTTGAAACGTTCATTGTCCCTCAGGCTCTTTTGTATTTTCTTGTGTCATTATTAGTGTTATCAATATTTTGTGCTTTTGCGTTCCATTTTGCTTTTTTAAATTTCTTTCAAATACATATTTATGCAGTGGAGACATAATTATTGGAACTTGACTGCTGAATCATTATCATAAGTATCAAGGCTGACTCTTTGTCAAATGGACTTGGCAGAGTCCTGAAAAATTTCAACACTAAAATTGAACCAAAAGGTCATCGATGGTATTTCATTGTACTAGCTAAGCGTCACAAATTTCCGGTCAAGCACAAATTTTGGTCATTACTCGTTACTGAAACGATTTTGATCTGCCTGAATTGCCTCTGTGCAGTGTTAGACAATGTGGTGTATTTGAATTTTAGAACCAATGAGGTTACGTGAAATTGTTTCGAAATAGTACAATGCAACTTTTGATCAAAAACACCATGCGATACAGGCCCTACTAAGGATGGTTCGCAAATATTAGGCCTCATACATCACATAGCTTCGATAGATTATATTATTATATAGAAAGAAGCTTCTTGAGTACAAAAATGTAAGTGAAAAGTCTTCATTCAGTGCCGCAAATGAGTACTGACGCTGTAATCAAATTGTTCACGAAGAAATGGGCGGCTCTGCACCAGATCAAGCAAATAATGTTATTGGATGTTATTGTGTCGGTCCTTCTCTCAGGTATTATGTTGTAAAGGAAGGTGAAGGATCAAGGCTCTTTCGCAAGGAACACTGAACATGAGTCCCATGAAAATACGCAAGAGGCAAAAAAAAAAAGATTATTGCCATAATTTTTGAGTCTGTGAGAGAATCTTTCATATAAACTTTGAAGGGAACTGGGGCATAAGTTAATCTCACATCATACAACTTAACCGACCTAGAAAACTTATTCCAGTTGAGGAATCATGAGTTCTCTTGGGTTTTAATTTTTAGGCATTTGAAAGTCGTGATTTCGAGGCATTTTCTAAAGTTTCAAACCCAAATATCTCGGAAATGAAGCCTCTATTCAACATTTTACAAAAGTTACTTTTTCTTCTAAATTGAACGAGGAATTAAAAAAAAAGTATAATTTCTCAAAAATATCCAGTGGCGTAGAAAATGGGGTGGGAGAAGTTGAACAATTCCTCCGTATCTACGCCACTGGACAATTTTGACAAAAGTTATCTACGTCAAGTAATGAATCTCTATTTCGTGAGCATTTGTACCAAATTTGGTTGAAATCGCTCAAATGACTTGAGAGTTATTGTAAAAAAAGATTTTAAAAACAGAACTTTGAAGGGCCTTAGGACGCGTTTTGGAGCAAAATTAAATTATGCATGTCGACCTAGTTTCCGACGGACCATCGAATGGTGAATTATTGCTACTATAACCTGAACCGCCCTGTATAGCGTCTTGTAATCGAGAATATTCCAGCTTCACTCAGAAAAGCCGCCAAGGTTCTCGTCGCTCCCAATGTCGTTGCTGTGTTCTCCAGCATTAAGCGGCAATCCATTCGCAATAGCCCTGGAAAAGTCGATCGGCTTCGCGAATATTCTGGCAAGTTTCAGATGCACACGGCTGCTCCGCCATTTATAATTGTGTAGGTACGTGTCTTATTCGCGCGTCGTGGTCTCCAACAAGCTTCGTATCAATATTAACATTGTTGTCATGTCCGCTTGTCTTCGGATGATCTTCAACTACCTACTTTTAAATGACATTTCCTATCTCCATAACCATTATATCGATTCATGGCCGTTTGGGAAGAGGTGATCGAAAACCTTATCTTTTTTTTCTACAGAGCCGTTGGTTGGCGTCTTTGGGTTGTCGAAATAATTGCCAATGACTTATTATTGGCCTATAAGGAGATCACAAAATATTGTTTCTCAAGGTACTTATTCTTCAGATGGTCTAGGAGGATACAAAATACCGTTTCTGATGTTCTTCTTCAGATGGTCTTCCAATCATATGAAATTTTCGGGAACATAATTTTTTGAGCCATTGGGTGTTCTTGACAAGTTTAACCACTCGCTGATAACTAACTTGCAAGTCCATTTCATGGCTCCGCAACCGCAATGCGTTCCACCGCCATCATATGGTTTACTGGAGATGTTCAAAATTAGATTTTCAGGGCCGTTGGTGTCTTCCGATTCCCAGTCATTTTACCTCCAATAGCCTTCTTCAGATAGTCATTCTCTCCATTGACAACCTCTCCATCCTCTCCAGGATCGCTAGTGTTTTGGACGGCACTCGTGTAATATTCTCAAGTAAGGTACATACGCGTCGAACACCCAATTTTAAGTTCTGCATGTCCCATTTCTTCGGTCTTCCGCAGATGGCTTTTTTATGGTTACTTTTTCTTCTTCACAGCCATTGGCTTTTTCAAACGGTTCAATTATTGGTGAAACCACTCTGGTTCTTCTGCTTTCCTTTGTTACATACACTGACTCGTTGAAAATCTGGATGACGCCAAGTATCAAGTATCACTCCACATGACCTTAGCTCGGCCTTCTCTTATTTTGTAAGCTTCATTTTTTTCTCTTCAGTAAGGTTTTGAACTTTTTAAGAAAATTATCATGCGCTCAATATATCGAGAAAAGCCTCGCACTGAACCTATTGGGCATCTTCATTGAGGCAACGAAATCAATATTAAGACCCATCAATAACACCAGACCTCTCACAGTTGAGTTGAATCGAAATAATTACTGAAATTCGGCATCAATTTTTGCACGCATATAACAGCGTTCGCACGCACGAAAAATGTGTGTTTGTTGTCTCCACTCCACGGAATGTCCGCCGCGAACAGTGTTCGTGCGCGTTGAAATTCCGTATTTACACGTCCAGACCTGAGCATTTGTGCGCGCACGAACACTGTTCGCACGGACGTTCGTCCGCGAAAAAGTGCTCAGGTCTGTACGCACCTTACTGAGATAGCAATCAATCTTAAACAACGTATACATACCTACATACAATAAGAAGTATCGTTATTGTTTTATTAGCTTGGAAACTGTTTGAAACTTGCTTGGCAAAAAATTAATAATGATGGTATCTACTCTAAAGCTTCAATGAAGTGATATTGAAACATATTTGCCAAATGTGACCTGAGATAAAATAAGTAGTCATCAATGCAAAAAAGGCAATGAAATAAAAAGAGAAATAACTGTATGTGACACGTAAGAATACCTCTCATCTGCGATTTGCGGTAGAAATGGGAGATTATTTAACTAGTTTGAAAGTTTGAAAGGCACGAGCAGAGCAAATGTTTGGAATAGGACCTTTTCGATGCAGAAATTAGGGGTGAATAGTTTCATCTCCATCATACCAATTTTACGTTAATACCATTGTACCATTGAGGGCAGTCTTAGCCCCATAACTCGGCTAGCCTAAACGGGTGCTTTTTTTGTGAAAAGTATATATCTGATTATTTCTGTGGAAGCTCAGCTTTATACGGAAAATGCCCACCTCAGTAGTAGTCGCAGCGGTACACTGCAGGATCGATAAAAAAGTGGCATTTAAGTATGAAAGCAAGCCACTTTGCACAGGTGTCGTCTAGGACCATTTGAGCGATTTGGTCCGCAGCATCTGAAACTTCATCCCTTAGGGCTTGACGTTTGACCTCTTTTCCAAGATGGCGGCGAAAAAATGTTCAAACACTGATAACGGTCGCTTTTTTGCAAACAAGGGGTCATTTCTGCACAATTGGGAGATGAAAATACCGAAAAAGGCAGTATGACTGTTGTCTGGCTTTTTTCTTCAGTCCTAGGGCCAAAATTTTCAAATTTATTGCCTTGCGAAAGGTAAAGTTTATATTAGTACAAGCGGTAGGCAGAACAATCCTGCATTCAACAAAGAAAGCAAACCTTTTCGCACAGTGACTCTTAGAACCATTCTGAGCGATTTGATCCGCAGCACTCGATCATTCGTCCCTTAGGGGGCCCATGGGGGTCCTCCAAATTTTCAAAATGCAAGAACTTCCACAAATCGATCATTGAGTATCGTCATGTGTGTCATGAAATGAGCTTATGGGTCTATTGAAAATATTTTCAGCAATTATCGTTGTGTCCGTTCCATTCTTCAAACTTGAAAAAAAATTTCTTCAGCAGAGGTCAAAAAAACTGTTTTTATCTTTTAATCTACGGAAGAAAACGATAAATCCATATATTTTGTTCAGTTCCAAAAAAAATCGCATAACTGAGCCGACTTCCTTAAAAATTCGAAGAACAAGGGGGTGGATGCTAGGGGGCCCTAAGGTGAGCTGACTTTTTGCTGAATTTCAGGAGGAAAGGACCGACGTCATTTCTGATAAGAATCATGAACAGTATGATTCGTTTAAAAAAAAGTTCGCTGAACATTGCGTGGCATTGAAAGATAGCTTCCTGGAGTTGGGAGTTCATTCCAAGAGCATAGCGACCAGCTCATAGAATTAGACAGTCACATTGTCGTATCTGGCGATTCAGTTAAGACTCTATATGCAGCTGAAAAAACTGGCATTGCGGTATAGTAACAAAATAGATTTGTGAAAGAGGCTTGTATCTCGGTCAACGTCGTTGTACGATCCTGTGAAAAAGATGAATACCAAAATCTTTTCTTTTAAGGTAAAGAAGTAAGTTCAGGCTTCATCTGTTGAGAATCTCTTCTGGAAGAAGAAAGAAGCTGTTTCCAAGGCTTTTCATCGTCGCCTGTGAGCAAACGTTGGATCTGGAAACATTTTTCAGCTTTGAAAATCAGAAGTACCCGCCGTCTCTCTCTATGAATGGCCAGCTTCGCTTGGGCTAAAAGTCTGATTTGGCAGAGAAACTGGAGTCTCTGGTTGGCGGTGTCCTTATTCCTACAAGTTTTGATAGTATTATCTTTGATGGGGCAGGGGCAGCCGTTGCTCAATCTTATCGGCCGCACAATGTGAAAACTTTCCAGGAGTATTTTCTTTTGGATCTCGAGCAGTTTTTTTCTGATCAAGTGTCAAGAACAGAAGCAAATAAAATTCACATTGTGTGGGATCTTTATCGCACTGACAGTTTTAAATCTGCGGAACGTGAGAGCAGAGGAGATGGCATACGCCGTCAGGTTGTTCCAAGTGCTTAGTTGCCTTCGGACTGGTCAGATTATCTAAGAAATTCAATAAACAAAGCTGAACTGTTCTCCTTTCTGAGCAAGAATCTCCTTCATCACAATTCTGGTGACATTGATGTTGTTACCAACACCAGTGAAGTAATATCAGCATCCAAGAGCTGTTGCGCCTCTCTGGAAGAACACAATTGTACAGATTTCGAAGAAGCAGATGACCGTATTATTCTACATGCAAAGGATATGACCAAACATCATGCCAAGAAAATTTTGATCAGATGTTCCGACACGGATGCTCTCGTGCTTTGCGTGTCTTTTTTCCATGAACGAAAAACAATGGGTCTTGAGGAATTGTGGATGCTTTCAGGAACAGGTGTCAACCGACGTTATGTACTGACACATCAGATAGCTTCCGCTTTAGGCGAGGAGAAAGCTCGAGCCCTCTTGGGATTTCATTCATTTACGGGCTGTGATACGACATCATCTTTCAATTACAAAAGGAAAAATTCAGCTTGGAAGACATGGAGTTTGTATTCATATGTAACTTGAGGTTTCCTCCGAGATGTTCTGCCGCCTTGAGCTATTCACCGCTGTTCTCTACAACCCACAGACAGATTGCCAGACTGTAAACGAGGTCAGAAAGGAGATGTTCACGACAAAAAAAATAATTGGTGCAGTTCTTGCCTCCAACTTCCGCTGCCTTGTTCCAACATGCACTTGGAACCACCAAGGGCCACTTTTCAAGCGGGGCATATTAGGGCGGAATCAGCTGGATGCTCCGTTGCTCCACCTTCTCCATCTGACTGGAGCTGGACCAAGCAGGATGGTTATTGGTTCTTGGGTGCCCTTATGGACTCGAGAAAGCCAAATCTGGGAGGAACTGTCATGTCTCGAGAAGTGTGGGTGTAAAGCAGGGTGCAACTCAATGCGATGTGCCTGTCGCCGTGTGTGTCTCCCATGTACGCTACAGTGCAGTTCATTCCTTGGTGGAATTCAGTGCACTGATTCCGTAGACCAGGCCAAGAAGCTGTTTGTTTGCTACGGAGAACAAGCCTCTTCACATGCTGATGCAGCATTCTCTGAGAGCTGCCTACCAGGCTGGACAGATCTGAGGCCGAGCTGACGAGCTTATCTGTTTTGATGCACCATCTCCAGCCAGTTGGGGTTGGATACAAACCGAAGGCTGGATACCGTTGTGGTCTACTCAGCCACCTATTTGAGACGCTTGCCGAGCATTGGACAGGTGCGGTTGTGCTTCACAGTGTGAATCATTTAGGTGCATCTGCAGGAAGCACTCGTTACCCTGTACGCCTGCCTGTAAAAAGTGTCAGGGAAACTGCAGCAACAAGAGGTACCTTGTTTGCATGAATTTTTTCATTGGAACCAATGATTTCCTGCAAAACATGTCACTCAACTATTATTTTGCTTCAGCGCAAGACATCAAGAGTGTGAGGTGGAAGAGATTTCATCCAGCCAAGTAATTAAGTCCGATTCTTATTACGTATAATAAAAAGTGTTACTTCATGTTGCGATAATCATTGACTTTTACCGAGACTTTCACTCTGTCCAAACTTCATTTTCGACTACAGTGGTATTGAGAGCCTTCAAATTAGTCGGTTTGCATACCCCACACGATATGTGGACACACCAAATGCAGCACTTGTAGCACAGGCATAATAGGTTACAGACCCAAAAAAAATGGACCTTCATCTTTAACTTGAGCGTCCTCCCAACAAAATAGTCACGAACCGCCACTGCCTTGAAGATGTACCCCATGTAACATAAGGTGACCTTCACAGGTTATGGTCCATGGTATGACAGTATAGTGACCACTAAAGTATTAGGATATCATGAAAAATTAAAAACTCATTATCCTAGATAGGTATGTAACTAACATAGAAATTTTTCTTTCGAAGGGCAATAAATTTGTAAATTTTGGCGCTAGGACACAAAATATATGGTCTACAACATTGATAAGGCTTTTTTTGGTATTTTCATGTCCAGATTGTGCAGAAATGTCCTTTTGTCTGTGAAGAGACGACCTTTATCAGTGTTTGAACATTTTTCAGCCGCCATCTTGGAAAAGAAGCCAAAAGTCACACCCTAAGGGATGGAATTTCAGATGCTGCGGACCAAATCGTTGAAATGGTCTTAGACAACAACCGTACGAAGTGGCTTGCTTTCATACTTGATTGCCACTTTTTTTCACGTACCGCTCGTACTATAGTAATATATAGCATTTACATAGTATGTATGAGTGGCATACGCGCACCACTTCTTTACAGTTGTTGGTTGCGTCAGAAAAAAAATCATATCTAAAAAAATTTGAGATCTAGATCAAATTTTTTTCTTTAAAAAAATTCTGCAATACTTTGGCTACAATCGTTTTGCTGATTGTATGTAGGAAACTGTGAAAATAAAAATTTTCCTTGCTGATTGAAAATCATGCTGCATTCATAGCTGATGAAAATGTTCATAAGCCTTATAAATCAATAAAAAAACCATTGTTTCTCAATCGTTGTCACACTGTGACAAAGGTCTGGATATGTACTTCAATTCAAAAAAAAATTAGGCACAAAGCTTCATTAGATCCAAAGATATGATGATGGAAAGGCTGACATCCATGCGTTTTCTCTATTTTAAATGAGTTTCACGAGTTGTCCATTCTTTATTGTTGTTAAAGATTGTTTATATTTGACCCATCATCTTTAAACGTCGTCGGTATCAACCTGCAATAGTTAAGATTCGATTAGCGGAAGAATGAACTAGATATATTGAACCGTTCAAAAGTACGGAAGATTTAGGTGAATTTTGTTGAGAAACGAGAAACGAGGAACGGAAAAAAAATTAAAATAATCACGAAAAAAAAAAGCGGCCACAAATAGCCTCCGCCACTACGTCTGGCGAGGCTTGAAAATAAATATGTTTTCCTCCTTATCGGCTTTTTTTGCCATAGGAGTTGACCCGTTTATTCATTCTACAATTCATTCGCAAAAAGTGCGACTCCGGACACCACAACATCCTGACTTTCCACCGGGAATCGAACCCGGAACTTTCGCACCGCAGGCAGCCACAGAACAGTCTGCGCCACGGAGCCGTCTTGACATATTTTGTGGTGCTGTTGTCAATTTCTCATGGTATTGATTTTTATATTCTCTTGTGGTCCTATGATATTGTTTTCATTTGTTTTGTCCATTTTGTTCATTTCGTCCATTCTGTCAGTCATAATTATGTTAAATGTTTTGAGAAAAGAACTATGAAGAATAATTTTGGACTTATTTGGCTTGATGTGAGTTTCACTTTTTGTGCAATGAGCGTGTTTCATTTGACTCCACCTTCTTCCCTCTCGGGTCGTTTCCCATCGGAGCAGAACGGACAAAACGAAAAGACGATCACAGGCCAAACAATTAAAATTTCGGGGGGGGGGAAGGCGTACCATCTCAACTTCTTCTTTTGTGGTAACGGCGTCTATTCCGTGTATGCAGAGGGTTGTTATTTTGTTCAGATTTTTATGTTCAACTTTATCCATTTGGTCAGTCAATCACGTTCGTTCACCAAGCCGGCAAAGCGAGACCTTTTTGGCACTATTCTCAAATTCCAAAGTGGCTATTGTAGATATTGTTGCTCCAAGATAAAAATGTGCATGAATAATCAAGCTGTCGATGATACCTTGAACGGCGCGGCGGTCTGAATTGGGAGCTCGGCAAATTAGTGAAAACTGGGTCGATACGTTCTGCGGACTGGGGATGGTCTGCACGAATTCTGTATTGTTGCCAATTAAGAGTGTTGAAACCGACAGAAAAGTCACAGTATGATACCTACTCATATCTATGGAATCGTGTCTGATATATACAAAACTTTCGACGAAACGCCTCGAGAATACAGAGGGAACTGGGAAGTCATTTAAAAATAACTACCCCGATTTACAAATATGACGACGGCACAACGCGCGCGACAATCAGCACTTTAGTCTCGTTAAAGTTCGCACAAGAATCAGAAAATATTGGCTTGAATTTTATATTATGTACGCCGCGGCGTCGGCGTCGTCCTGGGAAAACTCTCTCCTCCGGCGCGCGCGATGACAATTTCCAACGTTATTGCCGGTGGATTTCAAATTCGCGCAATTTGCGCTAATCCGAATTCGCGTGGAATAAAAGAACCCCAGGTCCGGATTTGATTTGGTCCATTAGCCGCCTCATCGTGCAGAGCAAGCGCAATTATTGTGCATCTGCTAGCACTGGCGTGTGTAGGAATCCTCTAATAGTATTTGCCAAGGTATTCGTACTAATTTGCCACCACCACCACCACCGCCGACTCGGCACTGGAATATTGCTTTTTGAATGAATATTGATTGTCTCTGGATGCGAGATGCTGATGCGTGTGAATTTAGCATTCAGCAGACCGCCAACGTCTCCCCACACCAACAGACAAGAGTACTAAAGTCTAGTGCAATTTTACAGAAAAAAATAAATGATGGAACGGATAAAGTCATTACGCGTCAGGCCAGGGAGGAAGATGGATGAGGTCTTCCTCTGGTATTTTTCGCACACCGGAGGAGAGAAAGGGCCATTTTTTATTTGATGGCAATAATAATGGCTCCGTGTGACAAAATGACACACGCCCGCGTGTATTTGTAGGTAGGTGAGGGTAGGTGTAACGGTGCATGTTGGAAAAATCGTGCTGATGGACGTTGGTCCATAAAAATAACGACACTGTTGTGCGATCTAAGAGATTGACGTAGATTGTGCTTCCGAAAAGCGGCATTAATCATTCGTATTGATTCTCGGTTCGGTACCTATACGAGAGTTGTTTTGTATGAGGTCCAGAGGTTCATCCGTGATCCACTGTGGCTATTATATTTATGTGTTCCCAATTCACTAGCTAACAAGGCCGAATCTAGCTGATCAATTCACATTCTTCATTCAATAAGTCCTCGAGTAGCTCCTGAGGAACAAAAAATTCTTCACATAATACCATAATGTTACGTATTTTGCGTACGGTGTTACATGCCAAAAAGGCCTCGTGCCTTTTCGGTGCGACTTACTATTGGTTTGTCTTATTTAGGAACACGGCCCGCCAGCTGATCAGATGAGATAGGCCGGGGTTCTTATTGGATGGTCGGGGGCGCCACAGTATTGTGACCGAATTCCCCAAAAAAAAAAACTCTAGTACCAAGCAATGACAAATACAATACTGAAGATAAAGCAATGATTGGATTTCAAATACAAAGTTTATTTACAAAAAGTGATGGAGATGAACAGGTGCCAGTTGGCTAATTTTACAACAAAGGAAATAAAAGAGATCGGCATGTCGAACAATATTGTCGAGGGCCACAACAAAGTTTATGTTACGTTTGGAAAAGAAGCTTGGCTTCATCACAAGCCGGAACTAAAGTGAACGTTATCTGTTCCAAAGCGTAGGTACCTGTCGTCCGGTTTTTAACAGTACCAGGTAACAATTCAAGTCGAGGTGAAACTGAAACGGCACGGTAGGTACCTGAGTTGATTAGCCACCCCAGAGAGTGTTATTGGCTCCTTTTTCACACGTTAACAATGTTACAAGAACAATAATAGTTTCATACATGAAACCTTGTGAATTTAATTCTGAGATTCTCCTTCGAAATAATAATAATTGATTACAAGTCAAACTGGGACCTTTTGCCCTGTAACATCCAAGTTAGTTTCAAAGTCACCAACAACACGGTACGACGAGGCTGTCGGTGGCAAAACTACAAAATTTGTGTACGGATTTCCAAAGATGAAGAGTGATGTTAATTTAAACAAAGCGCATATCGATAGCTGTCGGCCAAAACATCGTAAGCCACACTTTGTTCAAAATTCGAATTTTGTTAGTCTCTTACTAATCTGGTTATCAACTATTATCCTGTAACAACATTGTCGCGATTTAGAGCAATTTAGGTGATTCGACAGCTTCTTCGAAATATCGTAACCCTCATTCTGGGTCGCAAAATGAACGCACTTTGTGGAATTTATCGTAAGTACTGTGCAAGTCCCGCAAGACTATCGTAAGTGAATGCTGGTTACGATAACTTTGTGTCACCTGCAATATTTTATGGTTTATCGTAAATGCAGAATGGTTCATTTAAATCCTGAGGATAGCATAGAACTTGAGAACGTAGCTCTCTTAAAGTTATTCTGAAAAGTATGTAAAGTAATCTAACCTGGGTCTACCTTTGCGACTCTTTATTCCCATCTCCGCCTCGAGTATTATGGCGAACTAGTTCTTCGTGTCTCAGAAGATCCTACCATCCTATTTCTCGTCATCCAAAATCAGTCGTGTGACAATACTGTGTCTTATGAAGCTCGTATAACAATATAGTATCATAATACTGTTCATAATTGGAATGGTTCCCGCAAGTGAACTCAATAAGGTTCGGGAAGAACATCGTAAGCGTGTCACTTACGATAGAAAAAATTTGAAGCGAAGTTACAATCGGACCCAACAAACTATCGTAAGTAACATAACATCATCACCGGATCAAGCTTCAAGTAAACTGAATCATATTGAGTCATATATCTGGACCAAAAAGCCTCATTCAAAAATTCATCACCGTTGAACAAATCCAACTCTGATAGATAGAAAAAGTGGTTTCCTGAAAAAATGTATTTTTGTTGCTTACGATGTTTTTGCCGACAGGTATCGATATACTCTTGGCGAATGGTCGAAAATCGCAACAATTCAACTGCGAGCAGACTAAATTCAAAATCTTTACCTTGATTGTTTCCGTGGAAACTGTAAATCTATTTTTTCCCGTCCTTTTCTAGAATGGTACTCGAGCAGTGTTCAGCCAAATATCAACGTGAAGAATGATTATCGTTCACGAATTTCAATGGAACACAAGTAATATAGGAAAAATAAAGCAACACAATAGGCGAAATTTCGCCGCTTACTTGACCAAAACGCAAAGCACTGTACGCACGGTGACGGCTTCCTGACGGCCGCAATCGACAATTTGTCGTACGCTGAGACTTCCAGAGTGCAGGCGATGGCTAGACTCGGTGTCGTAAAAGATGGGGGTCCACGCCAGTGCGACAGGACTCGCCGGGCGGTTTGGAAAATCTTGCACCCAAACTGAAAGCGGGTTCCTCGTTGGATCGTTCCCTTTCCAAGGAAAGTGTCGCTCGACAATTCCCTGTTGCGTAAAAGCGACGATGTCAATGACAGTGACGTTGACGACTTGCTGGCAAAATCTTCAGACTTTGAAACGGTATGACAGGAAAATAGGGATGTCGGGAACTTAATCGTAGAAAAACTCGTTATGTAGCAGAAAAACTGAGTGGTGGGTAAAAGAAGAAACCTACAACGATTCACTAATATCAGTGTCGACTCCAACTCGGAAATATGACAAAAGGGGAACCAAATCAGTATTCACTTTACCTCCAGGTGACAAGACGGTTCCGTTTGTTGCGCCAGGTGTGGTTGTACTTCTTTAGACGGCGAAACAATGCCTTCTTCGGGTCCAATACTCTAATGATCCAACGTTCGCCAAATAAACCCGCAAAACAGGCGGTTTCTGGCTTCGAACTAACACAATCTCGAAGACCACTCGGACGGCAAAAACGTGGATGTACAGCACACAACTAAGCGACAGCTCCGATGCGAGTTTCAAATTGAAAAGAAAGAAGTAGCTACGTCGCTTCGTTTAATCAGATTCTGCCCACCAGCGCGTTGGGGTTGATTCTTATCTATAGCCAATTGGAGAAAGGCACGCGGAACTTGTTTGCCGGAACGGCCACCGCAAAACAACGAAATTCCTGAAACTACTAGAAAATAAACGGCCGGACAAAACTGGACTAGCCCAATCGGTCAGTCTAAATGTAAAATAAATTCAAGCTTTGTATTTTGAAAATAAAGTTGTGATCATTCAATACTTCTTGTTACTCATTCCACCAGTCCATTACGATATGGGTGCTTTTGGAAGTTTTCTAGATAATAAGTTAATTGATGTCATAGATTATTGAACTAATGGATGACTCATTATCTAAAAACAACGTAGAGCTTCAACTCTTCAGAAGAGTCCAGCATCATTGGTTTGAGAGAGCTTGAAGCACTTATTGTAAGAGTCCTAGTCGTGACTGTGATCATCGTTGCCCCTTCCCTTCTCAACGTTGTTTACCTCTTTCCTACGTTGTGTAAGTTCTTACTCTAGATGAGAATGTACGCTTTGGGATGAGATTGAATTCTTGAATAAAACGCGAATGAATCGCAAGTAAAATGAACTTTATTTCGAAAATCATGAGCAACGTTTTGAATAAATTCCTTTCTTTTATCAAAACACCTTACAACAATAAACTGACAGTGATAAAATGACAAAACATGGATGAAAAACAACAAAACACAAACACAAATGAAACAAGAAAATCATTACAAATTATTCAGACAATGCAGGAATTTACAACAATAAAATAAACACAAAATCAGATTAGCAAAACAAAACAAGAAATCATGAAGCATGTCAAACTGTGAACTCCATCCCAAAGGAAAAAGAACGTATTCGCTGACAGGCACACATAGGAGGAACACGTCAAAGAAACCCCTGCGTATTGCACGAATATGTGCTGAAAATCCCTCCCCAAATGATCTGAACAAAGCTCAAGTGTTGATGAGTCATGATGAAATGACAGAGAAGTCACCCCAGTAATGCATTAGTCAAATCCTCGTAAATTGATGTTCAAGCCTCTTTGAACCGTTCGCTCAGTTCACAAGTTATTTACGTAGCAACCAAAGAAAACTCGCTTGCTTATGCATTGAAAAGAACTTTACACTCAACAATTGATTTTACACTTCACAAACAAAAGAAGTTAAATTGATAGATAAGTAAGCAATGAAGGAATGATCAGTAAATTAACAAGTAGATGGGTATAATAAACAAGAAACAAATGGGAGATAAATAAGTGGAGAAGTGAACAAGAGAATAAATGAAAAGTAAATAAGCACATAATTTGGATTTGGTCATGCTCGAAGTGAGCAATCGGAAAAAAGAAGTATTCATAACGCATTCGCCCGAAATGCCTTTGCGGTTGCGCATCTCATCTCCCAAAGATACATGCAAACAAACAAAGAAGAATTAGTAGACAGTATAGGCAAAGGTACGACTATGTCCGACTTAGCGATTCTCTCTTGTCGTCTTATTCGAAATTGAAACCCCAAAACGTGAATCGGAGAGGTAAATTTGGAGTAAGTAGTACTTCCGTGAAATCCTGATGGGATAGACAAAGGAATTCTCAAGAAGCCTATTTTTGATGAAGTACGCGCATGGGGTCAACCCGCTTAGTTACTAGCCGCTGAGATTGCCGGACAGTCCGTTCAAGGTACTGAACAGGACGGGGTAGAAGCAAAAGAGGTGAGACCGGGTAGGAAAACAACCCTTCAAAACTGAGTGTGTCTATACTCGTTCCTGAAGGTAAACACTCATTTTTGTTAAATGCGAGATGAGTGACATTTACAGTTGAACTTGTGAAAGAATATTGTCGGTATAATCGAGGAATGAGAATTGCAATCACAATCGTTAGGCACTTACACCGCTTTCATACTTCACTCGAGCCCCAGCATTCAACGTACGCATTCCTGGTGAGGAGATTCCGTGATACTACCGAATATGTTCATAAATAAATATGCCAGTCATACAGGGTGGTGAAACAAAACAAACCCGAGTCTATGGCAGCGGCAAAAGGGATTAGAGACTGATGTTGCGATCCTCCAGGAAAACAACACCACACAAACGCTCCGTTACACTGGGCAAACCAAAAGCTGGCAGGATTTATTTTGAATAACAGAGTGTGTACAGAATGCCACCGTTTACAGCACTGAACCATAAGTAGGAACAGCAAGAGATCACGTTAAACATTTTGAAAAGTGATAACATAGTTCCCCCCCAAGTAAGATAATGTTGGTAAATTTAACAAGACAGTTTCATACAAGCAGGTGGAGGCTTCCTTCCCGGGCACAGAGAAGCGTGCAAGTCTATCTTCCTTCCTTAACTTTCATGTATAACCCGACAATGAAATGTGAATGAATCATGAAAAGTACTTTTCTCTACTTAGCGGCTGAATTGGCCTAGAAGGGTTTCTGCTTGTTGTCTTATTGTTTGTCCACAATTTATATACATGCACAATGAATCTTGAATACTTTGTGTTTGTCCAGAACTGCACTGTGGTATGCATCATCTGAACAGTTTTAAATTTTCGGCTGTCACAAGAATTAATTAAAACGACAGTTTTTGTGGTTCTGAAATTCCGTCAACACCTTAGGCAACGTTTTTGTAATAAGTACATCAGTGTTGATACGCGGAAATGAAACAGTAATAAAACCTCGAAATACGCCCGTACAACAGAGTGTAGTTCTGAGACAGCGTCATAAGTGCAAAAAATGCACACGTAGATGAATTACACAAAATTCAAATCAAGGCGAAGCACTTTACAGAAGGGAGGAAACTGCGAATGACGTAAGCGCGTTGAAAACAAAAGGCCCACAACTCAGCCGGAATTTTGCGCTAGGTACAGTAATTATGCGGACAAAATATGTATCAAAATACCATGCATGATTCGGTGAATGGGTGGGAGCCAAAAATACAAAACTATAATCAGTGAAGAACCACCCTTAAATTCGTGGAAACGACGCACACCGCTGCGCACTAAAATTCACGTGTCTGTCACAACAGCTGTTTTCGCTCCAACGGCTCCCGCACGCCCAGCGTCATTTCCCTCTTCCATCGGCTAACACTACTAACGTTCCTTCAAGAATGGTACCTATTTCAGGTACAACTTAAACAAAGGGGAAATATCACAGTATCAGAATTAAATTTTTTCAAGCATTACGAGTTTAAGGTGAGAGGTAACTAAGAGGTAGGAATGCCAGAACTGGCGGTTATTATGGCTTCAAAAACGATTCCTAATATTTTTGCACCGAGTAAATAATAGCGTTGTCTGGCAAGTAACTTGTGCCAGGTAACAAATCAGGTCTCATTCTACCTCAGCTACTGTGTGAACTTCGTCATAAGCCTACCAGCGTCCCATGCCAAAAGATCCTGAAGAATCAAGGCTCAAAGCTCCCTGAAAACAAAAGTAGCAACGGACGCAATTCCTACGTCGTTACGTCGAAAAGTCAACGAAAAAGCATAATTACAGTAACGACGCCACTGGAAAACGGCCCCATCATCATCAAATCCCGTTCGCGATTGTCATTTAAATATTGCTCCAGAAATGTAATAAGTCTCATCCCGCGCTCTCTGCGCCATCTCTTCCTTTCGCCCAACTTTGGTGGATAACTGCCCGGCAAGAATTATTTCTGCTCCGAGAGGCGGAGTCAAATTCGCCGATTCATCCAGCAAAACGGTATGGGGGATTTGAAATTCAAACTTGGAATAAATTTGGAAAGAGATGCGCGCATACCTTGGCTTGGATCAAGCTTTTGGAAAGTCGATTTTCCAACTGTGCCTCAAGTGAGGTTCAATAAACTGTCTTTCTCCTAGATCTCAGCTTTTTATAGTCAATTTAAAAAGTACAAGCAGGTACTTGAGTAGCTTGTTCAACGACCACCACCGAGCGCATGGGAGGAAACTCGTTACAAGTTACAAGGGAGCCTGACTCTCTTTAGGTATTTATACAGCGTGAAGATATAAGTGGCGAGCTTTTTGAACCCGCCGCAGATTGAGTTTCGATTTCTAATACAGCACGGCACTTATAATAACCGCAGCGCCACGATTTCATTTTCTTTTTGCAGAATTTTAATGAGTTGAAATTGGTTTCATTACCAGCGACGAGACTCAGCGGTGGTGAGGGGGGAGGTAGGCAGGAGTGTAATAATGAGTCCCGCCGCCCGTTTACGGACAACCAGCCGGGCATAAAAATTGGTGAGTGAGTGCCTCTTGAACGGGCCGGGGACCTCTTGGCAATTTTTCATAATGTACAACACACACACTCAAATTAAGCGTCATTTCCAAACGGCATTTACGACATGAATAATTTAAATTGAAAAATTTGCATGGCGACCCGGAAACGCTAATTTTCCGGTGATGAAAATTGAATCTCGATAAATGCATAATTGAATCGCTAAGCGCAGGAAGGAAAATGAGTGATTGAGTACTGACCAATTTTTCCAACTTGACTTTTCTTTTCGTTCAAACTTCTCATTCGAACAAAAATGTTGAAGAAAATATAAGTCAGCTAGAACAACTCACTCACTTTTCTGGGAGCCGAGACATATTTCTCAATATATTATGCGAAAATATAGAAAGCCTGAAGCTGCGGTTAGACAGTGAGTGATAGGAGTTGAAAGCTTTGTTTACCTCACGGTTTTCGGTTCTGGCTATCTACATTTCAAACTTTATCATAAATCTTCATCATCGCTATCATAAATTCTATATAGGCAACTGAAACTGTTTTTCGCCAAGATTCATCTTTATTTATTCTATTCCTCTTTCATCTTAACTCAAGATTTCTTCCACTTTTTATACTCTTTCTTTTCCTTCCGTATAAATGTGCTCATCATATGCTTCATCATTTCTTCTTTTCCACAATCATAATCTGCATCTTCTCTCGTTCTTTTGCAGCCAAAACTGCGTAGATATCCATTTTCTCTGTAGTATTCTTCTTGCTTTTCCCATGTTCTTCATTCCCCTTTTCTATTCCTCTGCCTTCAACATTCTTGCAGTATTTTGCATTCTTCTTTGTCTACCATTCTTTCTTCCCTGCTTTTCGGCCTGCTTCAATTTTGGGTTTCCATCATTTTCACTTTCTCCCTAACGATGTAACCCGGCGTTTCCCTTCCTAATCCAAGTATTTCAAGATTATTCCTTTAGGTTTGTGGAAAACCAGGTTTTTCAGAAAATCAAGATTCAACAAGCGCAGTTCGAACTATCGAATATGACCGTATTTGTAGAATAAGTAAATACACACGGCGTCTTTTGAATTTTGGACCAGTTCGCTAAATGCGTTGCCTGGCATGGGTTTCTTGCAGCTCTGATGTGGTCACATTTGACACTTTCAACCCTAGTGCCATTTTTTTTTGGGTGCTTATCGAACGCGCCCGTGGGCCGAGAAGGGTAGGATTTTATGGCTTTGCCGGCGGTGTTCGCTGGATGCAGGGCGAATGGGACAGACGCGGTCAGCTTCTTGGAGAGGCCATTGTGTTCTGTGTGTTTTTGTAGGTAAATATTATTTTTGCTGTATTTTCAAATTCTTTGTGTATTAAACGTCGTTTTTCTTTTTGAACACTACTTGGTTTCAATTGTCCATTCACTGTCCAATTGAAATCAAAGTACCTCTTTTCAATTTAAACATGCGCTCAGATCATTTTTAAGGCACGCACGCCGCTCTTTCAGTGTGAGGTACCTATTGCAATAAATTTGTCTGTTTGAATTTTATGTCATTATAGTTCTATGATCAGTTCAGTAGTTTTTTGTAAATTATTTGATTGTTATGTGCTCATTTGATTGTGATAGTTTTCCTGCGTCGTCTTTTGTCTGTAATTGTGGTGACACGCTTTGATTTCCATTTAAATGTCATTGTCCGCCGTCTTTGATGACTTCTCATGTATTCAATGCCATTTGTGTTGATACTTATTGCTGCTCGTTTTGCCAGATATTCAGTGTAGGTCCTTTAGAGGATCCTACTAACCATCCCTATTGAGTCTTGTTTTAGGTTTTCATGCAATATTGATTTATTATGCACTGTTTACTGATGTGATTACATTTGTTTACTGTTGTTTCTACAATTTTGTTCCACTCATAACTTACTTACACTGAATACCGGAAATTATTAGTGAGTTTTGTCATCCATTTGTCACATAATGAGAATTCTCTTCTTTGGGCTCAGTTCAGTGGTTTCTTCGACTAGGTTCTTCCACATGAGTGCTTTTTTCCCGAATCCGTCATTCTCCATTTTCTTTGACTTGACAGTTTGACATATTTTGTTGTGTTGTTTTCAATTGTTTTTTGTTTTTGTTTATTTTGTGCATCTTGTTTATTTTGTTCCGGGTTTCATTCATTCTGTCAGCACATAATAGGTGTTTTGAGAAAAGAACCATGAAAGACTAATTTTGCACTCAATTTGTTTTGAGTAAATGTAACTTTTCTGTGCAATGAGTGTGTGCGTGAGCGAGGTCGGGTCGTTTCCCTCATGAGCAAAAGCGGATTAAAGGGTTAAGACGCAAACAAAAACGGACACAGCGAAGGGTTCCGACGATCAAAGGCCAGAACACATGAAAATGTCAATAGGGGAGGGGGAGGGGCGTATCATCACAGAGTGGTGCCGTGACCAGGATTGTTCCAAGGATGGGGGCGCTGTGGGTAGACGACAGGATTGTTCAAAGAAGGGACTAAGCCAAGTGATGGATACACCATCAAAATTTTGACTCCACAAACGAATTCAGAGGATTTAAATTTGTGGGAATCAACGTGTTTCACATCTCCTTATCAATTCTTTGTAGGTAAAATAAAATAAAACCAATTTTTGTGATCTGCCAAAGAACTTTTTTTTTCATAATGGAGAATTTCCAGGACAAGGCGATAAACGCCGTCAATGTTTACAATATATTCATAAGTTTCCTCTATTAATTATCAAAACGAACTGATGAGCCGTTTAGTGGGAGTTCTAGCACCTACAACTTACAGGAGCCTCCCGAGCCCCCTTCTGGTGAAAATTCGGCGTGGCTCTACCTCTTATTTGAAAAAAAGGGGCTCATTTTGAGTATGTGTACCAAATTTCATGCTTTCATCACCATTTGCAAAGTTCATCCCGATTTTGACTCTTAGGGCCCGCACTATTGGATCGTTCTAAAGATACGGCTCATTGAAAAATTCGACAAAATACCCACATGAATCACCCTGTAACTTCAGTTAGAAAACTTCCAAAGCCAGATCCTGGTTTGCCTGAGAAAACTGGACCTATCCTTAGGCTATGTCTGGGGCTATGTCCAATATCCATTTTGTGGGAATCACTCTGTATAATATATATTATAATGGAGTATTTGCATATCTACCAGCAAAAGATGATTAGCAGCAACAACGCAACGTTTAACAAATAAGTAGATGGGTGATCAAAAATAAAACTGATGTTTCACTGCTCTAATTAGGTAGGTAGGTACAAAGAAACTCTTGCTTTGTATGTCCAAGTTAGCAAGTGTATTCTCGAGTACTTACCCTTCAACTTTTACAAGAAATGGTGTTGTTAGAGCCGTAGGTATAGGTACAGAAGCACTTCATTTTAAGTTTCCGACATGGCCTTTTAAATAATATCCTGTCGTTTTACTGACAGTTTTGAAGTTGTAATGAACTTGGTTGCCTCTCGTCTAGCCCAAAAGCTGCCAAGAAAGATAAATTTCAGTTTCTTACGTGGAAAACAGCGGCGGTCGCTTGGCGATTAGATGGTTCCGTGGAAGAGAGCGTCTCGATCAAGACCGTTAATCAAGGCCCAGTTTTGTTCGTTTCGAGGATTCGAGGTTCGTTTATAGAAATATCTAATAATTATGCCTTTTGGTTGTACAACTACTAGTTATGCTCCAATAGTCTCTGTGACAACGTCAGTTTATCATCAAATTAACGACGTCACACTGTTAACGCATCTCCGCTGATGTCCAAAAATTCGTTGAAATTCGTCGGTTAAAATCCACTGGCGTGCGCGAGAAATATTAACACGTACCTAAATTCGGCCGGTCTGAAAACACTAAATTATTTGATGCACCACAGAACGGATGCACGTTCGGAACGCGGGGGGCGGAACTACCGCAAAACTGGATGAGAAAGGGTAAAAATTTCGGCTTTCGCCACCATAAATAGCTCACAGTCACGCCGCCACTGAACCGCGGGAAATATTCGCCAGACACTGGTTATTTGTATAAATGTTCTTGTTATGTTGGTACCGCCACTACAACCCGCCGATTGTTTTGTTGCCTTTCGGCTTTTTGTTCTACTTTGTTCGTTCGCTTCGCCCACGCTGAGAGCTCCGGGCAGTTCCAGCAGAGAGCAACAAGAGATGAGATGTTTGAAAAATTCAAAGGGGATTGCCGCGGAACTCGTGACGTGTATTGTTTATTTATTTCCAACGTAATGGCAACAACACAGTGAGCGACGTGTTTCCATGATCGCACAATGGGCGAATAATGATCAATGGCAATATCACGAGTGGTATTGAATTTTCGCAATAACTCTGTCGTTTTATTGACCGACGAATTGGACAACAATCGGACGAGTGATTATTGTTGTCAATTGAACACGACTGAATTGGCAGTGGAAGCCAGAGCTAAGAAATAAACTCAAGCCACGAGTCGTATTTTATCAAATCATCTAACAAACAGAAGAGTTTGTAACCTCCCAGCTTCCTAGGCTTTATCAAGAATTAATTTAAAACATCGTGAGCTTTGGTGATACACCTGAACAGGAAGATGCCGTCGTCAAGGAACGGAAGTTGGGTTGAAAAAAGTTGGAAAAAGTGGAGAAAAGTCGAGATGTCTGGTAGAAAAACACGAGAGATATTGGTATTTCCACGCTCCAGATCCTAGAAAAAAGAAGATTCAAGTTTATTCCTATGTTGAAGACTTCCAGAGTACAGCTGCCGTATCTCCAGAACACTCGCAAGTTCAATCGCTCAATCTGTTTTATAATTATTGATATCCATTTATGTCAAAAAATGCCATTGATCCACTGTTGCAGTCATAACTGAAATGGGGTAATCACAATAACGTAAGCAAGGGAATACACTGTAGAGTGTAGGTCACTGTTGTTTAGAGTTTGAGAAGGGCGAAAGAGTCCAACGATGTCATCACGACACCTGTAGACGACCGCGATTTAACAGTAGAGCCAGAGTCTAGTGGGACAACAAGGCGACGACCTGTACAGCAGGTGACGGAACTTTGAGACGTCAAGCTTGTCACAAAGCATGACAAAATGGTGAAGCAATAATTCTTCATTTCTTTTGCCCCGTTTGAATGAGTCTTTTACTCTTGTGTTCATAAGGTCACCCTGACCAATCTTGACTATCCTCCTGTACGAATGGACTCTTGTTCTGAGGCTAGTATACTTGGTAGTAAGAGAACGCCCTGAGTGATGTCTCGCTCATCCGTGGACCTTAGGCCCATACACATAATGCTAACTTTCTGGTCGACAGGTATCACCTTGGTGACTTGTAGTCCAGTCTGCACAAGCAGTGATACCGCCTTTCATATAAGATCTATGGATGGGTCCTTCTCCCTGACCAACTACCTAAGACCATTAGCTGAAAAGGGATGTTAGCTGGTTGCAGGCCAGGTTCTGTGATTGGTTGATAGGGAGCTCAAAAAAATAACCCTTTACCCTCTTTGGCTTGGAGTCTCAAGTAGATACCCCGTTGAACGCTATGCTGCCAAGGGCGGACAATCCTTCCTTTCGTGTCTTGCGAGCTCAAGATACTTTTCATTGGTACTCGATTATGTCCTAATGTTTTGATATTTATTATGGTTTCCTTTACAGATTGCGGATATTTTATTGAACATGCTTTTTTATAATACATTTGAAAGACGTCCAGCGCATCCGATATTTTATTGAACATGATTTTTTATTGTACATTTAAAAGACGTCCAACGCATCATACTTATTGATGTTTATTCTCTCTTTCTCTTGTACTAGCTCAAGTCAGGCCAATTCGCGGCCTGACTTGAGTTAGTGTTTGGCGGTAGCCACCTTGGAAAGTTTCAAATTCATAAAGTAGGAACTTTTTGAAAGTGGTACCTATAGTAGGTAAAGATTAAATTTGTTTCCAGGAGCCATTCATAGAAATACCTACTTCGGAGCTTTTCACTTTGCCAAACTTCTGGGCAAAAACTGTATCTTGACATAAATAGTTAACATAACTTGAATAATTATCTTGAGTGCTCATTGAGATATTTCCCCCATTATATGTATAAGGAAAGATTACATAATACCCATTGACTTTACGTGAACGTGGAATCGATTGGGTGTTACAAAAACAATATTTTGATGTTTTACTATGTGTAACAGATCATGGACCTGAACAATATAGTTTTAGTGTATAGTTTTTTTCCTGTGGCTATAACTCCTTCGATTTTGTTTTTTTTTTCGACGGGGGCGGCGTGTGGGGACGGCGTCGGTTGTAACTATTTTTCCTGTATTGTCAAAGGGACAGGAAACGCGATTACTTTTGTTCCGTTAAAACTTCTCTGTTCTCTGGTTTTGTTTTTGTCTTCAGGGGCATCTGTGTAACTCGCTTGCTTCCCGTTTTTGGCGTCTGGAGCAGGAGCGGATTTTTTAAACGATAAATTATTAAGTGATTAAAAGGCGTCTGAAAGAGTTATCCCAAACGCCGCACACAATCCTGCATTGCTAGGGCGCCGACCCGACTCCCGGCGACAAAAAGTGTTTCAGAGGCGTCCGACAAAGCTATCCGGGAGCTATCTCAAAACGACCCAACAGTACGAAGTGCGAGTGCATCATTTGCCGGCGATGCGGCGAGCACACATGTGTTGCCAAGGCGACCCGACTCCCGGCGACTATACACACGAACGCTAAAGCATGACAACGAAGTGTAACCGACAGACAAACCTAGCGCTATTCTTATGTATATTATAGATCCCCTTGCCATCCCTTTTGTCCATGCCAAAGAAAAGAGTCGTATGATTGGAAGAGTGTTCTAAGTACCTACTTCCGAGAAACTAATACAATCTGTTTCAGAGATTCTCTGTATTCTGCCTTTCTCTTATTCTCTCTGCATCAGTGACTTGCGCACTGCATTTCAAATAATGGGGAAATGGGGTTATTGATTTGCTTACTAAATTATTATTGAGCTCTCTTGAATTGATATTGCATCTTATTACATATTGAATTGAACTTACATTGACTTAAATTAATACTGTATCACTGACATGAATTGATATATTATTTGTCTTTGAAATAAAATTGTTCTTTGTTGATTCGAAAGTCTCTGGTTCCCATTTCCAAGCCTTCACTTACCTGTACTACCTTTGAGGACTACGACACAACTAAAGTTCTAACAAACACCACTAGACGAACACGAATGGCCAACCCAATTCTTTTAACTTGAAGGGGATCTTATTCTTCTTTGGGCATTATTTATTTTTATGAGAGGGGTGGGTTGGGGAGGTTTCAAGTTTTCCAGTAAAATCCAAAGGAGATCGCTCGTTTTCTTTTTTGAAGAGTGAAGCAAGTAAGCCGCAGAGCCGACAAGTTTTGATTCTTTCGATAATGGACCTTTTCAGAAAAGAAAGACAGATGCGTGAGCATTCGTACAGCGCAGTTGGTGGTGTCTAGCTATAACGGCGCCTTATACCTTCGAGGGAAACTCCGTTCGTTATGAAATGCGCGGCACCACACTGCGGCCATGTGGGGCTGTGACGTAAATCGTGCGAGAGAGACCGCCTTTATTGAAAAGGTCCATTCCGAGGATAATCCTGACCTTGACTAGCCGGTCAGATCTAACTTTTCGCGGACCCAAAAACTTGACTATGGGCCTTCTCACTGGTTAGTTTATTGACGTGTGCGTTAAATAATCAAACTAATCGATTCTGTTTTGCTTAGGAAAAAAATAAATCAAACTTTGTGCCCGCGGGAAAGACAAATTGGGTGAGGAACCGGGGCGTGAGCACACAAGAAACTTTATTATTTCTTCAGACGGGCGCGCGATTCTGGATATACAACTTTGTATGTATTTAATAAAGGAACTTTCTTGCGGAGAACAGATGGCGAAAGCGTCGAGTGTGGGGGGGCAAAGCGCGGCACACGTTAAGCCTTGGCTGAAGTTTATCCCTACGGGGGGCGCCCTACAAATTCGTTGCTGTTAAATAAAAATTATAACCGCGCACGCTTGATAAAACGGCGCATATCGGGGTAGAAACGTCGTAAAGCAGATTTATGGGTTGTTTGTGGCTTTCGCCACACAATTTTTATTTGTTCCGATGCCGGTGTGCATGCATGTATCATCATCCAAGCAGAGGAGCATTTTCCCGGCAAAGCTCGTACGTTTTAAAAGTGAAACGACTCGCCGTATCTGATTGATGGTCTCGGTCTTGAGAGAGCTCGGTCGCGAAACTGGTTCCATCAAACGGATAATTTTGTCCTGGCAGGCGGAATTGACTGCGAATGTTGTAAGTGTAAAAAGGTCGTTTGGATTTGCAACCCAGTCCGGTGGGCAATTAATTTTTTTCTCGGCATAAATCTCCGCTTTCATTGGCATCGCTGGATTTGACGCGCGACATCCAATTTAATAAATTTTTGCCGAAACCAAGATAATTTAGTTTTTTCCCAGTTTCCTTGACGCCAAAGCAAGTAAGTACCTATTGCTGTCTGAGAGAGAAATTCCGCTTCAAAAGAACTCATGTCCAATACCATTTTCCATCAAACATTTTCCACGATATTTTCATCATTCCCCTAATAGTACAGGAAAAATAGTAAAAAAATTGGCAAAACCTCGGGAAAAATATGGACGTCCTGAAAATTTGATATTTTGTTCAGAATTGAATGCTCTACTACATTTTCAGGAAAGGATTCGCCATCTCACAGAAGGATATGGAGTATAATCAAATGAACTGCACGCAGTCTTTCTTTAAAATATTAATAATTTCTTTCTGACCGGTTTCAAAGGTCTCTGGCCCTTCTTCGTCAGAGTGTAAAGCTCTAAAATAAAATACATAAAGCAAGTACATAAAAGGAGAGCGATAACATTACATACCTTGTGGTAATGCACAAACATGACTATTTAGATAAGGTTGAAAATTTTCTAGACAATGATGATTTCCAAAAGTTATCAAAAAATCCAACATCACCTTTTTCTAAAAAAGTTAGAAGTACAATTTCTAGAAGACAACAAACACGCAAATATGAATAAATATTGCGCCTCTTGAGGCCATATAGCGGGCACCTCGCATTTTTATGAAACAAAGCTCTCCCACTACCACAACATCAGACGGTCGAACCGCAACTGCACAGACACGTGTTTCGCCCCTACTGGGGGCTCATCAGTGCGCAGGCGTGCTCAGCTCAACCATCCAATGCTGTGGCAGTCAGAGAACTCATGGTAATATACACCCAAGAGGACTCCTAATATGTGAGTCCTCCAAGCGGCGCCACCTATCAAAGGCATTTCGCAGATGCTATATTTCAAGGCATCAGGCATTCGAGGGAATTGACAGAATTCCACGTAAAGCAACATCGTCGCCAAGAGCATCGATGATAGGTGTACACATGTATACTCAAGCCGAGTAGAGGAATGATGATGTTTATTTAATGAATATTTATTCATATTTGCGTGTTTGTTGTCTTTCCCTCGCCTCGCAATTCCCTCGCATGCGTGATGCTTCAAAAAATAGCATCTGCGGAATGCCTTTGATAGGTGGCGCCGCTTGGAGGACTCACATGTTGAGAATCCTCTTGGGTGTATATTACCATGAGTTCTCTGACTGTCACAGCATCGGATGGTTGAGCAGAGCACGCCTGCGTAATGATGAGCCCCCAGTAGGGGTGACACACGTGTCTGTGCAGTTGCAGTTCGATCGTCTGATGTTGTGGTAGTTGGCCTACAACCGTTCCGGATAACTTCGTTCCAAACACTGTTTGTTTTTGGCACGTTGAATTTCATCAATATTTCAGATGTGGAACATACTTTTTGCAAGTTTAAACCCCTGAATATGGTAGAACTTTATTTTTTATGAACGAGGGAGCCCTCTGGAAGTTTACTTGTTGTGCTTATGCTATGTCTGAGCTTTACCCCTGATTACGTTTCTCTGGTCATACTGTGCTACAAAGATGATCAAAATGTGTGTTGCTACAGTAACGCTAAAAACACACGTTTCGGCATTGTTGGAGTGACTTGACGTGTCAGCATGAACAATGGTATAAATATAGGTTTCCAGCGTTACTGTAGCAACACACATTTTTTATCATCTTTGTAGCCCAGTATGATAGGCCAGTCAAATTAGAACAAATTTTTCCGTTTGAGGGAAAAAACTGTTGGAGTTTTGGAAATTTGACAGTTATGTCCGGTAAGGTGTACTGTTAAACATACTAAAAGTCCCCAACTCTACCTATTGAGCTCGAGCCGCCATTTTGGAAAAATGGTCCTTCGATCCAATTTTCTGCTCATATTCCGCTAATCATCAGAGATATTCAATCAAGTTTCATAAAAAATCAAGGCTATAAAATTGCCCACAAAAATTGTTTCATACCGATTTTTTTCTCGTATATGTTGATATTAATAAAATTAACTTAACAAAAAAAAAAACAAAAATTTAGCGATTTTTTGCCTATGGCTAAAGATATTGTCTTCAAAATTTGTGAAGATGTTGGCAGTCTACATCAAAGCTGAACGTGACAGTTGAGATAGAAAAAAAATTGCGAAAATATTTTTTATTTTTTTTTTTCAAATTAAGCAAAATATTGATTTTCGAGTTTGACATTTCCAACAGGGCGGAGTGAAGGTTTCAATCGAACATGAATCAGTCTTGATATTTACATATTGTAAGACAAGATTTCATCAGTATTGTGCCTTCACGAGCTTCTGGGATGCTCGATATGAATTAAACTAAAAGAATAATAGCTAGGTCCAAAAAGTGTTGTCGATTGGTTATGAAGGAAACATTTCGGAACTAAAGACATCAGCAAAGGATATACAGGAGGTCCAAAGGTTATTCAACTGTATATGAGCCCCATATTGATGTGCCTTATCCAAAATAGTACAAAAGAATCAATCAAAATGTTGAAATCCACCCTGTATAACAAAAAGTAACGATACAAAATGGAAGTAGTAAAACATACATGGTGTCAAAAATACAGCCTTTACATCGCTGAAAAAAAGAACAAAATTGATCGATTTATTTGAAAGTTATTAATCCTCAAACTTGACTTTACAAATTTCAGCCAGTGAAATAGGGAAAAGTAGAGAGAAGTAACTGTCGGAGTTTCAGAAATTTGACAGGGATGTTCGCTAAGGTATACTAATAAACATACTAAAAGTCCCCGCCACTACCTGTTGTGCTCGAGCCGCCATCTTGGAAAAATGGTAATAAATTTGATCGAAGGACCATTATTTCAAGATGGCGGCTCAAGCGCAACAGGTACTGGCGGGGACTTTTAGTATGTTTATTAGTATACCTTAGCAAACATTCCTGCCAAATTTCTGAAACTCCGACAATTACTTCTCTCTACTTTTCCCTATTTCACTGGCTGAAATTTGTAAAGTCAAGTTTGAGGACTAATTACTTTCAAATAAATCGATCAATTTTGTTCTTTTTTTCAGCAATGTGAAGGCTGTATTTTTGACACCAGGTATGCTTTACTACTTCCATTTTGTATCGTTACTTTTCGTTATACAGGGTGGATTTTAACATTTTGATTGATTCTTTTGCACTATTTTGGATAAGGCACCTCAATATGGGGGTCATATACAGTTGAATAACCTTTGGACCTTCTGTATGTCCTTTGCTGATGTCTTTTGTTTCGAAATGTTTCCTTCAGAACCAATCGACAACACTTTTTGGACTTAGCGATTATTCTTTCTGTTTAATTCATATCGAGCATTCCAGAAGATCGTGAAGGCACAATATTGATGAAATCTTGTCTTACAATATGTAAATATCAAAACTGATTGATGTTTGATTGAAACCTTTACTCCGCCCTGTTGGAAATGTCAAACTCGAAAACCAAATTTTTGCTTAATTTAAAAAATTAAATAAAAAATATTTTCGCAATTTTTCTTTCTATTTCAACTGTCACATTTAGCTTTGATGTAGACTGCCAACATCTTCACAAATTTTGAAGACAATATCACCAGCCATAGGCAAAAACTTGCTTTCTTTTATTTTTTTTTTTGTTAATTTAATTTAATTAATATCAGTAGATACGAGAGACAAATCGGTATAGAGCAATTTTTGTAGACAATTTTATAGCCTTGATTTTTAATGAAACCTAATTGAATATCTCTGATGATTAGCGCAATATAAGCAGAAAACTGGATCGAAGGACCATTTTTCCAAGATGGCGGCTCGAGCTCAATAGGTAGAGCTGGACACTTTTAGTATGTTTATCAGTACACCTTACCGGACATTACTGTCAAATTTCCAAAACTCCAACAGTTTTTTCCCTCCAGCTTTCCCTATTTGTCTGGCCTATGACCAGAAAAACGCGATCAGGGGTAAAGCTCAGGCATAGCATAAGCACAACAAGTAAACTTCCAGGGGGCTCCCTCCTCCACAAAAAATGAAGTTCTACCATATTCAGGGGTTTAGGCTTGCTAAAAGCATGTTCCACATCTGAAATATTGATGAAATTCAACGTGCCAAAAACAGACAGTGACTAGCGTTTCATGAAGTGTTCCCCACCTGGCCCCACACAAAATTTTCGGGTTGTTTTTAAATTCAAGTTATCCGGAAGGGTTGTAGGAACAATCGTACTCAATGTCAACCACCCATTCATTAGAAGTGATTCAATTTTGTAAAAAAATATGGCGAATCTGTTACATTCCATAAAAAAATCTTCTGTGTAAGACCTCCAATCTTGGTAAATCCGAAACCGTTTCGAGGCAATGCATTACACTTGAGGATTTTCTTATTTAAATTTGAAAACAATATTTTTTTCTGCGAATGGGGGTTTGATGAAGTTTTTGCAATTTTTCACCTTGTTACATATCACCCTGTACAAATGTTACGTGCAGTTTTTTGATATTCACAATCACAGAATCTGTTGAAAATAGATTGGACTAGTAGATGCAACAAACAGAATTGAAATCACTCTCGGCAATCGAAAGTTATTAGCCGTCAAAGTCAAGCCATTTTTTTGGTGGCGACAACTTCATTGTGGAGCAGTTTAGTAATTCTTCTTAAAATTGCCTAAATGATTGTATAGATTTCCCTTTTGAACATTTTTAAAACGCCATTGATTTGAATAACCTTTTTCTTCTCTAATCAACCATCCTTTCATTAACTTATCACCCACCTTGTTCCATTATCATTAGCTCTATTATTTCATACATTTCCATCAAGTTCTTTTGTCCTTTTTTCCATGACAACATCATAACTGTTTTATTGACATCTCAAGAATTTCAAGAATATTTACACAAACTTTATCTATACCATCCTTTTATACATTTTTGGTATGTTATCGTTCTCTTTTTATGTACTTGCTTTATGTATTTTATCTTATAGCTTTACACTCTGACGAAGAAGGGCCATAGACGTTCGAAACCGGTCAGAAAGAAATAAATAATATTTTGAAGGAAGACTGCGTGCAGTTCATTTAATTATACTCCATATTCTTCTGTAAGATGACGGATCCTTTCCTGAGATTTTAGAAATAGATATATTCAATTTTGTTTTTGCTTTGAGAAAATTATCAAGAGCACAAAAATCAAATAATTATAGTGACAGGGCTCCTCCACGTTGATTTTTATTTAGGTTTCTGAAGAATTCATCAGAACAGCGGATAGCGGTTAATCATTGGATTGAATTTCCGTTTGCCTCTGCGCTGAGTTCCTAAAAGTCTTTGATTTCTTTTATGACGCGTTGTCGAAAAACACCTGTGGGGGAAAGGCGCACGATCAGCTCAAAAAGTGACATAACTGAATAAATTATAGGGATATGAGAACATTTTCATTTTACAAAAATTGACATTAGTTTTGTGAATTTAGGAGATTTGAGGGTCTCAAAAAAACCCGGTGCTATAGGACAATTCTTCGCGCGGATAATTCTTCACAAGCATTGCGCCCGCGCATGATCGGGCCTATTGGGGCTCTGAAAGACACTTTAAGACACAAGGGGGCTTAGCAGGACTTGAAATCCTACAATGTAGACACAATGGAGGATAGGGCTCTCAATATCACAAAAAGACCTGGCAGGGCTCACTAGGGCCCCCAACAATACTTAAGACACAAGGGGGCTAGCGGAAATCAAATCATCACAATGGAGACACAAGGCTATTGGAAAAAAATAGATAGGGCTTAAAGTAACACAAAAAGGCATTAGGGGCTTGATGGGGCTCCAAACGACACTTGAAGGCAGAAGGGGGTCTATAGGGCTCCGATCAACACATGAAGATAACAGGAGCTTACTAGAACACAGAAACAAAGAAAGGTTGTAAAGGGGCTCAACAGGGCTACAAATGACACACAAAAACATAAGGGAGTCTAATAGGGCTCTGAGAAATCTGAGAAGGCACAAGGGAGCTTTCTTAGGTGCCAGAAATATCGCTAAGTCAGAAGGGGGACCCGGAGCTACAAACAACAATTGAGGACACAAGGGGGCTCAAGGGCTCCAAACGATACTTGAAGATACAAGGGGGCTCAGTAGGGCTTGAAACGCTTCAATGTAGACACAAGAGAGCTGGAGCTTCTAAAAATCGGACGGAGGCCTGGCGAGGCTCACTGGGGCTGCAAACGATAATTGAAGACACAATAAGGGGGCTCGATAGGGCTCCAAACGATACTTGAAGACACAAGGGGGCTCAGCAGTGCTTGAAATGCTCTGATATAGAACACAAGGGAGAATAGGGCTCTGAAAATTGCAAATCAGTGCCAATCAGTGAAATCTGAGCGGGAGAAATAGACCGGTGGGTGACGGCGTGCGGGCAGACGGTTGAGCTCATTGTGTTATGAATAGATGAGAAATCTCCCTCTCACTCTTCGCATCAAGTTTCGTTGCCCTATTTTCAGAATCAGTAAAATCTCGTTGAAAAAATTGAACCGAGGGCGGCGTGGGGGCAAACAATCGGGCTTATTGTGTCATGAATGAATGAGAAATATCTCCCTCACTTGTACCAAGTTTCGTTGTTCCATCCATCAGTCCAAGGAGGCGTTCAGTGCCAATCAGTGAAATCTGAGAGGAGAAAGTAAAACGGAGGCGGCGTGGGGCAGACGGTCGGACTTATTCAGGCCTATTCTATCGTGTGATAAAATGAATTCTTATTTTAGGTAAGCTGTGGCCTGGTCAAATTCAGGAGTGCGAAGCTGCGTTCGGATGATCTGTCTAAGGGGGAGTTCAGTACCAATCAGTTGCATGTGCAACTGATCAGTAAATTAGAACTCCTACAAACTAATTTCAAAAATTAAAAAAAAAAACAAAAAAAACCCTAATTTCATGAATCAGTAAACCTAATCTGTGAGCATTGAAAAGTGAAGAGGTAGGTATAGGTTTGAAGTTGAAAAACAGGATTAATAAAAATATCAATTTCACGTCATCTGTCCGTCCGCCCGACTAGGAATAGGATAGGAGAAGTATGATGCAACGATGCAACACCGGGATGACAGGGATGCGTACCAAGGTTGAAGTTGGTGAATTTTTCAAGGCAGGCTCAATTTGAAATGCAGGAATAAGCACAGAAGCAGGTATGAGATGTCGGATGTCGATCTAACCTGGGCTGAAATTGAGATCGCAGTTTACATTTCACCTCGATTTTACAGACCAACAACCGTTCGATCTAGTTCAACGTCAGTTGATGCGCTGACACATTTATTGCTTTACACCTCCTCTCCTATGCGAATAAAATATTATTGTGACATGCATTCGTATGATATATTGCAGCACAAAGTATAAATACAGGTAGAAACGTGCACAAAAACGCGCAGCAAAATATATGCATACGTGGACTTCGAACCAATTTGTATGTATTTTTCGTTCCGTTCCAAGCTATAATGCAGACTGAACGGACACAATGTAAACCGAGCCGTAAAAATCATATTATTGCTATTATGGCAGGTACTATAAAAACGAAATAAACCAGTGGGCATAAAAGCTTTATGGTATCCAACCGGCAGTACTAAGCAGATGCAATAAATTCGACGTTCCCTTTTTGGCCGGACCAACAACAAATTTCAATATTTCCGCAAAGAGCTCTATCAGCAATATATTTTTTTTATTGAAGGATGAAGATATACAGCGCTTCCGCCATGCGATATGCTACGAATCAATCACTGTCCGCAAAATTTAACGATATTGCTCTTCTTCCGAATGCACACATCTGCGGATATTTCTAATATTGCTCTTGGGCTGGTACTCGCGTGAGAAATGTGCAACAGCAGATTTCTTGCGGAAAATTCGCTCCTTGTGTATCCTGAATGTCGATATGGCGATATAGAAAACTGAATATACGAGGGTACCTACATACGGGCCGTTGGATAGGAGAATGCACATTTGCTGTTTACAATTCTAGATTTGATTTTGCCAGCGTCAATACATCATATTTGATTAAATTTGTCGTTAAATTGGGTCTGCAGCAGGTGCAAATGATGTCAGTATATAGAGTGAATTCAGTATTCACCGAAGAAGTAACTGGTGCTGAAAAATATAGCCCACCGGTTACATTTTGCGGGTTGAAGAATTTTATGCCATTACCGACATGAGAATTATTCAAAGATGGTTTTAGTAAGCATATGTTCGAATCTTGACTGATGCAATCCCGATGATACAGAGCAGACGTCAATTCTCTATCGTATTATCGTTATTGAACATGTCAATACTCTGCACAACCGAGCAAGAAACTTAGATAAAGACCTTCGCTGCTTCGCGCCAACAATGCTCCTGTTTAGATACAACCACAAAACCAGTCGCACAGCTGTCACATTTAAATTAAATTGCATTAAATTCAATTTCGAGTTCCAATCATATTCCTGCAGGTTATACACAATAACCAAGCATAATAATTATTAATGGAAATTCTGTAACGTCAATGTCGATAATATAGGAAAAATTCCTCTTTGATTTCATTAAATATAAATACCTCTGATGGTTATAAGCTCGAAGTGATGATAGCGTCCGAAATACTTTGAATTGTTTCAAATTTATATTATCTCTCACCCGATGTGGAAGTTGACGATAACTGGCTGTTGATGTTGAATAAACTCGCCGGAGCTTTGAATGCACATCGGCCGTTATCATCTATGGTGAATATTGGAAATTGAACATTTGGGCTTTTTTAATTGAGCAGAGAGAATTGGCGAGATTGCGCGCGTCTTTGTTTGTGCGTGTGAAACAGTCAGGAAGTTGCGGTAGAGCACAGAAAATTTAGGACGTGATGAAAAGCTAATTTTACCATTTCGGGCCGTAAAATCCGTCTCGCAGGGCCAATTCCCGTTTCGCCTCCGACGGCTGATTTAATACTTCGATATCAAAATCCGTCACCGTGTTGTGTCGTTACCGCATGCGTTATACTAGATCGAACTTGTTCGTGTGATGTATGGAGTCATATAGCATTAACGTGATACAGGGTGTTCCAGTTGAAGCATACCAGTTTGATTTTCTCGAGAAATATCAAGCAACAAAATTTGGTAACGATTTTTGTAGACGATGCTCTAATTACAAAGAAAATGCGATTCTAACCGAGTGAAACTGTTTTAAAACTGCGAGGTCGGACCCAAAGTTTCAGCCAAGCTTTTCAGGGAGCCAATAGCGTCTTGCTCCGCTCTGCTGTGAAGAATAGCTTATCATGGATCTAGCTCCAGTTACCAAAAAACATGATGAAAAGACAGCTTATTCGTTTGGCTTATCGATCTAGTTGAACGAATAATGCACACCACCTACACAATTGGCGGAGGAACCGTGAATCAAGAGCTTGCCGGACTATTCGTCAATCCGTTAGATTCTACTTCCCCGACCCACCACCCAACGAGAATGGGAATTATTGTGAACGCGCTAGGAATTTTTTTTCGAGATTTCGACGGATATATCCGTTTTGAAGTTTCTTTCGACGATTAGGACTATTTCCAGAATGATATATCTGTATGTATGTATGTTTGTACGTTTGTATATTATGTTTGTCCGTAACCTTCCACGATAACAGCCGCAACGTCTATTCGATCGACTTGAAATTTTGTACACAGACGTGGTTTGGCCGTCGAATGAGCCCATTAGTTTTTGGCTGTCATCTGTCGAACGAAAACGTCACTATCAAAAAATTAAATAAGCTAAATACCACGGAACTTGACTTGCAATATGGCGTTTAAAAGCGTATAGAAAACTGTATTCAGAACAGTTAAAAATATTGCCCTATCTATTATCTGTTGAGTAATGAAAAATGTCAGATTTCAAAACTTCACCGTTCAATTATTCCAAATCTGTCTGATGGATTGCGACCAAATTTGATAGAAAGCAACAAAACAAAAGAGTCGAATCAAGTCTGCAGTTGCAATTCTCTACCATTCTCCAGTCGAGCGTTATGAATTTTCTAAATTTCTCCTAGCCGTTGTCACCCGAAAGAACTCTCGTCCGTATTTCGACCAGGACGACTCGCCTGCCTTTGATGCAGGACTTCACCCAAATATTTATTCCTGCTCGGGGATCGATTTTTTCCAAGAAAGTCAAACCGATATCGGAAGCATATCGGATTGGGCGTCGTGTTGACCCATTTTCAAAATCAACACGGTTCCGGTTTTCCGAAGGTAGTTTTTTCAAAATTAGATTTGTACATTCCGTGAATTTGAAAAAAAAAACTGCAATGCAAACTTCGACATGCGGTAAGCCCCACGAAATATTATTCATTTTATGTGCAGACATGCTTCAGGATGAAAGAACACGCCCTGTTTGGGGCCCTTTGCCTTTGTAAGCTACTTTTGAATCCACATCCTAGTGAGCCCCAGAGACCAGTCCAGTCCTGTCCTTATATACCCGCCTTTTCAGTCTCCAGCTCATTCGTGAGTGCCCTAGACAAGTTCATTGGCTTCACGAATATTCCGGCAAAAATAAATGCACGGTTCCGCCGCCAATTGTGCGGGTGTGTATCTTATTCGCGCATCGTGATCTCCAGACACTTTCGTAACAATCGTCCTTCAAGTTTACATCTGCAATCTACATGCCGATGCTGGTATATACATATATGCGTGAGTAAATGACAAGGCCTTGTTAGACTGATTTCCGTGTTAAGTTGGCTACCCTTACTGGCTATCACATTTCCCCGTCCAACGTGGGTACTCAATGCTTAATGTTTCTGTATGCTCATGTGGGGCTGCTCTATGTGAGAGTTGCATGACTTGATGAGGATACGGTCGTAATAGTTGCAGTTTGTAACGGTCGCATCATTGTTAGCTAATTGCAGAGGGAGAGATTTTCGGTATCCCAGACATCTAATATATGTACAATGTGCATATGTGAATCTCATCCACTTTTAGGGTAGTTCGTCCAGGTTCTAATAAAAAAAAATTCAAAATCAATAGAACGGCCGTTACAAAATGAGCAGGTGATTCAAAACTGGCTCGTCCATGCATCTAGGGCTCCCACGCCACTCACTTCTTACCTGATGCATTTTGGGGTGACACTCTAACCTCCTTACTCTCTAAAAGCGAAAAAATCGGAACCTAGTTAGCAGAGAAAAATGTTTGCCTGCATATAGATCATAAACGAAATATATGTGACCAGAGAGCCCGATGCGACATATGAAATGGAGCGTCGATAACACTGGCTACGTGCAATCAATTCCGGCAATATCACCATAAACCATGGCGTGGTTTATTACAAGTAAACAGCCAGTTAATCCGTGCCCGAGGACACACCAACTTTACTCTTCCATCCACAATTTAGACCGATATCGATAAACATATAACATGTCGAGTGTTTTATCCATGTGCAGCTAGGGCGAATGAAAATTTTCCACATCCCTTATGTCTAAACGACAAACGACCGTACGTCACTTATTTATACGTGTGTGCTTTCCTGGTCGACCTCTATTTTTCCTGCGCCCAGAGAGGAACAAAGTAAACATTACAAACATGAAACGTTCACGGCTCGCTGGGGATGGCCTTGCATACGCGATCGGCAGCGCCGGGAATCGAAGAGGACCAGGGCTTTCCACGTGATTCCGCGTTCACTTCGAGTTTCGAGCCCGGCAGCCATCAGCCGTTCCAAAAATGTCACTTGTCGTCCCCCGGGGGATCCGGCCAGACGAGACTGGGTTCCATCCACTTTTTCCGAAGAGAGCTTTTTTATAGACGAGACGTAAACCATGTCCCGGAAGAGCATTTCTTTCAATATTTTTTTTCAATCAACATCAATAAGGTATCAAAATGGACCCAGTTTGATCTGGATATCATAAGGATGCGATCGCAAGATCAGTTTATTTGTTTACCAGTCAGCGTGGCAACAAAGTCTTCCAACTAAAAATATCCCACCACTATAATATCCCGGCAATAATGTCCCAGAGCTCAAACGGTAGCACGGTGAGCTCGGCCTCGCTTTCAAGTGTGGAGGTCCTGGGTTCAAATCCGCACTAGATCAGATGGACTTTTTCATGCGTTCCTTAGTGCTGGGGCATACAGGGTGTTTTTCAGTGATGCCACAATTTGAATGGCTTCTGGCATGCTAAGTTAACAACTTATCAACAGGGGCATGGCAGCATCTTGGGACTTACAGTTTCAAGTTTTTTTTGACACTACAACCACATTTGTCAGCCATTAACTTAGTCTGCACAGTGCAACAGAACAAAAAGTTGTGCTTGGCCATATAGGCCAGGCGGTAGGTCATTCTGGATAGAAAAAATTCCGACCAAAGCTTTTATGGTGTCAAACTCTTCGTAAGGTCAGTATAGGTATCTACCACTGAGTTTCCGCCCAAAAACGAGTTGTGCTGATTCCTCCACATCTGCCCAAAGGTAAAGAATGTCTTGAAGGTGCAAAAAGTCCTGTTAAACCCCCGTACTTTTTCAATTTATTTGCCTCAATACAAACGTACAATTCTAACACGAACATTGGAAGCATTTGTCATCATCTCTGTGCCAGTCTTACTGTTGAAGAAAAAGATTTCTTTTTGCGGGTCAGATAAATAACATTTAATTGTTTTTCCACACAAGAAAACGATGGAGCAGCATGTATTTTGGATGTTTTCTAATGACTTGTACTTACTGAACCCATTCATGGCGTTAAAATTTCAATAACAGCATTTTTGAAGATGTTGCCCGCTAAGAAAAGAATAATTTTTACCCGCCTGTTCAGCAGCAGTTTTTTCAATTTTACCAAACACCGTTCTCAAAAATTTTATGGGAAATGACAAGCTGGAACTGTTTTCTAATGATATTATATCTGGCTTAACCGCGGCACGCTTTTTGAAAGTGTAGGAAACTGATTTCTTTTTGAGCGGTTCTATTTTACCCGTGTGTGGCCGTGCCTACTTGACATAGACCGGACTGATTACGCACAAGCTTGGAAATGTACTCTTTTCCAGCTTTAAAACACGACCATTGATGATAAAATGATATATAATTTCTTCATAAATCAATGTTCAAAGTCTTAATAATAATGGTTGCGTTTTAAAGCTGGAAAAGAGTACATTTCCAAGCTCGTGTAATCATTCCGGTCTATGTCAAGTAGGCACGGCCGCACGCGGGCGAAACAGGATCTCTTGAAAAGAGATCAGTTTTTTCAGACTTTCAAGTGCGTGCCGCGATTAAGCCAGGCACGATATCGTTAGAGAAGAGTTTGAGCTTTTCATTCCTCATGAAATTTTCGAAAACGGTGTTTGGTGAAATTGAAAAAATTGCTGCTGAACAGGCGGGTAAAAATTATTCACTTTTTTGCTGGCAACATCTTCAAAAATGCTGTTATTGAAATTTTAAAACCATACATGGGTTCAATGGATACGAGTTATTAGAAAACATACAAAATACATGTTGCTTCATCGTTTTCTTGCGTGGAAAAACGATTAAATGTAATTTATCTGACCCGCACAAAGAAATCTTTTTTTTCAACAGTAAGACTGGCACAGAGATGATGACAGATACTCTCAATGTTTGCGTAAGAGTTGTACGTTTGCATTTAGGCAAATATAACGACAAAGTACGAAGGTTTAACAGGTCTTTTTGCACTTTTAAGGCATCCTTTACCTTCGCGCAGATGTGGAGGAATCAGCACAGTTTGTTTTTGGGCGGAAACTTAGTGGTAGATAACTACTAACCATACGAAGAGTTTGACACCATAAAAGCTTTGGTCGGAGTTTTTTCCAGATTGTAGTGATTTTACCGACATACCGCCTGGCCTAATAGAAAGAAACAGTGTTGAAAAGTCGCTTTGGTTTTTCTTTCTAGGCATTCTCAAATACCAGGTATTCAGACATAACCAGGGACATTCCTTATATTGAGAAGAGAATTAAACATGTCTGCACTTGAATCACGTCTCGAGATTCTGTGACACCCGCCACAAACACAAAAGGGATATCTTTGTTGTAGTGGGAGACCTGAACGCAAAAAAACAATCAAATAACGAAGGAAGAGAGGCGGTCATGGGCATGCAAGGAGGCACAAGGTCAAATGAACGAGAATGGAGAGCTATTTGTTGACTTCTGCGTCCATAACAGCCTGCGAATAGGCAGAAGCATGTTCCTCCATGAGACAATACAAAAAGTCACATATGGGTCTCACCAGGTGGAGAAGTAAAGAACCAGGTTGGCTGATGCATAGTCATACATAGTAAATGGTGGGGCAGTCTCCTGGATACTCGTGCTATGCGCGAAGCAGATTTTGGATCCGACCATGTACTCGTGAGGGCGAAGCTGAAGACCAGGCTGGACTCACGCCGAAGAGATCGGCATGACATCCAAAGAGAGAAATATAATATACAGTGGCTCAAAATAGAAAACGACAACTGCTGGAAAATTCAAATCTGTATTGAGAAGTGAAGTAAAAGAAACAGATGGATGCCTTGAAACAGAGAACACAGTGGGTGCCTTGTGGGAGAAATATAAGAGACGCTACAAGGTAACAGCAAACAAGGTTCTGGGATGTCGGCTGAAACTTGGAGATTGATGGAAGAGAGGATGAGCAATAAAATCAAAATTCTAGACGCAAGAAACGGAGAAAGGGAAATTGTCTTTGGAACAGCATACAAAGATGAAGATCGCGAAGTTAGAAGAAGCGCCCGAAGAGACAAAAGAGTATATCCAGAGGAACGACCAAGAATGGCGGAAACAGCAGCAAGAAATAATGAACTAAAAACGGTATACAATATAACTAGAGATCTGGCTGGAACGAGGAGGCCAATGGGTACTTTGCATGTGAAAGTGAAAAGTGGTGAACTTCTAAAACCAGAGAAAGAAGTTAGTGCCAAATAGAAACAGTACTTTGAAGAAATGTATAGCAAACAACCTATAGAAGAGGAATTGGATCCAGAAGACATCAGACAAGTACTTGAAAGTGATACAGAGAAGGTTCCCAGAGGGAAATAGAAAATGCTTTGAGACAACTGAAGCGTAGGAAAGCGGCAGGCGTGGAGACTATCCCAGCAGAAGTAATAAAGGGAGACATGGGAACTTTGATAGAAATGCTCCACAGACTAATCAACCAGATATGGAGAGAAGAGTTAAGAAGAAGAAGAAGAGATACCAGTGAAATAAAACGAAATGGAAAATGGAGATATGTCCAACTGCGGAAATTGGAAACCTTAATAACCTTATTCTCTTTAACTAGTAAAATCTTGACTTGAATCATCCTGGAGAGAATGAAGATAGAAATCGACAAAATCGTGAGACCCAATCAAGCCGGCTTTCAATCAAAAAGATCATGCAGCGACTAGGTACATCCTGTGCCCTTCGAATCATTATCGAGCAAACACTTGAACAGTAGAACAAACTATATCCAAGTTTTCTAGATTTTGGAAAAGGCATTTGACAGCGTGTACAGGGACACAATGTGAAAGATTTTAGAGATATATGGAATACCGCCAAAGATCCACCGAGTTTTGAGAGCTTTTTACGATGAATGCAACGCAAGAGTTCTACATGACGGTAAGCTGACGGAACTGATGAAAATCACCAGTGGATTTTGGCAAGGATGCATATTGTCTCCAACAATTTTTCTGATTATGAGCAAAGGAACAAAAAACAAAACTGGCATAAGATGGAATCTTTTTCGCCAACTTGAGAGCCTGAATTTTGCAGATGGCATATGCCTGCTCTCAGCCAAAAAAAAAAACATCTGCAAAAGAAGACGGAGAAAGTTGCAAAAGAAGCAAGAAAGGTCGGACTGAAAATCACTGCAAAGAAAACAAGAGTGATGAAGATAAACACACCCAGAGAACTGGCAATAAAATCAAATGGCGAAGAAATAGAGGAGGTAGAAGACTTTTGCTACCTGGGCAGCAAAATAAGTGAAAATGGCAAGATCGAACAGGCTATCACAATGCGAATCGGTACGGCACAGGGTGCTTCCGACCTTCTGAGGAAATTTTGGTAGTCCTCTCATCACGAATATTCGACTATTTAACACTAATGTCAAGAGTGTCTACTGCTGTATGGTGCCGAAACATGGGAAGTCAACGGACAACTAAATCAAAAGATCCAAGTGTTTGCCAACTCGTGCATGTCTGAGAACGACCGTGGGTATCTACTGGCTGGATCGAATTTCAAACGAGAGATTGTGGGAGATGACGGAACAGGAGGCAATCCAGAGGACAGCCTGCAGGAAATAATGAAAATGGATGGGACACACGCTATACTAAGAGAAAACAACAGCGATATCACAAGACAATCACTGGATTACAATCTGGGTGGCAGAAGAAAACAAGGCAGACCTATGGAAACATGGAGAAGAGCAGTAAATAGAGAAATTACAGAAATAGGAATGTCTTAGAGCGAAGTTAAAGATGCAGCGAGAGACAGATAAATGGAAATAGATAGTGCCCTATGCTCCAGATGGATCAAAGAGGAATAAGTAGGTGAGTAATCAGCGGGCGTCCGGTATAGAAATCAGAGAAACTTGCCGGCTCTAATTAGTCAAGACAGTTTTGACAATCAGGAACTCAAAGACTCGATGTTCGTTGGGAACTTCTCGTCTGTTTGGCCTATGAAATTTAAGAATGTGGATTGAAAGAATGAATTATCACTCTACTTATTATCTGTAGCTTGAGTCGCTTATCTTAGCGAGTTTAGGGAGAAAATAAGTCCGTTGGAGAAGTCAAAATTTCGCTCAATTTTCATCATTCCCTAGGAAGATCCATTTTTTTTTTTGCCAACTTTGACACCCTCTGTCTTTCTAAGAAAACGAGCGAAACTCATTCAGTGGCTATGGAACGTGAAAGAGATTCTCGCTACGAGAGGAACTGTGGAGAAAGAGAAGCATCCACATAAGCCCTGATGCGTGTACTATGTCTTATCGTTCCATGAACTTTCGTAAATATTCCAGCTGCAAATTTGAGTAAAGGATATATTTAATATACAAACAACAGCAAAGTCAACAGCATGAGAATTTGTGAGCATGTGTGATCTTTGCGGATGAGCGCATGTTACGAACGCATGGCTTGGTATTCATGAGCGATGGCATATTTCAGGGTGTTATAGGTGAAATTGTATTTCTTAGTTTTGTTAATGCAGGATGGATCAGTGACCTTACATAGACCAATGGCAGTTAAAGGACCTCAAGGCGAGCCAAGACCAAGAGGTGAAATTGCTTTGTCTATTCTTACGATATCTCGCGTACGGGTTCAAATATAATTGAGACGTTCGATTTGAAACACACACTGTTTATTTCTGCGTACTACTACAATAAATAACGCCAACAATTATCTACTTGGAATATCGCTGTGATTATCGCTCGCTTGTCCGCTCGCTGCTCAATTCAATACTACTGCGAGCTGCCGGATGATGCCTTATATATAAGGCTTCTGAATAATGTTCTCGAACTTTCTGTCCACTTCCAGCAAATTCCATAGAGGCCCGGCATATGCGATTTCTACCCGTATAATTCTGCAGCGGCACCTCCGCCAAAATGGACAGATCTTTCTCGATCGAGCATTGAAGTCTCTCTCCAGTTTTACATACACGAACGCTCTAGAATGCACCAGATCGCTCCAAACTTCTACACTGCGATCTAATGGATGGAAGGATCCAGAAAGAACGAGTGTTTACCAATATGTACGGGATCGCCGCTCGTAACACTATTGATCACGAAGATATAGGGTGTTTTGTGTATCTGATATGTTTTGATGAGTGATATCTCTAAACGGTTCGAAATATTATGTTGAAATTGATCAGTAATACTCATTTCTCTGTTGGAACTTGACAAGTTGTCATAATGGGTGGATCAAAATCCACGCCCGGACTAGCAGAAAATGTACTTCTCGCTCCTATTGCTTTCGCTTTTTCATAAAGGCATCTACCCCTATTTGAGAGAAAACTGTTAAGTGGATCATACAGGTTGGTCTGGAACTCGGTTTCGAGCCACAAGCTAATAGAGAATTTTGAAGCTCTTGCTCTAAATTATCATAGCCGTAACTAATTCAGCTATATGAACAACAAAACTTATTTCAATCAGGAACATACGTCGCATATTTAGTTTTGTCGTCTTCGAGCTCAATAATAATAAATCTATATTTCCATTACCAAATCCATTTTCCTTTTTCCTCCAATCTCCTCTTGCGAGCTTCGACCGAAAATCCATTGTCCACCATGTTTATCCACGGTTTCCTCCGCTGGGCGGATTTTTTAATATCGAACCGTTTGCTTTGTGTCCGTCCAGAATGTTTAAACCCGTCCCGCGCCGATATGAAAGACGCGGAGTTTCACTGGAGCGTGATTAAATTGGAGATGGCCGGAGCTCTTTCTTCTCTTCTCCCGCAGAGCTGCCCGAGAAGGAGTCGGGAGTGGAGAAATAAAAGCGATTGCGTCATTAGAGTTGTGTTGCCTTCTTGCGGGAGTGGAGTGTGGAGATAGGTCATCGCACGCCTATTTCGTGTCTGTGGAATTTCTCTTTCCGCCGCCCTTTCACACTTTTCGTATGATTACCTAGTGCCATCAGTGGACTTGTAGGTGATGATAATGAAGACTTCAACGTGGTGCAATTATTTCTACTGATAAGAACAAGAGTAGAATATAGGTATACGGTATACGTCGCGGTATCCATTGTACAAGTTGGAAGTTACACAGCAATCTGTTCCACAGACCTCAGAAATGGGTTAGAGCAATAATTGCATTGGATGTTAATGTTAACGATAACCCAGTTTCGATTACCGGAACCGATATTCCCATTTAAAGGCATCCAGTTCCTTGTTGCCTTGTTCCTCCCGATATTTTGGTTTGCCAATATTATAAAATTATAACGCCCTCCAACTCTCCATAATTACTGATGCGCTATGATTTGCTATAAAATATAATAATTGTTATCTTGAGATTTCCGCCGTAACTGAAAGCTCACTGTGAAAGTTAACGCCAGCAAAATATATATTATCTTTACCTACCTATATATTTAGTTAGGTACTCTCCAGGAGAAGGGGAAATATAGGGGGACTTTCACGCTCGAAAAATTTGTACACCACTGCCCATTTCTCGGCAGTGTGGCCACTGCAGAGAACCACTGCCCACATTTCCTGACACTGCCCACAATTTATCAAACACTGCCGAATTCAGCCACCAATTATTATAGCTTTCTGTTATTTGGAATAAAATAACACTAGAAACCGATTTCCGTAAGCACGGTAATTTTTCAGCACCAAAAAATGATATTCTCGGGAGCTCTGGCTTAATAACTCCGGATCGCACAAAGATGATTCTGGTGTCAAATTGTAGAGAATTCAGTGTCTGTTTTTTATGCACAACAACATTTCTATTTCATTACTACCACAATTTGGATATACTGTCAAAAACTTGTTTTTTAACTTGATTCTCGAATATGGTGGCGCCCGGCGCCCGCTGCAAAAATAGCAATCGGAAGAGTGCAAATTCAGAAAGGGCACATCAGAATTCATAAGCATGTGAAATTTGAAGAAAATCGAAAAACCTTTGAAAACTTTTTTTATGAAATTATAAAAAAAAAATAGTTCTGACATTCCCTACTCGTATTTTTTCAATGATAGGTTGAGATTGAAAAAAGAATTCATTTTGCTATAAAATAGGATATCTGAAGTCAAAATCCGTTGTAAAATAAAATTGATACAGCAATTTTCTTATGACCATGGCAAATTCATTTTGGCGCATTCACCAAATTTGTCTGTAGCAGATGTCAAAGTTCCACTATCTTTTTCCATGATCTTTGATATTTCATGCAGAAACCGACCGAGACATAGTCATAAATTTTCACAAAGCCGGACACGACAAGGCTATTTGATACCTTGTGCCTTGTGCCCCTAGATCATTTCCGCCATTTTGAAAAGGGTCGAAAGAAGGGGGAGGGGGGCATTTGAATTCTAAGGGACAAAAAAAAAGCGCTGCGGGTCAAATAGTTCATTCATGTCTTAGTTATGATCCTGCAAAGTGGTTTGCCTTGATCATCATTTGCAAGTTTTTTTCTACCACGTGTACAACCACTGCCTCGACTACTCCAAAAATTGACGGACGGACAGGATAGACGGACGGACAGACGGATGGACAGACAGGCAAACCGGCCATATAAGCGTCATTTTCTTATGAAAATGCGCTCAAATGACCAATGGTTAAAAATAACCTGTTAGCATTATTTTTCTCACCGTCCTCAGGTAACGTGAACAATGCTCTCCAGCCATAGGCAATCCAGCACGTCCAGAAAAAAAAAACAAGACAAAGAATGTTTCTTTAGTGGGCCTAATTGCGCCATTGACTTTGCAGAATGCCAATTGTAAATTACGCAAAGTCAATTATGCAATTGGGCCCTGGTCTCGGCCCTGCTGATATACACTAATTTCGGATGATCCAGTAGACATTAATCACAATTTAGCTGTTCATGGCACAATAAGACACCACACCACATTGGTTTCAATGGTAACGAGATCAACGCACCGTCCTCTCCGCCACCTTAGCGCATGCGTATATGGTTGCTACTGTCGCCACTGCCGGTCATTGCCCAACACTGCCGAGGACTGCAGCGGACACTGCCGGTGAATTTTTCACTGCCTAAGATCACTGCTCACACTGCCGTAATTTATGCAGACACTGCCCAAAATATTAAGACATTGCCGACACTGCAAATGTCACTGCCGCCAATGTGTACACCACTGCCGAGTGTGAAAGTCCCCCCAGGGAAATATTTCAGAAAATGTTGACTTCCATAAAAGTTGGTGATTTAATTCTATTCGAGGTCCTCACAGATCATCATCTGAGTGAACTTCAACAGGAGAGTGAACATAATTGCAACAATTATTGGAACAACAATGGTATCCACGACTATTAGTCTTAAGTTTGGTATTTTCAGAGTGAAGTTAACTTGAGATGAAAAAATTGTGTTTCATGGGTGTTCATTTGAAAAGTTGTCATCTCTGATTTCTCGCCGCCAAAATTTTCCACAGGAACAGGTCGAAACAGGTTGATTTTTATTTCGTGGGGGACATCAGGGACACATATTGTCAAATTTTCATCATCAACCCTTTCGCCCCCACCTTACCTTACTTCAAATGGGAAACTAGAAATATGTTTGACAGGGAGAAAATTTCACTGCCTTAAATTTGATGTATCACAAGAATGGTAATGCTATTGGAAATTTTTAAGTAGGAGAGAGTGGGGACAAAGAGGTTGAAGATGAAAATTTGACCATACGTGTCTTAGATGACCCCCTTGAAATAAAAATCGACCTGTTTTTGCTGGAAAGTCTATTTCCTTTCATTAACAAAGAGAAGATTTTCACAAGAGTCGAGGGGTGGTTTAAAAAAAAAACTGAAATATATTTGACGGAAAGATAATTTTATTGCCTTCAATTTGATCTATTCCAATGCTATTTGGAATTTTAAATTGGGGTGGGGTGGGGGCGAAGAGGTTGAGGATACAAATTTGACAGTATGTGTCCTAGATGCCCCCCTCAAAACAAAAATCGAATTCTAACCTGGTTCTTCATCATCAAAGAATTGTCTTTTGCTTTTGTGGTCGGCCAATATCGATCACTCATACAAATGGAGTTTCATACATCATTTTAGACGCCTTGCAAAAAATATCGGCGAAAAACAAATCGTGCCTCGTGTGGTGCGAAGATGACCTGATGAGGTTCCTGAGAGTACTTACACAAGAATTATTTCTAATTTTCTCTGTTATTCTTTTAGAATCCTATCATGAGCGCCGCTCTTGGTAAATGTTAGGAAAAGGGAAGCAAAATCAAAATTAAAGTAGATTTTTTTCGAAAAAGGATGTTTCGACATATATTTTTGCGCTTTTGCTTAAGCATGCATACTACAAAATTGCTAAGAAAACGTGCAATCAATATTATTCGACCTGGTGGTCGATTTTACCCCACTGGTCGATATTACCCGCTAAAATTTTCACTTTGCTTCCGAATTTTTTTCTCAAAAATGTTTTCACCTAGTGAGTGATTATTCATGATTTTGAGTAGTTGAATGGTTTAGGAATATGGTACAAAACGTACAGCCTTGACAGTGCACATGGCGACTGGTTTTGAAGTTTTTGCTTCAAGTGGTCGATATTTACCTGCTCTCTCCTACATATGTCCAGAATGTCAAGCTGACTTTTGGTTTATTGTTATTCTGCCGCCATCTTTGATCCGCTATTTTGAATTTCTCTAGAAGTGATCCGATTGAAATGAAATTTGCAGGCAATGTTAACCACATCAAGATCAATCCAATTTTCGACAATTGATGCCCCGCCGCCATCTTGTATTCTCACTATTGAACATGTTTCGAAGTGATAGAACTAGGAGAATTATGCCTCAACGAAAAAAGATATCAATGTGGTGCAAACGCCAATCGAATGCGTACGTGACCACCATGAAAAGTTGATCAATAATTTTTGTCTCTTGGCCGCCATCTTTGATCCGCCATTTTGAATTTCTCTGAAAGTGGTCCGATTTGAATGAAATTGGCAGGCGATGTGAACTTCAATTAGATACATTGTGGCATACCAAACAAGACGGCAGAAAGAAACTTCGGGATTGTAAGTGGCTGGCCCTAACCAACTCAGCGAAGACGGCGTGGGTTCTATCAAGATGATCGGAGGCGCCACGGATTTGTTCAGCCACTCCCCGAAAGTCACTTACCGTTCCTTTATCGACAAATCCGAAACAAATAGTCTGGTACAAACTTCCAATAAAAAGAACAAACACAAAAGGAAAAGAAACAAGAATGATCAAAGTTTTGCGGTCACCAACAGTATTTTCATTTACTTTTTAGAAAGGGGGGGGGGGGGGTGAGTTTAGACACTTGAATTCAACTCTATGTATACTTTAAACAATGAAAACTATGCAAATCTTGACTTAATTGAAACTTCACTACGGTCAATAATTAACTAATTAAATCACAAACAAATTTACGAAGAACAGTGAGGCTGTTCTCAACAAATGACTCTAGGTATGCCAATAATTCAGGCTCACAACAATAACTAATTCCTTGTCACGGCGTCAGTAGACTCTCAATTCAACCTTCCCAATCTTCACTAATTACTTTACTCTATAATTGTCAACAACAATTTCTTTAGAACCACGATAATTAAAATAAGCTCGAATAGGCTCAATCAAACTGACGGTTTAGACTGACGATTTTCTTTTCGATTTTCTACCGAACGATGATGGTAATGGTAACGTAACTATTTACACCCTAAGACGCAATCGAGCTCGATTCTGCCTACGTGATTTATTAATTGGCTTTTTAGCCGCGATTTACCTTATAAGAAAATGAAGTTTTATTGAGCTTTTACGCGCGCTTATTGTTCTGATCTAAAAATTATAGAATCGCGTAGTTAGATGTTATTTCTTAGTTGATTTTGAAGAGAGGTTTTAGAAGAATTAAGCTAAGTACTCACAAGTAGGTAAAGTAATCCGTGGATTACAAAAAGGAATATATTTTTGTTTATTATTGTCACTATCGTCGTCAGGTCTACGACGAGTCAGAAGCCAGACGAAACGAACGCTGATCCGGTAAGCTCTAATTCCAAGAATCCCGACGATGTCGGCGCAATAAGATTTTATTCACTGCTCACGCACACGAGCTTCGCAATTAGTGCAAGGCAGAGATTTTCAGAAAGAAAGTGTGTAAATCTTGAATCCAAAACTAAAAAGCCTGAAAACAACAATTTTCAACCTGATGCCTCCAGAATCCGACCGATATGGAAATACCTTCGATGTTAGACGGCTTTTCGTGAATACAATAATTTCCGAAGCAAGCTGGTAAACGTAAATAGCTGCAGGTTTAGACGCTGTTGAAGATCGACGGTCGCAATCAGTCAATTCTTGTTTCGTCTGCACAATAATTATTTATTCAAGGGAAATACCTAAAATACAAAAAGGACGATCTCATGACGCGTTTTTCGATAAATATTAAGAACCTTACCCCAGACGACAACAGTGATTTCTCGAAAATCGTAGAAGTGGATAGGAGATTTAAATCCGACGAAAGTCGCTCAGGATTTGCACAAAACCCGAAAGTAGGTGCTCTGGATTATATCCGCAATGGCCAATAATTCCACTATGCGTTCGATTACAACAAATTATTCCAAAATTACCAGAAGTATCTAAATTTGCGTAAAGGAATGTTCCAGAAGCGCCTTCTCACTACCATCAAAAGATATCGAATCCCCTTTTTACCGCCGCCGGCCAAGTTCGAAAAAAGATCTCAAAAACCTAGTTACTTTACGCTTGAGGTTGGCGTCAAGGTCAGATAAGCGAATTTGTCTGTTTATTTACTAACCAATCGAAGAACGAAATCAATCAGGATGAATGCCCAACTTCGAAATCCAGATGAAGGAATATTATCTGCCACGGTCGCCGGTGTTAGCGTATACCTCTCGGGGTAACGATGCGACAAAACAATGTGCATAAACTTGCATCTGCGATTTGCCAAAACAAGGTTAGTACCTACGCCAAATTATAGATTAAATTCGTGAAACAAATTCAATTCTTCTCATAGTTTTCTTTATAGAAAACGAATCAACTCACAACACGACGAAGCTGTACCAACATAATGGGAATTTGAGAAAAAGGACTAATTTACAAAAATTACGTTACAACATCCAATTTTTGACAATTGATGCCCCGCCGCTATCTTGTATCCTCCATATTGAACATGTTCCAAAGTGATAGAACTAGGAAAATTATGCCAAAACGAAAAGAGATATCGATGTGATGCAAACGCCAATCGAATGCGTACGTGACCACTATATTAAGTTGATCAATAATTTTTGTCACTTGGCAGCCATCTGTGATCCGCCATTTTGAATTTCTCTGAAAGTGGTCCGATTTGAATGAGATTTGCAGGCGATGTGAACTTTATCAGGATACATTCAAAGTTTGTGCCTCGCCGCCATCTTGTATCCTCGATATTAAACATTTTCAAAATGATAGAACTAGGAGAATTAGGTATGCCTCAACGAAAAGAGATATCGTTGTGGTGCAAATGCAAATCAAATGAGTACGTGCGTTCACCATTGTACATTTGATCAATGATTTTTGTCACTTGGCCGCCATCTTTTGTCCGCCATTTTGAATTTCTCTGGAAGTGGTCCGATTTGAGTGAAATTCACAGGCGATGTGAACTTCATCAAAATAAATCCGATTTTGAGCAAATGATGCTCTGCCGCCATCTTGGCCACCATATTGAAATTTCTTATCACTTAACGATTTTCATGGAGCTAGGGGACTTATTCTCCAGCCGAATTCCAACATTCTGCCGCTATCTTGGCCGCCATATTGAAATCTCTTATTAGTGGAACGATTTTCATGGAACTTGGAACTTACCCTTGTCTATATACAGGGTGTCCCAGAAATGGCGCATAAACTCTCCAGTACGTTGCTGGGAACTCATCATCAAGTCGGGGAAAAATAGTAGAAAAATTCTTTGGCTTTTATTTATTAAGTTATCGTCAAAAAACTAAACGGTCGATTTGGCAAACGTGCACGACTGCACGTGCTCACCTACATACGTACCGCAAGGTAGGAATACAATTGTTCCAATATAAACATGGTCATCATAGAAACGGTCATTGTTAGGGCCAATTTAGACATTTCCTTGTAGGTACTGATACTGGTGCCTACTGACACAGCTACTGGCTTTGATAGCTACCGATCGCACCTCTTCGTAATTTCAACAACTTGTTTTGAACTAACAATCCAAGGAAGAATCCTTGCAAATCATGTGTGAATATCAATATCCGTCAGGCTCCTTTGACGATAGACGTTGGGACTACTCGTATTCGAGGAAAAAGTAAGAGCATGCAGTCCCGGTGAAACTTTGTGAGCCTTTCGATTTGGTTGATTCTGAAGCAGTTCAAAAACGTCCTTTTCAGCATCAGGCATCATCAGGTACACTCACATGACGAGGGCGGCCGCGATCTGCTTGTAATAATACTGATACTTCCTGTCCGGTCCTTCTGGCTCTCTCTTCTGTTCTCTTATCACATACGATCGGGATGCTTCCTTTGAGGGTATTGCTGGGGGTAAATAATGCGTTCCGCATGCAAGTGATTGACGCGACGTTCGCCCAAAATCAGTAACATATCAGTGTATTCGCTAGCCGCATACATTATTCGCGGAAAAGTGAGGCAGGAATGATGCAAAATGACACTGACTGATCTTATTGTCAGAAAATGACTTCATTCGATTTTTTATTTATCCAATGTCAGATTGTAGGTATACCTACTCATTTGTTTTTCACCGATGATGCCAGATCCATTTTCTGGGTAATTTGATTGAAAATTTGCAAAATTTAAATTTGGCTGTAGCCGTTAATCAAAAGTTTTTGAGGATTATTTCACCAGAAAATGATGAAAAGGCTTTGTCTCCATGAAATAAATATTGCTGTTTTAAAAAAATCACAGAAATGGAGAAGTTGAGTTTTCAAATTCAAACTCTTATATCTCGAAAAGTGGTCAAGGAGGAATTTTTTTACTATTTTTCTAAAGTTCCCTGGAAGTTCCGCTACAACGTAGTGGAGAGTTTATGCGCCATTTCTGGGACACCCTGTAGTCCAGGCTTTCTAGCATTTAACATGAAACAAATTAATCCACGTGTAATCTTTACGGTATCGTACCCACTTGACCTTACTAAACAACATACTAAAAGTCCCCAACTTTCTTCCGTGTGCGTCATAATTTTTGAGGGTGGGGAGTCAAAATTTTCATTAAAAAAATTCTAGGACAAAAGTAATCTAGCCAGTGGCTTCAAATTTATTATATTTGGATACATTGGGTTATAAGTGAAACTTATTGACAAACTAGATGTTTATGGTCCCCGTGAGGGGAGCTCGGGAGGGGGGCAATTGGTGACCTATGCAAGAAATTTGGTTTTCATTATTATTGAGACAATACTGGCATGTTGGGTATCGTTTCCCACTGAATCCGACCTTGCAAATCCGATTATGACATTTAAATTCTGTTTAAAAAATCTTTTGAGCAATTTTTGGCAGAAAAACGTGATTTTGGGACTAAAATAAAGCCGATTTTTCAGTTTGGGTTATTTTTGCGTTTGATGCATTAATCATTTGAATTTAAGATTGGATGAATTATATGGACTTTTCTGCGTAAGACTATCATATCATAAACGCGACGTAAGTGGTTACAAGGTGAAAAAAATAATTTATTGAAAAAAATGTCGAAGTCCTAAATGTCACTTAAAAATATCTCCGCGCAGTTGAGAAAAAATGTATTGTAGCTGTAATATGGCTTTGATTTCATCTTTTAAGGTTTCTTCTTGTAGCCAAAACAATTCTCTAGCTTCCGAAAAAAGAACACTCTACATTAAAATAATAATAATATAACAACAGCATTTTTCCCGCGGGTATAGCCACATTTTTCAGTTTCAAGCTGGCTTACACCGAACATCAAACCAACTCGATTTTATAGTATTCAAGAAATGATAATTATGTCGAATGCCTGATGTAAATGCGTGAAATAGTGTCAGTTATCGATCCTATTCAAAATTTCGAACATTGATGTATTCAACGTGAAAGTATCGTAAATTAAAAATCCACAATTTTCAAGAGCAAATTATCATTTTTTTCAATCAAAAATGCTCACAATCTTTTCAAATCAGAGCTTCAACATTGTATTTGCATAATAATAATGTATTGGAAGTCTAGCACAGCACAGGAAGACTTTTATAGCCATTCTCTGCAAAAAATATCAAATTATTATTATTATAATTTCAAGTTCACTAGTAGTCAAAAAAAAAATCGCATCTAGCTTACCATCCGTACTCTAAGTTTATTTTGTCCAATATTAGTTTCGTTAAAAACTCGTCTACTGATTTCCAAACAATAAATCGATAGTTACCCCGAATACCTACTGATAGTACCTATACCCATCTAAAATAATAGCAAAGTTATCTAGCACCTAAAGGGACTGAATACATAAGCTTATAAAAATAACAGATCGTCCTCAGGGTCATACTAAACAAGGTGGGGTAGATTCTCACATATTGTGCCCCTACAGAACTTACACATCTGCGAACAAGACAAGAAAGATCGCCTGCATCTACATTTTAGACCGCAGTTCTTCTTGCAGTTGCAAGACACTATCTTCAAAATAGTCTCCGGAGCTGGAGGAAGATGCGTCTTGACGGGGACCAACTACACGTGGATGCTCCCGCGTAGCCCACCGTGATGCTTGTTTACACCTAGAGTACCTTAGCTATTATTATCTAGCGAAAACCCGAGGTTATTCCGAGGTCTAGGAGCCGCGATATTGCGTGGAATGACAGACACACAGACGGACGAACGAACGAATAATGGAAAAAAATATCTTTGTTGTTTGTACATCTAGAGTAGGTACCCAAGCTATCATCTAGCAAAAACCCAAGCGTAATCCGAAATTTCGTAGCTGAGATATTGCCGGACACTGCAGACGGCAATAACAAGAACAAACTATAAGGCTACAAGTAGTAGCGCTAAAACCATAGAGGAAAATTGCGAAACTGTACCTAGTACCTACTCATATGAGTACTACCAGACCAGATATAGTCAGTACGATGCTGTGCATATTGAACGTAGGATCAATTATTACAGATCAAAGTCTAGGTTGATAATGTTGAAGTGATTTTCCCCATATAATGCGTTTGACGTAACTTCATAGAATCCTTATTGGAATTGCTGGACCATTCACAATGGAGCTAAAAGATACGTCATTTTGAAGCTGAAACTGTAGAGAATCTACTGCATATAATAATACCCAGTGATATTCAGTGGTCGATGCAAAAGTAAGATGTTAACTGAAGCATAAGAAAAAAAACACGAAAAAAGTGTCATTATCAAGAAATTAAGTCTGTTGGTGTCAAATTTTGGACAAAATTCATCCCATATCATTCACTTTGATTCATTATCTTTCATTCAAGACCAAGATAAGAGAAATCGATTGGGTGGTTGAGAACTAGGAGCATTTTTAAGCGGAAAGTGCATTATGAGGTGTCTTCATCTTTGCCTGTCAAAAAAACAATGACGCACACGGGGGAAAGTTGAGGACTTTTTGTATGTTATACAGCAAAGTCTAGTGAACCCAAGACTGAAGAGATTGACCGTGTTTTAATTTGTTCCATGTTTTGCCGTTTTTTCGTCTAAAAAGCCTGAGCTAATAGTAGGTAGAATCATTTTGATTTTTAAGCCAAATTTCATGATTCTGGCGCTATTTTGGTCGCCGTATTGAAATTTCTGCCCAAATAACGGTTGAACCCTAACTATCATCTTGCGTTCACTAATCCTTCAAAAAGGAAGTGCGCTACTAAGCCTCATGCCCATATGAGGCATATTCGCTTGTTTGGTTTTCCCGGCAATGTGCATATCCGTTAATTCCAAGTCGAACCTCACAATATGATGTTAATTTCTGCAATATTAGGTAAGAAAATAAAAACTATTCAGAAAAAGTTATCAGCTTTTAAACAATTTTCCAAAACTTTCGGACCATTACGTTATCGATTTTTGAAGAAAAAGCAGAACAAAAAACAATCATGCAGACATTAGCCGCCAACATCAATTTGCGGAAAACTCAAGCGGTGTAGTTCTCACCAACTTCTTGGCACACCGACCACATTGGCAAACAATTTGGAATGCACCGAATTTTGTTTTCATACGAATCAACCATGCGGAAGATACCCGGTACAGTGCCTTCACGACGGCCTGTATAAAGTGCCGGACAGAAAAGTATCGCATTCCTCTATCTCAATATCATGAGAACAAGTAGGAAATATCACTGGCTGCATTAGTGCATTCATTGAAGACAACATCAGACAGCATGTTCGTTCAAGCACCGCTGGACATTATAAACCAACGCCAAGGAGATGTTTTACTTTTGGACCATTATTTTTGTATTGTGCCTCCAGTCGCTGCTTTGCTTTCTCAAGGCAGTCCTCTATCTCTCTAGCTGATGTATAAAATATAAATAGTGGCATCTTTGGGGTAGTACAGTCTTAGATTGAAATTTTTGTATAAACCAATGCTTATAGAGAAGAGTGAGTAGATAACGTTAAAAGGTGATGTAGTCCGGATGCTAGTTGCATAAAATGGAATAAACCTTGCATTTTTTGATGAGAAGATGCCACTCGGTGAAAATGTTCTTTGCATCATACTCTTCCGATCCAGAAAGGTAGCCATCAGCGCCATCCATGCCGGCAGCGTATACAGGGTGAAACAGAAAAAAAAAGTTGAAAAATTATATTTGAATAACCGAAGCATGTGGAGACGTCCAAGTTACCACATACATCAACTGTTTTATGCTCATGAAGTCACAGTAAACCGTTCTTGATTACCTTGAACCATTTTTGAAATATAGGGGAAAAACAGAAAAAAAAACAAAAACACTCTTTTTTCCATAAATAAGTGATTCTTAGAGATATTGACATAATACTTGGTATTTCTACTAAAAGTAATGTGAGAAATGATATGAGTTGGGTAGCCAATTCCTAAGCCAACTATTTCCAGAGATACGATTGTCAACTTTTTTTTCCTCTTGAGCACCATCTTGAATCTGCCCTGTGAGGCATCGTTGAAAAAGTGATCGGCTATTATAATAATGGTAGCATGGAATCATTGCATCGCAAAAACAACCTCCTCATCATAATTTAGTGACCTCTTCGGCGGGAAAGAATTGCCATTCACGTATTTTCTGGCTCTTCAAAGCTTTAATGCCCATGATGGCATTTGCAACATCTGGAATGATGAAATATGTTACGCATTATGAACCGTGATGTACTTTGAGGTAGCCCACCAAGTTTTGCAATCATCAATTGAAAGGTTTGTTCTCAAAAGCTGTTTGAACAAAAATTTGTTCAATTTTTTTATGGAAAATTCAAAATATTGTATCTTCCACCCTTATTTGATCCCTTGTTGAGGAAAGCCTGAAACCGAAAGTCTCCAAAATTTCCATGCTAATGGTTCACTGAGAACTGCTCTTCAATGTGTAGTTGTCAAAATCTGCATAGTTGCGTTCAGATTCTAGACAGAGAGCGACAAAGAAGTTCATGCAGTGGAAAAAGACACAGCTTTCAATGCAACGGAAAAATCCTGGAAATGTCCCTTTTAGATAGGCTTCCCGCAATACACAGGTTCTGTAAGATTCTCAAGCGTGGGTAAAAGGCTTTAAACATTACTAACTTAAGGCTCTAACAGTGTACCAAATTGCACGTTCATGTTATGGGAAGCAAGGTCTCCAGGCTGCTTTCAGTCTAGCTCTGGACTAGTTTTTTCTCGACTGTAATTTATGTCTTTTTTTACTGCATGAACTTCTTTGTCGCTCTTTGTCTGAAATCTGAACGCCACTATGCAATTTTTGACAACTACACATTGAAGAGCACTTCCCACTGAACCATTATCATAAAAAATTCCGAGACTTTCGGTTTCAGGCTATCCTCAGTGAGGGATCAAGTGAGGGTGAGAGACCCAATATTTTGTATTTTTCATAAAAAAAACGACACAAATTTTGTTCAAACAGCTTTTAAGAACAAACCTCTCAATTGATGACGGTGAAACTTGGTAGGCTACCTCAAAGTACATCAAGGTTCATAATGCGTAATATATTTTACCATTCCAGGTGTTGCAAATGCCATCATGGGCACTAAATCTCTGAAGAGTCAGAAAATACGCGAATTGCAATTCTTTCCCGCCGAAGAGATCACTAAATTATGACGAGGAGGTTGTTTTTACGATGCAATGATTAAATATTACCATTATTATGATAACCAATCACTTTTTCAACGATGCCTCACAGGGCAGATTCAAGATGGTGCTCAAGAGGAAAAAAAAGTTGACAATCGTATTTCTGGAAATAGTTGGCTTAGAAATTGGCTACCCAGCTCATATTATTTCTAACATTACTGTTTGTAGAAATACCAAGTATTGTGTCAATATCTCGAAGAATTACTTATTTATGGAAAAAAGAGTCGTTTGGTTTTTTTCTCTGGTTTTCCCCTATATTTCAAAGACGGTTCAAGGTAATCAAGAACAGTTTATTGCGACTTCATAAGCATAAAATAGTTAATGTATGTGGTGAGTGACACGTCTCCACATGTTTCGGTTAATTAAATATAATTTTTCAACTTTTTTTTTCTGTATCACCCTGTATACGCCGCCGGCATGGATGGCGCTGATGGCTACCTTTCTGGATCGGAAGAGTACGATGCAAAGAACATTTCCACCAAGTGACAAATTCTCATCAAAAAATGCAAGGTACTTTCAACTAGCATCCGGACTAATGTAACCTCGGAATCTTGAGATATGCTTGCTTCGTCCGTTTGCAAACTTTTTACACTAACAGATCTCGTTACTCCTTGAAACCTTTTGAAATTCTGCTGCCGACCTTACATCAGGCACATCTTTTGTGTGCGTGTAAATACGAATACGACATTGGTTCTGGACATTCCCCAACGTATAAAATGTTCGAAAGAGCGCACGCGATATCGAAAAAACGTCAAATAAAATTTAAATGTCGCGAACGCAAAGACCCCGGCTCTCGGCGCGTTGAATCCCTAAATGCCCGAGATCGGAATTTGTGCGTTTGCATGCGCCTCCGTCGCCGCCCTTTTTGGACCGCCTGAAGGGCAATGAGCTGATCATATTTACATTTCCAGGGCGGGTTGGTGTTGCAAGGTCCAAAGACCCTTGTCACCCTGCCGTGCGGCGTCCTGTGCGCCCGTGCTGCGGGCCCTCTGTCCCACGTTAAACTTTAATATAAACGTTATGCATGAATGGGGAGCACTTAAAACGAGCAACAACTTTGGCGCTCATCGGAAGTTTGTCTCTTGTAGGCAGGCAGTGAGCTTGCGCGGCCGGCGGATGCCGCCTGGCTGACCGCAGGATAAATGTTTATTGCCCTGACCAGCTAAGGGACACAATAATCACATAAATTTCACCTTCGCTCTCTGGGTTAGCCCGAGCGGGTGTAATCACTGAACTCTGAGAAGGTTTCGCGCACACACTCACAAACGGACGCCTACGTTTGGAAAACTGAGATTTTCCAGCAGAAGAGCTTCAATGCCTTTGGTTGATACCGGCGCGGGTCAAAAGCCGCAATTTTGGTTTTCACATTTGGCTTGTTTGTCGCACCAATTTGAATTAACCGCCTCAGTGCCTATCGCTCAGATCAGCTCTGCTTAATAGTGTTATTATAATTGGCAAATGAAATCTGGCGAGGTCATTCGCCTCATGAATGATAAAGAACATTGAAGTCTGACTTTCAAACATTATTTTAGTTACACTGTAAGAAAAATCTGTGGTAATTTTTCCATACGTGTATTGGAAGTCGTTAACCCATACAAGCTTGAAATATTACCACATGTCGATATGGGAAAAACGTCATAATGTGTATTGGAATTTTCATTTACCGAGTTACTATTTTTCCATACTTTGACTGCGGAAAAACGCCTTACGTCAATTGTAATTTTCATCCAACAGGTTGATATTTTTCCCATGCTCAAGTATGGGAAAAATAAATTTCACCCAATGTGTTGATTGTAATTTTCGTGAACTGAAGTATGGGACACTTCCCATACATAAGAATAGGAAAAATGCAATTTCTCGTATTTAGTCCATACGTGGGTTTCTGATGCGACTAAAAAAGTTGTTGTCGGAAATCGGTTTTATTTTATTTTTTTCGTCAAAAGAAACTCCTTCAAGAAGAGAATGTACTAGCATTGCTATCAAATTTCAAAAATTTACAAAAATTTTTGCAAATTTTCAATTTTGATTTTTTAAAGTTCAAAAACTAGATAGCATCGACAATGCATCTTTCCTCAAGAAAGTCGTATGCCAAGTTTGAACTTTTTATTTTCGAAAAAAAGGTACCAAAAATGATTTCTACTACTTAATTAACTTTTTCATGTCTACGAGAAATTATTTTTGGTACCTTTTTTTCACAAATAGAAAGTTCTTTGGCATGCGACTTTCTTGAGAAAAGATGTATTGTCAGAGCTATCTAGTTTTGAATTTTCGAAAATCAAAATCAAACATTTTCAGAAATTCACAAAATTTGATAGCATTTTCATTTTGAAGGAGTTCCCACTTAACGAAAAAAAATAAAATAAAACCGATTCCCGTCAACAACTTTTTTAGTCGCATCAAAAACCTTTTAAAATGGATGATACATCAACTTCCTACTGCAAATCAAAGGGAATTATCAAGTTACTGAAGTCATAAATTGCATGTATTTTATGTGAACAAAGTGACCAAATACAAAACATAAAGATAAACTGGTATATGATTCTTAGCAAAACAAAAACAATATGATGAAGCAAACATACACAAATTGGTAACTAATGGACCGAAACTTGAGTAAAACAAAAAAAATCAGATGATCATCACTAATCTTCTTCTTCTTCTTCTTCTTCTTGTTCACAATCAGCTAGGTGACCAATTACTTAGTTAGCTTGTGGGTTTATGATGTGGTGAATTCGGTTAGCTTTATTTTCTCTCTTACGTCGTCCTGATGAAGGATTGATTTTTTGGAAAACTCTGTAAAAATTTCATCTTAATATCACAGCTCCAAGGTTCCACAAGTAGACTTACCGTTGAATGAATTCTAAGGTTTCTTCTGAATTTTCTCCGTAAGTATAACTTTGGTTTAAGAATTTGCTCATTTTCGACAGAGACTTCGCACGTTGCAGTGTCGTCAAACAAGGACTTTGCTGTAATGAGATATATTATTTTAGTACTCCACGAGCGGTAGGTACAAAGATTATTCACTAACAAATTATTTTTAAATTAGAAAATATTTATACCACTTGGATGTAGGAGGTAGGTAGTAAATATTATTAACCTTTGATAATAAGAATCGGTCTTTCCTCGCTGCCCATGTCCACAAGCATTCCTTGGTATGATCGAGGGTATGATGATGTATCCTGTGGAAAAATATGAAAATATGACATATTATTCCTCATACTTATGAAACTGTTGATGGCAATAAAGTCCAGCTTGAGAATAAGAATGTTCATAAGGGACCTAAGTTAGTTTCACGATTCATGACAATCGTTCCACTAATAATAAATTACAATATGACGGTCATCAAGATGGCGGCGGAATCATTAAACTCAGCTTGGAAATAAGAATGTTGATGCGAGACAAGAGTAAGTTCCAAGTTTCATGACGATCGTTCCACTAATGAGAAATTTCAATATGGCGGCCAAGATGGTGGCGGAATCATGAAATTCAGCTTGAAAATAAAACCCATTGAAATTCTATCTGCCCACTGGCCACCCTTTCGATGACCTAAGCTAAGCTATCCATCGGAAAAAGTTCCAAGCTCTAGATTCATTCCCCGAGGAGGAGCTCAACTTCTTCGAAGTGCACAGGAAATCTTAGTTTTTCGAATATAATAATAATGATAATATGAATGTCTAGATGAAAAAGCCCATTGGCCACCCTTGGGAACATCAGCTATTCATAGGAAAAAGTTCCAATGAGGCTTTGGCTTCATTCCCCGAAGAGGAGTACCTAAAACTTCCTAATTTCTACATGGAGAGACAGACAGACAGACAGACAGACAGAGAGACAGACAAGCCGGCCATATACCTAAGCGTAATTTTCCATCAAAAATGCGCTGAAATACATTAGTTTAAAACTAGGTACAATTTCAATTTATCGTTCGTATTTAGTATACGGCTATACGCGTATACCTGAACCTACCTATTTTCCGGTAGAAAAATGTAAAACCGGCCTGCGTTTTTGAGACCGGACTTAAATGATGGAGCTTGAGGTGAAGCCTCAATTGAAGATTTTTTACAATAAGATGATTTGGAATAACATTTAGGTTTTCCCGGAAAATCCAAATTTTTCTGGCAAAATTCCCAATATGCGATATTCAAAGGCACGACTTGCGCTGTAGGTTCGCAAAGCTAGGGGATGGAACTGATGCGTCTGCGCGAGCTAGGAAAAGTCAAAACCTGCAGATTTTTAGCCATCGATTCAACAAAGGAAAATAGATGACAAGAAACTCCTGATTTCCATGCTAGAATGCTAGATTATGCGGAATGATGTTGTCCATATGCATTGCTGTCGAAAAAATTAATTCCGCGCGTATAGTGCTCCGAAAAGAACGAAAAAGCCGTTTTCAGTGTATAACTGGTTGTCTAGAAGGTGATGTTTTTTAGGAACACATGAAATGGAACTGTAATGTTCTTTTCGTACGGTTTTTGCAGCCAGGCACTCAACAAACTGCCTGTCATTTTTGAAAAAAAAACAGAAAACACAAAACCTCTGATATATTATACATATAACATGATATAACCCGATAAAATTTTAGTTACCATTTGTTTACATGCAGTTTCATGCCATTGACAGACAGGACGGCAACCGTAAGGCAGAGAAGAATACTAGAAGTAGGGCGGTATTTTCAAAAACACACCAACTGATAAACACGTCACCATATTTTCGCTCCTTGTGTATCTAAAACTGATCCATCATTGCTGGTCTTGAACACAATGAAAGATCAAGAAACACTCTTTTTTCCATAGCTTATTTGAAAGTTTCATTTACAGCCGTTTCAATAATATACAATGTTGAAATTACGCTTTTTACATGTGTTAGGATACGGCACTATTCTCAAATCCCCTAGCATGGTTGCGCCAGCGCAGAAATGGCACTGAATTTCGCCTATTTCCTGCAAATTATTTTCAATCTTTCTCTCTAAATGTAACTTCTCACCCGAAGGGACGTTTCGAACAAAAATCTCCATAGGTTCCTGGATGCTAGTCGGGAAAGTTTTGGGGTGACACAACCGATTTTTTCAATTTTGGATCCGGCACCACTGGGCCGGCTTCCCAACCTCCAGCCTCCTAGCTCAGCTCAGCTGACTGTATGCAAAGTCGCCGGTGCAAGTTGCATGCTTACGAGGAATCGAGGAATAGTAACCCTTCTCTTGCCGTATTTGGAAAAATAACAATCGAATTGTAGGCACTTATTTTCTCAATCTAAAGCGACTTACACCTACACTAACATGGACGACGCATGTAACGGCATGCAAATCATAGAAAAACTTAGTTTAGTTTAACCGTCATCGGTCTAACCTATCAAAAATTGTCTCGAAAATTGTGTATAAGTTATATAGGCACTACCTACTCACCTTTATGGACTATTTCTGTTGTTCTGCCCAGTGTACAGACTTGTCCAATGTTCATTCCAACGATGAAACTCTCACTCAATTCACAGCTCACTAGTTCGTGCAAATAATAATACAATAATAATAAACGGTCTTCCGATTCCGATCTCTGCTGGGAGTATGTTGATTTTCATTTGTAGATGCTGTACCACGTGATCGGCAAAACTGATTTGAATTACTACCTTAAATTTTTCCATACCGATGTATGGAGAATCTCAAGTTTATTGGAAATCTTCCATTAAGTGATGGAGAAGTTCCATGCATGTATGGTATTTTGAAAAGTATGGGAAAAAAGCAATGTGGCCGCATGGGAAATTCACGATTATTTCTTACAGTGTACATCTCCCCAACATTGAAACCGACGTCGACACAGACAAAATAAGTAGCAGGGCTTAGTGGCAAGTTTCCCTGGCAACAACAGGAAGTTTGCACTTTGGTTCCCAGTTCTCACCAGTAGAAATTAACGCTACAAGATGACCCGCGGTTGAATATATTTGCAACTGAAATGGTCCAGACCCCTTTCAAGATATATTTAGCAAAGCACTGTTCAGAGCTAACTCAAGAGAAAAATATGCAAAGCTCACAAAATAAAAGTTAGAGGGCTACAAGCTACGTGGAGTACTGCCTGACACCATCAAGACAAAAATAGCACTGCAATAGGGTAGTGACCGATTTTTTTTTTATTATTTTTGAAGTGAAACTTCTATTCTCGCGCCTAGATCACAACACACCACTAACGCAGAACCACACATGGGAGTGAAATTGCTTGATAGCATCAGTGGTTGTAACGAACGCCTGTAACGATGTGCTGTAACGTTGTCTTGTCTGACCTTGGGGTGACCAGCGTCGTCCCAGGAAATGGAAGAATAAGCTGTTGCAGCGTTCGCCGCGTTTGGTTCTATTTTTACTAATCGCCGACACTAGACTGCTCTTCGTGTTGCCGTACTGTTGGCCCGACAAGAATGGCTCTCGACTTGGCTTGAATAGATTCGAGCGGATGTGATTTATTATAGGGAAAGGGAGGTATATTCAGGGCCGGGCCTAGCAGGCGTGCAGTGGGTTCCGGCGCGCAGGCGAATACGGCAGGCGGCAAATCATAGGGGCGGTGATATAATAATTAAGTTGAATTTCGAAGGATTCTTTTAGTTCCCGCATTTGGTGGGGCTCTCCACTGCCGGGCGCAGCGAGAAAAGAAATAAAAGAAGTCTAATCGTGAAAAAATCATGTCGAAAGTACTCTGCCCTTTGAGTGACTAATAATAATAATAATAATAAGATTGATAATAAAAAAACAAAATGATACAAACCGTGAGGGAGCGGAGCGGGAGTACGAAAAGAACACCTCTTCGAACGTTGTTTGCTGATTGATTCATATCTATAGAAGTTTCACTTCTTCCGAGGGTGACTATGGTCACGCACTCACGTTTTTTTTTAAAGTTCAGTTCTTGATTAGTGACGCTATATAGTTAACAGATTTTTTTTCGTAGGTTTTCTTGGTAAAAATTTTTTTTTAAAGTTTTCATTCATTTCAAATTTGGCGCGAAGGATCTCTCGAACCTTTTTTTGATTTTTCAATTGCTGGAGATATGACAAACACACCACGACACAATACACATAGCTTAGGGGGGAAAACCACCACGGGTACCAAAACACATCAAGTGTTTTGCTGTCCCATGAACGACTTTGGCCGTCTGATACTCTGAAGGATATATCTGGTTCACAACTACTAACTCCTTGAAGGGTGAACATACTGGTTTTGATAAAAACCTCACAAAATCTGAATTTGTGTTCAGAGTTCTTTTTATCCTGGTACTATAAGCGTTATCCAACTATCATGATCTTACCATTGTGAAAAACATCACAAAACGGCACATCACAAAGGGCCTGCAACCACTAGAATTTCACAAGCTGATACGACGAAAGGTCTTCAACCTGACGATATTTCAATTAGTCGAATATCTAAAGTAAGTAATTGAACTGTCAAAATCTTGAACACGTCTGAGCTGTCACGGTATATGACCTAGGACAGCTAGAAGAAGCACTGGTTTTATTGACTGAACCTCCCAAAGACTTCACGGCTCTGAATAATATGAAGTAGGGTTGCATTTTGACCGGTCAAATAAGATTTGGTCAATTGACCGGTCAATTGACGGTCAAATCGGTCAAATATTGAAAAATACGCTAAAAACAGGTGTTACCATCATTTAACATTATTTATTGAAATTAGACAACAATTTGGATATTTTGTTGAGTAAGTACCGTATGATCAAAAACTTTCCTCCTCTAGGCAGGCTGTGGCCTGGCCAAAATCACCCTTGTTTGCCTGCCAATAACCAGACCACGGCCTGTCTAGAGGAGGAAAGTGTTTCGATCATATGGTTACGGTACTGTATTTCACTCGATTTTTTATTCTATTCCAAAACAAATAAATTTTATTAAAATATATTTCAATTTTAATTTTTGGTAATTATAGGTAACTAACTCAGTTCAGGCACCCATTCAAATATATGGTATATGATATACCATGTTCCAAGAATAAAACTGATATTTGGTTTTATTTTTAGACTTCATTAAATTGAAATTATCATAAATCGTGCCAAACGAGGCCCGGGGCCTCGTATTTGACCAGTCAATTGACCAGAGTATTTGACCGGTCAATTGACGGCTCATTTGACTGGTCAATTGACATCGTGCAACCCTAATATGAAGTGACCATCTGGAAGAAATGGTCTCCCGACTGAGCTTCACACCACAAAACGTTCCTAGACCCAACGTCCCTGAACAATTTCCAGAGCACGTCCACTTTTGGTATAATTCAAAGCCCCACTGTCCCTTTATGTTTTGTGTTTTGAACCCTATGAGTAACCTTCATTGCGCGTTGCTGCATGTTAATCGAAGCCCGGTGTCTTTTTGTGACATTTGGAGCCATAATAGGCACCCATATTGTGTCCTCTTGAGGCTCTCGGTATTTTAATGAGCCCCTTGCTTGTGTTTTTATGTGTCATTCGAAGTCCCAGCAGGCTCTTTTTGTTTTCATGATGTATCGTTTGGAGCTCTGATTAGTCGTCCATTGTGTCTTCCTTTGGCTTTTGAAGCTCTGGTGTGCCCCTTTCTGTATTCTTGTGTTGTTGAAAGCCCCGGTGAGCCATGGGCGCCTGATGTCTTTTGTATGGCTTCCGGAACTCTGTGTTCCCCCTGTCTCTTCTTATGTGGTTCGAAGCCTTTGCGGGTCCCCTTGTATGTGTATGTCCATTGTCCATGTACCGTTCAAAGATGTAGCCCGCCTTCTGGTAGCTTGATGTGTCACTTAGAGCCCTGATGAGCTCCCCTGCGTCTTCTTCTGGCTTCCAGAACTCTGGTGTATCCTATTGTCCTCTTGTTATTTTTTCATTCATTGGAACTAACAAAATTTCATTCTATTCTATTCAGTTATGGATAGCTCCCAAAACTCTGTTCTTCTTTGTACCTTCTTTGCTTGTTTAAGGTCCTAGCGAGCCCCTTGTACCTCTATGTGCTGTTGAAAGCTGTAATCCTCATGTAACTCCATGTGTCACTTGCAGCCCTGATGAGCTCCCTTGTGCCTGTAGCTGCAGTTTTTGAAATCCTGCCTTTGAAGCCTCAAAGGGTCCTCTTGTATCTAACTTTGTCGTTGAAAGCCTAATACGTGTCAATTGAAGCTCTGATGACCAATCAAGCCCAATCAGCAACAAAATTGAACGGTCTTGGAAAGGCTGATGCGTTATTGAAAATACTATTGTTCCGAAGTGATAAGTCAAAAAGCGACAGACATGTACCTCACCTCTGAAGATTTTGTGTACAATGGGCAAACTGGCTGAGTCAACGAATCTTTTGGGAATAGTTTATCCCGACCCAGTCTATTGTGCAAACGCAGAGAAGCTTTTTTCAAGAATTTAATTTGCCTGTGCTCTCGAAGAGATGTTTCCCCCGCGTCGTCAAATGAAACGTTTCCGGGAAATGTCCCTGGGAAACAAAGTAACCAAAAAAACGCATCCGTGAAAAAGTGGCCGGAAAAAGGTCCCCGAGACGTCCCCGAGTTCTTAAGCATCGTATGTATGTTGACTGATTATGAAATTTTTCCCCTCGAAAAAAGTGTGATTAGCTGATTAGCCTATCCAAAGAATGCAACCTTCCTAAAAAGTTCCCGAAGGAACGTTTCCGGAAATAATTTCCTCAGGTGAAAACTTCACCAAAAAGAACATCATTGTAAGAATCGTCTTTGGAGGACATAGAAGATGAGTTCTCATCGATCTTGTCAGGTGCAAGGGCTGTTACCTCCCCTGTGAAGATAAAAACACAATCAATAAAAGGAATTGGAATGATGATAGAAGCAACCTGGAAAATTGAGACCGATTGAAACTAAATATTTTCCACTTAAGGGCTACAAGTAAAATGGCTGAAATATACAACAAAAAGACCACAGGGACTCATTACGACTATACCTTCGAGGACTTTTTCGGGAACGTTTTATCCGGAGACATCTTGTTGGAGACAGTATTCTCCAGTCAAAAATACATTAGTGGCAACGGAATACATACGATGTTTTGAAACCTTTTTTGGGACCTGCTTCTTTGTCCACTTGAAGGGTACGTCCTTTCTCGTCAAATCGTGCAGTGGGCGTGCAATTTGTGGATATCTCTAATGAATCTCCGATAGTAATGTGCCATTCCCAGAAACTGTTGAATTTTCTTCACGGAGTACGGTTTTGAGAATTACGAAATTCCCACAATTTTGTTCACATCGGTCTCAATTCCCTTCGCGATGACGACGTAACCGAGGAGCTTCCTTTTTTGTGCAAAGGTGCATTCACTAGGCTTGAAGGTGAGTCCTGCGTTGAAAAGGATTTTCTCCAGTTTTATACGTGTTCTTCGAGAGTTTCGCTGAAGACCATCATATCTCCTAGGTATATCAAAACATTCTCCGACTTCGTCCTTAGAATACCCTGTCCGCCAATTTCTGAGAAGTTGCCGGAGCGTTACAAAGGCCGAATGCGAGATTGTTAAACTTACAAAGTTTACGCCCTTGTGCTGTAAATCATTTTGAGGTCTCTTCAATATCAAACTGTTAATAACCCAAGTACATATCAAGGGTTGTCAAGAACCTCGACTTTCCCAGAGAAGACATTAACTGACGGGGTTTTTGTTCCTTTATTGGAAACCTATGCAAAATCTCCTTGTAACATCCTTCATCTCTTGGCTAGGACTATTGGTGAAGACCACGATGAGACTGACGGTCAAATTATGTTGTGTTCGAACATTTTCCTCATCTGACCGCCCAGGACACTTTTTTCCTTTTGCGACAGCTTGTAGGGTTTGTCCTTAATTGGCCTGCTTCTTGAACATCGATGATTTGCGCGGTCAAATCCGCGGTGTCCATTTGGACTGTGGTTTTTACGAAAACGTCTTCATAATCCGACGCAAGTCTCATAATTTTGTATATTTCTTCTAGTTTCAGATTTGGAGTCACGCAAATATCCTTTTCCGTTAGAATATCGTTTTCTGCCGCTTCCTTATGAAGCAGAAGGCACACCGTCGAGTCCTGAGTTCTTTTTTGTGAGTAGTATAGCGTCATTTCTTGCAAAATTTTACACTATTCTGGTTTTTTGCACCTAATCGTGACCCATGCTTTATCGTATCTTGAAACTTGGATTTTTGAAGTGGAACTTTTATTCTCGCGCCTAGATCACAACACACAACTAACGCAGAACCACACATGGGGGTGGATTCGGTTCATGGCATCAGTGTATGTAACGAAGGAGTGTAACGCTGTTGTTGTCAGTCCTTGGGGCGACCAGTGTTGTCCTAGAAAATGGGAGAGTAAGCTGTTGCGGTGTTCGGTTCTATTCTTCACAGTCTGTATTATTTTACCGCTTGCATTGTGTTTCAAGTACAACAGCTTCCATCATAAACCAAAATTTGATTTCATCGATGAATTCAAATTCTAACTCACGGTGTCATTTGAAACCGAAAATGATTTATTTTCGTAATGCGTGTTGCCGACACTGAACTCCTCTGCTTGGTGTTGTGCAGAGGTGTTGTGGTGCCCGAAAGAAATGGTTCTCGACTTGGCTAGAAGTTATCATTGTATCTATTGTGTGGCGCGAGGTGTGGATCACGGACCCAAAATTTGTACACCATAATACCAAAGCTTGTATTACCAGTATTAATTTGCACATAATACCGATAATACCGGAAATACTGAGAATAATACCAATAATACTGGAAAGTGGAAATAATGTCAGATGACATTATTCATAATATCAATAATATCGCTATTGGAACCAAAAATCGTTTTCTTTCGATATTTTGTGAACCGTTCGACCGATTTGGCTCAAATTTTACACAGACAGTCTTAAATTATTGACTCATGAGTAGGGCTGGGCGATCAAGAGATTTTATAACCGATAATCGATTATAAAAAAATTATATATCACTTCGATTAATCGATTATTTCATCAATTTCAAAATCGATTTATCGATTATTTTGAATTCAATTGATCGATTTTATTCGATTATGCATAGTCGATTATGAAATACGCGATTATTCTATTCGAATCGTTCATTGAATAATCTATTAATCGATCAAAAAATCGAATACTCCCTTAAATGATCCATTATTCACTATCGAATGATCGATTAATTAATCGTTTGTTCATAATCGACTACCTAATTGAATAATGGATTAATCGGGATAATCGATTAATCGGGATTTTCGATCAATCGATGAATTTTTTGCGTGCTAAAATAATCGATTAATCAAATGTATTGCCCAACGCTACTCATGAGCTACTTATAACGTATTTTTTGAAGACCTCCAGTGTCCAATTTGGAAGAAAAAAAACTGCTTTAAGTCACGAGACATTCCGTGAAATTCGGACCACATCAGTCAAACGGTAATTTTTTGGTGAAGAGTTGATGGTTAGGGAGTTTTATAAGCAGGTAATATTTATTTCAACCAGGTTTTGAAGCGCTTATTTGCGAAATCGCGCTGCCTGGCAATAGCCTTACCTCGAGCCAAACATGGGACGATGGCTTCACTCCAGTTGAGTGATAATTTGACTGCGACAACGCTTAGCGCGACCAAAATTTGAATGGGAGGCCGCCGGTTGGTAGTGCCAGTGGGAGAGCCACTAGCGGATCCCTTCTGATTGGCGGCCTTATTGTGAGTGGAGTAGAACCACGTTGTTACCGCAAATCACATTCACGAGGTACATACCTATGTAAATATCTATGTATTTTATATTTTTTGATTTTTTCATTCAAAATTGACATCGGAGTTTTCCAAACGACATTCTTATACTTTGTGGAGATTATTAGATCGCCATGCTGTGACTACCAGACACAGTTTCCACCGTGCTGTAATATAACGGAGAAAATCGTACAGTAAGAAAATTTGTCACGATTTCACATCCGCATAATTATTATGTGTACCTTGGACAGACGGACCGCGTCGGCTCAACGGCACCGCAGGAAGATAAAATAAAATAATAATAAAAATTATTATTATATTATAGGTACTTTATGGAGAATATTATTGATGAAAATAGATAGATATTTATTGTATTAGGGGTATGAGTGAGACTTCATGTGACGAAGATGGAAGTTCAGGCGCCGAGCGCAGCGAGAACAGAAACAAAAGAAGTTTAATCGTGAAAAAATCATGTCGGAAGTATTCTGCCCCTCAAGTGACCCATGATAATAATAATGATGATAAAAAAACAAGATGCTACAAACCATATGAAGCGGAAAGGGAGTACGAAAACAACACCTCTCTTCGAACGTTGTGTGCTTATTGATTCATACCTATAGAAGTTCCACTCCATCCGAGGGTGACTATGATCACGCACTCACGTTTATTTAACCAAGAGTCCTTCTCCCTTCAGAAGAGGCCTCATTCACCTACCGCCAGGAAATTTTTGACCAAAAATGGCCTGAATAATGTTTTTCCGTCAAAAGTAGTTGCCGGCAGGTGTGTGGGTATCCTTCGGCCAAAAAACTTTGGACAACAAAACATTATTTGGGTCAGGTCAGGTCAGGCGATTTTAGTTTGACCTGCATTTTCGACATGGTCATCAACTATGAGTTATTATTTTTTTTTTTACAATTAGGATCGAAAACCCTCGAGTAATTTTGCCTATAATTGGGTACTCGTACTTAGGTAAGTGGTAATCGCTTGCAAAAACCCCAAAATCCTCGCCAAAATCATAATTACTTTCAACCTAGGAGATTGATGAGTGAAAGACAGATGAACAGACTGACGGAAGACGCCAGTGATAGCGAATTTCCCAGAAGAATGCGCAAAAAAAAACGATGTTCAAAGATAATTAAACATTGTTCTTGCATTAACACTTTTAGGCAGGTATGCGCATATTAATACATGATACGAGTTCGGGGAGGATTCCAGGTATAATCATGCTCATTTTAGGCGCCTCTGGAATCTGTGTCGTGTATCCGGTACGCATATCAACATACTTTACATGCCTGCGGAACCACGTGTAGTGCGTCATCTCCGCGTGCCGTGGCAACATACGGAGAAACTAACCATGGCCTGATGCGCTTGAGCTTTGCCTAGTGACATCAGAACGGAATAGCATATCCGAACGCTGCGCAGATCGTAGTTGTAGTCCTGCAGTAACCCCTGAAACCTTTAAAAGCATCAACTCGAACTTGTCTATACCCAGAGCTGTAGCAACCTTTTTGCGAAGTCTTCTACCGTCAACGTAATCTTTTCTACTCGCAGCATCAGTAACTCTTCTAGCAACAATTCGGATGACCTTAAGCACTTGGTAACCTATAGCTTTCTTTAGTTTTCCAACATCAAGATGACAGTTTGCTTGGCGCCTTAGTGCTTTCCCTGAGATTTCCAGTAGCGTCAATGTGATCTTGTTCATCCGACACTCTTGAGCCCCCCCCCCCCGCAAAAATCCAACGTCAAACTGCAGGTCATCCCTTCTTGGAGTTCTCTCTTTAAGTCTTTTAGCTCACTCAAAACTACCCGAGGCACTACTTAACACGCACGGTATAAGCAAGATCGTCGAGACAACTGGGAAATAATAGAGTATAGGGCTAATCTGTGGCATGGGCATAGACTCTCAAAAAAAAAAAAGAATGCAAAATAGTGTCTCGAAGTATTATTGTCGGTCCCTTAACTTCTCTCTGATTTTATATAGGCCTGTGTGGAAAGTTTCCATGCGTCCGGCACGGTAGGTGCGAGTGCTCGATACCAAAAATGCACGCCAACGTAACTTAGGATTAGACGGGCTGGCCTGCAATAAGTTTGTCTAACTAAAATTAATGGGCCGCTGGACAAAACACCACTTCGTCAAGGGATTAATTCGAACTCAATTATATCCTCCGGTAGGCAGTTTGTCACGTTATACAATTTGCGCGGCATAATTTAGACACTAAGCACGTAATTGAAGAGCGCGCGAATAACGCTGCACTTAGGGGCAATTAGGGCCGTTTCCACACGGCCCTCGCGGCCTCGCCCGGTGTTGCGGTGGTTTTCCAAAAATCTGACAAAAATCAATTGGAGCGAGCATTTCGTTCGTGGTTTCGTTCCTGGTCTGAAGTATAATATAATTTGGTTCGAAATATTGTTACAATTTTGCGTTGGGTACTTTTACAATTACGTTCAAAGTATTGTTACGAGCGGCGATTCTGGATAACACGCGATCTTCCTAGACTCTTCCCGTTAGGTTGCAAGAGCGTTCTAGTGCATTTCAGAGCGTGCGTGTAGACTTTTGCCCGTGAAACTGAATGGAAATATACTTCAACGGTCGATCCGAAAACATCAGCCGAATCCGAATTGGCGGAGGTTCCGTAGTTCCAGAACACACGGGAAGCACGCGAAATGTGTGTGATTATTCGGGAGACGTCTAGAGACCATATGCCGGGTCACTGTGGAATTTTCTGAATGATGATGGAAAGTTCGGGAACACTGATCGGAGGCATATATAAGCACCTTCCTCAGCCCACGCAGTCAGTATTGAATACAAGGCGATGGGCAGCGGATTAAGAGCGAAGTAGTAACCTGCGATAATACAAGTGAATAATTGTTGGCGTGTATTAATTATAGTATGCACTAATAAACAGTGTGTGTTTTAAAACTATCGTCTCAATTATAAACGAACCCGTACGCGAAATACGTAACAGTATTTATTACTGCCTATTACTAATCCACAAATCACTTATTTATACTCAAGTGTTGTATTCAAGAGTATTACACGGGTCTCCCGGTGAATTCTAGCTTTGGCCTTCCTGTTTATTCGTGGAGTTCTGAACTGCTAAACATTTGAAATAATGGTATCAAAAATTTGCCCTTTTTCGAAATGATATGTTTGGATTGTCTCCGATTGGTCGGTTCGGGTTCCGATTTTGTCTCTACGGTTGTTTAGATACATCTTCCAGCAATAATGGACTCCGTTGGCCAGATATCTTATTTATTCAAATTACATTCGCTACAGGATGGAATATAGAGCACTGCAAAACTGTGTGTGGTTCAATTATAGATCCCTGTTTTTTGAAACAACGGAACCTTTTCTCTTCAAAAATTTTAATGATATAATCATGAACACTGATGTCCTGTCTCGAAACGGTTTTTGAATTTCCCAAATCAGAAGTCCAAAAATGATGATATGATTCTTTATGTAAAAAGTCGCATTTTAGACGTCTTTGAAAAATGAGAAATTGAGATTAAATTTTCAAGACATACTACTTATTCAAACGGAAAATCCGGTGTGTGTTTCTGAACCAATAAAGCATCGACATGTCCAATTTGGGGTTCGTACGTTGAAAATTCCGGTATTGATACGACGCAATAAGTGCGCCTTCTGATGACGAATTTCACCAAAAATCACTCAAGTTCATTGGACACTTTAACCATGCCTGCATACCAAATTTCAGCGCAATTGGATGTACCGTTTGGGAGTTATCATAGACAATTACACAGAGACGGACACACAGACAGGCAGACAGACAAACTGATCGGGAAATGGTCTAAATGAATCGAGAAGAAGAACTAAAGTGAAATCATTCGTCGGAATCCGAAAACACATTTTTTGCGCGTTTACAATATTTTCCTGTTCATTCAAGAACGCGAACCAGGAAAGTAAAATGGAGGTTTTTGAGTGCGCAGCAGTTTTCAACTGTTCTATTAACAAGTATGCAAACTTACAGGTTCTCATTAGTGGCAATTCAGTATCAAACCTGTCAAGATTTAAAGGCCGTTGAAAAAAATGCAGCCAATCGTAAAGCCGATTTCTGATCGTTCCTAGGTGACCAGCGCCTTACAAAATTTTACTGGCTCGTTAAAACGTTATACCCTATTATCAGAAATACGATTTTATTGCCAACCGAAATGACCAAAATGCAGCTTTTACAAAAAAAAACGTGGGTGCGTGACTATAGTCACCCTCGGAAGAAGTGAAACTTCTATAGATATGAATCAATCAGCAAACAACGTTCGAAGAGGTGTTCTTTCCGTACTCCCACTCCGCTCCTTAACGGTTTGTATCATCCTGTTTTTCTTATTATCAATCTTATTATTATTATTATTGTTACGAGCGGCGATCCCGTACATATTGGTAAACACTAGATCTCTCTGGATTCTTTCATCCACGGCCGCAGTGTACAAATGCGTAGAGCTCTGGACATTTCCAGAGTGTGCGAGGAGGCATTGAAATGCATGGAGACTCCAACGTTCGATCAAGGCACATCTGTCCACTTTGGCGGAGGTGCAGATTCCAGAATACATGGAAAGCACTCGGAAGGTGTGTGTGATTATCCAGGAATGGTCTAGAAACCGCATATACCGGGCCGCTATGGAATTTGCTGGAAGTAGACAGAAAGTTCGGGAACGCTGTTCGGAGGCCTTATATAAGGCGTCAGCCGGCAGCTCAAGCAGTATTGGATTGGAATGCGAAGTTGTAACGAGTGCGAACCAAGCGAAGTACCTGCGATTTAATTCCAAGTAGATAATTGTTGGCGTGTAGTTATTGTAGTAGTACGCAGTAATAAGCAGTGTGTGTTTAAAACGATTATCTTAATTATATTCGAACCCATACGCGAGATATTGTAACATTATTATTATTATGAGTCACTCACAGGGCAGAATACTTCCGACATGATTTTTTCACGATTGGACTTCTTTGGTTTCTTCTCTCGCTGCGTTCGGCGCTTAAACTCTTTTTCTCCGTCACATGAAGTCTCACTCATACCCCCTAATACAATAAATATCTATTTTCATCAATAATATTTTCCACAAATAATTATGCGAATGTGACATCGTGACGGATTTTCTCACTGTACGATTTCCCCCGTTATATTACAGCACGGTGATAACTGTGTTCTGGCAGGCACAGCATGGCAATTTCATGATCACCACAAAGTATAAGAATGTCGTTTGGAAAACTCGATCCGGTATCAATTTTGATTGAAAGAATATAAAATACATATAGGTATTTACATAGGTATGTAGGTAGGTACCTCGTGAATGTGATTTGAGGTAACTACATGGTTCTAGAGTTCCTACGATATTATCTTCTCTAATCAAAATAAGGCCGTAGGTTAAATTGGGATTTTGACAGAATTGATATGAGTATCTTCAGTTGTGTGCTCGCCACCGTACTTATATTTGGAATGTCACATTTAATTGAGGTGAAATCAAACCAATCAAAAACTTAACGAAGATCAATGTCAAAAATCAATTTCCAAACATTAAAATCTGATTATCAAACCAGTATGATATCATCGCTATACTATCAGCTGACATCTAGAACATTGAGCAACTGTTTCAGCCTCAATTATCGAAGAAAAAATTCCCCTCTGGGCTTCAATCATCCACCTCTGCTTTCCTGCTTAATAGATACATAGGTACCTGAGAGTTGTGTCTACATTTAGGTGTGCAGCATTTGATTTCATTTTTGAATTGTAAATGTCCGTTGAAGAATATACCCAGGGCCGGGCCTGCCCTATTTGCCGCCTGCGTGCCATCGAAAAATTGCCGCCCTCCTCACCGGCAGTGGAGAGCCCCACCAAATGCGGAAATTAAATGAATTCTTCGAAATTCAACTTTATTATTATATTACCGCCCCTATGACTTACCGCCTGCCATACCCGCCTGGGCGCCGGAACGCACTGCACGCCTGCTAGGCCCGGCCCTGAATATACCCCCCTATCTCTATAATAAAATACATCCGCTCGGATCTATTCAAGCCAAGTCGAGAACCATTCCTGTCGGGCCAACAGTACGACAACACGAAGAGCAGTCCAGTGTCGGAGATCAGTAAAAAATAGAACCGAACGCGGCGAACGCCGCAACTGCTTATTCTTCCATTTCCTGGGACGACGCTGGTCGCCCCAAGGTCAGACAAATCAGCATTACAGGCGTTCGTTACAACCACTGATGCTATGAACCAATTTCACTCCCATGTATGGTTTTGCGTTTGCAGCCATTCCACGGAAAATGTAAACCAAATGCCCACATTTCGTTTTTTTCATGTCAACGTATTTTGTATCTGAAAACCAAAAATTATCGTAGCACTTGACATTTCAACTCTAATCGATCAAAAGAATCTTGTCTAGTGCAGGAACTAGTGGAATTTCAATAAACTTCACTTCAAAGGACTTTTCAAGGATTCAAGAATTTGTGATTTTTTTCGATCTGTCCCGTCCGTTATCAGTATTTTTCAGTTTATCTCTGATTTGCTTTGTTGTATCGAAACGAAATTTGTTTTGACATACACCTGTTCAATGCTTTTGCAGTCAATGGTAAAGTTAGAACTGATATCCCAAGAGACTCGCAGTTATTTGAATAAATATTCGCAGTGGTTTCGTGAGCTTATATTTCGTGTCCCGTCCGTTATCATATTTGTATCGCAACCCCAGCCTATCTATATAGATTCACATCAAAAACTACCTATAATTTGCATAAAATTGACTATTTCTAAACAACGTGGTATATTGTTCATAAATATATTTCAGGTCATAAAAAAGATATAATATTAAAAGTAGAAGAAAACATGAACATTTTGTCCCGTCCGTTATCATGGAATGGCTGACAGTTGTGTGTTGTGATCTAGGCGCAAGAATAGAAGTTTCACTTCAAGAAATTATATCATCATTGTTGGACTTCTCATATGTGAAATTCAAAAACCGTTTCGAGATAGGACATCAGGCTTCATGATTATATCATCAGAGTTTGAAAAAAAACTCACAAAAAACGGGGTTCCATTAGACTAAGCACAATTTTGCAGTACTTCACACCCCACCCTGTAACGATTGTGATTGAGATGGGTAAAAAAATGTCGCCAACGGAGTAGATTGCTAAAAGATGTATCCAAACAATCGTTACCGACATTTCAAATGTAGAGCAGTTTAGGAAAGTTAATCAGGTTCCCGTGTGTTTGGCACGCTCTCGTGGCACGGCACCTCCACCAATTGTGCGAATATGTCTTATTGGATTTATTGGATATGTCTCATATTGGATTCATATTCCAATATGGCCGGCGATGAAGACGCTGCTTCTGACCCCGGCGAGGGAAATTGCTTCAAGTGTTGCAAAACGAAGCTTACGCGTACAACAGTGTGTGTAAACTGTGGGGCTTCTTTCCACTTGGGCTGTCTCAGCCGAGTAAAATTCACAAAAATCGACAACAGTCGCATAATCTGTTGCAACAGTGACATAACCTTGAAAACACCAAGTAGTACCAGTGCCAAAGATAAAGAAAAGGAGTTCAGATTCAATCCGGACCAAATCCAAATCTCATCCTTGAAGAGAGAAAACGAGCTGTTACGGCAGCTATTCCAGCAAAGCGAAGAGAAAAATTCCATCTTGAGTCAAAACAATGGCCTCCTGCTGGATAAAATTGCATACTTGGAGAGATCACTCACAAGCCGTGCAATCCACTCCACAAATCAACCGTCAGCATCATACAGCAGTATTACAGCAACTGAAACGCAAAATAAGCAACGTAAACCACCACCACCACCAACCCCCATGGAAACTGTCAAGGGCAAATCTACAACACAAAAACTGAAACTAAATCTAGGTCAGAAGGAAATACTCAACACCAAGCAAGTATCCTCTCAGAATAGTGCTCAACAGCTACATTCAGCACAACAAAAAATAATGCAGGATGTCATTGCGGTGGGAAAAGATGATGGGTTCCAGGAAGTCACGAAACCAAAACGTAAACAACGCCCGTCTCGGATACTTACTCTCGGGGATGCTAAAGCCAGTGACGGCTTTACTGGAACACCTAAGAAAATATGGATGTTTCTATCAAGAGTTTCTCCAAACGTCTCAAGCGAAAACATCATAAAGTTTCTGAAAGAAAAACCAAATAAATCAGATCGAGATTTTGTTGTAGACGAGCTTCCTCTTGGTAGAAGCACAAAATGCTTCCGTGTGGGTATCGACTTTGCTTTAAAAGCTGAAGCATATGATGTGAATTTCTGGCCTAGAGGTGTACAATTTTCAAGATACTTCTGGAAGCGATCAAACGAGCACGACGAGGACGCTCCTGCCAGCACACAAAATTTTCGCACAACTCCTCTTGTGAAACCGCTAACGTAACAATTTTGTTCATGAATATACAATGTTTCCGTAACAAACAATTAGAACTAGAGGTTGTTTCAACTGAAAATAACTTTAATCATATTTTTATAGCTGAGCACTGGATGTCGCAAGTTGAACTGGAAACAATAAATCTAGAAGACTATTCCTTGATCACTGAGTATTCCAGAAAGAAGAGGCTCCATGATGGTGTATGTGGCTTTTCAAAATCAGGAAACGACACTTCGAAGCTGAATTTAACGCGGTTTTGTGAAGAAATGACTTGTGAGGTTTGTGGGTATGTTTCTGGTAACGTCCGCTTCATTGCAGTTTACAGGTCTCCTTCTGGGGACTTCAACATGTTCCTAGAAAGAATTGAGGCGCTTTTACAGGAGAACGGCAAGCAGAATGTAGTTTTAATGGGAGACTTTAATGTACATTTTAACACAAATGATAACAATGCTCTAGAACTAAACAATCTTTTTCAGTCATTCGGATTAAAACAAAAAGTCTTTGAAAACACGCGTGGAAACTATTGTATTGATAATGTTTTTACAAATCTTGAAAACATTGATGTGCAAGTGAAAGATTACAACTTATCGGACCACTGCAGCTTAGTGATTAATATTCAAAAACCCAGCAACAACCTAGAGCTGAATAATAAAACAGTCGAATACACTCCAATAACAGAACGTGGTTTGCACGCATTCTATGACTACCTCCGAAATACTGACTGGACCTTTCTGGAAAAAAACACCAACGTCAATTTGAAAATCATGACATTCAGCAAAATTCTCACTTCAGGCATCTCGGAACACTTCCCCACGAAATCTAGACAAGTATCAAGACACGTTAACAACAAAAATACATGGTTCAATGACAGGCTGAAGCAACTTAGAGATCAACTATCTTTCTTGAATGATTTACATCGTAGGCATCTCATTAGCCGAAACAAACTCAACACTTTTAAAAAGTTGTATAAAGAAGAGCTTACTGCTGCCAAAAAAGACGCCAACGATCGCTTCGTAGAACATGCGATTAACAAACCATCGGCTGCGTGGAAATTGATCAATAAAAACAAAATTAAACATTCTCTGATACCCCTGACACCAGCAAAAATGAACGATTATTTCAGCAATATAGCACAATCAATTTCAGACAAGCTTCCCAAAACCAATATCAATCCTTCACAATATCTACGAAAAAACACCTTGATGAATAAAAATACGACTTTCGCGTTTAAAGAAGTAACTTTCAATGAAGTAAAAGATGCAATAGGCTCTCTCAAAAACAGTAGTACTAAAGATACGTATAACATGAACACAAAAATGCTAAAATCGGTCACCGACGTTATTGTGGCCCCACTTGCAAATTTGATAAACACATGCATTCAAAATTCAACTTTCCCTGACTTCATGAAAGTGGCCAAAATAGTACCCATCTACAAGAAAGGTTGCAAACTTGATCCTGCAAATTACCGCTCCATTGCCATCCTTCCCCTTCTTGGTAAAATTTTTGAGAAACTGTTGAACAAACAAATATACCAGTACTTCGAAACTAATTGCCTCTTCCATATGGCACAGTACGGCTTCAGAACTAACCGTTCAACAACTCTAGCAGTCAGCAGATTATGTCGCGAAATTTCCGAAGCCTTCGAAAATAATGAATATCTTGGCGCCAATTTTTATGACTTGACGAAGGCATTCGACTGTGTGGACCACGAAATCTTGATCCAGAAATTAAGATTTTACGGCTTTCAGACTTCGAGCGAACTTTTGATGACTTCCTATCTGCAAGGGAGAACACAATACGTTTGCGTGAACGATAAAAAGTCATGCCTTAAAAACATCAAAATTGGAGTACCTCAGGGGTCAGTCCTGGGCCCGCTGCTTTTCCTTATTTACATTAACGACTTACCAAACTGTTCCGAGAGTAACCTCCTACTCTTTGCGGACGATACTACTACATATGATACAGACAAGGACATCACCAACCTGACAGCGACAGCAAACTTAAATCATACCAACTTACGACAATGGTTCGCATCAAACAAACTTTCTCTGAACGACGGCAAAAAACAACAACTAACCTTTTCATTGAAATCCATGCATTCGAGGACTGAACCTGTAAAATTCCTAGGAGTAACGTTAGACTCTGGCCTCACTTGGGAAGCACACGTGACGACACTGTGCAAAAAGCTATCCTCGCGAATATTTCTAATACGTCAACTGAGGTCAATGGTTTCCACGCAGGTTTTGAAGACAGCTTACTTCGGATTGTTCCAAAGTCATCTAAACTACGCAATTCTAGTCTGGGGTCATTCATCCCACATTACAAGGGTCTTTGCCATCCAAAGGAAGTGTCTCAGAATCATGTCTGGCCTTCGATACAGAGAAGACTGTAAACAAGAATTTGTAAACTCACAAATACTAACAGTACCGTGCCTATACATTCTCCAAGCTGTCTTGTACGTGAAGTGCAATGAAGGGGACTACCAGGCATATCCGCACACTTACAATACTCGAAATAAGGATCATCTTGTAATACCCTTCCACAGACTTAAACGATCACGAGAGGCCACGCACTACCATGGGCTCTTATTCTATAATAAACTGCCATATAGTCTGAAAGATAAGTCTCCAGCACAGCTCAAGAGATCCCTCAAAGACGTCTTGCTAAAAAATGCTTTTTATTCAATAGCCGAATTTCTATCCTTTGAGTTTGTAAGTTAGATTTAGGTACCTACTTACCAAAAATTAATTGTTTATTTGCCATTCAAGTATTTACCTACTTTATTACCTTATCTCATTTTTTTTTTTTTGTTATATTTTGACGGGTGTAAATGTCATTTTGTACATAATAGCACGAATAAAGATTGATATTGATATTCGCGCGTCGATACCTCCAACGAATTCGAAACAGTAACTTTGGCAAGATGGTGGTGGCCGCTAGCTATAGCTCCGAGGTGCTGCGAGGATTTTCTCTCCGTTTGTAGATGCACTTCAATTCTTCAATATGATCACCCCGAACCCCAAATAAAAAAAAAATCCGTACAAGACGGCATGGATGAAATTCGAACCTGCACCAGCATCTGTACAGGTGACTAATCGCGACCCAAACGGAAGGCGTGAGGATTAGCTTCTAGAACAACAACTCATTGCAACAAGATATTTCTTATATACCAACTGTATCTACCATTCACACGAGGCTGTTGGGTGAAGTTTGGCATGAGGGATTATTCAGAAGATATTTACCTAAGTAGATATAATATACCAAGCTGTAATAAGCTAATAAATCATGATTTGGGTCGCGCTCAGTCTTGACCCCGTGCGACGTTGCTTTGGTTCGAGAAAATTGTTATCTGGCGAAGGACCACTTTCCTCCGGAGGCACATAATCGATCTTGGCCGAAGACCACGTGACAGCTTTGGCAGATGCGCCTCGAACACACTTTTATCTCTCCTCAAGCCCTCACACCATTAGCATATTTTGTAAGTACACTAAGCAACGTCTTCAATCTCTGCTGGATTAACCCTTCTTCTTGTACAATCAACTTTTCGCGCCACTTCACACCATCCATTGTCTCCCGGCAATTTCAAGTCCGCGCGCGCTTGCCGCTATTATCTTGATTTTCTCTGCAGTACTACAACCGGTAGGTAGCGCCGGCTAGAGCGCGATATTTCTCACAATCCATCGCAAAATTTAGTAGGATATCCCAGCTGAAATCTGGCAAAGCTCGAAAGCCGAAGCCATCGATTCACCTGACGGTGATCATTCAAAGCACCCGAATTAATCCCCGACACATCCGTCCATACACAGCGGATACCTAACTACATACTACAAGCGACACAAAGGTAATCCTCGTAATCCCGCCACTCGATATAAACGCGAAGTGTTCTCGAGCTTCGCGCACGCCATACCACTCTTATTATTACATTGTATGAAAATTATTGTTCGTCTTCATCCGGGCGTGTATGCATATTTTTACGATTTTCCTCCAGACATGATCGCTGTTACACACCCCACTATTATGTAGCTCGGGAAAACACATTAAAATTCCATACGTTCCGACGCCAATAAAAATAATCGTCGTGCGGGGACGGCTCTATTGGCACTCACACACAAACACCAATAAAATCAGAACCAAAGAAAAGTTTCCGCCAAGTACATTTTGATCATAAAACGCTGAAACTAGAGCCCCGTGTAATTACGAAACACATTGTTGTGGAGTCGCTGAATTACGAATACGGTGTGTCGTTACATGCTGGAGACCACGACGCGTGGATAAAACTCACAGCTGCACAACTGGTGGAGGAGCCATGCATCAAGAGCTTGCTGTAATACTACGGGACGGCTACCATCCACGATACAACAGCTGAAATATCCGATACGTAACATTTTTCAGCTTTGTCTTCTTTGCGACTTGCAGTCTGATGACAGATCGGCTGATGACTCAAAAACTGTTCCAGAGTTCGTTGATGACCCAAGGCAAAAAACTGGCAATATGCACGAGACAAAACGACAACTGATCCTGTTACGACCAACCTTATAGTACCGCGATACGACTTGAAGGACAGCTCCAGAGCATTTTTAGCAGGTGACCTTGTGTGTTTGTGCAATCCCTATTTCAGGAAGTGAAGACCCCTGAAGATCTACTCGTCGTGGGAGGGACCACGCACTGTGGTCAAAAGGATCAACGCCATCATGTTCTAGATACAAAGTGGCCCTCAACTTCAAGATCGAAGTTGTTGATCAGTTACATATTATAACGGAATTATTATAGATACTTAGTTTACCTTCTGTCTTTCTTTTGTCCGCTGAATTCTCTCCAAAATATTTGAAAATATGGTTGTAGATTGTATTGTTTTCACGGTAAACGCTTAATGTAGAGTTGACCAAAAGTGTAGCTTACCTGGAACAAAAAAAAAAATAAATTACCATTCACTTCATTGAATTTCTATGTGATTTGGAGATCATGAATAATTGTAAGGTAAAGTGGTCCAGGAATACATTCCGGCTGATAAACATAGTATAGAACAATAATTACTAAAATGGTATGATGAGTCTATAAATAAATGACTGACCGCAATTTAATTGGATAGGATTATACAATAAGATATTCTTTTGCAGTATTTGTACAGCAGAAACTTTTTATCATAGATGCATATCGACTTTAAAGTAAACCGTAGCAAGAAGTAGAGAACTCACACTGAGGCAGTTGAAGCCCAAACAAAACCTTCACACAACATTAAATGCTGAGAACAATAGAAATCTTTAATTTTATGGTTGAAAGTCAGTCGGAAGTCGCTCAAAATCACGAGAAAAAGAAACACAAAAGTGAGAAATGTGGCAGCAGCACCAGCCACGAAACCCAAGCCGAGTAATCAGACTGCTGTGAGTGTTTTCAATAAAATATTGTCAAGTTCATTTCCACGACTTTTCAAAGTTAATGATAAAAATAAATCATCAACTGAATATGATATTCTGTAACAAAGATCAAAAATGCAAATGTTCGGGCTATTTACGTTCCAGTTTTCCGTTGGCAATAAAGTTATGAGCGTGCGGGTGAGTGAAAACCTACTGATGGCGGTCTGATTGGTGAGTATTATTATGTTCAAGATTCGCTCTGTTATCACGTTTCTCAGCTTTGAAATTTCGTTTTCAAATAATTTTTTATAACTTTCCCTGAGCCGTGAAATTATACCTTTCTGGTAAGCCTTATCAGCCTTTGCTATCGGTATTTTTTTATGTTTGGTTTTCCAACGCTCCATTAGTATCTATGACTGCGTTTCTATCGTAGCTTTGGATCCGATCGAAACTCTATCCGATCGAGTCGATCCGCTTGAAATTGCCGATGTAAACGGTCAGGATTGAAATTTCAAACGGATGGAGCGGTTCAAGTCGATTCGGTGCTTTGGCCGGCTTGACTTGAGTCTAGCGGATCGAGGCTCATGTCCGCTCGTATTTTAGCCGATGTGAACAGGATCGGATCGAAGTGACAGATGGCCGTCTGTAAACAAACCGTAATTCTTACTGAATCAAGGAATGCCTTCCAGTGATTGTGAATAAAATACACTGAACAAATTCAATACAAACACATTTTCTGGTTTTGTGCAGTTTGACGCGTTTTGAACCACGTTGTTGAATTTCCAAAATTCTAACCTAACTTTAAAGAAGTGAAATAGGATTGAATGAAGCATATCGAACGTGCGATGATAAAAACGCGCTTGACTGAAGCCACTCTGCAACCGATCGAAACTCGAGCGGATCGAAAGCTGCGATAGAAACGCAGTCTATGTGTTTCCCTGTTACGCGGAATATGCATGTTGCTCATCCTTGAATAGTGGAAGCCGTTCAATGAAAAAATCAGAACAATTCTGCAAAATTAGATAGAGGCAAACCTTCTGACAGACGTTCCTAGGAGGACTAAAGCTCCATTTCACCCGTGGCTCGGAAAATTTTCATACGAGTTTCATTAGACATAGTATTGTCACACGACGAAAGGAAGGAGTGTGACAATACGTCCAATTGAAGGAGTATGATATGCTATGTTATCCACTTATTCTCAATAATCGCTCAGAAATTGGGAATTCTGGCTACTCAAAATAGAAACGTTTGACAGGTGACACTCCAGAAGTGACGTTCGCCTACATTCTGATAGCAATAAATTGTTTCTGGGTCGAAGATAAACGGAGGAAAAATCAATTAAAGCCGTGGAATCGAGTTGTGTGTATATTTGAATTGATCAGATGATTGAAAGATGTCGCTAGCCGTCCACTTTATACGTAAGACCTGAGCAAGTTAGTAAAGACCGAGTCAAATCCATCCTGAATGCCACCGAATACATTCTCCAACGCAGTATAATACAACGTTATCCAAGGCGCTCGAGATTTTCCTCCTCAAATCGCTAAATATCGCAGTTTTGCACAGGTGTCGTGCTGCAATTAGATTCACTGACGGTATAACCAACCACTGCCTCGATCCGTACCCCATCTCTGGGGCGGTGCGCGTATTAAATTCCTCTTAATCCAGAAATTCATCTTGACTGTTAAACGTTGGACACTTGTCACTTCTATTATTATTACAGAGGAAGAACCTATGGACTGTAGATGCCAGTGCGAGTAACCGAAGTGGGTACCCGAGTGCGTCCCTTGCTGCCAAAAAAATTCTGGAATTTCATATCAGAAAGGTTAAAACCAGCTCGAATAGACCGCTGCCTGTGGGAAGAGGAGCCCGGGTCGAGCACTCGTCAAGTATCACCGATAAGCACCGAGATGAGTCTCAGCCTTCTTGAGCTAAGCTAAGCTTCGGGAGTGGATGTTTGTAATCGAGAAACGGTAGCCTCTAAGTGTAAGAGAAGTGATCTTGTGGGAGGAGTAGACGGCTTGTGATTGAGGTTCTGCATTATCCTAGAAAGCCATGATCGACACAAGGGTAGACTTCAACTCCTCACTAAGTAGTACCGACGGTCCAGGAATTGAAGTTGGAACTTTGACGGAGCTTTGGGCGATTCCCCTGAATACGCAATGCTAAATTTTGAGAATCGCGAAACAAATGATATTTGGAAATGACTAAAATTGCGATGATTGGATCCGGTTTGGACCCTTCCATAGAGTCGCAATAGGGTCCTTGCATGAATTCTTTATTGGGACAATTACTTTATGAATCAAAACGTTATCCAGAATAATTTCCGCAAAAAAAAAATCAAAAAAATTGGTCCATCCTTCAAATGGAGATCAGAGTTTGAATTTTTTCTTCGCGCCAAAAACACCGTCGCTTCTACAATGATCTTGTATGACCACGATGACGTCAACCCGGGAGTTCTATTTTTCGTTTGCAAGTTTTTTTTCTGCGAGGTTGCAGCCCTGCGCCCTGAAACCTCACGAAAATTCAAATCTTCATTATTTTACAGACCTAATTCAATTTTGGAGCCGCAAACAGCGCCGTCGCCCTTGCTCACATGTCAGGGCCATCCCCAAGCTCGTGCTCCGCGCCTTTCAACCTAAATTGAGCCTCAGCCACAGACGTCTGAGACGGTGACAGTGAGATATGTCAAACATTCAAAATTCGTAGTCGCAATCTGTTAGTGTAGAATCAAGTTGCCTCAGCCCGAGGCACGATGACGTCATCCTGCAGCTGATACATCGGTGCATGGAAGCTGCATGCCTAACAGTTTTTGTGTTTTAAATTTACAAAATTGAGAATAATATATCAAGATTTTTGAAGAACCGTTCAGTCTGTGGTGCTATTTGGCTATCGGAGCATCATTGAAGGCAATAAAAAAAATCGTGCAAGGACCCTATTGTTATTAATGATCGCTTCAGGACAACGAACTCCCCCATCGATTAGGTTGAGGTCTGGAGAACAGACAGGCCAGGGTAGCCTTTGAATGTTGTTATTTTCCAGACACTCCGTCACCAATCGAACTCTGTGTGGACGGGTCTCAATATCTACGTAGTTAAGAGCCCCCACCGAAATTTTGGGCGAATGATACTATAACAGATTAATCGCAGGCCAAAATCTTGTGCTTCACTTGCACATCCATGTACTTCTGATGCACTTACTTTTAAAATTTTATTATACAGCTTTTGAAATACAGCGCTTTACCCCCTGGACTTTCATTTCCAAAAGTGGTCAAGACAAGATGTGCTATTACCAGCCTCCCTAGTTGGTCTAATAAAACTAGATGAAAACCAACATTCGATGATTGATATGTCGGTTCCTATCGAAAATGTTGCCCTTTTTCAAAATGATATAACTTTGGATTTTCAAAACCGTTTATCATTTTGTCTTAACAGTTCCTTAGATACATTTTCAGCAATCTATCTCGTTTGCGACTTTTTTCAACAATTTCAATTATATTCTTGACACGGGGGAATGTAAAGAATTGCAGAATTGTGCTTAGTTCAACATATTCCGTTTCCGTTAACAATATTTCTTCAAATTTTGATGGAATAAGGAAACGGGGGTACACATCATATCTCGTCCAGTCAATTTAGCATCAAGTTTCTCGGGGCACAATGCAATAAAGACTTTGGTAGCGTCCTCATTTTCTTATTCGGGTAAACTGTAAATTCGTTAACTGTTTTGTCAGGAATACTGTTCCATTTCATCGATTGCTTCACTGGATTTATCCACTTTATCATATCATCTAAGTATTTCAACTTCTCCAGTGCTACATGCAGCTCACTTTTCAAGCAACTACCGCCTCCTTGGATTCTCTGGACATTTCTTGAAGCGCCTTGATGATTTTTTTTAGTTTCCAAGAACCTTTGCTTCATAATTTCGACCACCCCTTCAGTGATCATCTTTACCATTTCATTCAAGAACTTGAGGGGAAATATTAGTTTCTTGTACTACCACTGGGACAACCGCTTCATCTTTGTGTTCACTAGTGTCTTTATTCTTAGAAGTGCCCATTTTTCCAGTCATTATAGAGTACTTTGAATGATGATACTGTGAAAACCAGGTTCAATTTCAAAAATCAATCGATATAATATAAGCGCTGCGCCGTCCATGTAATAGTTTTGAAAATTCCTCTTTTGTTTAAGTGTTCGAAACTGAGACGAAATGCAAGCATGTGGATATTCTTCTTCTTAACACATGGTCGTCGGGCAGTTTTGAGCGGACACGTTTCGGGAAAATTCAACTGTTCTGTCACCCGCTCTAAGACTGTTAACAGGTCGCGCAAGGACATTTAATTCCTTGAATGAGGGTGTCGTCCGCAGGCACAGGAAGACGAGAAAACTATGCCTGCGGGGAGACGCGTGCAATTTCTTGAAGGGTCACATTGTGTTTGTTTCCTCCTTGCATTTGATTTTGTAAGTACTGTAATGGGTAGCTTGAAATTCTAAAAAAAAGGGAAAATTATAGTTTGGAACAAACTAGTCTTGGTTTAGGAATGCGAAGAATATCGATTTTTCCCGCCTGGTCTCGGGGTGACACAGCATGCCGGCGCATCAAGTTTTGGGGGTCAGGGGTTTACACACTTGAAACGGAGAGGTGAAAAGAGAATCGTTCCAAAAGTAGAGACGGGGATGAAGAAGGGACTCGCGTCGTAGCAGTCGACAACGCTAGATGTGGAAGAAGATAAAATTAATATTCATCAAATAGGAGGTGACGAGAGTACTAAAACCATCGCATCGTTAATAGTAGTTGTAGTGCATCAGTTACGAAAAAAGAAGATATCAAGGCAAGTCTGATTGTTTGATGAGATTAAAGTAATTGTTCTGTTTCTAAATACGGCCCCTTGTTCTCAGCTACTCACCTTCAAGACACCAGAAAAATAGTGAAAGCTTCAATAACCCTTTAAAGAGATCCAGCCTTCGTCAGATTGATTTCATCAGGTCAGTTCTGCTGAAGATCCAGCGCTCTAGACATATATTTGGATCAATTCTGGGCGACAATCTCGATCACACGTTATCTTCCCCCATAGAATAAAATATTTAACCTTTTCGCACGACAAGGAGTTTATGAGCATTAAAAAGCTAGCGTTCCAGTCCGAATAAGAAAACCTCTTTAGAACAATGCCAGAAAATTCAGTGTCGTTCCGAAAACGCTTCAAGACAGAAAGAAACATAACATCATTTTTGTAAGCTGCTTGATTAGAGGCTCACCGCGATAAATTGTACACCTGATTGCAGAGTTGCGTGGAGTTATTCAACCCAGCGTGAAATACAGCTGCTGAATGAGTCTGTATGTTCCAAGCTACAGCACCAGCCGGATAATAATTTATGGAATGTAAACACTCAGTTTTTATGTAAATTATTTTATCGATAATTGAAATAATGGCTAAGATTCCAAAATACCAAGACAATACAACAGGACAATCAGTGAATGACTATCTCCTTCTAAGTACAATTAAATAATCGAGATTTCTGTTCGTACAAGGAAGATAGATTAGACAGAAGAAGGGGTTAAGGTTGAAGATCGACAAGGTATTAATTGAGAAGGCGGAGAATCAAAACTCGAGTGCGTTAGGAAGCGAGTTCACCAAAAGTTCTGAAATTTAGGAAGAATGCGAAACAGAATTGAATTGGAAAGTTTGAATTAATTAGACGCAGGGCCTCGCACGTAATTAGGGTGTACTTTTCTTACAGAAATCAAATGTGAACTTGAATATCGTAATGTAAATTGCTATCGTTAGCTGGTTTCAGTAATCCTGGAAATTGTGTAATGAATAATGAGGATGAATTTAATCAAATTGGCGATGATTGATTGATATGAAATAAAAATTAGGTATAATGTTAAATGACTTTGTTTGTTTTTCGACATTTATTCAACTCATCCTCTTTCAAAGAAGTGAGGTTACTTACATGAACTCAAACAACTCAAAACAAAATTAACTGGTTCACCGATGAGCTTAGACGACACAGGGATGAGCTCAGGGACTTGCGGCAGCTGCATGGTCTGCACCCGGATGCCGGCTTGGGGTGTGCGGTCCGGCGGTTGAGGTCGAAGTACAGAGCCGAACTGAGCAAGGCAAAGAAAAGCGCTCATGACAGATTTATAGCTGAAGCACAAAATCGGCAAAGAGCAATGTGGGCTCTCATTAACACCAGTAAGCCTAAAAAAACTAAATGTGATACTGACAGTCCCTCAGCCCGGGACTTGAATGTTTATTTTTGTAATGTAGCAGAGGCTCTGCTGGGAAACCTGCCTGTCATAAATAAAACCTACAGGGATTATTTGAGTGCGACAGAGCTGAAATGCACGAATCAGTTTGCTTTTACGGGAGTATCTTTTGTGGAGGTTAATGACATATTAGGTAATTTAGGCAACTCAGAATCACGCGATGCATACGGCATTAACAAAAAAATAATCAAAGCCATCAGATATGAAATACTCGTACCTTTAACAAAACTTTTAAATATTTGCTTGTCTAACAATACATTTCCAGAGGCACTAAAACTCTCAAAGGTTATCCCTATATATAAAAAAGCAGGCGACCCCACCAGTCCTTCAAACTATAGACCTATTTCTATTGTGCCAATTTTTGGTAAAATTTTAGAAGCTATACTAAATACACAAATGACTAAATATTTTGAGGGTCATAACCTTTTCACCGAGTGCCAATTTGGGTTTAGGGCGGGGAGATCGACGACACATGCCATTGCATCCCTGGTGCAGCAGATTAATGCCGGGTTTGAGAATGGTCATTTTATTGCGGCTCAGTTCTTCGACCTCACGAAGGCGTTTGACTGCGTATCGCATGAGATTTTGCTCGAGAAGTTGAAGTTTTACGGTTTCGGCGACGATAGCGTTTCTCTGGTGAGGTCGTACCTTGGAGGAGGACGTCAGTTCGTTTATCACCATGGTATAGCTTCAGACACGGCGGATTTGCTCCACGGCGTTCGGCAGGGATCTAAGTTGGGTCCTACCCTTTTTTTAATTTATATCAACGATCTGCCCTGTGCGAGGGTTGACTCCAACTCAAGGTTTATCCTCTACGCGGATGATACCACACTCGTGCAGGACGATCGTTGCCTTGATCGCTTAGTGTCTGGAGCTGGGCGTGCGGGGGCGGCCATGGCTGAGTGGTGTCTGGTCAACAGACTCTGTCTTAATGCCACAAAAACTGAAAGGATGATTTTTGGACTCCGGCGGGGAGCTGAGGATGTTCCGGGTGCGGCAGCTGGTGTAAAGTTTTTGGGGGTGAATGTGGAACCTCGACTTGACTGGGAGCTACACACACGTTCTGTGTGCTCGAAGATATCGAAGGATATTTTTCTTTTGCGGAGTCTTGCCGGCAGAGTGTCGGGGCGGACACTGAGGTCAGCGTATTTTGGGGTGGTCTGGCCGTCCCTTTCGTACGCTCTTTTGGTGTGGGGTCATTCTGCTCACGCCTCCTCGGTGTTTGCCCTGCAGAGGAGAGCGATTCGTGTGATTGGCGGTTTGGGCTACCGTGATGATTGCAGATCAATTTTTAAGACGTTGAAAATACTCACTTTGCCATCAATGTACATACTTGAGTGCTTGCTGTGGACGAAGGATCACATCAGAACCAGCGTTAGTAGAGGGCAGATCCATTGCTATCCGGTTCGAAACTGTGACGACATTGACCAAGATTACTTGAGATTAAGCAAGACCCGTGACGGTGTTAGTTACTATGGAGTCAAATTTTATAACAAACTTCCTCCCACAGTCAGATCACAGGACCGAAATGTTTTTAAGGCGACTATTAGAGAGCATCTCCTAAAACATGCGTACTACTCAATCAGTGAATTTGTGTCGGCTTCACTGTTGAGTTTTTAATCTGTTATTTGTCCTATGTAAATAATTTGTCTTGTGACTGTTAATTGTAAATATTTTATTGCGTACCTGACTTTTCTGTATGCACTTGTGGACTTGTGTAAACATTTTCTTTATGTGAAACATTAATAAACATTACATTACATTACATTACATTACATTACATTACATGACAGGGGTATTGGGGCATGACTGGGAAGTCAAGGTAGGTGCAATTGATTTCAATGACTTGAGTAAAAGTAATTGAAATCTACGGCACAACAGAAAACATAACGTAGGGTCAATGAAAGTATCACAGCTAATTAATTTAATTTAGAAGAAAAGGGTTTTCTCACAGTACTGGGATTGATTGTTACTGCATATTTTTCAATTACTTGTGTAGTCGGTCCTTTTTGTGACTTTCGCCAGAGGGCTTTCGCCATCCAAGCAGGTTGTACGGTACCTTTAGTTGGGTAGTGATGATAATTTATTTTGTTTTGTTTGCAATAAGAAGATTTCATGTGACCTGCCAGGGACTGGACAGGGTCTGCCATGATGAATATGGAAGATTGGTTACAACTTAGTCGCTTGCGACTCGCGTAACGAGGAACGAGGCACATGTCAGCTTTTGTGGGATAGGTTCTCCTACACCGTCGTCGAGTACAGGTTCGCAACAAAATTACCCTTGTTGTGTAGTTGTAGTATTTTGGATTATTTTTGTAGTGTTTTATTATGCCCTGTCTACTAACATGTCTTCAGTTGTTGCCTTTTAAATGTCTGTGTGAGTTTGGCGTACTTTTGATTCGCGTTTCTTTGCATTGCTCTACGTTGCTTTGCGTTACTTTGCGTTATTTTGCGTTGCTTCGCTGCTCGAGGAAGGAAAATTAAAATATCAGTGAGTTTTACATTTTTTTCCAACATATTTAAGAGTCCTTTTCTTCAGGCAATACTCGGAGATTTCTTTGCCGGGCTCTTCCACTGAGTGCTCATTTTCCGAATCCGTCACTCTCCGTTTTATTTGCTCAATAGTTTGACATATTTTGTTGTGTCACTTGTTCATTTTGACCATTTTGTTCATTTTGTCCATTCTGTCAATCACAATGTTAGGTGTTTTGCGAATAGAACCATGGGAAGAAAATTTTGCACTCCTTTTCCTTTGAGTAAATGTAGCTTCATGTGCAATGAGCGTGTTTAATTGAACTCCACCTTCTTCCCCCTCCGTATGAACCAAAGCGGACACACCGAAGGGTTAAGACAATTATAGGGGGGGAAGTAACATCACACTACTTTATACTTGAAACACATCTTGCGGAGCGCACCTCGATACCACGTCTACACGCCAGCTAGTACGATAACGTATTCAATTGCACAGTTGTGACAGCACTGACAGTTCACACTAGGCCTGGGAGTCCCACCGCAGTGATAAGAGGTTCCGTAACCATATTGTCACTATGGTACACGGTCGAATCGGCTTCCGGTTTAACATTTGAGGGTCGTGATGTGCTATTTGTGTAATGAGTCATAAAGTCAGCTAAATATTGGTGAGCACTATAGGCGATTGACTTTATTGGGGAGAATGGCCGTTTCGTAGAGGAAATTTTGGGAAATTAATTGTAAAAAGAGGTGTAATAGTGCAAGCGGTACACACCTAAAAACACATCGATACTGCATTTTGGAGTGCAGTAACGAGATTTGGTATGGGCATACTTTATACCAAGACAAGCGATTTGACCCGCAGCACTCGATATTTTGTCCCTTAGGGGGCCAATGGGGGCCCTCCAAATTTTCAAGGTGCAAGAACTTTCACAAAATGATCATTGAGTATCGTCATGTATGTCATAAATGAAGCTTACGGGTCTATTGAAAATATTTTCATCAATTGTCGTTGTGTCTGATCCATTCTTCACACTTGAAAAAAAATTTCTTTGGCAGAGGTCAAAAAAACTGTTTTTATTTTTTCTTCTATGCAAGGAGACGATAAATTCATATGTTCTGTTGCGTTCCCAACTAAATCGCATTCCCTAAACCTAATTATAAAGAAATTTTTCTTGTAATGGTATTTTTCAAAGAAGTGGTGACCTCTTCAGTACCTCTTTTCCAAGAGCATTTCTTTCTATGTCCCCACTGGATATCACTCGTAATTTTTGCAGGAATGGAGACCTCGAACTCTTTACCTGGTGGTTGCGAAGCAACATGACTCTAAAACGCCCAAGGGAGCCCAAAAAAAAATTTTTTCTGCTGGGCCGTCCAACTTACGATATTTTGATTTTATAGTAGGAGAGACGCGGACCAGTATTTAATCCAGGCTGCAGGCACAGGCGATTTGGTTTGAACAGAAAATATTCTTCCATGCCGTGTTTTATTGCAGTGCAACAAAACGCAGAGTCGTTAGGTGTAAGTAGGTATATTTTCCGGTAGAACTTATTCGCCTAGACTAGATCTTATTTATTTGCGCGTCTCCCCTACTACAAAATCAACATGCCAAAAATTTGACGACCCAGCAGAAAAAAAAAGTTTTAGGGCTCTCTTGTATGTTTTGAAGCCATGTTGCATGGAAATTACTAAGAAAAGAGTTCAAGCTTCTCATATCAGCAAAAATTGACAGTCTTATTCACTAGGAACATTGAAAAAAATGCTGTTGAAAAAAGTGTACTGAAGAGGTCACCTCTTCTTGGGAAAATAATATTGCGAAAAAATTGTCTTCATATTTAGGCTTACGGAACGCGATTTAGTTGGGAACGCAATAAAACATATGAATTTATCGTTTCCTTGCACAGCAGAAAAAATAAAAACAGTTTTTTTGACCTCTGCCAAAGAATTTTTTTTTCAAGTGTGAAGAATGAATTGGACACGACGACATTTGATGAAAACATTTTCAATAGACCCGTAAGCTTCACTTATGGCATACATAACGATACTCAATGATCATTTTGTGAAAGTTCCTGCATCTTGAAAATTTGGAGGGCCTCCATTGGCCCCCTAAGGGACGAAATATCGAGTGCTGCGGGTCAAATCGCTTGTCTTGGTATAAAGTACGCCCATGCGAAATCTCGTTACTGCACTCCAAAATGCGGTATGCTTTTGCGTACCGCTCCCACTATAAGTTGCCGCAGGCAACGTCGGCTGTTACGTCAATTGGTGGCACGTCAAAACTGTCACTTTGCTGTCTTGTGAAGTCCACTACAAGCAAACTTTTGTTCCTGTGAACCCTTGGGACCCCGTAGGTTCTTTATTGGGCCCCATGTTGATGACCAGCGTCGCCGCAGACCTTTCTCTAAATCATCCATAGCTTCCGCCCAAGGAATAGCAACAGACTGTCACAATCGCACGGAGGGAAACACACAAGCCCGTCGACCAGCCTTGCAACAAGCCAGCGTGCCAGTCAAGAAAAAATCACCTTGGGCTAGCCGTGCAGAGTCAACCACCACCCTACTTTTTTTCCTCGCTTTTTTCTGAAGATTTTCTGCTTGGACTTCAGCTGGAGATCCGCATTTTTCATTCTAATAAGCTCGCCGTAGCTACATTTGTGTTCGGGACGTGATCGTTGTCTTTTTTTCACCGCAATGTAGTGCATTGCTGGGGGCGTAGTCTTTCAGCTGTGCACCTCTGGAGCTAGATCTACTACAAGCCTGCTAAATACGCTAACCATAACACGAAATAAGAGACACAAATGCAAGACCTTTCCCACATTATTTCCACTTGTCAAATTTTCATGTCAATAATGTGGGTATTGCAGGTATCCACCAGTGCCCACCTAGGCTATTAGACGTCGGAGTATGTGTTCCTCTCAAAAATTCCTCTACGATCAAGTACCGAGCTCTACACCAGGTGGCGTTTTTTTAATGTAAATCGCCTATATTCCTCAGGAGTTCTTGGGTTGATGTTGGTCATCGCAAAAGCAAAAAATGAGCAATGTAACAATTGCATTGCCTAAAAGAAATGCGTAAATGCATAATGCATACCTTTCTTTTGTAGTGTTGTGTGGCTATACCCAAGTCACTTTTACATCTAGCGATGCAACAGACGTTTCGAATGAAAGAAAACAAACCGAAAAGGGAAAACCCAATTAAACTGAACAAAAACACACACTATCAACCTACTACAAAGCTTGTGGGAAAAACTCGCGAAAGTGTGATATACCCCGGCATAAAGAAGGTTCTTTGGCCTCCTTTCATTGTGTGCTAGTGTGCTGCACACGTTTTGGAAAGCACGGCGCGTCGAGAGCGAAGGAGGATAGTAGGGGATAGGAAGAGGAGGTTGGTGTGCCTGCAAGTCGATAGAGTAAGCGCTGAGGTCGTAATCCGCACTAAATAATTCAACAGACCTGTACGCGGGGATCCCCGGCGACCATGTAAAGCGGCCGTGGGGCGGCGAGACTGCTCAAGAGGGAAAAACAGATGAGTTGTCGTGGGCATAGTACACACCTACTACTTACTGGCACACTGTACGACGAAAACGAGCCGCAAAAAAGCCCAAAACGACAAGAAAATGCCACCAGTTACCTCGGTTACTAGGCACTGAGAGCTCGTTTCGGTAGTACGGCGTCTTCGAGTTAGGTACATGCGAAAGTGGGCGTTTTATATCGACGCACGCAAAAATTCGGCTGCAGTGGAGAGTGTAATGTTTTTTTTTTTTGAAGGGCATAGCAGGACTGGCAAGGGTAGCCGGATGAATGTGTGGGACGTGAAAAGGGCGATGATGGTGATGATGACGATGATAAATCATAATTGACAATGGCCCGACTCTTACAATGAGGGAGAAGCGGCTGTATGTGGGAGTACAGGGAGTCCTAAGTTTTAATATAACGATGAAATAATGCCGGTCCCGGGTTTGGGGGCCGTCGCATCAGACAGAAGGGATTTTTTCAATATCGAGAGGTTCTTTTGTGCGCGTGTTCAAAACGTCACACATTTATTCATTTATTAGAGCAAGGGCTTGTTGAACGGGAGTTCCGGACCTGCGTCTGATTCAAATCGGAGTTCGATTTGAAACTCGGCGGTTCCTACTAACATCTTGTGCTCAAATCTACAAGAAGAATGCTGGAACTTAAATGTGGTAATACCTACCTACACTATCAGAGTTTAAAATATTTTCATAATCAACACTACATTTTTCATGAAATCTACGACCTGTAATATCCATACCCATGCCTGTTATCAATAGCAAATTTCTACAATTAAACATTTTGCGTTGCATTACGTGATATATGACGTGAAATCGCAAACTACTTGGCAAACTATTCGCAAACTCTAATACGTGTGGTCAGCAGACAACTTGTGATCTCGCAACGTGAAACGTGAGATTTACTGGTCAAAATTACATTGAAGCGTTAGGTAAGGACGCAGGATTGCTAACGGCCTAATGGTCTGACGTAATACAACGTCAAACGTATTTTTTCAATAACTAATACTTTTAAACATTACACAGGGTGAAAAGGCCCCAGCTATCTTCTTGAACCCGTGAATGGGTAGACAACCCATTATACTTCCATTTAATATAACTTATTTGAATTAATCACGTTTCCCGCTTTTGGAACCGCTTGGTCGATGATCATCTATATCAGGATGACATCCTGTTGTGCCTCTCTTCTTGTTGTTCGAGGATAGAGCTCTCGAGATTGTTGAGACAGGTCTGAATACGAGTTTAAACACAATTACACTCAGTATAAGTTTTTAACATAACATCAATCTATAGACCTTTAAGTACCAACCTGTAAGTCGAAATAATTAAATAATGGCTCGCTCTTATACCCAGTCCTACCTTCACATCGCAGGCTAAAATATCTGAAATGTCTGAGCTATTCCCGGAAAGATAGGTTGCCCAAAATATTCCAGAAGTCCCAACACCCCAACCCTCCGACGAACATCTACGACGACGATTCTACACCTTGACCGACATTAATTTCTGACTGGTTTTCGTGGTTCAAAGTCCTTTTTGTGGTTCAATCAGATCCAACATTTATGTTAGTGTTAGAGGTTATGTTAGAGTTAGGCCCGGCTTCTAGACACTGAAAAGGGAAGAGTGACTTCGACTACGAATGCAATCTGAGATTTGTGGGCCGGTGTGTGCGGTGGCCCCCTTTTTGTGGAGCCTTTTTTCGAAGGCTAACGCTTTTTTTTTGCTCATTTCGAAAGGATTGAATATGGCTGGCCTTTATGGAGGCTTTGAACCTGTTTCCGCCGTGACTTGCCCCCAACGCTCAGGAAAATTCCTGTGATCGAGAGTGCCTATAACCAGAAATATTGAACGAAATTTCACCTTTCCAAAAACTTTGAACCGATAGTGTACGCAAAAGAATCACTCAAGTCAAGGTAGAAATTTAATGTGGAGAACGTTTTGAGCACGCCCCGTATACGCACTAGTTCGTTATTGTTTACCAGTTTGTGAGAGAAGGCCGCAGTCAGTAGAAACAAACGCGGATATTTGACTATACAGGATGGTCGCCGAAAAGCCGATGCGAAGAGGCGTAGAAATAATCTTTGCCCCAACGCTAAAATAATCGTCGTCTACACTATACCTGGTCGAGCCCTAATAACAATTCATTTTTACAAAATTCCTATCTGAACGGTGGCATCGTTGGGTACCGTGATGAATTTATCAGTTCCGCCGTCTTCTGTGACTAACATATTTTTATGTTATAATTCAATTCTCACTGCTATGTTTGTCAGATATTCGGTGTAGGTATTTCCCAGAATCCTACTCACAGTTGTGTCAGTGTGTTGTCACAGATTAATCCTAATCCTATTGTGTCTTGTTTAAGGATTTTATGCGATGTTGATGACTTTGATATGCATTGTTGATTCTATTATGCACAGCTTACTGATGCTTTTACATTTATTCACTGATCTTTGTTCGATTTGGTTCCACTAATAATTATCGCTTATACTGAATATCGGAAATGGTCAGAGATTTTTGTCATTGATTTGTCACACTACATTAAGAGTCATTTTCTTCGGGCATAGCTCAGAAGTTTGTTTGGCGAGGTCTTCCGCTGAGTGCCTATCTTCCAAATCCGTCACTCTCTCTTTTCTTTGACTTGACAGTTTGACATATCTAATTCTACCGTTTTCAATTGTTCAGTTGATTTTATTATTGTATTGATTTGTTATGTTTCTCACTGTTATGTTATTATCCCGACCCCCCGTCAACATAGAAGGGAAAGTATTGTAATCGTGCGAAAAAAAGTTTGGAGATTTCGCCGGATATATCAATTTGGAGGTCCCCCAAGACAATTGAGATCATTTTCAGAATGATGTCTGCATGTGTGTTTGTGTGTGTGCTTGTGTCAGTCTGTGATCTTCCACAATAACTGCTAAACTTTTAATATAATCGACTTGCAATTTGATATGCGGACATGACTTTTTCTTTTAATGAGTCCATTAGTTCTTGGCTGTCATCTGTCAAACTAAAGTGTCACTATATACAAACATCAGAAGCTATATCTCACGGAACTTAACTTGCAGTGTATCATTTGGAAGCCCTTGAAAAACTGTATTCAGAACAGTAGTATTGCCTCATCTGTCATCTGTCGAATAATGAAAAATGATAAAGTTCTAAACTTTACCATTTATTTATCCGGTATCTATCAGAAATATTGGAACAAATCTTGGCAGGAATGCACACAATAAAAGAGTCAACTTAAATCTGCAGTTGCAGTTTTCCACCATTTTCCAATCGGCCATTATGGATTTTCAAAATTTCTTCTAGCCGCTGCCACCCGAGAGAGCCTCTCACCCGGGTTTTGACCAGAACGACTCGCTTTCGATGCAGGACTCCATCTAAAAATCCATTCCTGCTCATGGATCGACTTTTCTCGAATAATTTCAACTGATATCGAAAGTAGATTGGATTTAGCGTATCGTAGACCTATTTTAAAAATCGACAGTCCCGGTTTTCTGACCGTATTTTTTTTAAATGAAATCAGCACATTCCGTGAATTGAAAAAAGTGTAGTGCCAACTTCGACATGCGCATGCGGTGAACCCCATGAAATAATCATTTTAGGTGCAGACATGCTGGAAATGGAAGTTGAAAAAAAGATTGAAATTATTTTTGGATGAAAAACTTTTGGAATCGGACCCCTACGCTTCCGAGTTTTCCTCTCTGGAAAAACTGCAAAACTTTCCACCTCTTTATCCCGTGAACAACTTTTTATATTGTTTTTAAATAGGTAACCGGCTTTTGAACATCTTCCTACATTTTTTCCATTTCCCCGGGAATTTCCCGGTTGAAAATGTAAATTTGGCTTGGGGCTTCGAGACCGGACTTGAATGATGAAGTTTCAAGTGGAGCCTTAATTGACGATTTTTCCAATAAGATAATTTGGAATGAGATTTGAGGTTTTCCCGGGAAATTCAAATTTTCCTGACCAAATTTTCAATTTCCCGCAAATTACTTTCAATCTTCCTCTCCAATTCCAACTTCCCACCCGGAGGGACGTTTTAAAAAAAAAATCCATAAGTTCCTGGATACTGGTCAAGAAAGCTTTGGGGTGACACGACCGATTTTTTCACTTGTTTTTGGTCATTTTGACCATTCTGTCAGTCCTGTGCTATTTTGCTTTGAGTAAACATAACTTTCTGTGCAATGAGCGTGTTTCGTGGACTCCACCTTCTTCTCCTCGGGTCGTTTCACTCCTGAACAGAGAGCGGGGACAGGGAAGGGGTAAGACGATCACAGGCCAAACACATAAAATGTCGGAGGGGGGCGTATCATCGCAACATTCTTTGAAAATGATTCATTTTACTTTCTGTCTTACATCGCATTGGGGACGATTGGAACCTTTCGCAATTGTTTTTAGAAAAAAAGAATCTTGCCTTATGTCTGGTCCTACCAAGACGTGTAGTTTCTGAGCAATATGCGATTGCCGTAAAGAATGAAACACCCTGTATGTATCGAGCGGAGAAATTCTTTCCTCAAAGTAGGCGAGCTGATAAAAACATACTAATAAGGTCTTTGACTTTGTGATGAGCTCTTTTTTGAACAATTGCTGTCACACTATCACACCTCAGAACCTATCCAAGCCCGTCGCTACATTTCCAGAGGCTACTTGAGGTGAAATTCATTGAAAAGCTTAATATGAGAGGACAAGCCCTGGAATCCTTCCGCTTCACTCCGTATCGTTACAAATTGATGCCCGATATATTTATCATTATTATTACGTCACGAAAGCAGAGCATGCTGAAGTCCTTTCGCAACGCTTAATTGTCATGCGAAAAAAATTAGAGGCAAAGAATAAAAACAAGTTATTCTTCCGGAAAAGACTTGATGTTTTGCACAAAGCTCGGCGCGGTGCTGGAGTGAGTACCTTATGTATTTCCCCCGCTGATGTTCCGCGCCGTGAATTTTCCTCGTCTCAGTATGCTTTGACTCTTGGTGTGTGAGCGTGTGTGTGTGTTGTAGGTACATTTGCGCAAGTAATGCGAAAAACTCTGAAAGCTCAAGTAGTGTAACGTCGTGTCGAGCAGATTTCATTTGTGGCGGATGCGCCATCGTCGTCAGTTTATTGAGGTGAATTTATCAGATGCCATATACCCTATAGTAATTTACTCTGCCACCAACCACCCCGTTTCTGTGTTTGCTGGCGCGTTTTTACCATCTAGTCGAAGTTATTTCTTTTGTCTAACACGACGAAAATACATTTGTACACAAGAACTCTTTTTAAAGTGGAGCTTTCTGGTTTCATCATGTTAGTTACGGGAGTAAGTACCCGGAAAATATCTGAAAAGCTCACACAAAAAATTGTATTGGAACACCAAATTGGAAGTATCACTATTTACAAAACAGATTTGTATTATTCGACTTCTATGCCAAAATCGTGTCATCAGATTGCACTGCTTGGCGGGTCAGATTAGGTCAGGTCAGGTCAGGTCAGGTACGCAGAATAATACTGCTTTTTTTTTGGCCAAAAGTTCTAGCTTGTTGACAACGAAAGGGAACTATAGGTATAATGAAAACATCTTTCAAGTGAAAAACAAAAGAGAAAAGATTGGCAATCGAGTTGGTGTCGAATGGAGCTTAATCTGAACAGAAGAAACGTAAATATCTTCTAGCTTGTCAGAAGTATTGCGCCTGTTTTTCTCCACTGATAGAGGCTTTCTTGTTGAAAAATTTCGGGTTCTGTCAAGATAACTTGCTGAACTCTTGGTTTTTGGTTCAGAAATGGCAAGTCTTGTGTTTTGTTTTACAAGTAAGCAGTATGCAAGAAGAAGCCGTAAAAGATGGCGATTAGCAAGAGAATCCGCTGATGATGCTGGGATAGGTACCACTTATTCTATTTTAATATTTTTTTTATTATTTTGTATACCTTTTTTTTTGACGGCCCACTAGTCGAGTGGACTGCGTGTTCGCTCGGCAAGCTGAGCTCCCGGGTTCGATTCCCGGGCATATCAGGTCTGGGTGTCGTGCTGTACAAACGGATTTTTCACTTGTAATACTGAACAAAAATAAATGCAGCAACTCCTATGGCGTATAAATGCCGATAAGGAGGAAAACAATTTTTTTTTTTTATACCTTTTTTTTTGTACTTACGAGTATATAATATATTCCACCTATGAATACATCCACCTATATGAAAATTGCTGAAACCAAATACATAACTGGAAATACTTTGTATTTTACTCAAGAAAATCCCACTTCTGACACCATTTTTATCACTTCCAATATTACAATATGCGGCAAATAAAAATAAATACCAGCAATGTGAGCGATTGACATCTTGTTTATCATTCAGCGTTCGTTAAGCAGGTTTGTCTTGTGATTTATTGAAAGTGCAATTGCCAGTCCCCTGCGGCACGATGTCTTGTAAGGACTTAGAATTGAACACAGCTTTGGTAGTAGAAGCATGCGCGACTCACTGAAGTTGAACAATCCAATTTGCAGTTCGCTATAAACTTATTTGATTCATAATTCCATTTTCACCTTTATTTGTTCAATTATATCGAGGTCTTGATTGGACACGATAGGCTTACCAGTAGGTACTCATATCTACCTACTTACTTTTACGACCAGTTACCATACGGTTACGTACTACTCACTGGATGGCTTAATTATCAGTCTGACTTGCGTCCGTAAATGCGACAGATAACCATGACAACGACAAATTTAGCAAATGTGCTACATATATGGCAATTTGCACCACAGTAACTTTTTTTCCAAGACTTGAAGACTTGAAATTGAGTCATGAAATTAAGAAACGTCTGTGCTAAATTAATTCTTTCAAAAATGTTCTCGTGGTGTCGAATCGCCGTGCCCTGTACCGTATCTCTATAATGAAAGCGGATTTACCACGATTTGACCGCAACTTCACACCTAAGCAATGGAACGCGAGAATCAATCAATAATTCACCGGGACATGGGAAGTTTCTTGGAGCTGGCTCTCTTCGGAATTAAGTCGTCCCATGTAGAAACGCGGCCGTGGATCGCCGGCGAAACTTTCGCATTGTGCGAGACGAGAAAAAATCACCGAGGTGCGCAAGAATAACCCTCATAAAAATAAATCGTCACTTTGCCGGCATTTTTCACAATTACCGAAAATGGACTGCGGCTCGTCGCTCTCGGAGTTGGCGAAGTACAAAGCCGGTTTTTGTGCGGAACTATAAGGATCTTTAATCAGAAATCCGCCAGGATGATTGGATGCGGGCAGGCGGGACCAGAGAGAAAAAAACGACGAAAGAGATGGAGTTATTCGAAACAAAGAGCTCTCCAAATCGAGAAGTGGAACAAAAAAATTGTGGGACTAAAGATCTGGTCCCTAAATACTTTCAAGTTGGGTGAATCCTTATCAATAATAATAATAATAATAATTATTGAGCTGATATGATGCTGCCTTGTCGGCTTTGGCACAAATGCGCGACTATTCTCAATTTTTATACACAATATACCAAACGCGATAATCACTCACAACTATATTTTGCAGACTTCAATCTTTATAAAATCAATTTTACCAGGGTCATATCTGTCTTTGCGGCTCTGAAGACATAAGTACAAAATTAACATGTATTATGGCCAATCAGACAATTCTTGTTGAAAATACGGCAAAATTGTAACACTGAGCTGGTCAGGATAGACTTTCCGGTCGCTGCCAGACCTATAAACACGAAATCACTGGCCATACTAATTCGAAATAACGGCTCGCGGGCGCATTTTGGCGCGAGATTTATACGTCATGCGATGGCAGTGGCAATTTTTGCCAGAGGCGGATTTCGTATATAACGTGGTACAATGTGCGAAAACCGAATGTGCTGTTCCTACAACATGAAGCCACAAGAGGGGCTTTTATACTGCACTAATAATAATGCCATTAGGACAAAAATAATTCCACCAAACATTGCGTCTTGCTCGACTTCGGCAATAGAGAACCATCATTCTGCTCGGGGTTTCCTCTTCCCTAATCTCATTAACTTGTGCGAGACAACGCAATTAAGTAACCGAGGCATGCAGGGGAGGTCTCTCTAATGGCACGGCATATACCCACCTACAAAATACAGATACCAGTTTTGTGAAGGGCTCATTGAAGCCCTCTGTCTTTTTGGTGCGATGGAAAAATAACGCCGAGTTTGGAACTGTACGTTCAGCTGCTTATACAGCTGTTACAAAGCTGTGTCACTCACACAGCAGGTGTTTAGGTACACAACATGTAGGTACACTGGCCGGCTTGTAAATCGAAACACTTGACACTTGTTAAATTCAAGCTAGTAATACCCAGTCGATTTTTCTACCCGATTTTGTAACAGCGCAAAAGAGAGGTCCTCTTCTATGGCTAGCCAAATTCCTATGAGAAGATTAGTTGTTCAAAACCGGCCAGGCTAATTATGGAAAATAAGGTCGACAAGTTATGTCAAGTCAAGTGTTTCCCTTGAAGCCCACCGCTTGTACGGGTCGAAAACACGCGGGGGAAAAATCAATAAGAGTATTGGGAATTAAGCGTGCGATGCAAATTCATCACATGGTTAAAAGATGTCGCTAGCCGGGTAATGTCCACGTAGAAACTTCGAGAGGTGGTACAAAACAATTTAGCGATATCCAGCAGTTGATCTCAGCCACTTCGACCCATATGCGGTCGCCTTTCGCGTACTGCGCTGCTATAAGTTCTCCACTTCTCGCCGGACACCTTCTAACACGGAACCTCGACGTCGAACCACTCGCGCGCTTGATTGTTCATCCCATATTTCTAAATACCGGAATTGCACATTTGCTCTCGTGTCGCGTGAAAATTAGAATCTCTGACTGTATAGGTAGCCCACTGCACTGAAATTATTTAGGAGCTTAAATCTAACTTCAATTGCGTTGTACGTTGGGAGACGGCTTTTACCAGGAGTTTCAAGCTGAAGCAAGAGCCTTTGGACCGTGTGGGTATCGCTGAGTAACCGAGGTAAACCTGAATGCGTCATTTGCTTTCGACGAGATTGTATAATTTTATATCCATGGGGTTGGAGCCCTTCACACAGAACGCTGCCTGTTAGAAGAACCTGCATCGAGCACTCGTAATCTGTCTCTGATAATAAGCTCCTCCGTGGCGTACCAGGGCCTTCTTCATGAGCTGTGTCTAGGCCTTCTACTAGACTGGTCGGGGCTTCCTTTAGTACTGTGTCCTGGCCTTCACAGGCGATGCGTCATGGCCTTCATTGCGGGTGGTTCCTGACAGTTCACTGGCTGCGTCTGGACCTCCTCGCGGGGTGCGTCTTGTCTTGCTTCGGTTCAGCAAGGCTTCAGAAGTGGATGCTTGTGATTGACAAACGGTACCTCGCGGTGGAAAAGGAGCGATCTTGTGGGGTGGGGTAGATGGCCTACGATTGAGATTTGCAATGTCCCAGAAAGCCACGATCGACACGGGGGTAGACTTCAACTTCTCATTAGGTGGTACTCGCAGTTCAGGGGTTGGAGTTGGGACTTCGACGGAGCTTTTGGGCGACACTTCTGAAGACGCACTGCTGAGTTTGAAAAATCGCGAAACGAATAATTTGAAGTCACTAAAATCGCGTTTGTTGGAACCAGGGTTCGGACCCTTTCGTCGAGTCGTAATTGTGGATAATAATCGGTTTAGGACAACGACCCCCCCCCTTCTTGAAACTAATGACTTTGTTTTAGCGTGCAATTGCAGTTATTCAGATTTCCATGTTGTTCGGATTATTAAGAAAAATATTATTAATGACGAATGTGACGGAGAGGAGTTTCACCTAGAGGGACGTCCAGTTTGGGGTCGCGTTACCACTTAATTTGCTACAGGATAAAGTTAGGAGAGGTTGTTAATTCGTGAGATGGAAAATCTCTTAGAAGCTGTTCGTATAATTACCTGGATACTCGACGACGCGACGATTAGATAAATTTGTACCTATAATGAATTGTTACGGCTCAATAGTTGGTTACCGTTCTGATATTCATTTATAGGGAAAAATGGTTGTTTTGGAGCCTTTTTGCGTTAGTTCGTCGGTGAGCACCTTGTAGGTTTTTAGCAACAATGGGGCTCGCTTCACACAAAACCGAATGGGGTTCAATCAAAAGGGTCTTCACACGAGAGTTCGTACTTTGACTTGAGTAATTGTACGCGTACACCATTGGTTCCAAAGTTTTTGGAAGGGTGAAGTTGGGTTTTACATTTCCGGCTATAGACACCCGCGGTCGTGAAATCCTTCTTAGCTTCAAGCGCAATTCAAGGTGAAAATAGGTCCAGTTCTCCACAAAGGCACCGGCCATATCCAATTCCTTCCAACACGGACAAAAGATTACCATAGCCTGAAAAGAGCCTTGCAAGAAGAATAGTCAAGAAAATAAGAGACGCAGCCTTTGAAAAGTGATTTATAACAGGAGAAGCCGCGCACACACCGGCTCACGAACTTAGATTCTAGAGAACAGGGGAAGCAACAGAAAAGAGAGGAAGAGTTCTCATCACTCGCAAAATTCACTCACTTCTTTTTCGGTGTCTAGACGCTGGGCCTAACCCTAACATAACCCATAACACTAACTTAAATGTTGAATCTGATGAATCCACGATGAGAATTTCGAACCACGCTCCCCAAACAAAGTTTAAATGTTGGTCAAGGTGTAGAATCAGAGGTTCATCGAAGTATTGATGTGTGACGGCTTTGAAATAATTATTAGGGGAAACTTATCTGCTAGGGAACACTCAGAAACCTCAGCTATCTCAGTTACCAGCGTTGAGGTAGGGTCAGGTATAGGAGCGAGCCTTCATTTAAACACTTTGACATGTAAATAGAAGTCAATTTGATGATTTTATGTTACAACTAATTTCTGTGTCTTACTGCGTTCAAACTAGAGGTTAATTCGATCTCAACACGTCCAGGAGCTCTATCCTCGAACCACAAGAAGGAAGCACAACAGGATGGTGTCCTGATACTAGACGATCACCGGCCAAGCTGTCCCAAGAGCGGTAAAAGTGATTTAGTTCAAATAAGTTGAATTAAATTGGAGTATGTTGGGGTGCCTATCTATCCAGGCGCATAAGTTGAAGAGTTGGGGGTGTTTATACCCTTTATCATCACCTCGCCAGTGTGTGTTTATGATTATTCAATACAGGGTGTTCACAAACCTGAGGTGAAAAATTGAACCGCAGTGCAGCTATAAAAAGCTAGAAGTCCGCTGCAAGCCTCCATTTTTGAGAAAAGTATTGTCTTGAGTTGCGACGCAATTGTAGACGTGGTGTTATTTTCTAGAGGCGAACAGCGCCGGCGGCTCAAAGCGGGTCGAGTGTTCCTGTTCCCCTTTATCAAGGAAATGTTCCCTCCAAAGTACGTCCGGGACGCTCATACATATACGAACTTAAAAGAAATTTCGCGATCACTTCCATTCTAAAGACAACACTTCTCGCTCTCAAGTCGGTGAATCGCGAACTTCCTCGAAAATCTACTTAGGTGCTCGATCGAAGAAACAAGAGTGTAATACAAAACGAAGTTCTGTGAAAATAGAAGAGTTTAAACCTGAACACAAAATCACTGCCGAAGCGCAATAAACGGCAAGGTCGGTAATGGGTCCACCTAACTACCTGCGCTCTAATGAAACACCAGCTTTTTACTTTTCGCTTTGGTTCACCGTGTCTGCCCTTGTAGATTTGTACGGGAGTATATATCCTGCCTGCCTGCCTGCCTGGGCAAAGCCGTGAGATAACCATCCCCGACAAACAATCTAAAGGATACCCGGTGGCTTAATCGACCCCAAAACACCCTGTATATTTGTACGGCACGCATTAGACGAGGTGCTGGTGTTGTTGTTGACACAAAATTCAGAATGCTGCAAAGTAAACAACAACGACACCCCATGCAATGCTGCAAATTCTGTCAGTTATTGATATAGGTCGTTGCTGGTACTCGTATATTATTCGAAATGCCAATCTCATGTCGTTAATGTATAGCCTCTTCATCAAACTATGTCGGTGCTCCATACCCACTTTACCAAATGCATCTTATTTGAAGAGTCTCGTTACAACAAATCAATTCTCGGTCCAAGTGCCAGAATAACCGCAATTACGCTACACCCTACTTGTCCCTGGTATAATATGTGTAGTCGCAGTCGGTTCAGGCCTCAAATCACATTCAACACCACACTTATCAAGGTCGCGAGGGAGAAAGATTCTCCTGGTCCTCTTGATACAGCCCTGAAAAAGATACAGGTAGTCAAACTTCAATTTTCTTGTCTCTTGAACATTCAACTAATGAAGGGTTCAATGAAATTTTCTCTGGCCTAGCTTATCCTGGCAGGACGCCATGTGCCTGTTTGACTGGTATTTATTGAATGTTCACGCATTTATCGTACATACATCGAGTCGCTATGAATCATCTTCTCTAGGTACTATACTCTACAAATTACTCTCTCCACAGTACAATCTGGTTTAAAATTTTAATATGTATTATGGAAGCAATCGTACAGATAGAAGATCAAAATGACCCATTTACATGAAGTTAACAGTAAAAATTAAAGAATGTGCTGAAATTTGGACGTAATTATCAGCAATATGATTTGATGACAATTGATCAAACAATTGATGAATTTACTGTGATAAATAGGTTATATGCTTGGACGGAGTCATATTGGTGAAATAAGCGTTGCGAAATCAATCCGTCTGAGTTTATTCCTTGACGGATTCCTACCATTTTGGTCTCTTTCGAAAGCTACAAAGATGTACTTTGGTTTGAGCACAATGGCATTTCCGAAATCCAAAAAAAATTAAATTCTGACATTTGAAAAAATTATTTTCGGATTTTGGGAATGCCAATGGGCTCAAACCAAAGTACATTCTTGTAGCTTTCGAAAGAGACCAAAATGGTAAAAATCCGTCAAGGAATAAACCCAGACGGATTGATTTCGCAACGCTTATTTTACCGATCCAACACCGTCCTTGAGGACGGAGTCATATTGGTGAAATAAGCGCTGCGAAATCAATTTGTCTGGGTTATTTCCTTGACGGATTCTCACCATTTTGGTCATTTTTGGAAGCTACAAGGTTGTACTTTGGTTTGAGCCTATTGGCATTGTCGAAATCCAAAAAAAAATTATAAAATTTTGACATTTGAAAAAATTATTTTTGGATTTTGGAAATGCCAGTGGGCTCAAACCAAAGTACATCCTTGTAGCTTTCGAAAGAAACCAAAATGGTGAAAATCCGTCAAGGAATAAACCCAGACGGATTGATTTCGCAACGCTTATTACACCAATTAAACTCCGTCCTTAAGGAGTCTCGCATGCTCGCAGCTATCGCTTAGGTAACAGTGGCGGCACACTGCTGGCACGCGGCACCCAGCCAACAGAGAACGGTTAAAACCACTGACGTATAATACTACACCGAGTTGTTTACATCCGTGGATGCGGCCAAGACCTAAATCCAGTATGGCCGACGTCAGGAAAATAACAATATGCAAGTATATCAACTGAGGTGAGCCCGCTTAATGAATGCAGGGTCACTGTGTGGATTTTTACTCCAAATCGTCAAGATATACAATTCTGTACTATTTCTTGGGAAGATTCTCCATGTCTGATTGAAAATTAAGAAGTAAAGTAGGAGTAGAGGTAGAGAGTAGGGATTAAATTCCAAGTGATCACACCTCGTATTGTAGCACCTTGTTGTGGGTCGCGCGCTGCGGTCAGCTGATCGCGTTGCATGCTGTCACACGTCACACCATAGCCAGTCCATTTCTTTGTTGCTCATCATAATTTGTCGTTTCGTTCGATATTTTGCTTATTTCGCGAGGTCATAATGGTGCAGCAGTGCCAGGTGTGCAAACCTTCGGCATACGGGGAGCATACATTGACGTTATTTTTGACCTTCATTTGTTTTGCCCCCTTAACATAAAGAAAACGCTGCAAGCACGCCTGTGTGTCGTCCTGATAACAAACTCCCGCGCCCCCCCCCACACACTTTCCCCTGGTCCTAGCGGTTCTCGCGCGTCAACACAGTGTGTAATGGGGATAGGAAAGCTCTGTCTAGTATTATACGTCAGTGGTTAAAACGATACCTACAATAAATATCTTCGGTACTTTGGTGAATAATGAACCGCGACAGCGTGAAGTGAACAGGGTGTAGCCGGCGGAAACTGCTGGGTGGGTGGCAAAAGACAGCAGTATTCCGAAATTATTCATTTCGCCCTGTCAGCGGCAAATGTTATGTAAGCTCATAATGGTGCATGTCACAGACAGCTCAGCGGAAACGAACGTTCTTCATGTGTGTGTTACTGGTTTATTTTGTGTAGTGCAAGCATTCGATACGGCTTAAAACTTGTTTACGTCGCTCGTCATGTTTTTTTTTTCTGTGAGTTTCCTTCCGCTCTGCCACCTATATCTGTATGAACATGGACGGAAAGTGCAGCAAGTTGTGTACACAACTTGACTCCTAAAAGCATCAGAATGGTTACTTAATTGGGCATCTGGTCATCCCGCACTAGCTAGGCTTTTCGATAAGTGCACAGTCTCGTTGAATCCACCGCGCTGGGAAATGGAATCGTCATTGTTCTTGTACCTTCAGTTAGCTGGTTGTCCAGTTATGGGCTTATTGACAACACTGACTGCACAGCGACAGGCTCATTAGTGCAAGCTTGAAAATTCTTAGACCACAATATTGGGTACAATTAATAGGTGATGGTTTCAGTAGAAATACATTTTCTATCACAAACTGTGTCGTCGGAATAGTTTCATGGCACAGAGAAATGTGTTGCAATACGGATGTTTGAGAGCCACTGGGCAAGTATAATTCCAGCTGATTGACGTTCCTATCACCTAGAACATGTCGGACTACTAACGGTCACTTTGATTTTCACAAACTTCATGGAGTTGTCATCCTAACAAACTTCCATTCGATTTATTCGAAGATTTATTTTATGTGTAGTGGTAGTAAAAGTAGATTCATAGCTTACTCAATGTATGTGAGATAGATGCAATGGAATTCATAATATAGCATCCAAGCAGAACACTCGTGTCTCGCTCCTCTGCTAAACCTGACAAGTGTTACTCTTATCTCCACATCTGATATTCCGTGATTATTCACTTGCTGGCTCGTTTTTGAAACTGTGTTTCTGAAGTGAAAAGTGAGAGGGAAGTACTCAATGTGTAATAGTGATATTCGCAAAAGTCTGAGCAAAAGTTATAAGTTGCCATTGTGAATTATTCTGCGCTAAGGTGTTTTTGTTATCACAAAACAAACCAATGATCAAATCAAATTGAATATTATTATGTAGTATCCTCCCTTTGTTTTGTTTGTACGCTGGTACCTGAAGTAGGTACCGTCATTGAAGGAACGTTCGTAGCGTTTGCCGACGGGAGAGGGGGATGGCGCTGGGCGCGCGGCAGCCGCAGGAAAGAGGATCAGCTGTTGTGATGGACACGTGAACTTTGGTGCGCTAGAGTGTGCGTCGTTTTTACGAATCAAAGGTTGATTTTCCACTGATTATTGTATGGTGATTTTGGTTTCCACTCATCTACTAAATCATGCATGGTATTTCGATACATATTTTGTCCGCATAATTATTGTACCTAGCGCAAAATTCCGGCCGAGTTGTGGACCCTTTGTTTTCAACACGCTTACGTAACTCGCAGTTTTTCCCTATTTTGTAAGGCGCTTCACACTGCTTTGAATTTCATGAAACTCACTCACTCCCGATTCATCTCAATTTTGATAACAAATTCTGTAAATCTAGTGGGTGTGCATTTTGCGCACTTACGACGCTGTCCCGGAACTACACTTTGTTGTTCGTGTGTGTATTTTGAGGTTTTATATTTCTAACACCGCTACAAGACGGCCTTTCCGTGGACCAGCACTGATGTATTGCAAAAACGTTGCCCCAGATGTTAACGGACTTTAATTAATTAGTTTAAGAAGTGATGGGTCATTTCCATTCAATTTTGAGTCAGCCGAAAATTCAAGACTGTGCAGAGGGCGCAAACAACGCTGTAGTTCTGGACCAGCAATAAATATTCAAGGTTTATTGTGCACGTATAAAAGTTATGTGACAAACAAAAAGACGACAAGAAGAAACTCTGCCACGCCAAATCAGCCGCTATGGAGAAAACAGTGATTTTTATGATTCATTCATATTTCATGGTCGAGTTATAGATGAAAGTATGGAAAGGAAGAAAGACTTGCACGCCTCTGAATGTCCGGGGGAGGGGTCCACTTGTCTGTATGAATCTGCCTTGTTAAATTTTTTAACTTTCTCTTATTTGGGAAGAGGACTATTAATTAATTAATTAATGTTTTTCTCCTTATCGGCTTTTTGCCATAGGAGTTTTGCCCGTTTATTCATTTCACAATTGTTTACATAGAAAAGTGCCATTTTGGACAACACAACACCCAGACTTCCCACCGGGAATCGAACCCGGGGCCTCCCGCACCGCAGGCAGTCACAGAACCGCCTGCGCCACGGGGCCGTCTGGGAAGAGGACTATGTTATCTCTTCTCCAAAATGTTTAACGTGATCCTTTGCTGTTCCCACTCACGGTGCAATTCTGTGAAAGGTGGCATTCTGTAGATACTCTGTTGTGTAATAAGTTCTGTTGGCTATTGGTTTGCCTACTAGCGTCGTTTCTGGAGTGTTGTTTTTTTTTTCTTTTTTTTTTTTTTGAAGAATTGCAACATTAGTTTCCATTTCTTTTGTCGCTGCTACAGACTCGGGTTTGCTTTGTTTTTCTGCCATGTTTTGACGAGCATATTCAGTAGTAATACAACAAGAGCATCAAAATAATCGAATATACCGCGATTGCGAGATGTATTGCAAGAAACACAGCGAGACCATAGGTCGAGCTGTGTTTTGAAGCAATACATCGAACAAGAGCGGTATATTCAGATTATTTCGATGCTCGAGTTGTATTCGTTAGACTATACAACGATCTTTGCACGACCCACCTGCTTCCGACTTTTGTCAATGACAGTTTTCAAAATTCAGAAATAATTTGTCAAACTGACGTTTTGGTCCTGATTTACCTGTAATGCCTGATCCCTGTTTGATTTGTATTACGAAAACTACAATAAATATCATCATAACTACATTATAAGGAGCAAAGTGAATCGTTTATTTTGAACAGGTGATAGCAGTGAACAATTTTTATTGGTAGGTAACAGAAGAACTTGAGTCTTCGCCGAAAGTTTGCAGTATTATGTGTAGCTCCTCAGCAGTCAATGGTGCTGAAATGCATTTCCATAATTCCGTCATCCCTTGGTGAACTCTTCCCTCGGAATTCCGAGCATCATTGCCTTACGAAATGCCAACACCTTTGAAAGAAGAGTGAAAAGTAATGACAACACAGCAATCAGCCTACAAAGATTACCTTTGAAAAGATCAGTCTTTTTCCCGAATTTAGAGTAAAAGTTCAACTGCAACCGCTTTGCCGTCAGATTCCATAGGATCTTCAAATTTCCCTCTTTGAGTCACCTCCGTTCGTTTTTCGCATGTTGTATGCCCATCAGTTTTCCAGGATGTGTGCCATTTCAGCGTGGACTTTTCGTCCGGAAAATGGTTGAAACTGCCGTCAAACATATTCCTCTCTTCTAACAGTATTGGCTGGTTCAACTGACCATACAAAGTCTTGAATTGTTCGGCTGTAGTGGTTACAAAACGACCCATTTGTTGGTTTCAAAATGCAAAAGACAACCATTCAAAAATACATTGTCAAATAAATTATTATTGTTTGACATTGGCTACGACTTGATTTTTTTGGCCATGCCTTACCTACCTCACTTGAGATTTTCGCATTGCTTTTTATGAATTCCATTTGTCCCACAGTAACAATATGAGCGAGTGAGAACTAAACCATATAAATGCAAGTAAAAATTTTATCCGTAACTTTCCAATTGCTGAAGTTGGACGAAAGTTCTGCACGATTTTCGTTTTGATACATCTTACCGCTACTGGCACACCCGAGATAGAATTATATACGACATGTCAAACTTTAGCTTCTGGTGCACAGGGTCAGCTATTAGCCCAGTCATCCTAGCTTATTTCAGGGCTTGAGGTCGGAATCTCTCCCATAAAGCTGGATTTTTGCATACATGTCCAGAAAACAGCCCTCTTTCTATTAGTGATGAAAAAAATTTCTGAGACCCGGAGCGTTTTCCGCCATTTTGAAAAATCTGTCAATTTTTTCAGTTTTTGTTGAATAACTCTGTAAATATTCAACTTATTGGCATAAAAGTTTTTGCAGTGATCAGAGCTTGAAATTCTGCAACCAATGTTGCCAAAAATATTTTTCTAGATTCCATGGTTTCTGAGAAATGTCAAATGAGTTAAGCGACTTCATTCACTTTCATCATTTCATTTGACCAATTGAAAAAAAATTATCGGGCTTTCAACAGATCTGCCCTCTTTTGCATTCGAGTATACATAAAAAAGGCTCCCAAAAAATATTCATATGTCGGTCGGTCTGCAGGTCTAACGGTCAGTCTGGTGGTCGGTCTGTTGAATTTTGTGCCCAGATTTATTTCCAAGCCGTTGAACCAATCCTTACCAAATTTGGTAGATTCGTAAGTGACAAGGTTTCAACGACAAAATCCAAATGTCATCTTGATCTGTCACTTGGAAGTGTCACTACAAAAGAATGACAGATGGTCCATCTTACCGGATGCAACTTGTGACACATCATTTTAAAGCCCTCGAAAAAATGCATACAAAATGATCAGTGAGAACTTTCAATGTTGCATATGTCAAAAAATTACAAGCTGTCAAACTTTGAGTTTCAACTTTTCATAACTCCTGAAGACGGAACGGAATTGAACCAAATTTTGTTCCCAACAAGAGTGTCTCGCAATAATTTGATGAATCATAAAATATACCGGCAGCAGACAGGGATGCAACCTGAAAAAAAATTGCCTAGTCATCCGAGCCTGTAGTGTACCTACTACAGTCAAAAAATCATCCCTTGCTTGAAAAAAGTAGTTCTCAAACAGTTTTTTTGCTATATGGTTAGCTCTTCCACACCTCTTCAACATGGTAGAAGCAGACATTTCTGTGACGTGTAGTATTCAGTATACAGGGTGAACATTGAAAAATGAATATTTAAAAATGTTTTTTCTGTTGAAATAATCCTCGAGAAAAACAGTCTCCCATCATTAAGAAACTTTATAGTCTCCTGCTGAACATGTGAAAGATGTATCACTCCATAGCCGCTGGTATTCTACGTACAGGGTGCAATCGATTTTCTCCAATATTTCTATCTTTAACGAATAAATCAAGACAAAAACCATTTCCAGCCCTGTTACAAGCCTATAATTTCTTATTCAAGATACAAAAATGTCAGATTCCTCAAACTGCGAAAACACAACATACAGGGTGAAACCAAAAATTTATTTCACCCTGGTACGTTGAATACAGCGGCTACAGAGGGGTACATTTCTCACATGTTCGATAGGGGATCATAAGGTTGCTGAATAATGAAATACTGTCTTTTTCGAGAATTATTTGACCTTGCATAGAATAATTCGAAAATTTATTTTATTATTTTCACCCTGTACACCTACTAAGTAGTACGCGTCACAGGAATGTATGCTTTTGACATGTTAAACAGGTAGGTATGAGCTAACCATAATAGCAACAAACTGTTTGAACTACTCATCTAAGCCTAGCTGCTGTGAAACAGAAATTTCTAAATCGCACTTGGATCGAGCTCAACATCTGTACATATCGTCCGTCATCACACGTAGTGTCGTAACTGATTTTTGATATTTTTTGCATGTTCTTTTTAAATAAATCTTCATGCTCAACTGATAATATTATCTGGCCAACCTAGACTGAAAATTAATGATCTTCATTCTTCTCATCATTTTCGATACACATTTGTAAGATAAAATCGCCAGTTTTGCATGAAGAATTTTCAGAAGAGGACATGAGAAAAAATACCAAAACTCAGTTACAACACTACGTGAGATGACGGAAGATATGTGTGAATAAGACCCCCTCTCACTATAAACATCTAGGGCCCGAAGGATACAACACCATCTTCGAGACAAGAGCCATGTTTTCACAGTTGCTTGTAGTTACATTTTCATCGAAAATGCTGCCTACGTACCTACAGTTTTCAGGAAATTTGCGACAAACGACTTTATGAGGCAGGGGCCCCGGTCATTGCGATATGTTGAATACCATGGGGTGTATAGCTTTCCATGCCTAATCCAGAAACTTGTTCTTCACATCATGTCCATCACGCCATGTTTGTACCTGATGGTACACTTGAAAAGAATGCTGTGTGTTTAAGGGTTAGAGAGTATTCAAGTCCACTTTTTCGCATGTATTGATTTTGATAAGTTCTTACATCTACGTCGAGATCTACGTACACAGGTAGGAACCTTGCTTGAACAAGTGAGATCCCATCAGACAGATGTTGAAAAATCAATAATAAATATGAAACCACCATCAATAGTTAAAGTCGCTTGCTATCAAGGCGGTTGTTCTGAATGATTTATTTTTGTTTCTGCATGTCACCTTGGATATGAACTTTTTATGGTTATTATTTGCCGTCAAAAAACTGCAAAAGAGGCCTTTTTTTATCTGGAAGCCGTTTCTACGCCAGAAATGAGCCAGATTATGAAGTCGATCCTCAGCCGTACTTCTTATACGTTCCCTTATTTACTGATAAAGCTTCTAGTCTTATATTTTTTGTATAAGTAGATATACTTATACTTACTTATAGTATACAGTCTATACTTAATAGTCTCCTATTGAACATGTCAAAAATGTACGCTTCTAGGTACAGCCGCTGGTATTATACGTACACGGTGAATGTGAAATCAATTTTTTGTTTCACCCTGTATGTTGTGTTTCTGCAGTTTGAGGAATCTGACATTTTTGTATCTTGAATTAGAGACTAATGGCTTGTAACAGAGCTGGTAATGGTTTTTATCTTGATTTATTCGATAAAGATAGAAATATTGGGAAAAATCGATTGCACCCTGTACGTAGAATACCAGCGGCTATAGAGTGGTACATTTTTCACATGTTCAACAGGAAACTATAAAGTTGCTAAATAATGAAAGCCTGTTTTTCTCGAGGATTATTTCAACGGAATAAACATTTATAAATATTCATTTTTCAATCTTCACCCTGTATACTAAATAGTACACGTCAGAGGGATGGCTGCTTTCACCATGTTGAAGAGATGGAGAAGAGCTAACCATATAGCAAGAAAACCGTTTGAGAACTACTTTCTTCAAGCAAGAGATGATTTTTTGACTATTTCAAGTAGGTACACTACAGGCTCGGATGACTAGGCAAAATTTTTTTCTAAGGTTGCATCCCTGTCTGCTGCCGGTACATTTTATGATACATCAAATTATTGTGAGGCACTATTGTAGGGAACAAAATTTGGTTCAATTCCGTTCCGTACTTCAAGAGTTATGAAAAATTGAAATTTAAAGTTTGACAGCTTGTGATTTTTTGACAGACGCAACAATAAAGGTTCTCATTGGCTATTTTGTATGCATTTTTTTAAGGGCTTTAAAATGATGTATCACAAGTTGCATTCGGTGAGATAGACCTTCTGTCATTTTTTTGTAGTGACATTTCCAAGTGACAGATCAGGATGACAATTGGATTTTGTCGTTCAAAACTTGTCACTTATGAATCTACCAAATTTGGTCGGGATTGGTTCAACAGCTTGGGAATAAATCTGGGCGAAAAATTCAACAGACCGACCACCAGACTGACCATTAGACCTGCAGACCGACCGATATATGAATATTTTTTGGAAGCCCCTTCTATGTTTATTCGAATGCAAAAGAGTGCAGATCTGTTGAAAGCTCGATAATTTTTTTTCAATTGGTCAAATGGAATGATGAAAGTGAATAAAGTCACTTAACTCATTTGACATTTCTCAGAAACCATGGATCCTAAAAAAAATATTTTTGGCGGCATTGGATTGAAAATTTCAAGCTCTAATCACTGCAAAAACTTTCATGCCAATAAGTTGAATATTTACAGAGTTATTCAAGAAAAACTGAAAAAATTGACAGTTTTTTCAAAATGGCGGAAAACGCTCCGGGTCTCAGATTTTTTTTTTATCACTAATAGAAAGAGAGCTGTTTTCTGAACATGTATGCAAAAATCCAGCTTTATGGGAGAGATTCCGACCTCGAATGCTAGGATGACTGGGCTATATGGCTCAGTGTGTGGCAAGGCTGCTGGTTAGATCGTGAAATCCGGCAAGCACTGTTGCAAAGGGCGAAAATTGTGGTTTTTTGAATTCAAATGAACTGCGATTATACGAGAGGTCTACGTATAATCGATTTCGTATATTCGCAAAAATGGCCCTTCGCAACGGCATACCCGATGTAATGCAGTGTTGTCAAGGAAAATCGAGACACTGGATTGGTCTAAGGAGCAGTGAGTTGTATAGTCAAATTTATCAACATATTCGGTACTGTCACGGAATCCCCTCACCAGGAATACGTACGTTGAATGTTGGGGCTTGAATGAAATATGGAAGCGGTGTTAAGTGCTCAATGATTGTGGTTGCAATTCTCATTCCTCGATAATACGGACAATTTTCGTTCACAAGCTCAACTGTAAATGTCGCTTCACTTACATTTAACGAAAATACGTGTTCACCTTCAAGAACGAATGTAGACACACTCAATTTTGAAGGAGTGTTTCCTACTCGGTCCCACTTCTTTCGCTTTTACTCTGCTCTGTTCAGTACCTTGGACGAGCTGTCCGGCATTCTCACCGGCAGGCAACTTAGTGGGTTGATCCCACGTTAGTACTCTATCGCAAATAGGCGATATCAATCTTGAGAATTCCTTGTCCATCTCATCAGGATTCACGAAAGTACCTTTGACTCCCAATGTACCTCTTTGATTCACGATGTGGGGGTTTCAATTTCAAATAGGACGACAAGAGAGGACCGCTGAGTCGGACCTAGTCGCACTTTTGCCTGCACTGCTCACTAATTCTTCTTCTGTTTCGTATGTATGTATCTGTGGGGTATGTGATGGGCAACCGCTGGGGTATTTCGGGCTTATGCGTTATGGATACTTCTTCCTTGCGGTTGCTTATCAAGAGAATGACCAAGCCCGATTCCACTTGTTTACTTTTCATTTGTTTTATCCTTAACTTTTCCACTTATTCACTCACTATTTGTTTCTTGTTGACTTCTCTTTACATTTATCTCTTATTTGCTTCTTGTTTATCCATCTGCTTGTTCACAATCATCTCTTTATTGTTCACTTATCTATTAATTTGACTGCTTTGGTTTGAATAGTGTAAAACTAATTGCTTTGCGTAAAGTTCTTTCCAAAGCGTAAGCGAGCGAGTTTCCTTCTATTGTTACGTAGATAACTTGTGAACTGAGCAAACGTTTGAAGTTTGAGCATCAATTTACGAAGATTTGATTAATACATTCCTGGAGTGACTTTTTTTATTGTATAAAATAATATACAGCTCTCCAAATCGGTTATAAGCTGGCACCGGAATTTTTGAGACTGTTCAATATCGAACAATCTCGAACAAACAATTTCAAATCAACAATACATCGACAGAATATATCACAGAGGTTGACTAAACAATAACAAAATATCAAGTATTACAATACAACACATTTCAACAGCTAACATTACTTCCCAATATTACGACTACATTGACAAAATTATACAAGGTAATGTTTTTCTCAAAACTTAAAATTTGGAGCCATTTGACTGGATTATTCAATCCAGCATTCGTTGCCACTGCCCCTAAGTGTACATCTCTACTAGCTCTTGTTTCATAGTTATGGATATCACAGTTCAAATTCACATTAATATTTGTCTTTTGAGCATCAGAGAGAACTTTGTGAGCATACTTGAATTGTTCAATCTCTAGCAAATTTGACAGGCAATAAAGTTCAGTCTGATTGAAAAGTGTTGCACTACTAGTCAACCTGTCCATTCTGTACAAACATTTTATGAGGTTTGTTTTGCAAAATTCCAAATTTGTTGAATTGTGTAGCAGAGCATATTCTCCACAAGGTGATCAAATATCTGAACATAGTTTCTCTTCTTCTGTTCTATACAGAGCTCCTACCATTTTTATCGTTCTTTTACACAACATTTCGTAATGCTCATCCCATATCAATCTATTATCAATCATTATTTCAAGATATTTATAAATATCTACCTCCTTCAATACTTTCGTTTCTATTCTTAAAGTAAAGTCCGCCTTATCGTAAAATTTATTTTTTTGTTTGTTTAAACATCATGAATACTGTCTTTTCACTATTACCTTTCAATTTATTCTGGGCCAACCAGATATTGTACCTCAGCAGATCATCATTTATTTCTTGCTCCAATAAATCTAAATTCTCACCAGTGTACACAAGGACTGTGTCGTCTGCAAAAGTGAAATACCTTGCTTTGAGTCCAGCGAGTCTAAGACTAAGAACATACAAAATATACAACAAGGGCCCCAGTACTGATCCCTGAGGTACCCCAGACATAGTCCTTACATTATCACTATCCACATTATTCACAAACACGAATTGTTTTCTGTCAGTTAAGAAGGACTTAAGTCGGTTCCACATTTTCTCCCTGACACCCACATCGTATTTTTTTTTAATAAGAGGTCATGGTCAACAACATCGAAAACCTTACTGAGATCTACAAAAATCGCAACGACATATTTCCTCTTATCTGAGTTTCCACAAACGCAATCAAGAAAATCTGAGACCGCACTCTGAGTGTTGCTGTTCTTAATGAACCCATACTGATGTTTATCAAGACCAACCTGATCCTCAACAAATAGCAACAGTCTGGACTTGACTAATTTTTCAATAATTTTTAAAAATGTGCTTATCAAAGCGATTGGTCTATAATTATTCATCAGTTTTTTCGAGCCTCCCTTGTGTATCGGAACTATTTTAATCGTTTTTGGTTCACTCGGAAACTTGCCGTTGTCTTCTCTGTCATTTCATCATGACTTATCCACACTTGACTTTTGTTCCGATTATTTGGGGAGGGAGGGCAATACGCAGGGGTTTCTTTGACGTGTTCTTCCCATGTGTGCCTGTCAGTGAATACGTCACTTTTCCTTTTCCATTAAATTGACAGTTTGATGTGCTTCACGATTTCTTGTTTTGTTTCGCTAATCTGATTTTGTGTTTGTTCTATTGTTGTAAATTCCTGCATTGTCTAAATGACTTGTGATGATTATTCTTGTTTCATGTGTGTATATGTTTAATTGTTCTTCATCCATGTTGTGTCATTTTATCACTGTCAGTTTATTGTTGTGAGGTGTTTTGAGAAAAAAAAAACAAATTCATTCAAAAACTTTGCTATTGATTTTCAATAAATATTCATTTTGCTTGCGTTCCATTCGCGTTTCATTTGAGAATTCAACCTTATCTCCAAGGGCACATTCTGATCTAGAGTGAACTTACACAACGTAGGGAAAAGGTCAACAACGTTGGAAAGGAAAGGGGCAACGACGATCACAGCCAAACGTCGAAAAGGGGGTTACACTACAATGTTTGATATTCTTGTTTTTGGTGGTTTTTGATTCCGGCTAATCAATTTCAGGTAATCGTTAATCGGTCTGAATAGGTCCACCAACATTTTACTGATTCAACAGATTTCAAGTGATTCCTTTCTGCACTCCAGTAGCCTCTGTGCCGTCATACTCTACATAGTGTAGCGACTCCACCAGCAGTGGATGCACCCCTGCTGATCCTCTGATTTATGTGTTACAAAAAATCTTGTTCATACGTCTCCATCAGGCAACTTCACGCTTATTACGTGGCACAAGAAAACTACGAATTCTTGGCCCATACCCCACACGATAGGTACACTGAACAGCAAGCCATTGCAATTTCATGCCGGATTTCAGTAGCAGCTCTCTATCGCGTTTTCAGCTGGGCTAGGATATAACTGGAAAATGCTGGCGTAATATCAAAGTAAGTAGCTGGAAAAAAGAGAGATGATTTGGCTTCAGGAATGGTTTCCCCGAAACGACGGGGAGCACAAAAGCCATATTCTGAAATTTAATTCGAAACACTGTCTCCTGAGATTAAATTTATATCCAACAATCCTTGCACAGATCTTTCCATTAACACAGAGCCTTATTGTTGTAACCAAGCCATAGATTTTCTACATGTACATAACTGCCTACCTCTACATACGTATTATAAGTACATAAAAAAATATACCTAACTATTTGCAACTAAAACATGCTGTGAAAGAGGTCTAATCTGCCATCTCATTATATCAATTTGTTCTGTTCTAGTGGATCTGAATCGGCCATGAAATAAGTTGATGAGGTAGTGCAGGGCTTCCGTTGAGGCCAAAGACCGAACGGCGCGATTCCTGAGTGTAGCCGGCTTGTGGGGGTATGACAAGCTTCCAAGTTTGGGGTGAGCGAAATGTAAATCGCTTTCCGGAGAAATGAGTTCATAAAAAAAGTACGTGCTAAGAAATTCATTTCGATGAAGTCCTTTCCAGTGAGTATTATTTAATTTCATAAGGGACATTTTGTTCTGCAAAGAATTATTGTTTCCAGTGAAATTTGTGTCATGGAACATTCCTGTCAAGGGTAATTCACGCCGGTGAAGTTTTATTCGGAAATTTTTTGCTATGGGAATTCATTTCTACGGAATTTGTCCCGGTGAAATTATATCCAAAATAAATTGTTAAAATAAAAAATGGTTGTTGTTCCCAGCAATAGCAACTACAGTATATACAGGGTGTCAAGAAAATGGCGGAAAAGCTCTTCAGCACGTTGTAAGAGACCCATCAGTAAATTCCGAAAAAATGATGAATAAATTCTTCAACTTCCATTTTTAGGGTTATCAAGGGTCAAGGTTGACCTTCATTCCTAGTCTTGTTGATTTAAAGGATTTCAGTTCACTGGTTGACGGCAGAATTATGAGAAAGAAGTATATACCACTGGATGTGTATCGATTTTTTTCAATAACAGGGTGAGTCATAAACTAAGAAAATTATCATTCGAAGGACCAGTTTTTGACCAGTGGGGGCTTCAAAAATAAAAGTCGAAGATGTTTTTAACCACTCTCTCGGAATTCCCCGAAGGGTCCTCTACAACGTGCTGCAGAGCTTTTCCGCTATTTCCTGGACACCCTTTAGAGTGTCTTAGAAACTATTATCACCGTATTTTGGAAGTTCTTCAGAACGCAGGCACGAAGCTATGAGCGGAAACAAAGAAATAACCTGAGATCAGGCAGTGGCTCGGGTTCAGAACAGCGACAAGTGCAAAACACTGCAAGTCGATCATCAAGTGCGATAATCAATGGGAGGCATTCTCGCAAACGCATTCCAGAGGGCGCGACATAAACTTGGGACCAAATGTCAACGTCATGTCGACGTCAAGTCCAAGGTCAAGCTTGCAGTTGTCATTGCTTGTCAGGGCGTAACCTAACCTATCTTTATTGTTTATTGTCGTCGCATGACTCGCATGGTGTTAGTGTCACCGGTACCAGGTGCTTGTCGTTTGGAAGGCAGGGCAAATGCGAGCGAAGCAGCGCGGGGCCGTCTGGCGGTTCGTGCGAGACAAAATCCCGGCCGTTGAGACGATAAATGCAACCCACAGTGGTCCCAAGCTATCATGTTTAAGCAGGGCTTCGTTCAACTTGGGGTAAGTTCAGTTTGACTGCCCAAGGCAAAAATTCATTTTTGTTTACTACTATAGACCCGAGGGGCTCCATATGGTATCTACTGAAGAGGCAAATGGATGCTCTGAATAAGCCACTCCTGCTTTATCCTAAGAACATGGATAATGGAGAGAGAAATCAGACTATACTATACAAGAACAGGAGGACATTTCGGTATCACCAATACAAGAGTCGCCCTTTCACTCAATAAAGCCGAGGTATAAGTCCATCATTCTATCATCAATACATTCCAATGAGTTTGAAATCATTTTGCAGTTTCCATCTACAAGCCGGACGTAAGCTGCATGATAGCAGGCAAGCAAAATATACTACTCATGGCAAGGCATCAGACACAATACAAAAGAAGCCATAAACCTTAAGGCTTCACAATTTTGTAACAGTGTGGAAAACTCTCTGTAAAGTGATGGTTTGAATTATTGTAATAAAGTGAAATGCCCTGGCTGATTGAAGAACTGTATTTCATGTGTTTAATTTTCGTATACTACGCACAACGCTGTGAACATAATAACTTAACTGAACAAGTTCAAAACTTCAACATAGAACCAACATAACCTAGATCCCTTCATGCATCTCGGCAAAGTCAATGTTTTTCGATGATTCTTGTCTCCATCTGTCTGGTAGAATGGAGCAGGAAAGGCTTGTTCAAGCATCTATTTACCTCTCCAGAGTACCATACCGGGCCCGGGTCTACGATAAAAGTGAATAAAAATGTATTTTTTTTCTTCGGCAGTCAACCTGAGCTTACCCGGAGTTTAAGGCCGCGTCCTGACCCTCGTTGCAAGAGCCTACGGCATCCTCATGAACGATCCAACGATACGAATTAAAAATTCTAATTTATGTTCACGGTGACATTTCTAGGTAAATATTTGACGTTTATTGATTTGACGATTTGACACCACGCGCTTGCTTATGCAATCTAGGCTAGATAAAATCCCTAGAGGTCCCAACCAACTGCAGCGCCTCCTGGCGGGAGCAAAATCGTCCATGCCTCCCATTGTGAACCATGAATAGATATACGTCAGGATTCTTCCTACATAATTGAATATTATACATGTAGTACCGCTAATCTCCAATAGCTGCCACCACTAGTTCAAAGTGCAAAAATGTTGATCCCGCCAACTTACCTCTGACGTCATCAGCTTCATTCCTTTTCTTTGGTGCGGTGCGACCACATGTGTCTTTTTAATGGTGCCCGATTTTTCCTCGTAATTGTGCAAATTTTGTGCCATCATGCCCCCCATCAGACGACGACACACTAGACTGTTAGAGGATCCCACCCGTCCGCCTAAAAGAGCCAAACGCCGGGATCTGTCTGCCGTTTCATCTTGGGAGACGGCACCATCACCCGTATTCTGCCTAACACAAGGTAGGATAATAATTTATACTGTCCCATTCTTTTCCCTTCAGATATTCCGTGTTTACGATGGCCTAGTAATGAGGCAGCAAGCCGAATTATCGTACTTCCCGCAGCGTGGTTACCTGAGCTCACTTTTCGGTGAGACGGGCATAAATTTCACCACGATACGGCCTACCTGAGCTCATTTTTCGATAAGACGGTTCAATTGAGGGCCTGCATGTATTATGTATTGCATATACATTTTCTATCTTGAGCCCACTTTTCGGTGGGACGGATAAAAGTCCATTCATGCATTCCACTATAAGTGTGTTTCAGGATTCTAATACCGTTTCTTCTCTTCGCCAGTTACCCTGCCTGTGGCCCCCATCGCAGCCGCCGGCGCCGTTTCTAGTACCAGCGCGGCAGGTCTGGCTCCGGCCCAAGCGCCCACGGAACAGCTGATTTCCCCTGAGCCTAATTTACCTATTTCATAGGTCGTTCGTACTTCAAGCACCCCAGAACCGGCTCTGGGCCAGGCGCCCACGACACAGCTGACTTTTCCTGAGCCTACTTCACTTAGTACGACCCCCTTGCAACCTTCGCCGTACTTACCCTCTACTACGCCTCTCGCGTTGGAGGTGACGGTAGCTGAAGACCAATGGGATGCGGCCATGTTTTTGAGCGTGGGCGAGGAGCCCCCCAAAACCGCAATTTCTCCAATCGTCCTCAACACAAACTTAGCTGTTAAATGGACGTCCGTCTACCAATCAGGCTTAAATGATGAGAACAAAACGAAGCTATTTTAGAAATACCCATTCACGCAGAGTTGTCAGGTTGAACCACCGGCCATCAACCCCGAAGTATGCAGCGGCTTAAGCGACCTGGCCAAAAAACGCGACGGCCATTTTGTTGATACCCAGAAGCTGATCGGGACAGTTCTATCGGCTCTCGGAAAGGCCCTTTCACCCCTTCTTGGTCCTCAACAAAGCATGCAGCCATCACCTGACCTCAAGGAACACCTGTGGGATGTAGGAAAGCTCATTATGGGATGTCAAAAGGCCCTGAACGGCTCGCGCAGATCTTTCATCACTCCGGGGATAGATACACCTCTGCGCCATATTTGCGAAAAGACCATTCCAGATGCTCTTCTGTTCGGATCAGGCTTACAGGAGGCAATCAAGAAAGCAAAAGACGACCAAAAATTGGCAGATGAGCTTAAAATTCACCCTAAACGGAGTCAAACGCCCAAGAAATTCACGCCTCGTTCTTTAAACTCGACGCGCCCGCCTGCTCGCAGTCATCACTTCCAGCAGGGGGGCTACAAACCACAACAGCGACCCTACTATTCGCGGACCAAGACGTCTTCCTCGTTCCACAGGGGGAGGGGGGGAACTTACCGTTCTCCCAACTACAGAAATTAGTTGTTCACTAACCTCTTAATAGGCAAGGCGGTGATGCTGCAACCATCTGACGACCTCCTTCTTTCTCCTTGCAGATCACTGACGCATCCGCTGGCGGGTCAGTTGTCCCTAATGGCAGGGATATTATCAGGGGAACATATCCAAGAAAAAAACTTGTCTAACAACGTCGCAGACATCTTGACTGCCTCCTTAGCTGAGTCAACACATAAACAATATTGTCCTCGTTGAAACATTGGTGGGCATATTGTCAAAAAACAAAAGATGAAGATACGACGCTTCCATCAACTCCGTTTTATCTTATTTGACGGAAATGTTCAACAAGGGCGCCTCATACACGTCACTCAACACTCACAGATCAGCCATATCCCTAATTTCACATTCCAAGGTCGGTGAAAATGCATTGGTCAAGAGGTTTATGAAGGGGATATATCGCCAGCGAACTCCGCATCCCAAATACGACCACGTCTGGGACGCAGATATCGTTTTGAGTTACGTAGGCAAACTCTATCCGTTAGAATCACTAACTCTTAAGCTGTTTTCGGAAAAATTGGCTCTCTTGCTGGCCCTTACATCCGCTCACCGGCTGCAAACATTGGCTGCGGTTAAACTGGATAATATCGTATTCTCTGAGAATACGGTTCAGATAAAAATCGCGGATTTAATTGAAACATCAGGCCCAGGCCGATTTCAGCCGTGCCTTACTTCGCCTTGTATGAAGGATAAACCTGAATTGTGCCCTGTCTGCACACATAAACACTATGTTTCCATCACTCAAGAAACAAGAGTATCTGACACCCTCTTCATATCATTGTCAAAGCCCCATAAAGCAGTTTCATCGCAAACCATATCCAGATGGATCAAGGGAGGATTGGCCAACAGCGGCGTCGATGTATCTATTTTCTCAGCATACAGCACCAAGCACGCCGCGACTTCCAAGGCCTTTAGCAAAGGACTTGATCTGGCGGCTATTCGAAAGACGGCTAGCTGGTCGGACAACTCGACTGTTTTCGCCAAATTTTATAACTGCCCTATCCTACAGCAGAACCCAAACTGCGCATTCGCCCAGGCGGTGGTGACACAAAATTCAAAGTGATGATCTCTTTTTTGTTGTTGTTGTTACAATTTTATATTCAGAATTATTCTTTGTTTTATTCGCTGTGGTCAGCTTTATTATATTTGATCACATATCCATTTGTTTTGAATATTTACATTCATCCAAAGCAAATTATAGCAAGACGTTTGGGTATAAAAATCGCTGTGCTTTGAACATCTACATGTATAATATTTAATTATGTAGGAAGAATCCTGACGTATAATTGACCGATTGAACGATCGAAGTGAAGTTCGATCGCAATTATACTAGGGATTCTTCCGAAATAATTAAGTCCCTCCCAGATACAAATGTATGGAATTTCTTTCCGAAGTCGAAGATTTGTTTTCCGCACTTCGGAACCCTACCCTTGGGCAATTTTTGTCGCAACTTCGAACGGCATGAAGCTGATGACGTCAGAGGTAAGTTGGCGGGATCAACATTTTTGCACTTTGAACTAATGGTGGCACCTATCGGAGATTTGCGGTAGGTAGGTACTACATGTATAATATTTAATTATTTCGGAAGAATCCCTAGTATAATTGCGATCGAACTTCACTTCGATCGTTCAATCGGTCAAGTAGTGAAGTAGTACGCACCAGCAAGAAATAGTGTCTGATTTCACATTCGGTGTCCATATAACCATTCATTATTTTCAATAAGCTAAGCATGACTGCCTCAAAAAAACTTCTTCTGTACATGCAGGAAATAGGTGAAAAGCAACAAAACCGTGAGCATTTCTCTGGGAAAAAGCCTGCGACCGACGCCGTTTCAGCCATCTATCTGCCCAAGAGCTTAATTGAACGAAAACGGAAAATGCCTCGCAGAGACAATTTCCGTTTTATTCCCGGACGCGCGGGCATCACATGGAAATGTTTCTTGAAGAAATATGCCCGGCATCGTCTATAGGGATCACCCAGCAGATTGATCTGCAACAATCGTAACGATCCCCCCGAGCTTAATCGGCCACTTATATCCACTTTTGCCCCATTACGCATCGTGTTTTCTCTGGGTTCTGTGATGGATATGTCCTCGACGCGATTTCCGCAAACAGTTTCCCTTTTTTTTCTGTCGTTTTCTTTTTCTTCCATCGCGATATTTAATTTGCCGATTCGTGAAAATTCCAAACTTCGAGGATCGCGGGATTTGAGGGGCCACCCAGAGCCTATATATTAATCGCGCGGTCCTTGGATTAACTTTTAATCCTTGCAAAGCTTTCCCCTCTCCGAGGTCGCATCCGAGCAGACAAAATCACTTTGGGGCTCTCTTCCGACTGCGAGGGTTCGACCTTATCGCACTTAATTAGGGGCGGGCCGCAGATTTGTCCTGCAAAGCCGAAAAGATGAGTCATTTCGGGATTTTTCGCTGTTACTTTCAATGAAAGCATTATCCTTTGTACACGTAAAAAGTAGCCCGCGTTTAATTAGACCGACTTGTCATATCGAAGCGTGTGAACTGATCCCGCGGGAAATCTAGCGATAGCCCGCATAACCGAAGCTCATTTTTGAAGTCATTAGATCCAATCTGCCCTGTCTTGGTGCCCCAGTTTTTCCAAGTCTTCGCCGCGCGCGGCGCGTTCTCTTTCCAAATGCACCGTTTTTATGAACTCGAAAGAACGCAAAAATTTAATAACACAACTCCGTATACCTAGCGAGCAAAATTACATTCTTCCGTGAATTCTGCTGTAAATTTAATAACACGAATTTATTATGAAACCTGACAATATCTTTATAGCATTCACCTACCGCCTCCATTATCGTTATTTTTCAGCGCTCTCTCCTAGATGGCTCTTCTCCTCCTTCCTCGTCATCCCTCAAGCCCCATCATTGCAAAATGTTCCTTAATTCGCACGCTGCGGCCCCTAAATGCAATAAACCACGCGAGAGCTTTGCCAAGACTTCCCATTAGAGATAAAAAATGCGTCGTTGAAAGTTGGATAATCCGACTTAGAGTGTGATGTACGGTGAAGAACATTTTACAGCGATTCTAATAATAATTGTTATTATTCTTCGAGAAACTATGAGCCTTAGCGGCTGGAAGTTGGAAATATACAATTTACGAGGTTGAAAGTGGCAGTTTTGGTTTTTTTGGCTGAGCTCTGCCGCTTTAAAAGCCGGAGCTTCCGGGACGGTTGCGCCTCAAAGAACGAAAGCATTTTAGCAACTTATCGGATGAAAGCCATTGAATGGTCTTTGACGCTCCAGACGGCTCGGCTCGCTGCTCTATCCTAGCAAAATAAACTGATGCTATGGAGGAGCTTTCAGTGCTTTCAGTGTCCCAACAATATGAGAATAGATTTTAAAATTTTCAAGTAAGACGTGGGTGATACCACCATGCATCAGAATGTTCGAACCTGAGTATCCTTATACGGAATAAAAGTCACGTCTAAATTACAGCATTTCTTCAGCACTGATGCTACGATTCTAGTCCCCATGACTCGCGCTTTGAGAGAAAGCCAGCAATGTTTTATTTTTGCGGTCTCAACATTCGAATACCATCAAGCTCATACATAAGTTCAAAAATAACAACCTATAAAGCACCTCTAGTTGCTATTTCACTTCTTGTAAATATTTCGATAACCTTTCAAGATTTTGAATGATAGACTGAGACTAGGTTAATATAAGTAATATAACCAAAGCAGGTGCTGGTCATAGCCCAAATTCCCGGCAGTGTAAAGCAGCCCGCTACACCTCATAATCCCGACAGGCTCAAAATTCCGACAAGTAGAGGCAATCCCGAGACTCGAAGCCCCTGATAGTCTAAACCTCGACAGTCTAAATCTCGTCAACCTGAATCCTGACTGTCAACTTACGGCTCCGGTGACCCCACCAAACACATAAGAGACCGTAACACTTATGAACCATGACTTTATAGCCCTGGCACTTTGGGCATTGACTCTGAAATAAATATGTCCCTGTGGATCACCTCTCCGGTCACTCGTTTGATGGTGGTGTATGGGTCACAGCGCGAGGGTCGGGGCATATTTTATTGCTTTGTGGATATGGGCTGAGAAGAAATCAAGGAACGGATGCTCGAAAGAGGAGTGCAGTTTCACAAAGCGTCACAATCATTGTGTTTAGTTTCTCCGGGATCAAACTTGATAAGTACCTCCACTGATTGTTGTCATTTTTCAAACCTACCTATTTGTGTACACGCTGAGCGGTACTTTTTGAGCATTTTCTGTCAGTTTGATCTACCTATTTACTGCTGAAGTCATTTGAAAAGTGCGTTTTTCTCGCACGCTCAGTATTATGCATTCTTTCTTTTGTGCGCTGATTTTGAACGTTACGATGAGTGTCACTTCTTGATTTACGTTCAGGTCCGGCCCTAAATAATTTGGACTCTTTGAATATTTCGACCCATATTTTGTCAAATAAATATGTGCTTTCAAATCAGGCACGTGACTGGAGTTGCTTTTGAACATTTCCTTTGTCTGTGAGTAATTAACTGCGCAGTTTTATGTGCAGTTATTATTATGAAGCTATCTTTGTGTCAATATTCAGAGCCCTCCGCCTGTTCCGGTTCTCATTTTTTTTTTTTGAATTGAATTGAGATATTTTCTCTTTTGTTTGTTCCATTACTCACTAGGATTTTGCAAATGGCACTTGTGAGTATGATCGAGCCTTGATGTACCTATTTCACTGATATTTTCTTGAATACTAGACTAGGACACTTTCCAGTTTTTTCTGGGCCTAGAAGCAAATCATATAACATTTTGGCAACAAGCGGATTTTCACTAAATGGACCCTGCTGAATCTAAAAATCCATGTTGCCACCCCGAAATTTGAACCGTTAGGCCCCCAGGGCCCCGTTTTCGACATTTCGGGGCATTTTGGTTCTCTCCGTTTTTTTCAGTTCAACAGGTCATATCTCGAAGACCGTAACAGATAAAATAAAAATTCTTCCACTGTTGCCTTGCCTTATGATTACTGAAAGCCTCCTATGCACTTCTCGTTCTTAATTTCTGACTATTACATCTACAGATCATCCAGATCAGAAGAGATGCAAAAACACAACACAAAAACTTCGACCTATGGGGAGCTATGTGAAATGTTGAAAATAAGTCCATATATATGCTAGACCATATGTAGAGAAAGCTTCGAAGAAGTTTTTGTCAAAGTTACGTTACAACAGGCCTTTTGGTTCAGCAGTTATGATTTTTTGAAAATCGATGTGGGAAAGTGTCAGTCATTTGACCAAATAAGCTGACATCGGCCCGCAGTACAGCGGCGAGGCTAGCAGTTCGTTCTCTTACTCTCAAAATTTGCTCTGTATGGATATAAATGATCATTTCACTATGTTTGTTCACGAATATGACTATGTACCTACCTATATGTATGCGAACCAAAGCACAAAGATCCATGGCCCATAATCTATCGCTGGTTTAGGTACTCTCATGACCGGGCCGGGCTGAATGGCACATCGCACTATTTTGAGCAATAAGCGGTCTTCGGGTAGGTAGTTTTATTGATATTATTGCGGCATCTACAAGAACGGTTGATTCAGCCGATTTTCCATTTCATCCACAAGACAAGATGTTGATCTATACTTTCGGTTAGGGGTCTAGCGTCGTCAATAAGGATCAAGTTCCGTGCTCCGTTTTTTTTCCAGCCACAGTTTTTGGGAAGTAGTAAGACTTAGTCGCAGATATTCGCGTTGTACCACACTGCTGCCTGCCAGTTACTCCGCTGGATATGAAGTCGGGCTGCATAACTTGTTGGGATAGAGCTTCAGGCTTTTTGACTGTCCCAGAAAGGACATGCCTGGCGATATCAGTCCTTATTTCAACTGAATCTTTTACCTAAAAAAGATTTCCAGTCAGTAATTTGGAAGACCTTTTGAATTTAGTTTTACTTTATAAAGCTTTGTGATGAATCTCTATGCCTCAGAGATGTCATCTTCCGTTAGTGGCATAGCCCCCAAGTTCGAAAATAACGTCCGTGATACTTGGCAAATATTTTAAAGGCACTTGTCTCCGTGATTGTCGTAATAAATGATGTCACATCACATCTCGTGAATGCGTGCGAAGCAAGTAGATATACTTTGTTTTTCTCCCAGCGATAAAGTTTTCCGGTGATTTCTGCCAAAGATATTGGAACAAGTAACAGGCTCATGTTGAAAGCACACCGACAAGAACTAGAGCAAGTGAAGAGCTTAGTTGAAGATCGTCTTGCACAGATATCGGATAACTAAACTCAAAAGCCCAACAGTAGCCACCATCAACCTTTGCAAAAGAATCATACATTCATCCTCGGCGACTGACGAAAAGTGTTGCATCGAAAAATACCAACAAAATAGTTCAGCAAGGCCATAGAAATATCTTACAGCGGCGCTTCGGATGGCATACAAAGCAGGCAGAGAAATTTATCTATCGCAGATTTCAAAACATGAGCCTGTTACCTGTGCCAATATCTTTGGCAGGAATGACCGGAAAACTTTATCGCTGGAAGAAAAACAAAGTATACCTACCTACTTGCTTCGCACGCACTCACGAGATGTGATGTGACATCATTTATTACGGCAATAATTACGGAGACAGCAGCCCTAAAAATATTTGCAAAGTACCTATCACGCACGTTACTTTCGAACTTGGGGGCTATGCCACTAACGGGAGATGACATCTTTGATGCAGAGAGATTCCTCACAAAGCTTTATAAAGTAAAACTAAATTCAAAAGGTCTTCCAAATTACTGACTGGAAATCTTTTTTAGGTAAAAGATTCAGTTGAAATAAGGACTGATATCGCCAGGCATGTCCTTTCTGGGACAGTCAAAAAGCCTGAAGCTCTATCCCAACAAGTTATGCAGCCCGACTTCATATCCAGCAAAGTCACTGTCAGGCAGCAGTGTGGTACAACGCGAATATCTCGATGGCCCCTAATAAGACTAGCGTAACTCGTGAGACACGGTTAGAACCAGCGTATCTCTGCGCTTACCAAATGAACTAGCGTAACTCTGCGTTCACCAAATGAACTAGCGTCCCTCCCATTTGATTTACACAGGCTATACGCTAGTTCATTTGGTGAACGTAGAGATACGCTAGTTCATTTAGTAAACGCAGAGATACGCCAGTTCTAACCGTGTCTCACGAGTTACGCTAGTCTTATTAGGGGCCATCGATCTGCGACTCGGTCTTATTACTCCCTGAAAACTGGCTGGAAAAAAACGGAGCATGGAACTTGATCCTTATTGACGACGCTTGACCCCTAACCGAAAGTATAGATCAACATCTTGACTTGTGGATGTGAAACCGGCTGAATCAGCCGTTCTTGTAGATGCCGCAATAATATCAATAAAACTACCTACCCGAAGACCGCTTATTGCTCAAAATAGTGCGATGTGCCATTCAGCCCGGCCCGGTCATGAGAGTACCTAAACCAGCGATAGATTATGGGCCATGGATCTTTGTGCTTTGGTTCGCATACATATAGGTAGGTACATAGTCCTATTCGTAATCAAACATAGTGAAATGATCATTATTATCCATACAGAGCAAATTTTGAGAGTAAGAGAACGAACTGCTAGCCTCGCCGCTGTACTGCGGGCCGATGTCAGCTTATTCGGTCAAATGACCGACACTCCCCCAAAACAGCGCGCACTTTCCCTACATCGATTTTCAAAAAATCATAACTGCTGAACCAAAAGGCCTGTTGTAACGTAACTTTGCCAAAAACTTATTCGAAGCTTTCTCTACATATGGTCTAGCATATATATGGGCCTATTTCCAACATTTCACATAGCTCCCCATAGGCCGAAGTTTTTGTGTTGTGTTTTTGCATCTCTTCTGATCTTGATGATCTGTAAATGTAATTTTCAGAAATTAAGAACGGAAATTGCATAGGAGGCTTTCAGTAATCATAAGGCAAGGCAACAGTGGAAGAATTTTTATTTTATCTGTTACGGTCTCCGAGATATGACCTGTTGAACTGAAAAAACCGGTGTACTGTTCCCCCCTTCTGGACCCCTGGCTGTGATTGTCGTCGCCCCCCCCCCCCTGACTTTGGACCTCTTACTTACGTTTTGCTTACGTTGTTCGGTTCATCCAGGCTCTATACTCGCGACGAGAACGGAACTTTGGGGATGAGGATTGTATTGAAAAGTTGAACAAAAACACGAATTGACAGCAAACAAAATGAATTTTTTATTGAAATCATCAGCAAAATTTAAATGAATCAGATTCTTTTCATAAAACACCTCACAGTAAAATGAAACTGACAGAATAACACAAAAGAATATGGAAAGGGTAAAATCATGAGTAAAACGTCAAACACAAACACAACAAAAACAAGAAAAAACATTCGAAATTATGTGAAACAAATGAAACACTGACAACAACAACACAACAACAACAACAACAACAACAACAACAACAACAACAACAACAAATAGATAATAAAATAAACAGAAAAGGACAAATAAAACACAACAAGAAATCATAAAACATGTCAAACTGTCAGTGTCAAAAGCAGAAGAAAAATGAAAAAGTAAACAGTGACGTATTCGCTAACAGGCACACATGAGAAGAACACGCCAAAGAAACTCCTGTGTATTGCCTGATTGTGCGCTGAAATATGTTACAAAAATACCTCAACAAAAACATGTGAGAATGAATCATCAGGCCAGTGCAAATCGGTACCCAAACTTCCGCAGATTCGCTCATTCACAAACACTTCAAGTCTCTCAAAAGCAAAGCACACACTTCTCTCACAAGCCTCTCCAAAGCAAAAGCATCATCTCTCAAAACCGAAGAGTATTTAGTAAACACATGCGAATAAATCAAGGCTCTGGGTTCCCACAGAGTGTTTGGCGTGTAAAGGCCAGAGGACGCTGAAAGAAAACCTACCCCACATAGCTGACATAGGTCCTCCTACGCAGTTGCAACCATCAATTACTTTAACCTGAAACTGCTTCTCCCCAGTTCACCCGACCCTCCTGAATCCCGTCTTCACAGGAAACGGACAAATCCCTGAATCCCGTCTTCACAGGAAACGGTCAAATCCCAAAACAACCCCCAAAAACACTCACACACAAACAAGACCCGCAAACACACTGAATAAATTGGGACAACAACCCTAAAGCAGCCAGGGAGTGTTAGCCTTTACACGACTTCAGGGGCGTAGAAAATCATAAAATGTTAAAGGGCTGGTTCACACAAAATTCAACAAGGCCCAAACAGACTTCGCTTGCGGCTCGCATGATTTAGAGTACCAATCACCACTGTCAAGACAACGTATACACAAAAATGAACGGAGGGGGTACGTGAGACATTTTTGTAACATAACAACAAAGATAATTAGTCAACAAAATACTAGCATAAAATTCAGGAAGTTTACAAACTTCGTGAGACAATAAAGGGACATCAAAAATGAGAACGTAACACAGACTGATACAAGAAATCATTCTAAACCCGGACCTGTAATATGAAAACAATTCCCGTATACGCACTAAGCTCGAAGCTGAAACAAAGAAATCCCAACGCGTTATTTTTAGATTCCAAAATTCTCGCGCGCGAGGTGTCGATGTGTTGTGGTTCCTCGAAGAAAGAAATGCAATCCAAACACGAGTATGACATCATCCATGGGCAAAACGCGTAGGTAGCGTCAATAGGGCCGTTGGACATCCCCAAAAATTAGCGAACTACCCGAAACACGTAGGGAGTCTCCATCCTTGCTTCAAACTGGGCTGTAAAAATCGCGAAAACCCCTTTCGATCCTCTTCTTTGTCTCGGAAACAAATAAAATTGACACCCGAACAGGAAGATGCGATTTTGGTAACGAAAATTGAATAAAAAACTAATGCAGTCATACCAAAAGCGATTTTGAGCATGATTTTTTTGGAAATAATGTAAAAACGACCCACCTGTAGTAAATTACGGCACACGTCGGTCTTCGAACGTCTGGTCAACACGAACACACAAAATCGAGTCCCCTTTCGACCTAAATTCCCGTCGCGTTTAAATTTAGTTCCTAATATAGAAATGATTTTCGTGCGTCGAAGTATTAGAATGCATATTTGTAATTTTGTAAAAAGTCGCTGAAAATGCGTTCCATCACACCGGAGAGAACCAAAATGCCCCGAAATGTCGAAAATGGGGCCCTGGGGGCCTAACGGTCCAAATTTCGGAGTGGCAACATGGATTTTCAGATTCAGCAGGGTCCATTTAGTGGAAAACCGCTTGTTGCCAAAATGTTATATGATTTGCTTCTAGGACCGGTTTCTAGACGCCTTTTGAGAATTGTGGCCTAGACTATACAGTGAAAGTCGTTCCTGTACTATCAACCACTTCTACCCAGCCTAAAATTGACTTTTCTGATGTTTACTTTCGTCTATGTGTCAGGGGGCTTTTACCGTCCAAGCAGGTTGTACGGTACTTTTTGCTGGGAACTCATGTTCATTTATTTTGCTTTGTTTGTTATGAGATGATCTGATGCTACCTGCCAGGGGGAGGGACAGGGTCAGCCATGGTAGATACGAACGGTTGGTTGCAAGTTAGTCGCTTGCGGCTCGTGTAACGGGACACATGTCAGTTTGTGTGGGATAGGTTCTTTTACAGTGTCCTCGAGTACAGGTTCTCAACAAGATTACTCTCATTGTGTAGTTGTAGTATTTTGGATTAGTTTTGTAGTGTTTTATTATGCCCTGTCTACTAACATGTCTTCAGTTGTTGCCTTTTTAATGTTTGTGTGAGGTAGACTTCCGAAAGCTGTATTCCGGCAACCGTTTATTGCACAGCAATGGCTTCAGCATCATTTTGTTCAAAATTGACCGCTTTTCAATGACTACTATACATGTTGTTCATTCACGAATTTTCAACTTCCTAATTTTTTTCACCATTGTTCCGGAGGTCACACAAGGTCACAAATTTGGATTCTTTATCAGGACCTCCAAGTCAACTAACATGGAAAGAAAAATTTCCTATGAGATCTTTTGCAACCTCGAATATTCCTGCTACTGGCCTAAAAATGGGCTACCAGTTGGAAATCTGTTTTTGAACTCAATTTTTTTTTTTCAGACTCACTAGGTGGGGTTGTGATGACTCAGGATTTCTCTTGCTTTTCAGATCCACCATAAAAGAATTGATTTTTGTCGCAAGTTTCTTCTTTCTTTTCCAACCCTCTAGATAGACGATACTACTCATTATACCGAAACCCTGAAATTCGGACAGACTATCTCGAGTAGACCTGAATCCCGAAAGGCATTTCACGATCACGACTTCACCAGACACAAAAGTCACCGAATCACCCATGAATCGAATATTAGCTTTTTTATTACACACAAATGGTCCAAAATGGACTGACTACCGACCGGCTGAAGGAATTGCTTTTTGGCTAACTTTTTCTCTTCATTTCCAAACCCAGAAGCATTTATTGTCCTTAGGGAAAGTGTTTCCTGGGTCAAGTCCATGGGGGCCACCAAAGTAGTGCACCGTGCATCAAACACTCAATGGCCCCGCTTTTGAAAGATTCTCACGATTTGGCATTCAAACGAATAATGTCTTTGGAAGCTAGACTGAACAAGGACCATGCAACCGCTAAAATCCAAAATCCGCAATTTCAAAATGGAATAAACAGTTTCATAACCAGTTCCACCAAACAGACTTAAATTGGCATTTAACAACTTCAAATTTGTATCTCTATTTTTTGACAGCAAACAAAATATAATTTTGGAAGGCATCAATTACAATAATATGCATTTCAACTTATATATTACAGTCTGGTTCTTGAGTAGTACCCAGCACATTTATGGCGTTTTCTCTCTGGATGGCGATTGAAAGCCGCTGTTTGAACCACGAACCTTCATTGACATTACCAGTTGCGTCTACCAGTCGTTTACATATGTCATCAATGAAGGAACGTGCACCAGGGCCATATGGACCAAAAGTCTCCACTGCTATTGGAACGAAGATGTAATCGTTCGATAGGTCAGCGTACTTCGTCCTTTTGTTGGTCTCGGCCTTTTCTGCGGTAGCTCCTGGGCAGATGGCACTGCTTGTTAGATGCGATGGTGCTACTGTATCAATAGAGAGTGATAATTTTATTAATTTTGAAGAGAAAAGATCAAATCTGAAGCAACGTAATTTGAGTGAAGATGGAATACTTCTTCGTATGAGTTTTGGCAAGGAGAACATGTTGATGGACTTCACCTTTCTCCTCCAAATCAAAATAACCATCGCTCTCAATTGGGAGTTGTTAAGTACTGATTTAAAATTGCTTATGCCCAATTTGAAGTTCTCAGTTTCATTTTGGAATTGATAACTACACACAACGCCCTTGATTGATAGACCTACAAGGATAATATTTACTTATCTAAATCCCACTGTCAATAGCAATGGAATAAAATGGATGTGAACAACAAAATCTGACAGCTGTCACTTTATACTTCTTTTTTGTAATAATCACCAAAATATCATACTCGTGCTCAATATTTTCCCAGATAATTTTGGCCAGGCGTGTCCCTCGGGCTGGTTGTCCCTAGATAAATGCCCTCCTCCTACGGAGTCGGGCATTTATCGCTACAACCATCAGGCGATGGCCTGTCCAAAATTATCGTGAAACTCTAAGCACTTGTGATATTACTGTTGATTATTCCCAACTAGAAGTTGATTGGTCCCAATTTGAAGTTGAAAAGGTAAAGTCTTAAATTTTTAGTCCGGACGTGAGGTGAAATTACCCTACAATTAATGGTTAAAACATGCCACTTGATATAGTTGTTGCATGAACCATGATCTTCTGATTCAGAAGTGTAAACATCAGCGGCAGACGTGCATGCTCTGTATGCAGGGTGGAGAAGGAAAAAGAGGAAGGAAAAGTGGAAACTCATAAACCGGAAGAGGCCGAGTCGTGTAAATCGTCATATTATATTATGTATATATCCCGAGGTTCATGCCGACGAGATTCCATCAACCATTTTCAAATATCCTGATGTATTCGTGAAATATCTTGAAGAACTCAACAAAGTTGTTACTCAAAAACCGAAAAAAAAGAGACTTTATTGTCTTTTCTGCGTCGTTTGAATACATCTTGCCAAATTTGCGTAGCATTGCAAATAACAACGTCAACACCAAATCCTATAAGATTACTTCCAGGTGAAATTTTGCGAATATTTTTAGGCAAATACTTTCCCCAAGAAGCATTCGATGGCAGCTAAACCGCTTTAATTTTTGCAATTTTCACACAAAAATGGTACATCTGTTGTTTGATCAGCTGCCCGAGGCCAAACGTCTTCACTGATGATGATACATTTTTGTGAGAGACTTGACAAAAGGTACCTGAAGTCTAAGAAATCCTAACGTAATTCTTCCTCTCAATAACCACATTAGCCATCATCAGCAAAGAAAGTCTGTGAAATCAAAAACAACTTGAATGACAATGTTTATTCCACAAGAGAGCAGTTCTTACTGTTGAGATTACTTTTTACTGGCCATTTCCTTAATTATTCTGTAAATAGTTAACGCAAGATGGCTGCCGGGAGAAGGGAAAAAATTGAATGTTATTTTGCTGGAAATAGTAGGCCTAGGCACTGGCTACCAATTTTTTTCAATTTTTCACATTATTGAATGAAATACAACCAAGTTTCACTCTTATACTTTGAAAATTGACCGATTTACTTGAAAATGAAATTTCTCAAAAAAAAACGGGTTTCTCAGGATAATTCGGGAATGTTTCAGGATATTTGAGAACGGTTTGATGGACTTTCATGAACCAGGCACCCACAGTCACGTCTGTCACTTGAGCTTGTTGAAATATACATAACCTCAACATGCAGGGGCTCCAATACACTGCCTTTCTGTTTGTTACCCAAAAATTTTCTTTGTTCGAGTTGTGTCACATGTGCTTCCCCCACACTCCATTCTATTCCTCTCCTTTCAATTCTTCACTTTGATTCTATTATTTCGTCACAAGCAAGTCTCGGCCGAAAGGTAGACAAACCTGACATTTAGCTGTCAGTGGATCACGTGAGATCCCACATGATCTGGAACAAGAGGTTTTGAAAGGAGGAGGGATTGAGAAAAGAGAAATAGATAAGGATCTTTAACTTCGTCAAAAAGTTGAGAGCGAATTCTTAGGTGGTGCGGATTTTTGAAGGAAAATGGTGATTTTCAAGCCACTCTATATAGACATCGCCGTTTTCAAGCAGAACCAAGGAAGTCTTCCGCGAAGATTTGACGCTCCATTTCCCACCAAGGAACAACATTTTTTCGAAGAGACCTTATTCATTCAAACCTTCCACCATCTGAAAGGGTATGTTGCACCCCGGTGCTCTAGTCATTTTCTTTTTCTGGAAAAGGGTAACCCCTCACAATTGTCACCTCTACAATTTGTCAGGTACCTACGCTTTGGAACAGATAACGTTCACTTTAATTCGGGCTTAATTCTTCTCCGAACGTAACAGAAACTTTGTTGTAGCATTATACGACGACAGTATTTGACAATATCATTTGACATATCAATCTCTTCTGTTTCCTTTATTGTAAAATAAGCCAACCGGCACCTGTTCATTTTCATTGCCTTTTGTGAATAAACTTTGTGTTTGGAATCCATTCACTGCTTTGTCTCCAGTGTTGTACTAGTCATTGTTCAGTGCTGAAATTTGTTTTTTTTGGGGGGGGGGAATTTGGTCAACAATACTGTGGCGCCCCCGACCATCCAAGTAACCCCGGCCTATCTCCGCTGATCAGCTGGCGGGCCGTGTTCCTAAATAAGACAGACCAATGATAAGTCGCACCGAAAAGGCACGAGGCCTTTCTGGCTGTAACAAGTGATTTTCCTTTGGTCCATATACTCAAAAAGTCTTGTTAGCAAAATATTTTAATCATGTGAAGCTTCTCGTATCCCAATTCATCAACGACTTCTTTTTTAGTAAGTACTAAACTGTTTATATTAAGTGGGAGATGTATAGATCAGAACTAAGATATAGGGTCGGATGAAGCTAACGGATCTAAGTTTGCAGAGTTGCAGAGTTTCCTTCTGCTTGGTCAGATCAGAGGATCCAGATAAGCATGGATCCACGCTCCTGGGCACAACAGCAACACGTGACAGTACGTGTGTAATCTACGATCCATATATAAGAGTCCTCAAAGCTCAGAGTCTCACTCTCACTCCGTCAGAAAGCGCTCCGGTAGATTAGCCGAGAATGATAAAATATTCATTCCGAGATTCCCTTCACATATATACAGCTTCGAATTTCTGTCGAATTACAGTTCCTTGTGCGAGACTTAACGGTTTGATTTTCTCGAAACAAATTGTCACCCAGCAAGCGGAAATACTTTCTCATCGCAGAACGACTCAAATATAATTCCGACAGAGCGAAACCCGAAACGGAGAAGCCGGGCGAACATCAGCAAGGATTAAAACTCAGCCGACCATCATCAGGTCGTCGTGGAATATCCATCGTCAAGCACGTACGCACAGTCAATTTTGCATCGGGCTCTCCAGAGTAACATCTTTGACGTCTCGGTTTAATAAGATACTGATTTGATTTTACGGGCCGTTGAAGTCGAATGCCGGCAATATTTGTTCAAATTTCATGTTCAACGCTCAAGTTTATGTAAATTGACCTTTCGATCTGTGGTGTTTGGGCTTGCTGAAGAGAAAATGCAGCTTGCTTCCGGTATTTTATTCTGATAAAACAGACGCGCTCTCGCCAGCTTGTTTCGATTAATGCTTGTGGTTTATAGCGTTTGCAATTTTAGCAACAACGGCAAAAACTTTTTATTTGTCGGCGTCGGAAATTACTAACAGCGAAAGGCACTAAAAGCCTTCCGCAGAGAGGACTTCAAGTCTAAGTCTGATTTAATACCGAAGGAAAAGTCCAAGGAAATTAAATAAGGTATAGGTGAAAGAGGTATTAGGCAACACTACAGTCGTATTCCATTTGCGCCGGGGCGTATAAATATTGTTAAGCGAGTTTGCTGAAGTTGTATATTGTATACCCACCAGGAAGTTACGATGGTGTAGCTAAATGGCAATGCGATTTTATACTTTGGGACACAAGCAAAACTTTCCATTTAGTTAGTGGGTACCTACGTAGCGCATGTAGCGATTCAAGTGATGTCTGAAGAGCTGTTGTTGGTAAATAAATTTGTTGCTGTGTAAAACCGGGATTTTCGTATCGTAATACCCGAAAGGTAGGTACCTAGTTCTAATAGGAAACGCCGTGTGAGATTTAAATAATTGGTGGAGGTAATGCACCGGGAAGCTTGCCAAAATATATACAACACGAAGAGCGGCGCTATTTAGGATTCTGGTTCTGAATTGCCGATTCTATTCGAGACAATCGAGCTACATGAAATCTCGTATGACCGCCTGCGATGTACGGTGGAATTTACGAGGGAAATACATATCGCCTGCAGTATTGTTACGAATATATTATTCATAATCTGATATCGGTATCTCGTGTAAAGTTCACATTGTTACGAATTACGCTCTTCCAAATAATAGTTTCATTATTATATTTCAATTGTTTCAAATCGTTCCGAACTTGGTTATGGACCTAGCGTTTGATCCCTTCTGCCTTCTGGAAGTACCCGCACCTTATTTATGACTGAACCGTCTGCCTCGGCCGGCCGGGAGTCACTTCTTTTATTTTCGCAAATGGGTCAAACAATGTAACCCTACATGCTTCCCGAATGAATGTCCTCGGAAGTTCTCGCAACGATTATTCCATGCCGGTATTACATACTTCAGTATCAGATACCTACTTACAGACTTCGATCTGTTGCTTGCTTAATCTCTATATGCAGCTCCTCCGCCAATTGTACACTAATACAGGTTTCCCACTTATCCTCCAGTCGAAGTCTCTATGGTGAAAATCCCCACTCGTAACAATATAGAACTGCCCTGCCCGTTCTTCGCCCCTATTTCGGTTATCAGATATTGCTATGTTGGTGACTTATATTCCATGAAAAACAGGGTGCCTATCCTATAATGTTAGATGTTAGCGGCCCTCCTGCCCTAAGTTGTACAAATATTCATTTTTAAAATTGCTAGAGTAGCTGGACTTGATTGATTTTTGTTGAAAGCGAAAAGCTTGAGCCCTTCGTCCCTGAGCGACGAAAAAAAAAGTTTTTGGATTACTTGCTCTTGAAAGTTAGATACTTACTCGTACTTAGACACTCAAAAACGCACAAAAGTGAAACTTGTTTTTAAGCTTGAAAGCGAAAATGTTCCGGGGAGAAGCGTCAACGCAAAGCTAAAATCTTGTCTTTACGAGCCGTTTATTAATAGCTGTGTCGGAAAATGCGAAGCGTTTTTATGAGGATCTATCAATCAAGCAATCTGATGGATGTTGTAAAAAAGTCCTAATGACCGTTTCTAATACCCTGTGAAGCTCGGAGGGGTTGTTGGGAAACCTTACTACTCTGTTTTGTACGTGTGCCACCTTTCTACTTTAATTGCTTTTTGATAGGATCCTAGTTGTGTCTGAGTAGGTCTAGACTTTCATTTATTGCGTTGCAATGTAACCAGCGACGTCGTAAATTGAAGGAAAATATTTACAAGATAATAATGGAAACAATGTTTTTGGGAATAGGGTCAAATATCATTATTTTGAATCTGCTTCTTGGGTGTGACATTCGAAGGCTTTAAGAATAGTCTCCTATACATATCATACTCGTACTTATCTACAGTCTATAAGTCTATACTCTACTCAAGGACACGGTCGCAAAATAAGGGGCTGCAACTACTGCAGGGCTTCATTTATCAGGGATTTCCTCAAGATTTTGAGAACATATTGTACAAAAAGCAAAGGCTCTTCACTTTAGCCGAGCTCATCTCAACTTAGATTTACTTCATCAATTTCTGTGCAAATCAGCTAGGTAAGGTATCTAAGTACTGATCTACTGAATAGTTAACTCTATATTTTCCCTGGTTTTCTTTAATTTGCACAGTCCCAGTTGACCCACATCATTCTGCTCCGGCGGGCCTGTTCAAGCTCTTGACCGGATGACAACGAGGGGTGAAAATTTTAGTTTTTATATGAATTTTTGGCCGCTGAGTTGCGGTTTTTCCAGGAAAAGTGTTTGGAATCAAGAAAAAAGTCCAGAGGTTGATTCTAGAGTAATCTGCTGTCACCAGAAAATTGACTATATACCAGATGTGAGTGGTGTGACATTAATAAATAAATAAATAAATAAATAAATAAATATTGTTTATTTCTCTTCAGACCGGTTCACAGCATGAGAAATTGTCACAAAATATCACAGAAACATTTCAATCAATAAATGAATCACAGTCTAAGTATTCTTGGATAGAATAGAAATTATGAGCTAAAAGCATTGATTTAACATGTCTTTTGAAAGAGAGATGGCTTACAATTTTCTTATACGGTAATGGTAACTTGTTAAATATTTTAATAGCCATTATAAATGGCCCCTTGGCGGAGCTGCTCAAACGGTGGTGAGGTATATCAATTTTAAAATTCTGTCTAAACTCATAATTATCATTTGTACATCTTAGTGAAGTAAAACTATTTCTGTTTTTGTGAATATATAAAACACAGCTTAAAATGTATATGGACGGTACAGTTAAAATTTTAAGTTCCTTAAATAAGGGTCTACAAGTGCTTCTCTGACTTTTGAAGCATATAGTTCTTATGATTCTTTTTTGTGCTATGAACAGATCAACAACACGGCAGCTGTGACCCCAGCAAAGTATTCCATAGTTTAGAATTGAATGTACATATGCAAAGTAATAGGTTTTTAAAATGTCAATATCAACCCTGTCACGTAACTGCCACAAGACAAACTGTGAGACTTTCAGTTTTTTTACCACGTTTTCGACATTGGTGTGGTGTTTATCCGTATCTTCAAAACCCCCTCTGAATAGCACCGGCAATAGCAGGAAGTCATAGCTGTGGCCACCTATATCACCATCTTCCTTTAACGCCCTCTCTCTTGTTTCTAATTATTATCTTGGTTTTTTGGGAGAAATGGAATTTTTTTAAACAAAACATGATTTCGTTACTTTTTAAGTGTTGGGTGCATTTTAGTGTTATGCGGTTTTTCGGGAAGAAATGTATCCAGAAACTTTACTATAATATAGTCTTCAAAAAAGGTGGGCCAGATGATTCCTGCTGTGAAGAAGCTCAACCCTCTCAACACCTTATTTGTTGTGATGATTTTTATGATCTTTCGATTGATATCCTGGGCTACTCTCAAAATTCCATTGACGTCAACGTCCACTAGAAGCATCAACGCTAATGTCATACCATTCCGAAATGGAGTAGGAGTAGGCTGTGCCCTGGCGAAAAACAGCTCGACATCCCGGAATTTGACCATGTCACAGCCTACCCCAGTTCGGAATGGTTTGGATCACACGGTATAATCGTCGGTAGAATTATACACCCTAGCCGATCCATTTTGAACACACGCTCTTCTGAAGGCGTTATATCTATTTCTGAAAATGAAAAAAGATATAATTGTTTTGTTTAGGATTTTTTTCCATCTTCTCCAAAATCATAATAGCCCAGTCAATGAAAGCATAACTTAGGAGAATAGCGAAAATGAATAGTGTAGTTCAAAAAATTGGTAGAGATGTTTTCAAAAGCTTGCTGATTACTGTGCAGAAAGTCCCCATCGATAGGGGGTGTGAAATCGCCGCCATCTTGGATTATTGGTACATTTGAAGTATTTTTTGAAATTATCTCAGTTAAAGGCGATCCCATAAAAAAACCGCTGGGTTCAAATGAATGGCCATCAAATTGCCTGCAAAGAAGTTGGGTATGACTTTCACGTATCTGTCATAACTTTGGAGAAATTGGCCTGTGAGCGTCAGGTGTGAGTCGTGGAGGAGATCTTTCATTTCTCGCGGTGTTTTTGAAAAATCACGAAAAACTACAATGCAGTGCTCAGTGCTGTGTAGTGATTCTTCGTTATTAAATGATGAAATTGAAAAAAAAATTGACCTTCACTTCAAAAAATATGGGGGTGTCAAAGAAAAAAAATTGAACCTCTAATATTTCGGTTACTTGAGAGAATTTTTGAAAACAATTTTTGAAGGAATCATGAGTGATCCATTTATGTTACAAGGTGCAAAAGACAGACATCGCTATTCAGTTCTGCCGAAATCGAAGCCAAAATGAAAATGATGCGAAACTTAGTGATAATTGCTTATAATACTCGTAAGCCACTTGCGTAATTATATTTCAAATTTTGGCTCTGGAAGGTAGGCAGTTTCTGAGTGGAAGGTTGTTCATGCAATCTTCATCCATCACCTATAGACACTCAGGAGAAAGTTTTCAGCATGTCGATATCGCTCGCTATTTCAAAGATACCGTAGACTTTTTGATGGCTCTGGTACGGCAGTTGAGTTATAAATTTGACAGTGCACCATCCCTGGCTTTGTTTAAAGTACTTTGGAAAGTGCATGAACCAAAGTTTTTGCTTACATCACAAATGACAAGATATATGCGTATTTTAGCTCTTAGATCCTAAGATATAGTAGTCACTGAGTTATTTTTTTATTTAGCCCCTAAAAGTTAGGCAACCGGTAAACAGGAAGTCAAGATGAGTTCATATAACCTTTATCTGTCACCTGGAAGTTCTTACAATCAGGAAGAATTTTTTCAGAATGTCGATAACACTTCCCGTTCAGGAAATGTGCCGCAGGGCTCCAAAGACAATTTGTCGGGGCCGGTACGGCTCTTGGAGGAAAGATTCGACTGGGTTCCATCTCCAATCTTGTTCTGGGTACTCCAAACAGTAAGTGTACCAAATTTCGTGGTTGTATCACAAAGCGCAAGGTATATGCACGTATCAGTCCATAACGTTCAAATGAAATAGCCCCCACTGACAGATTTCTCAATTTTACCCCTGAAAGATAGGCAACGGGTAAACGGGAGGTTCAGATCGGCTCGTACGATCTGTGTTCATCACCTGCGAGTAACTTCGGTCAAAAAGAAGTTTGAAGTATGTCGATATCACTTGCCGTTTCGAAGATAGATCTTAGGGCTCCAGGGACAACTTAGAGGCTCTGGTACAGCCCTCCTGAGAAAAATTCGGCTGGGCACCATCCTCAGTATTATTCGGGGTACTTTGAAGAGTAAGTGTACCAAATTTTGTGCTTCTTTCACAATTTGCAAGGTAGGAACATATTTTGACCCTTAGCTCCCGCACTAATTGTACAGGGGAGTCTGTACCCCGGATTTTGTCAGACCTCGCGTAAATCTGCAAAGCCGTATCTAAACATCTGAAAAAAATCGTAGCCAACACTACCAAAATCAGAACAATGAGTGACAGACAAACCAGTTCAGGTTACCCATTGTTTTAATTCTCGTAGTGTTGGTTACGGACATTTTCAGGTGTTGAGATGGGCTTTGCAGGTTTACGCGCGGTCTGAAAAAATCCGGGCTACAGGCTCACTCTGTACAATGATTGATCTGTCTCCTGCACCTTGTAGCATCAAAGGATCACCCATCATTCCTCCCAAACCTTTTTTATTTTTTTTCTTGAATAACCGAAATATGAGAGGTTAAATTTTTTTCCTTTGACCTCCCCATATTTTTTGAAATGGAAGGCAATTTTTTTTTTAATTTTATTATTCAATTAAGAAGATTAACTGAACAGCATTGCATTGTAGTTTTGCGTGATTCTCCAAAAATACCGCGAGAAATGGAATATCTCCTTCACGACTCACACCTGACGCTTACAGGCCAATTTCTCTGGATCTAATGACAGATGCGTAAAAGTGATACGCATCTTTTTTGTACACAATTTTATTGCCTTCTATTTAATCCGACCTGTTTCTTGATGAGATCGCTATTTATCTAGATAATTGCGAAAAACAATTGAAGTGCACCAATAATCCAAGTTGGCGGCGATTCCACACCACCTATCGATGGGGACTTACACAGTAATCAGCAAGGCTTCGAGAACATCTCTACCAATTTTCAGAACTACACTATTTATTTTCGCTATTTTTTCTTCATTGGCTGGGCTATAAGGAGAACATTAAGGGAAGATAGGGGTGCGATTGGCCATCAATTGACTTTCTGCTGTTGTGGGTGATTCCCACAGGCGGCATTTTTCGAAAATTTGTTGTAAAGTCAGATCCCTGAAGAATGGCCCAACAATTCAAGGAAAATACCATCCACGTTCTGGAATAATTTGACATTGAAACGTGGGTGGAATTTTGATGGTGCGTCAATTTTGTCCGTCAGTGTAAATACATTCCAGTATGAAGTACTGGAAGGACTTTGTTCTGGTGTCAGCTTGTCCTATATTTTAGAAAAAGTCAGGATGAAGCTGCAACTTGTCTCTCACCATGTGGGTCGCAGCAAGCGAATACCTTCTCAGAACCATCATTATTGAAAACCTTGTCAAAACCATCATTACTGTCAGAAACAAAGTCAGAAATGTCACCGGCGGCGGCTCTTCATAATGTTTCACTCAGTGCTTCAACCTTATCACTGTGGGAATCCGAGCTTATTAAAAATGATTTCTTAAGCGCCTTCTGTTGGAGACAAAATCCTCCTAGACTGGCCTGTATTTAGGTATCATCGAAATGCGACGGATATGAGAGCCTATATTTGTAAACACTATGTATATGGTGTCACAAGTGCGGTCTTAGCGGAGGGTTTTGACGATCACAGGCAAAAGCAAACCGCAGATGAGGTGCGTATCATCATAGAAGTGGTGCCGTGACCAGGATTGTTCAAGAGGGGACCGCTGGTGAGATCAAGTTGTGGGTACAACCTATTTGAGCTCCGGTTTGTCGTTATCATATACATATAGGCTAGCTACTGACTATCGACCTATCTGTTTGAACGCTTTTTACTTTCTTTAATTCACCATTTTACTGTCATTTGATAGGCTGTCCGTCTCTTCGAGGCTTTTGTAAGCGAACGATAAGTCGGTGATAATTTATGGACACCGCTCCGAGAGGAAGGAGTCAGGTCCTATCGTCTTCAATTTAGAAACATGTAAAGCGGAGGCCAATTTCGTTAGAGCTAGGTGAGGTGGCATGTCAGATAACAACGGATGTGTGCGATTAGGCGAACAGAACAATTCACAGGCACTCGCCAAGCAATTTAAAACCGCCTTCGTCAACTTGACGAACGCAGTTTTTGCTCGCACGCTAAAATTGTAAGAACCGTTTCTGTCCTGCGACCTGACCGCCTTTTATTTATTTTCGGCACATTGAACGAGAGTCTGTAAGACGATTGTACGAATTGAGTTTGCGTTATTATAGACATTGGATGTAACACGCTTACAGATTTTATCAAAACCGTCTTGTTTTTTCCTTGCTGCAAAGTATACTAAGAAACGGTGGGTGAACGCAATACCCCCTAAGTTAGTTGAAAATATTCACCTACACCGATACCAACGCCGTCACCTAATCAATCCATACGATCCACCAGGTCCACTACTCAGTGACTCAAGAACGAAGAAAACCTGAATAGTGAAATTTCCGCAGTTTAATAATACTATTCAATTGCTAACGTTACTGAACTGTGCCATAGTCAGTAGTTGGATAAAATAGGTAATTGAAAAAATAATTCGAGGCTGACGTTTACAGGCTACTGAAAGTTCTATCAACAAACACGTTCTCATTGCAGGGTATTTATTTCATCTCTAACTCAAACAATCGAAGCTGAACATGAACGAAGTCTCAAGATGATCTGCTTTCTGTCTGAATAGACCTATTTCTTTTTCACGCCCATTTTGCCTCCTATCTCCGCTCATTGGCGGAATTTGCCTCACATTCTCCCGTAGCAACTCTGTCAGTGTCACTGACTTTCTACTTCCCATTAGCCCTGACAATGATATGTTACAATTTGTCATCAGTTGTCAGTAGAGCAGAACCAAAAAGTGGGGCAAAAGTCTTGCCACGATGCAAACCTACAGACTCGACAACGCTTCACTTGTTCATAAGTGTAACCATCAAATGACGGGGAACCAGCGTGATAAAGGGTTGAAGTACAGTGCGGAATGATATTTTGAAGACGTACTTGTGAATAACCTGAAGGTAGAAGTGAAGTGCTACAGAAGCCAGAAAAAGGAACAAGCTCCTCAATAAAATGTTCGGAACAGCATTTGTTTTCAGTGTCTTCTTTGAACCAATCAATCTTTGATGAATAGAAATCTTCCGCTCTGAAGTGCCCCGTGAGACACCTAAGATTGAAGCAAAATATTGAGGTTTTGTTGTGAAGTTACAGTAGTCGCCAAATAGGAAGGTGAGGTAGCATTCCCAGCACTTTGAACGGTGACTTGGACGCCCTCTTTTTGGCCTTGCAAGTACAGCTTGTAAAACAGCTGAAGTTGTTTCGTTAGCTTTTAAATTCTTCCTGATGCCAGCATTGTGTCTTCCAGTGGCGCGGCCATCCATTTATTTCGCTCATTTTTGTCGGCGGGAAAACCGTGGAATGTAACATTTGAGGGAAATACTGTCTTGGACTTTGTGCGGACAATTTTTCACACAACATACGCGCATTTTTCGAATTGTTTGATCAGTGTAGCGACACGACACATGTTACAGTCATAGTGACAGTGCCAATTCTAATTTATTGTGACAGTATCGCCTTCCTCGAATTTCGCGCCTAATAATTAAAGGCGTTTAATTGGCCAGGGGTGTGGCTTGAAATTATTCATCCTTGTCTGAACGTCTCTGTTCCCCATAAGTAATAGGTCTATTATTGCACCAAGCCACCCACTGGGAGGGCATTCGAATTAACCCTCGAATTAACCGGATTTCAAAAGCAATTTTTGTTCAGTAATCATTCGAGGATGAAAGATATGGCCTTGTCAGCTACTAGTAGTGCCCTGTCAATAATAACATTCGCAAATAATATTACAATTAATTCTCATGGGCTACTTGATGTCAATGGTACTGACGCTTGATACATTACAATAAAATTCTCATCAGTGAGAACCGCTAGATAACGCTCTAGGTCCCACGGAAATGAAACAATCGTCATATCCCGGTGTGACTTCTACTGGTTCATCTATCTTCCGCTATGTGGCTGTATGTAATTCGAAATCGCAAATATAACGGTCACAAGTCCGCAAAAACCAGCCAGGATAAAAGCCAACGTGATGGATTTGGTTCAGCTCGTTGGGTGATGAATGTAGAAACGGCAAACGGCACAGAGCTCCTGCATTTGCATGACTGTATTATGGGCTTTTTGCTGGCCTGTTGGTTACAAATGCGCTGGCAAATCGAAAAACAGGTGGTGAACAAGTACCTACCTATACGAACTGGCTTATGCTCTGGTGGAAATTCGGTCCGCCGTTATAACGCCGTGCAAATCACATCGTGGTTTTCTCAGCCGAGCGAATGAATTCATACAATAAAATGCATCATTCCTTGATGCAGTGGCTGTGTATGGAGTTTGGGCTCTCCCGTTCCCGATGCTAATGTTCTTTATCGTTCAAGCATGCTTGCACGAAATGGCGCTGCTGGCCGTCTTTTGCGCTTGTTGAAATTCGCTAAATGTGCGCTGAATCTGGATAACAATATCGTTGTTTTGCCGTTTTCCAAATTCATTGGTCTGAGAAACTACGGATCCAAAAGGCACAACAATGAAATTCTAGGTTTATAATCAATTTCACATCTTTCTTCATCAGAGCAAGCAATGGGAAAAGCAATAGTTCGTCTTCACTGGCTGATGGCTCTTCGCTTCGGCACTGGCGCGGCTTCTTGAAAATACCCGCCCATTTCACGATCAAAAAGAAACCTTTGTAGGAAGTATTCTTGTTCTGCCCACCATGGTTAAAGAAACTCCGCTGAGCGTGGAGTCCATCAAAAATTATCATAACTTTGCCCTGGATTTTGGCAAGAGAAAGTGTTTTTGGAATGTAAATCAGCAAGATACTGGTCACGCAAAACGATCTTCCCTCTGTACCATCCAGTCCGTTTTCTCCGATGACGATGAGATCAAGTCATTTGTACAGAGTGAATTAGCCAAATTCAACCTTGTCAAAGGGCGTACCAACTGTGCATTTCATTCCATTAAATAATTTTAACTCTGTTGGAGAAAGACATCATTGAACCAAGCAGTAGTCTTTGGAGCAGGTGATCGTGAGTAAAAATATGGAAGCAAACGATTTTGTATTCACTTCAGAAGAAATAACGAAGCCAGCGTGAGAAATGACCACCCTCTGTAGTTTATTTCGAACATTCTGGACGGTTCAAAAATGAACAAGTATTTTTCTACCGTCGATCTAAAACAAGTGTACTGGCAAATACCGTTGGATTTTCAGAGTGAACCAGCTACTGCCTTCACTATACCGGGGAGTCCAGGACGGAGGTTTTTCCAACTCAAAGTCATGCTGTTTGGCCTTTACTCGGCTCAAACTCCTTCCAGCCCTTGAGACCGTTATTGGGGCGAATTTAGAGGACAAGATTTTTGCCTATCTTGGTGACATTCTTGTCTTGGAAAAGACTATCGAAGCTTATATTGCAAACTTGGGAGAAGTCTTTCGGTGATCAAGACAAGCCAAACTTATTTCAAATAGGAAAAAATGGCAAACACAAAGAAGCTTTCGCCCAACTGAAGAAACACCTGACCGGAGCTTCCGTCTTCGTGAGTCCGCATTTCAACGCAACCTTGTTTAGGCAGACCGACGCCTATCATCTAGACCTAGGAGCGGCTCTGATCCAGAGTATCACTAGGCAGTAGGCGTGATCGGGTGATTACATACGTCAACCGAACGCTATCAGCTTGTGAAAAATACTATTCTACCACCTAAAAACAGTGACTGGCTATCGTGTGGGCAGTTTGGGAAATGCGACCTTATCTGGAGAAGTATCATTGTGTGGTAGAAACCGACTATCAATCTCGGATGGGCTTTTTTCGTTGCCTAAGTCGGTAGGACGGCTGGCCATATGTCGTTGCAACAATTCGACTTCGAAGTAAAATACAAAAAAGAAGCACTGTCCCGGAAATCTATTGAAACATGGGAGCTTAGCAAGCTGCTTGCAATTTTGGATGGCGAAATGGTATCCCGGGAAAAATCATAGAGGTTTCTAGCAAAATCAGGCTAACCTAGCAGATTATCCAGATTATTAGATTCAGAAAGAAAAGCTACAACACTATTGCATTGTACTGAAAATGTGTGCTGACTTAAGATCGTCCAGAAGTATCGCATAAAAATCACAGCAACTTAGTCTGAGGGATTGCAAAGGCGCAAGTGTACATGGATGAAATCTTCGTATTTGACATGATAATAGAGATGACCCTCGGAATAACAGAAGATTTCAGCTTACCTCAATTTCCTTCCAGGGTTTCTCATCCTCTTGTTTTTTGAGATATAATTGGGACAACGATAGAAGTTTGCGGAATATCCAAATATTCACTGAACACTGAAATTGGAAGAAGTGAGTCAGCTGATAAAGAAAGGCAAAGAAGATCAAGAAAACTTATTAAGTTGAGACTTTGAGCTCTATATGAACTTCAGAACGATAACTTTTTGACCTCTCCTCCGTTTCTCTGTAGAGCGATATTTTTTTTCTTTTTTGCGCTTGACAGTGAGACCAGTGGCGGACTAAGGGGAGGGGGTGGTGGGGGCGGTCCGCCCCGGGCCTCGGGGCCTCCATCATCTGATGGGGCCCCCAATTCCTCTTGTTTGTGAAAAATACTGCAAAAAATTGGGATGAAATCCAAAAATATCAATTTTTTCCCTCAATGATCATTTTTCCTGCATATTACTTAGGTGAGAAACATTGTTTTCTAATCTTTTCCATTTCAAAGTTACGTTGGCAGGTCCCATGACAATAGGTTTGGGGGCCTATACACAGGCAATAGAGGTGTGTCTGTATCACGAAATCTTTGCGAATTATTTTCACTTTAGGCTTCAGGGGCCCCGGCCCCGGATATCAGAGTGCCAGGGGCCTCAAGACTTTTGAAATTTTGTATTTTATTATATCCTTTCAAGAAAGGGGAGAGACAAAACCACAAAATTATCTTGTCTGCGCGCTGCAGGTAGTAGAAATTCATATTATTCCTCATTTTGTATATACGAGTAGGTCTTAGCATCTAGGACTCTGAAGTCAACAGTCCAAATCCAATTCAACATCCAAAGCTGGAACCGAAAACTTCTTGTGGGTACTGGTGGCCAGTGGCATAGCCAAGGGGGGCGAAAGTGGGCGAATAACCCCACCCCGCTGCCTCCCAAGCGCCCACGGCACTTCATCCCACACTAAACCGATACAGAAAAAAGTTCTGGCTGAAATATTCAAGAAGCGCAAAAATTTTCTGCAAAGAAGTTTGATTATCAAGTAATTTTGGTGAAAACGTCAAAAACCGAAATAGCAAAACGTATGAAATATACCGATTATCATCAGCATCATTATTATTTTGCCCAAAAAATTTCGCCTGTGGCGCTACTTTTACCTGATGACTTGCACCCTCGCCGTTGCCTTTGCCCTCTCCACCCTCAAATTCTGACTGCGCTGCTACTGTGTGTTTAAGTGAAATCACAACTTATTTTTTGTTTCTTGGGCTTTTGCTCAATTACGGCGGGGTAGGGCGGGCCAAAAAGTCTGCCGGTCCCCCTTCATATTCTCAACTTTTACTCCTCAGGGGCCCCATCTCACAATTCCGCCCAGGGCCCCCAAATCCCTTGGTCCGCCACTGAGTGAGACCTTTGTACCGGAAATCAAAGTAAGGAATGAAACGAATTCAAGATAGAAGACAAAGACTCATGTAACCAGCTATACAAGTCTTCAAAATTCTGGAAGATCAAAAATCAATTTTAATAATGAAACTCACTCAAAAAAATTTAAAGTTACATTACCCCTCTCCAAAAGAAAATACAAAAATCGAACAAAGAAGATTTTTTATTGAAGCAAACCCTAGATACTCATTAGTGGACTTTCACCACAAGCAGAAGACGGCAAGAGCAAAATTCTCAGACCCTTAGCTTTAGGGCAGCTAAGGAGAATTTTAAGTTCAGCCTACCGAAATGCCCGACTTAAATCCGAAACATGGTTTTAGATCCTTCATGTGCCACTTCCCACCACCAAAAGTCAGCATTATCGAGATAGTAGCACAAGTTAGAAGTCTGTCTGGACCTTAATAAGGCGGAATTGGTTCCTGAATCTATAAGCCCAGACGTCCAGTTGCCAAAAAGTCGTCATTCTGGATTATATTTGCTACATAAAATGGTACTCATTTGCAATGGAGTGAGAAGGCATGCCAAAACGTAATGGCTTAAAGTGTTACAAGATAAATAGAGAGAAGAAACAGAATAGTCCGGATGCTAGTTGCATAAAATGGAATGAACCTTGCATTTTTTGATGAGAAGATGCTACTTGGTGGAAATGTTCTTTGCATCATACTCTTCCGATCCAGAAAGGTAGCCATCAGCGCCATCCATGCCGGAAGCGTATAGAAATAGAATAGAATAGAAATTTATTCATACTTAAAACAATGAAATCATTGCATGTAAACGTCACAAAATAATGGTCATCACAATACATACAAATGCACAAATATGACAGACATAACTCGTAAAAATGTCAACAAAACAAACAGTAACAACAACAATATCACAGCCTATCGATTATTTTTCTGGAAGGTGAGAAACTCCTGTATGGTGTAAAAACAATTCTCCCTGAGGAAAGATTTAAGCCTCGCGCTGAGAGCCCCCACAGACAATGACTTCCATCCCTCCGGCAGGCTGTTGAATAGACTGACCGGATCGCATTGAAATGACACAGTGCGCTGAAGTCTGCAACGTGGAGGAAGAATAAACTTTTTTCGGGTGTTGTAATGACCGCGGTGTATACTGAAATTATTTGCAGCATAGATGACACATTCATATATGTACTGACTGGTGCACGTCAATATCCCCATCCGACTGAACAATGGCCTACACGACGTCCGCTGCGTCACCCCAGCCATCGCCCTGATGGCGCGCTTCTGCAAAATAAGTATCCGGCGCGCATGAGATGAGCCACCCCATATCAAGATACCGTATGACATCACACTATGAAACAATGCATGGTAGGACATTCTTAATGTTACTGCGTCCACCCTCACCGTCAGATTTCTCAGGAGATAGATGAGGCTCGATAGCCTCCCTGAAAGAGAATTTACATGGGTCTCGAATGACAATCTGCCGTCGAGTACGACGCCGAGACATTTCACTGGCTGCTGACGCGGCAAAGCTGTGTTGAGCGAGAAGAGCAAATGCTGTGTCTTGTCCGGGTTAAGACGAAGTCTATTAAGAGCAAAAAAAGTCTCTGCTTCCGACACCGCCTCTTCCCGAACCGCTTCAAGAGAACGCAAGTCCCTACTCGTGGCGATCAGAGTCGTGTCGTCGGCATAAATTATGCATTTAGTTTTTATAAAGCTGGGAAGATCGTTTATATAGATAATAAAAAACAATGGTCCCAGTATCGATCCTTGGGGGACACCGTGCTTCACGCCGATGAGGGCGGACAGATTACCACCAGAATCAACGCACTGCAAGCGTCCGCTGAGATACGATGACGCAAATGACAGAGCCGGCCCCCTGACTCCACACGACTGCAACTTGGCCAGCAGGATATCGTGCGAGACACAATCGAATGCCTTTGACAAGTCACAGAATGATGCAGAAACCGACGAACCCCCCTCTAAGGCATCAACAACAATACTCAACATCTCCCTGAGAGCATGAACGGTAGAACCGCCGCGAACAAAACCGAATTGAGCTGGTGTTATAATCCTAAATTTTTCTAAGTAGTTTAACAATCTATTACGGAATGCAGTCTCCAAAATTTTTGATATTACCGGTAAAATAGATATCGGTCTGTAATTTCCGGCGTCCCGTTTGTCACCCTTCTTGTAAATTGGCACCACTCTAGCAATTTTCAAATTGTTCGGAAATGTTCCCTGAGAAAAACAGAGGTTAATGAGATGAGTCAGCGGACCGCACAGCACATTACCAGCGAGCTTGACTGCCTCAGCATTGAGGTCATAGATGTCCCTACTTCCGGAGCCCGACATGTTCCCTATTATCCCTAGGACCTCCTCCTCGTCGACAGGACGGAGAAAAAACGATCGACCGCGCGACGAGTCCCTGATGAAATTGAGATACTTTCTGTTATCCACTTTCATTCCGGCTGCAAGGAAGTTGACTGTATTTATAAAAAAGCTGTTAAATTCGTGAGGAGATATTTCCTGAGACCCATCATTATCACGATTACAAAACCTGTTGCCATTAATTATGCGCCATGCGGTTTTTACAGGGTGAAACAGAAAAAAAAAGTTGGAAAAATATATATAAATAACCGAAGCATGTGGAGACGTGTAATTTACCACATACAATAACTGTTTTATGCTCATGAAGTCACAGCAAACCGTTCTTGATTACCTTGAACCGTCTTTGAAATGTAGGGGAAAAACAGACAAAAAAACAAAAACACTCTTTTTTCCATAAATAGGTGATTCTCAGAGATATTGACACAATACTTGATATTTCTACGAAAAGTAATGTTAGAAATGATATGAGCTGGGAAGTCAATTCCTAAGCCAACTATTTCCAGAAATACGATTGTCAACTTTTTTTTTCCTCTTGAGCACCATCTTGAATCTGCCCTGTGAGGCATCGTTGAAAAAGTGATTGATTATCATAATAATGGTAATATGTAATCATTGCATCGTAAAAACAACCTCTTCATCATAATTTAGTGACTTCTTCGGCGGTAAAGAATTGCCATTCACGTATTCTCTGGCTCTTCAAAGCTTCAGTGCCCATGATGGCATTTGCCACATCTGGAATGGTGAAATATGTTACGCATTATGAACCCCGATGTACTTTGAGGTAGCCTACCAAGTTTTGCAATCATCAATTGAAAGGTTTGTTCTTTATAGCTGTTTGAACAAAATTTGTCAACATTTTTTATGGAAAATGCAAAATATTGGATCTTTCACCCTTATTTGATCCCTCGTTGAGGAAAGCCTGAAACCGAAAGTCTCCAAAATTTTTATGCTAATGGTTCACTGAGAACTGCTCTTCAATGTGTAGTTGTCAAAATTTGCATAGTTGCGTTAAGATTCCAGACAGAGAGCGACAAAGAAGTTCATGCAGCGAAAAAAGACAGAACTTTCAATGCAACGGAGAAATCCCGGAAATGTCCCTTTTAGATAGGCTTCTCGCAATACACAGGTTCTGTAAGACTCTTAAGTGTGGGTGAAAGACTTGAAACATTACTAACTTAAGGCTCTAACAGTGTATCAAATTGTACATTTATGTTATAAAAAGCAAGGTCTCCAGACAGCTTTCAGTCTAGCCCTGGACTAGTTTTTTCTCGACTGTAATTTATGTCTCTTTTTACGGCATGAACTTCTTTGTCGCTCTCTGTCTAGAATCTGAAGGCAACTATGCAATGTTTGACAACTAAACATTGAAGAGCACTTCCCACTGAACCATTATCATAAAAAAATCGGAGACTTTCGGTTTCAGGCTATCCTCAGTGAGGGATCAAGTAAGGGTGAGAAACCCAAAATTTTGTATTTTTCATAAAAAAACGATACAAATTTTGTTCAAACAGCTTTTAAGAGCAAACCTCTCAATTGATGATGGTGAAACTTGGTAGGCTACCTCAAAGTACATCAAGGTTCATAATGCGTAACATACTTCACCACTCCAGATGTTGCAAATGCCATCATGGGCACTAAAGCTTTGAAGAGCCAAAAAATACGTGAATGACAATTCTTTCCCGCCGAAGAGGTCACTAAGTTATGATAAGGAGGTTGTTTTTGCGTTGCAATGATTTCATGTTACCATGATTATAATAACCAATCACCTTTTCAACGATGCCTCACAGGGCAGATTCAGGATGGTGCTCAAGAGGAAAAGAAAGTTGACAATCGTATTTCTGGAAATAGTTGGCTTAGAAATTGGCTACCCAGCTCATATCATTTCTAACATTACATTTTGTAGAAATACCAAGTATTGTGTATATATCTCGAAGAATTACTTATTTATGGGAAAAAGAGTATTCTTGTTTTTTTTCTGGTTTTCCCCCACATTTCAAAGACGGTTCAAGGTAATCGAAAACAGTTTGCTCTGACTTCATAAGCATAAAATAGTTAATGTATGTGGTGAGTTACGCGTCTCCACATGTTTCGGTTAATTAAATATAATTTTTCAACTTTTTTTTTCTGTATCACCCTGTATACGCCGCCGGCATGGATGACGCTGATGGCTACCTTTCTGGATCGGAAGAGTACAATGCAAAGAACATTTCCACCGAGTGGCATCTTCTCATCAAAAAATGCAAGGTACTTTCAACTAGCATCCGGACTAGAACAAGAACTAAAGCAAAAACACAAGAAGAAAACGGTATCCGGAAAAAATGCCCCCAGCAAAACACCCCCGGAAAAAATGCCCCCGGAATGAACACTCCTGGGAAAAAACACCCCCAAGAAAAAATAACCCCGGAAAAAACCACTCCAGGAAAAAACACCCCCTGAAAAAACGCCCCCGGAAAAATCGCCTCTGGGAAAAAAGGCCCCCGAAATAAACGGTGCTCAGACAATTCGTCGCGGACAATTTGTCGCAAGCGAGGTCGGAAGAGGAACGACAGAAAACAAAGAAGTCACCAAGTCCCCGGAGTGTAAGGGGGCCTATTACACATGAAACCACAATGGGGCTCAATAAAGGGCTCTAAAAAAACATTATCAAATACAAAGGGGTCCGATAGGGTTCCAAAAGCCATGGAAAAAAGCAAGGGGGCTCAGCAGGACTACAAACGATATTGAAGACACAAGGGGGCCTTATGAATCTTCAGATAACAAGGAAAGGCAAATGGGGCTTACTGCTGCTCTACTACTGAAAATCAATAATAGTCTGAGTGGCAGGCTAATTATGGCTCCATACTATACTTGAGAGACAAGGGGGCCCGATAGGACCTTGAATACCACATGAAGACACAAGCTGCTTACTACTGCTCTGAAAGCCACGGAAAGATCTAAGGGGGCCCAGCAAAGCTTTAAGAGACGTTGAAAAAATTAGGGGGCCCAGCGGAGCTTCAAAAGACGTTGAAAAAGCAAAGGGGCCCAATGGAGGGCCCAATGAAGTTCAGGGCCGGGCCTGGCCTATTTGCCGCCAGCGTGCCAGCGAAAAATTGCCGCTTCCCTCACAGGCAGTGGAGACCCCCCCCGTAAATACGGGAATGAAAAGAATCCTTCGAAATTTAACTTTTTTATACAGGGTGGAAACTTTAACCTGTTTATATTCAGTGATTCAATAATCAAAAACATTACACCGAAAACCTCGGACAGGTCAATTTTTTATTTCAAAATACAAGTCAAAATACTACATTTTGGTATTAGTTACGCGACCATGACAATGGGGCGGCGCAAGGGGCAGGAGCCCAATTTTTTCAAATACAATGGAAGGTCAAAAAAGGCATTTTTATCTTTGTTCGATTTTCCATCTAACCTATAAAAATAATTAAGATCCTGCTCCACAAACAAAATGGCGGCGTTCAAAAGTCAGTATCACGGTTCCTATCAAAAAGGTGTCATTTTCTTCCCTTTTCGCAGCCATTGGTGTTGTCAAGATCAATAGGTCACGTTGTCAGTGTGTTAAAAGCTAAGATGGCTTCACAGGTGGTACTTTCTCCAGATTTCAAGAATATGCCACCTTTTTGACAGGAACACTGACCTTTTGAACGCCGCCATTATTTTTTTGTGAGGCAGGATTTTAATTGTTTTCCTAGGTTAGATAGAGAATCTAACGAAGATAAAGATGGCATTTTTTTGATCTCTTCTGTCCCTTGCGCCGCCCCTGGCATTGTCAAGGTCACGTCGATGGTATCAAAATGTGGCATTTTAAACTTAAAAATCGAGCTGTCCGAGGTTTTTGGCGAAATGTTTTAGGTTATTCAATCATTGAATTTAAACAGGTTGAAGTTTCAATCCTGTATATTGCCGCCCCTATGACTTGCCGCCTGCCTGCAGGCACGCATTGCACGCCTGCTAGGCCCGGCCCTGATGAAGTTATGGACACACACAAGAAGGCAACAGGAGGCTTACTGGAATTCTGATAGCCAAGAAAAAACATAAAGGGGCTCATTAGGGCTCCAAACTACACTTACGGACCCAAGGAGGTCCAGTAGGACTCCGAATATCACCAAAGCAGAAGGTGCTCATGACTGCCCCGGAAACGGATGTAAGGGGGCTCAGCAGAGCTTCAAAAGACATTTAAGGAACAAGGGGGCCTAATGGAGCTCTGGATAACCCAAGAAGGCAAGAGGGACGTACTGGAATTTTTAGAGCTAAAAGAAGAACACAAGGGGGCTTACTAGGGCTTCAAACTACACTGGCGGACGCAACGGAGTCCGATAGAGCTCCGTTTATCACATGAAGGCACAAAGGGCTTGCACTAGGGCTTCCAGCAATGCAAGAATGCACAAGATGGCTTAATGGAATTCTGAAAGCCACGAAAAAACATAACAAGGGGGCCAGTCGTGCATATTGTATAACGCAAGATGGCAGAAGGGGGCTAAGCGGAATTCTGGAAGCCATAAGGCCAAGCATAAGGCACATAAAGGGGGTTCATTAGGGTTCTAAATTATACTTAAAGACACCAAGAGGAGGCCTCATTTGGAACCCGATATAACATGAATGCATAAGGGTCTTACTAGTGCTCTGAAAGACTCAGAAAAGGTCCAGGGGGCTCAACAGAGACTCAACAGGGGGCTAACCGGGGAAAAATACAGATAAGGGGGCTCAACAGAGCTCCAACTACACTTGAAGACACAATGGGGCCCGATAGGGCTCCAGATATGACTTAACGGCACAACGCTGCTCCAGAAGTCATGGAAAATTTAATGGGGAATGGAGCTTGAATTACGTTGAAGACAACATAGGGGGGCGTTTTTTCCGGGGGTGTTTTTTCCGGGGTTGTTTTTTCACGGAGGCGTTTTTTCCCGGGATGTTTTTTTCCCGGGGGTGTTTTTTCCCGGGGGTATTTTTTCCCGGGGACGTTTTTGCTGGGGGCGTTTTTTTTAAAACACTACAAGGAACATGCTGGAAGAAGATAAGGCAAGTATAATAAGAACAAAGGAAAGGTGAGAGATTGGAATATAAGAGGTTTAGGAGACTACAAAACAAGACTAGGTACATTGTAAACTGAGATCAAACTGAATTCAGCTGACGTGGTTCTGCGAAGGAAGCATAGCATAATCAGTCTCACTCCTAAATAGGATTGTTGCAGTTCAATAAACTGACGATACTGGGGTGATAGTGTCCCTCTATCTTCTTCAGGTTGGGATTTGATCCTCCTTTCAAAACAATAGCTGTAAGTAGTTTTCTCTAAGGATCAGCTCTCCTAGATTACAATAGAGAAGAACAACTCATCTTATTGGAAAGTGGGTACATCCGAGGATACATTTTGAACAAGTTGAAAAGGAAAGGTCTGACCTGCTTCCATGACCGATATCAACTCTGAAGGGAACAAGATAAAACGAAACCGACTGATTTCCTTCAATGACTGAGATTAACTTTCCACTTTCCCAGCTTGCTAACGAACAAAGAACTATCCGGGTTGACTCGGTTGTATGGCGAATGACGCGGCAGCCCTGGCGCAGCCCAGGATTGATAAATTATTTCTAATTTTCAAACACTCTCGCTTCGCTTTTTGCCAGATGATATTTTAGGGCCGGGCGTTGTATGTGTGGGACTGTGGGCGGAAAGAATCGTTACGATGAATTGATATTGCGCCATTCTGGCCTGAGGATTTTAATTAAGCGACGTCTCTTAAGCGAAAGTGCCCCGTACATTTATTCGCCAGTTCGCCACACTTTTCCGTTATCATCACTTCCAATCCTCCACACAGTCCAAACCCAGAGTGAAGATACTGATTCAAGGATTCTCACTTTTTTTAAATTTATTTGTCCCTATTTGAATTACAAATTCCTTGTAATAACACAAAAAATTCACCATTCATTACGGCGTGGCGTGCCAAAGTGGAACATGCAAAGAATTTCGACCTTCACCGCATAACTACCGCTTTTCACTCGGCTTTTCATTTATCATTACAGCGGCAGAATTAGGATACTACAGAAAGATTGTGCTAGGATTTCCAAGCAATAAATTATACGGGTCTCACTTTTATTGATTTTGATAATTTTTTGCTGCTGCAATATCGTGGATAAAATCTACGTTCTGAAGTTCCATAATAATTGAAGTTGTATGAGAAAGGGGAGTGTATAATTCAAACTGGAGTTTCGCGCGCGAAGAGCAGGCATTTTCACCTATATCTAGTTTAATATCTAATTTTCAACTTATGGCAAGAATATTGAAAATTGATGATATCGAAACTGCTGGTTGATTAAGTTTAGCTGGAAGTTACAGCACAGGAGCGAACGTTGCCGGCGAATGAGCACCACGTATTATGACGACGAGGAAACGCCCCTCTCAAGGTATTGTCTGTAGAATGTGGACACATAACACTCCATTATGTGCGGGTCTATTATAGCGAATTTGCGTGGTAAGTATCCCAATTTAATTCGAGTCAAGAATAATAAAGTCATGGCTTTGCATTATAAAGAGATAGGTTGGTATCTACTAACCAACCGAAACCGAATAGAAGAGATTGGACTCGGAATTAGAATTAGGTTTTCTCAGTTTTATTTGAAGCAGCGCCCTCCAGTCCTATTTGTAAGTTTAATGCAAATAAAGCGTCGCCTTTAATTAATCTCACTTTACGGTGACGTTCGGCCATCAGGAGGATTTTTCTCTTGGTCGCGTGGTAAACGAAGAGCTGCGACAAGGAGGCTATTAACTGCACCATTAATTATTCGGTGGGTACTTAAAACCGAGCGGCCATTCTGGATCTTTTCGAAATGATGCCTTCTGGATATGCCCCAGTTTTTCAACGAAAGCAGGAGAAAGCTGCAGTTGGTGTAAGTATACACATCCGCGTTTACATCCAGGGCTTGGTAGACTGAAGCCGTGTTTACTGAAGGCTTGAAGGCATAAAAAAGTGTTTGGAGGTGAAAAAGGACCTTTTGTTCTCTGTCTACCGCAATATTTTTCGGGAGAATAATTTAAGAGGATATAGCACGGAGTGGAAGGTAGAGTAAAAAATGAGCTAAAAACATCGCTCGACGCCCAACTTAAAAATCCAGCTTTGGTGCTGATGTTTACCCACGTAACTTCTTTACAAGCCCATGCAAATTCTCATCGGTTTCTTTCCACATTTCTACGTACTTGACTTCTTTCACACCAGTCCCTTTCTCCGCTTTGAACAGAAGTCTTCCGATTTTTTACTGAAAACATTTTTCCTGATATCATTTCGTTGCGTTGCTTGACTTGTTTATATTATACGAAATTGCCTCAAGGATAAAGCGTCGAGAGGAATAAGTTGCAACCCTTGTGATACTCTGTAAATGATCAGTGAAACCGATCGAGGTGGTGTTAATTACGGATTGTTTGTTCAGTGACTACTCCATCAATCAGCTTGGGAAAGTTTCTGCTGCTTGGGCTAAAAACTTTGTCCCTTCATCATTGTCTCCCTGTTCACTAATGAAGTTGTGTATCTTTTTTCAAGGTAAATACCGGAAGATCTTGAGTGAACGTATTCAAAGTATCTACATAATTCGCTTTGATATTGCTTGAAAAAAAAATCATCTTAGATCTCCTTTCGCTTTGGTCATAATTGAGTTGTGGAATTGTTTGTCCAAAGTACAAATATTCAAGCTCATTAGAGTTTCTGAAGATCCGCTATAGGGGAAAAGCTTCGAGCTCGAAAGACTCACCACATCAATCAGCTGTGAGAGCTTGAGCTTGATGCAGACGCGAAGCACGTCCGAAGTGTTGACCACCGGCCGCACTAGCTTGTTATAGTTCGAGAGGAGGTCGTCGTAAAGGCGCTTGGCGTCGGGGTTGCCGGCCACGGCGCCGTGCACCACCAGAGCCGACAGCAGCCAGGCACGCAACGTCTCGGCGGCGGAAGGAGGCATCCCGATTCCCGAGACTGAGACGGACGCGGCAGCGCGGCACTCTGGAGCCACACTGACTGAAGCTCCAGACTCAACTCGGCACAGCTCAACTGAGACTGAAGCTGAAGCTGAAACTGAGCGGTGTGAACGCTCCGCTCGCTCGCAGACTCGACGTGTGTGTGTGTGTGTGTGCAGCACTGCTGCTCCTGCTGCTCCTGCTTGCTGCTCCTCTGCTGCACGCCGCCCGACGTCGATTCGCACCGACGGCGGCGGCGGCGGCGGACGGTGGTGCCGTTGTGGAGCCGCCGGGATCGAGCGGGGTGGGCCACGCCGCCAGCCACCACCGAAAACGAATATACACACTCATCCCTCGCGGGCTGGCGGCCCCTCATGGCCGCCGCCTGTGCCGGTGATGGTTTCGTAAGTTTCGGTGCGTGCTTTTCATCACCGAAGAAAGATAAAAAGATAATTGTATTTACACTGTAGGCTCAAGGAGGTACCTAGGGCTCACTGTGAGGAGCAGAAAAAATAATACCTATACTTGTCTGGAATGTTTTGTTTCCAATTGAAGCCAAGGGCCAAACTATCTTCTTTCAACCGAATAATACATATTATTCATTATTCCATAGTTTCATACACAGAGAAAAGGATTTGTTTGAACTAAATAAAAAATTTTTGAATCAAATAAATTTGTTCTTTGTATACGGGGAATGAAATGTTTCTTTGATGTACAAGAATCATTTCTTTGAAAGTTATAAATAACCATTTCTTTCGCATAACACAAGTTTCTTCAACTTGAATATGGGCGTTGCTATTTGTTACAACAAAATATTTCATTAAATTGAATAAAAAAATTTCTCAATCAAATATTAGGTTCGCCATATACAATGAACTAATCTATTTGATTCAAATAAATTTCATTCAGTTCAAACAAATCCTTTTCTCTATGTTTATATTGTGCTGTAACTGATGCAAAAGGGCGGATTCCTCAAAGGAAAAAAATGTTTCACATTTCCTCTGCCTCTAACGGTAGGTTAGTAACATTACTCGCTGCTGATTATTGAGACTAATATCATCGATAATATGATGCACAATAAATATATCTTCTGCTGTTTTACTGCTTCCCCATGTGATTTACTTGTTCTTCACTTCAACAAGTTGACCATTTACTTCACAAATAATCAAACCTGCTTCACTTACTCAAAAGCAACATATCATAGGTATCGAGATCTCAACCAAAATTCGGAGCCGCTGCATATGCCCCAAGGGAAACAGCTTAAGGAATATTGAGCAACCTACCGTTGAACTAGTTTCAATAATCAGCAAAGTGAATAATGCTACTTACTCTTGGAGACGAGCAAAGATGACAGAGTTTGTTTCTCTTTAAAAAAATTTCCATTTTCATCAGTCACCACACAACATACATTCAACACAGTTCTGCCGTTCCGCATGGAAGGTAGTTTGATACTAGCGATGCTGCAGGTGGAGCAGGAAGTCGGAAACAAAGTCCTTATCCGTAAAACACATGTAATCTTCACTTGAAGGAATATTTCTTTGCTTCAAACTGCAAGGTTTTGTGTCAAAGAAAGTAGTTGTTGATGGGCGAGATCCCAAAAAATAGGAATAAATATTTCTTTGAACGAAAAATACTACTTGTTTGATCAAATTTCTTCCTATATTTATTTGTTTTTGAAATATATTTGTTTGCATGTAATAATTTAGTGCTACTAAAATTCAAACAAATTCGGGAACCAAATAAAAAAAACGAATTTATTTATCACAAAGCTATTTCACTTGCTGTAATAAAATGTGGTTTGTCTGAATCAAATCTGTGTCAAATAAATGAAGATACTAGATCCAAATAATCCTTTTTCTCTGTGTATACTTTCTATAGGCGATTTACATTAAAAAAACGCCACCTGGTGTAGAGCTCGGTACTTGATCGTAGAAGACGTTTTTGAGAGGAACACACACTCGGAAGTTCAGTAGTCTAGGTAGGTACTAGTAGATACCTGCAATACCCACGTCAATGACATAAAATTTGACAAGTAGGAATGATGTGAAGGGGATTTGCTGTTGTGTCCCGTATTTGATCTAGTGATTGGCGTATTTAGCAGGCTAGTAGTAGATCTAGTTCCAAAGGTGAGAGGCTGGAAGATTGCGCTACCAGCAATGCATTACATGGCAGGTGCGGTGGAAAAATTGCGACTGGTGCCTGTTACATTACACCTTCCGCAGGCAGATGCAAGCATGGTACGATGCTTTGCCAGTAGCGCAGTAGCTCTCGCCCCTACCATTCCTGTCATTTATTGCCTGCTGATTGATCACCCAATCTCAAATGGGTCACAAAGCGAGCCTAAACCTTGATCATGTCAGTGCGGGGACACAACACACGTTTGCGTCCCAATTACAGTGGTAGCGAACTGTAAAATATAGAATGCGGATCTCCATGTGGGGTCTGAGCAGAAAATCTTGAGAAAAAGGAGACTGACGACGCAGCCAGCCCAAGCGGTGACCTTTTCTGGCGTGCCAACAGTTGGTGTGTGCGGAGGACTCGATCCACAGTCGTTGTTTGCTGTTCCTTGAGTGAAAGCTAGGGCTGATGCAGAGAAAGGTCTGTCTGCGACGACGACGACGACGACGCTGGTCATCGATGTAAGGCCCAATAAAGAGCCGGCTGGGTCCCAAGGGTTCACAGGAACAAATGTTTGCTGGTAGTGCACTGCACAAGACAGCAAAGTGACAGTTTTGACGTGCCTCCAATTGACGTAACAGCCGACGTTGCCGGGCGGCAACTTACACCTTACACCTCTTCTAACACTACGCTCAATTAGTGTTGGCGATGACGTCAAAAGTTTAGTTTTGTATGAAAACAATCTCTGCTAAGTTGGCAGCACTCACTGTCACTCCTGATTTCAACCTGAACCTGAACAATCGGGTGACCTAAGGTGCTACTTTGTAGTCAAGGGATTACTTTATCGAACACCACAAACATTTCCAAAATTGGTTAATGTTTTCTTCAAGTAATTGTCATTTCAATCGATACCAAATTTCGGGGTGATCCCTAGAACATTTTGGTGTATATACTAGAAGAGCCACGACTTACCTGTAGAATTTGAAGCCATCTTTTTGATAGAATAAAGCATTTGAATGTTGCACACTTCACCAATTCAGTTTTACTCTGAATAACCGTATAAGCGTGGCGCGGAGCGTCGGATGTCGGAAGAGCGATATCCAAAGCTAAGCAACGTCAGGCGCGGTCAGATTTCTGGATGGGTGACCTACCAGAAATTTAACAGGCACGGTATCAGCTCGCTTATACCGTGCCTCGGAGAGCACGTTAAGCTGTCGGTCCACGGTTAAGTAGAGTAGCCATTGGTTAGACTTCGCCGTAACAAAGACGAAATTATTATTATTATTATTATTAGTTGTCAACGATGCATTTACGCCAAGCTTGACGTCCATAGCTGACGCTGACTTAGAGTCTTAAGTTTCATTCATAATGTTCGGTAACCTATGCCGTATGCCGTAGGATGTACGTACGATGTAGGATGTAAACTTGACAGTACGGACCACGGTCTATAAATATAAAATATACACAGACTTGAAGGTTTTCGGGGTGGTAGTAGTACTGGTTACTGGTAGTATAATAGTAGGACTAGAGTCGCGTGCTGGTAGCGAATGTGTTCGGTCGATCGAACGGACAGTGCCTTATCAGTGTAAATAAAGAAGAAAAACCGCAATACATCTTCAATAATTTAGAACTAAACTGCTTGACAATTGAACTGCAACACCTAAAAATTAGGTGCGTTTTCAAATTGAGATAGCTTGAAAAATATTTGACGGATTTCAAGAATTCAGGCATGTGAGGAAAGGTCATTCTTTTGACTATCGAGTGCTGGTATTGATGATAAGTTTGATTGCACAATTTGTCATATACAGGGTGCCAACGGAGAGCGTGCAGATATGGGCAATCTTTCACCTTGTACAACTTTCGAAAAAAAAATCCGAGATTTTTTCTATTGCCTGCTTTTGAAAGGTTGAATCAATATGCCAAAACGGTTTTGGAATTTTGATCCTAACTTTTTTTTTCAAAAAATTGTGCTCAATTTTCTGAAATATGCACTTTCTGATTATGAAAAAGAAAAAGAGACATTGTTTTCAAACGGCGTCCATATTGAATTTGCTTACGAAGATTTTCATTTGAGCCTCCACATCCCCTAAATACTACCCCTTTTGGGACACCGTCTCACAACAAGATATGCAATTCTTCATTTAAAAGGCATAAGGAAATTACTCATCAATAATTGGATTAAAATAAGGATACTGCGATGACTCCACACGTACAGCTTCCTAAAAACCACCCCTTGACTTCAAGGGACAGAATTGGTATGATAAGACATGCAATATGTACATGATAATTCCAAAAAACGTCTTTTTCAACTGTTCCACTAAAAAAGTGATGCTACACGATGACCCTCTGCGTAGGTCATCCCAACAGGAGCTACCCTCTCGGAAAATGAACTACCCTTCAAATAACCAGTACTTCCGCAATACCTCATTTGTTGGATTTTTTTTTAAAATCTGTCGCAATAGTTTGCCGCTACGATGATTTCATTCACATATCTACCCGAAACTACCCCTTCAACTACCCCTTCAATATCGTATAGCCTTGACCTTGATGCGTGTAAGGTCATCGCGAAATCATTTTGAACTTATTCAATCGCACCTTCTCTAAGCTTTCAAATGAGGTATTGCATACCTTTTACTAAAGGGACGATTTCTAGGGGTAGTTTCAGGAAAGGTTTTGTACTATCATCGTAGAAAACACCATCATTTCAATGAAACGGTTAGTAGGCAAAAGTTCTTTTAACCCGTAAATAACGCATCAAGTTAGAGGCTATGCGATATTAAAGGGGTAGTTGAATGGGTAGTTTCGGGTAGATATGTGAATGAAATCATCGTAGCGGCAAACTATTGTGACAGATTTTTGAAAAATCCTAACAAATGAGGTATTGCAGAAGTACTGGCTTTTCAAAGGGTAGTTCTTTTTTCGAGAGGGTAGCTACTGTTGGGATGACCTACGTAAAAGGTTATCGTGTAGCATCACTTTTTTAGTGAAACAATTGAAAAAGACGTTTTTTGGAATATTCATGTATTGCATGTCTTATCATACCAGCCCTGTCCCTTGAAGTCAAGGGGTGGTTTTTAGGAAGCTGTACGTGTGGGGTCATCGTTGTATACTCATTTCAATCCAAATATTGATGAGTACTTTTCTTGGGCCTTTTAAATGAAGCATAGCATATCTTGTTGTGGGATGGTGTCCCAAAAGGGGTAGTTTTCTAAGGGATGTGGAGGCTCAGATGAAAATCTTCGAAAGTAAATTCAATATGGACGCCGTTTGAAAACAAACAATGTCTCTATTTCTTTTTCTCAATCAGAAAGTGCATATTTCAGAAAATTGAGCACAAATTTTTGAAAAAAAAGTTAGGGTCAAAATTCCAAAACCGTTTCGGCATAATGATTCAACCTTTCAAAAGCACGCAATAGAAAAAATCTCGGACTTTTTTTTCGAAAGTTGCACAAGGTAAAAGATTGCCCATATTTGCACGCTCTCCGTTGGCACCCTGTATATGACACATTGTGCAATTAGACTTATCATCAACACCAGCACTCGATAGTCAAAGAAATGATATTTCCTCACATGCCTGAATTTTTAGAATCCGTCAGATATTTTTTGAGCTATCTCAATTTGAAAACTCACCTAATTTCTAGGTGTTGCAGTTCAATTGTCAAGCAGTTTATTCTCATCAACATACGTTCACGTCAAAGTAAGTACGTTCATTATTGATATAATCATTGCTGCCTCCCATTTTTGGGGCGGTAGGCAGCAATGTCACTAAAAACGGACCCCCCACAAGATCCAGAGCAACTATCACGAAAACGGGGAGCTGACGAGATATCACCACTAAAAGACGGAAGTCTATTTAAACGCTATACATGGGACGAGAAATCTCTTCTTAGTAAAAACAAATATTATGTACTAAGTAGCCAGGTAGATGAATCTCAGCAGCAATCATCCTCGAGCGGTGATAACGATAACAACACTGAAAAAGTTAAAATTCCACCAATATTCCTGCACGAAGCGAACAACCATAAAGAAATCATTAAAGATATCTCAAAAATTGTAGAAAAAGAGTTTTCTACGGTATACAATGATGTTCATTTGCGTATCAATCTCACTAACGAAGAAGATTATAGAAAACTCACAAAATTTTACCATGAAAACAAATTAAAATACCACACCTACCAACAATCAAAAGATAAACCGTTATCAGTTGTCCTGAAAAACGTCCCACTTTCTCTGGATGAAACCGAAATTGAAAACGAATTGAAATCCCTCAAATACGATGTGAATAAAGTGACCCGTCTTCTTTCCTACAAGAGGAAACCTCTTCCCATGTTTGTGATAGAGCTACCTAACAGTGAAGAATCTAAAAATATTTACAAACTCGACAGACTTTCCCACTCGGTAATCACAGCAGAACCTAGACGAAAAACCAATGGTATCCCACAGTGTTTCAGATGTCAAAGATATGGCCACACAAAAAATTATTGCCATCTAGAGCCACGATGCGTAAAATGCGACGGTAACCATTTATACACCGACTGCAAAAAAAGTCCCGAGGCACCGCCGAAGTGCAGCAACTGCGGCAAAGATCACCCTGCAAATTTCAAGGGCTGTCAAACCTACTTAGACTATAAAGAAAAACAACCTAGTATTCAAAGAAAAAACATTCCCAACAAAGACAATAATAACAAATTACCACCAAAAGAACCGTCAAACTCCTCACAAACCAACTCAACACGATCATATGCAAGCAAAGTAAAACAAGTTCCTTACGATAACTCCAACCCGAAAACTACCTTCCAAGCATCAAGTGTAGTAGATCAAATAATTCAGAAAATAATTGATTTTCTGAAACCTGTCATCGAACAAATTGAAACACACATCATCAATGAACTTCTCCCTAATCTTTTTAATGGAAAATAATCAATCAAGAATTATACAAAATTTAACAATCCTTAACTGGAATGCAAACGGTATCCTTCAGCATCGCTCAGTTTTCATTGATTTTATAGCACGATACAAAGTAGACATAGCTTGTATTACAGAAACGCATTTAGCCCAGAATCAAAACTTCAAGCTTCCCGGCTACATCATTAACAGAAACGATAGAGATTTGCCAGTTGCTTCTGGAGGGGTAGCTATTGCAATAAAACAAAAAATTGTCCACCATCCCTTACTTGATCTCGAGCTGGAGTCCCTGGAAGCAGTTGGGATTCAGTTGACACTACTGAATAAAGTACCCTTCAATCTACATTGTGTCTACAAACAACCTAACAAAAAAATTAGGGACGAGGACCTGAGAAGCATTTTCAACAATTCAATACCAACAATGGTAACGGGAGACCTAAACTGCAAAAACACATATTGGGGCTGCCGTGCGAACAATCCTGATGGACTGAAACTATACGACATCTCTACGAGGAATGCTTTTCAGGTGCTCGCCCCTGATGAACACACATACATACCTTATCAGTCCAATCGCCAAACAGACATACTTGATATAGTCTTGTTGAAGAACTTCCGTGAACAAATCTTTCAAAATGTAATAACCGAACTTGACTCCGATCACCTCCCAGTAATCATTCCATTCAGTAACACCTTACAATATTCTCCACCGTTCCCTAAACTCATAGATGGATACGTCGACTGGGAAAAATTCCAGGAGAAGCTTGATATCCAAATAAAACATCCTGGAAACTTGACCACCCCCACAGAGATTGACAGAGCGGTTGCAAAACTGACCACATGGATTACAAACAGTGTTCGCAACTCAATAGCCCGTAACAACAACAAACGGAGCAGCAAAAGCCACGCGCATTACACTCCAAAATTTATTCTAAGACTTTTGAGGGAAAAAACAAACTGCGGCGTGAATGGCTTAGAACACGATGCGTTAATGTCAAGCGAAAAGTAAATAACCTGGGGCATCGAATCAAGTGGGAACTGGATAATATAAGAATAGAGTCCTATAAGAAACATGTGTCAGATTTGCAACCTAGCGATCCTCTAATGTGGCAAGCAACAAAACGCGTACTGAACGAACGTCAAACAATGTCACCAATAGTAGAGAACAATCAAACTTATACCTCTGATTTAGAAAAATGTGCAGTTTTTGCGAACCACCTAGAAAAAATTTCCGGCCCAATATTGATGACGGCAACAGAAATTATACTCAATTTATCCAAAGACATGTCGAGTCACACGTTCCAGTCGTTTCTGAATTACCTGAACCAACAACCCCAGAGGAATTGAAACTCATCATTAATAAACTGCCGCTGAAAAAAAGCCCGGGTCACGATCTTATCCCTAATGTTGTTTTGCGCCATCTTACCGAGACCGCGTTGTCCCATATAGCATCTGTTTTCAATGCCTGTATGCTTAGGTCTTACTTTCCATCAGCATGGAAGCAAGCTCACATCCTGCTTTTCCACAAGCCTGGAAAAAGTAAAAAGGACGTGAAAAGCTACAGACCAATTAGTCTGCTACCAACTTTGTCTAAGCTTTTGGAAAAAGTAATACATTTACGTCTTGAATGTTTCATTGACAGCGAAAACATTTTGCCGAATTTCCAGTTCGGTTTTAAAAAAGCTCACTCCACTAGTCACCAATTGTTGCGCATCGCAGAGACTGTCGAGACCGGTTTTGAAAGGAAACAATTCACAACAATCGCATTTATGGACATAGCGCAAGCATTCGACAGGGTGTGGATTGAGGGACTAAAATATAAGTTGTTGAGGATAGGGCTACCCTCGTACTTGGCAGGTTTAATATTCTCGTTTTTGGGGGGCCGAACTTTCGCTGTTAGAATCAACAGAACACTTTCGGTCTTGAAAAAGATAGCAGCAGGTGTACCTCAAGGCTGTATCCTCGGCCCAATATTGTTCAACATATATATGCACGATATACCACAACCAACAAGATCCACATTGGCGATGTTTGCAGACGACACTGCTATCATCTGCCAAAGCGAGGTACAACAAACTGCTGCTGATAATCTTCAAAACTCCATTGATATTCTTGACCAGTGGTTCAAAAAATGGTGTATAGCGTTGAATTCAACAAAATGCGAAGCAAAAGTTTTCTCACTGAGAAGAATCCAAGACACACCCAATCTAACCATAAATGGCCGAGATATCGAATGGAAAAAAGATCCTGTAAAGTATCTGGGGTTGTTTCTCGACACGAAATTAACATGGAGTTTCCACATCAACCAGAAGTTAAACCAGTGCAATGCGAGGCTAGCCAAACTTTCCCCTCTGATGAATAAGAAGTCCCCACTAAATGTCGAATGCTCGCTATTAGTCCGGCGGATTAGCTGATGAATCGTGCATTTTGAGTAAAAGCTAGGGTCAAGTTATTTTCGTGTTCTACGATAAAAACGAAAATTTTTGAGGGTGGGAGGCATTCTGGGATTTCACCCAGGGGGGGCTTAGGGGGGTTTTTCGGGACCCTTTGGGTGATTTACTTGTTTTTCATGAGAGAAGCCAAATCCATTTTTTTTTAAATTCTGTGATTTATTTCGAGATTTTTGGGATGTATATTCACCCCCCATTTTCAACCGGGGGGCCTTGGGGGGACTATTTGGGGTTGTTTCCATGATTTTCATCTTCTGCTAAATTAAGACGTATACTGACGTGCTTGATATCGTTTCTCACTAAATCCCGCCTTCTGAATACGAATCTGGCCTTGAAATTACAACACGAGCAGGTTTTAACTAGTTATACAAGAAAAAACAGGTTTTTTGGGCCCACTTTTTTGACACGCCTTAATTTGGGCCCAAGGCTTAGGCGATCAAAATCCTCATGAGGATCATTAGTTTCAAGTATTTTGAACATAATAATCGTGTACTGGATGCGCCTTTTGCTTTCAGAACCACACCCAACTGTTTTCTTGGAGAACGGTCCAATAATTTTTGAGCTAACTAATTTATTTGCTTAAACAATTGTGCATTTGGTGTAAAAGGCAGACATCGGCAATTTTCCTGGTCTACAATTGAAATGAAAATTTTTGAGAGTGGGAGGCATTCTGGCTTTGCACCCAGAGGGGGCTGAGGGGGGGATCTTTTTTGGGACCCTTGGAGTAATTCACTTGTTTTTCATGAAAGAAGCGAAATCCATCATTTTTTCAATTCTGTAACTTTTTACAGAATTTTCGGAATGTTTACTTACCCCCATTTTGAACCAAGGGGCCCTGGAGGGACTTTTTGAGATTGTTTCCACGATTTCTACTTTTTGCTAAGTAAGGATCTATATTGACGTGCTTGGTATCGTTTCTTACTAAATTCCACCTTCTAAATCCAAATGTGATGTTGGAAATACGATACAAGCAGGTTTGAACTAGTTGTGTGGGTAAAAGCAGGTTTTTTGGATCCAGTTTTTTGACATACCCTAATTTGGGCTCAAGGTTCTAAAACCAAAGGCGCATGCTTTATATGTTGTAAATACTTTAAACTATTGATTGTGAGGAGGATTTCGATCCTGAACCCTTGAACCCAAATTGAAAGATGTAATAAAAATGGACCCAAAAAACCTGTTTTTCTTGCCTAACTAGTTAAAGCCTGCTCAAATCGTATTTCCAATACCAGATTTGGATTTAGAAGGTGGGATTTAGTAGGAAATGATGCCAAGCACGTCAATATAGATCCTAAATTAGCAAAAAATAAAAATCGTGGAAACAACCCCTTAAGTCCCCCCAGGGCCCCTTGTTCAAAATGGGGGGTGAGTAAACATTCCGAAAATTCTATTAAAAATTACAGAATTAAAAAAATTAAAGATTTGGCTTCTCTCATGAAGAATAAGTGAATTACTCCAAGGGTCTAAAAAAAGATCCCCCCTCAGCCCCTCCTGGGTGAAAAGCCAGAATGCCTCTCACCCTCATTAATTTTCATTTTAATCGTGGAACACAAAAATTACTGGTGTTTGCCTTTTACACGGAATGCACAATTGTTTGAGAAAATTAATTATTTTGCTGAAAAATGATTGGACCGCTTCTCCAACAAATCAATTGTGTGTGATTCTGGAATCAAAAGGCGCATTAAGGGCATGATTTTTATGTTCCAAACACTTGAAACTAATTATCCTCAGGAGGATTTTGATCGCAGAAACCTTGGGCCAAAATTAAGGCATGTCAGAAAAGTGGGCCCGAAAAACCTGTTTTTTCTTGCATAACTAGTTCAAACCTGCTCATGTTGTAATTTCAACACCAGATATGGATTAAGAAGGCGAGATTTAGTGAGAAACGATACCAAGCACGTCAATATACGTCCTAATTTAGCAGAAAATGAAAATCATGGAAACAACCCTAAATTGTCCCCCCAAGGCCCCCTGGATGAAAATGGGGGGTGAATAAAAACCCCAAAAATCTCGAAATAAATCACAAAATGTAAAAAAAAATGGACTTGGCTTCTCGCATGAAAAACAAGTAAATCACCCAGAAGGCCCCAAAAAACCCCCCCTCAGCCTCCCCTGGGTGAAATTCCAGAATGCCTCCCACCCTCAAAAATTTTCATTTTCATCGTAGAACACGAAAATAACTTGACCCTGGCTTTTACTCAAAATGCACGATTCGGCATAAAAATTGCAATAAGCTGCCGGACTATATTACTTTGTAAGTCCTTACTCCGTCCTCTGTTCTCATATGGATGCGGAGTATGGAGTAATACATCAATGACAAATAAGAAAAAATTGCAGACCTTTCAAAACAAAGTCCTGAGAGTTTCTGTCAGGACGCCGTGGTTCGTAAGGAATCGTCAAATCCATGAAGATCTGAACATGCTGGACATTGAAACATTCCTAGGCAAAATGACAAAGAACTTTTTAAGAGGCATCGAACTGTGCGCCAGCGCGGTCCAACACGGGTTAGGACGAAGGAACATACACAGCCGGCTGAAAAGAAAGCTACCGCAGGACCTGTACGTCGAAGATGAGAGCGAATAAACCTAAGGTCCTTAGGGCAAGTTATTGTTGGGCAATTTTTGAATGCTAATAACAATGCCATGACAGCAAATATTTGCTGAACTGGCACCCATCTTGATTAAAAAAAAATAGTAGGACTAGTAGCTAGTAGTATTAGTTGGTACTAGTTCCTTGATCTTGGATGTAGAACTTGATTCTTGGTCAAGTTTGACAGGACGGCAATAACGGCATAAGTTTACATCCTATTGTAAACCAAAACATTGATTTTCAACTGTTAAAGTTTTACGGTTACGGAATAAGTTAAAGTTAACAGCCATTATCTAGCTGCTCAAGACAAACTAGGTTTACTAAGCGCTAAAGGACGCATGACATGTCGGAACGTCAGTGCGTCAGTTTGACTTTTTCACCAAAATGACTGACAAATCACTCGAATCATCTACCCTTTCATAGTAACTGTAGTCCCAGGTGATCCCAGTTTGTCAGGAGTTCCGTCTAGTACGGCGTTGGTACGCTTTTGTAGAACACACAGATATGTCATTTCATTTGCCATTTATTTCCGTCGTTGAAGTTCACAGCAGAACAACAACTGACACACAACTGTGAATTGACAACTTAACTTAATCACATCGTAGTGCACTCTAGCGTTAATTGGTACACCATTGAATAAGTACCTGCGATACCGGCCGATACTATCCCAGCACTTACTGCGGTGCTGCCTCTAACGGCAAAAAGTGGCAGGCGAAATCCCCATTAAATCAAGGAACTTGCTGTCGGGGCAAAAATTCGGTGGCCGGACAATTCTTCGCGGACAATCCTTCGCGCGGACAATTCTTCGCCGGACAATTATTCTTCGCCGGACAATTCGTCGCGGGTAACTTTGGAGCTCTTATGAGGCCTAGTGTGATTGTGATATTCAGAGCCCTATCCCCCACTGAGTTTTTACGTAGAGTTTCAAGCCTTGCTGAGCCCCCTTCTCTCTACAAGTTTCGTTTGGGGTCTTGATGAACCCCCTTGGGTATCTCCAAATTTTCTGGATATTTGCTTCGCCCTTATGCCTTGGACGGCTTCTCAGAGCCTAATAAGCCCCCCCTGTCTTCATGTCGCATTTGTAGCCCTGCTGAGCCCCTTCTTCATTGTTTTGGTTTTCAAAGCTCTAGTAAGCTCCTGTGAGTCTTTATGTGTTGGTTGAAGTCCTATAGGGCCTCCTTTGTATCGTTTAGTCTCATTTGGAGGCCCAGTGAGCCCCACCAGGCCTTCTTGCGATTTTCAGAGCCCTATCCTTACTTGTGTTCTACATCAAAGCATTTCAAGCCCTGCTGAGCCCCCTTGTGTCTTAAACACCGTTTGGAGCGCTATTGCGCCCCCTTGCGTCTTCAATTATCGTTTGCAGCCCAGGTGACCCCCTTCTGATTTCTCGAAGATTCTGGAAGCTTAGAAAGCTCTCTTGTGCTCCTTAAGTTTCTCGGAGCCCTATATGTGCCCCCCTGGTGTCTTCGTGTTTCATTTGTAGCCCTGCTGAGCCCCTTTTTTATTGCTTCAGTTTCCGAAGCTATAGTTAGCTCCTGTGAGTCTTTTTGTGTTGGTTGAAGTCCTACAGGGCCCCTTTTTTTGTCTCTAAGTGTCATTTGGAGCCCTAGTGAGCCCCGCCAGGCCTTGTTGCGATTTCCAGAGCCCTATTCTTTCTTGTGTTCCACAGCAAAGCATTTCAAGCCCTGCTGAGCCCCCGTGTGTCTTGAATATCATTTGGAGCTCTATGGCGCCCCTTGCGTCTTCAATTATCGTTTGCAGCCCAGGTGACCCCCTTCTGATTTCTCGAATATTCTGGAACCTTAGAAAGCTCTCTTTCGCTTCTTTTTAGGTTTCTCGGAGCCCTATGTGCCCCCCTTGTGTTTTCATGTTTCATTTGTAGCCCTGCTGAGCCACTTTTCCATTGCTCTAGTTTCCGAAGCTCTAGTTAGCTCCTGTGAGTCATAATGTGTTGGTTGAAGGTTGAAGTCCTACATAGCCCCCTTTGTGTCTCTAAGTGTCATTTGAAGCCATAGTGAGCCCCGCCAGGCCTTCTTGCGATTTACAGAGCCCCCCCCTCCCTTGCGTTTTACATCAGAGCATTTCAAGCCCGGCTGAGCCCCCTTGTGTCTTCAAGTATCGTTCGGAGCCCTATTGAGCCCCCTTGTGTCTTCAATTATCGTTTGCAGCCCAGGTGGCCCCTTCTGTTCTCTCAAGTTTCTGGAATTTTTGTGAGCTCTCTTGTGTCCCTTCTCAGGTTTCTTGAAGCCCTTTGTGACCCCCTGTGCTTCCATATGTCATTTATAGCCTTGCTGAGCCCCTTGTATATTGTGTCAGTTTTCAAAGCTCTTGTTAGCTCCTGTGAGTCTTCATGTGTTGGTTGAAGTTCTACAGGGCCCCCTTTGTGTCTCTAAGTGTCATTTGGAGCCCTAGTGAGTCCCACCAAGCCTCCTTGCAATTTTCAGAGCTCTATTCTCCCTTGTGTTCTACATCGGAACATTTTAAGCACTGCCGAGTCCCCTTGTGTCTTCAAGTATCGCTTGGAGCCCTATCGAGCCCCCTTGTGTCTTCAATTCTTGTTCGCAGCCCCAGTGAGCCCCGCCAGGCCTCCGTTCGATTTTTAAAGTCTTCTGCTCTCTTGTGTCTACATTGAAGCGTTTCAAGTCCTACTGAGCCCCCTTGTATCTTCAAGTATTGTTTGGAGCCCTATTGAGCCCACTTGTATCCTCAACTGTTGTTTGTAGCCCCAGTGATCCCCTTCTGACTTAGCGATATTTCTGGCATCTAAGAAAGCTCCCTTGTGCCTTCTCAGATTTCTCAGAGCCCTATTAGGCTCCCTTATGTTTTTGTTTCATTTGTAGCCCTGTTGAGTTCCTTTTTAATATGTCTTTGTTTCTGTGTTCTAGTGAGCTCCTGTTGTCTTCAGGTGTTGATCGGAGCCCTATGAGCCCCCTTGTGCCTTTAAGTGTCGTTTGGAGCCCCATTGAGTCCCTGATGCCTTTTTGTGTTACTCGAAGCTCTATCTATTTCTTTTAATAGCCTTGTGTCTACATTGTGGCGATTTGAGCTCCGCTAGCCCCCTTGTGTCTAAAGTATTGTTGGGGGCCCTAGTGAGCCGTGCCAGGTCTTCTTGTGATATTAAGAGCCCTATCCTCTTTTGTGTCTACATTGTAGGATGTCGAGTTCTGCTGAGCCCCCTTGTGTCTTGAAGTGTCTTTCAGAGCCCCAAATAGCCCGATCGTGCGCGGGCGCAATGCTTGCGAAGAATTGTCCGTGCGAAGAGTTGTCCGCGAAGAATTGTCCGTGAAGAATTGTCCGCGCAAAGAATTGTCCTAGCACCAAAAATTCGACCCGCTACTGGTGAAGATTGAGCCCACGACCCCCCCTAACCACCCTAAAACTAACAAGCTTTTCAAAACTATAGTTTCCTCGAGTTAAAAGAGGCATTACGAAAACAAAAGGCACCGATAATTCCAAGAAAGAGTTATTTGTAATATAATTGATAGGCACTTTGCAACAATGATTTCTATTTTAGACTGTGTAGATATTAGTCTCGATATTAGTTCATAGGTATTTTAGTAGGTATCATCTATTCGCAGGACTGAAGGCTAAAAAAGATTTGCTCTGCGTGAGATTACCGAGATGAGCCGCCACGTGACACGACTGACACACGAGGTTGGACATTTGAAACAACAAGATACAAAATAATAGCCAATCTCTCCCGTGGAGGTAATCCGATATCGAAGCGACGACGTCGTGCTACGGCACCACCGGAAGTGATGCCATGCCAACTTCGACACAGTAAACAGCAATATCGCTGCTACACCGACTGACCGAATTTGGATTATGCAACTTTGTGCGAATTCCCTCCTCGATTCAATCGATCGATAGTTTCAGAGATGCCGGGCTCTTGCCTCTGTGTGTGTTTGTGCGGAGAAGACGAGAGGACGACTGACTATACTCGACTCGGCTGAACTGTTACGGCAAAGGAATGCTAGCTGGATGCTGGATGGGGACGACCAACCCGGAATGGGATCACTGGCACTGGCACATCCTTAGGCGGCGGAAAGCATAAACAGGAGTCGGTCGAGCGTATGGCGTGAGCCTCTCGAGGATATGTGGGACGCTGCTGAGGTGCTTGTGGCGACGGTCTCGAGCGAGGTCTCAAGGACCCCATCGACGACGCTGGTAATAATTATAAAAAGGCATCGGTCCGTCGAGAATACACCGAATTCGGTTGATGCAGGTAGGGATACCTGCTGCCTATGCCTATACACGGGAAAGTTGCAGAGCTTGATTTCCGTTGTTCGGGAAGGCGGAGAGCGCAACGAAGCACGTACTAGACCTGTTTCTCGCCAAAAGTGGGCTCCCATTTCTCATTCCCCCACAATAAAATTTCATCTTTGAAATCTCCGAATGGTTTGCTCGCGATAAGGTCTATTGATTGGAACAACATCGACGCCTCTAAGTGAGCTATGATGAGGGCTCTCCTGTGTGATCCCCCGTATCAAAAGAAATTCAATTTTCTCAAGAGGTAGGTAATCCAGAACAATTCTTCAAGCGTTTAATTTACAGAACGGCGAGTTTAATCGTTTCAACTCAAAACGATTCAGTGGGGGTGAGGGTTTGAGGCTTTCGGTACTTGAACAACTTTTTTTAGTTTCATGTGTAGCTAAGTGCTTTATATCCTGAATGGTAAGGTGCATGCAAACATGAGATTTTTCTGCTAATGGATATTTAGCATGCTTTCTCTTTCCGATTTTGTATACGTCGGATCTGGAATTCCAATGAGGGAAATTTGCAACAAGCGTATATCTACCAGCACATCGGCAATCATCATCAATTATGACGAGATGAACGGTGCATTAACTAAACCCATTAATGTGTAGGGCGGAAAGGGGTGGCAATTTATCGATTGTCTGGTTTAGGTAAGTGGAATATCGGTAGGTGGAATGCAACGGAGCGAAAAAAGGGCGCTGATGGATCTCTCGGTGATGCGCAAAGTTGATTCACGATGCGAGACTGCATCCCACCAAATGCGTGCAATCAGTAATCACTACAGGCCTCATTTCGATCACATTTTGAGGTCGAATTTCATGGAAACCTCCCTGGAATCACAAAATTAATATGCCGCGCACAGTTCTCTGGCCACTTCGTCAACATTGAGCTGATTTTTGAGGGACAATTTCCTGTTTCTTGCACCATTTGGAGTTAGAAAAAAAGCAACGAGGTACGCTACGGATAAGGCCACACGCAAATCTAAACAAAAAAATTGGCTAATCACTCAGAACGCTGTGTATAATTATACTCTAAGATAAAATTTGCGGATTATCCAGGAATTTTTGCAAATAAAATCAAGAAGAAACAATGCGTTAAAAAAACATCAGTCGAATTTCCTGGATGTTGTTGTATTGTTGGTTGCCTACATCACTTCAGTGGAAAATAAGAGCAGGTACACCATTGGCGTACCAAGGGGGCGGGGGGTACGGTCCGCACCGGGTACCAACAGTGAGGAGACGTCACTGTCGAATCATTCGGGGTGCAAAAAGGTCTACAGATTTGAGACACAAGGCTTTGAAGGGTGCAAAACAAGCTGGTGGAGACCTGCTGCCTGCGGCGCTCTTTTCTCGCGTTAGTCACTGGGCACTACCTATTTGTAATGATCAAAATCCCTGGGCGAAAAATTGCCTAATTTGGCACAGGGGGTGTCACTACAGTCTGCAGCTCATTTTCTATGTAAGTTTGACAAGGATAGGGATGTCACAGAATAGTCCGCCCCGGGTGCCAGATACGCTAGGTACGCCACTGAGGTACATTACTGACTCGTCACTAAAGACCGGATTTTTAGGTTCGAACCGATTTCCTAATTCTATAGACTTGGCTTCAAATGAAGAAATTTCCGAAGATATGAGCATTACATGTAACGCATTACGCAGCCTATTTTCAACTTCAATGCTTTTCCATTGCCTGCGACGCACTTTTTTCCTCCTTAAATGTTTCTATTTTATCCCCATTTTATCTCCATTTTGTTCAAAAATTGCGCGCAACATTGCTTCTCACTACCAACAATACGTTCGGCACCCATCGTTCATTATCCGGGATTTTCGTCACTATTTGAAGTGAAACTATTTTTTCAGTGATGGTAAAGAAGTGGGAAACACGATGATTTTTGTCACGTGTCTGTAACTTTTGAGGTTCTATTTTTTTGTCGGGGGCGGTGTTTGGGGGATGGTGGCGGCTAGAACTATTTTTCCTACGATGTTGAATGGACATGAAACACGATAGTTTTTGTCCGGTTTCTGTAACTTTTTCGATTCTGTTTCTTTTACGTCGGGACGGCGTATGGGGGCAGCGACTTGAACTATTTTTTTGTTATGTCGATTGGATCGGGAACACAATGGTTTCTCTCCCGTGGCTGTAACTACTTTGTTTCTGTTTTTTTTGTCGGGGGGCGGCGTGTGGGGACGGCGTCGGTTGAAACTATTTTTCCTGTAATAACAAAAGAACAGAACACATGATTATTTTTGTCACGTGTCTGTAATTTCTGAGGTTCTGTTATTTCGTCGGTGGCGGCGTTTGGGGGAGTGGTGGCGGCAGAAACTATTTTTCCCGCGATGTCGAATGGACAGGAAACGCGACAGTGTTTGTCCGATGTCTGTAACTTTTTCGTTTCTGTTTCTTTTTCGTGTGGGGCAGCGGGCAGCGTATGGAGGCGGCGGCTCAAACTATTGTGATGTTGGATAGGCCGGAAACACAATGTTTTTTTTTTCCTTGGCTGTTACTTCTTTGATTCTGTTATTTTTGTCGAGGGCGGCGTGTGGGGACGGCAAAACTCAACTTTCAAAAAAAAAAAGATTTTTCGATATTTTTTAAAACTTTAACATTTTTTTCACAGGTGCTTTTTCAAATAATAATCTATCACGTGCGATATATTTTTATAATCAGGATGAAGACGGAATCGATTCCCATACCTATTTAAAATACAGGTGTCCAATTTGAGAGAAATTTTCGATGCTTCACCCTGTAAGCCATAACCACAAAAAATTTTAGTGGGCAGATTCGGAACCCATGGGAAAAAAATCACGTTTCCCGGTCAATTTTGAGTTCACAGCTGACAGGCTAGCTGAACGCTGATAGGTCAAAATGGTTATATACCATGCGATCAACAAAATTCGGAATTGAGGTAGGCTGTGACCTGGTCAAATTTCAGGATGTCAAGCTGTTTTCGGCCAGAGCACAGCCTACCCCAATTCCGAATTTTGTTGATCGCATGGTACTATCCAAAGAGTAATACAAAGTTTTTGTTACGGATTTGCTAAGGTTGGGCTCTCAACAGATCTGTTACAGAATAGGCATAGGACGTGTTTTTGTTAGAGAGATCGTCAAGGCTAAAGGGGACTGAAATTGAGAACCAAGTGTGCGACAGAGAGAAAATACATCAAAAGTAATAAAATGTTTTTGAGAAAACCATTAGTACAATTTCAAATCTGAAAAAAGGGTTATACTGAGATTTCAATTCTATTTGATGCACTAGTCAAAAAAAAATTTTTCAATTTTTTTTTTCAATTTTACAAATTAATTTTGATTCTTTTAAAAATCGCATGTAGTCATTTTGAAGTACTGAAAATATCAAACATTAATCCGTTTTTAGAATTTCTGTAGCACAAATAGTGCCCTCCGAAACACATTTTGAAAATCTCTCTTTGATATTTGCCGCCCGCTGCAGCTGTTCTCCGCGATGAGTCATTCACGATAAAGGTAGTGATCACTTTCTGCACACATGGTGTTATGATGTTTTCTGAGAAATTGGCGATGTAAATAGAGCAGTAGTGAAGATTTGTGACATCGTGGTATTACGCCGATATATTTCGTTGCTACGATTTCTGAAATTGTAATATTTTTTTTCAAGTTGATCATTTATCTCACGAGATCACACTATCTAGATCTAAAATCTACTGATACTCCAAGATACTTATATCCAATTATAAAAAGACAAACATTGTAAAATCATATTGCAATGGAATATTATACTAAAAAAAATTTTGATTGAAATGAAAACTACATTGAAAAATAATTGACTCGTGTTTTTTTATTCAGTCAAAAATCGTATCGTTTGGGCGCAATAAATAAATAACATCAACTAGTTCTGACGTCACAGCGGGTCACCGCCTATACCGCCTGTGTAAATGACGTCAGAAATAGGCAGAATATAGGAGTTTAGTTTATTTATTGCGCCCAAACGATACGATTTTTGGCTGAATAAAAAAATACGGGTCAGCTATTTTTCAATATAGTTTCTAATTCCATCGACAAAAAAATATTTTTCCAAAAGTATTAATACTCCATTGCAAAACAATAGACTGCAAGTGCACAAATGTATTTAAGACTATATACACTGGGAGCAATAACAAAACTGCAAAGAACTACTACTACTACTACTACTCCTACTCCGTCTGAAGTATGTCTGTCTGTCTGTCCGTCCGTCCGTTTGACTCCTGTGTGGATATCTGTCTGTTTGTTTGTGTGCCTGGCTGTCTGTGTGGTTATCTTCATGAATGACCTCAGCTCATTTGATTTTTGTTGAAATCGTTCCATTAGAATGCACTCTTGTTTCGTATAAAATTCGTATTACGTATCGTAGTACGATACGCGTTTGAGTGTTGAAAAGTGGCTAGTAAGAAACGTTGATGGGAAAAAAGTCATGGCATTCAAACTTTCTAGAATGAGCATTAGTCCGGATGTTAAGGTATAATACCCTTCACTTTTATAACAAGCAATGCCATTTGGCATACCTGTTGCCGAGATCTTGTTTGACCGATTAAGATCAAGAGCCAAAGTCGCAAGCAATGCAGGCGTCGTATACAGGGTGTCGTATAGAAAAAAAAGTAAAAAAATCGTATATCATTAACCAAACCAAATGGATTCACGTGAACAGGCATTCATATTCACAATATATTACCCATCAAGGAAAAGTCAACAGTTTTGGAAAATCTTGAGCGGTTCCTGAAATATTCAGGAAAAACTGAATTTTCTTCTGAATATTGTATTTCCCGGTGAAACAGTGAATTTTCAAGATATCGGAGTGCAACTTGGTAGTTCTATGGCCAGTATGGTCATAAATCAAAAACGATCAGAAGCCAAATGCAAGGCCTGCCATTTCCAGAAATAAGACAGTGAACTTTTTTTTCTTCGCGACCGCCATCTTGAATCTCCGGTTTACTCAACAGTTGAAAAAGTGACAACCGAATGTGAGATAGTTGACATCCAGTCACCCCATTATGAAAAAGATAGCCTTGAAGCAAGGTAAGGGTCTCTTCATCGAGAAAACAGTGTTACCCAAGGTTTTCATGCTAATACGCATTTGCAGCGCCTGTCATGGCTAATCAGAGGTTTGAAAGAGCAGAGTGAGCTCTTTGTCACTATCCTACATTCATTATAAGCTGAATTACCAAAATTCATGATGATCGGTCCTGAGATAAATTTTTGGTGGCTTGCTGAACCAAATATGTGGCGCTTTTTGGTGAAAAATACAAAAAAAATCGAGCAGTCATCATCATGTCATCCCTTACTAAGAGAAGGCTATTGCAAAAACTGAAACTCATCAACGCTGAAATGTTTTGGGAGAGTCAACCGTATAATCTTGAGCCATAAAATGTTGAACACATGCGTCCCTTTGTTAGAGAGAAGACATGAGAGACTTGCCTGCAGAAAGTTTTTTTCAAGTTCTGAGCCACGTATTATTTTCAGAAAGCTACCAAAATTTTGTCTCTGGATCGATTATGATGAATTTTGGTAATAAATCTCAAAATGGATGTAATATTGTTGATCATCAACTTTTGGTGGGTTTCTGAATGAAATATGTGAAAAAGAATTTTTAATTTTTTTTCTGCATGCACGCCTTCCATGTCTTCTCTTTGGCAACCGGACGCATGTGTTCAACATTTAATGGCTCAAGAATATAGGCTTTAATCTCACAAAACATTTAAGCGTTGATTTGTTTCAGTTTTTGCAACAGCCTTCTCTTCGTGAGGGATAACATGATAATGATAGGCCAATTTTTTTTGCATTTCTCACCAAAAAGCGCCACCTATTTTGTTCAGCAAGCCATCAAGAGTTTACCTTTGGACCGATCATCATGAATTTTGGTAATTCAGCTCAAAATGAATGTGAGATTGTGACAAAGAACTCACTCTGCTCTTTCAAAATTCTCATTAGCCATCACAGGCGCTGCAAATGCGTATTGCCATGAAAACCTTGGGTGACAATGTTTTATCGATGAAGACACCCTCACCTTGCTTCAAGGCCATCTTTTTCGTAATATGGTGACTGGATGCTAACATTCTCACATTCGACTGTCACTTTTCCAACTGTTGAGCAATACGGAGATTCAAGATGGCGGCGACGAAGAAAAAAAAGTTGACTGTCTTACTTCTGCGAATAGCAGGCCCTGCATTTGGCTCCTGATCGTTTTTTATTCATGACAATACACGCCGTAAACTTGCCAAGTTGCACTTCGATATCTTGAAAATTCACTGATTTACCAAGAAATAAAATATTTAGAAGAAAATTCAGTTTTTCGGAATATTTCAGGAACCACTCAAGATTTTCCAAAACTGTTGACTCTTCCTCGATGAGTAATATATTGTGGATATATGTGCCTACTCACGTGAATCCATCTGGTTCGGTTAATGATATACAAATTTTTCACTTTTTTTCTATACGACACGATGTATACGGCGCCTGCATCACCTACGACTTTGGCTCCTGATCTTAATTGGTCAAACATTGTCTCGGCAACAGGTATGCCAAGTGGCATTGCTTGTTATAAAAGTGAAGGGTCCCCCCTAAATTTTGACCTTAGCGTCCGGACTACATGCTCTTAACAAGCTCGCAGATCGATGATCTCAGGCAATAGAATTTTGATATGGAAGTCAATTTTGTTCTTATTTTGCCAGTGCACTATGTCCTTGTACTTGAAAATAGTGATTGTGTGTCCGTTTAAGCTGAGAATTTCTCCAAACAAAATTTTTGATTGGTCTGTATAGCTTCTTGTATGGTCTTTTGTTTTGCCGACTTCGGGCAATATGTACATATTTTAGAGCTAAAATCATTAATAATAAATTTAATTGATTACTTTCAAATCCAATAGGACATTTCACCCTGATAATAGTACCATTCTGATGAGGGAGAAGCCCGTCTGGCGATTCCGCAAGATATCCATGGGTCGTCGGGTCCACAAACAGGCCTCATAGTTCAACTTTATTCCGTTAAGTTCAGTTTTAATCAAACCATACAACTTTTTTCTTATGGGATTCTCTAGAAAATTACGTTCCATAAAGGCTCTGTTACGTTGTGATTACTCAGGCAACAGCCAATTACCGACACGGATTTTTACATAACAAAGCGTTTATGGAATGTTATTTTTTACAGAATAGTACTTTTTTTTTTCTATCTTGAACGGTAAGGCCGCTATGGAATATTTACGCTAGAATCGACCACTCTTTATCTTCCCATAGCTTCCAGTTACTGGGTTCAATGCCTGTTCTAAATTTTCATTGAAATCAAAGATTGAAATTGGCTGCTCCCAATGGGCGACAGACTGCTGAGATAAGGTTGTTGTACTTGCACCAGGGTGTACCGTTGGTGTATGGGTGAACTTTTTTTTGAATTTCCGAGTGTTTCAAGAATTTGATTCCAACAAAAATCGGCAGAGGTCTTATTTCTTGCGGACTATAAATAATGTATGATGATACCGGACGGAAACCGCTCGCGCTTGCAGGTGGGCGGCACGCGGTGAACTTCAAAGGGAAATATTCAAAATTGATTTCGGTCAATACTATCAATGATATTTGAATTTTGAAAAAAGGTTATCATACAATATTCACCACAGAATACAATGACTACCTGGGATTTTGAAAAAAAAATTAAAAATTTGAGAAAATAAGAAAAAAATTCCAAAAAATACAAAAATCAAAATTTTTGACTACAGCATCAAATAATTATATATTCCAAAAATAATAACGTTCGAATTTCCAAAATCGATCTATTGAGTGAATTTTGAGAATGTTAATAGTTTCCGCGCTATCTCGCGTCTCAGAAACACATTATTTTATCGTCCCCTTTAGCCTTCAAGGAACATATCGTTTCGTAACATATCGTTAGCGAACATGAAAATAAAGAATATGCCGGTTAGTGGCATCCCGTCCCGCACGTTCCACCTACCTGCTCTCTCCAACCAGCTAAATCTGGGTAGTGGGCTCTTTGCTCATGGAGTCTCCCGCTGGAGAGGCGGCTTAGTCCATCATTTTATACCCAAGAACCGAGAAACTTTTGCTATAAAAAATTCGATGTTGTTACTTCTCTATGCCGTAAGTAGTGAGCTTATTTCACAATGATACCCGCGATCATTTAGAAATTAGAAACCCAAGGACTACCACTCAACAGTGCAACGTCAATAGTTGGAAACATGAAAGAAACATTGCCTTCAACTGTGATTTAGCGTCTCAGTAACGCAAGAGAAATAGTTAGCAAGCGCACTCGTCCAGCGGCAAATAAAAGGTCCCAACGGTGACCAAGAGAGGGCGCCGTGCGGCCAAGCCACCGCACTGCGCTCAACGACCCAACGTGAATTTGTCAGCCCCATCATCCAATTTCACTGGATCGCATATATACTTGTCTTTGTGAAGACGTTGTACAGAGAATGCATCAGTCCTAAAAAGACACGCAGTTTGGGCCAGCCGCAAACGGCAAGGCAACATCTAGGGTAGTGATGGGCAAAACTGTTATTTTCACGTGACAGATACAACCTGTTACTGTTATTTTTAAATAACAGATACTGTTAATCTGTTACTTTTCATAAGAGATGTGCAATATCGATACTTCTGAGTATCGAATTGATATCGATACTTTTTTAACGAGTATTCGATACTGAGTATTCGTTACTGTAACTAATACTTTCACCAGTATCACACTCACCGCTCATACCCGTTACTTGTACTTATGAGTAATCAAATGATCGATGACGTAATCAAAATCGAGTATCGAAACAAAATAATATTAATTTGAACAAGATGAATCATACTCATCATGTAGCTATCCCAAAAAGATAAAAGAATCCAAATTCCTCCCATTACCGATTCGTTGTTAGTTAAATTGAGTAGATATGTAGACCAAGACCATGTAAAGTACCTATGATTCATGTACCACTTCATCTCCGGTAATCCAGTATCGAAATTCGAAATCGAGATCGAAATTGATGGTTTTGCCTTTGGCTCTTTGCTTTTGTTGTGACTTCCTCAGTTCCTCAATTCTCATACCTAGTGATACTGATACTGATATCTCATATTCAGTTCACGATTCACCAATTACTTACTGATATTGATGATTACTGATCCGATCCGATACCGAATACTTACCGCCGCTACTTGGTTGGTAAAGATACAAACATTATACTCGAGAATATCGATAGGTACACCAAGTATCTATATCGAGTATCGAGAATATCGATTCGATATAGATACTCATCGATATAAATTATCGATTCGATATAAATTATCGATATTGAGTATCAGTTGATTACTTTGTATCAATAATTGAAAAAAGTATCGAATTGATACTTGGTATCGAATACTTTTCCAAATGAATATCTGATACGTGAAATCCGAGCAAGTAACGATTACTCTAGTAACGGATTGATACTTTCTGCACATCTCTACTTTTCATAATAACCAGGATTCTCAATATCACAAGGCAAAAGCAACAGAACTGACTAACTATGTATGTTGATATTGATCTAACACGGTTCGGCAAAATGTGAAATAGCGAAAAAAATTGTCCACCAAATCTAACACCGTAGCTTGATTCTTTATTATTTTCCGATCCAGAAAAACCCAATTTCGAAATAATTCATCGGTGAATTTGTCCTGTGGGCAATTAATTCCAAATTTCATTTATCCCAGTACGTTTTCTTATGTTCATTTTTTGAGGCCCATCTGCAACGTTTAGTTAAAGTATAGTGATTGGTGCCAAATTGTTCCTTGGACCATGACAAACAAGTATCACGATGGTGGACATCTAAGATCCGCGACTGGGCAGCCGAAGGAGGGGAGGAGGCAGGAAACGTGCTGAAGAAGAGATAAAAAATGTTAACTCATGAACCAAAAGAGTTGGAATTATGAAATATCGCATACGAGCTCGCTATTTTACGCCATTGATAACGCAGTAAACCATTTTTTTAAATACTGAACCGTTCCAGAAAGATCTCAATTGAACTTTTTTTTTTGAAAATTTTACTGTTGAAAACATCCAAAAAAACTACACAATAATATTTTTGGCACCTAAAGGTGTTGGAAATATATGCATATTGGTGAAAATCCCTTGGTCTTCTATTTCAGGAAATAAGACCCCATTATTCACCTACCTACGTGACTTTTTCGGTCATTCTTGACCATTGGTCTCCCCGAAGAGCTTTGTTATGTCTATCAGAAATTCGTTTTTGATGGATTTTTTTGTGGAAAATGAGCACTCTTTGGTTCAAATAACTCCCAACAAATAATCTTTTAACTCGTATTCAACAGTTTTGGTAGATGACTTCAAAAACTAATACATTTGATGATAAAAGCCGTCCATTGCCGGTTCATAATGAGCCATCATGTGACACTGGTCTTGTGCAGAACCACGTGAGACACCAAGATGACCATTTTTCTCGCCAAAGCAGCCACTAACCCGAGCACTAACCTAACTTGAGTTAGTTGTACCTTTTTATTTTTCAAATTCGTCAATAATTTGGATCTTAATGATAACATTCTCAGAAGAAAAATAACTTTATCGAGATTTTTCTGAAACGGTTCGATATTTCCGAAAACGGTTTGCTGCACCTTCATTGGCGTAAAATAGTGAGCATGTATGCCATATTTGATAATTCCACCTCTTTCGGTTCATGAGTTAAAAAAATGTTATCTCTTCTTCAGCACGTTCTCTGCCCTCTCCCCCCTCCGGCTGCGCAGTCATGAGTCTCAGATGTCCACCATCGCGATTCTTGCTCATCATGGTCTAAGGAACAATTTGGCACCAACCACTATATTTTGACGTCAAGTTGCACATAGGCCTCAAAGAATGAACATGAGAAAAACCCACTAAAATAAAAAAAAATCAATTAAATTGTCCACAGGACAAATTCACCGATGAATTATTTTGAAAATGGGTTTTTCTGGATCAGAAAATAATAAAGAATCAAGCTACGGTGTAAGATTTGGTAGACAATTTTTTTCGCTATTTCACATCTTGCCGAACCGTGCTAAGTTACAAAAGCTCAATTTTGGAATGATTTTTTTCGCTTTATCTCTTTTGTACAGCCTGTACCTGAAGTCCTGTACACTGAAGACTGAAGTCCTGAAGACTGACCTGAAGGGGACTGCGGTGTGGATTGTTCTAGTAGGCTATACTCCACCTTACACTGTTGCGGGCTGGAGCGGACACGAAGAGTACTCTAGACTGTTGCGGGGTCGGAACCTGTCGGTGCTTCACACCAAACGAGTAGCGCATTGCACTGAGATTGGATAATTGACGGTAGTCGTGTTGTTGCGGTAGATTCCCGCAGGGTGGATAGGTGCGGTCACATTTCTCTCTAGTAATATTTTTTATAGGAATATATATTTTTATTTATAATATTTATATAGAATTATATTTATTGTTTATTTTTAGGTTCCTATGTAAAGTTAAGTGGAAGAACAGAGGGCAAGGTTAAGTCCTGCCCACCTGAACTTCGCTCTACATGGAATATATTTCAATAAAGACATTTAATAATAATAATAATAATATTGTAAATTGTAAATGTAATTGTTGACATGGATAATAATTGTTCTTTGATGATTGTTTGAAATATTTTTGTGTGTTCAATATACTGAAGTAAAACCTGGATCTTGTTTAATTCCTTGCGGTGAAGTAAGGCGGCGCCCGAGCAAACCCCATAGAGAGAAACGCATCGATTCATGTGGGAAGAGTAAGAACCCGCGAGTTTATCCGAGTAGAAAGCCAGAAGTACCCCTCTGCTTTACCCCCGTTACAAAACTGGCGCCCGAGCAGGGACCAGTTGAGAAATAAGAGAGAGCCCCCAGGTGCTCTTCCCCCGTTACACAACATAAACACCCGGACCTGCAGCTGAAGTGGTCAACAAAAAACTAAATTCTGCATTGGAAAAAAGTGAACTACAGTACCCACGATGGTATCCATTGACTCTATTCTAAATAGCTATAGCGACAATCGCAATTTTTCAACTTGGTAGCTAAATTACCAGTTAAAACCTCGGTTAAAACAGTTTCTATGATTATTTTGCATGGTGTTTTTGCCCCTAATTTTTCAATTGTTATGAAAAATTATACAATATTCTCCATGAAGAATTATATAATATTCTTGAAAAATATTTCAACACAATATTTTAACTTAATCTTGAAGATACTATTTGTTTATGTGAGAACCTATTTGCCTATTTGAGGGCCTAAAAATTCGGTCTTGCCTCTTCACTTATCAACAAAACAATGTTGCGCAATGTTGCGTGTGGGCCTGAAAGGGACACCGCAAAGAAAAGTGTTACGACCTAAACAATTCAACTGCAAAGAAACTAAGTGTGATCGTGATTACCCCCTCCGTGGCGACTAATGATCATATAAGTAGAAGGTAACAGAGTTGGTTTCATGATTGTAGAAAGTGTATACAATGTAGCTGTTATCCGTACTGTCCCCCAGCAACGATAAGCAATTTTTTCACTCCAGCCGCGGCCAACTTCACAAGCATGACGGACCTCACTTTGAAAGCCTGGAAAGTGGGAACGGGTTCGTCATCTCATGCTACAACTTGATATTAATCTAAAGTGACAATATTATTACGGAATTTGCGCTGGGTAATTCAATAATTGAGAGACGAACGTTTGAAGACACTCTGTTTATTACTGCGTACTACTAAATACATGTCAATCATCATTCGCACTTGGATACCGCTTTGATCAACTTCGCCGATCTACTCGCTCACTGTCGCTGTGAATTTCAATATGGTGTCAGTCGACTCGTTTGTACTTATCTCGACTCGAGTGTCACCTTCGAGAACATTCCACACGACCTTCGGCATATTCCACATTGACAGCCGCCAGTAGATTTGCGACGGCTTTCGAAACTTTCATCAGATTAGCGTGCACGTACATCGGCATGCTTTGAAGAGTCTGCACCTCCACCAATTGTGCAGATGGTGTCCTACACACTTTTTGGGATCTTGGAAAAAAAAAAAGGTAATAAGACGTTGTGCTGGTTGTACGTGTGCTCCGTTTGTTTTGTATTGTGCGGGCGTATTTTGCCGAAATTTTTTGTACTTTTGACTTCGTGGGCTGTGATATGTGCTGTGTGTGCTGTCCGGCCCTTTTCTAAGGGCCTGCTTCCTTTTATTCTTGGATCTGGTGGGTTCGTTCCGTTCTGGCCGCCGTTTTGTGCGACAGCGTTTTTGTTGCTTGGCTGATACCGTGCTCTACAAAACATTGTTTATTGTTGGCGTGTGCCTGGTGCCTCGCCCGTGATACGGGCGGGCCTTGCAGCCTTGCTGGATCTGTTTTATTAATTGTATACTGTTTGTATTTATACATCGATTTTATTGCTTGCACATTTTTAATCTGTTATTTTAATTTTAATTTTGACTTTGTCTCTGCGGTTAACTGCGGTATATTTTGGATTGTTCCCGTCCAGCCTTTATTGTTTTTGTTTCACATTGGTTTGGAATTGTTTTACGCGTTCTTGGCGTGGTTGCCATCGACACAATTTAGCTGCTGGACATTTGGCGTGTTCCCTTTGTGTTTTGTTTTTGCGCAATTATTGACATTAGCACATCATGGCGAGCTGCCCCAAGTGTAGGACCAGCCCAAGTGAGGGTTTGATGCTTCGTTGTGAAGGGACGTGCGGTGATTCGTATCACTGTTCCTGCGTTGGGGTGAGTGACGTCGAGTTCTGGCTTTTGGGTGAGCGCAAAGGATTTTTATATTTGTGCGAGATATGCAGGGGTCGATGTGAAGTCGACCTGAAGGATAACTGGACTTCTCTTTTTGTCGCAAGATTTGATAAGCTGAAGAAAAATTCGCAGGCGGGATTCGATCTGAAATTTGAAATTCTCGTTGAGGACAAGTTAGAGAAGCTCTCGAAACTCCTATCGGATAAGTGTGACGAGGTTGCGGGAAGGTGTGAGACGGATGCTTCGGCATTGTTAAGTGAACTTCGGTATTTGAGGAAAGAGAATGAGGAGCTTCGTGGGCAAGTCGTAGAGGGACTAAAGAGGGTAGATGGGGGGGAGGACGGGTTGAAGCGGGATCTGAATATTGATGCGAAATTCAGTGAGCTCTCTGAAGTTTTAAGCCGGGTCACATCTAAGCTCGATGTGATGGGGACTCTTGACGATGTTGAGAATAAGAATGATACAAAAGGCTCATACTCCTCAGCTGTGAGGGCTCTTTCCTCCTTTATTGTGCAGCCGAAGGAGACGGGTCGGTCTGTGGATGAAACAAAATCGAGGCTTTTCAAGACTGTTGATCCTGTTCATACAAATCTTCCCCTTGCTGGTGTGCAGGGAACCAGTGGTGGCGGAGTTATTGTTACCTGTGACAATCCTGATAACTGCGGTAAGTTTGTCGAACTTGTGTCTGGTGGAATGGGTGAGGGCTACAACATTAAAAGGTTGACCCCCCTAAATCCCAGGGTTAAAGTTGTTAGTTTTTATTCGGAGTTCGATGAGGTATCACTCTTGTCTTACCTGAGAACTCAGAATAAGTCAGTTCTGGAGGTGGATTCTTAGTGTCGGGTGATGGGTATCAAATGATTGAGGAATGACATCAAGAAGAGATTCCAGGCAGTCTTACAGGTGGATCAGCGAACATATGATAGGTTTTTGAGGGCTGAAAATGTTTTCGTGGGCTACGACATTTGCCGTGTTTATGATTCTATTGAACTCCTTTGATGCTACAAGTGCTGTGGATTCCACCACACGGCTGCCAAGTGCGGTAGGTCTGACGTATGCCCCAAGTGTTCTGAGAAGCATAGAGTAACTGATTGCGCCTCCAAAACACTTGAATGCATAAATTGCGCCATGTCTGATGAAAAACTCAAAACGAATTTTTCTCTTGACCATGCTGCGTGGGATAAGCAGAGCTGCTCAGTTTACAGGGATGCTCTGAGCAGGTTCGGAACTAGCATTATTGGTGACTGTAGGTAGCAATCAATAGAGCTGGGTGCCTTGGGTGTCACTTCTCCCGTGGACCTTGACCTCCCTCTGTCTCCTCAGCGTTCCCACTCCTTTCCTGTGTATTATCAGAATGTGAGAGGTCTATGCATGAAGACTGCGGATTTGATGAAGGCGGTGTCTGGCGAGGAATGTAATATAATAGCGTTCTCTGAGACCTGGCTTCATCCTGGCATTGTTGATGGTGAGCTGTTTAACTTGAGTAAGTACAATGTGTTCAGGGAAAACAGGGATTTCGAGTTGTCTGGATTGTGCAGGGGCGGGGGGGTTCTGCTCGCTGTCGGGTCCTTTTTGGGTGCTGCGCAGGTAGATCTGGGTGACGCTTGGTCTGGGGTTGGTGGGGTTGATGTGGTTGCGGTTGCAGTTGATTTCAGGTTTTGGAGGTTGTACATCCTTGTGCTTCATGTTCGTCCGTCCTGCAGAGCTGGTGATTATAGAATGCTCTAATGTCGGTTGAGTGTATTCTAGAGGGTAAGGTGTTAATCCTAAGAGACTTCAACATTTTTGACTTGGCTGGCTTTTATGACGGGCATCGGCGAACACCCTTGATTGATGAGTTTAGTAATTTTATCGAGTATTGTGATCTCAGGCAGTGCAGCGGGGTGGTTAACTGTAATGACAGGTTGTTGGATTTGGTGGTGACTAATCTTGAGTGTTCCGTTGTGCATTCTGATCGTGTTCTGTTGCCGGAGGACGGCCATCATCCTGCGCTCGAGATTCACTTGCACGCTGTTTCAGATGATAAGCCTCTTCCCGTCACTTGTAGCAGTAAGTTGTTACACAGAAAATTACCCAATAACAACACACAGTTTCTCCGGCTGGGACTCGTCTTTATTAATAATTTTCACTCTCCGCTTCACAATACTTTCTCTTTTCACTTTCCGCATTTTCTTCTAAATCTTCGTGGTCTACCTTCTTGGTTAGGGGTTTGTTTACCTTGATGACGTGAAGGCCCACGTGATCTCTAGAGAAATCTAGAAGAAGGAAAAAAAAGAGATAGTGATAACAATTTTCTTCTTGGTAGCCATCTTACCATCCTAAGAAATAGAAACGCTTTTCCAAGCCCAAGTACGGCAATTCGACATTTTCTCCGTTTCTCTCGTCGTCTGTGCTGGTGTGTAGTGCTCCACGTCTTCCGCGAAGACCAGCACTAATTCTTGAGGCAAGAAAGATTGTTCGTCCACCCACGTTTACGAAGCCCGCCAACATCAAGGGTATGTCCCATGCCGCTCTGTGTGTTGTTCCCCCTAATTTTTGTCCCTCCATATTTTGTTAGGCTTCTGGTTTTACCCTGGGGCCTATATTGCTAGTAATTGTGACCCACATTTCGAAGACTCGGCCACATCGACAACATCAGGTAGCCGAGCCAGGAAGTCGAGTCCCCAGGTTTGGATTTGGTTCTGTGTCGTCCGCCACACGAACCCAAACTCTACCACAATAGACAGCCGGGCTGGTGTCTTGTTTTCTCGCGACGGCAAGGAGTCCAAATCCACCACGACCACCTGAGGCTGACTCCTCCAACACCGGTAGCGCCCACAGCCACGTTCCATCTCCGCCAACGCCGACACCATCTACGTAGCGACCCAGTGGACGGCAAGGGGCACCAGCTTGCATCGGAGGCGTGAGTTTTCCCCCGAATGCAACGGACGTTGCGGTGGTGTTGTTCCATGTTATTTGGTTGCGTGTTAATCGTCGTATCTAGGTTAATTGAGCTCAATTAGTTTAGGCCCTACGACCCGCTTTATTAACTCACCTGACACCTTGACATCGACGTCAAACCACCCCACTACCACAGCTCCTGGGTTATTCGACCAGGGGAAAATTGCACGAGTAACCTCAGTGTCAAAAATTAGCGGTCCCCCCTGCAGTCTTATGTTGTTGTTTTACACACAACGGCATAGTAGTATCCATTCGATTCGTATTGTTGAATACCTACAAACTATTGGCGAATAATACACCCTTCCAACAAAGCGTCTGTGGTTCTGTTACTCACTGCTTTCTTTTTGGTATAATCACATTACCCCTTCACCCCAATCACTGTCTTGCTGGGTCTAGTGTGACTGTCAAGGCCAACGAACAGCTGATTGGTCTGGCCGCCACCAGCAGGATGAGCCGATGCTAACAAGTGGCGCCCAACTTTAAATAATGGTACAGTAAGGCTCATTTTTGCTTGCTCTATTTGACGGCAGAAAGAAAAAATAAAATCACTAGTTGCGAATTCCCCAAATTTTTAGTTCCTAAATAAATAAGTAGGGTAAAGTGGGTAATTAATGTGAATAGGGTCCCAGAGTAATTCGGTCTCCGGAATAAAAATTTTATTCCTCGTTGTTTTGAATTTGTTTTTTCGCAATTTCGTTTTATTTTTCGAGGTGTTATACCTTGACTACCTGTTTTCTCCGAAAACCAGTCAATTTCTTGTTTGATAAATGTATATAGAATATTTATAGGCCTATAGATTAAGTTTTTGAGACTGCTTCAGTGCGATTGATCACCGTTTCTGCAGGTAGTTGCCAAGTTGATTTTTTTTTGGAAAAAAATCTAGTTCGTGGAGGGGTCAGTTTCGACCTTCGCCGAAAATTTTGTATTCTTCTATTTTCTTTTTTAAATTCTTGCGTAGAATTTTATTCGACAGGAGTCGATTAAGTCTTATTTTTTTTTAAGTTAGGTACGTAGTAAGTACCTATAGGTAGCGGTACTGCATTTTGCGTGCGTTGTTACAATAAAAGTATTGTAACTACACTACTACCTACATTCTACTTTCTTTCACTACATTTGAGTGTTACAGTTGAGTGCGTGATTTTTTAAGATGGATCTTGCGACAGCTAAGGTAAACCCCTATCGGATTCTCGGCGACGAATTAAAGTACGAACTCCTCGTGAGAGGCATTCGTCCTGCGGATCGAGTGGAAGGAAACAGAACTCTTTTAAGAGATGCTTTGGCGGATAACACTTCATTCGTCGATATTGTACTGGATCCAAAAGTAGAAGCCTTGCAGTGCAAAGTGAAGCTAGATGAGCTAGTAACGAAAATCCAGAACTTCAACATCGCGAATAGAGCCAACGAGAGCGCCAGCATTTTCAATCGTTTGGTACACGTGTTTGGGAGATTGCAGAGACTAAATGCACGTGGACACGAGCTGCAGGCAAATCGAGAGGATATGCTAGGAGTGTGCCGTGACTTGCATGCCAGGTTACTAGACATCTGTATCCGAACAGAAGCGGATGTTGTCCCAGAGCAATCTACCGAGGAAGGTGGCACGAGTCGTGAGATGGATGAAGAGAACCGTCGAAAGGTGAACCCGCTTGAAACTCGGGAAATAGTCTCTCAGGAGGATTTGGCGGCAGAGTTGCTCGATGTAAGTTGTGAACTCCGAGACAGGTTGGAGCAGGTGACTTTTGACCCTGTGATGAACACTCCGTTAGTCACAAACACAACACCTGCTCAGACGTCTGCTGGACCACAGCAACTACCACAGCAACCGCTTGTTCAATCACAACCACCATTTTCTCAACCACAACCATCATTCTCTCAACTCCAACCACTGCTTGCACAACAACAACAACAACAATCTTTCACTCAACCACAGCAACCGCTTGTTCAACAACAACCACCATTTACTCAGCAACAGCAACAATTTGCTCAACCACAAGCACAGTTCACGCAACCACCATCATGTTTTTCTCAACCGCAACCATTGTTCACTCAGCAACAGCAACCATTCTCTCAATTACAACCATCATTCTCTCAACTCCAACCACTGCTTGCTCAACAACAACAACAACAATCTTTCACTCAACCACAGCAACCGCTTGTTCAACAACAACCACCATTTACTCAGCAACAGCAACAATTTGCTCAACCACAAGCACAGTTCACGCAACCACCATCATGTTTTTCTCAACCGCAACCATTGTTTACTCAGCAACAGCAACCATTCTCTCAATCACAACCACCATTCACGCAAGCACAACCAGCGTTTTCTCAACCGCGACAGTTGTTTGCGCACCAACAACCACTGCTTGCTCAACAACCACAGCAGCAGCCACAACACCAACAACAACAACCGTTCACTCAGCAACAACAATCGTTCACTCAACCGCAACCGTTTGCTCAACAGTATTGTCCGACAAATGCTATCCAATCTGGTCAGCCTTGGAAATGGAACCTGTCGTTTGATGGCCGATCGACCAGTCTGGCAGCGTTCGTACAGCGAGCTGAAGAGCTCTGCGCATCCAGACGTATGACCAAGGATCAGTTGTACCTGGCCGCTCCGGAAATTCTGACAGGGGATGCCTTGAACTATTTTCGGGCCAGCCGAACGTCATTTTGGTCTTGGGACTCTCTGGTTGAGGGACTACGATTCGCTTTTCAGCCCTTCAATTATGACAAACGGCTGTGGGACGAGATCCGGGCAAGAACGCAGCATGGAAACGAAGAAGCGGTTCCTTTTATTTCGGCGGTTGAAAACATGTTCCTGAGATTGAGCGAAGCCCCTTCGGAACCTGTGAAAATTTCAACAATCAAGGCCAACCTGCTTCCCTACCTCCAGCACGAGCTGCTTCACTTCACCGGCACCACAATGTCCGAACTGCTGAGGTTCTGCCGTAGGGTAGAGGACAACCGAAAAACAGCGGTCCAATACAGACCTCCTCCCACCAACCGGGGAAGCTTGTTGGAACCAGATCTGGGTTTCTGTGGCCGAGAGAAGCGGAGAATTCCCACTTCCGTTGCCGCACTGGAACCTGGTTCCCGATTGCCTGTCTCCGGGGAGTCACGAGGGCGTCGTGAACCGAACCAGTCACCAAGGGTCTGCTGGAACTGCAGAAAACCAGGACATTGGGCGGGAAGTTGTACCGAGCCTGAGACGTTACTCTGTCACAAATGTGGACTTCCAAACACCTCCTTCAGACGCTGTAGTCGCTGCAAACCGGCTGGTGCGTCTGGTTCTCGAGGGTCGTCGGAAAACTGAGAAGCGAGCCGGCCCAGGACCGAGAGACTAGCTCGCTTTCGAAAGTCTCGGTCAAACATCAATCCATCGCAGCGAAACCGTCCATCCGGTCACAGTTATCTCGTCTACCTGAGGATATTAGGCCATACTTGTCCGTTCGCATTGCCGGTGTAGCCTTTAAAGGTCTAGTGGATACTGGAGCATCGAAGACTTGTGTAGGTCCAAATGGCGTTGCAGCACTTGAGCGCATTGGGCTGCGCTTGTCCAAGGTGGGAGTCCCAGAATGCCGACTGGCTGATGGGGGTTACGTCCGGGCGGAAGGAGTTTTTCGGGCTGTTGTTGCGGTCGGAGCCATGGAAAAAGTCTTTGAGATCGTCGTGGTGCCCTCCTTAACTTACGACCTAATCCTGGGGGCAGACTTTCTTCGGCGAATGAAAATAGTGCTGGACCTGTCCCAGGACGAATGGACTACAGTACCAAGAGGGGTTAGGGTGGCCGCGCTGAGCGATACGTCTCCAGGGCTGATTGACTCCCCACTATTGTCTCCAGAACAGCGGGAGCAGCTCGATGTCCTTCTCACTGAAGCTTTTGCCAACGTGCCGACAGGGTTGGGACGTACCTCTTTGGTGCAGCATAAGATCATCACGAAATCAGAACCTATCAAACAAAGGTATTATCCTTTGTACCCGGCGTTGTTGCAGCATGTAAACGCGGAGCTTGACAAAATGCTGGAAGCGGGCGTGGTGATTCCATCATCCTCACCATGGGCCTCACCGATTGTCATGGTCCGAAAACCCGACGGCACGTTTCGCTTTTGTGTTGACTATCGGAAGGTGAATGCCGTGACGGAACGAGACGCATATCCGCTCCCTTACATGTCCAGCATCCTCGACCGCCTGGGAAATGCACGATACCTCTCTTCGTTGGACGTCAAATCCGCTTACTGGCAGGTCCCTGTGGAGGAAGCGTCTCAGGCCATTACTGCGTTCACCGTCCCTGGAAGAGGACTGTTCCAGTTTATGCGTATGCCGTTTGGACTGCACAACGCGCCGGCGACGTGGCAGAGGTTGATGGATCGGGTCATCGGTGCCGATCTCGAGCCGTTCGTATTCGTCTACCTGGACGACATCATCCTGGCCACAGACACCTTCGAAAAACATCTTGAGGTACTTCGTGAAGTCTTGGGTAGGTTGGCCAGAGCTGGTCTGGTGGTCGGACGGGAAAAGTGTCACTTGTGTCGGTCCGAACTACGCTATCTTGGATACCTGGTTGATACTTGTGGGCTGCGTGTGGACCCAGAAAAGGTGAAGTCCGTCGTTGAAATGCCACCCCCGGCGCGTGTCAAGGACGTACGAAGACTGCTAAGCATGGCAGGGTGGTATCGGCGATTCGTGCCAAACTTTTCTTCACTGGTCGCTCCACTTACCAACCTTCTCCGTAAAGACACAAAATTCCACTGGTCCCCCGACTGTCAACGTGCCTTTGGCCAGCTTAAACAACATCTGATTTCGGCCCCGGTCATGGCGCGACCAGACTTCGCCAAACCATTCACCGTCCAGACAGACGCCAGCGATTTTGGACTGGGAGCGATCTTAACCCAGGATGGGCCTGACGGTGAGCACGTTATTAGCTATATCAGTCGCTCTCTTCAGCCGGCGGAGCGAAAGTACAGTGCCACCGAGAAAGAGTGCTTAGGGGTCGTATGGGCTATCGAGAAATTTCGGCCATACATAGAGGCCACGCATTTCAAGGTGGTCACGAACCACTTCGCTCTTCGCTGGCTGAATTCACTAAAGGACCCGAACGGACGGCTGGCCCGATGGAGCGTCCGTCTCCAGCAGTATAGCTATGATGTTGCCCACCGAAAGGGGAAGGATCACGTGGTGCCGGACGCGCTGAGCAGGGGAGTTCCTGAAATTTCGGTCCTTGATTTCGCTGACGCCGGTGACATTTGGTACGCTCAGATGCTGGACCGGGTTGCGCAGAGCCCGATTAACTTTCCCTTGTGGCGAATCGAAGATGGCGTCTTGTACAAGAATTGCAAGAACCCAGACTCGTCGTCCCAGAGCATAAAATAACATATAAAGTGGGCGACCAATTGGTCGCCCAGTGACAAAGTTTGGTCGCGTAGTCAAAGTTTGGTCGCGCAGTCAAAAAATATTCTTTTGCTACATTTTATTACTTCGTACTTCTATTTTTTTTTTATAAAAGCAATAAGACCCAATTTCTTTTTAAATCAAAGTGACATCCAAAATCAATGTTCACAATTTGTGACGTTGGAGTTTCATAGAAAATTGTGATCTAGGATCTAGTCAATAAATCTTACGATGGAAAAAGGTCCTTATCCTGGTGGGTTTGAGGAAGATTTTTCGGCAGAAGCCAATGGCCTCAATGACGACGATGAATTGGGGGAAACTGTTTCTAGGAGAAGGGTGACTCCTTCATTAGTATCGTAAATGAAGTTATATTTTGTCAACCCACAAATTTTTGTCCAACGTACGTCACAAGACCGAGATGTTGTGGAAACAATTGAAAAATTGTTAACAACTCCAGAAATCAAAGTGACTGCCGTCACGAGTCGAATCACTGCCGAATGTGAGTGATTGCCACAGCAAGAGCGGAGGTCAAAAATCTTTTTGGTAATAAGGCTGTTTCACAGTTCACAGATGGTGTCGTTTCTCTTTTTGCAAGCGGAAATTTTTCTTCTCTTTTTTCAATGCTCGAGAGTTGCATGGCCTGCTACCGTTTTTGCGAAATTAGTCGATGCTTTCATTTCTCTAGCACCTCATAGTGCAGGTCCAGAAAAGACTGTTTTCGTGCACACGATCATAAAAAGCTCCAAACAGTCGAGCTACTCACAATATTAATTTTTTTCCTACCGATTAAATGGTTTGAATGAATAGTTTTGATACATTGAAATATTTATCTGAAGCTCCTTGTAATTCATATTATACAGGGTCTTTGCAAATTTGGGGTTGAAAATTGAACCGAAGTGACAGAAAACGCGTCAAAAGTATCAGAAAAATGTTGAAAAAAATTTAGGGCTTCTATTTTGGAAAATATGGAGGGTCAAAAGGTGGTTCTTCGGCCCCCTCTGTTGTCGTTATTTTGGAAGATTTTAGTGAACTCTTTTGAACAGACCAAAAAGCAATGTTTTTGAATCTTTGTATGTGTTCTGTAATTCTATCAACTATACAGGTGAGTCGTAAATCCTGAAAATCCAGTTTTTTTTTTCAAAAATGCATGCAGAAAATTTCATATGAGAACCATTTGTGTTATTTGTTGCTCTACATCAGTTTTACAACATCTAGATCCTTTCACCGGCATTTTTGAGGCAGATAAATCTTTACACGATCTATGACTCACCCTGTACACTTAATACAATTACAGAACACATTCAAAGGTTTGAAAATTTGCTTTTTGGTCTGATTGGAAGAGTTTCCTGGAATCTTTTTGAATAACGAGAATGGAAGGGGCCGAAGGACCACCTTTTGATCATCCATATTTCTAAAAATACAAATCAAGAATTTTTTGAAACTTCTTTCTGGCACGTTTGGAGCATTTTCCTAACTGCTGTTCCATAAAATTTCTGGAATGACCTCAAATGAAAAGTTTTTTGTAATTAAAAAAAATAGGGGCCGTCTGACTCTCTGGCCCGCCTAAATTTTGAAAAACTTTGCCTGCGACGCCAAACGGGAGCATCATGACTTTTGGTCGCGCACTTGGAATTCCTTAAAATATGCTCTGCGTCGTCCGGACATGCGAGAGGGTGGAGAATCGTTGTGGCCAAGGCTCATCGCTTGGAAGTCTTAAGGGCAGCTCACGAGTCTCCGACCGCTGGTCACGGAGGCATATCTCGGACCTACCACCGAATAGCGGCGAAGTACTATTGGCCTTCCATGATGCGAGATATATCAGGTTACGTCCGGAAGTGCGAGGTTTGTTTGGGCCAGAAACCAGAGCAAAAACCGCCCGCAGGATTAATGTGTGGACCTGTGAAGGTGTCTATGCCATGAGAGGTAGTATCGGTGGATCTCGTCGGGCCGCTTCCAAAATCTAAAGCCGGAAATCTGTACATCCTCTCCATCAGTGATTATTTTAGTAAGTTTTGTCCGTTTTTCCCACTTCGCCACGCCAACGCTAAGTCTATCGTGAAGATTCTTGAAGACCAGGTATTTCTTCTGTTTGGGGTACCTCGACGCCTAGTATGCGATAGCGGGAAGCAATTTGTTAATTTTACTGCTCTGTACCACTGCTGCGGACAAGGCAAGATGGAAAATATCAACAGACCGGTTAAAGCTCACGAGCTACTGAGAAGTTCTTATCGGGCAGTGGATTCGGCGGTGGACATATCAATTATCCGGTTTCCCTCGGGTTGAATTATTGTTCGATAATAAAAAAGGGAAAAACCAATTTGCGTGCGGGCACTCACCATTCAATCGGACCCGAGAAACTCCCCACACCACAGCACGCCACTGGAATCAATGTCAAATTTGACGCGAGTGGCAGCCTGGCAGCTGTCAATATCAGCTGGTGGTGGCGATGAGGTTATGTGGATGTGTCACATACGAAATGTGTTTGAGGGCTTCAAATGCACCTAAATTGATGGAAATGATAAATGCGGAGCTCAACCAGGTAGTCAGTACTCTGTATTGAAACGATCTTTACATAAAATAACAAGATACAAAAGTGAAAACAATAAATCGTAGGCACTACAAATACGCCACGGACTGTGCTAGCGCTCGCAGGGCACGAGAGGGGCTCAAAGCCGCATGGGCCCAACCCACAGCAGGTTTATGTTCCCGAGGTATCAAAAGTACCGAAACGAATATTGGTGGTGGTACGTGTCGTCCTTACCTAGAGGGATGAGCTCATCTTTCTATGGGGTTTCTATGGGGGGCGTCTAGTTTCGCGGTACTAGTAAGGGGGACAAGGAAAATACCTACTGCAGCCTGGCTTAAATGCGCAACAATGAGACCTCACGCGCTCTCCAGCGATGGACGTTCTTGGTGTACCCTGGCTGACGGCCTATGGTTGCTCCGGGTTTGACTTCCTCGGTAACACGTAGAGCTAACTTCGCTGTTGCCAGCTGATATGCCGCGCTCTTTGGCGTCTAGGATGGCATACGGTGGTGCAGTTCACTTTCTGTGGACTCCAGTCACGGCTGTCGTTGTGGGAGACAAGATGGAAACAATGTCCGATGAAAAAGTCAGTCTCGAGACCGAGTCAGAATGGTGAAGTGTCACTTGATTTGTACTTTGGGGGATGGTGGTAACCCCTTTTGTACTTGAAAAGGTAAGTACAAAGAGCCTGCAAATTGCAGCGGATAAAATAAAATTGAAAGAGAATTTAATGACAATCCCGATGAATATTATCCACATACCCTTTTGATGTTATGGGCTCGGAGTGAGATTTCCTAGGCAAAGCTGGCGTGGGCGAACAATAAAACAATTGCTAAAATCCCCAAATGCGACGAGGGCCAAGCACTAGGAATACTTGAACTCTTTTTGAAAAGACGAAGAGCGTGTCAAAATGTCTGCCTTAGGTAGTAGTTGATAAGAGTTTTTCACCACAAAAACTCTATCAAAGCATGACCGCCGAAATTATTTATTCGCTGTGGGACTTTTACAGTTGGAAAATGAATGTTAACTGGAGGAAATGATGAAAAGCACTAGAATAAAATTCAACAAAAAAACAAAATAATAGAAGGAAAAATTTGTGTAACAGTGGAACCTTCAAAGAGCTTTTAAATAACTATGGCGTAGAGATGCGAAACACCGCACATTACCACCCGCAAGCCAACGCCGTGGAACGCCAACACCGAACCCTCAAACAGATGCTTGCCAGTTTCGTCAAGGATAACCACCGGGAGTGGGAGACATACCTCCAAAAGGTCGCCTGTGCCATGCGCACGTCGCGTGGCGAAAGTACGGGTGCGACGCCATACTTTATCAATTTCGGCCGGCAGATGTGCATGCAGGGAAAGGATCACGAAATTGCAGACATGCTACACGATCCTGACCAGGAGATGCCGATGCCGAAAGAAGAAACACTGAAAAAGGTTTATCAAAGTGTTCGTACCAAACTCGCCAAAGCTCACGACAATAGCAAGCGCATCTATGATTTGCGACGCCGCGATGTGTCCTACACGGTGGGAGACAGGGTATGGAGACGACACTTTCCTCTTTCCGACGCCGGGAGATATTTTACAGCGAAGCTAGCCCCGAAATTCGTGGGTCCCCGGTTGGTAGCTGAAAAGGTATCTCCATGGACGTACCGACTCACAGATCTGGACGGTTTTCCAGACGGGGTATGGCACACCAAAGATTTAAAACCTGATATCTCGATCTGAGTAAACATGGCAGCGTTGATTGATTTTAGTCTTTTTCCTTTTCCATTTTTTTTCCTTTCTTTCTTGTCTTTTCTCTTTTCTATTGTTTTTTTTTTCTTTCGTGAAGTTCAACTTCTCCTCGTTCAAGGTGTAGAAATTTCCAGTGGGAAATTTCCTAGAGGTAAGGGGGGAGCGAGGGGTCAACCACCGCTTGAAAATTTGTACACGGACTGTGAAAGACTGTTATGACTGTGATGACTGTCGGGACTGTGAACTTGACTGTGATGACTGCTAAGTCTGTGCGCTTGACTGTGATGACTGTCGACATGACTGTGAAGACTGTGGTGACTGTGGGTGAGACTGTAGAGACTGTAAGTGGGACTGTAGAGACTGAGTGGGACTGTAGAGACTGTGAGTGGGACTGTAGAGACTGTGAGTGGGACTGTAGAGACTGTGAGTGGGACTGTAGAGACTGTAGGCAAGACTGTTGAGACTGTGGGCAAGACTGTAGAGATTGTATGTACGATTGTAACATGGAAACTGTGCTTATAGGACCGTGGTGAATACTGTAAGCGAAGCGACAGTGATGACTACGAGCTCAAGTGTTGTGATTTTTTTCAATATCTCGAAAAAAACATGATTACTCGCTAGCCGGCTATTGATTTTCAGGAATAAATTTCAAATCTGACTTGCAATCGATGAAAAATCAAAATTATGTCAAGCTTGAACGACGATTTGTAGCTTTCTCCGGTTCTGAACCTGAAATAGATCCATGGGAACCACAAAAAAAACGATTAGATAAACTAGACACCACTTTCGGTCAAGATTAGGAACTCACGGGCAATGTAGGTAACTTGAAATCAAATTTAACGTTATAATAATAATAACATTAATAATAAATGGACTTTATTTCTAATATAAAAACAGTGGAAAAAAATTCATTTAGGGGCATCTCAGGTTATGACATTTTTTTTGACAACTAACATGCAAGTTTGTGCGGGTTGCAAGTCAAACTTGAAATTCAACCCTCAAACTCTGTTTCATTTTTCAATGTTTCTGTTGCACTGATAAGGGATCTTCCGAAGTTTCTGAAGGAGTATTATTCATTCATAGTGTGATCAACAATGAACTCGACAATAAATTAACTTGGTTTTGGAGCTCATAATGCAGTGGATTAAAACGCGTCAGTCCTTGGCCTTTGCCTGGCTCGCTCGACACGGTTCGATTGCCGGATGGGCACAAAAATGTGAGTTCCTTGATTTATTTGCATGCTTGCTGAATGAAAGACGTTTCATGCGTCGCATCAGTGAGTAAAATTTACCCGCTGGTGGTTATAAAACTGTAATAACTGGTTAATTGATGGTGGTCGTTGAAGATCCCTAGGAACTCTGTGTTATGTGTTGGAGCACACAGGGATTCAGCGGAAATTCCGGTTTAGTGGAGGAAAGCATTCACCGGTGTCGGTGATTGGCTCTGGTAGCGGAAATAGGGCAACGTTAAATAAACCAACAAAAAAAAACTCAACTTCGGAATACTATTACAAAATTGAATCAGGATGTACCTACCTACTGTATAATCAAAAACTTTCCTCCTCTAGGCAGGCTGTGGCTTGGTTAAAATCAGCCTCGTTTGCCTGCCAATGACCAGACCACAGCCTGCCTAGAGGAGGAAAGTTTTTGATCATGCGGTAATGCGGTATTTATTACAAGCAGTGTATGACGGAAATAAATCAGATGGGGAAGGTTATTAGTACTAGATTTGAGTAGCACGAAATTGAATAGGTCTTTTCATGATAATTTTGTGTTTCGGTGGGCATGCGCAAGTTTGACAGTTCGGGTAGGGAAGCACGCGAAGCTCTCTGTTGAGTCAGCATTCGAGCCAGCGTTTCAAAGGTACGACCCCGTTGTTTGCCAACCGGCAAGGAACGTGAGCATGCGCTCTAGAACTCATGAAAAGACCTGTTGGAAGGGTATGATTCACTAGGAATGCTATCACGAAATTAAATGTAAATAGACCAAATTTACTACAATCTAGGTATGAATAATATTCCTATTTCATAAGCTTCGTTACTTCGAGATAGTTACACGAAATTGAATCAGGAGGGGAATTTGATTCGAGGGAGTATGACGAAATGGAATAAATGTACCTGAGGCCTGAAGTGAATATTTTCGATATATGTAGGTATTATCACAAGATTAAATTGAAATAGATTCTAGTTCGAGCATAGGTACTTTAGCACGAAATAATTTGATCGGAAGAAGGGGAGTTTACTATGAGATAGAGGTATACCTACTATCACAAAAAGTACCTACGATGAGATAGTAACTCTCTAAATCCAATTTAATTTTGTGCTATAGGTACCTATACTCTTACCCTTGCTCTAACCCCGCCTCGTAGTGAATTTCCCTCCAGATTTAATTCCGTTATAGTACTTATCTCGAAGTTAATTTAGATTTATTTACAGAAAATATAAGACTCCTCAGAAGCATCGAACGATCCTTACTAAAAGTAGGTAGGTACCTACATCCAATGATGATAAATAATGTACCTACTGTCATTTTATATCTCACTAGCTCTACCTATAAGTGTATAATCTCTTTCACACGATTACGCCAATCTCATATAATAAGGATTTGTTATTTTTGAGGTTATTTCTGATCAGGACAAGGATCAGAACTTTCAAATTGACGAAAAATACAACCAATTGAAACAATATCAACAATGAGCTTGTCTCAATTCAAGAAACGTTGAATATACGGTATGTTCATTAAAAACTTCAATGAAGGGAGGCTGTGACGCAGGCCATTCGATCCGAAAACGACCAGGTTGTCATCGGTCCACGGCCTCCCATTATTGAATTTTTTAATGAACATACTGTACTTTATTCACTATCTTGAAGTCATTTAGTGGTAAAAAGTAACAAAAAACCAAGCTCGAAATTGGCTTATTTACGAATTTGACATTCTAAAGGCTTAGATTAAAATCTATAGCAACGCAAAACAATCGCTACATCGTGCATCAACCCTTTTTCTACAAATATAAATAATCCGGTCCGGAGTCCGATAAATTATTTTCATGCTCAGCACACGTGCTCGAGACAGAGGCGCTTAACCGGCTGTGGGACTGGGGCCCTATTCTTGAAACGGGAAACAAAGTTCTCATGCTGTGTTGCTATGCAAGAAGAGCTATGTTTGGCCCTTTCTCAGCAACTACACATGTGAACCTGTTTTCCGTTTAAAGTATAATAGGGCCCCTGTTTTGTTATATTTTTTCGACTGAATAAAAGTAGGTAGGTGGTAGGTGGGTAGGTAGGTACTCATATTGCTATCGAAATATCAACAAACACAATTGACCTTCCCAATTTTAGGAGATAGAAAGTACATGGTTTTTCGAGGTCACCTTCGACGTTTTGACGTTTATGACGTTTGGACGTTTCGTTTCTGACTTTTGCGGGAATTTTGAATCGGTTAGCTATACTGTTCCCATTATCATGTGGGGAAAGTCACTAGATAGTCATAAGGGAGTTTTTAATGGACGAAGTAATAGAGTTTTTTTGTCGTAAGATGCACGTGTCTGGTGCAGCGTGATCCCTGGTGGTGCTGGTGCAGCCACACTTCCATCAAGTTTGGGTCTTTCCTGAACCGGTGCATGGTGATGCCGGGTGTATTCGTCTTATTCTCGCACTCGCATAGAGCGACACAACACCCTTGAACCATTTCTGTAAGTATCTTCTCAGTTTTCCCAATACATATAACACACTTATTGGCAAGAACGAGGGTAAGAACAAGTGAAATCGTGAAATCCATGCTGAAATCAAATAAATACACGACAGAGCGCTTGTCAGATTCGAAAAATTTCCCATTGTCAGAAACGAAATGTCATATCTCAAGAAACATAGGACGCTTTCCAATAGACCTATTCGGTGAAAACGAGAGAGACAGACTTATACAGAAATCTGTGTGAGAAAAGAGACACAAAGTGAGTTGCGCGCGCATCTGAACGACCATCTTGGGAAATTCAGCATGAGGTTTGCGCTCCTGATATTCCCTGTAAGTTTCATTTTTGACGGAGCATGTGGATTAAGACTTCAACTGCCGTCATTTTGACGTTTACGCTAGTGAGAATTCACTGCTGAATGATGAGGTGACCTCCACTCAACATGGAACAAGATGTGTGCCAGGGCTACCCCCCTAAAGGAAGGAGAGGCAGAGACCGTGTAACCGCAAAACATACAGGTCAGCAGCATTCCCACCTATTACAGAACATGTATTCCGGGTCAACCTCATGGAAGAAACTTTGCATCCTTTGTCACCGACAGCAACTTTTCGAGGGCCTAGAGAACTACGGCTGTGACCTATAAATGCTCCCAGAAGGTGACACTAGCCAAAGACAGGCCGACCTGTAAGAATTTGTCACACTATCGCGGACAGAAACACTCGAAGAAACTGGGGGTCTGGGAGCTAGTTACTAGCTACGGTCTGTGGTCCGTGTTTTCTGCGATCGGGGACTTCTAACCACATCTTGTTGCTTTTAACCACTCTTCCTTCAAGGTGATGTTTGCAGGGATCACGCGTATATACCGTACACCCTCCATGCGTACACCTATCACATTGACGGTTTGACACTTTGACTTTGATTTTTCCAAGGATGTCATTTTTCACCATTTCACCTGCACCGTTATTATTAGTTAACGGCCAAAAATGGAATGATCTGTGCATTTTGTGATCAAAGCATGAAATTTGGCATACGTGTTCAGAAGACCCTCCTTTGCAATTCCAGATGTGGCGCCACGCAAGATTTTGCGCCAGAGACACTGTATTGCGGTTAGTATACCTGCTAGGGGTAAGTTCTGCAAAAATGGCTCCTGGCCGGTCTCTGGTACCGCAGTCGGTATTTTTTAGTTCTGTTTAGTTAAAACTACATGTAGAAAAGAATGAGGAGTACATCTTTACAAGAAAAACTCTAAATGCTGCCTTTATACGTTGTTTCAATACATTTTAAGGCCAACTTTGTTTTAGTATAGGAAACATGGTGAAAAAATTGCCAAAACCTCGGCAAATATATGAACGCCCTGAAAATTTGACATTCTGTCCAGAATTATGTGCCTTACCCTCGGCCTTACCACATATCTAAAATTGACAAAAATTGCACCCCGAGGCTTCAAGTTATTGGAGGGGGGGTAAAAAATTGCAACTCAAAATGAAAGATATAGAACCCGATGGAACCCGTCAATCCAATGGATGCAAATACGTCGTAGTTCGACGCATCACATCCCGTTGATACAATTTTGGCACAAAAAGTGTCGATCATTATTGAAGGGGGGTCACGGGGGAGGGCGAAACTCGGCTGGGTGGCTCTTTTTCTTCCTGGGCCATGAAGAATCAATCACGACAAGATTGGTATCTTTTCCGACTAAATTCAATGTCCTGAACTTGAATCCGATGCATACATTTTGACAAAAACAAGTTTAAACAAGTTGACTTGAGATAACCTGTTTTTTCTTTGACAATTTTCACAAAACTTTTTTTTACTGTTAGAGGCATTCATCTTTGAAAATATTTCAGAGGCCATCAGATTGAACTGTATTCTTCACGAAAATCATCCATTCGATCTGTAACTTTGTTTTTCGAGATAGAAAAAATCGATTTGAACTTGAGTCGGCACAGCCCGTCGTCTACTACTGACCAGAACACTACACCATGCATCTTTAAATGAAAATAGCCCAAACTATCTGAAAAATTATAACTCATCTTTGAAAGTTCCAGGATCTGTGCAGAACTCAATTCCCTATAACATAAACAAAATCGTCATAAATCGCAATGCAGGGTATTGAGTTATTACTTGAAGGAGCATGCTGTAGTGTTCTGGTCATTAGTAGACGCCGGGCAGTGCCGACTAAAGTTCAAATCGGTTTTTTTTATGTCGGAAATCAAAATTACAGATCAAATAGATGATTTTCGTTAAGAATACATTTCAATCTAATGGCCTCTGAAATATTTTCTTAGATGAATACCTCTAACAGTGAAAAAAAGTTTCGTGAAAATTTTCGAAGAAAAAACAGGTTTTCTCAAGTTAACTTGTTCGAACTTGTCTTTATCTAAATTTACACATCGGATTCAAGTTCAGGACATTGAATTTAGTCGGAAAAGATACCAATCTTGTCGTGATCGATTCTTCATGACCCAGGAAGAAAAAGAGCCACCCAGCCGAGTTTCGCCCTCCCCCGCGACCCCTCTTCAATAATGATCGACACTTTTTGTGCCAAAATTGTATCAACGGGATGTGATGCGTCGAACTACGACGTATTTTGCATCCATTGGATTGACGGGTTCCATCGGGTTCTATACCTTCAATTGTGAGTTGCAATTTTTTACCCCCCCTCCAATAACTCGAAGCCTCGGGGTGCAATTTTTGTCAATTTTAGATATGTAGTAAGGCACATAATTCTGGACAGAATGTCAAATTTTCAGAACGTTCATATCTTTGCCGAGGCTTTGGCAAGTTTTTTACCATGTTTCCTGTACTAAAACAAAGTTGGCCTTAAAATGTATTGAAACAACGTATGAAGGCAGCATTTTGGAACTTTGCTTTTGAAAATGTACTCCTCACTCATTTCTACATGTAGTTTTAACTAAACAGAACTAAAAAATACCGACTGCGGTACCAGAGACCGGCCAGGAGCCATTTTTGCAGAACTTACCCCTAGCAGGTATACTAACCGCAATACAGTGTCTCTGGCGCAAAATCTTGCGTGGCGCCACATCTGGAATTGCGAAGGAGGGTCTTCTGAACAAGTATGCAAAATTTCATGCTTTGATCACAGAATGCACAGACCATTCCGCTAACCCCCCCACTATATGGCACCGAGTCGTGCAGATGCGCGCGCAGACCAGGTAAAACTGAATGGGTCTATAACTGCGACAAGACGGATACACAATGTCAAAGTGCACTTGCCAGCTCAATTCTAAACTCAGCCTCGCCAATGTTTCGATTGTGTCGACATGTGGTGCTATTACTGCTATTGGAACGCTAGCTGTGTCAAATTGTGTCGAATTGTTTCCTCATACGCCTTATTGGGAAGCGCCCAATGACCTCGATTAACCGTATCTTATACGCATGACGTCACAGTAAAGAGAGACAACGGAAAATTGGAGACCTCAATTATGGACGAATAATCTCAGAAAAGCTGCCTACCAGCTGGGTGCCGGGTGCCGCGCATGCGTGAGCCAACCAGCTCCTCGTGATTGCCAGCTTGACTGTGGAGACTGTGGGAAAGACTGTTAAGACTGTGGAGACTGTCGGCAAGACTGTAGAGACTGTGAGTAAGACTGTGGTGACTGTCAGCTTGACTGTGGGGACTGTGAGCATGACTTTCGGGACTGTGATCATGACTGTCGGGACTGTCAGGACTGTCAGCTTGACTGTGGTGACTGTGGGCAAGACTGTGGAGACTGTGGTGACTGACAGTCATGACTGTCAGAAATTTGTACACGGACTGTCGATGGTGGTTGACCCCTCGGGGGGGAGTCTGTTACACAGAAAATTACCCAATAACAACACACAGTTTCTCCGGCTGGGACTCGTCTTTATTAATAATTTTCACTCTTCGCTTCACAATACTTTCTCTTTTCACTTTCCGCATTTTCTTCTAAATCTTCGTGGTCTACCTTCTTGGTTAGGGGTTTGTTTACCTTGATGACGTGAAGGCCCACGTGATCTCTAGAGAAATCTAGAAGAAGGGAAAAAAAGAGATAGTGATAACAATTTTCTTCTTGGTAGCCATCTTACCATCCTAAGAAGTAGAAACGCTTTTCCAAGCCCAAGTACGGCAATTCGACATTTTCTCCGTTTCTCTCGTCGTCTGTGCTGGTGTGTAGTGCTCCACGTCTTCCGCGAAGACCAGCACTAATTCTTGAGGCAAGAAAGATTGTTCGTCCACCCACGTTTACGAAGCCCGCCAACATCAAGGGTATGTCCCATGCCGCTCTGTGTGTTGTTCCCCCTAATTTTTGTCCCTCCATATTTTGTTAGGCTTCTGGTTTTACCCTGGGGCCTATATTGCTAGTAATTGTGACCCACATTTCGAAGACTCGGCCACATCGACAACATCAGGTAGCCGAGCCAGGAAGTCGAGTCCCCAGGTTTGGATTTGGTTCTATGTCGTCCGCCACACGAACCCAAACTCTACCACAATAGACAGCCGGGCTGGTGTCTTGTTTTCTCGCGACGGCAAGGAGTCCAAATCCACCACGACCACCTGAGGCTGACTCCTCCAACACCGGTAGCGCCCACAGCCACGTTCCATCTCCGCCAACGCCGACACCATCTACGTAGCGACCCAGTGGACGGCAAGGGGCACCAGCTTGCATCGGAGGCGTGAGTTTTCCCCCGAATGCAACGGACGTTGCGGTGGTGTTGTTCCATGTTATTTGGTTGCGTGTTAATCGTTGTATCTAGGTTAATTGAGCTCAATTAGTTTAGGCCCTACGACCCGCTTTATTAACTCACCTGACACCTTGACATCGACGTCAAACCACCCCACTACCACAGCTCCTGGGTTATTCGACCAGGGGAAAATTGCACGAGTAACCTCAGCGTCAAAAATTAGCGGTCCCCCCCTGCCGAGGGGTAAACCGCAGTGGAAGTCTGGTGTACACTACAGTGGAAGTCCGTGGAAGTCCGTGGAAGTCCATGGAAGTCCGTGGAAGTCCGTGGAAGTCCGTGGAAGTCAGTGGAAATCACGTGGAAGTCAATGGAAGTCATGGAAATCAGTGGAAGTCATGGAAGTCTGTGGAATTCAATGGAAATCACGTGGAAGTCATGGAAGTCAGTGGAAATCTGTGGAATTCAATGGAAATCACGTGGAAGTCAATGGAAGTCTAGGGAAGTCATGGAAATCAGTGGAAGTCTGTAGAAGTCAGTGGAATTCAATGGAAATCACGTGGAATTAGGTGAAAGTCATTGAAAATCTATGGAACTTAGTGAAAGTCAGATGGAAGTCAGATGTTTCAAGTTCCTTGACAATCATTCCCCTAATAAGAGATTTCAATATGGCAGCCAAAGAATCAGTGAATTCAGCGTGAGAATAAGAATACTTAATCATTATTACAAGACAGGGGTAAATGTCAAGTTCCATGAAAATCGTTCCATTAGTGAGAAATTTTGATATGGCGGCCAAGATAGAGGCGGAATCATGAAACTCAGCTTGGAAATAAGAATTTCCATACGAGACAAAGTAAGTTCCAAGTTTTATGACAATCGTTTCACTAATAAGAGATTTCCGAGGAGAAATTGATATGGTGGACCAGATGGCGCCGCAACCATGAAATCCGATTTGCTCATTGGTCAGCCTTGAGGACCTAATACCCTTGACAGACTGCACCTTATACCCTTGACAGACTGGAAAACTGAATGATCATTAAGCGTAAATTACGATATAAATGACCAATGTTGCACGTCGTCATTTACTAAATGATCATTTAGAACGTCATTTAGGACCTTAATGGTCATTAACTAGGGGTAACCATGATCGTCGAATAATCGCCGGTGGTCGCGCGTGCATCATCGTCGTGATTTTTGAAAACCATTGGCCAGGTTTTCTGCTATGAATCGCGATATCTGTCGTTTGTCATCAAGTCCCTCATTTCAGTTCGCCATTCAGACACGTATTTCTGGAATCGAGAAACTGGATTTTGTGTCTTGCTTCTTGCAACAACATCTCTTGTACCAAATTATGCCCGTAAGTGTGCACGTATAAGCACGTACAAAAAAATAATGATAATATTCCAAAATAAAATTCCAACAACATGAGCAATAACCACACATATTCGCGGAATTTGGTTGATACGAACATTGCAAACAGGCAGCAGGGTATAGATTGGCGGCACTCTATTTTTGGGCACAAAGTCGAATTTATTGGTGAGGACATGGGTTTCCGTAAGTATCCGTGAGACAGGTAGGTATATAATTCCTGTAGCGTGCACGTATAAGCACGTACCTACGAAAAATTGAAAAATCTCCTCGCTTTACATAAGAAATGACCGCCTGCACCTGTTCGCGAAGGTTGGATGATACGAACATTGCGAACTTGTAGCACAGTATCGGTTGGTGGTACTCTATCCTGGACTCTATCTTCGGCAAAGTCGAATTTATTGATGAGGGAATAGAGGTTTCCAGAACATCCGTCGTGAAAAATGTGAAATTTTGCAAAAGCAAGCGAAATGGAAGGTAGGTACTTATCGCAAAAGCAGTTGAAAAATTGCAAAAAAAGTTATAATGAACCACACGATGGATACAAACATAATGAACTATAACATGCATCTGTCAGTTGCCTTGCCACTTGCCAGACGCGCACATTAATCAGGGCCGCGCTTAAAAGTTGGTTAGACTATGGGGCTATGCGATTTTGATCAGATTATTGACTAAATCATCAGTCTTTTATTCTTCTTTTCCTCCATTTTTTTCGACTCAATACAAATTCAACATATATTTGGGCAACAAATAAAGATAGTATGATGTGGTGTGAACATTGCAAGCAATAATTACTTTGTTTCCGCTTGCAATGTTCACACCGCGCTTTCTTGATTGAATGGAATCTAAGCTAAATACCACTTCACACCTCACCGAAAATATGAAAAATTATATTTCATCAAATAATTATTTTGTTATTGCTTGCAATGTTCACACCACATCACACTATATTTATTTGTTGTCAAAATCTATGTTGAATTTTTATTGAGTCGGAAGAAATTGAGGAAACGAAGGATAAGAAACTGATGATTTAGTCAACCTGATCAAAATCGCATAGTCCCATAGTCTAACCAACTTTTAGCCGTAATTATTGTTACCTAGCTCAGTCTTGCTGTTTGTTGAAGACGAGTTCACAATAACGTCAATAACTATCACTCCAATTTACAATTTGATGTAGTCGCAAAGCTGCGGGTTTCTTTGCGGTTGAAGAGAAGTTGAAAACTGAAGACCTCTATAATTTATTTTCTGGAAATCGACTCGGTAACTTAACTAGTGGTGAAGAAACATAACATAACAATACAAGGTCCAGTCTTTCATGTAGTTATATGCATCCCTATCGACTGAATTTTAGATTCCTGGACCCAGTTTTACCAACAATGTTTTCCTCGAGGTTTTCCTCGATAGGTAGTTTGTATACCTAGTAGGTTCCCGGGGGAATATTCCCTACAATCGATGAAATTCACGTGGAAGTCATGGAAATCAGTGGAAATCACGTGAAAGTCATGGAAGTCTGTAGAAGTCATGGAAATCAGTGGGAGTCATGGAAATCAGTGGAAATCACATGGAAGTCATGGAACTCAGTGGAAATCACGTGGAAGTCTTGGAAATCAATGGAAGACAATGGAAATCAGTGGAAGTCAATGGAAATCAGTGGAAGTCAGTGGAAGTCAATGGAAATCCGTGGAAGTCCGTGGAAGTCAATGGAAATCCGTGGAAGTCCGTGGAAGTCAATGGAAGTCAGATGGAAATCAGTGGAAATCAGTCGATAGTGGAAGTCTAGTGTACAAAATTTTCCTTGCGGTTTACCCCTCGCCCCCTGCAGTCTTATGTTGTTGTTTTACACACAACGGCATAGTAGTATCCACTCGATTCGTATTGTTGAATACCTACAAACTATTGGCGAATAATACACCCTTCCAACAAAGCGTCTGTGGTTCTGTTACTTACTGCTTTCTTTTTGGTATAATCACATTACCCCTTCACCCCAATCACTGTCTTGCTGGGTCTAGTGTGACTGTCAAGGCCAACGAACAGCTGATTGGTCTGGCCGCCACCAGCAGGATGAGCCGATGCTAACAAAGTACAACTTTAGAAAGGCGAATTTTGTCGAGCTATATGACAGACTTGCCGGTCTCGACTGGCAACTGCAAGAGTTACGTAGCCTACCGGTCGAGGATGTCGTGGATAGATTTTATGAATTCCTTGTTCGGGTGTTCGACTTGTGTGTGCCCTGTAAAAGGAAAACTTCTCGCACATATCCCCCTGGTTCACTGGACAAATTATACGAAATATTAAGAAGAAGGAGCGGCTTAGAGTCAAATGCAATAGAACCAGATGTGTTGAGATGTTCAATGAATATAGGTTGTTGAGATCTCAGATTAAAGTGGACATTGCTGGATCGTTCGCTACTTATTATATCAGACAGACGGAGTCCAGCATTTCTAGTGATCCTAGCAAGTTTTGGTCCTATGTGAGGTCAAAGAATGAATGTGGGAGCATACCAACCTCCATGACTTATGCTGGCAATGATATTGGGGGACCGTCAAGCAGTGGCGTATCTAGAGTAAATTGCGCCCAGGGCAAAACTGAGAATTGTGCCCCTGAATTAGGCTTATTTCCAGAATTTAGGCGGGACAACAACAAATTAGGCCCTCCTATTAAGCTTTATCTGATTCAGATGAAAAAGTCGAAAGTTGGTCGTCTGTTTGGATGTATTGGTTTTGGTTTTTTCTCTTTCTCTCTTTCTCATTTCGCTCGTCAACACACGAATTATGCCCAACCCAACAGTTCAAATATCTACATTTTTCCATTTTTTCATTCTACATTTTTCACATTTTCATTTTTTCCTCTCATTTGCGCCCTGAGGATCGAAGTGCGACCATGGCACGTGCCCTATTTGCCCTCCCGTAGATACGCCTCTGCCGTCAAGTATAGTTGATTCCTTTGCCGATTATTTCAGCAAGTCCTTCTCTTCTCCATCAAATGCTTCACTTTACCCCGGTCTCTCGAGTTTTTCACGCCGTGGTGATGTCCTCAATTTTGATATGGTCTGTGAGGATGAGGTTCTTGAGGCTATTCGTAGTCTCCCATCTAAATCTATTGCAGGACATGACTTGATTCCTTCTTATCTTGTACAAGATTGTGCCTCAGTCCTCGCAGCGCCTCTATCGTTGATTTTCAGTACCATGTTGAGGGAGGGAGCGGAGGTGGAAGGAGACTCGAGTGTGTCCGGTTTCCAAGAAGGGTAGAAGGAATGTTATTGAGAACTATAGACCCATTGCCATAGGATGTAATTTCAGTAAGGTGTTTGAGATCCTTATGCACCGTAAGATTTTATGTCACGTAGGTCCTATGCTGTCTAACAGGCAACATGGTTTCATACCACGACAAACATCCAAAAGGTTTGTTTTTAACCAGTGCAAAGTGCAGTTGCATTAGAATGGATTAATTTCAGGGCCGCAAGCTTTTAAAATCGATAAGGACCGAAACAGATTACACATAATGCAACACATCACAAGAGGACTCAATACTGCCCTGGATTCGGGTACCACAAGTTGGTACATCTCGAAACATCTTGTTCAGCATGTCTGAGATCGTTGCAAAACCAAATCAGTGAATGATTGGTGTTTGTTTTAGTTTCCTGGAGCATGGTGGGTACTACTGGAATGTAGTTTAATACTTGGAAATGGAATGACCCAAGTCAAAATGGTTCTTATCTGTTGTTCATTTTAGAACGGAGATTATTCAAGACGGAAACTTTTGAAGGAAGCACAGAGTCACTAAGGAACTACGTAGTTATGATGGAACTATAAATGAAATTTATTTATTTATTTATTTGTTTATTATTTGAAGCACATTCAACAGGAGCAAAGTCCTATTTATAGAATGTGTGAAATCCTAAAGTTAGAAAAAAACAAACAAACTGGCCTCAATGAAGTGCCAGTCGTCATGCTGATACCTGTATATCTCCTTGATAGTTGAAACAGTGGTATGAAGGATGTCACAGCGAGTTTCGACGTCACGGTAGTAGTGAATCATCCGATGGAGAGGGGAGCAGGTGAGTCCACGAGTTCTCGCGTAGGGCAGAATAGATGGAGCAGCTGTGTGCTGCGGGAGTTCGGTCTTGGTATCCGAAAGCCCATGAAATATAGCAACTCCGGGCAGTCAACCTCGAGTGTCCAGGATCGAATTGACATATTCTCTTGTTCTGTTGGCCAGATCAGGTCTTGCTTCGACGGATCTGCTTCTGGCGGTGTTGAGTGATCGCAGTTTTTTTCCTGTTGTCTTTTTTTTCCTCTTTTCTCTCAGCTTGATGTGCGCCTCACTCTGTTAATGGGTATCTACCTGTTGAGTGGGAATCTCAATAATAATAATGATAATAATAATCTTCGGCTTGACCAAAAATTCAGAATCACCGCGTTGGCTTTCAAATGTAGGTGTACTGAATCGCACGAAAGCCTCGTAACTCGTAACAGTATTTTCTTCTGAACTTCATTTCAGAGAACAATGTATCGTAATAACGGCACAAAGTGAAGCTTTTCGCATAGGTCTTCACCAACCTTCTGCAATATAACTGAAAGTCCTTTCAATATCATCTACTATTTGTAGTGTAGGTACTGAAGGTAGGTACTATTGTGTTGGAAAGCGACGCGAACGCAAGATTTCTCCAACCTAGCGGTATCTATAGCGGGCGAAAGGGGCGCACGAGCGAATTTTAAGCTCCCGCCGGCTCGGAGGCACAGATTCTGGGAAGATTACGTAACACAATCGACATCGCGCTGGGACTGTGTGTGTGTGTGTGCGCGCGGGAATTCCACAGGAAACGTATTATTCACCTCGCCTATTATAAAGCAAACCACCTCGTCCTATACAACACCGCACTCTTCGTTCCCCCATTTACCTAAAGAATATGGAAAACTATGATGCCGGGACCCGTTGTCGGAGTTAATAACGTACTAAACAAAAATAAACACGTCCAGAAAGGGGAGCGGGAGCGGGGACGCGCGCGCGAGGGATTCAGGCCGAGGTCACAAGGTCGCCGGATCACCGGGATTGGATCCTCCACTAAAAATTTATGACCAGAGCCGAAATATCAAAGTTTGCCAAACCTCTATGAAATGGGGCTAATTCCCGTCGTATTATGGCCATGTGGGAACCGATCCATCCCGATCCCGGATTAACCGACGGCCGTCGTTGCTGCTGCCGCAGAGGAGGAGCAATCCAGTCTTTGTCTTCTGACACTTTTCGTTTCTTGCGGATAGCCATCGATTCTCGAAGCTTTTCTATGACGTGCAATATTGCCACAATAGGAAAAGCAAAGAGCATCCCTCACCGCAGAACTGTTTACTCCACTGTTAACTTGGCAAACAAGTCGAAACCTTATGAGTGACCTCCAGAATCAAGGAAAAGTTGGGATTTTGCGAGTTTTTTAATGCGAAAATAGTAGGGTTGTATAGACGGATTAGAAGGGAGAAGGGTACAGGTGAGGTGTTTCGCGAGGGAGTTTCGTGCAGAAATATTCCATTAACACTCAGTGCTGAAACGTTCATCCCTTCCGCTATCCCCATATACCCATATCAAGATCCTGCCATTCGCTTTGATTGGCACGAGACGATGCACCTCACAAATCTCGAATCCTGAATTTGCTACAGAAAATGAGTTAATTATTCTCATGTGGAAGTGAAAATTCACTAGTATATCAGAATTTCGGCGCATTGTTTTCCTCAAGATTTGCTTCATTGGATTACTAGGCCAGGCGGTAGGTCATTCTGGATGGAAAAAATTCCGACCAAAGCTTTTATGGTGTCAAACTCTTCGTAAGGTCAGTAGGTATCTACCACTGAGTTTCCGCCCAAAAACGAGTTGTGCTAATTCCTCCACATCTGCCCAAAGGTAAAAGATCTCTTGAAGGTGCAAAAAGACCTGTTAAACCCCAGTACTTTTTCATTTTATTTGCCTCAATGCAAACGTACAACTCTAACGCAAACATTAGAAGCATTTGTCATCATCTCTGTGCCAGTCTTACTGTTGAAAAAAAGACTTCTTTGTGCGGGTCAGATAAATCACATTTAATTGTTTTTCCACACAAGAAAACGATGGGGCAACATGTATTTTGGATGTTTCCTAATAACTTGTACTCACTGAGCCCATTTATGGCGTTAAAAATTCAATAACAGCATTTTGGAAGATATTGCCCGCTAAGAAGAGAATAATTTTCACCCGTCTGTTCAGCAGGAGTTTTTTCAATTTTACCAAACACCGTTCTCGAAAATTTTATAGGAAATGACAAGCTGGAACTGTTTTCTAATGATATTATATCTGGCTTAACCGCGGCACGCTTTTTGGGAGTGTAGGAAACTAATTTCTTTCGAGCGGTTCTATTTTACCCGCGTGCGGCCTTGCCTACTTGACATAGACCGGACTGATTACACAAGCTTGGAAATGTACTCTCTTCCAGGTTTGAAACACGACCATTAATGATAAAATAATGTATGATTTCTTCATAAATCAATGTAGAAAGTCGCAATAATAATGGTCGCGTTTTAAAGCTGGAAAAGAGTACATTTCCAAGCTCGTGTAATCAGTCCGGTCTATGTCAAGTAGGCACGGCCGCACACGGGTGAAACAGGACCTCTCGAAAAAAATATAGTTTTTATAGACCTTCAAATGCGTGTCGCGGTTGAGCCAGGCACGATATCGTTAGAGAAGGGTTTGAGCTTTCCATTCCTCATAAAATTTTCGCAAACGGTGTTTGGTAAAATTGAAAAAATTGCTGCTGAACAGGCGGGTGAAAATTATTCACTTTTTTGCTGGCAACATCTTCAAAAATGCTGTTATTGAAATTTTATTGCCATAGATGGGCTCAGTGAGTACAAGTCATTAGAAAACATCCAAAATACATGTTGTTCCATCGTTTTCTTGTGTGGAAAAACAATAAAATGTGATTTATCTGATCCGCACAAAGAAATCTTTTTTTTCAACAGTAAGACTGGCACAGAGATGATGACAGATGCTTCCAATGTTTGCGTAAGAGTTGTACGTTTGCATTCAGGCAAATATAACAAAAAAGTACGGAGGTTTAACAGCTCTTTTTGCACTTTCGAAGCATCCTTTACCTTCGCGCAGATGTGGAGGAATCAGCACAACTCGTTTTTGGGCGGAAACTCAGTGGTAGATAACTACTGACCTTACGAAGAGTTTGACACCATAAAAGCTTTGGTCGGAGTTTTTTCCAGATTGTAGTGATTTTACCGACATACCGCCTGGCCTATACTGAATAATCTCATGCAATTTGCTGGAGATCACGACGTGCGAATAAGTCACACTTACACAACTGGCGGAGGAGCCGTGTACCGAAAGCTTGGAGAAATATTGGCAATGGAATGATTACTTAAGGCAACAAGAACCGAAGAACCAGTACAGGTTGAGTTGAATAATTCGAAACGGCAGTGCGAACAGAGCGGGATGCGATTTCCTAGAGGGAAAATTCATGTGACTTATGCGAATAGTAATACGCCAGCGCCGCAATATTTACGAGGGCGCATCAGTGATAAGTCTGGTAAAAATAAAACTAGCAATTTGTTTTTTCGCAAAAAAATATTTCCATTTTCGTTTTTGACATGGTCCCCTTTTAGGTCAACACACTCTCAAGGTCGGTTCAGGGTGGACTCATTCGAGCATCGCGTCGCGGCAGCTGCTAGGTGCCAATAACGAAAATTCTTGTAGGACCGTAGCTTAGTATTAGTGGACGTGGTAGGAAAAAACAAGTTGCAAATGATGATAAAGGCAAACCACTTTGCAGGATCGTAACTGAGACTTGAATAAACGATTTGACCCGCAGTGCTTTTTTTTTCGTCCCTTAGGATTTGAATGGCGCCCCTTTTTCAAAATGGCGGATTTTATCTAGGGGCAGAAGGTATCGATTAGCCTGGTGATGTCCAGCTTTGTTAAAATATATGGAGCTATGTCTCGATCGGTTTCTGGGACATCAAACACTATTTAAAAAAATGGTGTAACATTGACATCTGTCGCAGGCAAATTTGGTGGAGGCGCCAAAATGAATTTAGTACGGTCATAAGAAAATCGCTGTAACATTTTTATTTTTCAACCGATTTTAACACAAGACATCTAATTTTGTAGAAAAGTGAATTCTTCTTGTTATCTCATACCTACCTCTCATAAAAAAAACATTGAGGAATGTTGAAAAAAAAAATTGAAAAAAAATTTGAAAAAAAGATTTTTTATTTTTTTATTTTTATGAAAATTGCCTTATTTGTAGATTTCGATGTGCCCTTTCTAAATTTGCATTTCTCCGATTTATATCTTTGCAGTGCGCACCGCCATCTTGAAAAAATGATATCTGAAAAGAAGTTTTCGACAATATCTAAATTTTAGTCCATGCAAAATTAATATGTTTATATACGTATGAAATAACATTCAATTCTCCACGATTTGACACCTGAACCATTTTTGTGCGACTCGGGGCTCTTGAGCTAGAGCTTCCGGAAGTATCAATTTTCGGTGTTAAATAGTGACCGCGCCTACCGGTTTTAACCACTGGATCACCATCATGTCTAAATCAAGTTACCCATCAATAACGCGTCGTCATTTATCACAAATCATGAACATTGGTGGACCTGGCACAGTCCCAAGAGGTGATTTTCAATTCTTTTGAAACCGAAAATTGATACTTCCAGAAGGTCTAGCTCAAGAACCACGGGTCGCACAGAGCTGGTTTAGATGTCAAACTGTGGAAGATTGAATGTGCTTTCATATGTATATAAACATTACAATGTCACAGAGGCCAATGTTCGGATATTGTCAAAAACTTCTTTTCAGACATCATTTTCTCAATATGGCGGCGCGTGCTGCAAAGATAGAAATCGAAAAAGTACAAATTTAGAAAGGGCACATCAAAGTCTACAAATAAGGCAATATTCATGAAAATGAAAAAATGAAAAAAATCTTTTTTTTTCAAATTATTTTTTAATTTTTTCTTCAACATTCCTCAATGTCTTTTTTTATGGAAGATATAAGGTAACAAGAAGAATTTACTTTTCTACAAAATGAGATGTCTTGTGTCAAAATCGGTTGAAAAATAAAAATGTTACGGCAATTTTCTTATGACAGTACTAAATTCCTTTTGGCGCCTCCACCAAATTTGCCTGCAGTAGATGGCAATGTTCCACCATTTTTTTAAATAGTGTTTGATGTTCCAGAAACCGATTGAGACATAGCCCCATATATTTCTACTAAGCTGGACATCACTAGGCTATTCGATACCTTCTGCTCCTAGATAATATCCGCCATTTTGGAAAAGGGGCCCTATTCAAATCCTAAGGGACGAAAAGAAAAGCACTGCGGGTCAAATCGTTTATTTAGGTCTCAGTTGTAACCCTGCAAAGTGGTTTGCCTTTATCATCATTTGCAACTTATATTCCGTATTTCGGTTGTACCACGTCCACTATATTGTCACAAGAGGTGACTATTCCCCCTTCAGGAAATTTTACGCGAGGATTCAGTGAGAAACCTCGACGAGTGTAATAGTATAAGAGATGAGGAAGCGTACGAACGCCGTCCGTCTGGGGTTCGCCTCATCGAACGATTGTGTGTCTATAGTCCGGCCGTTAGGCGCTGAAATATAGATGAACCCTGCATTTTGGGATTAAGGCATGCCACTTGGCATAGTTGTTGCATGGACCATATTCTTCCGATTCAGAAGTGTAGACATCGGCGGCAGCCGTGCAGTCTCTCTCTACAGGGTGAATAAGAAAAAAGAAGGACAAAAAGTTGTTACTCATGAACCATAAGAGACAGAGGTGTGTAAATCGGCACACACGGTCTTCCGTTTATGCTGATGAAGTTCCATCAAATCATTTCTCGATGTTATGAAGAGTTTCGGAAATATCTTGAGCACACTGTTTTTTGTCGTAAAAATTTAATTTTAGAATAAACTCGTGAATAATCAAAATATCGGAGTGAAACATGGAACCTAGGCATTCAGTGGTATACAAAATTGGAATTGATCAGTAGCCAGCGCCTAGGCCTACTATTTCCAGAAAAAAGACATTCAACTTTTTCTTTTTTCCAGAAGCCATCTTTCTTTCACCATTGATAAGAATAGTGAAGAAATTGGATAGTAATTATAGAGAAAGAAAGGTACAATCATTCTACTGCAAAAAAGCGGTCTCAACATCAAGTATTGCCTCTTGGTCAAGAAATCATTGCCATTCGAGCTACTTTTAGTTTTACAAACTTTCAGGGCTCATGATGACCAGTGTGGTTCTTGAAAAGATTATTTTCATTTTGCATTACATTGCCTTACATTTTGTCAAGTCATTTACTAAAATTCATCGTCCTCAGTGAAGAAGTTTCACCCTGCCAGTTGATCAAACTCAATATGCGCCATTTTTGGGGGGAAAATGCAAAAATGAAAAGTTTTTTGCCAACATCAAATGCTCCTTGAGAAAGATCTATTGCTGCAAGAGGCATGAATTGACATGCACGTGATTCAGAGAGATTCGGTGTTAACTTTAGTGCTACGCGAAATAGGTGAGGTTTGTCCAAACGTCCTAGAAAGAAGGAGGAAGACGTTGCAGCCTAAATATAAGTGTGATTATTATAGCTACATCTGGACAACATCAGAAAGTACCCTGCATATTATGGTTAGAACTTGCCACTCCACAAAGTTGTTGATTGGGCCATACTCTTTCGATTGACAAGTGTAGCCATTGGCGTCAACCGTGCAGACTCTGTTTACTGGTTGAAGAAGAAAAAGAAACAACAGAAGAAGTAACTCATGGACCAAAAGAGGTAGAGGCGTGTAAATTGGCACATATAGTCTACCATTTATGGCGATGAAGCTTCATCAAACAATTCTGAAATATCTTGAAGCGTTCTTGAGATATCCTTAAAAACAAAAATAAAACCGAGAACTTGATTTTTCCATAAAATAAGCGAATTTTCAGAGGAATGGAGTGAAACTTGTTTTTTTCTGCATTCAAAGATGTAAGAAATTGGGAATGATCTCTAGCCAGTGTCCAGGCCTTTTATTGCGAGAAATAAGACATTCAACTTGTCTTTTTGCGACAGCCAGCCACCTTAAGTTCACATTCTATGTAATAATCTAGTGTAAGTTACTATGCTAACTACAGAGACGGTGACGAACAATCATTTCGCCATGGAAAAAGTAGTCTCAACATCAAGTATATTGCCTCTACGCCAAGACATCAAGACAAAGTTGTCAATCGAATGGTCCTTGCTTTTATAAACTTCCAGTGAGCAATCCCATCATGCATGAGTGGAATATAGTTCCATGTAACATGGAACAAGCTGGTAGCAGTCGTAAGATAAGGTGTTGTGGTCAACATTGTCAACTGCAGCTGTTGTGAAAACGTCATGAAGAAGTTTAGGTGGACATACGACACATTTTCTATGATAAGAGGAGCACACAGCATTAGCTTTTCCCACGAAAATAGAATCCAGTCTTTCATACGAAAGGCTTCTTCCTTAGCGGTACGTGAGATCGATAAGCTTTTTTTCGTGTCTCTCCGTAGAGTTTCATAGCAAGGTATGTTGGCACTGGAGTTTCCTGTCTGCATTCATGACAGTGGCGTAACTATAAGTGTCCGATGGGGGGGATCATGACTGAAAAATATGCGAAATCCGAGCAAAACTAATAACAGAGCGTCGCATTTGAATTTTTTTCAGGGAATTCGATGGCCAATGGGGGGGGGGGGTTTGACCCTCGAAACCCCCCCTCTAGTTACGCCACTGATTCATGACGCCTTCTGCTTCTTTTCGATGCTTCACGGCATGAAAGGCCAGAAGTTGCGCTATTGTAAGAACAACTTGATCATCCACTCTATCTTCAGATTCAGCAGATGACGGAAGACATCGTCCACTCATGATCATCTTCACCGAAGCTGAAATTGAAGGAGGCATTTCACTTCCACCGTTGTCTTTGGGTCTATCACGACTTCTGAATAGATCTTCTCGCACAATCTTGGCAGCATCGTGCAAAGCCGAGCCTTCACAACAGCTGCAGTTAACAATGTTGACCACAACACCTCATCTACGACTGCTACCAGCTTGTTCCATGTTACATGGAACAGCTATATTTCACTCATGCATGATGGGATTGCTCAGTGGAAGTTTATAAAAGCAAGGACCATTCGATCGACAACATTGTCTTGGCGTAGAGGCAATATACCAAGGTACTTGATGTTGAGACTACTTTTTTCTCGACTTTTTCCATGGCGAAATGATTGTTCGTCACCGTCTCTGTAGTTAGCATAGTAACTTACACTAGATTATTCCATAGAATGTAAACTTAAGGTGGCTGGCTGTCGCAAAAAGACAAGTTGAATGTCTTATTTCTGGAAATAAAAGGCCTGGACACTGGCTAGAGATCATTCCTAATTTCTTACATCATTGAATGCAAAAAAAAACAAGTTTTACTCCATTCCTCTGAAAATTCACTTTTTTTAATGGAAAAATCAAGTTCTCGGTTTCAGTTTTGTTTTTAAAGATATCTCAAGAACGCTTCAAGATATTTCACAATTGTTTAATAAAGCTTCATCGCCATAAATGGTAGACTATATGTGCCAACTTACACGCCTCTATCTCTTTTGGTTCATGAGTTACTTCTTCTGTTGTTTCTTTTTCTTCTTCAACCAGTAAACAGATTCTGCACGGTTGACGCCAATGGCTACACTTCTGAATCAAAAGAGTATGGCCCAATCAACAACTTTGTGGAGTGGCAAGTTCTAACCATAAAATGCAGGGTACTTTCTGGTGTTGTCCTGATGTAGCTATAATAATCACACTTATATTTGAGCTGCAACGTCTTCCTCCTTCTTTCTAGGACATTTGGACAAACCTCACCTATTTCGCGTAGCACTATAGTTAGAACCGAATGTCTCTGAATCACGTGCATGTCAATTTATGCCTCTTGCGGCAATAGATCTTCCTCAAGGAGCATTTGATGTTGGCAAAAAACTTTCCATTTTTGCATTTTTTCCTCAAAAATGGCGCATATTGAGTTTGATCAACTGGCAGGGTAGAACCTCATCACTGAGGAAGATGAATTTTGGTAACTGACTTGACAAAATGTAAGGCAATGTAATGCAAAATGAAAATAATCTTCTCAAGAACCACACTGGTCATCATGAGCCCTGAAAGTTTGTTAAACTAAAAATAGCTCGAATGGCAATGATTTCGTGACCAAGAAGCAATACTTGATGTTGAGACCGTTTTTTTGCAGTAGAATGATTGTACCTATCCTTCTCTATAATTACTATCCAATTTCTTCACTATTCTTATTAATGGTGAAAGAAAGATGGCTTCTGGAAAAAAGAAAAAGTTGAATGTCTTTTTTCTAGAAATAGTAGGCCTAGGCGCTGACTACCGATCAATTTCAATTCCGTATACCACTGAATGCCTAGGTACCATGTTTCACTCCGATATTTTGATTATTTACGAATTTATTCGAAAATTGAATTTCTACGACAAAAAACAGTGTGCTCAAGATATTTCCGAAACTCTTCATAACATTGGAAAATGATTCAATGAAACATCATCAGCATAAACGGAAGACCGTGTGTGCTGATTTACACGCCTCTGTCTCTTATGGTTCATGAGTTACAACTTTTTGTCCCTCTTTTTTCTTATTGACCCTGTAGAGAGAGACTGCACGGCTGCCGCCGATGTCTACACTTCTGAATGGGAAGAATATGGTTCATACAACAACTATGCCAAGTGGCATGCTTTAACCCCAAAATGCAGAGTACCTTCCCCTAACGTCCGGACTACTAAGTAAGTAGGTGCCTCGGTAGGTATTGTAGATAAAGGGATTGTAGTTATATCTAATAAAGTGTATTCTGTATCAGAGCTTGTGGTCTCTACCGTCTTGGCCCCCAACTACCTCCCAAGCTAGAAGGATAAGACCTTCTAGCACCGTCTAAAGGAAGACATTAGCAACAGCGGCTTCCCTGTAGACGTGACAGTATTCAAGAGGCATGGTCTGCTCTCAATTCCCGGTATTAGGGCCTCTGCAAAGTCATCTTCGGCATCATGTTTAAATGATGCACCGCTGACAAGTTCCACAACGAGTTGTCAAACGACGCTCCACGGACCTTAAGTCCAACGTTTTGCCAATTTTCCGATCCCACAAAAATTGAAGGATTCCTCGAGGCCTGCAAATTAGGTGTTTTTTGCGTGTTGATCTCCTAATTAGAACTAAATCTTCTCTCCCCAAGCCATTCCTTCGAGTTTGGAAACAGAAAATAGTCGTCAGCAAACGCGGCACCCATCGCACGGGAGGCTTTTTCAAATCCAAGTGGTGTAAGATGTTGGACACACGTTCACCTAAGATGCGTACTGTCCCAACTATTCCATACACTTTTACTCTGCGATCTTCCAGTATGATGTCACGGATTTTTTTGGATCATTTCTGGAGAGTTAACCTCATTTGGGCGTCCTGGACGTTCGGCATCACTTCTGCTCGTACGACCACAACGAAAACCATTAAACCACCTATGAACCATTTCAATCGACGATGCAGAGTCGCTGTAATATACAGGGTGAAAATTCGACTGTGGAAATACAGCCCTTCAAAGTTCACTTTTTTCAGATTCCAAAAATGTTGAACTCAGGAATGTTTCGACAAACTTAGTTTTATTTAATAGTATGAGGGCATAGGTCGTGCCGTGTGCAGCTTCGTGAAGATATATGAAGTTATGTCTTGGTCGATTCCTGGGCGATCAAGGACCATGAAAAATTATGGTGGAATGGTGACATCTGCTACAAGCAAATATGGTGGAGGCGCCAAAATGAGCGTCATCTGGTAATAAGAAACCGGCTGTAACTTGTTTGTTTTCCAACGGATTTCAACATTTGGAACGTCATTCTGTGGACAAAAGAATTCTCTCCTTATTTCATGCCTGGATTTACGAAGTTCTTTTCGGTAAACTGTCAAAATTGTCTTTATAAGATATGCTAAATTCTGACGTTTTTTCAAGGTTATCCGATATTTTCGAAACTTGGCAGTATTGTAGATCTTGAGGTACCCTTACAGATTTCCACTTTTCCACTTCCTATCTTTGCCGCTTTGGCCGCCATATTGGAAAGATGGCGCCCAAAAAACAGTTCTTTGTCAATATCTTTGATTCAACCGACTCAAGATTGAAACGTGTATATGCATATGCGGAGAAAAGCCTATCCAAATTTCCACAATTTGACATATCAGTCATTTATGTCCGATTCACGGACTTCATCAGGAATTCAGATTAAGCCCATTTTGGCGCCTCCACCATATTTGCCTGCAGCAGATGCCAATATCCCACCATAATTTTTCATGGTCCCTGATTGCCCAGGAATCGATTAAGACATAACTCTATATATTTTCACGAAGCTGCACACGGCCAAATCTTTTTTGACCCTATGCCCCCGGACTATAAGCATAAGCTGGTTTGTCATAATTATCTATTTATATGTCAGATTTCAAAAGAATCCAATCAGTGGCGTAGAAGTTATGAGGGGTCACGGTCACATTAAGTCAACCTTTCTTCGGATACTTCTAAATTATTGACCCTCAAACTCCGACACCACTGGTGGAATTCTTTCAAAATTTGGCAGGTCGGTGGATAGTTTTGACAAATTTTTTGTCAAAACGTCACTGAGTTACAAATTTTTGCAATCCAAAAAAAGTCAATTTTGAAGGCTGTGTCTTCCGTTACTAGGCCAAACTTTGCGAAATGGTATATAGGTTTCCGTCATATTTTGACGAGATCTACTCACGTCAATTTTTTTGCTATCATCGCTGAAACACCCTGTACAGGTGAGGTAATGGATGATTCTTTCATCCATGACCACGGTTCCTATGAACTTGGAAAATCTTCCTGAGACCTGAAGAGAGGTGATTGAGTCATTATTTTATGTATGTTGGGCGTGTCGTTGGATTGGTTTAAACGTTGATGGGTTGGCTGGTTGGAACATCCATGGTTGAGGAAGTAAAGACGAGGAATTGTTTGGAGTAGTGGCACAATCATTACTGATCTTTTGCAGGTCAGAAATCTGCGAGAAGTTATGGAGTACGGACCCTTGCTTTCAGCACGATTAAGTTTTGGAATTAACGACAAAAAACGAAAAAGGTGAGGGTCGTTTATTTTTCTTGTGAATTGAACCTAGCCTAATGACTCACCCTGAACCGCTTCATGTAATAAATAGAAACAGAAGATGAGACATAGATTGTAGCCAGATTACTGTGGCTATGACTATGGCACATATGACATTCCTGACATAACTCCGTTGAGGGATAAATCCAATGGTAAATTGCTAGGGGCCCCTTCTGTACAAGTTGAAGATCTCAAAGAGAACTATTCTGTTGGCATTCGCCGGGAGAGCTGCGTGGAACTCGGAGGGCCTATGAAGAAAGACTGAATGAAACTGGGAAAACTGTGAGAGAACTCAGCAGGAAAAATCGGGGCTGATCTATTTTGTACAAATTTTTTCATCAATTTACTCATTAGACTGCACACCAGAGTACAAGAAATGGGGAAATGCGAAGTTCAAGGTCCAACTATTTAGGTTAATAATAGGTTTAGAAAACATATCATAAAGAAGTCTGCCTCTGTTGTGGATTGGCTACAAGAAAATTAGCAGTTCATGAAATAACACAGTCAGTTTTCCATAGCACTCGTCATTGCATAATCCTGTGTTTTCTGATGTAACTGAAACAAAAAATTATTTTTTTTGTAGCTATCCACGGGGATGCCGGAAGATTGCGGTTGGTGTCGTCTGAAATTCCTCTGTGCTATCTTTACATATCAACCAATGGTACTCTTCCAACACCATGCTCGCCCCCATGTCTCCAGAAGATTTCAATGTTTTGTCCAGGTTATTTCGGAAAAATGCAGGATTTATCTGCATTACTGCAGGGAAGTGCAGCCGAACGTGATTGCAGGAGTGGAGACAGATTTTTGGAGCCACTGTTACCTTTAAGGTGTCTGTGCGGTACCCGGAAATCGCAATTAAAACTATGTTTTAGTCAGTATTTCATCAGAATCGTGTATCACATGCCGAAAGAATCTGCAGTTTTTTGCACTAGCCTCCTGAGCTGATTTTTACCGAAAACTGATATCAAGTACTTTTTTCAAAATTATTACAAGTTTTTCTGAAATCCATTTTACTACTTCCGAAATTGGTTTCACTTCTTCTGTTACTGGAATTTGACCAAGGCTCAAAATGAATTTCATGACGGAATTGTCTGTTTTACATAAGAACTTGATAATCAAATATTTTTATATTCTTTACAGGAACTTCGAAGAGAAGTCGTCTCCTTCTGTTGCGAAAGCGATCTCTAATGTGTCCATTAGAACAATTGTATTGATCTGGAAATATATGGAGGAAAATAGGGTCACTACTTTTTTACATCTTGGACACTGAATCAAGATTCCCTTTGTTCAATACCATAGGATCGGGAACCGTACCTACAGATACACCTAGTGGCAAATCAATCGCAGCTGTTACAAGTTCAACGAATGAAATGATTGAGCTCACCAAACCATGCAGGCAGCACACCTATACGTCAATATCATTTTCGATTGCCAGTTCAAATGCACATCCTCAATCTTGATGTGAAGAAGCGAAGAAGGATGTAACGATTACATTTTACATGAATAAAAATTTGAAGTTTGTGTTTTAATTAAAACAATAACCAGGTGAGCCGCCTTACGGCCGAAATTTAAAAATCGTCAATAGTAGCCGAGGTACACATGAAAAAACGGCATTTGATGTTACAAGCAAGCCACTTTGCACAGTTGTTACTTAGACCCTAACAAACTTTTTTCGCAGCACATAGAAATCGGTCCCTCAGGAGAGCGGGGGGGGGGAACCCCTTGAAAAAAGTAACTTTTTTAAATATTGACCGATTTTCACAATTCTGGTGTCGATTCCACACAATTTAATATCGCTAAGAAAGATAGAGATGAAGTACGTCACAAGATAGTTATTTTTTCATTTTCGGGCGCCATTTTTGAAATATGGCCGCCTATTCAGCAAAATTTCATCTGATTTGAAAATAAGCTTGTCGCGTGTCTAAACCGACTAATTTTGGGGCGTTCTTTACGTTTTCTTCATCTAAAATAACATTCGAGATATCTGAAGGGAGTTATGGAATGAAGGAAGCGTAGAAGGCAATTTTTTTCAATATTTATACTAATGAAGAAATATTCAGTTACATATTATTCGCAATAATTTGTTGCACACTGTTCCCTGGATCAGCTGAACCAATCGTAGGATCAAGTCCTGAACTGAAAAGTAATTATTGGGCCTTCTAGTACCTATACTTTCCTCCAAATTTATGAAAAAAAACTGGAGGCATAGTTTTTGTTGGTGCAGCCTCCTTTACAGCTCTTGCAACTAAGAGTGCAGGGTAGCCGATTTCTTTTGCATTTACATTGCATAGTTTGGCAACCAGTCTTGCAGCCACATCGGTCCAAGGCACGACAAGCACTCCACACTTCCTATAACTGAGACCATACTGGTTCCCACTTATCATTTTGGAGTGCCCAACCGAATCCTTCTGGAGTTGTGTCACACTGGCTAGTGGACGTGGCTTGTCCCCACAACTGACCAGCCTGGTAAGCGGCTCGTCGAGCATGCTGTAGGTACTAGGGCACCAGATGTCGGAGGACCACAGGGCCAAAGGTCGATTCTCTGTGGCAAATAGGTTTTTGCGAACCTGATCTACAGTGATACACTCAGGATCACACACTCCATACATGCGCACTGTGTTTTCTTCCGAGGTCTTCAGTGTATCCTCAGTGAGAGGATGTGCAGGAGGACGAGCTAAAGGTGTGAATGCATCGGTGTAAATATCTTTCCAAGCACTCCACCTGTCTTTTTGTCTTTCTATCAACTAAAAAGCGAAACGCTATCACAATCTATGAAGGCGTGGAAACCACGCTGAGCTACGGATCTGGACTCTCCAAGAGCCTCTGCAATTGAACGGATTACAAGGTGTCTGTGATGCTTGGAGGTAGGTACCATAGAGAATCCGTAATTGCCTGAGGCCGACGCTTTTTATGTCGAAGTTGTAGGAGATCGCTAGGACTATGACGTCTGTATCGGAACTTGGAATGGGGACGTTTTCAGTATCGAGAATTACCATGTCCATGACATGGAGAAATATCCTGCCATCAGCTTCTTCCATCTGATCGCAAGTGACATCATTGAGGTTGGTGTTTTGAGATAATCCGAAGATCTGACGAATTCATCTACGGTTGTCACTGAGCCTATGATTTGAGATAAACCAGAAAGAGACGTTTCTGAAAGAAATCTGAATAATTCGAATATCATTCTTGAGATTTACTGTGGAGAAAACCCACTTACAGATCAACTGAGGCGGGTAATTGAAGGCAGTGTTGGCTTTATACATCTGTTTCCTTACCTCAATATGTCACTACATTTGGAACAACAGCGCTGCAAGCTGCAGTCATGAATAACTGCCGCCAAAACATTTCGCATATTCAAATCCACATTCGGGTTGTGGCGTTAGATTTGAAATAAAACGTAAGATTTATGGAACTCATTTATAATAATAATAAACTGTCTTTATTGATTTTCCAGAATAAAGTATAAGAAATTAAAATAAAAATTAAATAAACACTGAAAAATCAAACTTAGGGCGAAGTTCAGATGAGTGCACAATCACACCCGCTGCTGAGGGGTGCCCCCTGCACCCCCATTCCACCTTTACCGGATAATAATAGTCATAATAATGCACCGAATATTATTTTAGATAAAGGAAACGTGAAGAGCATCCTTGAATTAGTCGGTTTGGACATAATGTGACAAGGTTAAGGTTATTTTCAAATCAGATGAAATTTTGCGAAATTGGCGGCCATATTTTGAAAATGGCGCCTAAAGATAGCCATAGGTACCTTGTAACTTACAGCATTAGCATTGTCTCTATTTTTCTTGGTGATATCAAATTGAGTGAAATTGACACCAAAATTGTGAAAATCGGTCAATATTGAAAAAGTTACTCTTTCCTGCGGAAAAAACTGTTTGTTAGTGTCTTAGTAACAACTGTGCAAAGTGGCTTGCTTGTAACATCAAATGCCGTCTACTTTCCATTTAACATGTGTGCCTCGGCTACTACAAGGGAGTGGCAGCGTTGAGGCTGCAGGAATCTGCCCATGAAAAATGCTTTAGATGCAGGGGTGGGACTCTGTGTTCTTTGTCAACAGTCGCTTCCTACCTGACCTTGAGATGGTACATGTAAATTCCCTATGCTTAGCGACTATCGCTTAGAAGCGACTGCCGATAGCGACAACACGGAGTCCCAGCCCAGGGCTCTGCTCATTCTTCGCGCGAGCAGCGCCAGAGGGCTCTGTCGTTTGAAGAGGGGAGCGAGAGTAGTACATAAGCTAGAAGCAGGAGTTGATCGTTCCTTTTGGGCTGCGAGAATTGTCGCGAGTTGGCATCGGCATTTTGATCTCGCAGCCACAGCGTTATTTTGGCGAGAAAACCTCTTCGTTTTTAAAGCGGCATGGCCGCCCTCAAGTGATTCAATTTCCATCTGTTGGAGGTATGTTTTGAACAACAAATTAATTCAGATTTAGAACGCGACCATCCGACTTTTAGGTTTTCCTTTTCTGTGCCGTCTTCCTCCGTTTATGGCGGGTGTACTCGAAAGGTACCCACCGTCAACATCGACGCAGCTACTAATGCCGTCCCTGTAACCATGCTCTGCTCCACGCATTTCTGAGGCTACGGTTTTCTGCACGCCGGAGTCAGCTGGGACCCCGTGCACCATTGGCCAGCTATTTCGCGGTTTATCCGCAATCCCGACGAAGAGACCGTCGCCGCCTTTCGTCACAGACAGCATTTTTCTACCGTTCCCCATCAAGAAGCGTTTAAACAACAATTTTCTACCGTCACCCATTTGAAGGCGTTCAACAACAGTTTCAACCGTCTCCCTTCAGGAGGCCATTCCAACAAATCCCGGCGAAGTGCTACCTTCCAGCCAGTAAGCCCGACACCTTTAGCTTCTGAGGCACCGCGTGCCGCTTTGCTGCACGAGAAAGAGATTTTCTGCTGCCATCCAGAGACGTCGACATCTGCTGCTCCTGCGATCAGTTCCTGTGTTCGGTGACGTATATTCTTGACAAAGTCAAGTATTTTAAGGTGCCCCCTTCGTTTATTTCATTAGACGGAATTAAATAGGGCAACAGAGCTTGCCAGGATGCGTTAGGATAGACAAGAAATATATCTGTACACAGAAATAAGGTTCTTTCCTAGTCGTTCGACCGCGAAAGTACTTTCAGGACAAAAGTCGAGTCCTTTTACTAGGTTTCGAAGGGGTTAGCCACGGGTACCAATTTTGTTGTGGGTGTATACTCGCACAATAGTTTTTGCTACATTTCGCTCCACGACTGTTTCATTGTGTACCAAGTTTTTATTTAATAACACAGATTGTAACACAAGTAATTTTTCTATTAGTGAACACATCTATTCCTCGTAAAAGGTACTTATTTTTCTCTATCTAATAATTTTTGCAATTTCAGTTTCTGTCAGTTGTCGCCATTTTCCACTGAAGAAACCATCAATCATTTTCGGAGTTGAGCGTATAAACCGGGTGTTCGCTCTATAGACTTGACCAAGAAGTCCGGAGCCGGGGGCCTCGGTTGGCGCCCATAAAAAAAATATATAAACAAAAGATCTCACCGCGGACCCACGGCCGCTTTGCACGAAAAACGACTGGCCGCGAGCAACAACTTCTGTCTGGACTGGTAGCCCTGCTCCCAGTACAGATAGGAAAGTTACAAGGAATGAACCAGATGACCAGTTTATGAAGTGTCCGTTGCTCGCGTTGCTATAAAATAACCATTGTTTTGGTCCACCGTGCTGCAATTTTTTGGAGTGATTCCCTACCAGTAGATACCGCGACGTGACCGATACAGTGACGTCATAGACTAGGCTAGATCCTTGAAAAGTGACATTCAAAGAGCATTTCATAATATCATTTGGGAAACAAGACATTTTGGGATATACGAATCGCGCTGAATATGAAAATCTCTGTTGGCACCTCGAAATTTCGACTCTAAGGCCCCCAGGGCCCCAATTTTGATATTTCTTTGGTTTTCAAAAGTTGATGATGTTTTGCATTCAACCTGTCGTAACTCAAAAACCACTAAAGGCAGAGCGCAGATTTTCACAGCTCTGTAATCCAGAATCATTTCCAAACCTCCACGCCAAATTTCTTTGTCTCAAGTTTGATAACTACCTCTTCAAACAGCAAAAACCACCAAGAAGTTCGAAATGCAAGAGATACCGACACCAAAACTTTGACCTGTGGGGACCTATATTAATCATTCAAAATAAGTCCATACATACACGAGACAATATGTAGAGAATACCCCAAGGAAGTTTTTGCGAAGTGGACGTCGCAAAATATCTTTCGGTTATCAAGTTATGATTTTTTTAGAGCCGACATCGAAAATTACGCGCGGTATCGGGTGCCCGGATAGTGATCGGCCGCGCCCCGTCGACAGCGTCAAGGGCTGGTCATCGCCATACATGAAATATTTTGTTTATTTTGATTATACTGTATTACATGAGCTATTACATATCGATCTCTATTCATTTTATCTGACCAACGGCCGTTTTGTTGATGTTTTTAGTAGCAAATATCAGTTAAATTGGAGATTTTCAACATTTAATTGTAGTATGCTAATAGGTATGTAACATTATACCTAGGGATGCAAAAAGACTCCATCAGTCAATGAAACGATAATTTCATGCCAAACTGAGCTTCTTTCCAAAACATTACAACACTGGCACTGTCCCCTACAGAGCACATTTTTATGTAAGGTTGTCCTGTTTTTCTGCACCGACATAATTTGTCTTTGCACAGGGTCTTTCAGCCGCATTTTATGGTCTCTGTGGTTGTAATTTTATGAGATTTTATGAGTTCAACAATTCACCAAAGACTGCTATTACCTTTATTTTTTTTAACAAGTTTTTTTCAATCAATTCTTATCTGATAGGTCTGAAAAGTATGATATTTGAGTGGGAAATTGACTTTTATCTGGTTTAGTTGGTCTAAAAAGAAGGAGTCCAAAATCAGTTCTTCATCTGATGATATAATTGAGTCGAAAATGAACTCCTAATCTGATAGGTCTAAGAATACTTGAGTCAAAAATAGACTCCTCATCTGGTGGATCTGTGAAAAAGCATGATAGGTACTTGGTCAAAAATTGACTCCTTGTCTGGAGGCGCTAAAAAGAGGGATGATATACCTGAGTCAAAAATAGACTCATTATCTGATGGGTCTGAAAAGAAGGAGAATACTTGAGTCGAAAATCATTTACATATGTATCTGATAGGTCTTGAAGGAATGGTGGTGTGAAAAATTAACTTTTTATCTGGTGGGTCTGATAAGAAGGAGGATGTTCGAGTCAAGAACTCAAAAATAGACTCTATATCTATATCTGGTGTCTAGTCAAAAAGAAACTCCTCAACTGACGGATCTGAAAAAAAAATCCTCAAGTCAAAAACAGACTTAGGCGGAGACTTTTTATAAGCTGACTAAACCCACCCTAAATATCCACAAGATGGCTACCATAATGTATAAAACATCTTAGCTCAAGCCTGTGTTTGAATAAGCATGGTCTTAAGACTCAAGACCACCTTATAGGTACCTACTTAAGGTCTGACTACGATACGGGCCTATATCTATGTAAAAAAGAAGAATGATACTTTGTCAAAAAAACATTTCCTTATAAGGTGGGCCTGAGAAGAACGACGATACTTGAGTAAAAGATTAATTTCTTCTCTGGTGAGTCCAAAAAGAAGAGGGACCTTCGAGTAAAAAATCGGTTCATCATCTGGTGAATCTGTAAGAAGGATGATACCTCATCAACAATTAACTCCTTGTTTGGTGACGCTAAAAAGAAGGATGATACCTACTTGAGTCAAAAATCAGTTTATTATCTGATATACCGAGGCCGAGGTTGCATGGTAGAGCAGCTTATAGCTGAATGCCGCCTCGTAAAATAAGACAATTAAATTAAATTAAATTAAATTAAATTAAATATATGGATCCAAAAAGAGAAATACTTGAGTGAAAAATTAGCTTTTTATCTGGCGGGTCTGAAAAGAAGGAGGATGCTTGCGTAAAAAATCAGCTCTTGTCTGATGAGTCTAAGGATGATACTTGGGTCGAAAAAGAACTCTTGCTGAAATATTTTGTCGGTGAGTCGGCGGGTCGGTGAAATGACCTGTCGTTGAATTGGTAAGTCGCTGAAATTATCCTGTCGGTGACTCGGCCAGTCGGTGATTATTGTCCTGTCGGCGAATTGGCGATTCGGTGAGTTGGGTGACGGTGAAATGTCCGTATCCCGGTTTTACATTCAGTGCAAAGTGAAGCAAAAAGAATTACTGCTGTCACGGCTAGATAAATGTATTGCATTGTATGTCTCATGTCTATTCTGTTTCGAAGAAAGTGTACCAGCTAAGTGCTGAAGCTCTTTTTTCAAAATTAGTAGGGCTCCCTTTGTGTGAATAATTGGTGTGATCACTGTGATCGAGTTATTTTTGGATCTAAATACAAGTTTATATTTACCTACTCACATAATATAACATTTCAAACATTAAAAATCTCTAATCTTTATCGATAAGTATTCACCACCGAAAACAGAAACGAAACGACTATTGATCAAATTATTCGAAGAGGAATGAATATGCATTACAAAATTTAATCCAAAGAAATACAATCTCTCATGTATAGCAAGGACCAGCCCTTGCCGCTGTCGACGCCGCCGGCCGATCGCCATACGGGCACCCGATACCGCGCGTCATTTCCGATGTCGGTTTTAAAAAAATCATAACTTGACAACCAAAAGATATTTTACGACGTCCACTTCGCAAAAACTTCCTTGGGGTATTCTCTACATATTGTCTCGAACATGTATGGACTTATTTTGAATAATTGATCGAGGTCCCCACAGGTCAAAGTTTTTGTGTCGGTATCTCTTGCATTTTGGACTTCTTGGTGATTTTTGCTGTTTGAAGAGGTAATTGTCAAACTTGAGGAAAAGAAATTTGGCATGAAGGTTTGGAAATGATTTGAAATTACAGAGCTGAAAAAATCTACGCTTCAACTCTCGTGGTTTTTGAGTTATAGCAGGTTGAATGCAAAACATTATGAACACTTGAAAACTAACGAAAAATCAAAATTGGGGCCCTGGGGGCCTTAGAGTCAAAATTTCGAGGTGCCAAAAGAGGTTTTCATATTCAGCGCGATTCGTATACTTCAAAATGTCTTGTTTCCCAACTGATATATGAAATGCCTTTTGAAACGTTGAGGAAGCGCTTTTATGAAAAATTAGCCTAGACTATCACAACAGAACTGAGAAAAAATGCAAGATTCTACTTCTACATGAGAGAGAAAGGAGATTTCCCTTGGTTTATTTGCAACAATCATAAAACACATTGTATACAGGGTGTTTCAGGAATGATAGTAAAAAAAATAGCTGTGAGCAAATCTCGTTAAAATATGACGAAAACTTATATACCATTTTGCAAAGCTCGGCCTAATGACTTTGGAGCCTACAGCCCTCCAAAGTTCACTTTTTTCGGATTTCAAAAATTTGTAACTCAGGAAGGTCGTTCCGACAAATTTAGCTTCAATACAGTATTATACTTTTGAATATATATTTTGTTTTCGATGAAATCGGAAACTATATTGAAAAAAAGCTGACCCGTATTTTTTTATTTTGCGGCCAATCGTATCGTTTGGCCGAAATAAATAAACGAAATTCCTATATTCTGCCTATTTCTGACGTCATTTACACAGGCAGTATAGGCGGCGACTCGCTGTGACGTCAGAACTAGTTGATGTAATTTATTTATTGCGCCCAAACGATACGACTTTTGATTAAATAAAAAAACACGGGTCAATTATTTTTCAATTTAGTTTCCATTTCAATCGAAAAATTTTTTTAGTATAATACTCCATTCAGCAAAAGCTGGTTTATTATAAGTTATAATCATCTATCAAACTGTCAAATTTGGAAAGAATCCAACCAGTGGTGTAGAAGTTATTAGGTTCAATAATTTAGAAGCATCTGAAGAAAAGTTGACTTAAGGTGACCCCTCCTAACTTTTACGCCACTGATTGGATTCTTTCCAAATTTGACAGGTTGATAGATAATCATGACTAATCAGCTTATGCTGAATTAAAGCTAAACTTGTCGAAACAATCCTGAAGTACAAATTTTTGAAATCCGAAAAAAGTGAACTTTGGAGGTCTGTATCTTTGTCATTCGGCCGAACTCTACAAAATAGTATATAGGTTTTCCTCATATTTTGACGAGATCTACTCACAGTTGGAGTTTTTGCTATCATCCCTCAAACACCCTGTATAACAGAAGATCAGTCATTGCTACGTTTGATATTCCCTGGTAGTGCAGAAAGCAAAATGATAGTCTTAGGGCTCGATACCAAGTTGCAGGCTCAAAAGTTAGGACGGCGTCACTTGCCAAATAAAGCGGTCTGATCGGCCGTTGCTACAGTAACCGCACTTACGGCGATCTCAGCCCCAACTTGGTATCGAGCCGTCACAAGCAAAATAAGAAAAATGGTCGTAAGACAAAAAGGAAATTCAACATTCCGTTGTATTATGATTTGTTTGATTGTTTTGTTCATGGCCTGGATTTGTAATGATTTAATCAGGTACTGTAGTAATGAAATAATACTACAGTACAGAATATACCGTATGATCAAAAACTTTCCTCTTCTAGGCAGGCTGTGATCTGGTCCTGGTCATTGGCAGGCAAACGAGGCTGATTTTGGCCAAGCCACAGCCTGCATAGAAAAGGAAAGTTTTTGATCACACGTTAGAAAAATAATACAATGATTTTGAATTTTTCGGGACTGATTTAGATTAATAAGTAGCAAGGTTAATGGGTGAAATAATGAAAAAATGGATTTTTGCAAGGTCTCAAAATGAATAACATGCAAGGACCCTATTGTAGATGTTCTGCTACGCTACGTCGCGTCGTTGTCACAGTGGGCGCGAGGTCTCCATGGTTCTTTTCGTGATTATCCTTCTTTTGTCGCTTGCAATTCCGGCTTGGAATCGAGCCCTGTGAGTTTTAAAACGCGATTAAATCCGGCCGCTGGCACTTTTCGCCTGGCGCGCGATCTTCGCGTCCGGAAGAAAACCGAATTTTAAGCAGAGCCGCATCGCCAATCGTAGGATCAATTCGATTTCAAGCTCCAGCAGAAATAGACACTGCTTCGGCGATATCCGAGAGAATTAGTGATTGATTGCCTCAGATCATCCATTACTCACTCCCTGCGATTCGATTTACCCGCACTCTTGCCTTTGCCTCTCTTATTATGAATCGCGCGCGCGAAAGAGGTGTTTTCATCTCTCTCTCCTTCCGCAATCCTTGATATCGTCATGCCTTTGATTGGATTATATATTAGTAAAATTCACTTCAGCCAAAACCAAAGAAAAAGCAGGAAGGGAGAAAGTTATTAAATAAGAAAAATTGCCCAAGTTGTATGGGGCGTCCTTCTTCCCCGCGCGAGATTCGGGCGATTTCCAATTAGCGATACTAATTGAAACAAAGAAACCTATAAAGCAATTATATTTTACAAAACTTGGGTATCGGTTTCAATCAACTTTGTTCGCTTTCCCCGAGGCGGGTTTGGCCAATTCCCCCCTACCCCGCAACCTCCGGACGGCTCCTCGGCCTCCTTCCCCGCAGTTTTCGTCAGGCCCGGGCCCAGAATCGTGAAAAGTTGTGATCTCTAATTGTTATGGCCCGTGCGTTTCGCTCCCTGCAGAAGACGAAACTTTCTCGTTCTCTATTTCTTTTTCACCCTCCATTTAATTCGGCCGAGCTCCACTGTAAAGTTTAAACGGCTTCCGGAAACAATGTCTCGCCGTAAATCTTGGGCAAAGTCCAAATTCGGGTTTTAATAATGTGTGCGAAGATTTTTCTCAACTTTTCTAATATCATGTTTTTTTATTACTTACTTACGATGTAATATGAGATGAAAAACTTGAACTTCATCGATTTTCTGTCTCGGTGAATGGCTGGCGCCCTCTGCTCCGCGTGAGCAATACCACGTAGCGGCGGCAGTAAGAAATCCTTGGTACAGTAAAAGGAACTCTTTATTGTCGAATAAATTACTATACAGATGAAGTTTAGAGCTGGAGTTACTTATTTTTAGCGTTTCGCTTTCGACGTTTTCGTCTTTCTTTGCGTTTCAGACGCAAATCGCAGTTTTGGTAGACGATTTCGCAGTTGGCTTGGCCCAGGCCAAGGATCGAAGCTTTCAGGCTATCCAGCATAGAGGTCGCTGGGTTGATATTCTTGGCCAGACGGCCGGACATCCAGCTCATACCCAAACTGCAAAATATTCAAAACATTTCAAAAAGTTTTTATAGCCAAATATGAAAATTGTTCAAGAATCCAATTCTGGAAAACATACCCATAAGTACCTATCTACTAACTTTCGGTTACTCAGAGCTCACCTAATAACAATTCAAACAACCATTTGGTTTCTCCAGAAGAAACTCCATCTACTATAGAGTATTATACTAAAAAAAATTTTTGATTCAAATGGAAACTAAATTGAAAAATAATAACCCGTGTTTTTTTATTCAGTCAAAAACCGTATCCTTTGGACGTAATAATAGTGGGGTCGGTACAGTATTATATGCTGCATTCTTGAGTAATGCAATGTCCTTTGGCACACATGTTCTTAGCTCCTGTTTAAACAATTTTGTCCATCGCCGCAAGCGAAATTTCAGTTCAGATCCTGTATACAGGGTGAAAAAGAAAAACAATTTAAAAAAATTGCATCTTTCGAACGGACAGAGGTAGAGTATTGCAGGGCATGTCATATGATGCGGAATTTGATGATTGCTGAGGTACACCAAACCATTTTGATACATTAATAACCATTTTCGAGATATTAAAAAAAAACTGAGATCTGTCAAAAAAAACATTATCTTCATTATATCGCTTATTTTTGAAGATATCGGAATAAAATTTGGTATTTGCTTTGTAAAAGACGTCGTAAATGAATAACAGTTGCAGTTAATTTCTAGGCCTACTATTTTCCTGAATAAGACAGTCAACTTTTTTGGGGGGGAGCCGCCATCTTGTTTTGTGAATATCAAGCTGATGACCTGAAGCTGATGAAAAAATGACTGATAGTAATCAGGCTAGTATCACGCCATTACTCTATATTGTGAAAGATCACCTTGGATGGACCATCATACCATTTTTGCTGAAAGAAACATGACGCACTGATTTTATCGGGTTCCTCAGAACTAGAGGATCTACTTCCAGCCATCGAGCTATTGCAAGTAATTGAACACCGCAATTATGACCCCTGATCATTTCTCAGGTTGCTCACCAAGATTCATAGTCATAAGTGCAGCGGTTCGGTTTAAGCAGCTGTTAGAATTAAGAAGTGTTGCCTTTTCCTGAAAAAAAAAAAACAGAAAATTACAAGGTCTCTGGGTCAATTATTAGGTCATTGGAAATAGATCCTCCACGGAATGTTATTAAATTTATTCTAAATTATTAGAAAAAAGTGCATTCTATAGCATAGGTTTGAAGAAACGGCTGAAAATTGTTCGAAACGGTTTCTTTTGACTTGTTAAGCGTTAAATTATGGATCTTTTTGGCGATTTTCATGCCTCCAGCGAGTCACCGCCTATTATACTGCCTGTGTAAATGACGTCAGAAATACGCAGAATATAGGAATTTCGTTTATTTATTGCGGCTAAACGATACGATTTTTAGCTAAATAAAAAAATACGGGTCAGTTATTTTTCCATATAGTTTCTGTTTCTATCGAAAACAAAATATTTTTTTTAAAGTATAACACTCCATTAACTACTTAGATATTGATAGTTTGTTAACGACTTTGCCGATTGGAAAACGGGTTGAGAGACCAAAAAAGAGGAACAAGGGCTTACAAATAGGTATTGGAACAACAATATAATTCTCACAAGACAACAAAGACGCAAATATTGCGACTCTTAGGGTCAAAGCGGACACCTCGCATTTTTAATGGAAAAAATCGGAGAGCTTTGTTTCATTGATATGATTCTTCAATCTAGACGAGAACCGAAGGTCAACGAATTTTTATCGTTGATTACCGTTAGTCTTCTAGATTTGCTTGACAAAAAGTTCTCATATCAAAACTTATTCCTATGAACAGTTTTTGTACTAAAGGGAACTGAAGTTGAATATTTGAGAGCATGAATATTGAACTTCAGTCCCCTATAGAACCGAAACTGTTCATAGGATTAAGTTTTGGCACCAACATTTTTTGTTCTCGAGAGAGCTCTAGAACTACACAATACCAAAAATCCAGCCAAGTTATCCAGGAAAATTGGAAAATCGCTACACCAACATTAGGGGTGGAAAATAATTTTTATGTAGAAATTCATCATTTAAATCACAAAAGCTATCTACATGACTTTTGAGAGTAATCTCGAATTTTATGATGCTGGATAGTGGTTGGGGGTGAAGTAGGGGGTTGATATTTTTCTCTCAAATAGATACAATTGGCATAAACACGCACAACTTGAAGAGAAACCTCGAGAGAAACCAAATAAAAAAACTTCCATCCAATCCTGTTGAATAATGCACGCATTATCACGCGCACACATGCCTCCATTTTTCAATAAGACTGGATAAAGCATAGTATTCTACTTGCAGATAATGGCTATTACTCATTCGGATGCTTTACGACACTCGCCAAGGCTCGTGTCGGCAAACTGCATCCTCATGAGTAAGAAGCAATCATTACCCGCTTGTGGAATAATATACTATTATTCACGTCTTTATATCAAATTTATGCCGTCAGGAGCTCCAACTTTAACCCCCTGTGAGTGAAAAATTGTCCATCATTCAAATTTGAAGCTCGGTATTTGATTAGTATCTCATGACTCATGACCTCATGAGCTACAACATATCAACAATCCAGAGAATTCAACCGAGAGCCATTTTCCATAAGAATCGTGCGGGTCCTTTACACTTTGGTTTCACGATAAGCAATGTATTGAGCATGTTAAGGATGGTTATACACAGGGTATCAATAGAATTATCTCTCTCAAAAATAAAGATAGAGAGATACAGAAATTTTGATGGGGTTCCATTTTGAATGTTTGTCCACCTTGTTTCCGTTTAGATTACCCCACATTTTTTTAGAAGCCAAATAGCCCGAAAAGACTGGAAAAGTTTCTTAAGGATTGCTGGGACATTTTTCAACCAATGAAAAAATAATAAATGTTTCGTGATTTTGAGAAAAGTAGAAAACTAACTACATGGCCGTTTTTTGAGAAAAAATGTCAGAAAAAAAAAACGTGTGACTGGTGACACACTTTGACAATATAGAGCGCTATTTTGGGCCGTTCTCTATTTATAAAAATCTCAGTTGACACATTTATTCGTCTCCTTGAACGTATTTTTTTACGTTAAACTATAACACTGGCAAAACATTTGAGCGCTTTCCTAAAAAAAGGCCGCAAGTCACTGACTCACCTTGGTTAACCACATTCAGCAGAGAAATGAATTCATCAATAAGGATGGAGTCGAAGCAGAGATCACATGAATTAGCAAGCAATAACGTGGTATGTCCAGGTGGTCACCTGAAGATCTTATAAGTGCAAACGCTGCTGGAATCATATGAAGAATGTGATGGAGTTGGACAGTGGACTCTTCAAACCTATTCTTGGGACTGATTAGGTACGCGACTAGAAAGGCGCGACCGTGTTGTTTGTTGAACAAAAATAATGTCTCCAACTCAAGCGTGATTTCAAAATGTGCTGTGCTATTCTACATAATGTAGATTTCAACAAATCGCACTCTTCTTACCTCCACAACGGTATCAGAATCTTGTTCCTGTCGTCCACGTCCCGAGAATACTTGTTGTTTTCACACAGCGTCTTCCTCAAGCAGTTTCCGTCATCTTCGTTGGCCACGAGAGCGGCCTCGATCGAAGACAGAATTCTCCTGGCCAGTTCGTTCAGGGCCCTGTTGTCCGGATTGACCAGGATGGGGATGTCGCGACGCAGACGCAGCTTAAATTCGTCCCTGCCAGCGCCCGTGCCAGTTCCAGTCACGCCAGTAGCAGTCCCTCCGGTTCCGGTTCCTCCGGTACCAGTTCCGCCGGTACCCGTGCCAGTTCCGGTACCGGTGCCAGTACCTGGAGAACCGTTATCTGTAGTTCCGCCGTCGCCACCGTCTGCATTATCTCCACCATCACCACCATCTCCACCGTCACCATCTCCTCCTCCGCCGTCAATATCTCCGCCATCCCCACCATCTCCTTCCCCTCCCCCTCCATCTCCATCCCCTCCCCCTCCATCCCCACCGTCCCCATCTCCACCGTCTCCGTCACCTCCTCCGCCATCCCCACCGTCTCCGTCCCCACCTCCGCCATCCCCACCATCTCCGTCCCCACCTCCGCCATCCCCACCATCTCCGTCCCCTCCTCCGCCATCCCCACCATCTCCATCTCCTCCTCCGCCGTCCCCTCCGTCCCCTCCTCCGCCATCCCCACCATCGCCGTCCCCTCCTACCCCATCTCCAGTGCCGCCATCTGTGCCACCCCCATCACCTGTCATACCTCCGCCATCCCCTGTCATGCCCCCTCCAGTGCCTGTCATGCCCCCTCCATCTCCGGTCATGCCTCCTCCAGTGCCCATCATACCCCCTCCAGTGCCAGTCATGCCCCCATCTGTACCACCACCTGTCATACCAGTGCCAGTCCCAGTTCCAGTCATGGTAGGGCTCATGCTCATCGGCATCATCATACTGGCTGCAGTTGTCGTAGTATAAGGTCCCTGCAAAACAGTTTATTAATTAAATCGAAAATGATTCCCTCACAACACTCGCGATTCCTTCAAGGAGTAATTAGTTTCACGGTGAGTATTCTGAGAAGCAAAAACTATTAAAACCAACGATTGTAGTTCGTACGTCTCGTAGAGAGCTGTTGACTAATCTAATTTGAATGGATTATGTTTGTGAAACTGACCGTCATGCAGATGCACATAATCACATGGATGATGAACATCCCAAACGACAGGTACGCCAAAGCCGTCAACGCTATGTCGAACAAATCGGACAAATCGTGATCCTTTCCTTTATGACTCTCTTCGTGGTGGATGATGTGATACTTTTGGTTGTCGTGCACCATGTGTTCCGGTTCGTGAAGTGTCTGAGTGCCGCTACCGTAACCCGAATGACCTGATAAAAAAGCACATTTTCCTTATCCCAGATATATTCAGAAGACGGCAAAAAATTACCTCCACCACCTCCTCCTCCTCCTCCTCCTCCTCCACCACCATGACCGGACACGCCGCTACCAGAAGAATAACCATGTCCCGACGAGCCACCCCCGTAAGAACTGTACGGACCTCCGTACGGGGGATAGCTGGATCCACCGCCTCCTCCTCCCCCACCTCCATGGGAGTAAGGATACCCTCCACCGCCAGACATGTACATCCCTCCGCCGCCGCTGTGTCCCATTTTGGACGGCGATCCGCCGTTGTGCTGGTGGTTTTGCTGGTAGCCAAAACCCGTGATCTGTCCGTCGAATTCTTCTTCGTCTTCTTTCTCTGCTTCGTCGTCGTTGTCGTCGGATCGGTTTTCCAGGCGATTATTGTTGTCGTAGTGCCTGTAGATGTCTTCCAAGGTTGTGCTTCTGTAATGCGATGAGATAGAGCTGTTTGCGTGAATTCAAAGGGAAGTTCTCGACGTTCTTACTTGGATAGCCAGTTCTTGTAGTTGGAGGAACCTTCGTCTTCTAAAAGTTCATTTTTGACGGAGAGTGCCACTTTGGCGGGACGCACGCTGGTGGTTGCGCCTGGGGGATTGACGCCCATCCTGCGTTTGATTCTGGACAACGTCATGTCGTTGACTATCTGTTCTGCGATGTAACTTCGGCACAGGTATTCATTCATCATTGATCTGCAATATCAGAATAACCGTATAATGTGGGAAAAAGGTAGATGTTTCAATTAAATAGTTGGATCCGTTGATCCATGCGGATAGTTACAAGACCAAGAAGACTGCATGTAAAATTTTCAAAATAACTACCTGTTGATGAGTGATCTCGATAGGGCTTTCAGTTTCCTTTTTCTTTATAGTCTAAGCGGAACTGTCACTAATTAACCACTATCAGAGCCGGGCATGGCCCATTTGCCGCCTGCGTGCTAGCGGAAAATTGCCGCCCCGCCCCCCTCACCAGCAGTGGAGACCCTCCCCCAAATACGGGAATGCAAAGAATCCTCTTCAACTTGAAATTCAACTTTATTATACAGGGTATTTCAGCGATAATAGCGAAAAAATACCTGTGGGTAGATCTCGTCAAAATATGACGTTTTGCAAAGTTCAGCCTATAATAACGAAGATACGAAGATAAGTCCTTCAGAGTTGACTTTTTCGGATTTTAAAAAATTGTAGCTCAGTGACGTTCTGACGAACATAACTCAAATTCAGCATACACTGATTTGTCGAAACTATCTACCAACCAGTCAAATTTTACAATGGAAGAAGCATCCGAGAAAAATTGACTTAGGGTGACCCCTCATAACTTCTACACCTCTGATTGGATCCTATTGAAATGTGACAGGTTGATAGATAACTATGAGAAACCAGCTCATGCTAAATTGAAGCTAAAATTAAAACCCTCCTGAGTTACAAATTTTTGAAATCCGAAAAAAGTTGAATTTGAAGGGCAGTATCTTCGTCAATAGACCGAACTTTGCGAAATGATACATAGGTTTTTATCATATTTTGACGAGATCTACTTACAGTTGAATTTTTTGCTATCATTGCTGAAACACCCTGTATAGTGCCGCTCCTATGACTTGCCGCCTACGCTGCTTTCACAACATTCCAGAATGTTCCTGTTTGTTCTGGAATGTTCGGGAATAGTCTGAAACGTTCAGGAAGATCCCGGAACATTCCAGAACATTCTTGAATGTAAACCTAGAACAAGTGGTGTGTAGTAACCGTTTGTAATAGCGAGAGTATGCGCTCACGGGTATGCGCGCAACGCGCAAGTGATTTCTGTCATGGGAGAGGTGGATTGTGTGATCGCTCAAAATGCTCTCATAGACGTATCTACGTGAAACTTACAGTTGTATCTAGCGAGGACACCTTTTCTCGTGAAGTGATTCTTCACGCTTGAGTCAATAAATTTGTCAGTTGTTAATGTTGCTATAAACAGGTTTGTTTTGGATTTTGCAAAAATGGTTTCAAAAATTAACAATAATAATACTAATAATACCAGTAATAATGATAATATTAATAATAAATGTAACATGGCAATATCGAGAATGACTTTTTCGTGAATAGTAAAATCAACACAATGATATGGCTTAACTTATCGCCCGACATCAATCCAATCGAGCACATTATGAGATGCTCTCTAAAGAAGACTGTAAGCACTACCAGTACAACTCACTCTCGAACTCACTACAAGACAAGAACTTATTGATGCTCTAGTCGCGGAGTGGGGAGAAATCTCTGTGACAACTATCTGCCCCGTGCATTTTAATTTTTCATAATTGAATAATAAAAAAACTTGTTTGTATAATTTAACGTAATTAAGTGAATGAATAAGAAAAAAAACATATTTTCATAACTAAGCAACGTAGAGCAACAAACTAAGAAACAATGAGTTCCCCATACTATTGTCTACCAAAAACAGCCAAATCCAAAATTACAGAGTGAACACGAAAGTTCCTGTACCATTGCAAAAAAGTACAAAATTGCAAGGCATTCTTTTTCACCCTGTATTAGACATATCGCTGTCACGAGCCAACAAACACTTGCAGATGGTGAAAGTAGAAGGAGCTATCTTGAAGTTGGTGTTAGTTGTTCCAAAATAGGATGAATTTCAAGAGATTGACAGCGATTAAAAACTAAAGAGTTTTTTGAGTGTCCCACTTCAAATTGTGACCAGTATATTTGTAATTAATATCGATTGTGAATTCTCGTCGCTTTAAAAATTCTATAGTAAGGCCTCTTTTGTATTCTTGTGTTGTTTAAAGCCTCACTGGGCCCCTTTGTGTCTTCAATGTATTTAGTTCTGAGCCATGTTGAGCCCCTTGCATTTTTCCGTGGCTTGGTATTCAGATCCCCATCGGGTCTTGGGTCTAGTCGTCTAATTACCTTATAGAGTGTATGTTGAATCTTGGAGCACGTCAAGAGTTGAACTTGAAACTTAGAATCATATCAACCATGTAAACTCTACATGGGAAGCGACAAAGCGGCGTAATTCTTTAACGTGTGTATTCCACTGGTCCACTGGTGGTCCGTGCCAAGCGTCTAAAATACAGCTAATCTCGCATTTTCGTCGCACGCACGGAACATCACAATATGCGGACGCTTTTAATATACAGGTGTTTCGAAATTACGGTTACAAACTTCTAGGGTAGATTCCTCATAAAAAAAAGGACCGAGAAAAATTTAACGGTGATTTCCTGAAATGCTCCGTTGAAAAGTTACAGGGTGTTCAAGTAATCAAGTTGAGGCTTTAAAATCGATTTTTTGACATAACTTTTGAACCGTTTAAGCGATTTTGTTCTGAGATAGATATCTATTGAACAATAGCAATGTGTTTGGAAAAAACTTCTGAAGCGTAGATAATGGGCGGGGTGTTCTCATGTTCACCCCTCTATTTTTTACTACCGAGCTTTCTCTATCTATACCCTCAATTCAAAACAAAAAGTTACTCTCGCAAAATTTTGATTAAATGCTTCGTTTTTGAGATATTTGAGTTTGAAACTTTGGAAAACACGTCGGAAATCGCCACTTTCAAAGGCCTAAAAATTAAAATTTAAGAAAACTTATGATTCTTGTAATTTCTTCCATTTTTTGCTAAAAAACGGAGAATTCTCAGAGAAAAACAAGTTGGGCTCTGGAAAGTGGCGACTTCGAGATGTTTCCTGGAGTTCAAAACTCAAATGCCTCAAAAATGAAGCCTCTTATCAAAATTTTGCAACAGTCACTTTTTTCTTAATTGAATGTAAAATCTAAAAATTAGAACAATTTGAAAAAAAAGCTCAAGTGCTACTGTTTGATAGAGACTTATTTCAGTTAACTTTGTTCCAGATCTGGACTAAATCGGTGAAATGGTTTAAAAGTTATGTAAAAAAATCGATTTTGAAAACTCAACTTGAACACCCTGTAACTTTTCAACGGAGCATTTTAGGACCTCGAAGTTATATTTTTTTTTTCTTGGTTCATTTTTGATCAGGAATCTACCTTAGAAGTTTGTAACCGGAATTGCGAAACAGCTTGTTATAGCATATGTCATATTTTTAACAGTGACACTTTCGTTTGACAAATGACAGCCACTCTGAAAATGATCTTAATCGTTCTGTCGATGGCCCCTAATAAGACTAGGGTAACTCGTGAGACACGGTTAGAACTAGCGTATCTCTGCGCTTACCAAATGAACTAGCGTATCTCTGCGTTCACCAAATGAACTAGCGTCCCTCCCATTGGATTTACACAGGCTATACGCTAGTTCATTTGGAGAACGCAGAGATACGCTAGTTCATTTGGTAAACGCAGAGATACGCTAGTTCTAACCGTGTCTCACGAGTTACGCTAGTCTTATTAGGGGCCATCGCTGTGTTACCTCCAAACGGCTTTCTTTGTCCGTCGTTACATTCTTTCGCACGATAAGAATACTTTCCCTTTCATTATGAGGAGATCGGGAAAGTGAAAAACTTGAAAACTCGTATGAATCGATTACGAAAAGTTTTCTAATAAAACTGGAATCGTTCTTTATGGTAATTGAAGAGCAATGCCATTGAAATTGTTTGGCAGAATAAGGTGAGTTGCACCTTATTGACGAACTAAAGAAAATGGAGGGGCGATCAAGCGACGAACCTCAGAGAAATAATAATTATGGTGGAGGTGCTGATCCTGAAAAGTAGAAATGCTGCTAATCGTACAGAACAAAAAGTTGTAATATCACTTTTTTTCTGACACTGGATACGTTGTAAAGTTTAGTTAGAACCTGAATAATAATTGTTGTTCTGTTTTGGAAAGTGTTGGCGTAAGGATTAGTTTCAATCACAAAAATAGGATTTACAAAATATTGCTGCAACATTTGAAGGCAGTCACAGGCAAAACACAATTTCTTGTGTGTCGGGTTTGTCAGTTTTTCAAACTTGTTTGTACTGACCTATTGAAGAATCAGCAGAATCATCCAGAGCTAATAACCGCAACCAAATTAAAGGAAGGACTTAATCGAACGGATAAAAACTGATGCAGCAAAACGAAATTGGTGTTCACTTTTATACTATTGTTTTTTTATTTGGGGGGGGGGGGGGGTTCGCAAAAATTCCTTAAACTGGCTTTAAAAGAGCAAAATTGAAAAAAGTTTAAGATCAGATTTCCGCTGGGATAACTATTATATCGCTGTGCTAGAATGATAGTAAGATAACTTCAAATTCCTGATTTTCGGATTAATTCAAAATCTATAGCTCCAAGCTATTCTCTACCTGGTAAAAAAATCGAATTACTCAGAATCATCATGAAAGTACAGCGTGTTCAACAATGATTGTCCTTGCCGCCTTTTGAAAATAGCGGTTGCAACTGGCCTGTGCCGCTTTTTTGAGATCCGTAGTAACGAAATTGAAAGATATCACGTCAAACTGACTGATATAAAATTTGAAGTTAACAATGACTACTGGTAAATAGTGAACAAGCACCCTGACGGAAAGGGAATGGACCAGCCGTCAGTGCCGTCACTGCTAACCTTAAATTTTATATCAGTCAGTTTGACGTGACGTCTATCAATTTCGTTACAGGCCAGTTGCAATCGCTATTTTCAAAAGGCGGCAAGGACAATCATTGTTGAACACGCTGTACATAAAAAATGAATATCTCACTGTTATAATTATCTGTTTTTTAAACAGTTCTGGTCTAATACTCGGACATCTCAAAATGTTTCATTTCTTCTACCGAGAATTAGATCGAATTTGATCTTGCCTTCTGGTATAATACGAAGACATTTCATCATGTCCCAATTTTACAACAAATCTGATTTGAAAATTTCAAGTTGTCCTTGTTTTTCATGTTATCTTAGTATTTTACTGTGAAAGATATCTCACTCTTATACCAAAAAACCAACTGATTCAATGAAAGTCTTCAGATATTTCATTTTAACTAACTATTACACAAAACATACCCTCATGCGTTTGTAAAATATCTTACTTTTTTCTAAGTTGTCCCACTATTTGACCAGAAATGTTCCGTGAATTGTTTGAAATGACTTAATAATTTTAAGTTATCTCCAATGTACATTGCCATGTTTCCGTTATCCACAAGTCAGTTTGTGTTGGATAAAACTGAACCAAAACGATGGATAGATGCGGAGGCAGACGTATATTGGTTATAGCTATGACCAAAACTGCCAAAAGTGAAAGAAATTGTGAAAATTGGTTCACAGGATGAAATATTTGATGAAAAATCTTGAATAATTGAATGACAAAGTTATGAACTTTGACATTTTTCAATATTTGACACACGACAGTTAGCGAACCACTATCTACTGTTCTGAATACAGTTTTTCAAGGACATTCAAATGAATTTTCAGTTTCTGATAGTGACACTTCTATTTGTCAGATGACAGCCAAAAACTAATGGGCTTATTCCATTTTATACAATACTTGAGGATAACTATAAAAAATATGTTGAACCAGGCTATGCTAACTGTGCAATACTCGGACAACTTGAAAAAAAAAAGAGGGATAAATTTAAAATCACTCTACAAATTCGTGACGAATAGTAGGATAACTTAGATGAAAAAACGGACAACTTCCAACAGAACCATTATTTCTAGCTATATACAAAGATATGTTCACTTTTTGATTTTTTTCTCAAAGAGTAAACGTAATTTCATAATGAATTCCTCACAGGTCTATCAGGAGCGATATAATACAACTGGAAAATTAAAAAATCTCCCAAATTTCGAGAAGAAGAGTGTTTTTCGTTCTTCTGAAATGTTCAAGTGGCGATTACTCGAAACTATGTTTTTTGAGTTGTCTTACTATCATTCTACTACAGCGATATCTCAGTTCTTATACGGATCATTTTGCCTTATTTTCAGTTCAAGCTCTGGTCTACCTTTGATAAAACGAGTTCTTATCAACCGTTGTTTGAATTGATTATGAGAAAAGACAATCTTTCACTTCATTCAAGTGTAACAGTGACGAAATGTCCTAATGACATGTAAATTATAAGTTTTTAAAGTTTTTATGTTATGGGTTATGGATATTTATCATGTCTAAAATTGCTATCAACCTACCTATCTAATAGTAATCTCAGAAGAGGAAAGAAAGCTACCAGTAAGAGTAATTACATTTTTATATGATTTTATACCTATGAAACCCCATCGTCTTCATGGCACCCATAAAACTTCCGTCTATGATCCTAGCTCCATTGAGCAACGCTCCTCCGCCATTTCCCAAGCTCGCATTGGAAATTTTCGACGAGCTTTTCGGGTTCTCCAGCATGAGTATGGTACCCGGCATGAAATCTTCGGAGAGAATGTCATCAACATCGATAACATTATCGCAAAGCACCACTACAACAAAAACTAAAAATATCACACTTTCAAACATCATCTTCATAAACTATCATCAAGCCCATCACGAGCTGAACTAAAGTAGATAGGTGATATAGTGGTGTATCAAAAAGACACTGTTATGACATTTTACGGTGCGAAATCTGGATGATTGTCATCATGATTCGGTTCAAATATCTCACAACGTAATTGTTCTAACATTACTTGAGAGATTTCATGGTATACGCAAGCAGCCGTTAGTAGTAAAGAATCGTTTTATGGTAATTAATTTTTTGATGTGTGGTCGGTGCAGCGCATCCGGCAAAGTGCTACCGCACGAGCTCCCGCGTAAGAGAGAGAAATGGTGGAATCGCCTCTAAACGCCATCATGAATAAATGCTAATTAGAGGTGTTTAGAGTCCCCAGAATCCCTACGGTGTGTACCCGGTGTATATAAATTGTAAAGGGTAAACACTGAACGGGATTGGTGGACGCAAGACTGTGCGCGGGCATACGCAGTCTCTTTCAGGTTCTCCCCTCTCTCACCCAAGAGTAACGGCTTTTATACCTATTCGCTGTTTTGGTCTATTGTTGCAATAATAAATGATTTCTGTACTCCGGCGATATAGTCTCTTGAAATAACGCCTGCGGTAAATGGGATATATTTTCGCGCTGAAAGCACCCTGGCAAAGTGTTTTTAATACATTTTAGTAAATGGACTTTATTGTGTAGCAAGCAGCGCGGCATCTTCCGGGAGAAAAATTGCCAGATGATCGTACACTTTTTTTATAAGATTGATAACGGCAAATTTTTGAATGAGGACTTCAACAATTTTCTGCATGGATCGGTATACAATTTGTAACAACAACAACATAGAGGATGCATCAGGAAATTTTTGATCTGCATGATAATACTGATAAGTATAAGCCGACATAACGAGAGGATTTAAATTTTAATCAATATAACAACAAACAAAATCAAGTCATCCCAATCAAATAATAAAATAGTATTTAACAAGGGTGTAATGAGGGCTGTTATTCATGAGAATGTAGTTTGCCGGCACGAGCTTCGGCTGAAAGGACCTCGCACACATTACATCGAAAATGGCTTTCGGTTAAAATCGCTGTTTTTTTGATATTTTGTGATTCAAGTGATGCTGATCAAAGATTGATGGGTCAAAAACTCTTGTAATTACTGTTTGATGGAAAAAAAATTCTTCAGTTGAAGAAATGCAAAATTTTCAACTTTTTTCCGGTCATCTTTTCAGAGAAATCCTTCACGAGTTATATGATGATATTGACTAGTTAATGCGCATCAAACTGTAGTTTTACCGTGGGTTTCACAAAATAGATAATACGAGATTAGTATTGATTCGCGATTTTTTTTACTTCCCCGACCCCCCACCAACATGGAAGGGGAGGTATCAGTGGCGGACTAAGGGGGGGGGGGGGCGGTGGGGGCGGTCCGCCCCGGGCCTCGGGGCCGGGGCCTCAATCATCTAATGGGGCCTCCAATTCCTCTTGGTTTGTAAAAAATACTGCAAACAAACTGGGATAAAATCAAAAAATTTCAATTTTTTCTCTCGATGATCATTTTTTTCGCATATTACTTCGGTGAGGAACATTGTTTTCCTATTTATTCCATTTTGAAGTTACCTTGGCAAGCCCCATGACAACAGGCCTGGGGGCCTACACAGAGGCAATATAGGTGTGTCTGTATCACTGAATCTCTGCGAATTATTTTCACTTTACGCTTTAGGGGCTCCGGCCCAAGATATCACAGTGCCAGGGGCCTTGAGACTTTTGAAATTTTGTATTTTATTATTTCTTTTCAAAAGAGGGGAAAGACAAAACAACAAAATTTCCTTGTCTGCGCGCTGCAAGTAGTAGAAATTCATATTATTCCTAATTTTATATATACGAGTAGGTTTTAGCATTAAGTCAACAGTCCAAATCCAATTCAACATCCAAAGTTGGAACCGAAAACTTTTTGTAGGTACTAGTGGTCAGTGGCATAGCCAAGTGAGGCGAAAGTGGGCGAATGACCCCACCCCTCTACCTCCCAAGCGCCCGCGGCACTTCACTCCACACTAAGCCGATCCAGAAAAAAAATTTGCCGAAAATTTTCAAGAAACGCAGAAATTTTTTGAAAAGAAGTTTGATTATCAAGTAATTTTGGTGAAAACGTCAAAAACCGAAATCGCAACACGCATGAAATATACCGAATATCATCAGCATCATTATTATTATTATACTCAAAAAATTTCACCTGCGGCGCTACTTTTCCCTGACTTGCACCCTCGCCGTTGCCTTTGCCCTCTCCGCCCTCAAATTCTAACTGCGCTACTGTGTTTTTTATATGTAGTCAAGTTAACAACTCATTTTTTGTTTCTTAGGCTTTTGCTCAATTACGGCCGGGCAGGGCGGGCCAAAAAGTCTGCCGACCCCCCTTCATATTCTCAACTTTCACTCCTTAGGGGCCCCATCTCACAATTCCGCCCCGGGCCCCCAATTCCCTTAGTCCGCCACTGGGAGGTATTGTAATCGTGCAGAGAAAAAGTTTTGAGATTTCACCGGATATATCCGTTTTGAGGTCCCCCAAGACGATTAAGACCAATTTTAGAGTGATGTCTGTCTGTGTGTGTGTTTGTATGTATGTGTGTGTGCGTTTGTGTATGTCTGTGTGTGATCTTCCACGATAACCGCCGAACCGTTGACCCATTAGTCTGTCATCTGTCAAACCTAACTGTCACTATCATCAAATGTCAGATGTTATATCTCACGGAACTCAACTTGCAATATGTTATTTGAAAGCCCTTGAGAAATTGTATTCAGAACAGTTGAAAACATTGCCCTATCTGTCATCTGTCAAATAATAAAAAATGTTAAAGTTCAAAACTTTACCAGGTTATTATTCAAAATCTATCCGATGGTGTGGAACCAGATTTGGCAGGAAGCAACACAACAAAAGAGTCAAATCAAGGCCGCAGTTGCAGTTTTCCACCGTTCTTCAGTTGGGCGTAATGAATTTGCAAAATTTCTCCTGGCTGTTGCCACTCAAGAGGGGCTCTCGCCGGTGTTTTGACCAGAACGACTGGCTTTTGTAGCAGGACTCCACTCAAAAATTCATTCCTGCTCGAGGATCGACTTTTTTTGTAAAATTTCAACTGATATCGAAAGTAGATTGGATTGGGCGTCATGCAGGTCTATTTTCAAAGTCAACACGGTTCCGGTTTTCCGAAGGTAAGTTTTTCAAAATGAAATTTGCACATTCCGTGAATTTGAGAAAAACGCAATGCAAACTTCTACATGCGGTAGGCCCTACAAAATATCAATTTTAGGTGCAGACATGCTGTGAATAAAAGTGATGGAAGAATCAGATGGAAGTACTACATGTAACTTCGGCCAAGTTGATTTGTAACTATCTTGAGGAGCTCGAGATAAGAAAGTTCCATTCTAGTCAACCTCTTCTATATGTCAAAACAAGCAGGTCCATTTTAATTCATCTGTACTTATGCCCTTTCTGTTCCCCACATCCCGAAATTCAAACTACTAGCGGTCTCTCTTTGTTGAGGTTTTTCAATATTGTTTTTAAATTATTGATGGATAACACCTATAACCGTGGGTTCCACCAAAATATTTAACCAGCTGATAGCTAACTCGAGATTTATTTTGATGAATTCTGGCCAAATGATCAATGTAAATTCAGGTTTCACGCTGAGTAATTAACCAAAGGGTGGTATACTTGCGATTTTACATTGACCAGAAAAAAATCCGTTTAATCTCGGTTTAGCTTGAACCGCTCTTAAATTTTTTGGTGGAACCCGTGGTTAGTGTACACACCTACGCGCGCTTTCAAATATTTATCGATCTCTTCCGTATGTATTTTATTGTTTCCGTCTGTTGTGCATGTTAATTTTTTATGTGTTTAATTTTAGATTCTGATGATGCCCTTTTGACAAGGGCGAAACGCGTCATATTTTTTCAAAAATTGTGTAGAGTTGACTAAGGTTCAATAAAGACAAAATTTCTGTGGATAAAAGTTGGAGAAAAGATTTAGCTAATTTTTGGAGGAAAAATTTTCGAAATCGGATCAACAGTTGCCGAGTTTTCCCCTCTGGAAAAACTGCAAATTTTCCAACTTTTTATTCCGTGGACCGATTTTAACCATTTTCCCCTAAACAAGAGGTAACCAGTTCTTGAACATTTTCCAACAACTTTTTCAAATTTTCCGGGAATTTTCCGACTGAAAATAATTTTCTCCAAATTATTTTGAATCTTTTTCTGTAATTCCAACTTCCCACCCGAAGGGACGTTTCGAACAAAAATCTCCATAGGTTCCTGGATACTAGTCGGGGAAGTTTTGGGGTGACACAACCGATTTTTGTCAATTTGTAGCTGATAATCAATGGAAATGCTGGTTCATCCTTCAATAATGGAAAGATGAATAGTCTGGTACGGATTTCAGGCATTTTTTGTGAGTACATAATTACCTAGCTTCAGCAGAAAAAAGTTCAGTTAATCTGCAATCACCTTTGATCGCTGATCATCTTTTTTGTCAAACAAACCATCAGTTCCACAAAAAAGATGATCAGTGATCAAGGCTGATTGCTGATGACCTGGACTTTTTTCTGCTGAATTCTAGGTGATTACTCACAAAAAATGCATGAACTCTGTACACGGTAAGAAATCCGACTGAGTGAATTTCCAACTTGTCTGAGTGAAGTGATGTGAGTTAATTTTTTGAGTGAAAATTAACGAAAAATTGAGTGAATGGGAAAATTCTATCAAATTTGACAACTATATGATCATTACTGAGTACTGCACTCAATTTCGATTGCATTAACTCGAATTTGATTTGGTTTTAATCAAATTTGATGCATTTCCTCGTCAAATTTGGTTCAAGGGACGTGCCATTCGGCTTCTGCATCAGTCGTTAGTTGTGAGCCGGCAGCGTCAAGAAAACCAGTACGGGTAAGTGAAAAATTTCATTCATTAATTATCACTTAATATGATGCACTAATAGATCTCTATATCCCATTTATCTTCTAAACCCAGCACTGGGACTTTTTGCACTACAAATGAAGTGTCAGGCTGAGGGACACGCTTAGTACGACTGATAGCATCCGATGAAAAGTTTTGGAGCAAAACCTTGCGTAAAATCATCGGCGGTTATCAGCCGTACCTACCTATCCCTCCGGCCTGAGTCCCAGCACTCCCAGCTCATTCGATTAACGAATAATGAACGAATAACAGATAAATTTTGATTTAACTATAGTACAAAATAGATAGGCCGTCTTATGTTAATATTAATGTCCTCCTGGTGTGGGTAATGGAGTGTGAGAAATTTTTGTTGTTGATACCTACTCACTTTCGAGTCAATTCACACAATTTTGAGTTAAATTGCCACAAATTTGAGTACATTTTACTAAATTTTGAGTCAGCTACGCTCACTTTTGATTGAAAGTGCTCGCATTCGCTGCTCAGCTGCCTGGCAGTCATTGTGCTGGTTCGCAACCAGCAGCGGTACGGTTTACTTTGCAACAGGAAACAGCAGGTTTTGACTTTGACTTTTTGTTTTTTGACAGGTGAACTTCATGTTACAACTGCTTCCTCCATTGGTCCACGGATGGCCTTTAGAGGGTCGTCAAAAGTACAATGTGGTCAAAGGTCCAACACCTTCCCCTAATTATTAACATCAATCACTTTTATTAGTTTTCTACTGCTAGGTACTATATTACTCGTTTAGTGTAGAAAATATTGGTTTCCTTTTCCTTTATTGCATTTAATACATGTATTTTCAAATTATTGTCACATTTATTTCATATTTTTGGTTTTGGGTTGTTCAAATTTTTGTTCAATAATGTTGTAGGTATAATTTATACATTTCGGTACTTTTACAGTGATTTATCACACAAATTATGTATGAATAACATGTCACAATAAAAATGTCCTGAATAAATGCCTAAAAAAATTGAAGTCTGTTTTTTTTTGTCCAAATTAAAAATAATCAAAATTGATTCATTCATTATCAATCATCAATTATGATCACTTTGAAATATTTTTTGCATCAATATTGATTTATAATGCATACTCACCTTTGTGCCAATTGCGCTCAATTTCGAGTATAAAATGGCTTGAAAGTACTCAATATTGATTAACAGGAAGTAACTCAAAAATACAGAAATGTACTCAAAAAATTTGAGTTGAATTTTCACTCAAATTTGCGTGGACCTGGATTGAATCACTTTTGAGTCCGGTTTGAGTTAAATTTCAGTCAAAAATTTTTACCGTGTACTAAACCAATGATATTTTCATTATTGAGGTATAAACCACCATTTCCATTGATCAGTCAGCTACAAATTGACAAACAAAAATCGCAAATCAACTAATCTCGTATTATCTGTTTTGTGGAACCCACGGTGATGGTTGGTTTTCATTTTCAACCTGTTACAGTCGACAGGAGACATGAATGACATATTTTTCCGACAATTTCAATGTTTTTATGCAAAAATGAAATCATGTACCTTTATTTTCTGGGTGGTCATATTTTTGGAAAAAGGATCTAATCACAAAAGATCTAAAACAAAATATCTAATGCATTTGATCCAAAATACAAAATATCTAAAGCACAGAAGATCCAAAACGCAGAATCAAAGGAACAAAAGATCTAAAATACAAAAGATCTGAATTTGAAATATCCAAACTATGTACTTACAGAAGATCGAAATTACAAACTATCTAAAAATCAAAAGATTTAAAGTGAAAAACTCCAAAGTACAAAACGACGTGCGAATCTAAGAACATCCTCACTCGATTTTTGACCATTTTGAGTTTTGTACAATTTCTGCTGTGGAAAAGTCTGCTCTTTCGAATAGTGCAATCAGAATTCCAATCAAAAATTTTATAGCAAAGTGATGAACAAAAATAGTAACATCCTAACTCGGTTTCAGCGGAATTCTATAACCGCATCATCCTAACTTGAGCTAGGATCATATCTAGCGTCGAGTAACATCCTAACTCACGCTCCACAACAAGAGCAGACTGAGTATTAGTGGCAGAGCGAGTGAGCGCGACATTTTGTATTTACTTCAAGATTTCCTCTTGTTTCTTTGTTAATTTATGGAAAAAAATTGCACAGGTGTTCACGTTAAGATTGTCTTCCCCCTCCCTCTAGCCACCTTATCCCTAAACCAATTTAAAAAATAAAAACAGACTCTTGTAATATTTTCCCTGAATTTTTCAAATCTGCCCCTGAAAAATAAATAAATAGATGAATAAATAAATAGATGAATAAATAAATAAAAAAAATAGTTTATTCTCACTCGTTTTGTCTTTGTCGGATCGTTTTATCACATGTTACATTTGAATAATGCATTCCATGCGGACTTTTGTCTTGATTACAAAGATAGGTACGAGTCATATACTGTAAGTATATGATACTCACAGGCTCATTTGTTGAAAAAAATTAAAAAACGGTTCGAACAAAATCCTCAAAATAGCCTTGACTGATTTTTCGATATTTTTGAACTGTTACAATGTTAAAATGTTGGCAGTTCCTTTGTCAAATGGACCCGAGGGTGTTATATTCCGTTGTAGTCAAGACAAAAGTCTGCATCGACTGCATGTTCAAATGTATAGGATGTAATGAAAAAATATATTTTTTTGCGACACCCTGTAAATTTACGCCCCAGTAATTTTTCATTAGGAAATCCAAAAATTCAGCAAAAATCCTTCAAGAACCATTTTATTTTTATTTTTGAAATTAATTGCCTCAGTGATAAGGAGCTATTGAGAGGTATCAATATTAACGTGGATCCCGTTACAAGAAATCACAAAAATCTGCAGACAGACTACTTCAGTGGCGCCTTGGGACATGTTCGAAAACATTTGATGAACAAAAAATACCAAAAGATAAAGAAAAACTCCAAAATTAAGACCGAATTAAAAACTTAGGTGTCTAGCAGGTATAAAGACATCTAAGGTAACACGACTCTAACAATATCGATTCAAAAACCCGATTAACACTAAAAAGCGTATACCTACATGTTCAATAACTAAAATTTCTGATTTATGCAACTAGTTTCTGGCATATAGGTATAATTTGTCAAAAAAATTATCATCCTATCTCAAGTTAGGATGATATTAGTACGTATGTTTACGCGGACAGGTATAATTCGCAATAGAAAATTATCATCCTATCTCAAGTTAGGATTTAACCGTTCCCGTAAACTTAGAACGGTATAATCCTAACTCGATAAAACTGTCAAAATCAGGTGAAAAATATCGAAACTGCCAAGTTTAGGGACAGAAATTGAAAGTTCACATAATGAGGCAGTATTCTACAAAATTTTGTAAGGGTCAGTCATTCCGGTCGATCTTTATCAATTTTTCAAAGATTAAATCTTGTTTTGGCTTTCCTGAAAAGTGGCGATTTTCAAGTTAGGATGTTCTTAGATTCGCACGTCGAGAAAATCCGAAGAAATAAAAATTAAAAAAATGCAAGACATCTAGAAGAAAACTCGGAAAAAAATCAAAGGTCCTTATACTCATATGTCCAAAAAAAAAACGCTTTTATTTCAAAATAACACATTGTGAGATACATTTTCAAGATTAGGTCCTCAAATCAAATACTGGTCATTGTCTACAAACTCTTCTTCGATTGTGACATTTTGGTTTGACAGATGACAGCCAAAAGCTAATGGGCTCTTTCCAGAGACCAACAATGTCCGCATACCGAATATCAACAGATTACAGACACACAGTCAGACATCACTCCAAAAATGTTCTTAATCGTCTTGGGGGACCTCAAAATAAATATAGTCGTCCATCTTCATCTTGAAAATTTTTTTTAGGGCGTTTACAATACTTCCTCTTCTCATTGGGTGGTGAGTCGAGGAAGTAGAATCAGCAATTTTCACCAAAAGCTATTTTCAATGTGTACGGGGTCCTTTGCAAGCTGCAAAATTGTGGAAATACCTCAGAAAATACATAATAATTTTTGATAGATGAGGTTGCTATCCCATAACTTCGCATTTGCATTTTTGTAATTGGTCCCAACCAGTCTTTTTCCAGGCGTTATACACACGGGGCAAGGATCCCATTCAATACTCACTGGCCGCAAGTAGGAAACAGTATTTTTCCTACGATCACCCACGAAAACGTTACTTTCTGTACGGTATAGTATAGTCCGGTGGACTAGCGCCAAATATTGCCCAAACTATGCATTTTATGACTACGGAACAACTTTTTCCAGGCATGTTCAGGAAGCCTTCCTTTATCATTTAAGAAGTGCTGCCAAGCAATTTTTTAATGTGGGGGGCCAGGGGGGCCCATTTTTGACAACTTGAATTCTTTTTGTCGATAAAATCCGTGATAAAAATTCTATTAAAAAAACTTAAACGGATTATTGAAGAGCAACTCAAAATATCACTTATGTGTGATAAGACTCACTACAGGGTGGACAGGTTCCGAGAAAAATTACTTTCCGTCAAAATGCAAGATAATGGAGAAAAAATTGCGCCAAAGACTTTTAGTTTCGTCATTGAAAGATGCCGATTGGCATATTTGTTAATCACACCCACCTGAACTGGTTGAGAACCGTACCCAATTGCGTCAATGGTGCCGGAGCTATATACAGGGTGGAAGAGAGAAACATTTTTGTCCTTCTTTATTTCAAAAACCACGATAAATAAAGTGAACAAAATTTAGGGATTGATGCTTTATTCAACATTCAATGCGTGTAAAGACACAACAAACCGTTTTGAAATATATTGAAGCGTCCCTGGAATATTTAAAAAAAACTGAAGAATATTGTCACGAATAGAAAAGGGTCTGCCCTTTGCTACTCGTGGACTGAGGGCTCACTCTTTACTTATTGTTTTGCACAGCTGAAACGGGAAGGTAAATGGAACTCGAGCATGCTAACATAATACAGGTTTATCAATTATTATAAAATAATTCTACATCACACTACTTACATGACACTTATCAGTATATATCTCTGTATATCGGAAAATACGAAATCAAAGTTGGAAGTAAAGTTTTGATGATATTGTCATGAACATGACGGAAGGGCCATAACGAAAGGCTCATTCCTTGAGTACGAATTATTTTATTAGGTATAAATTATTATAATTCATAAGTCGCCTTCAGCAAAAGCAACGAGCTGCCACAGGAAATGCTGAATGCTGCAAGGGCAGCACAATTCTTAGTTCATCACCGCCGTGGTATGCCGGGTTCACCAAGCACGAGGAAACGTGTATCGACCTGATTGGTCGATTGGGATTAGACTGACATACGCGGGCACACGGGGATGGATTTATCAACGGGATTCTATGATGATCTCTCGACGAGTTGGGTGGTAGTAAGAAGTACTGCGGGTTGAAGGCAGACGGTCGGTTCAAGGGACTGAGGTTGTGCCCTCAGTCCCGAGTTGATAATTGTCATGTAAGTAGTATGATGTAGAATTACTTTATAATAATTAATAAACCTGTATTATGTTAGTATGCTCGAGTTCCATTTACCTTCCCGTTTCAGCTGTGCAAAACAATAAGTGAAGAGTGAGCCCTCAGTCCACGAGTAGCTAAGGGCAGACCCTTTTTCACTCGTGACATTATTAACAGATGTTCTACAAGAATATTTTGAAAAAATTTGATTCAAATCACTCAAACGCTATTCCAGATTGTCAAACAAAGTCACAATTTCAATTTTGCTGTTCTACCAAACTGAGGATAATTTCAGGAGAATTTTCTGGAAACATGAATTCTGTACCTACCTCAGATTCCTACCCCAATTTATTGTATATTTGTGTATATTGTGGAATTTGTTGTACAACTTAAGGGTATACCTCTATATAATGGAAAATACGAAGTCAAAGAAGAAAATAACCCGGCCGGTAGCGCGGCGGACTCCGTCTTTGGAAGCAATTCCAGGGATCGTGGGTTCGAATCCAGCTCGGGCCAGGTGAAAATTTTCAAGCGCTCTTTAGTACCTTGGCGTGTACCACCGTGCAGTCACGTCAAGGGAAAAATTGTGAAACGAGAAGGACACCGAAAAAAAGGGTGCTAATAACCTAGCTGTTGATGCATCCATAAAATGGTGGGTGGTGTGTAAATCACCCGGCGTCGCGCTCAGAATACTAAGGCGGCGCTAAGGAGGTACTGCCAGTGACTACACAGATACCCGCTCACCGCAAAAAAAAAGTAGAAAGTAAAATTTTTATGATATTCTTCAGTTTTTTTTTAAATACTCCAGGAACGCTTCAAGATATTTCTGAACGGTTTGTTGTGTCTTCACATGCATTGAATGAAACATCAATTCCCCAACTTCGTTCATTGTATCTATCTTGGTTTTTGAAATAAATGAAAACAAAAATATTTTTCTTTTTCACCCTGTATACAGGGTGTCCCGAAAATATACCGACAACGTTCTAAGGCAGCTTCCTCTCATCAAAACAAGAAGAAAAGTTCCTATAAACATGGGTCCGGAAACGCTTCCTAAGGGAGCTACAGTCCCCTAAAGGTGGGACCCTGAAGATGGTTTTTATTCAATATCTCCGAAACCGTTCGAAGGAAATCAATCAAACTTGACACATCCACTGATCTTTTCATGCCTAACAAAATAGAGCAAGATTAATTCCAAAATAATTCACCAGGGGTGGGTCAGGCTGAGGTGTGGGAGTACAAATAACCCTTACTCTTTTGATTGTGAATTGTTTCCAAATTCAACAAGAAATTATAGAGTATTGTAGCTTTCTACCAAAAAAAGGTTTCCCTGTTCAACCCCGATAGATGCACCGTTTACGAGATATTTGAGTTTAAATGTATGGAAACGTGGTCAGAAATGCTGATTTTTTAATTACGATATTCAAGGCGAAAGAAAAACTATTCCAAAGCAACTTCATTTTTGTTAGACATTCAAATTTTGTTATGCATAAGAAGGTTATTGAATGTGTCGAATTCCATTGATTTTCCTTGGACGGTTTCGGAAATATCAATTAAACAACCATCTTCAGGGTCTCACCTTTAGGGGCCTGTAGCTCCCTTATGAAGCGTTTCCGGGCCCATGTTCATAGGAACTTTTCTTCTTATTTTGATGAGAGGAAGCTGTCCTAGAACGTTGTCGGTGTATTTTCGGGACAGCCTGTATAGCTTCGGCAAAATTGACGCAGTTAAGTGTCATTCTCAACCAGTTCCGGTGGATATGATCAACAAATATGCCAATCGGCATTTTCCAATGACGAAGCTAAAGGTCTTTGGCACAATGTTTTCTTTATTATATTGCATGTTGACGGAAAGTCATTCTTTTCGGAGCCTGTTCACCCTGTAATAATTTTTATCACACATAAGTGACCTTCCGAGTTGCTCTTCAATAATCCGTGGAAGTTTTCTATTTAGCATTTTTAATTCGGATTTTATCGACAAAAAACGATTTAAGTTGTCAAAAAAAGGACCCCTGACCCCCCACATTGAAAAATTGCTTGGCAGCACTTGTCAAATGATAGATGAAGGCTTTCTGAACATTCCTGCAAAAAATTGTTCCGTTGTCATAGAATAGATAGTGGTAACCCTAGTCCACCAGACTAGTAGGCGCGAAACTTGCCAATTGCAAACACTGTGTGCGAAAGTAAAAATATCGCCACTAGTGCCTCTTGCTTTCGCTTTTCAATGCCAAACATAGCTCCATGTCAAACGAGCTTCCATGATCCAGAATTTAGGAGGCGTCCTTGGGCCACATACTTCCCTGGGAATGTCACTGATGCTTCTTCGCTCTCAGTAGATGGTAGTTGTCCAAAGTCGAAAACTTCCAGTAATCAATGATGATAGAAATAAAACAAATCGCATGAGAGCGTTGGCTGAATCCGTGACATTGAAATCAAAAGAGATTGAAATAATTTAGTTTTAGTATATCTAGGTGAATCTGAACAAAATATCAAAAATCCCTAGCAACTGTCAATGTCGAGCGGCGTTGCCGGCTGTTGTGAAATTGCTCAAAATTGGAGGAACTTGATCTGGTTTTTGGTAATTTCATTTGATTCATAGAAATGGAAAAGTGGCAATCAAACATTCGAAAATATACATTAGAAAATAGGATATCAGTGAGTAGTACCGGCAAGTGACGCCTTCTGACAAAAGTATTTTGATATTTCAATCGTTGATGAGCAGACGTCGGACAAGGGAAATGGGCCGGTCAAAGGAAAAATGGTGTACATTTACTCCCAAGAAAGTGTCTTTTCTTGCATTCGTGTGATTATCGCACTTGCTGAGTCGCTGGCGCTCGTGCGCAGTTTTTCATTCATGCGAAAAGTATCACTTTCGTTGCTTGTAATATAATCAACTATTTCGTTACTAGCGCCGAAAACCAGGCATAGCATAACGGACGTAAATGCAGCTCGAGGCCCTAGGCCGAGAGCTGCATGTAAGAAAGTTTTTTTTTATACTTTAAAATTTTTAATAGACGTATTTTAGTAAGAAAGTTATGCTTTGCCGTTTTCAGCACGAGTTGCATACATCTATTTTCGTGCTGCTTTTAATAAAATTACAAATAATTAGAATCATGTCAAAATAAGTGGAATAAATTCCAAGTTGGACTTCTATCATTCGCCATCAAGACACGAGGATATACCCACTAGATGCAGACTTTTTGTGTCAAATGTCGATGTGGAAAATTGCGTACCTACTATGTTTGAATTTTTTGCTTGAAACCACCCTTCCCCTCCCCAATTAGAATAGCTCCTCCAAAAATCCCGGAATCTCTGAGCTCCAGAGCCTTGTGTGAAGACAAAACACAGAAAATGGCATAAATAAATCACTTTTAAACGTTCGCGCCACAAAACGTCAAAAATCATTCTCCAGATATACCAACAGCTATGAAAAAAATGACTCTAAAATGTCGATTGAAGTGGTTATTTATAATTTTAACTGATTTACACCGGAAATTTCAAGCTACAACATTGGAAACGTGGTCTCTCTTGAACTGTAAATGATTTTGCATGGTTAGTTTATTTTTCACGTGTAATGAATATTGCAGTGCAGGGCGCTGAGCGTATTTTGTCATATTCGGTTATGATAGATAGATAAATAGATAGATAGATAGATAAGAGTTTATTGCTTCGAAAATATACATTTTATAGCAATGTGAAAATAAACTATATAAACGGTTATATGAAATATTCGGTTATGGCAGCACGAAATAGTAGTTCACAATACGAGTTGGCTGTCACATACCTAAGTGGTTTCCAGACACGAAGCCGAAATTTGCAGAACGAAGGTGCAGCCCGAGTTCTGTGAGAGGCTGAGTGTCGGGAAGCAACTTGTGTAACAAGCCACGAGTGTTGAAATAGTACATTACGTAACAAGTACGGAAAGTGATACATTACGCATGAGTGTGTAAGTTAATGCCGAGTGCAGAAATCACACGAATGGAAGTAAGACACTTCACGGCGAGCTACGTACACCATTTTTCCTACGACCGGGAGGAAACTACATTCAAATTAAGACATCATTTTCGAGTTTTTCTGTAAACGTAGATTTTATGAAAACCAGTGGATAAATAATAATAACAGAAAAAAGGGTAATTTCGAATGAGTTTATGAAGAAAATGTGTATGTATTTCAAATAAAAAAAAAAAACACAATTTTCCATTTTTTCTCGAAAAACACAGCTTCTCTGACCACCCAGATTTACCAATACTAATATTTCTTCATATATTTCAATTTTTTCTCGAAAAACACCGCTATTTTCTGACCAAGCCTGTCTGTGGCTGTTGTTGTGCTTGAGCATCTTATAAGCGAGCGGTACACCGAATTATCGCAAAAAAAATCGGGAATCCCATCAAAAACCAGTATTTCAAATTTAGGTTGCTTTCAAAATATAGAAAATGATCTTTTTCATAAAAAAAAATCGGGGAATCGCAGGATTCGAACTCGCGCCCTCTGGATACACGCCTCGTGCCTGTTGCAACTGGCAGGGTCGGAGGTATCGTCTTTCACCATCAAGCTATCAGAGTATTTTTGTCAGCCGACCAAAACCGTCATTGAAAAAGAACACGAACAATTTCTTTTATCCTTTTACCAGCCAGGAAAGGTACGCTTTGGTCATCAGCAGGTGTATGGGACTTTATTTGATAAGAACGTCTCCTTGTGAAAAAATTGAAAATCCAATAATGAAATTAGTGACATTTCAACCGTCATTTTGACATTTTAGTATGTAAACTTGATTCAAAGTATTTGGGTGTATTGGATGGGAGGATGGGGCTGGTGCAGCTCAAGATTTCTAAATGGACCCCCATTTAATCTTTTGTGGTCACATTTGCGTTGCTACCAAGGAATTATTCTGCTTTATAAGTGTAGGTGAGAATTTCATTCATAACTCTACAATTACTGTTGTTGAAAGAAAATTATGTAGGATTTCAATTTTTATACATCTCACCGCTAGGGTTAGGCGTTATAGATAAGGTTATATGAGCATGTCAAACCCATACTATCGGTTGAGAGGACATGGCTGAGGCCAGTCCTGTAGGTGCGAATTATTGTTGATTTGCTTGTGAATCAGAGTTAGGGTGGTGAAAGCCGGTTTAATTAATTCTGACAATTTCAAGTGACTTAGGAAATAACTTAGACTTGCGAGAAATCGGATTTTTTCGTGAGATCAGGAGTCAAATGTCAAGTTTATGCTGTTTTGCCTTTCAGCCACCAAAATTTAGACTTCAGGCACCTCACCTATACTCACTTAATATAAAGATGTTGAGGTTATTTTCATTCGATTTCTTTGTGTGTGCTTTTTCATAATAGTGATGTAAGTTCATCTTTACCTGTGGTATTATAGCCATCAACGCAAGCCGAAAGCTTGCGGGTGCGAGAACAAGGACCCCACTGTTGGAAATCACTGGATTGATACACACGTGCCTATTATAATTCTCCCACACTACTCAAGCAGCCAGCGGCAATAGTAGCCCCCAAAACAGGAGTTTTTCATAACACCCCGAGATATAGCCGCATTAACACCCATTGTGTTAGTTATTTAATGTTCCTTCTGGTTAACAGGATTCTCCGGTAAATGGAGGGAGATAAATGTAGTTAAGTGGTTCATATCATTTTACAACACAACGTGAATTTGCATCATCCACGCGCCGTGCCCCATTGTTTGGCCAGGCCACCGGGGTGTAGGTAAGCATTAAGCGATGATGAGAGATGCCCATCTTGCTCCCCCATTCGTTTTTGATGGGTTTTATTACTTGGTAATGAATCGTTTTATAACTCACGTTTATTCACTAGAAATAATTATGATCAGTTGGAGCAAAAAATTCCAATTTCTGATATTGGTCTTCTGAAACAATTTTCAAGTAGTTTTCACCGTCTTTAGGTGCAAAGTATGAAATCACAAAATGCTCAATTTGAAGCGAGCAGAAAGAATACAATATTACTCAGTCACAAACATCCATGTTGGTAAGTATACCGTATAGGTACCTAGTTGCCATAACACCTTATATGATGTTTTATCAACAGTAATGTAACAAGTGCTTATTGTTTTTTAAACAGTATAATATAACAAGAGCAAAAAGTTTTTCCAACTACATCGTTTCAATTCGAAAACAGTTCTCATTTACGAGGGGTAAAGTATAGACCCAACATTATCTGACCAAAATCCCGAGACGAAGTCAAGGTATTTTGTCCAAGATAATATTGGTTCTACTTCTCAAGTGACTGATACCTAGTTGTTTGAGGAATTTAAAACATTCAACTCGAATTACCTTAGCACGAGTAGTTTTGCTGATTGTTACATAAATGCCTACTACGCTGAAATGGTTCGTTTGAATCACCAAGGGTAAGTTAGTGTCAAAGTCATATGTGTTTTTATTGTTCATTGTGTTGAATAGTTGAACTAAAACAGCCGGCTCCTTTAGACAATATTATCAAGATTGGTGCTTATGTTGTTTTGCTTGTAATTCGGTTCTGTATTAGCTAGTTAGGTACACGGGTATAGATGAATCAGCTGCCATGGATACTGGTGTAGCTCTCGTAAATAGTTTATATGGGTAAAACATGGACCTGTATTTAAAATGGACTGCTGATCACCCTACCCGACCAAACAACAAATGACGCCACAGGGGCGCTACCATTATCGTTATCATAACAGAAGTTCTCAAAAGATTATAGAAAATCTGCAACTTGCATCGGCACATTTTGTACTATAAATATTTATGGATATAATATTATTTTATAATAACTGATTCAATTTACAATAATATGTTTTTTACTTCGAAAGTAGCCATCAGGTTTATTTCATTTCGAAGAACTCATTGCAAGTTCGCAAGTTGAAACAGTCATGAAGTTTGAGAGTCACTGTCTTTCGAATTTATCGAAGATTGCTTCAAAAGTTCAAAATCAACGCAGTTGCGATCAGGGATCACGGTTGCGATTTATCAGTTTTGCACCAGAAAGCGTGATCCAAGGAGGGCGTGATCCCTGCACAAGAAACGTCATTTTGACAGTTTCGTTTTTTTCAACGTGGGAAGTTTCCGGATTTGTGGTGTCGAATTCGAATTTGGTGTGTTTTATAACTCCCTAATCCGTTTAATAAGAATATTCTGTGGATTTCATTACTTATTATCAGTAGTTCTGCGAAAGAAAATGCACGGTATAGAAGGGGCGCAAGCACTGTGATTTCGGCAGCACAAACCACAGCTAGGTACTTCCTACTGGACCACACAGCTCAGGCCTTGAGAGTGTTTTCTTTTCACAAGTAAGATTGCCGTAATCAATTATTGAATGAAATTCTACTATTTCGTTACAGAATGCAGAAAAACACAAACAACGGCCAGCCATTGGGGAACATAAACAAAAAAGCCAAACGGCCTAGTGCCCAACAGCACACCGTGTATTCAACACACTTCAGTTAACAATTTTTGACACGGAACATCGTCCCTTCTATTGAATTACCGGAACCTATGAACACATGTACGTACAAAACGCTGCAAGCGACCGTAAGAAAACGGCTATGCCTCTCAAGCAAATTTGAAAATGTCATTTTGACACCTAACCTAAACTTTATACTGCGATGTCATGTCGCCATCAGAGAAAAGTCATCGTAGCAGAACGGTAAATATTAATTGTGGAAAATGAAAGTCCCTAGGGATAACGATAATGTCGGCATTCTACTGGAGTCATGGCGATATACGGTATTATAAGTCCAGTTTAAGTACAGGTCCATGGGGTAAAATTTTAGTGCAGCTAATATCACTCTGTCAGATAAGATAAGTGACAGAGGTTGCGGCGAGAGTGATAGACAGGACTCGATCTGGGGTCTCTGGAAAAGGCTTACACTTCGTCGCAAACGAAGTAAAAACGTGATTCAGCTGACGAAAGTCACTACTTCAACCAATAATTCTAATCTTTCATCCATAATCAACAAAATTGGAGGGGGGGTTTTAGACTGGAACCTCGACTGGAACTATTTCCAGGCCCCAAAAACATTTTAATCTGGCGCTGTTATATACTAGTTCGATTTTATCAGTAGCTAGTGTGATTTTTCACTTTTCATCGATAGCTTAAAGCGAGTAGCCCAGACCCATTTCAGCTGTCCTTATTCGTTGAAAGTAACATGTATGTAATAATCAAGGAATTTCCGGAAGATATAGGTAGGCATAACAAAATAACATACAGGAGAGTTTCATAAGGGTCTCCTTTCCCATAGCGAACCACATCCCGAGAAATAAATGTGCGCAATATTTTTGCTTTTAACCTCCACTAACGATATAACAAGAGTGTGAATGGACCCGTCCAAAACACCTGTTTAAAACTGTATAACCACCCATGTACGTTTCCAACCAGCACATGACAGCCAATCGCAAACAGATAAATCACCACTAAAAGCTCTTCAGCTCGCTGTTCATCACTTCACAAAATGCTCTACAAAAATCTTCGACATTTGAATGGCACACATCCAGGCAGAAAATTATTCACTTACATGTTCCCTCCAACATCGCAGGGAGAAAAATTGATTGTTTATCGGGAAACTTTTCCATGATGAGAAAAATGATATTAAACGGTCAAATTGAACACTAATGGCCACGATTAGGTACTAACATGAGAAAATACGGTATAATGATTTCGCACGTATATGGAGAATTGTAAGAAATATTTGCCGAATTTCAATGTTGTTTGCTAGATTTGTTAGGTTTTAATTGTTTACGACGGTATCTGGTGTTGGCTGGTAATTGTGAAAATAAAAATTTGCAAATATCAGAGTTTGTAGATCTTATTTTTAGCATTTTTTGGCTACAGTCATAGTATTATAACCATAGTTATCACAATCAATAATAGAGTCGTGTAACATTTGCACAATTTGAATCTTGCATTTTGCAAGGCTGTCAATCACTTACTTTCCAATAATAACGTCCAGAGACAAGAAATTAAACAAATAATTAGCTGATAAGTACAAGATATTTTTTAAAGTTATAAAATTTGGAAAAAAAAACTACCAATAATTGTTGCGGATTCACCACGACTGTTTTAACTCGTCTGCCGATTACGCACCGGTTTCATCAAGAATATGGAGAGGAGTAATTTGAAAATTTTCAATATTCTTTAAAACTATGCGACTTCCAGATCTGAACTGAGAGCTTGAGAAGAGGCTTCAAAAAAGAAAAAAGTCTGAAATACGTTCAAGAATCAAGACTTGAGAATCTTGAGGATGAAAAAGGTCTGTATAACGTTCCAGGAAGATACAAGGTGTTCAAGCGATGATAGTAAAGAATTCAGCTGTGGATAGATCTCGTCAAAAGATGATGAAAACTTGCATAGATACCATTTTGCAAAGTTCAGCCTCATTACGAAGATACACTCCTTCAAAATTCATTTGTTTTTTCAAATAGAACGTTTGGACAAAATTAGCTTGAATTAGGCAAAAGCTGGTGTATCGACATTATCTACCATAACCTGACAAATTTTGGAAGAATCCAATCAGTATAGCTTAGGAGTTATGAGTGGGCTAAAGTCAACTGTTCTTCGGATTTTTCTAAATTAACGATCTCTATAACTTCTACACTACTGGTGGGATACTTTGAAAGTTCGACAGGTAGGTAAATAATTTTGATAAACCAGCCTAAGTATTCTAAATTTAAGCTAATTTTGTCGGAACTTTCTGACTTCAACATGAGACTAGGACACATCTGTTCATTTGGTGGAGGTGCCGATGGCGGCTTCACAGCACGTCAAAATTGCACGTGAAAAGTGTGCAATTTTGGGGTATCGTTGGGGCGAATTGAAAGTTCATAATTATTCGTTCATATTATTTTTAATTAAAATATTATCAGGATCGAATATTCCCTATCGATTAAGCGATCTGCCAAAGACCTAGCCAACGTTTGTATGGAGTCATGTCCTCCAAAGGGGTGAAATTTATAGTGTGACTGCAAAACAAACACTATCTACGACAGTGCGGCGAACTAAGGGACCTGGGGGCCCTGGGCGGAATTGTGAGATGGGGCCCCCGAGGAGTGGAAGTTGAGAATATGAAGGAGGGCCGCCCTGGTGGAAATGTGCCCATATGGGCCACATTTGGGACGCCCAATGTGCCCATGTGTACCATGGGGATATGCCCAATGTATCCATGTGCACCATGGGAATATGCCCAATGTACCCATGTGCACCATGGGTATGTGCTCAACGTGCCCATGGGGATGTGACTATGGTTGGTGCACATGGGTACGCTAGGCACATTTCCATGGTACACAACATGGGTACATTGGGCATATCTCCATGGTGAACATAGGTACATTGGGCATATCCCCATGGTGCACATGGGCACATTGGGTGGCCCAAATATGCCTATATGGGCACATTTCCACTAGGGCGACAGACTGTTTGGCCCGCCGGCCCGCCCCACCCCCCGCCGTGATTTAGCAAAAGCCCAAGAAACAAGAAAAATGAGTTGTTTGGAATGTTGACTCATATGAAACCTACTCGTATATGCAAAATTAGGAATATGGATTTTTAGTATCTACCTGCAGCGCGCAGACAAGACTATTTTGTGGTTTGTCTTCCCCCTCTTTTAAAAATGGATAATAAATTACAAAATTTCAACGGCTTGAGGCCCCTGGCACTATAATATCCGGGGTCGGGGCCCCTAAAGCCTGAAGTGAAAACAATTCTTAGAGATTCCATGATACAGACACAGAGACACCTCCATTGCCTGTGTGTAGGCCCCCAAACCTGTTGTCATGGAGCCTGCCAAGGTCGAGGGGGTAATCAGTCGTAAGTCGAGTGTCCCAAGTGTGTAATATTACACATATTTCGCATTTATCACTCATATTACACTTATTACACATTATTACGTCTTATTACACACTTATTACTTATTATTACACGATATCACCCATTATTCCACATTATTACACATTATTACGTATTATTACACATATTACACACTATTACGCATATTACACATATTACGCACTATTTCGTATATTACACATACAGGGTGGTTCAACTTAAACGTCATTAAATTCAAGGATCGATAGTGGATCAAAAATGAAAGGGACTTTTTCCAGAAAACATATTTCAGAAATGCATATTAACGGAGATAGAGATCTTCAAAGTTAGAAATAAATAATCCGATTTTTCCGCGTAACTTTTGAACCGTTCAACCGATTTGATTCGAATTTAAACCGCAAGCTTACTGGAATTATCTTTTGCCAAACAATTACAACATGTGTCATAAAAATACTTCAGGGGCGTAGATATTAGGGGGTGCCTCCTCTTCTCCCCCCATATTTTTCATCTTCCTGAATATCTTTGAGAACTGTTGATATTTCTGAATTCTACGTTCAATTTAGAAGAAAAAGTCACTTCTTCAAAATTTTGATAAAAGGCTTTGTTTAGGAGTTATTTGAGTTTGAAACTTTGGAAAACATCCCAAAATCGCCACTTTCCAGAACCCAAATTGTTTTTTTCCTGAAAATTCCTCGTGTTTTGGGAAAAATGGTTGTTTATCGACTTAGAAATTCTAGAAAACTTATTTCAGCTGAGAAATCATGAGTTTTTTTTAATTTTAATTTTAAGACCTTTTAAAGTTGTACTTTTGAGATGTTTTCCAAACCTTCAATCCCAAATATCTCCCAAACAAAGCCTCTAATCAAAATTTTGAACCGGTGATTTTTTTCTTCAAAATTGAACATTGAAATTATGAACAGTTTCCAAAAATAGCTAGGTGGTGAAAAATAAGGGGGAAAAGTAGAGACACCCCCTAATTTCTAAGCCCCTGAAACTTTTTTATGGAACATGTTATGTTATGATTGTTCGACAGGGGATAATTTCAGGAAACCTATAATTTGTATGCGGAAAAAACGATTATTTATTTCCAACTTTGAAGGGCTGTATCTCTGTTATTAGGCATTTCTCAAATATGTTTTCTGAAAAAAGTCCCCTTCATTTTTCATTCTCTATAGATTTTGAATTTAATGACATAAAAGTCGAACCACCTGTATATTATACCTAAACTTTACTACGTTATTGCACATCTCCGATATTTCATCTATTGAAACTTCCAATAAATCCATGATTCTGGCTATCATTAGGTACTCAGTACTTGTAGTACTCAGTACATGGCTAAAGGTGTGTTCAGTCAACTTATTCAGCCGCAAAATTTAATTTTAGTCGTAAGCGTTGCATCGCTTATTGGCTGTTCTGAGGAGGCTGGTTCGTAAGAGCCAATGGGCGTCGCTGCCCTTGCTACTTAAATTAAAACTTGCGGCTAAGTAAGCTGACTGAACTAACCTTCAGTACCTCCATGTATATAAACTACTCAACAATTGAAGTGACCCACCCAAAATTTTCAATGAAGATCAAAGTGCCCTATATAATAACTCCCGGAATATCAGGACTAGTTCAAAAAATTTTCCTTTCCTACATACCTGCGCCTTTTTTTATCAGAGGACGGATACAGAATTGAGTTCAAATCTTCCTTGTTGGTTATACAGGGCGTCGCGTAAAACCTTACAAAAATTAAAAAATTAGAGCAATTCCCAATTCGAAAAAGCATGTTTTTGGATATTTTCAACTGGTCCAGGGAGGATGGTACACTCATATCTCGAAACGGTTTTTCAATTTTCCGATTATCTTTCTTCACTACAGGGTGATTCGAAAGAAACAACTTCTTGGTTTTTTTGGTCATAGCTTTTTTCCTTGTTGACCGATTTTTATAATCTGTAGCTCATGTTAAAGCTCAAGCTTCAGCATTCAAAATTGATGCAGAAGAAAACTTGAAATTGAGACTCTGCATCAACAATTACACATATCTCAGCTCATAGCTTATCACACATATTACACGTTCTTTACGCTTTACAAATACGTATTACACGTTTATTACACATATTTCACATTTATTACGCATATTACTCACCGAGTTACTCACTTATAACGCTCACACTTATTGCACTTATTACACATATAACATATATTACGCATTTATCACGCATTTATTACGCACATTACACAATTATTACACATATTACACAATTATTACACACTTGGTGTCCCAAATATTACACAAGTAATTACCCCATCGGCCAAGGTAGCTTTGAAATGAAACAAAAAAAAGCAATTTACTGACCCAAGTACCTAATATGCGAAAAAAAAAAGACCATCGAGAAACAAAATTGAAATTTTTGGATTTTATCCCATTTTTGTTGCAGTATTCTTCACAAACAAGAGGAATTGGGGCCCCCATGGCACCGAGGCCCGGGGCGAACCGCCCCCGCCGCCCCCCCCCCCCTCCTCTTAGTCCGCCACTGATCTACGAAATAGTGTCGGAAATGACAATTTGAAGTTATGATTCACCCGGTATGTCTCGGTGTAACCGACTTACGGCTCACCCGCTAGAACAAATAAGTGCATGGCATTTCCTGAAACGCAATGAAAGTGCAACTCTGCAAAACAGGGCAGTTTTACATCCGGCACGGGCGAATGACACCGTTCACCGACCTCCATGGGAAAAAATCCAAAGGATGAATGGACCCAGGTGATTTTAATGTTCAATAAACGTCTAAAATGTCCCCCTTTCTGGATTATTCAACTTGCGCCACTTATTCATAACCCGGAATGTACTGAAAAAGCTAAGCGAGTAGAATTCTACGCCACCCAGTTAAAGTCAACGATCATCCAGTATTCGGGCATACCAGAATGTCCCGAATAAAAGCCAGGAAAAGGTAAGGAGGGTCGGTGACCTTTGACAATAGCAAAAGCGGTTTCCTTCTCTTTTGGGTGACGTCTTCCAAGAACCTCAGTCGGTTCCTAGTTGTACGGAATTTGTGGAACACCGCATCAAACTGGAACCCTGGACATATCCCATAAACAGCGGTATGACCCCATATCTCGCTAGCAACCCAGAAGCATGCACGTACACAAAGAGCTGGACCAGATACTGGAGCTTGGTCTTGGCGACGTAGAACCATCTACCTCACCTTGGGTGTCCCCAACTGGTAATGTTGAAATAACCTGATGGTCCGTATCGGTTTTGCGTCGACAACCGCAAGATGAATATTTATTCGCTAACATTTATCCCATCTTCCGCTCGACATTGAAGCGCCCACTGGCAAATCCCGGTTGAAGATGCTCCTCTCCCATGACTGCCTCCACTGTACTCAGTTGTGATCTTTTCCAGTTAGACGGCTTTCATTTGGTCTTCGTTGAACTCCAGGTACGTGAGGTACGTTCTGCTGCTTTGTCTTCAGCTATGGTGGTGGCTATCTGGATCGCAGTTATTCATTCGAAAGAGTTATTGAAATGTCAAAGAGTAACGAGTTTCCAAACAAATGACATTTTTGTACCAGTGACTGGTGGATCGAGGGTGGGATAGTCCTTATGCAAGCTTCGGGCACTAGAGAGCGTGTCATCTCGTACATCTCAAGGTCGCTGAACAAATGCAAAAGAAGGTACAGCACAGCCGAAAATGAGCGCTTGACTGTGATCTAGACCATTACAAAACTAAGACATAACGTGGAGAGGAGCTAATTTTTTCCTGTGTCGGATCATTTTACCTTCAAACGGCTCAATTCTCTGGAGTACGTGAGTGGGCCGTCTTTCTCGTTGGAGCGTCTGTCTGCAACAATTCGATTTCACCATTCCGCACCGTGAGGGAGAGGACAACGTGGTACCTGAAGCGCTGAACCGAGCCGCGAAGAAAAATTTCCGCCATTGACTTTTCTGAAGTGGATGCCCTTTCGTACACTGCGATAAAGATTCGAATATCCGACGATCGGATCCAGTTTTCAAATGAGCGGATAAAGAACGATGAAGCCCTACAAGAATAGCAAAAATTTCAATTCGTGCATCGGATCTAGTCGAAGTGAGAAAAATCTTGTTCCTACAAACCACCGTCCGGAGGTACTGGTGTCACGTCACGAGTCGCTAATTTCTTGCTATAAGGGTATTTCGCGAACTTACCGGCAGTACACCAAAAAAAGTGTGGAGTTTGCCCAACACAAAAGCTCGAGCAAAAAACTCCGATTGGCCCAATGTGTGGCCGGGATGATGTTTCTTTGCCGTGGGAGCTTGTCAATGTTGAGTTGGTTGGTTCATAACAAAGGTGAACAATTTGTGGCTCGCAAATTTCCAGCATTTGCTCAGGAATACAGTGTCAACATCACTCACATTGCAGTTCACCATCCTCAAGCGAATGCTGTGGAACTAGACGTAAACGCAAGAAAAGAGAACTCATCACTTCAGAATCGTTTTTGTATTTCCCGTTTATCTTTTTTATTTACAAGTTGGCCTAAAAAATCAAATTTTTGGTTTTTTCAGAGCACTTTTCCTTCATAAACTTGTTTTTAAACTTTAGATCTTGTGCTAAAGCTTAAAATTTGAGGTTGAGAAGACCTGAAAGTTGAAATCGACTCAAGATCATCATTTCAAATACAAAGTTGCATCAAAAATTATCCAAATCGCCGCCGAAACTACATTTGCAATCAAAGTTCCAATGAAAATCGAATTGTATTTAAAAGAACCATCCACTTTTGAATATTTCATCTTTGTATTAGTCAAGAATAATTATCATTGTCGTAGTCCTAGCGGTAAACGTAAAAATGGCTCTAATTGTGACAAAAGTGTGAAATTTGCTGTGTGGACTTCTATAGGCATTTAAAAGGTTTTTAGAAGGGGAGCCAAGAAAAATTTTGATTTTAATTTTTTGATTTTTTGTGACGTCATTTTTTTTATTTTTTTTTTCATTTTTGCATTTTTTCAAGATTTTTGACTTTTGCTTCTGTATTATGGTGAGTAATTGCTTAATCCAAGAAACGGGAGAGAAAATTTGCGAAAAAAATTAATTGAACTGAAATTATGGCGTTTTTTGTAAAAGTCAATTTTTCCCATTTTTTTCGGAAAATATTGAGAATATGTGAAAAATTATAATAAGGCAATTATCCCTCAAAAGAAGCCCTATCAGAAGTTATTGAAGAGTTTCTTCAAATTCCAAGCCGTTTTCGAGATATTTAGAAATATGTTATTTCTTGCGACTGTTTCTTCGTTTTGGCTCCTATTTCATCGAACACTCATGACAGGGTTCTTTTTCCCTGAAAAAATATTTCAGAATGATCAGACCGAAGATTTCTTAGAAGTCCATTGTAAATTGTAATTTTTCCAGTGGCGTAGATCATAGAAATTCGAACCATTTCTACCCTCTCCCTGGACTTTCTACACCACTTGATTATTTGGAAAATATATGACATTTTGGCATTATGATCATCCAAGATCACCTAGTATGACACTTCATTTAAAAAGCACACAGTTTTTTCGCGGATCAGATCGACTGCGAAACATTGCATCTTGTATCATCTCCTCGATCATCTCCATCATGATGATCGACGATATATGTTTCAGATAAATTAGAGTTGATTGTCTCCCGGAGTTTTTGAACAGGATGTCATAACAGGTGGCTTTTGATGATCATCTTGTCAAATGAAATACAAATATTTACGAACAAATGGGTAGGTATGTTCGTATGTTCCAAAACGCAATAATTACAAAATAGATGCGATGACATGTATGCCTTCGACGCCACTAATAGCCACTCAACCAACTTTACTGTTGATAAAGTGAATAATTTTCAGTTTTGGGGAACAATAAACTATAATCTATCTAAAACAGTCATGATGGAGATGATCGAGGAGATGATACAAGAGAGAAAACTTTATTCAAAGTGGGCTGCCCGTTTACTTCGGGTTGCAATAGTACACAGCATACCGATCAATCCAATGGGAAAATGTAAAATGTATAAAGTTGAAAGATAAAAATAAATATAGCATATTATATATAAATATGTTTGTGTAAAATCCTTATCGCATCGATCAGAATTTGTAATACTTAGCAGTCGATCTGATCAGCGGAAAAATTGTGTACTCAAGATTGTCGATCTCATCTTGTTTTCAAAAGAAGTGTCATACTAGGCGATCTTAGATGATCATGATGCCAAAATGTCATCTATTTTCCAAATAATCGAGTGGTGTATAAAGTACGGTGAGAGGGTAGAAATGGTTTGAGTTTCCATGATCTACGCCACTGGAAAATTTACAATTTACAATCAACTACTAAAAAATCTTTGGTCTGATCATTCCTAAGTATCTATATTTCCAAGAAAAAAGAGCCCTGTGATGTGTTTGATGTAATAGGAGCTAATACGAAGAAACAATTGCAAGAAATAACATTCTTCCAAATATCTCGAAAACGCCTTGGAATTTGGAGAAACACTTCAAGAACTTCTGATAGGGCTTTTTTTAAGGAATAATTGGCTTTTTTTTTTATTTTTCACATATTCACAATATTTTTCGGAAAAAATGGAAAAGTTTGATTTTTACAAAAAACGTCATCATTTCAGTTCAATTAATTTTTTACGCAAATTTTCTTTTCCGTTGCTTGGAATAAGCAATTACTCACCATAGTACAAAGACAAAAGTGAAAAATCTCGAATAGTTTGAAAAAAAAAGAAAAAAAAATGACATCACAAAAAAATGAAAAATTAAAATCGAAATTTTTCTTTGCTCCCCTTCTAAAAACCTTTTAAATGCTTTCAGGAGTCCACACACCGAATTTCACACTTTTGTCACAATTAGAGCCATTTTTATGAAATTTTGCTTATACCGCTAGGACTATCGGTGAAAGAAGCAAATCACAACTGCATGTTTCCAAATGTTCCCGGTTTGTAATGTACAGAGGTTTCTGTCATACTTTGACGATATCTATTCACAGTTATTTTTTTTATCATCGCCAAAACACACTGTAATAGAGAATGTCATAGTACAAAACTTCACCACCAAATTATTCAAAATCTATCCGACTGATTGGAACCACATTTAGAGAGAGCAACAAAACGAAAGGATCAAATGAAGTCTGCAGTTGCAGTTTTCTACCATTTCCCAGTCGGGCGTTATGAATTTTTTAAATTTTTCCAAGCCGTTGCCACCCGAGAGAGGCCCTTCGCCCGTTTTTTGACCAGGACGACTCGCTTTTGATTCAGGACTCCGCCCAAAAATTTATTTTCGCTCGGGAATCGACTTTTTTTGGAAAATTACAACTGATATCGGAAGTAGATTGGATTGGGCGTCGTGTATATCCATCTTCAGAATCGACACGGTTCCGGTTTTCCGGCGGTAATTTTTTCAAAATGAAATCAGCACATTCCGTGTAACTGGGAAAACTGCAGTCCAAACTGTGACATGCGGTGAGCACCAAGAAATATTTATTTTAGATGCCGACATGCTGAAAATTGAAGTTGGAAAAAAGGTTAAATTAATTTTTGGAGAAGGAACTTTTGGAATGGACTCACGGTTTTCGAGTTTTCCTCTCTGGAAAAACTTCAAATTTCACAATTTTTCATCGCGTGAACAGATTCCACCATTCTTTTATGAACAAGAAGTGCCTGGTTATTGAAAATTTCCCAACAATTTTTTCACCGATTACCCGTGAATTCTCCGGTTGGGAATGTTGAAACCGGCCTGGATTTTCGAGACCGAACTTAAATGATAGAGTTCAAAAAGAAGCCTTGAATGACGATTTTTACAATATAAGATGACTTCGAAGAAGATCTCCGAATTTTTTATGATAATGGTTTAGTGGGAAGTGATCTTCAATGTTTAGTTGTCAAAAATTGCAAAGTTGCGTTCAGATTCCAGACAGAGAGCGACAAAGAAGTTCATGCAGTAAAAAAAGACAAATTACAGTCGAAAAAAAAACTAGTCCAGAGCTCTGTCTGGAATATGAACGCAACTATGCAGATTTTGACATCTATACACATTGAAGAGCAGTTCTAAGTGAACCATTATCATAAAAATTTTGGAGACTTCTGGTTTCAGGCATTCCTCAACGAGGGACCAAATAAAGGTAAAAGATCCAATATTTTGTATTTTCCATAAAAAAATTAAACAAATTTTGTTCAAACAGCTTTCAAGAACAAACCATTCAATTGATGATTGCAAAACTTGATAGGCCACCTCAAAGTACATCAAGGTTCATAATGCGTAACATATTTTACCATTCCAGATGTTGCAAAATGCCATCATGAGCACTAAAGCTTCAAAGAGCTAGAAAATACGTGAATGGCAGGCAATTCTTCCCCACCGAAGCGGTCACTAAATGATGATGAGGTGGTTGTTTTTACGATGCAATGATTACTACTTGTTAGCATTATTATGATAATCAATCACTTTTTCAATGATGCCTCACAGGGCCGATTCAAGATGGTGCTCAAGAGGAAAAAAAAAAGTTGACAATCGGTAAATGACACGTCTCCACATGCTTCCACTTGCAGGTTATTTCAATATAATTTTCCAACTTTTTTTTCTGTTTCACCCTGTATACGCCGCCGGCATGGATGGCGCTGATGGCTACCTTTCTGGATCAGAAGAGTATGATGCAAAGAACATTTCCATCAAGTAGCATCTTCTCATAAAAAATGCAAGGTTCATTCTATTTTATGCAACTAGCATCCGGACTATAAGTGGCATTGCTTGTTAACAAAAGTAAAAAGTACCCGATTCCGAACTTGAGGTCTCGACTAGTTCTACCACAAGCTCTCTTAAATTTTAGTTGGTCGAAATCGTGAATTTGGACATTTTATCTGGAGGCTTATGGCTCTCGAAGTCTTGTCACACGTTTTGTGTGTTTTTATTTGTCGACGCGCGTTTCGGCACTAAGCCATTTTCGAAACGTTGTCTACAAGATAAAAATCCAAAATGACATAAAGGCTGTTTCGAGGGCTGTTTTGGGGAATAAAAAAAATTATTTGTAAAATCTGACAGCCTTTTTGCTGCGACCATTTTGGATTATCATTTTGTGGACGACGTCTTAAAAATGGCTAAGTGCCGAAACGCGCGTCGACATGCAAATAAAAACATTTTGAAAATGTGTGTCAAAACTTTGAGAGCAATTACAAACAATAATATAATTTTAATTTTAAAGCCACTTTGAGAAATCTACCATCAATGCTGGAGACATATTTCAATGTATATTTTGTTTTGTATTGCACTGATACGATATCATAAGATGTGTTAAGCTATTGCCATATAATCTGAGTCTATCAAAAGAACACCAGATATGACACAAAAAAGAAAAAACCAATTAGGCCGCTTTGAAAAGAGACACGCACCCGTTTTTCCCACCTGCCGCTCCATCACCTACACCACCAGGCAAGAGCATAAAATATGATAAAACGTCCGGTGATCTAAGTGTTATAAGAGGCACGCCGTAAACGGTTGAGAACCGCATGTAAAGGGAAGCATAAAGGTGCGAAGATGGATTTTAGGGGCAAGTTGAAAACACGCGAAATACCAATCTGTAGCGGCGGCTGACGAGATGAGCATCATGAGCAACCGGGGGCGGGCGTTTTCCTTCCTTCGACTATGCCTCCGACGAGGGAGGAGGAGGGACACGAGCTTAGCAGCACACAGGTACACATACACATACACAGGCAGGCCTCTCCTTCCGATGCCGCCGACGAGGTGTTAGTTGATTCAGCAAAGCAAAAGGATCTAATGGACCGTCATCGGTCGCTGATGGAAGCATCAGTAACGGTGGATCATTTGAAAAATATGGACAAGTTTGGTGACGGTGCAGCGGAAGTCTTTTCCGATGAGAATGTCATCAGGAACTTTTCGGAAGATTCGTCAGAGTACGACGAGTCGGAGGACGATGACGAAGAGCACAGTGTGGATGTGATAGGTGGTGGTGGTGCGGACGATGAGTTTGATGGTGATGATGGACACAAAGGCGGAGAGAGTTCTTGCGAGGACAGTGGCAATGCGAACAATAAATTTTCGATTGAGAGCATCCTGGGGTTGAGTAAAAAATGTGCAAAAGACAGTGACGATGGCAAGTTTGAGGACGACGGAGCGAAAGCGCTGGATCGGGACGAAGTCAGGTTCATCAAGCCGATGCCGTTGCCGGCGGCCGCCCGTTCTGGTTAGTCTTTGATGTTTCTTGAGCCTTGGCACTTGTAGATGGTATTGTAGAGACCTTCCTTTCAAACTGACATGGGTAGGTACCTTTTATTGGTGTACTCAAGTAAGTACAATTGTCGATTCCGCACGACAATTTTTTTCTGTGTATCTAAGTTTGCATGATCGTTTGCTAGTGCGGAGAAGTCAAATACAGAGAGAGCGAGAAGAACTAAAAAAGCATTTCGGCTTTGTGAATCAACATAATTATTTGGTCAAGAATCGACCTGCGATTTCTCGAATTTATCCTTTCCGAGCACTTCACGCGGCTAAAATCCATGCCAACTTGACGTATACCCACGACACAAATATTTTGCTTGTCGAGGAAACGTCAATATAGCGGACCATCAAGATCAAGATGGCTATAAATCGGGAAACTAACTTCAAAATTATGGATAATTATACAAGACATGAGCATGTTCCAAATTGCATTGATATCGGTTAATTTACAAAGAAGTTCAATAAAACGGACCAAGACGCGGCGGCAAATCGTAAAACCAACTTTTATACTTCAAAATCATGAATCATGAAACCAGGCGAACGTACGTTCCAAGTTTCATAAGGATGGCTTCATTTACAAAGTAAATCGAGCTTACAATCATAATCATAAATCGTTGAACGAAACCAAAAAATGCCTAAAAGTTTTATAATGCGTGCGCTCTATGAAAATTCGCAACGCAACCGTAACGCAGCGCGCAACGTTTCTGATTGGTTCGCAAGGTATTCGCGAAGCCATCGCAACGACGCGAAAGGCTTGTTAGCCAATCAGAAACCTTGCATATTATTGCGTTGCGGCTGCAGCTGCGTTGCGTAATTTCATAAAGCGGCCTTAACACTCGGTTCAGTTCTGAAAAAGTTCAATGTGGCGGCCCAAGATGAAGAGGTCAATCGTGAAACCGACCCGACAGTTTTATCAAAATCATTGGATTACCTAATACAAAAGATCAATATGGCGGAGCAGGATAGCGGACGTTCGGGTGACAATTTTGATGCCTATGTAGTATGGTACTTCCCAGAGACACGTGCGGTAGTAATACAACATTAAGGTTCTGCGATTCTTCGTTTGCGAGGAGATATGTGATAACCGGACGGACCGACGGACGGACGGTGACGTTTGGCTCATAGTGATTTTTCCACAAATGGAAAATGCGCTTCAAATTCTTGATAAAAAAGACACTTTTAGAACACTCCGAAGAACATATTAAAACAATATCATTTCATACTATAGCACACCATAGAGCCATAGAGCACACATTCTCTTCCAAAGGTATAATATTAATTTTTCAAAAGAAACATTTTCTGGTATCAATTTTACGGCGTTGAAAAGTTCAGCAGCTTGGTCTATGAATCCGGAAAACTATCGAGCGGCTCCTCCGCCAATTTTGCGGGTTTGTGGCTTATCCCTCGGTAGGGATTCCGTTTCAGATTGGTGGGAATGATCCGAAATCTGTTTGGCCTGTTCGCTAATCTAATTCTTCTTTATCAGTCCGTATTTTTAACAAAAAGAAAGTACTCCACATAACGTTTTCACATGGTGGGATATTTCCAAAAGTTCGGAACATGGTGTCCAGTTGTATCAGTAGTTTAAACTCCTCTCAAACCAGAAGCTCTAGCTTGCTAATTTTTTCGCTGATACAGCTGCCACTCCCGAGGCCAGTCTAAGCTATATTGAATCTCCACATTGCGCCGCCAAAAAAAAAAAAAATGCCGCCGATCAACTTGAAATAAGATGAATATTGCAATTTCTCTCAGACGTTAGGCTTCTGTGTTCTAATTATTTCCATAAAAGATATAACATATAGCTGCCACCGAAGGAAGGACGAGAGAAACTATACAGGATGTCCCATAAATTACGTGCAATTTTCACCAGCAGATTCCACGATCAAAAACAAAAAAAAAGTTCCTATAAACTAAGGTCAAAAAAGGCTTCATTCATAAGCCAGCTACAGCCCCCTAAAGGTAGAAGGTACCCTGCATGAAGATGGTTTCTATTCAATATCTTTGAAACTGGTTGATAGCAGAATTATGGAATTTCGCATATCGGTCAATCTTTTTATGTCTAATAATATGCAATAATTCAAAAATTCCAGCTAAATAGAAATGGGTCAGACTGTGGGGTAGGTATGAAATCACCCCAACTTTTCCAAGTGTCGTTTTTTCACAACTTCAAGATAAAATTATGGAATTTTTACCTAAAGCCTTTTGCATGAAAAACGTTCTCCTATTTAGTCGCTGCGGTACAAGCAAAATATAGGTACATTACTGCACTTCAATCTAGAAGAAGGCAAATTTGCACACTTGTTACTGGGACTATATCAAATGATTTGACCCGTATTACCTCTTTTTTTTATCGCCCGGAATCCAAGATGGCGGCCGATTTCGAAGGTGACATCCAGAGAATCGGAATTTGTTAATTGTTACTTATAAAGGCGCGGAGGGTGTCATTTTCCGTTAATTCGACTTCGCTGATCACGATAGAATTGTTAATTATTCAAAATGGCAATATTGTTGGAAATATCTTCAAAAAAATCGGAAATTGTAGAAAAAAGTTCAACTACGAAGTCGCTAAAGAACGGTTGGCCCGATCAACTTGAAATTTGGCATGCAGACATTGTTGGTCTGTGGAAAGAGCCCATTAGTTTTTGGCTGTCATCTGTCAAACGGAAGTGTCACTGTCAACAAATGTCAGAAGCTATATCTCACGGAACTTGACTTGCCATATGTGATTTGAAAGCCCCTGAAAAACTGTATCTAGAACAGTTGAAAGTATTACCCCAGCTGTCATAATGTCAAATAATAAAAAATGTCAAAGTTTAAAACTTTACCATTCAATTATTCAAAATCTACCCGATGGATTAGAACCAAATTTGGCAGGACGCAACACAATAAAAGAGTCAAATTGGGGCTGCAGTTGCAGTTCTCCACCATTCTCACCATTTTTTGTTCACCATCTTGTAAATAGGATATTTCCTGTAGATGATTCAATAAAATTATTATTATTATTATTATTCTCTAGTCGGGCGTTTTGAATTTTGAAATTTTCTCCTAGCCATTGCCACCCGGGAGGGCCTTCCGCCCGTGTTTTGACCAGAACGACTCACTTTTGTAGCAGGACTCTACTCAAAATTTCATTCCTGCTAGAGGACCGACTTTTTTGAAAAATTCCAACTGATATCGGAAGTAGATTGGATTGGGCGTTCTGTAGGCCTATTTCCAAAATCGACACGGCTTCGGTTTTCCAACGGTAATTTTTTCAAAATGAAATTTGCACATTTCGAGTCTCTGGTGATCTCGAAGCTTTTAAGTGAAAATTTTCGATTTATGACTTTCTGGAAGCCATTTTGAATAATTGGGCCGCCATTTTGAATTATTTTAAAGAAAATTTCGTAATCCGTGGTTCAGAATTATCAGGAATTGACACTTCTCGCAGCTCTATAGCTCGAAATTAAATAATTCAAATAATCGGTAGGTAACCTTCAAAATCGGCCGCCATCTTGGATTCTGGGCGTTAAAAAAAGAGGTTATACGAGCAAAATCGTCCCAAATGGTCTCACTAACAAGTGTACAAAACGGCTTGCCGCTATCTTCAAATGCAGTTTGGGACCACGTACCGCGGCGACTAATTCAACTTCGATAGAAATTAAAGCACCGTTCTCGAGTGAAATTGATTTAAAAATCACTTTACATGCCATAAAAATCCATCAATCAATTACAAGAAGAAAGAATTTGAGCGTAGGGCATGGAACACGACTACTATGCTTGGGAAAAAATAATCAAGACAGGTGACAGATTCATGAAATGAGTGACAGGGTGTTTCAAAGTTGTGTTTGAAGCTAAATGGAAAGTTTTATTGGATACTGTTTTGTAAAAATTCACTTCCCAACATCCTATGGAGTGATGAAGCTACATTTACCTAAGGTAGAGCATTAAATAATCATGACGAAAATCTCAGGTTAGTACGACGGACAAGCTTCCAACGAAGATTCTCAGTGAATTTATGGACAGAAATAATTGGTGGTCCACTAATTGGTCCTATAGAACTTCCCAGCCGCCTCAATTCCGATGATTACTTGAACTTCCTCCAAAATAATCTTGGTGAACTACTGAAAGATGTTCCCTTGAACTTGCGAAGCATGATGTGGTATCAACATGATGGGCCGCCAGCTTATTTTGCGCGAAATGTATGAACATGGTTGAGGGAAAACTTCCCTGACCGGTAGATCGATAGCTCGGCCACGCCGATCTCCCGACCTGAACCCACTGGACTATTATTTTAAGGGGTATTTAAATTCGCTGGTGTACGCCACAGAAATTAACACGCGCGAGGAGCTCCTGCAGAGAATAAATGAGCTGCAAATGAAATTAGATTGAACCAATTTCAAATCTCAAGCTATGAGTCGTTGGGCCCGGCTATGCGTCATTATTGCATATCATTGGACATCAAAAAAGTTGGCCGATGTGCAAAATTTCCTAATTCTGCTATCAACAGTTTCAAAGATATTGTTACGAGCGGCGATCCCGTGCATACTGGTAAACACGCGATCTTTCTGGACTCTTCCATCCATTAGATCGCAGTGTACAAGTGCGGAGTGTTCTTGTGCATTCCAGAGCGTGCGTGTACGTGAAACTGAATGGGGAGACTCAACGCTCGATAGAGGCACATCTGTCCATTTTGGCGGAGGTGCAGATTCCAGAACACACGGAAAGCACGCGAAAAGTGTGTGTGATTTTTCGGAGTCGTCTAGAAACCGCATATGCCGGGCCACTATGGAAATTGCTGGAAGATGATACAAAGTTAGGGAACGCTAATCGGAGGCATGTAAAAGCACCGTCTGAAATGCGACAGGCAGTATTGAATTGGAATGCGAAGTGGTAGCGAGCGAATCAAAGCGAAGTACCTGCGATATATTGCTAAGTAGATATATGTTGGCGTGAATTTATTGTAGTATGCAGTTACAAACAGTGTGTGTTTTTGAACGATTGTCTAAATTATATTCGAACCCGTACGCGAATACGTAACAAAATTGAATAAAAATCATCTTCAGGTTACCACCTTCCCCCTAAAGCTGCTGTAGCTCGCTTATGAAGCATTTTCCGACTTTGGTTATAGGAAAAAAAAATCTCATCTTTGATCGTAGGATCTGCTGGTGAAGTATTGCACGCTAATTATGGGACACCTGTATTTTAAAAACTGGTCGGCTGGGTGGCTCAGAAGCATAAACCAACGCGCTCACAACCCATATTTCAACGCTTCCTTTTAGACCGAGGTTCAATTCCAGCCGGCGAAAGAAACTTTTCTGGGCCAAACACCGCTAAAAACAATGAAATAATGGTGTTGTAGGGAATATTATGATATGATTGTGTATAATAAAACTGTTCTAACGAAAATTTGTGATAAAGTGTCAAAACTCCTATAGTACTTGCGGTTCACAACATAATCTGGTACAATCCTGCATTTTGTGATACAAACAAGAACTTCGGCACAATGGTTCCTAGACCCAAAATGCATAATTTGGTCCGCTGTTCTTTTCTATTACCCCCTGTTGGTCCGGGATTTGGGGGGTACAAGGGGTACATCACTATTTTTTGCTGCAAGCACTAAACACTGCTATCGAATCATGTTTGATGTCTTTTCTGGATAACTAGAGCCTGCTGATCACGATGTCGCCACTGTCAGAATGATGCGCCTGTCGGGAGACAATGTAGAGCTGTCAATTTTACGATGGGGGCTTCCTGAATTATTGAATTTTGGTCATCGGAGGGGATGTGTGGGGTATCATTTCTGACATAATCGAGGTCTGTAAACTCATTTCTTTTCGCAAAAATGTAATTGGTTTGAAACTGTGGAAAATATGATGGATCAAAATTATGATAATTGATTTTCAAACATTGACGATTCGCATTGATTCCACTTTTGTTGCACTTTGGATCAGGCTGAACTAGCGAGTCACGATACCGCCATTGTCGAGGCGCTGCGTTTGCTAGAAGTCGAGTTATGACGGATTTATTTGTATTGGAAAAGTTCTTGAAAGTCGCTGCAGTGGCCATTTAAAAAAGAGTGAAATATAATTTTGACCGCCTTTAGACTCAGCGAGTCTACTTTTTTGCTTAAAAATGAAATTCTGTCAATATTAAGGGGGCTCATGAAATGGGGTTTTGGTACTTTCTGGTCCACAAGCACTCGCCTTGAACCTTAAAAACATACATTTCAGCATTAAATGATGACGCCGATGCGATGCTGTCATCACTGAAGCGATACGTCAACCAGAAGCCGAGTGGAGGCTGTAACTCTTTGTACTTGGGGTGCGCGTCTTGAATTAGGTAAGTTTGGTCTTGAAATATGATGTGTTGGGCATCATTTCCAATGTTTTTGGGTCGCTGATTTCATTTCTCAATGCAAAATTTTGATTGACTCACAATCAGACTTGTAACTGGCTTAGTACATGAGAGATATCCTCCCTCTCGAATTCTAACCGCAATCAAAATTTTGCATTGAAAAATAAAATCAACGACCTAAAAAACATTAGAAATGATGCCCAACACGTCATATTTCAAGACCAGTCCAACCTAATTCAAGAGGCGCACCCCAAGTACAAAGAGTTACAGCCCCCACTCGGCTTCTGGTTGACGTATCGCTTCAGCGATGGCAGCATCGCATCGGCGTCATCAATTTATGCTGAAATATATTTCTTCAAGGATTCAAACGAGTGCTTGCGTGGAAAAAATCGAAAGATCTATATTTCATGAGCCTCCTTGATATTGACAGAATTTTATCTTTATGCAAAAAAGTAAGTTTGATGACTCTAAAGCATAGACAAGGACAAAAGTAGAAGAGGCAAGATACCTGCGCGGCTGTGTAATTTGTAGGCCGGCCATTTTGATTACATAACGGTTTTTCCTGGCGGCAATTTTAATTATGACAGGTGGGTGACAGTACTGACAGTGTACTTGATGACAACTACGAAGTTTTAGGTTAGATTGATTTGTTGTGATCGAACTTTCCTCGGCGCCTAAATTTGGTTTTGTGTAAAACATAACAATAGAATTCAATGTTGAGTGTTATTCAATGTTCGTTTCCACGAATTCTACTTTTTGACCGGATATTATTTATATTCCTGGGATGCATTGCATTATTAATGCATTGTCGAGTGCATTGTACTTGATGACTTTTTGTTGACAAGAAAGTGAAGCAAGAAAGCCGCTATGGAAGTATGGAGAATGGGGTCCGCAGTTCAATCTCCACTTAGAAGCTGTGAAACAGATATCGAGGCCTCTGTGTGAAGTGTTCGTTTGGCGTTTTTGTCTGTGTAATAAGTTTGATCGAACCTGATCGAACTCAGCTAATGCATCAATACAGGATGTCTTGTTATACCTATCGAAATTTGCAAGAATATCAAGCGATTGATGAACCCAGAGATGGGAAGATATCCTTTCCTTTCATACGTAACACTGAATTTAAATAATCAAATTTCACTCCGGTAACTAAGTTTTGTTTTTAGTTTTCCACGGGGTGATGGGTTTCGATTGTGGCTCGAGGCAATTGGAATGATGGAGGAATAACTTGGAAACGTCTTAAAAGAAAGGCTCGGTGCTGCTGATTTGTTCGAGGCATTTCGAAGTAATGTGAACAAAATTTTCTCCAGACTCCCAGGACCCGATTCAGAACCTCGTTTCGGACAATGATATTTTGAAACAAACAATTCTATCTTAATTGAAAGAACTGTAAGATGCTATTTGAAAATAAGATTAGGTGCACAATCTAGCCAAAACGTAAAGCGAAGAGCTGATTCAGTGTGATGTTCAACGAACACTTTCAAACTTGTATTATTTTATCACAAGTAAAACATTGAATATTTTTCTTGAAATTTTATTCTGTAGCTCAAATTAAGCACATATCGTGGGCCTTATGCCCATACGTGTATGGCCCATACTCGCAGTCGGTCTCCGATTGTCCCAAGGACTTGAGACATGCGAAGTCGGAGATCGAGCGAAGTATTGACTATGAGTATGAGGATTAGTCAAGGCCGTGAGCAGAAATTCTTGAGTTATTTGTTTCATTTACAAAGTATAGCCTACAAATTGTCTCATGACTGTCATCTGTTTTGACGTCTGTCTATGGTTTTGACTCGCGCGTACTCCCCCCATTTGAATTGCCGCCTTGGAAAAACCGTTATGACCTAAAAATGGCGGACCCCATGCGATATCGGCTGAAATGGATGCGCAGTGGTTCTTCCTTCTTCTACTTTTGTCCTTGTCTATGCTCTAAAAACGGCCGAAATTATACTCCACACTTTCCTTAACGGTCCATATAGCCAGTTTCAGGAATCATAACAATTCGAAATTATTCGTTATAAGTCGACTTCTGGAGAACGCAGCGCCTCGGCAGTGGCGGCATAATAATTCACTGACAGCCTAATGAAAAGTGTAATAGAACTCAGTTCAATGCGAATCGTAATTGTTTGATAATCGATAATCATAATTTTGACCCCTCATATTTTCCACAGTTTCAAACCAATCACATTTTTACACAAAGAAACGAGTTCGCAGATCTCGATTATGTCAGAAATGATACCCCACACATCCCCTTCGATGACCAAAATTTGCTATTTCAGGGAGCCCCCATGCACTGCAAATCTGACAGCTCTACCTTGTCTTCCGACAGGCGCATGATTCTGACAGTGGCGACATCGTGATCAGCAGGTTCTAGTTATTCAGAAATGACATCGAACATGAATCGATAGCAGTGTTTAGTGCTTGCAGCAAAAAATCGTCATGTCCCCCTTGTACCCCTTGAGTCCCGGACCAGCAGGGGGTAATCGAAAAGAACAGCGGGCCAAATTATTCATTTTGGTTCTAGGAACAATCATGCCGGAATTCTAGTTTGTATCACAAAGTGCAGGATTTTTTTGTGTGCCGCTGAAAGGTCGAAAAGGGGAAAACAGTATTTATTCATTTTATTTTATTTTGAAAACTGTTTCACGAATGAAAAGTAATCACTACTAAGATCAAGAAATTGATTTTTTGATCACCCTGTGAATGAAGGAAATAAGCGGAAAGCTTGAAAGCCATTGCAAAATATAAGTGGTATGAGTGGAGGATTAAATGAGCTTCCATTTGCATGGGAACATTTCAACCTCACGTCAACTGAAATAAGAATATCGACACATTGTGGTGCGGCAACAGAATATTCCAGCCAAAAATATCCTCACGACAGAATATCCTATGCCAAAAATATCCCCGCCAATGATATCCCAGCCAAAAATATTCCTGCGATAAAAGGCCAAGATTATCCTCGCTAAAAATATCCCTGTCAATAATATCCCGGGCAAAAATATAGTTGGATATAAATAATACCGAGACGGAAAATACACCATTACTGCTGAGAGCACAGAGAGCCTCACCCGAAGCTGGAATGATGTATTTACCGTCGAGAGTATTTATACTGTTTTGCTCACAACTATGTACTCAGCTTGCAGGATTACAGGCGTTCAAAAGTTAAAATCTGAAAATTAACTTTTTGTCATAACTTCCAGATAGGCCGATTAATTTTGCTAAAACGTGGTTCAGGAAATACTGATTAACATACTTATTGCTTGGTTGGATGCATATTTAAAAATTTCCCTTCTAAAGCTACCATTTCTTCACTTTCTCGGGAGGTCGGCAATGGGTCACTCCCCGACCTCCTACTAGGTATGTAATGAATCAATTACCATAGTGGTTGTGAGTAAAATATTATGTAGAATTTCAGGCCCACCCGATACCGAGTCTATTTTCGTCTCAAGTATATCGTCCTTCTTCTCAGACCCACCAGATAAGGAGCTCATTTTCGACTCAAGTATCATCTTTCTTCTCAGACACAACAGATGAAGAAATGATTTTTGACTCAAGCATTCTCCCAAGCATTCTCATTTTACTTCCCCGACCCATCACCTAACGAGGCGGGGAAGTATTATTGTGAACGCATTAAAAAATTTTTTTGAGATGAAGACGGATATATTTCTACTTTGAGGTCCCAGAAAGCGATTGAGAACATTTTTGGAGGAATGTCTGTCTGTGTGTGTGTGTGTGTGTGTGTGTGTGTGTGTGTGTCTGTGTGTTGTCTGTCACTCTGTCCTGTCTGTAACCTACTACGATAACAGCCGCAACGTTGATCCGATCGACTCTTAAAATTCGGTATACAGACATAATTTTATTGTCAGATGAGCTCATTAGTTTTTGGTCATCTGTCAAACGGAAATTATTACCATTGATATTATCATTATTACGATTGTATACTCGTACTCAACAGGTGATACCCATTTGAAGAGTGAGGGCTATCTAAAGAAAACAAAAAGAATGAAAAAAGGAAGAAAAGAGAGAAGCCCAAAAAGTAAAGGAGAATTTCAGAAATTATACGATGTTCGACCCCATATTTCCAAAAATAAAATTTTCGTTTTTTTCAACATTCTTCTGACACTTTAAAAGACAAATTTCTATCTTTAGCTCCCTCAACCCCACCTACCCCAACTTTGAAATTTCAAATGACACTACCCACCTTGCGATATATCAAATTGAAGAGAAATAAATTCTCTTCCTGAAAAAAATATTGATTTTTTTAACCCTACCTCCCTCTCTCCTAAAACTCTTCGACTTCTATTTCATATTTTCGACCCCTCAAGTTTCTTGAATTTAGTCAGCGTCATCTCAGATAGCATCGTAGAAGAAGATTTTCGGTTGAAAAAGTGCTACCTAAATTCACCCGTTTGCTCTCCCCCCACCCCAACTTCAAACTTTAACAATATACCACCTACTTTGTGATACATCGAACTGAAGGGAATACAATTTTTTTCCCGAAAACAATGTTTTTGAAGTTTCCAACCCCTCCCCTAATCAATTCTACATTCGAATTATTTAAGGAGGGAAAGGTTTTTTTTTTGAAAATGATGGGTATATTTTGTTCGAGAAGAAAATTTAATTCCCTTCTCGATTCCCTTCAATTTAATGTTTCACAAAGTAGGTAAGATCATTCTTAAATTAGAAGTTGTGGTAGGAGAAGCGGAGGGGTGAATTTGGGTGTCACTTTTTCCACAGGAAATTTTCTTTCTCGATGCTGTGCAGGATGACGTTGACTGCAATGGAGAGAACTGAGAAGTCAAGAATATTTAATTGAACATTCAGAAAATTTTAGAAAAACAAGGGGTGGGGTTAAAAAAATTGAAAGTATTTTTTTTAGAAAGAGAATTTGATTCCCTTTGATTTGATGTATCGCAGAGTAGATAGTCCTGTTTGAAATTTTGAAGTTAGGGTGGGTGGAGGTGAGCGGGCTGAAGACAGGAATTTGCCAATATTTGAATCGGATGTCCCCCTCAATCTAAAAATCGACGTAACCCGAGCTAAAAAAAATGAGGTGAAATGCCCAACAATTCCCCTGTTGTGTTTTCATTGGGCCAACCTGTATGTACTGTAACGGTACAACCCCTTTCTCCTAACCCGTCAGTTGACATTCCGGCGTGATCGTCTAACAAAAGTGTAAACCATACTTAACTGCTGTCTGGCCTCTTACAGTAGATTCACAAACACTGAGGTGGACTCCGCTAATAGAGCCACCCCTTTTCTTTCACTAACCCTTTCACTGGCTCTGTCAAAGAAAGTGACAGTACGAGAAGCTCCGCTGATAGAGTCCCATTCCACTTTCCCCTACGTTGTCAAATTAATTCATAACCGCTTGTTCTTTCATTGATAAGTGACACAAGAGAACAGGTACTAAACAGAGAGACATAACACGAAAGTCAACCACAATCCTGTTTATTACAACAAAGTCATGATAGAGAGAAGACAATTGATACACAGGTCCTTAATCCTACCCTAGTCAGTGGGAGAATTCTTTAAACATCCTATCTTAAATCAAATCACAGTCCTCTAATTAATTAGCGTAATCGGAGTCATACTGACCTCCTCGTGGAAAATGTAACCATGGCATTCGCCTATTGATCTGGTGGGGAAACCACGGAAAACCCACCAGGATGGTCTTGTGCTGTGATTTCAGGGACTTGCTACAGTTGGTACAGCTCTGCCTACCCGCAGATTAAATCCCTATTGTAAACGACCTAACTTATTGAAATAACACGGAGGACGTTGCCATGATACCTGAAAGAAAACCCTATCCAAATTTAACAACAATTCAAATTTGAGCTAAGCCAAAGGGGAAGAAACTCTACCTAAACCGCAACGCCAATTAAACACTTGACTGCTCGAAATACGGAACGTAGCGACGTTTTACAAAACATGACGCCCAGAGTAACAACAATAAACATTGAATTTCATGTCAGTAATCACACTAATGTTATCACACAATTCTGTCGCTTGACGCAGGCTTACAGATCACCTACGCCCTATCAACCACCTGTCCTGGAAACCAACAATTTGCCGTGCTTTGACTTGACTTTGATAATCGTCAAATTTTGATTATAATTTTTCACTCGTTGGCTTTGTACGACAGCTTCGGCTTTGATCGTATGCCTTCAAACAATGAGATATGGGATATTTTCCCATCTCAATAACTTTATCATCTAATGGCATTATAACTGCCGGATTCACACTTCAAATACCATTTTAATGGCTCTCAAAACAACAGTAAATGTCTCCTACACTACACCTAGCTAACGGCGCCGAAGGAAAGTGCAGGTATGGTTTTTCACCACAAAACGGCTCGAGTTCACCTGAAACCTCGATACTGCTAAGAGAATCACGGTGGCTTTCTTTGAATAATTTTATTTCGACGTGGCTGAAGTTGCCGGTGGCAGAAAATAACAATCCTTGGACAGAATTTTTCAACAGATATTTGGAGGGAAGTAATTACGACGCTCTCGCTATTGGTCTCTTCGGGCGTCGCGCCTCAGCTCAAGTCTTCGATGACCCAACGGATTCTCGCGACGCGCCCCCACGGAGTTATGTTGAACCCTTTTTGATCACAACCCTTCGTTTATCGAATCTCGCGCGAGACTTTCGCATTTTGGCGGTGTTTATAGGTGATGTCTTTAAAGGTGGGCAATTTGCAGCCGCCCTTTTGGTGGACTTGAACTGTAAATTTTCTTTGCCATTGCGGTCGTCTGCTTGATCGAGAGAAAGAAAAAAGGCTTGAAATTTCATTCGCATGATGAGGCTTGGAGATTCGCCTTGCCGATGGTGTCCGGCCGATTCTTTAGCCTGTGACGGAAGTAATTTTTGTTGTTGTAAGATGGAACAATAATGGCGCTCACCTAGTGGCCAATCAGGGTGCATTTAATTCATTTGATGAACTTTCACGTGTTCGGGGCAGTGAGCCGGCTGAGCCATTGGCGGGAAGGCAATACCAAATTTCTCGGCTGGTACCCTCGAATTACACTTAGCTACAATTTTCTGTGGACTTCTAATCCTTATTTAATTTTTCAGCAGCATTGGTTTCCACGGCCGGTAATTATTAATATTTTAAACCTCAATTAGTGCAGAAAACGAGACCAACCTTTATTTGACGACCGGCGAAGTAGCAGCGATTTTCCTATTCCTTGGTCCCGATGCTCAGAATTTCGACTTGAAGCCTGCTGCCTGTTGTGCTGTCTCCAACACACACACAATATCACCTCTTTCTAATTGAATTTACACCAAACCCACCACGCGAATTAACCCTGATTTAATTTAGCAATCTGAACACACGAAATTTTCACTGAAACTCCTTTTTGACTTTTGTGGAAATTTCCGACCACCGAACTGACTTTAATCTGTTTAATTGACTTGGAATTTGAATTCTTTAAATGCAAACAACGATCTGAAATCTGTTATTTAACTCAGTGAGTAAATTAGTAAATTTTAGCTTCACGCTTGTACTTATCAAAAACTGCCTTGACAGAACAAAATCTTAAATCCCCAGAGGACTTGGATTCACGTTTTTCAATGCCACTTGTCACGATGAGAGCTCAAGCAAAAAAGCCCCGAGAGCTCGCCCACATCCCCTGAGCTACACTCTCTGATTTCCACTCCCGAAAGTCCTTCACCTCTACCAATGAGATTTAACCAACCCTAGTCTCGTCCAATCACAAATTTTCCACCCCCTGATATCGATCGCGTATTGGATTCTGTCGACCACGTTCGATCTTGCAAATATCGCCCTTCTGGCCGCACTCCTTATAGCATTCACCGTCAGATGGCGCCAGTCGTCTCATTTTCCACACCAATTTGGATAATTACAATCTTATCGATACCTTCACACTCCCATCTGACTGCTGACATATCAAGATATTTTAGCTTACGTTTATAACTTCCGGGCTTATGTCTAAACATAAAGAAATTACCCGAATAGTGTAATCCAACCTGGCCGGACTGGGCAGAATCGCTTGAATGAAACCCTTTCTTGTTTGGTGTCTACTTGACTCTTATTTCGCACCCTAATCTGTAAACTTACTCTTTCCACCATACAATCACATCTACGAGTTTTCAATTTGGAAACTGGTAATTAACCGCGTTTAATTTTCTTGTAAGCGAAATTCTCGACTCGGCAAGGTGCTGGCCATATGGCGGCGGTCCTTTTCGGCCCTTTTATGCGGCCTTTCAGTATATCATAAACCAGCAGGCGTTTTATGCCGTCGCATCCGGGCGTTAACTACACCGTTGCCCGAATTTTCGAAACTTAGATAAACATTTCTTTGTCCACAAGTTAGTTATTACTTCTCACGGCCAAAACGCAGCAATTTCTCTATTATTCAAGGACTCTGCCGGGTTTTCTATAGCTCTCCGTTTTTTTTTTTAACAGCCTGGCTCATATAACTCGATTCAGCGTTGGGTTTCTTTCAAGCGACTCTCGGCCTTATCTCGCTAAGTTGAATTCACATTTGCCCGGAAACTATTAATAACCTACTTAATTATATTAGCAATTGCCACATACACCCCCTGGCTTTGCTGCTACACAGCATGAGTACAGGAAAGTCATCTCGCGTCCCTTGATAGGTGCTGTAGGGATGTACTCGATTCTCAGCACACCAAGTGCTTCCTCACGGGGTGGCGATGACCCCCGGAGCTTCTCGGCGGTAGTAGAGTCTCAGGTTCGTCATGTTGTAGACGCCCTTGCGCTCTTGTGTGGACACGTCAGCAATGGCATACGTGTTGTCATGTGGTATCTCCAGAACGAGACGAGATCACCCATGCCCTTGGCATCGATGGGTGTCATTGGTCCCTGGGCATGACGATTTGGATGTTTCGTCTTCTGGCACAGGTCACAGGACCGTATGACCCGGCGGATAGGGCGTGACATGTCAGGCCAGTAGTACAGATGCTTCATAGCCTGGTGAACTTTGGTCGCCCCAAATGTCCCAGGAGCTGATGATGGTGCCAAGTGAGCCGGTCGGTACATCGCCCCGGTATAGCAAGGCGGGCTCGATCATCATTAGCAGCTCGGTAAACCAAACATCACTATGCACAGAATATCGATTGCTCAATCGCTGGATTGCTGGCTCGCAGGGAGCGTCCGGAGCTGGTCGCGGACGTCGCGGTGCTGGTCGCGGACGTCGCGGTGCTGGTCGCGGACGTCGCGGTGCTGGTCGCGGACGTCGCGGTGCTGGTCGCGGGCGTCGCGGTGCTGGTTAGATGGGCGGAGATCAGCGGCGCTTGTTCTCCGCCCTCGGTCCGTTTCCCGATGTCTGTGTCGCCGGAGCGTCGCGACGCGTATTCGGTTGCTGCCACCGACTCCACCCGGCCTGTGGTTGGTTCTGACGCTGTTGCCACGGACGCGGTCGCGTATCGTTATTCCCGCGACGCTCGAACGGTCGAGCTGGTTCAAATCGCGGCGCTGGTGCTGGCTCTGGCGTGTCGGGGAAAGTAATTTGGGGCACCGAAGGAGGCGCCTCGATAGCTCGGGGGCCCTCTCGCTGCTGATGTCGCACGTAGGGTTGTTGCCCGAATCTGCGGTCGTCTCGGCAATCATCTCGACGATTATCTCTCCGCCGCCACGTATCCGCTCGCCGCTCTTTGGGTCCGGCGTTCCGTTCTTTCTGCAGGCGGGTGCTCGGATTATTTGTGGCTTCATCCTCCATGTCCTCGAGGAAGGCACTCGTCTGCCGAATGTTCTTGCACCCCTTGCTTTTCCAAAACCGCTGGATATCGCAAGGATAGTGCCTGATAATCATCTTCACGAGTTTTCTCTCAATCGGTGGCTCTGTCAGCATCTTTGCTCGACCCAGATGATAGTTGAAATGATCTGACATGGAGAATCGTCCCTCCACGTCAAACCTGCCATCTTGAAGTTGTCGGAGCACTCCTGCCTGTTGGTCCTCCGACCAGAAAAAGTGCAGGAAGCGCCGTCGAAACTCAGCATAGTCCTGCCACTCAGCCTTGTGGACCGCCGCCCAGCGCTTGGCCTTTCCTCGGAGACACTCCACCACAAATTTCCTCTTCTTCCGGTCGTCGAGCTGTGCCCCTTCCGCATAGCTATCCACCTGCTCCAGGAACATCATCGGGTTATTCGGCCCGTCCGTGCTCTCAAACACTGGTCTGGCTGGCAGCGGTGCGGCCTGCTCGATCAGCGCTTTCAGCTGTCCCCCCAAGTCTTGCGGACTCAGCTCGTTGGGCTCAGCCCCAGCTCCTGGCTCTTCGGTAGTTGACGCCGATGGGGTGCTCCGACTGGCACCCGTCGCCGCGTCGGTAGCCTCGCCGATAGCCAAGGTCGCAGCCACTCTTCCATTCCCAGCGGCGGACGCCACCGTCTCCATCGTTCTCAGCATCATATTCGTCAGACGCTCCTCTCGCTCTGCAGCCCTCCGATCCAATTCCTCCTGACGCCGGTCCTGGATTTCCTGATACTCGAAGAACCACCTCGGAATCATCGGTTCCTCCACGCGAGTCTCTTCGGCAGCAGTTCGATTGCGCGCCACCGGACGCACAGTTTCCTGTCGTGCGGTAGCCCGAGTCACTTTTCTACCTCCAGCCATTTTAGGTCGATCCCTTTGGATAAATTAGGACCGACTTTAGAATATGCAGATTCGATCGCGTGGACGTGCATGGCCTCTACAGATACGCATATATCACCTGTGTATTGGCCCTAGAGACTAACTACACTATTGTTATTCTAGCAATTTCATTAATCATAGCGATGTCCGGTAGCTCGCCATAATTTCAGTCACTCTACCACTCGATTAGTAGACACACCCACTAGCTTGTCTAATTCATTCAGAGTCCGCTCGCGCTCACTGAAGTCCGAGTGGCAGTCCATCTTGGCTGGCTGCTAACCTTCAAGCTAAAACGCAATAATTCTACTAACAGGCACTACGTGGCCGACAGCCCTGCTCTCGATTCCGTTACTCCTGGTCCGGTCCAAAGGCTCTCACTCCTTTTGAGTCCAAGTAGCGGCGCTAGAAATTTCCCGCAACTCGTAATCAATTGCAAAGGTCTACGCTACTCCGGCAATTCAACTAACACACTTCATATTGCTCGGTGGCCTATGGTCCGACCGCATGGACGCTGCATTGCCTGTAGATCGTCACCCCCACAATAACCATTCTAATCTTCCGCAGTGTCGGCGAGCTCAGCTCCTCACCTCCTCTTGGTCGCACCAGCTGGAATATTAGCTATCCACTACTTATTACTCATTACACCATACAGGATGGTCCTCATCATACCTCGTACAACTCGCTGCTGCATTCCACCTAGGCGCTGTAATTTTCTACATATTCTTACTCCTCTACTCAACTTTTACACTATCTAATCACACTTCATTAGTCCACTAGCTCAATTAATATTTCTGTTACGGTGGCCTTGGGTTTGCTCGTACACCACCTGTGAATTTCTCACCTCGTGCACCACTCAAGTGGCCACTCACCTCGGCTGGCGTAACCCCTTCTGCGGCCTTCGACAGTTATCACCTTATAGGTACTACTGTCTCCATTGAAGTAAACTCCTCATCTATAAATAATACATCCGCAGGGCTCGTTCGCATGACCTACCCGTCGCGATCTCAGCTAACCCTATCTCCTGTTGTTTCAATTTGTCTCTCTCTATCAACTTCATACACTCGACCAGTGTTGTGAAAGCTAGAATTACTATTTCAAAAAAATTTGATTGGATAATATTTTCAATTCAATTCAATCACTTAATTAATTGTTCAGCAAAATTACACATCCTCTTAACAAGAGTCAGGTTTAAATGAAATTTAAATAAGCACCATTCACGCGCTTAGCATTATATAAATAAATAAACCCGAATGTAATCACAACAAAATAAAGCAAGAAACGAAACAGAGAAGGTTTTGATCTATGAATTTGGACGAAATGTGGATTGATCCCATCTTCTCACCCCTTTTCCTCAATCACGAACCAGAAATTATTCAAATAGATGCTACATTGAGGGTTTGGCTTCTTGGCCACAATAGGTGGCCTGTATAAATTCAACTTTATTGCAGAGCGCAAACAATTGACTCGTCGCACTGTCATTAATTATATTCGTTTTGACCTAATTATCTTTGCATCTAATAGCTCATCACCAGTCATTGTTGACGATTCCGCCTTATACATTTTGGCGCCGTTTCTTTCAATTTTCGAAGTATGCCATTCCTTTGTTTACCTTCTACGCTTCGATTTCGTATGCATTTCCACCAACAATTCTGGCATTGTGTCCAAGTTTTCCTTTCACAACACCGTCTTGTCTTATGTATCTTTCGTTCTTCCCATCTAATTTAACCCTTCTACTCTTTACCCTTTCGTATTATCTCTCTCTTGTTCACCCCCCTATCTCTTGCATGCTATTACTTATCAATCCTGCTGTCACGGATCCATTTTATCTGTAACGGTACAACCCCTTTCTCCTAACCCGTCAGTTGACATTCCGGCGTGATCGTCTAACAAAAGTGTAAACCATACTTAACTGCTGTCTGGCCTCTTACAGTAGATTCACAAACACTGAGGTGGACTCCGCTAATAGAGCCACCCCTTTTCTTTCACTAACCCTTTCACTGGCTCTGTCAAAGAAAGTGACAGTACGAGAAGCTCCGCTGATAGAGTCCCATTCCACTTTCCCCTACGTTGTCAAATTAATTCATAACCGCTTGTTCTTTCATTGATAAGTGACACAAGAGAACAGGTACTAAACAGAGAGACATAACACGAAAGTCAACCACAATCCTGTTTATTACAACAAAGTCATGATAGAGAGAAGACAATTGATACACAGGTCCTTAATCCTACCCTAGTCAGTGGGAGAATTCTTTAAACATCCTATCTTAAATCAAATCACAGTCCTCTAATTAATTAGCGTAATCGGAGTCATACTGACCTCCTCGTGGAAAATGTAACCATGGCATTCGCCTATTGATCTGGTGGGGAAACCACGGAAAACCCACCAGGATGGTCTTGTGCTGTGATTTCAGGGACTTGCTACAGTTGGTACAGCTCTGCCTACCCGCAGATTAAATCCCTATTGTAAACGACCTAACTTATTGAAATAACACGGAGGACGTTGCCATGATACCTGAAAGAAAACCCTATCCAAATTTAACAACAATTCAAATTTGAGCTAAGCCAAAGGGGAAGAAACTCTACCTAAACCGCAACGCCAATTAAACACTTGACTGCTCGAAATACGGAACGTAGCGACGTTTTACAAAACATGACGCCCAGAGTAACAACAATAAACATTGAATTTCATGTCAGTAATCACACTAATGTTATCACACAATTCTGTCGCTTGACGCAGGCTTACAGATCACCTACGCCCTATCAACCACCTGTCCTGGAAACCAACAATTTGCCGTGCTTTGACTTGACTTTGATAATCGTCAAATTTTGATTATAATTTTTCACTCGTTGGCTTTGTACGACAGCTTCGGCTTTGATCGTATGCCTTCAAACAATGAGATATGGGATATTTTCCCATCTCAATAACTTTATCATCTAATGGCATTATAACTGCCGGATTCACACTTCAAATACCATTTTAATGGCTCTCAAAACAACAGTAAATGTCTCCTACACTACACCTAGCTAACGGCGCCGAAGGAAAGTGCAGGTATGGTTTTTCACCACAAAACGGCTCGAGTTCACCTGAAACCTCGATACTGCTAAGAGAATCACGGTGGCTTTCTTTGAATAATTTTATTTCGACGTGGCTGAAGTTGCCGGTGGCAGAAAATAACAATCCTTGGACAGAATTTTTCAACAGATATTTGGAGGGAAGTAATTACGACGCTCTCGCTATTGGTCTCTTCGGGCGTCGCGCCTCAGCTCAAGTCTTCGATGACCCAACGGATTCTCGCGACGCGCCCCCACGGAGTTATGTTGAACCCTTTTTGATCACAACCCTTCGTTTATCGAATCTCGCGCGAGACTTTCGCATTTTGGCGGTGTTTATAGGTGATGTCTTTAAAGGTGGGCAATTTGCAGCCGCCCTTTTGGTGGACTTGAACTGTAAATTTTCTTTGCCATTGCGGTCGTCTGCTTGATCGAGAGAAAGAAAAAAGGCTTGAAATTTCATTCGCATGATGAGGCTTGGAGATTCGCCTTGCCGATGGTGTCCGGCCGATTCTTTAGCCTGTGACGGAAGTAATTTTTGTTGTTGTAAGATGGAACAATAATGGCGCTCACCTAGTGGCCAATCAGGGTGCATTTAATTCATTTGATGAACTTTCACGTGTTCGGGGCAGTGAGCCGGCTGAGCCATTGGCGGGAAGGCAATACCAAATTTCTCGGCTGGTACCCTCGAATTACACTTAGCTACAATTTTCTGTGGACTTCTAATCCTTATTTAATTTTTCAGCAGCATTGGTTTCCACGGCCGGTAATTATTAATATTTTAAACCTCAATTAGTGCAGAAAACGAGACCAACCTTTATTTGACGACCGGCGAAGTAGCAGCGATTTTCCTATTCCTTGGTCCCGATGCTCAGAATTTCGACTTGAAGCCTGCTGCCTGTTGTGCTGTCTCCAACACACACACAATATCACCTCTTTCTAATTGAATTTACACCAAACCCACCACGCGAATTAACCCTGATTTAATTTAGCAATCTGAACACACGAAATTTTCACTGAAACTCCTTTTTGACTTTTGTGGAAATTTCCGACCACCGAACTGACTTTAATCTGTTTAATTGACTTGGAATTTGAATTCTTTAAATGCAAACAACGATCTGAAATCTGTTATTTAACTCAGTGAGTAAATTAGTAAATTTTAGCTTCACGCTTGTACTTATCAAAAACTGCCTTGACAGAACAAAATCTTAAATCCCCAGAGGACTTGGATTCACGTTTTTCAATGCCACTTGTCACGATGAGAGCTCAAGCAAAAAAGCCCCGAGAGCTCGCCCACATCCCCTGAGCTACACTCTCTGATTTCCACTCCCGAAAGTCCTTCACCTCTACCAATGAGATTTAACCAACCCTAGTCTCGTCCAATCACAAATTTTCCACCCCCTGATATCGATCGCGTATTGGATTCTGTCGACCACGTTCGATCTTGCAAATATCGCCCTTCTGGCCGCACTCCTTATAGCATTCACCGTCAGATGGCGCCAGTCGTCTCATTTTCCACACCAATTTGGATAATTACAATCTTATCGATACCTTCACACTCCCATCTGACTGCTGACATATCAAGATATTTTAGCTTACGTTTATAACTTCCGGGCTTATGTCTAAACATAAAGAAATTACCCGAATAGTGTAATCCAACCTGGCCGGACTGGGCAGAATCGCTTGAATGAAACCCTTTCTTGTTTGGTGTCTACTTGACTCTTATTTCGCACCCTAATCTGTAAACTTACTCTTTCCACCATACAATCACATCTACGAGTTTTCAATTTGGAAACTGGTAATTAACCGCGTTTAATTTTCTTGTAAGCGAAATTCTCGACTCGGCAAGGTGCTGGCCATATGGCGGCGGTCCTTTTCGGCCCTTTTATGCGGCCTTTCAGTATATCATAAACCAGCAGGCGTTTTATGCCGTCGCATCCGGGCGTTAACTACACCGTTGCCCGAATTTTCGAAACTTAGATAAACATTTCTTTGTCCACAAGTTAGTTATTACTTCTCACGGCCAAAACGCAGCAATTTCTCTATTATTCAAGGACTCTGCCGGGTTTTCTATAGCTCTCCGTTTTTTTTTTTAACAGCCTGGCTCATATAACTCGATTCAGCGTTGGGTTTCTTTCAAGCGACTCTCGGCCTTATCTCGCTAAGTTGAATTCACATTTGCCCGGAAACTATTAATAACCTACTTAATTATATTAGCAATTGCCACAGTACTAAACCCGGTGCTAATTTACATTATGAATATCAAATGAATGCTTGATGGTTCTTCATCTTAAGCTAAACTTGAATCACCTTGATTTCCAGAATTCCTTCTTTTCGTGCGCGTCGCGTTACTAGACTTCCATAAGTCATTGTGATGCACGACAAAAAAACTACAGTCTTATTAGTACATATCTACATCACTATTTTCATTCCTCAGGGACTCTGTACCAATCAGTGATCGAGCTTCAACAATACGGCCGACCCGATCCCACCCCTCCGGATCCGGGACTTTTGGAATTTTTGGGCAATCCAAAAACGCCGAGCACCACATCCGGCACCCCTCCAGAATCTTCGTACCTGCCATACCACTTACATCCAGGAGTCAGCTCTTCGTCCTTCATCTACGCCAACTGGCTGGGCACTCCGACGGGCGACCACCACCACAAAAGCTCATCTAGTCATCACCATTCGCACATTTTTGGACTGCAAGGTAAAGAAAATACTTCTCCGCAAAATTATTGTATCACGCATCATCGCACCAATTTGCCACCACGATTTTGACGACTTAATCCTATTTTTTATAAGAAAGTACTTTCGATACTTTATTTCTCCCCAGCTGCGATCAAGTTCGTATTGTTGATTAAAATAAGTACCAACTACGGTGAAATCATTACGATAACGTGACTTTTTCGTAAAGTGGCCTGAGGCGACTGAATCACTCTGTATATTAAGTATGTATAATACGCAATATACAGGTAATTTTTTCAAACGGTCAAAATGGCGTCATTTCAAATGGCAGCCATTTGTTTCCGGTGACATTCATTCGGACCTAACATGCTTTATTCTTACCCGATTTGAAAAAAAAATTCTAGAAATACATGGATCTATATTTTCTATCCGCTCCTGTCATCGGTTATCATTTATATCAATCTGTTTGACCAGAATTAGAAAACAAGTGAGTATGCCTTCACGTGCGTGAGTCTCAGTAGCGCATTTTCTCAAGGAGGCATATTGTTAACGTAAAGAAATTTGGTTGAAGGAGAAACACCATTCCTTGTCCACTTTCTTCATTCGAAACTCATTGTGATATGGTGTTATCAGAATGGGGTACTTTGCCAATGAAATAGATTTGAATGAAAATTCTTCCACTTATAAATATATTTTTTTTGTTTGAGGGCGGGAGCTGGGAGCGGCGACTAATCAACAGTAGTCTATTTTTTTCCATTTTTAGTCGGCTATCCACATAGCGAAAGAATTAGATCGCTATGTCTTCGGGTTTATGTTTTCCATTTATCTCTTACTTTGAGGGCAGCGTGTGGGGGTGACAGCATTCGGCAAAGTAACTGTTGCACAGTTTGAGTTAAGAGTTTCTAAATGTTTAAGGAAATATGACAATCAGTGGAAATGGTGAAAGTTGCATTTTTTTTGTTTGGGGGCGGGAGCTGGAGGCGGCGACTAATCAAAAGTGGCCTATCTCTTCCCATTTTTAGTCAGCTATCTATATAGCGGAGCAATTAGATCGCTTTGTCTTCAGGGTTATGTTTTACATTTATCTCTTACTTTGGGGGCGGCGTGTGGGAGCGGCAGAGTTTGACAAAGAAATTCTTCCACAGTTTGAGTTGAAAGTTTCTGAATGTTTGAGGTAACATTAAAATGTAATTCAGTGGAAGTTATTGAAAGTTGCACTTTTTTTCTTTTGGGGGTGGAAGTTGGAGGCGGCACCATGTCAAAGGTGGCCTCTTCTTCCCCATTTTTAGTTAGCTATCCATATAGCGAAAGAATTAGATCGTTATGTCTTTGGGTTCATGTTTTTCATATATCTCTTACTTTGGGGGCGGCGAGTGAGAGCGGCAGCGTTCGGCTGAGCAAATGTTGCACAATTTGAGTTGGCAGTTCTTAAATGTTCAAGGGAACATCTCAATCAGTAACATTTGTGAAAGTTGCACTTTTTATCGTTTGGGGACGAAATCTGGGGGCGGCGACTAACCAAAATTAGCCTATCCTTTCCCATTTTTAGTCAGCTATTTATATACCGAAAGAATCAGATCGCTATGTCTTCGGATTTATGTTTTTCATTTTAAAGTGATTGGGGGCGGTTTTTAGCAGTTTTTTCATGTCGGCCGCGCATATTGAAGACGGAATGTTTCTTAGCTTACGTTTATAAGTGGCAACTATGTGTTATTCAAAAAATTCGAACACCAGAGCATCAGGTCTGGTAGAAAGTGCAATATTATGTTATTTCAAGTTTATCGGGCGCGGTTTTCTCTATGTTGGCGGCGCAATATAGACATCCAATATAGCCTAGCTCTCCTTTGGGAGTGGCAGCTACGTAACAGCGAAAAAATTAGAAAGCTAGATCGTCTAGTTTGGGAGGAGTTCGAGGAACGGACGGACGGACGGACGGACGGACGGACAAAGCGGTTGCAATAGCGATTTTCATCAAGATGGAAAATGCGCTAAAAAATGAAAATTATGATGACTTTTAGTTTTATAAGTTTCTTGACCGTTTCTGAACCTAATTCAAGTTGTATTGATCCTAACAGCATCTACAATAAATGAAGGTCGCTAAAAACTCAGCTTGCTGGGAAGATAATGGCCACAAGTGATACAGTAGGGAGAAAAAGAGCGATATTCACGAAAAATGATAAAATTAAGAAGGAAAGTGGCGTGTATTTATTCAGGAAGTAGATATACGTGTGATTTTTTAGCTACTACTCCTCTGGCCTGTGAAGACACCTTAATGCTCTGGTATCAATTTCAAAATAGCGTTGTTCCAACATGGCGACTATTTGATTTTGGTAACATGGATTCACACTCAACTTACGCCTATTTTCGCTCGACTCAAACCGATTTTAATGATTCTACTTTTGATCAGGTATGGACTGATGTTCTCTATTTGCTATTGACTTTCACGATCCCTATTTCCTCAGGTGCTGTGTGCTTCCCCGTGAGAGGTATGCCTGGCAAATATTTTGTTATTATTCTCATATGTATGAAGTTACCGAAATGCTTTGGTGCCACTTTCAAAATGGCAGCGTACCGATCTGGCGGCCACCTGGATTTTGATAAGGTGTTCAATAATGCAAAAATTCCAACTGGGTAATCAAAAAAGTTATAATGATGAAAGTCACAAGGTAGGTTTACAATTCAATGCTTGTTGAGATAAAATAAACCGCATCTCCATATCTTGAGCCGTTCCTAAAAAATCGTGATATTAGTGGTCAGTTGCATAAAAATTGTCATTTTTTAATAAATCAGTGGAATTTTCAGGAACGGCTTAAGAAATGGAAATGCGGTTTGTTTTATCTTAACAAGCATTGAATTGTAAATCTACTTTGTGACTTTCATCACTATAACTCTTCTGGTTACCGAGTTGGAATTTTTGCATTATTGAAAACCTTATCAAAATCCAGGTGGCCGCCAGATCGGTACGCTGCCATTTTGAAAGTGGCACCAAAGCATTTCGGTAACTTCATACATATGAGAATAATAAAAAAAATATTTGCCAAGCATGCCTCTCACGAGAAAGCACACAGCACCTGAGGCAATAGGGATCGTGAAAGTCACTGATTTTCTTGTTTTTTTTTCCACTTCTTGAAAAAACTATTTGGCACACATGCAAATTTTGGACAATAGCAAATAAAGAACATCAATCCATACCTGATCAAAAGAAAAATTATTGAAATCGGTTTCAGTCGAGCGTAAATAGGCGTAAGTTGAATGTGAATCCATGTTACCAAAATCAAATGGTCGCCATGTTGGAACAACGCCATTTTGAAATTGGTACTAGAGCATTTAGGTGTCTTCACAGGCCAGAGAAGTAGTAGCTAAAAAATCACACGTATACCTACTTCCTAAAAAAACACACGGCACTTTCCTTCTTGATTTTATCATTTTTCGTGAATATCGCTCTTTTTCTCCCTACTGTATCAGTTGTGGCCAGTATCTTTCCAGCAAGCTGAGTTTTTAGTGACCTTCATTTATTGTACATGCTGTTAGGATCAATACAACTTGGATTATGTTCAAAAACAGTCAAGAAACTTATAGAACTTAATATCATAATTTTCAGTTTTTTTTTTAATTCTGGTCAAACAGATTGATATAAATGATAACCGATGTCAGCAGCGGATAGAAAATATGGATTCACGTATTTCTAGATTTTTTTTTCAAATCGGGTAAGAATAAAGCAAGTTAGGTCCGAATGAATGTCACCGGAAACAAATGGCCGCCATTTTGAAACGACGCCATTTTTTTTAACAATTTCATGAACATTCACAACAAAATTAGGGCCCTAATCGGTTTCGTGCCTGTATCGGGGCATTTTAAAAGTGGCACCAAAACATTTCGGTATCTCCACATATAAGACTATAAGAAATAAAAGGTCTCTTGCCCCCTTCACGAAGGAGCCCACGGGATCAGTTTTTTGAACCTATGGTACCTGACTATAAGGTCATTTAATTCCTTTTCCAATGTTCAAAAAAATATCGAATCCAACAACCCATTCCAAAGGTATGACATTTTCAAGTTGGATATTTTTTCCTACGTTATCAACATTGTATCTGAAAAACCATTGATTCCATTAGAAAACATCTCAGATTTGAAGAAAAAACAAACATCAAATTTAAATTATCATTTTTCACCCTAGCGCTGGAACTAAATCCTTATTCTAAATTTCGGAAAAGGATTTGAGGTCTTCAAAAAGACGGCATTACTTATCTCAGTTCCTGCTGTGATTGAAAATTCTGGTAAGGTGTTTTTATCCCCTACCTGAGCTCGGTTGGAACCATGTGGTGAGAGAAATGATTGCCTTAATTTGGTGTCCATGGGGAAAAAATTCGTAACTTCATATTGGGTTGATAAATTCCAATTTCTTCCTACTGTTATTAGGAAAATTAATAGACCTCCAAAATGACGTGCAACTTGACTCCTAATTCTATTTGATATTCTTGAAAAGAAAGTCACCTTTTGCCTAGAGAAGTGGAACGGAAAGATTGAAAATACGCTAGTTAGCTATATACCTACTTGGTATGTCCCCCTCGTGAAAAAAATCGACCTGTTTCAGCATTTCCTTCAGAAAAAAAATTGTGCAGCAAGAAATTGAATCGCTTATTGAGCTTTGATCCAGGACTTTTATTTATAAACAGCGGGACACCCGGACACCTATTAGTGGGGGAGTTAGCGGAATGGTCTGTGCATTTTGTGATCAAAGCATGAAATTTGGCATACTTGTTCAGAAGACCCTCCTTCACAATTCCAGATGTGGCGCCACGCGAGATTTTGCGTCAGAGACACTGTATTGCGGTTAATATACCTGCTAGGGGTAAATTCTGCAAAAATGGTTCCTGGCCGGTCTCTGGTACCGCAGTCGGTATTTTTCAGTTCTGTTTAGTTAAAACTACATGTAGAAATGAGTGAGGAGTACATTTTCACAAGCAAAGTTCCAAATGCTGCCTTTATACGTTGTTTTAATACATTTTAAGGCCAACTTTGTTTTAGTACAGGAAACATGGCAAAAAAATTGCCAAAACCTCGGCAAAGATAGGAACGTGCTGAAAATTTCATATTATGTCCAGAATTATTTGCCCTACTACATATCTAAAATTGCCAAAAATCGCACCTCGAAGCTTCGAGTTATTGGAGGGGGGGTAAAAAATTGCAATTAAAAATAAAAGGTATAGAACCCGATGGAACCCGTCAATCCAATGGATGCGAAGACGTCGTAGTTCGACGCATCACAACCAGTTGATACAATTTTGGCACAAAAAGTGTCGATCATTGTTGAAGGGGGGTCGTGGGGAAGGGCGAAACTCGGCTGGGTGGCTCTTTTTCTTCCTGGGCCATGAAGAATCGATCACGACAAGATTGGTATCTTTTTCGACTAAATTCAATGTCCTGAACTTGAATCTGATGTGTGAATTTGGATAAAAACAAGTTCGAACAAGTTTACTTGAGAAAACCTGTTTTTTCTTTGTCAATTTTCACAAAGCTTTTTTTTACTGTTAGAGGTATTCATCTTTTAAAACATCTCAGAGGCCATTAGACTGAACTGTATTCTTCACGAAAATCATCCATTCGATCTGTAACTTTGTTTTTCGAGGTAGGAAAAATCGATTTGAACTTTAGTCGGCACAGCCCGTCGTCTACTACTGACCAGAACACTACACCATGCACCTTCAAGTAATAACTCAATACCCTGCATTGCGGTTCATGCCGATTTTGTTCATGTTATAGGGAATTCAGTTCTGCATAGATCCTCAAACTTTCAAAGATGAGTTATAATTTTTCAGATAGTTTGAGCTATTTTCATTTAAAGATGCATGGTGTAGTGTTCTGGTCAGTAGTAGACGACGGGCTGTGCCGACTAAAGTTCAAATCGATTTTTTCTATCTCGAAAAACAAAGTTACAGATCAAATGGATGATTTTCGTGAAAAATACAGTTCAATCTAATGTTCTCTGAGATATTTTCAAAGATGAATGCCTCTAACAGTAAAAAAAAGTTTTGTGAAAATTGTCAAAGAAAAAACAGGTTTTCTCAAGTTAACTTTTTTGAACTTGTTTTTGTCCAAATTTATACATCGGATTTAAGTTCAGGACATTGAATTTAGTCGGAAAAGATACCAATCTTGTCGTGATCGATTCTTCATGGCCCAGGAAGAAAAAGAGCCACTCAGCCGAGTTTCGCTCTCCCCCGCGACCCCCCTTCAACAATGATCGACACTTTTTGTGCCAAAATTGTATCGTTGTACGAACTACGACGTATTTGCTTCCATTGGATTGACGGGTCCCATCGGGTTCCATACCTTTAATTTTGAGTTGCAATTTTTTACCCCCCCTCCAATAACTCAAAGCCTCGGTGTGCGATTCTGGACAATTTCAGATATGTAGTAGGGCACTTGATTCTGAACAGAATATCAAATTTTCAGGACGCTCATATCTTTGCCGAGGTTTTGTCAATTTTTTTACCATATTTCCTGTACTAAAACAAAGTTGGCCTTAAAATGTATCAAAACAACGTATAAAGGCAGCATTTGGAACTTTGCTTGTGAAAATGCACTCCTGACTCATTTCTACATGTAGTTCTAGCTAAACAGAACTAAAAAATACCGACTGCGGTACCAGAGACCGGCCAGGAACCATTTTTGCAGAATATACCCCTAGCAGGTATATTAACCGCAATACAGTGCCTCTGGTGCGAAATCTTGCGTGGCGCCACATCTGGAATTGCAAAGGAGGGTCTTCTGAACACGTATGCCAAATTTCATGCTTTTATCACAAAATGCACAGATCATTCCATTTTTGGCCGTTAACCCCGCCACTATATGAACACCTAGTCCATAGAATCAACTCTGGATCCTGATGGAATTTAGCGCTCTATAAAAATGAGGGATCAAGGATTATGAAAATAAGTTCGAGAAAACTGAGTTCATCGTTCATTTCAGTTCTTTCGCGTAAACTATAGCGGACTGGAACGATGCTGGTGGGGTGGAATGTTATTAAATACTTTTAAAAGCTATTCAATTAATCACGTAAAAGACGTAAATGGCCGTTCATTATCTCACAACAGAGATGAACAATAACGTGGATGATGGAAAATGGCCGGATCGCGTGCGCCTAGATAATAATACCTAGATAATAAGAATTGAACAATTTACAAATCACTTCATCCCTCTACACCGCAGTAGTGGTAGTAGATGTATGGTCATTATTTGGGAAAGTGTTCGCCCGTTTAGTTATTATCTAGCTAAAATGGAATTATTGCAATTTTTTCGATACCTACCGAGAGCGCTCAGGGGCGGAGTGAACTGACCCCAATTATGCGGTGATCCGAATTCTATCAAAATCGAAACGGATTTCTTCTAATAATAGTTCTTTTGGCTCTGCCTTTGGAAACTTAATAGGTACTGAAATATGAACTCATCAAGTCAATCCTGATGCTTTTTCAATAGGTACATGGAGTTTTGATTGCATTTAGATAAATGTCAAATGCAAATCTTATCGATCGCACGTTGTATTAGGATTATCAAGAATGTATATCTTAAATGGTTGAATCTCTAAGTTGTTGGATTTATTGATTTTTTGCAGTCGACAAAAATAATGAGAAAGAAGCGCCTCCTAATTAAGAGGAACTCCAGACCTAAAAAATCTTCAGTTGCTAGCCAAAATTTTCGGACTTCTTGAGAAGTGCTTTCAGTAACCATGATTTTAAGAGAGTAAAGCTTATTATTTGATCAAATGTGAAAAAAATGCGAACAGGCGTGAATTGAATAACAACTGCAAGCTGTAGAAAGTGGATTTTTACTGTCACATTATTGTGAATAGCTAGATACCTTTACCTACTTAGATACCTGTGAGTTTTACGGTCACTCATCCATAACCACCTGCTTCCAAAACGATCATGTAGGTATGTAAAACACGCTGTTTGACTCCTTAAAATTTTTTATTTGTTGAAGTAGTTAATAGTTTGTTTAAGCCCCAACTCGAGATATTTCTATTTTTCACACCGAGTCGGACTTTCCAAGAAGTCAATTACACACCAGAGCGTGACAAGCCAGAAGACGTGATTTACGTGTTTGCTAACAAGTTAAAACATAGACACATCTATTAAAAGTTGTTAATTTTTATGGTTGACCACCATTATAGGTGGTCCTCTCTTTTAGGTTCCTGTATTGTAAATATACCTACCAGCTTTTTTGGAATTTTATATGTCCTGTTTCACTCAACGCAATTTTATTGTGAAACTAACAGAATAGGTACCTAATTTAGGAGATAGATTTTACAAGTGGTCAATTTCAGTAAACTGATAAACATTACTCGAATATCGCATATTCGGCTTGCGGACATCCATGCAGAAGTAGGTACGGATTTGTTGTGGATGTCAGACAGAAGGCGTTGACGACTGAAATCAAAACGGTAGCGCTGAGAACATCCATGAAAACTTTACAAGAACTTAGTCTATAGGCAGCGGAGACCGACAAAATCGTGTTGGCAACGTTAAACAACCATGCATTTTATGTAAAAGTCGAGAAGATATTATTGTTACGTATTTCACGTACGGGTTCGAATATAATTGAGACGATCGTTCCAAAACACACACTGTTTATCACTGCGTACTACAATAAATACACGCCAACAATTATCTACTTAGAATTAGAAATATCGCTGCTGCCACTTCGCATTCCAATACTCGGGAGCTGACGATTGATGACTTAGATAGGCCTCCAAATAGCGTTCCCAAACTTTCCATCATCCTACAGCAATTTACATATTGGCCCGGCATACGATTTTCTAGGCGACTCCCGAATAATCACACACCTTCCGCGTGTTTTCCGTGTGCTCCGGAATATCTACACCTCCGCCAAAATGGACAGATGTGCCTTGATCGAGCGTTGGAGGTTCCCAACGCCAAGCCATCGCGTATACTTTTGGAAACGTCCAGAGCACCGCTTCTATATCTACACCGCTACATGATGGATGGAAGAATCCAGAAAGATTGCATGTTTACCCTAATGCACGGGATCGCCGCTCGTAACAATATGTCTTCCGAATTGCTGAGCCCGGATACAACTGCTACTGGAAAACCCATGGCGAAGATATTAAACAACATCGAGATCAACATAGACGAGGCCAGAAAAAAGTCATCAACCCGAATGAGAAGACAATTCGACAAGGGAGGCCCTGGGGCAAGGTGTGAACTGTGAGAGTGCATCTGACACTGTGGACAAGAGACCTCGGAGACCTTATACTTGAAGCATTTGGGAAAAGTGGTATTGTCGCTGTGATTCTTCTACTAAAAACATCTCATAAATGAGAAGAAGAACTTGAGAAGAGATTCATCAAAAAATAAAGTGTAACCTCCGCTACCGAAGAAAATCTTGCACGGTTCGAATCAGAGTGATCTGTTGATAGATACAGGGTGGTTAATCCTAGCGTAATCATCCCATAGCCGTTTTACCGTTCAAGATAGAGAAAAAAATGTAGGAGAAAAGTTATACAGGGTGTCCCGGAATAAGTGTTCCGAAAGTCACAGAGGAAGATAGAGAATTGATAAATAAGGAGACTTTTGCTGATAAACATACCCTCGCAAACGTATGATAACGGAGATACAGGCTCTCAAAGTTGTTTTTCAAAAATAGTTTTTTTTTTGCATAACTTTTGAATCGTTTCATTCAAATTCAAACCAAAGTTACAAAGGCGGGTCTTCATTGAACAATGATAACGAATTTCATCAGAAATTTTCAGGAGCTAAGATAGTAGGGGGTAGCTTACCCCTTTTCTCCCTATTTTTAACCGCCCTGAATATTTTTGGAAACGGTTACAATTTTTGAGCTCTACGTTCAATTTGAAGAAAACAGCCACTCCTGCAAAATTTTGATTAGAGGCGCCATTTTCAAGATATTTGGGTCTGAAACATTTGAAAACATCTCAAAACCGCCACTTTCCAGAGCCCAAATTGTTTTTTTCTGAAAAACTCTATGTTTCTTATCGAAAACGGTAGTTAATCCACTTGAAAAATCCAGAAAACTCATTCCAGTTGACGAATATTGGGTTTCCTTCAATTTTGATTTTTAGGTCCAGGAAAGTGGCGATTCCGAGTTGTTTTCCAATGCTTCAAACTCAAATATCTCAAAATAGTTGCCTCTAATCGAAATTGTGCGAGAAAAAACATTTTTCTTTAAATTGAACGTAGAATTCAAAAATTGGAACAATTTCCAAAAATATTCGGGGAGGTCGAAAACACGGAGAAAAGGGAGAGGGCAACTCCTATTATCTTTGCCTCTAAAAATGTTTGATGGAATGCGTTATTATTGTTCAATCGAGACCTGTTTCAGTAAACTTTTGTTTGAATTTGAATAAAATCAGTTGAACGGTTTGAAAGCTATGCCAAAAAAAACTGTTCAAAAGAAACAACTTTAAAGGCTTGTATCTCCGTTATTATGCGTTCGCGAGGGTATGTTTATAAAGAAAAGTGTCTTTATTTTTCAATTTTCTATCTCCCTGTGGATTTTGTAACACTTATTCCGGAACAGCCTGTATACTTTGATAAGCCCTATAACCTAAAATTATTTTCAGCTATACAGGTGTCCCATTTTGACGGGATTGATGAAACGTCAATTTTTTTAAATGGAACACCTATACCTATTTCTTGCATTTTCATGTTCAACTTTTTCAACTGTCTAATAGCTATATTACACCACACAATTATTTGTTGTACCATTTCTTGTACAATCTGTCAATTAAACAATCAAGTTCATTGTTTTTTGACACTATTTTGGCAGAGTGTACAAGTAATTGTACAAGGAATTGTGAAGTATAATACAGCTATTATGCCTGTATTTTGTTCCTCAGTTATGTGGCAGTGCTACCAACTAAAGAATAAAAACTGAAAAAATCGCATTTTTACCGTTTTCTTGGAAAAATCGTAGCGGCCTCGCTTTCCAATACTAACAGATGAAACTTGACATCGATAGTCAAGTCCAAGACCAATATCCCAATGTCAAAAAATTGCGATTTCTTGATACTATGCACACAAAAAAATCAAACTTCAAAATTTTCAAAGTATCATGACCCATTTTTTTTTCAAATGGCATTTCCTAATTTTATGACGTTATCTGATAGCTTTTGTCATCCTATTCGATTTTTATTGGGTATCCTACCCTTAAACTTCATTTTTCTCGAGATAATCGGAAATTTTCACATGATTTGCTATTTTTTTGGTTTTTCCTAAAATTGAGTTGGCCGTGATGAATGACAGACAAGCCAAATAGTACGCAGCTGTCAGTTAGTTAGTCTGAATATTGTCGAACAAAAAAAAATTGCTTCAACGCAAAAAGAAAACAAAGTGGGATCCTGGATATCTGGATTATTATCAGAATATCATATTATTCATTTTCTTCCACGTAATGTCATTTTTCTTTGCTCTATTTAGACTGACCAACTGTGAGCTACGTACTATTTGGCTTGTCTGTCATTCATCACGGCCAACTAGATTTAATAAAAAAAAATATATTGTGAAAATTCCCGATTACCTCAAAAAAATTAATTTCAAGGGTAGGGTACCCCCAGTGAAAATTAAAGAGGATAAAAAAAGCTATCAGATAACGTTATAAAATCAGAGGCATGCTATTTGAAAAAAGTTTATGATACATTGAAAATTATGAAGTTGGTTTTTTTTGTGAACGGCCCTGTATCAAGAAAACGCAATTTTTTGACATAGGGATATTGGTCTTTGACTTGACTATCACCATGTCAAGTTTCATTCCTTTGTTCCGAAAAGCAAGGCCGCCACGATTATTTTAAGAAAACTGAGATAATGCGATTTTTTTCAGTTTTCAATTTTCATTTGGTACAGCACTGCCCTACAATAGGGTCCTTGCATGGATTTTATATAGGGACGATTACTCCATAAAATCATTCAAAACGTTATCCACAATAATTTCCGCCAAAAAAAAAATTCGAAGAAACTGGTCCATCCTTTAAAAAAGATCAAAGTTTGAATTTTTTTTCGCGCCAAAAACGCGATCGCTTCTACAATCACCTTGTATGACCACGATGACGTCAACCCAAAAGTTCTATTTTTCGTTTGCAAGTTTTTTTTTTCTTTGCAAGGTTGCAGCTCTGCGCCCTGAAACCCCGCGAAAATTAAAATCTTCATTATTTCACAGACCTATTTCCATTTTGGAGCCGCGAACAGCGTTGTCGCCTTTGCTCACGTGTCAGGGCCATCCCCAAGCTCGTGCTGCGCGATTTTCAACCTGAATTGAGCGTCAGCCCCACAGACGTCTGAGACGGTGCAGTGAGATTATGTCAAACATTTAAAATTCGTAGTCGCAATCTGTTAGTGTAGAATCAATTGGCCCCAGCCCGGGGCACGATGACGTCATCCCGCAGCTGACACAGCATGCCTAACAGTTTTTGAGTTTTAAATTTACAAAATAAAATAATATATGAAGATTTTCCAAAAACCGTTCAGTCTGTGGTGCTATTTGGCTACCAAAGCATCATTAGAGGCAAGAAAAAAAATCGTGCAAGGACCCTATTGGAAAACTATTTGAAAAAAATCCGAAAATTTACTGCCATTTTTTGACGATATGGGGCGCTTTCCATTTAAAACATTTGTGTCGGTTTGTGTCAGCTTGTGTTAGCTTGTGTCGATGACACAAAGGAACACAGATCAAATAGAACTTTTTTGTGTCGATTTGTGTCAACACAAGTCGACTTGTGTCGGTAAATGGAAAACGCCCATGTTGAAGTAGAGATATCTGAGGGGATTGAGTCCCTAATCATAATGCACCAGGTTTTCTCATGTCAACTTTATTTATAATGTCAACACAACTAAAGCGCGCCTGTCGCCAGTGACATTATTACAAAATAATATTTATTATCATCACTATGGTATTATTCAAGTGTTCAAGTGTAAACGACCTCGTAATGACAAATTCAAATACGACACTTGACTGGAAGAAGTCGAATTGACATCTGTGCAATATAGTAGTTACTTTCTTCAAATATATAGTAGTTATCTACTTCACTCACTGTGTGGACCCGTTGCCCATGATGCATTTCATTCACGAATAATAAGGTCAATAAAAAAGTAGAGGAAAGTTGAGCATAAAAATGCAAAAAAAACATAGGGTGTTCTATTTAAAAAAACTGACGTTTTGTTAATCCCGTTAAAATGGGACAGTCTGTATAGGTAGCTAAAAATAATTTCAGGTTATAGGTATCATCAAACTATATAGCTTCATTTTACATCTTTTTCTCTATCTTGAACGGTAAGACCGCTATGAAATAATTATTACGATAGGATGGACCACCCTATAGGTACATACACACATCAAAAGAATCTAGGGGACCAGCAAATTCAGACGAATCCTAAAGTCATCATAACTTTTGATTGCCATCAGCGATTCCATAGCGGTTTTTGGTGATCAATAGCCCAATCCTTTGTTTTCATGTTTTGGTCACGTCAAATACGAACAATGTTTCATAAAGTTTCCACAGGACGATCAATGGAACAGTGTAGAATTGCCGAAAGTCCAATACAAGCGCGATTTCACAAAAAAATCATAAATTTTAATAGCTCAGTTATTATGAAGACTGGTGTTTCGGCTTCAGTAACGTTTATTCATTTTGAAAATCGGAAGTAAAATGGCACAGATATGGATCATTTTGTGCCGCCATGTCCACAAGTCGTGCACCCGTGCACAAAAAAGTCAGGAAATGTAAGAAAATTATAGGTACACAACATCTTCACGTTCGTCGTCTCTTTATTTTCCAAACCTCAAGAGTGACAACTTTCTCATTGGCCAATTAGAGTGTTATTTCAGTGCGATATTTGCATTCGGATACTAACACAATTGTCACATTGCAATATTAACACTCTTGTTTGAGTTTGCTTATTGATGTCACTCAAAAACGATTATTCTGTTTTTACGCTCATATTATTCCCATTTAGCACCTGCTCGATTAAGTTTCCGTGACATTTCGGGTGTTTGAAAAATGCAAGTACATAATAATATCATGACAATTCATTATCAAATTGAAAAACCCCCTGAAAAACAACTTTTGGAAATTCCACAGATTCCATGCTGGTCTACCCATGTATGGGTAACTGGGTGGGAGGCGCACATAATTAGCACCGAAAAAATTCGGTAGTAAATGCAGAGCTTTTGGATAAATATTGTGTTTGAAATATTACACAGGTGTTTAACGGGCAAATTGTCAACTCTGCGTGTAAGCTATGTGACATGACAGTGTCAAACTCCTAAGTCAACACGGTACCGAGAACTTTTTTCTGGGCGCTGCTAGCGTATAAGCCGCGTTAGTCGGGCCGTAATTGGTCGTGTAAATACATTTAAAACGTGCCCTTTGTTTTCAATTAGCACGTCCAACCAAAATTCAAGCCAGGCATAATACCATAACCACGTCGTTAATTGATGTTAACGTGCAGCTATTTGAACAATTAGCCGTTTATGCGCGACAAATTATTCAGCGAGCAGTGCTGCGCGAAAAAAAAAATAGGAATCTTGAACGCCATCTTACAAACATGCGGCGTATTATTACTTGCTCATTGCTTCAGCGAACATCTGTTACGAGCGGCGATTCTGGAAAACACGCGATCTTTCTAGACTTTTTCCATTAGGTCGCAGTGCACAAGTGCGGAGCTCTGGTGCATTCCAGAACATGCGTGTAGGCTTTGGCCCGTGAAACTAAATGAAGACTTCAATAGTGAGTTAAGACACATCTGTCAATTTTGGCGGAGGTGCCGGCTTCACCGCACGTTGGGATTGCACGCGAAAGGTGTAAGATTATTCGGGAGTGGCCTAGAAACCATATCCAGGTTACTATGGTGATGCTGGAGGACCTCTGGAACATTTAAGTTTAATTAGTCGGACCTATGTAACGCACCGATCCTCGGCCTACGAGTAGTACTGGATGCAGAGTAATAACGAGCGGATAGGAAGCTAGATTATGACAACGCAGCAACCATCAACCAACAGAACATATTTAGGAAGCGAATAGTCTCAGCGATATTCCCAAGCGCAATAATTGTTGGCGTGTATTCATTGTAGTACGCAGTAATAAACAGTGTGTGTTTTTAAGGATCATCTGAATTATAATCGAAACTAAACGCTAAATACGTAACAATACTCTCTTTATTTGCCTTGAGAAGGTCTCATTTAGGATCCTGAGATACGAGACAGATATTAGTACATACATGGGTGAGCACCCACTTACCTATCTAATCTAAAGAAAGATTTGTAAATTGTGACGTTATCCTCTGATACTGTGGCGCTTTTCTTGGGGAACAGGACGAAATTAAACTATTTTTTTTATTATAGTCGTATAATGCAACGTTTCGCTCTAATGTAGGAAATGAAAATGAACATAGAGATTAACAATCACAAACAAGATGTGGAAGGGCTTATCAAAATACAAAATTGCAAAGTCAAAGGCATAATATGGAAATAAAGACGAGAAAACCAATGCATATAATTTGGCCGAGATGTACTAGCCGTGTGGTCGTTTTTTATTATGAAAAGCAAGATAAGATACGAGTTTTTACTCTTTTTCCTGACACAATGTCCCTTCCAACATATAACAATTACAACAATTTTAGCCTGATGAAGACCTAAATTAGGGCGAAACGTTGCATTATACGACTCTAATGAAAAAATAGTTCAATTTCGTCCTGTTTCCTCAAGAAAAGCGCCACAGTGTACATAAAGAAGGACAAAGAAACCGATCAAAGTTATTCTAAGAAATTGATTTCAGGATATGAAAAGCAGGATCATCTTTTGTTGTGATTTTCAGCAAAGAAAAGTTCAAATGACTGTATTAGGTACCGATCCGGAAAGAGCGTCTCCTACAAAACGTCCCCGGTAAAACGTCCCCCACAAAACGTCCCTAGGAAATTACGTCCTCTGGAAATTACATCCCATGGAAATTACGTCCTCTATACAGGGTGTTCGGGTCTGGTTATTACAAACTTTGAGGGATGATTCCCCATCAAAAATAAAGCCGAAAGAACAAGAAACTCATGGTCCTAAAATGCTTCCTTAAAAAGATACAGGGTGTTGAAGTTAACTTTTTTAAATCGTTTTTTCACCGTAACTTTTCAATCATTGGGCGTTGGACCGATTTCATTAAAATTTGAACTGAAGTTTAGTCAACTGAGTCTCCATCGAATAATACCACAATTCATCAAAAATTTCTGGGGGCGTAGCTAATAGGAGACTGCCCTTATTTTCGCTCCTATTTTTATCTCCCCTAATTATTTCTCAAAATTGTTGATATTTTCGGATTCTACGTTCAATTTAGAAGAAAAGTTACTGTTACAAAATTTTGATTAGAGGCTTCATTTTCAAGATACCTATTTGGGTTTGAAAAATTGGAAAACAACACGAATTCGCCACTTTTCAGGGCCCAAACTGTTTTTCTCTAAAAACTTCATGTTTCTCAGCGAAAATGGTGGTTTGTCAACTTGAAACACCCAGAAAACTCATTCCAGTTGACAAATCATGGGTTTTCATGAATTTCAATTTTTAGGCTCAGGAGAGTGGCGATTTCGAGATGTTTTCCAATGTTTCAATCTGAAATATCTCAAAAACAAAGCCTTAAGTGGAAATTTTGCAAGAGTAACTTTTTCTTCTAAATTTAACGGAGAATCTGAGAGTATCAACAACTTGAAAAAATAATTGGGAAAGATAAAAATAGGGGCGAAAATAGGGGACAGTCCCCTATTATCTACGCTTCCAGAAATTTTTGATGAATTGTGGTATTATTATTTGATGGAGACTCATTTCACGAAGTTTTGGTTCAAATTTGATTGAAATCGGTCCAACGGTTCAAAAGTGACGGTGAAAAAACCATTTCCAGAAGTCAACTTCAACACCCTGTATCTTTTCAAGGAAGCATTTTAGAACCTGAGTTTTTTGTTCTTCCGGCTTCATTTTCGATGGGGGATCATTCTTTGAAGTTTGTAATAACCAGACCCGAACAGCCTGTATATTACGGTCCCCTTAAAATTTTGTTACTTGTAAATTACGTCCACAGAAAAAAACTATAATTATTAGAGCTCATCATAGAGCCTACCGGGCCCCACATTCTTCTAATATGATTTTTGAGACCTTATGAGCCCCTCTATGTTTTTCACAGCTTTCAGACTCCCAATAAGGCCTCTTTTGCAGTCTTGTGTTATCAATAACTCTATTGAGCCCCCTTATTCTGTCTTCAATATAATTTAATGCCCTGCTGAGTTCCCTTGCATTTTCCATGACTTCTGAAGCAGCAAATAGCGTTGTGCCATCATGTCATGTCAGGAGCCCTATCGGGCCCCCATTGTGTCTTCAAGTGTAGTTGGAGCCCTGTTGTGCCCCCTTATGTTTTTCCATAGGTTCCCGAATAGGTACCAGTGAGTCCAATTTTGAGTTATTTTGTTACACAGAGCTCCATTGGGCCCCTTTGTGTCTTCATACAGTTTAGAGCTCTGTTGAGCCCCCTTGCGCTTTTCCGAGGCTTTCCGATCACTAGTAAGCCCCTTGTGCCTTTATGTAATACTCGGCTCCAAATTGGGTTTCCTTGTATTTTCAAGTATAATTTGGAGCCCTATTGAGCCCCCTTATGTGTTCATGGCTTACAGAATTTCACTAAGCCCTCTTTTGTCATTTTGTATTAGGAATCTAGGCTCCATTGGGCCCGTTATTGTGTCTTCAGTATGATTTTAGGCCCTGCTGAGCCCCCTTGTATTTTCCGTTACATTCAGAGCATACCGGATGGCCCACCGAAAACGAAACAGACAAAGTTTCAGGCACTTGACCTCACTTGTTTGTATACTGTAATATGTTTACTGAACGGACATAAGCCCCGTCATGGGATCAGCAACTATGAGCCAGCTACCTAGAAGGGACTTGTTACCGCGACGCGAAATTATATTTTTAATCCCATTGGGCGTTTTTATTGATAAACACACGAGTCGTGCCACCCGCTTCTCGTTCCGCCATCAGCGTGGCATATGGCATCGGGTGACACGAAGGTGACAAGTGTGACGGAAAAAAAAGGCTTTCAAGACCTGCGGCCAATACAACTAATTCTGTTGGTTTTCACTTAATCCCGTTTGAAACTCCTACCATCCTACCACCCCTGGTTCCTGGAGAGACTGTCCACAGAGTGGACGTTCCCACAACAGCCGACTTCGAGCTAGCCCGGCCGTATGTGTTTGCTTCCGCCCGAAGTTAGTAACATATTTGGCGCGTCCAACGTGTAGCCAATTCTCCAGGACCTCTTCGACTCCTCTGCCGTCCTCTTCGAGCAGAGTAGCACCTTTTGGTTCTCTCCAACGCCTTCCAGAATTTCCAGAACTTCCAGAATTCTCCTTGGGTAAGACTCTGCCATAAGTTTGAAATTCGTCGCGAGCGCGTAAGAGACCAAGCACAACGATGCCGTCGAAAGCCCGGAAAACCAACAAGTCCTCGCGTTCCCGCCTGGAAGCGGGAAGTAAAATAAACCTTCCAGTGGCGCCCTATCAACCGATCCAGACTTCGACGCCTGCCATTTCGACGACCGCGTCAAGCGTCCACATTTCGACGCCCGTCGTCTCTACGACGGTGACTAGCGTCTACTCGCCGCCGACGCCCATCATCAACGTTGCGCCGCAAGTACCCGCCGTGTATTTTAATCCTAACCACTACAACACCAGGCCGTTCAGTTTCGAAACCACTGACATCGTGACGCCGACGCATAGCTATGCAACGTACACTTCGACGCCGGTCATCACCGCTTCATCGTTCGCCACGACTCTCGCGACAACTTCCAGCTCCACGACGCCGTTTTACGCGAACATCTACACTTCGACGTCGGCCGTCGCCGCTTCATCGCTCGCCATGACCTCCACGACAACGTCCACCTTCACGATGCCAGCTTGCGCGAGCGTCTACACTTCGACGCTTCCCGTCGCGATGCCGCTCGAACACCAGACGCAATTCGAGTCTGCCGCAAACCGCGAGCCACCGCCGCGTTCGCGTACCGAAGAACTGCTAGTAGAATTGCTGTCAGAAATGCATCACGAGCGTCGGCACGCCGAAAGACCCGTTGACTTGCCCTCCTTCGCCGGACTGCCGCACCAGGTGGCTGAATATCACCTGGAGGATTGTAAACAGCTTCTCCGAACCTCGAACATTCCGCAGGCTAGATGGGTGGCTGCAGTAGCGCAACGGTTCAGCGGAGACGCACAAAGGTGGTACACCCCCTACGCATCCCTCGAGCTTGACTGGGAGGACTTCGTGAACGCCGTTGTCACGGAGTTTGACTCCTACAAAAGAAAGAGCGCCGCTATAGTTCAGCTGCGGACTGAGCGACAGAAGGACGAGCCGATCTCTCTTTTCATCCGGCACAAGGTCCAACTCATGAGACGGCTGGAACCATCCATGAGTATTGACGAGCTGGTGGAGCTCATCATCGCCCTAGCTGACATTGAAGTCAGCAAATCACTGTTGACGACCCGTGTCCAATCAGTGGAAGAGCTTATCCAAGTGGCGCAGCTCATTGAGAGCCGCCAAGAAACCAAGCGAAACGTTCGCGCACAACTGCCGCGTACGACAACTGCCGCATCAGCTTCGCAGGCTAGCCAGCAGCTTGCACCAGCTCAGAAAGCAGACTCTCCACGTCAACCGCCGCCGTGCCGGTACTGTCCCGAGCGACACTATCACCGCGACTGCCCGGTACGCCAAGCTCAATTCAATGCCTATGTCGAGCAGCGACACCGCGACGCAGGCTACAACCAACAGCATGTCGACGAGGACTACAGACAGCAGCACCACGACGCCCACTACCGACAGCAGCACCGCGAAGTGGACAGGCGTGCGGAAAACCAGAATGGGGCCGGAGCTACGCGGGAAACCTCCGCGCCCCAAAGACATTAGATACAAACGCGCTTCCCCAAGTTCCGCTGCACTTCGACGAACATGATGTTCACGCTCTGGTAGATTCCGGTGCCACGTTGAACTTCATCGACTCCTCGCTTGTCAGCAACCGACGATTCGACAGCAACGAATCCCTACCATTGCGCCTAGCCGTCGGCGCCAACGACCAGCAGCGTACACTTGGCAGCATCTCTATAGCGTGCCTCCTGGGTAGCACACCACACCAGATTGAATTCCATGTGGTAGACGGTCTAAACGAACAAGTCATTCTCGGATACCCCTTTTTAAGAGAGCAGCGAGCTTGTTTGGATTTTGAACGCCGTTGTTTGCATGTGGGAGTTGCAGAACGCCGTGCCATACGCTGGATTGACCAGCAGGACGAACCTTCGCGTTTAGCGCCGCAGCCGCTACGCATCACCGACGTCGATCACGACTTCCCACCACCAATGCAAGCCACGTTCCAGCGCGTCCTTGACGATTTCGCAGACACTCTCAACCAGGACCCAAGACTTTCCACCACACTCACCACCACTCACACCATTCGTCTGAGCAAGGAAGCACCGTTTCGCATCCGACCATACCGTGTACCGCCAGCGAAGAAGCGAATCATTGAGGAGCAGGTCGAGCAGATGTACCGGGATGGTATCATCGAAGCAAGCACCTCTGAGTACGCTTCGCCGATCGTTCTGGTGCAGAAAAACGGTAAGTCGCGATTCTGTGTGGATTACCGCCAGCTCAACTCCATCACACAGGACGAGGTCGCGCCACTGCCACGTATACAGGAGATGCTGCGAGATCTAGGTACAGCGAAAGTATTCAGTACTCTGGACCTCAAGTCCGGATATTGGCAGGTGCCTTTACATCCTGACAGCAAAAGACTAACGGCATTTTCTACCACCGATGGCGGCCTATACCAATTCCGAGTAATGCCGTTTGGTTTAAAAAACGCGCCGAGTACGTTCCAACGTCTGATGTGTCAGGAAGTGCTGACGGGCCACCTTCGTCGTTTCTGCCTCGTTTACTTGGACGACATAATTGTGTATTCTGACTCGCTGGAGGAACACATTGAACATTTACGTCTAGTTCTAGAACGACTCCAAAATCACCAGCTGCGCTGCAACCATGGCAAGTGCAAATTCGGAAAAACACGCATCGAATACCTCGGTCATGTTGTTAGCGACGCCGGCAATGAACCACAAACAAAGCACCTGGAGCTTGTGCGTGCTGCGAAGCCACCGACCACAAAACATCAGCTTCGAAGTTTTCTCGGCACCTGCAATTGGCTGCGCGAGTATGTCGAGAACTTTGCCGACACTGCTGCACCTCTGACAGACCTACTTGCCTCCAAAGCTCGATTTAGGTGGGAAAAATCTCAGCAAGAGGCATTCGACCGGCTCAAGGACACCCTTGCGGCACCACGACACCTTCATCGACCGGATCCAGCGCTTCCCTTCGTCCTCCAAACTGACGCTAGTGGCCTAGGTATGGCTGCGGTGTTGTACCAGGAGAAGCCAGACGGAACCAAGGCGGTGATTTCATACGCGAGCGCTCGTTTCAACGCCACCGAACGCCGACTGCACATTAACGAGCAGGAATGCCTGGCTATCCTGTGGGGTGTGAAACACTACCGGCCATACTTAGAGGACCGCCACTTCACGGTTCGTACAGACAACCGTGCGCTCCTCTGGCTACACCGGTCAAAGGATACCAAGGCGAAGCTGACGCGATGGTCGCTTCTCTTGCAAGAATTCTCGTTTACCGTTGAACATGTTCCGGGAAAAACAAATGAGCTGGCCGACGCCCTCTCCAGGGAGCCCGAAATACCTGTCAAACCTTTTGATTTCGAAGACATGGAGCGCCTCTTGCCGCCAGAACCACAAGCACAACGTCAAACTGCCGAAGGACTTCCGCAAGCCGCAGCGAACCTGATGGATGTTAGGACGCTGAGCGACGAAGTAAAAGAGGCCCAAGACCACGACGAATCCACTCAACAATTGATACGACAGCGTCGCGAGCTGGAGCACCTACCTAACAATCGCGACTGGCACCCCGGCTTCCGTGCGATGTTCACTGTCGAAGACAATCACTTGTACAGAGTCCGAAACGACGGACGTCGCCTCTTGTATGTTCCCAGTGGCGCGCGTTCACGCGTACTCTTCGAACATCATGACAGCCTCCTAGCTGGACATCCCGGCGAAGACGAGACGAAACGCTCCATCTCCGAACAATACCATTGGCCGGACCTGCCAAAAGAGTCGCGCGAATACGTGCGGTCGTGCTTGCTTTGCGCGCGATACAAAGCCCGTGTAAGTCGTAATCCTGCTGAACAGAGTCCGCGGCAACCGCAACAGCCCTTTGAGGTCGTGGCGATCGACATCATGGGTCCCTACGACATCTCTGCTAGCGGAAATCGCTTCATATTAGTGGTTTCGGATTTATTTACACGGTGGGTAGACGCGTGGGCATTACCACGCAGCACGACGGGGACGCTTATATCCACGCTGGATACGCAGTTCTTTCCCATGCATGGCTATCCAAAAGCCATACTCAGCGACAACGGCTCCCAGTTCACCTCCGTTGCTTGGTCTCGCGCGTGTGCTCGGTGGCAGAGTCTGGCCTGGACAACGCCAGTTTACCATGCTCGCGCCAATCCAACCGAGAGGCGAAATCAAGAAATAAAGAAGGGGCTGCGACTCCGTCTTGACGGACGCCCTCCGTCCGAATGGGATATTCATTTGCCGGCCACGCTGTTTAGTGCGCGCCGCCGTCGAAACGCTGCGACTGGTCAGAGCCCTGCTCAGCTCCTCTGCGGCTACAATTTGCCATTCCCTGGCGAATGGTCAACACATCAGCCCTTGCAACCACCGCCAGCAGCCGAACGTCACCAGCAAGCCAGAAAACACCAGCAGCAGTACGTCGAGGCTAGACACCAGGTTCCTGAACGGCTCACACCAGACTTTCTTCCCGGCGACTCAGTTCTGGTCCACCATCCACCAGCACCTGGTGCTTTTCACCCCAAGTGGCTTGGGCCACACTCCATCATCAAACGTTTTGCCCCACACATCTTCCTGGTCAACATTGACGGTCGCTCCGTCAAGTATCACATTGACAAGCTACGTCGAGCGCCACTGCCGCGATGTCGTCGATGAGTGCAGCGAAAGAATCGTGCGCGTTTCCGAATGTGTTTTGTTGATGCGATTGCATCCTTGTTTTCTTTTTCATTGATACCCTTGTACCCTTTTGTTTTTTTTTTTTTTTACTTCTGTTTAAACAAGTGTTTCACTTTGAAAAAAATTTTCGCTATAAATAAATCGTCCCAATGGTCTTGAAAGGGGGGGCGATTGTTACCGCGACGCGAAATTATATTTTTAATCCCATTGGGCGTTTTTATTGATAAACACACGAGTCGTGCCACCCGCTTCTCGTTCCGCCATCAGCGTGGCATATGGCATCGGGTGACACGAAGGTGACAAGTGTGACGGAAAAAAAAGGCTTTCAAGACCTGCGGCCAATACAACTAATTCTGTTGGTTTTCACTTAATCCCGTTTGAAACTCCTACCATCCTACCACCCCTGGTTCCTGGAGAGACTGTCCACAGAGTGGACGTTCCCACAACAGCCGACTTCGAGCTAGCCCGGCCGTATGTGTTTGCTTCCGCCCGAAGTTAGTAACAGACTGTTACCTTCCGAAAACACTGAAATTAGCATTATCTTGAGAAATTTGCATCGAATCAAAAAAAAAATTAACACCGCTATAAAGATAATTGAACCAGCTTTAAAATGATGTATCACTCAACCCCAATTGTCACTTAAAATTTTTGAAGCGGCTGTCACCCTGACTACGAGGGTGAAACTCTACGCTTAAATAATCAGCAGTTGAACGTCCCCCTCAAAAACAGAGTTGACCTGTTCGGGCTTATTTAGAAAAAATGAGGGCGAATGCCCGAAAACCTGTCTGTTTCGTTTTCAATGGATCAATCAGTGATCACATTTGTGCCGTCATGTCATTTGAAGTCCTTTCGGACCCCCTTGGGTCTTCTACTGTATTTTTTCGTGGCTTTCAAGATTCCAGTAATCCCCTTTGCCTTCTATTAGTATATAGAGCTTCATTGGGCCTCCTTTATAGTTTTTCTACGGCTTTCGGAACTACAGCCGGAAGGGTATATCGGGCGGGCCCCTTGTGTACGCAAGTGTAGGTTGGAACACTAGTTAGCCCTTTTATGTTTTTCACGGCTATCAGAATTCCAGTAAGCCTTCTTGTGTTATCCAGAGCTCCATTGGGCCCCCTTGTTTCTTCGATGTCTTTTGAAGCCCTGCTGAGCCCCTTTACATCTTCCCTTACTTTCTTCCGAGGGCATAAGTGAGCACCTTGTGCCTTGGTGTGATATTGGGAGTCCTATCAGACCCCCTTGTGTCCACGAGTGTAGTATGGAGCCCTAGATGGAGCCTAATTGGCCCACCTACGTTTTTATTGGCTTCCAGAGTACCAGTAAGTCTCCTTATCCCTTCATTGTTATGTAAAGCTCCATTGGGCCCCCTTGTGTCTTTAGTATCGTTTGAAGTCTTACTGCCTTGCATTTTTCCGTGACATTCAGATCTCTATTGGGCCCCCTTGTGTCCTTATGTGTCGTTTGGAGCCCTGATGAGCCCCTGCATCTTTTTTCATGGCTTTCAGAGTTTCAGTAAGCCTTCAGACTTGGAAGCCTTGATGTAAATCCCTTGTGCCTTTATGGGACATACGGAGCCCTATCGGGCCCCCATGTATCTGCAAGTGTAGTTTGGAATCCTAATCAGCCCCCTTGTGTTTTTTTCAAGACTATCAGGGCTCCAGTAAGCCTTCTTCTGCCTTCTTGTGTTATACAGGGCTCTATTTGGGTCTCTTGTTTCTTCAACGTCTTTTATAGCCCTGCTGAGCCCCCTTACATCTTTCCGAGACTTCCGCATGTAAGCACCTTGCGTCTTGATGTGATATTTGGAGCCCTACGAGTCCCCTTGAGTCCTCAAGTGTAGTATGGAGTTCTAATCAGCCCACTCAGCCTTTTATTAGCTTTCTGAGTACAAGTAAGCCCCCCCTGCCTTCATATCGATGGCGAAGAACAGCAACCTTCTATGTCACCATTTGCAGAAAATCAACAACCTCCTATGTCAATTTCAGCAAAATTGAAAATAGTGAATCAAACGATCGAAATTCCAGCCTTTAGCCGACTGACAAAACCTCCGATACCAATTAAAACTAAATCGTATGTCAAGTGCAAAAAATCAACCTTCTATGTCAGACAAAGAAGGATTTTGCAGAAAATACGATGACAAGGCAGAAGATAATGACCTTCTATGTCAAAGATAGAAGGTTGTGGCACAAAATTTCAACGACAAGATGGAAAATAGCCTTCTATGTCAGACAAAAAAGCTGCTATAAAGCTTATATTCTGCAAAATTATCAATATATTGCTGATAAAACCGTCTATGTCACGTTTTATAGCCAAATCCAGTGAATAATATCAAATTTCATATCCCATTATGTCACCTTAATTCATAGTGAATATTATTTCAACCTAAAATGGAAGAAAATATAGTACATCATGTTTGAAGTACAATTTTGTTCCTCCTGAAAAGTACCCCTTTTTGACATAGGAGCTTGCTGAATTTCTGCAAACGGTGACATAGAAGGTTGTTGTTCTTCGCTATCGATATGTTATGTAAAGCTATGAAGCTTCCCTGGGTCCCTTTGTGTTTTCGATATCGTTTGAAGCCTTGCTGAGCACACACATGAAGGCATGAAGGACACAAGGGGTAGTTTCCACTGGAGTTTCGGTAGTAACATATGATGACACAAAGAAGCCCATCACCAGTTATGGTGAGTTCTCTCCACAAAGGTCCTTCCCGCCTTTAGCTATCCTTTGCGGGTCTCAGTGTCTATCATTGCGATCCTTGTTCATCATGATCTAGAGAACAGTTTGACACCAACCATTTTGTTCTACCTTCAAGATATTGTACACGGGCCTCCAAAAATAAACGTAAGAAAACCCACTACTGCATAAAATATCAGATTAGAGAGCAAGGTTAGGTCTTGCCCACCTGAACTTCACTCTACCTGGAATATATTTCAATACAGACATTTATTATTATTATTTGCTAATTTCGGGAAATGATAAGGTAAAAACTGGGCCATTTTGACCGTGACCCGTGCACTACCGGGTTGAAAAAAAAACAGTCTTGCAATGATATACCTTTTTCCTCGCCTTTTCCCTAGCGTTTTTTTCATCACTGACCGATTTTTTCTTGATTGCAGCCCCAAAGCCGACCAACCGTCGATCGAGAAAACCGGGCCTGGACCGCAAGCCTCGCCAGGCCTACAGTGCCAAGCAGCTGGAACGTCTGGAGAGCGAATTCAAAATCGACAAGTACCTGAGCGTCAGCAAGCGCATGGAACTGTCCAAGGCCCTGAACCTGACCGAAGTACAAATCAAGACGTGGTTCCAGAATCGCAGGACCAAGTGGAAGAAGCAGCTGACCACCAGGCTCAAGATGGCCCAGCGCCAGGGGCTTTTCCCGCCGCATTATTTCGCACCGACGGCTCACCAGCAGTATTCTGCCCTGTTCACGCCGTACTATTCGTCGCTGAGCTGCGTCTTCGGCGTGCCGACCATAGAGGACGCCGCCGCCGCCTCCATGGAAGCGGCGGCGTCGCGACGCCAGTCGTCCCTGCCACGCACTTAAATTTATGTCTGAATTGTTATTGAGAGAGTTCGAGGTCGTTTACGTTACTACCAAATATTATGAATGCCTGATGTTTGATTCATAAACGTATGGAATAAACGCTAGAAAATTACTTCCCGTGTGCCTGTGCAGTTTGATTCGGATGTGTTTGAAACACAAGATAATCGGGTATCTATGTCTTTTTCACGGAGTTACAAGCCGAGGGATCGATCTCCCAGTGAAATTTTGAACCATCAGAAAAGTACAGAAATCGACAATAGACTTGGACCAAATGTCATAAATCGCTCTCGTAACGATTCAAGAAGCCTCTCATGTAACAGTAGGGCAACAAGGCTTTCTAGGGTATTCGGTATTTGGACCTCGCTGAATATGAAAATCATTGTTGCCACCTCGAAATTTGGACCGTTGCGTTGGGCCCCCAGGGCCCCATTTTTGACTTCTCCGGACATTTTGATAACTTCCGTTCTTTTACTTTAACAGATGATATATCGAAGACCGTGATAAATAAAGTAGAAATTCTTACACCATTGCCTCACCCTCGGCCTCACCCACAGAGTAGGCCTCACCCAATGATCACTGAAAGCTCGCCCCTCATGCGACTTCTTGTTCTTCATTTTCGATCATCACCTTTGCAGGTCATCAAGATCAAAAGAGGTGTAAAAACAACACAAAAACTTTGACCTATGGTGAGCTATGTGAATAGTTCAAGATAAGTCCACACTTACGTGAGACTATTGTGTAGATAGTGGGGAGGTTAACGGCCAAGAATGCTTCGAGGAAGTTTTTGGCAAAATAGCATCGCCTGCAATTAACGCCTCGATTTTGTGGTTCATCCGCATTCTTATGTCAGCTTCGTCGTCTTTGATGGGTCCGAGGATGAGTCCGTATATATTTTCCGGATTAACCGTCAGTTTCACAAAAAAAAAATGATCAGCGATCAAGGCTGATTGCAGATTAACTTAACTTTTTTCTGCTGAATGCTAGATGATTACTCACAAAAAATGCCTAAAATCTGTACTAGACCCATCATCTTCCCATTATTGATGGATAAACCACCATTTCCACTGATCAGTCAGCTACAAATTGACAAACAAAAATTGCAAATCAACTAGTCTCGTAATATCTGTTTTGTGGAACCCACGGTAGATATTCGCTTTTCAAAGTTTTTTACTTTATAGTCAGGTACCATAGGTTCAAAAAACTGATCCCGTGGGCTCCTTCGTGAAGGGGGCAATAGACCTTTTATTTCTTATAGTCCTATATGTGGAGATACCAAAATGTTTTGGTGCGACTTTTAAAATGGCGTCATCTCAAAATGGCGGCCATTTGTTCCCGGTGACATTTATCTAGTGTTGCCGTCTAGAGTTAGACTTTCTAGACTCTTGTCTTGAAAAGGCGTCAAGACTTAGACAAGACCTCTAGAAACTCTTGTCTTGAAATTTCTAGACAAGACAAGAGTAGGGCTGTCAAGATCAAAAGTCTTGATTAGACTCTTAAAAAAGGAAAAATTTCCAAAAAGTCAGATATATTACTCCCCGCTGATGGTTTTCATTTTTTACTGAATGTGTGATTAGCTTGGAGATTTCTCACAGAGTTTATTGACAACATGAAATAACATAAATAAGGGTGAACGGTATGAGAAAATGCTATTCAAAACTGTATCTACTTGAAATGAAAATGATTGCAATGGCAAAGTACCGAGATTACTACAGACGATATAAAATATCTCGTCTCAAAAGTCCCTACTTTTTTCAGAAAAAAAATCTGGGACTTTGGGTGTTTAAATTGGGAGAATAATGAAGCAATAAACCCCTTTTGCTCTTGCGCACTAGGCAGGCCATCATGTCATTATGCATTGACCGTTGTTGTCAGGCTGTATATGATGGGCAGTCTACTGTCCATGAATATTCACTAGTTATGATTGAAAATTAGGAAAAACAAAACAACACATAGAAGCATCTTTCTGTATATTGTGAATTTTATATATCAGAAGACAATTTGATTTTTGGTTTGTGGTGGCAGTTCGATAAAAATTCATCAATTTTGCATCAGAGGATGGGAAAGCGTTGCCAGGGAGATGCCATGTCGAATTATGATAATGTCTTGTGATTATATATTCACATGACATCTCCTCCAGGCTCTGTATGTCTCTACTGTTATTTCCGGTTCTCATGCGACAGTTTCGTCCAAGTGATTTTTTTTCAAGGGCTGCTCCAACATCTTTATTTCAAATTCTCCAAAAAATAGCTGCGCCTTTTCAGATCGCAACTTACCAATTATTTACATTTCTATGTCCAGCAGCAATGTTTCGAACACCAAACAGCAAAAAAATGATATTGAAGTTGATTGTTTAGCTTTTTTTTTGACTGTGACTCTTTCGTTGACTGTTTCTCGACGTTCATGTGACAACCTAATATTGTTCTTGGCTTGCTTATTCACTCGATTCAAGCCGATGGACCGCGGTGAATTAAATTTCTATATCCTTTCCCGGTGCCAGATTTTTTGAGTACTTTTTGAAATGAACAATAGTTGACTATATTTATTCAGGCATTAACCTACGGCTATAAAATTGTATCTTATCATTTTATATAAGACTCCATTGCAGAAATACGTCTACTAACAGGTCGGGGGTGACGGTGGCAACCTTTTCTTCCAGCATTCACACCAATGATAAATTTCAGTGTCAATAAAAGTGGGTCTTTGTTTTGAAATTTGAACTTGAGTATACCCAAGTAGAATATTTTATTGAAGCGCAGTCTCTTTTCGAAGGGTGCTCCTTCCTCCTCACGGTTTCTCTTTTATTCTTACTTAAAGATGTTTATATTTCTGTCACGTATTTTTCTTGGAAAAAGGTGTTTTATAGTAATTTAATTTCAAGAGTCTACCTAGACTCTTGAAAAACTTCCATCAAGAGTTAGAGTCTTGTCTTGAAATTTTGAAATTATCTTGATATTTCAAGACAAGACAAGAGTAGGGCAACTCTTGTCTTGTCTTGTCTAGATGGCAACACTACATTTATCCTGACCTAACTTGCTTCATTCTCACTCGATTTGACAAAAATTCTTCTTAAAAATACGTGAACTCATATTCTTCATCCGCTGCTGTCATCGGTTGTCATTTATATCAATCTGTTTGACCGGAATTAGGAAAAAAAACTGGAAATTATGATGACTTTTAGTCCTATAGGTTTCTCGACTGTTTCTGAACCTAATTCAAGTTGTATTGATCCTAACAGCATCTACAATAAATGGAGTTCACTAAAAACTTAGCTTGCTGGGAAAATAATGGCCACAAGTGATACAGTAGGAAAAAAATGAGCGATATTCACGAAAAATGGTAAAATTAAGAAGGAAAGTGCCGTGTCTTTTTTTTTTAGGAATACGTGTGATTCTTTAGCTACTACTTCTATGGCCTCTGCAGACACCAAAACGCTCTAATACCAATTTCAAAATGGCGTCGTTCCAAAATGGCGACCATTTGATTTTGTCAACATGGATTCACACCACGGATTTCTGAATATAGAGCTGGATAGCTAATACAGCACCACATACTTAAATAGCTATACCGCGCAAGAGAGACGTCCGACACCTGTAATTATGGGCGCCGCCATCTTGATGGTTATTTAGGGACTTTGGGTGGTGTGGACTGGCACCACTTCGCTAGTTGGCCACTTGACTAAGCACGACATTATTTTATTTCTCCCTCAAAGTACGTGGTGTCCAGCCCTTGTAGTCAGGATTGGCAGTGCTGGAGCATACTTCGGTGGCATCAGTCAAGTGTCGCAGGCTATCTGAGCAAAGCTTAGCAAAGCAAACTTTGATGCCGATTCTTCGACAGGTGGTTGTCAGGGAACTGAACACTCTTCCTAATCATGGAAATGCATTCCATTTAGGTCTCTGGCATTTTTACTGTGGTGTCCACGAGGCACTGACGAACTATGGTTCCGTCGCAAAGGTGCAAAATGTGACTCGTATCGAAGGAAATAAGCTAATAAGGGTTCACCACACTCTTGGGTTCACATGTCCATGTAGTTGGCACGAAAATGTCCCAAGGGTTAAAGTACCTTTAGGATAACGGTTGCACTGGGTGTAGCACTCGCGTGACACATGACTTGAGTCTAGTCTTACTTGAACGGTTGAAAAACGCGTCAACAGCAGTGTCTGTGAACAACCACCTGTTCCCGTACTTGTAGTGTCGTTGACCCTGGGTAGTGGCGGGTGAATCTAGTCGGATTACACCAGCCTCCTGAGGGTGCGGTGACAGTTTCTTTGGCACCCTTGGCTTTTGACTTAAGCACGACTTGTGCTCCTGTAGGCTCCTGGAGGATACTTCCATGTTCTTTGAGTGGATGTTCTCACTCAACTAGGTGTTAGTGTAATTGGTTGGGTGGTCCAGCTACCAAGTGAACACTTTCTCCTTCTCATCCCTTTTGGGTGAATTGACTTTGAATGTGCTTTTACAAACAGGTTCCCTAGCTTGACTTGAACTTTATGATTTGAAAATTTACTTTTGATACTCTTGCCTATAGATACATTCTAACCGGGTTTTTCTGAAGGATATTTGATTCAAGTATACAGTGAAATATGCAGGTAAATCTTGCAACTTTTGAAAAGGAGAAATTCTTGAGATTTCCGTTTTTAAATTAGTCAATATCTTGCTTGTCCAATTTTCTTCAGTTCTCCAATCATCTCAAAACAGGGCTGATCGAAAAGTCCAGGTCAGTTCCCCTTGCTACAATCTCTTGGATTTCCCATAATTCAAGAGACGCAGCAATGGATCTCAGTTTCCCCTGCTACAATCTCTTGGATTCCCCATAATTCAAAAGATGTAGCAGTGGATGTGGATTCAGTTGAATTCTCAAATGGATTATACATTTGAAAATTCAATTTTATTCAACCTTCCAATAGGAGTAACCTCATTCGCTTCAATTTTTTTACCCTTCATTTGGTTTTACTACCCTTCTCATTGAAAACTTTACTTTAACACCTTTACTATCTTGAAACCAATTCTTAGAAAACACTAATGGTTGCCCTCTCACTTGTCCCAACAGGGATATCTAGGCCTTTGCCTTTTGAGAGAGACTAGATGTGATTTATTTGCGAAAAATCACAACTAATCTCGCTTTTTGGATAATGGCTCCTGACTTATGTAAAGTAGAAAATGCTGTTCGACGATTTCTTAGTAGAGGCAACACAACAAGCAGTTTGATGGACAATTCATTCAATAACTGAGCAACTATCACATTTTCATGACATAGTATTGATTCAAACAGATTTTATTTACACTAGAGCGCTCCTACTGGTAACTATACGCACCACGATACAGCATTTTGAGTCAGTGACCATGATCATCGGGGTTATGTGAAACGCTTCTTTCCAATAAACTCACTTGACGAACTGAAATCTCTAAGAACTAAAGAGGCATCCCTAAGCTATCTAGGAAATCAAAAATGATGCAATATGTTAGATGAGCAATTTTTGTGGATATACATGAAATTTACTATTTGAAAAATAAAATCATTACCCTGTAAGTGGTAACGAAAAAAAAATCTTTGTTTTCAGCAACGTTTTTGAAAAAAAATCATTTACGGTGAATTTTCTAAATGGCGCGTCTCAACACCCACGGGTGATCTCTTGCACCACCGTGACTACGGGTACGGTGAATGGGTGAAGGTGGTGTACTTGCCCTCCTTGGGGATTGAATGGGTGAATGGGGTGTATCTGCCCTTCTTGGTGGAATAGGTGAATAGGGTGTACTTGCCCTCCTTGGTGGTTGAATAGGTGAATGTGGGGTATTTGCCATTCTTGGTGGAATAGGTGAATGGGGCGTATTTGCCCTTCTTGGTGGAATAGATGAATGGGGTGTATTTGCCCTTCTTGGTGAAACAGGTGAATAGGGTGTACTTGCCCTCCTTGGTGGTTGAATAGGTGAATGGGGTGTATTTGCTCTTCTTGGAGGTTGAATGGGTGAATGTGGGGTATTTGCCATTCTTGGTGGAATAGGGGAATGTGGGGTATTTGCCCTTCTTGGTTGTACGGGAGCTCTCACCCTAACTTGTTCTGCACTGCTTTGTTCATGTTCTTGACTTGACGCATTGGTATCAGTGTGGACTGTTTCAGAACCTTCGTCACTACTCTCGCTTCTAGCACTAGGTGAACTGTTAGTACGGTTACTGACGTCTTCGCTATTTCTGTCGGTTACAGAATGACTACTAGATTCAGTTGGAGGAAGTGATATTATTTCAGGTTGGTGTATTTCGCTTGGGGCAAAAGTAACGATTGGTGATCTTGGTGATATTGGTGATCTAACTGATGGTTTTGCTCTTGCGGGACGGTAGAAGGGTAGAGGTAGCATTGGCTGCTCTTCAGAACTAACTTCTCCTGGTCCTGATTCGAAATCTTGATCGGTTCCTTTACATAATTTGATGCGGTTGGCATGAACAATCATTTCTTGGGATCCTCCGATTTCCTGGAGTTTAAAATTGACTGGTCCCGTCTGCTCAATAACACGATATGGTCCCTTCCATTTCGGATGAAATTTGGTAGCAAGGTTGCTATTTGGCTTTACAGCTTCATTGCGTAAGTAGACTCTGTCTCCTATTGAAAATTCGCGTTTCTTTGCGTGTTTATTGAATGTTTCGCGTCTTTTTGCAGTTACGTTATCTATACTTTCTTTGGCCAATCTATATGCGGTCCGAATTCTTCCTGATAATTCTGTAGCGTAATTTTCATCAACGTCATAGCGCACTCTGGTTGGATGTAGAATGTCGTGGAATGGTAATTCCATGTCTCTTCCGTGCATTAGGTAGAATGGTGTTTCTGACGTCGTTTCTTGTATACGATTTCTCAAGGCCATCAGACAAAATGGTAACATATTGTCCCAGTCTGGATTGTTTTCGGAAACATAGTGAGATATCATTACTTTCAATGTATGATGCATTCTTTCAACCACGCCATTTGTTGACGGTCGATATGGACTTGTCTGCAGTTTTTCAATTTTCAACAATTTACAAAGATCTTTGAATAAATTACTCAAAAATTGCGATCCACAATCGGTAAGTAGTGCTCTAGGTGCTCCATGTCTTGCAATAATACCTTCGGCAAACGCTCTAGCAACTGTTGAGGCTTGTATATCTGGCAGAGGGATACATTCAGGATATCTTGTGAGGTAGTCCATACATGTCAAAATGTATTTGTTGCCTTTTGTTGTCATGTTTAGTGGTCCTACAATGTCTAAAGAAATGAGTTCAAATGGGACGGAGGGACTTCTCATCCGTTGAAGTTCTGCTGGTTTCTGTGGGTTAGTTTTCATGATGTTACATGAATGGCATCTCTCTACGTATTTGGTGACATCCGTAGCCATGTTCTTCCAAAAGAAATCTTTCTGCACTAGTTCCAAAGTCTTCTGTTGTCCTCCATGTGCTGCAGTTGGAGCGTCATGATACAACTGTAGTATTCGTCTCATCATGACTCTCGGCAACACTAGCCGATCTTTTCTTTCTCCATCTCGTCGCTCTTTGTAGATCAATCCGTTCCTGCTTCTATAGAAACCTTCTTTTGCTGCTAGTTGTTGGATTGCTTCTTCTTCTTCTTGTTTCTTCTGGATTTCATCCAGGTCATAGATTACTGGAATCAAATCTATTTCCGGTTCTTGTTCATGAATCGTTGCAATCCTTATGTTAGATATGGCAGATCTACTTGTTCCTGGTGTAGTAATATGCGATTCCTCAGGTTCCTCTGCTTCCATTTTCTCTTCCTCGTCTGTATTTCTCAATCGGGTGAGCGCATCAGCATGGTTTAATTTTCCTGGGCGGTATTCGATGGTGAAATCATATTCCATAAGTGACATAGCCCACTTGGCTAATCTAGAGGATGGATCTTTGATGTTTAATAAATACTTCAATGGTCTATGATCAACATAAATTGTGAAATGTGTTCCTGTGAGGTAAATCCTGTAGTATTTTATAGCCCATACCACCGCTAAGCATTCTCTTTCAATCGTACTATAGTTTCTTTCGGCTTGATTTAGTACTCTACTAGCATATGAAATAGGGTGTTCTGCATCTCCATGTTTCTGAGATAGGATTCCGCTGATTGCGATACCAGAAGCATCGGTTGCAAGTATGAATTCCTTGGTGAAATCGGGATATCTTAAAATCGGTGGTGTTATCAATGCTCTCTTCAAAGTTTCGAAGGCTCTTTCTTGTACTGGAGTCCATAAGAATTTGGTATCTTTCTTAGTAAGAGCTGTTAAAGGGTTAGCAATTTCTGAAAATTTTGGTACGAACTTTCTGTAAAATCCACAAAGTCCTAAAAATGCTCTGATCTCTTTCACAGTTTTTGGTCGGGGATAGTTCTCAATTACCTTGGTTTTCTCTGGATCTGTCGTACATCCTTCTGCAGAGATGACGTGTCCTAGATATTTGGCTTCTTTCATTAAGAAACTACATTTAGTAGGCTTGAATTTTAAATTATTCTCTTGCATCCTTTCAAAAACATGTCTCAGTCTACTCAAATGTTCGTCAATGTCGTCTGAACTGTAGACAATTATGTCATCTAGGTATACCAAACATTCTAGTCCTGTGAGTCCTGCTAGAACAACGTACATGAGACGTTGCCACGAGCTAGGGGCTGATTTTAAACCCATTGGCATACGTATGAATTGCCAGTGCCCGTATGGCGTGCTAAAGGCTGTCTTCTCCCTGTCCCTAGGGTCCATTTCGACCTGAAAATAGCCACTGGCCAAATCAAGAGTCGAAAACAGTTTTGAACCACTCAGACGGTCAATGGTCTCTGATAAGTTCGGTAAAGGAAAGAAATCTGCCTTCGTGATTGCATTCAACTCTCTATAGTCGATACAAATTCTAAGTTCAGGCTCTTCACCGGGATGACGTTTCTTCTCTACTAAAACCACTGGCGCTGACCAGGGTGAATGGCTTGGTTCAATAATTCCATCTGCTAACATTTTGTCTATCTCAGCATCTAATGCCTGTTTCCTGGTGTAAGGGACCTTGTAAGGTCGCTTTGCTATAGGCTGTACGTCTTCTGTGATGATTCGATGCTTGACTTTGTTAGTGCATGTTAACTTCTGGTTTGGCGTTTTAAAGATGTCGCTGAATTCTCTCACTAAATCCCTTAACTTTTGTTGATGTTCCTCATTTTGAGTTTGGATGTTCAAGTTCTTAATCAATTCTTCCTCTTCCTTAGAATTCTGTTTCCTCATGGTTGCTATACTAACTCGTTTTCTCCTTGGAGAACAAGACCTTGGCCTCACTTGAGCATCGTAAGCTGTACCAACAATCGTTCCTTCCTTCAACAATTGTTCTTGATTGGTGACATTAATCAACTGGAACGGCATTCCATTATCTCTTTTACAAAATACTCTGACTCCAAACACTCCTGGTGTAACTTCCTCATAAGGTTCAATCAACACGTTCTCGAAATGTGCACTTTTCTTGATACGTGTCAGACAAATAGCTTTAGATCTGGGTAGAAGAATCACGTCGGATGCAAGATGCACATGAAGATGGCCATTCTTCGTGAGTGCGTCTTTTTCCTTTGATTCTTCGGCTTTTCCCATCTCTTGTCTGCTTGTTTGTCCTTTTCTTGAACTTCTCTTCACAGAGTCATTTCCTTTCATTTTCTTCCTACGATCGTTCGAATTCCTCACATCAATTTCCGCAATTTCTTCATCGTCCATTTGTCGGGGAGGTTTTCTTGAACTTCCTTGTTCATGAACCTCAACTTTCCTTTCCTGAGTTTTCAACAAAATCCCTTTTTGTGCTTCTCCTGATTTTACTCCAACTGATTTTTGCTTGCTTCTTTTCGTACTTTCTCGTGATGTTGTGCCGACCTGTTCATTGCTCATTCCTTGTCTTCTGCGATTTTCTTTGCAGTTAGGAGTTTCTCTGTGTTCACATGTTTCTGCTCTGCTAATGGCTTCAACTTCTGGGGTGTTCGAAGTATGAATATGGGAACATGTATCACTCCTCGTACGAGGATGCGTTGCTACAGGCTGTTGAATTCTTCGTTCCTTCTCTTTCTTTGCTTTCTTCCGATTGCGTAATGTTTCCTTTACTTCTTGCCTTTCTTCTTGCGTTTCAGCATGATTCACAATTTCTTCCAAGTCCATCGTAACCTTTGGAAGTTTTTCTTTTTGGTGAAAAAGAAAAATTTCATTGTTGCGTTCAGCAGGTTGCACACTAGAGATAATCCCTCTATCACTTGGAACATCTTCTTTTCCACAATGAAGGGGTATAATAACATCATTAATTTTCAGACAATTTTCTTTCCACGAGATTTCCGTTTGGGTTTTCCTTAGAAAATCCAATCCAATTAATAAATCACCGTCGAAATTCATGTCGTTATCGACTATGATGAAATTATGCGTTATCTCCACATTTCCTGGCAGTTCTAAAACTACAGGAACTTCCCCATGCTGAGGGATGACATTACCCTGAATATCTGAAATATGTATAGCTGGTAATTTCTTGATTTTTGTCAGGTTCATTGGTATGGTGACCTTGATTAGTGAGACTGCGGCTCCCGTGTCTAGTATAAGTTTACGAGGTTTACCACAAATATTTACAAATACTGTGTTTGTTCCTGCTAAATGAGCAATCCTGACAGTTTCACTCTTCTGACAAACTTGATCTCTGGTCTTCCCATGGTGGCTTAAACCTTCTTCACAAGTACATCTACTCGTTACTTCCTGGGTTTCCATCACTCTTCTCTTCTTTTTCTTACTGGGTCTCTCCAGAGGACTCAACGAGCCTTCATCAGTTTCCGTGGCTGATTTCTTTGACTTATCAAAGAGGCCGTTAACACTGGTCCTCAAGGAACACCCACTAAGATTAGTTGTTACTTTCTGAGCTTCCACCATTTCTCTCCCATTTTTCTCACTGGTTTTCCCCAGAGGACTTGACGAGCCTGCCTCAGCTTCCGTAGCTGTTTTCTTTGACTTGTCAAAGAGGCTGTTAGCATTAGTCCTCAAGGAATATCCAGTAAGATTAGTTCGTGCTCGAGGGTTTTTCATTCTGGTACATGAAACAACCGTATTCAATGCATGGTTCGTGTTCTCGAATACCATCGGTAGGGTAGAGTTGTGAACCTTCAAACAGTTCTCTTCCCATGAAATTACACTTTGTGTTTTTGTAAAGAAATCCATGCCAAGCAATAGGTTCCCTTCAAATAAAGTATCATCACCCACTATGACAAAAGGATGTGTCACTGTCACTCCATTCGGTAAAGTAATTTCCATGTCAACCATTCCATGTTGCGGGATAGGAGTCCTTTGAATATCGCAAATGTAGGACTGAGGTAATTTCTTGATTTTATCGGTGATGGTAATCGGTAAACTTTGTTTAACCAGCGATAATGCCGCGCCGCTGTCTAAAACCACTTTATAGTCTGTTCCTTTTATGTTCATAAATACAGAATTTCGCCCTCGAGAATATAAAATACCGTTGTTGTTGGCATTCCTCCTAGCACTTTTTCCATTATTAAAGGAGTCGATTCGTTCCTTCCCACTGAAGCGATTCCTATGATAATGTTTTTGCTTATTTGTACTATCATCCTCAAAATTTCGGTTCCGACAGTACTTTGCAATATGGCCTGCCTTGCCACATGAATAACAAGTTGATGAGAATTTACGTTGATGAGGTTTTTGAAAATTAGAAAAACTTTCGTTAGCGTGTCGTATGCTAGAATTGTTGGTAGTATTAACAAAACATCGCGAGGCAAAATGGCCTGCTTTTCCACACGAGAAACACTTGATTGGAAATGTAACACGTTGCTGATGGTGGTTTTGATAACTTTTAGCAAAACTTTGACTCCGACACTGCGATGCAAAATGACCTGCCTTGTTACATGAATAGCACGTTGATACAAATCTTCTACGTTGCTGGTAAGGTCTCTGATAGTAAAATGTATCCGGATTGGTTTTTCGTGCACTAGAATAGAATTCAATACTATTTCCCAATCTGTACTCATTATTCCGATTTGCTCTAAAATCGTAGTAGGGTCTTGTACTTTTCCTCATTTCCGTTCTGATCTTGGGTTGATTATTAAAATTTGTCCTTCTTTCATTATCGTAGCGGCAGTACGCAACAGGTGTACTAGGTATATCATTGTTGTTTTTCCACAATTCTACACTTTCAGTTGACGAGTGCTCTCGATCCTCGGCCGATTCAAGGTATTTCAGAAAAGTTTCTTCTTTTTCGGCTATTTCTACAGCTTTCCGAAGACTTTCTGGCTCAGATGACATAACCTTGTAGTTGAGGGGGTGAAGGAGACCCCTCTCAAACTGTAAGCGAACCTTACAGTCGAACTGTTCTTGCAATATTTCATGTTCAAAAGGATCACTGCTTACTTTCAATTTTTCACCAAATGCTCTTGCTGTCTCGGCTAATCTTCCAGCGAATGCCCTCACTGACTCGTTTTTGCGTTGGATGCACTGTTGAAACTCAGTCATACACTGAAGTGTTAGCTTCTTTGGTTCGAACCGGTCAGTCAACAACTTGGAAAATTGTTCCCAGGTGGGGTTGGTTGAGGAATTTATTTCCCATGTTTTACGTGCGGCTCCTTGCAACTTCAATGTGGCAACTGATACTTTCTCCTGTTCTGTCCATCCAGCAAGGTTCGCAGCTTCGTCAACTCTTCGCAAGAAACTCTTAATCGGACCTTCTCCGTCATAGTCCGGTAACAACTGTATCATAGCAGTTGTGCAATCCATTTCTGCTATGGTCTACACAACGGCCATTTTATATAAGAAAAAACAAACAAAAAAAAATCTTTCGGAACCTAAAACTAATTAAATTTTCTCATAATAAAAAAAATTTTCGTCATGATATCTGAACTCTATCAGTAGATAGTTGTTATAAAAAAATAACTGTGCTAAATAGCTCGTTATGGTTTGATTAGGGACATTCCTTCCTTCCGTCGGGTTTTGGGCTTAAAAATTGTTTCGTATCGGTCTTGATTCAATCTCAATCAAACATTAACTGCTGCTCATACCAGACAACTTCACACAACTCCTGTAGGATGGTTTGATAAGGGGCATCGCACATTTTTCCACTGGCTATCCAGTACTCCCGAAATATGCAAGGCGTCCCTTATTTAGTTTGCTTTCAAACCAACTGCCCGTGTTAACACCAGTTGGTTCCAAAGCCAAACGAATTAAAAAGAAAGAGAACTAAGTTGTGACTTCAGTTCTCTCAGTCCGTTATTCTCAGCACTCATTGTATCAGGAATATGAAGCAATTTATTCTTTATCACCCCAAATTATTTCCCATTCCTAAATTTTGTATTACTTATCCACAATTTGCCAAATAACACTAAAAACTTTCCGAATTAGCAGCTAACTAACCAAAATCTCACAGTAACCAACCGGGTTAGTCTTTGACTAGTGGAAACCTTGAATTTTCCGAGGAAAATTTCAGCTCAAGATCTTCCACATGTCAAAGTGAAGTTGAGTATGGAAAAAAAATTTCTACCGGATGTTGGAAACGCTTATTTTCAGACTCATATTGTCAAAAAGAGGCTAATAAGTTCTTAACACTGGTGATAATTATTCATCTAATTTTCTCACACATCTCAAGTTTATTTCAATTCAATTTCAATTCAATTTCTCTTGAAAGTCTAACTATAAAATTTATTTATGGCATTCACAGATATTCGTTCCAAAAAATTTTCAAATAGTGTAGGTACTCAAACAATAAAGAGAAATTTTTTTTTTTGAAATGTTCAAATGTGTACCTAAGCAATCCAACAATTTATTTATTTTTCAAATATGTGTACGTGAGCAATCGAACCAAGAATTTTTTTTTTCTCAAATATGTGTACGTAAGCAATCAACCAAAAAATTTTTTTCTTAAATATGTGTACATAAGCAAACGAAAAAAAATTTTTTCTCAATTTTCCAAATATGTGTACTCAAACAATCAAACAGAAAGAAAATTTATTTTCGTAATTTCCAAATATTGTGTACGTATCCAATAAAAATTTTCTCACGCTATTTTTTCCCAAACATCTCAAGTGCACGGCCCCGCGCATCTACTATTCACATGCACAACTTGCGTTACACAGGTAGTCTCATATGATTCAAACGAAACCAAGTAGGAGTGTGCAAAATCTTTCTTTTTTTTTTTCCGCGCCAAAAATCCAAATTTGACTCAAGTTCTTGACTAAAAAATTTAATTATGTTAAAACAAAGGAGGTTATTTTAGAATTGAATAAATGACGAGTATACTTCTTCCGTTACGGGTTTCCAGCTTAATAGTTGTCCGTCGCTATTGTCATTTCCTTTTTAATTATTCGGTTCTCTTTTTTTTTTCAAACAAAAATTAATCAGAAGTGCCTAATTGTTTTAAATGAGCAAAACCGGCTTTAAAGTTCTTCTTACGATTTCCCACTTATTCTCTCTTTCTAAAAAAAAAAGCTCAGTCCGGAACAGCAGTCTTGCTTTTGAGAGACTATCGAATGCTAATCTTTTTGCAAACGTTTTTCTTCCTCTCAAAACTCATGGTATGTTCACTCATAACACAAGGTTTGGAGGAACAATGTTTATGGAAAAAGTTTGGCACACGAGAAAAAAATTCAATTTTTTTTTTTTTTAATTTTTCAATTTTGACTTTGTGACAATCTTGACAATCTCTTTTTGACAATCCCACTTCTGACACCAAAAATATGTCCAGCCCTTGTAGTCAGGATTGGCAGTGCTGGAGCATACTTCGGTGGCATCAGTCAAGTGTCGCAGGCTATCTGAGCAAAGCTTACGCGACACTTTTTAGTTGTTGATTAGATGGAAAGGCTCAACGGGCCGTATAAATCTGACACCACCCAATGGGTTGTTTTAAAAGGCCATTGGGAGCCTTTATTCGCCCTTACAATAATCTACTTTCACAAAAGGCGGTGTGGATTCGACCTACCTTCCCAGGTAGGGTTTTGTCAACTGGTGGATGTCAATCTATTGTCTAAACACTTTATACTTACTCTGTCGAAATCACGTCTCAAAAACACTGTCAATTATTATCTACTTATGCCCTTTAAGATGTGGTAGCGTTAACCCGAACAGAATAGATGGAATGTCCCTTTTAGTCCTAATTTACTTCATGTTAGTCAATAACTTGAAAACGAGCAACATTTAATAAAATTTATTACAAAAATTAACGAATGAAAATATGTACAGAAAATAGAAATGAAGCTTAGTCTAAAATACTACCTAATTAGTAACTAAAAACTGGTTTTTCTAAGTTCATGAAATTTGGATAATTTACATAAAATTTGGACGAATAATAATTGTAATCTATGTGTTTCATGATGGTCACGAATAGTGCGCTGGATACATGCATGATTTTACTAAGTATAGGGAAAAACTATTACACAAAAAATGGAAATTTCAAGCTTACTATGCCTGTTGATTTATAAGTAAAATGATTACAAAAATTGTAGGGAATGATTATTTAGCTTTCGGACTTATTGCTATAGAAAAAGAATTCCTGGACTAGTTTTCCTGGCTTGACGGTGTGAAATTGAATATAACTGGTTTCCGTCGCTTACATGAAATGTGAGCATCGAAAAGAGGCATTTAATTTATTTGGAAAATACGTTTTGATATTTAGCATAATTTTAATGCCTTAGGGCGTCACGGAAATGTTTGGAAAGTATTTTCTGAATTTACTGATACGTAATTAGCTATTGTCAAAAATGGTTTCAAAAGCTCGCTTCACTGAATAGTTTATGGTAGTATATAAAAAAAAAGGATTACTCAATTTTGGACAACTCCTTGTCGATTTGTTTTAGGTCTGGTATAGAAAAGACAATTAGAAAATTATGCGTGGTAATTAATACTGGATTTTTGCGAGGAAAAACAATATAGAAGTACGTAATTTTTCTTGAAACGACTGAACTATTATCTCAACCATTGAACGGTGGAAAACAGCGTTATTTGTGCCTAAAGGCATAAAAAAAAACTATTGCATTAAATTTTATCCGACGGTAGTCCTATTTTAGAAAGAAGGTAGAGGTGTTCAACGTTGCGAACAATTTCCAAAATCACTGACTGGATCTTTTGCGCGATTTTTCGCGATAAAAGTATTACCAAAGAAAACTGAAAAATAAATAGTTGACTGGGTTGAATTTCTCACTCTATTCGGAAACGTGGAAAACATGCGTTAGAAAAATTTGTATAATTATTGAACGAATTTTTAGCAACACGATTAAATATAGAAAAAGAGTTTCTTTCAAGCTGCAAAAATTAAGACTGCATATTAAGTATGGAAATTTCACAGGTTTAAACATTGGATGCAATTACAGTCCTTATCTAATTACTGTCTGAAAATAAACTAGTGTAAAATATACAAAGGGAAAATACATGAAGAATTTGGGTTCGAATCGAGGCTTTTACGTATGACTATTGTTTAATAATTCGGGCACAATAAAATGGTCATGCAGATGGGACATGACTGAATAAAAACATACTAAAATTAAAGCACAATTCAAAATCATTTCAAGGTATAAGTATAAGAAAAAGAATCAAAAAGGTTTCACCAGAGAAGAAAGTGGCTGCGTAGCGTTGTGTCACATTTTTGTCGGAAACTGAATTAACACTGTTCACTAATTTAGCTGCTGGTAATATTTTAATTGGCTGGCCACTGCACTGTGTATTTTTATTATGAACTGCATCGCACTGACTATATGTTGGATTTTCACTGGTTCAAAATCGACTGACTAAAACTGAAGTGCACCTACATAGTTTCGTTGTTGCAACTACTTCTTGTCGATACTGCAGGCTAAACTGGACTGACTACACTCTCTTGTCTTCCTTCCGATTTTTTTTTGCTTTTATAATATCTCCCGCGTCAGTAAGATTTACGATTTATTTACCCAATTAGATAGATACTCACGGTACACGCTCGCCCGTGCCTTTATCTGTGCCTATATTGCTAGCCGCGTCTCAAGCCGATGATTGTAGTCGGCATGGAGTACTAGGGGAACCTTTCCCGTGCACTGGTAATTTACGATTTTGTTTTTTCCATTTTTTCTCTGGAATTCTGTTTCATCCTAGACCCGCTTCGTTAGAGATTGAATTTTACGACCTAATATCTATTGAATTTTGCTTGTGGAACCTTATCTTCCGTCCGGCTGGGTGTTAGATTTTCTAAGTATTTACTGGGTTTTTAATAGCACCGAAAGATTTATGGTGGTGTTTTTCTTGTGAATTCGTAAGTGATGTTTGATTCCGCTGTTGGTAAAATCGCGTAGATTTGTATTTGTATTCTGCAAAATGTCGTAAAGGAAGGTAATTTATGTATTCTTCTTTGCGAAGTAATTAGCTTGTTTTTCACTTCGATTTCCCAGTCTTTTATCTGGTTGGCGGAATGCATCGGTAGGTATGTGTGGGTATGTACTAATCCCCACCATCAGTTTGGCGCACATGAGAGGTGCATATCATTTGCTCGGGCGACTTTGAATATATGGCGTGCTCTAAAGAAATAATAATTTGACGATTTCTTGAGTTACTTCTGCACATGCGTGTGTTAATTAAATGCTTTGCCATTCACGAATGATAGTAATCGAATTAAATTCGCACAATTATTGATTGATTAAAAGTAATTTTGTTAATTATTGAGTAATTGAAATATTATTGAGTAATTAAAATTCACGACACTCCAGATTGCTATTATTTAGTAATTTTAAAATTCACGGCCACCACAGTGGAATCAACACTAATAACATCAAGTGGGAATCAACAGGTGAAGAAAAGGTGTGCGATCATTCCAGCATCCAAAAGTTCGGTTAACTACGTGATGTTTATTTACACTGTCAAAAAGCTGTCACTTGACGTTTCGTTTACTCAGAGTACAGTGACTCCCAACCATCCAACTTGATGTGAGTATTTCGTAATTTCAAGAAAACTAAATACACTTACGTGATGGTACTTGAGAAAACTGGATCGCTATTGTAAAATTGCAGAAGGTTTGATCAGTTTCACGGGCCTTAGGATATTTTGTGGTAGCTATATAGCTCGGTATTTTGAGATACACTGGAAATTAACCATCAAGATGGCGTCATTCTCTAACTCCTTTTGTTACGCGGCGCAGCAGAATGCGCAATAGGTTCATGAGCGGTATAGCTATTTAAGTATGTGTACAGCACATGCGTGTTGTCCGAACCCAGCTGGCCGCCATACTGTGCTAAAATGTTAGTGGCTGACGGGCAACAAATCGGATTCTAAATATAAACCGCCGTCTTTTGTGCATTGGTGTTTACATTTGTTTCAAATATTAATTGTGAAATAATAATTACCTGAAACTGGACGAGTCCTACTGGGAGAAAGCTAAGATGCTTGTACTTTTGTTTCGTAGAATGATTCTTGGTTCTTGAATCTTCCTATTATTCATTTTTTAATTATTGGTTAGTGGTTATGATTTCATTAATGTTGTTTATTACAAATTGCAACTCATTTTATTTTGGAATAGTTAACTACATACGATCACATACGTACGTACACATGTTGGAAACGTAAGGTATTTGATGAATTGTTTCGAAGACAAAACGTAGAAACTCAAGCAAAAAACTAATGGCGCCTTCGACTGGCCAGAACGGAGCCAGATCAGCTCGAAAATCGCTATCACTGATTGGGCAAGGATTTTCGAGAACCTATCGGATCCCCTGATTTTAGAGCCGAACTGGATCGGTTCTAGTGATTTTAAAACGCTACAAAACAACACAAACACGAACCTGATTTATATCACAAAAATAAAATGAAAACAATTATTGAAGTATAACATAATTGTTTCTTTGTGCTTAATAATAATTCCGACATAGCTTGGCTTGTTGATGCTTTCGGCATAGCTTGATCTGGTCATGATTCCGGCATAACTTGGCTTGTGGTTGTTGGAGCTTCCTGGATAGCTCGACTGCTTTTTGAAGCTACTGGAATGGGTCTCAGGTATACCGTGGTCTCAGGGTAGGCAAATCAAGTGAAGGAATTACATTGGGTTTCAGTTTCTTGAGCAATCCAATTCGCTCGAAGGCTTCATCCAAGAAATGATCTGAACAAACACGCTCTCATTGTTACGCTGCTGAATAAATGTTTGTTGATCCCTACTGCTGGCCTGGAGCCACTCCACTTTGATCGTTTCGGAAACCTGAAATAATTCTTTTGTAATAAATGAAAAATCGGATAAAAACATCGAACTTACACATGATAGGTTATGCCGGTTTTGTTTTGTTTGTCGCTATTTTTCCAACTAGGCACAAAACAGGACGACATCAAGTCTTTTTCTTCAACAAATCGCTGAAAAACGTCGAGAAAACTTCGCACAAAGAAACGGATAAACAAGAAAAACGTCAAAAAATGACAATAGATTGACATTTGGGTGACATTTGGCAATCAAAGTGACACTCAGGGATGACAATTATTCGCAGCTTTGCCAACCCACAAGCATTGAAGTAACTAAAAATTAGCACAGTATGGCGGCCAACACGCGTTCGACAAAAATTGTGGTGGGGGTATATTGTGATTATAGCTATCCAGCTCTATATTCAGAAATCCGTGATTCACACCCAACTTACGCCTGTTTTCGTTCGACTCAAACCAATTTTCATGATTTTTTTTTTTTTTTTTGATCGGGTATGGATTGATGTTCTCTTATTCATTTTGTACGAAATTTGCATGTGTGCCAAGTAGTTTTCCCAAAAAGTGAAAAAACTAGAAAATCAGTGATTTTTACGATCCCTATTGCCTCAGGTGCTGCGTGCTTCTCCGTGAGAGGCATGCCTGGCGAATATTTTTTTATTATTCTCATAATGTATGAATTTACCGAAATGCTTTGGTGCCACTTTCAAAATGGCAGCGTACCGATTTGGCGGCCACCTAGATTTTAATAATGCAAAAATTCCAACTCGGTAATCAAGAGAGTTATAGTGATGAAAGTCACAAGGTAGATTAACAACTCAACGCTTCTTAAGATAAAATGAACCGCATCTCCATTTCTTAAGTCGTTCCTGAAAAACCCACTGATTTATTAAAAAATGTCAATTTTTATGCAACTGACCACTAATATCGGTATTTTCCCGGAATGGCTCAAGATATGGAGATGCGATTTATTTTATCTTAACAAGCATTGAATTGTGAATCTACCTTGTGACTTTCATCACTATAACTCTTTTGGTTACCGAGTTGGAATTTTTGCATTATTGAACACCCTACCAAAGTTAAGGTGGCCGCCAAACCGATACGCTGCCATTTTGAAAGTGGCACCAAAGCATTTCGGTAACTTCATACATATGAGAATAATACAGAAATATTTTTCGGCCATGCCTCTCACGAGGAGGCACACAGCACACAGCACACAGCACCTGAGGCAATTGGAATCGTAAAAATCACTGATTTTCTAGATTCTTTTTTTGGGAAAACTGTTTGGCACAAATGCAAATTTTGGACGATAGCATATACCTAGAGAACATCAATCTATACCTGATCAAAAGAAAAATCATCAAAATCGGTTTGAGTCGAGCGAAAATAGGCGTAAGTTGAGTCTGAATCCATGTTACCAAAATCAAATGGTAGTCATTTTGGAACGACGCCATTTTGGAATTGGTACCAGAGCATTTCGGTGTCTTCAGAGGCGAGAGAAGTAGTAACTAGAAAATAACACGTATATCTACTTTCTGAGAAAACACACGGCACTTTCCTTCTTAATTTCACCATTTTTCGTGAATATCGCTCTTTTTTTACCTACTGTATCACTTGTGGCCATTATTGTTTCAGCAAGCTGAGTTTTTAGTTTACTTCATTCATTGTAGATACTGTTGAGATCAATACAACTTGAATTAGGTTGGGAAACAGTCGAGAAACCTATAGGACTAAAAGTCATCATAATTTTCAGTTTTTTCCTAATTGCGGTCAAACAGATTGATATAAATGATAACCGATGATAGCAGCGGACAAAGAATATGGATTCACGTATTAAAAAAAAAATTCAAATCGGGTGGGGATGAAGCAAGTTAGGTCCGAATAATGTCAACGGGAACAAACGACCGCCATTTTGAAAGTGGCACCAAAACATTTCGGTATCTCCACATATAGGATATAGGACAATAAGAAATTGAAGGTCCCTTGCCCCCCTCACGAAGGAGCCCACGGAATACCGGATGACCCCTGACTATTATCTTCATCTGCATCGGTCATGGTCCAGGTTTCGGCTACAAATAACTAAATTCTTTTAATCTCTCAGTACTATAATTTTCAACTTTCAGATATCAGGTTCTCTGTAGTGATTTCCTTTCTAGATAGATTCACATATTTTGTTCAACTTTCATCAAATATTAGCCCGTATTTTTTGCAGTTTCTTTCTAGCTTTCCAAACACTTTCTTCAATGTTCTTGTATTTCGCTTGCCATAATAACAATGCCGTCGGCATATGCACATATCTGGTGAGTTTTCGTTGCTATGCACCCCCGATGTCCATTGCTTTTGGGCTTCATCTAGCACAATATTGAAGAGCTGGGCCTACTCTGTGAGCTGGGCTGACAGTGCGTCTCCTTGTCTTACTCCTGACCTGATTGTTTCAGTCATTGTGCCCCAGAGATAAGCCTTTGCGCTAGTGTCATTCAGGAGCATCTTCACCAAATTGATTAATTTTCTTGATGCGTCTATTTTCGTCAGTAATTGTGGTAATGTTCGTCTATTTACGCTGTCAAATGCCTGCTCATAATCCACAAATGCAAAAACAATGCAGTGCAAACTTTGACCTATAGACTGGGATCATTTTTGAAAAAGTGGCCTGGAAAGTGGTTCTAGAGGCAAGTCATGTTAAAGTTTGGCAACATATGTTTTATAGTGGAGTCGGTACGTTCGTAAAATCCATTATTCGCTGCAAATTTGAGGAATGCAATGCCCTTTGGCATACATGTTCTCTGAAGATTTTCAAGCAATTTTGGTCGAGGCGATTTTCCAAATTTCCGTGGAGAGGTCGTATACAGTAGGGTGGGCCGCTGCTATAGGTGTGTTTTTTTTGTTTTCATAATACGGACTTCTAATAGCGCGGAAAAGTTGCAGTTTCATATACTTTTCAAATATCTAGAAGCTTTTTGTCCCAAGTTTTCGTCTTCAGCCTCCGCAAGACGTGTCTTCCAGAAATATATCAACATTCAGTTTTTGCAAGATAACGAATTGAGTTATGAAGAAAACTGTTGAAATACCTTATAGGCCAGTCAAATTAGAACAAATTTTTCCGTTTGAGGGAAAAAACTGTTGGAGTTTTGGAAATTTGACAGTTATGTCCGGTAAGGTGTACTGTTAAACATACTAAAAGTCCCCAACTCTACCTATTGAGCTCGAGCCGCCATCTTGGAAAAATGGTCCTTCGATCCAATTTTCTGCTCATATTCCGCTAATCATCAGAGATATTCAATCAAGTTTCATAAAAAATCAAGGCTATAAAATTGCCCACAAAAATTGTTTCATACCGATTTTTTTCTCGTATATGTTGATATTGATAAAATTAACTTGAACAAAAAAAAAATCTAAAATTTAGCGATTTTTTGCCTATGGCTAAAAGATATTGTCTTCAAAATTTGTGAAGATGTTGGCAGTCTACATCAAAGCTAAACGTGACAGTTGAGATAGAAAAAAAAATTGCGAAAATATTTTTTATTTTTTTTTTTTCAAATTAAGCAAAATATTGATTTTCGAGTTTGACATTTCCAACAGGGCGGAGTAGAGGTTTCAATCGAACATGAATCAGTTTTGATATTTACATATTGTAAGACAAGATTTCATCAGTATTGTGCCTTCACGAGCTTCTGGGATGCTCGATATGAATTAAACTAAAAGAATAATAGCTAGGTCCAAAAAGTGTTGTCGATTGGTTATGAAGGAAACATTTCGGAACTAAAGACATCAGCAAAGGATATACAGGAGGTCCAAAGGTTATTCAACTGTATATGAGCCCCATATTGATGTGCCTTATCCAAAATAGTACAAAAGAATCAATCAAAATGTTGAAATCCACCCTGTATAACAAAAAGTAACGATACAAAATGGAAGTAGTAAAGCATACATGATGTCAAAAATACAGCCTTTACATTGCTGAAAAAAAGAACAAAATTGATCGATTTATTTGAAAGTTATTAGTCCTCAAACTTGACTTTACAAATTTCAGCCAGTGAAATAGGGAAAAGTAGAGAGAAGTAACTGTCGGAGTTTCAGAAATTTGACAGGGATGTTCGCTAAGGTATACTAATAAACATACTAAAAGTCCCCGCCACTACCTGTTGTGCTCGAGCCGCCATCTTGGAAAAATGGTAATAAATTTGATCGAAGGACCATTATTTCAAGATGGCGGCTCAAGCGCAACAGGTACTGGCGGGGACTTTTAGTATGTTCATTAGTATACCTTAGCGAACATTCCTGTCAAATTTCTGAAACTCCGACAGTTACTTCTCTCTACTTTTCCCTATTTCACTGGCTGAAATTTGTAAAGTCAAGTTTGAGGACTAATAACTTTCAAATAAATCGATCAATTTTGTTCTTTTTTCCAGCAATGTGAAGGCTGTATTTTTGACACCAGGTATGCCTTACTACTTCCATTTTGTATCGTTACTTTTCGTTATACAGGGTGGATTTTAACATTTTGATTGATTCTTTTGTACTATTTTGGATAAGGCACCTCAATATGGGGGTCATATACAGTTGAATAACCTTTGGACCTTCTGTATATCCTTTGCTGATGTCTTTTGTTTCGAAATGTTTCCTTCAGAACCAGTCGACAACACTTTTTGGACTTAGCGATTATTCTTTCTGTTTAATTCATATCGAGCATTCCAGAAGATCGTGAAGGCACAATATTGATGAAATCTTGTCTTACAATATGTAAATATCAAAACTGATTGATGTTTGATTGAAACCTTTACTCCGCCCTGTTGGAAATGTCAAACTCGAGAACCAAATTTTTGCTTAATTTAAAAAATAGAATAAAAAATATTTTCGCAATTTTTCTTTCTATTTCAACTGTCACATTTAGCTTTGATGTAGACTGCTAACATCTTCACAAATTTTGAAGACAATATCTCCAGCCATAGGCAAAAAATCGCTTTTTTTTAATTTTTATTTGTTAATTCAATTTAATTAATATCAGTAGATACGAGAGACAAATTGGTATAGAGCAATTTTTGTAGACAATTTTATAGCCTTGATTTTTAATGAAACCTAATTGAATATCTCTGATGATTAGCGCAATATAAGCAGAAAACTGGATCGAAGGACCATTTTTCCAAGATGGCGGCTCGAGCTCAATAGGTAGAGCTGGGGACTTTTAGTATGTTTATCAGTACACCATACCGGACATTACTGTCAGATTTCCAAAACTCCAACAGTTTTTTCCCTCCAGCTTTCCCTATTTGACTGGCCTATTAGTGAAAAAATAGATAAAACTCTTTATTCGACAGAAATGGAGTGATAAGACTTCAATTATCAATATTTTATCGATATTTTTTGTTTTATCTCACTCTGGATTAAATTTTTTTTTGACTTACCAATATGGGCATCAATTTCCTAGATTCATTCTTGCTGTGAATTCGTTAACATTCAGTAATTCTTTTAGTTCATCATCCGACATACGGGGTGGTTTTTTGGAAAGGACTCGTCTCCAATTTCTCGCTGCACAATTTTTTTCTGAGAAAAAGCTGACAAGTCGATTTTCTTTTTGAGAGGGACATCTAGGACACGTATTGCCAAATTCTTATCTTCAATCCCTCTGCCCCCACCCCCTACCCTAGTTTTTAATTTCAAATTGCATTACTTATCTTGTGATACACCAAATTGAAGGCAACAACATTGTTTCCGTTAAACATACTCTGGAATCTTCGAACTACCCTCTTAACTCTTTTAAAAATTCTTTCATTGTTGATTAGAGGAACGTTTTTCTGTTAACTGCAGATTCTTGAGAAATAGATTTCCCAGCAAAAACAGGGCGATTTTTATTTCGAGGGGAACGTCTGAGACATGTGTTGCCAAATTTTCATCTTCATTGCATTCTCTCCCCAATTAAGACCATTTTTGAAGATAATCAGAGGGTGATTTAGGCAATTTGAAATTATTTTTGCATAAAGGAAATTTTCATACTTTCAATAGACCTATTCGGTGAAAACGAGAGAGACAGACTTATACAGAAATCTGTGTGAGAAAAGAGACACAAAGTGAGTTGCGCGCGCATCTGAACGACCATCTAGGGAAATTCAGCATGAGGTTTGCGCTCCTGATATTCCCTGTAAGTTTCATTTTTGACGGAGCATGTGGATTAAGACTTCAACTGCCGTCATTTTGACGTTTACGCTAGTGAGAATTCACTGCTGAATGATGAGGTGACCTCCACTCAACATGGAACAAGATGTGTGCCAGGGCTACCCCTCTAAAGGAAGGAGAGGCAGAGACCGTGTAACCGCAAAACATACAGGTCAGCAGCATTCACACCTATTACAGAACATGTATTCCGGGTCAACCTCATGGAAGAAGCTTTGCATCCTTTGTCACCGACAGCAACTCTTCGAGGGCCTAGAGAACTACGACTGTGACCTATAAATGCTCCCAGAAGGTGACAGTAGCCAACGAAAGGCCGACCTGTAAGAATTTGCCACACTATCGCGGACAGAAACACTCGAAGGAACTGGGGGTCTGGGAGCTAGTTACTAGCTACGGTCCGTGGTCCGTGTTTTCCGCGATCGGGGACTTCTAACCACATCTTGTTGCTTTTAACCACTCTTCTTTCAAGGTGATGTTTGCAGGGATCACGCGTATATACCGTACACCTATCACATCGACTGTTTGACACTTTGACTTTGATTTTTCCAAGGATGTCATTTTTCACCATTTCACCTGCACCGTTATCATGGCACCGAGTCGTGCAGATGCGCGCGCAGACCAGGTAAAACTGAATGGGTGTATTTGATGTATCACAAGGTAGATAATTCATTGCTATTAGAATTGAAGTAGGCTAGGATGGGGCCGAAAGGATTGAAAATAAAACTATGACAACATGCCACCCTCGAAATAAGAACTGACTTGTTTTCGTTTAAAAATATTTTTCCAAGAATCGGGATAGTTGATAGGATCGAGAAAAGCTTTCCTTTGATTAAGGATGAGAGAATTTTCGCAAGGGTTGGGAGGTGACTTGAAAAATTTAAAATTTGTTTGTCAGAAAGAGAATTCTATTATCTTCAGTTTGATGTGTCACAAGTTAGGTAATGCTATTTGACATTTTTAAGTTTTTTTTTTCCATTTGGGTGGTCTCTTTAACAATTTCAATAACGTTTTGATTGATATATGATATTATTTCATCATTGCTAATACTCTTGTATGAGAAACAGTTGGAATTGAAGTTTTCGCCCAAAGTTGCTCAATTTTTAATGTGACTATTTCTGCAACTTCAAGGCAACTGGACTTTTTCGGTGTGAATTCAATTTCATTTGTTTTTTGTGATTGAAAAAACAATACTGAAACACGGGTTTTTTGTGCCTGACCGTTCAATTCCATATTTTTTCATTGTAAATATATTTTTAAACATTTTCTGGCCTAATAAAAGTTTGCGATTTTTTTTCCAAATATAGAAAATTCAACGTCATTGCGGACCCTGAAGTGATGATTTTTTTTCAAAAACGCTGTGACGATTTCTTTTTGTAATCTGATTATGCACCTTTTCCGCACTATTAGAATAAAAAAATCGAAAATATGATTTTTCGGCCCACCCTAGTATACAGGGTGAAATATAAAAAAAGTGTAAAAATTCGTCTTTCATGAACCAGACCAGGTAGAATTATGCGAGTATCGTCATAAGATGCCCAATTTCAAGATGAAAAAGGTACAATGAGTAGTTCTGACAGTTCTACCATATTTTCTGAAAATTATGAAAAAACTGAAAATTGTCAAAAAAATGATTTTTTCAAATAAATCAGTCATTTTCCAAAGTATTTTCTCACAACTTGGTATTTCTACCATAACTCATGTTTCAAATGAAATATGGTGGAAAGTATGAATCTAGTAATGCTATTGTCAAAAATAAGACTGTCAACTTTTTTTTCTTGTGATCGCCATCTTGAGTCTCACCATAGCTGAATGGTTTTAACAGTGAGTTGTAATCATGAGAATGACGTCATGGGACAATTTAAGTGGGTAAAAGACGACCTTACATAGAACAATAACTTCTTCGCCGAGAAAAGAAGTGCACTCGATTTTCTGCTTTTCACAGAATTTTATCGCTCACGATGGCTGATATGACCATGGGATGGGTGAGATAGCTATGGTGTTATGGTGCGTGATTGTTAGATGGTTCGCCAAAATTCATGGCCGCAAGTTGAGTGGTTTGTGTTTAGTGGCTTTTCAAACAAAATATGTGCCACTTTTTTACAAAAAATACAAAAAAAACAGGGTGTCGTATGTATCTTATACCTCACTGTGAAAAACCTGCCGAAGGAATCCTTGAAATTAATAGTGGATATGCTTTTTATGAATATATTTGGTTGTCACTGACTTCAAAAAGTGATAAAGATGCATCCAAGTACTCTAGGGTGGACGTGAAAGATGTTCTTGCAGTTGAAAATTTGAAAAAAGCACGAGAAATCCCCATTTCTGTTCACCATTTTGTGGAAATCTGCATGGGAATAGGCACAATTGGTTCTAGGACTGGTTCTTTTCGAAATAAATGTGTCATCAACTCATCAAACCACTGGTATCTTATGTGACTGCACATCCCTGTCGTAAACGCACATGCGAAACCATAAAAAAAACGGAACCTGGATTTTTCATGGTTTCAGATGTGTTCAGTGTAGGTTTTTGTCCGGTGTAATTTCCAACTTAAATGTTGAAATCTCATCTAAGTGAAGTTGACCGCTTGGGACAGTAGGAGTAGTTGTTCTCGACGTTCTCGTCGGCGGGTGGCTGGGACCCTTCGTCTACCATCCAGTTGGGAATAATTCTTACGAAATGACATTAAGAGCGACCTTTTCGACTTGCTAGCCCTTGACTCCTTGAAGAATTTTGAACAATTACATATAGTGACCAATGCTCGTGACGTGATAGAATCAAACTCGGCAGTAGAGACAGGCCTAGCCGGCTAACTCTGCATTATCGAGGAAGCAGATGGACGATGGACGCATCATTGGTCATGCAAAAGATATGACTTTTCTTAGAGCTACATGGATAATTGTTTGTATACTGTTGATTCCGATGTAATTGTACTTCGGGTCTTCGCAATTCGCAAACGGTGAGAGAAAATACTTACACCAAAAGTACAATCCCATCGGAATCAACAGTACAAACAATAAACGATGTACCTCCAAGAAAAGTCATATCTTTTGCATGACCAAGATGCGTCCATCTGCTTCCTCGGTAGTGCACAGTTAGCCGGCTAGGACTGTTTCTGCTGCCGAGTTTGATTCTATCACGTCACAAACATTGATGGTCACTATATGTAATTGTTCAAAGTTCTTCAAGGAGTCAAGGGCTAGCAAGTCGAAAAGGTCACTCTTAATGTCGTCATTTCGTAAGAATTATTTCTAACTGGATGGTAGACGAAGGGTCTCAGCCACCTGCCGACGAGCGTCAAGAACAAACTACCCCTACTTTTCCGAGGGTCAACTTCCGGTTTTCAACATTTTAGTAGGGAATTACACCGGACAAAAACCAATACTAAACACATCTGAAACCATAAAAAATCCAGGTTCTGTTTTTTTTATGGTTTCGCATGCGCGTTTACAACAGGGATGTGCAGTCACATAAGATACCAGTGGTTTATCATTGAAACCAGAAATATACAATGGTATAAATATTTAGGTACCTAGGTAGATTTTGCTGCTGACCGAAAAGACATGATTGTCTTACGGTTGCGTAGCAACCAGGCAAGTCCATCATTCAAAAGAGGGTTGGCTGATTTTTGGTGCCCCAATATCCGTGACGACGGTGGTGATAACATATGGTCTTCTCTATTTGTATTGTCTACAGGGTGATCCGACTTTTATGTCATTAAATTTGAGGATCCATAGAGAATGAAAAATGAAGGGGACTTTCTCCAGAAAACATATTTGATAAATGCCTAATAACAGAGATACAGCCCTTCAAAGTTGGGAATGAATAATAGTTTTTTTCGCATTACTTTTGAACCGTTCAACCGATTTGATTATACATAGAACCAAAGATTCACTGAAATTATCCCCTGTCGAACAATCATGTTCCATAAAAAAGTTTCAGGGGCTTAGACATTAGGGGGTGACCCTACTTTTCCCCCCTTATTTTTCACCCCTCTAGTTATTTTTGAAAACTGTTCATAATTTTGAATTCTACATTCAATTTTGAAGAAAAAATCACTGTTGCAAAATTTTGATTAGAGGCTTCGTGTAGGAGATATTTGGGTTTGAAACTTTGGAAAACATCCCGAAATCGCCACTTTCAAAGGTCGAGAAATTAAAATTCAAAGAAACTCATGATTTCTCAGCTGAAATAGGTTTTCTAGAATTTCTAAGTTGATAAACCACCATTTTTTCCAAAACACGGGAAATTTTCAGGAAAAAAACAATTTGGGTTCTGGAAAGTGGCGATTTTGGGATGTTTCCCAAAGTTTCAAACCCAAATATCTCCTAAACGAAGCCTCTAATCAAAATTTTGCAACAGTGATTTTTTCTTCAAAATTGAATGTGGAATTCAAAATTATGAACAGTTTTCAAAAATAACTAGGGAAGTGAAAAATGGGGGAGGGGAGTAGGGTCACCCCCTAATGTCTAAGCCCCTGAAACTTTTTTATGGAACATGTTATGATTGTTCGACAAGGGATAATTTCTGTAAACCTTTGGTTCTATTTGGAATGAAATCGGTTGAACGGTTCAAAAGTTATGCGGAAAAAACGATTATTTATTTCCAACTTTGAAGGGCTGTATCTCTGTTATTAGGCATTTCTCGAATATGTTTTCTGTAGAAAGTCCCCTTCATTTTTCATTTTCTATTGATCCTTGAATTTAATGACATAAAACGAGGACCACCCTGTATATCTACCCCTGGTTGGACCTAGTCCTCTTCAGTTTTATCGGCGTATTTTTTTATATAAATAAAGCTGAAAAGTAGGGCCAAACAATTTCCACAAAAAATATTTTTTTTTATACATTCATTTAAAAAAGTAAAGGTGGATCAATGGATGCCTCTAATATGTGAAATATATGAGACTAACAAACTACGCAAGAACTTTGAAAAAAAAAATGCCGATTTGCAATGGAATAACATAGTTTGGAGACTTAAAAAAATACTGACAAAAAAACATATTTTATCACGTAAAACTTGTTCAAACTCACTTCTATTGCAATTTGAACACCATAGTTCAACTAAGAATATGAAAGTTAGTCGGAAACGATACCAAACATGTTTGTATTTACTCAAAATCAAAAAGAAGAATCATCTATACACAGTCAACATTCCCCCCACCAGTCTTCCCCCTCTAGAAATTATGACAGTAATGATGTCAAGATAGTAGTATGAGCTCAGTAAATCAAGATAATAGAGAGTTATTGCAGAGTCTCAATTTGAAGTTAGGGTGCAAATTGCATGCGGTACACAAGGACCCCTCTGACGGGCCAGATTTCTTGCACACGTCTACTGCAAGGCCTGCAGAGTCTATCTGCAAAAAATTACCCCCCTATTTAATAACGTAAGGGAAGTTAAATCAAAATTGGACGAATATAGGCAACCAACAATACACTAAGTACAGGGCCATTTTTGGGGCTTATCAAAAGAAAGTATAAATAAGGTCGACCTAAAGTGTTCACAAATAAAGGCAGGCACTATCCTTATTAAGGGAAATTCAACGTCGCACTAATTCGCGCAAGCGTAGGTGTCAAAATAGTGCCGCTTTCAATAGGTTTATTCCATTAGAAGTCCCTGACTGTCCGTGGACGTCAGCAGCATGCGCATTACGATTTTGGCGTTCCATAAATCGTAATGCGCAGGCTGCTGACGTCCACGGACAGTCAGGGACTGCTGATGGAACAAACCTTATACTGCTTGCCCTTATTTCATCTCTATTATGTAATTTACTCCACACTAAGGACAGGTCGCAGTCCCGACATGAAAATTGGTGAAGAATAGTGATTTTTGGTCTTCCCTCCCCTTTACCCCCCCCCCCCCCTCCCCCATTGCGGTCTTCCGGTGCAAAATTCGGCTTGGCAACAATGGTTTTCGTATTCAGCAGGGTCCAAATACCCCTAAAACGTATGTTGCCAAACTTTAACATGACTTGCCTCTAGCATTGCTTTTTATCCAAAAAGATCCTAGACTACTACGAAATATTCATTTTTAGGTGCAGACTTGCTGCAAGTCTTAGTTAGGAAAACGATTGAATCAATTTTTGGCTAAGAAATTTTTTAAATCGGACCATTTAGAGTTTTCCTCCCTAAAAAAATTGCAGATTTCCAACATTCTAGCCCGTGAGCAAACTCTCACCATTTGTTTTGTTTTTTCTCTTATTCGCTCATTCAACGTCGGCGTCGGTCTATTTCCGCAACAAGGCCTAGCTTCCACTATACCGGAAATTTTGCCGAGCCCCTGTTTGTTCCAACACAGGGTAGGGATTTTTAACGACCACCAACATCGCATGGGGTCGGCACAAATACACTTGTTCAACTTATTATTCGATAAAATAGACATATCATAGAACTTAGTTTCGTTTTTCATACTACCCTGTAAGGCATAGTATAGTTATTATCCAGATTTGAAGTTGACATGAATACACGCAAGAAAAAATCCCTTTCGCGTCGCCTTTTTTCAACGATTTGAAATAATTACCCACAGATTTCCAAAAATTCTTTAATTTCACTGATACTTGAGTACATATGAAAGGTGTTTTTTTTAGAGGTGTAGAACTTCAATCAGCGATAGCGTAGGTGCTTGGAAAGATTTTGCCGTCATTTTTTCATATAAATACTCATAAAGGCTTGCCATTTGCTCATACTCACACACAATCGCACGGCAGCTAGAAATTGTTATTTTAAATTCCAATTTAGACAGGTTCAATTTCGGGTAGCTTCTTGACAAGGATCAGGCTCTATCTAACCAATACGGCCAACGATATTGTCTCCAAGACCCTGGACACTTCGGGACTCATTCAGGAGAGCCAGAGACTTCACAAGCCCCAAATGAAAGGAGTCTAAAGAAGTTGAAATACAAAATTTTATCGGCCGGTAATTGGAAATTGTAAAAAAAAATCACAAAAAGCAAGAAAATTCCGTATAAAAAGCCAAGTTTCAATCATTTTCGAAAAACTGTCTGGAGTTGTGCGACTGTGCATGTGCATGATCAAATGGCAAGTCTTAATGAATATTTAGATGGAAAAATGACGGCAAAATCTTCCCAAGCACCAACGCTATCGCTGATTGAAGTTCTATACCTCTAAAAAAACACCCTTTGTGCTCCTGTTCAAGTATTTTGTTTTGGTTTAATTGAAGTTAGTTCAGACTCAGCAGTGGTTTCAATTCAACCGTGCAAGAATGGCCTAACTTTCACTTATAGCTGAACCTACAGCTCGAACTCTGTGGAACTCCGTTATAATTTTTGTACCATTATGTAGCTCTTATTGATCTCTATCAAATCCCATAAAATTTGGGTGCAGCGACTTGCAGCTCAGGTCTTTATTTCAATTTTCAGATATACAGGGTGGTGAAAATTTCGATGCTCACCATTGGTATCTTGGAAACGGTAAGAGATACGAGGTCGGTTAAATTAGAAAAAAGTTGCGTATTTTTGTGGCGATTGACAATCTGAAAAGAAACTTTGAATATTTTGATTGGTTCACGATTTATCACGAAAAAACTGAAAATTTTGACTTCAGAAATTATTCTTCATCTTCCCAACCATTCAAGCTATTTCAATCAAACTTGGTAGTTTTATGTTTTTGATCACTCCGAGTTCCGAGTCAATCAACGTTGGCAGTAATTTTCCAGGTCTTCTAGATGTCAAATTATGATAGTCAACTTTTGTTTTTCCTATGGCCGCCATATTGGATTTTTGCACTAATAGATAGAGAAAAAAAATTAGCTTTCTGAATTAGTAGCCAACATGTTTTTTCATGACATTATTAGCGTAAAATTTTGAAATTTTCATAAATTATTGACAAAATCGGGAATGCTTTGAAAAACAATTCAAATATTATCAATAGCAACAACAAAAAAAAAGACAGATTGTATTCAATTGACGTATCTGAGGGCTCGATACCAAGTTGCAGGCGCGAAGTTTGGGGCGGCGTAACTCGCCAAATACAGCGCGGTCTGATTGGTTGGTATCCGCCGTTGCTATGGTAACGGCACTTACGGCGGTCTCAACCCCAACTTGGTATCGAGCCGTAACTTCTTAATCGTGTTTTGTGCTTGTTTGTACCGAGAGCTCAGAAATTAAATGAGTCGAGGGTGCCTGTGAATTCAAAAACGTCTGTCGAAACTAGGGTAAACCTTACTCCTTTTCTAATAAATTTGTCAAACTTTAACAAGAATGATGCTAGTTCCGACAGACGTCTTTGAACTCACAGACACCCTTGACCCATTCATTTCATGAACTACCGGTACAAACAAGCACAAAACACGATTACGAAGTTAGATACGTCAATTGCACACCATCTGTCACTTTTTTGTTGTTGCTATTGATAATATTTCAATTGTTTTCAAAGCATTCCCGATTTTGTCAATAATTTACGAAAATTTCAAAATTTGACACTTAAAATGTCATAAAAAAACATGTTGGTTACTAATTCAGAAAGCTAATTTTTTTCTCTATCTATTGGTGCAAGAATTCAATATGGCGGCCATAAGAAAAACAAAAGTTGACCCCCTAAGGGAGTTGTTCCATAGCTTTTTCAATTGATCACTTTTTGAACCCTGCTTGGAATGTGTATGTTCCTTATTAGTTGTAGTTTTCAACTGATGATTGTTTTTTCAACAAAAAACAGATATGCTGAAATTATGCAGCTTTTTCTTTAAACTGGAAAGAGGGCCATCATAGGCCTATATGCGCCCATGATGGCACCCTTCATGCGCCAATGGTGGACCCCCTCTTATTTTTGAAGAATGGGTTTGGTATTACTCATGGACACCAAACTCATCAACAGGATAACTTGCCGACACCCACCTCATCGACTTGACAACTCACCGAAAAGACAATTCACCGACAAGACAACTCGACAACAGGACAACTCGTCGACAAGGCCAACTCGCCGACAGGACAACTCATCGACAGGATAGCTCATCGATAAGAGAACTTTAAAAACAAGAGTCAGGTCCCAGTTTTTTTTTTTTAGACCCGGTCAGATCAAGTCAGGCAATTAAGTTCTTTGATTGAGAAAAAATTGAACATGGTAAAACTGTATTCATGGACCTCGTCAGGTTCCAGTAATGTTTTGAAGACCCGGTCAGATCAAGTCAGACAAATCAGTTCTTTGAATCGAAAACAGTTTAGACACGTCTAAGCCGTGTATATGGACCTTGTCAGGCCCCAGTATTTTCTTGTTATTTTTTTCAGTATTATCGTTAGTTGTTTAGGGTTATTGTGGGAGTTTTCTTGTCGATGAGTTGGGTGTTGGAAAGTTATCCTGTCGATGGTAGCGATGAGTTATACCAAACTAGGTACCTATACTCATGTAATGAGAAGATCATTTCGACGTGCGAATGTAAGAACATCCTAACTCAATTTTTGGCCATTTTGAGTTTTGTACAATTTCTGCTATAAAAAAGTCTGCTCTTTCGAATGGTGCAATCAGAATTTCAATCAAATTTAGCAAAGTTATGAACAAAAATAGTAACATCTTAACTCGGTTTCAGCCGAATTCTAGAACCGCATCATCCTAACTTGAGTTAGGATCATATCTAGCGTCGAATAACATCCTAACTCACGCTCCACAACAAATGCAGACTGCGTATTAGTGGCAGAGCGAGAGAGCGCGACATACTTTTGTATTTACTTCAAGATTTCCTTTCGTTTTTTTTTGTTAATTTATGGAGAAAAATTGTACAGGGTGTTCACGTTACGATTGTCTTCTCCCTCTCCCTAGCCACCTTATCCCTAAACCAATTTTAAAAATAAAAACAGATTCTTGTAGAATTTTTCCTATTTTTCTCAAATCTGCTCCTAAAAAATAAATAAATCAATAAATAAATAATTGAAAAAATAATTTATTGTCACTCGTTTTTTCGGATTCTTAATTTGCAGGGTGTAACAAAAAAATATCTTGTTTTATTACATCCTCCATTCAAATGATGCATTCCATGCAAACTTTTGTCTCGATCACGAAGATAGGTATGTGATACTTACTTATTTGTTGAAAAAAATTGAAGAATGGTTTCGACAAATTCCTCAAAATAGCTTTGACTTTTTTCAAATATTTTTGAACTATTACAATGATAAAATGTTGGCAGTTCCTTTGTCAAATGGACCCGTGGGTGTTATATTTCGTTGTAGTCAAGACAAAAGTCTGCATCGTTTGCATCGTTTAAATGTAGGATGTAATAAAAAAAAGACACCCTGTAAATTTACGCCCAAGTAATTTTTCATTGGAAAATCCAAAAATGCAGCAAAAATCCTCCAAAAACCTTTTTATTTTTGAAATTGCCTCAGTGATAAGGAGCTATTGAGGATTGAGGGGTATCAATATTAACGTAAATCCCGCTACAAGAGATCACAGAAATCTGCAGACAAACCACTTCAGTGGCGCTCTGGGACATGTCCGAAAACATTTGATGATGAACAAAAAATACCAAAAGTTGAAGAAAAACTCCAAAATAAAAACCGAACTAAGAACTTAGGTGAGTGCCTAGCAGGTATAAAGACATCTAAGGTGACACGACCTGTACAATATCGATTGACGAATATCCGATTAACACTAAAAAGCGTATACCTACATGCTCAATAGTTGAAATTTCTGATTTATGCACGTAGTTTCTGTCATAGAGGTATAATTTGTCAAGAAAATTATCATCCTATCTCAAGTTAGGATGATATTAGCACGTATGTTCAGGCGAACAGGTATATTTCGCAATAGAAAACTATCATCCTATCTCAAGTTAGGATTTAACCGTTTCCGTAAACTTAGAACGGTAAAATCCTAACTCAATAAAATTGCCAAAATCAGGTGAAAAATAATAAAATTGCCAAGTTTAGGGACGGAAATTGGAAGTTCACATAGTGAGGCAGTATCCTACAAAATTTTGTAAGGATCAGTCATTCCGGTCGATCGATATCAATTTTTCAAAGGTTAAATCTTGTTTCGGCTCTCCTGAAAAGTAGCGATTTTCAAGTTAGGATGTTCTTAGATTCGCACGTCGATTTACCTACAAAGCATATATGTTCCTTTGATGGGCCACGGTTCATCATAGGACGCCACTAGTGGGTCCATCATAGGCACCCACGCATAGTTGAACTCAAAAATTCCGAGCTTTTTTGTTGTTCATTCTAACCTGAAAATGATTGCAGGGGTTGACGTGCAATAAGTGATTCCATTTCACAAATTAGGGGCAGTCGTTAGCTGAGCTTCTGACAGACATGAGGTATCACATATCCAAGCCGTTATATTAGATAGCGTGACTGTGTTGACACAGGTATAAAGGGCATTTCTATGACACCTGCTTTGAGCGGCGTAAAAGTACTTATACTCCGCTGGCGGCGGCATAAAAGTAATTATACCTCCGCCGGCGTAAAAGTGGGTTGATTGCAGTGTGGTTGTCGTCTATAGAAACCATCTAGATCGACGCCAGGCAACTTGGTCTTTTTTCAATTTTCTCTTTTTTTATATTCCGAGTACAAAATGATTGTTTGAAAATAAAACATTGTATTCTATTCGAAGTATAAGTGGCTTTATGTGACTCGTATGGATTCGATTCGCCTCGCTGCGCTCGGCGCTTAAGCATCCATGCTCCGTCACATAAAGTGTCACTTATACTCCTAATACAATAAATATCTTTTTTTTTTCTATAATTTGCAGCAAAGTTCATTTCAGTGGAAGGATTTTTTTCAAATTTTCAAAATTTTACTAGGTTATTCCAATTTTCAATTCCCCCCCCCCCCCCCCCCCCCAAAAAAAAACCTTTTTTGTGAGTGATGGATTTTTGAAAATAATTTTTTTGTATTGTCGAGCTCTTTATAGGCATCTTCATGAGAGAGTGAGTACTTTTTATTTTTGTCCCGCTATATTGATGAAATGGACCACTGTGGGACGTCTTGAACAAAAATTTCCATCCGTTCCTTATTGATACTTGCCGGGATAAGTTTTTGGGGTGACACTAACCCAAAAATGTTTGCTGGTTTTTCATGAATAAAAATTAAACGGGTTGAGGTATTCGGTTGTAATTTGCCAGAGATTGAAATTTGAATAACTATATCTGCGCAAAAGTCGTATTTCGCTAAAATCTAACCAGTCAGTAGTACCACAGTTTCCAAATACCCCCCCCCCCATGATGTCTTGAAGGTGTAAGATAGCGAAGGTAGAGTGAGAATTGTTGGTGGTCCGATTAATTGAGGTCTCCAATTTTCCGTTGTCTCTCTTTACTGTGACGTCATGCGTATAAGATACGGTTAATCGAGGTCATTGGGCGCTTCCCAATAAGGCGTATAAGGGCACAATTCGACACATATGAACACAATTTGACACAGCTAGCGTTCCAATAGCAGTAATAGCACCACATGTCGACACAATCGAAACATTGGCGAGGCTGAGTTTAGAATTGAGCTGGCAAGTGCACTTTGACATTGTGTATCCGTCTTGTCGCAGTTATTGGAAAGCGCCCTATGTTTCTTGAGATATGACATTTCGTTTCTGACAAATGGGAAACTTTTCGAATCTGACAAGCGCTCTGTCGTGTATTTATTTGATTTCAGCATGGATTTCATGATTTCACTTGTTCTTACCCTCGTTCTTACCAATGAGTGTGTTATAATGTAGTGGAAAACTGAGAAGATACTTATAGAAATGGTTCAAGGGTGTTGTGTCGCTCTATGCGAGTGCGAGAATAAGACGAATACATCCGGCATAACCATGCACCGGTTCACGAAAGACCCTAACTTGATGGAAGTGTGGCTGCACCAGCACCAGCAGGGATCACGCTGCACCAGACACGTGCATCTTACTACGAAAAAACTCTATTACTTCGTCCATTAAAAACTCCCTTATGGGCTCTAGTGACTTTCCCCACATGATAATGGGAACAGTATAGCTAACCGATTCAAAATTCCCGCAAAAGTCAGAAACAAAACGTCCAAACGTCATAAACGTCAAAACGTCAAAGGTGACCTCGAAAAACCATGTACTTTCTATCTCCTAAAATTGGAAAGGTCAATTGTTGTTCAGTCATGGCACCGTGCGGCAAGCCATGCAAAAGAAGTGTTTCCGATCGGTCGCGCATCGCACGTAAAACACACTATCCATGACATACCTACCCAAATACACAGTGCTTCACGTGCATAATACATTACACATTTCCCTTCTTAGATTTTAACATTCCTCTCACATTGAAAGAACATTAAAAACAATGGTACCTATCCGTATTAATAATTAAAATCACCATCGCATTAGAATTTAGCCTTAGAATGACTGCATGAAATGCTAATACAATAAATAAACAGGTAGATACGTCACACTATACAATCATCAAAATCCTTATTGCCAGAATCGCCGCTCGTAACAATATGCTACTGTTACGAGCGGCGATTCTGGAGAACACGCGATCTTTCTAGACTCTTCCGTTTAGGAAGTGTGGAGCTTTGGACATTTCCAGAGTCAACGCGATGGCTTGACGCTTGACGAATGGAATTCACGAATGGAGACTTGAACGTGCGAACAGGACACATTTGTCAGTTTTGGCGGAGGTGCCGGCTTCACCGCACTTTGGTGATTCCCGCGAAATGTGTAGGATTTTTTGGGAGTCACCTAAAAACCATATGCCGAGTCACTGTGGAATTTGCTGGAGGACCTATGGAACATTCAAAACACTAGTCGGAGGTCTATATAGCGCACCGATCGTCGGCTTACAAGCAGTATTTAATTGGGAGGTATCGAGTGCGATAAAAGCAAATTAGTACCAGCAATATTTCCAAGCGTAATAATTGTTGACGTGTATTTATTGTAGTACGCAGTATAAACAGTGTGTGTTTTCAAACAATCGTCCCAAATCTGAACAAACCCGTACGCGAATTACGTAGAAATATTTTTCCATATACAAAATACAGGGTGTTCACTTTGAAAGTTGTCACCCCTTATTTCCAGCCGCCAAAATTTTTCACAAGAAAACACCGAAACAGGTCGGTTTTTGTTTCAGGGGAAATTAGGACATATCCGGGAAACGTCTGCAAAGACTGATTTTTAAAGGGCGTGTCGAAGGTGTGAGAAGCGGCGCTGGTACGAAAGAGCGCAGGTCAAAAAAGCGCGGTACAAAAAAGCGCAGAGAAAAGAGCGCATGGACAAAATAGCGCACGGACAAAAGGGCGCACGTTAAAAACGGCGCGCGGACAAAAGAGCGCATGTACAAAATGGCGCACGGACAAAAGAGCGCAGGTCAAACTGAAAAGAACTCTGGGTTGTCATTCTGGAAAATTAGTTGTCAGTGATTTGAAAATTTGGCAATGCTCAAATCTCAAAAAGGCGGCGATTTAATTTTCCACGGTGGATATCGATACAGAAGAGATCGCGTTTCAGCCACATTCGAATCGTGGCGATGTTCAGTTTAGTTTAGTTTAGTTTATTTATACTCTACAATGACCTTAGACCTGAAGACGTACCTTGAAGACGTGCAGAGGCAGGATGGTGTGCAAAATTGGTGGCGTTGAAAAATTTGAAAGAACTCCTCATTACCATGGGCCTGCCCCTGCCGTGCAGGAGTTGAATATGGCTCACAATATGATATACTTTTGTAAATTTTTTATTTTGTGGGTAATTGGAAGTTTTTTTTTTATTTTGTAAGTAGGTACCTCGTTCTGTACATCAAGTTCTGAGAATAAAATATAATAATATTGTCGTATGATTCAATTCCTACAAACTTCAGACAAAACAGCACGTACCTACTACTTGAATGATATTATTGCCTAATTAATATGCGCGCTCTTTGCGCTCTTTGCGCCCTTTTGTCCGTGTGCCCTTTAGTACGTGCGCTCTTTTGTCCGTGCGCCATTTTGAACATGCGCTCTTTTGTCCGTGCGCTATTTTGTCCATGCGCTCTTTTATCTGCGCTTTTTTGTACCGCGCTCTTTTGACCTGCGCTCTTTCGTACCAGTGCCGTGAGAAGCAGAGGGCGACCTAGTGAACCGTGTCTGTACAGGGTGGTTCATCCTAGCGTAATTATCCCATAGCGGTCTTACCGTTCAAGATAGAGAAAAAGATGTGATGAAAAAGTTATATGGTTTGATGAGACCTATAACCTAAAATTATTTTCAGCTATATAGGGTGTCCCATTTTGACGGGATCAACAAAACGTCAATTTTTTTAAATAGAACACCCTATTTTTTTTTCTATTTTCGGATTCAGCTTCTTCAACTGTCTTATGCCTGTATTTTTGTTTTCGAATTGTGTGACAGTGCTACCAACTAAAAATTAAAAACTGGAAAAAATCGCATTTCCACAGTTATCTTGAAAAAATCGTAGCGGCCTTGCTTTTTAAAACTTAGAGATGAAACTTGACATGATGATAGTCAAGTCACAGACCAATATACCAATGTCAAAAATTTGCGATTTCTTAACGACGTTCATTAAAAACGTCAAACTTTATAATTTTCAAAGTCTCATAACTCATTTTTTTCAAATACCATGCCCCTAATTTTATAACGTTATCTGATAGCTTTTTTTATCCTCTTTCATTTTTACTAGGGGTACCCCCCCCTCAACTTCATTTTTTTCGAGATAATCGGAAATTTTCACAAAATTTGTGATTTTTTTATTTTTTTTCACAAATTGAGTTGGCCGTGATGAATGACAGACAAGCCAAATAGTACGCAACGCTCAATTAGTCAGTCTGAATATTGTCGAACAAAAGAAAATGGCTTCAACGCAGAAAAAAACAAATTGGGATCCTGGATATCGGGATCATTACCAGAATATCATATCAATCATTTTCTCTCGCGTAAAGTCATTTTTCTTTGTTCGACAATATTCAGACTGACTAACTGAGAGTTGCGTACTATTTGGCTTGTCTGTCATTCATCACGGCCAACTCAATTTGTGAAAAAAAATAAAAAAATCACAAATTTTGTGAAAATTTCCGATTATCTCGAAAAAAATGAAGTTTAAGGGTAGGGTATCCCTAGTAAAAATGAAAGAGGATAAAAAAAGCTATCAGATGACGTTATAAAATTAGGGGCATGCTGTTTGAAAAAAATTAGTTATGAAACTTTGAAAATTATGAAGTTTGATTTTTTTTGTGAACGCCCTGTATCAAGAAATCGCAATTTTTTGACATTGGGACATTGGTCTTTGACTTGACTATCACCATGTCAAGTTTCATCTCTTAGTTTTGAAAAGCAAGGCCGCTACGATTTTTTCAAGATAACTGTGGAAATGCGATTTTTTTCAGTTTTTAATTTTTAGTTGGTAGCACTGCCACACAATTGGAAAACAAAAATACAGGCATAAGACAGTTGAAAAAGCTAAATCCGAAAATGCAAAAAAATATAGGGTGTCCCATTCAAAAAAATTGACGTTTTGTTGATCCCGTCAAAATGGGACACCCTGTATAGCTGAAAATAATTTTAGGTTATAGGTCTCATCAAACCATATATTTTCTTTCTCACATCTTTTTCTCTATTTTGAACGGTAAGACCGCTATGGGATAATTACGCTAGAATGGACCACCCTGTATGTACTGCAGGAGGATCTACGTCTGATGGGCATAAGAAGCTGGAGGTCGGTAGCAGAGATGAATGGAGGAGGATTGTAGAGGAAGCCAAGGTCCACCCTGGACTGTAGCGCTTAGCATGATGATGATGATGATGATGACGATGATGATGAATGTGCAAAATTCATTTTGAAATAATCGTCTTGAGGGACCTCAAAGCAGATATATCCAGCGAAATCTCAAAACTTTTTCTTTGCACGATAACAATACTTCCCCTTCCATGTTGGTGAGGGGTCGGGAAAATTTAAATCAACGCCGGAAAACCGAGACAGTGTCGCACTTGAAAATTGGCGTACACGACGGCCAATGCAAGCTACTTTCGATATAAGTTGGAATTTTCCGGACTTCTGTCTTTGTGAGCATTGCATGGGTTCAAATTAGATGAAGATCGGGGTCCATGACACTTGACCGACGCACTTGTAATAGTATATTACATACCGAGGCGGGAAGTGCTTCATTACTGCTGAGAGCAAGATAGCTGCGAGCTTTAGCTTTTTTTGTACTATTTTAAGCACAACCATTTTCAACACTTCAACAACTAGCAAATAAATAGAAATTTGTTTGACTTCATTGTATATTTTTTTCATTAATTTTTTTTTCATGTTCATCCCCATTTTCTTCGGGCCCTGGAGCCCAGAACCAGTCTCAGCCAAATTTGAACACAGCGGCCGGTCCGGTATACTTGTTAATGTCACTTTTATACCAGTTCAGCTGGTTAGAATGAAGATTCGGAGTTTAAATAAGTTAGGCTATTAGAGTCATCAATTATATCATAAACACCATACCATATAATAATAATAATAACTGGCACCCTCAACATCTCGAATCGTTTGACTCTTCGATTTGAGCCCCCTGTCATTCCGTCATTCATCTGTCAATTGTCAATCAATCAATCAAGGAGGCCATGCACTTTTCCCCCTCTAACTGGAGAGGAAAGTGATTTCGGAGGCGGAAAAAAAAACACCAACAAAGCGTCTCTTTCCAACTTTTTAAAAGTCGGTAATGAGGCTATTACCATAGTGGTTGTGAATAAACACTTTTTACAACCACGAAACAAACTGTGTTGCCTTCTACTTACGATAATTAGTCTTGACCGAGGGGGAAATTACGATCACACTTATAGTTTCTTTGCAGTTGAATTGTTTATGTCGTTACTACTTTATTATGCGGTGCCCATCTCAAGCCACTCATCGCGCAGCATTGTTTTGTTGGTGTCATAAGTCACTGTATGTACGTACCTAATCTAATTTTTCACTGACGTGATATAGGCAACCAACAATACAACAACATCCAGAAACTGAACTTGTCCTTATTTGAACGTGTTGTACCATCTTTATTTTTTTGCTAAAATTTTGGATAATCCGCAAATTTTATTTTAGATTGTCATTCCACACGCCATTGTGAGTGATTTGCCTATTTTTTTGTTTCAATCTGCGTGTGTCGCTTAAGTGTCATCAGGGCCGTATTATAGCACGGTCTTCAGGGACTGCAGCCCAGGGGCCTCGGTCGCCTAAGGGACCTCGAGCTTCTCGAGTGTTTTTCCAATTTCAAGTTCTTAACTCGGTTCTGACATAGACAAATTACTAGGTAGGTATATCCCGTTCACTTTTTATGTTCAGTAGAATGACTTTTTGGAGCAAAAATAAAGTGACAAGCTGCAGGCTGGGCGGATACGGCTGATGGCCGCTGATAGTTTCGCTCCAAAACTTTGCAAGCGTACCATCAGCCGTAGCCGTAGCCAACGCCGTAGCCCTCTAGCTTTGTCACCTAATTTTTACTCCAATAAAAAGTCATTCTACTCAATTTAAAACGTGCATGGCATCGGCATATACCTCCCCATTAGGTACTCACTAAACAAAATGACGATCGATTTACATTTTGTCAAGCCATAAAAAATAGTTTCACCGTTTAACGTTACGGTCACGCCGTGCCAGCTCGCACTGACTTATAGCGTTTTCGAGTCACCAGAACGGAGTCAGTTTAGCTCGAAAATCGCTATCACTAGTATCACTGATTGGCCAGGAATTTTCGAGAACCAATCAAATCCCCTGATTTTAGAGCCAAACCGGCTCGGCTCTAGCGACTCGAAAACGCTATTATTCTCATACAGGGGCAAAGAACAGCGCCCTTTTTCACCAAAGTCAAAAGTTACAAACTACATAAATTAAATTATTAGTGTATCGTGTTGGTTACCAATTACCATTATTGTAACAACCTCCCAACATTAGGTACTTTAATTTAATTTTTTGAAATTAATTGTGAAAAGTTAGTATTTTTTCATTACTTTTCCAAATATTGTCAAGGTAATAAGGCCCTGAGTGTCATGGACCCGAAAATCGGTTTAAAGGTCCAAGAGTTACGTTAAGTTGGGTATGTTCTGTAGCGCATGGAATCCATAGCTTAGACCATGGAAACTCAGCGCCTCCCGCTTATGGATAAGTAGTACCAAGCCAAAACGCACGCAAACCTGAAGAATAGAAGATATCTTCGTCTTCGTTGCGAGAAGAAGTTGAAATTACGAAAATTAGCACGAGCCGTTTTCGTTTTGCCAGCGGAACTGCTCGAGGTAGGTCACTAAACAGAGAAGTAGATATATGTACACCAATCACGTCCCAGTTGGATCTAGTGTCTTTGTCTAATGCACTAGTGCATGCCCCGAGCCCTCGAGCTTGCAAAACAAATGCGGCTACGGTTCTCTCTGATAGACATTCCCAACGTTGCCTCTTCTTGCATGAATTCTCAGTGATCATGAGAAGCTCAATTTACTTCACTTGAGTTATGAAACGGTATATTATCCACACAGCTTGTGAACACAAAAAAAAACTAATTCTCGAATAAATTCCGGCTATAGACTATGAAGTCGTGAAGCATTTTTATACAAAGTTGTTAGTAAAATTTGCTTCAAACAGTTGCTCGGTAAGGAAATTCAGGTGCTACGGCAATGCCGCCTTGTACGCTTGTACCCATGCAATATAAGTTTGACACGTGTAATGGACATATTTCCGTTCCTATGAGAGCGAAAAGATATAGCTGTATTGCTCTCTCGTTTTTAACCTTGTGTTTTCCGCACACTGGAAGCATACAGGGATTCACATGTCCATAAGCGAGAAGCGCTGAGTATGCATGGTCTGAGGTCCATGGTCCCTTTTCGCCCCACTTTTTCCGTCCCCTTCCCATTAGATTAGACTAGAGAGTTTTCAAAATTTTGAAAATGTCTATTTCAGAATGAAAAGTTGATTTCATTCATTTTGAACTATATCATAAAGTAGAGTGTCATTTAGGACTATGAAGCTGAATGGGGCGGACCAAGAAGTGAATTTGGGTGGCACTTTTTCCATAGAAAATTTTCTTCCCCGGTGCTATGCTTAGAATAAGGTTGACTGCATTGAAGAGAACTGGATGAGTCAAAAATACGGAACTGAACACTCGATTAGAAAACTTAAAGGACAAGGGGGATGGGGTTGAAAAATAATCAGAAAGTGAAGTTGAAAATAATCAGAAAGTGAAGTTCTTTCTCTTCACAATCACAAAGTAGATTATGTATAGTATGGGGGCATAGGTCGTGCCGTGTGCAGCTTCGTGAAGATATATAGAGTTATGTCTGAGTCAATTCCTGGGGGATCAAGGACCATGAAAAATTATGGTGGAATATTCGTATCTACTGCAGGCAAATATGGTGGAGGCGCCAAAATGGGCTTCATCTGGTAATAAAAAACTGGCTGTAGCTCGTTTGTTTTTCAACGGATTTCAACATCTGGAACGTCATTTTGTAGACAAAAAAAATCTCTTCTTATTTCATACCTGAATTTACAAACGTCATTTCGTGAAACTGTCAAAACTGTATTTATAAGACATGCTAAATTCCGCCCTTTTTTGAAGGTTATCCGATATTTTTGAAACTTGGCAGTATTATAGATCTTGAGGTGCCCTTTCCGAATTTCTACTTTTCCATTTCGTATCTTTGCCGTTTTGGCCGCCATATTGAAAAGATGGCGCCCATAAAACAGTTTTTTGTCAATATCTTGAATTCAACTGACTCAAGATTGAAATGTGTGTATGCGGAGAAAAGCCCATCCCAATATCTACAATTTGACATATCAGTTACTCATGTGCGATATACGGTTCTTGAGTTAGAGCTTTCAGAACTTCCGGAAGCATCAACTTTCGGCGTTCAATCAGCATGTTAAATTGATACCACCGTCTTGTAGTAGGCAAATAACCCATCAATAGCTCTTGGCCATAAACCATAGATAATAAGCATTTAAAAAATCGATCATGGTGATGTTATTTGTGTAATTACAGGGTGAACTGTGGAAGCAAACTGACTTTAGAAAGAAATAAAGGTAATATAGCATTTAAAGGATATCAGATACATTTGAAACTCATTATTATGATGAAATTTGGGGTCATCATTCAGAATATCCACTTTTCCACTTCGTATCTTTGCTGTTCTGGCCATAATTTTGAAAAAATGGCGCCCAAAAAAAACATTTTCAATTTTTGTTTTAAAAATTCGTTATAAAATTTCAAAATTCATATCAAAAGTGAAGGTTTATTGAATTCTCTATAATTTGACATAACGATCACTCATGTGCGACTTACGGTTCTCAAGCTACACCTTCTCAAAGTCTATTTTCCCTTAGAGTTCACCCTGTAGTTGCATAGCGACCATTACCATGATGAATTTTCTGGAAAATAATGGTCTGTGGTTGACAATTTATCATTATTTATGGTTAATTTGACTGCCACGTGGAGCTAAGCTCAACTTGACATGCTGATTGGATGACAAAAGTTGATGCTTCAGGGAGCTCTGGAAGCCATAACCCAAGAACCGGAAATAGCACGTACACGAGTAAGGTGTCAAATTGTAGAGAATTGAATAAGCTTCCATTCGCATACAAACGCTTCCACCTCACATTGACTGAAATGAAGATATTGACAAAAAACTGTTTTTTAGGCGCCATCTTTCCAATATGGCGGCCAAAACGGCAAATATACGAAGTGGAAAAGTGGAAATTCAGAAAGGGCACCTCAAGATCTATAATACTGCCAAGTTTCAAAAATATCAGATAACTTTGAAAAAAGGCCGGAATTTAGCATATCTTATGGAGACAATTTTGACAGTTTCCCAAAATGACGTTTGTAAATTTAGGCATGAAATAAGAAGAGAATTTTTTTGTCTACAAAATGATGTTCCAGATGTTAAAATCCGTTCAAAAACAAACGAGCTACAGCCAGTTTCTTATCATCAGATGAAGCCCATTTTGGCGCCTCCACCACATTTGCCTGCAGCAGATATCAATATTCCACCATGATTTTTCATGGTCCTTGATCGCCCAGGAATCGATTAAGACATATCCCTATATATCTTCACGAAGCTGCACACGGCCAAGCCTTTTTTGACCCTATGCCCCCGGACTAGTAGGTATGTCATTCGAAATTTCAAAGTTGGGGTGAGTGGGAAGCGAAAGGGTTACAAATAAAAACCCGCCAATGTATGTTTCAAATGTCCCTCTCTGTATAAAACAAATCGACCTGTTTTTGCTTGAAGAAATATTCACACCGGATGGATAATTTTCAAATGACCACTCGGTATTATGACGTAGATGGATTGCATAATGCTATACTCTTTACTGCTTATAGATATCGATTGGTCGGTTGATACTGTTTCGGTGTTTACCGTAGTCATTTAATAGACGTGATCTTGAATGCATTCCTGGAATATGCGCGGATATCAACACTTGCGCAGTTTTTCGCCGGCAGTTTTGCACAGGAATACTGCTTGTGAAAATAAACTCTCGTGGTAAGCGGAAGCCACTCCGGCGCGGCGTCGTCGGTGGGAATCTTGCTAGTCCGCTCTAGAAACCCGGCCTAGGTACCTCGGGATCTACGATCAGAAATCAGAATTCGGAAGTTACAGGCAAGTAGATACCCACAACTTATATCAAGTGCATTTTTTTTCGCTCAGTACCTACACGTTACCTAATGGTGATATAACGCAAAACTAAAATTCTTTTGGCAAATGAAAGTAGGTAATGAAACGTGGACTTTCCCAGATTGCTAAATAAGATAAAAACTCTTTGTTTACATCCCAAAGATGAGCAGTTGCATACGCAAGTTGAGCACATTTTTTTCACAACAAAAAAACAATAATTTTCTTGCAAACTTCACACAAGCTTAGTTAGTTAGAGTACCTACCTAATTACTGACAAAAAGGGATGAGCTCGAAAGTTAATCAGCATTAGAACACAAACACTCGGTTGGAGCAGAGTTGCATTAGAAAACTGAGAAATATCAGTACCTACTTATATTGAAAAAAAAAACGTTTTTTTTTACAGAAAAATGATGCCCCACCAAGAAGCTCCGACTTATCGCACCGCTAACGGTCATGTTTTTGTTGCCAATGAATCCGAAGTTATGCTGACACCGGAAATGTGAGTATCTATAGCTCTACTTCTCCAGCCCCACAGTGCCTAGATAAATGCCCTCCTCTTACGGAGTCGGGAATTTATCACTACAACCACGGATCGCGATCGCCTGGCTAAAATTATCGCAAAAATCTAATGGACAGTGAGCTGGTGCCTCAAATCTTACGTCATAAGGTACATGATTTTAACCCTGTAGATCTAATGTGAGTTAATAAGGTTGTGAAAAATTGCTTTGTCTTACATGTTAGACCGGGGGCTTTAGGTTGGTATGAGCTTGTGAATTTTTGAGAAAATATCCGAAAATTTACGTCATAGGGTTTATGAATGGAACCAACGAAATTTTGTGTGGGAACATCCCCTCAATCAAAAATCTGGTCATAAGACAAAATTTTTGGGGGCTGTCGGTCCACAAGACAAGTTTGAAATTTTCAGAAAATGACCAAAATTTATCAATTATTTCACAGGCGTTTTGTTGACTTACCCATTAAGTGTGATATATATTTGTAATCAGGATAAAAGACGGAATAGATTTCCATGTTAAAATACAGGATGTACGATTCGAGGAAAATTTTTCGATGTTGCACCCTGTAAGCAATATATCATTGAAAACTTTTTTGGACAGATTCAAAATCTACGTGAAAAATTATGTGAGAACTGTTTTTCATTCATGAAATGGCCCTTTTTGGAAATTTCAAACTTGTCTTATGAACCGAGAACCCCCAAAAATTTTGTATCATGACCCTATTTTTGAATAAAGGGATGCTCCCACACAAAATCCCGTTGATTTCATACATGTACCTTTTGACGTAAATTTTGGACATTTTTCGAAAATTGACAAGTCTATACCAGCCTAAAGCCCCCGATCTGACATGTAAGACAAAGAAATTTTCAACAACCTTATCAACGCACATTGGACCTACAGGGTTGAAATCATGTACCTTATGACGTAAGTTTTGAGGCACCAGCTCCCTGTCCATAAGCACTTGTGACTTGTGATATAACTGTTGATTATGGTATATATAAATTTTGGATGAGTTTTTTATAGTGTCTGATCTAATTGTTCATATTATCCTAAAACAACTTCCCAAATAACACTTGAAGACACAAAAAATCGGAGCGCACTGTTGCCTTTAATGATGCAACTTGAATTATTGTTAAAAAAATACCTGGTGGAAATCAGTTCATGGATTTAAAACCTGGGGCAGAGTTCTAATCAACTGCAATTTAGAGCCCCTAAGTGACATGTGAATGAGGCTTCGAGCCCATCAAGAGGTGAGATTCGAACCACACCTAACGGCACAGCAGTTATGAAAACTTAAACAACTCGTTGAAAAACGACAGGGGGGCTGAATAGAGCTCCAAGAGATACCCGTAGACACCAGGGAGCCTATAGGGCTTCAACCAACCTAAGGAGACACAGGTGCGCCGTTTTGGCCTGAAACGGCAAGTTCTGATATTCACAGGTGGGGGGCCACATCAGAGCTTTGAACGGCAGGAAGACACATGGGGCCCTGGTACCGAACACATACTTAAATAGCTATACCGCTCATGAACCTATTGCGCATTCTGCCGCGCCGCGCAACAGAAGGAGTTAGAGAATGACGCCATCTTGATGGTTAATTTCCAGTGTATCTCAAAATACCGAGCTATAAATAACTACCACAGAATGTCTTAAGGGCCGTGAAACTGATCAAATCTTCAGCAATTTCACAATAGCGATCCAGTTCTCTCAAGTACCATTACGTAAGTGTATTTTGTTTTCTTGAAATTACGAAATAATGACATAGAGTTGGATGGTTGGGAGCCACTGTACTCTGAGTAAACGAAACGTCAAGTGGCAGCTTTTTGACAGTGTAAATAAACATCACGTAGCTAACCGAACCTTTGGATGCTGGAATGATCGCACACCTTTTCTTCACCTGTTAATTCCCATTTAGTGTTATTAGTGTTGATACTACGTGCTTTGAGGGAGAAGCAAAATGATGTCGTGCTTGGTCAAGTGGCCAAGTAGCGAAGTGGTGCCAGTCCACACCACCCAAAATCCCCAAATAACCATCAAAATGGCGGCGCCCATTATTACAGGTGTCGGACGTCTCTCTTGCGCGGTATATAAGTATGTGGTACCGAATCATACAAGGGAACTGCAGACATCAGAGCTTGCACATACTTATACGTCAACAGGATGAGCATACTGAAGTTGCTAAAGCTACAGAAAACACTAGGGGAGTAGCACGGAGCCCCAAAACGATACTTGAAGACACAAGAATCGGGGCGCACTGTTGTCTTAAACGATACAATAAAACACACCGAGATCTGCTTGCATCCATAACAATTTTGCCACTTTGACATAGATACGTCAATGTAACAAAAATGTACCTACCGGTTTGGTTGCTAAGAAAATTAAATAGGCCAAAAGTCGAGGAACAGGCAAACGCGGCTGAAATCGGCTAGGAAATTTTATGAGAATCCATAGCGTTTGTCCGAATAATGGTGAGAAACTCCAACTTCAGCATCAGTTTGATTCTTCGGTAATGTTACTTCCTGCCGAGTTTGGTTCAAATCTGTCATATAGATTTTGAATAATAGGGGTTTGTCCTAAGCAATCATTTCAGGAACATGCGCTGAATTTTAGGCGGGCTTTTTGAAAAAACCGGACAAAAGCCTTTGAATCCTACTCTAATGCACCTGTAATGTAATATAACGCGGTAGATTTCCAAGGCTAGTCTATTTTTGAGATAAAATATGCTAGAATATTATTTCATCTGTGCAGAAATTTTGTTTATGGCAAATCTGCGTAAATGCATTAGTTTGTCCGGTTTTTTTCAATATCTCGCCATTACTTGCACCTCGCACATGTGCATTATGGCCAGGAAAATGCCCTATTGAATTGCAAAGTTAGACTTTGAAATTTTTTTTTAATTTGACAGATAACAAGTAGGGGAATACTTTTAACTGTTCTGAATACAGTTTTTCAAGGGCTTTCAAATGACATATTGCAAGGCAAGTTCCGTGAGATATAGCTCCTGTCATTTGCTGATAGTGACAGTTTTTATTGGCAGATGACAGCCAAAACCTAATCCGGTCATTCCACAGTGAAACCATGTCTGCATATCAAATTTCAAGTCGATCGAGTCAACGGTTCGGCAGTTATCTTGGAAGATCACAGACACACACAGCCCCCCACCCACCCACCGACAGAAATAATTCTGAAAATGGTCTTAATCGTCTTGGGGGATCTCAAAACGGATATATCCGGTGAAATCTCAAAACTTTTCTCTGCACGATTACAATACTTTCCCTTTCATGTTGGTGTGGGGGCCGGGAAAGTAAAATTGAAAATATAGAATTTCATAACTTTATGCACTAATGGGTAAATATTCGCCAGAAAAGTATTGCGATGCCACAATAGATTTTTATCTATAGGTGATATCGACGAGGCGGCCATTTTGTGGAAGCTAATCAAAAACAGCTGACTGAGATTTAGATTTGTCACATACCTACATCAAGACTGACATGTCGAAGTTGTCAAGCAATTACAACAAGACGCTTGCTAACGATGATTTGCCCAGCCGCGAGTAGAAACTTGCGGTGCTGTGTTTGTAGTGTGACCCATTTGAGCCGGTAAATCAAAATCTCGACTACACATTGGATATGATGCAAAAACACAACGCGGGATGCCCTTGTAGGCTACTTGTGTTGGGTACAGAAACGTTCTCAGTCAAGCAACTCATAGCCCATAAAGCAGAAGAAGCACACGACCTACCGCACGCAAGAAGTGTTCTCTGCAAGCTTTCAAGTCTCTTGTGAACTTTCTGTTGAGATAATTTCTTCGACTTGCTTGATAAAGCCATCAGGATTTCCGTTGTTCAGATCATTCCTGCGCTCGATCTCCACGGGATATCAACACTTCAGGGTAGTCCAAAACAGTGAAAACCGATGCTCCCATGCGGGAGTAGGTGGCCGAACAGCCATATACACAACGAGCAGAGCAAACTACCATCTTCTGGGTCATTGAAAACATGAACTTTGTGACACTTAAGTTGATGTGATAAAAGTCAGTTTGATTAGCTCCTACAATATGGCCGATTTTCAGGAGCGTGACGTCACGTCGATACGACCTATTCCCGTATTAGCCCAGGTTTTTCAGTCGAAAAAACGGCAAAACATGAAACAAATTAAAACACGGTCAGTCTCTTCAGTTTTGGGTTCACTAGACTTTGCTGTATAACATACAAAAAGTCCCCAACTTTCCCCCGTGTGCGTCATTGTTTTTTTGACAGGCAAAGATGAAGACACCTCAAAATGCACTTTCCGCTTAAAAATGCTTCTAGTTCTCAACCACCCAATCGATTTCTATTATCCTGGTCTTGAATGAAAGATGAATGAATCAAAGTTGATGATATGGAATAGCGTTTGTCCAAAATTTGACACTCACAGACTTAATTTCTTAATAATGACACTATTTTCGTGTTTTTTTCTTATGCTTCAGTTAACATTTTACTTTTGCATCGACCACTGAATATCACTTGGTATTGTTATATGCAGTAGATTCCCTACAGTTTTAGCTTCAAAATGACGTATCTTTTAGCTCTATTCTGAATTGTCCAGCAATTCCAATAAGGATTCTATGAAGTTACGTCAAACGCATTATATGGGGAAAATCACTTCACCATTATTAACCTAGACTTTGATCTGTAATAATTGATCCTACGTTCAATATGCACAGCATCGTACTGACCAAATCTGGTCTGGTAGTACTCGTATGAGTAGGTACTAGGTTCAGTTTCGCAATTTTCCTCTATGGTTTTAGCGCTACTACTTGTAGCCTTATAGTTTGTTCTTGTTATTGCCGTCTGCAGTGTCCGGCGATATCTCAGCTACTAAACTTCGGACTGCGCTTGGATTTTTGCTAGATGATAGCTTAGGTACTCTAGATGTACAAACAACAAAGATATTTTATTCCATTATTCGTCCGTCCGTCCGTCTGTGTGTTTGTCATTCCACGCAATATCGCGGCTCCTAGACCTCGGATTAACCTCGGGTTTTCGCTAGGTAATAATAGCTAAGGTACTCTAGGTGTAAACAAACGACACGGTGGGCTACGCGGGAGCACCCACGTGTAGTTGGTTCCCGTTAACACGTATCTTCCTCTAGCTCCGGAGACTCTTTTGAAGATAGTGTCTTGCAACTGCAAGAAGAACTGCGGTCTAAAATGTAGATGCAGGCGATCTTCCTTGTCTTGTTCGCAGATGTGTAAGTTCTGCAGGGGCACAACATGTGAGAATCTACCCCACCTTGTTGAGTATGACCCTGAGGACGATCTGTTATTTTTATAAACTTATGCATTTAGTCCCTTTCGGTGCTAGATAACTTTGCTATCATTTTAGATGGGTATAGGTACTATCGGTAGGTATTCGGGGTAATTATCGATTTATTGTTTGGAAATCAATAGACGAGTTTTTGACGGCACTAATATTGGACAAATGAGCTTAGAGTACGGATGGTAAGCTAGATGCGATTTTTTTTGACTACTAGTGGACTTGAAATTATAATAATAATAATTATATTTGATATTTTTTGCAGAGCATGGCTATAGAAATTTTCCTGTGCTGTGCTAGACTTCCAATACAATATTGATATGTAAATACAATGTTGAAGCTCTGATTTGAAAAGATTGTGAGCATTTTTGATTGAAAAAAATGATAATTTGCTCTTGAAAATTGTGGATTTTTAATTTGCGATATTTTCACGTTGAATACATCAATGTTCGAAATTTCGGATAGGATCGATAACTGCAACTATTTCACGCATTTACATCAGGCATTCGACATAATTATCATTTCCTAGTACTATAAAATCGAGTTGGTTTGATGTTCGATGTAAGCCAGCTTGAAACTGAAAAATGTGGCTATACCCGCGGGAAAGTTGCTGTTGTTATAATATTATTATTATTTTAATGTAGAGTGTTCTTTTTTCGGAAGCTAGAAAATTGTTTTGGCTACAAGAAGAAACCTTGAATGATGAAATCAAAGCCATATTACAGCTACAATACATTTTTTTCAACTGCGCGGAGATATTTTTGAGTGACATTTAGGACTTCGACATTTTTTTCAATAAATTATTTTTCTCACCTTGTAACCACTTACGTCGCGTTCATGATATGATGGTCTTATGCAGAAAAGTCCATATAATTCATCCAATCTTGAATCCAAATGATCAATGCATCAAAGGCAAAAATAACCTAAATTGAAAAACCGGCTTTATTTTAGTCCCAAAATCACGTTTTTCTGCCGAAAATTGCTTAAAAGATTTTTTAAGCAGAATTTGAATGTCATAATCGGATTTGCAAGGTCAGATTCAGTGGGAAATGATACCCAACATGCCAGTATTGTCTCAATATTAATGAAAACCAAATTTCTTGCATAGGTCACCAATTGCCCCCTTCCCGAGGCCCCTCACGGGGACCATAGACATCTAGTTTGTCAATAAGTTTCACTTATAGCCCAATGTATCCAAATTGAATAAATTTGCAGCCACTGACTAGATTACTTTTGTCCTAGAATTTTTTTAATGAAAATTTTGACCCCCCCCCTCAAAAATTATGACGCACACGGAGGAAAGTTGGGGACTTTTAGTATGTTGTTTAGTAAGGTTAAGTGGGTACGATACCGTGAAGATTGCTCGTGGATTAATTTGTTTCATGTTAAATGCTAAAAAGCCTGGGCTATATCGTACTGGCCACTTTCCGACACGCAAACGCGTGTAGTACTGGCGCTCGACTTTTATGACACTGAACGGCGTTGCTACCCCTTGAATTTTCCAATATTTTCCAAATATTTGAGGCAAAATAGATAAAATAGTATATTGCACTCGTTTAGTAAGACGTTTCGTCACACTCCTTTCTTTGCGACCTTCCTCACTGCGTTCGTCGTGCCCCAAAAACAGTCGTGTGACAAACTTTGTCTTATTAAACTCGTATAATAATAATACTATATAGGGTAAAAGGGGGTATTGTTGGCAGGGCCCCAATGATTGGCACCTCCATTTATTTATCGCTTTAATTAGTGAAATATCTCCATTTTGCCAAATATAGTATTTTTCACAAAATGCAACAACCTTGTTTGATATATTATGTCGATAATACAAATAATTACTTCATTCATTCTCTGTGTGACGAGTGGATTTATGACAGAATTGCGAATAAGATAAGTTTCTTATGATTTTCTTAAGAATTCATCCTCAATGGGTAGTTTGTAACTTGCCAAATTTATTAAGAAATTTGTTCGGTTTTGTTATAATTCAAAGAATAAGCTTTGTTTCACATTTTGCTGCTGAAACCACTGGTGTGGTTTTCTTATTTTGAACATTTTTCTTGATGCCAACTTTTGGGTCACAAAACGGTAATTTTCCATTGATTGGCAGGGGTGCCAATGGATGGAGCATGTCGATTTAAGCGAAGCTCCAATGATTGGCAAGAGTGCCCATAAGTGGAACATGCCGTTAGCGCAAAGTTCCAATCATTGGAATCGATATTTTTCCGTCCAATTCAATAGGTTTTGAGCAAGATTTGCGAAAAAAAAAATGAAATTGAGAACCACTCTGATGGCTCCATTTTTTTCATTGTTAAAATGTCATTTAATCTCAGCATCTCAGCTTAGTTTATTCTTGTTGTTGGCAGCGCGGTTCCCGTAACGGCATTTTTTATTGTTCATCATTCACTAAAGAGTATCGAAAAAGAACCAGTGTTGTTTGATTGTCGAAGGCGTCAAACGATCAAACGAAACGACAATAATTCCCCAATAGCTAACTTGCGAGTATTTCAAGATAGGTATCCAGACAATCAATCGAAGATAAGAATAATTATTAGCCTGAAGACTTATGCTACGGCTTAAAAACAGCGATGGCAAAACTAGACTTCATTCCCTCGTGATAAATGAGGGTTGAAAGTAGCAGTGTACGGCTCGAGGTACAGCTATAGTAGCAGGAGCAGCCTTTTGCTGTTAAAATTAAATATTTTCCTGGCCAAAACGTTTATCAAGGACTTCACGGCAGTACCTCGTAACTGAAAAATGGAACTTTTTACAGGAGAGCAGAAACAACTGCGATTTAAAGTCCGGGAATAGTACAGAAAATTACGATATTTTGAAGTGTTATCAAAGAAAAGTAAGTTTATACTGTTTACAGTTACCTACACTGAAAATAGCGTAATTTCCTGTACTATTCCCGGACTTTAAATCGCAGTTGTTTCTGCTCCCCTGTGAAAAGTTCTTTTTTTCTTTAAAAGGTTGAAACTACCAAAAGATTGCTTTTTGAAATTTATTGTAGACTTGCTCTTAGTTTGAGTCTGCGCTTCTGTGTTTTTCAATATTTTGATTCACACTATGAAGATAATTATCACGAGCCATTTTTATTGTTTTTTCTACTACTGCAAGTTAGATAAGGTCTTATTTTTTGATGTCAAAATGAAAAAGTAGTGGAAAAATCTTGTAGAAAAACGTTTTTTCTCGTACCTACCCGTTTGTTTTTTGCTTGCCATTGGTTAATTATCTCACACCGTCCCAATATTCGCTCTTTCTCACTTGTTCCACAAATATCTTTATTATGTTTATATATGGTTCAGGTAAATACCCTTTACCTAACTTGTGGTGTCTAATGCCAATGAAACACGCAAACCAGTGCCAAAATACTGCCAGCGAGCAGTGCCAATCAATGGCTCAGCTCGTCGTGCCAATCATTGGCTAAAGTGCCAATGACTGGCACAAATGCAAGGCTTTCATTGTTATTCTTTTTTGGCTGTTTAGAACACTGTTCGCATTAAACTTTAATAAGACCATATAGCGAAGACATTGAAGAATGCCTGAAAAAATAACTGCGGCTCGTACCTCTAATACCAAACGATTAATCAGCTTCTAAGTTTGGGAAACCTCTTAAGGTGCCAATCAATGGAGGTTTTACCCTATTATATGTTTTTCCGCATCTTTCCAGTTTTTTCGGCGTACAGAGTGATGATTCGTCCTGGTTACTTATTCAATGCATCAGAATCGCACATGCAATTCGCCCAATAAGTTCAACGTAATATAGCCAGACATTATCGCCACATAAAACGTCTTTTATCATGTCTTTTATCGATTAAGGACGGAGTTGAGTTGGTAAATAAGCGTTGCGAAATCAATCCCTGTGGGTTTATTCCTTGACGGATTCTCACCATTTTGACCTCTCTCGAAAGCTACAAGGATGTACTTTGGTTTGAGCCAATTGGCATTTCCAAAATCCATTGGTTCGGGATTATTATTTTCGCTTATTTTACCAATTTAACTCCGTCCTCAAAAAATAAAAAGATGAGTTCTAACCAACGACGAATAACCAGTGCCGTGTATAATAAGGTTGAATAGGCGTTGCGTCGATTGAACAAAAATCGCTGTAACAATTTCTTTCCTATCTTTTACCTCTCATCGAATTGTTCAAAAAATGATAGGTATGGTGATCGCGAAAAAAAAAGCTTGAATGTCGAGATCTGTCGAAAAAAAATCATCGTCATGTCTGCCGCGGGACTAGCAACCTATTCGAAGAATATTTCAAATTATCTGTAAAATTGCCTCGATCATGCAATATTATTTTTTCGATCATGCAATATAATTTTTGTACATACACTATTTGTTTCAATTATATGTAATTAGAAAAATGATTAGCTTGGATGTAACTCCTATGAGCAATAACTGACGGAATTTTATTGAAATCTGTTCAGTACTTCTCGAGTTATTGAATGTAAAAGTTTTGGCTTTGACAGCTTATAGCTTTTGACAGATGACAGATATGTCATAATTTCTTAATGTTTTGAGTGAAATTTTAACAATTTCCTAAGCTAGTACCCCCAACACAAGAAACAAATTCCCTAACTGTGCGATTTACTTTACCATCACCGCATCTGTGCGATTTACTTTACAGCGAATACATCGCGCTATACGTAAGGACTCACTTACCGAGTTTCCTAGTTATGTGATATTTTTCATCACTTTCGGTAGTGCATGGTCGTGGATGAAATTTGTTATTATTCTAGTTATAGACAATACAAATAGAGAAGACCATATGTTATCACCACCGTCGTCACGGATATTTGGGCATCAAAAATCAGCCAACCTTTTCTTGAATGATGGAGTCGCCTGGTTCCTACGCAACCGTAAAAATCCGTGACAACATATGGTCTTTTCTATTTGTATTGTCTATACTTCATAGTGATTGTCACCCCTCTACTGACTTCGTGACTCAATAGCGTATCTTCGTTATGGTTATTCTCTCATGTCTTTTTTCCAACATTCATCATTTGAAAACTACGAGGAAAACTCATTTTCTCATCGTTTTTTTTTGCACATATGCCAGATAATGTCTCCAGTTTGACGTGAAGAATTGTTCGGAAAAGAACATGCGAAGAACACCTAAACTGAGATACGTCACTGTGTTAAGAGGGCGACGCGACGGCGACGTAATGTAATCAACGGCACTGTGGCATACTTTCATTGGGAAAAAGGAATATGAGAAAATGCACTAAGTGCAGAGCATCGCCAATAAGATAATTTATATTGATCGAACGAGAAATAATACGCACAGTAGGTACCTATAATGTGCAGCTTGTCTATCTTGGCAAGAATTCAGATAGAAAAAGAAACGATTAGAATCGAAACGAGGAGAAAGAGAAGATCAGGGCCGCCGAGAGCTTAGCCGGGCCCCGATGTTGGATGTCACTCATACGGGCCCCCTTCTTGAGAATATTTTGAACCCGCGAGCGAAGTGGGGGCCGTAGGCGAGATTTTTTGAAATAATAATAATAATACTGCTGATTTTACGTATTTTCACCAACTAAAGCAAGAAGAACGACAAAAACAAAGAAAGATAATTGAGCTTCTTCCTTAACTCTAAACAAAAGCTTTTCTAGCTTTTGCGGATGCGAAGTCCTATTCACCCATACGAAGGCGCAGAGCGGACATCAGAGTTTTTTTTATGATTTCGAAAAAAGAAACACGAAATTATGGGGATAAAGTCAGAATTCTGAGTTTAAAGTCGGAATTCTGAGTTTGAAAGTCAGAATTCTGAGATTAAAGTCGGAATTCTGAGTTTGAAAGTCAGAATTCTGAGTTTAAAGTCGGAATTCTGAGTTTAAAAGTCAGAATTCTGAGTTTAAAGTCGGAATTCCGAGTTTAAAGTCAGAATTCTGAGTTTAAAGTCGGAATTCTGAGATTAAAGTCGGAATTCTGAGTTTGAAAGTCGGAATTCTGAGTTTAAAGTCGGAATTCTGAGTTTGAAAGTTAGAATTCTGAGTTTAAAGTCGGAATTCTGAGATTAAAGTCGGAATTCTGAGTTTGAAAGTCAGAATTCTGAGTTTAAAGTCGGAATTCTGAGTTTGAAAGTCAGAATTCTGAGTTTAAAGTCGGAATTCCGAGTTTAAAGTCAGAATTCTGAGTTTAAAGTCGGAATTCTGAGTTTAAAGTCGGAATTCTGAGTTTGAAAGTCGGAATTCTGAGTTTGAAAGTCGGAATTCTGAGTTTCAAACTCGGAATTCTGCGCGCGCACAATTCCGAGTTTCAAAGTCAGAATTCTGCGCGCGCATCGGCAGGAATCGAGCCGGTTGATTAAATGGCCTCTCCTTAGCGCAATACGAACACTTGGTACAATCGAACCACTCGATGGCGTCGGCGGCGACATGGCTCCACCCGAATGAAGTTCCTTTGTGCTTTGAACTCGGCTTCGAACGATGAGCCTCGATAAGAGCATTCGGCGCATTGTACAAAAGCAACAATAACAATAGCATATTACATAGGGTTGTGAATAATGCTATAGGTATGCTGTTACAGTTGTGTCACGTTATAACGCAAAGGTGGAGGGGGGAGGGGACGGCGCGAAATTATCATTGTAGGTATCCATGTGTTTGTCTGTAATGTTCGTATAAGTCGAAACGCTTATGGCTCTTGTAGTTGCAGTAGATGCAAGAGAACTGTTTCGGTTTGACAATGGCATTGTACAGTTCGGCTGCATGAACATTTTTGTAATTCCTTTGGACGTGTTGGTTGAGTTGGAAGAAAAATTCAGTCAGTCCGATGCGAACATTGCGAACAGTTGGACGTGTCCACAATTTGGGTTGTTAGTAGGTACCTACCTAATCACGTTAGTCGGAATTTGTCAGTGGCACCAAATAGTGCCCCAGCTATGCGCTTGACAGCCACGATACTGCCAGCCCAACGAAAACATTACTGCGCTGCGCTTCGGGATTTAAAGAGGCGCCGCAGCTATAATAGGTAGCATATAGCATTTTTCACAACCCTATGTAATAATATGCTATTGCTGCTATTGTACCTACAATGCGCCGAGTGTTCTTATCGAGGCTTATCGTTCAAAGCACAAAGGAACTTCATTCAGGTGGAGCCATGTCGCCGCCGACGCCATCGACTGGTTCGATTGTACCAAATGTTCGTATTGCGCGAAGGAGAGGTGTATGAAGAAGCACATGATGACGCACGCTACGGACAAAGAATTAACCAGATCGGCTTTGTGGAATGTCCGTATCGTGTTAAGGAAAAAAAGGGTTTAGACTCGGGTTTAGAAAAAGCACAAGTTGTTACATCTCTCGAAGATTTTATTAAATACCTAGCGAGTAAGTAGGTATCGTTAGGGTCGTCAACTTGTCAATCACTATTTAATCAACCGGCTCGATTCCTGCCGATGCGCGCGCAGAATTCTGACTTTGAAACTCGGAATTGTGCGCGCGCAGAATTCCGAGTTTGAAACTCAGAATTCCGACTTTCAAACTCAGAATTCCGACTTTAAACTCAGAATTCCGACTTTAAACTCAGAATTCTGACTTTAAACTCGGAATTCCGACTTTAAACTCGGAATTCCGACTTTAAACTCAGAATTCTGACTTTCAAACTCAGAATTCCGACTTTGAACTCAGAATTCTGACTTTAAACTCGGAATTCCGACTTTAAACTCGGAATTCCGACTTTAAACTCAGAATTCTGACTTTCAAACTCAGAATTCCGACTTTAAACTCAGAATTCTGACTTTCAAACTCAGAATTCCGACTTTAAACTCGGAATTCCGACTTTAAACTCAGAATTCTGACTTTCAAACTCAGAATTCCGACTTTAAACTCAGAATTCTGACTTTCAAACTCAGAATTCCGACTTTAAACTCAGAATTCTGACTTTCAAACTCAGAATTCCGACTTTAAACTCAGAATTCTGACTTTATCCCCATAATTTCGTGATTTTTTTTTCGAAATCATAAAAAAAACTCTGATGTCCGCTCTGCGCCTTCGTACACCCAAGCAGTAGCTTGTTAGTGAATTTCTTCTTCTGCCAGTGTGAAATTGCTTTTCTTCAAATTTCTGACATTATTGGAAATTAATTCTGCTGTTTCAGGCAGGCAGTGGAAAAATCAGGTTTTTGTTTTTTTTCAACTTTTTTTCACTTTTTTTGTTAGTGCAAGAGTTCTTGTTTGTTAGTTTGTTAGTTCTAAAAAAAAATTTCACTAGCGCTCACGGGCCTCCTCACGGGGCTCTGGGCCCCGATGATATAATATCACCTCCTGAACCACCCTCTCGGCGGCACTGGAGGAGATCTCGTCTCCATAACCCTCGCCATAACCATAACTTCAATAACATGTCGACAATGCATATACCTACTTCAGACTATCGATCAGACTCCAACCGTAATTATTTACTGAGGTGGTCCTAAAATGACCAAACCGCAATTTCTTAGTTACAAAATAAAAGTTCGAGAGTTTTAAATATTCTAGTTTATTGAAACTAAACAGTTTTTCAGCGTCATAGCAGTACCACCAGCAAGGAGAAGAGATGCAGGAAGAGGAATATTGATAGTGCGTGGTCTCGTCATTGTCATAGCAATATGCACTAGTATAATGGTAATATCTGTCAGAAGTTCAAGACGATCATCATCGACCTTCGACACATTCAACAACCACCCCGCCGATTCCTTCGATCCTTATGCGCCTTCACCAGAGTCCGATCCGTTCGAACCAGTCGAGGACGTACTTGCGACTGAAGCTGCAGATCGTAAGGCTGTTGAAAGTATAAAAAGTAAGTGACTACAAAGTATGCATCACAACGTTTTATACAGAGTGTTGAGAGCACCCCACCGCCTATTTCTCCTCTAATTGTTACCGAAGAAATTTCGAGGCAGGTCAATTTTGTTTTGGAGGGGGTCACATGATTAGCATGGAATGAATTTTCCTGCTTCATTCCCATAGACAAGGTGACCACCCTTTAAAAATTCGAAATAATAATAAGGGTCAAGTAATACTTCATTTTGAAGGCCTTCCAACTTTGTTCCTTCAGGTGCAAATAGAAATAAAATCGAACCACTCGTTTTCATGATTATCTCATTTAAGGCAGGGTGACCACCCTTACAAATATTCAAATAGGTACAGGTGTCAAGTAACACACCAGTTCCAAGGCCTTTCAACTCTCTCAATTTTGACATCAAAAACCGAAAGTCGAACAACCTATTTTCAGATGACTTTTGTGATTCGAAAACATTAAGTTAATCTTTGAAACGGAAAAATTGTAATTTGGGAACAGGTGGCAGGTGTTTTTTTTTGCTACACTGAAAGTAAGAAAGTTGGGAGGTCTTCAAAATGATGTGTTGCTCGATCCCTATATCAGTCGATGAGCCAGGAGCCGAAAATCACGATTTTGGTTTCCACCCTGGGGACTTGACGTGTCACACCTTTTTGGATTCCCCCACAACACCAGCATGAAAATAAACCATGATACGTTCTTGTATCGAGTAGCTTAAGACCGCCATCTTGGAAAAACCGCGCCAAAAATGTAGTTCACATGGTTTGTATTTTTTTTCGCATCAACGGCACCTCCAATGGGAAAATGAAGATGAATAAGAGTAAATAACAAAATTTACTATAAATATCGTTTAGCACCGTTTTCTGACAGGTCTCGTTACATCAAATACGACAGCTCATAGTTTAGTTATGGCAAATTTCTTTATTTAACATTTTCGAGTAGGTACACCCGATGATATTCATACAAACCGAACTGCACGTCATTGTCTTTCTAGCGTACTAGAAATGCTGCTCTTAGCGGCATTTTGATGTCCGTCTGTCCATCGGTCTAACTATCCGTCTTATCAATTAATTGCTCCTGAACGAGAAGACCTAGCGAGAATCGACTTCTTGTGTGTAACATGTATTCACCGGAGAATTGAATTAGGGAAAAAATAATTCCTCAAACCGTCGCCATCTTGATCCGCAATGTCATATTTTCTCAAAAGTGATCCGATTTCCAAAAAACTGGAAATACACTCATGTTTTATATTTGGAAGTATGATTTCAATGTTTTCTTTCTGATCCGCCGCCATTTTGTCCGCCATCTTGAAATAGGTAAAACCGGTCCGATTTTGATGAAAATAGGAACCTAGTCGAGTCTTGTGTATGCATTGATGGTTTTCATGTTAGTTCCACGATTTGCGCCATTATGATGTGCCACATGGAAATTAATCTCCAGCTGTCACAAAATCAATTTATTCAAATATTTTCTGAACAAGGGATTTCCGATGTGACTGGAAAACTTGTTGATAGAATTCGGTTTTTGTCAGTTCTTTTGTACAAGTAGGAACTCCTTGAAAAAAAATGTACGGTAAGTGCTATTAAATTTTCAAAATCTGCAAAAAAAATCGAAAATTCTTGAATTTTTCTTTGAAAATCTGGAAACTGAAACCCCCCTACCTCTTAAGCTTATGCGCCTGGATGGATAGGCAACCCAAAATATACAATTCAATTCAACTTATTTGAATTAAACCACTTTTGCCGCTCTTGGGACTGCTTTGGCCGGTGATCGTCTAGTATCAGGACACTATCCTGTTGTGCTTCCTTCTTGTGCAACCTAAAAAGATTATATTGTCTTCTATTTAAATGTCAAAGTATTTAAATAAAGGCTCGTCCTATACCTGACCCTACCTCAACGCTGGTAACTAGGATAGTTGTTTTCTAAGTGTTCCCTAAGAGATGAGTTTCCTCTAATAATTATTTCAAAGCCGTCACACATCAATACTCCGATGAACACCTGATTCTTCACCTTGACCAACATTTAAACTTTGTTTGTGGAGCGTGGTTCGAAAATCTTCTCGTGGCTTCATCAGAATCAACTTTTAAGTTAGTGTTATAGGTTATGTTAGGGTTAGGCCCAGCGTCTAGACACCAAAAAGGGGTGAGTGACTTTTGCGAGCGATGGGAACTTCTCCCTCTCTTTTCTGTTGTTTCCCCTGTTCCCTACAATCTAAGTTCGTGGGCCGGTGTGTGCGGGGCTCCTCCTATTATGAATCTCTTTTCAAAGGCTGCGTCTCTTATCCCTGGACTATCCTTTTTGCTGGCTTCTTTTTAGGCTATGGTAATCTTTTGCCCGTTTTGGAAGGGATTGGATATGGCCGGTGCCTTTGTGGAGAACTGGACCTATATTCACCTTAAATTGCCCTTGAAGCTGAGAAGAATTTCACGACCGCGAGCGTCTATAGCCGGAAATGTAAAACCCAATTTCACCCTTCCAAAAACTTCGGAACCAATAGTGTACGCGAACAATTACTCAAGTCAAGGTACAAACTCTCGTGTGAAGACCCCTTTGATTGGACCCCGTTCTGTTTTGTGTTGTGAAGTGGAGTGAACCCCATTGTTGCTAAAAATTTACAAGGTGCTCGCCGACGATCTAACGCGGGAAGGCTTTGGAACAACTATTATTCCCCATAAATAAATATCAGATCGCTAACCAACTATTGAGCCGTAATAATTCATTATAGGTACAAATTTATCGAAGCGTTGCGTCGTCGAATATCCAGGTGATTATACGAACAGCTTCTACTAGATTTTCCATCTCCCGAATTATTATCTTTATTAACTCCAGCTGAATCCTGCAACAAATTGAGAAGTAACGCGACCCCAAACCGGACGTCCCTCTGGGTGAAACTCCTCTCCATCACATTCGTCAATAATAATAATTCTCTCGAACTTAATAATACAACCAACATGGAAATCTGAATAACTGCAGTTGCACGCTAAAACAAAGTCATTAGTTTCAAGGAGGAGGGGGGGGGGGACTCTTTGTCCTAAACCGATTATTATTACTAACAATTGCGATCTACGGGAGGGTCCGATCTCTGGTTTCAACAAACGCGATTCTAGTTACTCCAAATTATTGTTCGTTCCGCGATTCTCCAAACTCACCAGCGCGTATTCAGAAGTGTCGCCCAAAAGCTTCGTCGAAGTTCCAACTCCAAACCCTTGACTGCAGGTACCACCTAATGAGAAGTTGAAGTCTACCCCCGTGTCGATCGTGGCTTTCTAGGACATTGCAAATCTCAATCGTAGGTCATCTACCCCACTCCACAAGATCGCTCCTTTTCCACCGCGAGGTATCCATTGTCAATCACAAGCATCCGATTTTCGAGCCAAGCTAAACTGAAGGCGGTCAGGCCCACTTGTCTGAAGGGGCACCTACACATCCTACTGATGGTCAGGCCCACTTGGCCAAGGGGCACCTACACGATCCAACTGATGGTCAGGCCCACCTGGTGAGAAGGGGGCACCTACACATCGAATAGGCGGTCAGGCCTACTTGTCTGAAGGGGCACCTAGTCAGCCGATAGGGCTTTCTCGACGACGGATTACGAGGGCTCGATGCAGGTTCCTCTTCCAACAGGCAGCGTTCTGTGTAAAGGGTTTCAACCCCATAGATATGAAATTATACAATATCTTCGAAGGCAAATGACGCACTCAGGTTTACCTCGGTTACTCGGCGACACCCACACGGTCCAACGGCTCTTGCTCTAGCTTTAACCCGTCTCCCAACGCCATACAAATGAAGTGTGAACGTTGCGCGATTTCAACTCCTAAATAATTTCAGTGCAGTGGGCTGACCACCTATATCGTCAGATTCTAATTTTCACGCGACCCGCGAGCAAAATGTGCAATTCCGGTATTAAGGAACCATCGGATGAGCAAACCAGCGCGAGTGGTGCGACTACTGCGACGTCAAAGTTCCGCGTTCAGGTGTCCGAGAGTAAGTTGAAAATTTGCCTCGCTGAACACGAGAGGCGAGCGCATATGGGTCGGGGTGGCCGAGATTAACTGTTGGATATCACTGAATTGTTTTGTACTACCTCTCGAATTTTCTACGTGTAAATTGTACCACGAGCGACATCTTTTAACCATGTGGTGAATTTGAATATCGCACGCTCGATTCCCCATACACTTATTGATTTTTCCTCCGCGTGTTTTCGACCCGTTCAAACGGTGCGCTTCAAAACAAAATAGCAACGTCTATACATAGTAATTCAAGAAAGTCGCATACCAAATTTGAACTTTCTATTTTTCGAAAAAAAAAGTACTGAAAATGGTTTCTACTAATTCATTTTTTCATGTTCACTGGAAAACCATTTTTGGTACCTTTTTTGAGAATAGAAAGTTCAAATTTGGCATGCGACTTTCTTGAATGGAGATGTGTTGAGGTTGCTATCTGGTTTTCAAATTTTTAAAGAAAAAAAATTGAAAAATTTTCCAATTTTTTTTGCAAATTTCGGAAATTTAATAGCGTTTTTGGTACGTTTTTCTGGAGAAGTTTCTACTTGTTGAAAAAGAACTAACAAAAACTGATTTCCATCCATCAAGTTTTTCAGTCACATCGGAAACCCCTTGTTCAGGAAATATTTGAATAAACTGATTTTGTGACAGCTGGAGATGAATTTCCATTTGGCATGTCAATATGGCGCTAATCGTAAAACTAACATAAAAACCATCAATGCATACACAAGACACGACTAGGTTCCAATTTTCATCAAAATCGGACCACTTTAACCAGTTTCAACATGGCGAACAAAATGGCGGCGGATCATAAAGAAAACAATGGAATCATACTTTTAAACATAAAACATGAGTGTATTTCGAGTTTTATGATAGTCGGATCACTTTTGAGAAAACTTGACATTGCCGATCAAGATGACGACGATTTGAGAATTTCTTTTTTTCTAATTCAATTCTCCGGTGAAAACATGTTACACACAAGAAGTCGATTCTCGCTAGGTCTCCTCGTTCGGGAGCAAATAATTGATAAGACGGACAGTTAGACCGATGCACAGACGGACCGACGGACATCAAAATGCCGCTAAGAGCAGCATTTCTAGTAAAGTACGCTAGAGAGACAATGACGTGAAGTTCCGTTTGTATAATATTATCATTGGGTGTACTTGAAAATGTTAAATAAAGAAATTTGCCACAGCTAAATTATGAACTGTCATATTTGAAGTACCGAGACCTGTCAGAAGCACATACTTAAATAGCTATACCGCTCATGAACCTATTGCGCATTCTGCTGCGCCGCGTAATAAAAGGAGTTAGAGAATGACGCCATCTTGATGGTTAGTTTCCAGTGTATCTCAAAATACCGAGCTATATAGCTACCACAAAATATCCTAAGGCCCGTGAAACTGATCAAACCTTCTGCAATTTTACAATAGCGATCCAGTTTTCTCAAGTACCATCACGTAAGTGTATTTAGTTTTCTTGAAATTACGAAATACTCACATCGAGTTGGATGGTTGGGAGTCACTGTACTCTGAGTAAACGAAACGTCAAGTGAGAGCTTTTTGACAGTGTAAATAAACATCACGTAGTTAACCGAACTTTTGGATGCTGGAATGATCGCACACCTTTTCTTCACCTGTTGATTCCCACTTGATGTTATTAGTGTTGATTCCACGTACTTTGAGGGAGAGATAAAATAATGTCGTGCTTAGTCAAGTGGCCAACTAGCGAAGTGGTGCCAGTCCACACCACCCAAAGTCCCTAAATAACCATCAAGATGGCGGCGCCCATAATTACAGGTGTCGGACGTCTCTCTTGCGCGGTATAGCTATTTAAGTATGTGGTCAGAAGACGGTGCTAAACGATATTTATAGTAAATTTTGTTGTTTACTCATATTCAGCTTCATTTTTCCCATTGGAGGTGCCGTTGATGCGAGAAAGAAAATACAAACCACACGAACTACATATTTGGCGCGGTTTTTCCAAGATGGCGGTCTTAAGCTACTCGATACAAAAACGTATCATGGCTTATTTTCATGCTGGTGTTGTGGGGAATCCAAAAAGGTGTGACACATCAAGTCCCCAAGGTGGAAACCACTCGACTTCCCTGGCTCAACGACTATATCTCTCCTGATCAAATTTCTTCAAGAGTGGTCACCCTGCCGTCGAAGATTTTCAAATGGATGATACAAATTTATTTAAATTTTTCCACTAGAACGGAAAGTGTTGAAAAGCCTTTGAAATCATGTGTTATTCGACCCCTGTTCCTGTTTAAAAGGGTGATACCTTGCCTCAGAGGATGAAGCAGGAACATTCGAATATCGAATTCATGCTAAATCATCATGTAATACAAAATCCCACCTGTCTCGGAATTTTTTTTTGGAAAATATTTTTCTAATAAGAAATCGGGAGTGAGAGGTTCTCAAATTGATATCCCATATACAGGGTGATTTTTTGAAATGGACCCACCCCAGATCTCTCGCCGTCGAATTTTTCCCAGGAAAACGCCGAAACAGGACATTTTTATTTCCAGGAGGACATCTAGAACACACATTGTCAAATTTTTTTCTTCAACAGCTCGCCCCCAACTACTTGAAAATTTCAAATAGCATTACCCATCTTGTGAAACATCAAATCAAAGGTGTAAAATTCTGTTTCTGTCAAACATATCTAGTTCAGCCTCCCAATCAAGAGAAAAAGGGTTAGAGGGTGGTTTAGAAAATCCGAAATCATATTTTACCAAAAGAGAATTCTACCACCTTCAGTATAATGTATCACAACGTAGATATTGCTATTTGAAATTTGAAAGTAGCGTATAGGGTGGGGCCGAAGGGGTTGAAGATAAAAACTTGGCGATACGTGTCTTGGAAGCCTCCTTCGAAATAAGAATCGACCTGTTTCGACGTTTTCCTGGAAAAACCTCCTTTTTGTACCTCCAATTTAATGTATCACAACATAGGGTAGGGTAGAGTGGAGGCGAAGGAGTTGAAGATAAAAATTTTACAATGTGTGCCCTAGAATGATGTCCCCTTCGAAATAAAAATCGACCTGTTTCGGCGTTTTCCTGGCAAAACATTCGGCGCCAAGAAATCTGGGGTGGGTCCTTTTCAAAAAAATCACTCTGTATAAATGGGCCAGGGTTGATCTCCATACCCAAATTTTTACTATGAACGGGTCTTTGTCGTACTGACACTGGAGTGGACTTTTATAAGGTATAAATGCGCAAGTATGGTGGGCAATGGTCCAATGGTTAATAATCCTAGATTATGACTCATTACCACTCTCACGTCACAGAATGGAAAATTCAGCTCGCCAATCACCTGTATAATTGACCATTTGTACATGTCAAAAACCGAACTATATGATGGATGAATTGGCAAGATATTTTAAAATACCTGATTCTTTTTTCTGTTAGAATTGCACCTGTGGAACGGTACAATATGCGGTGCCAAAGAATGCACCAGAGCAGTGGATAAATTCACAGAATACATGGACCGCAGCGTGGATCCCTGCGACGACTTTTACGGCCACGTTTGTGGTAATTTTGACAAACTGGCGGCAAAAAACGCTTCGATCTCCAGCACATTGCAGCAGCTCAGACAAAAGGTACAGCAGGAATTGAAAGCCATCATGATGGAGCCGCCCAAAAGTGAGGACGCAAAGTCGGTGAAGTTGGTCAAGAAGTACTACAGTACTTGCATGGACTTTGAGAAGACGAAAGCACCGGCGGCCGCTGAAGACCCCATCAGAGATTTGATCCGAAAACTTGGCGGCTGGCCTCTGCTGGAACGATCCTGGGACTCAACCAGTTTCAATTGGATGAATGTCACACAGAATGCAAGACGACTGGGGCTGAGCTACGACTGGTTCGTTGACTTCAGCACAGACGGCGAAGGCGACGTGGTCTTGCCAAAGGTGAGTTTCCGTCTCGCGATTGCAGTCTCGACCCCGATTTCTCATTATTACCCATTCACGTTGCAAATGCAAAACTAGGATTTTTTTGTATCAAAAATAAAGTGGCAAGCTGGGGTGCTACGGCTCCGGTTAATGGCACCTCCAACAGCATCCAAACGGCAGCGGCCGTCAAACAGCCATCCATAGCCCTCCCACCGCTCTAGCTTGTCACTTTATTTTTGATCCAAAAAGGCCTAGTTCTGCATTTGCAACGAGAACGACTGGTAGTTTTCTTAGAATTCGCGAAATCAGTATGGCACGCCTTGTTGTGGGTTAATAGGTTGTCTTTTCAAATGAAGAATTTGGGGTCCAACTGTCGCATCGGTCTCTATAACTCCAATACTTCATCCGCTATTTTTTTATATTCTTTTTTTTGTTGACTCTCGTGCTTCACAACGAACCTACCACTAGCTCTAATGTTCATCAATTTTGAATCACACTTGTGTCATCTCTCACTCTCATATAGTGTGATCGAATGAGTTTCTAATTTAGGCAGGCTGTGCCCTAGCCAAACGCAACCTCGAACGCCTGAATGGACCTGGGGCATCACGCGTCATCAAATTTAATTTGGAGAGGCGACAAACGAACAGACTCGCCCGCGGTTGACAACCTACGTCAAAACATAACCTTTTCAACCTACAAATTTGTCGTTGGTCGTTTCACTAGATTTATTTTCGTTGTGTGCTTTGTAGAGAGCCAGGTGTGTGCCTACGGTGTGATACAAGAGTTAGCGCGGCAAACATGGCAGAAATATTGCCCAAACCTCAAAAAAATTGAATCGTGAAATTTCATGACTGATATCGACGCAGAATTTTATCCTCTATAACATATCCAAAGTCCCAAAAAATCCCCTCATTGGATTTTTCTATAGTCGGTTTCAAAGTATAGTGCGTTCACAGTAACCATATTCCTGAACGATTTTCTGTTTTGGTCGCTATCAATTCACTGTTATAGTTCAAATCGTTAGTACATTCCACTATCAAGGTCGAGGAACACAACGCAGTAAGTTTAGGAAATGTGTCATGCACCAGTGGCGTACCAGACGGCTGCGAAGGGGCGGAAAAGCGATTTTTCACAAAGTCTCATGGTAAACCGCGACTAACACTTTTTATGACATGTTTGGTATCATTTCTGACCAAACCGCACATCTTGATTCTAAAAATAATGATGCAATTCTGACAGAGACGTGTTTAACCAGTTTTATCAGAAAAAAAAAATGATTTTTTCACTCTTAAAATCAATGTTTTGTAATTCTAGTTCCATCATTGTCTAATGAATTTATAACTATGATTTTGACTTAGACAGTTGCTTTGGGCTATTCCACACACAAATATCATTTGCTGGAACTTTTTTCCCATTTTCACAAAGTCACGGAGTTATTTTATTTCTTGAGATTTTGCATGTCAAAGCTTGATGTGACGAAACGTGCTATACGTAATTACGCTATATTATACGCTATACGCAATTCTAACGTAATATTACACAGATGAGAAAAACTCGAATCGGAGCCGTAATTTAGTCTTGACAACATTCTTCTTCAGACATTGCGAGCTTCTGAAATTAGATTTCTTCATGATGCACGTTTTGGAACAAAACTACGGTGTGACTTTATAACATCGATAGAAACTTCTGGTGTATGAAATTCATTCATAAAATAGTTCATTTGAACAATCTATGTCAAAATTGTGATCAGAGGTGATTCCAACCACAATGGGAATGGAGCTAAAAAATGACAAATTCATAGGTCGAAACTTCGCGTTTTCTCACGAAATTTGTTCCGCGATGTCGAAAGAAATGATGTTATGACTAAAATTCGGCTCCGATTGCAGTTTTTTCCGTTTTGTTTGATAGAGAAAATTATTTTCATGCCTTGAAATGAATGAAGTACCAAATCAAAGCTACATTCTGACCAAAGACTAATTTTGTCTGTGGAATAGAACGTTTCATCACATCAAGCTTTGACATGCAACATCCCAAGAAATAAAATCACTCCGTGATTTTCTGGAAACGGGAAAAAGTTCCAGCAAATGATATTTGTGTGTGAAATAGCCCAAAGTAACTGTCTAAGTCGAAATCATAATCATGAATACATTGGACAATGATGGAACTAGAATTACAAAACATCAATTTTGAGGGTAAAAAAAAATCATGTTTTTTTTCTGATAAAACAGGTTGTACACGTCTCTATCAAAATTTCATCCTTATTTTCAGAATCAGGATGTGCCATTCGGTCCGAAATGATACCAAGCATATCAAAAAAAGTGTTAGTCACGGTTTACCATAAGACTTTGTGAAAAATCGCACCTCGGCCCCTTCGCAGCCGTCTGGTACGCCACTGGTGCATGACACATTCTCGAAACTTATTGCGTTGTGTTCTTCGATCTTGGAAATATATACTTCAGCGAAAAAAGTATAGAAAAAGCAACGATTTTAAAAATAGTAATTTTTTGGACCTTCGACCTCTTAGGAAGCACGCCAGTCGCGGGTCCCATCGGGGCACCACTTCTCAAAAATCATCTGTAGGTACCTACTACTCACGTGCAAAAGCGTTTTGCATCGGAATGAAATGCAAGGTTGGTTCCCCTAACGTTTGTACTAAAATGTGAATATTGATATTGCGAGTTACGTCTTTGCTTGCTTTACTTAGGGGGACTGTTTTTCTTCGAAAAAAGTATAGCTGTGGTCCTTATAAGTGAAGTGAACGATTTGAACCATGGCAGTGGAATGAAATAATGATTTGAACCATAACAGTGGAATGATAGCGACAAAAGCAGGAAATCTTCTTGGAATGGTTACTGTGAACGCAGCATACTTTGAAACCGACTATAGAAAAAGCCAATGAGGAAATTTTTTGGGACTTTGGATATAGACTAGGCACAAAACCGAAAATGAGAGAGTTCAGCGGCATTTACTATTATTGTTTGACAACATGACATTATAGACTAATTCGACCTCGCTGAATATGAAAATCGCGGTTTCCACTTCGAAAACTTTACCGGAAGCTTCAAAATCCAAGATGGCGGACAGGGAGCAAGTAAACCGGGAATGTCTTGTTTCAGGGTTCTAGGAGTCCTAGGATTATAATTTAAGTGCCATTTTTCAGGTTTTGAACTCCCCTGATCAATCGGAATTGGTTTCAAATTCAAGCTATACATTTTCCATGGTAATTATTCTAGCACTATAATTTTACTAGGAACCAGAAACAGACAGATTTTTTTTGTGCTCAGTTCGATTCTCTTCACAATTTTCATGATTACAAGTGTATTTGTTCGGACCGGGTGATACAAAACAACAGCAGTAACACTTTATCTGGATAAAATTATGAATATGTCAGAGGCAGTGTGAGTCAAAAGAGCATGAAATTACCTATTTAGCCTAGTCAACAAGGAAAAAATAGCGAAAATAAATCGTGTACTTTTAAAAATTGATAAGGATGATTTCGAAAGCTTGTTGATTATTGTGTAAAAAGTACTCATCGATATAGGAGGTGTAGAGTCGCCGCCATCTTGGATTATTGGTGTAATTGGGTATTTTTTCCAATTATTTCGATAAATAGCGATCCTATCGGAAAACGGTTTGGTTCAAATAAAAGTCCATCAAATTGTCTACAATAAAGATGCGTACCACTCTTACGTGTCTGCCGTAGTTCCAGGGAAATTGGCCTGCGAGCGTCGGGTGTGAGTCGTAGGGGCGATATTCAATTTCTCATGGTGTCCATGAAAAATCACGCTAAACTGCAATGCGATGCTGTTTTGGCAATCTTCGTTGCTGTATAAATGACCAAGTCATCTTGTGGTTTATATCGGTTCAGAAACTACTCGAATTTATGCACCTTAGTTCTTCTGAGTAAGAGTAGATTCTCATGATTTATGACCCACCACCCTGGTTTCCCGTATAATGCTCGTATAATGAATTTCTTGTCTAATGCACCTTGTTTTATGAAAGGATCACTGATTATTTTCCTGAAACTTTGTTTCGGAATATCTTCAAGTAACCAAAATACTGAGGACTAATTTTTTCCCGTTGACCCTTTCATATTTTTCAAAAAAAATTTCCTGTAATCTTATGCACTAACGATGGTTACCAAAAGCAGTGTGGCGTGATTGAACCGCCTATAGAAATTGTCAATTGAAAAACAAGTTTTTTTTCAAGTTAACTTGTTCGAGCTTGTTTTTTCCAAATTTGCACATCAGATTCGAGTTCAGGAGATTGAATTTAGTCGGAAACGATACCAAACTTATCGTGACCGGTTTTATATGGCCTGGAAAACAAATAGAGCTACCTAGCAGGGCCTCGCTCCCCCCCCTCCGACTGCCTTTCAACAATGATCGACACTTTTTGTGCCAAAATAGTATCAACATGATGTGATACATTGAATTACGACGTATTTGCATCCAATGGATTAAAGGATTTCATCTCCTCCACTTAGAGTTGCTTTTTCAACCCTCTTCTCCAATCACTCAGAACCCCAAGCTGCGATTTTTGCAGATTTTGAATAAGTAATAGGGCATTCAATTTTGACCAGAATACCAAATTTTTAGGACGCCCATGTTTTTTCCGAGGTTGTGACGATTTTTTTACCCTTTTTCCCGTACTGATTTGACTGAGGTGCAAAAATTTGAATTTGGCGGGCTCCGCGTTTACCGGAAGTGGCCCGTCATTAGCCATATGCATCGTAAGACATTTTTTGCACTACCTATATCAAATGCGTTATTTTACGACCTCAAAACAGGGCCTAAAGTGACTCTTTTCAGCCCTTGGGCAAAAAAGTCGTCATGGCAACGAGCGCTCTTGATCCGTCAGAGGAGACGTCACCTTCTATTTTGACGTAACTACTTGATGCGATGCAAAATGGACTTTAATTTGTAGGGAACACGAAAGACTACAAGAACAACAAAATTAGCACGTTTACATACCAAAACCAATAAATACCTGTTTTATGCTAGTAAGCGATGGGGCCCCGGCAGCTAGGTACGTGTTCAAGATAGGTGATAGGTAACCTGCCACTTGTCCATGCGATCTGGTAGGCTATGACCTGGTTAAATTTCAGGATGTCAAGCTGCTTTCTTAGGGCACAGCCTACCCCAATTCCGAATTTTGTTGATCGCATTGTAGATCGTGCGACGTACAACCAAGTAATCAGCGCTGCCATGACAATTTTTCAACGACTCAATAACTCGAAATTTTCAGTCTTGCACTAGCCAGTGCAAAAAACATTGTATGCACCTTGGGCTAAAGTGCGTTTTTCCCCTTGTGCTTGCTTCCCTCGGCCTACGGCCTCGGTCGCAATCTCGCACAGCGGGGAAAAAAAGTGGCACTTTATGCCCATGGTACATAAATAACTATTGTGACCTACTTCTTTTCGTTTGAGACCAGTTCGGGCTTGATCTGATCATTTTTGCGGCCGTGGTGCGAATTACAGGCGAGTACTGCAATTTACAGCGACTCAAAACATTCGAAGACCTGGAGGACCATGAAGCACACGCGAGAAAGTCCGAGAAAATTTCTACTGAGTTCTCATGGTCTAAGGACTCACTTAACTAGAAATCAGCTTCGAGCGAATTTGTTCTCGGTAGTTATGATATAAAGTCTAGATTGACTGGGCTATACTATGAGCCCCCGCGGCGCATGTATGACTTGCCTGTTGATTGAAAAATTTATAACTCCTTAACTGTGAGTTTTGGAGCAACCAAACTTCCCAGAAATATTTTTGAAAGTTTTCTCTACACATGATCCCGCACATGTATAGACTTATTTTGAAAAACCGATGTAGTTCCCCATAGGTCGAAGTTTTTGTGTCAAATTTTTGTACTTCTTGGGTTTCTAATGATTTGGAAAGATAACTATGAGCATTTGAAAAATGAAAACTGTTCTGAACGCTTGAAAAATGACCCAGCATTAGAACTATGTGAAAAAATTTGCCGTATTCACTATGGTTTTTGACTTCTAGCTGGTTGAACGCAAAAAATTGGAAAAACTTGCAATTGAAAAAATTGTCGAAAATAGGGGCTCCGCCCCAGAAGGCACCATTTTTCGTTCTGGAAACCAGGATTTTCGGATCCAGCGGGGTTGAATTAGTCTGAAAGTTTTATCGCCAACCGGTAACCTTTCCATGCCGCTGAACACAGTTTAGAGAGCACTTTTGAAAAATTGAGCCTAGACTAATATGTTGTGAAGAATAAAATTCTGCGTCGATATCAATCATGAAATTTCATGATTTAACTTTTCTGACCCTAGAAACTATCTTTGCGGCGCTAGGTTCGTCGTTGTCGATGATCGCCTTTGTAGCGGTTTCGGCGGGAATAATTGGCGAATATTTCCATGGATTTGAAGGCTTGAAAGCCTCCTCCGCTTGAAAGGGGGTCCGAGGCAGGCCATCTTGCAAAAGTCCGCGTGTTTGGCGAGGTTACTATCTACACAGTCATGGATTCTGAATGTTCCGAAGGACTTTGAAAGTTTGAAAAGCTGATGAAGAAGAATTTTACCATCGAGTCTATTACTTATTTCATTATTCAAGTATAATTTTGTCACACCGAATTTCTTAAAAAAGAAACCAATTTGATTAAAACTAAGAAATATGTCTTCATCTATTTATTTTTGCTTTCTATGTTGAAATTCAAATCGATGTTAGAAAAAGGACCACAGAATGGTGGACGACTGCAAACAAAGTGATTTGTTGGGCAGCATCCTCCAGAAGTTGGAGGGTTTCCACAATCTCTTCTTGACTTGCGTAGCCAATTTCTTTGCGTTTGGCAAGAGTTCACCTTTAGCAATTCTTCCCACATTTTTGTTTCTCAATAAAAAGTCTATGTCTCTCGATGCCTCTGGAACAGCTGAAGCAGCAAGGGGCGACCTCGGGGGCGACTTCTAGTATGCTTTCACATCTGCACAACAAATCAGGAATTGAAGATTAAGTATGTTTTCCAATAATATACATATTACAAATTTCGCACCAGGATCTTGGTCCTTGCTTAAGTCACAGCTATCGTGGTCCTTGCTGAAGTCACAGCTATCGTGTCATGTTTGCAATCCCTCTGCAGGATGAAGGCGACCTGTCAACATGTTTGCTTCGTTGGTTTGATCAGCAATGAGCCATCACTGCGAGAGCTTCTCCCTTAGCCGCTGAGAGTGCAGGACCTACAAAAAAAAATGCATTTATGCAAGACATGTAAGTATCTCATAGTAAACTGGTGCATACTTAGTTCGTAACTACCTTCATAATTACCTTACTACACCTTTTCCAGTTGTAGTTCAGAAAATATCAATTGTATTTCAGATATCGTCAATTGTATTTCAGATATCCTCAATTGAATTTCAGAATTTATCAAGTGTAGTTCAGAAAGCGTCAATTGTATTTCGGATTAGTCACTTGTAGTTCAGAAGGCGTCAATTGTATTTCAGATTTATCAAATGTAGTTCAGAAAACTTGAACTGTACATCAGATTATGTCAATTGTATTTCAGAAAGCGTCAATTGAAGTTCAGAAGGCGTCAATTGTAGTTCAGAAGACATCAGTTGCATCTCTGATTAGTAAAATGTAGTTCAGAAAGTATAAATTTTATTCGGACTCCTGCAAATTGGGGCACTTTTGCACAGCCACAGCTTCGAACTCTTGATCTTCTTGTATGATGAACTGCAGATATTCGGCACATCTTCTGTGTAACAGATGCCTGCGGGGGTGTTAATCGCACGACCGGCTTCCGCAGCACTGAAGAACGACAAATGCTACAATTATCTTGGAGCTGCATTGATTGATGAATTATACATATAAATTATTTTCTGAACTACAAATGACATGTTCTGAAATACAAATCACGCTTTCTGATATACAAATGATGCTTTCTCAAATTCAATTTATTAATCTGGAATACAATTGACTGTTTCTGAAATACATTTGACTAATCTGAAATAAAATTGATACTTTCTGAACTACATTTTACTATTCTGAAATGCAATTAACGTCTTCTGAACTACAATTGACGATATCTGAAATACAACTGATATTTCCTGAACTACAACTGGAAAAGGTGTAGAAATAACAAGAACTTGATTGTTTACCAATCTGATATGTATGAGTTGGAACCGGCCGCAAAGACATTGAATCCAGCTTTTCAATAGTTTTGGTCCCTCCCAGGTGTAGGAACTATGCTTGAGAACCAACGCACGATGTCGCCGTAAGTTTGAAAACATTGTAATAGTGCGGCGGTTAGTAAGAACTACCTTGCATTTTGTGATAAAAGCATGAAACTTGGCATTTACGCTTTACAGACTGTCTTTCACTATATACGAGGCGGACCCACGATGGAACCACCGTATAGCTGTCAGAATTGACATTTGCCTACCTTTCAGGGGCAAGAACTGAAGCCGGTTACCGAGTTGATTTGAAAGTGACGTGTATCAATGCACTAGACATTTACAGTGAAATTTTACCACAACAAATGTCAATATTACAAAAGGAGAGGGAATGGGAGGAGATAGTTTCAGCCGCGGCACAGATTTTCGTTTTTGGTAATTTTGGACGAAATTGACAATTTTGGTGTCGTTTCCGACTAAATTCCATCTTCTTATTCCAAATAAAGTGTTGTGGTTCCAATTTGGAAAAAAAAGATTCTGTTTTGTTCAAGAAAAAAACATTATTTGATTATACCGGGTGTTTATAAACGTCTGTGATCGCATGGCCTTTGGAATCCGCTTTCGATCACTACAATTGCGCCTGTTACTGCGTTTTTCGGCCTGACCCATGCCTGCCGCGATCACAGATTCTTATAAACACCCCGTATATATATATCATTATTTATCCTAGTTCAAGGCATTCGAAATAGAATTCCTCACTTAGTTCACTTCTTCAAAGCTTCTTGCACATGAACACCATGTACAAGACCTAATTTTCACTTCAACAAGATCGTGAGCCTCATTTGTTCTTGAAGTCGTAAAAGTAATATCCAATAATTTCCATGTACGAATGGAGGTATGCGTGCAAAGACCGCAAAGCTTTGCAGCTTGTGATAAAAACATAAAACTTGGCATACATGGTCTATGGAATGCCTTTTACGATATAAGAGGTGGACCCACGACGGAACCACCGTGCAGCTGTCAGAATCGCCGTGATACGTTTGCACGCCTTCCTCCATTCGTATATGAGAATTATGCATGTTACTTCAACGACTTTAGGAACAAATGAGGATCACAATCTTATCAAAATGAAAATCAGGTCTCGCACATAGTTTTCGTGTGTAAGAAACTTTGAAGAAGTGAACTAAGTGAGGATTTCTATTTTGAATGAATTGAACTAGGATAAATGTCAAAATTAAAAAAGCCTAAGATTTCTTTCTTGAATGTTTTTTTCTTGAACAAAATGAAATCAATTTTTTTTTCCAAATTGCAATCACATACAACACTTTAATTGGAATGAGAAGGTGGAGTTTAGTCGGAAACGACACCAAAACGTCAATTTCGTCCAAAATTACCAAAAAAAAATCTGTGCCGCGGCTGGAATTATCCCCTCCCACCCCCCCTCTTTTTGTAATATTGACATTTGTTGTGGTGAAGTTTTACTGTGAAGGTCTACTGCATTGACAGACGTCACTTTTGAGTCAACTCGATAACCGGTTTCAATTTTTGCCCCTGAAAGGTAGGCAAATTGCAATTCTGACAGCTGCATGGCGGTTCCATCGTGGGTCTACCTCGTATATAGTGAAGAACAGTCTGTAGAGCGTATATGCCAAGTTTCATGCTTTTATCACAAAATGCAAGATTTCTTTGGAAAATGGTCGTTAACCGCCGCACTATAAGGTCATCGACTCATCAGAACATTCAGGAACCATGACTGTAGAGAGCAATCTCGCCAAACCCGCGGATTTTTGCAAAACAGCCTGCCTTCGATCCCCTTTGACGACGAACGCTTGGATGCACACAGTACGTCTAGGTAGACATCTGGATTTGTACGAAGCACACCACACAACGACAATAAAATGAGTAAATGACCGTCTTCAGATTTGTAGGTTATAGAGGTTATATTTGTTCTCCAAATTAAGCTTGTCACCTGTCATACTGTCAAGCGGCAGAGGTCTGTTCGTTTGTTGCCTCTCCAAATTGAATTTGATGACGCGTGATGCCCCAGGTCCATTGGATCAGGCCACAGCCTGCCTAAATTGGGAATCGATTGAATCACACGATAGTTGCATGATTGTGCATTATACTTGTTATATTAACGATTTTGGCTTTCCAGATAGGATACCCGGTACCGGACCTCGACATTTACTTTCAAATATCGGACGAATATTTCCGCAACGAGTACTTCTCCTTGATGGTAGACGTCGCCGTATACTACGGTGCTCCCGTGAAGAACGCCAGAAGGGAAATGATGCAAGTTTTGAATTTCGAGGAAAAATTGTACGAGAATGCAGTTGCAGGCATAAAAAGCACCGCTATTATGCAAAAGCAATGGTTGGTTACTAAATCGGACAATGATTTGAGTTCTTACGGGACCACAACCATCGACGGCGTACAGAGAAGTAACGTCAGACACCCCTGGTTGAAGTTTGTCCAAAACATGGTCATGTCTAAACACAACCTGAAACTATCCTCGGACATCGTCTTCAGAGGTCACGACTACTTCCAGTTTCTAGACAATTGGCTCGACAATGATAACAAAAAAAAGTAAGTAAAGTAGCTGAAGATACCTAACTTATTTAGAGCGTACTCAAGTTGCAAATTCCTATACAGGGTTATTCAAAAGTCCGGAATAAAGCTGGATTCATAGTTTCAGTAAGTTAAGAAATAAGAAGTAACAGTAAGAAATAAGGGAAATAAACATGCGCAAAACAATATCACCATTCATAGTGGCACTAAGGTATGCAGTAAGCGTTAGCAGTATGAAATAAGAATTAAGGAATGGTCCAATTCCATTTCTTACTGCTTATTGCTTACTGATCGTATAGCATCGTGCGGGTTCGTGTGCACTCCTTGGTGAATTTTGAAATGGAGTGTTATACTTTTTAAAAAATATTTTGTTTTCGATGGAAACAGAAACTATATGGAAAAATAACTGACCCGTATTTTCTTTATTTAGCCAAAAATTGTATCGTTTGACCGCAATAAATAAAAGAAATTCCTATATTCTGCCTATTTCTGACGTCATTTACACAGGCAGTATAGGCGGTGACTCGCTGTGACGTCAGAACTAGTTGATGTTATTTATTTATTACGCCCAAACGATACGGTTTTTGACTGAATAAAAAAACACGGGTAAATTATTTTTCAATGTAGTTTCCATTCCAATAAAAAATTTTTTTTAGTATAATACTCTATTCTTGTTGGTACGATGACTGACTATGACGGTTGACGGAGCCCGAGTCCAACCTAACCCATAAATTCTAAAATGAATTATTCGTGGTCATTCATTAATCAAGTCGCACGTGGTGGTGGTCGAGGTGCATCGCGATGGTACAAGAACAAGAAGCGGTCGTGATTGATTTAATTCAACACTGTCCTTTTTTATACGAACAAGTCATTGAAAGATCACAATAATAACATAAAAAAAGACAATTCCTGGGCGCGCATGCCTATTTCTTACTTTTTGCAAACTTTGAATCATTTCATACTGCTTAACGCTTACTGCTTACCTTACTTCTTACTGTTATTTCTTATTTCTTAACTTACTGAAACTATGAATCCAGCTTTAAATTCGTAATTTTTTTCCATATTTATTTCAGAAAAAACGCTCGAACAGGTCGATTTCTAAAAACGGTAAGCCGTTTTTTCATGACACATGTCATGTTCTACCGTCAACCCCCTAACCCCAAGCCACCCTTAGTATTTTTTCTCAAATAGCACCCTATGGCTTGTGGGGGCTCGTTGGAAAGCTTGTCAAAAACTCCATTCAGATCTACCATTGAGAATTAGATCGGACGCTTCACCATGAAGTTTTGAAGAACCCCAGTTTTACTTAAAAGTCCGGGATAAAATTCATATTTTTTTCCATATTTATTTCGGAAAAAAACGCTCGAACAGGTCGATTTCTAACCCCAAGCCACCCTTAGTATTCTTTTTTCAAATGGCACCCGGCAAGTGGGTGGCTTGGGGTTAGGGGGTTGACGGTAGAACATGACACGGGTCCTGGAAAAACGGCTTACCGTTTTTAGAAATTGACCTGTTGGAGCGTTTTTTTCCGAAATAAATATGGAAAAAAAAAAATGAATTTTATTCCGGACTTTTGAATAACCCCGTATGCTCGGTTCAAGGGCATCGTAAAAAGATATAGTAAGTCTCAAAGCCCCCTGCTTAGGTCATTCTATCTGAGCCTCACTGACCTGTCAAATCTAGTGATTTTGACTCTAGGGCCATTCGACGCTAGGCAAGCAACCGTAGATTTCTTAGCAGCCTGAACAGTTAGCGGGCTCTTTCAGATATATTTTAGGAAACTTACTGTGGCCCCCAGGGCCCCCAAAGGCTATACCAAAGGCTATATAAGGTTTTTTTCGCTTCAGTGGTGAATAAATATCACAGTTCAATAATTTGAATCCGTATTGTTTCAGAACTGCACAAAACTTCTTCATATGGAAAACTGTTGCTTCACTTGCTGCATTTCTGCCAAAAGAATTGAGAATCAAATTCAAAGTGTTCAAGCTGATCACTGTCAACTTTTTCAGCGAAACTGAAACGGACCGTTCAGATACTTGTTTCCAATCTACTAATTTGAAGTAAGTACCTATCTAAAGCAAACTTGCCTTAGATTCTATCAGATCAAATCCTTGCTCAAAGTTTGTTCAAAGCCGTGGAGGCCGAGTACGTCAGACGATTCGTTAGCGACAACATTAAAAATGAGATGAGGTATTTACTGTCGCTCGCCAAAAGGGAACTGATCGAGATGATCGACGAAGAACATAACTGGATCGACTACGTGACCAAACTACGTTTGACTGCCAAGACTCGAAAGATCACCGAAGTGATTGGCGGTTTGGATGTAATGTTCGACAAGGAACGTTACGACAAGCAACTGGGCTTGGACTCGGTATGTTATGACTGAAAAGATGAAATTTCTGTTTCTAGCCACCTTCATATTTCCACCTCTTTGTATCTTTTTTCGCAATATTTTCAACTTCATAGGTGCAATGAATTTTTTGACTTTTTTCATTAGGATGAGTTGAAAAAAAGTAACATTTGTGGTGACAATAATGCCTTTGGTGAGCCAAACCGAGTTGAACATCACAGCTCATCATTCAACGTCCACAAATTGACGATAGCCTGCGGCATTATTTTCAACGCAAGTGTCAATTCTCATAGCTTACGTTAATGAAAAAGTCATGAAACCGATCAAGTATTGCCCTAAATGGGGTGTTATATTTTATATTGGGAAGAAAGTAGTTATTTTTATTGAGTGTTCCAATTGTTTATGGCCTTCCATGTAACAGGCACAGTAATTTCGCCTCTAATTTTCTAGAAAAAAAATTTCCCTAATAATATATGACGTCACTCGGTGAACCTCGCGCGCAAACCAAACGTGACCTACTTTACCGACATTTGAGCATCTTCAAGGTTTAATCAAGGATGTCTATACATAAACTGGATAAGAAGCTTGGCCGCTTTTGACGTAAATAGGTGAAGCTGAGATTTGACACTAATGCAGGGCGTTGTGTTGGACTGGGGACTGACCTTGAGAACTGGGGACCGTCAATTAAAACTTTGGCTGTCGTCATTTTGACGTGTTCGGGTTCCGCTGGTGAGAATTCACTGTTGAATATTGAAGTGACCTCTACCTAAAATAGAACAAAACGTGTACCAGGGCTACCCCTCTGAATCAAGAAGAGACAGAGGCTGTGGCCACATGCAGTGGATGGATGGTGGGTGAACTTCGTGAAGTGAGAAGTTACTGGGAACGAGAATGAACGCGGAGGCAACTCTTTTGCGCGGGGCCAAGAAATCATCAATTTAAAACCGAGATTCAGTGCGTGGCACGCACCTTGATAGGTACACACTTGCTCTTAGAGTCACTGAACTCGCACTAGACCTAGAAATCGTCTCGTCAATCCGTATCTTGTTTAGTGTAGAAATATCTACACAAGACTCTGCAACCTTGTCGGAGCGCACCCCCCCCCCAGTTGCTTCAAGGTTCTGGTGACCCCACAGGAACTGACTCCGAAGCTGACGGAACCACCATAACTGGTCGGCTCACCGACGCACATCGCAGTAGACCCAGAAATCGCCTCGCCAATCCGCATCTTGTTAAGCGTAGAATTTTCTACATAAGACTCTGCAAGCTTGTCGGAGCGCCATCCGCCCATTTGCTTCAAGGTTCTGGTGACCCCACAGGAACTGACACACATACTGCACACGTGGCGGGCATGACGTCGAGAGAAAACGCCTACAGAGCAGGAGCAGGAGATCGAGATCGATGCTGTGAATCGATTTCGTTCGATGACACTGATGCTGGATTGCTGACAATGACGCAGAAATGACGCTTGGTGTCGTTTTGTGAAATGTCATTATTGCAGGGCAAGGCGTCAAATTATGATGCAAGATGGCGGCCAAGCTTCCTATCCAGTTTAAGGTTTGTTCGCGTCGCATGAACCTTTGGCACCCAAAAGTTCATATGAACCTTGAAGTACATGTACGAGGTGTAGTTGGTGCAGATTAAAACACCAAATCGACGCGAACGGTTTAGTGCAATAAATCTTGTAGCACCAGATTTGATAGTTGATGGTTGACAGTATTGACACTTTCCGAATTCTAAGTGATAGCTTCAGAATTCATTTGTAAAATGTCGAGCAAAGCCAAGAGCTATGCCAAGAGCGAAGTAATCGTCAAGCAGAACCGAAACGCTCTTATGATGATGTTTGGACTGATTACACACAACATAGCTTCTTCCGACGAGGACAATGACAGAGAAACGGACATTTTCAATGTTATATTTCAACACCATGAAGAAGGCAAGTAGAAATTATGTAGAACAAGTCTCTCCACTTCTTGGTGAATCTTTCTTCTTTGATCGCCAAAATATACGAAGTCTCCTTCTTCAGCAACTATCCACAAGTCCATCGTACAGACAGAAGCTAACGTCAAATCAGGCGCTAAATCATCCAAATATGTCATAAATGGCAAACTTTCTGGGTTCTGCACTTTTGGCACCACCCTCCGACTGGGTGTAGAAGGTGCAGCACTTTTTTTTGGCACTGAGAACTTTTTCGGCGACGCGAACACCACCGAACTGTACTTTTTCTGCGACGCGAACGGTTAAGTGCACTTAGGGTAGAAAAGTGCAGAAGGTTCATGCGACGCGAACAAACCTTATGTATAGACATCCTTGGGTTTAATCACGTTTTGTCACTTTTGACGTGTATAACGTGTAATGGCGGCTTTACAGAACTTCGTTTGTCGCCGGCGACAGTGTCGCTGGCCAATAGGATTCGATCTGCCTGTACTCCCCTACCCCCCTCCATATCATTCCCGCGACACGAGTTCCTGTCGTCGTGTCGTTCAAATTATTCAACTACAGTAGAGTGTAGGCGCCGGCGACATACGAAGTTCTGTAAAGCCGCCATAATTCAAAACATCAAATCACATGACATTTGTGACATTTATTTGAATTTAAAATGGCTGCACCAACACGAAAAACTACCGGCCACTCCACTCGAACCAAGCAGCAGACCAGCAGACTTCGGGCTACTCAAACTTGACCCAAGCTGTGGTGCCCGGCAAATATTATTTGTTCAATTGGGTAAATTCTCGCATTTCATTTAAATGTGACAAAATCAATACCACAGTGCGAACTGAAGTAAGAATTGGCGTCAAGACCGCAGTGCAATTAAATATTTACCTCAACCTCGAGCGGGACGCGGTGAAGTTCCCTTAAGATAATAACGTCTTGTTATTTGAGCAGATGGACCCGTCTTTCAAACCTGTTCCCCGCTCGCCCCTTCTCTTATCAAGTTTTAACACCTGCACAAACATCTAAATGCTGCTTTTCCCTTGTAGGTCAGTCATTCTAGAAGTAAAAATAGCGAATAGGAGAAATAAAATATAACAGGCTGCTGTTTGGCGGAAAATACGCGTTAGGGGTATACTTAACTATGGTCAAAAGTTCCCATCTGGCAAGTGGTAGCGTCATCTTCAAAAAGACTGAAAAGAGGTTTTGAGGTAAAACCACAGAATAGCTATATACAGAAGCGTGACTAGAAAAGGATATCAAAAATTAGAAAGGGATAAAAAAAATTACCAGAAGGCGGTCCTTGAGTGCTACTCGGCAGTATTCGGTATAGTTTCGTTACCTTCCGTGTTATGTGGGCAATCCTATTGGGCACTGAGCGAGAGATGGGCACAGCCATGAGGACGCGCGAAACGTTTGAAATGGCCAAGCAGACTGGGAATATTTGGCATTTGATTTTTCATGTCACTCTGACATTTCGATTTTCGAAAACATTTTCTTCGGCATTTTCAAAACATTTTCACCATGAACGATGCAGAACAGGTGAAGCTGAAAAGGAAATGGGGCGTTGCATGTTCGTACAAAGATTCCGGCTACAGATTCTATTCTGAAAGTGACAGTGAAGACTGAGAGCCTTTATCGCCGGTTCTTTCGATTTCCGAAAGACACAGCAATGTAAGTACCTACATACATACACAATTGTACAGTTTCTACATTCGTATTATTTCACCAAAAATTCACATTAATTCTGCTTCTTGGCGTGTGTTATGTTATCTTGCACGTATTTGATTTATTTTTGCTTCAGGTGTAAAATTTGGATCGAAAACAGTGGTCGTGATGGACTTCATTTCAATGGATGGACTTCGATGGATTTCATTGGCAAGATAAACCAACTTCCATCTACAAGCAGTGGTTGTTTCACAAGTGTTTCCGACGAAGGATCGAGTTCTTGTGGAGACATAATATGTGACCAGCCAGCAGTTGAAAAAACCTAAAATACTGCAGAATATTTGAGGTAGGTACCTAATCAAAGATGAAATAAGAATTTTTCATAGCAATAAAAATGTTTCAGTTTCTGAGATGATCGGTGACTTAGATGGACAGAGAGAAAAGCCGCCGCAGATGTCTCCAGCTCAAACTGAGACTTCCGAAACAAGAGAGTCTTCAGCTCAGACTCAAACCCCTCGAAGCTTTGAGGCAGAACTCATCAAGAAAAGTCACGCTGTTGGAAAAAAATGTCCATCTCCAAAAAGAAAATGCGACTTTGAAGAAAGAGATCAAGGAGAATTTTAGGAAAAGTAGTCAAGATTCGGACATGAATCCAGTTTCAATTTTTGTGTTACAAACTTTTAAATTCCGAATTATCCAAGCTAGCCGAAGTGCAATAAGCCAATCCATTGAAAAGAAATTGCCATGGCCGACGTTAGCTTGATAAATTCAAAAAGTTTGCTTTGTTATTATATTTTTTGGGCCCCAAATGTTACAAGCTCTTGAAAAAAAGCACTTGTTCTGCCATCAAAAACTGTTTTAGAAAAATATGTCAGACAGGTTCATATGGTTTTCCACTGGAGTTGATGAAAATTTCTTTGACTTTTTGTAACTGATGAAAGTCGACAAAATGGACATAGCAGACACAGCTTGCACACTTTTTTGTATTATACTGTTAATTGGTCTTTATTATAATAAACCATTCTACACTTGTTCCTTTACTTTTTTAATTACACCTACTTACGGCTGTGATGAAAAAAAAATTCGCACGGCTTCTTTGAAAAATTAGCTGAACTCACTTTCGATACATAATAACTTTTTTGATGCAGTCCCAATGAAGATTATTGGGGCAGAAACAGTCAAGAGTACCCAAATCAACGGTAATTTCCATTGAAACTGGTTTAAAAAGCAAAAAGTGACATTTAATCAATGAAAAAAAGAAAACCAACTGTGAGACCTTCAGCAAAGAAAAGGGAATGATGAATAATAAATAATTCACCCCACTTCTCATTCTGCTGCATTTTTTTACGCCCACCTCTACGAAAATTTACCAACAAAATGGCGCAAGGTCACCGGTAACCAAGGCAAAAGATCAAAGGGACCGCCACGAGTGATGCTTCTGTATATAGCTATTCTGTGGTAAAACCACGGGGCCTGAATAGATCGATGGCCCCTAATAAGACTAGCGTAACTCGTGAGACACGGTTAGAACTAGTGTATCTCTGCGCTTACCAAATGAACTAGCGTATCTCTGCGTTTACCAAATGAACTAGCGTCCCTCCCATTAGATTTACACAGGCTATACGCTAGTTCATTTGGTGAACGCAGAGATACGCTAGTTCATTTGGTAAACACAGAGATACGCTAGTTCTAACCGTGTCTCACGAGTTACGCTAGTCTTATTAGGGGCCATCGAGATGTGCACAAATTTTGTTGATAAAGCGTTGTCAGGCGAATGGTCCGACGCGTTGATTTTTGCAAGCTGACCGACCGATCTATCGAAGGTTCGAATCCCGCAGCAAACGTTTTCAATTTTTTTTTTGCTAAAAAATGCTTTTTAGGGGCTACAACTACTTTTCGTCCAAGTTTTCATCATAGCCTGTGAATTCCTCAAGTTTTAGGTGAATATCATCAAGTTGAAAAATACTACGGTATTTATTGCTAAGCTAAATTCCTTGAGTACCTACTAGTAGGTTTTCTGATGGTGTCCCGTGTGCAAGTTGGAACTAGAGTATAGTGCTTGGTGCCAAATTGTTCCTTAGATAATGCTGAACTAGGACCGCAATGGCGAACATCTGAGACCCACGACTGGGCAGCGGGAGGGGGGATAAAATGTGATGAAGACATAAAAAATGGTTAATCATGAACCGAAAGAGGTACAGTTATGAAAGTTACCATACGTATTTGCCATTTTACGCTAATGAAGGTTTAGCAAACCGATTTCATAAATATCAATCACTCTCAGAGATATTTCCAAAAATATAATTTTTTTTTAAACATTTTATTGTTAAAAAAATCGAAGAATTTTGAGGATGGAAAGATGGAACTTGATCTTTTGACAATTAGTGATGTTAGAAATATAGTCGTGATTGGTAAAAATTCCTCGGCCTACTATTTAAGGAAACAAGACCTTCAACTGTTTTTACCAGTTTGACCGCCATCTTGGATTTCTTTTTGGTGCAGTAGTCGCAAAAATGACAGGGGACTCTGAGTATGGTAGCGTTAAATCATTTCAATACAAAAAGTTACTTCCCAGAGGGGGTTAGTTGCTTCTTTGGCGAGAAAAATTGTCATTTTGTTATCTCCGGCTTCTGCATGAATCCAGCGCCAATGATGGCTGATTTGGAGCTGGAAGCAGCACAATACGTTCTGTACCATAAAACTTGATAGTTTGTGAAGTCAACTACGAAAATTTATGATCATGAATCGAATGGTTCATTGTTGGTGATTGGGTGAAGCAACGTGTGCTCATTTTTGGAAAAAATGCATAAAGACTGAGTTTTTAGTGGACATAACAAAGCTCTGGAGAAAGACCTGCGGCCAAGATTGGCGGCGAAAGTCATGTTACTAGTTGAAGTGAGTATGCTCTATAACAAGGAGCTGGTTTGAATCGTGTAGGTTTCTTTAAAATCTCTAGGAAGGTCGAAAAAGATGTTTTTTCATAATAATATTTTCAAGTACAGTCCCTCCCAAAAGTCTGTAAGTCTGTGAAAAACCACCATCACAATCTTTCAGCTCCGTGAACTTAGGTGATTTCAAGTAAACCGACCAAATGAATTGTTCCAGTCTTGCAAATGTACCGTGGTCGAAAGAGTTAGTCCCTAGTGAAGAGAGAGAATTTTGGAAGGGACTGTACCTGAAAATATTATCATGAAAAAACATCTTTGTCGACCTCCCTAGAAATCTTCAAGAAACCTACACCATTCATGACAGCTACTTGTTATAGAGCATGCTCACTTTAATTAGTTACATGACTTTCGCTGCCAATCTTGGCCGCAGGTCTCCCTCCAGAGCTTTGTCATGTCCACATAAAAACACAGTTGTCATGCATTTTCTGCCAAAAATGAGCACACTTTGCTTCAACCAATCACCAACAATAAACCATTTGATTTATGATCATGAATTTTGGTAGTTGACTTCACAAACTATCAAGTTTTATGGTACAAAACGTATTGCACCGCTTCCAGCTTCAAATCAGCCATCATTGGCACTAGATTCGTACAGCCGCCGGAGATAATAAAATGGCAATTTTTCTCGCCAAAGAAGCAACTAACCCTTTCTGGGAAGTTACTTTTCGTATTGAAATGATCTTACGCTATACCATACCATACTCACAGTTCCCTGTCATTTTTGCGACTAATGCACCAAAGGAAAATCCAAGCTGGCGGCCAAGCTGGTGAAAACAGTTGACGGTCTTATTTCCTAAAATAGTATGCCGAGGAATTTTCGCCAATCACGACTATATTTCTAACATCACTAATTGTCAAAACATCAAGTTTCATCTTTCCATCCTCAAAATTCTTCGATTTTTTAACAATAAAATGTTGACGACAAAAAAATAGATTTTTGGAAATATCTCTGGGAATAATTGATATTTATGAAATCGGTTTGCTAAACCTTCATCAGCGTGAAATGGCGAATACGTATGGTAACTTTCATAACTGTACCTTTTTCGGTTTATGGTTTAACATTTTTTATGTCTTCTTCACATTTTACCCCCCCTCCCGCTGCCCAGTAGTGGGTCTCAAATGTTCGTTATCGCGGTCCTAGTTCAGCATGATCTAAGGAACAATTTGGCACTAAGCCTATACTCTAGTTCCAACTTGCACACGGGATACCATCAGAAAACCCACTAGTAGTAGTAGGTAGGTACTCAAGGAATTTGGCTTATCAATAAATACCGTAGTATTTTTCAACTTGATGATATTCACCTAAAACTTGAGAAATTCACAGGCTATGATGAAAACTTGGACGAAAAGTAGTTGTAGCCCCTAAAAAGCATTTTTTAGCAAAAAAAAATTGATAACGTTTGCTGCGGGATTCGAACCTTCGATAGATCGTTCGGTCAGCTTGCAAAAATCAACGCGTCGGACCATTCGCCTAACAACGCTTTATCAACAGTAACCGTGCACATCTATTCAAGCCCCGTGGTTTTGCCTCAAAACCTCTTTTTAGTCTTTTTGAAGATGGCGCTACCACTTGCCAGATGGCAACTTTTGACCATAGTTAAGTATACCCCTAACGCGTATTTTCCGCCAAACAGCAGCCTGTTATATTTTATTTCTTCTATTTTTCCTATAATGAATGTACTATTGTCCCTCCCGTCAAAAAGCTCGAGTGTTAGAGCACTGGATTAATTATGCTGTTCTTAGAAAACTCTGGAATTGCCCCCATCCTGAAGTAATCCTATGACGTCAATCTCACAGTCTATAAAACAGTGACCTCCCTCCCCCGACCCGATAAGTTCAGTAGTATCCGACCAGCCATCCAGTGACCAACCCTCTGCTAGAGTCCAGAGATGTAGTACCTACCTAAGTTCACCTACAGTCTAGTGCTTTTAAAGTTCAAACACCAACATGCTATTGATTAACATCTCAAGCATGAGGTAGGGCTTTTGTCGAAGCCTAGTGCTTTCAATTACCAACATGAAGTATGTAACGAGTGAGTACTTGTTCCCGCATTTTACCTGAAGCAAATTCGACTGGCCTTTTCCAATTACGAAACGATGTGCTTTAGATTTTTATTCAGGTAATTAATGTATCACAGATCTCAGTTTTTTCATATTATGAGAACGTTTTAAATAATTTATGTGCTATCGAAATTCTGCTCTCATTCAGATAGGAATTCATTTAGATATTACATACTGAAGCCACCCGCATTTGGCGGGCCGAAATTAATCCGGAGGAAAATAATTCAAAGCCGTGAAATCGAGCTGCACTTCGATATTCACCAACCGTCCGTACCCAACGTCCGAGAGAATGGGGATATGCGGTAGAATCCAAACATCCGCGAATATATGGTCCGCCCGCCGTCCAATCCCTTCGAGTGGCCATCACCCGATACTCACGTGTTAGCACCGCCGCGCCGGCCGCATTCTAGCGCGCTTCTCTAGTTACCTGAGCTGTCTATACGCTGTTCGCGATCGTTTTGGATGCAATAAAATATTCCGAATTGCTGGGAATGAAGGATATTGCCGGAGATTGACCGTGATACCTGGACCAATCCTCCTGGGCTGCTGTCCGCTCCCGACATGTCACGTCCGTTGCCGAGTGCTTCTGCGGGTCTGATAGCGAAGAGTTTTAGTCCCCTTCAAGGAAGCTGAGTTAGAACCTGTTGATGTTGCGTCGCGACTCTCTTGAGGCCAAAACGGCAAAGCCCCAATGATGAGTCCCAGCCCACTTGGAGGATGACGAGTCGATTCCCCGGCTGATGTGTCTCAAAGGCTCCCTGGAGCAAGTCGAGTTGGAACCCTTCGGAGACGTGTTTTGGTTCCCTTGGGGGCGAGTTGAGTCGAGAACCCTTCAGGTTGAGTTTTGACCCTCCTAGAGGCTGATGAGTTGTTACTTTGAGTGGCAACCCCTCTAGGATGTCGTGTGCCCTTGGACGTTGAGTCTTGACTCGCCTCCAGGTGTCGAGTCAGAGCCCTCCGACGACGAGTTCCAGCCCTTCGCCAGGTCGATGTGCCGAGGCCCTTCCGGTGTTGAGTTTCGACCCTTCTCCAAGTCGTAGAGTTGAGACCCGTTGACAAAGCGTTTCGAAACCCCTCCAGGATGCTGGGTCGCGTTCCCTCGACGATGAGTTCTAGCCCACCTCGAGGATGTCGAGTTGAAACCCCTAAATGAACCAGGCCCGATAGAAATGAGGTCTCTCGTTTCGGTATCTCGTGTGGCGGAGTGATGACCTCGACGAGCGGAGGGTTAGTCTTGGTGAGTTGGGATTGGTGCTTACGGTTGAGCTTTGTCGTGAAAAATGCACGAGGGGGCTTACGCGTGCGTTCTGAATCTGCCTGCACGTGCTAGTATCTGCGCTACTGTCTGCCATCAGGTACAGCCACTGTTAAGCCTTGTCCTTTGTTGGATACCTTCATAGAAAGGTATTCGCGCTCTTGGGCCCTCTGGACTTGGCGTTGTGACTGCGGTACTCAAAGCATCGGACCTAGTGGGTTAGATCTGGAAACTCGCGGGTGAGCTTCCTCTGCGTTTCTGAAGCTCCTAGTTACTCGGAAAATGTAAATTTTGAGAACTACGTAAAAAATCAAGTAATTGGAGTAAAATAGAATCGCGTTTGTAACGGGGTTCGGACCCTGCCGTAGAGTCGCAATTGTTGATCGGATTGATGGATCCCCCCCCCCCCCCTCCTTGAAACTAATGATTTTGTTTAAGCGCCACGACCGTCTCTGATATTTCCATGTAGAGCGTGTTACGGAAATGAGGACGTTCTTATTCGAAACTGATGGATTCATTCCGGTACCCAACGACGCCACCGCCGTTCAGATAGGGACTTTGTAAAAATCAATTGTTATTAGGGCTCGATCAGGAATAGTGTAGACGGCGATTATTTAGCGTTAGGGCAAAGATTATTTCGACGCCTCTCCGCATCGGCTTTTCGGCGGATACCCTGTATAGTCAATTCTCTGCGTTTTGTTTCTCCTGACTGCGGTCTTCTCTCACAAACTGCTAAACAACAACGAACTAGCGCGTATACGGGGCGTGCTTAAAACGTTCTCCCCATCAAATTTGTACCTTGACTTAAGTAATTGTTTCGCGTACACCATCGGTTCGAAAGTTTTGGAAGGGCGAAATTTGGTTTAACATTTCTGGTTATAGGCACACTCGATCACGGGAATCTTTCTGAGCGTTTGGGGCAATTCACGGTGAAAACAGGTTTAAAGCCCCCACAAAGGCCAGCCACATCCAATCCCTTCCAAACGGGCAAAAGAGAACCATAGCCCAAAAAGAGCGTTAGCCTTTGAAAAGAGGCTCCACAAAAAAAAGGCCACCGCACACACCGGCCCACAAATCTTAGATTGCATTCGTGGTCAAAGTCACTCTTCTCTTTTCAGTGCCTAGAAGCCGGGCCTAGCCCTAACATAACCTCTAACACTAACATAAATGTTGGATCTGATTTAACCACAAAAGGAGCTTTTAACCGCGAAAGCTAGTCAGAATTAAATGTCGGTCAAGGTGTAGAGTCAGGTGTTCGTCGGAGGGTTGGGGTGCTGCGACGTCAGAAATAATTAGGAGGGAGTTATCGCTTCGGGAATAGGTTAAATCTTTTAGATGGTTTAGCCTGCGATGTGGAAGTAGGACTAGGTATAGGAGCGAGCCATTATTTTAACATTTTGACTTGTACATAGAGGTCAATAGATTGATGTTATGTTAAAAATTTATACTGACTCTATGCTGTGTCTTATTGTATTCAAACTCGTAGTCAGACCTATCTCAACAATCTCGAGAGCTCTATCATCGAACAACAAGAAGAGAGGCACAACGGGATGTCGTCCTGATACTAGATGATCATCGGCCAAGCGGTTCCAAAAGGGATTGAATTCAAATAAGTTGAATTAAATCGAAGTATAATGGGTTGCTTACCCATTCAGGGGTTCAAGAAAATAGCTGGGGTCTTTTCAATACTTAGGTATTGAGTTTGTTTAAATAATAGCATCAGCAAATAGTTTGTTTGAATAATAGCAAAAGCAAATAGTTTGTTTAAATAATAGCAACAGTAAAGAGTTTGTTTAGATAATAGCAACAGTAAATAGATTGTTTGAATATTAGCAACAAATGGTTCGTCTAAACAAATAGACAACACCCGCATAAACAATTAGGATGCTTAAACAATTAGGTATAAGGGTATTGAGTCACTTCATTCATTATTGGATTGTTTTACAGTTTATAGCCTACAATATACTGCAACCAGGGCTGGGCAAAATACTTCGAAAAATGTATTTAAATACAAAATACAAAATACACGATCCAAGATAGTCGAAATACAAAATACAAACTACTTCTTGAAATGCCTTTGAAATACAAAATACAAAATACGTATTTTGGAAAACTAAGAAATTCCAAAATACAAAATACAGCCTAGAGTATTCCAAATACAAAATACAAAATACATTCTTATTGCGTATTTCAACCATTTTATTGGGAAAACCGTAAAATGCAAGTATTTCAATGGGAACACTTCATTGATTCAGTCGCAACAATAAGTAAATCATTATGAAGTATGAAAAGACAAATAAAATAAACATAAAGTGAAGAAAACTTCATATTCAAACCTATTCCTTATCCTTACTTCATTCATCAATTCTTCAAAATAACAAATGTTGATTTCCTTTGGGGACAACCAGCTTTTCGAAAATATTGTCCGACATCCGACATGGAACCTCTCGTGGCTGACTTACCTACGTGCAGTAGGATGCACTTACCAGTGTACAACGTAAAACGTAAAAGATGCAATCGAACTCATTATCGATCCCAGATAGTGTGCAAAAGCAAGAAATGTCAATGGGATGAATATAGTATTACCAGAACAATTTCGGCCCAAACAGACTGAAGAGCATGGGAAACAAATGTATTTTGTATTTTGTATTTTTAAAATCAAAATACTTTTCCGAAAAATGTATTTGAAATACAAAATACGAAATACTAGCTGCCTGAACTATTCCAAAATACAAAATACAAATACTTCTCAATCAAATGTATTTAAATACAAAATACAAAATACTTGAATGAATTTCAAATACGTATTTCAAATACTCGTATTTGAAATACCGCCCAGCCCTGACTGCAACCATATTTGAGTTGTTCAGTCAAGTTATTTATTGACTTTTATCTCCATTTCAAACGTATCCATGTAGGTCATTCATTTTTAATAAAGTGTAGAGTTTTTGCAGACTCTTACACATACTTCAGGTACCGCTTTAAATGAAAGTTAATCAGAGACACATAATCAAAAAGCACATAGATTATGCATTTCGTCAAATTAATAAGAGAAAAAGTGCGATTGTCAACTCGAGATGATGCAACCATAGTAGTCGGGGTGCTACGATTTTGAATACCGCAAATAAATTAGACGGGATGCCCTTTGGCATGATCACTACTCATACCAAGGTGATTAATTTTCTTCAAGGATGCGTCAACATTTTCCACTCAGAAAAAAAGATGGCGACGATTTTTGACAGGACCTGAATTTTTGTAAAACATAGGGATGTGGGATATGTTTTCTTACTAATTTTGACCTCCTGAACACGAATATCGAGTTTTTTTTCTCATTAGAAATCAAATCGACCCCATATTTGACATCCGAAAACCGCAAAAATAGCAGACTCTCGCTTATTTTCGAATTGAAAATTTTGTGTGCCATTTACAGCGATTTCCAGCCTTGAGCTCCTTGAATGGATCTCACAAAACAAGTTAACAGTGTAAGTTCTGCAAAATAACTCTACAAACATCGCCAGGGTGCGCCCCAAAACATACAAAATATGGGCTCTGGAGCACATTTTTCTGCGGCTGATTTTAGGAATGTAAGTGTAAAATGGAAAATGTTTTGTAGATATATTTTACTGTTTTATATAGTGAACTTACATATACTAGGATTTATCAACATAAATTGACAATTCCAGATAAAAACAGAAAAAATATATTTTCATGATTTGTTGATAACTTTTTTTTTCAATAAATACTAAAAAACGTAGCTTTGATTTTGATGATGTTTTTGATCCAGGTAAGATACCTTTTTCACCTGAAACAACCACCTTAGCTCAAAGTTTCGGTATAGCGACTCATAATTAAAACATTTTCGTCAGACTTGCGGTTGCCAAACATCAGAAAAGCGTCTTTTGATTTTGAAGTTTTGTCTTTACACTTGTTCTGGAATGCAACATACGGCTGATGGTGAATCTTTGGTTCAAAGTTTTCTAGAGTATTTCTATCCCGCCTATGAACTCATTCAGGTGTCTAGAAATTTTCGGACTGGATATGCACCAATGGCGAAGGGCAGTAGGATCTCCAGTGTTATTACCAATTCAAAATTTGTTGTCTTGATGTGTTGGAATTTTCGAGAATAGAAGTATAGTGTTATCAGGAAAAGCGCAAAAAGACCTAGAAGGTGAACAGGCATAGAAAACGGACGTGGAAAACATATGAAAAAGTGATCAGGTAGGCACCAAGACCTTTTCAACATTACAACTCTTATTTGGCAACTATAGTAGGTAGGTACCTATGATACATGGTGTATGTTTTCATGCTCTTTGGCTTGTCCACGTCCTAGACGTTTTTGAGCCTCCATTTATAGCTCATTACTTTCATTCTCGCAAAATTCTGACACACACACGACACAAATTTCAAGTTGGTGCCATAGGAATACAAATAACACTGAAGATCCTACTGACATTTGTCGTTGGTGCATACCTATCCAGTCCAGAAGTTTCTAGACACCTGAATGAGTTCACGGGCGAGACAGAAAACTTTAAGCCAAAGCTTAACCTTCAGCCGTATATGTTGCATTCCAGAACAAGTTCAAAGAAGGACTTTCTGGAAGAAGGAATTATTAAAAGACGCTTTTCTGATGTTTGGCAATCGCGGATCTGACAAAAATGTTTTATATTGTATGAAACTTTGAGCTAGAGTGATTGTTCCAGGTGAGAAAGGTCTCTTGATGTATTCACTTTGATGGAAAACATCATCAAAATCAATGCTACGTTTTTTTGTATCAATTGTACCTCTCATAAAAAAAGTTATGAACCAATCATGAAAATTTGTTTTCACGATATTTTGTTTCAAATTGCCATGGTATGTCGATATATGCTTGGCATGTGTTAGCTTATATATTAAACAGTAAAACATATTGCACAACATTCTTCCTTTCACACTAATATTCCCCAACCAGCCGCAGCAAAGTGTGCTCCTAGCGCCCATTTTTGGTATCATTTGAGGCGCACCCTGGCGATATCAGATGCAGAAAAGTTATTCTGCAGAACTTATACTGTTAACTTGTTCTATGGGATCTATACAGCCAGCTCAAGGCTGGAAATCGCCGTTGATGAAACACAAAATTTTCAGTTCAAAAATTAGCGAGAGTCTGCACCTTTTGCGGTTTTCAGATGTGAAATATGAGGTCAAGTTGATCTCTATTGTGAAAATAAACTCCATATTTGTATTCAGGAGGTCAAAATTAGTGAGAAAACATGTGCCACACGCATATTTTTTATAAAAAATTGACTCCTGTCAAAAATCGTCGCCATCTTTTTTTCTGAGTGAGAAATGTTGACGCATCCTTGGCGAAAATTAATCACCTTGGTATGAGTAGTCATCATACCAAAGGGCATCCCGTCTAATTCATTTGCGGTATTTTGCCATTTTATGTCGCGTACCACACCGACTATAGGTAAGTGTCACGGTGTCACACAGGTAGGTCAAATAAGAGGTCTAAGGCATTCGGGAGAAAGCACGTTCCCACGTTAATTTTCGAATATAGCCAAATTGGGAGTTGGAGCCCAATAAAAATAATTCTTCAGCTGGTGTGAGAGGTTAACTCTTTGTAATGTCATTCATATGTCCCAGGTGTTATCCTGACCGCCTGGCACGACAAAGCTACAGATGAATAAGACCTGTTGGTGCCAAACGTTAATAATTACTTTCCCGGCCCGTCCAAGGGAAAGTTATGTAATGATGCAGGATGCAGGAAAAACGTTCTGACACGATAGCTGCCGAACCGATAGTCTGATCGACTTGAAATTTGGTATACAGACAGGGTCTTGCTGTTGAATGAGCTGATTAGTTTTTGGCTGTCATCTGTCAAACGGAAGTGTCACTATCAAAAAATGACAGAAGCTATATCTCACAGAACTTGACTTGCAAAATGCCGTTTGAAAGCCCATGAAAAACTGTATTCAGAACAGTTAAAAATTGTGCCCTGTCTGTCATCTGTCAAAAAATAAAAAACGTCAAAGTTCAAAACTTTACCATTCAATTATTCAAAATCTATCCAATGAATTGGGACCAAATTTGGCAGGAAGCAACAAAACATAAGAGTCAAATTAAGTCTGCAGTTGCAATTTTCCACTATTTTTCCATCGGGCGTTATGAATTTTCAAAATTTCTCCTAGCCGTTGCCACTCGAGAGAACGACTCACCCGGATTTCCACCAGGATGACTCGCTTTTGATGCAGCACTCCACTCAAAAATTCATTCCTGCACGAGGATCGACTTTTTTCAAAAAATTTCGACTGATATCGGAAGTAGATTGAACTGGGCGTCTTGTGGATATATTTTTAAAATCGACACAGCTTCGATTTTCCGACGGTAATTTTTTCAATAACAAATTTACATATTCCGTGAATTTGAAAAAACTGCAGCGTAAACTTCAACATGCGGTGAGCCACATGAAATATTCATTTTAGGTGCAGACATGCTGCGAATGAAAGTTGGAGAAAAGACTGAATTAATTTTTGGAGAAAAAAATTTCAAAATCGGACCAACGGTTTTCAAGTTTTCCTCTCTGGAAAAACTGGAAATTTTCCAACTTTTTATTCCGTGAACAGATTTCTACCATTTGTTTTTGAAGAAAATCTGTTGTGGGGCGACACAAAACTTTCCCGGCGGTATCCAGGGACGTCAGTAATGAGTTTGATTCAGGCGTCCCTTCGGGAAAGTGGGATTTAATTGAGAAGTTGATTGGAAAAGTTCCAGTGAGTTGAGCGTTTAGCGAGCATCCTGCATCCATTGTCGGGCCGACAGAACAAGTGACAGGCTCTTAGGTTTTCACGGTGATGAAATATTTCGAAAGGTAGAACTAGGAAGCTAACTGTTGTGATATCTCAAGAATGCAATGCTAGTTCCATATTAAAATTTTGGTTCCTACTTTAGACATGATGATGAGATTACACAAACTTGACTGAGAACTTTCTGCATCTGTGTGTCAAATTTCAACTCTATATCTTCAATTTAGAGCTTGGGCAGACAAGCCTAGACCCAATGTGCCATCTGAGGGTTTCCAAACTAAATCATCTACCCAAAGTCTTATTAGGTCATTCCAGGCTGAACTTATGCTTTCGTACCTGATTTCGATTTAATCCGATCAACAATTTGGTAGTTATCGTGGCAGAACCGTTTAATTTGCGCGATCGCATTATGAAGTAGGTACAAGACGATGATATAATTCAAAAGCTAGTACTAGAGGTAGTTAACTGTTGTGATTATCTCAAGAATGCAATGCTAGTTCCACACAAGGGGGTTTACGCAGCCTCAACAACACTTGAAGACACAATTAATCGGGGCGCACTGTTGCCTTTAATGATGCAACCTAAATTATTGTTTGAAAAAAATCTGGTGAAAATCAGTTCGCGGATTGAAAATCTGGGGCAGAGTTCTAATTAATTGCAATTCAGGGCCCTCAAGTAGTGACCTGTGAAATGAGACTTCGAGCCCATCAAGAAGTTAGGTCCGAACCACACCTGACGGCACGATCGTTCTGAAAACTAAAAAAAAAAGAGGGGGGCTCAGTGGGGCTTCAAGAGACACCCGTAGACATCAGGAGCCTAAAGGGCTTCAACGAACCCAAGAAGACACAAGGCCGCAGTTTTGGCCTGAAACGGCAAAATCTGATAGACACAGAAGGGGGCCCCCTCAGGGCCTTGAACGGCAGACACCATGGGGATGGGGCCCTGGTACCGAATCAAATAAGGGAACTGCACACATTTACAGTTTGTACATATACGTCAATGAAATAGGCATACTGAAGTTGCTAAAGCTACAGAAAACACAAGGGGATTTACGGGGCCCCAAACAACATAAAGGATCGGTTCGCACTGTTGCCTCAAATGATGCAAGAATATACAAAAGAAAACACCGAGAACCTGCCGAGAAAAGCGTTCATGTTGTCACTTTGACATTGATACGATTCGTAACAAAAACGTAGTTACCTACCGGTTTGGTTGCTATGTTGCTAAAAAAATTGAATAGGCCAAAAATCGAGGAACAGGCAAGCGAGGCTGGAATCGGCTAGGAAAATTTTTAAAAATCCATAGCGCTTGTCCGGAGAACGGTGGGAAACTCCAACTTCAGCATTAGTTTGACTCTTTGGTAATGTTGCTTCCTGCCAAGTTTGGTTTACATCTGTCGTATAGATTTTGAATAATTAAATGGTTAAGTTTCGGACTTTGGCATTTTTTATAATTTGACAGATAACAGATAGGGAAATATTTTTATTTGTTCTGAATAGAGTTTTTCAAGGGCTTTCGAATGACATATTGCAAGTCAAGTTCCGTGAGATGTAGCTTCTGTCATTTTCTGATAGTGACACTTCTGTTTGACAGATGACAGCCAAAAACTAATCCGGTCATTCCAGGGTGAAACTACGTCTGCACACCAAATTTCAAGTCGATCGGATCAACGTTTCGGCAGTTATCGTGGAAGATCACAGACATACAGACATACGGACAGACATCATTCTGGAAATTGTCTCAATCGTCTTGAAAAACCTCAAAATGGATATATCCGGCGTAATCCCGAAACTTTTTTTCTGCACGATTACAATACTTTCCCTCCGAGTTCGTGGGGGGCCGGGAAAGTAAAATCTGTTGTGGGGCGACACAAAACTTTCCCGGCGGTATCCAGGGACGTCAGTAATGACTTTGATCGAAGTGTCCCTTCGGGTGAGAAATTGGAATTGGAGAGAAAGATTGAAAATATTCGCAGGAAATTGAAAATTTTGTCAGGAAAATCTAGGGGAAAATCTGAATTTTCAGGGAAAACCTCATTTTTTTTCCATATCATCTTATTGTGGAAATCGTCAATTGGGCTTCTCTTTAAGCTCCATCATCTAAGTCCGGTCTCGAGAACCGAGGCCGGTTTTATATTTCCTTATTTCCAGCAGGAAAATTTCCGGGAAATTTGAGAAAAATTGTTGGAAAATGTTCAAGAACCAGTTGCCTGTTCTTTAAAAACAAATAGCGGAAATTTGTTCACGGAATAAAAAGTTGGAAAATTTCCAGTTTTTCCAGAGAGGAAAACTTGAAAACCGTTGATCCGATTTTGAAAATTTTTCCTTTGAAAATTCATTCAGTCTCTTCTCCAACTTTCATTCGCAGCATGTCTGCACCTAAAATAAATATTTCGTGTGGCTCACCGCATGTTGAAGTTTACGCTGCAGTTTTTTCAAATTCACGGAATGTGCAAGTTTGTTATTGAAAAAAATACCGTCGGAAAACCGAAGCTGTGTCGATTTTAAAAATAGATCTACAAGACGCCCAGTTCAATCTACTTCCGATATCAGTCGAAATTTTTCGAAAAAAGTCGTTCCTCGAGCAGAAATGATTTTTTTAGTGGAGTGCTGCATCAAAAGCGAGTCATCCTGGTGGAAATCTGGGTGAGTCGTTCTCTCGGGTGGCAACGGCTAGGAGAAATTTTGAAAATTCATAACGCCCGACGGGAAAATGGTGGAAAGTTGCAACTGCACACATAATTTGACTCTTATGTTCTGTTGCTTCCTGCCAAATTTGGTCTCAATTCGTCGGATAGATTTTGAATAATTGGATGGTAAAGTTTCGAACTTTGACATTTTTTATTTTTTGACAGATGACAGATAGGGCAATATTTTTAACCATTCTGAATACAGTTTTCCATGAGCTTTCAAACGGCATTTTGCAAGTCAAGTTCTGCGAGATATAGCTTCTGTCATTTTTTGATAGTGACACTTCCGTCTGACAGATGACAGCCAAAAACTAATCAGCTCATCCAACAGCAAGACCCTGTCTGTATACCAAATTTCAAGTCGATCAGACTATCGGTTCGGCAGCTATCGTGTCAGAACGTTTTTCCTGCATCCTGCATCATTACATAACTTTCCCTTGGACGGGCCGGGAAAGTAATAGATAACTGGTTCTTGAACATTCTCCAATAATTTCTCTCCAATTTCCCGGGAATTTTCCTACTGAAAATATAAAGCCGCTCATGTGATCGTGCAAATTAAGCGGCTCTGCCACGATAATCATCGAATTATTGATTCGATCAAATCGAAATCAGGTACGAAAGCATAAGTTCAGCCTGGAATGACCTGATTAGATTTTAGGTAGATGATTTTGATCGGAAGCCTTCAGGTGACACATTGGGTCTGGGCTTGTCTGGATATAGCATTGCATTCTTCAAATTTCGCAACAATTGTCTTCTTCCTAGTTCTACCTTTCAAAATATTTCATCACCATGGAAACCTAAGAACCTGTCACTTGTTCTGTAGGCCCAACAATGGATGCAGAATGATCGCATAACGCACAACTGAGTGAAATGTTTTCATCAATTTCCGAATTAAGTCCCACCTTCCCGAACGGACACTTCGATCAAAATCATTACTGACGTCCCTGGATACCGCCGGGAAAGTTTTGTGTCGCCCCACAACAGATTTTATAGAGTTTGTTGTCTGTCAGTGGCGTCTTACTTCGTTTTCCTGAATGAATAACAACTACAATACCTACCATATACCTATCTCAATCGATAGGCTGAAATGAGAAATATGTACCTTAAATCTCCCACGCCACGTTAAGCACATGCAAAATGCAGGATTGGCAACTGAAACACTCCACCATGAAAAACTTCACTGGGACTAACGTATGGTCCGAAAGTTTTGGAAAATAGTTTTAAGCTAGTAACTTTTTCTGAATAGTCTATATTTTCGTACTTGATATTGCATAAATTAACATCATATATAACAATAACAAATTCATATTCAACATATTGAAAATGGACCATTATCTTCGATGGATCTCAATTATCTTCTGCCATGTTCCATGATTTTCTGTATCAATTTGTCAAATGCGAAATTCTCTAATGTTATTGAAAAATGTGACGCTGTAATTGGTCTTCATTCGCAGCTTCCCATCCCTTGTCGTATACTATCCTGCTCAATACTTACCAAAAATCTTATATTGGTCGAGCTTGCGGTACATTGGGAGGCAGGAGCTCTGAGAAATCAATCCTGCTGTTGTCCAGAGAATGATCGAACATGGCAGAAGAAAACCGAGAGCCATCAAAGATAATGGCCCATCTTCAATATGTTGAATACGAATTTGAAATTGTTAAAGATGACGCTAGTTTTTGCAATATTGAGTTACGAAATTGAAACTATCAAAAAAAAGTTATTAGCTTTTAAAAAAATTCCCAAAACTTTCGGACCATACGTTAGGCAGCACTGGCAGCAGACTGCTTGTTTATGACTTCTTGTTTATGCAGGAAAGGCGACCATAACCTCAGACGACTACTCAGTATAAGTAAAGGCTGCAGACCAAATTAGAACTTCTGGGCTAGCGGCATTCTTGAATTTTTCTGTGGACTACCCCAGGTTCGAGTTTGGCTGAATCAGTTTTCTTTCTCTGTTCAATACCAGAGAGGGGGGTTTGAAAATGTTCGAGTGCTTTTCAAGCACACTGCAAATTATTGCGCCCATATTGTTTATCTCTGTCCACATTTCAACACAAAACAGTCAAAACACGTCAACACGTCAGTTTTTTTCTCAGGTCAGCTGTTTGTCGATGTCGCTCACGTCCGAGTTCACCGCGTTTGCGTTACCGAGGCCGTACGAGGTCCAGCAACGGACTCTACTGCTTGCCTTGCGCCATCTGGTAACGTACCTGGGTCTCAATTTGCGTGACGTCAAGCTAAATTCTCTAAAAAACTTTTGGGGCCTAAATGAACGCATGAGAATAAGATAAAAAATATGTGAGCTCTACGAAGAATCTAGTATTTAAATTCATTTTTTCCCAAAACTCGTGGAACACCCCATTGTCCCATTGTCCATTTTCGTTACGTTAGCTATAAGCTGTCACCGGTTGACTACCTCGTTTCAAGTCGAACATTCATTTCGTCAAAATGTCCTTAGCCTTAGGTCAGGAGACCAAGTTTAGTTTAAGTTGAACTTCAAGCTAATCATACCAATTTATTGACTAGTCTCTTGTTTATTATTATTGTTACAGTTTCAATTCTCATCAAACAATGTCATAGATATGTTCCGAGAGGCGCAATTGAAAAGGCTGGAAGAAAAGTTCGGCAAGCTGTACTACAAATACGATTTGTCTCATTATGTCGAGAAGTTCCTCACTGGTTGGACAGAAATCAACGCAAAATACCACATGGCTTCCAATACAATAAGTAAGTAAATTTACCCACCAACGACCACCACCGTGAGTGATGAAACCGCATAACTAGGAACCTAAGTAAGTGGGGCCGTGGGGCCTCACTAACAGCGTGACGTATTCTGTATAGTAAATCGTGCAGTAATGGTAAAATAAATCGCACAGTTGGGCGATTTACTTCTTATGTTGACGGTCCTAGTTGGGGGGGAAGTGTGATCAAGAAACACGGAAGACGTTCTCAAATTATTCAAATTACAAGATTCAACAATTGATGCGTTTGCCACCTCTCACACCAAAAAGATATGTGAGGCTAATTGTATATATTCGGAACTAAGGCGAGGCGATAGAAGTGAGATGTAGCAAATAACAAAATCGTGCAGATTTTTTCCCTCGTGCACGTGAGGAACGTTTAGCCTGCATTTGCAGGGCTCATTTTTTCAGTTGATCAGATTGATTTTGCGAGATTTATATAAAAAAAATATTTGGAATGCCCGCAGTCATCGAAGATTTTGGATCAAGTAGGTGTAAAAAATCAAATGGTTATGTGAAGCATCAGTCTGATGACAAGTACCAGGTACCTGGTGACATGATTTTCAGATAATACACTGAGTTGCTGATTCAGTGCACTGTACAAAACCACGTTCATGCTTGATGTAGAAACCCAGCTATCACAACACCAAATAAAGGATTGCATGGTAACTAAATTTTCTTTACTCAACACCCTGAATTGGGAACCAGAGGCCCCAATTAGGAAAGGTTATGGGAGGGTTATAACCGCGAATCAGAGACGAGAGAAATGTTATAATTCAGGGCTAGATTTCTGATTTTGGAGTAAGTAACTGGAATATCAAACCTTTTTTAGTGGAGTCGGTACAGTCGGAGTTTGGTACAAATATTCTCCAGACCATTGGACCATTCCAAAAGATTTTACCCGTCGGGACACGGAAAATTTTCCTTAGGGGGCATTCTAGGGGGGTTCAAAGTTGGGCCCCAAAATGTTCAACAAATAATCTTGTTTGGCACTATATTCCAATTTTTAAGCGTCAAATGTGATAATGTCGAATCTTTTGAAGTTGACAATGGTTGTTCGAAAGAAAAATCCGAAAAATCCGCCTCCTCGAAGGGAGGCGAGGGGAAGGAGATTTTTTTTAAATATCATGCATTCTCTTCCTGTTCAATTTTGAGGTATCAGTTACAATTACATCGACGAAGCAACGTTTTGAATTGTTGAATAAAATATAATGGGTAAAACTGGCCCGTCGAGCCAGTCAAAATTTCCATCAAGAGAAGATGTAGAGGTCTATTTCTTCAGCGGTATTTTAGTCGATACACAAAAAGTGCGTGAAACTTGGAGTGACGTAATGTCATTTGGCACACACATTCCTCAGACCGTTCTGAGCTGTTTGATATGCCAAACCACGCAAAATTTTTATTTAAGGCTATTTTGGGGGGCGTAAAGTTTGGCCCCAAAATGTGCAATAAATAACCTAATTTGACACTGATTGAATTCTTCAGCGTCAAATGTGATCATGTCAAGTCCTCTGAAGTCCAGTGCAAATGACTTGTCGGACCAATCAAAACTTCCATCTGGGACTGATTTAAAGGTCCGATTTTTACCACCCCATTGATAGTTACTTTGAATATTTGGACTCATGCCCACAGGTTCAAACATCAGGATGCGGCTCTTCGAAACGAATAGAGACCATTGCTGAATGAAAAAGATGCCCTCAAGAGGGCAAATTACCAACTATTTTTGAAATAATCATTACCTGTGAGGTATCGTTTTAGACTTATTCCGGGGTACTTATCGCGATCTCAAAATTGTCACATTTTTTCCAAAGAATAATAGTCTTTATTCATTTTAAAGGATCACATCACGATTTTCGACCGTATTGGCCATATCGTTATATTAGTTTAGTCACGGGCATGAGTCTGAATACCTACTACAGTAGCTATCAACGGAATAGTGAAAAGCGGACTTCTAAATCAGCCCCAGATGGAGGTTTTGATTGGCCCGACAAGCCAGTTGCACCTGTCAAATTTGATTCAATATTTTACATCGATTCTTGAGCGTTGGAATCGTAAGCGGAACCTCAAAATTGGTCTGAAAGGAAGTGCAGGGCATTTTTGACACTTCTCAAGAAACACCCCCCATTACCCCCATTTTCTGGTCCCCCGCACAGTATCAATCCCTCGATAAATCCGGTCTGGATTGGGGTCGTAGATAAAGTACCTCTACTGTATAGTATTTAACAAGAGTAGTAAAGCAATTACGCCCTCAGGGAGTACTCCACTCGCTTACTCTATCTTGTTACGAAATGTACTACAACACGACTATTACACACGAATAATTTTGATTACTCATCTGAATGATTTCCACAGTGCTGAGCGCAGCAACCCTCCAAGACGACTTGTACACCACAGGTCGCCCTAATTTTTTAAACTTGGGCGCCGTTGGCTCGTTCATGTCACACGAACTAGCCCACGGCCTCGACACCTCAGTCGGCGCCTACATATCCAACGGAAAGCTCATCCCATGGTTGACCATCAAGGCAAAGTTTTTAAATAAAGTGCAGACCAGCTGCATCGCCGACGAATACAAGACTTTCAGCAAGACGCACCCAGACCTCAAGGTATATGGATATAGAGAACGCATGTTCTTCAGGTCAAACAATCAAGAACACAGACGGCTTTCGTCTTCATTGAGACTCATAAGTCATCAGGTTATCACTTATCAATGTGCCTCATCCAATTTTGTCATATTTCGCCGGTAAGGCAGAAGCAACTGATGCAGGCACACTGATGAGTTTGTTGAGAACGAATCGCGTCTGCGTCCTCTGAGTCGTGAAATGACAGTACAGAAGTTTAAATAAATACTTTTCAGCTGGACACGGACGGTACGGTTTCGGAAAGCCTCGCCGATTTCGTCGGCGTAGATCTGGCTTACCGGACATACCAGAGGGTCATCCAGCAACAAGGCAAAGATCCCCACCTACCTGGGATATCAGAGTGGCCAAGCCAGCTTTTCTGGATGCAACTGGCATCCATGTGGTGTTCAGCAAAGGATCCCAAATCCGATTTGTCAAGGCAGCTCGGGCTGGATGAGCACGCTTTTCCTCAGTTCAGAGTCAACGGGCCGTTAAGGAGCTCGCGATATTTTGCCAGGGACTTCAGATGTCCTCTGAACTCGTACATGAACCCCTCACGAACACGAAAATGTCGAGTATTGTAAACAGTGATTGAATACTATTTTGTGATAATAACAGCAATATCCATTCCAAGCTCAAAAAAACCACAGTCAGTCTATGATATTTTTTATCAAGTAGTTAGTACCGTGCGATCCAAATCATTCCGAATTGCGGTAGGCTGTGCCCTGGCGAGAAGCAGCTTACATCCCGGAATTTGACCATGTCACAGCCTACCCCAATTCGGAATGGTTTGGATCACACGGTACAATTTGATAAGTTGATGGATTGAAAAAATGCCGAAATGATTTTTTCAAAATGTTGTTTGCTTTGCTGAATTGCCAGTTTCAATTCAATAATTGTTATGGTCAGATTTTGGCACTGACACATTATTCTCATTCTTTTTGTTTTTGTTTCAAAAACGTTGCTGGACGCGTTAGGTACTTTCAATGGTGAGGAGTGGTGCAAGGTGCCACGGCAACAACAATATGAGCACAAGATGTGAGAGGGAATATATTTAGTTTAAAAAACTACCGAGGAGAATCCATTTCTAGCGCCGAAGTGTGATTTAGTTGCAAGTGATCTTGGGACCTGAACTCATGACCCCTCACCATCAACTTAGAGGCGCGGTCAGATGAGCTCGTGAGTGTATCGGTGTATGAGTGTATCGACCTAAAATTACAGATTTTCATGCAAGAAGACCATCATTTTTGCCGGGCGGCCGGGTTCCCTGGCGCCACATAAAAACTAGGTAATTATTGACGTATCAAGTCAAAAATTAACGTCACTCCACCACTTTGATACGATCATGATGCATGATCCTGGCCTGAAGAAAGCGGCTCAGGTCAGTGAGCAAACAGGCGACGCGACGCAGTCCTCAGAAATAATAGTCTGACGACATAGCGTAGTCCAGGTGAAGGTTTTATGTCATAGGGACAGAATTTCAACGTAACTTACCTCCCTTATATGATGATGACATTGAAATTCAAAAATCATGGACACCAACAAAACTCGAATTTCTCATGGCAAACAACTGTGGTTTTTCAAGCTTGGGATGGAATTAAGTGATAATATGATCAGATAATGTTTAATATAGGTTTACATAAGAAATATCTAGTAATACATAAGTAGTTGCAAGATACTAAAACAACCCGTTTCTCTTTCGCATCTTCAGTTAACTTACGTGATTCCTGATTTAGTCCCTCTTGTACAAAGCTCTGCAAAGTTCGACCTAGTAACGAAGATACAGCCCTTCAGAGTTGACTTTTTTTGGATTTCAAAAATTCGCAACTCAGTGACGTTTTGACGAAAATAACCTCAATTCAGCATAGACTGTTTTGTCAAAACTGAATACCGACCTGCCAAATTTTGGAATATTTCAACGGGTGCAATGATGAGGAGTTATTAGGGTCAATAATTCAGAAGTACTTATGTGAAGAGTTAACTTAAGGTGACCCCTCTACGCCACTGATTGATTTTATCCAAAATTTGGCAGGTTGAAAAATAATTATGACAAACCAGCTAATGCTAAATCAAAGCTAAATTTGTCGAAACTTTCCTTAAGCTACAAATTTTTAAAATCCGAAAGAAGTGAACTTTGAGAGGCTGTATCTATCTTTGTCATAAGGCCGAACTTTGCTAAATGATATGCAGGTTTTCGTCAGATTTTGAGGAGATCTACTTACAGTTGAATTTTTCCCTATCATCGCTGAAACACCTTGTATGATGAGCAAACTCTTCGAAGCAGTCGTGATCATCTATATGTAGACACTTTGTTATTTGAACTTAGTTCTTTTGAATAAAACGACATGTCTGCTGAGAAACTTCTAGTCAGGAGCTCGGTCAAGAGGAATTCAAACAAGGGTATTATGTTGCAGCTGTATAACACTACACAATTTCTTGCACAAGTTCTTGAACAATTCGCCAAAATAGTGTCAAAAAACAATGAACTTGATTATGCTAATTAATTCAACTGTGTAGTGAGAATTTCGTTGAATTCGTCAACCACGTGGAGGTTTCACGGAAGTCGCCGAATTTATAGTAAGCATTTCGCAAAATTCATCGATCTTATAACAAGAACTGATCAGATTCATCAACTTGGAAGTGGAAATCGTACTGAATGCATCAAGTTCTCAACAGTACAATTCCGCGAGAAAGATCAAGTTTGTAGTAAGATTCTGTCTAAATTTCAAAGCGAGCGCTATGCAAAATTGAACAAATTTGTGTTGATGACTTGCAGGAAAAATCAGCTTAGTACCTAGCGAAGATTCTTTTAAATTCATCAGCTTTATGACGAGAGTTTTGCTGAATTCATCAATTACGGAATAAGAATCTCATTGAGTTCATAATTTCCGAAGTGAGAATTTTGTTGAACTTATAAACATCGCAGCTGAAAAATTTGATTTTTAGTTTTGTTTTGGCAAAAAGTTACCTGAGGCAAAACCAGTTTCACGAAAGCAGAATAAGCTTGACCCATTTTGTTAAGTATGATCTGTTGAAGAGGTTACCATTGTCGGCATGCCAGTCACTCAAGTTCATATTTGTGAATAAAAAGTCTCGCCTTTTCGAAACTAGCCCAAGTGTTATCTTTTTTACACAACCTTTTTCCACCACCTTTTTCTACTTGATCGCGGCCAACTCTTGAGATAACTTCGATTTTGATGGGTGAGTCTTCGAATTGTTCAATTTTGCAAATCTCTTAAATCGTTATTTTTCATGTTGAGGCGATTCTGGAAACACGATAGCGCTCGTAATTGTTAAAATTATGAAATTAGTATAAATAAAAAACAATTTAGATTCAGGACGTATTTAATTTTCAAAAATCAAAAGATAACATTCCTACCTATACCTAATACACCATGAACACATTTGAGGAATTTTTAAAAATCAAGAGATAACATTCCCATCTAATACACCATGAACACATTTTGAAAATTATATAATTTAAACAAAAAAAATCACAGTTTGGGGTGGTTTCCTAGAAACACTCAGTCAAAGTATGGCCTGATATCATGTATTTCGGGTCAAAACTGAAGTGAATCACACTTGAGTTTTGGCCTCGAATGAAACAAGAATGTCTTTCAAGAAAAATTGGTCCATTCCGGGAACTTCTGTATTGTGATAGAGTAAACCCTGGAGTGAACCTTAAGAGTACAAACTTTCATCTTCATTCAGTGGGTGGGTGGTCCCGAGGGTGGTCCACTTGAGTTTGAGCCCACTCCAATGAAACGTACTTTCCCGTCGATGCGAGATAGTGTTTCTGTGATATTCTCCAGTTGGACTGCACGTTCTTCTGCAGTCATCTTTTTCTCCGGCGAACGAACGTCAATCCTCTTCAGTGTTGGCGCCATTTTTTCTGCAACACTGAAAAAAAAACTGTAAAAAAAAACTAGCAAAAGATTGATGCAATTTGGAATTGGAACTTACCTTATAAGATTTGGGTTGAAAAAATCGTGATCGCTCAAACAAAGAGTTTCCAATTTTCCACGCTGGATTATCTGGTTCATGATGGCTGGCATTCTCAAGAACCGTAGTGTTGTCCCAAAGTACTTCAAATTTCCGGCACGACGGAAGAGAATTCCGTGCGATTCCACAATTTTTGCAAGGCCGCTTTTCTTGGAACTCTCATTAGATAATTCTATGTAGTCAGCTCCTACCAGTACCAGTTTTTCTACGGTTTCAGGTATGTACTCGCAGATGGCACGAATCAAATGTGCGGATAATTTGCATTTAGCCAAATTCAATTCTCTCACATGCTTGCAGCCGTTGAAGAACTGTTGAATGTCATCAACGCTATTGCCGCGAAAGTTTGCCCATTCCATGGACAACACTTCCAGATTCTTATGTTTGGAGATTGCCTTTATCATTTTATATTTGAGATTAAGTTTGTTTGAGTCCAGAATCAGTTCTTTCGTTCTGCATCTCTCCACCACATACAATACGTCCTTGTAGTCGTACAGGTATGTATCCAGCCTCCTTCCAAATCCCGTCAGGTCGAGCTTTTCAAGCGTCTTATAGAAACAGGACGATTTTGGTCCCAGATGATATGGTTGAACATCAGGAATCTAGTAGGAGTAAAGAAAAAAAATGTTAGTAGGTACTTCATGTATGGGTGAGCTTTGTTGTCAAGACATTGTCGATGAATATTTTTGGATCGATACTACTACAGATCTCGGCAGAAAAAATTATAATACTTACACAACTCCAAGATAAGTCTAGTTCCCTCATCGGAAATGAACTCGTTAGGAGCATTTCCATTTTGGCGATGGTGATCTCTTCTTCAGTTAGAGAGAGTCTTTTCCACAGCCTATTGTCGCCGCACACTCTGTGGAACCTTTGGCTGACCTTTTCCAATGCGCACAAGTCGAATTCAGAAAGGAGTGAGACTATTTTGTACAATATCTCGTCTGGTATGTAGTCGAAATTGATCATAGTTTGCTCCTGGAACATAATTTATAAGTAAGTATGGTAGAATGGCAGATCATTCTTAGGCTGTATCTTCATCATTAGGCCGAACATTGCAAAATGGTATATAGGTTTCCATCATATTTTGACGGAATCTAATCACAAATGAATTTTTTGCTATCATCCCTGAAACACCCTGTATGATATACAACATATTGACGTTTGTAAAATTATTCATCAAGTCAAGAATAAATCTGATTTTGATTTTGAGACTGAAGACTGACTCAACCCACTTTCAACAATAATTCATGGAGCAAATAAAGAGCGTACCGCTTCAAGGCTGTTCATGCCGAGAGATCCGTAAGCCGGAAGAACGAATTTTCTGAGCTTGTTTACGCGAGGCTTAGCAGAGATTTTAACAGTCAGTGGTTAGTGAGGAGTGTTTACGCACGCCGACCAAAATGTCAGCCGACAGCCCCTTAACCTAGGCCGCTATTCTTGAATCGTACGAGAAAAGTCCCTGGCAGTAAAATACATTCCGCAGTACACTTCTGTAGTGAAAGTTGCCTAAAAACCACGATTTTAGGCAACATTCGCTACATCAGTGTACTGCGGATGGGCATGGGCGTTTACGTGCGATTGCCAACACTTGTTTGCTTACTAAATGCAATTTAAAATCACATTTAGCTAAGCTTAACAGCTGTTGCGAAACTTGCGTTTAGAGGTGTTTATGCGGACGATAACATTGATGTTACGAACCTCAACACCAGTTTTAAACCTCGCGTAAACAAGGCCTCTATAATCACTCTTATCGCTCCTGAACTTAAGTTTCACACGAAAGCATCTTAACATGAATTTTCTCAAAATTTATTGCGCGACATTTCAACTGCAATCCAAGTGCACTAGGTACATAAAATAAAAAATAAAAAAACAGTTGATCATTTGATTTTATGTTGAAATGTTGAGCAAATTTGATGGAAACTTGGGTCTCAATATGGAGCGAAATAAAATGGGGATGATATCATGTTTTCGGGGACAAAAGGCGGAGAAATCTGGGAAAAAGTTCTTTCGACGCACAGCCCCCGAAAATTTCGCATATACTCACAGCCCTAAGCAAGAATATAAATAGATAGTCAGATCAGTGTGAGAATAACTATTATAAGTTGAATACTTACAGGTTGCGACATTTTAACTGGTTTGGAATGATTTTCACAGATTGCAAGTATATCGTCGATGCTAACAGAACGACAGCAAAAAGGAAACTGATAAAGGCATAGCGGACGCGAACCTCGAACCATGAAGGTACCTGAGCTAGTGTATAACAATAGAGCCACTCTAAATTGTTCTTTTCAAATCTTAGAAGAGCACATTTGCCAAGATATAAACAAAGGGAAAGAAGTATAGGACAAAGCGTGGCACAGACTTGTATGTGATATGCATCTACGTGGAATATGCATTAACAGAGTAATCTAGAAATAGCGCCCCAAAATTCGAAGTAGTTTGGAGATTCACTTCAAAATTCACAGAAAAATTTCCTTGAAGTTTCGAATTTTTTTTTTATGCCAAGACATCCGTAGGCCGGAAGAACGGTTTCCTTATAAACACTTTCAACGCTACCAAAATCAAGATCTCACACACGAGCATCCTAATTTGAATTTTCCTCACATTTGCGCAACATTTCAACTGCAATTTGAGTGCACTAGATACATGAAATCTCAGAAAAAAACAGTTATTCATTTGATTTCACGTCGAAATATTGAGCAAATTTGATGGAACTTTGAGTTTCCATTAACATATATAGGTAAATAAAATAGGGTTGATATTATGTTCTCGGGGGCAATGGGAGAAGGGATCTGTAAAAAGGTTCTATCAACGCACAGCCCCTAAATATTTCGCTATATACTCACAGCCCTAAGCGGGGATATAAATAAATATCAGGTCAGTATAAAATATCAATATAAAATAAATACTCACAATTTGCGACATTGTGACTGGTTTAGAATATTTTTCACAGATTGCAAGTATATCGTCAATGCTCACAGAACGACAGCAAAAAGGAAACTGATGAAGGCAAAGCGGACCCCGGACCATAAAGGTACCTGAACGTCCTGAACTAGTGTAACAATAGAGCCCCTCTGAATTGTTCTCTTCTATTCTTGGAAAAACACATATGTCAATGTATAAACAAAGGGAAAGATGTATAGGACAAAGCGTGGCACAGACCTGTGTAGAATATAGAAATAGCGCCTCAGAATTCGAAGTAGTTTGGAGATTCACTTCAAAAGTCACAAATAAATGTCTTTGGAGTTTTGAATTTTTTCTAGGGGAGAGATCCGTAGACCGGAAGACCGTTTTTTTCAGAAACACTCTTGACGCTTCCAAAATCAAAATTCACCCAGGAGCATCCTAATTTGAATTTTTCTCAAATTTGCGCAACATTTCAACTGCAATTTGAATGCACTAGGTACATGAAATCTCAGGAAAAACCAGTTATTCACTTGATTTCATGTCGAAACGTTGGGCAACTTTGTTGAAACTTCATATTTTCAGGTAAAACTGAATAAAATAGGAATTATATTATGTTTTCGAGGGCAATGGGCGAAAAAATCTGGGAAAAAGTCCTTTAAGCGCATAGCTCTCAAATATTCCAGTATAATATTAACTGGGGAAATTATTAAATATCAGATCAGTATGAAATTGAATATAAAATAAATACTCACAGGTTGCGACATTGTTAACTGGTTGCAGTATGACTGGAATAATTTACACAGATTGCACGTGTATCGACGATGCTCATAGAACGACAGCAAAAAGGGAACTGATAATGGCAAAGCGGACCCCGGCCCGGACTATAAAGGTACCTGTACTAGTGAAACAATAGGAGCTCCCCTCAATTGTTCTCTCTAGAAATCAGAGGAAATATAGGAAATATGCATTTCCTCAGAAGTGCATATTCGCCAAGGTATAATTGAACAAAGGGAAAGAAGTATGGGACAAAGCGTGGTACAGACCTGTGTAGAACAATAGAACGTGCCTATACAGATGTTCCTAAAATAGCGCCTTAGAGTCCGAAGCAGTTCAGAGATTCGCTTCAAAAGTCACAGAAAAATATCGTTGAAGTTTTGAAGTTTTTCTTAGTGGAGAGATGCGTAGGCCAAAAGAACGGTTTTTCTATAACCACTCCCAACGCTCCAAAAATCAAAAATCTACCCACGAGCAGCCTTATTCGAATTTTCCTCAAATTTGCGCAATATTTCGACTGCAATTCAAGTTCACTAGGTACAGTTGGGAGCGAAATGATTCATACGGCACCGCTTGGAAGTCGGCTGGATTTTAGAAATGTTAGCTGCTTGGATTGTTCTTGAATGCCAGTTTTGATAACGATCAATCCCTAATCAAAACTGGCATTCAAGAACAATCCAAGCAGCTGACACTTCTGAGATCCAGCCGATTTTCTAGCGGTGTCGTATTTCGCTCCCAACTGTACATGAAGGCCTCAGAAAAACCATAGTTCACATGATTTAATGTGGAAATGCTGAGCAAATTTGATCAAACTTTGGGTTTATATAGAAAACTGAATAAAATAGGGACTATTATCATGTTTTTGGTTTGGTTTCGGTTATCAGTTATTTGGTTTACTTTACTTTCAACAATTATCACGTGTTGATGAAAGCGATTTGGTCACGTGTGATAAACGTCGTTTTTTTTCAAAGTAGCGGCTCAGACTTAAGACAAATTGGAACTTATACAGGTGATTAAAAAATGGCAGATTTCTTTTCGGGCACGTTTCAGTAGAAGTAAACGGAGCATGGGAAAAATGAGGAGAGGAATTTATTGGCTATATCAAAAATAGGACGTAACTTATCAAAGCTTGACATATTTATCACAAAAAAATCACCCTAGTTTCAATGGACGTTTTTGAATCCAGAATCCACAAGCACTCTTAGCCCATTAAATTTATGAACCCTCGGTACTCGAGCCCTGAGCAGGGATATGAATAGGAATGAGATCAGTATGAAAATTATCAAGGAATGAATACTTACAGGTTGCGACATTGTTAACTGGTTACAGTATGATAGGAATAATTTTCACAGATTGCACGTGTATCGACGATGCTCACAGAACTACAGCAAAAAGGGAATTGATCAGGGCAAAGCGTGAAAGCGAACCGTAAAGGTACCTGAACTGATGTATCAATAAGAGCTCCCCTCGATCATTTTTTCCAATTCTTAGAATTGCATAAATGTCAAGGTGCTATTTGCCCTATATTTCTTTCCCTTTGTTCATACCCTGGCAAGTATGCATTTCTAAGAATTAAAAAGAACAATTGAGGAGGGCTCTTGATGTTACACTGGTTCAGGTATCTCTACGGTCCGCTTGAGGCTTGCTTCACCGCTTTGGGTTAATCAATTCCATTTTTGCTGTCAATTTGTGAGCATCGTCGATACACGTTCAATCTGTGAAAATTATTCCAATCATACTGTAACCAGTTGACAATGACGCAACCTATAAGTATTTATCTTGTATTAATTTTTATACTGATCCTATATTTATTCATATCCCTGCCTAGGGCTATGAGTTTATACCAAAATATTCATTGGCTGTGCGCCGGAAGAACTTTCTCCTCAGATTTCTCCTATTGCTCCCGGAAACATAATAGCATCCCTATTTCATTCAGTTTGATATGGAAACCCAAAGTTTCACCAAATTCGCTCAATATTTCGCCATATACTCAAGTGAGTAACTGCTCTTTCCTGAGATTTCATGTACCTAGTGCACTTAAATTGCAGTTGGAATGTTGCGCAAGATTGAGGCAAATTCAAATTAAGATGAATTTGAGTCGTATTTCCAAATTTCAAAATTCTTCTTTCACCTCAAAAATGCTGCGAAAATACATCTGGCAAGTATGTTTGGCATGGTCTGGCAGGTTATTCTAGGAAGTTTCCAAGGTAACAATACAATCATACTATTGTAATGTGCCTCTTCGATCTGAAGGTCCAGGAAGGTAATAATGCGATGCTGGACAGATTTGATTTTGTTAATGGCTTGCAAATCGAAGCCGATGAATTTTTTCCGTCAATTTATTCTCCGTTTTACGTCCACTCTAACGTGCCCGGAAGGAAATCCGCCATTTTTTCATCACCTTGTATATAATATATTACAATTTGTCTTGAACCTAGTCGCTGCTTTAGGATAAATTATCGTATATCACACGTGACCAAAATGCTTTCTTAAACACGTGATCATTGTTGAAAGTGAAATAGAGTGAATAACTGATAACTGAACCGAAAACGAACCGAAAATATGATATCATCCCTATTTTAATCAGTCTTATATAGGAACCCAAAGTTTAATCAAGGGACCCCGCACATTCCTCATGGGATTTGGCTCCCCGGGGGAATTGGCTCAAACTTTGATATGTTGTAGCCCTTGTTGAGGTGATCAAACTTTATCCTTGCGCAAATCTTTTAAACTCAACGGTTCACCCTCTGGAGGAGGTGGAATACCGGTAGTCACAGAATTGTTTAATTGCATATATGGGCTTCAATGAGCAAAAGGTGGATCTATTTTGACGCCACGAGGTGGTTCTAGGGTTATACTTGCCACAACTTTGAACTGATCAAAATATTTTATAGACCCCTATTTTCAGAACCACCTCTAGCATTTCAAAAAATGCCTGCAAATTCAACGTTGAATAACGACCAAAATAAACAGGCAATTCTTTTGAATTCCAGACACGGTATGTTCAAAGTGTTGCTGATCTAGCATATCTCGCGTATCACCCCCTAAAATCTGGCGTTCACCCCCTAATACATTATGAACTTCTGCTCTGCGCTACTGGAAATGAATTGTTTCTTGTTAAGTTGAAACGGATTTCTACTTCAATTTTAGCACCATATCTAGGAAAGGGTGATACATGATACATATTCGGGATACGGACATTTCACCGACAACCAACTCACCGACTGGACATTTCACCGACACCCAACTCACCGAATCGCCGATTCACCGACAGGACATTTCACCGACTCGCCGTTTCGCCGACAGGACATTTCACCGACACGCCGATTCACCGACAGGACAATTCACCGACAGGACATTTCACCGACACGCCGATTCATCGACAGGACAATTCACCGACTCGCCGATTCACCGACTCGCTATTTCACCGACAGGACATTACACTGAATCGTCGATTCACCGACAGGACATTTCACCGACAGGACATTTCACCGACACGCCATTTCACCGACAGGACATTTCACCGACACGCTATTTCACCGACAGGACATTTCATCGACAGGACATTTCACCGACAGGACATTCCACCGACACGCCATTCCACCGACAGGACATTTCACCGACAGGACATTTCACCGACACGCCATTTCGCCGACAGGACATTTCACCGACAGGACTGTGAAGTTTTGAGTTTTGGAGCAAAATCTATGAGCGAAAGTGACCTACATTTGAAAGATTGATATGCTTGATTCCCTACCGTTGGCGCCATTTGACGGCGCGTTTCCGAACACCATGGTTGCTGGTCAGCGCCAGTCAGCGCCAAAAGTGAGGGATGGGTTGACAGCTACGGTATTTTTTTTCTGACCATTTTTGGCAAAAAAGTCGAGAGAAATTGTTTTCATGACAAAGGCAAGTTTCCCTTGGGTGCGCCATGCATTTGAGTTAGTTAAAATTTGGAATTTTCCATTTGATAAAGTAGACATCTGAAATAAATTCTCCACGTAAGCGGTAGAAGCCATGAAGGCAAAAGGTCATCCCATGAGGCACGAGTCTAAGAAAAATATCAGAAATAAAGAATAAAGGCGCGTGTAGATGTATCAGGGGTGACTAGGAGGTCAAATCAGCTTGGTTCTGAAACAAGGTCCACAAACTTCCAGATACCTACACTTGAAATCAATTTCTATTGAATTGTTAGTATTTCTTTGGTGATCAGAAATTATATGAATTCACCACAGTGTTTTTAGATCTTATTTCACCAACACATTGTGTAAATTATATTTTTATTATTGATCACATACACAAATATTTTGTCTGGTTTTCAACGTTATGTGTGATTTTGGTTATTGGACCATTCACCGACTTGCTGATTCTGACAAGACATTTTACGAACCGATTGTTGACTCAAGTAACATCCTTCTTTTCAGACTCTATCAAACTCCTTTCTAGACTCACCGGATAAGAATCTGATTTTCAACTCGAGTTCATCCTTCTTTTCAGACCCACACAAGTCAAAAACCAGATGAGAGTTCAATTTTTGCTCAAGTATGGTCCTTCTTTCCAGACCCACCTAATGAGCTATTGATTTTCGGCTTATCTTCCTTTTTTCTCAGACCTGCCAATTGAGGAGTTCATTTTTAACCCGAGTATCATCCTTCTTTTTGGACCTGCGAGATACACAATCAATTTCTAAATTTTTGACTCGAGCATCTTCCTTGTTTTCAGACCGTCTTTACAGGTTGCGGCATGGTTAAGTGGTTACAGTATGATTGGAATAAGTTTCACAGATTGCACGTGTATCGACGATGCTCCCAGAACGTAAGCAAAAAGGAAATCGATCAAGGCAAAGCGTTAAAGCGGACCGGAAAGGTACCTGAACTAGTGTTACAATAAGAGCTCTCTTCGATTGTTCTCTTTAATTCTTAGAAATGCATATTTGCCAAAGTATAAACAGAGGGAAATAAGTATAGGGCAAAGCGTGATACAGACCTGCAAAACATGCATATACAGGTGTCCGAAAAATAGCGCCTTAGAGTCCGAAGCAGTTTAATGAACAGCTTCAAAAGTCACAAAAACCTGTCACTGAAGTTTTGAGGTTTTTTTGAGGTTTTGCCGCCTTTCATCTCCATCATCTAATCAGGTTCTAGTGAAACTTGTTCAAACAGACCTGAAAGAGAAAATGAATTCACCATTGTGTCTCAAGTTTTTGTATACTGTAGGGAAAGGGGAACAGAATTCAAAACACTTATACCAACGAAAATTCCAATAGTAGAGATTTACTGAAAACCAATAAGAAGCTTACTTTGTTGAAGGATTCTTTTAATAAAGTGTTCTGTATTGAAGTATTTTCGTCCGATTCAAAAAGTGTTATTGCAAGGGCACTCATGCGGCCACTACTTTAACTTTATTTTGACAAGTATGGAGTACGTCAAAATGCACGGGGCACGGCTCTAACTTTCACAACCTTCTTCTTCTCCCTGTGGCATTTGGATAGGCTGCCAAATTGTTTCAACTGAAAAGTCTCTTCTGGTCAACTGCAGCACCATTTTCGATGAGGTCTCGGGTCACCACCTCTCTGAGAAGGACAACATCATTCTCGAGTTCAATGCTAAGTTTATACACCAAAATAAGTCGTAAGACGTGAGGAACAACGCATAATAAATGCCTAGGTGGCAACTGATTCCTAGGGTAATTGGCCTAGTTTTTAGGCTTGGGTACTCTTCAATCCTTGAGCGTTGAATTTGGTGTATAAACCTCGCATAAAACATTGACGTTTTTCCTCTCTCTGTGCCATACCTAATCACAATCGTCGAGCGTCACACAAACAAATTCAGGTAGGGGAAGTGTCGATATGATGGCTCCCTAGATATGATGGCCCCCTTCCGATATTGGCGGTACTTATTTGAATTGAGCTAATTTGACACTTTCTTGCGATGCAGAATACCGCCATGACTTTGCTGCGGCAACGCAATGTTAGTGAAGTGCATTGAGCCGTTGGAGGTTGACATTAGAATTATTTGTAACTGCAAAAGTTTTTTCTACTATACTAATGAAACGCATTTGTGACCGCATGCATAATTATTTGGAATTTGTGGTAGGCACATATGAAAAAATGAGCAGTCATGCCTATTCTGTATCTTGTACCGAGATCGTTATGCGCGTGTTATCTTTGTCTTCTTCTATGAACCCCCTATACCTCCCTCCCTGTCTACCTGCGCTATTGAGTTGTTACGAGGATACAGAATAGCTCTCATTGAGCTATGAGCTATCTAAATATGTTCCGCTCTGAAAGTTACTTCCAGGTTAGGATATCTGACTGAGGAATGTTCACAATTTTGTATGTCTGATATGATGGCACCCTAGCGGTTGATATGATGGCATAGGAGGCCATCATATCGAACCATATCATATCATGGTTCACGACCATAGCCACTTAAAAATAGATGCCCAAAGTCGAAAGTTTTTCGAATATAGTCACTTTCTTATTGGATGTCATCATACCTGAACAGGGGCTGCCATCATATCAACTGATTTGATATGATGACACCTCCATCATAAATTTGAAATAAACAAGTAGTTTTCCTGTTCTTCAATATTAATGTATTTTAAACCCACATATATCTTGATTTGATTATACTGTTCTTGATATATATTGTTACGGTATTCGGGTTTGCCTATTCCAAAATTAAACTTGTTAACAACTTGTTACTTGATTTACTTGTTAACAAATTGCACTTCATTAGCTACTACCGATACAACTAAATAACACACAGAATTATTAATCGCTTAGAAATTCACAATGTCGCTTGAGATGTTATCGCCACGGTCGCTCGATTCCAACTCTGTCTCGATGCCAGGTCGAGTTCCTCTCTTATAGTGGCACCGAAGGTTCTGGATGCTTTCTGTTTGATCGTTGGAGTTTCCAGCACACAAGGATTTCTCTGGTATCTGCATCGAGAATATACGCGTACCTTCTACGGCACCTCCACCAGAAGTCTCGACGTGTCGTGACCTACCGCTGCAGTCTCTCGAAGATTCCCGAATGCAACGCGGAAATCTAGATTTCCCCGGAAAGAGCCGGGATGGTCGCGAGCTTCGTAACAATATCAACTGAGAGTTCAAAGCTCCAAGATTGAGATTTCAAGTTTTCAATTACGTGATTCTTAGTAGGTAGTTAGTTTGGACCAAATTTTGAGTTTGAGACGAAATTTTGGTTGGAGTTGACATTTTGAGCTCTGGAATGAAAGTCAAAATATCAACTGATGGTTCAAAACTCCAAGATTGAGACTGAAAATTCCGGGACAAAAGTTGAAATTCCCAATTTGAAATTAACAAGATCAAACTATTCTGATTTCCAAGTCAAATCTTCGAGTTTTACTGCGGAAATTTTGAGCGTGTGAGCCTTCAAACTCTGAGAATGAAGTTGAAATTATTTTGAAAATGGTGCCAAAATCGAACTTAATAGAGATTAGAATTGGAAGTCGATTCTGACTTAGGAGTTGCAATTTTGAGAGCTAAACGCCAAAGTCAGACCTTGGAAGTGAAAATTTGGAAAGTAAAGTTTGGATTTTGATTTTGAGGTCGAAATTCTTAGTTTTATTATCACTACGCTGAGTTTGAAGTCCAAGCTTTGAATTTGCAGTCAAAATTCTGAATTTTGAAGTCGAGGTTCCGGATGAGATCAAAACCCTTTGAGTTGGAGATGGAAGTTCAAGCACAACAATACTGAACTTCGACTTCTGACTTGCAAGTAAAAACTTTGGGTTTCATATTGGAAATTCTGGACGTGTGAGTCTTGATTCTGGAAATAAAGGTCAGATTATTCTGAAAATTGAGTCAAACTTGAAGTCGAAAGAGGTTGTCAAGTAGAGATTCCAAAAATGAAAGTCGTAATTTTCATTCGAAGTCGAAACTTTAGTTTGAAAGTCGGAAGTTTAAGTTTGAAGTCGATTCTGACTTGAAAGTTGAAACTTTGAGGTCAACGTCTTATTTCCACGTTGAAAGCAAGAATTCTACAGATGAAGTTGAGACTTTGACATCATTTAGTCAAGATTTCCAATTCGCTCCTCCAGAATCATCACTCTACAGCAACGATTATTCTGAATTGATCAAATTTGAATTGAAAATTTCTCTATATTTTCCAATTGTATGGCTACAATTATTATACTAATTAATTCAACTGTGTGGCGAGAATTTCGTTGAATTCGTCAACCACGTGGAGGTTTCACGGAAGTCGCCAATTTTATAGTGAGCATTTCGCAAAATTCATCGATCTTATAACAAGAATTGTTCAGATTTATCATCAACTTGGAAGTGGAAATCGTACTGAATGCATCAGGTTCTCATCAGTACATTTCCGCGAAAAAGATCAAGTTTGTAGTAAGATTCTCACTAAATTTTCAAAGCGAACGCTATGCAAAATTGAACAATTTTGTATTGATGACTTGCAGGAAAAATCAGCTCAGTACCTAGCGAAGATTCCTCTAAATTCATCAGCTTTATGACGAGAGTTTGGCTGAATTTATCAATCACAAAATGAGAATCTCATTGAGTTCATAATTTCCGAAGTGAGAATTTTGTTGAACTCATAAAAATTGCAGCTGGAAAATTTGATTTTAAGTTTTGTTGTGGCAAAAAGTTACCTGAGGCAAGACCAGTTTCACGGAAGCAGAATAAGCTTGGCCCATTTTGTTAGGTATAATCTGTTACAGAGGTTACCATTGTCGGCATGCCAGTCACTCAAGATCATATTTGTGAATAAAAAGTCTCGCCTTTTTGAAACTAACCCAAGTGTTATCTTTTTCGCACAACCATTTTCTACCATCTTTTTCTACTCAATTGCGGCCAGCTCTTGGAATAACTTCGATTTTGTTAGGTGAGTCTTCGAATTGTCCAATTTTGCAAATCTCTTAAATCGTTATTTTTCATGTTGAGGCGTTTCTGGGAACACGATAGCGCTCGTGATTGTTGAAATTATGAAACTAGTATAAATAAGTAATAATTTAGATTCAGGACGTATTTAATTTCCAAAAATCAAGAGATAACATTCCTACCTATACCTAATACACCATGAACACATTTTAAGAATTTTCAAAAATCAAGAGATAACATTCCTATCTAATACACCATGAACACATTTTAAAAATTATATAATTTATACAAGAAAAATCATAGTTTGGGGTGGTTTCCCAAAAACACTCAGTCAAAGTATGGCCTGATATCATGTATTTCGGGTCAAAACTGAAGTGAATCACACTTGAGTTTTGGCCTCGAATGAAACAAGAATGTCTTTCAAGAAAAATTGGTCCATTCCGGGAACTTCTGTATTGTGATAGAGTAAACCCTGGAGTGAACCTTAAGAGTACAAGTTTTCATCTTCATTCAGTGGGTGGGTGGTCCCGAGGGTGGTCCACTTGAGTTTGAGCCCACTCCAATGAAACGTACTTTCACGTCGATGCGAGATAGTGTTTCTGTGATATTCTCCAGTTGGACTGCACGTTCTTCTGCAGTCATCTTTTTCTCCGGCGAACGAACGTCAATCCTCTTCAGTGTTGGCGCCATTTTTTCTGCAACACTGAAAAAAAAACTGTAAAAAAAAACTAGCAAAAGATTGATGCAATTTGGAATTGGAACTTACCTTATAAGATTTGGGTTGAAAAAATCGTGATCGCTCAAACAAAGAGTTTCCAATTTTCCATGCTGGATTATCTGGTTCATGATGGCTGGCATTCTCAAGAACCGTAGTGTTGTCCCAAAGTACTTCAAATTTCCGGCACGACGGAAGAGAATTCCGTGCGATTCCACAATTTTTGCAAGGCCGCTTTTCTTGGAACTCTCATTAGATAATTCTATGTAGTCAGCTCCTACCAGTACCAGTTTTTCTACGGTTTCAGGTATGTACTCGCAGATGGCACGAATCAAATGTGCGGATAATTTGCATTTAGCCAAATTCAATTCTCTCACATGCTTGCAGCCGTTGAAGAACTGTTGAATGTCATCAACGCTATTGCCGCGAAAGTTTGCCCATTCCATGGACAACACTTCCAGATTCTTATGTTTGGAGATTGCCTTTATCATTTTATATTTGAGATTAAGTTTGTTTGAGTCCAGAATCAGTTCTTTCGTTCTGCATCTCTCCACCACATACAATACGTCCTTGTAGTCGTACAGGTATGTATCCAGCCTCCTTCCAAATCCCGTCAGGTCGAGCTTTTCAAGCGTCTTATAGAAACAGGACGATTTTGGTCCCAGATGATATGGTTGAACATCAGGAATCTAGTAGGAGTAAAGAAAAAAAATGTTAGTAGGTACTTCATGTATGGGTGAGCTTTGTTGTCAAGACATTGTCGATGAATATTTTTGGATCGATACTACTACAGATCTCGGCAGAAAAAATTATAATACTTACACAACTCCAAGATAAGTCTAGTTCCCTCATCGGAAATGAACTCGTTAGGAGCATTTCCATTTTGGCGATGGTGATCTCTTCTTCAGTTAGAGAGAGTCTTTTCCACAGCCTATTGTCGCCGCACACTCTGTGGAACCTTTGGCTGACCTTTTCCAATGCGCACAAGTCGAATTCAGAAAGGAGTGAGACTATTTTGTACAATATCTCGTCTGGTATGTAGTCGAAATTGATCATAGTTTGCTCCTGGAACATAATTTATAAGTAAGTATGGTAGAATGGCAGATCATTCTTAGGCTGTATCTTCATCATTAGGCCGAACATTGCAAAATGGTATATAGGTTTCCATCATATTTTGACGGAATCTAATCACAAATGAATTTTTTGCTATCATCCCTGAAACACCCTGTATGATATACAACATATTGACGTTTGTAAAATTATTCATCAAGTCAAGAATAAATCTGATTTTGATTTTGAGACTGAAGACTGACTCAACCCACTTTCAACAATAATTCATGGAGCAAATAAAGAGCGTACCGCTTCAAGGCTGTTCATGCCGAGAGATCCGTAAGCCGGAAGAACGAATTTTCTGAGCTTGTTTACGCGAGGCTTAGCAGAGATTTTAACAGTCAGTGGTTAGTGAGGAGTGTTTACGCACGCCGACCAAAATGTCAGCCGACAGCCCCTTAACCTAGGCCGCTATTCTTGAATCGTACGAGAAAAGTCCCTGGCAGTAAAATACATTCCGCAGTACACTTCTGTAGTGAAAGTTGCCTAAAAACCACGATTTTAGGCAACATTCGCTACATCAGTGTACTGCGGATGGGCATGGGCGTTTACGTGCGATTGCCAACACTTGTTTGCTTACTAAATGCAATTTAAAATCACATTTAGCTAAGCTTAACAGCTGTTGCGAAACTTGCGTTTAGAGGTGTTTATGCGGACGATAACATTGATGTTACGAACCTTAACACCAGTTTTAAACCTCGCGTAAACAAGGCCTCTATAATCACTCTTATCGCTCCCGAACTTAAGTTTCACACGAAAGCATCTTAACATGAATTTTCTCAAAATTTATTGCGCGACATTTCAACTGCAACCCAAGTGCACTAGGTACATAAAATAAAAAAAAAAAAAACAGTTGATCATTTGATTTTATGTTGAAATGTTGAGCAAATTTGATGGAAACTTGGGTCTCAATATGGAGCGAAATAAAATGGGGATGATATCATGTTTTCGGGGACAAAAGGCGGAGAAATCTGGGAAAAAGTTCTTTCGACGCACAGCCCCCGAAAATTTCGCATATACTCACAGCCCTAAGCAAGAATATAAATAGATAGTCAGATCAGTGTGAGAATAACTATTATAAGTTGAATACTTACAGGTTGCGACATTGTTAACTGGTTTGGAATGATTTTCACAGATTGCAAGTATATCGTCGATGCTAACAGAACGACAGCAAAAAGGAAACTGATAAAGGCATAGCGGACGCGAACCCCGAATCATGAAGGTACCTGAGCTAGTGTATAACAATAGAGCCACTCTAAATTGTTCTTTTCAATTCTTAGAAAAGCACATTTGCCAAGATATAAACAAAGGGAAAGAAGTATAGGACAAAGCGTGGCACAGACTTGTATGGGATATGCATCAACGTGGAATATGCATCAACAGAGTAATCTAGAAATAGCGCCCCAAAATTCGAAGTAGTTTGGAGATTCACTTCAAAATTCACAGAAAAATTTCCTTGAAGTTTCGAATTTTTTTTTTATGCCAAGACATCCGTAGGCCGGAAGAACGGTTTCCTTATAAACACTTTCAACGCTACCAAAATCAAGATCTCACACACGAGCATCCTAATTTGAATTTTCTTCACATTTGCGCAACATTTCAACTGCAATTTGAGTGCACTAGATACATGAAATCTCAGAAAAAAACAGTTATTCATTTGATTTCACGTCGAAATATTGAGCAAATTTGATGGAACTTTGAGTTTCCATTAACATATATAGGTAAATAAAATAGGGTTGATATTATGTTCTCGGGGGCAATGGGAGAAGGGATCTGTAAAAAGGTTCTATCAACGCACAGCCCCTAAATATTTCGCTATATACTCACAGCCCTAAGCGGGGATATAAATAAATATCAGGTCAGTATAGAATATCAATATAAAATAAATACTCACAATTTGCGACATTGTGACTGGTTTAGAATATTTTTCACAGATTGCAAGTATATCGTCAATGCTCACAGAACGACAGCAAAAAGGAAACTGATGAAGGCAAAGCGGACCCCGGACCATAAAGGTACCTGAACGTCCTGAACTAGTGTAACAATAGAGCCCCTCTTAATTGTTCTCTTCTATTCTTGGAAAAACACATATGTCAATGTATAAACAAAGGGAAAGATGTATAGGACAAAGCGTGGCACAGACCTGTGTAGAATATAGAAATAGCGCCTCAGAATTCGAAGTAGTTTGGAGATTCACTTCAAAAGTCACAAATAAATGTCTTTGGAGTTTTGAATTTTTTCTAGGGGAGAGATCCGTAGGCCGGAAGACCGGTTTTTTCAGAAACACTCTTGACGCTTCCAAAATCAAAATTCACCCAGGAGCATCCTAATTTGAATTTTTCTCAAATTTGCGCAACATTTCAACTGCAATTTGAATGCACTAGGTACATGAAATCTCAGGAAAAACCAGTTATTCACTTGATTTCATGTCGAAACGTTGGGCAACTTTGTTGAAACTTCATATTTTCAGGTAAAACTGAATAAAATAGGAATTATATTATGTTTTCGAGGGCAATGGGCGAAAAAATCTGGGAAAAAGTCCTTTAAGCGCATAGCTCTCAAATATTCCAGTATAATATTAACTGGGGAAATTATTAAATATCAGATCAGTATGAAATTGAATATAAAATAAATACTCACAGGTTGCGACATTGTTAACTGGTTGCAGTATGACTGGAATAATATACACAGATTGCACGTGTATCGACGATGCTCATAGAACGACAGCAAAAAGGGAACTGATAATGGCAAAGCGGACCCCAGCCCGGACTATAAAGGTACCTGTACTAGTGAAACAATAAGAGCTCCCCTCAATTGTTCTCTCTAGAAATCAGAGGAAATATAGGAAATATGCATTTCCTCAGAAGTGCATATTCGCCAAGGAATAATTGAACAAAGGGAAAGAAGTATGGGACAAAGCGTGGTACAGACCTGTGTAGAACAATAGAACGTGCCTATACAGATGTTCCTAAAATAGCGCCTTAGAGTCCGAAGCAGTTCAGAGATTCGCTTCAAAAGTCACAGAAAAATATCGTTGAAGTTTTGAAGTTTTTCTTAGTGGAGAGATGCGTAGGCCAAAAGAACGGTTTTTCTATAACCACTCCCAACGCTCCAAAAATCAAAAATCCACCCACGAGCAGCCTTATTCGAATTTTCCTCAAATTTGCGCAATATTTCGACTGCAATTCAAGTTCACTAGGTACAGTTGGGAGCGAAATGATTCATACGGCACCGCTTGGAAGTCGGCTGGATTTTAGAAATGTTAGCTGCTTGGATTGTTCTTGAATGCCAGTTTTGATAACGATCAATCCCTGATCAAAATTGGCATTCAAGAACAATCCAAGCAGCTGACACTTCTGAGATCCAGCCGATTTCCTAGCGGTGTCGTATTTCGCTCCCAACTGTACATGAAGGCCTCAGAAAAACCATAGTTCACATGATTTAATGTGGAAATGCTGAGCAAATTTGATCAAACTTTGGGTTTATATAGAAAACTGAATAAAATAGGGACTATTATCATGTTTTTGGTTTGGTTTCGTTTATCAGTTATTTAGTTTACTTTACTTTCAACAATTATCACGTGTTGATGAAAGCGATTTGGTCACGTGTGATATACGTCGTTTTATTTCAAAGTAGCGGCTCAGACTTAAGACAAATTGGAACTTATACAGGTGATTAAAAAATGGCAGATTTCTTTTCGGGCACGTTTCAGTAGAAGTGAACGGAGCATGGGAAAAATGAGGAGAGAAATTTATTGGCTATATCAAAAATAGGACGTAACTTATCAAAGCTTGACATATTTATCACAAAAAAATCACCCTAGTTTCAATGGACGTTTTTGAATCCAGAATCCACAAGCACTCTTAGCCCATTAAATTTATGAACCCTCGGTACTCGACCCCTGAGCAGGGATATGAATAGGAATCAGATCAGTATGAAAATTATCAAGGAATGAATACTTACAGGTTGCGACATTGTTAACTGGTTACAGTATGATAGGAATGATTTTCACAGATTGCACGTGTATCGACGATGCTCACAGAACTACAGCAAAAAGGGAATTGATCAGGGCAAAGCGTGAAAGCGAACCGTAAAGGTACCTGGACTAATGTATCAATAAGAGCTCCCCTCGATCATTTTTTCCAATTCTTAGAATTGCATAAATGTCAAGGTGCTATTTGCCCTATATTTCTTTCCCTTTGTTCATACCCTGGCAAGTATGCATTTCTAAGAATTAAAAAGAACAATTGAGGAGGGCTCCTTATGTTACACTGGTTCAGGTATCTCTACGGTCCGCTTGAGGCTTGCTTCACCGCTTTGGGTTAATCAATTCCATTTTTGCTGTCAATTTGTGAGCATCGTCGATACACGTTCAATCTGTGAAAATTATTCCAATCATACTGTAACCAGTTGACAATGACGCAACCTATAAGTATTTATCTTGTATTAATTTTTATACTGATCCTATATTTATTCATATCCCTGCCTAGGGCTATGAGTTTATACCAAAATATTCAGGGGCTGTGCGCCGGAAGAACTTTTTCCTCAGATTTCTCCTATTGCTCCCGGAAACATGATAGCATCCCTATTTCATTCAGTTTGATATGGAAACCCAAAGTTCCACCAAATTCGCTCAATATTTCGCCATATACTCAAGTGAGTAACTGCTCTTTCCTTAAATTTCATGTACCTAGTGCACTTAAATTGCAGTTGGAATGTTGCGCAAGATTGAGGCAAATTCAAATTAAGATGAATTTGAGTCGTATTTCCAAATTTCAAAATTCTCCTTTCACCTCAAAGGTGCTGCGAAAATACATCTGGCAAGTATGTTTGGCATGGTCTGGCAGGTTATTCTAGGGAGTTTCCAAGGTAACAATACAATCATACTATTGTAATGTGCCTCTTCGATCTGAAGGTCCAGGAAGGTAATAATGCGATGCTGGACAGATTTGATTTTGTTAATGGCTTGCAAATCGAAGCCGATGAATTTTTTCCGTCAATTTATTCTCCGTTTTACGTCCACTCTAACGTGCCCGGAAGGAAATCCGCCATTTTTTCATCACCTTGTATATAATATATTACAATTTGTCTTGAACCTAGTCGTTGCTTTAGGATAAATTATCGTATATCACACGTGACCAAAATGCTTTCTTAAACACGTGATCATTGTTGAAAGTGAAATAGAGTGAATAACTGATAACTGAACCGAAAACGAACCGAAAATATGATATCATCCCTATTTTAATCAGTCTTATATAGGAACCCAAAGTTTAATCAAGGGACCCCGCACATTCCTCATGGGATTTGGCTCCCCGGGGGAATTGGCTCAAACTTTGATATGTTGTAGCCCTTTTTGAGGTGATCAAACTTCATCCTTGCGCAAATCTTTTAAACTCAACGGTTCACCCTCTAGAGGAGGTGGAATACCGGTAGTCACAGAATTGTTTAATTGCATATATGGGCTTCAATGAGCAGAAGGTGGATCTATTTTGACGCCACGAGGTGGTTCTAGGGTTATACTTGCCACAACTTTGAACTGATCAAAATATTTTATAGACCCCTATTTTCAGAACCACCTCTAGCATTTCAAAAAATGACTGCAAATTCAACGTTGAATAACGACCAAAATAAACAGGCAATTCTTTTGAATTCCAGACACGGTATGTTCAAAGTGTTGCTGATCTAGCATATCTCGCGTATCACCCCCTAAAATCTGGCGTTCACCCCCTAATACATTATGAACTTCTGCTCTGCGCTACTGGAAATGAATTGTTTCTTGTTAAGTTGAAACGGATTTCTACTTCATTTTAGCACCATATCTAGGAAAGGGTGATACATGATACATATTCGGGATACGGACATTTCACCGACAACCAACTCACCGACTGGACATTTAACCGACACCCAACTCACCGAATCGCCGATTCACCGACAGGACATTTCACCGACTCGCCGTTTCGCCGACAGGACATTTCACCGACACGCCGATTCAACGACAGGACAATTCACCGACAGGACATTTCACCGACACGCCGATTCATCGACAGGACAATTCACCGACTCGCCGATTCACCGACTCGCTATTTCACCGACAGGACATTACACTGAATCGTCGATTCACCGACAGGACATTTCACCGACAGGACATTTCACCGACACGCCATTTCACCGACAGGACGTTTCACCGACACGCTATTTTACCGACAGGACATTTCATCGACAGGACATTCCACCGACAGGACATTCCACCGACACGCCATTCCACCGACAGGACATTTCACCGACAGGACATTTCACCGACACGCCAATTCGCCGACAGGACATTTCACCGACAGGACTGTGAAGTTTTGAGTTTTGGAGCAAAATCTATGAGCGAAAGTGACCTACATTTGAAAGATTGATATGCTTGATTCCCTACCGTTGGCGCCATTTGACGGCGCGTTTCCGAACACCATGGTTGCTGGTCAGCGCCAGTCAGCGCCAAAAGTGAGGGATGGGTTGACAGCTACGGTATTTTTTTATTCTGACCATTTTTGGCAAAAAAGTCGAGAGAAATTGTTTTCATGACAAAGGCAAGTTTCCCTTGGGTGCGCCATGCATTTGAGTTAGTTAAAATTTGGAATTTTCCATTTGATAAAGTAGACATCTGAAATAAATTCTCCACGTAAGCGGTAGAAGCCATGAAGGCAAAAGGTCATCCCATGAGGCACGAGTCTAAGAAAAAGATCAGAAATAAAGAATAAAGGCGCGTGTAGATGTATCAGGGGTGACTAGGAAGTCAAATCAGCTTGGTTCTGAAACAAGGTCCACAAACTTCCAGATACCTACACTTGAAATCAATTTCTATTGAATTGTTAGTATTTCTTTGGTGATCAGAAATTATATGAATTCACCACAGTGTTTTTAGATCTTATTTCACCAACACATTGTGTAAATTATATTTTTATTATTGATCACATACACAAATATTTTTTCTGGTTTTCAACGTTATGTGTGATTTTGGTTATTGGACCATTCACCGACTTGCTGATTCTGACAAGACATTTTACGAACCGATTGTTGACTCAAGTAACATCCTTCTTTTCAGACTCTATCAAACTCCTTTCTAGACTCACCGGATAAGAATCTGATTTTTAACTCGAGTTCATCCTTCTTTTCAGACCCACACAAGTCAAAAACCAGATGAGAGTTCAATTTTTGCTCAAGTATGGTCCTTCTTTCCAGACCCACCTAATGAGCTATTGATTTTCGGCTTATCTTCCTTTTTTCTCAGACCTGCCAGTTGAGGAGTTTATTTTTAACCCGAGTATCATCCTTCTTTTTGGACCTGCGAGATACACAATCAATTTCTAAATTTTTGACTCGAGCATCTTCCTTGTTTTCAGACCGTCTTTACAGGTTGCGGCATGGTTGAGTGGTTACAGTATGATTGCAATAAGTTTCACAGATTGCACGTGTATCGACGATGCTCCCAGAACGTAAGCAAAAAGGAAATCGATCAAGGCAAAGCGTTAAAGCGGACCGGAAAGGTACCTGAACTAGTGTTACAATAAGAGCTCTCTTCGATTGTTCTCTTTAATTCTTAGAAATGCATATTTGCCAAAGTATAAACAAAGGGAAATAAGTATAGGGCAAAGCGTGATACAGACCTGCAAAACATGCATATACAGGTGTCCGAAAAATAGCGCCTTAGAGTCCGAAGCAGTTTAATGAACAGCTTCAAAAGTCACAAAAACCTGTCACTGAAGTTTTGAGGTTTTTTTGAGGTTTTGCCGCCTTTCATCTCCATCATCTAATCAGGTTCTAGTGAAACTTGTTCAAACAGACCTGAAAGAGAAAATGAGTCCACCATTGTGTCTCAAGTTTTTGTATACTGTAGGGAAAGGGGAACAGAATTCAAAACACTTATACCAACGAAAATTCCAATAGTAGAGATTTACTGAAAACCAATAAGAAGCTTATAGTCAGGGGGCATAGGGTCAAAAAAAGGTTGGCCGTGTGCAGCTTCGTGAAGATATATAGGGATATGTCCTAATCGATTCCTGGGCGATCAAGGACCATGAAAAATTATGGTGGAATATGGACATCTGCTGCAGGCAAATATGGTGGAGGCGCCAAAATGGGCTTCATCTGATGATAAGAAACTGGCTGTAGCTCGTTTGTTTTCTAACGGATTTCAATATCTGAAACATCATTTTGTAGACAAAAAAATTCTCTTCTTATTTTATGTCTAAGTTTACAAACGTCATTCCGGGAAACTGTCAAAATTGTCTTCATAAGATATGCTAAATTCCGGCCTTTTTTCAAGGTTATCTGATATTTTTGAAACTTGGCAGTATTATAGATCTTGAAGTGCTTTTTTCGAATTTTTACTTTTCCACTTCGTATATTTGCCGTTTTGGCCGCCATATTGGAAAGATGGCGCCCAAAAAACAGTTTTTTGTCAATATCTTCATTTCAGTCAATGTGAGGTGGGAGCGTTTGTATGCGAATGAAAGCTTATTCAATTATCTACAATTTGACACCTTACTCGTGTACGTGCTATTTCCGGTTCTTGGGTTATGGCTTCCAGAGCTCCCTGAAGCATCAACTTTTGTCATCCAATCAGCATGTCAAGTTGAGCTTAGCTCCACGTGGCAGTCAAATTAACCATAAATAATGATAAATTGTCAACCACAGACCATTAATATCCAGAAAATCAAGCATGGTAACGGTTGCTATACAACTACAGGGTGAACTCTAAGGGAAAATTAACTTTGAGAAGGTATAGCTTGAGAACTGTAAGTCGCACATGAGTGATTCAGACGTCAAATTATAGACAATTTGATAGACCTTCACTTTTGATATGAATTCTCAAGTTTTATGACAAATTTTCGAAAAAAATCGAAAATATGTTTTTTTGGGCGCCATTTTTTCAAAATTATCGCCAGAACAGCAAAGATACGAAGTGGAAAAGTAAATATTCTGAATGATGACCCCAAATCTCATCATAATAATGAGTTTCGAATGTATCTGATATCCTTCAAATGCTATTTCACCTTTATTTCTTTCTTAAGTCAGTTTGCTTTCACAGTTCACCCTGTAATTACACAAATAACATCACCATGATCGATTTTCTAAATTTTTATCATCTATGGTTAATGGCCAAGAGCTATTGATGGGTTATTTGCCTACTACATGACGATGGTATCAATTTAACATGCTGATTGAATGCCGAAAGTTGATGCTTCCGGAAGTTCTGAAAGCTCTAACTCAAGAACCGTGAATCGCACATTAATGACTGATATGTCAAATTGTAGAGATTGGAATGGGCTTTCCTTCGCATATACACATTTCAATCTTGAGTCAGTGGAATTCAAGATATTGACAAAAAACTGTTTTTTGGGCGCCATCTTTTCAATATGGCGGCCAAAACGGCAAAGATACGAATGGGAAAAGTGAAAATTCTAAAAGAGCACTTCAAGATCTATGATACTGCCAGGTTTCAAAAATATCGGATAACCTTCAAAAAAGGGCGGAATTTAGCATGACTTATAAATACAGATTTGACAGTTTCACGGAATGACGTTTGTAAATTTAGGTATGAAATCAGAAGAGAATTTTTTTGTCTACAAAATGACGTCCCAGATGTTGACATCCGTTGGAAAACAAACGAGCTACAGCCAGTTTCTTATTACCAGATGAAGCCCATTTTGGCGCCTCCACCATATTTGCCTGCAGTGGATACGAATATTCCACCATCATTTTTCATGGTCCTTGACCCCCCAGGAATCGACTAAGACATATCCCTATATATCTTCACGAAGCTGCACACGGCACGACCTATGCCCCCATACTATTACTTTGTTGAAGGATTCTTTTAATAAAGTGTTCTGTATTGAAGTATTTTCGTCCGATTCAAAAAGTGTTATTGCAAGGGCACTCATGCGGCCACTACTTTAACTTTATTTTGACAAGTATGGAGTACGTCAAAATGCACGGGGCACGGCTCTAACTTTCACAACCTTCTTCTTCTCCCTGTGGCATTTGAATAGGCTGCCAAATTGTTTCAACTGAAAAGTCTCTTCTGGTCAACTGCAGCACCATTTTCGATGAGGTCTCGGGTCACCACCTCTCTGAGAAGGACAACATCATTCTCGAATTCAATGCTAAGTTTATACACCAAAATAAGTCGTAAGACGTAAGGAACAACGCATAATAAATGCCTAGGTGGCAACTGATTCCTAGGGTAATTGGCCTAGTTTTTAGGCTTGGGTACTCCTCAATCCTTGAGCGTTGAATTTGGTGTATAAACCTCGCATAAAACATTGACGTTTTTCCTCTCTCTGTGCCATACCTAATCACAATCGTCGAGCGTCACACAAACAAATTCAGGTAGGGGAAGTGTCGATATGATGGCTCCCTAGATATGATGGCCCCCTTCCGATATTGGCGGTACTTATTTGAATTGAGCTCATTTGACACTTTCTTGCGATGCAGAATACCGCCATGACTTTGCTGCGGCAACGCAATGTTAGTGAAGTGCATTGAGCCGTTGGAGGTTGACATTAGAATTATTTGTAACTGCAAAAGTTTTTTCTACTATACTAATGAAACGCATTTGTGACCGCATGCATAATTATTTGGAATTTGTGGTAGGCACATATGAAAAAATGAGCAGTCATGCCTATTCTGTATCTTGTAACGAGATCGTTATGCGCGTGTTATCTTTGTCTTCTTCTATGAACCTCCTATACCTCCCTCCCTGTCTACCTGCGCTATTGAGTTGTTACGAGGATACAGAATAGCTCTCATTGAGCTATGAGCTATCTAAATATGTTCCGCTCTGAAAGTTACTTCCAGGTTAGGATATCTGACTGAGGAATGTTCACAATTTTGTATGTCTTATATGATGGCACCCTAGCGGTTGATATGATGGCATAGGAGGCCATCATATCAAACCATATCATATCATGGTTCACGACCATAGCCACTTAAAAATAGATGCCCAAAGTCGAAAGTTTTTCGAATATAGTCACTTTCTTATTGGGTGTCATCATACCTGAACAGGGGCTGCCATCATATCAACTGATTTGATATGATGACACCTCCATCATAAATTTGAAATAAACAAGTAGTTTTCCTGTTCTTCAATATTAATGTATTTTAAACCCACATATATCTTGATTTGATTATAATGTTCTTGATATATATTGTTACGGTATTCGGGTTTGCCTATTCCAAAATTAAACTTGTTAACAACTTGTTACTTGATTTACTTGTTAACAAATTGCACTTCATTAGCTACTACCGATACAACTAAATAACACACAGAATTATTAATCGCTTAGAAATTCACAATGTCGCTTGAGATGTTATCGCCACGGTCGCTCGATTCCAACTCTGTCTCGATGCCAGGTCGAGTTCCTCTCTTATAGTGGCACCGAAGGTTCTGGATGCTTTCTGTTTGATCGTTGGAGTTTCCAGCACACAAGGATTTCTCTGGTATCTGCATTGAGAATATACGCGTACCTTCTACGGCACCTCCACCAGAAGTCTCGACGTGTCGTGACCTACCGCTGCAGTCTCTCGAAGATTCCCGAATGCAACGCGGAAATCTAGATTTCCCCGGAAAGAGCCGGGATGGTCGCGAGCTTCGTAACAATATCAACTGAGAGTTCAAAGCTCCAAGATTGAGATTTCAAGTTTTCAATTACGTGATTCTTAGTAAGTAGTTAGTTTGGACCAAATTTTGAGTTTGAGACGAAATTTTGGTTGGAGTTGACATTTTGAGCTCTGGAATGAAAGTCAAAATATCAACTGATGGTTCAAAACTCCAAGATTGAGACTGAAAATTCCGGGACAAAAGTTGAAATTCCCAATTTGAAATTAACAAGATCAAACTATTCTGATTTCCAAGTCAAATCTTCGAGTTTTACTGCGGAAATTTTGAGCGTGTGAGCCTTCAAACTCTGAGAATGAAGTTGAAATTATTTTGAAAATGGTGCCAAAATCGGACTTAATAGAGATTAGAATTGGAAGTCGATTCTGACTTAGAAGTTGCAATTTTGAGAGCTAAACGCCAAAGTCAGACCTTGGAAGTGAAAATTTGGAAAGTAAAGTTTGGATTTTGATTTTGAGGTCGAAATTCTTAGTTTTATTATCACTACGCTGAGTTTGAAGTCCAAACTTTGAATTTGCAGTCAAAATTCTGAATTTTGAAGTCGAGGTTCCGAATGAGATCAAAACCCTTTGAGTTGGAGATGGAAGTTCAAGCACAACAATACTGAACTTCGGCTTCTGACTTGCAAGTAAAAACTTTGGGTTTCATATTGGAAATTCTGGACGTGTGAGTCTTGATTCTGGAAATAAAGGTCAGATTATTCTGAAAATTGAGTCAAACTTGAAGTCGAAAGAGGTTGTCAAGTAGAGATTCCAAAAATGAAAGTCGTAATTTTCATTCGATGTCGAAACTTTAGTTTGAAAGTCGGAAGTTTAAGTTTGAAGTCGATTCTGACTTGAAAGTTGAAACTTTGAGGTCAACGTCTTATTTTCACGTTGAAAGCAAGAATTCTACAGATGAAGTTGAGACTTTGACATCATTTAGTCAAGATTTCCAATTCGCTTCTCCAGAATCATCACTCTACAGCAACGATTATTCTGAATTGATCAAATTTGAATTGAAAATTTCTCTATATTTTCCAATTGTATGGCTACAATTATACTAATTAATTCAACTGTGTGGCGAGAATTTCGTTGAATTCGTCAACCACGTGGAGGTTTCACGGAAGTCGCCAATTTTATAGTGAGCATTTCGCAAAATTCATCGATCTTATAACAAGAATTGTTCAGATTTATCATCAACTTGGAAGTGGAAATCGTACTGAATGCATCAGGTTCTCATCAGTACATTTCCGCAAAAAAGATCAAGTTTGTAGTAAGATTCTCACTAAATTTTCAAAGCGAACGCTATGCAAAATTGAACAATTTTGTATTGATGACTTGCAGGAAAAATCAGCTCAGTACCTAGCGAAGATTCCTCTAAATTCATCAGCTTTATGACGAGAGTTTTGCTGAATTTATCAATCACAAAATGAGAATCTCATTGAGTTCATAATTTCCGAAGTGAGAATTTTGTTGAACTCATAAAAATTGCAGCTGGAAAATTTGATTTCAAGTTTTGTTGTGACAAAAAGTTACCTGAGGCAAGACCAGTTTCACGGAAGCAGAATAAGCTTGGCCCATTTTGTTAGGTATGATCTGTTACAGAGGTTACCATTGTCGGCATGCCAGTCACTCAAGATCATATTTGTGAATAAAAAGTCTCGCCTTTTTGAAACTAACCCAAGTGTTATGTTCTTCGCACAACCATTTTCTACCATCTTTTTCTACTCAATTGCGGCCAGCTCTTGGAATAACTTCGATTTTGTTAGGTGAGTCTTCGAATTGTCCAATTTTGCAAATCTCTTAAATCGTTATTTTTCATGTTGAGGCGTTTCTGGGAACACGATAGCGCTCGTGATTGTTGAAATTATGAAACTAGTATAAATAAGTAATAATTTAGATTCAGGACGTATTTAATTTCCAAAAATCAAAAGATAACATTCCTACCTATACCTAATACACCATGAACACATTTTAAGAATTTTCAAAAATCAAGAGATAACATTCCTATCTAATACACCATGAACACATTTTAAAAATTATATAATTTATACAAGAAAAATCATAGTTTGGGGTGGTTTCCCAAAAACACTCAGTCAAAGTATGGCCTGATATCATGTATTTCGGGTCAAAACTGAAGTGAATCACACTTGAGTTCTGGCCTCGAATGAAACAAGAATGTCTTTCAAGAAAAATTGGTCCATTCCGGGAACTTCTGTATTGTGATAGAGTAAACCCTGGAGTGAACCTTAAGAGTACAAGTTTTCATCTTCATTCAGTGGGTGGGTGGTCCCGAGGGTGGTCCACTTGAGTTTGAGCCCACTCCAATGAAACGTACTTTCACGTCGATGCGAGATAGTGTTTCTGTGATATTCTCCAGTTGGACTGCACGTTCTTCTGCAGTCATCTTTTTCTCCGGCGAACGAACGTCAATCCGCTTCAGTGTTGGCGCCATTTTTTCTGCAACACTGAAAAAAAAACTGTAAAAAAAAACTAGCAAAAGATTGATGCAATTTGGAATTGGAACTTACCTTATAAGATTTGGGTTGAAAAAATCGTGATCGCTCAAACAAAGAGTTTCCAATTTTCCATGCTGGATTATTTGGTTCATGATGGCTGGCATTCTCAAGAACCGTAGTGTTGTCCCAAAGTACTTCAAATTTCCGGCACGACGGAAGAGAATTCCGTGCGATTCCACAATTTTTGCAAGGCCGCTTTTCTTGGAACTCTCATTAGATAATTCTATGTAGTCAGCTCCTACCAGTACCAGTTTTTCTACGGTTTCAGGTATGTACTCGCAGATGGCACGAATCAAATGTGCGGATAATTTGCATTTAGCCAAATTCAATTCTCTCACATGCTTGCAGCCGTTGAAGAACTGTTGAATGTCATCAACGCTATTGCCGCGAAAGTTTGCCCATTCCATGGACAACACTTCCAGATTCTTATGTTTGGAGATTGCCTTTATCATTTTATATTTGAGATTAAGTTTGTTTGAGTCCAGAATCAGTTCTTTCGTTCTGCATCTCTCCACCACATACAATACGTCCTTGTAGTCGTACAGGTATGTATCCAGCCTCCTTCCAAATCCCGTCAGGTCGAGCTTTTCAAGCGTCTTATAGAAACAGGACGATTTTGGTCCCAGATGATATGGTTGAACATCAGGAATCTAGTAGGAGTAAAGAAAAAAAATGTTAGTAGGTACTTCATGTATGGGTGAGCTTTGTTGTCAAGACATTGTCGATGAATATTTTTGGATCGATACTACTACAGATCTCGGCAGAAAAAATTATAATACTTACACAACTCCAAGATAAGTCTAGTTCCCTCATCGGAAATGAACTCGTTAGGAGCATTTCCATTTTGGCGATGGTGATCTCTTCTTCAGTTAGAGAGAGTCTTTTCCACAGCCTATTGTCGCCGCACACTCTGTGGAACCTTTGGCTGACCTTTTCCAATGCGCACAAGTCGAATTCAGAAAGGAGTGAGACTATTTTGTACAATATCTCGTCTGGTATGTAGTCGAAATTGATCATAGTTTGCTCCTGGAACATAATTTATAAGTAAGTATGGTAGAATGGCAGATCATTCTTAGGCTGTATCTTCATCATTAGGCCGAACATTGCAAAATGGTATATAGGTTTCCATCATATTTTGACGGAATCTAATCACAAATGAATTTTTTGCTATCATCCCTGAAACACCCTGTATGATATACAACATATTGACGTTTGTAAAATTATTCATCAAGTCAAGAATAAATCTGATTTTGATTTTGAGACTGAAGACTGACTCAACCCACTTTCAACAATAATTCATGGAGCAAATAAAGAGCGTACCGCTTCAAGGCTGTTCATGCCGAGAGATCCGTAAGCCGGAAGAACGAATTTTCTGAGCTTGTTTACGCGAGGCTTAGCAGAGATTTTAACAGTCAGTGGTTAGTGAGGAGTGTTTACGCACGCCGACCAAAATGTCAGCCGACAGCCCCTTAACCTAGGCCGCTATTCTTGAATCGTACGAGAAAAGTCCCTGGCAGTAAAATACATTCCGCAGTACACTTCTGTAGTGAATGTTGCCTAAAAACCACGATTTTAGGCAACATTCGCTACATCAGTGTACTGCGGATGGGCATGGGCGTTTACGTGCGATTGCCAACACTTGTTTGCTTACTAAATGCAATTTAAAATCACATTTAGCTAAGCTTAACAGCTGTTGCGAAACTTGCGTTTAGAGGTGTTTATGCGGACGATAACATTGATGTTACGAACCTTAACACCAGTTTTAAACCTCGCGTAAACAAGGCCTCTATAATCACTCTTATCGCTCCTGAACTTAAGTTTCACACGAAAGCATCTTAACATGAATTTTCTCAAAATTTATTGCGCGACATTTCAACTGCAATCCAAGTGCACTAGGTACATAAAATAAAAAATAAAAAAACAGTTGATCATTTAATTTTATGTTGAAATGTTGAGCAAATTTGATGGAAACTTGGGTCTCAATATGGAGCGAAATAAAATGGGGATGATATCATGTTTTCGGGGACAAAAGGCGGAGAAATCTGGGAAAAAGTTCTTTCGACGCACAGCCCCCGAAAATTTCGCATATACTCACAGCCCTAAGCAAGAATATAAATAGATAGTCAGATCAGTGTGAGAATAACTATTATAAGTTGAATACTTACAGGTTGCGACATTGTTAACTGGTTTGGAATGATTTTCACAGATTGCAAGTATATCGTCGATGCTCACAGAACGACAGCAAAAAGGAAACTGATAAAGGCATAGCGGACGCGAACCCCGAACCATGAAGGTACCTGAGCTAGTGTATAACAATAGAGCCACTCTAAATTGTTCTTTTCAATTCTTAGAAAAGCACATTTGCCAAGATATAAACAAAGGGAAAGAAGTATAGGACAAAGCGTGGCACAGACTTGTATGGGATATGCATCAACGTGGACGATGCATCAACAGAGTAATCTAGAAATAGCGCCCCAAAATTCGAAGTAGTTTGGAGATTCACTTCAAAAGTCACAGAAAAATTTCCTTGAAGTTTCGAATTTTTTTTTTATGCCAAGACATCCGTAGGCCGGAAGAACGGTTTCCTTATAAACACTTTCAACGCTACCAAAATCAAGATCTCACACACGAGCATCCTAATTTGAATTTTCCTCCCATTTGCGCAACATTTCAACTGCAATTTGAGTGCACTAGATACATGAAATCTCAGAAAAAACAGTTATTCATTTGATTTCACGTCGAAATATTGAGCAAATTTGATGGAACTTTGAGTTTCCATTAACATATATAGGCGAGATAGGTAAATAAAATAGGGTTGATATTATGTTCTCGGGGGCAATGGGAGAAGGGATCTGTAAAAAGGTTCTATCAACGCACAGCCCCTAAATATTTCGCTATATACTCACAGCCCTAAGCGGGGATATAAATAAATATCAGGTCAGTATGAAATATCAATATAAAATAAATACTCACAATTTGCGACATTGTGACTGGTTTGGAATAATTTCCACAGATTGCAAGTATATCGTCAATGCTCACAGAACGATAGCAAAAAGAAAACTGATGAAGGTAAAGCGGCAAAGCGCCCAAAGCAAACCCCGGACCATGAAGGTACCTGAACTAGTGTAACAATAGAGCTTCTCGAAATTGATCTCTTCAATTCTTAGGAATGCATATTTGCCAAGGTATAAACAAAGGGAAAGAAGTATAGGGCAAAGCGTGGCACAGACTTGTGTGAAATATTCATCAACCGGGTGAGCTGAAAATGGCGCCTCAGAATTCGAAGTAGTTTGGAGATTTAATTCAAAAGTCACAGAAAAATTTCCTTGAAATTTCGATTTTTTTTTATGCCAAGAGATCCGTAGGCCGGAAGAACGGTTATTTTATGACCACTTTTCACGCTCCCAAAATCCAAATTCCTCACACGAGCATCTCAATCTGAATTTTCTTCACATTTGCGCAACATTTCAACTGTAATTTGGGTGCACTAGGTACATAAAATCTCAGAAAAAAACAGTTATTCATTTGATTTTATGTCGAAATGTTGAGCACATATGATGAAACTTTGGGCTTTCACATATACAGCTAAATAAAATAGGCTTGATATTATGTTTTCGTAGGCGATGGGAGAAGAAGTCTGGGAAAAAGTTCTTTCGACGCACAGCCCCCAAAAATTCCGCTATATACTTACAGCCCTGAGCGGGGAAATAAATAAATATCAGGTCAGTAATCAATATCGATATAAAATAAATACTCACAATTTGCGACATTGTTAACTGATTTGGAATAATTTTCACAGATTGCAAGTAAATATATCATCGATGCTCACAGAGCGACAGCAAAAAGGGAACTGATGAAGGAAAAGCGGACCCCGGACCATAAAGGTACCTGAACGTCCTGAACTAGTGTAACAATAGAGCCCCTCTGAATTGTTCTCTTCTATTCTTGGAAAAACACATATGTCAATGTATAAACAAAGGGAAAGATGTATAGGACAAAGCGTGGCACAGACCTGTGTAGAATATAGAAATAGCGCCTCAGAATTCGAAGTAGTTTGGAGATTCACTTCAAAAGTCACAAATAAATGTCTTTGGAGTTTTGAATTTTTTCTAGGGGAGAGATCCGTAGGCCGGAAGACCGGTTTTTTCAGAAACACTCTTGACGCTTCCAAAATCAAAATTTACCCAGAAGCATCCTAATTTGAGTTTTTCTCAAATTTGCGCAACATTTCAACTGCAATTTGAATGCACTAGGTACATGAAATCTCAGGAAAAACCAGTTATTCACTTGATTTCATGTCGAAACGTTGGGCAACTTTGTTGCAACTTCATATTTTCAGGTAAAACTGAATAAAATAGGAATTATATTATGTTTTCGAGGGCATTGGGCGGAAAAATCTGGGAAAAAGTCCTTTAAGCGTATAGCTCTCAAATATTCCAGTATAATATTAACCGGGGAAATTATTAAATATCAGATCAGTATGAAATTGGATATAAAATAAATACTCACAGGTTGCGACATTGTAAACTGGTTGCAGTATGACTGGAATAATTTACACAGATTGCACGTGTATCGACGATGCTCATAGAACAACAGCAAGAAGGGAACTGATAGTGGCAAAGCGGACCCTGGCCCGGACTATAAAGGTACCTGTACTAGTGAAACAATAGGAGCTCCCCTCAATTGTTCTCTCTAGAAATCAGAGGAAATATAGGAAATATGCATTTCCTCAGAAGTGCATATTCGCCAAGGTATAATTGAACAAAGGGGAAGAAGTATGGGACAAAGCGTGGTACAGACCTGTGTAGAACAATAGAACGTGCCTATACAGATGTTCTTAAAATAGCGCCTTAGAGTCCGAAGCAGATCAGAGATTCGCTTCAAAAGTCACAGAAAAATATCGTTGAAGTTTTGGAGTTTTTCTTAGTGGAGAGATGCGTAGGCCAAAAGAACGGTTTTTCTATAACCACTCTCAACGCTCCAAAAATCAAAAATCCACCCACGAGCAGCCTTATTCGAATTTTCCTCAAATTTGCGCAATATTTCGACTGCAATTCAAGTTCACTAGGTACAGTTGGGAGCGAAATGATTCATACGGCACCGCTTGGAAGTCGGCTGGATCTCAGAAATGTTAGCTGCTTGGATTGTTCTTGAATGCCAGTTTTGATAACGATCAATCCCTAATCAAAACTGGCATTCAAGAACAATCCAAGCAGCTGACACTTCTGAGATCCAGCCGATTTCCTAGCGGTGTCGTATTTCGCTCCCAACTGTACATGAAAGCCTCAGAAAAACCATAGTTCACATGATTTAATGTGGAAATGCTAAGCAAATTTGATCAAACTTTGGGTTTATATGGAAAACTGAATAAAATAGGGATTGAAAGACACAATTGTTATCCAAAAAGTTCAGGTTTGAACCAACGTGACTCCAGGCTCCAACCCACGTGACTTCAGGCTTCAACCCACGTGACTTTCAAAACGATCGGTCACCACTTTTGATGTTGGCAGCTACTTGTTCCAAACGCAACATCTGACGAACGAACACAAATATAGAAGAAAAGACACAATTGTTATCCAAAAAGTTCAGGTTTTGACCCACGTGACTTCAGGCTTCAACCCACGTGACTTCGGGCTTCAACACACGTGACTTTGAAAACGATCGGTCACCACTTTTGAAGTTGGCAGCTACTCTTTCCAAACGCAACATCTGACGAACGAACACAAATATAGAAAAAAAGACACAATTGTTATCCAAAAAGTTCAGGTTTGAACCCACGTGACTTCAGGCTTCAACCCACGTGACTTTTTAAAACGATCGGTCACCACTTTTGGAGTTGGCAGCTACTTGTTCCAAACGCAACATCTGACGAACGAACACAAATATCAAAAAAAAATGACGAAATTGTTATCCAAAAAGTTCAGGTTTGAACCCACGTGACTCCAGGCTCCAACCCACGTGACTTCAGGCTTCAACCCACGTGACTTTTGAAACGATCGGTCACCACTTTTGATGTTGGCAGCTACTTGTTCCAAACGCAACATCTGACGAACGAACACAAATATAGAAGAAGAGACACAATTGTTATCCAAAAAGTTCAGGTTTTAACCCACGTGACTTCAGGCTTCAACCCACGTGACTTCAGGCTCCAACCCAAGTGACTTTGAAAACGATCGGTCACCACTTTTGAAGTTGGCAGCTACTCTTTCCAAACGCAACATCTGACGAACGAACACAAATATAGAAAAAAAGACACAATTGTTATCCAAAAAGTTCAGGTTTGAAATCACGTGACTCCAGGCTCCAACCCACGTGACTTCAGGCTTCAACCCATGTGACTTTTGAAACGATCGGACAGCACTTTTGATGTTGGCAGCTACTTGTTCCAAACGCAACATCTGACGAACGAACACAAATATAGAAGAAAAGACACAATTGTTATCCAAAAAATTCAGGTTTTAACCCACGTGACTTCAGGCTTCAACCCACGTGACTTTTGAAACGATCGCTCACCACTTTTGGAGTTGGCAGCTACTCTTTCCAAACGCAACATCTGACGAACGAACACAAATATAGAAAAAAAGACACAATTGTTATCCAGAAAGTTTAGGTTTGAAACCACGTGACTTCAGGCTCCAACTCACGTGACTTCAGGCTTCAACCCACGTGACTTTTGAAACGATCGGACACCACTTTTGATGTTGGCAGCTACTTGTTCCAAACGCAAAATCTGACGAACAAAAACAAATATAGAAGAAAAGACACAATTGTTATCCAAAAAGTTCAGGTTTTAACCCACGTGACTTTAGGCTTCAACCCACGTGCTTCCAGGCTTCAACCCACGTGACTTTTGAAATGATCGGTCACTACTTCTGAAGTTGGCAGCTACTTGTTCCAAACGCAACATCTGACGAACGAACACAAATATAGAAAAAAAGACACAATTGTTATCCAAAAAGTTCAGGTTTGAACCCACGTGACTTCAGGTTTGAACCCACGTGACTTCAGGCTTCAACCCACGTGACTTCGGGCTTCAACCCACGTGACTTTGAAAACGATCGGACGTCACTTTTGATGTTGGCAGCTACTTGTTCCAAACGCAACATCTGACGAACGAACACAAATATAGAAGAAAAGACTCAATTGTTATCCAAAAAGTTCAGGTTTTAACCTACGTGACTTCAGGCTTCAACCCACGTGACTTCAGGCTTCAACCCACGTGACTTCGGGCTTCAACACACGTGACTTTGAAAACGATCGGTCACCACTTTTGAAGTTGGCAGCTACTCTTTCCAAACGCAACATCTGACGAACGAACACAAATATAGAAAAAAAGACACAATTGTTATCCAAAAAGTTCAGGTTTGAACCCACGTGACTTCAGGCTTCAACCCACGTGACTTTTTAAAACGATCGGTCACCACTTTTGGAGTTGGCAGCTACTTGTTCCAAACGCAACATCTGACGAACGAACACAAATATCAAAAAAAAATGACGAAATTGTTATCCAAAAAGTTCAGGTTTGAACCCACGTGACTCCAGGCTCCAACCCACGTGACTTCAGGCTTCAACCCACGTGACTTTTGAAACGATCGGTCACCACTTTTGATGTTGGCAGCTACTTGTTCCAAACGCAACATCTGACGAACGAACACAAATATAGAAGAAGAGACACAATTGTTATCCAAAAAGTTCAGGTTTTAACCCACGTGACTTCAGGCTTCAACCCACGTGACTTCAGGCTCCAACCCAAGTGACTTTGAAAACGATCGGTCACCACTTTTGAAGTTGGCAGCTACTCTTTCCAAACGCAACATCTGACGAACGAACACAAATATAGAAAAAAAGACACAATTGCTATCCAAAAAGTTCAGGTTTGAAATCACGTGACTCCAGGCTCCAACCCACGTGACTTCAGGCTTCAACCCATGTGACTTTTGAAACGATCGGACAGCACTTTTGATGTTGGCAGCTACTTGTTCCAAACGCAACATCTGACGAACGAACACAAATATAGAAGAAAAGACACAATTGTTATCCAAAAAATTCAGGTTTTAACCCACGTGACTTCAGGCTTCAACCCACGTGACTTTTGAAACGATCGCTCACCACTTTTGGAGTTGGCAGCTACTCTTTCCAAACGCAACATCTGACGAACGAACACAAATATAGAAAAAAAGACACAATTGTTATCCAGAAAGTTTAGGTTTGAAACCACGTGACTTCAGGCTCCAACTCACGTGACTTCAGGCTTCAACCCACGTGACTTTTGAAACGATCGGACACCACTTTTGATGTTGGCAGCTACTTGTTCCAAACGCAAAATCTGACGAACAAAAACAAATATAGAAGAAAAGACACAATTGTTATCCAAAAAGTTCAGGTTTTAACCCACGTGACTTTAGGCTTCAACCCACGTGCTTCCAGGCTTCAACCCACGTGACTTTTGAAATGATCGGTCACTACTTCTGAAGTTGGCAGCTACTTGTTCCAAACGCAACATCTGACGAACGAACACAAATATAGAAGAAAAGACACAACTGTTATCCAAGAAGTTCAGGTTTCAACCCACGTGACTTCAGGCTTCAACCCACGTGACTTCAGGCTTTAACCCACGTGACTTTTAAAACGATCGGTCACCACTTTTGATGTTGGCAGCTACTTGTTCCAAACGCAACATCTGACGAACGAACACAAATATAGAAGAAAAGACACAATTGTTATCCAAAAAGTTCAGGTTTCAACCCACGTGACTTCAGGCTTCAACCCACGTGACTTCTGAAACGATCGGTCACCACTTTTGGAGTTGGCAGCTACTTGTTCCAAACGCAACATCTGACGAACAAACACAAATATCAAAAAACTGAAGACACAATTGTTATCCAAAAAGTTCAGGCTCCAACCCACGTGACTTCAGGCTTCAACCCACGTGACTCTAGGCTTCAACCCACGTGACTTTTGAAACGATCGGTCACCACTTCTGAAGTTGGCAGCTACTTGTTCCAAACGCAACATCTGACGAACGAACACAAACATAGAAAAAAAGGCACAATTGTTATCCAAAAAGTTCAGGTTTTAACCCACGTGACTCCAGGCTTCAACCCACGTGACTTCAGGCTTCAATCCACGTGACTTTGAAAACGATCGGTCACCACTTTTGAAGTTGGCAGCTACTCTTTCCAAACGCAACATCTGACGAACGAACACAAATATAGGAAAAAAGACACAATTGTTATCCAAAAAGATCAGGTTTGAACCCACGTGACTCCAGGCTCCAACCCACGTGACTTCAGGCTTCAACCCACGTGACTTTTAAAACGATCGGTCACCACTTTTGATGTTGGCAGCTACTTGTTTCAAACGCAACATCTGACGAACGAACACAAATATAGAAGAAAAGACACAATTGTTATCCAAAAAGTTCAGGTTTTAACCCACGTGACTTCAGGCTCCAACCCACGTGACTTCAGGCTTCAACCCACGTGACTTTGAAAACGATCGGACACCACTTTTGATGTTGGCAGCTACTTGTTCCAAACGCAACATCTGACGAACGAACACAAATATAGAAGAAAAGACACAATTGTTATCCAAAAAGTTCAGGTTTTAACCCACGTGACTTCAGGCTTCAACCCACGTGGCTTCAGGCTTCAGCACACGTGACTTTTAAAAAGATCGGTCACCACTTTTGGAGTTGGCAGCTACTTGTTCCAAACGCAACATCTGACAAACAAACACAAATATCGAAAAACTGAAGACACAATTGTTATCCAAAAAGTTCAGGCTCCAACCCACAAGACTTCAGGCTTCAACCCACGTGCTCCAGGCTTCAACCCACGTGACTTTTGAAACGATCGGTCACCACTTCTGAAGTTGGCAGCTACTTGTTCCAAACGCAACATCTGACGAACGAACACAAATATAGAAAAAAAGACACAATTGTTATCCAAAAAGTTCAGGTTTTAACCCACGTGACTTCAGGCTTCAACCCACGTGACTTCAGGCTTCAATCCACGTGACTTTGAAAACGATCGGTCACCACTTTTGAAGTTGGCAGCTACTCTTTCCAAACGCAACATCTGACGAACGAACACAAATATAGAAAAAAAGACACAATTGTTATCCAAAAAGTTCAGGTTTGAACCCACGTGACTCCAGGCTCCAACCCACGTGACTTCAGGCTTCAACCCACGTGACTTTTAAAACGATCGGTTACCACTTTTGATGTTGGCAGCTACTTGTTCCAAACGCAACATCTGACGAACGAACACAAATATAGAAAAAAAGACACAAATGTTATCCAAAAAGTTCAGGTTTGGAACCACGTGACTCCAGGCTCCAACCCACGTGACTTCAGGCTTCAACCCACGTGACTTTTAAAACGATCGGACACCACTTTTGATGTTGGCAGCTACTTGTTCCAAACGCAACATCTGACAAACGAACACAAATATAGAAGAAAAGGCACAATTGTTATCCAAAAAGTTCAGGTTTTAACCCACGTGACTTCAGGCTTCAACCCACGTGACTCCAGGATTCAACCCACGTGACTTTTGAAACGATCGGTCACCACTTTTGGAGTTGGCAGCTACTTGTTCCAAACGCAACATCTGACGAACAAACACAAATATCAAAAAACTGAAGACACAATTGTTATCCAAAAAGTTCAGGCTCCAACCCACGTGACTTAAAGCTTCAACCCACGTGCTTCCAGGCTTCAACCCACGTGACTTTTGAAACGATCGGTCACCACTTCTGAAGTTGACAGCTACTTGTTCCAAACGCAACATCTGACGAACGAACACAAATATAGGAAAAAAGACACAATTGTTATCCAAAAAGTTCAGGTTTTAACCCACGTGACTTCAGGCTTCAACCCACGTGACTTTTGAAACGATCGGTCACCACTTTTGGAGTTGGCAGCTTCTTGTTCCAAACGCAACATCTGACGAACGAACACAAATATCAAAAAACTGAAGACACAATTGTTATCCAAAAAGTTCAGGCTCCAACCCACAAGACTTCAGGCTTCAACCCACGTGCTCCCAGGCTTCAACCCACGTGACTTTTGAAACGATCGGTCACCACTTCTGAAGTTGGCAGCTACTTGTTCCAAACGCAACATCTGACGAACGAACACAAATATAGAAAAAAAGACACAATTGTTATCCAAAAAGTTCAGGTTTTAACCCACGTGACTTCAGGCTTCAACCCACGTGACTTCAGGCTTCAATCCACGTGACTTTGAAAACGATCGGTCACCACTTTTGAAGTTGGCAGCTACTCTTTCCAAACGCAACATCTGACGAACGAACACAAATATAGAAAAAAAGACACAATTGTTATCCAAAAAGTTCAGGTTTGAACCCACGTGACTCCAGGCTCCAACCCACGTGACTTCAGGCTTCAACCCACGTGACTTTTAAAACGATCGGTTACCACTTTTGATGTTGGCAGCTACTTGTTCCAAACGCAACATCTGACGAACGAACACAAATATAGAAAAAAAGACACAATTGTTATCCAAAAAGTTCAGGTTTGGAACCACGTGACTCCAGGCTCCAACCCACGTGACTTCAGGCTTCAACCCACGTGACTTTTAAAACGATCGGACACCACTTTTGATGTTGGCAGCTACTTGTTCCAAACGCAACATCTGACAAACGAACACAAATATAGAAGAAAAGGCACAATTGTTATCCAAAAAGTTCAGGTTTTAACCCACGTGACTTCAGGCTTCAACCCACGTGACTCCAGGATTCAACCCACGTGACTTTTGGAACGATCGGTCACCACTTTTGGAGTTGGCAGCTACTTGTTCCAAACGCAACATCTGACGAACAAACACAAATATCAAAAAACTGAAGACACAATTGTTATCCAAAAAGTTCAGGCTCCAACCCACGTGACTTAAAGCTTCAACCCACGTGCTTCCAGGCTTCAACCCACGTGACTTTTGAAACGATCGGTCACCACTTCTGAAGTTGACAGCTACTTGTTCCAAACGCAACATCTGACGAACGAACACAAATATAGGAAAAAAGACACAATTGTTATCCAAAAAGTTCAGGTTTTAACCCACGTGACTTCAGGCTTCAACCCACGTGACTTTTGAAACGATCGGTCACCACTTTTGGAGTTGGCAGCTTCTTGTTCCAAACGCAACATCTGACGAACGAACACAAATATCAAAAAACTGAAGACACAATTGTTATCCAAAAAGTTCAGGCTTCAACCCACGTGACTTCAGGCTCCAACCCACGTGCTTCCAGGCTTCAACCCACGTGACTTTTAAAACGATCGGTCACTACTTCTGAAGTTGGCAGCTACTTGTTCCAAACGCAACATCTGACGAACGAACACAAATATAGAAAAAAAGACACAATTGTTATCCAAAAAGTTCAGGTTTGAACCCACGTGACTTCAGGCTTCAACCCACGTGACTTTGGGCTTCAACCCACGTGACTTTGAAAACGATCGGACGTCACTTTTGATGTTGGCAGCTACTTGTTCCAAACGCAACATCTGACGAACGAACACAAATATAGAAGAAAAGACTCAATTGTTATCCAAAAAGTTCAGGTTTTAACCTACGTGACTTCAGGCTTCAACCCACGTGACTTCAGGCTTCAACCCACGTGAGTTTTGAAACGATCGGTCACCACTTTTGGAGTTGGCAGCTACTTGTTCCAAACGCAACATCTGACGAACGAACACAAATATAGAAGAAAAGACACAACTGTTATCCAAGAAGTTCAGGTTTCAACCCACGTGACTTCAGGCTTCAACCCACGTGACTTCAGGCTTTAACCCACGTGACTCTTAAAACGATCGGTCACCACTTTTGATGTTGGCAGCTACTTGTTCCAAACGCAACATCTGACGAACGAACACAAATATAGAAGAAAAGACACAATTGTTATCCAAAAAGTTCAGGTTTCGACCCACGTGACTTCAGGCTTTAACCCACGTGACTTCTGAAACGATCGGTCACCACTTTTGGAGTTGGCAGCTACTTGTTCCAAACGCAACATCTGACGAACAAACACAAATATCAAAAAACTGAAGACACAATTGTTATCCAAAAACTTCAGGCTCCAACCCACGTGACTTCAGGCTTCAACCCACGTGACTCTAGGCTTCAACCCACGTGACTTTTGAAACGATCGGTCACCACTTCTGAAGTTGGCAGCTACTTGTTCCAAACGCAACATCTGACGAACGAACACAAACATAGAAAAAAAGACACATTTGTTATCCAAAAAGATCAGGTTTTAACCCACGTGACTTCAGGCTTCAACCCACGTGACTTCAGGCTTCAATCAACGTGACTTTGAAAACGATCGGTCACCACTTTTGGAGTTGGCAGCTACTTGTTCCAAACGCAACATCTGACGAACGAACACAAATATAGAAGAAAAGACACAACTGTTATCCAAAAAGTTCAGGTTTTGACCCACGTGACTTCAGGCTTCAACCCACGTGACTTCAGGCTTTAACCCACGTGACTTTTAAAACGATCGGTCACACTTTTGATGTTGGCAGCTACTTGTTCCAAACGCAACATCTGACGAACGAACACAAATATAGAAGAAAAGACACAATTGTTATCCAAAAAGTTCAGGTTTCAACCCACGTGACTTCAGGCTTCAACCCACGTGACTTCTGAAACGATCGGTCACCACTTTTGGAGTTGGCAGCTACTTGTTCCAAACGCAACATCTGACGAACAAACACAAATATCAAAAAACTGAAGACACAATTGTTATCCAAAAAGTTCAGGCTCCAACCCACGTGACTTCAGGCTTCAACCCACGTGACTCTAGGCTTCAACCCACGTGACTTTTGAAACGATCGGTCACCACTTCTGAAGTTGGCAGCTAATTGTTCCAAACGCAACATCTGACGAACGAACACAAACATAGAAAAAAAGACACAATTGTTATCCAAAAAGTTCAGGTTTTAACCCACGTGACTCCAGGCTTCAACCCACGTGACTTCAGGCTTCAATCCACGTGACTTTGAAAACGATCGGTCACCACTTTTGAAGTTGGCAGCTACTCTTTCCAAACGCAACATCTGACGAACGAACACAAATATAGAAAAAAAGACACAATTGTTATCCAAAAAGATCAGGTTTGAACCCACGTGACTCCAGGCTCCAACCCACGTGACTTCAGGCTTCAACCCACGTGACTTTTAAAACGATCGGTCACCACTTTTGATGTTGGCAGCTACTTGTTTCAAACGCAACATCTGACGAACGAACACAAATATAGAAGAAAAGACACAATTGTTATCCAAAAAGTTCAGGTTTTAACCCACGTGACTTCAGGCTCCAACCCACGTGACTCCAGGCTTCAACCCACGTGACTTTGAAAACGATCGGACACCACTTTTGATGTTGGCAGCTACTTGTTCCAAACGCAACATCTGACGAACGAACACAAATATAGAAGAAAAGACACAATTGTTATCCAAAAAATTCAGGTTTTAACCCACGTGACTTCAGGCTTCAACCCACGTGGCTTCAGGCTTCAGCACACGTGACTTTCAAAAAGATCGGTCACCACTTTTGGAGTTGGCAGCTACTTGTTCCAAACGCAACATCTGACAAACAAACACAAATATCGAAAAACTGAAGACACAATTGTTATCCAAAAAGTTCAGGCTCCAACCCACGTGACTTAAGGCTTCAACCCACGTGACTCCAGGCTTCAATCCACGTGACTTTGAAAACGATCGGTCACCACTTTTGAAGTTGGCAGCTACTCTTTCCAAACGCAACATCTGACGAACGAACACAAATATAGAAAAAAAGACACAATTGTTATCCAAAAAGTTCAGGTTTGAACCCACGTGACTCCAGGCTCCAACCCACGTGACTTCAGGCTTCAACCCACGTGACTTTTAAAACGATCGGTTACCACTTTTGATGTTGGCAGCTACTTGTTCCAAACGAAACATCTGACGAACGAACACAAATATAGAAAAAAAGACACAATTGTTATCCAAAAAGTTCAGGTTTGGAACCACGTGACTCCAGGCTCCAACCCACGTGACTTCAGGCTTCAACCCACGTGACTTTTGAAACGATCGGACACCACTTTTGATGTTGGCAGCTACTTGTTCCAAACGCAACATCTGACAAACGAACACAAATATAGAAGAAAAGGCACAATTGTTATCCAAAAAGTTCAGGTTTTAACCCACGTGACTTCAGGCTTCAACCCACGTGACTCCAGGATTCAACCCACGTGACTTTTGGAACGATCGGTCACCACTTTTGGAGTTGGCAGCTACTTGTTCCAAACGCAACATCTGACGAACAAACACAAATATCAAAAAACTGAAGACACAATTGTTATCCAAAAAGTTCAGGCTCCAACCCACGTGACTTAAGGCTTCAACCAACGTGACTCCAGGCTTCAACCCACGTGACTTTTGAAACGATCGGTCACCACTTCTGAAGTTGGCAGCTACTTGTTCCAAACGCAACATCTGACGAACGAACACAAATATAGGAAAAAAGACACAATTGTTATCCAAAAAGTTCAGGTTTGAACCCACGTGACTCCAGGCTCCAACCCACGTGACTTCAGGCTTCAACCCATGTGACTTTTGAAACGATCGGACAGCACTTTTGATGTTGGCAGCTACTTGTTCCAAACGCAACATCTGACGAACGAACACAAATATAGAAGAAAAGACACAATTGTTATCCAAAAAATTCAGGTTTTAACCCACGTGACTTCAGGCTCCAACCCAAGTGACTTTGAAAACGATCGGTCACCACTTTTGAAGTTGGCAGCTACTCTTTCCAAACGCAACATCTGACGAACGAACACAAATATAGAAAAAAAGACACAATTGTTATCCAAAAAGTTCAGGTTTGAAATCACGTGACTCCAGGCTCCAACCCACGTGACTTCAGGCTTCAACCCATGTGACTTTTGAAACGATCGGACAGCACTTTTGATGTTGGCAGCTACTTGTTCCAAACGCAACATCTGACGAACGAACACAAATATAGAAAAAAAGACACAATTGTTATCCAAAAAGTTCAGGTTTTAACCCACGTGACTTCAGGCTTCAACCCACGTGACTTCAGGCTTCAACCCACGTGCTCCAGGCTTCAACCCACGTGACTTTTGAAACGATCGGTCACCACTTCTGAAGTTGGCAGCTACTTGTTCCAAACGCAACATCTGACGAACGAACACAAATATAGAAAAAAAGACACAATTGTTATCCAAAAAGTTCAGGTTTTAACCCACGTGACTTCAGGCTTCAACCCACGTGACTTCAGGCTTCAATCCACGTGACTTTGAAAACGATCGGTCACCACTTTTGAAGTTGGCAGCTACTCTTTCCAAACGCAACATCTGACGAACGAACACAAATATAGAAAAAAAGACACAATTGTTATCCAAAAAGTTCAGGTTTGAACCCACGTGACTCCAGGCTCCAACCCACGTGACTTCAGGCTTCAACCCACGTGACTTTTAAAACGATCGGTTACCACTTTTGATGTTGGCAGCTACTTGTTCCAAACGCAACATCTGACGAACGAACACAAATATAGAAAAAAAGACACAAATGTTATCCAAAAAGTTCAGGTTTGGAACCACGTGACTCCAGGCTCCAACCCACGTGACTTCAGGCTTCAACCCACGTGACTTTTAAAACGATCGGACACCACTTTTGATGTTGGCAGCTACTTGTTCCAAACGCAACATCTGACAAACGAACACAAATATAGAAGAAAAGGCACAATTGTTATCCAAAAAGTTCAGGTTTTAACCCACGTGACTTCAGGCTTCAACCCACGTGACTCCAGGATTCAACCCACGTGACTTTTGAAACGATCGGTCACCACTTTTGGAGTTGGCAGCTACTTGTTCCAAACGCAACATCTGACGAACAAACACAAATATCAAAAAACTGAAGACACAATTGTTATCCAAAAAGTTCAGGCTCCAACCCACGTGACTTAAAGCTTCAACCCACGTGCTTCCAGGCTTCAACCCACGTGACTTTTGAAACGATCGGTCACCACTTCTGAAGTTGACAGCTACTTGTTCCAAACGCAACATCTGACGAACGAACACAAATATAGGAAAAAAGACACAATTGTTATCCAAAAAGTTCAGGTTTTAACCCACGTGACTTCAGGCTTCAACCCACGTGACTTTTGAAACGATCGGTCACCACTTTTGGAGTTGGCAGCTTCTTGTTCCAAACGCAACATCTGACGAACGAACACAAATATCAAAAAACTGAAGACACAATTGTTATCCAAAAAGTTCAGGCTCCAACCCACAAGACTTCAGGCTTCAACCCACGTGCTCCCAGGCTTCAACCCACGTGACTTTTGAAACGATCGGTCACCACTTCTGAAGTTGGCAGCTACTTGTTCCAAACGCAACATCTGACGAACGAACACAAATATAGAAAAAAAGACACAATTGTTATCCAAAAAGTTCAGGTTTTAACCCACGTGACTTCAGGCTTCAACCCACGTGACTTCAGGCTTCAATCCACGTGACTTTGAAAACGATCGGTCACCACTTTTGAAGTTGGCAGCTACTCTTTCCAAACGCAACATCTGACGAACGAACACAAATATAGAAAAAAAGACACAATTGTTATCCAAAAAGTTCAGGTTTGAACCCACGTGACTCCAGGCTCCAACCCACGTGACTTCAGGCTTCAACCCACGTGACTTTTAAAACGATCGGTTACCACTTTTGATGTTGGCAGCTACTTGTTCCAAACGCAACATCTGACGAACGAACACAAATATAGAAAAAAAGACACAATTGTTATCCAAAAAGTTCAGGTTTGGAACCACGTGACTCCAGGCTCCAACCCACGTGACTTCAGGCTTCAACCCACGTGACTTTTAAAACGATCGGACACCACTTTTGATGTTGGCAGCTACTTGTTCCAAACGCAACATCTGACAAACGAACACAAATATAGAAGAAAAGGCACAATTGTTATCCAAAAAGTTCAGGTTTTAACCCACGTGACTTCAGGCTTCAACCCACGTGACTCCAGGATTCAACCCACGTGACTTTTGGAACGATCGGTCACCACTTTTGGAGTTGGCAGCTACTTGTTCCAAACGCAACATCTGACGAACAAACACAAATATCAAAAAACTGAAGACACAATTGTTATCCAAAAAGTTCAGGCTCCAACCCACGTGACTTAAAGCTTCAACCCACGTGCTTCCAGGCTTCAACCCACGTGACTTTTGAAACGATCGGTCACCACTTCTGAAGTTGACAGCTACTTGTTCCAAACGCAACATCTGACGAACGAACACAAATATAGGAAAAAAGACACAATTGTTATCCAAAAAGTTCAGGTTTTAACCCACGTGACTTCAGGCTTCAACCCACGTGACTTTTGAAACGATCGGTCACCACTTTTGGAGTTGGCAGCTTCTTGTTCCAAACGCAACATCTGACGAACGAACACAAATATCAAAAAACTGAAGACACAATTGTTATCCAAAAAGTTCAGGCTTCAACCCACGTGACTTCAGGCTCCAACCCACGTGCTTCCAGGCTTCAACCCACGTGACTTTTAAAACGATCGGTCACTACTTCTGAAGTTGGCAGCTACTTGTTCCAAACGCAACATCTGACGAACGAACACAAATATAGAAAAAAAGACACAATTGTTATCCAAAAAGTTCAGGTTTGAACCCACGTGACTTCAGGCTTCAACCCACGTGACTTTGGGCTTCAACCCACGTGACTTTGAAAACGATCGGACGTCACTTTTGATGTTGGCAGCTACTTGTTCCAAACGCAACATCTGACGAACGAACACAAATATAGAAGAAAAGACTCAATTGTTATCCAAAAAGTTCAGGTTTTAACCTACGTGACTTCAGGCTTCAACCCACGTGACTTCAGGCTTCAACCCACGTGAGTTTTGAAACGATCGGTCACCACTTTTGGAGTTGGCAGCTACTTGTTCCAAACGCAACATCTGACGAACGAACACAAATATAGAAGAAAAGACACAACTGTTATCCAAGAAGTTCAGGTTTCAACCCACGTGACTTCAGGCTTCAACCCACGTGACTTCAGGCTTTAACCCACGTGACTCTTAAAACGATCGGTCACCACTTTTGATGTTGGCAGCTACTTGTTCCAAACGCAACATCTGACGAACGAACACAAATATAGAAGAAAAGACACAATTGTTATCCAAAAAGTTCAGGTTTCGACCCACGTGACTTCAGGCTTTAACCCACGTGACTTCTGAAACGATCGGTCACCACTTTTGGAGTTGGCAGCTACTTGTTCCAAACGCAACATCTGACGAACAAACACAAATATCAAAAAACTGAAGACACAATTGTTATCCAAAAACTTCAGGCTCCAACCCACGTGACTTCAGGCTTCAACCCACGTGACTCTAGGCTTCAACCCACGTGACTTTTGAAACGATCGGTCACCACTTCTGAAGTTGGCAGCTACTTGTTCCAAACGCAACATCTGACGAACGAACACAAACATAGAAAAAAAGACACATTTGTTATCCAAAAAGATCAGGTTTTAACCCACGTGACTTCAGGCTTCAACCCACGTGACTTCAGGCTTCAATCAACGTGACTTTGAAAACGATCGGTCACCACTTTTGGAGTTGGCAGCTACTTGTTCCAAACGCAACATCTGACGAACGAACACAAATATAGAAGAAAAGACACAACTGTTATCCAAAAAGTTCAGGTTTTGACCCACGTGACTTCAGGCTTCAACCCACGTGACTTCAGGCTTTAACCCACGTGACTTTTAAAACGATCGGTCACACTTTTGATGTTGGCAGCTACTTGTTCCAAACGCAACATCTGACGAACGAACACAAATATAGAAGAAAAGACACAATTGTTATCCAAAAAGTTCAGGTTTCAACCCACGTGACTTCAGGCTTCAACCCACGTGACTTCTGAAACGATCGGTCACCACTTTTGGAGTTGGCAGCTACTTGTTCCAAACGCAACATCTGACGAACAAACACAAATATCAAAAAACTGAAGACACAATTGTTATCCAAAAAGTTCAGGCTCCAACCCACGTGACTTCAGGCTTCAACCCACGTGACTCTAGGCTTCAACCCACGTGACTTTTGAAACGATCGGTCACCACTTCTGAAGTTGGCAGCTAATTGTTCCAAACGCAACATCTGACGAACGAACACAAACATAGAAAAAAAGACACAATTGTTATCCAAAAAGTTCAGGTTTTAACCCACGTGACTCCAGGCTTCAACCCACGTGACTTCAGGCTTCAATCCACGTGACTTTGAAAACGATCGGTCACCACTTTTGAAGTTGGCAGCTACTCTTTCCAAACGCAACATCTGACGAACGAACACAAATATAGAAAAAAAGACACAATTGTTATCCAAAAAGATCAGGTTTGAACCCACGTGACTCCAGGCTCCAACCCACGTGACTTCAGGCTTCAACCCACGTGACTTTTAAAACGATCGGTCACCACTTTTGATGTTGGCAGCTACTTGTTTCAAACGCAACATCTGACGAACGAACACAAATATAGAAGAAAAGACACAATTGTTATCCAAAAAGTTCAGGTTTTAACCCACGTGACTTCAGGCTCCAACCCACGTGACTCCAGGCTTCAACCCACGTGACTTTGAAAACGATCGGACACCACTTTTGATGTTGGCAGCTACTTGTTCCAAACGCAACATCTGACGAACGAACACAAATATAGAAGAAAAGACACAATTGTTATCCAAAAAATTCAGGTTTTAACCCACGTGACTTCAGGCTTCAACCCACGTGGCTTCAGGCTTCAGCACACGTGACTTTCAAAAAGATCGGTCACCACTTTTGGAGTTGGCAGCTACTTGTTCCAAACGCAACATCTGACAAACAAACACAAATATCGAAAAACTGAAGACACAATTGTTATCCAAAAAGTTCAGGCTCCAACCCACGTGACTTAAGGCTTCAACCCACGTGACTCCAGGCTTCAATCCACGTGACTTTGAAAACGATCGGTCACCACTTTTGAAGTTGGCAGCTACTCTTTCCAAACGCAACATCTGACGAACGAACACAAATATAGAAAAAAAGACACAATTGTTATCCAAAAAGTTCAGGTTTGAACCCACGTGACTCCAGGCTCCAACCCACGTGACTTCAGGCTTCAACCCACGTGACTTTTAAAACGATCGGTTACCACTTTTGATGTTGGCAGCTACTTGTTCCAAACGAAACATCTGACGAACGAACACAAATATAGAAAAAAAGACACAATTGTTATCCAAAAAGTTCAGGTTTGGAACCACGTGACTCCAGGCTCCAACCCACGTGACTTCAGGCTTCAACCCACGTGACTTTTGAAACGATCGGACACCACTTTTGATGTTGGCAGCTACTTGTTCCAAACGCAACATCTGACAAACGAACACAAATATAGAAGAAAAGGCACAATTGTTATCCAAAAAGTTCAGGTTTTAACCCACGTGACTTCAGGCTTCAACCCACGTGACTCCAGGATTCAACCCACGTGACTTTTGGAACGATCGGTCACCACTTTTGGAGTTGGCAGCTACTTGTTCCAAACGCAACATCTGACGAACAAACACAAATATCAAAAAACTGAAGACACAATTGTTATCCAAAAAGTTCAGGCTCCAACCCACGTGACTTAAGGCTTCAACCAACGTGACTCCAGGCTTCAACCCACGTGACTTTTGAAACGATCGGTCACCACTTCTGAAGTTGGCAGCTACTTGTTCCAAACGCAACATCTGACGAACGAACACAAATATAGGAAAAAAGACACAATTGTTATCCAAAAAGTTCAGGTTTGAACCCACGTGACTCCAGGCTCCAACCCACGTGACTTCAGGCTTCAACCCATGTGACTTTTGAAACGATCGGACAGCACTTTTGATGTTGGCAGCTACTTGTTCCAAACGCAACATCTGACGAACGAACACAAATATAGAAGAAAAGACACAATTGTTATCCAAAAAATTCAGGTTTTAACCCACGTGACTTCAGGCTCCAACCCAAGTGACTTTGAAAACGATCGGTCACCACTTTTGAAGTTGGCAGCTACTCTTTCCAAACGCAACATCTGACGAACGAACACAAATATAGAAAAAAAGACACAATTGTTATCCAAAAAGTTCAGGTTTGAAATCACGTGACTCCAGGCTCCAACCCACGTGACTTCAGGCTTCAACCCATGTGACTTTTGAAACGATCGGACAGCACTTTTGATGTTGGCAGCTACTTGTTCCAAACGCAACATCTGACGAACGAACACAAATATAGAAGAAAAGACACAATTGTTATCCAAAAAATTCAGGTTTTAACCCACGTGACTTCAGGCTTCAACCCACGTGACCTTTGAAACGATCGCTCACCACTTTTGGAGTTGGCAGCTACTCTTTCCAAACGCAACATCTGACGAACGAACACAAATATAGAAAAAAAGACACAATTGTTATCCAGAAAGTTTAGGTTTGAAACCACGTGACTTCAGGCTCCAACTCACGTGACTTCAGGCTTCAACCCACGTGACTTTTGAAACGATCGGACACCACTTTTGATGTTGGCAGCTACTTGTTCCAAACGCAAAATCTGACGAACAAAAACAAATATAGAAGAAAAGACACAATTGTTATCCAAAAAGTTCAGGTTTTAACCCACGTGACTTTAGGCTTCAACCCACGTGCTTCCAGGCTTCAACCCACGTGACTTTTGAAATGATCGGTCACTACTTCTGAAGTTGGCAGCTACTTGTTCCAAACGCAACATCTGACGAACGAACACAAATATAGAAAAAAAGACACAATTGTTATCCAAAAAGTTCAGGTTTGAACCCACGTGACTTCAGGTTTGAACCCACGTGACTTCAAGCTTCAACCCACGTGACTTCGGGCTTCAACCCACGTGACTTTGAAAACGATCGGACGTCACTTTTGATGTTGGCAGCTACTTGTTCCAAACGCAACATCTGACGAACGAACACAAATATAGAAGAAAAGACTCAATTGTTATCCAAAAAGTTCAGGTTTTAACCTACGTGACTTCAGGCTTCAACCCACGTGACTTCAGGCTTCAACCCACGTGACTTCGGGCTTCAACACACGTGACTTTGAAAACGATCGGTCACCACTTTTGAAGTTGGCAGCTACTCTTTCCAAACGCAACATCTGACGAACGAACACAAATATAGAAAAAAAGACACGATTGTTATCCAAAAAGTTCAGGTTTGAACCCACGTGACTTCAGGCTTCAACCCACGTGACTTTTTAAAACGATCGGTCACCACTTTTGGAGTTGGCAGCTACTTGTTCCAAACGCAACATCTGACGAACGAACACAAATATCAAAAAAAAATGACGAAATTGTTATCCAAAAAGTTCAGGTTTGAACCCACGTGACTCCAGGCTCCAACCCACGTGACTTCAGGCTTCAACCCACGTGACTTTTGAAACGATCGGTCACCACTTTTGATGTTGGCAGCTACTTGTTCCAAACGCAACATCTGACGAACGAACACAAATATAGAAGAAGAGACACAATTGTTATCCAAAAAGTTCAGGTTTTAACCCACGTGACTTCAGGCTTCAACCCACGTGACTTCAGGCTCCAACCCAAGTGACTTTGAAAACGATCGGTCACCACTTTTGAAGTTGGCAGCTACTCTTTCCAAACGCAACATCTGACGAACGAACACAAATATAGAAAAAAAGACACAATTGCTATCCAAAAAGTTCAGGTTTGAAATCACGTGACTCCAGGCTCCAACCCACGTGACTTCAGGCTTCAACCCATGTGACTTTTGAAACGATCGGACAGCACTTTTGATGTTGGCAGCTACTTGTTCCAAACGCAACATCTGACGAACGAACACAAATATAGAAGAAAAGACACAATTGTTATCCAAAAAATTCAGGTTTTAACCCACGTGACTTCAGGCTTCAACCCACGTGACTTTTGAAACGATCGCTCACCACTTTTGGAGTTGGCAGCTACTCTTTCCAAACGCAACATCTGACGAACGAACACAAATATAGAAAAAAAGACACAATTGTTATCCAGAAAGTTTAGGTTTGAAACCACGTGACTTCAGGCTCCAACTCACGTGACTTCAGGCTTCAACCCACGTGACTTTTGAAACGATCGGACACCACTTTCGATGTTGGCAGCTACTTGTTCCAAACGCAAAATCTGACGAACAAAAACAAATATAGAAGAAAAGACACAATTGTTATCCAAAAAGTTCAGGTTTTAACCCACGTGACTTTAGGCTTCAACCCACGTGCTTCCAGGCTTCAACCCACGTGACTTTTGAAATGATCGGTCACTACTTCTGAAGTTGGCAGCTACTTGTTCCAAACGCAACATCTGACGAACGAACACAAATATAGAAGAAAAGACACAACTGTTATCCAAGAAGTTCAGGTTTCAACCCACGTGACTTCAGGCTTCAACCCACGTGACTTCAGGCTTTAACCCACGTGACTTTTAAAACGATCGGTCACCACTTTTGATGTTGGCAGCTACTTGTTCCAAACGCAACATCTGACGAACGAACACAAATATAGAAGAAAAGACACAATTGTTATCCAAAAAGTTCAGGTTTCAACCCACGTGACTTCAGGCTTCAACCCACGTGACTTCTGAAACGATCGGTCACCACTTTTGGAGTTGGCAGCTACTTGTTCCAAACGCAACATCTGACGAACGAACACAAATATAGAAAAAAAGACACAATTGTTATCCAAAAAGTTCAGGTTTGAACCCACGTGACTCCAGGCTCCAACCCACGTGACTTCAGGCTTCAACCCACGTGACTTTTAAAACGATCGGTTACCACTTTTGATGTTGGCAGCTACTTGTTCCAAACGCAACATCTGACGAACGAACACAAATATAGAAAAAAAGACACAATTGTTATCCAAAAAGTTCGGGTTTGGAACCACGTGACTCCAGGCTCCAACCCACGTGACTTCAGGCTTCAACCCACGTGACTTTTAAAACGATCGGACACCACTTTTGATGTTGGCAGCTACTTGTTCCAAACGCAACATCTGACAAACGAACACAAATATAGAAGAAAAGGCACAATTGTTATCCAAAAAGTTCAGGTTTTAACCCACGTGACTTCAGGCTTCAACCCACGTGACTCCAGGATTCAACCCACGTGACTTTTGGAACGATCGGTCACCACTTTTGGAGTTGGCAGCTACTTGTTCCAAACGCAACATCTGACGAACAAACACAAATATCAAAAAACTGAAGACACAATTGTTATCCAAAAAGTTCAGGCTCCAACCCACGTGACTTAAAGCTTCAACCCACGTGCTTCCAGGCTTCAACCCACGTGACTTTTGAAACGATCGGTCACCACTTCTGAAGTTGACAGCTACTTGTTCCAAACGCAACATCTGACGAACGAACACAAATATAGGAAAAAAGACACAATTGTTATCCAAAAAGTTCAGGTTTTAACCCACGTGACTTCAGGCTTCAACCCACGTGACTTTTGAAACGATCGGTCACCACTTTTGGAGTTGGCAGCTTCTTGTTCCAAACGCAACATCTGACGAACGAACACAAATATCAAAAAACTGAAGACACAATTGTTATCCAAAAAGTTCAGGCTTCAACCCACGTGACTTCAGGCTCCAACCCACGTGCTTCCAGGCTTCAACCCACGTGACTTTTAAAACGATCGGTCACTACTTCTGAAGTTGGCAGCTACTTGTTCCAAACGCAACATCTGACGAACGAACACAAATATAGAAAAAAAGACACAATTGTTATCCAAAAAGTTCAGGTTTGAACCCACGTGACTTCAGGCTTCAACCCACGTGACTTTGGGCTTCAACCCACGTGACTTTGAAAACGATCGGACGTCACTTTTGATGTTGGCAGCTACTTGTTCCAAACGCAACATCTGACGAACGAACACAAATATAGAAGAAAAGACTCAATTGTTATCCAAAAAGTTCAGGTTTTAACCTACGTGACTTCAGGCTTCAACCCACGTGACTTCAGGCTTCAACCCACGTGAGTTTTGAAACGATCGGTCACCACTTTTGGAGTTGGCAGCTACTTGTTCCAAACGCAACATCTGACGAACGAACACAAATATAGAAGAAAAGACACAACTGTTATCCAAGAAATTCAGGTTTCAACCCACGTGACTTCAGGCTTCAACCCACGTGACTTCAGGCTTTAACCCACGTGACTCTTAAAACGATCGGTCACCACTTTTGATGTTGGCAGCTACTTGTTCCAAACGCAACATCTGACGAACGAACACAAATATAGAAGAAAAGACACAATTGTTATCCAAAAAGTTCAGGTTTCGATCCACGTGACTTCAGGCTTTAACCCACGTGACTTCTGAAACGATCGGTCACCACTTTTGGAGTTGGCAGCTACTTGTTCCAAACGCAACATCTGACGAACAAACACAAATATCAAAAAACTGAAGACACAATTGTTATCCAAAAACTTCAGGCTCCAACCCACGTGACTTCAGGCTTCAACCCACGTGACTCTAGGCTTCAACCCACGTGACTTTTGAAACGATCGGTCACCACTTCTGAAGTTGGCAGCTACTTGTTCCAAACGCAACATCTGACGAACGAACACAAACATAGAAAAAAAGACACATTTGTTATCCAAAAAGATCAGGTTTTAACCCACGTGACTTCAGGCTTCAACCCACGTGACTTCAGGCTTCAATCAACGTGACTTTGAAAACGATCGGTCACCACTTTTGGAGTTGGCAGCTACTTGTTCCAAACGCAACATCTGACGAACGAACACAAATATAGAAGAAAAGACACAACTGTTATCCAAAAAGTTCAGGTTTTGACCCACGTGACTTCAGGCTTCAACCCACGTGACTTCAGGCTTTAACCCACGTGACTTTTAAAACGATCGGTCACACTTTTGATGTTGGCAGCTACTTGTTCCAAACGCAACATCTGACGAACGAACACAAATATAGAAGAAAAGACACAATTGTTATCCAAAAAGTTCAGGTTTCAACCCACGTGACTTCAGGCTTCAACCCACGTGACTTCTGAAACGATCGGTCACCACTTTTGGAGTTGGCAGCTACTTGTTCCAAACGCAACATCTGACGAACAAACACAAATATCAAAAAACTGAAGACACAATTGTTATCCAAAAAGTTCAGGCTCCAACCCACGTGACTTCAGGCTTCAACCCACGTGACTCTAGGCTTCAACCCACGTGACTTTTGAAACGATCGGTCACCACTTCTGAAGTTGGCAGCTAATTGTTCCAAACGCAACATCTGACGAACGAACACAAACATAGAAAAAAAGACACAATTGTTATCCAAAAAGTTCAGGTTTTAACCCACGTGACTCCAGGCTTCAACCCACGTGACTTCAGGCTTCAATCCACGTGACTTTGAAAACGATCGGTCACCACTTTTGAAGTTGGCAGCTACTCTTTCCAAACGCAACATCTGACGAACGAACACAAATATAGAAAAAAAGACACAATTGCTATCCAAAAAGTTCAGGTTTGAAATCACGTGACTCCAGGCTCCAACCCACGTGACTTCAGGCTTCAACCCATGTGACTTTTGAAACGATCGGACAGCACTTTTGATGTTGGCAGCTACTTGTTCCAAACGCAACATCTGACGAACGAACACAAATATAGAAGAAAAGACACAATTGTTATCCAAAAAATTCAGGTTTTAACCCACGTGACTTCAGGCTTCAACCCACGTGACTTTTGAAACGATCGCTCACCACTTTTGGAGTTGGCAGCTACTCTTTCCAAACGCAACATCTGACGAACGAACACAAATATAGAAAAAAAGACACAATTGTTATCCAGAAAGTTTAGGTTTGAAACCACGTGACTTCAGGCTCCAACTCACGTGACTTCAGGCTTCAACCCACGTGACTTTTGAAACGATCGGACACCACTTTCGATGTTGGCAGCTACTTGTTCCAAACGCAAAATCTGACGAACAAAAACAAATATAGAAGAAAAGACACAATTGTTATCCAAAAAGTTCAGGTTTTAACCCACGTGACTTTAGGCTTCAACCCACGTGCTTCCAGGCTTCAACCCACGTGACTTTTGAAATGATCGGTCACTACTTCTGAAGTTGGCAGCTACTTGTTCCAAACGCAACATCTGACGAACGAACACAAATATAGAAGAAAAGACACAACTGTTATCCAAGAAGTTCAGGTTTCAACCCACGTGACTTCAGGCTTCAACCCACGTGACTTCAGGCTTTAACCCACGTGACTTTTAAAACGATCGGTCACCACTTTTGATGTTGGCAGCTACTTGTTCCAAACGCAACATCTGACGAACGAACACAAATATAGAAGAAAAGACACAATTGTTATCCAAAAAGTTCAGGTTTCAACCCACGTGACTTCAGGCTTCAACCCACGTGACTTCTGAAACGATCGGTCACCACTTTTGGAGTTGGCAGCTACTTGTTCCAAACGCAACATCTGACGAACGAACACAAATATAGAAAAAAAGACACAATTGTTATCCAAAAAGTTCAGGTTTGAACCCACGTGACTCCAGGCTCCAACCCACGTGACTTCAGGCTTCAACCCACGTGACTTTTAAAACGATCGGTTACCACTTTTGATGTTGGCAGCTACTTGTTCCAAACGCAACATCTGACGAACGAACACAAATATAGAAAAAAAGACACAATTGTTATCCAAAAAGTTCAGGTTTGGAACCACGTGACTCCAGGCTCCAACCCACGTGACTTCAGGCTTCAACCCACGTGACTTTTAAAACGATCGGACACCACTTTTGATGTTGGCAGCTACTTGTTCCAAACGCAACATCTGACAAACGAACACAAATATAGAAGAAAAGGCACAATTGTTATCCAAAAAGTTCAGGTTTTAACCCACGTGACTTCAGGCTTCAACCCACGTGACTCCAGGATTCAACCCACGTGACTTTTGGAACGATCGGTCACCACTTTTGGAGTTGGCAGCTACTTGTTCCAAACGCAACATCTGACGAACAAACACAAATATCAAAAAACTGAAGACACAATTGTTATCCAAAAAGTTCAGGCTCCAACCCACGTGACTTAAAGCTTCAACCCACGTGCTTCCAGGCTTCAACCCACGTGACTTTTGAAACGATCGGTCACCACTTCTGAAGTTGACAGCTACTTGTTCCAAACGCAACATCTGACGAACGAACACAAATATAGGAAAAAAGACACAATTGTTATCCAAAAAGTTCAGGTTTTAACCCACGTGACTTCAGGCTTCAACCCACGTGACTTTTGAAACGATCGGTCACCACTTTTGGAGTTGGCAGCTTCTTGTTCCAAACGCAACATCTGACGAACGAACACAAATATCAAAAAACTGAAGACACAATTGTTATCCAAAAAGTTCAGACTTCAACCCACGTGACTTCAGGCTCCAACCCACGTGCTTCCAGGCTTCAACCCACGTGACTTTTAAAACGATCGGTCACTACTTCTGAAGTTGGCAGCTACTTGTTCCAAACGCAACATCTGACGAACGAACACAAATATAGAAAAAAAGACACAATTGTTATCCAAAAAGTTCAGGTTTGAACCCACGTGACTTCAGGCTTCAACCCACGTGACTTTGGGCTTCAACCCACGTGACTTTGAAAACGATCGGACGTCACTTTTGATGTTGGCAGCTACTTGTTCCAAACGCAACATCTGACGAACGAACACAAATATAGAAGAAAAGACTCAATTGTTATCCAAAAAGTTCAGGTTTTAACCTACGTGACTTCAGGCTTCAACCCACGTGACTTCAGGCTTCAACCCACGTGAGTTTTGAAACGATCGGTCACCACTTTTGGAGTTGGCAGCTACTTGTTCCAAACGCAACATCTGACGAACGAACACAAATATAGAAGAAAAGACACAACTGTTATCCAAGAAGTTCAGGTTTCAACCCACGTGACTTCAGGCTTCAACCCACGTGACTTCAGGCTTTAACCCACGTGACTCTTAAAACGATCGGTCACCACTTTTGATGTTGGCAGCTACTTGTTCCAAACGCAACATCTGACGAACGAACACAAATATAGAAGAAAAGACACAATTGTTATCCAAAAAGTTCAGGTTTCGATCCACGTGACTTCAGGCTTTAACCCACGTGACTTCTGAAACGATCGGTCACCACTTTTGGAGTTGGCAGCTACTTGTTCCAAACGCAACATCTGACGAACAAACACAAATATCAAAAAACTGAAGACACAATTGTTATCCAAAAACTTCAGGCTCCAACCCACGTGACTTCAGGCTTCAACCCACGTGACTCTAGGCTTCAACCCACGTGACTTTTGAAACGATCGGTCACCACTTCTGAAGCTGGCAGCTACTTGTTCCAAACGCAACATCTGACGAACGAACACAAACATAGAAAAAAAGACACATTTGTTATCCAAAAAGATCAGGTTTTAACCCACGTGACTTCAGGCTTCAACCCACGTGACTTCAGGCTTCAATCAACGTGACTTCGAAAACGATCGGTCACCACTTTTGGAGTTGGCAGCTACTTGTTCCAAACGCAACATCTGACGAACGAACACAAATATAGAAGAAAAGACACAACTGTTATCCAAAAAGTTCAGGTTTTGACCCACGTGACTTCAGGCTTCAACCCACGTGACTTCAGGCTTCAACCCACGTGACTTTTAAAACGATCGGTCACACTTTTGATGTTGGCAGCTACTTGTTCCAAACGCAACATCTGACGAACGAACACAAATATAGAAGAAAAGACACAATTGTTATCCAAAAAGTTCAGGTTTCAACCCACGTGACTTCAGGCTTCAACCCACGTGACTTCTGAAACGATCGGTCACCACTTTTGGAGTTGGCAGCTACTTGTTCCAAACGCAACATCTGACGAACAAACACAAATATCAAAAAACTGAAGACACAATTGTTATCCAAAAAGTTCAGGCTCCAACCCACGTGACTTCAGGCTTCAACCCACGTGACTCTAGGCTTCAACCCACGTGACTTTTGAAACGATCGGTCACCACTTCTGAAGTTGGCAGCTAATTGTTCCAAACGCAACATCTGACGAACGAACACAAACATAGAAAAAAAGACACAATTGTTATCCAAAAAGTTCAGGTTTTAACCCACGTGACTCCAGGCTTCAACCCACGTGACTTCAGGCTTCAATCCACGTGACTTTGAAAACGATCGGTCACCACTTTTGAAGTTGGCAGCTACTCTTTCCAAACGCAACATCTGACGAACGAACACAAATATAGAAAAAAAGACACAATTGTTATCCAAAAAGATCAGGTTTGAACCCACGTGACTCCAGGCTCCAACCCACGTGACTTCAGGCTTCAACCCACGTGACTTTTAAAACGATCGGTCACCACTTTTGATGTTGGCAGCTACTTGTTTCAAACGCAACATCTGACGAACGAACACAAATATAGAAGAAAAGACACAATTGTTATCCAAAAAGTTCAGGTTTTAACCCACGTGACTTCAGGCTCCAACCCACGTGACTCCAGGCTTCAACCCACGTGACTTTGAAAACGATCGGACACCACTTTTGATGTTGGCAGCTACTTGTTCCAAACGCAACATCTGACGAACGAACACAAATATAGAAGAAAAGACACAATTGTTATCCAAAAAATTCAGGTTTTAACCCACGTGACTTCAGGCTTCAACCCACGTGGCTTCAGGCTTCAGCACACGTGACTTTCAAAAAGATCGGTCACCACTTTTGGAGTTGGCAGCTACTTGTTCCAAACGCAACATCTGACAAACAAACACAAATATCGAAAAACTGAAGACACAATTGTTATCCAAAAAGTTCAGGCTCCAACCCACGTGACTTAAGGCTTCAACCCACGTGACTCCAGGCTTCAATCCACGTGACTTTGAAAACGATCGGTCACCACTTTTGAAGTTGGCAGCTACTCTTTCCAAACGCAACATCTGACGAACGAACACAAATATAGAAAAAAAGACACAATTGTTATCCAAAAAGTTCAGGTTTGAACCCACGTGACTCCAGGCTCCAACCCACGTGACTTCAGGCTTCAACCCACGTGACTTTTAAAACGATCGGTTACCACTTTTGATGTTGGCAGCTACTTGTTCCAAACGAAACATCTGACGAACGAACACAAATATAGAAAAAAAGACACAATTGTTATCCAAAAAGTTCAGGTTTGGAACCACGTGACTCCAGGCTCCAACCCACGTGACTTCAGGCTTCAACCCACGTGACTTTTGAAACGATCGGACACCACTTTTGATGTTGGCAGCTACTTGTTCCAAACGCAACATCTGACAAACGAACACAAATATAGAAGAAAAGGCACAATTGTTATCCAAAAAGTTCAGGTTTTAACCCACGTGACTTCAGGCTTCAACCCACGTGACTCCAGGATTCAACCCACGTGACTTTTGGAACGATCGGTCACCACTTTTGGAGTTGGCAGCTACTTGTTCCAAACGCAACATCTGACGAACAAACACAAATATCAAAAAACTGAAGACACAATTGTTATCCAAAAAGTTCAGGCTCCAACCCACGTGACTTAAGGCTTCAACCAACGTGACTCCAGGCTTCAACCCACGTGACTTTTGAAACGATCGGTCACCACTTCTGAAGTTGGCAGCTACTTGTTCCAAACGCAACATCTGACGAACGAACACAAATATAGGAAAAAAGACACAATTGTTATCCAAAAAGTTCAGGTTTGAACCCACGTGACTCCAGGCTCCAACCCACGTGACTTCAGGCTTCAACCCATGTGACTTTTGAAACGATCGGACAGCACTTTTGATGTTGGCAGCTACTTGTTCCAAACGCAACATCTGACGAACGAACACAAATATAGAAGAAAAGACACAATTGTTATCCAAAAAATTCAGGTTTTAACCCACGTGACTTCAGGCTCCAACCCAAGTGACTTTGAAAACGATCGGTCACCACTTTTGAAGTTGGCAGCTACTCTTTCCAAACGCAACATCTGACGAACGAACACAAATATAGAAAAAAAGACACAATTGTTATCCAAAAAGTTCAGGTTTGAAATCACGTGACTCCAGGCTCCAACCCACGTGACTTCAGGCTTCAACCCATGTGACTTTTGAAACGATCGGACAGCACTTTTGATGTTGGCAGCTACTTGTTCCAAACGCAACATCTGACGAACGAACACAAATATAGAAGAAAAGACACAATTGTTATCCAAAAAATTCAGGTTTTAACCCACGTGACTTCAGGCTTCAACCCACGTGACTTTTGAAACGATCGCTCACCACTTTTGGAGTTGGCAGCTACTCTTTCCAAACGCAACATCTGACGAACGAACACAAATATAGAAAAAAAGACACAATTGTTATCCAGAAAGTTTAGGTTTGAAACCACGTGACTTCAGGCTCCAACTCACGTGACTTCAGGCTTCAACCCACGTGACTTTTGAAACGATCGGACACCACTTTTGATGTTGGCAGCTACTTGTTCCAAACGCAAAATCTGACGAACAAAAACAAATGTAGAAGAAAAGACACAATTGTTATCCAAAAAGTTCAGGTTTTAACCCACGTGACTTTAGGCTTCAACCCACGTGCTTCCAGGCTTCAACCCACGTGACTTTTGAAATGATCGGTCACTACTTCTGAAGTTGGCAGCTACTTGTTCCAAACGCAACATCTGACGAACGAACACAAATATAGAAAAAAAGACACAATTGTTATCCAAAAAGTTCAGGTTTGAACCCACGTGACTTCAGGTTTGAACCCACGTGACTTCAGGCTTCAACCCACGTGACTTCGGGCTTCAACCCACGTGACTTTGAAAACGATCGGACGTCACTTTTGATGTTGGCAGCTACTTGTTCCAAACGCAACATCTGACGAACGAACACAAATATAGAAGAAAAGACTCAATTGTTATCCAAAAAGTTCAGGTTTTAACCTACGTGACTTCAGGCTTCAACCCACGTGACTTCAGGCTTCAACCCACGTGACTTCGGGCTTCAACACACGTGACTTTGAAAACGATCGGTCACCACTTTTGAAGTTGGCAGCTACTCTTTCCAAACGCAACATCTGACGAACGAACACAAATATAGAAAAAAAGACACGATTGTTATCCAAAAAGTTCAGGTTTGAACCCACGTGACTTCAGGCTTCAACCCACGTGACTTTTTAAAACGATCGGTCACCACTTTTGGAGTTGGCAGCTACTTGTTCCAAACGCAACATCTGACGAACGAACACAAATATCAAAAAAAAATGACGAAATTGTTATCCAAAAAGTTCAGGTTTGAACCCACGTGACTCCAGGCTCCAACCCACGTGACTTCAGGCTTCAACCCACGTGACTTTTGAAACGATCGGTCACCACTTTTGATGTTGGCAGCTACTTGTTCCAAACGCAACATCTGACGAACGAACACAAATATAGAAGAAGAGACACAATTGTTATCCAAAAAGTTCAGGTTTTAACCCACGTGACTTCAGGCTTCAACCCACGTGACTTCAGGCTCCAACCCAAGTGACTTTGAAAACGATCGGTCACCACTTTTGAAGTTGGCAGCTACTCTTTCCAAACGCAACATCTGACGAACGAACACAAATATAGAAAAAAAGACACAATTGCTATCCAAAAAGTTCAGGTTTGAAATCACGTGACTCCAGGCTCCAACCCACGTGACTTCAGGCTTCAACCCATGTGACTTTTGAAACGATCGGACAGCACTTTTGATGTTGGCAGCTACTTGTTCCAAACGCAACATCTGACGAACGAACACAAATATAGAAGAAAAGACACAATTGTTATCCAAAAAATTCAGGTTTTAACCCTCGTGACTTCAGGCTTCAACCCACGTGACTTTTGAAACGATCGCTCACCACTTTTGGAGTTGGCAGCTACTCTTTCCAAACGCAACATCTGACGAACGAACACAAATATAGAAAAAAAGACACAATTGTTATCCAGAAAGTTTAGGTTTGAAACCACGTGACTTCAGGCTCCAACTCACGTGACTTCAGGCTTCAACCCACGTGACTTTTGAAACGATCGGACACCACTTTCGATGTTGGCAGCTACTTGTTCCAAACGCAAAATCTGACGAACAAAAACAAATATAGAAGAAAAGACACAATTGTTATCCAAAAAGTTCAGGTTTTAACCCACGTGACTTTAGGCTTCAACCCACGTGCTTCCAGGCTTCAACCCACGTGACTTTTGAAATGATCGGTCACTACTTCTGAAGTTGGCAGCTACTTGTTCCAAACGCAACATCTGACGAACGAACACAAATATAGAAGAAAAGACACAACTGTTATCCAAGAAGTTCAGGTTTCAACCCACGTGACTTCAGGCTTCAACCCACGTGACTTCAGGCTTTAACCCACGTGACTTTTAAAACGATCGGTCACCACTTTTGATGTTGGCAGCTACTTGTTCCAAACGCAACATCTGACGAACGAACACAAATATAGAAGAAAAGACACAATTGTTATCCAAAAAGTTCAGGTTTCAACCCACGTGACTTCAGGCTTCAACCCACGTGACTTCTGAAACGATCGGTCACCACTTTTGGAGTTGGCAGCTACTTGTTCCAAACGCAACATCTGACGAACAAACACAAATATCAAAAAACTGAAGACACAATTGTTATCCAAAAAGTTCAGGCTCCAACCCACGTGACTTCAGGCTTCAACCCACGTGACTCTAGGCTTCAACCCACGTGACTTTTGAAACGATCGGTCACCACTTCTGAAGTTGGCAGCTACTTGTTCCAAACGCAACATCTGACGAACGAACACAAACATAGAAAAAAAGGCACAATTGTTATCCAAAAAGTTCAGGTTTTAACCCACGTGACTCCAGGCTTCAACCCACGTGACTTCAGGCTTCAATCCACGTGACTTTGAAAACGATCGGTCACCACTTTTGAAGTTGGCAGCTACTCTTTCCAAACGCAACATCTGACGAACGAACACAAATATAGGAAAAAAGACACAATTGTTATCCAAAAAGATCAGGTTTGAACCCACGTGACTCCAGGCTCCAACCCACGTGACTTCAGGCTTCAACCCACGTGACTTTTAAAACGATCGGTCACCACTTTTGATGTTGGCAGCTACTTGTTTCAAACGCAACATCTGACGAACGAACACAAATATAGAAGAAAAGACACAATTGTTATCCAAAAAGTTCAGGTTTTAACCCACGTGACTTCAGGCTCCAACCCACGTGACTTCAGGCTTCAACCCACGTGACTTTGAAAACGATCGGACACCACTTTTGATGTTGGCAGCTACTTGTTCCAAACGCAACATCTGACGAACGAACACAAATATAGAAGAAAAGACACAATTGTTATCCAAAAAGTTCAGGTTTTAACCCACGTGACTTCAGGCTTCAACCCACGTGGCTTCAGGCTTCAGCACACGTGACTTTTAAAAAGATCGGTCACCACTTTTGGAGTTGGCAGCTACTTGTTCCAAACGCAACATCTGACAAACAAACACAAATATCGAAAAACTGAAGACACAATTGTTATCCAAAAAGTTCAGGCTCCAACCCACAAGACTTCAGGCTTCAACCCACGTGCTCCAGGCTTCAACCCACGTGACTTTTGAAACGATCGGTCACCACTTCTGAAGTTGGCAGCTACTTGTTCCAAACGCAACATCTGACGAACGAACACAAATATAGAAAAAAAGACACAATTGTTATCCAAAAAGTTCAGGTTTTAACCCACGTGACTTCAGGCTTCAACCCACGTGACTTCAGGCTTCAATCCACGTGACTTTGAAAACGATCGGTCACCACTTTTGAAGTTGGCAGCTACTCTTTCCAAACGCAACATCTGACGAACGAACACAAATATAGAAAAAAAGACACAATTGTTATCCAAAAAGTTCAGGTTTGAACCCACGTGACTCCAGGCTCCAACCCACGTGACTTCAGGCTTCAACCCACGTGACTTTTAAAACGATCGGTTACCACTTTTGATGTTGGCAGCTACTTGTTCCAAACGCAACATCTGACGAACGAACACAAATATAGAAAAAAAGACACAATTGTTATCCAAAAAGTTCAGGTTTGGAACCACGTGACTCCAGGCTCCAACCCACGTGACTTCAGGCTTCAACCCACGTGACTTTTAAAACGATCGGACACCACTTTTGATGTTGGCAGCTACTTGTTCCAAACGCAACATCTGACAAACGAACACAAATATAGAAGAAAAGGCACAATTGTTATCCAAAAAGTTCAGGTTTTAACCCACGTGACTTCAGGCTTCAACCCACGTGACTCCAGGATTCAATCCACGTGACTTTTGGAACGATCGGTCACCACTTTTGGAGTTGGCAGCTACTTGTTCCAAACGCAACATCTGACGAACAAACACAAATATCAAAAAACTGAAGACACAATTGTTATCCAAAAAGTTCAGGCTCCAACCCACGTGACTTAAAGCTTCAACCCACGTGCTTCCAGGCTTCAACCCACGTGACTTTTGAAACGATCGGTCACCACTTCTGAAGTTGACAGCTACTTGTTCCAAACGCAACATCTGACGAACGAACACAAATATAGGAAAAAAGACACAATTGTTATCCAAAAAGTTCAGGTTTTAACCCACGTGACTTCAGGCTTCAACCCACGTGACTTTTGAAACGATCGGTCACCACTTTTGGAGTTGGCAGCTTCTTGTTCCAAACGCAACATCTGACGAACGAACACAAATATCAAAAAACTGAAGACACAATTGTTATCCAAAAAGTTCAGGCTCCAACCCACAAGACTTCAGGCTTCAACCCACGTGCTTCCAGGCTTCAACCCACGTGACTTTTGAAACGATCGGTCACCACTTCTGAAGTTGGCAGCTACTTGTTCCAAACGCAACATCTGACGAACGAACACAAATATAGAAAAAAAGACACAATTGTTATCCAAAAAGTTCAGGTTTTAACCCACGTGACTTCAGGCTTCAACCCACGTGACTTCAGGCTTCAATCCACGTGACTTTGAAAACGATCGGTCACCACTTTTGAAGTTGGCAGCTACTCTTTCCAAACGCAACATCTGACGAACGAACACAAATATAGAAAAAAAGACACAATTGTTATCCAAAAAGTTCAGGTTTGAACCCACGTGACTCCAGGCTCCAACCCACGTGACTTCAGGCTTCAACCCACGTGACTTTTAAAACGATCGGTTACCACTTTTGATGTTGGCAGCTACTTGTTCCAAACGCAACATCTGACGAACGAACACAAATATAGAAAAAAAGACACAATTGTTATCCAAAAAGTTCAGGTTTGGAACCACGTGACTCCAGGCTCCAACCCACGTGACTTCAGGCTTCAACCCACGTGACTTTTAAAACGATCGGACACCACTTTTGATGTTGGCAGCTACTTGTTCCAAACGCAACATCTGACAAACGAACACAAATATAGAAGAAAAGGCACAATTGTTATCCAAAAAGTTCAGGTTTTAACCCACGTGACTTCAGGCTTCAACCCACGTGACTCCAGGATTCAACCCACGTGACTTTTGTAAAGATCGGTCACCACTTTTGGAGTTGGCAGCTACTTGTTCCAAACGCAACATCTGACGAACAAACACAAATATCAAAAAACTGAAGACACAATTGTTATCCAAAAAGTTCAGGCTCCAACCCACGTGACTTAAAGCTTCAACCCACGTGCTTCCAGGCTTTAACCCACGTGACTTTTGAAACGATCGGTCACCACTTCTGAAGTTGACAGCTACTTGTTCCAAACGCAACATCTGACGAACGAACACAAATATAGGAAAAAGACACAATTGTTATCCAAAAAGTTCAGGTTTTAACCCACGTGACTTCAGGCTTCAACCCACGTGACTTTTGAAACGATCGGTCACCACTTTTGGAGTTGGCAGCTTCTTGTTCCAAACGCAACATCTGACGAACGAACACAAATATCAAAAAACTGAAGACACAATTGTTATCCAAAAAGTTCAGGCTTCAACCCACGTGACTTCAGGCTCCAACCCACGTGCTTCCAGGCTTCAACCCACGTGACTTTTAAAACGATCGGTCACTACTTCTGAAGTTGGCAGCTACTTGTTCCAAACGCAACATCTGACGAACGAACACAAATATAGAAAAAAAGACACAATTGTTATCCAAAAAGTTCAGGTTTGAACCCACGTGACTTCAGGCTTCAACCCACGTGACTTTGGGCTTCAACCCACGTGACTTTGAAAACGATCGGACGTCACTTTTGATGTTGGCAGCTACTTGTTCCAAACGCAACATCTGACGAACGAACACAAATATAGAAGAAAAGACTCAATTGTTATCCAAAAAGTTCAGGTTTTAACCTACGTGACTTCAGGCTTCAACCCACGTGACTTCAGGCTTCAACCCACGTGAGTTTTGAAACGATCGGTCACCACTTTTGGAGTTGGCAGCTACTTGTTCCAAACGCAACATCTGACGAACGAACACAAATATAGAAGAAAAGACACAACTGTTATCCAAGAAGTTCAGGTTTCAACCCACGTGACTTCAGGCTTCAACCCACGTGACTTCAGGCTTTAACCCACGTGACTCTTAAAACGATCGGTCACCACTTTTGATGTTGGCAGCTACTTGTTCCAAACGCAACATCTGACGAACGAACACAAATATAGAAGAAAAGACACAATTGTTACCCAAAAAGTTCAGGTTTCGACCCACGTGACTTCAGGCTTTAACCCACGTGACTTCTGAAACGATCGGTCACCACTTTTGGAGTTGGCAGCTACTTGTTCCAAACGCAACATCTGACGAACAAACACAAATATCAAAAAACTGAAGACACAATTGTTATCCAAAAACTTCAGGCTCCAACCCACGTGACTTCAGGCTTCAACCCACGTGACTCTAGGCTTCAACCCACGTGACTTTTGAAACGATCGGTCACCACTTCTGAAGTTGGCAGCTACTTGTTCCAAACGCAACATCTGACGAACGAACACAAACATAGAAAAAAAGACACATTTGTTATCCAAAAAGATCAGGTTTTAACCCACGTGACTTCAGGCTTCAACCCACGTGACTTCAGGCTTCAATCAACGTGACTTTGAAAACGATCGGTCACCACTTTTGGAGTTGGCAGCTACTTGTTCCAAACGCAACATCTGACGAACGAACACAAATATAGAAGAAAAGACACAACTGTTATCCAAAAAGTTCAGGTTTTGACCCACGTGACTTCAGGCTTCAACCCACGTGACTTCAGGCTTTAACCCACGTGACTTTTAAAACGATCGGTCACCACTTTTGATGTTGGCAGCTACTTGTTCCAAACGCAACATCTGACGAACGAACACAAATATAGAAGAAAAGACACAATTGTTATCCAAAAAGTTCAGGTTTCAACCCACGTGACTTCAGGCTTCAACCCACGTGACTTCTGAAACGATCGGTCACCACTTTTGGAGTTGGCAGCTACTTGTTCCAAACGCAACATCTGACGAACAAACACAAATATCAAAAAACTGAAGACACAATTGTTATCCAAAAAGTTCAGGCTCCAACCCACGTGACTTCAGGCTTCAACCCACGTGACTCTAGGCTTCAACCCACGTGACTTTTGAAACGATCGGTCACCACTTCTGAAGTTGGCAGCTACTTGTTCCAAACGCAACATCTGACGAACGAACACAAACATAGAAAAAAAGACACAATTGTTATCCAAAAAGTTCAGGTTTTAACCCACGTGACTCCAGGCTTCAACCCACGTGACTTCAGGCTTCAATCCACGTGACTTTGAAAACGATCGGTCACCACTTTTGAAGTTGGCAGCTACCCTTTCCAAACGCAACATCTGACGAACGAACACAAATATAGAAAAAAAGACACAATTGTTATCCAAAAAGATCAGGTTTGAACCCACGTGACTCCAGGCTCCAACCCACGTGACTTCAGGCTTCAACCCACGTGACTTTTAAAACGATCGGTCACCACTTTTGATGTTGGCAGCTACTTGTTTCAAACGCAACATCTGACGAACGAACACAAATATAGAAGAAAAGACACAATTGTTATCCAAAAAGTTCAGGTTTTAACCCACGTGACTTCAGGCTCCAACCCACGTGACTCCAGGCTTCAACCCACGTGACTTTGAAAACGATCGGTCACCACTTTTGATGTTGGCAGCTACTTGTTCCAAACGCAACATCTGACGAACGAACACAAATATAGAAGAAAAGACACAATTGTTATCCAAAAAATTCAGGTTTTAACCCACGTGACTTCAGGCTTCAACCCACGTGGCTTCAGGCTTCAGCACACGTGACTTTCAAAAAGATCGGTCACCACTTTTGGAGTTGGCAGCTACTTGTTCCAAACGCAACATCTGACAAACAAACACAAATATCGAAAAACTGAAGACACAATTGTTATCCAAAAAGTTCAGGCTCCAACCCACGTGACTTAAGGCTTCAACCCACGTGACTCCAGGCTTCAATCCACGTGACTTTGAAAACGATCGGTCACCACTTTTGAAGTTGGCAGCTACTCTTTCCAAACGCAACATCTGACGAACGAACACAAATACAGAAAAAAAGACACAATTGTTATCCAAAAAGTTCAGGTTTGAACCCACGTGACTCCAGGCTCCAACCCACGTGACTTCAGGCTTCAACCCACGTGACTCCAGGATTCAACCCACGTGACTTTTGGAACGATCGGTCACCACTTTTGGAGTTGGCAGCTACTTGTTCCAAACGCAACATCTGACGAACAAACACAAATATCAAAAAACTGAAGACACAATTGTTATCCAAAAAGTTCAGGCTCCAACCCACGTGACTTAAGGCTTCAACCAACGTGACTCCAGGCTTCAACCCACGTGACTTTTGAAACGATCGGTCACCACTTCTGAAGTTGGCAGCTACTTGTTCCAAACGCAACATCTGACGAACGAACACAAATATAGGAAAAAAGACACAATTGTTATCCAAAAAGTTCAGGTTTGAACCCACGTGACTCCAGGCTCCAACCCACGTGACTTCAGGCTTCAACCCACGTGACTTTTAAAACGATCGGTCACCACTTTTGATGTTGGCAGCTACTTGTTCCAAACGCAACATCTGACGAACGAACACAAATATAGAGGTAAAGACACAATTGTTATCCAAAAAGTTCAGGTTTCAACCCACGTGACTTCAGGCTTCAACCCACGTGACTTCGCGCTTCAACCCACGTGACTTTGAAAACGATCGGACACCACTTTTGATGTTGGCAGGTACTTGTTCCAAACGCAACATCTGACGAACGAACACAAATATAGAAGAAAAGACACAATTGGTATCCAAAAAGTTCAGGTTTCAACCCACGTGACTTCAGGCTTCAACCCACGTGACTTTTGAAACGATCGGTCACCACTTTTGGAGTTGGCAGCTACTTGTTCCAAACGCAACATCTGACGAACAAACACAAATATCAAAAAACTGAAGACACAATTGTTATCCAAAAAGTTCAGGCTCCAACCCACGTGACTTCAGGCTTCATCCCACGTGACTTCAGGCTTCAACCCACGTGACTTTGAAAACGATCGGACACCACTTTTGATGTTGGCAGCTACTTGTTCCAAACGCAACATCTGACGAACAAACACAAATATCGAAAAACTGAAAACACAATTGTTATCCAAAAAGTTCAGGCTTCAACCCACAAGACTTCAGGCTTCAACCCACGTGCTCCAGGCTTCAACCCACGTGACTTTTGAAACGATCGGTCACCACTTCTGAAGTTGGCAGCTACTTGTTCCAAACGCAACATCTGACGAACGAACACAAATATAGAAGAAAAGACACAATTGTTATCCAAAAAGTTCAGGTTTTAACCCACGTGACTTCAGGCTCCAACCCACGTGGCTTCAGGCTTCAGCACACGTGACTTTTAAAAAGATCGGTCACCACTTTTGAAGTTGGCAGCTACTTGTTCCAAACGCAACATCTGACGAACAAACACAAATATCGAAAAACTGAAGACACAATTGTTATCCAAAAAGTTCAGGTTTCAACCCACGTGACTTCAGGCTTCAACCCACGTAACTTCAGGCTTCAATCCACGTGACTTTGAAAACGATCGGTCACCACTTTTGAAGTTGGCAGCTACTCTTTCCAAACGCAACATCTGACGAACGAACACAAATATAGAAAAAAAAACACAATTGTTATCCAAAAAGTTCAGGTTTGAACCCACGTGACTCCAGGCTCCAACCCACGTGACTTCAGGCTTCAACCCACGTGACTTTTAAAACGATCGGTCACCACTTTTGATGTTGGCAGCTACTTGTTCCAAACGCAACATCTGACGAACGAACACAAATATAGAGGTAAAGACACAATTGTTATCCAAAAAGTTCAGGTTTCAACCCACGTGACTTCAGGCTTCAACCCACGTGACTTCGTGCTTCAACCCACGTGACTTCAGGCTTCATCCCACGTGGCTTCAGGCTTCAGCACACGTGACTTTTAAAAAGATCGGTCACCACTTTTGGAGTTGGCAGCTACTTGTTCCAAACGCAACATCTGACGAACAAACACAAATATCGAAAAACTGAAGACACAATTGTTATCCAAAAAGTTCAGGCTCCAACCCACAAGACTTCAGGCTTCAACCCACGTGCTCCAGGCTTCAACCCACGTGACTTTTGAAACGATCGGTCACCACTTTTGATGTTGGCAGCTACTTGTTCCAAACGCAACATCTGACGAACGAACACAAATATAGAAGAAAAGACACAATTGTTATCCAAAAAGTTCAGGTTTCAACCCACGTGACTTCAGGCTTTAACCCACGTGACTTCTGAAACGATCGGTCACCACTTTTGGAGTTGGCAGCTACTTGTTCCAAACGCAACATCTGACGAACAAACACAAATATCAAAAAACTGAAGACACAATTGTTATCCAAAAACTTCAGGCTCCAACCCACGTGACTTCAGGCTTCAACCCACGTGACTCTAGGCTTCAACCCACGCGACTTTTGAAACGATCGGTCACCACTTCTGAAGTTGGCAGCTACTTGTTCCAAACGCAACATCTGACGAACGAACACAAACATAGAAAAAAAGACACATTTGTTATCCAAAAAGATCAGGTTTTAACCCACGTGACTTCAGGCTTCAACCCACGTGACTTCAGGCTTCAATCAACGTGACTTTGAAAACGATCGGTCACCACTTTTGGAGTTGGCAGCTACTTGTTCCAAACGCAACATCTGACGAACGAACACAAATATAGAAGAAAAGACTCAATTGTTATCCAAAAAGTTCAGGTTTTAACCTACGTGACTTCAGGCTTCAACCCACGTGACTTCAGGCTTCAACCCACGTGAGTTTTGAAACGATCGGTCACCACTTTTGGAGTTGGCAGCTACTTGTTCCAAACGCAACATCTGACGAACGAACACAAATATAGAAGAAAAGACACAACTGTTATCCAAGAAGTTCAGGTTTCAACCCACGTGACTTCAGGCTTCAACCCACGTGACTTCAGGCTTTAACCCACGTGACTCTTAAAACGATCGGTCACCACTTTTGATGTTGGCAGCTACTTGTTCCAAACGCAACATCTGACGAACGAACACAAATATAGAAGAAAAGACACAATTGTTATCCAAAAAGTTCAGGTTTCGACCCACGTGACTTCAGGCTTTAACCCACGTGACTTCTGAAACGATCGGTCACCACTTTTGGAGTTGGCAGCTACTTGTTCCAAACGCAACATCTGACGAACAAACACAAATATCAAAAAACTGAAGACACAATTGTTATCCAAAAACTTCAGGCTCCAACCCACGTGACTTCAGGCTTCAACCCACGTGACTCTAGGCTTCAACCCACGTGACTTTTGAAACGATCGGTCACCACTTCTGAAGTTGGCAGCTACTTGTTCCAAACGCAACATCTGACGAACGAACACAAACATAGAAAAAAAGACACATTTGTTATCCAAAAAGATCAGGTTTTAACCCACGTGACTTCAGGCTTCAACCCACGTGACTTCAGGCTTCAATCAACGTGACTTTGAAAACGATCGGTCACCACTTTTGGAGTTGGCAGCTACTTGTTCCAAACGCAACATCTGACGAACGAACACAAATATAGAAGAAAAGACACAACTGTTATCCAAAAAGTTCAGGTTTTGACCCACGTGACTTCAGGCTTCAACCCACGTGACTTCAGGCTTTAACCCACGTGACTTTTAAAACGATCGGTCACCACTTTTGATGTTGGCAGCTACTTGTTCCAAACGCAACATCTGACGAACGAACACAAATATAGAAGAAAAGACACAATTGTTATCCAAAAAGTTCAGGTTTCAACCCACGTGACTTCAGGCTTCAACCCACGTGACTTCTGAAACGATCGGTCACCACTTTTGGAGTTGGCAGCTACTTGTTCCAAACGCAACATCTGACGAACAAACACAAATATCAAAAAACTGAAGACACAATTGTTATCCAAAAAGTTCAGGCTCCAACCCACGTGACTTAAGGCTTCAACCAACGTGACTCCAGGCTTCAACCCACGTGACTTTTGAAACGATCGGTCACCACTTCTGAAGTTGGCAGCTACTTGTTCCAAACGCAACATCTGACGAACAAACACAAATATCAAAAAACTGAAGACACAATTGTTATCCAAAAAGTTCAGGCTCCAACCCACGTGACTTCAGGCTTCATCCCACGTGACTTCAGGCTTCAACCCACGTGACTTTTAAAACGATCGGTCACCACTTTTGATGTTGGCAGCTACTTGTTCCAAACGCAACATCTGACGAACGAACACAAATATAGAGGTAAAGACACAATTGTTATCCAAAAAGTTCAGGTTTCAACCCACGTGACTTCAGGCTTCAACCCACGTGACTTCGCGCTTCAACCCACGTGACTTTGAAAACGATCGGACACCACTTTTGATGTTGGCAGGTACTTGTTCCAAACGCAACATCTGACGAACGAACACAAATATAGAAGAAAAGACACAATTGGTATCCAAAAAGTTCAGGTTTCAACCCACGTGACTTCAGGCTTCAACCCACGTGACTTTTGAAACGATCGGTCACCACTTTTGGAGTTGGCAGCTACTTGTTCCAAACGCAACATCTGACGAACAAACACAAATATCAAAAAACTGAAGACACAATTGTTATCCAAAAAGTTCAGGCTCCAACCCACGTGACTTCAGGCTTCATCCCACGTGACTTCAGGCTTCAACCCACGTGACTTTGAAAACGATCGGACACCACTTTTGATGTTGGCAGCTACTTGTTCCAAACGCAACATCTGACGAACAAACACAAATATCGAAAAACTGAAAACACAATTGTTATCCAAAAAGTTCAGGCTTCAACCCACAAGACTTCAGGCTTCAACCCACGTGCTCCAGGCTTCAACCCACGTGACTTTTGAAACGATCGGTCACCACTTCTGAAGTTGGCAGCTACTTGTTCCAAACGCAACATCTGACGAACGAACACAAATATAGAAGAAAAGACACAATTGTTATCCAAAAAGTTCAGGTTTTAACCCACGTGACTTCAGGCTCCAACCCACGTGGCTTCAGGCTTCAGCACACGTGACTTTTAAAAAGATCGGTCACCACTTTTGAAGTTGGCAGCTACTTGTTCCAAACGCAACATCTGACGAACAAACACAAATATCGAAAAACTGAAGACACAATTGTTATCCAAAAAGTTCAGGTTTCAACCCACGTGACTTCAGGCTTCAACCCACGTAACTTCAGGCTTCAATCCACGTGACTTTGAAAACGATCGGTCACCACTTTTGAAGTTGGCAGCTACTCTTTCCAAACGCAACATCTGACGAACGAACACAAATATAGAAAAAAAAACACAATTGTTATCCAAAAAGTTCAGGTTTGAACCCACGTGACTCCAGGCTCCAACCCACGTGACTTCAGGCTTCAACCCACGTGACTTTTAAAACGATCGGTCACCACTTTTGATGTTGGCAGCTACTTGTTCCAAACGCAACATCTGACGAACGAACACAAATATAGAGGTAAAGACACAATTGTTATCCAAAAAGTTCAGGTTTCAACCCACGTGACTTCAGGCTTCAACCCACGTGACTTCGTGCTTCAACCCACGTGACTTCAGGCTTCATCCCACGTGGCTTCAGGCTTCAGCACACGTGACTTTTAAAAAGATCGGTCACCACTTTTGGAGTTGGCAGCTACTTGTTCCAAACGCAACATCTGACGAACAAACACAAATATCGAAAAACTGAAGACACAATTGTTATCCAAAAAGTTCAGGCTCCAACCCACAAGACTTCAGGCTTCAACCCACGTGCTCCAGGCTTCAACCCACGTGACTTTTGAAACGATCGGTCACCACTTTTGATGTTGGCAGCTACTTGTTCCAAACGCAACATCTGACGAACGAACACAAATATAGAAGAAAAGACACAATTGTTATCCAAAAAGTTCAGGTTTCAACCCACGTGACTTCAGGCTTTAACCCACGTGACTTCTGAAACGATCGGTCACCACTTTTGGAGTTGGCAGCTACTTGTTCCAAACGCAACATCTGACGAACAAACACAAATATCAAAAAACTGAAGACACAATTGTTATCCAAAAACTTCAGGCTCCAACCCACGTGACTACAGGCTTCAACCCACGTGACTCTAGGCTTCAACCCACGCGACTTTTGAAACGATCGGTCACCACTTCTGAAGTTGGCAGCTACTTGTTCCAAACGCAACATCTGACGAACGAACACAAACATAGAAAAAAAGACACATTTGTTATCCAAAAAGATCAGGTTTTAACCCACGTGACTTCAGGCTTCAACCCACGTGACTTCAGGCTTCAATCAACGTGACTTTGAAAACGATCGGTCACCACTTTTGGAGTTGGCAGCTACTTGTTCCAAACGCAACATCTGACGAACGAACACAAATATAGAAGAAAAGACTCAATTGTTATCCAAAAAGTTCAGGTTTTAACCTACGTGACTTCAGGCTTCAACCCACGTGACTTCAGGCTTCAACCCACGTGAGTTTTGAAACGATCGGTCACCACTTTTGGAGTTGGCAGCTACTTGTTCCAAACGCAACATCTGACGAACGAACACAAATATAGAAGAAAAGACACAACTGTTATCCAAGAAGTTCAGGTTTCAACCCACGTGACTTCAGGCTTCAACCCACGTGACTTCAGGCTTTAACCCACGTGACTCTTAAAACGATCGGTCACCACTTTTGATGTTGGCAGCTACTTGTTCCAAACGCAACATCTGACGAACGAACACAAATATAGAAGAAAAGACACAATTGTTATCCAAAAAGTTCAGGTTTCGACCCACGTGACTTCAGGCTTTAACCCACGTGACTTCTGAAACGATCGGTCACCACTTTTGGAGTTGGCAGCTACTTGTTCCAAACGCAACATCTGACGAACAAACACAAATATCAAAAAACTGAAGACACAATTGTTATCCAAAAACTTCAGGCTCCAACCCACGTGACTTCAGGCTTCAACCCACGTGACTCTAGGCTTCAACCCACGTGACTTTTGAAACGATCGGTCACCACTTCTGAAGTTGGCAGCTACTTGTTCCAAACGCAACATCTGACGAACGAACACAAACATAGAAAAAAAGACACATTTGTTATCCAAAAAGATCAGGTTTTAACCCACGTGACTTCAGGCTTCAACCCACGTGACTTCAGGCTTCAATCAACGTGACTTTGAAAACGATCGGTCACCACTTTTGGAGTTGGCAGCTACTTGTTCCAAACGCAACATCTGACGAACGAACACAAATATAGAAGAAAAGACACAACTGTTATCCAAAAAGTTCAGGTTTTGACCCACGTGACTTCAGGCTTCAACCCACGTGACTTCAGGCTTTAACCCACGTGACTTTTAAAACGATCGGTCACCACTTTTGATGTTGGCAGCTACTTGTTCCAAACGCAACATCTGACGAACGAACACAAATATAGAAGAAAAGACACAATTGTTATCCAAAAAGTTCAGGTTTCAACCCACGTGACTTCAGGCTTCAACCCACGTGACTTCTGAAACGATCGGTCACCACTTTTGGAGTTGGCAGCTACTTGTTCCAAACGCAACATCTGACGAACAAACACAAATATCAAAAAACTGAAGACACAATTGTTATCCAAAAAGTTCAGGCTCCAACCCACGTGACTTCAGGCTTCAACCCACGTGACTCTAGGCTTCAACCCACGTGACTTTTGAAACGATCGGTCACCACTTCTGAAGTTGGCAGCTACTTGTTCCAAACGCAACATCTGACGAACGAACACAAACATAGAAAAAAAGACACAATTGTTATCCAAAAAGTTCAGGTTTTAACCCACGTGACTCCAGGCTTCAACCCACGTGACTTCAGGCTTCAATCCACGTGACTTTGAAAACGATCGGTCACCACTTTTGAAGTTGGCAGCTACTCTTTCCAAACGCAACATCTGACGAACGAACACAAATATAGAAAAAAAGACACAATTGTTATCCAAAAAGATCAGGTTTGAACCCACGTGACTCCAGGCTCCAACCCACGTGACTTCAGGCTTCAACCCACGTGACTTTTAAAACGATCGGTCACCACTTTTGATGTTGGCAGCTACTTGTTTCAAACGCAACATCTGACGAACGAACACAAATATAGAAGAAAAGACACAATTGTTATCCAAAAAGTTCAGGTTTTAACCCACGTGACTTCAGGCTCCAACCCACGTGACTCCAGGCTTCAACCCACGTGACTTTGAAAACGATCGGACACCACTTTTGATGTTGGCAGCTACTTGTTCCAAACGCAACATCTGACGAACGAACACAAATATAGAAGAAAAGACACAATTGTTATCCAAAAAATTCAGGTTTTAACCCACGTGACTTCAGGCTTCAACCCACGTGGCTTCAGGCTTCAGCACACGTGACTTTCAAAAAGATCGGTCACCACTTTTGGAGTTGGCAGCTACTTGTTCCAAACGCAACATCTGACAAACAAACACAAATATCGAAAAACTGAAGACACAATTGTTATCCAAAAAGTTCAGGCTCCAACCCACGTGACTTAAGGCTTCAACCCACGTGACTCCAGGCTTCAATCCACGTGACTTTGAAAACGATCGGTCACCACTTTTGAAGTTGGCAGCTACTCTTTCCAAACGCAACATCTGACGAACGAACACAAATATAGAAAAAAAGACACAATTGTTATCCAAAAAGTTCAGGTTTGAACCCACGTGACTCCAGGCTCCAACCCACGTGACTTCAGGCTTCAACCCACGTGACTTTTAAAACGATCGGTTACCACTTTTGATGTTGGCAGTTACTTGTTCCAAACGAAACATCTGACGAACGAACACAAATATAGAAAAAAAGACACAATTGTTATCCAAAAAGTTCAGGTTTGGAACCACGTGACTCCAGGCTCCAACCCACGTGACTTCAGGCTTCAACCCACGTGACTTTTGAAACGATCGGACACCACTTTTGATGTTGGCAGCTACTTGTTCCAAACGCAACATCTGACAAACGAACACAAATATAGAAGAAAAGGCACAATTGTTATCCAAAAAGTTCAGGTTTTAACCCACGTGACTTCAGGCTTCAACCCACGTGACTCCAGGATTCAACCCACGTGACTTTTGGAACGATCGGTCACCACTTTTGGAGTTGGCAGCTACTTGTTCCAAACGCAACATCTGACGAACAAACACAAATATCAAAAAACTGAAGACACAATTGTTATCCAAAAAGTTCAGGCTCCAACCCACGTGACTTAAGGCTTCAACCAACGTGACTCCAGGCTTCAACCCACGTGACTTTTGAAACGATCGGTCACCACTTCTGAAGTTGGCAGCTACTTGTTCCAAACGCAACATCTGACGAACGAACACAAATATAGGAAAAAAGACACAATTGTTATCCAAAAAGTTCAGGTTTGAACCCACGTGACTCCAGGCTCCAACCCACGTGACTTCAGGCTTCAACCCACGTGACTTTTAAAACGATCGGTCACCACTTTTGATGTTGGCAGCTACTTGTTCCAAACGCAACATCTGACGAACGAACACAAATATAGAGGTAAAGACACAATTGTTATCCAAAAAGTTCAGGTTTCAACCCACGTGACTTCAGGCTTCAACCCACGTGACTTCGCGCTTCAACCCACGTGACTTTGAAAACGATCGGACACCACTTTTGATGTTGGCAGGTACTTGTTCCAAACGCAACATCTGACGAACGAACACAAATATAGAAGAAAAGACACAATTGGTATCCAAAAAGTTCAGGTTTCAACCCACGTGACTTCAGGCTTCAACCCACGTGACTTTTGAAACGATCGGTCACCACTTTTGGAGTTGGCAGCTACTTGTTCCAAACGCAACATCTGACGAACAAACACAAATATCAAAAAACTGAAGACACAATTGTTATCCAAAAAGTTCAGGCTCCAACCCACGTGACTTCAGGCTTCATCCCACGTGACTTCAGGCTTCAACCCACGTGACTTTGAAAACGATCGGACACCACTTTTGATGTTGGCAGCTACTTGTTCCAAACGCAACATCTGACGAACAAACACAAATATCGAAAAACTGAAAACACAATTGTTATCCAAAAAGTTCAGGCTTCAACCCACAAGACTTCAGGCTTCAACCCACGTGCTCCAGGCTTCAACCCACGTGACTTTTGAAACGATCGGTCACCACTTCTGAAGTTGGCAGCTACTTGTTCCAAACGCAACATCTGACGAACGAACACAAATATAGAAGAAAAGACACAATTGTTATCCAAAAAGTTCAGGTTTTAACCCACGTGACTTCAGGCTCCAACCCACGTGGCTTCAGGCTTCAGCACACGTGACTTTTAAAAAGATCGGTCACCACTTTTGAAGTTGGCAGCTACTTGTTCCAAACGCAACATCTGACGAACAAACACAAATATCGAAAAACTGAAGACACAATTGTTATCCAAAAAGTTCAGGTTTCAACCCACGTGACTTCAGGCTTCAACCCACGTAACTTCAGGCTTCAATCCACGTGACTTTGAAAACGATCGGTCACCACTTTTGAAGTTGGCAGCTACTCTTTCCAAACGCAACATCTGACGAACAAACACAAATATCAAAAAACTGAAGACACAATTGTTATCCAAAAAGTTCAGGCTCCAACCCACGTGACTTCAGGCTTCAACCCACGTGACTCTAGGCTTCAACCCACGTGACTTTTGAAACGATCGGTCACCACTTCTGAAGTTGGCAGCTACTTGTTCCAAACGCAACATCTGACGAACGAACACAAACATAGAAAAAAAGACACAATTGTTATCCAAAAAGTTCAGGTTTTAACCCACGTGACTCCAGGCTTCAACCCACGTGACTTCAGGCTTCAATCCACGTGACTTTGAAAACGATCGGTCACCACTTTTGAAGTTGGCAGCTACTCTTTCCAAACGCAACATCTGACGAACGAACACAAATATAGAAAAAAAGACACAATTGTTATCCAAAAAGATCAGGTTTGAACCCACGTGACTCCAGGCTCCAACCCACGTGACTTCAGGCTTCAACCCACGTGACTTTTAAAACGATCGGTCACCACTTTTGATGTTGGCAGCTACTTGTTTCAAACGCAACATCTGACGAACGAACACAAATATAGGAGAAAAGACACAATTGTTATCCAAAAAGTTCAGGTTTTAACCCACGTGACTTCAGGCTCCAACCCACGTGACTCCAGGCTTCAACCCACGTGACTTTGAAAACGATCGGACACCACTTTTGATGTTGGCAGCTACTTGTTCCAAACGCAACATCTGACGAACGAACACAAATATAGAAGAAAAGACACAATTGTTATCCAAAAAATTCAGGTTTTAACCCACGTGACTTCAGGCTTCAACCCACGTGGCTTCAGGCTTCAGCACACGTGACTTTCAAAAAGATCGGTCACCACTTTTGGAGTTGGCAGCTACTTGTTCCAAACGCAACATCTGACAAACAAACACAAATATCGAAAAACTGAAGACACAATTGTTATCCAAAAAGTTCAGGCTCCAACCCACGTGACTTAAGGCTTCAACCCACGTGACTCCAGGCTTCAATCCACGTGACTTTGAAAACGATCGGTCACCACTTTTGAAGTTGGCAGCTACTCTTTCCAAACGCAACATCTGACGAACGAACACAAATATAGAAAAAAAGACACAATTGTTATCCAAAAAGTTCAGGTTTGAACCCACGTGACTCCAGGCTCCAACCCACGTGACTTCAGGCTTCAACCCACGTGACTTTTAAAACGATCGGTTACCACTTTTGATGTTGGCAGCTACTTGTTCCAAACGAAACATCTGACGAACGAACACAAATATAGAAAAAAAGACACAATTGTTATCCAAAAAGTTCAGGTTTGGAACCACGTGACTCCAGGCTCCAACCCACGTGACTTCAGGCTTCAACCCACGTGACTTTTGAAACGATCGGACACCACTTTTGATGTTGGCAGCTACTTGTTCCAAACGCAACATCTGACAAACGAACACAAATATAGAAGAAAAGGCACAATTGTTATCCAAAAAGTTCAGGTTTTAACCCACGTGACTTCAGGCTTCAACCCACGTGACTCCAGGATTCAACCCACGTGACTTTTGGAACGATCGGTCACCACTTTTGGAGTTGGCAGCTACTTGTTCCAAACGCAACATCTGACGAACAAACACAAATATCAAAAAACTGAAGACACAATTGTTATCCAAAAAGTTCAGGCTCCAACCCACGTGACTTAAGGCTTCAACCAACGTGACTCCAGGCTTCAACCCACGTGACTTTTGAAACGATCGGTCACCACTTCTGAAGTTGGCAGCTACTTGTTCCAAACGCAACATCTGACGAACGAACACAAATATAGGAAAAAAGACACAATTGTTATCCAAAAAGTTCAGGTTTGAACCCACGTGACTCCAGGCTCCAACCCACGTGACTTCAGGCTTCAACCCACGTGACTTTTAAAACGATCGGTCACCACTTTTGATGTTGGCAGCTACTTGTTCCAAACGCAACATCTGACGAACGAACACAAATATAGAGGTAAAGACACAATTGTTATCCAAAAAGTTCAGGTTTCAACCCACGTGACTTCAGGCTTCAACCCACGTGACTTCGCGCTTCAACCCACGTGACTTTGAAAACGATCGGACACCACTTTTGATGTTGGCAGGTACTTGTTCCAAACGCAACATCTGACGAACGAACACAAATATAGAAGAAAAGACACAATTGGTATCCAAAAAGTTCAGGTTTCAACCCACGTGACTTCAGGCTTCAACCCACGTGACTTTTGAAACGATCGGTCACCACTTTTGGAGTTGGCAGCTACTTGTTCCAAACGCAACATCTGACGAACAAACACAAATATCAAAAAACTGAAGACACAATTGTTATCCAAAAAGTTCAGGCTCCAACCCACGTGACTTCAGGCTTCATCCCACGTGACTTCAGGCTTCAACCCACGTGACTTTGAAAACGATCGGACACCACTTTTGATGTTGGCAGCTACTTGTTCCAAACGCAACATCTGACGAACAAACACAAATATCGAAAAACTGAAAACACAATTGTTATCCAAAAAGTTCAGGCTTCAACCCACAAGACTTCAGGCTTCAACCCACGTGCTCCAGGCTTCAACCCACGTGACTTTTGAAACGATCGGTCACCACTTCTGAAGTTGGCAGCTACTTGTTCCAAACGCAACATCTGACGAACGAACACAAATATAGAAGAAAAGACACAATTGTTATCCAAAAAGTTCAGGTTTTAACCCACGTGACTTCAGGCTCCAACCCACGTGGCTTCAGGCTTCAGCACACGTGACTTTTAAAAAGATCGGTCACCACTTTTGAAGTTGGCAGCTACTTGTTCCAAACGCAACATCTGACGAACAAACACAAATATCGAAAAACTGAAGACACAATTGTTATCCAAAAAGTTCAGGTTTCAACCCACGTGACTTCAGGCTTCAACCCACGTAACTTCAGGCTTCAATCCACGTGACTTTGAAAACGATCGGTCACCACTTTTGAAGTTGGCAGCTACTCTTTCCAAACGCAACATCTGACGAACGAACACAAATATAGAAAAAAAAACACAATTGTTATCCAAAAAGTTCAGGTTTGAACCCACGTGACTCCAGGCTCCAACCCACGTGACTTCAGGCTTCAACCCACGTGACTTTTAAAACGATCGGTCACCACTTTTGATGTTGGCAGCTACTTGTTCCAAACGCAACATCTGACGAACGAACACAAATATAGAGGTAAAGACACAATTGTTATCCAAAAAGTTCAGGTTTCAACCCACGTGACTTCAGGCTTCAACCCACGTGACTTCGTGCTTCAACCCACGTGACTTCAGGCTTCAACCCACGTGGCTTCAGGCTTCAGCACACGTGACTTTTAAAAAGATCGGTCACCACTTTTGGAGTTGGCAGCTACTTGTTCCAAACGCAACATCTGACGAACAAACACAAATATCGAAAAACTGAAGACACAATTGTTATCCAAAAAGTTCAGGCTCCAACCCACAAGACTTCAGGCTTCAACCCACGTGCTCCAGGCTTCAACCCACGTGACTTTTGAAACGATCGGTCACCACTTTTGATGTTGGCAGCTACTTGTTCCAAACGCAACATCTGACGAACGAACACAAATATAGAAGAAAAGACACAATTGTTATCCAAAAAGTTCAGGTTTCAACCCACGTGACTTCAGGCTTCAACCCACGTGACTTCTGAAACGATCGGTCACCACTTTTGGAGTTGGCAGCTACTTGTTTCAAACGCAACATCTGACGAACAAACACAAATATCAAAAAACTGAAGACACAATTGTTATCCAAAAAGTTCAGGCTCCAACCCACGTGACTTCAGGCTTCAACCCACGTGACTCTAGGCTTCAACCCACGTGACTTTTGAAACGATCGGTCACCACTTCTGAAGTTGGCAGCTACTTGTTCCAAACGCAACATCTGACGAACGAACACAAACATAGAAAAAAAGACACAATTGTTATCCAAAAAGTTCAGGTTTTAACCCACGTGACTCCAGGCTTCAACCCACGTGACTTCAGGCTTCAATCCACGTGACTTTGAAAACGATCGGTCACCACTTTTGAAGTTGGCAGCTACTCTTTCCAAACGCAACATCTGACGAACGAACACAAATATAGAAAAAAAGACACAATTGTTATCCAAAAAGATCAGGTTTGAACCCACGTGACTCCAGGCTCCAACCCACGTGACTTCAGGCTTCAACCCACGTGACCTTTAAAACGATCGGTTACCACTTTTGATGTTGGCAGCTACTTGTTCCAAACGAAACATCTGACGAACGAACACAAATATAGAAAAAAAGACACAATTGTTATCCAAAAAGTTCAGGTTTAGAACCACGTGACTCCAGGCTCCAACCCACGTGACTTCAGGCTTCAACCCACGTGACTTTTGAAACGATCGGACACCACTTTTGATGTTGGCAGCTACTTGTTCCAAACGCAACATCTGACAAACGAACACAAATATAGAAGAAAAGGCACAATTGTTATCCAAAAAGTTCAGGTTTTAACCCACGTGACTTCAGGCTTCAACCCACGTGACTCCAGGATTCAACCCACGTGACTTTTGGGACGATCGGTCACCACTTTTGGAGTTGGCAGCTACTTGTTCCAAACGCAACATCTGACGAACAAACACAAATATCAAAAAACTGAAGACACAATTGTTATCAAAAAAGTTCAGGCTCCAATCCACGTGACTTAAGGCTTCAACCCACGTGACTCCAGGCTTCAACCCACGTGACTTTTGAAACGATCGGTCACCACTTCTGAAGTTGGCAGCTACTTGTTCCAAACGCAACATCTGACGAACGAACACAAATATAGGAAAAAAGACACAATTGTTATCCAAAAAGTTCAGGTTTGAACCCACGTGACTCCAGGCTCCAACCCACGTGACTTCAGGCTTCAACCCACGTGACTTTTAAAACGATCGGTCACCACTTTTGATGTTGGCAGCTACTTGTTCCAAACGCAACATCTGACGAACGAACACAAATATAGAGGTAAAGACACAATTGTTATCCAAAAAGTTCAGGTTTCAACCCACGTGACTTCAGGCTTCAACCCACGTGACTTCGCGCTTCAACCCACGTGACTTTGAAAACGATCGGACACCACTTTTGATGTTGGCAGGTACTTGTTCCAAACGCAACATCTGACGAACGAACACAAATATAGAAGAAAAGACACAATTGGTATCCAAAAAGTTCAGGTTTCAACCCACGTGACTTCAGGCTTCAACCCACGTGACTTTTGAAACGATCGGTCACCACTTTTGGAGTTGGCAGCTACTTGTTCCAAACGCAACATCTGACGAACAAACACAAATATCAAAAAACTGAAGACACAATTGTTATCCAAAAAGTTCAGGCTCCAACCCACGTGACTTCAGGCTTCATCCCACGTGACTTCAGGCTTCAACCCACGTGACTTTGAAAACGATCGGACACCACTTTTGATGTTGGCAGCTACTTGTTCCAAACGCAACATCTGACGAACAAACACAAATATCAAAAAACTGAAGACACAATTGTTATCCAAAAAGTTCAGGCTCCGACCCACGTGACTTCAGGCTTCAACCCACGTGACTCCAGGCTTCAACCCACGTGACTTTTGGAACGATCGGTCACCACTTCTGAAGTTGGCAGCTACTTGTTCCAAACGCAACATCTGACGAACGAACACAAATATAGGAAAAAAGACACAATTGTTATCCAAAAAGTTCAGGTTTGAACCCACGTGACTCCAGGCTCCAACCCACGTGACTTCAGGCTTCAACCCACGTGACTTTTGAAACGATCGGTCACCACTTTTGATGTTGGCAGCTACTTGTTCCAAACGCAACATCTGACGAACGAACACAAATATAGAGGTAAAGACACAATTGTTATCCAAAAAGTTCAGGTTTCAACCCACGTGACTTCAGGCTTCAACCCACGTGACTTCGTGCTTCAACCCACGTGACTTTGAAAACGATCGGACACCACTTTTGATGTTGGCAGCTACTTGATCCAAACGCAACATCTGACGAACGAACACAAATATAGAAGAAAAGACACAATTGTTATCCAAAAAGTTCAGGTTTCAACCCACGTGACTTCAGGCTTCAACCCACGTGACTTTTGAAACGATCGGTCACCACTTTCGGAGTTGGCAGCTACTTGTTCCAAACGCAACATCTGACGAACAAACACAAATATCAAAAAACTGAAGACAATTGTTATCCAAAAAGTTCAGGCTCCAACCCACGTGACTTCAGGCTTAAACCCACGTGACTTCGGGCTTCAATCCACGTGACTGTGAAAACGATCGGTCACCACTTTTGAAGTTGGCAACTACTCTTTCCAAACGCAACATCTGACGAACGAACACAAATATAGAAAAAATGACACAATTGTTATCCAAAAAGTTCAGGTTTGAACCCACGTGCTCCAGGCTCCAACCCACGTGACTTAAGGCTTCAACCCACGTGACTTTCAAAACGATCGGTCACCACTTTTGATGTTGGCAGCTACTTGTTCCAAACGCAACATCTGACGAACGAACACAAATATAGAAGAAAAGACACAATTGTTATCCAAAAAGTTCAGGTTTTAACCCACGTGACTCCAGGCTGCAACCCACGTGACTTCAGGCTTCAACCCAGGTGACTTTAAAAAACGATCGGTCACCACTTTTGAAGTTGGTAGCTACTCTTTCCAAACGCAACATCTGACGAACGAACACAAATATAGAAAAAAAGACACAATTGTTATCCAGAAAGTTTAGGTTTGAAACCACGTGACTTCAGGCTCCAACTCACGTGACTTCAGGCTTCAACCCACGTTACTTTTGAAACGATCGGACACCACTTTTGATGTTGGCAGCTACTTGTTCCAAACGAAAAATCTGACGAACAAAAACAAATATAGAAGAAAAGACACAATTGTTATCCAAAAAGTTCAGGTTTTAACCCACGTGACTTCAGGCTTCAACCCACGTGACTTCAGGCTTCAACCCACGTGACTTTTGAAACGATCAGTCACCACTTTTGGAGTTGGCAGCTACTTGTTCCAAACGCAACATCTGACGAACGAACACAAATATCAAAAAACTGAAGACACAATTGTTATCCAAAAAGTTCAGGCTTCAACCCACGTGACTCCAGGCTCCAACCCACGTGACTCCAGGCTTCAACCCACGTGACTTTTGAAACGATCGGTCACTACTTCTGAAGTTGGCAGCTACTTGTTCCAAACGCAACATCTGACGAACGAACACAAATATAGAAAAAAAGACACAATTGTTATCCAAAAAGTTCAGGTTTGAACCCACGTGACTTCAGGCTTCAACCCACGTGACTTCGGGCTTCAACCCACGTGACTTTGAAAACGATCGGACGTCACTTTTGATGTTGGCAGCTACTTGTTCCAAACGCAACATCTGACGAACGAACACAAATATAGAAGAAAAGACTCAATTGTTATCCAAAAAATTCAGGTTTTAACCTACGTGACTTCAGGCTTCAACCCACGTGACTTCAGGCTTCAACCCACGTGAGTTTTGAAACGATCGGTCACCACTTTTGGAGTTGGCAGCTACTTGTTCCAAACGCAACATCTGACGAACAAACACAAATATCGAAAAACTGAAGGCACAATTGTTATCCAAAAAGTTCAGGCTCCAACCCACAAGACTTCAGGCTTCAACCCACGTGCTCCAGGCTTCAACCCACGTGACTTTTGAAACGATCGGTCACCACTTCTGAAGTTGGCAGCTACTTGTTCCAAACGCAACATCTGACGAACGAACACAAATATAGAGGTAAAGACACAATTGTTATCCAAAAAGTTCAGGTTTCAACCCACGTGACTTCAGGCTTCAACCCACGTGACTTCGTGCTTTAACCCACGTGACTTCAGGCTTCAACCCACGTGGCTTCAGGCTTCAGCACACGTGACTTTTAAAAAGATCGGTCACCACTTTTGGAGTTGGCAGCTACTTGTTCCAAACGCAACATCTGACGAACAAACACAAATATCGAAAAACTGAAGACACAATTGTTATCCAAAAAGTTCAGGCTCCAACCCACAAGACTTCAGGCTTCAACCCACGTGCTCCAGGCTTCAACCCACGTGACTTTTGAAACGATCGGTCACCACTTCTGAAGTTGGCAGCTACTTGTTCCAAACGCAACATCTGACGAACGAACACAAATATAGAAAAAAAGACACAATTGTTATCCAAAAAGTTCAGGTTTCAACCCACGTGACTTCAGGCTTCAACCCACGTGACTTCAGGCTTCAATCCACGTGACATTGAAAACGATCGGTCACCACTTTTGAAGTTGGCAGCTACTCTTTCCAAACGCAACATCTGACGAACGAACACAAATATAGAAAAAAAGACACAATTGTTATCCAAAAAATTCAGGTTCGAACCCACGTGACTCCAGGCTCCAACTCACGTGACTTCAGGCTTCAACCCACGTGACTTTTAAAACGATCGGTCACCACTTTTGATGTTGGCAGCTACTTGTTCCAAACGCAACATCTGACGAACGAACACAAATATAGAAAAAAAGACACAATTGTCATCCAAAAAGTTTGGGTTTGGAACCACGTGACTCCAGGCTCCAACCCACGTGACTTCAGGCTTCAACCCACGTGACTTTTAAAACGATCGGACACCACTTTTGATGTTGGCAGCTACTTGTTCAAAACGCAACATCTGACGAACGAACACAAATATAGAAGAAAAGGCACAATTGTTATCCAAAAAGTTCAGGTTTGAACCCACGTGACTCCAGGCTCCAACCCACGTGACTTCAGGCTTCAACCCACGTGACTTTTAAAACGATCGGTCACCACTTTTGATGTTGGCAGCTACTTGTTCCAAACGCAACATCTGACGAACGAACACAAATATAGAGGTAAAGACACAATTGTTATCCAAAAAGTTCAGGTTTCAACCCACGTGACTTCAGGCTTCAACCCACGTGACTTCAGGATTCAACCCACGTGACTTTTGGAACGATCGGTCACCACTTTTGGAGTTGGCAGCTACTTGTTCCAAACGCAACATCTGACGAACAAACACAAATATCAAAAAACTGAAGACACAATTGTTATCCAAAAAGTTCAGGCTCCGACCCACGTGACTTCAGGCTTCAACCCACGTGACTCCAGGCTTCAACCCACGTGACTTTTAAAACGATCGGTCACCACTTTTGATGTTGGCAGCTACTTGTTCCAAACGCAACATCTGACGAACGAACACAAATATAGAGGTAAAGACACAATTGTTATCCAAAAAGTTCAGGTTTCAACCCACGTGACTTCAGGCTTCAACCCACGTGACTTCGTGCTTCAACCCACGTGACTTTGAAAACGATCGGACACCACTTTTGATGTTGGCAGCTACTTGATCCAAACGCAACATCTGACGAACGAACACAAATATAGGAAAAAAGACACAATTGTTATCCAAAAAGTTCAGGTTTGAACCCACGTGACTCCAGGCTCCAACCCACGTGACTTCAGGCTTCAACCCACGTGACTTTTAAAACGATCGGTCACCACTTTTGATGTTGGCAGCTACTTGTTCCAAACGCAACATCTGACGAACGAACACAAATATAGAGGTAAAGACACAATTGTTATCCAAAAAGTTCAGGTTTCAACCCACGTGACTTCAGGCTTCAACCCACGTGACTTCGTGCTTCAACCCACGTGACTTTGAAAACGATCGGACACCACTTTTGATGTTGGCAGCTACTTGATCCAAACGCAACATCTGACGAACGAACACAAATATAGAAGAAAAGACACAATTGTTATCCAAAAAGTTCAGGTTTCAACCCACGTGACTTCAGGCTTCAACCCACGTGACTTTTGAAACGATCGGTCACCACTTTCGGAGTTGGCAGCTACTTGTTCCAAACGCAACATCTGACGAACAAACACAAATATCAAAAAACTGAAGACACAATTGTTATCCAAAAAGTTCAGGCTCCAACCCACGTGACTTCAGGCTTAAACCCACGTGACTTCGGGCTTCAATCCACGTGACTGTGAAAACGATCGGTCACCACTTTTGAAGTTGGCAACTACTCTTTCCAAACGCAACATCTGACGAACGAACACAAATATAGAAAAAATGACACAATTGTTATCCAAAAAGTTCAGGTTTGAACCCACGTGCTCCAGGCTCCAACCCACGTGACTTAAGGCTTCAACCCACGTGACTTTCAAAACGATCGGTCACCACTTTTGATGTTGGCAGCTACTTGTTCCAAACGCAACATCTGACGAACGAACACAAATATAGAAGAAAAGACACAATTGTTATCCAAAAAGTTCAGGTTTTAACCCACGTGACTCCAGGCTGCAACCCACGTGATTTCAGGCTTCAACCCAGGTGACTTTAAAAAACGATCGGTCACCACTTTTGAAGTTGGTAGCTACTCTTTCCAAACGCAACATCTGACGAACGAACACAAATATAGAAAAAAAGACACAATTGTTATCCAGAAAGTTTAGGTTTGAAACCACGTGACTTCAGGCTCCAACTCACGTGACTTCAGGCTTCAACCCACGTTACTTTTGAAACGATCGGACACCACTTTTGATGTTGGCAGCTACTTGTTCCAAACGAAAAATCTGACGAACAAAAACAAATATAGAAGAAAAGACACAATTGTTATCCAAAAAGTTCAGGTTTTAACCCACGTGACTTCAGGCTTCAACCCACGTGACTTCAGGCTTCAACCCACGTGACTTTTGAAACGATCCGTCACCACTTTTGGAGTTGGCAGCTACTTGTTCCAAACGCAACATCTGACGAACGAACACAAATATCAAAAAACTGAAGACACAATTGTTATCCAAAAAGTTCAGGCTTCAACCCACGTGACTCCAGGCTCCAACCCACGTGACTCCAGGCTTCAACCCACGTGACTTTTGAAACGATCGGTCACTACTTCTGAAGTTGGCAGCTACTTGTTCCAAACGCAACATCTGACGAACGAACACAAATATAGAAAAAAAGACACAATTGTTATCCAAAAAGTTCAGGTTTGAACCCACGTGACTTCAGGCTTCAACCCACGTGACTTCGGGCTTCAACCCACGTGACTTTGAAAACGATCGGACGTCACTTTTGATGTTGGCAGCTACTTGTTCCAAACGCAACATCTGACGAACGAACACAAATATAGAAGAAAAGACTCAATTGTTATCCAAAAAATTCAGGTTTTAACCTACGTGACTTCAGGCTTCAACCCACGTGACTTCAGGCTTCAACCCACGTGAGTTTTGAAACGATCGGTCACCACTTTTGGAGTTGGCAGCTACTTGTTCCAAACGCAACATCTGACGAACGAACACAAATATAGAAGAAAAGACACAACTGTTATCCAAGAAGTTCAGGTTTTAACCCACGTGACTTCAGGCTTCAACCCACGTGACTTCAGGCTTCAACCCACGTGACTTTTAAAACGATCGGTTACCACTTTTGATGTTGGCAGCTACTTGATCCAAACGCAACATCTGACGAACGAACACAAATATAGAAGAAAAGACACAATTGTTATCCAAAAAGTTCAGGTTTCAACCCACGTGACTTCAGGCTTCAACCCACGTGACTTTTGAAACGATCGGTCACCACTTTCGGAGTTGGCAGCTACTTGTTCCAAACGCAACATCTGACGAACAAACACAAATATCAAAAAACTGAAGACAATTGTTATCCAAAAAGTTCAGGCTCCAACCCACGTGACTTCAGGCTTAAACCCACGTGACTTCGGGCTTCAATCCACGTGACTGTGAAAACGATCGGTCACCACTTTTGAAGTTGGCAACTACTCTTTCCAAACGCAACATCTGACGAACGAACACAAATATAGAAAAAATGACACAATTGTTATCCAAAAAGTTCAGGTTTGAACCCACGTGCTCCAGGCTCCAACCCACGTGACTTAAGGCTTCAACCCACGTGACTTTCAAAACGATCGGTCACCACTTTTGATGTTGGCAGCTACTTGTTCCAAACGCAACATCTGACGAACGAACACAAATATAGAAGAAAAGACACAATTGTTATCCAAAAAGTTCAGGTTTTAACCCACGTGACTCCAGGCTGCAACCCACGTGACTTCAGGCTTCAACCCAGGTGACTTTAAAAAACGATCGGTCACCACTTTTGAAGTTGGTAGCTACTCTTTCCAAACGCAACATCTGACGAACGAACACAAATATAGAAAAAAAGACACAATTGTTATCCAGAAAGTTTAGGTTTGAAACCACGTGACTTCAGGCTCCAACTCACGTGACTTCAGGCTTCAACCCACGTTACTTTTGAAACGATCGGACACCACTTTTGATGTTGGCAGCTACTTGTTCCAAACGAAAAATCTGACGAACAAAAACAAATATAGAAGAAAAGACACAATTGTTATCCAAAAAGTTCAGGTTTTAACCCACGTGACTTCAGGCTTCAACCCACGTGACTTCAGGCTTCAACCCACGTGACTTTTGAAACGATCAGTCACCACTTTTGGAGTTGGCAGCTACTTGTTCCAAACGCAACATCTGACGAACGAACACAAATATCAAAAAACTGAAGACACAATTGTTATCCAAAAAGTTCAGGCTTCAACCCACGTGACTCCAGGCTCCAACCCACGTGACTCCAGGCTTCAACCCACGTGACTTTTGAAACGATCGGTCACTACTTCTGAAGTTGGCAGCTACTTGTTCCAAACGCAACATCTGACGAACGAACACAAATATAGAAAAAAAGACACAATTGTTATCCAAAAAGTTCAGGTTTGAACCCACGTGACTTCAGGCTTCAACCCACGTGACTTCGGGCTTCAACCCACGTGACTTTGAAAACGATCGGACGTCACTTTTGATGTTGGCAGCTACTTGTTCCAAACGCAACATCTGACGAACGAACACAAATATAGAAGAAAAGACTCAATTGTTATCCAAAAAATTCAGGTTTTAACCTACGTGACTTCAGGCTTCAACCCACGTGACTTCAGGCTTCAACCCACGTGAGTTTTGAAACGATCGGTCACCACTTTTGGAGTTGGCAGCTACTTGTTCCAAACGCAACATCTGACGAACAAACACAAATATCGAAAAACTGAAGACACAATTGTTATCCAAAAAGTTCAGGCTCCAACCCACAAGACTTCAGGCTTCAACCCACGTGCTCCAGGCTTCAACCCACGTGACTTTTGAAACGATCGGTCACCACTTCTGAAGTTGGCAGCTACTTGTTCCAAACGCAACATCTGACGAACGAACACAAATATAGAGGTAAAGACACAATTGTTATCCAAAAAGTTCAGGTTTCAACCCACGTGACTTCAGGCTTCAACCCACGTGACTTCGTGCTTTAACCCACGTGACTTCAGGCTTCAACCCACGTGGCTTCAGGCTTCAGCACACGTGACTTTTAAAAAGATCGGTCACCACTTTTGGAGTTGGCAGCTACTTGTTCCAAACGCAACATCTGACGAACAAACACAAATATCGAAAAACTGAAGACACAATTGTTATCCAAAAAGTTCAGGCTCCAACCCACAAGACTTCAGGCTTCAACCCACGTGCTCCAGGCTTCAACCCACGTGACTTTTGAAACGATCGGTCACCACTTCTGAAGTTGGCAGCTACTTGTTCCAAACGCAACATCTGACGAACGAACACAAATATAGAAAAAAAGACACAATTGTTATCCAAAAAGTTCAGGTTTCAACCCACGTGACTTCAGGCTTCAACCCACGTGACTTCAGGCTTCAATCCACGTGACATTGAAAACGATCGGTCACCACTTTTGAAGTTGGCAGCTACTCTTTCCAAACGCAACATCTGACGAACGAACACAAATATAGAAAAAAAGACACAATTGTTATCCAAAAAATTCAGGTTCGAACCCACGTGACTCCAGGCTCCAACCCACGTGACTTCAGGCTTCAACCCACGTGACTTTTAAAACGATCGGTCACCACTTTTGATGTTGGCAGCTACTTGTTCCAAACGCAACATCTGACGAACGAACACAAATATAGAAAAAAAGACACAATTGTCATCCAAAAAGTTTGGGTTTGGAACCACGTGACTCCAGGCTCCAACCCACGTGACTTCAGGCTTCAACCCACGTGACTTTTAAAACGATCGGACACCACTTTTGATGTTGGCAGCTACTTGTTCAAAACGCAACATCTGACGAACGAACACAAATATAGAAGAAAAGGCACAATTGTTATCCAAAAAGTTCAGGTTTGAACCCACGTGACTCCAGGCTCCAACCCACGTGACTTCAGGCTTCAACCCACGTGACTTTTAAAACGATCGGTCACCACTTTTGATGTTGGCAGCTACTTGTTCCAAACGCAACATCTGACGAACGAACACAAATATAGAGGTAAAGACACAATTGTTATCCAAAAAGTTCAGGTTTCAACCCACGTGACTTCAGGCTTCAACCCACGTGACTTCAGGATTCAACCCACGTGACTTTTGGAACGATCGGTCACCACTTTTGGAGTTGGCAGCTACTTGTTCCAAACGCAACATCTGACGAACAAACACAAATATCAAAAAACTGAAGACACAATTGTTATCCAAAAAGTTCAGGCTCCAACCCACGTGACTTCAGGCTTAAACCCACGTGACTTCGGGCTTCAATCCACGTGACTGTGAAAACGATCGGTCACCACTTTTGAAGTTGGCAACTACTCTTTCCAAACGCAACATCTGACGAACGAACACAAATATAGAAAAAATGACACAATTGTTATCCAAAAAGTTCAGGTTTGAACCCACGTGCTCCAGGCTCCAACCCACGTGACTTAAGGCTTCAACCCACGTGACTTTCAAAACGATCGGTCACCACTTTTGATGTTGGCAGCTACTTGTTCCAAACGCAACATCTGACGAACGAACACAAATATAGAAGAAAAGACACAATTGTTATCCAAAAAGTTCAGGTTTTAACCCACGTGACTCCAGGCTGCAACCCACGTGACTTCAGGCTTCAACCCAGGTGACTTTAAAAAACGATCGGTCACCACTTTTGAAGTTGGTAGCTACTCTTTCCAAACGCAACATCTGACGAACGAACACAAATATAGAAAAAAAGACACAATTGTTATCCAGAAAGTTTAGGTTTGAAACCACGTGACTTCAGGCTCCAACTCACGTGACTTCAGGCTTCAACCCACGTTACTTTTGAAACGATCGGACACCACTTTTGATGTTGGCAGCTACTTGTTCCAAACGAAAAATCTGACGAACAAAAACAAATATAGAAGAAAAGACACAATTGTTATCCAAAAAGTTCAGGTTTTAACCCACGTGACTTCAGGCTTCAACCCACGTGACTTCAGGCTTCAACCCACGTGACTTTTGAAACGATCAGTCACCACTTTTGGAGTTGGCAGCTACTTGTTCCAAACGCAACATCTGACGAACGAACACAAATATCAAAAAACTGAAGACACAATTGTTATCCAAAAAGTTCAGGCTTCAACCCACGTGACTCCAGGCTCCAACCCACGTGACTCCAGGCTTCAACCCACGTGACTTTTGAAACGATCGGTCACTACTTCTGAAGTTGGCAGCTACTTGTTCCAAACGCAACATCTGACGAACGAACACAAATATAGAAAAAAAGACACAATTGTTATCCAAAAAGTTCAGGTTTGAACCCACGTGACTTCAGGCTTCAACCCACGTGACTTCGGGCTTCAACCCACGTGACTTTGAAAACGATCGGACGTCACTTTTGATGTTGGCAGCTACTTGTTCCAAACGCAACATCTGACGAACGAACACAAATATAGAAGAAAAGACTCAATTGTTATCCAAAAAATTCAGGTTTTAACCTACGTGACTTCAGGCTTCAACCCACGTGACTTCAGGCTTCAACCCACGTGAGTTTTGAAACGATCGGTCACCACTTTTGGAGTTGGCAGCTACTTGTTCCAAACGCAACATCTGACGAACAAACACAAATATCGAAAAACTGAAGACACAATTGTTATCCAAAAAGTTCAGGCTCCAACCCACAAGACTTCAGGCTTCAACCCACGTGCTCCAGGCTTCAACCCACGTGACTTTTGAAACGATCGGTCACCACTTCTGAAGTTGGCAGCTACTTGTTCCAAACGCAACATCTGACGAACGAACACAAATATAGAGGTAAAGACACAATTGTTATCCAAAAAGTTCAGGTTTCAACCCACGTGACTTCAGGCTTCAACCCACGTGACTTCGTGCTTTAACCCACGTGACTTCAGGCTTCAACCCACGTGGCTTCAGGCTTCAGCACACGTGACTTTTAAAAAGATCGGTCACCACTTTTGGAGTTGGCAGCTACTTGTTCCAAACGCAACATCTGACGAACAAACACAAATATCGAAAAACTGAAGACACAATTGTTATCCAAAAAGTTCAGGCTCCAACCCACAAGACTTCAGGCTTCAACCCACGTGCTCCAGGCTTCAACCCACGTGACTTTTGAAACGATCGGTCACCACTTCTGAAGTTGGCAGCTACTTGTTCCAAACGCAACATCTGACGAACGAACACAAATATAGAAAAAAAGACACAATTGTTATCCAAAAAGTTCAGGTTTCAACCCACGTGACTTCAGGCTTCAACCCACGTGACTTCAGGCTTCAATCCACGTGACATTGAAAACGATCGGTCACCACTTTTGAAGTTGGCAGCTACTCTTTCCAAACGCAACATCTGACGAACGAACACAAATATAGAAAAAAAGACACAATTGTTATCCAAAAAATTCAGGTTCGAACCCACGTGACTCCAGGCTCCAACCCACGTGACTTCAGGCTTCAACCCACGTGACTTTTAAAACGATCGGTCACCACTTTTGATGTTGGCAGCTACTTGTTCCAAACGCAACATCTGACGAACGAACACAAATATAGAAAAAAAGACACAATTGTCATCCAAAAAGTTTGGGTTTGGAACCACGTGACTCCAGGCTCCAACCCACGTGACTTCAGGCTTCAACCCACGTGACTTTTAAAACGATCGGACACCACTTTTGATGTTGGCAGCTACTTGTTCAAAACGCAACATCTGACGAACGAACACAAATATAGAAGAAAAGGCACAATTGTTATCCAAAAAGTTCAGGTTTGAACCCACGTGACTCCAGGCTCCAACCCACGTGACTTCAGGCTTCAACCCACGTGACTTTTAAAACGATCGGTCACCACTTTTGATGTTGGCAGCTACTTGTTCCAAACGCAACATCTGACGAACGAACACAAATATAGAGGTAAAGACACAATTGTTATCCAAAAAGTTCAGGTTTCAACCCACGTGACTTCAGGCTTCAACCCACGTGACTTCAGGATTCAACCCACGTGACTTTTGGAACGATCGGTCACCACTTTTGGAGTTGGCAGCTACTTGTTCCAAACGCAACATCTGACGAACAAACACAAATATCAAAAAACTGAAGACACAATTGTTATCCAAAAAGTTCAGGCTCCGACCCACGTGACTTCAGGCTTCAACCCACGTGACTCCAGGCTTCAACCCACGTGACTTTTGGAACGATCGGTCACCACTTCTGAAGTTGGCAGCTACTTGTTCCAAACGCAACATCTGACGAACGAACACAAATATAGGAAAAAAGACACAATTGTTATCCAAAAAGTTCAGGTTTGAACCCACGTGACTCCAGGCTCCAACCCACGTGACTTCAGGCTTCAACCCACGTGACTTTTAAAACGATCGGTCACCACTTTTGATGTTGGCAGCTACTTGTTCCAAACGCAACATCTGACGAACGAACACAAATATAGAGGTAAAGACACAATTGTTATCCAAAAAGTTCAGGTTTCAACCCACGTGACTTCAGGCTTCAACCCACGTGACTTCGTGCTTCAACCCACGTGACTTTGAAAACGATCGGACACCACTTTTGATGTTGGCAGCTACTTGATCCAAACGCAACATCTGACGAACGAACACAAATATAGAAGAAAAGACACAATTGTTATCCAAAAAGTTCAGGTTTCAACCCACGTGACTTCAGGCTTCAACCCACGTGACTTTTGAAACGATCGGTCACCACTTTCGGAGTTGGCAGCTACTTGTTCCAAACGCAACATCTGACGAACAAACACAAATATCAAAAAACTGAAGACACAATTGTTATCCAAAAAGTTCAGGCTCCAACCCACGTGACTTCAGGCTTAAACCCACGTGACTTCGGGCTTCAATCCACGTGACTGTGAAAACGATCGGTCACCACTTTTGAAGTTGGCAACTACTCTTTCCAAACGCAACATCTGACGAACGAACACAAATATAGAAAAAATGACACAATTGTTATCCAAAAAGTTCAGGTTTGAACCCACGTGCTCCAGGCTCCAACCCACGTGACTTAAGGCTTCAACCCACGTGACTTTCAAAACGATCGGTCACCACTTTTGATGTTGGCAGCTACTTGTTCCAAACGCAACATCTGACGAACGAACACAAATATAGAAGAAAAGACACAATTGTTATCCAAAAAGTTCAGGTTTTAACCCACGTGACTCCAGGCTGCAACCCACGTGATTTCAGGCTTCAACCCAGGTGACTTTAAAAAACGATCGGTCACCACTTTTGAAGTTGGTAGCTACTCTTTCCAAACGCAACATCTGACGAACGAACACAAATATAGAAAAAAAGACACAATTGTTATCCAGAAAGTTTAGGTTTGAAACCACGTGACTTCAGGCTCCAACTCACGTGACTTCAGGCTTCAACCCACGTTACTTTTGAAACGATCGGACACCACTTTTGATGTTGGCAGCTACTTGTTCCAAACGAAAAATCTGACGAACAAAAACAAATATAGAAGAAAAGACACAATTGTTATCCAAAAAGTTCAGGTTTTAACCCACGTGACTTCAGGCTTCAACCCACGTGACTTCAGGCTTCAACCCACGTGACTTTTGAAACGATCCGTCACCACTTTTGGAGTTGGCAGCTACTTGTTCCAAACGCAACATCTGACGAACGAACACAAATATCAAAAAACTGAAGACACAATTGTTATCCAAAAAGTTCAGGCTTCAACCCACGTGACTCCAGGCTCCAACCCACGTGACTCCAGGCTTCAACCCACGTGACTTTTGAAACGATCGGTCACTACTTCTGAAGTTGGCAGCTACTTGTTCCAAACGCAACATCTGACGAACGAACACAAATATAGAAAAAAAGACACAATTGTTATCCAAAAAGTTCAGGTTTGAACCCACGTGACTTCAGGCTTCAACCCACGTGACTTCGGGCTTCAACCCACGTGACTTTGAAAACGATCGGACGTCACTTTTGATGTTGGCAGCTACTTGTTCCAAACGCAACATCTGACGAACGAACACAAATATAGAAGAAAAGACTCAATTGTTATCCAAAAAATTCAGGTTTTAACCTACGTGACTTCAGGCTTCAACCCACGTGACTTCAGGCTTCAACCCACGTGAGTTTTGAAACGATCGGTCACCACTTTTGGAGTTGGCAGCTACTTGTTCCAAACGCAACATCTGACGAACGAACACAAATATAGAAGAAAAGACACAACTGTTATCCAAGAAGTTCAGGTTTTAACCCACGTGACTTCAGGCTTCAACCCACGTGACTTCAGGCTTCAACCCACGTGACTTTTAAAACGATCGGTTACCACTTTTGATGTTGGCAGCTACTTGTTCCAAACGCAACATCTGACGAACGAACACAAATATAGAAGAAAAGACACAATTGTTATCCAAAAAGTTCAGGTTTCAACCCACGTGACTTCAGGCTTCAACCCACGTGACTTCTGAAACGATCGGTCACCACTTTTGGAGTTGGCAGCTACTTGTTCCAAACGCAACATCTGACGAACAAACACAAATATCAAAAAACAGAAGACACAATTGTTATCCAAAAAGTTCAGGCTCCAACCCACGTGACTTCAGGCTCCAACCCACGTGACTCTAGGCTTCAACCCACGTGACTTTTGAAACGATCGGTCACCACTTCTGAAGTTGGCAGCTACTTGTTCCAAACGCAACATCTGACGAACGAACACAAACATAGAAAAAAAGACACAATTGTTATCCAAAAAGTTCAGGTTTTAACCCACGTGACTTCAGGCTTCAACCCAGTTGACTTCAGGCTTCAATCAACGTGACTTTGAAAACGATCGGTCACCACTTTTGAAGTTGGCAGCTACTCTTTCCAAACGCAACATCTGACGAACGAACACAAATATAGAAAAAAAGACACAATTGTTATCCAAGAAGTTTAGGTTTGAACCCACGTGACTCCAGGCTCCACCCCACGTGACTTCAGGCTTCAACCCACGGGACTTTTGAAACGATCGGTCAACACTTTCGATGTTGGCAGCTACTTGTTCCAAACGCAACATCTGACGAACAAACACAAATATCAAAAAACTGAAGACACAATTGGTATCCAAAAAGTTCAGGCTCCAACCCACAAGACTTCAGGCTTCAACCCACGTGACTCCAGGCTTCAACCCACGTGACTTTTGAAACGATCGGTCACCACTTCTGGAGATGGCAGCTACTGGTTCCAAACGCAACATCTGACGAACGAACACAAATATAGAAAAAAAGACACAATTGTTATCCAAAAAGTTCAGGTTTCAACCCACGTGACTTCAGGCTTCAACCCACGTGACTTCAGGCTTCAATCCACGTGACTTTGAAAACGATTGGTCACCACTTTTGATGTTGGCAGCTACTTGTTCCAAACGCAACATCTGACGAACGAACACAAATATAGAAGAAAAGACACAATTGTTATCAAAAAGTTCAGGTTTTAACCCACGTGACTCCAGGCTGCAACCCACGTGACTTCAGGCATCAACCCAGGTGACTTTAAAAAACGATCGGTCACCACTTTTGAAGTTGGTAGCTACTATTTCCAAACGCAACATCTGACGAACGAACACAAATATAGAAAAAAAGACACAATTGTTATCCAGAAAGTTTAGGTTTGAAACCACGTGACTTCAGGCTCCAACTCACGTGACTTCAGGCTTCAACCCACGTGACTCTTGAAACGATCGGACACCACTTTTGATGTTGGCAGCTACTTGTTCCAAACGCAAAATCTGACGAACAAAAACAAATATAGAAGAAAAGACACAATTGTTATCCAAAAAATTCAGGTTTTAGCCCACGTGACTTCAGGCTTCAACCCACGTGACTTCAGGCTTCAACCCACGTGACTTTTGAAACGATCGGTCACCACTTTTGGAGTTGGCAGCTACTTGTTCCAAACGCAACATCTGACGAACGAACACAAATATCAAAAAACTGAAGACACAACTGTTATCCAAAAAGTTCAGGCTTCAACCCACGTGACTTCAGGCTCCAACCCACGTGACTCCAGGCTTCAACCCACGTGACTTTTGAAACGATCGGTCACTACTTCTGAAGTTGGCAGCTACTTGTTCCAAACGCAACATCTGACGAACGAACACAAATACAGAAAAAAAGACACATATGTTATCCAAAAAGTTCAGGTTTGAACACACGTGACTTCAGGCTTCAACCCACGTGACTTCGGGCTTCAACCCACGTGACTTTGAAAACGATCGGTCACCACTTTTGATGTTGGCAGCTACTTGTTCCAAACGCAACATCTAACGAACGAACACAAATATAGAAGAAAAGACTCAATTGTTATCCAAAAAGTTCAGGTTTTAACCTACGTGACTTCAGGCTTCAACCCACGTGACTTCAGGCTTCAACCCACGTGAGTTTTGAAACGATCGGTCACCACTTTTGGAGTTGGCAGCTACTTGTTCCAAACGCAACATCTGACGAACGAACACAAATATAGAAGAAAAGACACAACTGTCATCCAAGAAGTTCAGGTTTTAACCCACGTGACTTCAGGCTTCAACCCACGTGACTTCAGGCTTCAACCCACGTGACTTTTAAAACGATCGGTCACCACTTTTGATGTTGGCAGCTACTTGTTCCAAACGCAACATCTGACGAACGAACACAAATATAGAAGAAAAGACACAATTGTTATCCAAAAAGTTCAGGTTTCAACCCACGTGACTTCAGGCTCCAACCCACGTGACTTCTGAAACGATCGGTCACCACTTTTGGAGTTGGCAGCTACTTGTTCCAAACGCAACATCTGACGAACAAACACAAATATCAAAAAACTAAAGACACAATTGTTATCCAAAAAGTTCAGGCTCCAACCCACGTGACTTCAGGCTTCAACCCACGTGACTCTAGGCTTCAACTTACGTGACTTTTGAAACGATCGGTCACCACTTCTGAAGTTGGCAGCTACTCGTTCCAAACGCAACATCTGACGAACGAACACAAACATAGAAAAAAAGACACAATTGTTATCCAAAAAGTTCAGGTTTTAACCCACGTGACTTCAGGCTTCAACCCACGTGACTTCAGGCTTCAATCAACGTGACTTTGAAAACGATCGGTCACCACTTTTGAAGTTGGCAGCTACTCTTTCCAAACGCAACATCTGACGAACGAACACAAATATAGAAAAAAAGACACAATTGTTATCCAAAAAGTTCAGGTTTTAACCCACGTGACTCCAGGCTCCAACCCACGTGACTTCAGGCTTCAACCCACGGGACTTTTGAAACGATCGGTCAACACTTTTGATGTTGGCAGCTACTTTTCCCAAACGCAACATCTGACGAACAAACACAAATATCAAAAAACTGAAGACACAATTGGTATCCAAAAAGTTCAGGCTTGAACCCACAAGACTTCAGGCTTCAACCCACGTGACTCCAGGCTTCAACCCACGTGACTTTTGAAACGATCGGTCACCACTTCTGGAGTTGGCAGCTACTGGTTCCAAACGCAACATCTGACGAACGAACACAAATATAGAAAAAAAGACACAATTGTTATCCAAAAAGTTCAGGTTTTAACCCACGTGACTTCAGGCTTCAACCCACGTGACTTCAGGCTTCAATCCACGTGACTTTGAAAACGATCGGTCACCACTTTTGAAGTTGGCAGCTACTCTTTCCAAACGCAACATCTGACGAACGAACACAAATATAGAAAAAAAGACACAATTGTTATCCAAAAAGATCAGGTTTGAACCCACGTGACTCCAGGCTCCAACCCACGTGACTTCAGGCTTCAACCCACGTGACTTTTAAAACGATCGGTCACCACTTTTGATGTTGGCAGCTACTTGTTCCAAACGCAACATCTGACGAACGAACACAAATATAGAAGAAAAGACACAATTGTTATCCAAAAAGTTCAGGTTTTAACCCACGTGACTTCAGGCTCCAACCCACGTGACTTCAGGCTTCAACCCACGTGACTTTGAAAACGATCGGACACCACTTTTGATGTTGGCAGCTACTTGTTCCAAACGCAACATCTGACGAACGAACACAAATATAGAAGAAAAGACACAATTGTTATCCAAAAAGTTCAGGTTTTAACCCACGTGACTTCAGGCTTCAACCCACGTGGCTTCAGGCTTCAGCACACGTGACTTTTAAAAAGATCGGTCACCACTTTTGGAGTTGGCAGCTACTTGTTCCAAACGCAACATCTGACGAACGAACACAAATATCGAAAAACTGAAGACACAATTGTTATCCAAAAAGTTCAGACTCCAACCCACAAGACTTCAGGCTTCAGCCCACGTGCTCCAGGCTTCAACCCACGTGACTTTTGAAACGATCGGTCACCACTTCTGAAGTTGGCAGCTACTTGTTCCAAACGCAACATCTGACGAACGAACACAAATATAGAAAAAAAGACACAATTGTTATCCAAAAAGTTCAGGTCTAAACCCACGTGACTTCAGGCTTCAACCCACGTGACTTCAGGTTTCAATCCACGTGACTTTGAAAACGATCGGTCACCACTTTTGAAGTTGGCAGCTACTCTTTCCAAACGCAACATCTGACGAACGAACACAAATATAGAAAAAAAGACACAATTGTTATCCGAAAAGTTCAGGTTTGAACCCACGTGACTCCAGGCTCCAACCCACGTGACTTCAGGCTTCAACCCACGTGACTTTTAAAACGATCGGTTACCACTTTTGATGTTGGCAGCTACTTGTTCCAAACGAAACATCTGACGAACGAACACAAATATAGAAAAAAAGACACAATTGTTATCCAAAAAGTTCAGGTTTGGAACCTCGTGACTCCAGGCTCCAACCCACGTGACTTCAGGCTTCAACCCACGTGACTTTTGAAACGATCGGACACCACTTTTGATGTTGGCAGCTACTTGTTCCAAACGCAACATCTGACAAACGAACACAAATATAGAAGAAAAGGCACAATTGTTATCCAAAAAGTTCAGGTTTTAACCCACGTGACTTCAGGCTTCAACCCACGTGACTCCAGGATTCAACCCACGTGACTTTTGGAACGATCGGTCACCACTTTTGGAGTTGGCAGCTACTTGTTCCAAACGCAACATCTGACGAACAAACACAAATATCAAAAAACTGAAGACACAATTGTTATCCAAAAAGTTCAGGCTCCAACCCACGTGACTTAAGGCTTCAACCCACGTGACTCCAGGCTTCAACCCACGTGACTTTTGAAACGATCGGTCACCACTTCTGAAGTTGGCAGCTACTTGTTCCAAACGCAACATCTGACGAACGAACACAAATATAGGAAAAAAGACACAATTGTTATCCAAAAAGTTCAGGTTTGAACCCACGTGACTCCAGGCTCCAACCCACGTGACTTCAGGCTTCAACCCACGTGACTTTTAAAACGATCGGTCACCACTTTTGATGTTGGCAGCTACTTGTTCCAAACGCAACATCTGACGAACGAACACAAATATAGAGGTAAAGACACAATTGTTATCCAAAAAGTTCAGGTTTCAACCCACGTGACTTCAGGCTTCAACCCACGTGACTTCGCGCTTCAACCCACGTGACTTTGAAAACGATCGGACACCACTTTTGATGTTGGCAGGTACTTGTTCCAAACGCAACATCTGACGAACGAACACAAATATAGAATAAAAGACACAATTGGTATCCAAAAAGTTCAGGTTTCAACCCACGTGACTTCAGGCTTCAACCCACGTGACTTTTGAAACGATCGGTCACCACTTTTGGAGTTGGCAGCTACTTGTTCCAAACGCAACATCTGACGAACAAACACAAATATCAAAAAACTGAAGACACAATTGTTATCCAAAAAGTTCAGGCTCCAACCCACGTGACTTCAGGCTTCATCCCACGTGACTTCAGGCTTCAACCCACTTGACTTTGAAAACGATCGGACACCACTTTTGATGTTGGCAGCTACTTGTTCCAAACGCAACATCTGACGAACAAACACAAATATCGAAAAACTGAAAACACAATTGTTATCCAAAAAGTTCAGGCTTCAACCCACAAGACTTCAGGCTTCAACCCACGTGCTCCAGGCTTCAACCCACGTGACTTTTGAAACGATCGGTCACCACTTCTGAAGTTGGCAGCTACTTGTTCCAAACGCAACATCTGACGAACGAACACAAATATAGAAGAAAAGACACAATTGTTATCCAAAAAGTTCAGGTTTTAACCCACGTGACTTCAGGCTCCAACCCACGTGGCTTCAGGCTTCAGCACACGTGACTTTTAAAAAGATCGGTCACCACTTTTGAAGTTGGCAGCTACTTGTTCCAAACGCAACATCTGACGAACAAACACAAATATCGAAAAACTGAAGACACAATTGTTATCCAAAAAGTTCAGGTTTCAACCCACGTGACTTCAGGCTTCAACCCACGTAACTTCAGGCTTCAATCCACGTGACTTTGAAAACGATCGGTCACCACTTTTGAAGTTGGCAGCTACTCTTTCCAAACGCAACATCTGACGAACGAACACAAATATAGAAAAAAAAACACAATTGTTATCCAAAAAGTTCAGGTTTGAACCCACGTGACTCCAGGCTCCAACCCACGTGACTTCAGGCTTCAACCCACGTGACTTTTAAAACGATCGGTCACCACTTCTGATGTTGGCAGCTACTTGTTCCAAACGCAACATCTGACAAACGAACACAAATATAGAAGAAAAGACACAATTGTTATCCAAAAAGTTCAGGTTTTAACCCACGTGACTCCAGGCTGCAACCCACGTGACTTCAGGCTTCAACCCAGGTGACTTTAAAAAACGATCGGTCACCACTTTTGAAGTTGGTAGCTACTCTTTCCAAACGCAACATCTGACGAACGAACACAAATATCAAAAAACTGAAGACACAATTGTTATCCAAAAAGTTCAGGCTTCAACCCACGTGACTTCAGGCTCCAACCCACGTGCTTCCAGGCTTCAACCCACGTGACTTTTGAAACGATCGGTCACTACTTCTGAAGTTGGCAGCTACTTGTTCCAAACGCAACATCTGACGAACGAACACAAATATAGAAAAAAAGACACAATTGTTATCCAAAGAGTTCAGGTTTGAACCCACGTGACTCCAGGCTCCAACCCACGTGACTTCAGGCTTCAACCCACGTGACTTTTAAAACGATCGGTCACCACTTTTGATGTTGGCAGCTACTTGTTCCAAACGCAACATCTGACGAACGAACACAAATATAGAAGAAAAGACACAATTGTTATCCAAAAAGTTCAGGTTTTAACCCACGTGACTTCAGGCTCCAACCCACGTGACTTCAGGCTTCAACCCACGTGACTTTGAAAACGATCGGACACCACTTTTGATGTTGGCAGCTACTTGTTCCAAACGCAACATCTGACGAACGAACACAAATATAGAAGAAAAGACACAATTGTTATCCAAAAAGTTCAGGTTTTAACCCACGTGACTTCAGGCTTCAACCCACGTGGCTTCAGGCTTCAGCACACGTGACTTTTAAAAAGATCGGTCACCACTTTTGGAGTTGGCAGCTACTTGTTCCAAACGCAACATCTGACGAACGAACACAAATATCGAAAAACTGAAGACACAATTGTTATCCAAAAAGTTCAGACTCCAACCCACAAGACTTCAGGCTTCAGCCCACGTGCTCCAGGCTTCAATCCACGTGACTTTTGAAACGATCGGTCACCACTTCTGAAGTTGGCAGCTACTTGTTCCAAACGCAACATCTGACGAACGAACACAAATATAGAAAAAAAGACACAATTGTTATCCAAAAAGTTCAGGTCTAAACCCACGTGACTTCAGGCTTCAACCCACGTGACTTCAGGTTTCAATCCACGTGACTTTGAAAACGATCGGTCACCACTTTTGAAGTTGGCAGCTACTCTTTCCAAACGCAACATCTGACGAACGAACACAAATATAGAAAAAAAGACACAATTGTTATCCGAAAAGTTCAGGTTTGAACCCACGTGACTCCAGGCTCCAACCCACGTGACTTCAGGCTTCAACCCACGTGACTTTTAAAACGATCGGTCACCACTTTTGATGTTGGCAGCTACTTGTTTCAAACGCAACATCTGACGAACGAACACAAATATAGAAGAAAAGACACAATTGTTATCCAAAAAGTTCAGGTTTTAACCCACGTGACTTCAGGCTCCAACCCACGTGACTTCAGGCTTCAACCCACGTGACTTTGAAAACGATCGGACACCACTTTTGATGTTGGCAGCTACTTGTTCCAAACGCAACATCTGACGAACGAACACAAATATAGAAGAAAAGACACAATTGTTATCCAAAAAGTTCAGGTTTTAACCCACGTGACTTCAGGCTTCAACCCACGTGGCTTCAGGCTTCAGCACACGTGACTTTTAAAAAGATCGGTCACCACTTTTGGAGTTGGCAGCTACTTGTTCCAAACGCAACATCTGACAAACAAACACAAATATCGAAAAACTGAAGACACAATTGTTATCCAAAAAGTTCAGGCTCCAACCCACGTGACTTAAGGCTTCAACCCACGTGACTCCAGGCTTCAATCCACGTGACTTTGAAAACGATCGGTCACCACTTTTGAAGTTGGCAGCTACTCTTTCCAAACGCAACATCTGACGAACGAACACAAATATAGAAAAAAAGACACAATTGTTATCCAAAAAGTTCAGGTTTGAACCCACGTGACTCCAGGCTCCAACCCACGTGACTTCAGGCTTCAACCCACGTGACTTTTAAAACGATCGGTTACCACTTTTGATGTTGGCAGCTACTTGTTCCAAACGAAACATCTGACGAACGAACACAAATATAGAAAAAAAGACACAATTGTTATCCAAAAAGTTCAGGTTTGGAACCTCGTGACTCCAGGCTCCAACCCACGTGACTTCAGGCTTCAACCCACGTGACTTTTGAAACGATCGGACACCACTTTTGATGTTGGCAGCTACTTGTTCCAAACGCAACATCTGACAAACGAACACAAATATAGAAGAAAAGGCACAATTGTTATCCAAAAAGTTCAGGTTTTAACCCACGTGACTTCAGGCTTCAACCCACGTGACTCCAGGATTCAACCCACGTGACTTTTGGAACGATCGGTCACCACTTTTGGAGTTGGCAGCTACTTGTTCCAAACGCAACATCTGACGAACAAACACAAATATCAAAAAACTGAAGACACAATTGTTATCCAAAAAGTTCAGGCTCCAACCCACGTGACTTAAGGCTTCAACCCACGTGACTCCAGGCTTCAACCCACGTGACTTTTGAAACGATCGGTCACCACTTCTGAAGTTGGCAGCTACTTGTTCCAAACGCAACATCTGACGAACGAACACAAATATAGGAAAAAAGACACAATTGTTATCCAAAAAGTTCAGGTTTGAACCCACGTGACTCCAGGCTCCAACCCACGTGACTTCAGGCTTCAACCCACGTGACTTTTAAAACGATCGGTCACCACTTTTGATGTTGGCAGCTACTTGTTCCAAACGCAACATCTGACGAACGAACACAAATATAGAGGTAAAGACACAATTGTTATCCAAAAAGTTCAGGTTTCAACCCACGTGACTTCAGGCTTCAACCCACGTGACTTCGCGCTTCAACCCACGTGACTTTGAAAACGATCGGACACCACTTTTGATGTTGGCAGGTACTTGTTCCAAACGCAACATCTGACGAACGAACACAAATATAGAATAAAAGACACAATTGGTATCCAAAAAGTTCAGGTTTCAACCCACGTGACTTCAGGCTTCAACCCACGTGACTTTTGAAACGATCGGTCACCACTTTTGGAGTTGGCAGCTACTTGTTCCAAACGCAACATCTGACGAACAAACACAAATATCAAAAAACTGAAGACACAATTGTTATCCAAAAAGTTCAGGCTCCAACCCACGTGACTTCAGGCTTCATCCCACGTGACTTCAGGCTTCAACCCACTTGACTTTGAAAACGATCGGACACCACTTTTGATGTTGGCAGCTACTTGTTCCAAACGCAACATCTGACGAACAAACACAAATATCGAAAAACTGAAAACACAATTGTTATCCAAAAAGTTCAGGCTTCAACCCACAAGACTTCAGGCTTCAACCCACGTGCTCCAGGCTTCAACCCACGTGACTTTTGAAACGATCGGTCACCACTTCTGAAGTTGGCAGCTACTTGTTCCAAACGCAACATCTGACGAACGAACACAAATATAGAAGAAAAGACACAATTGTTATCCAAAAAGTTCAGGTTTTAACCCACGTGACTTCAGGCTCCAACCCACGTGGCTTCAGGCTTCAGCACACGTGACTTTTAAAAAGATCGGTCACCACTTTTGAAGTTGGCAGCTACTTGTTCCAAACGCAACATCTGACGAACAAACACAAATATCGAAAAACTGAAGACACAATTGTTATCCAAAAAGTTCAGGTTTCAACCCACGTGACTTCAGGCTTCAACCCACGTAACTTCAGGCTTCAATCCACGTGACTTTGAAAACGATCGGTCACCACTTTTGAAGTTGGCAGCTACTCTTTCCAAACGCAACATCTGACGAACGAACACAAATATAGAAAAAAAAACACAATTGTTATCCAAAAAGTTCAGGTTTGAACCCACGTGACTCCAGGCTCCAACCCACGTGACTTCAGGCTTCAACCCACGTGACTTTTAAAACGATCGGTCACCACTTCTGATGTTGGCAGCTACTTGTTCCAAACGCAACATCTGACAAACGAACACAAATATAGAAGAAAAGACACAATTGTTATCCAAAAAGTTCAGGTTTTAACCCACGTGACTCCAGGCTGCAACCCACGTGACTTCAGGCTTCAACCCAGGTGACTTTAAAAAACGATCGGTCACCACTTTTGAAGTTGGTAGCTACTCTTTCCAAACGCAACATCTGACGAACGAACACAAATATCAAAAAACTGAAGACACAATTGTTATCCAAAAAGTTCAGGCTTCAACCCACGTGACTTCAGGCTCCAACCCACGTGCTTCCAGGCTTCAACCCACGTGACTTTTGAAACGATCGGTCACTACTTCTGAAGTTGGCAGCTACTTGTTCCAAACGCAACATCTGACGAACGAACACAAATATAGAAAAAAAGACACAATTGTTATCCAAAGAGTTCAGGTTTGAACCCACGTGACTTCAGACTTCAACTCACGTGACTTCAGGCTTCAACCCACGTGAGTTTTGAAACGATCGGTCACCACTTTTGGAGTTGGCAGCTACTTGTTCCAAACGCAACATCTGACGAACGAACACAAATATAGAAGGAAAGACACAACTGTTATCCAAGAAGTTCAGGTTTTACCCCACGTGACTTCAGGCTTCAACCCACGTGACTTCAGGCTTTAACCCACGTGACTTTTAAAACGATCGGTCACCACTTTTGATGTTGGCAGCTACTTGTTCCAAACGCAACATTCGACGAACGAACACAAATATAGAAGAAAAGACACAATTGTCATCCAAAAAGTTCAGGTTTCAACCCACGTGACTTCAGGCTCCAACCCACGTGACTTCTGAAACGATCGGTAACCACTTTTGGAGTTGGCAGCTACTTGTTCCAAACGCAACATCTGACGAACAAACACAAATATCAAAAAACTGAAGACAAGACAAGAAGACAAAAAGTTCAGGCTCCAACCCACGTGACTTCAGGCTTCAACCCACGTGACTCTAGGCTTCAACCCACGTGACTTTTGAAACGATCGGTCACCACTTCTGAAGTTGGCAGCTACTTGTTCCAAACGCAACATCTGACGAACGAACACAAACATAGAAAAAAAGACACAATTGTTATCCAAAAAGTTCAGGTTTTAACCCACGTGACTTCAGGCTTCAACCCACGTGACTTCAGGCTTCAATCAACGTGACTTTGAAAACGATCGGTCACCACTTTTGAAGTTGGCAGCTACTCTTTCCAAACGCAACATCTGACGAACGAACACAAATATAGAAAAAAAGACACAATTATTATCCAGAAAGTTCAGGTTTGAACCCACGTGACTCCAGGCTCCAACCCACGTGACTTCAGGCTTCAACTCACGGGACTTTTAAAACGATCGGTCAACACTTTCGATGTTGGCAGCTACTTGTTCCAAACGCAACATCTGACGAACAAACACAAATATCAAAAAACTGAAGACACAATTGGTATCCAAAAAGTTCAGGCTCCAACCCACGTGACTTCAGGCTTCAACCCACGTGACTCCAGGCTTCAACCCACGTGACTTTTGAAACGATCGGTCACCACTTCTGGAGTTGGCAGCTACTTGTTCCAAACGCAACATCTGACGAACGAACACAAATATAGAAAAAAAGACACAATTGTTATCCAAAAAGTTCAGGTTTTAACCCACGTGACTTCAGGCTTCAACCCACGTGACTTCAGGCTTCAATCCACGTGACTTTGAAAACGATCGGTCACCACTTTTGAAGTTGGCAGCTACTCTTTCCAAACGCAACATCTGACGAACGAACACAAATATAGAAAAAAAGACACAAATGTTATCCAAAAAGATCAGGTTTGAACCCACGTGACTCCAGGCTCCAACCCACGTGACATCAGGCTTCAACCCACGTGACTTTTAAAACGATCGGTCACCACTTTTGATGTTGGCAGCTACTTTTCCAAACGCAACATCTGACGAACGAACACAAATATAGAAGAAAAGACACAATTGTTATCCAAAAAGTTCAGGTTTTAACCCACGTGACTTCAGGCTTCAACCCACGTGGCTTCAGGCTTCAGCACACGTGACTTTTAAAAAGATCGGTCACCACTTTTGGAGTTGGCAGCTACTTGTTCCAAACGCAACATCTGACGAACAAACACAAATATCGAAAAACTGAAGACACAATTGTTATCCAAAAAGTTCAGGCTCCAACCCACAAGACTTCAGGCTTCAACCCACGTGCTCCAGGCTTCAACCCACGTGACTTTTGAAACGATCGGTCACCACTTCTGAAGTTGGCAGCTACTTGTTCCAAACGCAACATCTGACGAACGAACACAAATATAGAAAAAAAGACACAATTGTTATCCAAAAAGTTCAGGTTTCAACCCACGTGACTTCAGGCTTCAACCCACGTGACTTCAGGCTTCAATCCACGTGACATTGAAAACGATCGGTCACCACTTTTGAAGTTGGCAGCTACTCTTTCCAAACGCAACATCTGACGAACGAACACAAATATAGAAAAAAAGACACAATTGTTATCCAAAAAGTTCAGGTTCGAACCCACGTGACTCCAGGCTCCAACCCACGTGACTTCAGGCTTCAACCCACGTGACTTTTAAAACGATCGGTCACCACTTTTGATGTTGGCAGCTACTTGTTCCAAACGCAACATCTGACGAACGAACACAAATATAGAAAAAAAGACACAATTGTCATCCAAAAAGTTTGGGTTTGGAACCACGTGACTCCAGGCTCCAACCCACGTGACTTCAGGCTTCAACCCACGTGACTTTTAAAACGATCGGACACCACTTTTGATGTTGGCAGCTACTTGTTCCAAACGCAACATCTGACGAACGAACACAAATATAGAAGAAAAGGCACAATTGTTATCCAAAAAGTTCAGGTTTTAACCCACGTGACTTCAGGCTTCAACCCACGTGACTTCAGGATTCAACCCACGTGACTTTTGGAACGATCGGTCACCACTTTTGGAGTTGGCAGCTACTTGTTCCAAACGCAACATCTGACGAACAAACACAAATATCAAAAAACTGAAGACACAATTGTTATCCAAAAAGTTCAGGCTCCGACCCACGTGACTTCAGGCTTCAACCCACGTGACTCCAGGCTTCAACCCACGTGACTTTTGGAACGATCGGTCACCACTTCTGAAGTTGGCAGCTACTTGTTCCAAACGCAACATCTGACGAACGAACACAAATATAGGAAAAAAGACACGATTGTTATCCAAAAAGTTCAGGTTTGAACCCACGTGACTCCAGGCTCCAACCCACGTGACTTCAGGCTTCAACCCACGTGACTTTTAAAACGATCGGTCACCACTTTTGATGTTGGCAGCTACTTGTTCCAAACGCAACATCTGACGAACGAACACAAATATAGAGGTAAAGACACAATTGTTATCCAAAAAGTTCAGGTTTCAACCCACGTGACTTCAGGCTTCAACCCACGTGACTTCGTGCTTCAACCCACGTGACTTCAGGCTTCAACCCACGTGGTTTCAGGCTTCAGCACACGTGACTTTTAAAAAGATCGGTCACCACTTTTGGAGTTGGCAGCTACTTGTTCCAAACGCAACATCTGACGAACAAACACAAATATCGAAAAACTGAAGACACAATTGTTATCCAAAAAGTTCAGGCTCCAACCCACAAGACTTCAGGCTTCAACCCACGTGCTCCAGGCTTCAACCCACGTGACTTTTGAAACGATCGGTCACCACTTCTGAAGTTGGCAGCTACTTGTTCCAAACGCAACATCTGACGAACGAACACAAATATAGAAAAAAAGACACAATTGTTATCCAAAAAGTTCAGGTTTCAACCCACGTGACTCCAGGCTTCAACCCACGTGACTTCAGGCTTCAACCCACGTTACTTTTGAAACGATCGGACACCACTTTTGATGTTGGCAGCTACTTGTTCCAAACGAAAAATCTGACGAACAAAAACAAATATAGAAGAAAAGACACAATTGTTATCCAAAAAGTTCAGGTTTTAACCCACGTGACTTCAGGCTTCAACCCACGTGACTTCAGGCTTCAACCCACGTGACTTTTGAAACGATCCGTCACCACTTTTGGAGTTGGCAGCTACTTGTTCCAAACGCAACATCTGACGAACGAACACAAATATCAAAAAACTGAAGACACAATTGTTATCCAAAAAGTTCAGGCTTCAACCCACGTGACTCCAGGCTCCAACCCACGTGACTCCAGGCTTCAACCCACGTGACTTTTGAAACGATCGGTCACTACTTCTGAAGTTGGCAGCTACTTGTTCCAAACGCAACATCTGACGAACGAACACAAATATAGAAAAAAAGACACAATTGTTATCCAAAAAGTTCAGGTTTGAACCCACGTGACTTCAGGCTTCAACCCACGTGACTTCGGGCTTCAACCCACGTGACTTTGAAAACGATCGGACGTCACTTTTGATGTTGGCAGCTACTTGTTCCAAACGCAACATCTGACGAACGAACACAAATATAGAAGAAAAGACTCAATTGTTATCCAAAAAATTCAGGTTTTAACCTACGTGACTTCAGGCTTCAACCCACGTGACTTCAGGCTTCAACCCACGTGAGTTTTGAAACGATCGGTCACCACTTTTGGAGTTGGCAGCTACTTGTTCCAAACGCAACATCTGACGAACGAACACAAATATAGAAGAAAAGACACAACTGTTATCCAAGAAGTTCAGGTTTTAACCCACGTGACTTCAGGCTTCAACCCACGTGACTTCAGGCTTCAACCCACGTGACTTTTAAAACGATCGGTTACCACTTTTGATGTTGGCAGCTACTTGATCCAAACGCAACATCTGACGAACGAACACAAATATAGAAGAAAAGACACAATTGTTATCCAAAAAGTTCAGGTTTCAACCCACGTGACTTCAGGCTTCAACCCACGTGACTTTTGAAACGATCGGTCACCACTTTCGGAGTTGGCAGCTACTTGTTCCAAACGCAACATCTGACGAACAAACACAAATATCAAAAAACTGAAGACAATTGTTATCCAAAAAGTTCAGGCTCCAACCCACGTGACTTCAGGCTTAAACCCACGTGACTTCGGGCTTCAATCCACGTGACTGTGAAAACGATCGGTCACCACTTTTGAAGTTGGCAACTACTCTTTCCAAACGCAACATCTGACGAACGAACACAAATATAGAAAAAATGACACAATTGTTATCCAAAAAGTTCAGGTTTGAACCCACGTGCTCCAGGCTCCAACCCACGTGACTTAAGGCTTCAACCCACGTGACTTTCAAAACGATCGGTCACCACTTTTGATGTTGGCAGCTACTTGTTCCAAACGCAACATCTGACGAACGAACACAAATATAGAAGAAAAGACACAATTGTTATCCAAAAAGTTCAGGTTTTAACCCACGTGACTCCAGGCTGCAACCCACGTGACTTCAGGCTTCAACCCAGGTGACTTTAAAAAACGATCGGTCACCACTTTTGAAGTTGGTAGCTACTCTTTCCAAACGCAACATCTGACGAACGAACACAAATATAGAAAAAAAGACACAATTGTTATCCAGAAAGTTTAGGTTTGAAACCACGTGACTTCAGGCTCCAACTCACGTGACTTCAGGCTTCAACCCACGTTACTTTTGAAACGATCGGACACCACTTTTGATGTTGGCAGCTACTTGTTCCAAACGAAAAATCTGACGAACAAAAACAAATATAGAAGAAAAGACACAATTGTTATCCAAAAAGTTCAGGTTTTAACCCACGTGACTTCAGGCTTCAACCCACGTGACTTCAGGCTTCAACCCACGTGACTTTTGAAACGATCAGTCACCACTTTTGGAGTTGGCAGCTACTTGTTCCAAACGCAACATCTGACGAACGAACACAAATATCAAAAAACTGAAGACACAATTGTTATCCAAAAAGTTCAGGCTTCAACCCACGTGACTCCAGGCTCCAACCCACGTGACTCCAGGCTTCAACCCACGTGACTTTTGAAACGATCGGTCACTACTTCTGAAGTTGGCAGCTACTTGTTCCAAACGCAACATCTGACGAACGAACACAAATATAGAAAAAAAGACACAATTGTTATCCAAAAAGTTCAGGTTTGAACCCACGTGACTTCAGGCTTCAACCCACGTGACTTCGGGCTTCAACCCACGTGACTTTGAAAACGATCGGACGTCACTTTTGATGTTGGCAGCTACTTGTTCCAAACGCAACATCTGACGAACGAACACAAATATAGAAGAAAAGACTCAATTGTTATCCAAAAAATTCAGGTTTTAACCTACGTGACTTCAGGCTTCAACCCACGTGACTTCAGGCTTCAACCCACGTGAGTTTTGAAACGATCGGTCACCACTTTTGGAGTTGGCAGCTACTTGTTCCAAACGCAACATCTGACGAACAAACACAAATATCGAAAAACTGAAGACACAATTGTTATCCAAAAAGTTCAGGCTCCAACCCACAAGACTTCAGGCTTCAACCCACGTGCTCCAGGCTTCAACCCACGTGACTTTTGAAACGATCGGTCACCACTTCTGAAGTTGGCAGCTACTTGTTCCAAACGCAACATCTGACGAACGAACACAAATATAGAGGTAAAGACACAATTGTTATCCAAAAAGTTCAGGTTTCAACCCACGTGACTTCAGGCTTCAACCCACGTGACTTCGTGCTTTAACCCACGTGACTTCAGGCTTCAACCCACGTGGCTTCAGGCTTCAGCACACGTGACTTTTAAAAAGATCGGTCACCACTTTTGGAGTTGGCAGCTACTTGTTCCAAACGCAACATCTGACGAACAAACACAAATATCGAAAAACTGAAGACACAATTGTTATCCAAAAAGTTCAGGCTCCAACCCACAAGACTTCAGGCTTCAACCCACGTGCTCCAGGCTTCAACCCACGTGACTTTTGAAACGATCGGTCACCACTTCTGAAGTTGGCAGCTACTTGTTCCAAACGCAACATCTGACGAACGAACACAAATATAGAAAAAAAGACACAATTGTTATCCAAAAAGTTCAGGTTTCAACCCACGTGACTTCAGGCTTCAACCCACGTGACTTCAGGCTTCAATCCACGTGACATTGAAAACGATCGGTCACCACTTTTGAAGTTGGCAGCTACTCTTTCCAAACGCAACATCTGACGAACGAACACAAATATAGAAAAAAAGACACAATTGTTATCCAAAAAATTCAGGTTCGAACCCACGTGACTCCAGGCTCCAACCCACGTGACTTCAGGCTTCAACCCACGTGACTTTTAAAACGATCGGTCACCACTTTTGATGTTGGCAGCTACTTGTTCCAAACGCAACATCTGACGAACGAACACAAATATAGAAAAAAAGACACAATTGTCATCCAAAAAGTTTGGGTTTGGAACCACGTGACTCCAGGCTCCAACCCACGTGACTTCAGGCTTCAACCCACGTGACTTTTAAAACGATCGGACACCACTTTTGATGTTGGCAGCTACTTGTTCAAAACGCAACATCTGACGAACGAACACAAATATAGAAGAAAAGGCACAATTGTTATCCAAAAAGTTCAGGTTTGAACCCACGTGACTCCAGGCTCCAACCCACGTGACTTCAGGCTTCAACCCACGTGACTTTTAAAACGATCGGTCACCACTTTTGATGTTGGCAGCTACTTGTTCCAAACGCAACATCTGACGAACGAACACAAATATAGAGGTAAAGACACAATTGTTATCCAAAAAGTTCAGGTTTCAACCCACGTGACTTCAGGCTTCAACCCACGTGACTTCAGGATTCAACCCACGTGACTTTTGGAACGATCGGTCACCACTTTTGGAGTTGGCAGCTACTTGTTCCAAACGCAACATCTGACGAACAAACACAAATATCAAAAAACTGAAGACACAATTGTTATCCAAAAAGTTCAGGCTCCGACCCACGTGACTTCAGGCTTCAACCCACGTGACTCCAGGCTTCAACCCACGTGACTTTTGGAACGATCGGTCACCACTTCTGAAGTTGGCAGCTACTTGTTCCAAACGCAACATCTGACGAACGAACACAAATATAGGAAAAAAGACACAATTGTTATCCAAAAAGTTCAGGTTTGAACCCACGTGACTCCAGGCTCCAACCCACGTGACTTCAGGCTTCAACCCACGTGACTTTTAAAACGATCGGTCACCACTTTTGATGTTGGCAGCTACTTGTTCCAAACGCAACATCTGACGAACGAACACAAATATAGAGGTAAAGACACAATTGTTATCCAAAAAGTTCAGGTTTCAACCCACGTGACTTCAGGCTTCAACCCACGTGACTTCGTGCTTCAACCCACGTGACTTTGAAAACGATCGGACACCACTTTTGATGTTGGCAGCTACTTGATCCAAACGCAACATCTGACGAACGAACACAAATATAGAAGAAAAGACACAATTGTTATCCAAAAAGTTCAGGTTTCAACCCACGTGACTTCAGGCTTCAACCCACGTGACTTTTGAAACGATCGGTCACCACTTTCGGAGTTGGCAGCTACTTGTTCCAAACGCAACATCTGACGAACAAACACAAATATCAAAAAACTGAAGACACAATTGTTATCCAAAAAGTTCAGGCTCCAACCCACGTGACTTCAGGCTTAAACCCACGTGACTTCGGGCTTCAATCCACGTGACTGTGAAAACGATCGGTCACCACTTTTGAAGTTGGCAACTACTCTTTCCAAACGCAACATCTGACGAACGAACACAAATATAGAAAAAATGACACAATTGTTATCCAAAAAGTTCAGGTTTGAACCCACGTGCTCCAGGCTCCAACCCACGTGACTTAAGGCTTCAACCCACGTGACTTTCAAAACGATCGGTCACCACTTTTGATGTTGGCAGCTACTTGTTCCAAACGCAACATCTGACGAACGAACACAAATATAGAAGAAAAGACACAATTGTTATCCAAAAAGTTCAGGTTTTAACCCACGTGACTCCAGGCTGCAACCCACGTGACTTCAGGCTTCAACCCAGGTGACTTTAAAAAACGATCGGTCACCACTTTTGAAGTTGGTAGCTACTCTTTCCAAACGCAACATCTGACGAACGAACACAAATATAGAAAAAAAGACACAATTGTTATCCAGAAAGTTTAGGTTTGAAACCACGTGACTTCAGGCTCCAACTCACGTGACTTCAGGCTTCAACCCACGTTACTTTTGAAACGATCGGACACCACTTTTGATGTTGGCAGCTACTTGTTCCAAACGAAAAATCTGACGAACAAAAACAAATATAGAAGAAAAGACACAATTGTTATCCAAAAAGTTCAGGTTTTAACCCACGTGACTTCAGGCTTCAACCCACGTGACTTCAGGCTTCAACCCACGTGACTTTTGAAACGATCAGTCACCACTTTTGGAGTTGGCAGCTACTTGTTCCAAACGCAACATCTGACGAACGAACACAAATATCAAAAAACTGAAGACACAATTGTTATCCAAAAAGTTCAGGCTTCAACCCACGTGACTCCAGGCTCCAACCCACGTGACTCCAGGCTTCAACCCACGTGACTTTTGAAACGATCGGTCACTACTTCTGAAGTTGGCAGCTACTTGTTCCAAACGCAACATCTGACGAACGAACACAAATATAGAAAAAAAGACACAATTGTTATCCAAAAAGTTCAGGTTTGAACCCACGTGACTTCAGGCTTCAACCCACGTGACTTCGGGCTTCAACCCACGTGACTTTGAAAACGATCGGACGTCACTTTTGATGTTGGCAGCTACTTGTTCCAAACGCAACATCTGACGAACGAACACAAATATAGAAGAAAAGACTCAATTGTTATCCAAAAAATTCAGGTTTTAACCTACGTGACTTCAGGCTTCAACCCACGTGACTTCAGGCTTCAACCCACGTGAGTTTTGAAACGATCGGTCACCACTTTTGGAGTTGGCAGCTACTTGTTCCAAACGCAACATCTGACGAACAAACACAAATATCGAAAAACTGAAGACACAATTGTTATCCAAAAAGTTCAGGCTCCAACCCACAAGACTTCAGGCTTCAACCCACGTGCTCCAGGCTTCAACCCACGTGACTTTTGAAACGATCGGTCACCACTTCTGAAGTTGGCAGCTACTTGTTCCAAACGCAACATCTGACGAACGAACACAAATATAGAGGTAAAGACACAATTGTTATCCAAAAAGTTCAGGTTTCAACCCACGTGACTTCAGGCTTCAACCCACGTGACTTCGTGCTTTAACCCACGTGACTTCAGGCTTCAACCCACGTGGCTTCAGGCTTCAGCACACGTGACTTTTAAAAAGATCGGTCACCACTTTTGGAGTTGGCAGCTACTTGTTCCAAACGCAACATCTGACGAACAAACACAAATATCGAAAAACTGAAGACACAATTGTTATCCAAAAAGTTCAGGCTCCAACCCACAAGACTTCAGGCTTCAACCCACGTGCTCCAGGCTTCAACCCACGTGACTTTTGAAACGATCGGTCACCACTTCTGAAGTTGGCAGCTACTTGTTCCAAACGCAACATCTGACGAACGAACACAAATATAGAAAAAAAGACACAATTGTTATCCAAAAAGTTCAGGTTTCAACCCACGTGACTTCAGGCTTCAACCCACGTGACTTCAGGCTTCAATCCACGTGACATTGAAAACGATCGGTCACCACTTTTGAAGTTGGCAGCTACTCTTTCCAAACGCAACATCTGACGAACGAACACAAATATAGAAAAAAAGACACAATTGTTATCCAAAAAATTCAGGTTCGAACCCACGTGACTCCAGGCTCCAACCCACGTGACTTCAGGCTTCAACCCACGTGACTTTTAAAACGATCGGTCACCACTTTTGATGTTGGCAGCTACTTGTTCCAAACGCAACATCTGACGAACGAACACAAATATAGAAAAAAAGACACAATTGTCATCCAAAAAGTTTGGGTTTGGAACCACGTGACTCCAGGCTCCAACCCACGTGACTTCAGGCTTCAACCCACGTGACTTTTAAAACGATCGGACACCACTTTTGATGTTGGCAGCTACTTGTTCAAAACGCAACATCTGACGAACGAACACAAATATAGAAGAAAAGGCACAATTGTTATCCAAAAAGTTCAGGTTTGAACCCACGTGACTCCAGGCTCCAACCCACGTGACTTCAGGCTTCAACCCACGTGACTTTTAAAACGATCGGTCACCACTTTTGATGTTGGCAGCTACTTGTTCCAAACGCAACATCTGACGAACGAACACAAATATAGAGGTAAAGACACAATTGTTATCCAAAAAGTTCAGGTTTCAACCCACGTGACTTCAGGCTTCAACCCACGTGACTTCAGGATTCAACCCACGTGACTTTTGGAACGATCGGTCACCACTTTTGGAGTTGGCAGCTACTTGTTCCAAACGCAACATCTGACGAACAAACACAAATATCAAAAAACTGAAGACACAATTGTTATCCAAAAAGTTCAGGCTCCGACCCACGTGACTTCAGGCTTCAACCCACGTGACTCCAGGCTTCAACCCACGTGACTTTTGGAACGATCGGTCACCACTTCTGAAGTTGGCAGCTACTTGTTCCAAACGCAACATCTGACGAACGAACACAAATATAGGAAAAAAGACACAATTGTTATCCAAAAAGTTCAGGTTTGAACCCACGTGACTCCAGGCTCCAACCCACGTGACTTCAGGCTTCAACCCACGTGACTTTTAAAACGATCGGTCACCACTTTTGATGTTGGCAGCTACTTGTTCCAAACGCAACATCTGACGAACAAACACAAATATCAAAAAACTGAAGACACAATTGTTATCCAAAAAGTTCAGGCTCCAACCCACGTGACTTCAGGCTTAAACCCACGTGACTTCGGGCTTCAATCCACGTGACTGTGAAAACGATCGGTCACCACTTTTGAAGTTGGCAACTACTCTTTCCAAACGCAACATCTGACGAACGAACACAAATATAGAAAAAATGACACAATTGTTATCCAAAAAGTTCAGGTTTGAACCCACGTGCTCCAGGCTCCAACCCACGTGACTTAAGGCTTCAACCCACGTGACTTTCAAAACGATCGGTCACCACTTTTGATGTTGGCAGCTACTTGTTCCAAACGCAACATCTGACGAACGAACACAAATATAGAAGAAAAGACACAATTGTTATCCAAAAAGTTCAGGTTTCAACCCACGTGACTTCAGGCTTCAACCCACGTGACTTTTGAAACGATCGGTCACCACTTTCGGAGTTGGCAGCTACTTGTTCCAAACGCAACATCTGACGAACAAACACAAATATCAAAAAACTGAAGACACAATTGTTATCCAAAAAGTTCAGGCTCCAACCCACGTGACTTCAGGCTTAAACCCACGTGACTTCGGGCTTCAATCCACGTGACTGTGAAAACGATCGGTCACCACTTTTGAAGTTGGCAACTACTCTTTCCAAACGCAACATCTGACGAACGAACACAAATATAGAAAAAATGACACAATTGTTATCCAAAAAGTTCAGGTTTGAACCCACGTGCTCCAGGCTCCAACCCACGTGACTTAAGGCTTCAACCCACGTGACTTTCAAAACGATCGGTCACCACTTTTGATGTTGGCAGCTACTTGTTCCAAACGCAACATCTGACGAACGAACACAAATATAGAAGAAAAGACACAATTGTTATCCAAAAAGTTCAGGTTTTAACCCACGTGACTCCAGGCTGCAACCCACGTGATTTCAGGCTTCAACCCAGGTGACTTTAAAAAACGATCGGTCACCACTTTTGAAGTTGGTAGCTACTCTTTCCAAACGCAACATCTGACGAACGAACACAAATATAGAAAAAAAGACACAATTGTTATCCAGAAAGTTTAGGTTTGAAACCACGTGACTTCAGGCTCCAACTCACGTGACTTCAGGCTTCAACCCACGTTACTTTTGAAACGATCGGACACCACTTTTGATGTTGGCAGCTACTTGTTCCAAACGAAAAATCTGACGAACAAAAACAAATATAGAAGAAAAGACACAATTGTTATCCAAAAAGTTCAGGTTTTAACCCACGTGACTTCAGGCTTCAACCCACGTGACTTCAGGCTTCAACCCACGTGACTTTTGAAACGATCCGTCACCACTTTTGGAGTTGGCAGCTACTTGTTCCAAACGCAACATCTGACGAACGAACACAAATATCAAAAAACTGAAGACACAATTGTTATCCAAAAAGTTCAGGCTTCAACCCACGTGACTCCAGGCTCCAACCCACGTGACTCCAGGCTTCAACCCACGTGACTTTTGAAACGATCGGTCACTACTTCTGAAGTTGGCAGCTACTTGTTCCAAACGCAACATCTGACGAACGAACACAAATATAGAAAAAAAGACACAATTGTTATCCAAAAAGTTCAGGTTTGAACCCACGTGACTTCAGGCTTCAACCCACGTGACTTCGGGCTTCAACCCACGTGACTTTGAAAACGATCGGACGTCACTTTTGATGTTGGCAGCTACTTGTTCCAAACGCAACATCTGACGAACGAACACAAATATAGAAGAAAAGACTCAATTGTTATCCAAAAAATTCAGGTTTTAACCTACGTGACTTCAGGCTTCAACCCACGTGACTTCAGGCTTCAACCCACGTGAGTTTTGAAACGATCGGTCACCACTTTTGGAGTTGGCAGCTACTTGTTCCAAACGCAACATCTGACGAACGAACACAAATATAGAAGAAAAGACACAACTGTTATCCAAGAAGTTCAGGTTTTAACCCACGTGACTTCAGGCTTCAACCCACGTGACTTCAGGCTTCAACCCACGTGACTTTTAAAACGATCGGTTACCACTTTTGATGTTGGCAGCTACTTGTTCCAAACGCAACATCTGACGAACGAACACAAATATAGAAGAAAAGACACAATTGTTATCCAAAAAGTTCAGGTTTCAACCCACGTGACTTCAGGCTTCAACCCACGTGACTTCTGAAACGATCGGTCACCACTTTTGGAGTTGGCAGCTACTTGTTCCAAACGCAACATCTGACGAACAAACACAAATATCAAAAAACAGAAGACACAATTGTTATCCAAAAAGTTCAGGCTCCAACCCACGTGACTTCAGGCTCCAACCCACGTGACTCTAGGCTTCAACCCACGTGACTTTTGAAACGATCGGTCACCACTTCTGAAGTTGGCAGCTACTTGTTCCAAACGCAACATCTGACGAACGAACACAAACATAGAAAAAAAGACACAATTGTTATCCAAAAAGTTCAGGTTTTAACCCACGTGACTTCAGGCTTCAACCCAGTTGACTTCAGGCTTCAATCAACGTGACTTTGAAAACGATCGGTCACCACTTTTGAAGTTGGCAGCTACTCTTTCCAAACGCAACATCTGACGAACGAACACAAATATAGAAAAAAAGACACAATTGTTATCCAAGAAGTTCAGGTTTGAACCCACGTGACTCCAGGCTCCAACCCACGTGACTTCAGGCTTCAACCCACGGGACTTTTGAAACGATCGGTCAACACTTTCGATGTTGGCAGCTACTTGTTCCAAACGCAACATCTGACGAACAAACACAAATATCAAAAAACTGAAGACACAATTGGTATCCAAAAAGTTCAGGCTCCAACCCACAAGACTTCAGGCTTCAACCCACGTGACTCCAGGCTTCAACCCACGTGACTTTTGAAACGATCGGTCACCACTTCTGGAGATGGCAGCTACTGGTTCCAAACGCAACATCTGACGAACGAACACAAATATAGAAAAAAAGACACAATTGTTATCCAAAAAGTTCAGGTTTCAACCCACGTGACTTCAGGCTTCAACCCACGTGACTTCAGGCTTCAATCCACGTGACTTTGAAAACGATTGGTCACCACTTTTGATGTTGGCAGCTACTTGTTCCAAACGCAACATCTGACGAACGAACACAAATATAGAAGAAAAGACACAATTGTTATCAAAAAGTTCAGGTTTTAACCCACGTGACTCCAGGCTGCAACCCACGTGACTTCAGGCATCAACCCAGGTGACTTTAAAAAACGATCGGTCACCACTTTTGAAGTTGGTAGCTACTATTTCCAAACGCAACATCTGACGAACGAACACAAATATAGAAAAAAAGACACAATTGTTATCCAGAAAGTTTAGGTTTGAAACCACGTGACTTCAGGCTCCAACTCACGTGACTTCAGGCTTCAACCCACGTGACTCTTGAAACGATCGGACACCACTTTTGATGTTGGCAGCTACTTGTTCCAAACGCAAAATCTGACGAACAAAAACAAATATAGAAGAAAAGACACAATTGTTATCCAAAAAGTTCAGGTTTTAGCCCACGTGACTTCAGGCTTCAACCCACGTGACTTCAGGCTTCAACCCACGTGACTTTTGAAACGATCGGTCACCACTTTTGGAGTTGGCAGCTACTTGTTCCAAACGCAACATCTGACGAACGAACACAAATATCAAAAAACTGAAGACACAATTGTTATCCAAAAAGTTCAGGCTTCAACCCACGTGACTTCAGGCTCCAACCCACGTGACTCCAGGCTTCAACCCACGTGACTTTTGAAACGATCGGTCACTACTCCTGAAGTTGGCAGCTACTTGTTCCAAACGCAACATCTGACGAACGAACACAAATACAGAAAAAAAGACACATATGTTATCCAAAAAGTTCAGGTTTGAACACACGTGACTTCAGGCTTCAACCCACGTGACTTCGGGCTTCAACCCACGTGACTTTGAAAACGATCGGTCACCACTTTTGATGTTGGCAGCTACTTGTTCCAAACGCAACATCTAACGAACGAACACAAATATAGAAGAAAAGACTCAATTGTTATCCAAAAAGTTCAGGTTTTAACCTACGTGACTTCAGGCTTCAACCCACGTGACTTCAGGCTTCAACCCACGTGAGTTTTGAAACGATCGGTCACCACTTTTGGAGTTGGCAGCTACTTGTTCCAAACGCAACATCTGACGAACGAACACAAATATAGAAGAAAAGACACAACTGTCATCCAAGAAGTTCAGGTTTTAACCCACGTGACTTCAGGCTTCAACCCACGTGACTTCAGGCTTCAACCCACGTGACTTTTAAAACGATCGGTCACCACTTTTGATGTTGGCAGCTACTTGTTCCAAACGCAACATCTGACGAACGAACACAAATATAGAAGAAAAGACACAATTGTTATCCAAAAAGTTCAGGTTTCAACCCACGTGACTTCAGGCTCCAACCCACGTGACTTCTGAAACGATCGGTCACCACTTTTGGAGTTGGCAGCTACTTGTTCCAAACGCAACATCTGACGAACAAACACAAATATCAAAAAACTAAAGACACAATTGTTATCCAAAAAGTTCAGGCTCCAACCCACGTGACTTCAGGCTTCAACCCACGTGACTCTAGGCTTCAACTTACGTGACTTTTGAAACGATCGGTCACCACTTCTGAAGTTGGCAGCTACTCGTTCCAAACGCAACATCTGACGAACGAACACAAACATAGAAAAAAAGACACAATTGTTATCCAAAAAGTTCAGGTTTTAACCCACGTGACTTCAGGCTTCAACCCACGTGACTTCAGGCTTCAATCAACGTGACTTTGAAAACGATCGGTCACCACTTTTGAAGTTGGCAGCTACTCTTTCCAAACGCAACATCTGACGAACGAACACAAATATAGAAAAAAAGACACAATTGTTATCCAAAAAGTTCAGGTTTTAACCCACGTGACTCCAGGCTCCAACCCACGTGACTTCAGGCTTCAACCCACGGGACTTTTGAAACGATCGGTCAACACTTTCGATGTTGGCAGCTACTTTTCCCAAACGCAACATCTGACGAACAAACACAAATATCAAAAAACTGAAGACACAATTGGTATCCAAAAAGTTCAGGCTCCAACCCACAAGACTTCAGGCTTCAACCCACGTGACTCCAGGCTTCAACCCACGTGACTTTTGAAACGATCGGTCACCACTTCTGGAGTTGGCAGCTACTGGTTCCAAACGCAACATCTGACGAACGAACACAAATATAGAAAAAAAGACACAATTGTTATCCAAAAAGTTCAGGTTTTAACCCACGTGACTTCAGGCTTCAACCCACGTGACTTCAGGCTTCAATCCACGTGACTTTGAAAACGATCGGTCACCACTTTTGAAGTTGGCAGCTACTCTTTCCAAACGCAACATCTGACGAACGAACACAAATATAGAAAAAAAGACACAATTGTTATCCAAAAAGATCAGGTTTGAACCCACGTGACTCCAGGCTCCAACCCACGTGACTTCAGGCTTCAACCCACGTGACTTTTAAAACGATCGGTCACCACTTTTGATGTTGGCAGCTACTTGTTCCAAACGCAACATCTGACGAACGAACACAAATATAGAAGAAAAGACACAATTGTTATCCAAAAAGTTCAGGTTTTAACCCACGTGACTTCAGGCTCCAACCCACGTGACTTCAGGCTTCAACCCACGTGACTTTGAAAACGATCGGACACCACTTTTGATGTTGGCAGCTACTTGTTCCAAACGCAACATCTGACGAACGAACACAAATATAGAAGAAAAGACACAATTGTTATCCAAAAAGTTCAGGTTTTAACCCACGTGACTTCAGGCTTCAACCCACGTGGCTTCAGGCTTCAGCACACGTGACTTTTAAAAAGATCGGTCACCACTTTTGGAGTTGGCAGCTACTTGTTCCAAACGCAACATCTGACGAACGAACACAAATATCGAAAAACTGAAGACACAATTGTTATCCAAAAAGTTCAGACTCCAACCCACAAGACTTCAGGCTTCAGCCCACGTGCTCCAGGCTTCAACCCACGTGACTTTTGAAACGATCGGTCACCACTTCTGAAGTTGGCAGCTACTTGTTCCAAACGCAACATCTGACGAACGAACACAAATATAGAAAAAAAGACACAATTGTTATCCAAAAAGTTCAGGTCTAAACCCACGTGACTTCAGGCTTCAACCCACGTGACTTCAGGTTTCAATCCACGTGACTTTGAAAACGATCGGTCACCACTTTTGAAGTTGGCAGCTACTCTTTCCAAACGCAACATCTGACGAACGAACACAAATATAGAAAAAAAGACACAATTGTTATCCGAAAAGTTCAGGTTTGAACCCACGTGACTCCAGGCTCCAACCCACGTGACTTCAGGCTTCAACCCACGTGACTTTTAAAACGATCGGTCACCACTTTTGATGTTGGCAGCTACTTGTTTCAAACGCAACATCTGACGAACGAACACAAATATAGAAGAAAAGACACAATTGTTATCCAAAAAGTTCAGGTTTTAACCCACGTGACTTCAGGCTCCAACCCACGTGACTTCAGGCTTCAACCCACGTGACTTTGAAAACGATCGGACACCACTTTTGATGTTGGCAGCTACTTGTTCCAAACGCAACATCTGACGAACGAACACAAATATAGAAGAAAAGACACAATTGTTATCCAAAAAGTTCAGGTTTTAACCCACGTGACTTCAGGCTTCAACCCACGTGGCTTCAGGCTTCAGCACACGTGACTTTTAAAAAGATCGGTCACCACTTTTGGAGTTGGCAGCTACTTGTTCCAAACGCAACATCTGACAAACAAACACAAATATCGAAAAACTGAAGACACAATTGTTATCCAAAAAGTTCAGGCTCCAACCCACGTGACTTAAGGCTTCAACCCACGTGACTCCAGGCTTCAATCCACGTGACTTTGAAAACGATCGGTCACCACTTTTGAAGTTGGCAGCTACTCTTTCCAAACGCAACATCTGACGAACGAACACAAATATAGAAAAAAAGACACAATTGTTATCCAAAAAGTTCAGGTTTGAACCCACGTGACTCCAGGCTCCAACCCACGTGACTTCAGGCTTCAACCCACGTGACTTTTAAAACGATCGGTTACCACTTTTGATGTTGGCAGCTACTTGTTCCAAACGAAACATCTGACGAACGAACACAAATATAGAAAAAAAGACACAATTGTTATCCAAAAAGTTCAGGTTTGGAACCACGTGACTCCAGGCTCCAACCCACGTGACTTCAGGCTTCAACCCACGTGACTTTTGAAACGATCGGACACCACTTTTGATGTTGGCAGCTACTTGTTCCAAACGCAACATCTGACAAACGAACACAAATATAGAAGAAAAGGCACAATTGTTATCCAAAAAGTTCAGGTTTTAACCCACGTGACTTCAGGCTTCAACCCACGTGACTCCAGGATTCAACCCACGTGACTTTTGGAACGATCGGTCACCACTTTTGGAGTTGGCAGCTACTTGTTCCAAACGCAACATCTGACGAACAAACACAAATATCAAAAAACTGAAGACACAATTGTTATCCAAAAAGTTCAGGCTCCAACCCACGTGACTTAAGGCTTCAACCCACGTGACTCCAGGCTTCAACCCACGTGACTTTTGAAACGATCGGTCACCACTTCTGAAGTTGGCAGCTACTTGTTCCAAACGCAACATCTGACGAACGAACACAAATATAGGAAAAAAGACACAATTGTTATCCAAAAAGTTCAGGTTTGAACCCACGTGACTCCAGGCTCCAACCCACGTGACTTCAGGCTTCAACCCACGTGACTTTTAAAACGATCGGTCACCACTTTTGATGTTGGCAGCTACTTGTTCCAAACGCAACATCTGACGAACGAACACAAATATAGAGGTAAAGACACAATTGTTATCCAAAAAGTTCAGGTTTCAACCCACGTGACTTCAGGCTTCAACCCACGTGACTTCGCGCTTCAACCCACGTGACTTTGAAAACGATCGGACACCACTTTTGATGTTGGCAGGTACTTGTTCCAAACGCAACATCTGACGAACGAACACAAATATAGAATAAAAGACACAATTGGTATCCAAAAAGTTCAGGTTTCAACCCACGTGACTTCAGGCTTCAACCCACGTGACTTTTGAAACGATCGGTCACCACTTTTGGAGTTGGCAGCTACTTGTTCCAAACGCAACATCTGACGAACAAACACAAATATCAAAAAACTGAAGACACAATTGTTATCCAAAAAGTTCAGGCTCCAACCCACGTGACTTCAGGCTTCATCCCACGTGACTTCAGGCTTCAACCCACTTGACTTTGAAAACGATCGGACACCACTTTTGATGTTGGCAGCTACTTGTTCCAAACGCAACATCTGACGAACAAACACAAATATCGAAAAACTGAAAACACAATTGTTATCCAAAAAGTTCAGGCTTCAACCCACAAGACTTCAGGCTTCAACCCACGTGCTCCAGGCTTCAACCCACGTGACTTTTGAAACGATCGGTCACCACTTCTGAAGTTGGCAGCTACTTGTTCCAAACGCAACATCTGACGAACGAACACAAATATAGAAGAAAAGACACAATTGTTATCCAAAAAGTTCAGGTTTTAACCCACGTGACTTCAGGCTCCAACCCACGTGGCTTCAGGCTTCAGCACACGTGACTTTTAAAAAGATCGGTCACCACTTTTGAAGTTGGCAGCTACTTGTTCCAAACGCAACATCTGACGAACAAACACAAATATCGAAAAACTGAAGACACAATTGTTATCCAAAAAGTTCAGGTTTCAACCCACGTGACTTCAGGCTTCAACCCACGTAACTTCAGGCTTCAATCCACGTGACTTTGAAAACGATCGGTCACCACTTTTGAAGTTGGCAGCTACTCTTTCCAAACGCAACATCTGACGAACGAACACAAATATAGAAAAAAAAACACAATTGTTATCCAAAAAGTTCAGGTTTGAACCCACGTGACTCCAGGCTCCAACCCACGTGACTTCAGGCTTCAACCCACGTGACTTTTAAAACGATCGGTCACCACTTCTGATGTTGGCAGCTACTTGTTCCAAACGCAACATCTGACAAACGAACACAAATATAGAAGAAAAGACACAATTGTTATCCAAAAAGTTCAGGTTTTAACCCACGTGACTCCAGGCTGCAACCCACGTGACTTCAGGCTTCAACCCAGGTGACTTTAAAAAACGATCGGTCACCACTTTTGAAGTTGGTAGCTACTCTTTCCAAACGCAACATCTGACGAACGAACACAAATATCAAAAAACTGAAGACACAATTGTTATCCAAAAAGTTCAGGCTTCAACCCACGTGACTTCAGGCTCCAACCCACGTGCTTCCAGGCTTCAACCCACGTGACTTTTGAAACGATCGGTCACTACTTCTGAAGTTGGCAGCTACTTGTTCCAAACGCAACATCTGACGAACGAACACAAATATAGAAAAAAAGACACAATTGTTATCCAAAGAGTTCAGGTTTGAACCCACGTGACTTCAGACTTCAACTCACGTGACTTCAGGCTTCAACCCACGTGAGTTTTGAAACGATCGGTCACCACTTTTGGAGTTGGCAGCTACTTGTTCCAAACGCAACATCTGACGAACGAACACAAATATAGAAGGAAAGACACAACTGTTATCCAAGAAGTTCAGGTTTTAACCCACGTGACTTCAGGCTTCAACCCACGTGACTTCAGGCTTTAACACACGTGACTTTTAAAACGATCGGTCACCACTTTTGATGTTGGCAGCTACTTGTTCCAAACGCAACATTCGACGAACGAACACAAATATAGAAGAAAAGACACAATTGTCATCCAAAAAGTTCAGGTTTCAACCCACGTGACTTCAGGCTCCAACCCACGTGACTTCTGAAACGATCGGTAACCACTTTTGGAGTTGGCAGCTACTTGTTCCAAACGCAACATCTGACGAACAAACACAAATATCAAAAAACTGAAGACAAGACAAGAAGACAAAAAGTTCAGGCTCCAACCCACGTGACTTCAGGCTTCAACCCACGTGACTCTAGGCTTCAACCCACGTGACTTTTGAAACGATCGGTCACCACTTCTGAAGTTGGCAGCTACTTGTTCCAAACGCAACATCTGACGAACGAACACAAACATAGAAAAAAAGACACAATTGTTATCCAAAAAGTTCAGGTTTTAACCCACGTGACTTCAGGCTTCAACCCACGTGACTTCAGGCTTCAATCAACGTGACTTTGAAAACGATCGGTCACCACTTTTGAAGTTGGCAGCTACTCTTTCCAAACGCAACATCTGACGAACGAACACAAATATAGAAAAAAAGACACAATTATTATCCAGAAAGTTCAGGTTTGAACCCACGTGACTCCAGGCTCCAACCCACGTGACTTCAGGCTTCAACTCACGGGACTTTTAAAACGATCGGTCAACACTTTCGATGTTGGCAGCTACTTGTTCCAAACGCAACATCTGACGAACAAACACAAATATCAAAAAACTGAAGACACAATTGGTATCCAAAAAGTTCAGGCTCCAACCCACGTGACTTCAGGCTTCAACCCACGTGACTCCAGGCTTCAACCCACGTGACTTTTGAAACGATCGGTCACCACTTCTGGAGTTGGCAGCTACTTGTTCCAAACGCAACATCTGACGAACGAACACAAATATAGAAAAAAAGACACAATTGTTATCCAAAAAGTTCAGGTTTTAACCCACGTGACTTCAGGCTTCAACCCACGTGACTTCAGGCTTCAATCCACGTGACTTTGAAAACGATCGGTCACCACTTTTGAAGTTGGCAGCTACTCTTTCCAAACGCAACATCTGACGAACGAACACAAATATAGAAAAAAAGACACAAATGTTATCCAAAAAGATCAGGTTTGAACCCACGTGACTCCAGGCTCCAACCCACGTGACATCAGGCTTCAACCCACGTGACTTTTAAAACGATCGGTCACCACTTTTGATGTTGGCAGCTACTTTTCCAAACGCAACATCTGACGAACGAACACAAATATAGAAGAAAAGACACAATTGTTATCCAAAAAGTTCAGGTTTTAACCCACGTGACTTCAGGCTTCAACCCACGTGGCTTCAGGCTTCAGCACACGTGACTTTTAAAAAGATCGGTCACCACTTTTGGAGTTGGCAGCTACTTGTTCCAAACGCAACATCTGACGAACAAACACAAATATCGAAAAACTGAAGACACAATTGTTATCCAAAAAGTTCAGGTTTCAACCCACGTGACTTCAGGCTTCAACCCACGTGACTTCAGGCTTCAATCCACGTGACATTGAAAACGATCGGTCACCACTTTTGAAGTTGGCAGCTACTCTTTCCAAACGCAACATCTGACGAACGAACACAAATATAGAAAAAAAGACACAATTGTTATCCAAAAAGTTCAGGTTCGAACCCACGTGACTCCAGGCTCCAACCCACGTGACTTCAGGCTTCAACCCACGTGACTTTTAAAACGATCGGTCACCACTTTTGATGTTGGCAGCTACTTGTTCCAAACGCAACATCTGACGAACGAACACAAATATAGAAAAAAAGACACAATTGTCATCCAAAAAGTTTGGGTTTGGAACCACGTGACTCCAGGCTCCAACCCACGTGACTTCAGGCTTCAACCCACGTGACTTTTAAAACGATCGGACACCACTTTTGATGTTGGCAGCTACTTGTTCCAAACGCAACATCTGACGAACGAACACAAATATAGAAGAAAAGGCACAATTGTTATCCAAAAAGTTCAGGTTTTAACCCACGTGACTTCAGGCTTCAACCCACGTGACTTCAGGATTCAACCCACGTGACTTTTGGAACGATCGGTCACCACTTTTGGAGTTGGCAGCTACTTGTTCCAAACGCAACATCTGACGAACAAACACAAATATCAAAAAACTGAAGACACAATTGTTATCCAAAAAGTTCAGGCTCCGACCCACGTGACTTCAGGCTTCAACCCACGTGACTCCAGGCTTCAACCCACGTGACTTTTGGAACGATCGGTCACCACTTCTGAAGTTGGCAGCTACTTGTTCCAAACGCAACATCTGACGAACGAACACAAATATAGGAAAAAAGACACAATTGTTATCCAAAAAGTTCAGGTTTGAACCCACGTGACTCCAGGCTCCAACCCACGTGACTTCAGGCTTCAACCCACGTGACTTTTAAAACGATCGGTCACCACTTTTGATGTTGGCAGCTACTTGTTCCAAACGCAACATCTGACGAACGAACACAAATATAGAGGTAAAGACACAATTGTTATCCAAAAAGTTCAGGTTTCAACCCACGTGACTTCAGGCTTCAACCCACGTGACTTCGTGCTTCAACCCACGTGACTTCAGGCTTCAACCCACGTGGCTTCAGGCTTCAGCACACGTGACTTTTAAAAAGATCGGTCACCACTTTTGGAGTTGGCAGCTACTTGTTCCAAACGCAACATCTGACGAACAAACACAAATATCGAAAAACTGAAGACACAATTGTTATCCAAAAAGTTCAGGCTCCAACCCACAAGACTTCAGGCTTCAACCCACGTGCTCCAGGCTTCAACCCACGTGACTTTTGAAACGATCGGTCACCACTTCTGAAGTTGGCAGCTACTTGTTCCAAACGCAACATCTGACGAACGAACACAAATATAGAAAAAAAGACACAATTGTTATCCAAAAAGTTCAGGTTTCAACCCACGTGACTCCAGGCTTCAACCCACGTGACTTCAGGCTTCAATCCACGTGACATTGAAAACGATCGGTCACCACTTTTGAAGTTGGCAGCTACTCTTTCCAAACGCAACATCTGACGAACGAACACAAATATAGAAAAAAAGACACAATTGTTATCCAAAAAGTTCAGGTTCGAACCCACGTGACTCCAGGCTCCAACCCACGTGACTTCAGGCTTCAACCCACGTGACTTTTAAAACGATCGGTCACCACTTTTGATGTTGGCAGCTACTTGTTCCAAACGCAACATCTGACGAACGAACACAAATATAGAAAAAAAGACACAATTGTCATCCAAAAAGTTTGGGTTTGGAACCACGTGACTCCAGGCTCCAACCCACGTGACTTCAGGCTTCAACCCACGTGACTTTTAAAACGATCGGACACCACTTTTGATGTTGGCAGCTACTTGTTCCAAACGCAACATCTGACGAACGAACACAAATATAGAAGAAAAGGCACAATTGTTATCCAAAAAGTTCAGGTTTTAACCCACGTGACTTCAGGCTTCAACCCACGTGACTTCAGGATTCAACCCACGTGACTTTTGGAACGATCGGTCACCACTTTTGGAGTTGGCAGCTACTTGTTCCAAACGCAACATCTGACGAACAAACACAAATATCAAAAAACTGAAGACACAATTGTTATCCAAAAAGTTCAGGCTCCGACCCACGTGACTTCAGGCTTCAACCCACGTGACTCCAGGCTTCAACCCACGTGACTTTTGGAACGATCGGTCACCACTTCTGAAGTTGGCAGCTACTTGTTCCAAACGCAACATCTGACGAACGAACACAAATATAGGAAAAAAGACACAATTGTTATCCAAAAAGTTCAGGTTTGAACCCACGTGACTCCAGGCTCCAACCCACGTGACTTCAGGCTTCAACCCACGTGACTTTTAAAACGATCGGTCACCACTTTTGATGTTGGCAGCTACTTGTTCCAAACGCAACATCTGACGAACGAACACAAATATAGAGGTAAAGACACAATTGTTATCCAAAAAGTTCAGGTTTCAACCCACGTGACTTCAGGCTTCAACCCACGTGACTTCGTGCTTCAACCCACGTGACTTCAGGCTTCAACCCACGTGGCTTCAGGCTTCAGCACACGTGACATTTAAAAAGATCGGTCACCACTTTTGGAGTTGGCAGCTACTTGTTCCAAACGCAACATCTGACGAACAAACACAAATATCGAAAAACTGAAGACACAATTGTTATCCAAAAAGTTCAGGCTCCAACCCACAAGACTTCAGGCTTCAACCCACGTGCTCCAGGCTTCAACCCACGTGACTTTTGAAACGATCGGTCACCACTTCTGAAGTTGGCAGCTACTTGTTCCAAACGCAACATCTGACGAACGAACACAAATATAGAAAAAAAGACACAATTGTTATCCAAAAAGTTCAGGTTTCAACCCATGTGACTTCAGGCTTCAACCCACGTGACTTCAGGCTTCAATCCACGTGACATTGAAAACGATCGGTCACCACTTTTGAAGTTGGCAGCTACTCTTTCCAAACGCAACATCTGACGAACGAACACAAATATAGAAAAAAAGACACAATTGTTATCCAAAAAGTTCAGGTTCGAACCCACGTGACTCCAGGCTCCAACCCACGTGACTTCAGGCTTCAACCCACGTGACTTTTAAAACGATCGGTCACCACTTTTGATGTTGGCAGCTACTTGTTCCAAACGCAACATCTGACGAACGAACACAAATATAGAAAAAAAGACACAATTGTCATCCAAAAAGTTTGGGTTTGGAACCACGTGACTCCAGGCTCCAACCCACGTGACTTCAGGCTTCAACCCACGTGACTTTTAAAACGATCGGACACCACTTTTGATGTTGGCAGCTACTTGTTCCAAACGCAACATCTGACGAACGAACACAAATATAGAAGAAAAGGCACAATTGTTATCCAAAAAGTTCAGGTTTTAACCCACGTGACTTCAGGCTTCAACCCACGTGACTTCAGGATTCAACCCACGTGACTTCTGGAACGATCGGTCACCACTTTTGGAGTTGGCAGCTACTTGTTCCAAACGCAACATCTGACGAACAAACACAAATATCAAAAACCTGAAGACACAATTGTTATCCAAAAAGTTCAGGCTCCGACCCACGTGACTTCAGGCTTCAACCCACGTGACTCCAGGCTTCAACCCACGTGACTTTTGGAACGATCGGTCACCACTTCTGAAGTTGGCAGCTACTTGTTCCAAACGCAACATCTGACGAACGAACACAAATATAGGAAAAAAGACACAATTGTTATCCAAAAAGTTCAGGTTTGAACCCACGTGACTCCAGGCTCCAACCCACGTGACTTCAGGCTTCAACCCACGTGACTTTTAAAACGATCGGTCACCACTTTTGATGTTGGCAGCTACTTGTTCCAAACGCAAAATCTGACGAACGAACACAAATAAAGAGGTAAAGACACAATTGTTATCCAAAAAGTTCAGGTTTCAACCCACGTGACTTCAGGCTTCAACCCACGTGACTTCGTGCTTCAACCCACGTGACTTTGAAAACGATCGGACACCACTTTTGATGTTGGCAGCTACTTGATCCAAACGCAACATCTGACGAACGAACACAAATATAGAAGAAAAGACACAATTGTTATCCAAAAAGTTCAGGTTTCAACCCACGTGACTTCAGGCTTCAACCCACGTGACTTTTGAAACGATCGGTCACCACTTTCGGAGTTGGCAGCTACTTGTTCCAAACGCAACATCTGACGAACAAACACAAATATCAAAAAACTGAAGACACAATTGTTATCCAAAAAGTTCAGGCTCCAACCCACGTGACTTCAGGCTTAAACCCACGTGACTTCGGGCTTCAATCCACGTGACTGTGAAAACGATCGGTCACCACTTTTGAAGTTGGCAACTACTCTTTCCAAACGCAACATCTGACGAACGAACACAAATATAGAAAAAAAGACACAATTGTTATCCAAAAAGTTCAGGTTTGAACCCACGTGCTCCAGGCTCCAACCCACGTGACTTAAGGCTTCAACCCACGTGACTTTCAAAACGATCGGTCACCACTTTTGATGTTGGCAGCTACTTGTTCCAAACGCAACATCTGACGAACGAACACAAATATAGAAGAAAAGACACAATTGTTATCCAAAAAGTTCAGGTTTTAACCCACGTGACTCCAGGCTGCAACCCACGTGACTTCAGGCTTCAACCCAGGTGACTTTAAAAAACGATCGGTCACCACTTTTGAAGTTGGTAGCTACTCTTTCCAAACGCAACATCTGACGAACGAACACAAATATAGAAAAAAAGACACAATTGTTATCCAGAAAGTTTAGGTTTGAAACCACGTGACTTCAGGCTCCAACTCACGTGACTTCAGGCTTGAACCCACGTTACTTTTGAAACGATCGGACACCACTTTTGATGTTGGCAGCTACTTGTTCCAAACGCAAAATCTGACGAACAAAAACAAATATAGAAGAAAAGACACAATTGTTATCCAAAAAGTTCAGGTTTTAACCCACGTGACTTCAGGCTTCAACCCACGTGACTTCAGGCTTCAACCCACGTGACTTTTGAAACGATCAGTCACCACTTTTGGAGTTGGCAGCTACTTGTTCCAAACGCAACATCTGACGAACGAACACAAATATCAAAAAACTGAAGACACAATTGTTATCCAAAAAGTTCAGGCTTCAACCCACGTGACTCCAGGCTCCAACCCACGTGACTCCAGGCTTCAACCCACGTGACTTTTGAAACGATCGGTCACTACTTCTGAAGTTGGCAGCTACTTGTTCCAAACGCAACATCTGACGAACGAACACAAATATAGAAAAAAAGACACAATTGTTATCCAAAAAGTTCAGGTTTGAACCCACGTGACTTCAGGCTTCAACCCACGTGACTTCGGGCTTCAACCCACGTGACTTTGAAAACGATCGGACGTCACTTTTGATGTTGGCAGCTACTTGTTCCAAACGCAACATCTGACGAACGAACACAAATATAGAAGAAAAGACTCAATTGTTATCCAAAAAATTCAGGTTTTAACCTACGTGACTTCAGGCTTCAACCCACGTGACTTCAGGCTTCAACCCACGTGAGTTTTGAAACGATCGGTCACCACTTTTGGAGTTGGCAGCTACTTGTTCCAAACGCAACATCTGACGAACGAACACAAATATAGAAGAAAAGACACAACTGTTATCCAAGAAGTTCAGGTTTTAACCCACGTGACTTCAGGCTTCAACCCACGTGACTTCAGGCTTCAACCCACGTGACTTTTAAAACGATCGGTCACCACTTTTGATGTTGGCAGCTACTTGTTCCAAACGCAACATCTGACGAACGAACACAAATATAGAAGAAAAGACACAATTGTTATCCACAAAGTTCAGGTTTCAACCCACGTGACTTCAGGCTTCAACCCACGTGACTTCTGAAACGATCGGTCACCACTTTTGGAGTTGGCAGCTACTTGTTCCAAACGCAACATCTGACGAACAAACACAAATATCAAAAAACAGAAGACACAATTGTTATCCAAAAAGTTCAGGCTCCAACCCACGTGACTTCAGGCTCCAACCCACGTGACTCTAGGCTTCAACCCACGTGACTTTTGAAACGATCGGTCACCACTTCTGAAGTTGGCAGCTACTTGTTCCAAACGCAACATCTGACGAACGAACACAAACATAGAAAAAAAGACACAATTGTTATCCAAAAAGTTCAGGTTTTAACCCACGTGACTCCAGGCTTCAACCCACGTGACTTCAGGCTTCAATCAACGTGACTTTGAAAACGATCGGTCACCACTTTTGAAGTTGGCAGCTACTCTTTCCAAACGCAACATCTGACGAACGAACACAAATATAGAAAAAAAGACACAATTGTTATCCAAGAAGTTCAGGTTTGAACCCACGTGACTCCAGGCTCCAACCCACGTGACTTCAGGCTTCAACCCACGGGACTTTTGAAACGATCGGTCAACACTTTCGATGTTGGCAGCTACTTGTTCCAAACGCAACATCTGACGAACAAACACAAATATCAAAAAACTGAAGACACAATTGGTATCCAAAAAGTTCAGGCTCCAACCCACAAGACTTCAGGCTTCAACCCACGTGACTCCAGGCTTCAACCCACGTGACTTTTGAAACGATCGGTCACCACTTCTGGAGATGGCAGCTACTGGTTCCAAACGCAACATCTGACGAACGAACACAAATATAGAAAAAAAGACACAATTGTTATCCAAAAAGTTCAGGTTTCAACCCACGTGACTTCAGGCTTCAACCCAAGTGACTTCAGGCTTCAATCCACGTGACTTTGAAAACGATCGGTCACCACTTTTGATGTTGGCAGCTACTTGTTCCAAACGCAACATCTGACGAACGAACACAAATATAGAAAAAAAGACACAATTGTTATCCAGAAAGTTTAGGTTTGAAACCACGTGACTTCAGGCTCCAACTCACGTGACTTCAGGCTTCAACCCACGTGACTCTTGAAACGATCGGACACCACTTTTGATGTTGGCAGCTACTTGTTCCAAACGCAAAATCTGACGAACAAAAACAAATATAGAAGAAAAGACACAATTGTTATCCAAAAAGTTCAGGTTTTAGCCCACGTGACTTCAGGCTTCAACCCACGTGACTTTTGAAACGATCGGTCACCACTTTTGGAGTTGGCAGCTACTTGTTCCAAACGCAACATCTGACGAACGAACACAAATATCAAAAAACTGAAGACACAATTGTTATCCAAAAAGTTCAGGCTTCAACCCACGTGACTTCAGGCTCCAACCCACGTGACTCCAGGCTTCAACCCACGTGACTTTTGAAACGATCGGTCACTACTTCTGAAGTTGGCAGCTACTTGTTCCAAACGCAACATCTGACGAACGAACACAAATACAGAAAAAAAGACACATATGTTATCCAAAAAGTTCAGGTTTGAACACACGTGACTTCAGGCTTCAACCCACGTGACTTCGGGCTTCAACCCACGTGACTTTGAAAACGATCGGACGTCACTTTTGATGTTGGCAGCTACTTGTTCCAAACGCAACATCTAACGAACGAACACAAATATAGAAGAAAAGACTCAATTGTTATCCAAAAAGTTCAGGTTTTAACCTACGTGACTTCAGGCTTCAACCCACGTGACTTCAGGCTTCAACCCACGTGAGTTTTGAAACGATCGGTCACCACTTTTGGAGTTGGCAGCTACTTGTTCCAAACGCAACATCTGACGAACGAACACAAATATAGAAGAAAAGACACAACTGTCATCCAAGAAGTTCAGGTTTTAACCCACGTGACTTCAGGCTTCAACCCACGTGACTTCAGGCTTTAACCCACGTGACTTTTAAAACGATCGGTCACCACTTTTGATGTTGGCAGCTACTTGTTCCAAACGCAACATCTGACGAACGAACACAAATATAGAAGAAAAGACACAATTGTTATCCAAAAAGTTCAGGTTTCAACCCACGTGACTTCAGGCTTCAACCCACGTGACTTCTGAAACGATCGGTCACCACTTTTGGAGTTGGCAGCTACTTGTTCCAAACGCAACATCTGACGAACAAACACAAATATCAAAAAACTAAAGACACAATTGTTATCCAAAAAGTTCAGGCTCCAACCCACGTGACTTCAGGCTTCAACCCACGTGACTCTAGGCTTCAACCCACGTGACTTTTGAAACGATCGGTCACCACTTCTGAAGTTGGCAGCTACTCGTTCCAAACGCAACATCTGACGAACGAACACAAACATAGAAAAAAAGACACAATTGTTATCCAAAAAGTTCAGGTTTTAACCCACGTGACTTCAGGCTTCAACCCACGTGACTTCAGGCTTCAATCAACGTGACTTTGAAAACGATCGGTCACCACTTTTGAAGTTGGCAGCTACTCTTTCCAAACGCAACATCTGACGAACGAACACAAATATAGAAAAAAAGACACAATTGTTATCCAAAAAGTTCAGGTTTTAACCCACGTGACTTCAGGCTTCAACCCACGTGACTTCAGGCTTCAATCCACGTGACTTTGAAAACGATCGGTCACCACTTTTGAAGTTGGCAGCTACTCTTTCCAAACGCAACATCTGACGAACGAACACAAATATCAAAAAACTGAAGACACAATTGTTATCCAAAAAGTTCAGGCTTCAACCCACGTGACTTCAGGCTCCAACCCACGTGCTTCCAGGCTTCAACCCACGTGACTTTTGAAACGATCGGTCACTACTTCTGAAGTTGGCAGCTACTTGTTCCAAACGCAACATCTGACGAACGAACACAAATATAGAAAAAAAGACACAATTGTTAACCAAAAAGTTCAGGTTTGAACCCACGTGACTTCAGACTTCAACTCACGTGACTTCAGGCTTCAACCCACGTGAGTTTTGAAACGATCGGTCACCACTTTTGGAGTTGGCAGCTACTTGTTCCAAACGCAACATCTGACGAACGAACACAAATATAGAAGGAAAGACACAACTGTTATCCAAGAAGTTCAGGTTTTAACCCACGTGACTTCAGGCTTCAACCCACGTGACTTCAGGCTTTAACCCACGTGACTTTTAAAACGATCGGTCACCACTTTTGATGTTGGCAGCTACTTGTTCCAAACGCAACATTCGACGAACGAACACAAATATAGAAGAAAAGACACAATTGTCATCCTAAAAGTTCAGGTTTCAACCCACGTGACTTCAGGCTTCAACCCACGTGACTTCTGAAACGATCGGTAACCACTTTTGGAGTTGGCAGCTACTTGTTCCAAACGCAACATCTGACGAACGAACACAAATATCAAAAAACTGAAGACAAGACAAGAAGACAAAAAGTTCAGGCTCCAACCCACGTGACTTCAGGCTTCAACCCACGTGACTCTAGGCTTCAACCCACGTGACTTTTGAAACGATCGGTCACCACTTCTGAAGTTGGCAGCTTCTTGTTCCAAACGCAACATCTGACGAACGAACACAAACATAGAAAAAAAGACACAATTGTTATCCAAAAAGTTCAGGTTTTAACCCACGTGACTTCAGGCTTCAACCCACGTGACTTCAGGCTTCAATCAACGTGACTTTGAAAACGATCGGTCACCACTTTTGAAGTTGGCAGCTACTCTTTCCAAACGCAACATCTGACGAACGAACACAAATATAGAAAAAAAGACACAATTGTTATCCAGAAAGTTCAGGTTTGAACCCACGTGACTCCAGGCTCCAACCCACGTGACTTCAGGCTTCAACTCACGGGACTTTTGAAACGATCGGTCAACACTTTCGATGTTGGCAGCTACTTGTTCCAAACGCAACATCTGACGAACAAACACAAATATCAAAAAACTGAAGACACAATTGGTATCCAAAAAGTTCAGGCTCCAACCCACGTGACTTCAGGCTTCAACCCACGTGACTCCAGGCTTCAAACCACGTGACTTTTGAAACGATCGGTCACCACTTCTGGAGTTGGCAGCTACTTGTTCCAAACGCAACATCTGACGAACGAACACAAATATAGAAAAAAAGACACAATTGTTATCCAAAAAGTTCAGGTTTTAACCCACGTGACTTCAGGCTTCAACCCACGTGACTTCAGGCTTCAATCCACGTGACTTTGAAAACGATCGGTCACCACTTTTGAAGTTGGCAGCTACTCTTTCCAAACGCAACATCTGACGAACGAACACAAATATAGAAAAAAAGACACAAATGTTATCCAAAAAGATCAGGTTTGAACCCACGTGACTCCAGGCTCCAACCCACGTGACATCAGGCTTCAATCCACGTGACTTTTAAAACGATCGGTCACCACTTTTGATGTTGGCAGCTACTTTTCCAAACGCAACATCTGACGAACGAACACAAATATAGAAGAAAAGACACAATTGTTATCCAAAAAGTTCAGGTTTCAACCCACGTGACTTCAGGCTCCAACCCACGTGACTTCAGGCTTCAACCCACGTGACTTTGAAAACGATCGGACACCACTTTTGATGTTGGCAGTTACTTGTTCCAAACGCAACATCTGACGAACGAACACAAATATAGAAGAAAAGACACAATTGTTATCCAAAAAGTTCAGGTTTTAACCCACGTGACTTCAGGCTTCAACCCACGTGGCTTCAGGCTTCAGCACACGTGACTTTTAAAAAGATCGGTCACCACTTTTGGAGTTGGCAGCTACTTGTTCCAAACGCAACATCTGACGAACAAACACAAATATCGAAAAACTGAAGACACAATTGTTATCCAAAAAGTTCAGGCTCCAACCCACAAGACTTCAGGCTTCAACCCACGTGCTCCAGGCTTCAACCCACGTGACTTTTGAAACGATCGGTCACCACTTCTGAAGTTGGCAGCTACTCGTTCCAAACGCAACATCTGACGAACGAACACAAACATAGAAAAAAAGACACAATTGTTATCCAAAAAGTTCAGGTTTTAACCCACGTGACTTCAGGCTTCAACCCACGTGACTTCAGGCTTCAATCAACGTGACTTTGAAAACGATCGGTCACCACTTTTGAAGTTGGCAGCTACTCTTTCCAAACGCAACATCTGACGAACGAACACAAATATAGAAAAAAAGACACAATTGTTATCCAAAAAGTTCAGGTTTGAACCCACGTGACTCCAGGCTCCAACCCACGTGACTTCAGGCTTCAACCCACGGGACTTTTGAAACGATCGGTCAACACTTTCGATGTTGGCAGCTACTTTACCCAAACGCAACATCTGACGAACAAACACAAATATCAAAAAACTGAAGACACAATTGGTATCCAAAAAGTTCAGGCTCCAACCCACAAGACTTCAGGCTTCAACCCACGTGACTCCAGGCTTCAACCCACGTGACCTTTGAAACGATCGGTCACCACTTCTGGAGTTGGCAGCTACTGGTTCCAAACGCAACATCTGACGAACGAACACAAATATAGAAAAAAAGACACAATTGTTATCCAAAAAGTTCAGGTTTTAACCCACGTGACTTCAGGCTTCAACCCACGTGACTTCAGGCTTCAATCCACGTGACTTTGAAAACGATCGGTCACCACTTTTGAAGTTGGCAGCTACTCTTTCCAAACGCAACATCTGACGAACGAACACAAATATAGAAAAAAAGACACAATTGTTATCCAAAAAGATCAGGATTGAACCCACGTGACTCCAGGCTCCAACCCACGTGACTTCAGGCTTCAACCCACGTGACTTTTAAAACGATCGGTCACCACTTTTGATGTTGGCAGCTACTTGTTCCAAACGCAACATCTGACGAACGAACACAAATATAGAAGAAAAGACACAATTGTTATCCAAAAAGTTCAGGTTTTAACCCACGTGACTTCAGGCTCCAACCCACGTGACTTCAGGCTTCAACCCACGTGACTTTGAAAACGATCGGACACCACTTTTGATGTTGGCAGCTACTTGTTCCAAACGCAACATCTGACGAACGAACACAAATATAGAAGAAAAGACACAATTGTTATCCAAAAAGTTCAGGTTTTAACCCACGTGACTTCAGGCTTCAACCCACGTGGCTTCAGGCTTCAGCACACGTGACTTTTAAAAAGATCGGTCACCACTTTTGGAGTTGGCAGCTACTTGTTCCAAACGCAACATCTGACGAACGAACACAAATATCGAAAAACTGAAGACACAATTGTTATCCAAAAAGTTCAGACTCCAACCCACAAGACTTCAGGCTTCAGCCCACGTGCTCCAGGCTTCAACCCACGTGACTTTTGAAACGATCGGTCACCACTTCTGAAGTTGGCAGCTACTTGTTCCAAACGCAACATCTGACGAACGAACACAAATATAGAAAAAAAGACACAATTGTTATCCAAAAAGTTCAGGTCTAAACCCACGTGACTTCAGGCTTCAACCCACGTGACTCCAGGTTTCAATCCACGTGACTTTGAAAACGATCGGTCACCACTTTTGAAGTTGGCAGCTACTCTTTCCAAACGCAACATCTGACGAACGAACACAAATATAGAAAAAAAGACACAATTGTTATCCGAAAAGTTCAGGTTTGAACCCACGTGACTCCAGGCTCCAACCCACGTGACTTCAGGCTTCAACCCACGTGACTTTTAAAACGATCGGTCACCACTTTTGATGTTGGCAGCTACTTGTTCCAAACGCAACATCTGACGAACGAACACAAATATAGAAAAAAAGACACAATTGTTATCCAAAAAGTTCAGGTTTGGAACCACGTGACTCCAGGCTCCAACCCACGTGACTTCAGGCTTCAACCCACGTGACTTTTAAAACGATCGGACACCACTTTTGATGTTGGCAGCTACTTGTTCCAAACGCAACATCTGACGAACGAACACAAATATAGGAGAAAAGGCTCAATTGTTATCCAAAAAGTTCAGGTTTTAACCCACGTGACTTCAGGCTTCAACCCACGTGACTTCAGGATTCAACCCACGTGACTTTTGGAACGATCGGTCACCACTTTTGGAGTTGGCAGCTACTTGTTCCAAACGCAACATCTGACGAACAAACACAAATATCAAAAAACTGAAGACACAATTGTTATCCAAAAAGTTCAGGCTCCAACCCACGTGACTTCAGGCTTCAACCCACGTGACTCCAGGCTTCAACCCACGTGACTTTTGAAACGATCGGTCGCCACTTCTGAAGTTGGCAGCTACTTGTTCCAAACGCAACATCTGACGAACGAACACAAATTTAGGAAAAAAGACACAATTGTTATCCAAAAAGTTCAGGTTTGAACCCACGTGACTCCAGGCTCCAACCCACGTGACTTCAGGCTTCAACCCACGTGACTTTTAAAACGATCGGTCACCACTTTTGATGTTGGCAGCTACTTGTTCCAAACGCAACATCTGACGAACGAACACAAATATAGAGGTAAAGACACAATTGTTATCCAAAAAGTTCAGGTTTTAACCCACGTGACTTCAGGCTTCAACCCACGTGACTTCGGGCTTCAACCCACGTGACTTTGAAAACGATCGGACACCACTTTTGATGTTGGCAGCTACTTGTTCCAAACGCAACATCTGACGAACGAACACAAATATAGAAGAAAAGACACAATTGTTATCCAAAAAGTTCAGGTTTTAACCCACGTGACTTCAGGCTTCAACCCACGTGACTTTTGAAACGATCGGTCACCACTTTTGGAGTTGGCAGCTACTTGTTCCAAACGCAACATCTGACGAACAAACACAAATATCAAAAAACTGAAGACACAATTGTTATCCAAAAAGTTCAGGCTCCAACCCACGTGACTTCAGGCTTCATCCCACGTGACTCCAGGCTTCAACCCACGTGACTTCAGGCTTCAATCCACGTGACTTTGAGAACGATCGGTCATCACTTTTGAAGTTGGCAGCTACTCTTCCCAAACGCAACATCTGACGAACGAACACAAATATAAAAAAAAAGACACAATTGTTATCCAAAAAGTTCAGGTTTGAACCCACGTGACTTCAGGCTCCAACCCACGTGACTTCAGGCTTCAACCCACGTGACTTTTGAAACGATCGGTCACCACTTTTGATGTTGGCAGCTACTTGTTCCAAACGCAACATCTGACGAACGAACACAAATATAGAGGTAAAGACACAATTGTTATCCAAAAAGTTCAGGTTTTAACCCACGTGACTTCAGGCTCCAACCCACGTGACTTCAGGCTTCAACCCACGTGACTTTTAAAACGATCGGTCACCACTCATGGAGTTGGCAGCTACTTGTTCCGAATGCAACATCTGACGAACGAACACAAATATCAAAAAAAAAATGACGAAATTGTTATCCAAAAAGATCAGGTTTGAACCCAGGTGACTCCAGGCTCCAACCCACGTGACTTCAGGCTTCAACCCACGTGACTCTTAAAACGATCGGTCACCACTTCTGATGTTGGCAGCTACTTGTTCCAAACGCAACATCTGACGAACGAACACAAATATAGAAGAAAAGACACAATTGTTATCCAAGAAGTTCGGGTTTTAACCAACGTGACTTCAGGCTTCAACCCACGAGACTTCAGGCTTCAACCCACGTGACTTTGAAAACGATCGGTCACCACTTTTGAAGTTGGCAGCTACTCTTTCCAAACGCAACATCTGACGAACGAACACAAATATAGGAAAAAAGACACAATTGTCATCCAAAAAGTTCAGGTTTGAAACCACGTGACTCCAGGCTCCAACCCACGTGACTCCAGGCTTCAACCCACGTGACTTTTGAAACGATCGGCCACCACTTCTGAAGTTGGCAGCTACTTGTTCCAAACGCAACATCTGACGAACGAACACAAATATAGAAAAAAAGACACAATTGTTATCCAAAAAGTTCAGGTTTTAACCCACGTGACTTCAGGCTTCAACTCACGTGACTTCAGGCTTCAATCCACGTGACTTTGAGAACGATCGGTCACCACTTTTGAAGTTGGCAGCTACTCTTCCCAAACGCAACATCTGACGAACGAACACAAATATAAAAAAAAAGACACAATTGTTATCCAGAAAGTTCAGGTTTGAACCCACGTGACTTCAGGCTCCAACCCACGTGACTTCAGGCTTCAACCCACGTGACTTTTAAGACGATCGGTCACCACTTTTGATGTTGGCAGCTACTTGTTCCAAACGCAACATCTGACGAACGAACACAAATATAGAAGAAAAGACACAACTGTCATCCAAGAAGTTCAGGTTTTAACCCACGTGACTTCAGGCTTCAACCCACGTGACTTCAGGCTTTAACCCACGTGACTTTTAAAACGATCGGTCACCACTTTTGATGTTGGCAGCTACTTGTTCCAAACGCAACATCTGACGAACGAACACAAATATAGAAGAAAAGACACAATTGTTATCCAAAAAGTTCAGGTTTCAACCCACGTGACTTCAGGCTTCAACCCACGTGACTTCTGAAACGATCGGTCACCACTTTTGGAGTTGGCAGCTACTTGTTCCAAACGCAACATCTGACGAACAAACACAAATATCAAAAAACTAAAGACACAATTGTTATCCAAAAAGTTCAGGCTCCAACCCACGTGACTTCAGGCTTCAACCCACGTGACTCTAGGCTTCAACCCACGTGACTTTTGAAACGATCGGTCACCACTTCTGAAGTTGGCAGCTACTCGTTCCAAACGCAACATCTGACGAACGAACACAAACATAGAAAAAAAGACACAATTGTTATCCAAAAAGTTCAGGTTTTAACCCACGTGACTTCAGGCTTCAACCCACGTGACTTCAGGCTTCAATCAACGTGACTTTGAAAACGATCGGTCACCACTTTTGAAGTTGGCAGCTACTCTTTCCAAACGCAACATCTGACGAACGAACACAAATATAGAAAAAAAGACACAATTGTTATCCAAAAAGTTCAGGTTTTAACCCACGTGACTTCAGGCTTCAACCCACGTGACTTCAGGCTTCAATCCACGTGACTTTGAAAACGATCGGTCACCACTTTTGAAGTTGGCAGCTACTCTTTCCAAACGCAACATCTGACGAACGAACACAAATATCAAAAAACTGAAGACACAATTGTTATCCAAAAAGTTCAGGCTTCAACCCACGTGACTTCAGGCTCCAACCCACGTGCTTCCAGGCTTCAACCCACGTGACTTTTGAAACGATCGGTCACTACTTCTGAAGTTGGCAGCTACTTGTTCCAAACGCAACATCTGACGAACGAACACAAATATAGAAAAAAAGACACAATTGTTAACCAAAAAGTTCAGGTTTGAACCCACGTGACTTCAGACTTCAACTCACGTGACTTCAGGCTTCAACCCACGTGAGTTTTGAAACGATCGGTCACCACTTTTGGAGTTGGCAGCTACTTGTTCCAAACGCAACATCTGACGAACGAACACAAATATAGAAGGAAAGACACAACTGTTATCCAAGAAGTTCAGGTTTTAACCCACGTGACTTCAGGCTTCAACCCACGTGACTTCAGGCTTTAACCCACGTGACTTTTAAAACGATCGGTCACCACTTTTGATGTTGGCAGCTACTTGTTCCAAACGCAACATTCGACGAACGAACACAAATATAGAAGAAAAGACACAATTGTCATCCTAAAAGTTCAGGTTTCAACCCACGTGACTTCAGGCTTCAACCCACGTGACTTCTGAAACGATCGGTAACCACTTTTGGAGTTGGCAGCTACTTGTTCCAAACGCAACATCTGACGAACGAACACAAATATCAAAAAACTGAAGACAAGACAAGAAGACAAAAAGTTCAGGCTCCAACCCACGTGACTTCAGGCTTCAACCCACGTGACTCTAGGCTTCAACCCACGTGACTTTTGAAACGATCGGTCACCACTTCTGAAGTTGGCAGCTTCTTGTTCCAAACGCAACATCTGACGAACGAACACAAACATAGAAAAAAAGACACAATTGTTATCCAAAAAGTTCAGGTTTTAACCCACGTGACTTCAGGCTTCAACCCACGTGACTTCAGGCTTCAATCAACGTGACTTTGAAAACGATCGGTCACCACTTTTGAAGTTGGCAGCTACTCTTTCCAAACGCAACATCTGACGAACGAACACAAATATAGAAAAAAAGACACAATTGTTATCCAGAAAGTTCAGGTTTGAACCCACGTGACTCCAGGCTCCAACCCACGTGACTTCAGGCTTCAACTCACGGGACTTTTGAAACGATCGGTCAACACTTTCGATGTTGGCAGCTACTTGTTCCAAACGCAACATCTGACGAACAAACACAAATATCAAAAAACTGAAGACACAATTGGTATCCAAAAAGTTCAGGCTCCAACCCACGTGACTTCAGGCTTCAACCCACGTGACTCCAGGCTTCAAACCACGTGACTTTTGAAACGATCGGTCACCACTTCTGGAGTTGGCAGCTACTTGTTCCAAACGCAACATCTGACGAACGAACACAAATATAGAAAAAAAGACACAATTGTTATCCAAAAAGTTCAGGTTTTAACCCACGTGACTTCAGGCTTCAACCCACGTGACTTCAGGCTTCAATCCACGTGACTTTGAAAACGATCGGTCACCACTTTTGAAGTTGGCAGCTACTCTTTCCAAACGCAACATCTGACGAACGAACACAAATATAGAAAAAAAGACACAAATGTTATCCAAAAAGATCAGGTTTGAACCCACGTGACTCCAGGCTCCAACCCACGTGACATCAGGCTTCAACCCACGTGACTTTTAAAACGATCGGTCACCACTTTTGATGTTGGCAGCTACTTTTCCAAACGCAACATCTGACGAACGAACACAAATATAGAAGAAAAGACACAATTGTTATCCAAAAAGTTCAGGTTTCAACCCACGTGACTTCAGGCTCCAACCCACGTGACTTCAGGCTTCAACCCACGTGACTTTGAAAACGATCGGACACCACTTTTGATGTTGGCAGTTACTTGTTCCAAACGCAACATCTGACGAACGAACACAAATATAGAAGAAAAGACACAATTGTTATCCAAAAAGTTCAGGTTTTAACCCACGTGACTTCAGGCTTCAACCCACGTGGCTTCAGGCTTCAGCACACGTGACTTTTAAAAAGATCGGTCACCACTTTTGGAGTTGGCAGCTACTTGTTCCAAACGCAACATCTGACGAACAAACACAAATATCGAAAAACTGAAGACACAATTGTTATCCAAAAAGTTCAGGCTCCAACCCACAAGACTTCAGGCTTCAACCCACGTGCTCCAGGCTTCAACCCACGTGACTTTTGAAACGATCGGTCACCACTTCTGAAGTTGGCAGCTACTCGTTCCAAACGCAACATCTGACGAACGAACACAAACATAGAAAAAAAGACACAATTGTTATCCAAAAAGTTCAGGTTTTAACCCACGTGACTTCAGGCTTCAACCCACGTGACTTCAGGCTTCAATCAACGTGACTTTGAAAACGATCGGTCACCACTTTTGAAGTTGGCAGCTACTCTTTCCAAACGCAACATCTGACGAACGAACACAAATATAGAAAAAAAGACACAATTGTTATCCAAAAAGTTCAGGTTTGAACCCACGTGACTCCAGGCTCCAACCCACGTGACTTCAGGCTTCAACCCACGGGACTTTTGAAACGATCGGTCAACACTTTCGATGTTGGCAGCTACTTTACCCAAACGCAACATCTGACGAACAAACACAAATATCAAAAAACTGAAGACACAATTGGTATCCAAAAAGTTCAGGCTCCAACCCACAAGACTTCAGGCTTCAACCCACGTGACTCCAGGCTTCAACCCACGTGACCTTTGAAACGATCGGTCACCACTTCTGGAGTTGGCAGCTACTGGTTCCAAACGCAACATCTGACGAACGAACACAAATATAGAAAAAAAGACACAATTGTTATCCAAAAAGTTCAGGTTTTAACCCACGTGACTTCAGGCTTCAACCCACGTGACTTCAGGCTTCAATCCACGTGACTTTGAAAACGATCGGTCACCACTTTTGAAGTTGGCAGCTACTCTTTCCAAACGCAACATCTGACGAACGAACACAAATATAGAAAAAAAGACACAATTGTTATCCAAAAAGATCAGGTTTGAACCCACGTGACTCCAGGCTCCAACCCACGTGACTTCAGGCTTCAACCCACGTGACTTTTAAAACGATCGGTCACCACTTTTGATGTTGGCAGCTACTTGTTCCAAACGCAACATCTGACGAACGAACACAAATATAGAAGAAAAGACACAATTGTTATCCAAAAAGTTCAGGTTTTAACCCACGTGACTTCAGGCTCCAACCCACGTGACTTCAGGCTTCAACCCACGTGACTTTGAAAACGATCGGACACCACTTTTGATGTTGGCAGCTACTTGTTCCAAACGCAACATCTGACGAACGAACACAAATATAGAAGAAAAGACACAATTGTTATCCAAAAAGTTCAGGTTTTAACCCACGTGACTTCAGGCTTCAACCCACGTGGCTTCAGGCTTCAGCACACGTGACTTTTAAAAAGATCGGTCACCACTTTTGGAGTTGGCAGCTACTTGTTCCAAACGCAACATCTGACGAACGAACACAAATATCGAAAAACTGAAGACACAATTGTTATCCAAAAAGTTCAGACTCCAACCCACAAGACTTCAGGCTTCAGCCCACGTGCTCCAGGCTTCAACCCACGTGACTTTTGAAACGATCGGTCACCACTTCTGAAGTTGGCAGCTACTTGTTCCAAACGCAACATCTGACGAACGAACACAAATATAGAAAAAAAGACACAATTGTTATCCAAAAAGTTCAGGTCTAAACCCACGTGACTTCAGGCTTCAACCCACGTGACTCCAGGTTTCAATCCACGTGACTTTGAAAACGATCGGTCACCACTTTTGAAGTTGGCAGCTACTCTTTCCAAACGCAACATCTGACGAACGAACACAAATATAGAAAAAAAGACACAATTGTTATCCGAAAAGTTCAGGTTTGAACCCACGTGACTCCAGGCTCCAACCCACGTGACTTCAGGCTTCAACCCACGTGACTTTTAAAACGATCGGTCACCACTTTTGATGTTGGCAGCTACTTGTTCCAAACGCAACATCTGACGAACGAACACAAATATAGAAAAAAAGACACAATTGTTATCCAAAAAGTTCAGGTTTGGAACCACGTGACTCCAGGCTCCAACCCACGTGACTTCAGGCTTCAACCCACGTGACTTTTAAAACGATCGGACACCACTTTTGATGTTGGCAGCTACTTGTTCCAAACGCAACATCTGACGAACGAACACAAATATAGGAGAAAAGGCTCAATTGTTATCCAAAAAGTTCAGGTTTTAACCCACGTGACTTCAGGCTTCAACCCACGTGACTTCAGGATTCAACCCACGTGACTTTTGGAACGATCGGTCACCACTTTTGGAGTTGGCAGCTACTTGTTCCAAACGCAACATCTGACGAACAAACACAAATATCAAAAAACTGAAGACACAATTGTTATCCAAAAAGTTCAGGCTCCAACCCACGTGACTTCAGGCTTCAACCCACGTGACTCCAGGCTTCAACCCACGTGACTTTTGAAACGATCGGTCGCCACTTCTGAAGTTGGCAGCTACTTGTTCCAAACGCAACATCTGACGAACGAACACAAATTTAGGAAAAAAGACACAATTGTTATCCAAAAAGTTCAGGTTTGAACCCACGTGACTCCAGGCTCCAACCCACGTGACTTCAGGCTTCAACCCACGTGACTTTTAAAACGATCGGTCACCACTTTTGATGTTGGCAGCTACTTGTTCCAAACGCAACATCTGACGAACGAACACAAATATAGAGGTAAAGACACAATTGTTATCCAAAAAGTTCAGGTTTTAACCCACGTGACTTCAGGCTTCAACCCACGTGACTTCGGGCTTCAACCCACGTGACTTTGAAAACGATCGGACACCACTTTTGATGTTGGCAGCTACTTGTTCCAAACGCAACATCTGACGAACGAACACAAATATAGAAGAAAAGACACAATTGTTATCCAAAAAGTTCAGGTTTTAACCCACGTGACTTCAGGCTTCAACCCACGTGACTTTTGAAACGATCGGTCACCACTTTTGGAGTTGGCAGCTACTTGTTCCAAACGCAACATCTGACGAACAAACACAAATATCAAAAAACTGAAGACACAATTGTTATCCAAAAAGTTCAGGCTCCAACCCACGTGACTTCAGGCTTCATCCCACGTGACTCCAGGCTTCAACCCACGTGACTTCAGGCTTCAATCCACGTGACTTTGAGAACGATCGGTCATCACTTTTGAAGTTGGCAGCTACTCTTCCCAAACGCAACATCTGACGAACGAACACAAATATAAAAAAAAAGACACAATTGTTATCCAAAAAGTTCAGGTTTGAACCCACGTGACTTCAGGCTCCAACCCACGTGACTTCAGGCTTCAACCCACGTGACTTTTGAAACGATCGGTCACCACTTTTGATGTTGGCAGCTACTTGTTCCAAACGCAACATCTGACGAACGAACACAAATATAGAGGTAAAGACACAATTGTTATCCAAAAAGTTCAGGTTTTAACCCACGTGACTTCAGGCTCCAACCCACGTGACTTCAGGCTTCAACCCACGTGACTTTTAAAACGATCGGTCACCACTCATGGAGTTGGCAGCTACTTGTTCCGAATGCAACATCTGACGAACGAACACAAATATCAAAAAAAAAATGACGAAATTGTTATCCAAAAAGATCAGGTTTGAACCCAGGTGACTCCAGGCTCCAACCCACGTGACTTCAGGCTTCAACCCACGTGACTCTTAAAACGATCGGTCACCACTTCTGATGTTGGCAGCTACTTGTTCCAAACGCAACATCTGACGAACGAACACAAATATAGAAGAAAAGACACAATTGTTATCCAAGAAGTTCGGGTTTTAACCCACGTGACTTCAGGCTTCAACCCACGAGACTTCAGGCTTCAACCCACGTGACTTTGAAAACGATCGGTCACCACTTTTGAAGTTGGCAGCTACTCTTTCCAAACGCAACATCTGACGAACGAACACAAATATAGGAAAAAAGACACAATTGTCATCCAAAAAGTTCAGGTTTGAAACCACGTGACTCCAGGCTCCAACCCACGTGACTCCAGGCTTCAACCCACGTGACTTTTGAAACGATCGGCCACCACTTCTGAAGTTGGCAGCTACTTGTTCCAAACGCAACATCTGACGAACGAACACAAATATAGAAAAAAAGACACAATTGTTATCCAAAAAGTTCAGGTTTTAACCCACGTGACTTCAGGCTTCAACTCACGTGACTTCAGGCTTCAATCCACGTGACTTTGAGAACGATCGGTCACCACTTTTGAAGTTGGCAGCTACTCTTCCCAAACGCAACATCTGACGAACGAACACAAATATAAAAAAAAAGACACAATTGTTATCCAGAAAGTTCAGGTTTGAACCCACGTGACTTCAGGCTCCAACCCACGTGACTTCAGGCTTCAACCCACGTGACTTTTAAGACGATCGGTCACCACTTTTGATGTTGGCAGCTACTTGTTCCAAACGCAACATCTGACGAACGAACACAAATATAGAGGTAAAGACACAATTGTTATCCAAAAAGTTCAGGTTTTAACCCACGTGACTTCAGGCTTCAACCCACGTGACTTCAGGCTTCAACCCACGTGACTTTGAAAACGATCGGTCACCACTTTTGAAGTTGGCAGCTACTCTTTCCAAACGCAACATCTGACGAACGAACACAAATATAGAAAAAAAGACAGAATTGTTATCCAAAAAGTTCAGGTTTGAAACCACGTGACTCCAGGCTCCAACCCACGTGACTTCAGGCTTCAACACACGTGACTTTTAGAACGATCGGACACCACTTTTGATGTTGGCAGCTACTTGTTTCAAACGCAACATCTGACGAACGAACACCAATATAGAAGAAGACACAATTGTTATCCAAAAAGTTCAGGTTTTAACCCACGTGACTCCAGGCTCCAACCCACGTGACTTCAGGCTTCAACCCACGTGACTTTTAAAACGATCGGTCACCACTTTTGATGTTGGCAGCTACTTGTTCCAAACGCAACATCTGACGAACGAAGACAAATATAGATGAAAAGACACAATTGTTATCCAAAAAGTTCAGGTTTTAACCCACGTGACTTCAGGCTTCAACCCACGTGACTCCAGGCTTCAACCCACGTGACTTTGAAAACGATCGGTCACCACTTTTGAAGTTGACAGCTCTACTCTTTCCAAACGCAACATCTGACGAACGAACACAAATATAGAAAAAAAGACAGAATTGTTATCCAAAAAGTTCAGGTCTTAACCCACGTGACTTCAGGCTTCAACCCACGTGACTTCAGGCTTCAACCCGCGTGACTTCAGGCCTCAACCCACGTGACTTTTGAAACGATCGGTCACCACTTTTGGAGTTGGCAGCTACTTGTTCCAAACGCAACATCTGACGAACAAACACAAATATCAAAAAACTGAAGACACAATTGGTATCCAAAAAGTTCAGGCTCCAACCCACGTGACTTCAGGCCTCAACCCACGTGACTCCAGGCTTCAACCCACGTGACTTTTGAAACGATCGGTCACCACTTCTGAAGTTGGCAGCTACTTGTTCCAAACGCAACATCTGACGAACGAACACAAATATAGAAAAAAAGACACAAATGTTATCCAAAAAGTTTAGGTTTGAAACCACGTGACTCCAGGCTCCAACCCACGTGACTTCAGGCTTCAACCCACGTGACTTTGAAAACGATCGGACACCACTTTTGATGTTGGCAGCTACTTGTTCCAAACGCAACATCTGACGAACGAACACAAATATAGAAGAAAAGACACAATTGTTATCCAAAAAGTTCAGGTTTTAACCCACGTGACTTCAGGCTTCAACCCACGTGGCTTCAGGCTTCAGCACACGTGACTTTTAAAAAGATCGGTCACCACTTTTGGAGTTGGCAGCTACTTGTTCCAAACGCAACATCTGACAAACAAACACAAATATCGAAAAACTGAAGACACAATTGTTATCCAAAAAGTTCAGGCTCCAACCCACGTGACTTAAGGCTTCAACCCACGTGACTCCAGGCTTCAATCCACGTGACTTTGAAAACGATCGGTCACCACTTTTGAAGTTGGCAGCTACTCTTTCCAAACGCAACATCTGACGAACGAACACAAATATAGAAAAAAAGACACAATTGTTATCCAAAAAGTTCAGGTTTGAACCCACGTGACTCCAGGCTCCAACCCACGTGACTTCAGGCTTCAACCCACGTGACTTTTAAAACGATCGGTTACCACTTTTGATGTTGGCAGCTACTTGATCCAAACGAAACATCTGACGAACGAACACAAATATAGAAAAAAAGACACAATTGTTATCCAAAAAGTTCAGGTTTGGAACCACGTGACTCCAGGCTCCAACCCACGTGACTTCAGGCTTCAACCCACGTGACTTTTGAAACGATCGGACACCACTTTTGATGTTGGCAGCTACTTGTTCCAAACGCAACATCTGACAAACGAACACAAATATAGAAGAAAAGGCACAATTGTTATCCAAAAAGTTCAGGTTTTAACCCACGTGACTTCAGGCTTCAACCCACGTGACTCCAGGATTCAACCCACGTGACTTTTGGAACGATCGGTCACCACTTTTGGAGTTGGCAGCTACTTGTTCCAAACGCAACATCTGACGAACAAACACAAATATCAAAAAACTGAAGACACAATTGTTATCCAAAAAGTTCAGGCTCCAACCCACGTGACTTAAGGCTTCAACCCACGTGACTCCAGGCTTCAACCCACGTGACTTTTGAAACGATCGGTCACCACTTCTGAAGTTGGCAGCTACTTGTTCCAAACGCAACATCTGACGAACGAACACAAATATAGGAAAAAAGACACAATTGTTATCCAAAAAGTTCAGGTTTGAACCCACGTGACTCCAGGCTCCAACCCACGTGACTTCAGGCTTCAACCCACGTGACTTTTAAAACGATCGGTCACCACTTTTGATGTTGGCAGCTACTTGTTCCAAACGCAACATCTGACGAACGAACACAAATATAGAGGTAAAGACACAATTGTTATCCAAAAAATTCAGGTTCCAACCCACGTGACTTCAGGCTTCAACCCACGTGACTTCGCGCTTCAACCCACGTGACTTTGAAAACGATCGGACACCACTTTTGATGTTGGCAGGTACTTGTTCCAAACGCAACATCTGACGAACGAACACAAATATAGAATAAAAGACACAATTGGTATCCAAAAAGTTCAGGTTTCAACCCACGTGACTTCAGGCTTCAACCCACGTGACTTTTGAAACGATCGGTCACCACTTTTGGAGTTGGCAGCTACTTGTTCCAAACGCAACATCTGACGAACAAACACAAATATCAAAAAACTGAAGACACAATTGTTATCCAAAAAGTTCAGGCTCCAACCCACGTGACTTCAGGCTTCATCCCACGTGACTTCAGGCTTCAACCCACGTGACTTTGAAAACGATCGGACACCACTTTTGATGTTGGCAGCTACTTGTTCCAAACGCAACATCTGACGAACAAACACAAATATCGAAAAACTGAAAACACAATTGTTATCCAAAAAGTTCAGGCTTCTACCCACAAGACTTCAGGCTTCAACCCACGTGCTCCAAGCTTCAACCCACGTGACTTTTGAAACGATCGGTCACCACTTCTGAAGTTGGCAGCTACTTGTTCCAAACGCAACATCTGACGAACGAACACAAATATAGAAGAAAAGACACAATTGTTATCCAAAAAGTTCAGGTTTTAACCCACGTGACTTCAGGCTCCAACCCACGTGGCTTCAGGCTTCAGCACACGTGACTTTTAAAAAGATCGGTCACCACTTTTGAAGTTGGCAGCTACTTGTTCCAAACGCAACATCTGACGAACAAACACAAATATCGAAAAACTGAAGACACAATTGTTATCCAAAAAGTTCAGGTTTCAACCCACGTGACTTCAGGCTTCAACCCACGTAACTTCAGGCTTCAATCCACGTGACTTTGAAAACGATCGGTCACCACTTTTGAAGTTGGCAGCTACTCTTTCCAAACGCAACATCTGACGAACGAACACAAATATAGAAAAAAAAACACAATTGTTATCCAAAAAGTTCAGGTTTGAACCCACGTGACTCCAGGCTCCAACCCACGTGACTTCAGGCTTCAACCCACGTGACTTTTAAAACGATCGGTCACCACTTTTGATGTTGGCAGCTACTTGTTCCAAACGCAACATCTGACAAACGAACACAAATATAGAAGAAAAGACACAATTGTTATCCAAAAAGTTCAGGTTTTAACCCACGTGACTCCAGGCTGCAACCCACGTGACTTCAAGCTTCAACCCAGGTGACTTTAAAAAACGATCGGTCACCACTTTTGAAGTTGGTAGCTACTCTTTCCAAACGCAACATCTGACGAACGAACACAAATATCAAAAAACTGAAGACACAATTGTTATCCAAAAAGTTCAGGCTTCAACCCACGTGACTTCAGGCTCCAACCCACGTGCTTCCAGGCTTCAACCCACGTGACTTTTGAAACGATCGGTCACTACTTCTGAAGTTGGCAGCTACTTGTTCCAAACGCAACATCTGACGAACGAACACAAATATAGAAAAAAAGACACAATTGTTATCCAAAAAGTTCAGGTTTGAACCCACGTGACTTCAGACTTCAACTCACGTGACTTCAGGCTTCAACCCACGTGAGTTTTGAAACGATCGGTCACCACTTTTGGAGTTGGCAGCTACTTGTTCCAAACGCAACATCTGACGAACGAACACAAATATAGAAGGAAAGACACAACTGTTATCCAAGAAGTTCAGGTTTTAACCCACGTGACTTCAGGCTTCAACCCACGTGACTTCAGGCTTTAACCCACGTGACTTTTAAAACGATCGGTCACCACTTTTGATGTTGGCAGCTACTTGTTCCAAACGCAACATTCGACGAACGAACACAAATATAGAAGAAAAGACACAATTGTCATCCAAAAAGTTCAGGTTTCAACCCACGTGACTTCAGGCTCCAACCCACGTGACTTCTGAAACGATCGGTAACCACTTTTGGAGTTGGCAGCTACTTGTTCCAAACGCAACATCTGACGAACAAACACAAATATCAAAAAACTGAAGACAAGACAAGAAGACAAAAAGTTCAGGCTCCAACCCACGTGACTTCAGGCTTCAACCCACGTGACTCTAGGCTTCAACCCACGTGACTTTTGAAACGATCGGTCACCACTTCTGAAGTTGGCAGCTACTTGTTCCAAACGCAACATCTGACGAACGAACACAAACATAGAAAAAAAGACACAATTGTTATCCAAAAAGTTCAGGTTTTAACCCACGTGACTTCAGGCTTCAACCCACGTGACTTCAGGCTTCAATCAACGTGACTTTGAAAACGATCGGTCACCACTTTTGAAGTTGGCAGCTACTCTTTCCAAACGCAACATCTGACGAACGAACACAAATATAGAAAAAAAGACACAATTATTATCCAGAAAGTTCAGGTTTGAACCCACGTGACTCCAGGCTCCAACCCACGTGACTTCAGGCTTCAACTCACGGGACTTTTGAAACGATCGGTCAACACTTTCGATGTTGGCAGCTACTTGTTCCAAACGCAACATCTGACGAACAAACACAAATATCAAAAAACTGAAGACACAATTGGTATCCAAAAAGTTCAGGCTCCAACCCACGTGACTTCAGGCTTCAACCCACGTGACTCCAGGCTTCAACCCACGTGACTTTTGAAACGATCGGTCACCACTTCTGGAGTTGGCAGCTACTTGTTCCAAACGCAACATCTGACGAACGAACACAAATATAGAAAAAAAGACACAATTGTTATCCAAAAAGTTCAGGTTTTAACCCACGTGACTTCAGGCTTCAACCCACGTGACTTCAGGCTTCAATCCACGTGACTTTGAAAACGATCGGTCACCACTTTTGAAGTTGGCAGCTACTCTTTCCAAACGCAACATCTGACGAACGAACACAAATATAGAAAAAAAGACACAAATGTTATCCAAAAAGATCAGGTTTGAACCCACGTGACTCCAGGCTCCAACCCACGTGACATCAGGCTTCAACCCACGTGACTTTTAAAACGATCGGTCACCACTTTTGATGTTGGCAGCTACTTTTCCAAACGCAACATCTGACGAACGAACACAAATATAGAAGAAAAGACACAATTGTTATCCAAAAAGTTCAGGTTTTAACCCACGTGACTTCAGGCTTCAACCCACGTGGCTTCAGGCTTCAGCACACGTGACTTTTAAAAAGATCGGTCACCACTTTTGGAGTTGGCAGCTACTTGTTCCAAACGCAACATCTGACGAACAAACACAAATATCGAAAAACTGAAGACACAATTGTTATCCAAAAAGTTCAGGCTCCAACCCACAAGACTTCAGGCTTCAACCCACGTGCTCCAGGCTTCAACCCACGTGACTTTTGAAACGATCGGTCACCACTTCTGAAGTTGGCAGCTACTTGTTCCAAACGCAACATCTGACGAACGAACACAAATATAGAAAAAAAGACACAATTGTTATCCAAAAAGTTCAGGTTTCAACCCACGTGACTTCAGGCTTCAACCCACGTGACTTCAGGCTTCAATCCACGTGACATTGAAAACGATCGGTCACCACTTTTGAAGTTGGCAGCTACTCTTTCCAAACGCAACATCTGACGAACGAACACAAATATAGAAAAAAAGACACAATTGTTATCCAAAAAGTTCAGGTTCGAACCCACGTGACTCCAGGCTCCAACCCACGTGACTTCAGGCTTCAACCCACGTGACTTTTAAAACGATCGGTCACCACTTTTGATGTTGGCAGCTACTTGTTCCAAACGCAACATCTGACGAACGAACACAAATATAGAAAAAAAGACACAATTGTCATCCAAAAAGTTTGGGTTTGGAACCACGTGACTCCAGGCTCCAACCCACGTGACTTCAGGCTTCAACCCACGTGACTTTTAAAACGATCGGACACCACTTTTGATGTTGGCAGCTACTTGTTCCAAACGCAACATCTGACGAACGAACACAAATATAGAAGAAAAGGCACAATTGTTATCCAAAAAGTTCAGGTTTTAACCCACGTGACTTCAGGCTCCAACCCACGTGACTTCAGGCTTCAACCCACGTGACTCTAGGCTTCAACCCACGTGACTTTTGAAACGATCGGTCACCACTTCTGAAGTTGGCAGCTACTTGTTCCAAACGCAACATCTGACGAACGAACACAAACATAGAAAAAAAGACACAATTGTTATCCAAAAAGTTCAGGTTTTAACCCACGTGACTTCAGGCTTCAACCCACGTGACTTCAGGCTTCAATCAACGTGACTTTGAAAACGATCGGTCACCACTTTTGAAGTTGGCAGCTACTCTTTCCAAACGCAACATCTGACGAACGAACACAAATATAGAAAAAAAGACACAATTATTATCCAGAAAGTTCAGGTTTGAACCCACGTGACTCCAGGCTCCAACCCACGTGACTTCAGGCTTCAACTCACGGGACTTTTGAAACGATCGGTCAACACTTTCGATGTTGGCAGCTACTTGTTCCAAACGCAACATCTGACGAACAAACACAAATATCAAAAAACTGAAGACACAATTGGTATCCAAAAAGTTCAGGCTCCAACCCACGTGACTTCAGGCTTCAACCCACGTGACTCCAGGCTTCAACCCACGTGACTTTTGAAACGATCGGTCACCACTTCTGGAGTTGGCAGCTACTTGTTCCAAACGCAACATCTGACGAACGAACACAAATATAGAAAAAAAGACACAATTGTTATCCAAAAAGTTCAGGTTTTAACCCACGTGACTTCAGGCTTCAACCCACGTGACTTCAGGCTTCAATCCACGTGACTTTGAAAACGATCGGTCACCACTTTTGAAGTTGGCAGCTACTCTTTCCAAACGCAACATCTGACGAACGAACACAAATATAGAAAAAAAGACACAAATGTTATCCAAAAAGATCAGGTTTGAACCCACGTGACTCCAGGCTCCAACCCACGTGACATCAGGCTTCAACCCACGTGACTTTTAAAACGATCGGTCACCACTTTTGATGTTGGCAGCTACTTTTCCAAACGCAACATCTGACGAACGAACACAAATATAGAAGAAAAGACACAATTGTTATCCAAAAAGTTCAGGTTTTAACCCACGTGACTTCAGGCTTCAACCCACGTGGCTTCAGGCTTCAGCACACGTGACTTTTAAAAAGATCGGTCACCACTTTTGGAGTTGGCAGCTACTTGTTCCAAACGCAACATCTGACGAACAAACACAAATATCGAAAAACTGAAGACACAATTGTTATCCAAAAAGTTCAGGCTCCAACCCACAAGACTTCAGGCTTCAACCCACGTGCTCCAGGCTTCAACCCACGTGACTTTTGAAACGATCGGTCACCACTTCTGAAGTTGGCAGCTACTTGTTCCAAACGCAACATCTGACGAACGAACACAAATATAGAAAAAAAGACACAATTGTTATCCAAAAAGTTCAGGTTTCAACCCACGTGACTTCAGGCTTCAACCCACGTGACTTCAGGCTTCAATCCACGTGACATTGAAAACGATCGGTCACCACTTTTGAAGTTGGCAGCTACTCTTTCCAAACGCAACATCTGACGAACGAACACAAATATAGAAAAAAAGACACAATTGTTATCCAAAAAGTTCAGGTTCGAACCCACGTGACTCCAGGCTCCAACCCACGTGACTTCAGGCTTCAACCCACGTGACTTTTAAAACGATCGGTCACCACTTTTGATGTTGGCAGCTACTTGTTCCAAACGCAACATCTGACGAACGAACACAAATATAGAAAAAAAGACACAATTGTCATCCAAAAAGTTTGGGTTTGGAACCACGTGACTCCAGGCTCCAACCCACGTGACTTCAGGCTTCAACCCACGTGACTTTTAAAACGATCGGACACCACTTTTGATGTTGGCAGCTACTTGTTCCAAACGCAACATCTGACGAACGAACACAAATATAGAAGAAAAGGCACAATTGTTATCCAAAAAGTTCAGGTTTTAACCCACGTGACTTCAGGCTTCAACCCACGTGACTTCAGGATTCAACCCACGTGACTTTTGGAACGATCGGTCACCACTTTTGGAGTTGGCAGCTACTTGTTCCAAACGCAACATCTGACGAACAAACACAAATATCAAAAAACTGAAGACACAATTGTTATCCAAAAAGTTCAGGCTCCGACCCACGTGACTTCAGGCTTCAACCCACGTGACTCCAGGCTTCAACCCACGTGACTTTTGGAACGATCGGTCACCACTTCTGAAGTTGGCAGCTACTTGTTCCAAACGCAACATCTGACGAACGAACACAAATATAGGAAAAAAGACACAATTGTTATCCAAAAAGTTCAGGTTTGAACCCACGTGACTCCAGGCTCCAACCCACGTGACTTCAGGCTTCAACCCACGTGACTTTTAAAACGATCGGTCACCACTTTTGATGTTGGCAGCTACTTGTTCCAAACGCAACATCTGACGAACGAACACAAATATAGAGGTAAAGACACAATTGTTATCCAAAAAGTTCAGGTTTCAACCCACGTGACTTCAGGCTTCAACCCACGTGACTTCGTGCTTCAACCCACGTGACTTCAGGCTTCAACCCACGTGGCTTCAGGCTTCAGCACACGTGACTTTTAAAAAGATCGGTCACCACTTTTGGAGTTGGCAGCTACTTGTTCCAAACGCAACATCTGACGAACAAACACAAATATCGAAAAACTGAAGACACAATTGTTATCCAAAAAGTTCAGGCTCCAACCCACAAGACTTCAGGCTTCAACCCACGTGCTCCAGGCTTCAACCCACGTGACTTTTGAAACGATCGGTCACCACTTCTGAAGTTGGCAGCTACTTGTTCCAAACGCAACATCTGACGAACGAACACAAATATAGAAAAAAAGACACAATTGTTATCCAAAAAGTTCAGGTTTCAACCCACGTGACTCCAGGCTTCAACCCACGTGACTTCAGGCTTCAATCCACGTGACATTGAAAACGATCGGTCACCACTTTTGAAGTTGGCAGCTACTCTTTCCAAACGCAACATCTGACGAACGAACACAAATATAGAAAAAAAGACACAATTGTTATCCAAAAAATTCAGGTTCGAACCCACGTGACTCCAGGCTCCAACCCACGTGACTTCAGGCTTCAACCCACGTGACTTTTAAAACGATCGGTCACCACTTTTGATGTTGGCAGCTACTTGTTCCAAACGCAACATCTGACGAACGAACACAAATATAGAAAAAAAGACACAATTGTCATCCAAAAAGTTTGGGTTTGGAACCACGTGACTCCAGGCTCCAACCCACGTGACTTCAGGCTTCAACCCACGTGACTTTTAAAACGATCGGACACCACTTTTGATGTTGGCAGCTACTTGTTCCAAACGCAACATCTGACGAACGAACACAAATATAGAAGAAAAGGCACAATTGTTATCCAAAAAGTTCAGGTTTTAACCCACGTGACTTCAGGCTTCAACCCACGTGACTTCAGGATTCAACCCACGTGACTTTTGGAACGATCGGTCACCACTTTTGGAGTTGGCAGCTACTTGTTCCAAACGCAACATCTGACGAACAAACACAAATATCAAAAAACTGAAGACACAATTGTTATCCAAAAAGTTCAGGCTCCGACCCACGTGACTTCAGGCTTCAACCCACGTGACTCCAGGCTTCAACCCACGTGACTTTTGGAACGATCGGTCACCACTTCTGAAGTTGGCAGCTACTTGTTCCAAACGCAACATCTGACGAACGAACACAAATATAGGAAAAAAGACACAATTGTTATCCAAAAAGTTCAGGTTTGAACCCACGTGACTCCAGGCTCCAACCCACGTGACTTCAGGCTTCAACCCACGTGACTTTTGAAACGATCGGTCACCACTTTTGATGTTGGCAGCTACTTGTTCCAAACGCAACATCTGACGAACGAACACAAATATAGAGGTAAAGACACAATTGTTATCCAAAAAGTTCAGGTTTCAACCCACGTGACTTCAGGCTTCAACCCACGTGACTTCGTGCTTCAACCCACGTGACTTCAGGCTTCAACCCACGTGGCTTCAGGCTTCAGCACACGTGACATTTAAAAAGATCGGTCACCACTTTTGGAGTTGGCAGCTACTTGTTCCAAACGCAACATCTGACGAATAAACACAAATATCGAAAAACTGAAGACACAATTGTTATCCAAAAAGTTCAGGCTCCAACCCACAAGACTTCAGGCTTCAACCCACGTGCTCCAGGCTTCAACCCACGTGACTTTTGAAACGATCGGTCACCACTTCTGAAGTTGGCAGCTACTTGTTCCAAACGCAACATCTGACGAACGAACACAAATATAGAAAAAAAGACACAATTGTTATCCAAAAAGTTCAGGTTTCAACCCATGTGACTTCAGGCTTCAACCCACGTGACTTCAGGCTTCAATCCACGTGACATTGAAAACGATCGGTCACCACTTTTGAAGTTGGCAGCTACTCTTTCCAAACGCAACAACTGACGAACGAACACAAATATAGAAAAAAAGACACAATTGTTATCCAAAAAGTTCAGGTTCGAACCCACGTGACTCCAGGCTCCAACCCACGTGACTTCAGGCTTCAACCCACGTGACTTTTAAAACGATCGGTCACCACTTTTGATGTTGGCAGCTACTTGTTCCAAACGCAACATCTGACGAACGAACACAAATATAGAAAAAAAGACACAATTGTCATCCAAAAAGTTTGGGTTTGGAACCACGTGACTCCAGGCTCCAACCCACGTGACTTCAGGCTTCAACCCACGTGACTTTTAAAACGATCGGACACCACTTTTGATGTTGGCAGCTACTTGTTCCAAACGCAACATCTGACGAACGAACACAAATATAGAAGAAAAGGCACAATTGTTATCCAAAAAGTTCAGGTTTTAACCCACGTGACTTCAGGCTTCAACCCACGTGACTTCAGGATTCAACCCACGTGACTTTTGGAACGATCGGTCACCACTTTTGGAGTTGGCAGCTACTTGTTCCAAACGCAACATCTGACGAACAAACACAAATATCAAAAAACTGAAGACACAATTGTTATCCAAAAAGTTCAGGCTCCGACCCACGTGACTTCAGGCTTCAACCCACGTGACTCCAGGCTTCAACCCACGTGACTTTTGGAACGATCGGTCACCACTTCTGAAGTTGGCAGCTACTTGTTCCAAACGCAACATCTGACGAACGAACACAAATATAGGAAAAAAGACACAATTGTTATCCAAAAAGTTCAGGTTTGAACCCACGTGACTCCAGGCTCCAACCCACGTGACTTCAGGCTTCAACCCACGTGACTTTTAAAACGATCGGTCACCACTTTTGATGTTGGCAGCTACTTGTTCCAAACGCAACATCTGACGAACGAACACAAATATAGAGGTAAAGACACAATTGTTATCCAAAAAGTTCAGGTTTCAACTCACGTGACTTCAGGTTTCAACCCACGTGACTTCGTGCTTCAACCCACGTGACTTTGAAAACGATCGGACACCACTTTTGATGTTGGCAGCTACTTGATCCAAACGCAACATCTGACGAACGAACACAAATATAGAAGAAAAGACACAATTGTTATCCAAAAAGTTCAGGTTTCAACCCACGTGACTTCAGGCTTCAACCCACGTGACTTTTGAAACGATCGGTCACCACTTTCGGAGTTGGCAGCTACTTGTTCCAAACGCAACATCTGACGAACAAACACAAATATCAAAAAACTGAAGACACAATTGTTATCCAAAAAGTTCAGGCTCCAACCCACGTGACTTCAGGCTTAAACCCACGTGACTTCGGGCTTCAATCCACGTGACTGTGAAAACGATCGGTCACCACTTTTGAAGTTGGCAACTACTCTTTCCAAACGCAACATCTGACGAACGAACACAAATATAGAAAAAAAGACACAATTGTTATCCAAAAAGTTCAGGTTTGAACCCACGTGCTCCAGGCTCCAACCCACGTGACTTAAGGCTTCAACCCACGTGACTTTCAAAACGATCGGTCACCACTTTTGATGTTGGCAGCTACTTGTTCCAAACGCAACATCTGACGAACGAACACAAATATAGAAGAAAAGACACAATTGTTATCCAAAAAGTTCAGCTTTTAACCCACGTGACTCCAGGCTGCAACCCACGTGACTTCAGGCTTCAACCCAGGTGACTTTAAAAAACGATCGGTCACCACTTTTGAAGTTGGTAGCTACTCTTTCCAAACGCAACATCTGACGAACGAACACAAATATAGAAAAAAAGACACAATTGTTATCCAGAAAGTTTAGGTTTGAAACCACGTGACTTCAGGCTCCAACTCACGTGACTTCAGGCTTCAACCCACGTTACTTTTGAAACGATCGGACACCACTTTTGATGTTGGCAGCTACTTGTTCCAAACGCAAAATCTGACGAACAAAAACAAATATAGAAGAAAAGACACAATTGTTATCCAAAAAGTTCAGGTTTTAACCCACGTGACTTCAGGCTTCAACCCACGTGACTTCAGGCTTCAACCCACGTGACTTTTGAAACGATCAGTCACCACTTTTGGAGTTGGCAGCTACTTGTTCCAAACGCAACATCTGACGAACGAACACAAATATCAAAAAACTGAAGACACAATTGTTATCCAAAAAGTTCAGGCTTCAACCCACGTGACTCCAGGCTCCAACCCACGTGACTCCAGGCTTCAACCCACGTGACTTTTGAAACGATCGGTCACTACTTCTGAAGTTGGCAGCTACTTGTTCCAAACGCAACATCTGACGAACGAACACAAATATAGAAAAAAAGACACAATTGTTATCCAAAAAGTTCAGGTTTGAACCCACGTGACTTCAGGCTTCAATCCACGTGACTTCGGGCTTCAACCCACGTGACTTTGAAAACGATCGGACGTCACTTTTGATGTTGGCAGCTACTTGTTCCAAACGCAACATCTGACGAACGAACACAAATATAGAAGAAAAGACTCAATTGTTATCCAAAAAATTCAGGTTTTAACCTACGTGAATTCAGGCTTCAACCCACGTGACTTCAGGCTTCAACCCACGTGAGTTTTGAAACGATCGGTCACCACTTTTGGAGTTGGCAGCTACTTGTTCCAAACGCAACATCTGACGAACGAACACAAATATAGAAGAAAAGACACAACTGTTATCCAAGAAGTTCAGGTTTTAACCCACGTGACTTCAGGCTTCAACCCACGTGACTTCAGGCTTCAACCCACGTGACTTTTAAAACGATCGGTCACCACTTTTGATGTTGGCAGCTACTTGTTCCAAACGCAACATCTGACGAACGAACACAAATATAGAAGAAAAGACACAATTGTTATCCACAAAGTTCAGGTTTCAACCCACGTGACTTCAGGCTTCAACCCACGTGACTTCTGAAACGATCGGTCACCACTTTTGGAGTTGGCAGCTACTTGTTCCAAACGCAACATCTGACGAACAAACACAAATATCAAAAAACAGAAGACACAATTGTTATCCAAAAAGTTCAGGCTCCAACCCACGTGACTTCAGGCTCCAACCCACGTGACTCTAGGCTTCAACCCACGTGACTTTTGAAACGATCGGTCACCACTTCTGAAGTTGGCAGCTACTTGTTCCAAACGCAACATCTGACGAACGAACACAAACATAGAAAAAAAGACACAATTGTTATCCAAAAAGTTCAGGTTTTAACCCACGTGACTCCAGGCTTCAACCCACGTGACTTCAGGCTTCAATCAACGTGACTTTGAAAACGATCGGTCACCACTTTTGAAGTTGGCAGCTACTCTTTCCAAACGCAACATCTGACGAACGAACACAAATATAGAAAAAAAGACACAATTGTTATCCAAGAAGTTCAGGTTTGAACCCACGTGACTCCAGGCTCCAACCCACGTGACTTCAGGCTTCAACCCACGGGACTTTTAAAACGATCGGTCAACACTTTCGATGTTGGCAGCTACTTGTTCCAAACGCAACATCTGACGAACAAACACAAATATCAAAAAACTGAAGACACAATTGGTATCCAAAAAGTTCAGGCTCCAACCCACAAGACTTCAGGCTTCAACCCACGTGACTCCAGGCTTCAACCCACGTGACTTTTGAAACGATCGGTCACCACTTCTGGAGATGGCAGCTACTGGTTCCAAACGCAACATCTGACGAACGAACACAAATATAGAAAAAAAGACACAATTGTTATCCAAAAAGTTCAGGTTTCAACCCACGTGACTTCAGGCTTCAACCCAAGTGACTTCAGGCTTCAATCCACGTGACTTTGAAAACGATCGGTCACCACTTTTGATGTTGGCAGCTACTTGTTCCAAACGCAACATCTGACGAACGAACACAAATATAGAAAAAAAGACACAATTGTTATCCAGAAAGTTTAGGTTTGAAACCACGTGACTTCAGGCTCCAACTCACGTGACTTCAGGCTTCAACCCACGTGACTCTTGAAACGATCGGACACCACTTTTGATGTTGGCAGCTACTTGTTCCAAACGCAAAATCTGACGAACAAAAACAAATATAGAAGAAAAGACACAATTGTTATCCAAAAAGTTCAGGTTTTAGCCCACGTGACTTCAGGCTTCAACCCACGTGACTTCAGGCTTCAACCCACGTGACTTTTGAAACGATCGGTCACCACTTTTGGAGTTGGCAGCTACTTGTTCCAAACGCAACATCTGACGAACGAACACAAATATCAAAAAACTGAAGACACAATTGTTATCCAAAAAGTTCAGGCTTCAACCCACGTGACTTCAGGCTCCAACCCACGTGACTCCAGGCTTCAACCCACGTGACTTTTGAAACGATCGGTCACTACTTCTGAAGTTGGCAGCTACTTGTTCCAAACGCAACATCTGACGAACGAACACAAATACAGAAAAAAAGACACATATGTTATCCAAAAAGTTCAGGTTTGAACACACGTGACTTCAGGCTTCAACCCACGTGACTTCGGGCTTCAACCCACGTGACTTTGAAAACGATCGGACGTCACTTTTGATGTTGGCAGCTACTTGTTCCAAACGCAACATCTAACGAACGAACACAAATATAGAAGAAAAGACTCAATTGTTATCCAAAAAGTTCAGGTTTTAACCTACGTGACTTCAGGCTTCAACCCACGTGACTTCAGGCTTCAACCCACGTGAGTTTTGAAACGATCGGTCACCACTTTTGGAGTTGGCAGCTACTTGTTCCAAACGCAACATCTGACGAACGAACACAAATATAGAAGAAAAGACACAACTGTCATCCAAGAAGTTCAGGTTTTAACCCACGTGACTTCAGGCTTCAACCCACGTGACTTCAGGCTTTAACCCACGTGACTTTTAAAACGATCGGTCACCACTTTTGATGTTGGCAGCTACTTGTTCCAAACGCAACATCTGACGAACGAACACAAATATAGAAGAAAAGACACAATTGTTATCCAAAAAGTTCAGGTTTCAACCCACGTGACTTCAGGCTTCAACCCACGTGACTTCTGAAACGATCGGTCACCACTTTTGGAGTTGGCAGCTACTTGTTCCAAACGCAACATCTGACGAACGAACACAAATATAGAAAAAAAGACACAATTGTTATCCAAAAAGTTCAGGTTTGAACCCACGTGACTCCAGGCTCCAACCCACGTGACTTCAGGCTTCAACCCACGGGACTTTTGAAACGATCGGTCAACACTTTCGATGTTGGCAGCTACTTTTCCCAAACGCAACATCTGACGAACAAACACAAATATCAAAAAACTGAAGACACAATTGGTATCCAAAAAGTTCAGGCTCCAACCCACAAGACTTCAGGCTTCAACCCACGTGACTCCAGGCTTCAACCCACGTGACTTTTGAAACGATCGGTCACCACTTCTGGAGTTGGCAGCTACTGGTTCCAAACGCAACATCTGACGAACGAACACAAATATAGAAAAAAAGACACAATTGTTATCCAAAAAGTTCAGGTTTTAACCCACGTGACTTCAGGCTTCAACCCACGTGACTTCAGGCTTCAATCCACGTGACTTTGAAAACGATCGGTCACCACTTTTGAAGTTGGCAGCTACTCTTTCCAAACGCAACATCTGACGAACGAACACAAATATCAAAAAACTGAAGACACAATTGTTATCCAAAGAGTTCAGGCTTCAACCCACGTGACTTCAGGCTCCAACCCACGTGCTTCCAGGCTTCAACCCACGTGACTTTTGAATCGATCGGTCACTACTTCTGAAGTTGGCAGCTACTTGTTCCAAACGCAACATCTGACGAACGAACACAAATATAGAAAAAAAGACACAATTGTTAACCAAAAAGTTCAGGTTTGAACCCACGTGACTTCAGACTTCAACTCACGTGACTTCAGGCTTCAACCCACGTGAGTTTTGAAACGATCGGTCACCACTTTTGGAGTTGGCAGCTACTTGTTCCAAACGCAACATCTGACGAACGAACACAAATATAGAAGGAAAGACACAACTGTTATCCAAGAAGTTCAGGTTTTAACCCACGTGACTTCAGGCTTCAACCCACGTGACTTCAGGCTTTAACCCACGTGACTTTTAAAACGATCGGTCACCACTTTTGATGTTGGCAGCTACTTGTTCCAAACGCAACATTCGACGAACGAACACAAATATAGAAGAAAAGACACAATTGTCATCCAAAAAGTTCAGGTTTAAACCCACGTGACTTCAGGCTTCAACCCACGTGACTTCTGAAACGATCGGTAACCACTTTTGGAGTTGGCAGCTACTTGTTCCAAACGCAACATCTGACGAACGAACACAAATATCAAAAAACTGAAGACAAGACAAGAAGACAAAAAGTTCAGGCTCCAACCCACGTGACTTCAGGCTTCAACCCACGTGACTCTAGGCTTCAACCCACGTGACTTTTGAAACGATCGGTCACCACTTCTGAAGTTGGCAGCTACTTGTTCCAAACGCAACATCTGACGAACGAACACAAACATAGAAAAAAAGACACAATTGTTATCCAAAAAGTTCAGGTTTTAACCCACGTGACTTCAGGCTTCAACCCACGTGACTTCAGGCTTCAATCAACGTGACTTTGGAAACGATCGGTCACCACTTTTGAAGTTGGCAGCTACTCTTTCCAAACGCAACATCTGACGAACGAACACAAATATAGAAAAAAAGACACAATTGTTATCCAGAAAGTTCAGGTTTGAACCCACGTGACTCCAGGCTCCAACCCACGTGACTTCAGGCTTCAACTCACGGGACTTTTGAAACGATCGGTCAACACTTTCGATGTTGGCAGCTACTTGTTCCAAACGCAACATCTGACGAACAAACACAAATATCAAAAAACTGAAGACACAATTGGTATCCAAAAAGTTCAGGCTCCAACCCACGTGACTTCAGGCTTCAACCCACGTGACTCCAGGCTTCAACCCACGTGACTTTTGAAACGATCGGTCACCACTTCTGGAGTTGGCAGCTACTTGTTCCAAACGCAACATCTGACGAACGAACACAAATATAGAAAAAAAGACACAATTGTTATCCAAAAAGTTCAGGTTTTAACCCACGTGACTTCAGGCTTCAACCCACGTGACTTCAGGCTTCAATCCACGTGACTTTGAAAACGATCGGTCACCACTTTTGAAGTTGGCAGCTACTCTTTCCAAACGCAACATCTGACGAACGAACACAAATATAGAAAAAAAGACACAAATGTTATCCAAAAAGATCAGGTTTGAACCCACGTGACTCCAGGCTCCAACCCACGTGACATCAGGCTTCAACCCACGTGACTTTTAAAACGATCGGTCACCACTTTTGATGTTGGCAGCTACTTTTCCAAACGCAACATCTGACGAACGAACACAAATATAGAAGAAAAGACACAATTGTTATCCAAAAAGTTCAGGTTTCAACCCACGTGACTTCAGGCTCCAACCCACGTGACTTCAGGCTTCAACCCACGTGACTTTGAAAACGATCGGACACCACTTTTGATGTTGGCAGTTACTTGTTCCAAACGCAACATCTGACGAACGAACACAAATATAGAAGAAAAGACACAATTGTTATCCAAAAAGTTCAGGTTTTAACCCACGTGACTTCAGGCTTCAACCCACGTGGCTTCAGGCTTCAGCACACGTGACTTTTAAAAAGATCGGTCACCACTTTTGGAGTTGGCAGCTACTTGTTCCAAACGCAACATCTGACGAACAAACACAAATATCGAAAAACTGAAGACACAATTGTTATCCAAAAAGTTCAGGCTCCAACCCACAAGACTTCAGGCTTCAACCCACGTGCTCCAGGCTTCAACCCACGTGACTTTTGAAACGATCGGTCACCACTTCTGAAGTTGGCAGCTACTTGTTCCAAACGCAACATCTGACGAACGAACACAAATATAGAAAAAAAGACACAATTGTTATCCAAAAAGTTCAGGTTTCAACCCACGTGACTTCAGGCTTCAACCCACGTGACTTCAGGCTTCAATCCACGTGACATTGAAAACGATCGGTCACCACTTTTGAAGTTGGCAGCTACTCTTCCCAAACGCAACATCTGACGAACGAACACAAATATAGAAAAAAAGACACAATTGTTATCCAAAAAGTTCAGGTTCGAACCCACGTGACTCCAGGCTCCAACCCACGTGACTTCAGGCTTCAACCCACGTGACTTTTAAAACGATCGGTCACCACTTTTGATGTTGGCAGCTACTTGCTCCAAACGCAACATCTGACGAACGAACACAAATATAGAAAAAAAGACACAATTGTCATCCAAAAAGTTTGGGTTTGGAACCACGTGACTCCAGGCTCCAACCCACGTGACTTCAGGCTTCAACCCACGTGACTTTTAAAACGATCGGACACCACTTTTGATGTTGGCAGCTACTTGTTCCAAACGCAACATCTGACGAACGAACACAAATATAGAAGAAAAGGCACAATTGTTATCCAAAAAGTTCAGGTTTTAACCCACGTGACTTCAGGCTTCAACCCACGTGACTTCAGGATTCAACCCACGTGACTTTTGGAACGATCGGTCACCACTTTTGGAGTTGGCAGCTACTTGTTCCAAACGCAACATCTGACGAACAAACACAAATATCAAAAAACTGAAGACACAATTGTTATCCAAAAAGTTCAGGTTTTAACCCACGTGACTTCAGGCTTCAACCCACGTGACTTCAGGATTCAACCCACGTGACTTTTGGAACGATCGGTCACCACTTTTGATGTTGGCAGCTACTTGTTCCAAACGCAACATCTGACGAACGAACACAAATATAGGAAAAAAGACACAATTGTTATCCAAAAAGTTCAGGTTTGAACCCACGTGACTCCAGGCTCCAACCCACGTGACTTCAGGCTTCAACCCACGTGACTTTTAAAACGATCGGTCACCACTTTTGATGTTGGCAGCTACTTGTTCCAAACGCAACATCTGACGAACGAACACAAATATAGAGGTAAAGACACAATTGTTATCCAAAAAGTTCAGGTTTCAACCCACGTGACTTCAGGCTTCAACCCACGTGACTTCGTGCTTCAACCCACGTGACTTCAGGCTTCAACCCACGTGGCTTCAGGCTTCAGCACACGTGACTTTTAAAAAGATCGGTCACCACTTTTGGAGTTGGCAGCTACTTGTTCCAAACGCAACATCTGACGAACAAACACAAATATCGAAAAACTGAAGACACAATTGTTATCCAAAAAGTTCAGGCTCCAACCCACAAGACTTCAGGCTTCAACCCACGTGCTCCAGGCTTCAACCCACGTGACTTTTGAAACGATCGGTCACCACTTCTGAAGTTGGCAGCTACTTGTTCCAAACGCAACATCTGACGAACGAACACAAATATAGAAAAAAAGACACAATTGTTATCCAAAAAGTTCAGGTTTCAACCCACGTGACTTCAGGCTTCAACCCACGTGACTTCAGGCTTCAATCCACGTGACATTGAAAACGATCGGTCACCACTTTTGAAGTTGGCAGCTACTCTTTCCAAACGCAACATCTGACGAACGAACACAAATATAGAAAAAAAGACACAATTGTTATCCAAAAAGTTCAGGTTCGAACCCACGTGACTCCAGGCTCCAACCCACGTGATTTCAGGCTTCAACCCACGTGACTTTTAAAACGATCGGTCACCACTTTTGATGTTGGCAGCTACTTGTTCCAAACGCAACATCTGACGAACGAACACAAATATAGAAAAAAAGACACAATTGTCATCCAAAAAGTTTGGGTTTGGAACCACGTGACTCCAGGCTCCAACCCACGTGACTTCAGGCTTCAACCCACGTGACTTTTAAAACGATCGGACACCACTTTTGATGTTGGCAGCTACTTGTTCCAAACGCAACATCTGACGAACGAACACAAATATAGAAGAAAAGGCACAATTGTTATCCAAAAAGTTCAGGTTTTAACCCACGTGACTTCAGGCTTCAACCCACGTGACTTCAGGATTCAACCCACGTGACTTTTGGAACGATCGGTCACCACTTTTGGAGTTGGCAGCTACTTGTTCCAAACGCAACATCTGACGAACAAACACAAATATCAAAAAACTGAAGACACAATTGTTATCCAAAAAGTTCAGGCTCCGACCCACGTGACTTCAGACTTCAACCCACGTGACTCCAGGCTTCAACCCACGTGACTTTTGGAACGATCGGTCACCACTTCTGAAGTTGGCAGCTACTTGTTCCAAACGCAACATCTGACGAACGAACACAAATATAGGAGAAAAGACACAATTGTTATCCAAAAAGTTCAGGTTTGAACCCACGTGACTCCAGGCTCCAACCCACGTGACTTCAGGCTTCAACCCACGTGACTTTTAAAACGATCGGTCACCACTTTTGATGTTGGCAGCTACTTGTTCCAAACGCAACATCTGACGAACGAACACAAATATAGAGGTAAAGACACAATTGTTATCCAAAAAGTTCAGGTTTCAACCCACGTGACTTCAGGCTTCAACCCACGTGACTTCGTGCTTCAACCCACGTGACTTTGAAAACGATCGGACACCACTTTTGATGTTGGCAGCTACTTGATCCAAACGCAACATCTGACGAACGAACACAAATATAGAAGAAAAGACACAATTGTTATCCAAAAAGTTCAGGTTTCAACCCACGTGACTTCAGGCTTCAACCCACGTGACTTTTGAAACGATCGGTCACCACTTTCGGAGTTGGCAGCTACTTGTTCCAAACGCAACATCTGACGAACAAACACAAATATCAAAAAACTGAAGACACAATTGTTATCCAAAAAGTTCAGGCTCCAACCCACGTGACTTCAGGCTTAAACCCACGTGACTTCGGGCTTCAATCCACGTGACTGTGAAAACGATCGGTCACCACTTTTGAAGTTGGCAACTACTCTTTCCAAACGCAACATCTGACGAACGAACACAAATATAGAAAAAAAGACACAATTGTTATCCAAAAAGTTCAGGTTTGAACCCACGTGCTCCAGGCTCCAACCCACGTGACTTAAGGCTTCAACCCACGTGACTTTCAAAACGATCGGTCACCACTTTTGATGTTGGCAGCTACTTGTTCCAAACGCAACATCTGACGAACGAACACAAATATAGAAGAAAAGACACAATTGTTATCCAAAAAGTTCAGGTTTTAACCCACGTGACTCCAGGCTGCAACCCACGTGACTTCAGGCTTCAACCCAGGTGACTTTAAAAAACGATCGGTCACCACTTTTGAAGTTGGTAGCTACTCTTTCCAAACGCAACATCTGACGAACGAACACAAATATAGAAAAAAAGACACAATTGTTATCCAGAAAGTTTAGGTTTGAAACCACGTGACTTCAGGCTCCAACTCACGTGACTTCAGGCTTCAACCCACGTTACTTTTGAAACGATCGGACACCACTTTTGATGTTGGCAGCTACTTGTTCCAAACGCAAAATCTGACGAACAAAAACAAATATAGAAGAAAAGACACAATTGTTATCAAAAAGTTCAGGTTTTAACCCACGTGACTTCAGGCTTCAACCCACGTGACTTTTGAAACGATCAGTCACCACTTTTGGAGTTGGCAGCTACTTGTTCCAAACGCAACATCTGACGAACGAACACAAATATCAAAAAACTGAAGACACAATTGTTATCCAAAAAGTTCAGGCTTCAACCCACGTGACTCCAGGCTCCAACCCACGTGACTCCAGGCTTCAACCCACGTGACTTTTGAAACGATCGGTCACTACTTCTGAAGTTGGCAGCTACTTGTTCCAAACGCAACATCTGACGAACGAACACAAATATAGAAAAAAAGACACAATTGTTATCCAAGAAGTTCAGGTTTGAACCCACGTGACTCCAGGCTCCAACCCACGTGACTTCAGGCTTCAACCCACGGGACTTTTGAAACGATCGGTCAACACTTTCGATGTTGGCAGCTACTTGTTCCAAACGCAACATCTGACGAACAAACACAAATATCAAAAAGCTGAAGACACAATTGGTATCCAAAAAGTTCAGGCTCCAACCCACAAGACTTCAGGCTTCAACCCACGTGACTCCAGGCTTCAACCCTCGTGACTTTTGAAACGATCGGTCACCACTTCTGGAGATGGCAGCTACTGGTTCCAAACGCAACATCTGACGAACGAACACAAATATAGAAAAAAAGACACAATTGTTATCCAAAAAGTTCAGGTTTCAACCCACGTGACTTCAGGCTTCAACCCACGTGACTTCAGGCTTCAATCCACGTGACTTTGAAAACGATCGGTCACCACTTTTGATGTTGGCAGCTACTTGTTCCAAACGCAACATCTGACGAACGAACACAAATATAGAAGAAAAGACACAATTGTTATCAAAAAGTTCAGGTTTTACCCACGTGGCTCCAAGCTGCAACCCACGTGACTTCAGGCATCAACCCAGGTGACTTTAAAAAACGATCGGTCACCACTTTTGAAGTTGGTAGCTACTATTTCCAAACGCAACATCTGACGAACGAACACAAATATAGAAAAAAAGACACAATTGCTATCCAGAAAGTTTAGGTTTGAAACCACGTGACTTCAGGCTCCAACTCACGTGACTTCAGGCTTCAACCCACGTGACTCTTGAAACGATCGGACACCACTTTTGATGTTGGCAGCTACTTGTTCCAAACGCAAAATCTGACGAACAAAAACAAATATAGAAGAAAAGACACAATTGTTATCCAAAAAGTTCAGGTTTTAGCCCACGTGACTTCAGGCTTCAACCCACGTGACTTCAGGCTTCAACCCACGTGACTTTCGAAACGATCGGTCACCACTTTTGGAGTTGGCAGCTACTTGTTCCAAACGCAACATCTGACGAACGAACACAAATATCAAAAAACTGAAGACACAATTGTTATCCAAAAAGTTCAGGCTTCAACCCACGAGACTTCAGGCTCCAACCCACGTGACTCCAGGCTTCAACCCACGTGACTTTTGAAACGATCGGTCACTACTTCTGAAGTTGGCAGCTACTTGTTCCAAACGCAACATCTGACGAACGAACACAAATACAGAAAAAAAGACACATATGTTATCCAAAAAGTTCAGGTTTGATCACACGTGACTTCAGGCTTCAACCCACGTGACTTCGGGCTTCAACCCACGTGACTTTGAAAACGATCGGACGTCACTTTTGATGTTGGCAGCTACTTGTTCCAAACGCAACATCTAACGAACGAACACAAATATAGAAGAAAAGACTCAATTGTTATCCAAAAAGTTCAGGTTTTAACCTACGTGACTTCAGGCTTCAACCCACGTGACTTCAGGCTTCAACCCACGTGAGTTTTGAAACGATCGGTCACCACTTTTGGAGTTGGCAGCTACTTGTTCCAAACGCAACATCTGACGAACGAACACAAATATAGAAGAAAAGACACAACTGTCATCCAAGAAGTTCAGGTTTTAACCCACGTGACTTCAGGCTTCAACCCACGTGACTTCAGGCTTTAACCCACGTGACTTTTAAAACGATCGGTCACCACTTTTGATGTTGGCAGCTACTTGTTCCAAACGCAACATCTGACGAACGAACACAAATATAGAAGAAAAGACACAATTGTTATCCAAAAAGTTCAGGTTTCAACCCACGTGACTTCAGGCTTCAACCCACGTGACTTCTGAAACGATTGGTCACCACTTTTGGAGTTGGCAGCTACTTGTTCCAAACGCAACATCTGACGAACAAACACAAATATCAAAAAACTAAAGACACAATTGTTATCCAAAAAGTTCAGGCTCCAACCCACGTGACTTCAGGCTTCAACCCACGTGACTCTAGGCTTCAACCCACGTGACTTTTGAAACGATCGGTCACCACTTCTGAAGTTGGCAGCTACTCGTTCCAAACGCAACATCTGACGAACGAACACAAACATAGAAAAAAAGACACAATTGTTATCCAAAAAGTTCAGGTTTTAACCCACGTGACTTCAGGCTTCAACCCACGTGACTTCAGGCTTCAATCAACGTGACTTTGAAAACGATCGGTCACCACTTTTGAAGTTGGCAGCTACTCTTTCCAAACGCAACATCTGACGAACGAACACAAATATAGAAAAAAAGACACAATTGTTATCCAAAAAGTTCAGGTTTGAACCCACGTGACTCCAGGCTCCAACCCACGTGACTTCAGGCTTCAACCCACGGGACTTTTGAAACGATCGGTCAACACTTTCGATGTTGGCAGCTACTTTACCCAAACGCAACATCTGACGAACAAACACAAATATCAAAAAACTGAAGACACAATTGGTATCCAAAAAGTTCAGGCTCCAACCCACAAGACTTCAGGCTTCAACCCACGTGACTCCAGGCTTCAACCCACGTGACCTTTGAAACGATCGGTCTCCACTTCTGGAGTTGGCAGCTACTGGTTCCAAACGCAACATCTGACGAACGAACACAAATATAGAAAAAAAGACACAATTGTTATCCAAAAAGTTCAGGTTTTAACCCACGTGACTTCAGGCTTCAACCCACGTGACTTCAGGCTTCAATCCACGTGACTTTGAAAACGATCGGTCACCACTTTTGAAGTTGGCAGCTACTCTTTCCAAACGCAACATCTGACGAACGAACACAAATATAGAAAAAAAGACACAATTGTTATCCAAAAAGATCAGGTTTGAACCCACGTGACTCCAGGCTCCAACCCACGTGACTTCAGGCTTCAACCCACGTGACTTTTAAAACGATCGGTCACCACTTTTGATGTTGGCAGCTACTTGTTCCAAACGCAACATCTGACGAACGAACACAAATATAGAAGAAAAGACACAATTGTTATCCAAAAAGTTCAGGTTTTAACCCACGTGACTTCAGGCTCCAACCCACGTGACTTCAGGCTTCAACCCACGTGACTTTGAAAACGATCGGACACCACTTTTGATGTTGGCAGCTACTTGTTCCAAACGCAACATCTGACGAACGAACACAAATATAGAAGAAAAGACACAATTGTTATCCAAAAAGTTCAGGTTTTAACCCACGTGACTTCAGGCTTCAACCCACGTGGCTTCAGGCTTCAGCACACGTGACTTTTAAAAAGATCGGTCACCACTTTTGGAGTTGGCAGCTACTTGTTCCAAACGCAACATCTGACGAACGAACACAAATATCGAAAAACTGAAGACACAATTGTTATCCAAAAAGTTCAGACTCCAACCCACAAGACTTCAGGCTTCAGCCCACGTGCTCCAGGCTTCAACCCACGTGACTTTTGAAACGATCGGTCACCACTTCTGAAGTTGGCAGCTACTTGTTCCAAACGCAACATCTGACGAACGAACACAAATATAGAAAAAAAGACACAATTGTTATCCAAAAAGTTCAGGTCTAAACCCACGTGACTTCAGGCTTCAACCCACGTGACTTCAGGTTTCAATCCACGTGACTTTGAAAACGATCGGTCACCACTTTTGAAGTTGGCAGCTACTCTTTCCAAACGCAACATCTGACGAACGAACACAAATATAGAAAAAAAGACACAATTGTTATCCGAAAAGTTCAGGTTTGAACCCACGTGACTCCAGGCTCCAACCCACGTGACTTCAGGCTTCAACCCACGTGACTTTTAAAACGATCGGTCACCACTTTTGATGTTGGCAGCTACTTGTTCCAAACGCAACATCTGACGAACGAACACAAATATAGAAAAAAAGACACAATTGTTATCCAAAAAGTTCAGGTTTGGAACCACGTGACTCCAGGCTCCAACCCACGTGACTTCAGGCTTCAACCCACGTGACTTTTAAAACGATCGGACACCACTTTTGATGTTGGCAGCTACTTGTTCCAAACGCAACATCTGACGAACGAACACAAATATAGGAGAAAAGGCTCAATTGTTATCCAAAAAGTTCAGGTTTCAACCCACGTGACTTCAGGCTTCAACCCACGTGACTTCAGGATTCAACCCACGTGACTTTTGGAACGATCGGTCACCACTTTTGGAGTTGGCAGCTACTTGTTCCAAACGCAACATCTGACGAACAAACACAAATATCAAAAAACTGAAGACACAATTGTTATCCAAAAAGTTCAGGCTCCAACCCACGTGACATCAGGCTTCAACCCACGTGACTCCAGGCTTCAACCCACGTGACTTTTGAAACGATCGGTCGCCACTTCTGAAGTTGGCAGCTACTTGTTCCAAACGCAACATCTGACGAACGAACACAAATTTAGGAAAAAAGACACAATTGTTATCCAAAAAGTTCAGGCTTGAACCCACGTGACTCCAGGCTCCAACCCACGTGACTTCAGGCTTCAACCCACGTGACTTTTAAAACGATCGGTCACCACTTTTGATGTTGGCAGCTACTTGTTCCAAACGCAACATCTGACGAACGAACACAAATATAGAGGTAAAGACACAATTGTTATCCAAAAAGTTCAGGTTTTAACCCACGTGACTTCAGGCTTCAACCCACGTGACTTCGGGCTTCAACCCACGTGACTTTGAAAACGATCGGACACCACTTTTGATGTTGGCAGCTACTTGTTCCAAACGCAACATCTGACGAACGAACACAAATATAGAAGAAAAGATACAATTGTTATCCAAAAAGTTCAGGTTTTAACCCACGTGACTTCAGGCTTCAACCCACGTGACTTTTGAAACGATCGGTCACCACTTTTGGAGTTGGCAGCTACTTGTTCCAAACGCAACATCTGACGAACAAACACAAATATCAAAAAACTGAAGACACAATTGTTATCCAAAAAGTTCAGGCTCCAACCCACGTGACTTCAGGCTTCATCCCACGTGACTCCAGGCTTCAACCCACGTGACTTCAGGCTTCAATCCACGTGACTTTGAGAACGATCGGTCATCACTTTTGAAGTTGGCAGCTACTCTTCCCAAACGCAACATCTGACGAACGAACACAAATATAAAAAAAAAGACACAATTGTTATCCAAAAAGTTCAGGTTTGAACCCACGTGACTTCAGGCTCCAACCCACGTGACTTCAGGCTTCAACCCACGTGACTTTTGAAACGATCGGTCACCACTTTTGATGTTGGCAGCTACTTGTTCCAAACGCAACATCTGACGAACGAACACAAATATAGAGGTAAAGACACAATTGTTATCCAAAAAGTTCAGGTTTTAACCCACGTGACTTCAGGCTCCAACCCACGTGACTTCAGGCTTCAACCCACGTGACTTTTAAAACGATCGGTCACCACTCATGGAGTTGGCAGCTACTTGTTCCGAATGCAACATCTGACGAACGAACACAAATATCAAAAAAAAAATGACGAAATTGTTATCCAAAAAGATCAGGTTTGAACCCAGGTGACTCCAGGCTCCAACCCACGTGACTTCAGGCTTCAACCCACGTGACTCTTAAAACGATCGGTCACCACTTCTGATGTTGGCAGCTACTTGTTCCAAACGCAACATCTGACGAACGAACACAAATATAGAAGAAAAGACACAATTGTTATCCAAGAAGTTCGGGTTTTAACCCACGTGACTTCAGGCTTCAACCCACGAGACTTCAGGCTTCAACCCACGTGACTTTGAAAACGATCGGTCACCACTTTTGAAGTTGGCAGCTACTCTTTCCAAACGCAACATCTGACGAACGAACACAAATATAGGAAAAAAGACACAATTGTCATCCAAAAAGTTCAGGTTTGAAACCACGTGACTCCAGGCTCCAACCCACGTGACTCCAGGCTTCAACCCACGTGACTTTTGAAACGATCGGCCACCACTTCTGAAGTTGGCAGCTACTTGTTCCAAACGCAACATCTGACGAACGAACACAAATATAGAAAAAAAGACACAATTGTTATCCAAAAAGTTCAGGTTTTAACCCACGTGACTTCAGGCTTCAACTCACGTGACTTCAGGCTTCAATCCACGTGACTTTGAGAACGATCGGTCACCACTTTTGAAGTTGGCAGCTACTCTTCCCAAACGCAACATCTGACGAACGAACACAAATATAAAAAAAAAGACACAATTGTTATCCAGAAAGTTCAGGTTTGAACCCACGTGACTTCAGGCTCCAACCCACGTGACTTCAGGCTTCAACCCACGTGACATTTTAAGACGATCGGTCACCACTTTTGATGTTGGCAGCTACTTGTTCCAAACGCAACATCTGACGAACGAACACAAATATAGAGGTAAAGACACAATTGTTATCCAAAAAGTTCAGGTTTTAACCCACGTGACTTCAGGCTTCAACCCACGTGACTTCAGGCTTCAACCCACGTGACTTTGAAAACGATCGGTCACCACTTTTGAAGTTGGCAGCTACTCTTTCCAAACGCAACATCTGACGAACGAACACAAATATAGAAAAAAAGACAGAATTGTTATCCAAAAAGTTCAGGTTTGAAACCACGTGACTCCAGGCTCCAGCCCACGTGACTTCAGGCTTCAACACACGTGACTTTTAGAACGATCGGACACCACTTTTGATGTTGGCAGCTACTTGTTTCAAACGCAACATCTGACGAACGAACACCAATATAGAAGAAGACACAATTGTTATCCAAAAAGTTCAGGTTTTAACCCACGTGACTCCAGGCTCCAACCCACGTGACTTCAGGCTTCAACCCACGTGACTTTTAAAACGATCGGTCACCACTTTTGATGTTGGCAGCTACTTGTTCCAAACGCAACATCTGACGAACGAAGACAAATATAGATGAAAAGACACAATTGTTATCCAAAAAGTTCAGGTTTTAACCCACGTGACTTCAGGCTTCAACCCACGTGACTCCAGGCTTCAACCCACGTGACTTTGAAAACGATCGGTCACCACTTTTGAAGTTGACAGCTCTACTCTTTCCAAACGCAACATCTGACGAACGAACACAAATATAGAAAAAAAGACAGAATTGTTATCCAAAAAGTTCAGGTCTTAACCCACGTGACTTCAGGCTTCAACCCACGTGACTTCAGGCTTCAACCCGCGTGACTTCAGGCCTCAACCCACGTGACTTTTGAAACGATCGGTCACCACTTTTGGAGTTGGCAGCTACTTGTTCCAAACGCAACATCTGACGAACAAACACAAATATCAAAAAACTGAAGACACAATTGGTATCCAAAAAGTTCAGGCTCCAACCCACGTGACTTCAGGCCTCAACCCACGTGACTCCAGGCTTCAACCCACGTGACTTTTGAAACGATCGGTCACCACTTCTGAAGTTGGCAGCTACTTGTTCCAAACGCAACATCTGACGAACGAACACAAATATAGAAAAAAAGACACAATTGTTATCCAAAAAGTTCAGGTTTGAAACCACGTGACTCCAGGCTCCAACCCACGTGACTTGAGGCTTCAACCCACGTGACTTTTAGAACGATCGGACACCACTTTTGATGTTGGCAGCTACTTGTTTCAAACGCAACATCTGACGAACGAACACAAATATAGAAGAAAAGACACAATTGTTATCCAAAAAGTTCAGGTTTTAACCCACATGACTCCAGGCTCCAAGCCACGTGACTTCAGGCTTCAACCCACGTGACTTTTAAAACGATCGGTCACCACTTTTGATGTTGGCAGCTACTTGTTCCAAACGCAACATCTGACGAACGAACACAAATATAGAAGAAAAGACACAATTGTTACCCAAAAAGTTCAGGTTTTAACCCACGTGACTTCAGGCTTCAACCCACGTGACTTCAGGCTTCAACCCACGTGACTTTGAAAACGATCGGTCACCACTTTTGAAGTTGACAGCTCTACTCTTTCCAAACGCAACATCTGACGAACGAACACAAATATCAAAAAACTGGAGACACAATTGGTATCCAAAAAGTTCAGGCTCCAACCCACGTGACTTCAGGCTTCAACCCACGTGACTCCAGGCTTCAACCCACGTGACTTTTGAAACGATCGGTCACCACTTCTGAAGTTGGCAGCTACTTGTTCCAAACGCAACATCTGACGAACGAACACAAATATAGAAAGAAAGACACAATTGTTATCCAAAAAGTTCAGGTTTAAACCCACGTGACTCCAGGCTTCAACCCACGTGACTTCAGGCTTCAACCCACGTGACTTTTGAAACGATCGGTCACCACTTCTGAAGTTGGCAGCTACTTGTTCCAAACGCAACATCTGACGAACGAACACAAATATAGAAAAAAAGACACAATTGTTATCCAAAAAGTTCAGGTTTCAACCCACGTGACTTCAAGCTTCAACTCACGTGACTTCAGGCTACAATCCACGTGACTTTGAGAACGATCGGTCACCACTTTTGAAGTTGGCAGCTACTCTTCCCAAACGCAACATCTGACGAACGAACACAAATATAAAAAAAAGACACAATTGTTATCCAAAAAGTTCAGGTTTTAACCCACGTGACTTCAGGCTTCAACTCACGTGACTTCAGGATTCAATCCACGTGACTTTGAGAACGATCGGTCACCACTTTTGAAGTTGGCAGCTACTCTTCCCAAACGCAACATCTGACGAACGAACACAAATATAAAAAAAGACACAATTGTTATACAAAAAGTTCAGGTTTGAACCCACGTGACTTTAGGCTCCAACCCACGTGACTTCAGGCTTCAACCCACGTGACTTTTAAAACGATCGGTCACCACTTCTGATGTTGGCAGCTACTTGTTCCAAACGCAACATCTGACGAACGAACACAAATATAGAGGTGAAGACACTATTGTTATCCAAAAAGTTCAGGTTTTAACCCACGTGACTTCAGGCTTCAACCCACGTGACTTCAGGCTTCAACCCACGTGACTTTGAAAACGATCGGTCACCACTTTTGAAGTTGGCAGCTACTCTTTCCAAACGCAACATCTGACGAACGAACACAAATATAGAAAAAAAGACACAATTGTTATCCAAAAAGTTCAGGTTTGAAACCACGTGACTCCAGGCTCCAACCCACGTGACTTCAGGCTTCAACCCACGTGACTTTTAGAACGATCGGACACCACTTTTGATGTTGGCAGCTACTTGTTTCAAACGCAACATCTGACGAACGAACACAAATATAGAAGAAAAGACACAATTGTTATCCAAAAAGTTCAGGTTTTAACCCACGTGACTTCAGGCTTCAACCCACGTGACTTCGGGCTTCAACCCACGTGACTTTGAAAACGATCGGACACCACTTTTGATGTTGGCAGCTACTTGTTCCAAACGCAACATCTGACGAACAAACACAAATATAGAAGAAAAGACACAATTGTTATCCAAAAAGTTCAGGTCTTGACCCACGTGACTCCAGGCTTCAACCCACGTGACTTCAGGCTTCAACCCACGTGACTTCAGGCTTCAACCCACGTGACTTTTGAAACGATCGGTCACCACTTTTGGAGTTGGCAGCTACTTGTTCCAAACGCAACATCTGACGAACAAACACAAATATCAAAAAACTGAAGACACAATTGTTATCCAAAAAGTTCAGGCTCCAACCCACGTGACTTCAGGCTTCATCCCACGTGACTCCAGGCTTCAACCCACGTGACTTTTGAAACGATCGGTCACCACTTCTGAAGTTGGCAGCTACTTGTTCCAAACGCAACATCTGACGAACGAACACAAATATAGAAAAAAAGACACAATTGTCATCCAAAAAGTTCAGGTTTTAACCCACGTGACTTCAGGCTTCAACTCACGTGACTTCAGGCTTCAATCCACGTGACTTTGAGAACGATCGGTCACCACTTTTGAAGTTGGCAGCTACTCTTCCCAAACGCAACATCTGACGAACGAACACAAATATAAAAAAAAAGACACAATTGTTATCCAAAAAGTTCAGGTTTGAACCCACGTGACTTCAGGCTCCAACCCACGTGACTTCAGGCTTCATCCCACGTGACTCCAGGCTTCAACCCACGTGACTTTTGGAACGATCGGTCACCACTTCTGAAGTTGGCAGCTACTTGTTCCAAACGCAACATCTGACGAACGAACACAAATATAGAAAAAAAGACACAATTGTTATCCAAAAAGTTCAGGTTTTAACCCACGTGACTTCAGGCTTCAACTCACGTGACTTCAGGCTTCAATCCACGTGACTTTGAGAACGATCGGTCACCACTTTTGAAGTTGGCAGCTACTCTTCCCAAACGCAACATCTGACGAACGAACACAAATATAAAAAAAAAGACACAATTGTTATCCAAAAAGTTCAGGTTTGAACCCACGTGACTTCAGGCTCCAACCCACGTGACTTCAGGCTTCAACCCACGTGACTTTTAAAACGATCGGTCACCACTTTTGATGTTGGCAGCTACTTGTTCCAAACGCAACATCTGACGAACGAACACAAATATAGAGGTAAAGACACAATTGTTATCCAAAAAGTTCAGGTTTTAACCCACGTGACTTCAGGCTTCAACCCACGTGACTTCAGGCTTCAACCCACGTGACTTTGAAAACGATCGGTCACCACTTTTGAAGTTGGCAGCTACTCTTTCCAAACGCAACATCTGACGAACGAACACAAATATAGAAAAAAAGACACAATTGTTATCCAAAAAGTTCAGGTTTGAAACCACGTGACTCCAGGCTCCAACCCACGTGACTTCAGGCTTCAACCCACGTGACTTTTAGAACGATCGGACACCACTTTTGATGTTGGCAGCTACTTGTTTCAAACGCAACATCTGACGAACGAACACAAATATAGAAGAAAAGACACAATTGTTATCCAAAAAGTTCAGGTTATAACCCACGTGACTCCAGGCTCCAACCCACGTGACTTCAGGCTTCAACCCACGTGACTTTTAAAACGATCGGTCACCACTTTTGATGTTGGCAGCTACTTGTTCCAAACGCAACATCTGACGAACGAACACAAATATAGAAGGAAAGACACAATTGTTATCCAAAAAGTTCAGGTTTTAACCCACGTGACTTCAGGCTTCAACCCACGTGACTTCAGGCTTCAACCCACGTGACTTTGAAAACGATCGGTCACCACTTTTGAAGTTGACAGCTCTACTCTTTCCAAACGCAACATCTGACGAACGAACACAAATATAGAAAAAAAGACACAATTGTTATCCAAAAAGTTCAGGTTTGAAACCACGTGACTCCAGGCTCCAACCCACGTGACTTCAGGCTTCAAACCACATGACTTTTGAAACGATCGGACACCACTTTTGATGTTGGCAGCTACTTGTTCCAAACGCAACATCTGACGAACGAACACAAATATAGAAGAAAAGACACAATTGTTATCCAAAAAGTTCAGGTTTCAACCCACGTGACTTTAGGCTTCAACCCACGTGACTTCAGGCTTCAACCCACGTGACTTTGAAAACGATCGGTCACCACTTTTGAAGTTGACAGCTCTACTCTTTCCAAACGCAACATCTGACGAACGAACACAAATATAGAAAAAAAGACACAATTGTTATCCAAAAAGTTCAGGTTTGAAACCACGTGACTCCAGGCTCCAACCCACGTGACTTCAGGCTTCAACCCACATGACTTTTGAAACGATCGGACACCACTTTTGATGTTGGCAGCTACTTGTTCCAAACGCAACATCTGACGAACGAACACAAATATAGGAGAAAAGGCTCAATTGTTATCCAAAAAGTTCAGGTTTTAACCCACGTGACTTCAGGCTTCAACCCACGTGACTTCAGGATTCAACCCACGTGACTTTTGGAACGATCGGTCACCACTTTTGGAGTTGGCAGCTACTTGTTCCAAACGCAACATCTGACGAACAAACACAAATATCAAAAAACTGAAGACACAATTGTTATCCAAAAAGTTCAGGCTCCAACCCACGTGACTTCAGGCTTCAACCCACGTGACTCCAGGCTTCAACCCACGTGACTTTTGAAACGATCGGTCGCCACTTCTGAAGTTGGCAGCTACTTGTTCCAAACGCAACATCTGACGAACGAACACAAATTTAGGAAAAAAGACACAATTGTTATCCAAAAAGTTCAGGTTTGAACCCACGTGACTCCAGGCTCCAACCCACGTGACTTCAGGCTTCAACCCACGTGACTTTTAAAACGATCGGTCACCACTTTTGATGTTGGCAGCTACTTGTTCCAAACGCAACATCTGACGAACGAACACAAATATAGAGGTAAAGACACAATTGTTATCCAAAAAGTTCAGGTTTTAACCCACGTGACTTCAGGCTTCAACCCACGTGACTTCGGGCTTCAACCCACGTGACTTTGAAAACGATCGGACACCACTTTTGATGTTGGCAGCTACTTGTTCCAAACGCAACATCTGACGAACGAACACAAATATAGAAGAAAAGACACAATTGTTATCCAAAAAGTTCAGGTTTTAACCCACGTGACTTCAGGCTTCAACCCACGTGACTTTTGAAACGATCGGTCACCACTTTTGGAGTTGGCAGCTACTTGTTCCAAACGCAACATCTGACGAACAAACACAAATATCAAAAAACTGAAGACACAATTGTTATCCAAAAAGTTCAGGCTCCAACCCACGTGACTTCAGGCTTCATCCCACGTGACTCCAGGCTTCAACCCACGTGACTTCAGGCTTCAATCCACGTGACTTTGAGAACGATCGGTCATCACTTTTGAAGTTGGCAGCTACTCTTCCCAAACGCAACATCTGACGAACGAACACAAATATAAAAAAAAAGACACAATTGTTATCCAAAAAGTTCAGGTTTGAACCCACGTGACTTCAGGCTCCAACCCACGTGACTTCAGGCTTCAACCCACGTGACTTTTGAAACGATCGGTCACCACTTTTGATGTTGGCAGCTACTTGTTCCAAACGCAACATCTGACGAACGAACACAAATATAGAGGTAAAGACACAATTGTTATCCAAAAAGTTCAGGTTTTAACCCACGTGACTTCAGGCTCCAACCCACGTGACTTCAGGCTTCAACCCACGTGACTTTTAAAACGATCGGTCACCACTCATGGAGTTGGCAGCTACTTGTTCCGAATGCAACATCTGACGAACGAACACAAATATCAAAAAAAAAATGACGAAATTGTTATCCAAAAAGATCAGGTTTGAACCCAGGTGACTCCAGGCTCCAACCCACGTGACTTCAGGCTTCAACCCACGTGACTCTTAAAACGATCGGTCACCACTTCTGATGTTGGCAGCTACTTGTTCCAAACGCAACATCTGACGAACGAACACAAATATAGAAGAAAAGACACAATTGTTATCCAAGAAGTTCGGGTTTTAACCCACGTGACTTCAGGCTTCAACCCACGAGACTTCAGGCTTCAACCCACGTGACTTTGAAAACGATCGGTCACCACTTTTGAAGTTGGCAGCTACTCTTTCCAAACGCAACATCTGACGAACGAACACAAATATAGGAAAAAAGACACAATTGTCATCCAAAAAGTTCAGGTTTGAAACCACGTGACTCCAGGCTCCAACCCACGTGACTCCAGGCTTCAACCCACGTGACTTTTGAAACGATCGGCCACCACTTCTGAAGTTGGCAGCTACTTGTTCCAAACGCAACATCTGACGAACGAACACAAATATAGAAAAAAAGACACAATTGTTATCCAAAAAGTTCAGGTTTTAACCCACGTGACTTCAGGCTTCAACTCACGTGACTTCAGGCTTCAATCCACGTGACTTTGAGAACGATCGGTCACCACTTTTGAAGTTGGCAGCTACTCTTCCCAAACGCAACATCTGACGAACGAACACAAATATAAAAAAAAAGACACAATTGTTATCCAGAAAGTTCAGGTTTGAACCCACGTGACTTCAGGCTCCAACCCACGTGACTTCAGGCTTCAACCCACGTGACTTTTAAGACGATCGGTCACCACTTTTGATGTTGGCAGCTACTTGTTCCAAACGCAACATCTGACGAACGAACACAAATATAGAGGTAAAGACACAATTGTTATCCAAAAAGTTCAGGTTTTAACCCACGTGACTTCAAGCTTCAACCCACGTGACTTCAGGCTTCAACCCACGTGACTTTGAAAACGATCGGTCACCACTTTTGAAGTTGGCAGCTACTCTTTCCAAACGCAACATCTGACGAACGAACACAAATATAGAAAAAAAGACAGAATTGTTATCCAAAAAGTTCAGGTTTGAAACCACGTGACTCCAGGCTCCAACCCACGTGACTTCAGGCTTCAACACACGTGACTTTTAGAACGATCGGACACCACTTTTGATGTTGGCAGCTACTTGTTTCAAACGCAACATCTGACGAACGAACACCAATATAGAAGAAGACACAATTGTTATCCAAAAAGTTCAGGTTTTAACCCACGTGACTCCAGGCTCCAACCCACGTGACTTCAGGCTTCAACCCACGTGACTTTTAAAACGATCGGTCACCACTTTTGATGTTGGCAGCTACTTGTTCCAAACGCAACATCTGACGAACGAAGACAAATATAGATGAAAAGACACAATTGTTATCCAAAAAGTTCAGGTTTTAACCCACGTGACTTCAGGCTTCAACCCACGTGACTCCAGGCTTCAACCCACGTGACTTTGAAAACGATCGGTCACCACTTTTGAAGTTGACAGCTCTACTCTTTCCAAACGCAACATCTGACGAACGAACACAAATATAGAAAAAAAGACAGAATTGTTATCCAAAAAGTTCAGGTCTTAACCCACGTGACTTCAGGCTTCAACCCACGTGACTTCAGGCTTCAACCCGCGTGACTTCAGGCCTCAACCCACGTGACTTTTGAAACGATCGGTCACCACTTTTGGAGTTGGCAGCTACTTGTTCCAAACGCAACATCTGACGAACAAACACAAATATCAAAAAACTGAAGACACAATTGGTATCCAAAAAGTTCAGGCTCCAACCCACGTGACTTCAGGCCTCAACCCACGTGACTCCAGGCTTCAACCCACGTGACTTTTGAAACGATCGGTCACCACTTCTGAAGTTGGCAGCTACTTGTTCCAAACGCAACATCTGACGAACGAACACAAATATAGAAAAAAAGACACAATTGTTATCCAAAAAGTTCAGGTTTGAAACCACGTGACTCCAGGCTCCAACCCACGTGACTTGAGGCTTCAACCCACGTGACTTTTAGAACGATCGGACACCACTTTTGATGTTGGCAGCTACTTGTTTCAAACGCAACATCTGACGAACGAACACAAATATAGAAGAAAAGACACAATTGTTATCCAAAAAGTTCAGGTTTTAACCCACATGACTCCAGGCTCCAAGCCACGTGACTTCAGGCTTCAACCCACGTGACTTTTAAAACGATCGGTCACCACTTTTGATGTTGGCAGCTACTTGTTCCAAACGCAACATCTGACGAACGAACACAAATATAGAAGAAAAGACACAATTGTTACCCAAAAAGTTCAGGTTTAAACCCACGTGACTTCAGGCTTCAACCCACGTGACTTCAGGCTTCAACCCACGTGACTTTGAAAACGATCGGTCACCACTTTTGAAGTTGACAGCTCTACTCTTTCCAAACGCAACATCTGACGAACGAACACAAATATCAAAAAACTGGAGACACAATTGGTATCCAAAAAGTTCAGGCTCCAACCCACGTGACTTCAGGCTTCAACCCACGTGACTCCAGGCTTCAACCCACGTGACTTTTGAAACGATCGGTCACCACTTCTGAAGTTGGCAGCTACTTGTTCCAAACGCAACATCTGACGAACGAACACAAATATAGAAAGAAAGACACAATTGTTATCCAAAAAGTTCAGGTTTAAACCCACGTGACTCCAGGCTTCAACCCACGTGACTTCAGGCTTCAACCCACGTGACTTTTGAAACGATCGGTCACCACTTCTGAAGTTGGCAGCTACTTGTTCCAAACGCAACATCTGACGAACGAACACAAATATAGAAAAAAAGACACAATTGTTATCCAAAAAGTTCAGGTTTCAACCCACGTGACTTCAAGCTTCAACTCACGTGACTTCAGGCTACAATCCACGTGACTTTGAGAACGATCGGTCACCACTTTTGAAGTTGGCAGCTACTCTTCCCAAACGCAACATCTGACGAACGAACACAAATATAAAAAAAAGACACAATTGTTATCCAAAAAGTTCAGGTTTTAACCCACGTGACTTCAGGCTTCAACTCACGTGACTTCAGGATTCAATCCACGTGACTTTGAGAACGATCGGTCACCACTTTTGAAGTTGGCAGCTACTCTTCCCAAACGCAACATCTGACGAACGAACACAAATATAAAAAAAGACACAATTGTTATCCAAAAAGTTCAGGTTTTAACCCACGTGACTTCAGGCTTCAACCCACGTGACTTCAGGCTTCAACCCACGTGACTTTGAAAACGATCGGTCACCACTTTTGAAGTTGGCAGCTACTCTTTCCAAACGCAACATCTGACGAACGAACACAAATATAGAAAAAAAGACACAATTGTTATCCAAAAAGTTCAGGTTTGAAACCACGTGACTCCAGGCTCCAACCCACGTGACTTCAGGCTTCAACCCACGTGACTTTTAGAACGATCGGACACCACTTTTGATGTTGGCAGCTACTTGTTTCAAACGCAACATCTGACGAACGAACACAAATATAGAAGAAAAGACACAATTGTTATCCAAAAAGTTCAGGTTTTAACCCACGTGACTTCAGGCTTCAACCCACGTGACTTCGGGCTTCAACCCACGTGACTTTGAAAACGATCGGACACCACTTTTGATGTTGGCAGCTACTTGTTCCAAACGCAACATCTGACGAACAAACACAAATATAGAAGAAAAGACACAATTGTTATCCAAAAAGTTCAGGTCTTGACCCACGTGACTCCAGGCTTCAACCCACGTGACTTCAGGCTTCAACCCACGTGACTTCAGGCTTCAACCCACGTGACTTTTGAAACGATCGGTCACCACTTTTGGAGTTGGCAGCTACTTGTTCCAAACGCAACATCTGACGAACAAACACAAATATCAAAAAACTGAAGACACAATTGTTATCCAAAAAGTTCAGGCTCCAACCCACGTGACTTCAGGCTTCATCCCACGTGACTCCAGGCTTCAACCCACGTGACTTTTGAAACGATCGGTCACCACTTCTGAAGTTGGCAGCTACTTGTTCCAAACGCAACATCTGACGAACGAACACAAATATAGAAAAAAAGACACAATTGTCATCCAAAAAGTTCAGGTTTTAACCCACGTGACTTCAGGCTTCAACTCACGTGACTTCAGGCTTCAATCCACGTGACTTTGAGAACGATCGGTCACCACTTTTGAAGTTGGCAGCTACTCTTCCCAAACGCAACATCTGACGAACGAACACAAATATAAAAAAAAAGACACAATTGTTATCCAAAAAGTTCAGGTTTGAACCCACGTGACTTCAGGCTCCAACCCACGTGACTTCAGGCTTCATCCCACGTGACTCCAGGCTTCAACCCACGTGACTTTTGGAACGATCGGTCACCACTTCTGAAGTTGGCAGCTACTTGTTCCAAACGCAACATCTGACGAACGAACACAAATATAGAAAAAAAGACACAATTGTTATCCAAAAAGTTCAGGTTTTAACCCACGTGACTTCAGGCTTCAACTCACGTGACTTCAGGCTTCAATCCACGTGACTTTGAGAACGATCGGTCACCACTTTTGAAGTTGGCAGCTACTCTTCCCAAACGCAACATCTGACGAACGAACACAAATATAAAAAAAAAGACACAATTGTTATCCAAAAAGTTCAGGTTTGAACCCACGTGACTTCAGGCTCCAACCCACGTGACTTCAGGCTTCAACCCACGTGACTTTTAAAACGATCGGTCACCACTTTTGATGTTGGCAGCTACTTGTTCCAAACGCAACATCTGACGAACGAACACAAATATAGAGGTAAAGACACAATTGTTATCCAAAAAGTTCAGGTTTTAACCCACGTGACTTCAGGCTTCAACCCACGTGACTTCAGGCTTCAACCCACGTGACTTTGAAAACGATCGGTCACCACTTTTGAAGTTGGCAGCTACTCTTTCCAAACGCAACATCTGACGAACGAACACAAATATAGAAAAAAAGACACAATTGTTATCCAAAAAGTTCAGGTTTGAAACCACGTGACTCCAGGCTCCAACCCACGTGACTTCAGGCTTCAACCCACGTGACTTTTAGAACGATCGGACACCACTTTTGATGTTGGCAGCTACTTGTTTCAAACGCAACATCTGACGAACGAACACAAATATAGAAGAAAAGACACAATTGTTATCCAAAAAGTTCAGGTTATAACCCACGTGACTCCAGGCTCCAACCCACGTGACTTCAGGCTTCAACCCACGTGACTTTTAAAACGATCGGTCACCACTTTTGATGTTGGCAGCTACTTGTTCCAAACGCAACATCTGACGAACGAACACAAATATAGAAGGAAAGACACAATTGTTATCCAAAAAGTTCAGGTTTTAACCCACGTGACTTCAGGCTTCAACCCACGTGACTTCAGGCTTCAACCCACGTGACTTTGAAAACGATCGGTCACCACTTTTGAAGTTGACAGCTCTACTCTTTCCAAACGCAACATCTGACGAACGAACACAAATATAGAAAAAAAGACACAATTGTTATCCAAAAAGTTCAGGTTTGAAACCACGTGACTCCAGGCTCCAACCCACGTGACTTCAGGCTTCAAACCACATGACTTTTGAAACGATCGGACACCACTTTTGATGTTGGCAGCTACTTGTTCCAAACGCAACATCTGACGAACGAACACAAATATAGAAGAAAAGACACAATTGTTATCCAAAAAGTTCAGGTTTCAACCCACGTGACTTTAGGCTTCAACCCACGTGACTTCAGGCTTCAACCCACGTGACTTTGAAAACGATCGGTCACCACTTTTGAAGTTGACAGCTCTACTCTTTCCAAACGCAACATCTGACGAACGAACACAAATATAGAAAAAAAGACACAATTGTTATCCAAAAAGTTCAGGTTTGAAACCACGTGACTCCAGGCTCCAACCCACGTGACTTCAGGCTTCAACCCACATGACTTTTGAAACGATCGGACACCACTTTTGATGTTGGCAGCTACTTGTTCCAAACGCAACATCTGACGAACAAACACAAATATAGGAGAAAAGACACAATTGTTATCCAAAAAGTTCAGGTCTTAACCCACGTGACTTCAGGCTTCAACCCACGTGACTTCAGGCTTCAACCCACGTGACTTTAGGCCTCAACTCACGTGACTTTTGAAACGATCGGTCACCACTTTTGGAGTTGGCAGCTACTTGTTCCAAACGCAACATCTGACGAACGAACACAAATATAGGAAAAAAGACACAATTGTCATCCAAAAAGTTCAGGTTTGAACCCACGTGACTCCAGGCTCCAACCCACGTGGCTTCAGGCTTCAACCCACGTGACTTTTAAAACGATCGGTCACCACTTTTGATGTTGGCAGCTACTTGTTCCAAACGCAACATCTGACGAACGAACACAAATATAGAGGTAAAGACACAATTGTTATCCAAAAAGTTCAGGTTTTAACCCACGTGACTTCAGGCTTCAACCCACGTGACTTCGGGCTTCAACCCACGTGACTTTGAAAACGATCGGACACCACTTTTGATGTTGGCAGCTACTTGTTCCAAACGCAACATCTGACGAACGAACACAAATAAAGAAAAAAAGACACAATTGTTTTCCAAAAAGTTCAGGTTTTAACCCACGTGACTTCAGGCTTCAACTCACGTGACTTCAGGCTTCAATCCACGTGACTTTGAGAACGATCGGTCACCACTTTTGAAGTTGGCAGCTACTCTTCCCAAACGCAACATCTGACGAACGAACACGAATATAAAAAAAAAGACACAATTGTTATCCAAAAAGTTCAGGTTTGAACCCACGTGACTTCAGGCTCCAACCCACGTGACTTCAGGCTTCAACCCACGTGACTTTTAAAACGATCGGTCACCACTTTTGGAGTTGGCAGCTACTTGTTCCAAATGCAACATCTGACGAACGAACACACATATCAAAAAAAAAATGACGAAATTGTTATCCAAAAAGATCAGGTTTGAACCCACGTGACTCCAGGCTTCAACCAACGTGACTTCAGGCTTCAACCCACGTGACTCTTAAAACGATCGGTCACCACTTCTGATGTTGGCAGCTACTTGTTCCAAACGCAACATCTGACGAACGAACACAAATATAGAAGAAAAGACACAATTGTTATCCAAGAAGTTCGGATTTTAACCCACGTGACTTCAGGCTTCAACCCACGTGACTTCAGGCTTCAACCCACGTGACTTTGAAAACGATCGGTCACCACTTTTGAAGTTGGCAGCTACTCTTTCCAAACGCAACATCTGACGAGCGAACACAAATATAGAAAAAAAGACACAATTGTTATCCAAAAAGTTCAGGTTTGAAACCACGTGACTCCAGGCTCCAACCCACGTGACTTCAGGCTTCAACCCACGTGCTTTCAGAACTATCGGACACCACTTTTGATGTTGGCAGCTACTTGTTTCAAACGCAACATCTGACGAACGAACACAAATATAGAAGAAAAGACACAATTGTTATCCAAAAAGTTCAGGTTTTAACCCACGTGACTCCAGGCTCCAACCCACGTGACTTCAGGCTTCAACCCACGTGACTTTTAAAACGATCGGTCACCATTTTTGATGTTGGCAGCTACTTGTTCCAAACGCAACATCTGACGAACGAACACAAATATAGAAGAAAAGACACAATTGTTATCCAAAAAGTTCAGGTTTTAACCCACGTGACTTCAGGCTTCAACCCACGTGACTTCAGGCTTCAACCCACGTGACTTTGAAAACGATCGGTCACCACTTTTGAAGTTGACAGCTCTACTCTTTCCAAACGCAACATCTGACGAACGAACACAAATATAGAAAAAAAGACACAATTGTTATCCAAAAAGTTCAGGTTTAAACCCACGTGACATCAGGCTTCAACCCACGTGACTTTGAAAACGATCGGTCACCACTTTTGAAGTTGGCAGCTACTCTTTCCAAACGCAACATCTGACGAACGAACACAAATATACAAAAAAAGACACAATTGTTATCCAAAAAGTTCAGGTTTGAAACCACGTGACTCCAGGCTCCAACCCACGTGACTTCAGGCTTCAACCCACGTGACTTTTAGAACGATCGGACACCACTTTTGATGTTGGCAGCTACTTGTTTCAAAAGCAACATCTGACGAACGAACACAAATATAGAAGAAAAGACACAATTGTTATCCAAAAAGTTCAGGTTTTAGCCCACATGACTCCAGGCTCCAACCCACGTGACTTCAGGCTTCAACCCACGTGACTTTTAAAACGATCGGTCACCACTTTTGATGTTGGCAGCTACTTGTTCCAAACGCAACATCTGACGAACGAACACAAACATAGAAGAAAAGACACAATTGTTATCCAAAAAGTTTAGGTTTTAACCCACGTGACTTCAGGCTTCAACCCACGTGACTTTAGGCTTCAACCCACGTGACTTTGAAAACGATCGGTCACCACTTTCGAAGTTGACAGCTCTACTCTTTCCAAACGCAACATCTGACGAACGGACACAAATATAGAAAAAAAGACACAATTGTTATCCAAAAAGTTCAGGTCTTAACCCACGTGACTTCAGGCTTCAACTCACGTGACTTCAGGCTTCAACCCACGTGACTTCAGGCCTCAACTCACGTGACTTTTGAAACGATCGGTCACCACTTTTGGAGTTGGCAGCTACTTGTTCCAAACGCAACATCTGACGAACAAACACAAATATCAAAAAACTGAAGACACAATTGGTATCCAAAAAGTTCAGGCTCCAACCCACGTGACTTCAGGCTTCAACCCACGTGACTCCAGGCTTCAACCCACGTGACTTTTGAAACGATCGGTCACCACTTCTGAAGTTGGCAGCTACTTGTTCCAAACGCAACATCTGACGAACGAACACAAATATAGAAAAAAAGACACAATTGTTATCCAAAAAGTTCAGGTTTAAACCCACGTGACTTCAGGCTTCAACCCACGTGACTTCAGGCTTCAATCCACGTGACTTTGAAAACGATCGGTCACCACTTTTGAAGTTGGCAGCTACTCTTTCCAAACGCAACATCTGACGAACGAACACAAATATAGAAAAAAAGACACAATTGTTATCCAAAAAGATCAGGTTTGAACCCACGTGACTCCAGGCTCCAACCCACGTGACTTTTAAAACGATCGGTCACCACTTTTGATGTTGGCAGCTACTTGTTCCAAACGCAACATCTGACGAACGAACACAAATATAGAAGAAAAGACACAATTGTTATCCAAAAAGTTCAGGTTTTAACCCACGTGACTTCAGGCTTCAACCCACGTGACTTCAGGCTTCAACCCACGTGACTTCAGGCTTCAACTCACGTGACTTTGAAAACGATCGGTCACCACTTGTGAAGTTGGCAGCTACTCTTTCCAAACGCAACATCTGACGAACGAACACAAATATAGAAAAAAAGACACAATTGTTATCCAAAAAGTTCAGGTTTGAAACCACGTGACTCCAGGCTCCAACCCACGTGACTTCAGGCTTCAACCCACGTGACTTTTAGAACGATCGGACACCACTTTTGATGTTGGCAGCTACTTGTTTCAAACGCAACATCTGACGAACGAACACAAATATAGAAGAAAAGACACAATTGTTATCCAAAAAGTTCAGGTTTTTACCCACGTGACTCCAGGCTTCAACCCACGTGACTTCAGGCTTCAACCCACGTGACTTTGAAAACGATCGGTCACCACTTTTGATGTTGGCAGCTACTTGTTCCACACGCAACATCTGACGAACGAACACAAATATAAAAGAAAAGATACAATTGTTATCCAAAAAGTTCAGGTTTTAACCCACGTGACTTCAGGCTTCAACCCACGTGACTTCAGGCTTCAACCCACGTGACTTCAGGCTTCAACCCACGTGACTTTGAAAACGATCGGTCACCACTTTTGAAGTTGGCAGCTACTCTTTCCAAACGCAACATCTGACGAACGAACACAAATATAGAAAAAAAGACACAATTGTTATCCAAAAAGTTCAGGTTTGAAACCACGTGACTCCAGGCTCCAACCCACGTGACTTCAGGCTTCAACCCACGTGACTTTTAGAACGATCGGACACCACTTTTGATGTTGGCAGCTGTTTGTTTCAAACGCAACATCTGACGAACAAACACAAATATAGAAGAAAAGACACAATTGTTATCCAAAAAGTTCAGGTTTTAACGCACGTGACTTCTGGCTTCAACCCACGTGACTTCAGGCTTCAACCCACGTGACTTTGAAAACGATCGGTCACCACTTTTGAAGTTGACAGCTACTCTTTCCAAACGCAACATCTGACGAACGAACACAAATATAGAAAAAAAGACACAATTGTTATCCAAAAAGTTCAGGTTTGAAACCACGTGACTCCAGGCTCCAACCCACGTGACTTCAGGCTTCAACCCACATGACTTTTGAAACGATCGGACACCACTTTTGATGTTGGCAGCTACTTGTTCCAAACGCAACATCTGACGAACAAACACAAATATAGAAGAAAAGACACAATTGTTATCCAAAAAGTTCAGGTCTTAACCCACGTGACTTCAGGCTTCAACCCACGTGACTTCAGGCTTCAACCCACGTGACTTTTAGAACGATCGGACACCACTTTTGATGTTGGCAGCTACTTGTTTCAAACGCAACATCTGACGAACGAACACAAATATAAAAGAAAAGACACAATTGTTATCCAAAAAGTTCAGGTTTTAACCCACGTGACTCCAGGCTCCAACCCACGTGACTTCAGGCTTCAACCCACGTGACTTTTAAAACGATCGGTCACCACTTTTGATGTTGGCAGCTACTTGTTCCAGACGCAACATCTGACGAACGAACACAAATATAGAAGAAAAGACACAATTGTTATCCAAAAAGTTCAAGTTTTAACCCACGTGACTTCAGGCTTCAACCCACGTGACTTCAGGCTTAAACCAACGTGACTTTGAAAACGATCGGTCACCACTTTTGAAGTTGACAGCTCTACTCTTTCCAAACGCAACATCTGACGAACGAACACAAATATAGAAAAAAAGACACAATTGTTATCCAAAAAGTTCAGGTTTGAAACCACGTGACTCCAAACTCCAACCCACGTGACTTCAGGCTTCAACCCACATGACTTTTGGAACGATCGGACACCACTTTTGATGTTGGCAGCTACTTGTTCCAAACGCAACATCTGACGAACAAACACAAATATAGAAGAAAAGACACAATTGTTATCCAAAAAGTTCAGGTCTTAACCCACGTGACTTCAGGCTTCAACCCACGTGACTTCAGGCTTCAACCCACGTGACTTCAGGCTTCAACCCACGTGACTTCAGGCTTCAACCCACGTGACTTTTGAAACGATCGGTCACCACTTTTGGAGTTGGCAGCTACTTGTTCCAAACGCATCATCTGACGAACAAACACAAATATCAAAAAACTGAAGACACAATTGGTATCCAAAAAGTTCAGGCTCCAACCCACGTGACTTCAGGCTTCATCCCACGTGACTCCAGGCTTCAACCCACGTGACTTTTGAAACGATCGGTCACCACTTTTGGAGTTGGCAGCTACTTGTTCCAAACGCAACATCTGACGAACAAACACAAATATCAAAAAACTGAAGACACATTTGTTATCCAAAAAGTTCAGGTTTTAACCCACGTGACTTCAGGCTTCAACTCACGTGACTTCAGGCTTCAATCCACGTGACTTTGAGAACGATCGGTCACCACTTTTGAAGTTGGCAGCTACTCTTCCCAAACGCAACATCTGACGAACGAACACAAATATAAAAAAAAGACATAATTGTTATCCAAAAAGTTCAGGTTTGAACCCACGTGACTCCAGGCTCCAACCCACGTGACTTCAGGCTTCAACCCACGTGACTTTTAGAACGATCGGACACCACTTTTGATGTTGGCAGCTACTTGTTTCAAACGCAACATCTGACGAACGAACACAAATATAGAAGAAAAGACACAATTGTTATCCAAAAAGTTCAGGTTTTAACCCACGTGACTCCAGGCTCCAACCCACGTGACTTCAGGCTTCAACCCACGTGACTTTTAAAACGATCGGTCACCACTTTTGATGTTGGCAGCTACTTGTTCCAGACGCAACATCTGACGAACGAACACAAATATAGAAGAAAAGACACAATTGTTATCCAAAAAGTTCAAGTTTTAACCCACGTGACTTCAGGCTTCAACCCACGTGACTTCAGGCTTAAACCAACGTGACTTTGAAAACGATCGGTCACCACTTTTGAAGTTGACAGCTCTACTCTTTCCAAACGCAACATCTGACGAACGAACACAAATATAGAAAAAAAGACACAATTGTTATCCAAAAAGTTCAGGTTTGAAACCACGTGACTCCAAACTCCAACCCACGTGACTTCAGGCTTCAACCCACATGACTTTTGGAACGATCGGACACCACTTTTGATGTTGGCAGCTACTTGTTCCAAACGCAACATCTGACGAACAAACACAAATATAGAAGAAAAGACACAATTGTTATCCAAAAAGTTCAGGTCTTAACCCACGTGACTTCAGGCTTCAACCCACGTGACTTCAGGCTTCAACCCACGTGACTTCAGGCTTCAACCCACGTGACTTCAGGCTTCAACCCACGTGACTTTTGAAACGATCGGTCACCACTTTTGGAGTTGGCAGCTACTTGTTCCAAACGCAACATCTGACGAACAAACACAAATATCAAAAAACTGAAGACACAATTGGTATCCAAAAAGTTCAGGCTCCAACCCACGTGACTTCAGGCTTCAACCCACGTGACTCCAGGCTTCAACCCACGTGACTTTTGAAACGATCGGTCACCACTTCTGAAGTGGCAGCTACTTGTTCCAAACGCAACATCTGACGAACGAACACAAATATAGAAAAAAAGACACAATTGTTATCCAAAAAGTTCAGGTTTGAAACCACGTGACTCCAGGCTCCAACCCACGTGACTTCGGGCTTCAACCCACGTGACTTTTAGAACGATCGGACACCACTTTTGATGTTGGCAGCTACTCTTTCCAAACGCAACATCTGACGAACGAACACAAATATAGAAAAAAAGACACAATTGTTATCCAAAAAGTTCAGGTTTGAAACCACGTGACTCCAGGCTCCAACCCACGTGACTTCGGGCTTCAACCCACGTGACTTTTAGAACGATCGGACACCACTTTTGATGTTGGCAGCTACTCTTTCCAAACGCAACATCTGACGAACGAACACAAATATAGAAAAAAAGACACAATTGTTATCCAAAAAGTTCAGGTTTGAAACCACGTGACTCCAGGCTCCAACCCACGTGACTTCGGGCTTCAACCCACGTGACTTTTAGAACGATCGGACACCACTTTTGATGTTGGCAGCTACTTGTTTCAAACGCAACATCTGACGAACGAACACAAATATAGAAGAAAAGACACAATTGTTATCCAAAAAGTTCAGGTTTTAACCCACATGACTCCAGGCTCCAACCCACGTGACTTCAGGCTTCAACCCACGTGACTTTTGAAACGATCGGTCACCACTTTTGATGTTGGCAGCTACTTGTTCCAAACGCAACATCTGACGAACGAACACAAATATAGAAGAAAAGACACATCTGTTATCCAAAAAGTTCAGGTTTTAACCCACGTGACTGCAGGCTTCAACCCACGTGACTTCAGGCTTCAACCCACGTGACTTCAATCTTCAACCCACGTGACTTTGAAAACGATCGGTCACCACTTTTGATGTTGGCAGCTACTTGTTCCAAACGCAACATCTGACGAACGAACACAAATAAAGAAAAAAAGACACAATTGTTTTCCAAAAAGTTCAGGTTTTAACCCACGTGACTTCAGGCTTCAACTCACGTGACTTCAGGCTTCAATCCACGTGACTTTGAGAACGATCGGTCACCACTTTTGAAGTTGGCAGCTACTCTTCCCAAACGCAACATCTGACGAACGAACACGAATATAAAAAAAAAGACACAATTGTTATCCAAAAAGTTCAGGTTTGAACCCACGTGACTTCAGGCTCCAACCCACGTGACTTTTAAAACGATCGGTCACCACTTTTGGAGTTGGCAGCTACTTGTTCCAAATGCAACATCTGACGAACGAACACACATATCAAAAAAAAAATGACGAAATTGTTATCCAAAAAGATCAGGTTTGAACCCACGTGACTCCAGGCTCCAACCAACGTGACTTCAGGCTTCAACCCACGTGACTCTTAAAACGATCGGTCACCACTTCTGATGTTGGCAGCTACTTGTTCCAAACGCAACATCTGACGAACGAACACAAATATAGAAGAAAAGACACAATTGTTATCCAAGAAGTTCGGATTTTAACCCACGTGACTTCAGGCTTCAACCCACGTGACTTCAGGCTTCAACCCACGTGACTTTGAAAACGATCGGTCACCACTTTTGAAGTTGGCAGCTACTCTTTCCAAACGCAACATCTGACGAGCGAACACAAATATAGAAAAAAAGACACAATTGTTATCCAAAAAGTTCAGGTTTGAAACCACGTGACTCCAGGCTCCAACCCACGTGACTTCAGGCTTCAACCCACGTGCTTTCAGAACTATCGGACACCACTTTTGATGTTGGCAGCTACTTGTTTCAAACGCAACATCTGACGAACGAACACAAATATAGAAGAAAAGACACAATTGTTATCCAAAAAGTTCAGGTTTTAACCCACGTGACTCCAGGCTCCAACCCACGTGACTTCAGGCTTCAACCCACGTGACTTTTAAAACGATCGGTCACCATTTTTGATGTTGGCAGCTACTTGTTCCAAACGCAACATCTGACGAACGAACACAAATATAGAAGAAAAGACACAATTGTTATCCAAAAAGTTCAGGTTTTAACCCACGTGACTTCAGGCTTCAACCCACGTGACTTCAGGCTTCAACCCACGTTGAACGACGAACGAACACAAATATAGAAAAAAAGACACAATTGTTATCCAAAAAGTTCAGGTTTGAAACCACGTGACTCCAGGCTCCAACCCACGTGACTTCGGGCTTCAACCCACGTGACTTTTAGAACGATCGTACACCACTTTTGATGTTGGCAGCTACTCTTTCCAAACGCAACATCTGACGAACGAACACAAATATAGAAAAAAAGACACAATTGTTATCCAAAAAGTTCAGGTTTGAAACCACGTGACTCCAGGCTCCAACCCACGTGACTTCGGGCTTCAACCCACGTGACTTTTAGAACGATCGGACACCACTTTTGATGTTGGCAGCTACTCTTTCCAAACGCAACATCTGACGAACGAACACAAATATAGAAAAAAAGACACAATTGTTATCCAAAAAGTTCAGGTTTGAAACCACGTGACTCCAGGCTCCAACCCACGTGACTTCGGGCTTCAACCCACGTGACTTTTAGAACGATCGGACACCACTTTTGATGTTGGCAGCTACTTGTTTCAAACGCAACATCTGACGAACGAACACAAATATAGAAGAAAAGACACAATTGTTATCCAAAAAGTTCAGGTTTTAACCCACATGACTCCAGGCTCCAACCCACGTGACTTCAGGCTTCAACCCACGTGACTTTTGAAACGATCGGTCACCACTTTTGATGTTGGCAGCTACTTGTTCCAAACGCAACATCTGACGAACGAACACAAATATAGAAGAAAAGACACATCTGTTATCCAAAAAGTTCAGGTTTCAACCCACGTGACTGCAGGCTTCAACCCACGTGACTTCAGGCTTCAACCCACGTGACTTCAATCTTCAACCCACGTGACTTTGAAAACGATCGGTCACCACTTTTGATGTTGGCAGCTACTTGTTCCAAACGCAACATCTGACGAACGAACACAAATAAAGAAAAAAAGACACAATTGTTTTCCAAAAAGTTCAGGTTTTAACCCACGTGACTTCAGGCTTCAACTCACGTGACTTCAGGCTTCAATCCACGTGACTTTGAGAACGATCGGTCACCACTTTTGAAGTTGGCAGCTACTCTTCCCAAACGCAACATCTGACGAACGAACACGAATATAAAAAAAAAGACACAATTGTTATCCAAAAAGTTCAGGTTTGAACCCACGTGACTTCAGGCTCCAACCCACGTGACTTTTAAAACGATCGGTCACCACTTTTGGAGTTGGCAGCTACTTGTTCCAAATGCAACATCTGACGAACGAACACACATATCAAAAAAAAAATGACGAAATTGTTATCCAAAAAGATCAGGTTTGAACCCACGTGACTCCAGGCTCCAACCAACGTGACTTCAGGCTTCAACCCACGTGACTCTTAAAACGATCGGTCACCACTTCTGATGTTGGCAGCTACTTGTTCCAAACGCAACATCTGACGAACGAACACAAATATAGAAGAAAAGACACAATTGTTATCCAAGAAGTTCGGATTTTAACCCACGTGACTTCAGGCTTCAACCCACGTGACTTCAGGCTTCAACCCACGTGACTTTGAAAACGATCGGTCACCACTTTTGAAGTTGGCAGCTACTCTTTCCAAACGCAACATCTGACGAGCGAACACAAATATAGAAAAAAAGACACAATTGTTATCCAAAAAGTTCAGGTTTGAAACCACGTGACTCCAGGCTCCAACCCACGTGACTTCAGGCTTCAACCCACGTGCTTTCAGAACTATCGGACACCACTTTTGATGTTGGCAGCTACTTGTTTCAAACGCAACATCTGACGAACGAACACAAATATAGAAGAAAAGACACAATTGTTATCCAAAAAGTTCAGGTTTTAACCCACGTGACTCCAGGCTCCAACCCACGTGACTTCAGGCTTCAACCCACGTGACTTTTAAAACGATCGGTCACCATTTTTGATGTTGGCAGCTACTTGTTCCAAACGCAACATCTGACGAACGAACACAAATATAGAAGAAAAGACACAATTGTTATCCAAAAAGTTCAGGTTTTAACCCACGTGACTTCAGGCTTCAACCCACGTGACTTCAGGCTTCAACCCACGTGACTTTGAAAACGATCGGTCACCACTTTTGAAGTTGACAGCTCTACTCTTTCCAAACGCAACATCTGACGAACGAACACAAATATAGAAAAAAAGACACAATTGTTATCCAAAAAGTTCAGGTTTAAACCCACGTGACATCAGGCTTCAACCCACGTGACTTTGAAAACGATCGGTCACCACTTTTGAAGTTGGCAGCTACTCTTTCCAAACGCAACATCTGACGAACGAACACAAATATACAAAAAAAGACACAATTGTTATCCAAAAAGTTCAGGTTTGAAACCACGTGACTCCAGGCTCCAACCCACGTGACTTCAGGCTTCAACCCACGTGACTTTTAGAACGATCGGACACCACTTTTGATGTTGGCAGCTACTTGTTTCAAACGCAACATCTGACGAACGAACACAAATATAGAAGAAAAGACACAATTGTTATCCAAAAAGTTCAGGTTTTAGCCCACATGACTCCAGGCTCCAACCCACGTGACTTCAGGCTTCAACCCACGTGACTTTTAAAACGATCGGTCACCACTTTTGATGTTGGCAGCTACTTGTTCCAAACGCAACATCTGACGAACGAACACAAATATAGAAGAAAAGACACAATTGTTATCCAAAAAGTTTAGGTTTTAACCCACGTGACTTCAGGCTTCAACCCACGTGACTTTAGGCTTCAACCCACGTGACTTTGAAAACGATCGGTCACCACTTTCGAAGTTGACAGCTCTACTCTTTCCAAACGCAACATCTGACGAACGAACACAAATATAGAAAAAAAGACACAATTGTTATCCAAAAAGTTCAGGTCTTAACCCACGTGACTTCAGGCTTCAACTCACGTGACTTCAGGCTTCAACCCACGTGACTTCAGGCCTCAACTCACGTGACTTTTGAAACGATCGGTCACCACTTTTGGAGTTGGCAGCTACTTGTTCCAAACGCAACATCTGACGAACAAACACAAATATCAAAAAACTGAAGACACAATTGGTATCCAAAAAGTTCAGGCTCCAACCCACGTGACTTCAGGCTTCAACCCACGTGACTCCAGGCTTCAACCCACGTGACTTTTGAAACGATCGGTCACCACTTCTGAAGTTGGCAGCTACTTGTTCCAAACGCAACATCTGACGAACGAACACAAATATAGAAAAAAAGACACAATTGTTATCCAAAAAGTTCAGGTTTAAACCCACGTGACTTCAGGCTTCAACCCACGTGACTTCAGGCTTCAATCCACGTGACTTTGAAAACGATCGGTCACCACTTTTGAAGTTGGCAGCTACTCTTTCCAAACGCAACATCTGACGAACGAACACAAATATAGAAAAAAAGACACAATTTTTATCCAAAAAGATCAGGTTTGAACCCACGTGACTCCAGGCTCCAACCCACGTGACTTTTAAAACGATCGGTCACCACTTTTGATGTTGGCAGCTACTTGTTCCAAACGCAACATCTGACGAACGAACACAAATATAGAAGAAAAGACACAATTGTTATCCAAAAAGTTCAGGTTTGACCCACGTGACTTCAGGCTTCAACCCACGTGACTTCAGGCTTCAACCCACGTGACTTCAGGCTTCAACTCACGTGACTTTGAAAACGATCGGTCACCACTTGTGAAGTTGGCAGCTACTCTTTCCAAACGCAACATCTGACGAACGAACACAAATATAGAAAAAAAGACACAATTGTTATCCAAAAAGTTCAGGTTTGAAACCACGTGACTCCAGGCTCCAACCCACGTGACTTCAGGCTTCAACCCACGTGACTTTTAGAACGATCGGACACCACTTTTGATGTTGGCAGCTACTTGTTTCAAACGCAACATCTGACGAACGAACACAAATATAGAAGAAAAGACACAATTGTTATCCAAAAAGTTCAGGTTTTTACCCACGTGACTCCAGGCTTCAACCCACGTGACTTCAGGCTTCAACCCACGTGACTTCAGGCTTCAACCCACGTGACTTTGAAAACGATCGGTCACCACTTTTGATGTTGGCAGCTACTTGTTCCACACGCAACATCTGACGAACGAACACAAATATAAAAGAAAAGATACAATTGTTATCCAAAAAGTTCAGGTTTTAACCCACGTGACTTCAGGCTTCAACCCACGTGACTTCAGGCTTCAACCCACGTGACTTCAGGCTTCAACCCACGTGACTTTGAAAACGATCGGTCACCACTTTTGAAGTTGGCAGCTACTCTTTCCAAACGCAACATCTGACGAACGAACACAAATATAGAAAAAAAGACACAATTGTTATCCAAAAAGTTCAGGTTTGAAACCACGTGACTCCAGGCTCCAACCCACGTGACTTCAGGCTTCAACCCACGTGACTTTTAGAACGATCGGACACCACTTTTGATGTTGGCAGCTGTTTGTTTCAAACGCAACATCTGACGAACAAACACAAATATAGAAGAAAAGACACAATTGTTATCCAAAAAGTTCAGGTTTTAACGCACGTGACTTCTGGCTTCAACCCACGTGACTTCAGGCTTCAACCCACGTGACTTTGAAAACGATCGGTCACCACTTTTGAAGTTGACAGCTACTCTTTCCAAACGCAACATCTGACGAACGAACACAAATATAGAAAAAAAGACACAATTGTTATCCAAAAAGTTCAGGTTTGAAACCACGTGACTCCAGGCTCCAACCCACGTGACTTCAGGCTTCAACCCACCTGACTTTTGAAACGATCGGACACCACTTTTGATGTTGGCAGCTACTTGTTCCAAACGCAACATCTGACGAACAAACACAAATATAGAAGAAAAGACACAATTGTTATCCAAAAAGTTCAGGTCTTAACCCACGTGACTTCAGGCTTCAACCCACGTGCCTTCAGGCTTCAACCCACGTGACTTCAGGCCTCAACCCACGTGACTTTTGAAACGATCGGTCACCACTTTTGGAGTTGGCAGCTACTTGTTCCAAACGCAACATCTGACGAACAAACACAAATATCAAAAAACTGAAGACACAATTGGTATCCAAAAAGTTCAGGCTCCAACCCACGTGACTTCAGGCTTCATCCCACGTGACTCCAGGCTTCAACCCACGTGACTTTTGAAACGATCGGTCACCACTTCTGAAGTTGGCAGCTACTTGTTCCAAACGCAACATCTGACGAACGAACACAAATATAGAAAAAAAGACACATTTGTTATCCAAAAAGTTCAGGTTTTAACCCACGTGACTTCAGGCTTCAACTCACGTGACTTCGGGCTTCAATCCACGTGACTTTGAGAACGATCGGTCACCACTTTTGAAGTTGGCAGCTACTCTTCCCAAACGCAACATCTGACGAACGAACACAAATATAAAAAAAAAGACATAATTGTTATCCAAAAAGTTCAGGTTTGAACCCACGTGACTCCAGGCTCCAACCCACGTGACTTCAGGCTTCAACCCACGTGACTTTTAGAACGATCGGACACCACTTTTGATGTTGGCAGCTACTTGTTTCAAACGCAACATCTGACGAACGAACACAAATATAGAAGAAAAGACACAATTGTTATCCAAAAAGTTCAGGTTTTAACCCACGTGACTCCAGGCTCCAACCCACGTGACTTCAGGCTTCAACCCACGTGACTTTTGAAACGATCGGTCACCACTTTTGATGTTGGCAGCTACTTGTTCCAGACGCAACATCTGACGAACGAACACAAATATAGAAGAAAAGACACAATTGTTATCCAAAAAGTTCAAGTTTTAACCCACGTGACTTCAGGCTTCAACCCACGTGACTTCAGGCTTAAACCCACGTGACTTTGAAAACGATCGGTCACCACTTTTGAAGTTGACAGCTCTACTCTTTCCAAACGCAACATCTGACGAACGAACACAAATATAGAAAAAAAGACACAATTGTTATCCAAAAAGTTCAGGTTTGAAACCACGTGACTCCAAACTCCAACCCACGTGACTTCAGGCTTCAACCCACATGACTTTTGGAACGATCGGACACCACTTTTGATGTTGGCAGCTACTTGTTCCAAACGCAACATCTGACGAACAAACACAAATATAGAAGAAAAGACACAATTGTTATCCAAAAAGTTCAGGTCTTAACCCACGTGACTTCAGGCTTCAACCCACGTGACTTCAGGCTTCAACCCACGTGACTTCAGGCTTCAACCCACGTGACTTCAGGCTTCAACCCACGTGACTTTTGAAACGATCGGTCACCACTTTTGGAGTTGGCAGCTACTTGTTCCAAACGCAACATCTGACGAACAAACACAAATATCAAAAAACTGAAGACACAATTGGTATCCAAAAAGTTCAGGCTCCAACCCACGTGACTTCAGGCTTCAACCCACGTGACTCCAGGCTTCAACCCACGTGACTTTTGAAACGATCGGTCACCACTTCTGAAGTTGGCAGCTACTTGTTCCAAACGCAACATCTGACGAACGAACACAAATATAGAAAAAAAGACACAATTGTTATCCAAAAAGTTCAGGTTTAAACCCACGTGACTCCAGGCTTCAACCCACGTGACTTTGAGAACGATCGGTCACCACTTTTGAAGTTGGCAGCTACTCTTTCCAAACGCAACATCTGACGAACGAACACAAATATAGAAAAAAAGACACAATTGTTATCCAAAAAGTTCAGGTTTGAAACCACGTGACTCCAGGCTCCAACCCACGTGACTTCGGGCTTCAACCCACGTGACTTTTAGAACGATCGGACACCACTTTTGATGTTGGCAGCTACTTGTTTCAAACGCAACATCTGACGAACGAACACAAATATAGAAGAAAAGACACAATTGTTATCCAAAAAGTTCAGGTTTTAACCCACATGACTCCAGGCTCCAACCCACGTGACTTCAGGCTTCAACCCACGTGACTTTTGAAACGATCGGTCACCACTTTTGATGTTGGCAGCTACTTGTTCCAAACGCAACATCTGACGAACGAACACAAATATAGAAGAAAAGACACATCTGTTATCCAAAAAGTTCAGGTTTTAACCCACGTGACTGCAGGCTTCAACCCACGTGACTTCAGGCTTCAACCCACGTGACTTCAGGCTTCAACCCACGTGACTTTGAAAACGATCGGTCACCACTTTTGAAGTTGGCAGCTACTCTTTCCAAACGCAACATCTGACGAACGAACACAAATATAGAAAAAAAGACACAATTGTTATCCAAAAAGTTCAGGATTGGAACCACGTGACTCCAGGCTCCAACCCACGTGACTTCAGGCTTCAACCCACGTGACTTTTAGAACGATCGGACACCACTTTTGATGTTGGCAGCTACTTGTTTCAAACGCAACATCTGACGAACGAACACAAATATAGAAGGAAAGACACAATTTTAATCCAAAAAGTTCAGGTTTTAGCCCACATGACTCCAGGCTCCAACCCACGTGACTTCAGGCTTCAACCCACGTGACTTTTAAAACGATCGGTCACCACTTTTGATGTTGGCAGCTACTTGTTCCAAACGCAACATCTGACGAACGAACACAAATATAGAAGAAAAGACACAATTGTTATCCAAAAAGTTCAGGTTTTAACCCACGTGACGACAGGCTTCAACCCACGTGACTTCAGGCTTCAACCCACGTGACTTTGAAAACGATCGGTCACCACTTTTGAAGTTGACAGCTCTACTCTTTCCAAACGCAACATCTGACGAACGAACACAAATATAGAAAAAAAGACACAATTGTTATCCAAAAAGTTCAGGTTTGAAACCACGTGACTCCAGGCTTCAACCCACGTGACTCCAGGCATCAACCCACATGACTTTTGAAACGATCGGACACCACTTTTGATGTTGGCAGCTACTTGTTCCAAACGCAACATCTGACGAACGAACACAAATATAGAAAAAAAGACACAATTGTTATCCAAAAAGTTCAGGTTTGGAACCACGTGACTCCAGGCTCCAACCCACGTGACTTCAGGCTTCAACCCACGTGACTTTTAGAACGATCGGACACCACTTTTGATGTTGGCAGCTACTTGTTTCAAACGCAACATCTGACGAACGAACACAAATATAGAAGGAAAGACACAATTGTTATCCAAAAAGTTCAGGTTTTAGCCCACATGACTCCAGGCTCCAACCCACGTGACTTCAGGCTTCAACCCACGTGACTTTTAAAACGATCGGTCACCACTTTTGATGTTGGCAGCTACTTGTTCCAAACGCAACATCTGACGAACGAACACAAATATAGAAGAAAAGACACAATTGTTATCCAAAAAGTTCAGGTTTTAACCCACGTGACGACAGGCTTCAACCCACGTGACTTCAGGCTTCAACCCACGTGACTTTGAAAACGATCGGTCACCACTTTTGAAGTTGACAGCTCTACTCTTTCCAAACGCAACATCTGACGAACGAACACAAATATAGAAAAAAAGACACAATTGTTATCCAAAAAGTTCAGGTTTGAAACCACGTGACTCCAGGCTTCAACCCACGTGACTCCAGGCTTCAACCCACGTGACTCCAGGCTTCAACCCACATGACTTTTGAAACGATCGGACACCACTTTTGATGTTGGCAGCTACTTGTTCCAAACGCAACATCTGACGAACAAACACAAATATAGAAGAAAAGACACAATTGTTATCCAAAAAGTTCAGGTCTTAACCCACGTGACTTCAGGCTTCAACCCACGTGACTTCAGGCTTCAACCCACGTGACTTCAGGCCTCAACCCACGTGACTTTTGGAACGATCGGTCACCACTTTTGGAGTTGGCAGCTACTTGTTCCAAACGCAACATCTGACGAACAAACACAAATATCAAAAAACTGAAGACACAATTGGTATCCAAAAAGTTCAGGTTTGAAACCACGTGACTCCAGGCTCCAACCCACGTGACTTCAGGCTTCAACCCACGTGACTTTTAGAACGATCGGACACCACTTTTGATGTTGGCAGCTACTTGTTTCAAACGCAACATCTGACGAACGAACACAAATATAGAAGAAAAGACACAATTGTTATCCAAAAAGTTCAGGTTTTAACGCACGTGACTTCTGGCTTCAACCCACGTGACTTCAGGCTTCAACCCACGTGACTTTGAGAACGATCGGTCACCACTTTTGAAGTTGACAGCTACTCTTTCCAAACGCAACATCTGACGAACGAACACAAATATAGAAAAAAAGACACAATTGTTATCCAAAAAGTTCAGGTTTGAACCCACGTGACTCCAGGCTCCAACCCACGTGACTTCAGGCTTCAACCCACGTGACTTTTAGAACGATCGGACACCACTTTTGATGTTGGCAGCTACTTGTTCCAAACGCAACATCTGACGAACAAACACAAATATAGAAGAAAAGACACAATTGTTATCCAAAAAGTTCAGGTTTTAACCCACGTGACTCCAGGCTCCAACCCACGTGACTTCAGGCTTCAACCCACGTGACTTCAGGCCTCAACCCACGTGACTTTTGAAACGATCGGTCACCACTTTTGGAGTTGGCAGCTACTTGTTCCAAACGCAACATCTGACGAACAAACACAAATATCAAAAAACTGAAGACACAATTGGTATCCAAAAAGTTCAGGCTCCAACCCACGTGACTTCAGGCTTCATCCCACGTGACTCCAGGCTTCAACCCACGTGACTTTTGAAACGATCGGTCACCACTTCTGAAGTTGGCAGCTACTTGTTCCAAACGCAACATCTGACGAACGAACACAAATATAGAATAAAAGACACATTTGTTATCCAAAAAGTTCAGGTTTTAACCCACGTGACTTCAGGCTTCAACTCACGTGACTTCAGGCTTCAATCCACGTGACTTTGAGAACGATCGGTCACCACTTTTGAAGTTGGCAGCTACTCTTCCCAAACGCAACATCTGACGAACGAACACAAATATAAAAAAAAGACATAATTGTTATCCAAAAAGTTCAGGTTTGAACCCACGTGACTCCAGGCTCCAACCCACGTGACTTCAGGCTTCAACCCACGTGACTTTTAGAACGATCGGACACCACTTTTGATGTTGGCAGCTACTTGTTTCAAACGCAACATCTGACGAACGAACACAAATATAGAAGAAAAGACACAATTGTTATCCAAAAAGTTCAGGTTTTAACCCACGTGACTCCAGGCTCCAACCCACGTGACTTCAGGCTTCAACCCACGTGACTTTTAAAACGATCGGTCACCACTTTTGATGTTGGCAGCTACTTGTTCCAAACGCAACATCTGACGAACGAACACAAATATAGAAGAAAAGACACAATTGTTATCCAAAAAGTTCAGGTTTTAACCCACGTGACTTCAGGCTTCAACCCACGTGACTTCAGGCTTAAACCCACGTGACTTTGAAAACGATCGGTCACCACTTTTGAAGTTGACAGCTCTACTCTTTCCAAACGCAACATCTGACGAACGAACACAAATATAGAAAAAAAGACACAATTGTTATCCAAAAAGTTCAGGTTTGAAACCACGTGACTCCAGGCTCCAACCCACGTGACTTCAGGCTTCAACCCACATGACTTTTGGAACGATCGGACACCACTTTTGATGTTGGCAGCTACTTGTTCCAAACGCAACATCTGACGAACAAACACAAATATAGAAGAAAAGACACAATTGTTATCCAAAAAGTTCAGGTCTTAACCCACGTGACTTCAGGCTTCAACCCACGTGACTTCAGGCTTCAACCCACGTGACTTTTGAAACGATCGGTCACCACTTTTGGAGTTGGCAGCTACTTGTTCCAAACGCAACATCTGACGAACAAACACAAATATCAAAAAACTGAAGACACAATTGGTATCCAAAAAGTTCAGGCTCCAAACCACGTGACTTCAGGCTTCAACAAACGTGACTCCAGGCTTCAACCCACGTGACTTTTGAAACGATCGGTCACCACTTCTGAAGTTGGCAGCTACTTGTTCCAAACGCAACATCTGACGAACGAACACAAATATAGAAAAAAAGACACAATTGTTATCCAAAAAGTTCAGGTTTAAACCCACGTGACTTCAGGCTTCAACCCACGTGACTTTGAGAACGATCGGTCACCACTTTTGAAGTTGGCAGCTACTCTTTCCAAACGCAACATCTGACGAACGAACACAAATATAGAAAAAAAGACACAATTGTTATCCAAAAAGTTCAGGTTTGAAACCACGTGACTCCAGGCTCCAACCCACGTGACTTCGGGCTTCAACCCACGTGACTTTTAGAACGATCGGACACCACTTTTGATGTTGGCAGCTACTTGTTTCAAACGCAACATCTGACGAACGAACACAAATATAGAAGAAAAGACACAATTGTTATCCAAAAAGTTCAGGTTTTAACCCACATGACTCCAGGCTCCAACCCACGTGACTTCAGGCTTCAACCCACGTGACTTTTGAAACGATCGGTCACCACTTTTGATGTTGGCAGCTACTTGTTCCAAACGCAACATCTGACGAACGAACACAAATATAGAAGAAAAGACACATCTGTTATCCAAAAAGTTCAGGTTTTAACCCACGTGACTGCAGGCTTCAACCCACGTGACTTCAGGCTTCAACCCACGTGACTTCAGGCTTCAACCCACGTGACTTTGAAAACGATCGGTCACCACTTTTGAAGTTGGCAGCTACTCTTTCCAAACGCAACATCTGACGAACGAACACAAATATAGAAAAAAAGACACAATTGTTATCCAAAAAGTTCAGGTTTTAACCCACGTGACTTCAGGCTTCAACCCACGTGACTTCAGGCTTCAACCCACGTGACTTTTGAGACGATCGGTCACCACTTTTGGAGTTGGCAGCTACTTGTTCCAAACGCAACATCTGACGAACAAACACAAATATCAAAAAACTGAAGACACAATTGGTATCCAAAAAGTTCAGGCTCCAACCCACGTGACTTCAGGCTTTAACCCACGTGACTCCAGGCTTCAACCCACGTGACTTTTGAAACGATCGGTCACCACTTCTGAAGTTGGCAGCTACTTGTTCCAAACGCAACATCTGACGAACGAACACAAATATAGAAAAAAAAAAACAATTGTTATCCAAAAAGTTCAGGTTTAAACCCACGTGACTTCAGGCTTCAACTCACGTGACTTTGAGAACGATCGGTCACCACTTTTGAAGTTGGCAGCTACTCTTTCCAAACGCAACATCTGACGAACGAACACAAATATAGAAAAAAAGACACAATTGTTATCCAAAAAGTTCAGGTTTGAAACTACGTGACTCCAGGCTCCAACCCACGTGACTTCGGGCTTCAACCCACGTGACTTTTAGAACGATCGGACACCACTTTTGATGTTGGCAGCTACTTGTTTCAAACGCAACATCTGACGAACGAACACAAATATAGAAGAAAAGACACAATTGTTATCCAAAAAGTTCAGGTTTTAACCCACATGACTCCAGGCTCCAACCCACGTGACTTCAGGCTTCAACCCACGTGACTTTTGAAACGATCGGTCACCACTTTTGATGTTGGCAGCTACTTGTTTCAAACGCAACATCCGACGAACGAACACAAATATAGAAGAAAAGACACATCTGTTATCCAAAAAGTTCAGGTTTTAACCCACGTGACTGCAGGCTTCAACCCACGTGACTTCAGGCTTCAACCCACGTGACTTTGAAAACGATCGGTCACCACTTTTGAAGTTGGCAGCTACTCTTTCCAAACGCAACATCTGACGAACGAACACAAATATAGAAAAAAAGACACAATTGTTATCCAAAAAGTTCAGGTTTGGAACCACGTGACTCCAGGCTCCAACCCACGTGACTTCAGGCTCCAACCCACGTGACTTTTAGAACGATCGGACACCACTTTTGATGTTGGCAGCTACTTGTTTCAAACGCAACATCTGACGAACGAACACAAATATAGAAGGAAAGACACAATTGTTATCCAAAAAGTTCAGGTTTTAACCCACGTGACGACAGGCTTCAACCCACGTGACTTCAGGCTTCAACCCACGTGACTTTGAAAACGATCGGTCACCACTTTTGAAGTTGACAGCTCTACTCTTTCCAAACGCAACATCTGACGAACGAACACAAATATAGAAAAAAAGACACAATTGTTATCCAAAAAGTTCAGGTTTGAAACCACGTGACTCCAGGCTTCAATCCACGTGACTCCAGGCTTCAACCCACATGACTTTTGAAACGATCGGACACCACTTTTGATGTTGGCAGCTACTTGTTCCAAACGCAACATCTGACGAACAAACACAAATATAGAAGAAAAGACACAATTGTTATCCAAAAAGTTCAGGTCTTAACCCACGTGACTTCAGGCTTCAACCCACGTGACTTCAGGCTTCAACCCACGTGACTTCAGGCCTCAACTCACGTGACTTTTGAAACGATCGGTCACCACTTTTGGAGTTGGCAGCTACTTGTTCCAAACGCAACATCTGACGAACAAACACAAATATCAAAAAACTGAAGACACAATTGGTATCCAAAAAGTTCAGGCTCCAACCCACGTGACTTCAGGCTTCAACCCACGTGACTCCAGGCTTCAACCCACGTGACTTTTGAAACGATCGGTCACCACTTCTGAAGTTGGCAGCTACTTGTTCCAAACGCAACATCTGACGAACGAACACAAATATAGAAGAAAAAAACAATTGTTATCCAAAAAGTTCAGGTTTAAACCCACGTGACTTCAGGCTTCAACCCACGTGACATCAGGCTTCAATCCACGTGACTTTGAAAACGATCGGTCACCACTTTTGAAGTTGGCAGCTACTCTTTCCAAACGCAACATCTGACGAACGAACACAAATATAGAAAAAAAGACACAATTGTTATCCAAAAAGATCAGGTTTGAACCCACGTGACTCCAGGCTCCAACCCACGTGACTTTTAAAACGATCGGTCACCACTTTTGATGTTGGCAGCTACTTGTTCCAAACGCAACATCTGACGAACGAACACAAATATAGAAGAAAAGACACAATTGTTATCCAAAAAGTTCAGGTTTTAACCCACGTGACTTCAGGCTTCAACCCACGTGACTTCAGGCTTCAACCCACGTGACTTCAGGCTTCAACTCACGTGACTTTGAAAACGATCAGTCACCACTTTTGAAGTTGGCAGCTACTCTTTCCAAACGCAACATCTGACGAACGAACACAAATATAGAAAAAAAGACACAATTGTTATCCAAAAAGTTCAGGTTTGAAACCACGTGACTCCAGGCTCCAACCCACGTGACTTCAGGCTTCAACCCACGTGACTTTTAGAACGATCGGACACCACTTTTGATGTTGGCAGCTACTTGTTTCAAACGCAACATCTGACGAACGAACACAAATATAGAAGAAAAGACACAATTGTTATCCAAAAAGTTCAGGTTTTTACCCACGTGACTCCAGGCTTCAACCCACGTGACTTCAGGCTTCAACCCACGTGACTTCAGGCTTCAACCCACGTGACTTTGAAAACGATCGGTCACCACTTTTGATGTTGGCAGCTACTTGTTCCACACGCAACATCTGACGAACGAACACAAATATAAAAGAAAAGACACAATTTTTATCCAAAAAGTTCAGGTTTTAACCCACGTGACTTCAGGCTTCAACCCACGTGACTTCAGGCTTCAACCCACGTGACTTCAGGCTTCAACCCACGTGACTTTGAAAACGATCGGTCACCACTTTTGAAGTTGGCAGCTACTCTTTCCAAACGCAACATCTGACGAACGAACACAAATATAGAAAAAAAGACACAATTGTTATCCAAAAAGTTCAGGTTTGAAACCACGTGACCCCAGGCTCCAACCCACGTGACTTCAGGCTTCAACCCACGTGACTTTTAGAACGATCGGACACCACTTTTGATGTTGGCAGCTACTTGTTTCAAACGCAACATCTGACGAACGAACACAAATATAGAAGAAAAGACACAATTGTTATCCAAAAAGTTCAGGTTTTAACGCACGTGACTTCTGGCTTCAACCCACGTGACTTCAGGCTTCAACCCACGTGACTTTGAAAACGATCGGTCACCACTTTTGAAGTTGACAGCTACTCTTTCCAAACGCAACATCTGACGAACGAACACAAATATAGAAAAAAAGACACAATTGTTATCCAAAAAGTTCAGGTTTGAAACCACGTGACTCCAGGCTCCAACCCACGTGACTTCAGGCTTCAACCCACATGACTTTTGAAACGATCGGACACCACTTTTGATGTTGGCAGCTACTTGTTCCAAACGCAACATCTGACGAACAAACACAAATATAGAAGAAAAGACACAATTGTTATCCAAAAAGATCAGGTCTTAACCCACGTGACTTCAGGCTTCAACCCACGTGACTTCAGGCTTCAACCCACGTGACTTCAGGCCTCAACCCACGTGACTTTTGAAACGATCGGTCACCACTTTTGGAGTTGGCAGCTACTTGTTCCAAACGCAACATCTGACGAACAAACACAAATATCAAAAAACTGAAGACACAATTGGTATCCAAAAAGTTCAGGTTTGAAACCACGTGACTCCAGGCTCCAACCCACGTGACTTCAGGCTTCAACCCACATGACTTTTGAAACGATCGGACACCACTTTTGATGTTGGCAGCTACTTGTTCCAAACGCAACATCTGACGAACAAACACAAATATAGAAGAAAAGACACAATTGTTATCCAAAAAGTTCAGGTCTTAACCCACGTGACTTCAGGCTTCAACCCACGTGACTTCAGGCTTCAACCCACGTGACTTCAGGCTTCAACCCACGTGACTTTTGAAACGATCGGTCACCACTTTTGGAGTTGGCAGCTACTTGTTCCAAACGCAACATCTGACGAACAAACACAAATATCAAAAAACTGAAGACACAATTGGTATCCAAAAAGTTCAGGCTCCAAACCACGTGACTTCAGGCTTCAACTCACGTGACTCCAGGCTTCAACCCACGTGACTTTTGAAACGATCGGTCACCACTTCTGAAGTTGGCAGCTACTTGTTCCAAACGCAACATCTGACGAACGAACACAAATATAGAAAAAAAGACACAATTGTTATCCAAAAAGTTCAGGTTTAAACCCACGTGACTTCAGGCTTCAACCCACGTGACTTTGAGAACGATCGGTCACCACTTTTGAAGTTGGCAGCTACTCTTTCCAAACGCAACATCTGACGAACGAACACAAATATAGAAAAAAAGACACAATTGTTATCCAAAAAGTTCAGGTTTGAAACCACGTGACTCCAGGCTCCAACCCACGTGACTTCGGGCTTCAACCCACGTGACTTTTAGAACGATCGGACACCACTTTTGATGTTGGCAGCTACTTGTTTCAAACGCAACATCTGACGAACGAACACAAATATAGAAGAAAAGACACAATTGTTATCCAAAAAGTTCAGGTTTTAACCCACATGACTCCAGGCTCCAACCCACGTGACTTCAGGCTTCAACCCACGTGACTTTTGAAACGATCGGTCACCACTTTTGATGTTGGCAGCTACTTGTTCCAAACGCAACATCTGACGAACGAACACAAATATAGAAGAAAAGACACATCTGTTATCCAAAAAGTTTAGGTTTTAACCCACGTGACTGCAGGCTTCAACCCACGTGACTTCAGGCTTCAACCCACGTGACTTCAGGCTTCAACCCACGTGACTTTGAAAACGATCGGTCACCACTTTTGAAGTTGGCAGCTACTCTTTCCAAACGCAACATCTGACGAACGAACACAAATATAGAAAAAAAGACACAATTGTTATCCAAAAAGTTCAGGTTTGGAACCACGTGACTCCAGGCTCCAACCCACGTGACTTTAGGCTTCAACCCACGTGACTTTTAGAACGATCGGACACCACTTTTGATGTTGGCAGCTACTTGTTTCAAACGCAACATCTGACGAACGAACACAAATATAGAAGGAAAGACACAATTGTTATCCAAAAAGTTCAGGTTTCAGCCCACATGACTCCAGGCTCCATCCCACGTGACTTCAGGCTTCAACCCACGTGACTCTTAAAACGATCGGTCACCACTTTTGATGTTGGCAGCTACTTGTTCCAAACGCAACATCTGACGAACGAACACAAATATAGAAGAAAAGACACAATTGTTATCCAAAAAGTTCAGGTCTTAACCCACGTGACTTCAGGCTTCAACCCACGTGACTCCAGGCTTCAACCCACGTGACTTCAGGCCTCAACTCACGTGACTTTTGAAACGATCGGTCACCACTTTTGGAGTTGGCAGCTACTTGTTCCAAACGCAACATCTGACGAACAAACACAAATATCAAAAAACTGAAGACACAATTGGTATCCAAAAAGTTCAGGCTCCAACCCACGTGACTTCAGGCTTCAACCCACGTGACTTCAGGCTTCAACCCACGTGACTTTGAAAACGATCGGTCACCACTTTTGATGTTGGCAGCTACTTGTTCCACACGCAACATCTGACGAACGAACACAAATATAAAAGAAAAGACACAATTTTTATCCAAAAAGTTCAGGTTTTAACCCACGTGACTTCAGGCTTCAACCCACGTGACTTCAGGCTTCAACCCACGTGACTTCAGGCTTCAACCCACGTGACTTTGAAAACGATCGGTCACCACTTTTGAAGTTGGCAGCTACTCTTTCCAAACGCAACATCTGACGAACGAACACAAATATAGAAAAAAAAGACACAATTGTTATCCAAAAAGTTCAGGTTTGAAACCACGTGACTCCAGGCTCCAACCCACGTGACTTCAGGCTTCAACCCACGTGACTTTTAGAACGATCGGACACCACTTTTGATGTTGGCAGCTACTTGTTTCAAACGCAACATCTGACGAACGAACACAAATATAGAAGAAAAGACACAATTGTTATCCAAAAAGTTCAGGTTTTAACGCACGTGACTTCTGGCTTCAACCCACGTGACTTCAGGCTTCAACCCACGTGACTTTGAAAACGATCGGTCACCACTTTTGAAGTTGACAGCTACTCTTTCCAAACGCAACATCTGACGAACGAACACAAATATAGAAAAAAAGACACAATTGTTATCCAAAAAGTTCAGGTTTGAAACCACGTGACTCCAGGCTCCAACCCACGTGACTTCAGGCTTCAACCCACATGACTTTTGAAACGATCGGACACCACTTTTGATGTTGGCAGCTACTTGTTCCAAACGCAACATCTGACGAACAAACACAAATATAGAAGAAAAGACACAATTGTTATCCAAAAAGTTCAGGTCTTAACCCACGTGACTTCAGGCTTCAACCCACGTGACTTCAGGCTTCAACCCACGTGACTTCAGGCCTCAACCCACGTGACTTTTGAAACGATCGGTCACCACTTTTGGAGTTGGCAGCTACTTGTTCCAAACGCAACATCTGACGAACAAACACAAATATCAAAAAACTGAAGACACAATTGGTATCCAAAAAGTTCAGGTTTGAAACCACGTGACTCCAGGCTCCAACCCACGTGACTTCAGGCTTCAACCCACATGACTTTTGAAACGATCGGACACCACTTTCGATGTTGGCAGCTACTTGTTCCAAACGCAACATCTGACGAACAAACACAAATATAGAAGAAAAGACACAATTGTTATCCAAAAAGTTCAGGTCTTAACCCACGTGACTTCAGGCTTCAACCCACGTGACTTCAGGCTTCAACCCACGTGACTTCAGGCTTCAACCCACGTGACTTTTGAAACGATCGGTCACCACTTTTGGAGTTGGCAGCTACTTGTTCCAAACGCAACATCTGACGAACAAACACAAATATCAAAAAACTGAAGACACAATTGGTATCCAAAAAGTTCAGGCTCCAAACCACGTGACTTCAGGCTTCAACCCACGTGACTCCAGGCTTCAACCCACGTGACTTTTGAAACGATCGGTCAATACTTCTGAAGTTGGCAGCTACTTGTTCCAAACGCAACATCTGACGAACGAACACAAATATAGAAAAAAAGACACAATTGTTATCCAAAAAGTTCAGGTTTAAACCCACGTGACTTCAGGCTTCAACCCACGTGACTTTGAGAACGATCGGTCACCACTTTTGAAGTTGGCAGCTACTCTTTCCAAACGCAACATCTGACGAACGAACACAAATATAGAAAAAAAGACACAATTGTTATCCAAAAAGTTCAGGTTTGAAACCACGTGACTCCAGGCTCCAACCCACGTGACTTCGGGCTTCAACCCACGTGACTTTTAGAACGATCGGACACCACTTTTGATGTTGGCAGCTACTTGTTTCAAACGCAACATCTGACGAACGAACACAAATATAGAAGAAAAGACACAATTGTTATCCAAAAAGTTCAGGTTTTAACCCACATGACTCCAGGCTCCAACCCACGTGACTTCAGGCTTCAACCCACGTGACTTTTGAAACGATCGGTCACCACTTTTGATGTTGGCAGCTACTTGTTCCAAACGCAACATCTGACGAACGAACACAAATATAGAAGAAAAGACACATCTGTTATCCAAAAAGTTTAGGTTTTAACCCACGTGACTGCAGGCTTCAACCCACGTGACTTCAGGCTTCAACCCACGTGACTTCAGGCTTCAACCCACGTGACTTTGAAAACGATCGGTCACCACTTTTGAAGTTGGCAGCTACTCTTTCCAAACGCAACATCTGACGAACGAACACAAATATAGAAAAAAAGACACAATTGTTATCCAAAAAGTTCAGGTTTGGAACCACGTGACTCCAGGCTCCAACCCACGTGACTTTAGGCTTCAACTCACGTGACTTTTAGAACGATCGGACACCACTTTTGATGTTGGCAGCTACTTGTTTCAAACGCAACATCTGACGAACGAACACAAATATAGAAGGAAAGACACAATTGTTATCCAAAAAGTTCAGGTTTCAGCCCACATGACTCCAGGCTCCATCCCACGTGACTTCAGGCTTCAACCCACGTGACTTTTAAAACGATCGGTCACCACTTTTGATGTTGGCAGCTACTTGTTCCAAACGCAACATCTGACGAACGAACACAAATATAGAAGAAAAGACACAATTGTTATCCAAAAAGTTCAGGTCTTAACCCACGTGACTTCAGGCTTCAACCCACGTGACTCCAGGCTTCAACCCACGTGACTTCAGGCCTCAACTCACGTGACTTTTGAAACGATCGGTCACCACTTTTGGAGTTGGCAGCTACTTGTTCCAAACGCAACATCTGACGAACAAACACAAATATCAAAAAACTGAAGACACAATTGGTATCCAAAAAGTTCAGGCTCCAACCCACGTGACTTCAGGCTTCAACCCACGTGCCTCCAGGCTTCAACCCACGTGACTTTTGAAACGATCGGTCACCACTTCTGAAGTTGGCAGCTACTTGTTCCAAACGCAACATCTGACGAACGAACACAAATATAGAAAAAAAGACACAATTGTTATCCAAAAAGTTCAGGTTTAAACCCACGTGACTTCAGGCTTCAACCCACGTGACTTCAGGCTTCAATCCACGTGACTTTGAAAACGATCGGTCACCACTTTTGAAGTTGGCAGCTACTCTTTCCAAACGCAACATCTGACGAACGAACACAAATATAGAAAAAAAGACACAATTGTTATCCAAAAAGATCAGGTTTGAACCCACGTGACTCCAGGCTCCAACCCACGTGACTTTTAAAACGATCGGTCACCACTTTTGATGTTGGCAGCTACTTGTTCCAAACGCAACATCTGACGAACGAACACAAATATAGAAGAAAAGACACAATTGTTATCCAAAAAGTTCAGGTTTTAACCCACGTGACTTCAGGCTTCAACCCACGTGACTTCAGGCTTCAACCCACGTGACTTCAGGCTTCAACTCACGTGACTTTGAAAACGATCGGTCACCACTTTTGAAGTTGGCAGCTACTCTTTCCAAACGCAACATCTGACGAACGAACACAAATATAGAAAAAAAGACACAATTGTTATCCAAAAAGTTCAGGTTTGAAACCACGTGACTCCAGGCTCCAACCCACGTGACTTTTAAAACGATCGGTCACCACTTTTGATGTTGGCAGCTACTTGTTCCAAACGCAACATCTGACGAACGAACACAAATATAGAAGAAAAGACACAATTGTTATCCAAAAAGTTCAGGTTTTAACCCACGTGACTTCAGGCTTCAACCCACGTGACTTCAGGCTTCAACCCACGTGACTTCAGGCTTCAACTCACGTGACTTTGAAAACGATCGGTCACCACTTTTGAAGTTGGCAGCTACTCTTTCCAAACGCAACATCTGACGAACGAACACAAATATAGAAAAAAAGACACAATTGTTATCCAAAAAGTTCAGGTTTGAAACCACGTGACTCCAGGCTCCAACCCACGTGACTTCAGGCTTCAACCCACGTGACTTTTAGAACGATCGGACACCACTTCTGATGTTGGCAGCTACTTGTTTCAAACGCAACATCTGACGAACGAACACAAATATAGAAGAAAAGACACAATTGTTATCCTAAAAGTTCAGGTTTTAACGCACGTGACTTCTGGCTTCAACCCACGTGACTTCAGGCTTCAACCCACGTGACTTTGAAAACGATCGGTCACCACTTTTGAAGTTGACAGCTCTACTCTTTCCAAACGCAACATCTGACGAACGAACACAAATATAGAAAAAAAGACACAATTGTTATCCAAAAAGTTCAGGTTTTAACCCACGTGACTTCAGGCTTCAACCCACGTGACTTCAGGCTTCAACCCACGTGACTTTTGAGACGATCGGTCACCACTTTTGGAGTTGGCAGCTACTTGTTCCAAACGCAACATCTGACGAACAAACACAAATATCAAAAAACTGAAGACACAATTGGTATCCAAAAAGTTCAGGCTCCAACCCACGTGACTCCAGGCTTTGACCCACGTGACTCCAGGCTTCAACCCACGTGACTTTTGAAACGATCGGTCACCACTTCTGAAGTTGGCAGCTACTTGTTCCAAACGCAACATCTGACGAACGAACACAAATATAGAAAAAAAGACACAATTGTTATCCAAAAAGTTCAGGTTTAAACCCACGTGACTTCAGGCTTCAACTCACGTGACTTTGAGAACGATCGGTCACCACTTTTGAAGTTGGCAGCTACTCTTTCCAAACGCAACATCTGACGAACGAACACAAATATAGAAAAAAAGACACAATTGTTATCCAAAAAGTTCAGGTTTGAAACTACGTGACTCCAGGCTCCAACCCACGTGACTTCGGGCTTCAACCCACGTGACTTTTAGAACGATCGGACACCACTTTTGATGTTGGCAGCTACTTGTTTCAAACGCAACATCTGACGAACGAACACAAATATAGAAGAAAAGACACAATTGTTATCCAAAAAGTTCAGGTTTTAACCCACATGACTCCAGGCTCCAACCCACGTGACTTCAGGCTTCAACCCACGTGACTTTTGAAACGATCGGTCACCACTTTTGATGTTGGCAGCTACTTGTTTCAAACGCAACATCCGACGAACGAACACAAATATAGAAGAAAAGACACATCTGTTATCCAAAAAGTTCAGGTTTTAACCCACGTGACTGCAGGCTTCAACCCACGTGACTTCAGGCTTCAACCCACGTGACTTTGAAAACGATCGGTCACCACTTTTGAAGTTGGCAGCTACTCTTTCCAAACGCAACATCTGACGAACGAACACAAATATAGAAAAAAAGACACAATTGTTATCCAAAAAGTTCAGGTTTGGAACCACGTGACTCCAGGCTCCAACCCACGTGACTTCAGGCTCCAACCCACGTGACTTTTAGAACGATCGGACACCACTTTTGATGTTGGCAGCTACTTGTTTCAAACGCAACATCTGACGAACGAACACAAATATAGAAGGAAAGACACAATTGTTATCCAAAAAGTTCAGGTTTTAACCCACGTGACGACAGGCTTCAACCCACGTGACTTCAGGCTTCAACCCACGTGACTTTGAAAACGATCGGTCACCACTTTTGAAGTTGACAGCTCTACTCTTTCCAAACGCAACATCTGACGAACGAACACAAATATAGAAAAAAAGACACAATTGTTATCCAAAAAGTTCAGGTTTGAAACCACGTGACTCCAGGCTTCAATCCACGTGACTCCAGGCTTCAACCCACATGACTTTTGAAACGATCGGACACCACTTTTGATGTTGGCAGCTACTTGTTCCAAACGCAACATCTGACGAACAAACACAAATATAGAAGAAAAGACACAATTGTTATCCAAAAAGTTCAGGTCTTAACCCACGTGACTTCAGGCTTCAACCCACGTGACTTCAGGCTTCAACCCACGTGACTTCAGGCCTCAACTCACGTGACTTTTGAAACGATCGGTCACCACTTTTGGAGTTGGCAGCTACTTGTTCCAAACGCAACATCTGACGAACAAACACAAATATCAAAAAACTGAAGACACAATTGGTATCCAAAAAGTTCAGGCTCCAACCCACGTGACTTCAGGCTTCAACCCACGTGACTCCAGGCTTCAACCCACGTGACTTTTGAAACGATCGGTCACCACTTCTGAAGTTGGCAGCTACTTGTTCCAAACGCAACATCTGACGAACGAACACAAATATAGAAAAAAAAAACAATTGTTATCCAAAAAGTTCAGGTTTAAACCCACGTGACTTCAGGCTTCAACCCACGTGACTTCAGGCTTCAATCCACGTGACTTTGAAAACGATCGGTCACCACTTTTGAAGTTGGCAGCTACTCTTTCCAAACGCAACATCTGACGAACGAACACAAATATAGAAAAAAAGACACAATTGTTATCCAAAAAGATCAGGTTTGAACCCACGTGACTCCAGGCTCCAACCCACGTGACTTTTAAAACGATCGGTTACCACTTTTGATGTTGGCAGCTACTTGTTCCAAACGCAACATCTGACGAACGAACACAAATATAGAAGAAAAGACACAATTGTTATCCAAAAAGTTCAGGTTTTAACCCACGTGACTTCAGGCTTCAACCCACGTGACTTCAGGCTTCAACCCACGTGACTTTGAAAACGATCGGTCACCACTTTTGAAGTTGACAGCTACTCTTTCCAAACGCAACATCTGACGAACGAACACAAATATAGAAAAAAAGACACAATTGTTATCCAAAAAGTTCAGGTTTGAAACCACGTGACTCCAGGCTCCAACCCACGTGACTTCAGGCTTCAACCCACATGACTTTTGAAACGATCGGACACCACTTTTGATGTTGGCAGCTACTTGTTCCAAACGCAACATCTGACGAACAAACACAAATATAGAAGAAAAGACACAATTGTTATCCAAAAAGTTCAGGTCTTAACCCACGTGACTTCAGGCTTCAACCCACGTGACTTCAGGCTTCAACCCACGTGACTTCAGGCCTCAACCCACGTGACTTTGAAAACGATCGGTCACCACTTTTGATGTTGGCAGCTACTTGTTCCACACGCAACATCTGACGAACGAACACAAATATAAAAGAAAAGACACAATTTTTATCCAAAAAGTTCAGGTTTTAACCCACGTGACTTCAGGCTTCAACCCACGTGACTTCAGGCTTCAACCCACGTGACTTCAGGCTTCAACCCACGTGACTTTGAAAACGATCGGTCACCACTTTTGAAGTTGGCAGCTACTCTTTCCAAACGCAACATCTGACGAACGAACACAAATATAGAAAAAAAGACACAATTGTTATCCAAAAAGTTCAGGTTTGAAACCACGTGACCCCAGGCTCCAACCCACGTGACTTCAGGCTTCAACCCACGTGACTTTTAGAACGATCGGACACCACTTTTGATGTTGGCAGCTACTTGTTTCAAACGCAACATCTGACGAACGAACACAAATATAGAAGAAAAGACACAATTGTTATCCAAAAAGTTCAGGTTTTAACGCACGTGACTTCTGGCTTCAACCCACGTGACTTCAGGCTTCAACCCACGTGACTTTGAAAACGATCGGTCACCACTTTTGAAGTTGACAGCTACTTGTTCCAAACGCAACATCTGACGAACAAACACAAATATAGAAGAAAAGACACAATTGTTATCCAAAAAGATCAGGTCTTAACCCACGTGACTTCAGGCTTCAACCCACGTGACTTCAGGCTTCAACCCACGTGACTTCAGGCCTCAACCCACGTGACTTTTGGAACGATCGGTCACCACTTTTGGAGTTGGCAGCTACTTGTTCCAAACGCAACATCTGACGAACAAACACAAATATCAAAAAACTGAAGACACAATTGGTATCCAAAAAGTTCAGGTTTGAAACCACGTGACTCCAGGCTCCAACCCACGTGACTTCAGGCTTCAACCCACATGACTTTTGAAACGATCGGACACCACTTTTGATGTTGGCAGCTACTTGTTCCAAACGCAACATCTGACGAACAAACACAAATATAGAAGAAAAGACACAATTGTTATCCAAAAAGTTCAGGTCTTAACCCACGTGACTTCAGGCTTCAACCCACGTGACTTCAGGCTTCAACCCACGTGACTTCAGGCTTCAACCCACGTGACTTTTGAAACGATCGGTCACCACTTTTGGAGTTGGCAGCTACTTGTTCCAAACGCAACATCTGACGAACAAACACAAATATCAAAAAACTGAAGACACAATTGGTATCCAAAAAGTTCAGGCTCCAAACCACGTGACTTCAGGCTTCAACTCACGTGACTCCAGGCTTCAACCCACGTGACTTTTGAAACGATCGGTCACCACTTCTGAAGTTGGCAGCTACTTGTTCCAAACGCAACATCTGACGAACGAACACAAATATAGAAAAAAAGACACAATTGTTATCCAAAAAGTTCAGGTTTAAACCCACGTGACTTCAGGCTTCAACCCACGTGACTTTGAGAACGATCGGTCACCACTTTTGAAGTTGGCAGCTACTCTTTCCAAACGCAACATCTGACGAACGAACACAAATATAGAAAAAAAGACACAATTGTTATCCAAAAAGTTCAGGTTTGAAACCACGTGACTCCAGGCTCCAACCCACGTGACTTCGGGCTTCAACCCACGTGACTTTTAGAACGATCGGACACCACTTTTGATGTTGGCAGCTACTTGTTTCAAACGCAACATCTGACGAACGAACACAAATATAGAAGAAAAGACACAATTGTTATCCAAAAAGTTCAGGTTTTAACCCACATGACTCCAGGCTCCAACCCACGTGACTTCAGGCTTCAACCCACGTGACTTTTGAAACGATCGGTCACCACTTTTGATGTTGGCAGCTACTTGTTCCAAACGCAACATCTGACGAACGAACACAAATATAGAAGAAAAGACACATCTGTTATCCAAAAAGTTTAGGTTTTAACCCACGTGACTGCAGGCTTCAACCCACGTGACTTCAGGCTTCAACCCACGTGACTTCAGGCTTCAACCCACGTGACTTTGAAAACGATCGGTCACCACTTTTGAAGTTGGCAGCTACTCTTTCCAAACGCAACATCTGACGAACGAACACAAATATAGAAAAAAAGACACAATTGTTATCCAAAAAGTTCAGGTTTGGAACCACGTGACTCCAGGCTCCAACCCACGTGACTTTAGGCTTCAACCCACGTGACTTTTAGAACGATCGGACACCACTTTTGATGTTGGCAGCTACTTGTTTCAAACGCAACATCTGACGAACGAACACAAATATAGAAGGAAAGACACAATTGTTATCCAAAAAGTTCAGGTTTCAGCCCACATGACTCCAGGCTCCATCCCACGTGACTTCAGGCTTCAACCCACGTGACTCTTAAAACGATCGGTCACCACTTTTGATGTTGGCAGCTACTTGTTCCAAACGCAACATCTGACGAACGAACACAAATATAGAAGAAAAGACACAATTGTTATCCAAAAAGTTCAGGTCTTAACCCACGTGACTTCAGGCTTCAACCCACGTGACTCCAGGCTTCAACCCACGTGACTTCAGGCCTCAACTCACGTGACTTTTGAAACGATCGGTCACCACTTTTGGAGTTGGCAGCTACTTGTTCCAAACGCAACATCTGACGAACAAACACAAATATCAAAAAACTGAAGACACAATTGGTATCCAAAAAGTTCAGGCTCCAACCCACGTGACTTCAGGCTTCAACCCACGTGACTTCAGGCTTCAACCCACGTGACTTTGAAAACGATCGGTCACCACTTTTGATGTTGGCAGCTACTTGTTCCACACGCAACATCTGACGAACGAACACAAATATAAAAGAAAAGACACAATTTTTATCCAAAAAGTTCAGGTTTTAACCCACGTGACTTCAGGCTTCAACCCACGTGACTTCAGGCTTCAACCCACGTGACTTCAGGCTTCAACCCACGTGACTTTGAAAACGATCGGTCACCACTTTTGAAGTTGGCAGCTACTCTTTCCAAACGCAACATCTGACGAACGAACACAAATATAGAAAAAAAAGACACAATTGTTATCCAAAAAGTTCAGGTTTGAAACCACGTGACTCCAGGCTCCAACCCACGTGACTTCAGGCTTCAACCCACGTGACTTTTAGAACGATCGGACACCACTTTTGATGTTGGCAGCTACTTGTTTCAAACGCAACATCTGACGAACGAACACAAATATAGAAGAAAAGACACAATTGTTATCCAAAAAGTTCAGGTTTTAACGCACGTGACTTCTGGCTTCAACCCACGTGACTTCAGGCTTCAACCCACGTGACTTTGAAAACGATCGGTCACCACTTTTGAAGTTGACAGCTACTCTTTCCAAACGCAACATCTGACGAACGAACACAAATATAGAAAAAAAGACACAATTGTTATCCAAAAAGTTCAGGTTTGAAACCACGTGACTCCAGGCTCCAACCCACGTGACTTCAGGCTTCAACCCACATGACTTTTGAAACGATCGGACACCACTTTTGATGTTGGCAGCTACTTGTTCCAAACGCAACATCTGACGAACAAACACAAATATAGAAGAAAAGACACAATTGTTATCCAAAAAGTTCAGGTCTTAACCCACGTGACTTCAGGCTTCAACCCACGTGACTTCAGGCTTCAACCCACGTGACTTCAGGCCTCAACCCACGTGACTTTTGAAACGATCGGTCACCACTTTTGGAGTTGGCAGCTACTTGTTCCAAACGCAACATCTGACGAACAAACACAAATATCAAAAAACTGAAGACACAATTGGTATCCAAAAAGTTCAGGTTTGAAACCACGTGACTCCAGGCTCCAACCCACGTGACTTCAGGCTTCAACCCACATGACTTTTGAAACGATCGGACACCACTTTCGATGTTGGCAGCTACTTGTTCCAAACGCAACATCTGACGAACAAACACAAATATAGAAGAAAAGACACAATTGTTATCCAAAAAGTTCAGGTCTTAACCCACGTGACTTCAGGCTTCAACCCACGTGACTTCAGGCTTCAACCCACGTGACTTCAGGCTTCAACCCACGTGACTTTTGAAACGATCGGTCACCACTTTTGGAGTTGGCAGCTACTTGTTCCAAACGCAACATCTGACGAACAAACACAAATATCAAAAAACTGAAGACAGAATTGGTATCCAAAAAGTTCAGGCTCCAAACCACGTGACTTCAGGCTTCAACCCACGTGACTCCAGGCTTCAACCCACGTGACTTTTGAAACGATCGGTCAATACTTCTGAAGTTGGCAGCTACTTGTTCCAAACGCAACATCTGACGAACGAACACAAATATAGAAAAAAAGACACAATTGTTATCCAAAAAGTTCAGGTTTAAACCCACGTGACTTCAGGCTTCAACCCACGTGACTTTGAGAACGATCGGTCACCACTTTTGAAGTTGGCAGCTACTCTTTCCAAACGCAACATCTGACGAACGAACACAAATATAGAAAAAAAGACACAATTGTTATCCAAAAAGTTCAGGTTTGAAACCACGTGACTCCAGGCTCCAACCCACGTGACTTCGGGCTTCAACCCACGTGACTTTTAGAACGATCGGACACCACTTTTGATGTTGGCAGCTACTTGTTTCAAACGCAACATCTGACGAACGAACACAAATATAGAAGAAAAGACACAATTGTTATCCAAAAAGTTCAGGTTTTAACCCACATGACTCCAGGCTCCAACCCACGTGACTTCAGGCTTCAACCCACGTGACTTTTGAAACGATCGGTCACCACTTTTGATGTTGGCAGCTACTTGTTCCAAACGCAACATCTGACGAACGAACACAAATATAGAAGAAAAGACACATCTGTTATCCAAAAAGTTTAGGTTTTAACCCACGTGACTGCAGGCTTCAACCCACGTGACTTCAGGCTTCAACCCACGTGACTTCAGGCTTCAACCCACGTGACTTTGAAAACGATCGGTCACCACTTTTGAAGTTGGCAGCTACTCTTTCCAAACGCAACATCTGACGAACGAACACAAATATAGAAAAAAAGACACAATTGTTATCCAAAAAGTTCAGGTTTGGAACCACGTGACTCCAGGCTCCAACCCACGTGACTTTAGGCTTCAACTCACGTGACTTTTAGAACGATCGGACACCACTTTTGATGTTGGCAGCTACTTGTTTCAAACGCAACATCTGACGAACGAACACAAATATAGAAGGAAAGACACAATTGTTATCCAAAAAGTTCAGGTTTCAGCCCACATGACTCCAGGCTCCATCCCACGTGACTTCAGGCTTCAACCCACGTGACTTTTAAAACGATCGGTCACCACTTTTGATGTTGGCAGCTACTTGTTCCAAACGCAACATCTGACGAACGAACACAAATATAGAAGAAAAGACACAATTGTTATCCAAAAAGTTCAGGTCTTAACCCACGTGACTTCAGGCTTCAACCCACGTGACTCCAGGCTTCAACCCACGTGACTTCAGGCCTCAACTCACGTGACTTTTGAAACGATCGGTCACCACTTTTGGAGTTGGCAGCTACTTGTTCCAAACGCAACATCTGACGAACAAACACAAATATCAAAAAACTGAAGACACAATTGGTATCCAAAAAGTTCAGGCTCCAACCCACGTGACTTCAGGCTTCAACCCACGTGCCTCCAGGCTTCAACCCACGTGACTTTTGAAACGATCGGTCACCACTTCTGAAGTTGGCAGCTACTTGTTCCAAACGCAACATCTGACGAACGAACACAAATATAGAAAAAAAGACACAATTGTTATCCAAAAAGTTCAGGTTTAAACCCACGTGACTTCAGGCTTCAACCCACGTGACTTCAGGCTTCAATCCACGTGACTTTGAAAACGATCGGTCACCACTTTTGAAGTTGGCAGCTACTCTTTCCAAACGCAACATCTGACGAACGAACACAAATATAGAAAAAAAGACACAATTGTTATCCAAAAAGATCAGGTTTGAACCCACGTGACTCCAGGCTCCAACCCACGTGACTTTTAAAACGATCGGTCACCACTTTTGATGTTGGCAGCTACTTGTTCCAAACGCAACATCTGACGAACGAACACAAATATAGAAGAAAAGACACAATTGTTATCCAAAAAGTTCAGGTTTTAACCCACGTGACTTCAGGCTTCAACCCACGTGACTTCAGGCTTCAACCCACGTGACTTCAGGCTTCAACTCACGTGACTTTGAAAACGATCGGTCACCACTTTTGAAGTTGGCAGCTACTCTTTCCAAACGCAACATCTGACGAACGAACACAAATATAGAAAAAAAGACACAATTGTTATCCAAAAAGTTCAGGTTTGAAACCACGTGACTCCAGGCTCCAACCCACGTGACTTTTAAAACGATCGGTCACCACTTTTGATGTTGGCAGCTACTTGTTCCAAACGCAACATCTGACGAACGAACACAAATATAGAAGAAAAGACACAATTGTTATCCAAAAAGTTCAGGTTTTAACCCACGTGACTTCAGGCTTCAACCCACGTGACTTCAGGCTTCAACCCACGTGACTTCAGGCTTCAACTCACGTGACTTTGAAAACGATCGGTCACCACTTTTGAAGTTGGCAGCTACTCTTTCCAAACGCAACATCTGACGAACGAACACAAATATAGAAAAAAAGACACAATTGTTATCCAAAAAGTTCAGGTTTGAAACCACGTGACTCCAGGCTCCAACCCACGTGACTTCAGGCTTCAACCCACGTGACTTTTAGAACGATCGGACACCACTTCTGATGTTGGCAGCTACTTGTTTCAAACGCAACATCTGACGAACGAACACAAATATAGAAGAAAAGACACAATTGTTATCCTAAAAGTTCAGGTTTTAACGCACGTGACTTCTGGCTTCAACCCACGTGACTTCAGGCTTCAACCCACGTGACTTTGAAAACGATCGGTCACCACTTTTGAAGTTGACAGCTCTACTCTTTCCAAACGCAACATCTGACGAACGAACACAAATATAGAAAAAAAGACACAATTGTTATCCAAAAAGTTCAGGTTTTAACCCACGTGACTTCAGGCTTCAACCCACGTGACTTCAGGCTTCAACCCACGTGACTTTTGAGACGATCGGTCACCACTTTTGGAGTTGGCAGCTACTTGTTCCAAACGCAACATCTGACGAACAAACACAAATATCAAAAAACTGAAGACACAATTGGTATCCAAAAAGTTCAGGCTCCAACCCACGTGACTCCAGGCTTTGACCCACGTGACTCCAGGCTTCAACCCACGTGACTTTTGAAACGATCGGTCACCACTTCTGAAGTTGGCAGCTACTTGTTCCAAACGCAACATCTGACGAACGAACACAAATATAGAAAAAAAGACACAATTGTTATCCAAAAAGTTCAGGTTTAAACCCACGTGACTTCAGGCTTCAACTCACGTGACTTTGAGAACGATCGGTCACCACTTTTGAAGTTGGCAGCTACTCTTTCCAAACGCAACATCTGACGAACGAACACAAATATAGAAAAAAAGACACAATTGTTATCCAAAAAGTTCAGGTTTGAAACTACGTGACTCCAGGCTCCAACCCACGTGACTTCGGGCTTCAACCCACGTGACTTTTAGAACGATCGGACACCACTTTTGATGTTGGCAGCTACTTGTTTCAAACGCAACATCTGACGAACGAACACAAATATAGAAGAAAAGACACAATTGTTATCCAAAAAGTTCAGGTTTTAACCCACATGACTCCAGGCTCCAACCCACGTGACTTCAGGCTTCAACCCACGTGACTTTTGAAACGATCGGTCACCACTTTTGATGTTGGCAGCTACTTGTTTCAAACGCAACATCCGACGAACGAACACAAATATAGAAGAAAAGACACATCTGTTATCCAAAAAGTTCAGGTTTTAACCCACGTGACTGCAGGCTTCAACCCACGTGACTTCAGGCTTCAACCCACGTGACTTTGAAAACGATCGGTCACCACTTTTGAAGTTGGCAGCTACTCTTTCCAAACGCAACATCTGACGAACGAACACAAATATAGAAAAAAAGACACAATTGTTATCCAAAAAGTTCAGGTTTGGAACCACGTGACTCCAGGCTCCAACCCACGTGACTTCAGGCTCCAACCCACGTGACTTTTAGAACGATCGGACACCACTTTTGATGTTGGCAGCTACTTGTTTCAAACGCAACATCTGACGAACGAACACAAATATAGAAGGAAAGACACAATTGTTATCCAAAAAGTTCAGGTTTTAACCCACGTGACGACAGGCTTCAACCCACGTGACTTCAGGCTTCAACCCACGTGACTTTGAAAACGATCGGTCACCACTTTTGAAGTTGACAGCTCTACTCTTTCCAAACGCAACATCTGACGAACGAACACAAATATAGAAAAAAAGACACAATTGTTATCCAAAAAGTTCAGGTTTGAAACCACGTGACTCCAGGCTTCAATCCACGTGACTCCAGGCTTCAACCCACATGACTTTTGAAACGATCGGACACCACTTTTGATGTTGGCAGCTACTTGTTCCAAACGCAACATCTGACGAACAAACACAAATATAGAAGAAAAGACACAATTGTTATCCAAAAAGTTCAGGTCTTAACCCACGTGACTTCAGGCTTCAACCCACGTGACTTCAGGCTTCAACCCACGTGACTTCAGGCCTCAACTCACGTGACTTTTGAAACGATCGGTCACCACTTTTGGAGTTGGCAGCTACTTGTTCCAAACGCAACATCTGACGAACAAACACAAATATCAAAAAACTGAAGACACAATTGGTATCCAAAAAGTTCAGGCTCCAACCCACGTGACTTCAGGCTTCAACCCACGTGACTCCAGGCTTCAACCCACGTGACTTTTGAAACGATCGGTCACCACTTCTGAAGTTGGCAGCTACTTGTTCCAAACGCAACATCTGACGAACGAACACAAATATAGAAAAAAAAAACAATTGTTATCCAAAAAGTTCAGGTTTAAACCCACGTGACTTCAGGCTTCAACCCACGTGACTTCAGGCTTCAATCCACGTGACTTTGAAAACGATCGGTCACCACTTTTGAAGTTGGCAGCTACTCTTTCCAAACGCAACATCTGACGAACGAACACAAATATAGAAAAAAAGACACAATTGTTATCCAAAAAGATCAGGTTTGAACCCACGTGACTCCAGGCTCCAACCCACGTGACTTTTAAAACGATCGGTTACCACTTTTGATGTTGGCAGCTACTTGTTCCAAACGCAACATCTGACGAACGAACACAAATATAGAAGAAAAGACACAATTGTTATCCAAAAAGTTCAGGTTTTAACCCACGTGACTTCAGGCTTCAACCCACGTGACTTCAGGCTTCAACCCACGTGACTTTGAAAACGATCGGTCACCACTTTTGAAGTTGACAGCTACTCTTTCCAAACGCAACATCTGACGAACGAACACAAATATAGAAAAAAAGACACAATTGTTATCCAAAAAGTTCAGGTTTGAAACCACGTGACTCCAGGCTCCAACCCACGTGACTTCAGGCTTCAACCCACATGACTTTTGAAACGATCGGACACCACTTTTGATGTTGGCAGCTACTTGTTCCAAACGCAACATCTGACGAACAAACACAAATATAGAAGAAAAGACACAATTGTTATCCAAAAAGTTCAGGTCTTAACCCACGTGACTTCAGGCTTCAACCCACGTGACTTCAGGCTTCAACCCACGTGACTTCAGGCCTCAACCCACGTGACTTTTGAAACGATCGGTCACCACTTTTGGAGTTGGCAGCTACTTGTTCCAAACGCAACATCTGACGAACAAACACAAATATCAAAAAACTGAAGACACAATTGGTATCCAAAAAGTTCAGGTTTGAAACCACGTGACTCCAGGCTCCAACCCACGTGACTTCAGGCTTCAACCCACATGACTTTTGAAACGATCGGACACCACTTTTGATGTTGGCAGCTACTTGTTCCAAACGCAACATCTGACGAACAAACACAAATATAGAAGAAAAGACACAATTGTTATCCAAAAAGTTCAGGTCTTAACCCACGTGACTTCAGGCTTCAACCCACGTGACTTCAGGCTTCAACCCACGTGACTTCAGGCTTCAACCCACGTGACTTTTGAAACGATCGGTCACCACTTTTGGAGTTGGCAGCTACTTGTTCCAAACGCGACATCTGACGAACAAACACAAATATCAAAAAACTGAAGACACAATTGGTATCCAAAAAGTTCAGGCTCCAAACCACGTGACTTCAGGCTTCAACCCACGTGACTCCAGGCTTCAACCCACGTGACTTTTGAAACGATCGGTCACCACTTCTGAAGTTGGCAGCTACTTGTTCCAAACGCAACATCTGACGAACGAACACAAATATAGAAAAAAAGACACAATTGTTATCCAAAAAGTTCAGGTTTAAACCCACGTGACTTCAGGCTTCAACCCACGTGACTTTGAGAACGATCGGTCACCACTTTTGAAGTTGGCAGCTACTCTTTCCAAACGCAACATCTGACGAACGAACACAAATATAGAAAAAAAGACACAATTGTTATCCAAAAAGTTCAGGTTTGAAACCACGTGACTCCAGGCTCCAACCCACGTGACTTCGGGCTTCAACCCACGTGACTTTTAGAACGATCGGACACCACTTTTGATGTTGGCAGCTACTTGTTTCAAACGCAACATCTGACGAACGAACACAAATATAGAAGAAAAGACACAATTGTTATCCAAAAAGTTCAGGTTTTAACCCACATGACTCCAGGCTTCAACCCACGTGACTTCAGGCTTCAACCCACGTGACTTTTGAAACGATCGGTCACCACTTTTGATGTTGGCAGCTACTTGTTCCAAACGCAACATCTGACGAACGAACACAAATATAGAAGAAAAGACACATCTGTTATCCAAAAAGTTTAGGTTTTAACCCACGTGACTGCAGGCTTCAACCCACGTGACTTCAGGCTTCAACCCACGTGACTTCAGGCTTCAACCCACGTGACTTTGAAAACGATCGGTCACCACTTTTGAAGTTGGCAGCTACTCTTTCCAAACGCAACATCTGACGAACGAACACAAATATAGAAAAAAAGACACAATTGTTATCCAAAAAGTTCAGGTTTGGAACCACGTGACTCCAGGCTCCAACCCACGTGACTTTAGGCTTCAACCCACGTGACTTTTAGAACGATCGGACACCACTTTTGATGTTGGCAGCTACTTGTTTCAAACGCAACATCTGACGAACGAACACAAATATAGAAGGAAAGACACAATTGTTATCCAAAAAGTTCAGGTTTCAGCCCACATGACTCCAGGCTCCATCCCACGTGACTTCAGGCTTCAACCCACGTGACTTTTAAAACGATCGGTCACCACTTTTGATGTTGGCAGCTACTTGTTCCAAACGCAACATCTGACGAACGAACACAAATATAGAAGAAAAGACACAATTGTTATCCAAAAAGTTCAGGTCTTAACCCACGTGACTTCAGGCTTCAACCCACGTGACTCCAGGCTTCAACCCACGTGCCTTCAGGCCTCAACTCACGTGACTTTTGAAACGATCGGTCACCACTTTTGGAGTTGGCAGCTACTTGTTCCAAACGCAACATCTGACGAACAAACACAAATATCAAAAAACTGAAGACACAATTGGTATCCAAAAAGTTCAGGCTCCAACCCACGTGACTTCAGGCTTCAACCCACGTGACTCCAGGCTTCAACCCACGTGACTTTTGAAACGATCGGTCACCACTTCTGAAGTTGGCAGCTACTTGTTCCAAACGCAACATCTGACGAACGAACACAAATATAAAAAAAAAGACACAATTGTTATCCAAAAAGTTCAGGTTTAAACCTACGTGACTTCAGGCTTCAACCCACGTGACTTCAGGCTTCAATCCACGTGACTTTGAAAACGATCGGTCACCACTTTTGAAGTTGGCAGCTACTCTTTCCAAACGCAACATCTGACGAACGAACACAAATATAGAAAAAAAGACACAATTGTTATCCAAAAAGATCAGGTTTGAACCCACGTGACTCCAGGCTCCAACCCACGTGACTTTTAAAACGATCGGTCACCACTTTTGATGTTGGCAGCTACTTGTTCCAAACGCAACATCTGACGAACGAACACAAATATAGAAGAAAAGACACAATTGTTATCCAAAAAGTTCAGGTTTTAACCCACGTGACTTCAGGCTTCAACCCACGTGACTTCAGGCTTCAACCCACGTGACTTCAGGCTTCAACTCACGTGACTTTGAAAACGATCGGTCACCACTTTTGAAGTTGGCAGCTACTCTTTCCAAACGCAACATCTGACGAACGAACACAAATATAGAAAAAAAGACACAATTGTTATCCAAAAAGTTCAGGTTTGAAACCACGTGACTCCAGGCTCCAACCCACGTGACTTTTAAAACGATCGGTCACCACTTTTGATGTTGGCAGCTACTTGTTCCAAACGCAACATCTGACGAACGAACACAAATATAGAAGAAAAGACACAATTGTTATCCAAAGAGTTCAGGTTTTAACCCACGTGACTTCAGGCTTCAACCCACGTGACTTCAGGCTTCAACCCACGTGACTTCAGGCTTCAACTCACGTGACTTTGAAAACGATCGGTCACCACTTTTGAAGTTGGCAGCTACTCTTTCCAAACGCAACATCCGACGAACGAACACAAATATAGAAAAAAAGACACAATTGTTATCCAAAAAGTTCAGGTTTGAAACCACGTGACTCCAGGCTCCAACCCACGTGACTTCAGGCTTCAACCCACGTGACTTTTAGAACGATCGGACACCACTTCTGATGTTGGCAGCTACTTGTTTCAAACGCAACATCTGACGAACGAACACAAATATAGAAGAAAAGACACAATTGTTATCCAAAAAGTTCAGGTTTTAACGCACGTGACTTCTGGCTTCAACCCACGTGACTTCAGGCTTCAACCCACGTGATTTTGAAAACGAAAGGTCACCACTTTTGAAGTTGACAGCTCTACTCTTTCCAAACGCAACATCTGACGAACGAACACAAATATAGAAAAAAAGACACAATTGTTATCCAAAAAGTTCAGGTTTTAACCCACGTGACTTCAGGCTTCAACCCACGTGACTTCAGGCTTCAACCCACGTGACTTTTGAGACGATCGGTCACCACTTTTGGAGTTGGCAGCTACTTGTTCCAAACGCAACATCTGACGAACAAACACAAATATCAAAAAACTGAAGACACAATTGGTATCCAAAAAGTTCAGGCTCCAACCCACGTGACTTCAGGCTTTGACCCACGTGACTCCAGGCTTCAACCCACGTGACTTTTGAAACGATCGGTCACCACTTCTGAAGTTGGCAGCTACTTGTTCCAAACGCAACATCTGACGAACGAACACAAATATAGAAAAAAAGACACAATTGTTATCCAAAAAGTTCAGGTTTAAACCCACATGACTTCAGGCTTCAACTCACGTGACTTTGAGAACGATCGGTCACCACTTTTGAAGTTGGCAGCTACTCTTTCCAAACGCAACATCTGACGAACGAACACAAAGATAGAAAAAAAGACACAATTGTTATCCAAAAAGTTCAGGTTTGAAACTACGTGACTCCAGGCTCCAACCCACGTGACTTCGGGCTTCAACCCACGTGACTTTTAGAACGATCGGACACCACTTTTGATGTTGGCAGCTACTTGTTTCAAACGCAACATCTGACGAACGAACACAAATATAGAAGAAAAGACACAATTGTTATCCAAAAAGTTCAGGTTTTAACCCACATGACTCCAGGCTCCAACCCACGTGACTTCAGGCTTCAACCCACGTGACTTTTGAAACGATCGGTCACCACTTTTGATGTTGGCAGCTACTTGTTTCAAACGCAACATCCGACGAACGAACACAAATATAGAAGAAAAGACACATCTGTTATCCAAAAAGTTCAGGTTTTAACCCACGTGACTGCAGGCTTCAACCCACGTGACTTCAGGCTTCAACCCACGTGACTTTGAAAACGATCGGTCACCACTTTTGAAGTTGGCAGCTACTCTTTCCAAACGCAACATCTGACGAACGAACACAAATATAGAAAAAAAGACACAATTGTTATCCAAAAAGTTCAGGTTTGGAACCACGTGACTCCAGGCTCCAACCCACGTGACTTCAGGCTCCAACCCACGTGACTTTTAGAACGATCGGACACCACTTTTGATGTTGGCAGCTACTTGTTTCAAACGCAACATCTGACGAACGAACACAAATATAGAAGGAAAGACACAATTGTTATCCAAAAAGTTCAGGTTTTAACCCACGTGACGACAGGCTTCAACCCACGTGACTTCAGGCTTCAACCCACGTGACTTTGAAAACGATCGGTCACCACTTTTGAAGTTGACAGCTCTACTCTTTCCAAACGCAACATCTGACGAACGAACACAAATATAGAAAAAAAGACACAATTGTTATCCAAAAAGTTCAGGTTTGAAACCACGTGACTCCAGGCTTCAATCCACGTGACTCCAGGCTTCAACCCACATGACTTTTGAAACGATCGGACACCACTTTTGATGTTGGCAGCTACTTGTTCCAAACGCAACATCTGACGAACAAACACAAATATAGAAGAAAAGACACAATTGTTATCCAAAAAGTTCAGGTCTTAACCCACGTGACTTCAGGCTTCAACCCACGTGACTTCAGGCTTCAACCCACGTGACTTCAGGCCTCAACTCACGTGACTTTTGAAACGATCGGTCACCACTTTTGGAGTTGGCAGCTACTTGTTCCAAACGCAACATCTGACGAACAAACACAAATATCAAAAAACTGAAGACACAATTGGTATCCAAAAAGTTCAGGCTCCAACCCACGTGACTTCAGGCTTCAACCCACGTGACTCCAGGCTTCAACCCACGTGACTTTTGAAACGATCGGTCACCACTTCTGAAGTTGGCGGCTACTTGTTCCAAACGCAACATCTGACGAACGAACACAAATATAGAAGAAAAGACACAATTGTTATCCAAAAAGTTCAGGTTTCAACCCACGTGACTTCAGGCTTCAACCCACGTGACTTCAGGCTTCAACCCACGTGACTTCAGGCTTCAACTCACGTGACTTTGAAAACGATCAGTCACCACTTTTGAAGTTGGCAGCTACTCTTTCCAAACGCAACATCTGACGAACGAACACAAATATAGAAAAAAAGACACAATTGTTATCCAAAAAGTTCAGGTTTGAAACCACGTGACTCCAGGCTCCAACCCACGTGACTTCAGGCTTCAACCCACGTGACTTTTAGAACGATCGGACACCACTTTTGATGTTGGCAGCTACTTGTTTCAAACGCAACATCTGACGAACGAACACAAATATAGAAGAAAAGACACAATTGTTATCCAAAAAGTTCAGGTTTTTACCCACGTGACTCCAGGCTTCAACCCACGTGACTTCAGGCTTCAACCCACGTGACTTCAGGCTTCAACCCACGTGACTTTGAAAACGATCGGTCACCACTTTTGATGTTGGCAGCTACTTGTTCCACACGCAAAATCTGACGAACGAACACAAATATAAAAGAAAAGACACAATTTTTATCCAAAAAGTTCAGGTTTTAACCCACGTGACTTCAGGCTTCAACCCACGTGACTTCAGGCTTCAACCCACGTGACTTCAGGCTTCAACCCACGTGACTTTGAAAACGATCGGTCACCACTTTTGAAGTTGGCAGCTACTCTTTCCAAACGCAACATCTGACGAACGAACACAAATATAGAAAAAAAGACACAATTGTTATCCAAAAAGTTCAGGTTTGAAACCACGTGACTCCAGGCTCCAACCCACGTGACTTCAGGCTTCAACCCACGTGACTTTTAGAACGATCGGACACCACTTTTGATGTTGGCAGCTACTTGTTTCAAACGCAACATCTGACGAACGAACACAAATATAGAAGAAAAGACACAATTGTTATCCAAAAAGTTCAGGTTTTAACGCACGTGACTTCTGGCTTCAACCCACGTGACTTCAGGCTTCAACCCACGTGACTTTGAAAACGATCGGTCACCACTTTTGAAGTTGACAGCTACTCTTTCCAAACGCAACATCTGACGAACGAACACAAATGTAGAAAAAAAGACACAATTGTTATCCAAAAAGTTCAGGTTTGAAACCACGTGACTCCAGGCTCCAACCCACGTGACTTCAGGCTTCAACCCACATGACTTTTGAAACGATCGGACACCACTTTTGATGTTGGCAGCTACTTGTTCCAAACGCAACATCTGACGAACAAACACAAATATAGAAGAAAAGACACAATTGTTATCCAAAAAGTTCAGGTCTTAACCCACGTGACTTCAGGCTTCAACCCACGTGACTTCAGGCCTCAACCCACGTGACTTTTGAAACGATCGGTCACCACTTTTGGAGTTGGCAGCTACTTGTTCCAAACGCAACATCTGACGAACAAACACAAATATCAAAAAACTGAAGACACAATTGGTATCCAAAAAGTTCAGGTTTGAAACCACGTGACTCCAGGCTCCAACCCACGTGACTTCAGGCTTCAACCCACATGACTTTTGAAACGATCGGACACCACTTTTGATGTTGGCAGCTACTTGTTCCAAACGCAACATCTGACGAACAAACACAAATATAGAAGAAAAGACACAATTGTTATCCAAAAAGTTCAGGTCTTAACCCACGTGACTTCAGGCTTCAACCCACGTGACTTCAGGCTTCAACCCACGTGACTTCAGGCTTCAACCCACGTGACTTTTGAAACGATCGGTCACCACTTTTGGAGTTGGCAGCTACTTGTTCCAAACGCAACATCTGACGAACAAACACAAATATCAAAAAACTGAAGACACAATTGGTATGCAAAAAGTTCAGGCTCCAAACCACGTGACTTCAGGCTTCAACCCACGTGACTCCAGGCTTCAACCCACGTGACTTTTGAAACGATCGGTCACCACTTCTGAAGTTGGCAGCTACTTGTTCCAAACGCAACATCTGACGAACGAACACAAATATAGAAAAAAAGACACAATTGTTATCCAAAAAGTTCAGGTTTAAACCCACGTGACTCCAGGCTTCAACCCACGTGACTTTGAGAACGATCGGTCACCACTTTTGAAGTTGGCAGCTACTCTTTCCAAACGCAACATCTGACGAACGAACACAAATATAGAAAAAAAGACACAATTGTTATCCAAAAAGTTCAGGTTTGAAACCACGTGACTCCAGGCTCCAACCCACGTGACTTCGGGCTTCAACCCACGTGACTTTTAGAACGATCGGACACCACTTTTGATGTTGGCAGCTACTTGTTTCAAACGCAACATCTGACGAACGAACACAAATATAGAAGAAAAGACACAATTGTTATCCAAAAAGTTCAGGTTTTAACCCACATGACTCCAGGCTCCAACCCACGTGACTTCAGGCTTCAACCCACGTGACTTTTGAAACGATCGGTCACCACTTTTGATGTTGGCAGCTACTTGTTCCAAACGCAACATCTGACGAACGAACACAAATATAGAAGAAAAGACACATCTGTTATCCAAAAAGTTTAGGTTTTAACCCACGTGACTGCAGGCTTCAACCCACGTGACTTCAGGCTTCAACCCACGTGACTTCAGGCTTCAACCCACGTGACTTTGAAATCGATCGGTCACCACTTTTGAAGTTGGCAGCTACTCTTTCCAAACGCAACATCTGACGAACGAACACAAATATAGAAAAAAAGACACAATTGTTATCCAAAAAGTTCAGATTTGGAACCACGTGACTCCAGGCTCCAACCCACGTGACTTTAGGCTTCAACCCACGTGACTTTTAGAACGATCGGACACCACTTTTGATGTTGGCAGCTACTTGTTTCAAACGCAACATCTGACGAACGAACACAAATATAGAAGGAAAGACACAATTGTTATCCAAAAAGTTCAGGTTTCAGCCCACATGACTCCAGGCTCCATCCCACGTGACTTCAGGCTTCAACCCACGTGACTTTTAAAACGATCGGTCACCACTTTTGATGTTGGCAGCTACTTGTTCCAAACGCAACATCTGACGAACGAACACAAATATAGAAGAAAAGACACAATTGTTATCCAAAAAGTTCAGGTCTTAACCCACGTGACTTCAGGCTTCAACCCACGTGACTCCAGGCTTCAACCCACGTGACTTCAGGCCTCAACTCACGTGACTTTTGAAACGATCGGTCACCACTTTTGGAGTTGGCAGCTACTTGTTCCAAACGCAACATCTGACGAACAAACACAAATATCAAAAAACTGAAGACACAATTGGTATCCAAAAAGTTCAGGCTCCAACCCACGTGACTTCAGGCTTCAACCCACGTGACTCCAGGCTTCAACCCACGTGACTTTTGAAACGATCGGTCACCACTTCTGAAGTTGGCAGCTACTTGTTCCAAACGCAACATCTGACAAACGAACACAAATATAGAAAAAAAGACACAATTGCTATCCAAAAAACTCAGGTTTAAACCCACGTGACTTCAGGCTTCAACCCACGTGACTTCAGGCTTCAATCCACGTGACTTTGAAAACGATCGGTCACCACTTTTGAAGTTGGCAGCTACTCTTTCCAAACGCAACATCTGACGAACGAACACAAATATAGAAAAAAAGACACAATTGTTATCCAAAAAGATCAGGTTTGAACCCACGTGACTCCAGGCTCCAACCCACGTGACTTTTAAAACGATCGGTCACCACTTTTGATGTTGGCAGCTACTTGTTCCAAACGCAACATCTGACGAACGAACACAAATATAGAAGAAAAGACACAATTGTTTACCAAAAAGTTCAGGTTTTAACCCACGTGACTTCAGGCTTCAACCCACGTGACTTCAGGCTTCAACCCACGTGACTTCAGGCTTCAACTCACGTGACTTTGAAAACGATCGGTCACCACTTTTGAAGTTGGCAGCTACTCTTTCCAAACGCAACATCTGACGAACGAACACAAATATAGAAAAAAAGACACAATTGTTATCCAAAAAGTTCAGGTTTGAAACCACGTGACTCCAGGCTCCAACCCACGTGACTTCAGGCTTCAACCCACGTGACTTTTAGAACGATCGGACACCACTTCTGATGTTGGCAGCTACTTGTTTCAAACGCAACATCTGACGAACGAACACAAATATAGAAGAAAAGACACAATTGTTATCCAAAAAGTTCAGGTTTTAACGCACGTGACTTCTGGCTTCAACCCACGTGACTTCAGGCTTCAACCCACGTGACTTTGAAAACGATCGGTCACCACTTTTGAAGTTGACAGCTACTCTTTCCAAACGCAACATCTGACGAACGAACACAAATATAGAAAAAAAGACACAATTGTTATCCAAAAAGTTCAGGTTTGAAACCACGTGACTCCAGGCTCCAACCCACGTGACTTCAGGCTTCAACCCACATGACTTTTGAAACGATCGGACACCACTTTTGGAGTTGGCAGCTACTTGTTCCAAACGCAACATCTGACGAACAAACACAAATATCAAAAAACTGAAGACACAATTGGTATCCAAAAAGTTCAGGTTCCAACCCACGTGACTTCAGGCTTCATCCCACGTGACTCCAGGCTTCAACCCACGTGACTTTTGAAACGATCGGTCACCACTTTTGAAGTTGGCAGCTACTCTTCCCAAACGCAACATCTGACGAACAAACACAAATATAGAAGAAAAGACACAATTGTTATCCAAAAAGTTCAGGTCTTAACCCACGTGACTTCAGGCTTCAACCCACGTGACTTCAGGCTTCAACCCACGTGACTTCAGGCCTCAACCCACGTGACTTTTGAAACGATCGGTCATCACTTTTGGAGTTGGCAGCTACTTGTTCCAAACGCAACATCTGACGAACAAACACAAATATCAAAAAACTGAAGACACAATTGGTATCCAAAAAGTTCAGGTTCCAACCCACGTGACTTCAGGCTTCATCCCACGTGACTCCAGGCTTCAACCCACGTGACTTTTGAAACGATCGGTCACCACTTTTGAAGTTGGCAGCTACTCTTCCCAAACGCAACATCTGACGAACGAACACAAATATAAAAAAAAGACATAATTGTTATCCAAAAAGTTCAGGTTTGAACCCACGTGACTCCAGGCTCCAACTCACGTGACTTCAGGCTTCAACCCACGTGACTTTTAGAACGATCGGACACCACTTTTGATGTTGGCAGCTACTTGTTTCAAACGCAACATCTGACGAACGAACACAAATATAGAAGAAAAGACACAATTGTTATCCAAAAAGTTCAGGTTTTAACCCACGTGACTCCAGGCTCCAACCCACGTGACTTCAGGCTTCAACCCACGTGACTTTTAAAACGATCGGTCACCACTTTTGATGTTGGCAGCTACTTGTTCCAAACGCAACATCTGACGAACGAACACAAATATAGAAGAAAAGACACAATTGTTATCCAAAAAGTTCAGGTTTTAACCCACGTGACTTCAGGCTTCAACCCACGTGACTTCAGGCTTAAACCCACGTGACTTTGAAAACGATCGGTCACCACTTTTGAAGTTGACAGCTCTACTCTTTCCAAACGCAACATCTGACGAACGAACACAAATATAGAAAAAAAGACACAATTGTTATCCAAAAAGTTCAGGTTTTAACCCACGTGACTTCAGGCTTCAACCCACGTGACTTCAGGCTTCAACCCACGTGACTTTTGAAACGATCGGTCACCACTTTTGGAGTTGGCAGCTACTTGTTCCAAACGCAACATCTGACGAACAAACACAAATATCAAAAAACTGAAGACACAATTGGTATCCAAAAAGTTCAGGCTCCAACCCACGTGACTTCAGGCTTCAACCCACGTGACTCCAGGCTTCAACCCACGTGACTTTTGAAACGATCGGTCACCACTTCTGAAGTTGGCAGCTACTTGTTCCAAACGCAACATCTGACGAACGAACACAAATATAGAAAAAAAGACACAATTGTTATCCAAAAAGTTCAGGTTTAAACCCACGTGACTTCAGGCTCCAACCCACGTGACTTCGGGCTTCAACCCACGTGACTTTTAGAACGATCGGACACCACTTTTGATGTTGGCAGCTACTTGTTTCAAACGCAACATCTGACGAACGAACACAAATATAGAAGAAAAGACACAATTGTTATCCAAAAAGTTCAGGTTTTAGCCCACATGACTCCAGGCTCCAACCCACGTGACTTCAGGCTTCAACCCACGTGACTTTTGAAACGATCGGTCACCACTTTTGATGTTGGCAGCTACTTGTTTCAAACGCAACATCTGACGAACGAACACAAATATAGAAGAAAAGACACATCTGTTATCCAAAAAGTTCAGGTTTTAACCCACGTGACTGCAGGCTTCAACCCACGTGACTTCAGGCTTCAACCCACGTGACTTCAGGCTTCAACCCACGTGACTTTGAAAACGATCGGTCACCACTTTTGAAGTTGGCAGCTACTCTTTCCAAACGCAACATCTGACGAACGAACACAAATATAGAAAAAAAGACACAATGGTTATCCAAAAAGTTCAGGTTTGGAACCACGTGACTCCAGGCTCCAACCCACGTGACTTCAGGCTTCAACCCACGTGACTTTTAGAACGATCGGACACCACTTTTGATGTTGGCAGCTACTTGTTTCAAACGCAACATCTGACGAACGAACACAAATATAGAAGGAAAGACACAATTGTTATCCAAAAAGTTCAGGTTTTAACCCACGTGACGACAGGCTTCAGCCCACGTGACTTCAGGCTTCAACCCACGTGACTTTGAAAACGATCGGTCACCACTTTTGAAGTTGACAGCTCTACTCTTTCCAAACGCAACATCTGACGAACGAACACAAATATAGAAAAAGAGACACAATTGTTATCCAAAAAGTTCAGGTTTGAAACCACGTGACTCCAGGCTTCAATCCACGTGACTCCAGGTTTCAACCCACATGACTTTTGAAACGATCGGACACCACTTTTGATGTTGGCAGCTACTTGTTCCAAACGCAACATCTGACGAACAAACACAAATATAGAAGAAAAGACACAATTGTTATCCAAAAAGTTCAGGTCTTAACCCACGTGACTTCAGGCTTCAACCTACGTGACTTCAGGCTTCAACCCACGTGACTTCAGGCCTCAACTCACGTGACTTTTGAAACGATCGGTCACCACTTTTGGAGTTGGCAGCTACTTGTTCCAAACGCAACATCTGACGAACAAACACAAATATCAAAAAACTGAAGACACAATTGGTATCCAAAAAGTTCAGGCTCCAACCCACGTGACTTCAGGCTTCAACCCACGTGACTCCAGGCTTCAACCCACGTGACTTTTGAAACGATCGGTCACCACTTCTGAAGTTGGCAGCTACTTGTTCCAAACGCAACATCTGACGAACGAACACAAATATAGAAGAAAAGACACAATTGTTATCCAAAAAGTTCAGGTTTTAACCCACGTGACTTCAGGCTTCAACCCACGTGACTTCAGGCTTCAACTCACGTGACTTTGAAAACGATCAGTCACCACTTTTGAAGTTGGCAGCTACTCTTTCCAAACGCAACATCTGACGAACGAACACAAATATAGAAAAAAAGACACAATTGTTATCCAAAAAGTTCAGGTTTGAAACCACGTGACTCCAGGCTCCAACCCACGTGACTTCAGGCTTCAACCCACGTGACTTTTAGAACGATCGGACACCACTTTTGATGTTGGCAGCTACTTGTTTCAAACGCAACATCTGACGAACAAACACAAATATAGAAGAAAAGACACAATTGTTATCCAAAAAGTTCAGGTTTTTACCCACGTGACTCCAGGCTTCAACCCACGTGACTTCAGGCTTCAACCCACGTGACTTCAGGCTTCAACCCACGTGACTTTGAAAACGATCGGTCACCACTTTTGATGTTGGCAGCTACTTGTTCCACACGCAACATCTGACGAACGAACACAAATATAAAAGAAAAGACACAATTTTTATCCAAAAAGTTCAGGTTGTAACCCACGTGACTTCAGGCTTCAACCCACGTGACTTCAGGCTTCAACCCACGTGACTTCAGGCTTCAACCCACGTGACTTTGAAAACGATCGGTCACCACTTTTGAAGTTGGCAGCTACTCTTTCCAAACGCAACATCTGACGAACGAACACAAATATAGAAAAAAAGACACAATTGTTATCCAAAAAGTTCAGGTTTGAAACCACGTGACTCCAGGCTCCAACCCACGTGACTTCAGGCTTCAACCCACATGACTTTTGAAACGATCGGACACCACTTTTGATGTTGGCAGCTACTTGTTCCAAACGCAACATCTGACGAACAAACACAAATATAGAAGAAAAGACACAATTGTTATCCAAAAAGTTCAGGTCTTAACCCACGTGACTTCAGGCTTCAACCCACGTGACTTCAGGCTTCAACCCACGTGACTTCAGGCTTCAACCCACGTGACTTTGAAAACGATCGGTCACCACTTTTGATGTTGGCAGCTACTTGTTCCACACGCAACATCTGACGAACGAACACAAATATAGAAGAAAAGACACAATTGTTTACCAAAAAGTTCAGGTTTTAACCCACGTGACTTCAGGCTTCAACCCACGTGACTCCAGGCTTCAACCCACGTGACTTCAGGCCTCAACTCACGTGACTTTTGAAACGATCGGTCACCACTTTTGGAGTTGGCAGCTACTTGTTCCAAACGCAACATCTGACGAACAAACACAAATATCAAAAAACTGAAGACACAATTGGTATCCAAAAAGTTCAGGTTTGAAACCACGTGACTCCAGGCTCCAACCCACGTGACTTCAGGCTTCAACCCACATGACTTTTGAAACGATCGGACACCACTTTTGATGTTGGCAGCTACTTGTTCCAAACGCAACATCTGACGAACAAACACAAATATAGAAGAAAAGACACAATTGTTATCCAAAAAGTTCAGGTCTTAACCCACGTGACTTCAGGCTTCAACCCACGTGACTTCAGGCCTCAACCCACGTGACTTTTGAAACGATCGGTCACCACTTTTGGAGTTGGCAGCTACTTGTTCCAAACGCAACATCTGACGAACAAACACAAATATCAAAAAACTGAAGACACAATTGGTATCCAAAAAGTTCAGGTTTGAAACCACGTGACTCCAGGCTCCAACCCACGTGACTTCAGGCTTCAACCCACATGACTTTTGAAACGATCGGACACCACTTTTGATGTTGGCAGCTACTTGTTCCAAACGCAACATCTGACGAACAAACACAAATATAGAAGAAAAGACACAATTGTTATCCAAAAAGTTCAGGTCTTAACCCACGTGACTTCAGGCTTCAACCCACGTGACTTCAGGCTTCAACCCACGTGACTTCAGGCTTCAACCCACGTGACTTTTGAAACGATCGGTCACCACTTTTGGAGTTGGCAGCTACTTGTTCCAAACGCAACATCTGACGAACAAACACAAATATCAAAAAACTGAAGACACAATTGGTATGCAAAAAGTTCAGGCTCCAAACCACGTGACTTCAGGCTTCAACCCACGTGACTCCAGGCTTCAACCCACGTGACTTTTGAAACGATCGGTCACCACTTCTGAAGTTGGCAGCTACTTGTTCCAAACGCAACATCTGACGAACGAACACAAATATAGAAAAAAAGACACAATTGTTATCCAAAAAGTTCAGGTTTAAACCCACGTGACTCCAGGCTTCAACCCACGTGACTTTGAGAACGATCGGTCACCACTTTTGAAGTTGGCAGCTACTCTTTCCAAACGCAACATCTGACGAACGAACACAAATATAGAAAAAAAGACACAATTGTTATCCAAAAAGTTCAGGTTTGAAACCACGTGACTCCAGGCTCCAACCCACGTGACTTCGGGCTTCAACCCACGTGACTTTTAGAACGATCGGACACCACTTTTGATGTTGGCAGCTACTTGTTTCAAACGCAACATCTGACGAACGAACACAAATATAGAAGAAAAGACACAATTGTTATCCAAAAAGTTCAGGTTTTAACCCACATGACTCCAGGCTCCAACCCACGTGACTTCAGGCTTCAACCCACGTGACTTTTGAAACGATCGGTCACCACTTTTGATGTTGGCAGCTACTTGTTCCAAACGCAACATCTGACGAACGAACACAAATATAGAAGAAAAGACACATCTGTTATCCAAAAAGTTTAGGTTTTAACCCACGTGACTGCAGGCTTCAACCCACGTGACTTCAGGCTTCAACCCACGTGACTTCAGGCTTCAACCCACGTGACTTTGAAATCGATCGGTCACCACTTTTGAAGTTGGCAGCTACTCTTTCCAAACGCAACATCTGACGAACGAACACAAATATAGAAAAAAAGACACAATTGTTATCCAAAAAGTTCAGGTTTGGAACCACGTGACTCCAGGCTCCAACCCACGTGACTTTAGGCTTCAACCCACGTGACTTTTAGAACGATCGGACACCACTTTTGATGTTGGCAGCTACTTGTTTCAAACGCAACATCTGACGAACGAACACAAATATAGAAGGAAAGACACAATTGTTATCCAAAAAGTTCAGGTTTCAGCCCACATGACTCCAGGCTCCATCCCACGTGACTTCAGGCTTCAACCCACGTGACTTTTAAAACGATCGGTCACCACTTTTGATGTTGGCAGCTACTTGTTCCAAACGCAACATCTGACGAACGAACACAAATATAGAAGAAAAGACACAATTGTTATCCAAAAAGTTCAGGTCTTAACCCACGTGACTTCAGGCTTCAACCCACGTGACTCCAGGCTTCAACCCACGTGACTTCAGGCCTCAACTCACGTGACTTTTGAAACGATCGGTCACCACTTTTGGAGTTGGCAGCTACTTGTTCCAAACGCAACATCTGACGAACAAACACAAATATCAAAAAACTGAAGACACAATTGGTATCCAAAAAGTTCAGGCTCCAACCCACGTGACTTCAGGCTTCAACCCACGTGACTCCAGGCTTCAACCCACGTGACTTTTGAAACGATCGGTCACCACTTCTGAAGTTGGCAGCTACTTGTTCCAAACGCAACATCTGACAAACGAACACAAATATAGAAAAAAAGACACAATTGCTATCCAAAAAACTCAGGTTTAAACCCACGTGACTTCAGGCTTCAACCCACGTGACTTCAGGCTTCAATCCACGTGACTTTGAAAACGATCGGTCACCACTTTTGAAGTTGGCAGCTACTCTTTCCAAACGCAACATCTGACGAACGAACACAAATATAGAAAAAAAGACACAATTGTTATCCAAAAAGATCAGGTTTGAACCCACGTGACTCCAGGCTCCAACCCACGTGACTTTTAAAACGATCGGTCACCACTTTTGATGTTGGCAGCTACTTGTTCCAAACGCAACATCTGACGAACGAACACAAATATAGAAGAAAAGACACAATTGTTTACCAAAAAGTTCAGGTTTTAACCCACGTGACTTCAGGCTTCAACCCACGTGACTTCAGGCTTCAACCCACGTGACTTCAGGCTTCAACTCACGTGACTTTGAAAACGATCGGTCACCACTTTTGAAGTTGGCAGCTACTCTTTCCAAACGCAACATCTGACGAACGAACACAAATATAGAAAAAAAGACACAATTGTTATCCAAAAAGTTCAGGTTTGAAACCACGTGACTCCAGGCTCCAACCCACGTGACTTCAGGCTTCAACCCACGTGACTTTTAGAACGATCGGACACCACTTCTGATGTTGGCAGCTACTTGTTTCAAACGCAACATCTGACGAACGAACACAAATATAGAAGAAAAGACACAATTGTTATCCAAAAAGTTCAGGTTTTAACGCACGTGACTTCTGGCTTCAACCCACGTGACTTCAGGCTTCAACCCACGTGACTTTGAAAACGATCGGTCACCACTTTTGAAGTTGACAGCTACTCTTTCCAAACGCAACATCTGACGAACGAACACAAATATAGAAAAAAAGACACAATTGTTATCCAAAAAGTTCAGGTTTGAAACCACGTGACTCCAGGCTCCAACCCACGTGACTTCAGGCTTCAACCCACATGACTTTTGAAACGATCGGACACCACTTTTGGAGTTGGCAGCTACTTGTTCCAAACGCAACATCTGACGAACAAACACAAATATCAAAAAACTGAAGACACAATTGGTATCCAAAAAGTTCAGGTTCCAACCCACGTGACTTCAGGCTTCATCCCACGTGACTCCAGGCTTCAACCCACGTGACTTTTGAAACGATCGGTCACCACTTTTGAAGTTGGCAGCTACTCTTCCCAAACGCAACATCTGACGAACAAACACAAATATAGAAGAAAAGACACAATTGTTATCCAAAAAGTTCAGGTCTTAACCCACGTGACTTCAGGCTTCAACCCACGTGACTTCAGGCTTCAACCCACGTGACTTCAGGCCTCAACCCACGTGACTTTTGAAACGATCGGTCATCACTTTTGGAGTTGGCAGCTACTTGTTCCAAACGCAACATCTGACGAACAAACACAAATATCAAAAAACTGAAGACACAATTGGTATCCAAAAAGTTCAGGTTCCAACCCACGTGACTTCAGGCTTCATCCCACGTGACTCCAGGCTTCAACCCACGTGACTTTTGAAACGATCGGTCACCACTTTTGAAGTTGGCAGCTACTCTTCCCAAACGCAACATCTGACGAACGAACACAAATATAAAAAAAAGACATAATTGTTATCCAAAAAGTTCAGGTTTGAACCCACGTGACTCCAGGCTCCAACTCACGTGACTTCAGGCTTCAACCCACGTGACTTTTAGAACGATCGGACACCACTTTTGATGTTGGCAGCTACTTGTTTCAAACGCAACATCTGACGAACGAACACAAATATAGAAGAAAAGACACAATTGTTATCCAAAAAGTTCAGGTTTTAACCCACGTGACTCCAGGCTCCAACCCACGTGACTTCAGGCTTCAACCCACGTGACTTTTAAAACGATCGGTCACCACTTTTGATGTTGGCAGCTACTTGTTCCAAACGCAACATCTGACGAACGAACACAAATATAGAAGAAAAGACACAATTGTTATCCAAAAAGTTCAGGTTTTAACCCACGTGACTCCAGGCTCCAACCCACGTGACTTCAGGCTTAAACCCACGTGACTTTGAAAACGATCGGTCACCACTTTTGAAGTTGACAGCTCTACTCTTTCCAAACGCAACATCTGACGAACGAACACAAATATAGAAAAAAAGACACAATTGTTATCCAAAAAGTTCAGGTTTTAACCCACGTGACTTCAGGCTTCAACCCACGTGACTTCAGGCTTCAACCCACGTGACTTTTGAAACGATCGGTCACCACTTTTGGAGTTGGCAGCTACTTGTTCCAAACGCAACATCTGACGAACAAACACAAATATCAAAAAACTGAAGACACAATTGGTATCCAAAAAGTTCAGGCTCCAACCCACGTGACTTCAGGCTTCAACCCACGTGACTCCAGGCTTCAACCCACGTGACTTTTGAAACGATCGGTCACCACTTCTGAAGTTGGCAGCTACTTGTTCCAAACGCAACATCTGACGAACGAACACAAATATAGAAAAAAAGACACAATTGTTATCCAAAAAGTTCAGGTTTAAACCCACGTGACTTCAGGCTCCAACCCACGTGACTTCGGGCTTCAACCCACGTGACTTTTAGAACGATCGGACACCACTTTTGATGTTGGCAGCTACTTGTTTCAAACGCAACATCTGACGAACGAACACAAATATAGAAGAAAAGACACAATTGTTATCCAAAAAGTTCAGGTTTTAGCCCACATGACTCCAGGCTCCAACCCACGTGACTTCAGGCTTCAACCCACGTGACTTTTGAAACGATCGGTCACCACTTTTGATGTTGGCAGCTACTTGTTTCAAACGCAACATCTGACGAACGAACACAAATATAGAAGAAAAGACACATCTGTTATCCAAAAAGTTCAGGTTTTAACCCACGTGACTGCAGGCTTCAACCCACGTGACTTCAGGCTTCAACCCACGTGACTTCAGGCTTCAACCCACGTGACTTTGAAAACGATCGGTCACCACTTTTGAAGTTGGCAGCTACTCTTTCCAAACGCAACATCTGACGAACGAACACAAATATAGAAAAAAAGACACAATGGTTATCCAAAAAGTTCAGGTTTGGAACCACGTGACTCCAGGCTCCAACCCACGTGACTTCAGGCTTCAACCCACGTGACTTTTAGAACGATCGGACACCACTTTTGATGTTGGCAGCTACTTGTTTCAAACGCAACATCTGACGAACGAACACAAATATAGAAGGAAAGACACAATTGTTATCCAAAAAGTTCAGGTTTTAACCCACGTGACGACAGGCTTCAGCCCACGTGACTTCAGGCTTCAACCCACGTGACTTTGAAAACGATCGGTCACCACTTTTGAAGTTGACAGCTCTACTCTTTCCAAACGCAACATCTGACGAACGAACACAAATATAGAAAAAGAGACACAATTGTTATCCAAAAAGTTCAGGTTTGAAACCACGTGACTCCAGGCTTCAATCCACGTGACTCCAGGTTTCAACCCACATGACTTTTGAAACGATCGGACACCACTTTTGATGTTGGCAGCTACTTGTTCCAAACGCAACATCTGACGAACAAACACAAATATAGAAGAAAAGACACAATTGTTATCCAAAAAGTTCAGGTCTTAACCCACGTGACTTCAGGCTTCAACCTACGTGACTTCAGGCTTCAACCCACGTGACTTCAGGCCTCAACTCACGTGACTTTTGAAACGATCGGTCACCACTTTTGGAGTTGGCAGCTACTTGTTCCAAACGCAACATCTGACGAACAAACACAAATATCAAAAAACTGAAGACACAATTGGTATCCAAAAAGTTCAGGCTCCAACCCACGTGACTTCAGGCTTCAACCCACGTGACTCCAGGCTTCAACCCACGTGACTTTTGAAACGATCGGTCACCACTTCTGAAGTTGGCAGCTACTTGTTCCAAACGCAACATCTGACGAACGAACACAAATATAGAAGAAAAGACACAATTGTTATCCAAAAAGTTCAGGTTTTAACCCACGTGACTTCAGGCTTCAACCCACGTGACTTCAGGCTTCAACTCACGTGACTTTGAAAACGATCAGTCACCACTTTTGAAGTTGGCAGCTACTCTTTCCAAACGCAACATCTGACGAACGAACACAAATATAGAAAAAAAGACACAATTGTTATCCAAAAAGTTCAGGTTTGAAACCACGTGACTCCAGGCTCCAACCCACGTGACTTCAGGCTTCAACCCACGTGACTTTTAGAACGATCGGACACCACTTTTGATGTTGGCAGCTACTTGTTTCAAACGCAACATCTGACGAACAAACACAAATATAGAAGAAAAGACACAATTGTTATCCAAAAAGTTCAGGTTTTTACCCACGTGACTCCAGGCTTCAACCCACGTGACTTCAGGCTTCAACCCACGTGACTTCAGGCTTCAACCCACGTGACTTTGAAAACGATCGGTCACCACTTTTGATGTTGGCAGCTACTTGTTCCACACGCAACATCTGACGAACGAACACAAATATAAAAGAAAAGACACAATTTTTATCCAAAAAGTTCAGGTTGTAACCCACGTGACTTCAGGCTTCAACCCACGTGACTTCAGGCTTCAACCCACGTGACTTCAGGCTTCAACCCACGTGACTTTGAAAACGATCGGTCACCACTTTTCAAGTTGACAGCTACTCTTTCCAAACGCAACATCTGACGAACGAACACAAATATAGAAAAAAAGACACAATTGTTATCCAAAAAGTTCAGGTTTGAAACCACGTGACTCCAGGCTCCAACCCACGTGACTTCAGGCTTCAACCCACATGACTTTTGAAACGATCGGACACCACTTTTGATGTTGGCAGCTACTTGTTCCAAACGCAACATCTGACGAACAAACACAAATATAGAAGAAAAGACACAATTGTTATCCAAAAAGTTCAGGTCTTAACCCACGTGACTTCAGGCTTCAACCCACGTGACTTCAGGCTTCAACCCACGTGACTTCAGGCCTCAACCCACGTGACTTTTGAAACGATCGGTCACCACTTTTGGAGTTGGCAGCTACTTGTTCCAAACGCAACATCTGACGAACAAACACAAATATCAGAAAACTGAAGACACAATTGGTATCCAAAAAGTTCAGGCTCCAACCCACGTGACTTCAGGCTTCATCCCACGTGACTCCAGGCTTCAACCCACGTGACTTTTGAAACGATCGGTCACCACTTCTGAAGTTGGCAGCTACTTGTTCCAAACGCAACATCTGACGAACGAACACAAATATAGAAAAAAAGACACATTTGTTATCCAAAAAGTTCAGGTTTTAACCCACGTGACTTCAGGCTTCAACTCACGTGACTTCAGGCTTCAATCCACGTGACTTTGAGAACGATCGGTCACCACTTTTGAAGTTGGCAGCTACTCTTCCCAAACGCAACATCTGACGAACGAACACAAATATAAAAAAAAGACATAATTGTTATCCAAAAAGTTCAGGTTTGAACCCACGTGACTCCAGGCTCCAACCCACGTGACTTCAGGCTTCAACCCACGTGACTTTTAGAACGATCGGACACCACTTTTGATGTTGGCAGCTACTTGTTTCAAACGCAACATCTGACGAACGAACACAAATATAGAAGAAAAGACACAATTGTTATCCAAAAAGTTCAGGTTTTAACCCACGTGACTCCAGCCTCCAACCCACGTGACTTCAGGCTTCAACCCACGTGACTTTTAAAACGATCGGTCACCACTTTTGATGTTGGCAGCTACTTGTTCCAAACGCAACATCTGACGAACGAACACAAATATAGAAGAAAAGACACAATTGTTATCCAAAAAGTTCAGGTTTTAACCCACGTGACTTCAGGCTTCAACCCACGTGACTTCAGGCTTAAACCCACGTGACTTTGAAAACGATCGGTCACCACTTTTGAAGTTGACAGCTCTACTCTTTCCAAACGCAACATCTGACGAACGAACACAAATATAGAAAAAAAGACACAATTGTTATCCAAAAAGTTCATGTTTGAAACCACGTGACTCCAGGCTCCAACCCACGTGACTTCAGGCTTCAACCCACATGACTTTTGGAACGATCGGACACCACTTTTGATGTTGGCAGCTACTTGTTCCAAACGCAACATCTGACGAACAAACACAAATATAGAAGAAAAGACACAATTGTTATCCAAAAAGTTCAGGTCTTAACCCACGTGACTTCAGGCTTCAACCCACGTGACTTCAGGCTTCAACCCACGTGACTTCAGGCCTCAACCCACGTGACTTTTGAAACGATCGGTCACCACTTTTGGAGTTGGCAGCTACTTGTTCCAAACGCAACATCTGACGAACAAACACAAATATCAAAAAACTGAAGACACAATTGGTATCCAAAAAGTTCAGGTTCCAACCCACGTGACTTCAGGCTTCATTCCACGTGACTCCAGGCTTCAACCCACGTGACTTTTGAAACGATCGGTCACCACTTTTGAAGTTGGCAGCTACTCTTCCCAAACGCAACATCTGACGAACGAACACAAATATAAAAAAAAGACATAATTGTTATCCAAAAAGTTCAGGTTTGAACCCACGTGACTCCAGGCTCCAACCCACGTGACTTCAGGCTTCAACCCACGTGACTTTTAGAACGATCGGACACCACTTTTGATGTTGGCAGCTACTTGTTTCAAACGCAACATCTGACGAACGAACACAAATATGGAAGAAAAGACACAATTGTTATCCAAAAAGTTCAGGTTTTAACCCACGTGACTCCAGGCTCCAACCCACGTGACTTCAGGCTTCAACCCACGTGACTTTTAAAACGATCGGTCACCACTTTTGATGTTGGCAGCTACTTGTTCCAAACGCAACATCTGACGAACGAACACAAATATAGAAGAAAAGACACAATTGTTATCCAAAAAGTTCAGGTTTTAACCCACGTGACTTCAGGCTTCAACCCACGTGACTTCAGGCTTAAACCCACGTGACTTTGAAAACGATCGGTCACCACTTTTGAAGTTGACAGCTCTACTCTTTCCAAACGCAACATCTGACGAACGAACACAAATATAGAAAAAAAGACACAATTGTTATCCAAAAAGTTCAGGTTTTAACCCACGTGACTTCAGGCTTCAACCCACGTGACTTCAGGCTTCAACCCACGTGACTTTTGAAACGATCGGTCACCACTTTTGGAGTTGGCAGCTACTTGTTCCAAACGCAACATCTGACGAACAAACACAAATATCAAAAAACTGAAGACACAATTGGTATCCAAAAAGTTCAGGCTCCAACCCACGTGACTTCAGGCTTCAACCCACGTGACTCCAGGCTTCAACCCACGTGACTTTTGAAACGATCGGTCACCACTTCTGAAGTTGGCAGCTACTTGTTCCAAACGCAACATCTGACGAACGAACACAAATATAGAAAAAAAGACACAATTGTTATCCAAAAAGTTCAGGTTTAAACCCACGTGACTTCAGGCTTCTACTCACGTGACTTTGAGAACGATCGGTCACCACTTTTGAAGTTGGCAGCTACTCTTTCCAAACGCAACATCTGACGAACGAACACAAATATAGAAAAAAAGACACAATTGTTATCCAAAAAGTTCAGGTTTGAAACTACGTGACTCCAGGCTCCAACCCACGTGACTTCGGGCTTCAACCCACGTGACTTTTAGAACGATCGGACACCACTTTTGATGTTGGCAGCTACTTGTTTCAAACGCAACATCTGACGAACGAACACAAATATAGAAGAAAAGACACAATTGTTATCCAACAAGTTCAGGTTTTAACCCACATGACTCCAGGCTCCAACCCACGTGACTTCAGGCTTCAACCCACGTGACTTTTGAAACGATCGGTCACCACTTTTGATGTTGGCAGCTACTTGTTTCAAACGCAACATCTGACGAACGAACACAAATATAGAAGAAAAGACACATCTGTTATCCAAAAAGTTCAGGTTTTAACCCACGTGACTGCAGGCTTCAACCCACGTGACTTCAGGCTTCAACCCACGTGACTTCAGGCTTCAACCCACGTGACTTTGAAAACGATCGGTCACCACTTTTGAAGTTGGCAGCTACTCTTTCCAAACGCAACATCTGACGAACGAACACTAATATAGAAAAAAAGACACAATTGTTATCCAAAAAGTTCAGGTTTGGAACCACGTGACTCCAGGCTCCAACCCACGTGACTTTTAGAACGATCGGACACCACTTTTGATGTTGGCAGCTACTTGTTTCAAACGCAACATCTGACGAACGAACACAAATATAGAAGGAAAGACACAATTGTTATCCAAAAAGTTCAGGTTTTAACCCACGTGACGACAGGCTTCAACCCACGTGACTTCAGGCTTCAACCCACGTGACTTTGAAAACGATCGGTCACCACTTTTGAAGTTGACAGCTCTACTCTTTCCAAACGCAACATCTGACGAACGAACACAAATATAGAAAAAGAGACACAATTGTTATCCAAAAAGTTCAGGTTTGAAACCACGTGACTCCAGGCTTCAATCCACGTGACTCCAGGCTTCAACCCACATGACTTTTGAAACGATCGGACACCACTTTTGATGTTGGCAGCTACTTGTTCCAAACGCAACATCTGACGAACAAACACAAATATAGAAGAAAAGACACAATTGTTATCCAAAAAGTTCAGGTCTTAACCCACGTGACTTCAGGCTTCAACCTACGTGACTTCAGGCTTCAACCCACGTGACTTCAGGCCTCAACTCACGTGACTTTTGAAACGATCGGTCACCACTTTTGGAGTTGGCAGCTACTTGTTCCAAACGCAACATCTGACGAACAAACACAAATATCAAAAAACTGAAGACACAATTGGTATCCAAAAAGTTCAGGCTCCAACCCACGTGACTTCAGGCTTCAACCCACGTGACTCCAGGCTTCAACCCACGTGACTTTTGAAACGATCGGTCACCACTTCTGAAGTTGGCAGCTACTTGTTCCAAATGCAACATCCGACGAACGAACACAAATATAGAAGAAAAGACACAATTGTTATCCAAAAAGTTCAGGTTTTAACCCACGTGACTTCAGGCTTCAACCCACGTGACTTCAGGCTTCAACCCACGTGACTTCAGGCTTCAACTCACGTGACTTTGAAAACGATCAGTCACCACTTTTGAAGTTGGCAGCTACTCTTTCCAAACGCAACATCTGACGAACGAACACAAATATAGAAAAAAAGACACAATTGTTATCCAAAAAGTTCAGGTTTGAAACCACGTGACTCCAGGCTCCAACCCACGTGACTTCAGGCTTCAACCCACGTGACTTTTAGAACGATCGGACACCACTTTTGATGTTGGCAGCTACTTGTTTCAAACGCAACATCTGACGAACGAACACAAATATAGAAGAAAAGACACAATTGTTATCCAAAAAGTTCAGGTTTTTACCCACGTGACTCCAGGCTTCAACCCACGTGACTTCAGGCTTCAACCCACGTGACTTCAGGCTTCAACCCACGTGACTTTGAAAACGATCGGTCACCACTTTTGATGTTGGCAGCTACTTGTTCCACACGCAACATCTGACGAACGAACACAAATATAAAAGAAAAGACACAATTTTTATCCAAAAAGTTCAGGTTGTAACCCACGTGACTTCAGGCTTCAACCCACGTGACTTCAGGCTTCAACTCACGTGACTTTGAAAACGATCAGTCACCACTTTTGAAGTTGGCAGCTACTCTTTCCAAACGCAACATCTGACGAACGAACACAAATATAGAAAAAAAGACACAATTGTTATCCAAAAAGTTCAGGTTTAAAACCACGTGACTCCAGGCTCCAACCCACGTGACTTCAGGCTTCAACCCACGTGACTTTTAGAACGATCGGACACCACTTTTGATGTTGGCAGCTACTTGTTTCAAACGCAACATCTGACGAACGAACACAAATATAGAAGAAAAGACACAATTGTTATCCAAAAAGTTCAGGTTTTAACGCACGTGACTTCTGGCTTCAACCCACGTGACTTCAGGCTTCAACCCACGTGACTTTGAAAACGATCGGTCACCACTTTTGAAGTTGACAGCTACTCTTTCCAAACGCAACATCTGACGAACGAACACAAATATAGAAAAAAAGACACAATTGTTATCCAAAAAGTTCAGGTTTGAAACCACGTGACTCCAGGCTCCAACCCACGTGACTTCAGGCTTCAACCCACATGACTTTTGAAACGATCGGACACCACTTTTGATGTTGGCAGCTACTTGTTCCAAACGCAACATCTGACGAACAAACACAAATATAGAAGAAAAGACACATATGTTATCCAAAAAGTTCAGGTCTTAACCCACGTGACTTCAGGCTTCAACCCACGTGACTTCAGGCTTCAACCCACGTGACTTCAGGCCTCAACCCACGTGACTTTTGAAACGATCGGTCACCACTTTTGGAGTTGGCAGCTACTTGTTCCAAACGCAACATCTGACGAACAAACACAAATATCAAAAAACTGAAGACACAATTGGTATCCAAAAAGTTCAGGCTCCAACCCACGTGACTTCAGGCTTCATCCCACGTGACTCCAGGCTTCAACCCACGTGACTTTTGAAACGATCGGTCACCACTTCTGAAGTTGGCAGCTACTTGTTCCAAACGCAACATCTGACGAACGAACACAAATATAGAAAAAAAGACACATTTGTTATCCAAAAAGTTCAGGTTTTAACCCACGTGACTTCAGGCTTCAACTCACGTGACTTCAGGCTTCAATCCACGTGACTTTGAGAACGATCGGTCACCACTTTTGAAGTTGGCAGCTACTCTTCCCAAACGCAACATCTGACGAACGAACACAAATATAAAAAAAAGACATAATTGTTATCCAAAAAGTTCAGGTTTGAACCCACGTGACTCCAGGCTCCAACCCACGTGACTTCAGGCTTCAACCCACGTGACTTTTAGAACGATCGGTCACCACTTTTGAAGTTGACAGCTCTACTCTTTCCAAACGCAACATCTGACGAACGAACACAAATATAGAAAAAAAGACACAATTGTTATCCAAAAAGTTCATGTTTGAAACCACGTGACTCCAGGCTCCAACCCACGTGACTTCAGGCTTCAACCCACATGACTTTTGGAACGATCGGACACCACTTTTGATGTTGGCAGCTACTTGTTCCAAACGCAACATCTGACGAACAAACACAAATATAGAAGAAAAGACACAATTGTTATCCAAAAAGTTCAGGTCTTAACCCACGTGACTTCAGGCTTCAACCCACGTGACTTCAGGCTTCAACCCACGTGACTTCAGGCCTCAACCCACGTGACTTTTGAAACGATCGGTCACCACTTTTGGAGTTGGCAGCTACTTGTTCCAAACGCAACATCTGACGAACAAACACAAATATCAAAAAACTGAAGACACAATTGGTATCCAAAAAGTTCAGGTTCCAACCCACGTGACTTCAGGCTTCATTCCACGTGACTCCAGGCTTCAACCCACGTGACTTTTGAAACGATCGGTCACCACTTTTGAAGTTGGCAGCTACTCTTCCCAAACGCAACATCTGACGAACGAACACAAATATAAAAAAAAGACATAATTGTTATCCAAAAAGTTCAGGTTTGAACCCACGTGACTCCAGGCTCCAACCCACGTGACTTCAGGCTTCAACCCACGTGACTTTTAGAACGATCGGACACCACTTTTGATGTTGGCAGCTACTTGTTTCAAACGCAACATCTGACGAACGAACACAAATATAGAAGAAAAGACACAATTGTTATCCAAAAAGTTCAGGTTTTAACCCACGTGACTCCAGGCTCCAACCCACGTGACTTCAGGCTTCAACCCACGTGACTTTGAAAACGATCGGTCACCACTTTTGAAGTTGACAGCTACTCTTTCCAAACGCAACATCTGACGAACGAACACAAATATAGAAAAAAAGACACAATTGTTATCCAAAAAGTTCAGGTTTGAAACCACGTGACTCCAGGCTCCAACCCACGTGACTTCAGGCTTCAACCCACATGACTTTTGAAACGATCGGACACCACTTTTGATGTTGGCAGCTACTTGTTCCAAACGCAACATCTGACGAACGAACACAAATATAGAAGAAAAGACACAATTGTTATCCAAAAAGTTCAGGTCTTAACCCACGTGACTTCAGGCTTCAACCCACGTGACTTCAGGCTTCAACCCACGTGACTTCAGGCCTCAACCCACGTGACTTTTGAAACGATCGGTCACCACTTTTGGAGTTGGCAGCTACTTGTTCCAAACGCAACATCTGACGAACAAACACAAATATCAAAAAACTGAAGACACAATTGGTATCCAAAAAGTTCAGGCTCCAACCCACGTGACTTCAGGCTTCATCCCACGTGACTCCAGGCTTCAACCCACGTGACTTTTGAAACGATCGGTCACCACTTCTGAAGTTGGCAGCTACTTGTTCCAAACGCAACATCTGACGAACGAACACAAATATAGAAAAAAAGACACATTTGTTATCCAAAAAGTTCAGGTTTTAACCCACGTGACTTCAGGCTTCAACTCACGTGACTTCAGGCTTCAATCCACGTGACTTTGAGAACGATCGGTCACCACTTTTGAAGTTGGCAGCTACTCTTCCCAAACGCAACATCTGACGAACGAACACAAATATAAAAAAAAGACATAATTGTTATCCAAAAAGTTCAGGTTTGAACCCACGTGACTCCAGGCTCCAACCCACGTGACTTCAGGCTTCAACCCACGTGACTTTTAGAACGATCGGACACCACTTTTGATGTTGGCAGCTACTTGTTTCAAACGCAACATCTGACGAACGAACACAAATATAGAAGAAAAGACACAATTGTTATCCAAAAAGTTCAGGTTTTAACCCACGTGACTCCAGCCTCCAACCCACGTGACTTCAGGCTTCAACCCACGTGACTTTTAAAACGATCGGTCACCACTTTTGATGTTGGCAGCTACTTGTTCCAAACGCAACATCTGACGAACGAACACAAATATAGAAGAAAAGACACAATTGTTATCCAAAAAGTTCAGGTTTCAACCCACGTGACTTCAGGCTTCAACCCACGTGACTTCAGGCTTAAACCCACGTGACTTTGAAAACGATCGGTCACCACTTTTGAAGTTGACAGCTCTACTCTTTCCAAACGCAACATCTGACGAACGAACACAAATATAGAAAAAAAGACACAATTGTTATCCAAAAAGTTCATGTTTGAAACCACGTGACTCCAGGCTCCAACCCACGTGACTTCAGGCTTCAACCCACATGACTTTTGGAACGATCGGACACCACTTTTGATGTTGGCAGCTACTTGTTCCAAACGCAACATCTGACGAACAAACACAAATATAGAAGAAAAGACACAATTGTTATCCAAAAAGTTCAGGTCTTAACCCACGTGACTTCAGGCTTCAACCCACGTGACTTCAGGCTTCAACCCACGTGACTTCAGGCCTCAACCCACGTGACTTTTGAAACGATCGGTCACCACTTTTGGAGTTGGCAGCTACTTGTTCCAAACGCAACATCTGACGAACAAACACAAATATCAAAAAACTGAAGACACAATTGGTATCCAAAAAGTTCAGGTTCCAACCCACGTGACTTCAGGCTTCATTCCACGTGACTCCAGGCTTCAACCCACGTGACTTTTGAAACGATCGGTCACCACTTTTGAAGTTGACAGCTCTACTCTTTCCAAACGCAACATCTGACGAACGAACACAAATATAGAAAAAAAGACACAATTGTTATCCAAAAAGTTCAGGTTTTAACCCACGTGACTTCAGGCTTCAACCCACGTGACTTCAGGCTTCAACCCACGTGACTTTTGAAACGATCGGTCACCACTTTTGGAGTTGGCAGCTACTTGTTCCAAACGCAACATGTGACGAACAAACACAAATATCAAAAAACTGAAGACACAATTGGTATCCAAAAAGTTCAGGCTCCAACCCACGTGACTTCAGGCTTCAACCCACGTGACTCCAGGCTTCAACCCACGTGACTTTTGAAACGATCGGTCACCACTTCTGAAGTTGGCAGCTACTTGTTCCAAACGCAACATCTGACGAACGAACACAAATATAGAAAAAAAGACACAATTGTTATCCAAAAAGTTCAGGTTTTAACCCACATGACTCCAGGCTCCAACCCACGTGACTTCAGGCTTCAACCCACGTGACTTTTAGAACGATCGGACACCACTTTTGATGTTGGCAGCTACTTGTTTCAAACGCAACATCTGACGAACGAACACAAATATAGAAGAAAAGACACAATTGTTATCCAAAAAGTTCAGGTTTTAACCCACATGACTCCAGGCTCCAACCCACGTGACTTCAGGCTTCAACCCACGTGACTTTTGAAACGATCGGTCACCACTTTTGATGTTGGCAGCTACTTGTTTCAAACGCAACATCTGACGAACGAACACAAATATAGAAGAAAAGACACAATTGTTATTCAAAAAGTTCAGGTTTTAACCCACATGACTCCAGGCTCCAACCCACGTGACTTCAGGCTTCAACCCACGTGACTTTTGAAACGATCGGTCACCACTTTTGATGTTGGCAGCTACTTGTTTCAAACGCAACATCTGACGAACGAACACAAATATAGAAGGAAAGACACAATTGTTATCCAAAAAGTTCAGGTTTTAACCCACGTGACGACAGGCTTCAACCCACGTGACTTCAGGCTTAAACCCACGTGACTTTGAAAACGATCGGTCACCACTTTTGAAGTTGACAGCTCTACTCTTTCCAAACGCAACATCTGACGAACGAACACAAATATAGAAAAAAAGACACAATTGTTATCCAAAAAGTTCATGTTTGAAACCACGTGACTCCAGGCTCCAACCCACGTGACTTCAGGCTTCAACCCACATGACTTTTGGAACGATCGGACACCACTTTTGATGTTGGCAGCTACTTGTTCCAAACGCAACATCTGACGAACAAACACAAATATAGAAGAAAAGACACAATTGTTATCCAAAAAGTTCAGGTCTTAACCCACGTGACTTCAGGCTTCAACCCACGTGACTTCAGGCTTCAACCCACGTGACTTCAGGCCTCAACCCACGTGACTTTTGAAACGATCGGTCACCACTTCTGGAGTTGGCAGCTACTTGTTCCAAACGCAACATCTGACGAACAAACACAAATATCAAAAAACTGAAGACACAATTGGTATCCAAAAAGTTCAGGTTCCAACCCACGTGACTTCAGGCTTCATTCCACGTGACTCCAGGCTTCAACCCACGTGACTTTTGAAACGATCGGTCACCACTTTTGAAGTTGGCAGCTACTCTTCCCAAACGCAACATCTGACGAACGAACACAAATATAAAAAAAAGACATAATTGTTATCCAAAAAGTTCAGGTTTGAACCCACGTGACTCCAGGCTCCAACCCACGTGACTTCAGGCTTCAACCCACGTGACTTTTAGAACGATCGGACACCACTTTTGATGTTGGCAGCTACTTGTTTCAAACGCAACATCTGACGAACGAACACAAATATAGAAGAAAAGACACAATTGTTATCCAAAAAGTTCAGGTTTTAACCCACGTGACTCCAGGCTCCAACCCACGTGACTTCAGGCTTCAACCCACGTGACTTTTAAAACGATCGGTCACCACTTTTGATGTTGGCAGCTACTTGTTCCAAACGCAACATCTGACGAACGAACACAAATATAGAAGAAAAGACACAATTGTTATCCAAAAAGTTCAGGTCTTAACCCACGTGACTTCAGGCTTCAACCCACGTGACTTCAGGCTTCAACCCACGTGACTTCAGGCCTCAACCCACGTGACTTTTGAAACGATCGGTCACCACTTTTGGAGTTGGCAGCTACTTGTTCCAAACGCAACATCTGACGAACAAACACAAATATCAAAAAACTGAAGACACAATTGGTATCCAAAAAGTTCAGGCTCCAACCCACGTGACTTCAGGCTTCATCCCACGTGACTCCAGGCTTCAACCCACGTGACTTTTGAAACGATCGGTCACCACTTCTGAAGTTGGCAGCTACTTGTTCCAAACGCAACATCTGACGAACGAACACAAATATAGAAAAAAAGACACATTTGTTATCCAAAAAGTTCAGGTTTTAACCCACGTGACTTCAGGCTTCAACTCACGTGACTTCAGGCTTCAATCCACGTGACTTTGAGAACGATCGGTCACCACTTTTGAAGTTGGCAGCTACTCTTCCCAAACGCAACATCTGACGAACGAACACAAATATAAAAAAAGACATAATTGTTATCCAAAAAGTTCAGGTTTGAACCCACGTGACTCCAGGCTCCAACCCACGTGACTTCAGGCTTCAACCCACGTGACTTTTAGAACGATCGAACACCACTTTTGATGTTGGCAGCTACTTGTTTCAAACGCAACATCTGACGAACGAACACAAATATAGAAGAAAAGACACAATTGTTATCCAAAAAGTTCAGGTTTTAACCCACGTGACTCCAGCCTCCAACCCACGTGACTTCAGGCTTCAACCCACGTGACTTTTAAAACGATCGGTCACCACTTTTGATGTTGGCAGCTACTTGTTCCAAACGCAACATCTGACGAACGAACACAAATATAGAAGAAAAGACACAATTGTTATCCAAAAAGTTCAGGTTTTAACCCACGTGACTTCAGGCTTCAACCCACGTGACTTCAGGCTTAAACCCACGTGACTTTGAAAACGATCGGTCACCACTTTTGAAGTTGACAGCTCTACTCTTTCCAAACGCAACATCTGACGAACGAACACAAATATAGAAAAAAAGACACAATTGTTATCCAAAAAGTTCATGTTTGAAACCACGTGACTCCAGGCTCCAACCCACGTGACTTCAGGCTTCAACCCACATGACTTTTGGAACGATCGGACACCACTTTTGATGTTGGCAGCTACTTGTTCCAAACGCAACATCTGACGAACAAACACAAATATAGAAGAAAAGACACAATTGTTATCCAAAAAGTTCAGGTCTTAACCCACGTGACTTCAGGCTTCAACCCACGTGACTTCAGGCTTCAACCCACGTGACTTCAGGCCTCAACCCACGTGACTTTTGAAACGATCGGTCACCACTTTTGGAGTTGGCAGCTACTTGTTCCAAACGCAACATCTGACGAACAAACACAAATATCAAAAAACTGAAGACACAATTGGTATCCAAAAAGTTCAGGTTCCAACCCACGTGACTTCAGGCTTCATTCCACGTGACTCCAGGCTTCAACCCACGTGACTTTTGAAACGATCGGTCACCACTTTTGAAGTTGGCAGCTACTCTTCCCAAACGCAACATCTGACGAACGAACACAAATATAAAAAAAAGACATAATTGTTATCCAAAAAGTTCAGGTTTGAACCCACGTGACTCCAGGCTCCAACCCACGTGACTCCAGGCTTCAACCCACGTGACTTTTAGAACGATCGGACACCACTTTTGATGTTGGCAGCTACTTGTTTCAAACGCAACATCTGACGAACGAACACAAATATAGAAGAAAAGACACAATTGTTATCCAAAAAGTTCAGGTTTTAACCCACGTGACTCCAGGCTCCAACCCACGTGACTTCAGGCTTCAACCCACGTGACTTTTAAAACGATCGGTCACCACTTTTGATGTTGGCAGCTACTTGTTCCAAACGCAACATCTGACGAACGAACACAAATATAGAAGAAAAGACACAATTGTTATCCAAAAAGTTCAGGTTTTAACCCACGTGACTTCAGGCTTCAACCCACGTGACTTCAGGCTTAAACCCACGTGACTTTGAAAACGATCGGTCACCACTTTTGAAGTTGACAGCTCTACTCTTTCCAAACGCAACATCTGACGAACGAACACAAATATAGAAAAAAAGACACAATTGTTATCCAAAAAGTTCAGGTTTTAACCCACGTGACTTCAGGCTTCAACCCACGTGACTTCAGGCTTCAACCCACGTGACTTTTGAAACGATCGGTCACCACTTTTGGAGTTGGCAGCTACTTGTTCCAAACGCAACATGTGACGAACAAACACAAATATCAAAAAACTGAAGACACAATTGGTATCCAAAAAGTTCAGGCTCCAACCCACGTGACTTCAGGCTTCAACCCACGTGACTCCAGGCTTCAACCCACGTGACTTTTGAAACGATCGGTCACCACTTCTGAAGTTGGCAGCTACTTGTTCCAAACGCAACATCTGACGAACGAACACAAATATAGAAAAAAAGACACAATTGTTATCCAAAAAGTTCAGGTTTAAACCCACGTGACTTCAGGCTTCAACTCACGTGACTTTGAGAACGATCGGTCACCACTTTTGAAGTTGGCAGCTACTCTTTCCAAACGCAACATCTGACGAACGAACACAAATATAGAAAAAAAGACACAATTGTTATCCAAAAAGTTCAGGTTTGAAACTACGTGACTCCAGGCTCCAACCCACGTGACTTCGGGCTTCAACCCACGTGACTTTTAGAACGATCGGACACCACTTTTGATGTTGGCAGCTACTTGTTTCAAACGCAACATCTGACGAACGAACACAAATATAGAAGAAAAGACACAATTGTTATCCAAAAAGTTCAGGTTTTAACCCACATGACTCCAGGCTCCAACCCACGTGACTTCAGGCTTCAACCCACGTGACTTTTGAAACGATCGGTCACCACTTTTGATGTTGGCAGCTACTTGTTTCAAACGCAACATCTGACGAACGAACACAAATATAGAAGAAAAGACACATCTGTTATCCAAAAAGTTCAGGTTTTAACCCACGTGACTGCAGGCTTCAACCCACGTGACTTCAGGCTTCAACCCACGTGACTTCAGGCTTCAACCCACGTGACTTTGAAAACGATCGGTCACCACTTTTGAAGTTGGCAGCTACTCTTTCCAAACGCAACATCTGACGAACGAACACAAATATAGAAAAAAAGACACAATTGTTATCCAAAAAGTTCAGGTTTGGAACCACGTGACTCCAGGCTCCAACCCACGTGACTTTTAGAACGATCGGACACCACTTTTGATGTTGGCAGCTACTTGTTTCAAACGCAACATCTGACGAACGAACACAAATATAGAAGGGAAGACACAATTGTTATCCAAAAAGTTCAGGTTTTAACCCACGTGACGACAGGCTTCAACCCACGTGACTTCAGGCTTCAACCCACGTGACTTTGAAAACGATCGGTCACCACTTTTGAAGTTGACAGCTGTACTCTTTCCAAACGCAACATCTGACGAACGAACACAAATATAGAAAAAGAGACACAATTGTTATCCAAAAAGTTCAGGTTTGAAACCACGTGACTCCAGGCTTCAATCCACGTGACTCCAGGCTTCAACCCACATGACTTTTGAAACGATCGGACACCACTTTTGATGTTGGCAGCTACTTGTTCCAAACGCAACATCTGACGAACAAACACAAATATAGAAGAAAAGACACAATTGTTATCCAAAAAGTTCAGGTCTTAACCCACGTGACTTCAGGCTTCAACCTACGTGACTTCAGGCTTCAACCCACGTGACTTCAGGCCTCAACTCACGTGACTTTTGAAACGATCGGTCACCACTTTTGGAGTTGGCAGCTACTTGTTCCAAACGCAACATCTGACGAACAAACACAAATATCAAAAAACTGAAGACACAATTGGTATCCAAAAAGTTCAGGCTCCAACCCACGTGACTTCAGGCTTCAACCCACGTGACTCCAGGCTTCAACCCACGTGACTTTTGAAACGATCGGTCACCACTTCTGAAGTTGGCAGCTACTTGTTCCAAATGCAACATCTGACGAACGAACACAAATATAGAAGAAAAGACACAATTGTTATCCAAAAAGTTCAGGTTTTAACCCACGTGACTTCAGGCTTCAACCCACGTGACTTCAGGCTTCAACCCACGTGACTTCAGGCTTCAACTCACGTGACTTTGAAAACGATCAGTCACCACTTTTGAAGTTGGCAGCTACTCTTTCCAAACGCAACATCTGACGAACGAACACAAATATAGAAAAAAAGACACAATTGTTATCCAAAAAGTTCAGGTTTGAAACCACGTGACTCCAGGCTCCAACCCACGTGACTTCAGGCTTCAACCCACGTGACTTTTAGAACGATCGGACACCACTTTTGATGTTGGCAGCTACTTGTTTCAAACGCAACATCTGACGAACGAACACAAATATAGAAGAAAAGACACAATTGTTATCCAAAAAGTTCAGGTTTTTACCCACGTGACTCCAGGCTTCAACCCACGTGACTTCAGGCTTCAACCCACGTGACTTCAGGCTTCAACCCACGTGACTTTGAAAACGATCGGTCACCACTTTTGATGTTGGCAGCTACTTGTTCCACACGCAACATCTGACGAACGAACACAAATATAAAAGAAAAGACACAATTTTTATCCAAAAAGTTCAGGTTGTAACCCACGTGACTTCAGGCTTCAACCCACGTGACTTCAGGCTTCAACTCACGTGACTTTGAAAACGATCAGTCACCACTTTTGAAGTTGGCAGCTACTCTTTCCAAACGCAACATCTGACGAACGAACACAAATATAGAAAAAAAGACACAATTGTTATCCAAAAAGTTCAGGTTTGAAACCACGTGACTCCAGGCTCCAACCCACGTGACTTCAGGCTTCAACCCACGTGACTTTTAGAACGATCGGACACCACTTTTGATGTTGGCAGCTACTTGTTTCAAACGCAACATCTGACGAACGAACACAAATATAGAAGAAAAGACACAATTGTTATCCAAAAAGTTCAGGTTTTAACGCACGTGACTTCTGGCTTCAACCCACGTGACTTCAGGCTTCAACCCACGTGACTTTGAAAACGATCGGTCACCACTTTTGAAGTTGACAGCTACTCTTTCCAAACGCAACATCTGACGAACGAACACAAATATAGAAAAAAAGACACAATTGTTATCCAAAAAGTTCAGGTTTGAAACCACGTGACTCCAGGCTCCAACCCACGTGACTTCAGGCTTCAACCCACATGACTTTTGAAACGATCGGACACCACTTTTGATGTTGGCAGCTACTTGTTCCAAACGCAACATCTGACGAACAAACACAAATATAGAAGAAAAGACACATATGTTATCCAAAAAGTTCAGGTCTTAACCCACGTGACTTCAGGCTTCAACCCACGTGACTTCAGGCTTCAACCCACGTGACTTCAGGCCTCAACCCACGTGACTTTTGAAACGATCGGTCACCACTTTTGGAGTTGGCAGCTACTTGTTCCAAACGCAACATCTGACGAACAAACACAAATATCAAAAAACTGAAGACACAATTGGTATCCAAAAAGTTCAGGCTCCAACCCACGTGACTTCAGGCTTCATCCCACGTGACTCCAGGCTTCAACCCACGTGACTTTTGAAACGATCGGTCACCACTTCTGAAGTTGGCAGCTACTTGTTCCAAACGCAACATCTGACGAACGAACACAAATATAGAAAAAAAGACACATTTGTTATCCAAAAAGTTCAGGTTTTAACCCACGTGACTTCAGGCTTCAACTCACGTGACTTCAGGCTTCAATCCACGTGACTTTGAGAACGATCGGTCACCACTTTTGAAGTTGGCAGCTACTCTTCCCAAACGCAACATCTGACGAACGAACACAAATATAAAAAAAAGACATAATTGTTATCCAAAAAGTTCAGGTTTGAACCCACGTGACTCCAGGCTCCAACCCACGTGACTTCAGGCTTCAACCCACGTGACTTTTAGAACGATCGGACACCACTTTTGATGTTGGCAGCTACTTGTTTCAAACGCAACATCTGACGAACGAACACAAATATAGAAGAAAAGACACAATTGTTATCCAAAAAGTTCAGGTTTTAACCCACGTGACTCCAGCCTCCAACCCACGTGACTTCAGGCTTCAACCCACGTGACTTTTAAAACGATCGGTCACCACTTTTGATGTTGGCAGCTACTTGTTCCAAACGCAACATCTGACGAACGAACACAAATATAGAAGAAAAGACACAATTGTTATCCAAAAAGTTCAGGTTTTAACCCACGTGACTTCAGGCTTCAACCCACGTGACTTCAGGCTTCAACCCACATGACTTTTGGAACGATCGGACACCACTTTTGATGTTGGCAGCTACTTGTTCCAAACGCAACATCTGACGAACAAACACAAATATAGAAGAAAAGACACAATTGTTATCCAAAAAGTTCAGGTCTTAACCCACGTGACTTCAGGCTTCAACCCACGTGACTTCAGGCTTCAACCCACGTGACTTCAGGCCTCAACCCACGTGACTTTTGAAACGATCGGTCACCACTTTTGGAGTTGGCAGCTACTTGTTCCAAACGCAACATCTGACGAACAAACACAAATATCAAAAAACTGAAGACACAATTGGTATCCAAAAAGTTCAGGCTCCAACCCACGTGTCTTCAGGCTTCAACCCACGTGACTTTTGAAACGATCGGTCACCACTTCTGAAGTTGGCAGCTACTTGTTCCAAACGCAACATCTGAGGGACGAACACAAATATAGAAAAAAAGACACAATTGTTATCCAAAAAGTTCAGGTTTAAACCCACGTGACTTCAGGCTTCAACCCACGTGACTTTGAGAACGATCGGTCACCACTTTTGAAGTTGGCAGCTACTCTTTCCAAACGCAACATCTGACGAACGAACACAAATATAGAAAAAAAGACACAATTGTTATCCAAAAAGTTCAGGTTTGAAACCACGTGACTCCAGGCTCCAACCCACGTGACTTCGGGCTTCAACCCACGTGACTTTTAGAACGATCGGACACCACTTTTGATGTTGGCAGCTACTTGTTTCAAACGCAACATCTGACGAACGAACACAAATATAGAAGAAAAGACACAATTGTTATCCAAAAAGTTCAGGTTTTAACCCACATGACTCCAGGCTCCAACCCACGTGACTTCAGGCTTCAACCCACGTGACTTTTGAAACGATCGGTCACCACTTTTGATGTTGGCAGCTACTTGTTCCAAACGCAACATCTGACGAACGAACACAAATATAGAAGAAAAGACACAATTGTTATCCAAAAAGTTCAGGTTTTAACCCACGTGACTTCAGGCTTCAACCCACGTGACTTCAGGCTTCAACCCACGTGACTTTGAAAACGATCGGTCACCACTTTTGAAGTTGACAGCTTTACTCTTTCCAAACGCAACATCTGACGAACGAACACAAATATAGAAAAAAAGACACAATTGTTATCCAAAAAGTTCAGGTTTGAAACCACGTGACTCCAGGCTCCAACCCACGTGACTTCAGGCTTCAACCCACATGATACTTCTGAAACGATCGGACACCACTTTTGATGTTGGCAGCTACTTGTTCCAAACGCAACATCTGACGAACAAACACAAATATAGAAGAAAAGACACAATTGTTATCCAAAAAGTTCAGGTCTTAACCCACGTGACTTCAGGCTTCAACCCACGTGACTTCGGGCTTCAACCCACGTGACTCCAGGCCTCAACTCACGTGACTTTTGAAACGATCGGTCACCACTTTTGGAGTTGGCAGCTACTTGTTCCAAACGCAACATCTGACGAACAAACACAAATATCAAAAAACTGAAGACACAATTGTTATCCAAAAAGTTCAGGCTCCAACCCACGTGACTTCAGGCTTCATCCCACGTGACTCCAGGCTTCAACCCACGTGACTTTTGAAACGATCGGTCACCACTTCTGAAGTTGGCAGCTACTTGTTCCAAACGCAACATCTGACGAACGAACACAAATATAGAAAAAAAGAAACAATTGTTATCCAAAAAGTTCAGGTTTTAACCCACGTGACTTCAGGCTTCAACTCACGTGACTTCAGGCTTCAATCCACGTGACTTTGAGAACGATCGGTCACCACTTTTGAAGTTGGCAGCTACTCTTCCCAAACGCAACATCTGACGAACGAACACAAATATAAAAAAAAAGACACAATTGTTATCCAAAAAGTTCAGGTTTGAACCCACGTGACTTCAGGCTCCAACCCACGTGACTTCAGGCTTCATCCCACGTGACTCCAGGCTTCAACCCACGTGACTTTTGAAACGATCGGTCACCACTTCTGAAGTTGGCAGCTACTTGTTCCAAACGCAACATCTGACGAACGAACACAAATATAGAAAAAAAGACACAATTGTTATCCAAAAAGTTCAGGTTTTAACCCACGTGACTCCAGGCTCCAACCCACGTGACTTCAGGCTTCAACCCACGTGACTTTTAAAACGATCGGTCACCACTTTTGATGTTGGCAGCTACTTGTTCCAAACGCAACATCTGACGAACGAACACAAATATAGAAGAAAAGACACAATTGATATCCAAAAAGTTCAGGTTTTAACCCACGTGACTTCAGGCTTCAACCCACGTGACTTCAGGCTTCAACCCACGTGACTTTGAAAACGATCGGTCACCACTTTTGAAGTTGACAGCTCTACTCTTTCCAAACGCAACATCTGACGAACGAACACAAATATAGAAAAAAAGACACAATTGTTATCCAAAAAGTTCAGGTTTGAAACCACGTGACTCCAGGCTCCAACCCACGTGACTTCAGGCTTCAACCCACGTGACTTCAGGCCTCAACCCACGTGACTTTTGAAACGATCGGTCACCACTTTTGGAGTTGGCAGCTACTTGTTCCAAACGCAACATCTGACGAACAAACACAAATATAGAAAAAAAGACACAATTGTTATCCAAAAAGTTCAGGTTTAAACCCACGTGACTTCAGGCTTCAACCCACGTGACTTTGAGAACGATCGGTCACCACTTTTGAAGTTGGCAGCTACTCTTTCCAAACGCAACATCTGACGAACGAACACAAATATAGAAAAAAAGACACAATTGTTATCCAAAAAGTTCAGGTTTGAAACCACGTGCCTCCAGGCTCCAACCCACGTGACTTTGAGAACGATCGGTCACCACTTTTGAAGTTGGCAGCTACTCTTTCCAAACGCAACATCTGACGAACGAACACAAATATAGAAAAAAAGACACAATTGTTATCCAAAAAGTTCAGGTTTGAAACCACGTGACTCCAGGCTCCAACCCACGTGACTTCAGGCTTCAACCCACATGACTTTTGAAACGATCGGACACCACTTTTGATGTTGGCAGCTACTTGTTCCAAACGCAACATCTGACGAACAAACACAAATATAGAAGAAAAGACACAATTGTTATCCAAAAAGTTCAGGTCTTAACCCACGTGACTTCAGGCTTCAACCCACGTGACTTCGGGCTTCAACCCACGTGACTCCAGGCCTCAACTCACGTGACTTTTGAAACGATCGGTCACCACTTTTGGAGTTGGCAGCTACTTGTTCCAAACGCAACATCTGACGAACAAACACAAATATCAAAAAACTGAAGACACAATTGTTATCCAAAAAGTTCAGGCTCCAACCCACGTGACTTCAGGCTTCATCCCACGTGACTCCAGGCTTCAACCCACGTGACTTTTGAAACGATCGGTCACCACTTCTGAAGTTGGCAGCTACTTGTTCCAAACGCAACATCTGACGAACGAACACAAATATAGAAAAAAAGAAACAATTGTTATCCAAAAAGTTCAGGTTTTAACCCACGTGACTTCAGGCTTCAACTCACGTGACTTCAGGCTTCAATCCACGTGACTTTGAGAACGATCGGTCACCACTTTTGAAGTTGGCAGCTACTCTTCCCAAACGCAACATCTGACGAACGAACACAAATATAAAAAAAAAGACACAATTGTTATCCAAAAAGTTCAGGTTTGAACCCACGTGACTTCAGGCTCCAACCCACGTGACTTCAGGCTTCATCCCACGTGACTCCAGGCTTCAACCCACGTGACTTTTGAAACGATCGGTCACCACTTCTGAAGTTGGCAGCTACTTGTTCCAAACGCAACATCTGACGAACGAACACAAATATAGAAAAAAAGACACAATTGTTATCCAAAAAGTTCAGGTTTTAACCCACGTGACTTCAGGCTTCAACTCACGTGACTTCAGGCTTCAATCCACGTGACTTTGAGAACGATCGGTCACCACTTTTGAAGTTGGCAGCTACTCTTTCCAAACGCAACATCTGACGAACGAACACAAATATAGAAAAAAAGACACAATTGTTATCCAAAAAGTTCAGGTTTGAAACCACGTGACTCCAGGCTCCAACCCACGTGACTTCAGGCTTCAACCCACGTGACTTTTAGAACGATCGGACACCACTTTTGATGTTGGCAGCTACTTGTTTCAAACGCAACATCTGACGAACGAGCACAAATATAGAAGAAAAGACACAATTGTTATCCAAAAAGTTCAGGTTTTAACCCACGTGACTCCAGGCTCCAACCCACGTGACTTCAGGCTTCAACCCACGTGACTTTTAAAACGATCGGTCACCACTTTTGATGTTGGCAGCTACTTGTTCCAAACGCAACATCTGACGAACGAACACAAATATAGAAGAAAAGACACAATTGTTATCCAAAAAGTTCAGGTTTTAACCCACGTGACTTCAGGCTTCAACCCACGTGACTTCAGGCTTCAACCCACGTGACTTTGAAAACGATCGGTCACCACTTTTGAAGTTGACAGCTCTACTCTTTCCAAACGCAACATCTGACGAACGAACACAAATATAGAAAAAAAGACACAATTGTTATCCAAAAAGTTCAGGTTTGAAACCACGTGACTCCAGGCTCCAACCCACGTGACTTCAGGCTTCAACCCACGTGACTTCAGGCCTCAACCCACGTGACTTTTGAAACGATCGGTCACCACTTTTGGAGTTGGCAGCTACTTGTTCCAAACGCAACATCTGACGAACAAACACAAATATAGAAAAAAAGACACAATTGTTATCCAAAAAGTTCAGGTTTAAACCCACGTGACTTCAGGCTTCAACCCACGTGACTTTGAGAACGATCGGTCACCACTTTTGAAGTTGGCAGCTACTCTTTCCAAACGCAACATCTGACGAACGAACACAAATATAGAAAAAAAGACACAATTGTTATCCAAAAAGTTCAGGTTTGAAACCACGTGACTCCAGGCTCCAACCCACGTGACTTTGAGAACGATCGGTCACCACTTTTGAAGTTGGCAGCTACTCTTTCCAAACGCAACATCTGACGAACGAACACAAATATAGAAAAAAAGACACAATTGTTATCCAAAAAGTTCAGGTTTGAAACCACGTGACTCCAGGCTTCAACCCACGTGACTTCGGACTTCAACCCACGTGACTTTTAGAACGATCGGACACCACTTTTGATGTTGGCAGCTACTTGTTTCAAACGCAACATCTGACGAACGAACACAAATATAGAAGAAAAGACACAATTGTTATCCAAAAAGTTCAGGTTTTAACCCACATGACTCCAGGCTCCAACCCACGTGACTTCAGGCTTCAACCCACGTGACTTTTGAAACGATCGGTCACCACTTTTGATGTTGGCAGCTACTTGTTCCAAACGCAACATCTGACGAACGAACACAAATATAGAAGAAAAGACACAATTGTTATCCAAAAAGTTCAGGTTTTAACCCACGTGACTTCAGGCTTCAACCCACGTGACTTCAGGCTTCAACCCACGTGACTTTGAAAACGATCGGTCACCACTTTTGAAGTTGACAGCTTTACTCTTTCCAAACGCAACATCTGACGAACGAACACAAATATAGAAAAAAAGACACAATTGTTATCCAAAAAGTTCAGGTTTGAAACCACGTGACTCCAGGCTCCAACCCACGTGACTTCAGGCTTCAACCCACATGACTTTTGAAACGATCGGACACCACTTTTGATGTTGGCAGCTACTTGTTCCAAACGCAACATCTGACGAACAAACACAAATATAGAAGAAAAGACACAATTGTTATCCAAAAAGTTAAGGTCTTAACCCACGTGACTTCAGGCTTCAACCCACGTGACTTCGGGCTTCAACCCACGTGACTCCAGGCCTCAACTCACGTGACTTTTGAAACGATCGGTCACCACTTTTGGAGTTGGCAGCTACTTGTTCCAAACGCAACATCTGACGAACAAACACAAATATCAAAAAACTGAAGACACAATTGTTATCCAAAAAAATCAGGCTCCAACCCACGTGACTTCAGGCTTCAACCCACGTGACTCCAGGCTTCAACCCACGTGACTTTTGAAACGATCGGTCACCACTTCTGAAGTTGGCAGCTACTTGTTCCAAACGCAACATCTGACGAACGAACACAAATATAGGAAAAAAGACACAATTGTTATCCAAAAAGTTCAGGTTTGAACCCACGTGACTCCAGGCTCCAACCCACGTGACTTCAGGCTTCAACCCACGTGACTTTTAAAACGATCGGTCACCACTTTTGATGTTGGCAGCTACTTGTTCCAAACGCAACATCTGACGAACGAACACAAATATAGAGGTGAAGACACAATTGTTATCCAAAAAGTTCAGGTTTTAACCCACGTGACTTCAGGCTTCAACCCACGTGACTTCGGGCTTCAACCCACGTGACTTTGAAAACGATCGGACACCACTTTTGATGTTGGCAGCTACTTGTTCCAAACGCAACATCTGACGAACAAACACAAATATAGAAGAAAAGACACAATTGTTATCCAAAAAGTCCAGGTCTTAACCCACGTGACTTCAGGCTTCAATCCACGTGACTTCAGGCTTCAACCCACGTGACTTCAGGCTTCAACCCACGTGACTTTTGAAACGATCGGTCACCACTTTTGGAGTTGGCAGCTACTTGTTCCAAACGCAACATCTGACGAACAAACACAAATATCAAAAAACTGAAGACACAATTGTTATCCAAAAAGTTCAGGCTCCAACCCACGTGACTTCAGGCTTCATCCCACGTGTATCCAGGCTTCAACCCACGTGACTTTTGAAACGATCGGTCACCACTTCTGAAGTTGGCAGCTACTTGTTCCAAACGCAACATCTGACGAACGAACACAAATATAAAAAAAAAGACACAATTGTTATCCAAAAAGTTCAGGTTTTAACCCACGTGACTTCAGGCTTCAACTCACGTGACTTCAGGCTTCAATCCACGTGACTTTGAGAACGATCGGTCACCACTTTTGAAGTTGGCAGCTACTCTTTCCAAACGCAACATCTGACGAACGAACACAAATATAGAAAAAAAGACACAATTGTTATCCAAAAAGTTCAGGTTTGAAACCACGTGACTCCAGGCTCCAACCCACGTGACTTCAGGCTTCAACCCACGTGACTTTTAGAACGATCGGACACCACTTTTGATGTTGGCAGCTACTTGTTTCAAACGCAACATCTGACGAACGAACACAAATATAGAAGAAAAGACACAATTGTTATCCAAAAAGTTCAGGTTTTAACCCACGTGACTCCAGGCTCCAACCCACGTGACTTCAGGCTTCAACCCACGTGACTTTTGAAACAATCGGTCACCACTTTTGATGTTGGCAGCTACTTGTTCCAAACGCAACATCTGACGAACGAACACAAATATAGAAGAAAAGACACAATTGTTATCCAAAAAGTTCAGGTTTTAACCCACGTGACTTCAGGCTTCAACCCACGTGACTTCAGACTTCAACCCACGTGACTTTGAAAACGATCGGTCACCACTTTTGAAGTTGACAGCTCTACTCTTTCCAAACGCAACATCTGACGAACGAACACAAATATAGAAAAAAAGACACAATTGTTATCCAAAAAGTTCAGGTTTGAAACCACGTGACTCCAGGCTCCAACCCACGTGACTTCAGGCTTCAACCCACGTGACTTCAGGCCTCAACCCACGTGACTTTTGAAACGATCGGTCACCACTTTTGGAGTTGGCAGCTACTTGTTCCAAACGCAACATCTGACGAACAAACACAAATATAGAAGAAAAGACACAATTGTTATCCAAAAAGTTCAGGTCTTAACCCACGTGACTTCAGGCTTCAACCCACGTGACTTCAGGCTTCAACCCACGTGACTTCAGGCCTCAACCCACGTGACTTTTGAAACGATCGGTCACCACTTTTGGAGTTGGCAGCTACTTGTTCCAAACGCAACATCTGACGAACAAACACAAATATCAAAAAACTGAAGACACAATTGGTATCCAAAAAGTTCAGGCTCCAACCCACGTGACTTCAGGCTTCAACCCACGTGACTCCAGGCTTCAACCCACGTGACTTTTGAAACGATCGGTCACCACTTCTGAAGTTGGCAGCTACTTGTTCCAAACGCAACATCTGACGAACGAACACAAATATGGAAAAAAAAACAATTGTTATCCAAAAAGTTCAGGTTTAAACCCACGTGACTTCAGGCTTCAACCCACGTGACTTTGAGAACGATCGGTCACCACTTTTGAAGTTGGCAGCTACTCTTTCCAAACGCAACATCTGACGAACGAACACAAATATAGAAGAAAAGACACAATTGTTATCCAAAAAGTTCAGGTTTTAACCCACGTGACTCCAGGCTCCAACCCACGTGACTTCAGGCTTCAACCCACGTGACTTTTAAAACGATCGGTCACCACTTTTGATGTTGGCAGCTACTTGTTCCAAACGCAACATCTGACGAACGAACACAAATATAGAAGAAAAGACACAATTGTTATCCAAAAAGTTCAGGTTTTAACCCACGTGACTTCAGGCTTCAACCCACGTGACTTCAGGCTTCAACCCACGTGACTTTGAAAACGATCGGTCACCACTTTTGAAGTTGACAGCTCTACTCTTTCCAAACGCAACATCTGACGAACGAACACAAATATAGAAAAAAAGACACAATTGTTATCTAAAAAGTTCAGGTTTGAAACCACGTGACTCCAGGCTCCAACCCACGTGACTTCAGGCTTCAACCCACGTGACTTCAGGCCTCAACCCACGTGACTTTTGAAACGATCGGTCACCACTTTTGGAGTTGGCAGCTACTTGTTCCAAACGCAACATCTGACGAACAAACACAAATATAGAAGAAAAGACACAATTGTTATCCAAAAAGTTCATGTCTTAACCCACGTGACTTCAGGCTTCAACCCACGTGACTTCAGGCTTCAACCCACGTGACTTCAGGCCTCGACCCACGTGACTTTTGAAACGATCGGTCACCACTTTTGGAGTTGGCAGCTACTTGTTCCAAACGCAACATCTGACGAACAAACACAAATATCAAAAAACTGAAGACACAATTGGTATCCAAAAAGTTCAGGCTCCAACCCACGTGACTTCAGGCTTCAACCCACGTGACTCCAGGCTTCAACCCACGTGACTTTTGAAACGATCGGTCACCACTTCTGAAGTTGGCAGCTACTTGTTCCAAACGCAACATCTGACGAACGAACACAAATATAGAAAGAAAAAAACAATTGTTATCCAAAAAGTTCAGGTTTAAACCCACGTGACTTCAGGCTTCAACCCACGTGACTTTGAAAACGATCGGTCACCACTTTTGAAGTTGGCAGCTACTCTTTCCAAACGCAACATCTGACGAACGAACACAAATATAGAAAAAAAGACACAATTGTTATCCAAAAAGTTCAGGTTTGAAACCACGTGACTCCAGGCTCCAACCCACGTGACTTCAGGCTTCAACCCACGTGACTTTTAGAACGATCGGACACCACTTTTGATGTTGGCAGCTACTTGTTTCAAACGCAACATCTGACGAACGAACACAAATATAGAAGAAAAGACACATTTGTTATCCAAAAAGTTCAGGTTTTAACCCACATGACTCCAGGCTCCAACCCACGTGACTTCAGGCTTCAACCCACGTGACTTTTAAAACGATCGGTCACCACTTTTGATGTTGGCAGCTACTTGTTCCAAACGCAACATCTGACGAACGAACACAAATATAGAAGAAAAGACACAATTGTTATCCAAAAAGTTCAGGTTTTAACCCACGTGACTTTAGGCTTCAACCCACGTGACTTCAGGCTTCAACCCACGTGACTTTGAAAACGATCGGTCAAAACTTTTGAAGTTGACAGTTCTACTCTTTCCAAACGCAACATCTGACGAACGAACACAAATATAGAAAACAAGACACAATTGTTATCCAAAAAGTTCAGGTTTGAAACCACGTGACTCCAGGCTCCAACCCACGTGACTTCAGGCTTCAACCCACATGACTTTTGAAACGATCGGACACCACTTTTGATGTTGGCAGCTACTTGTTCCAAACGCAACATCTGACGAACAAACACAAATATAGAAGAAAAGACACAATTGTTATCCAAAAAGTTCAGGTCTTAACCCACGTGACTTCAGGCTTCAACCCACGTGACTTCAGGCTTCAACCCACGTGACTTCAGGCCTCAACTCACGTGACTTTTGAAACAATCGGTCACCACTTTTGGAGTTGGCAGCTACTTGTTCCAAACGCAACATCTGACGAACAAACACAAATATCAAAAAACTGAAGACACAATTGTTATCCAAAAAGTTCAGGCTCCAACCCACGTGACTTCAGGCTTCAACCCACGTGACTCCAGGCTTCAACCCACGTGACTTTTGAAACGATCGGTCACCACTTCTGAAGTTGGCAGCTACTTGTTCCAAACGCAACATCTGACGAACGAACACAAATATAGAAGAAAAGACACAATTGTTATCCAAAAAGCTCAGGTTTCAACCCACGTGACTTCAGGCTCCAACCCACGTGGCTTCAGGCTTCAACCCACGTGACTTTTAAAACGATCGGTCACCACTTTTGATGTTGGCAGCTTCTTGTTCCAAACGCAACATCTGACGAACGAACACAAATATAGAGGTAAAGACACAATTGTTATCCAAAAAGTTCAGGTTTTAACCCACGTGACTTCAGGCTTCAACCCACGTGACTTCGGGCTTCAACCCACGTGACTTTGAAAACGATCGGACACCACTTTTGATGTTGGCAGCTACTTGTTCCAAACGCAACATCTGACGAACGAACACAAATATAGAAGAAAAGACACAATTGTTATCCAAAAAGCTCAGGTTTCAACCCACGTGACTTCAGGCTTCAACCCACGTGACTTTTGAAACGATCGGTCACCACTTTTGGAGTTGGCAGCTACTTGTTCCAAACGCAACATCTGACGAACGAACACAAATATAGAAAAAAAGACACAATTGTTTTCCAAAAAGTTCAGGTTTTAACCCACGTGACTTCAGGCTTCAACTCACGTGACTTCAGGCTTCAATCCACGTGACTTTGAGAACGATCGGTCACCACTTTTGAAGTTGGCAGCTACTCTTCCCAAACGCAACATCTGACGAACGAACACGGATATAAAAAAAAAGACACAATTGTTATCCAAAAAGTTCAGGTTTGAACCCACGTGACTTCAGGCTCCAACCCACGTGACTTCAGGCTTCAACCCACGTGACTTTTGAAACGATCGGTCACCACTTTTGATGTTGGCAGCTACTTGTTCCAAACGCAACATCTGACGAACGAACACAAATATAGAGGTAAAGACACAATTGTTATCCAAAAAGTTCAGGTTTTAACCCACGTGACTTCAGGCTCCAACCCACGTGACTTCAGGCTTCCACCCACGTGACTTTTAAAACGATCGGTCACCACTTTTGAAGTTGACAGCTCTACTCTTTCCAAACGCAACATCTGACGAACGAACACAAATATAGAAAAAAAGACACAATTGTTATCCAAAAAGTTCAGGTTTTAACCCACGTGACTTCAGGCTCCAACCCACGTGACTTCAGGCTTCCACCCACGTGACTTTTAAAACGATCGGTCACCACTTTTGGAGTTGGCAGCTACTTGTTCCAAATGCAACATCTGACGAACGAACACAAATATAAAAAAAAAATGACGAAATTGTTATCCAAAAAGATCAGGTTTGAACCCACGTGACTCCAGGCTCCAGCCCACGTGACTTCAGGCTTCAACCCACGTGACTCTTAAAACGATCGGTCACCACTTCTGATGTTGGCAGCTACTTGTTCCAAACGCAACATCTGACGAACGAACACAAATATAGAAGAAAAGACACAATTGTTATCCAAGAAGTTCGGGTTTTAACCCACGTGACTTCAGGCTTCAACCCACGTGACTTCAGGCTTCAACCCACGTGACTTTGAAAACGATCGGTCACCACTTTTGAAGTTGGCAGCTACTCTTTCCAAACGCAACATCTGACGAACGAACACAAATATAGAAAAAAAGACACAATTGTTATCCAAAAAGTTCAGGTTTGAAACCACGTGACTCCAGGCTCCAACCCACGTGACTTCAGGCTTCAACCCACGTGACTTTCAGAACGATCGGACACCACTTTTGATGTTGGCAGCTACTTGTTTCAAACGCAACATCTGACGAACGAACACAAATATAGAAGGAAAGACACAATTGTTATCCAAAAAGTTCAGGTTTTAACCCACGTGACTCCAGGCTCCAACCCACGTGACTTCAGGCTTCAACCCACGTGACTTTTAAAACGATCGGTCACCACTTTTGATGTTGGCAGCTACTTGTTCCAAACGCAACATCTGACGAACGAACACAAATATAGAAGAAAAGACACAATTGTTATCCAAAAAGTTCAGGTTTGAACCCACGTGACTTCAGGCTTCAACCCACGTGACTTCAGGCTTCAACCCACGTGACTTCAGGCTTCAACCCACGTGACTTTGAAAACGATCGGTCACCACTTTTGAAGTTGGCAGCTACTCTTCCCAAACGCAACATCTGACGAACGAACACAAATATAGAAAAAAAGACACAATTGTTATCCAAAAAGTTCAGGTTTGAAACCACGTGACACCAGGCTCCAACCCACGTGACTTCAGGCTTCAACCCACGTGACTTTTAGAACGATCGGACACCACTTTTGATGTTGACAGCTACTTGTTTCAAACGCAACATCTGACGAACGAACACAAATATAGAAGAAAAGACACAATTGTTATCCAAAAAGTTCAGGTTTTTACCCACGTGACTCCAGGCTTCAACCCACGTGACTTCAGGCTTCAACCCACGTGACTTCAGGCTTCAACCCACGTGACTTTGAAAACGATCGGTCACCACTTTTGAAGTTGGCAGCTACTCTTTCCAAACGCAACATCTGACGAACGAACACAAATATAGAAAAAAAGACACAATTGTTATCCAAAAAGTTCAGGTTTGAAACCACGTGACTTCAGGCACCAACCCACGTGACTTTTAAAACGATCGGTCACCACTTTTGATGTTGGCAGCTACTTGTTCCACACGCAACATCTGACGAACGAACACAAATATAAAAGAAAAGACACAATTGTTATCCAAAAAGTTCAGGTTTGAAACCACGTGACTTCAGGCTTCAACCCACGTGACTTCAGGCTTCAACCCACGTGACTTCAGGCTTCAACCCACGTGACTTTGAAAACGATCGGTCACCACTTTTGAAGTTGGCAGCTACTCTTTCCAAACGCAACATCTGACGAACGAACACAAATATAGAAAAAAAGACACAATTGTTATCCAAAAAGTTCAGGTTTGAAACCACGTGACTTCAGGCTTCAACCCACGTGACTTTTAGAACGATCGGACACCACTTTTGATGTTGGCAGCTACTTGTTTCAAACGCAACATCTGACGAACGAACACAAATATAGAAGAAAAGACACAATTGTTATCCAAAAAGTTCAGGTTTTAACGCACGTGACTTCTGGCTTCAACCCACGTGACTTCAGGCTTCAACCCACGTGACTTTGAAAACGATCGGTCACCACTTTTGAAGTTGACAGCTACTCTTTCCAAACGCAACATCTGACGAACGAACACAAATATAGAAAAAAAGACACAATTGTTGTCCAAAAAGTTCAGGTTTGAAACCACGTGACTCCAGGCTCCAACCCACGTGACTTCAGGCTTCAACCCACATGACTTTTGAAACGATCGGACACCACTTTTGATGTTGGCAGCTACTTGTTCCAAACGCAACATCTGACGAACAAACACAAATATAGAAGAAAAGACACAATTGTTATCCAAAAAGTTCAGGTCTTAACCCACGTGACTTCAGGCTTCAACCCACGTGACTTCAGGCTTCAACCCACGTGACTTCAGGCCTCAACCCACGTGACTTTTGAAACGATCGGTCACCACTTTTGGAGTTGGCAGCTACTTGTTCCAAACGCAGCATCTGACGAACAAACACAAATATCAAAAAACTGAAGACACAATTGGTATCCAAAAAGTTCAGGCTCCAACCCACGTGACTTCAGGCTTCATCCCACGTGACTCCAGGCTTCAACCCACGTGACTTTTGAAACGATCGGTCACCACTTCTGAAGTTGGCAGCTACTTGTTCCAAACGCAACATCTGACGAACGAACACAATAATGAAAAAAAGACACATTTGTTATCCAAAAAGTTCAGGTTTTAACCCACGTGACTTCAGGCTTCAACTCACGTGACTTCAGGCTTCAATCCACGTGACTTTGAGAACGATCGGTCACCACTTTTGAAGTTGGCAGCTACTCTTCCCAAACGCAACATCTGACGAACGAACACAAATATAAAAAAAAAGACATAATTGTTATCCAAAAAGTTCAGGTTTGAAACCACGTGACTCCAGGCTCCAACCCACGTGACTTCAGGCTTCAACCCACATGACTTTTGGAACGATCGGACACCACTTTTGATGTAGGCAGCTACTTGTTCCAAACGCAACATCTGACGAACAAACACAAATATAGAAGAAAAGACACAATTGTTATCCAAAAAGTTCAGGTCTTAACCCACGTGACTTCAGGCTTCAACCCACGTGACTTCAGGCTTCAACCCACGTGACTTCAGGCCTCAACCCACGTGACTTTTGAAACGATCGGTCACCACTTTTGGAGTTGGCAGCTACTTGTTCCAAACGCAACATCTGACGAACGAACACAAATATAGAAGAAAAGACACAATTGTTATCCAAAAAGTTCAGGTTTGAAACCACGTGACTCCAGGCTCCAACCCACGTGACTTCAGGCTTCAACCCACATGACTTTTGAAACGATCGGACACCACTTTTGATGTTGGCAGCTACTTGTTCCAAACGCAACATCTGACGAACAAACACAAATATAGAAGAAAAGACACAATTGTTATCCAAAAAGTTCAGGTTTGAAACCACGTGACACCAGGCTCCAACCCACGTGACTTCAGGCTTCAACCCACGTGACTTTTAGAACGATCGGACACCACTTTTGATGTTGACAGCTACTTGTTTCAAACGCAACATCTGACGAACGAACACAAATATAGAAGAAAAGACACAATTGTTATCCAAAAAGTTCAGGTTTTTACCCACGTGACTCCAGGCTTCAACCCACGTGACTTCAGGCTTCAACCCACGTGACTTCAGGCTTCAACCCACGTGACTTTGAAAACGATCGGTCACCACTTTTGAAGTTGGCAGCTACTCTTTCCAAACGCAACATCTGACGAACGAACACAAATATAGAAAAAAAGACACAATTGTTATCCAAAAAGTTCAGGTTTGAAACCACGTGACTTCAGGCACCAACCCACGTGACTTTTAAAACGATCGGTCACCACTTTTGATGTTGGCAGCTACTTGTTCCACACGCAACATCTGACGAACGAACACAAATATAAAAGAAAAGACACAATTGTTATCCAAAAAGTTCAGGTTTGAAACCACGTGACTTCAGGCTTCAACCCACGTGACTTCAGGCTTCAACCCACGTGACTTCAGGCTTCAACCCACGTGACTTTGAAAACGATCGGTCACCACTTTTGAAGTTGGCAGCTACTCTTTCCAAACGCAACATCTGACGAACGAACACAAATATAGAAAAAAAGACACAATTGTTATCCAAAAAGTTCAGGTTTGAAACCACGTGACTTCAGGCTTCAACCCACGTGACTTTTAGAACGATCGGACACCACTTTTGATGTTGGCAGCTACTTGTTTCAAACGCAACATCTGACGAACGAACACAAATATAGAAGAAAAGACACAATTGTTATCCAAAAAGTTCAGGTTTTAACGCACGTGACTTCTGGCTTCAACCCACGTGACTTCAGGCTTCAACCCACGTGACTTTGAAAACGATCGGTCACCACTTTTGAAGTTGACAGCTACTCTTTCCAAACGCAACATCTGACGAACGAACACAAATATAGAAAAAAAGACACAATTGTTGTCCAAAAAGTTCAGGTTTGAAACCACGTGACTCCAGGCTCCAACCCACGTGACTTCAGGCTTCAACCCACATGACTTTTGAAACGATCGGACACCACTTTTGATGTTGGCAGCTACTTGTTCCAAACGCAACATCTGACGAACAAACACAAATATAGAAGAAAAGACACAATTGTTATCCAAAAAGTTCAGGTCTTAACCCACGTGACTTCAGGCTTCAACCCACGTGACTTCAGGCTTCAACCCACGTGACTTCAGGCCTCAACCCACGTGACTTTTGAAACGATCGGTCACCACTTTTGGAGTTGGCAGCTACTTGTTCCAAACGCAGCATCTGACGAACAAACACAAATATCAAAAAACTGAAGACACAATTGGTATCCAAAAAGTTCAGGCTCCAACCCACGTGACTTCAGGCTTCATCCCACGTGACTCCAGGCTTCAACCCACGTGACTTTTGAAACGATCGGTCACCACTTCTGAAGTTGGCAGCTACTTGTTCCAAACGCAACATCTGACGAACGAACACAATAATGAAAAAAAGACACATTTGTTATCCAAAAAGTTCAGGTTTTAACCCACGTGACTTCAGGCTTCAACTCACGTGACTTCAGGCTTCAATCCACGTGACTTTGAGAACGATCGGTCACCACTTTTGAAGTTGGCAGCTACTCTTCCCAAACGCAACATCTGACGAACGAACACAAATATAAAAAAAAAGACATAATTGTTATCCAAAAAGTTCAGGTTTGAAACCACGTGACTCCAGGCTCCAACCCACGTGACTTCAGGCTTCAACCCACATGACTTTTGGAACGATCGGACACCACTTTTGATGTAGGCAGCTACTTGTTCCAAACGCAACATCTGACGAACAAACACAAATATAGAAGAAAAGACACAATTGTTATCCAAAAAGTTCAGGTCTTAACCCACGTGACTTCAGGCTTCAACCCACGTGACTTCAGGCTTCAACCCACGTGACTTCAGGCCTCAACCCACGTGACTTTTGAAACGATCGGTCACCACTTTTGGAGTTGGCAGCTACTTGTTCCAAACGCAACATCTGACGAACGAACACAAATATAGAAGAAAAGACACAATTGTTATCCAAAAAGTTCAGGTTTGAAACCACGTGACTCCAGGCTCCAACCCACGTGACTTCAGGCTTCAACCCACATGACTTTTGAAACGATCGGACACCACTTTTGATGTTGGCAGCTACTTGTTCCAAACGCAACATCTGACGAACAAACACAAATATAGAAGAAAAGACACAATTGTTATCCAAAAAGTTCAGGTCTTAACCCACGTGACTTCAGGCTTCAACCCACGTGACTTCAGGCTTCAACCGACGTGACTTCAGGCCTCAACCCACGTGACTTTTGAAACGATCGGTCACCACTTCTGAAGTTGGCAGCTACTTGTTCCAAACGCAACATCTGACGAACGAACACAAATATAGAAAAAAAGACACATTTGTTATCCAAAAAGTTCAGGTTTTAACCCACGTGACTTCAGGCTTCAATCCACGTGACTTTGAGAACGATCGGTCACCAATTTTGAAGTTGGCAGCTACTCTTCCCAAACGCAACATCTGACGAACGAACACAAATATAGAAAAAAAGACACAATTGTTATCCAAAAAGTTCAGGTTTGAAACCACGTGACTTCAGGCTTCAACCCACGTGACTTTTAGAACGATCGGACACCACTTTTGATGTTGGCAGCTACTTGTTTCAAACGCAACATCTGACGAACGAACACAAATATAGAAGAAAAGACACAATTGTTATCCAAAAAGTTCAGGTTTTAACGCACGTGACTTCTGGCTTCAACCCACGTGACTTCAGGCTTCAACCCACGTGACTTTGAAAACGATCGGTCACCACTTTTGAAGTTGACAGCTACTCTTTCCAAACGCAACATCTGACGAACGAACACAAATATAGAAAAAAAAACACAATTGTTGTCCAAAAAGTTCAGGTTTGAAACCACGTGACTCCAGGCTCCAACCCACGTGACTTCAGGCTTCAACCCACATGACTTTTGAAACGATCGGACACCACTTTTGATGTTGGCAGCTACTTGTTCCAAACGCAACATCTGACGAACAAACACAAATATAGAAGAAAAGACACAATTGTTATCCAAAAAGTTCAGGTCTTAACCCACGTGACTTCAGGCTTCAACCCACGTGACTTCAGGCTTCAACCCACGTGACTTCAGGCCTCAACCCACGTGACTTTTGAAACGATCGGTCACCACTTTTGGAGTTGGCAGCTACTTGTTCCAAACGCAGCATCTGACGAACAAACACAAATATCAAAAAACTGAAGACACAATTGGTATCCAAAAAGTTCAGGCTCCAACCCACGTGACTTCAGGCTTCATCCCACGTGACTCCAGGCTTCAACCCACGTGACTTTTGAAACGATCGGTCACCACTTCTGAAGTTGGCAGCTACTTGTTCCAAACGCAACATCTGACGAACGAACACAATAATGAAAAAAAGACACATTTGTTATCCAAAAAGTTCAGGTTTTAACCCACGTGACTTCAGGCTTCAACTCACGTGACTTCAGGCTTCAATCCACGTGACTTTGAGAACGATCGGTCACCACTTTTGAAGTTGGCAGCTACTCTTCCCAAACGCAACATCTGACGAACGAACACAAATATAAAAAAAAAGACATAATTGTTATCCAAAAAGTTCAGGTTTGAAACCACGTGACTCCAGGCTCCAACCCACGTGACTTCAGGCTTCAACCCACATGACTTTTGGAACGATCGGACACCACTTTTGATGTAGGCAGCTACTTGTTCCAAACGCAACATCTGACGAACAAACACAAATATAGAAGAAAAGACACAATTGTTATCCAAAAAGTTCAGGTCTTAACCCACGTGACTTCAGGCTTCAACCCACGTGACTTCAGGCTTCAACCCACGTGACTTCAGGCCTCAACCCACGTGACTTTTGAAACGATCGGTCACCACTTTTGGAGTTGGCAGCTACTTGTTCCAAACGCAACATCTGACGAACGAACACAAATATAGAAGAAAAGACACAATTGTTATCCAAAAAGTTCAGGTTTGAAACCACGTGACTCCAGGCTCCAACCCACGTGACTTCAGGCTTCAACCCACATGACTTTTGAAACGATCGGACACCACTTTTGATGTTGGCAGCTACTTGTTCCAAACGCAACATCTGACGAACAAACACAAATATAGAAGAAAAGACACAATTGTTATCCAAAAAGTTCAGGTCTTAACCCACGTGACTTCAGGCTTCAACCCACGTGACTTCAGGCTTCAACCGACGTGACTTCAGGCCTCAACCCACGTGACTTTTGAAACGATCGGTCACCACTTTTGGAGTTGGCAGCTACTTGTTCCAAACGCAACATCTGACGAACAAACACAAATATAGAAGAAAAGACACAATTGTTATCCAAAAAGTTCAGGTCTTAACCCACGTGACTTCAGGCTTCAACCCACGTGACTTCAGGCTTCAACCGACGTGACTTCAGGCCTCAACCCACGTGACTTTTGAAACGATCGGTCACCACTTTTGGAGTTGGCAGCTACTTGTTCCAAACGCAACATCTGACGAACAAACACAAATATCAAAAAACTGAAGACACAATTGGTATCCAAAAAGTTCAGGCTCCAACCCACGTGACTTCAGGCTTCATCCCACGTGACTCCAGGCTTCAACCCACGTGACTTTTGAAACGATCGGTCACCACTTCTGAAGTTGGCAGCTACTTGTTCCAAACGCAACATCTGACGAACGAACACAAATATAGAAAAAAAGACACATTTGTTATCCAAAAAGTTCAGGTTTTAACCCACGTGACTTCAGGCTTCAATCCACGTGACTTTGAGAACGATCGGTCACCAATTTTGAAGTTGGCAGCTACTCTTCCCAAACGCAACATCTGACGAACGAACACAAATATAGAAAAAAAGACACAATTGTTATCCAAAAAGTTCAGGTTTGAAACCACGTGACTTCAGGCTTCAACCCACGTGACTTTTAGAACGATCGGACACCACTTTTGATGTTGGCAGCTACTTGTTTCAAACGCAACATCTGACGAACGAACACAAATATAGAAGAAAAGACACATTTGTTATCCAAAAAGTTCAGGTTTTAACCCACGTGACTTCAGGCTTCAATCCACGTGACTTTGAGAACGATCGGTCACCAATTTTGAAGTTGGCAGCTACTCTTCCCAAACGCAACATCTGACGAACGAACACAAATATAGAAAAAAAGACACAATTGTTATCCAAAAAGTTCAGGTTTGAAACCACGTGACTTCAGGCTTCAACCCACGTGACTTTTAGAACGATCGGACACCACTTTTGATGTTGGCAGCTACTTGTTTCAAACGCAACATCTGACGAACGAACACAAATATAGAAGAAAAGACACAATTGTTATCCAAAAAGTTCAGGTTTTAACGCACGTGACTCCAGGCTCCAACCCACGTGACTTCAGGCTTCAACCCACATGACTTTTGAAACGATCGGACACCACTTTTGATGTTGGCAGCTACTTGTTCCAAACGCAACATCTGACGAACAAACACAAATATAGAAGAAAAGACACAATTGTTATCCAAAAAGTTCAGGTCTTAACCCACGTGACTTCAGGCTTCAACCCACGTGACTTCAGGCTTCAACCCACGTGACTTCAGGCCTCAACCCACGTGACTTTTGAAACGATCGGTCACCACTTTTGGAGTTGGCAGCTACTTGTTCCAAACGCAGCATCTGACGAACAAACACAAATATCAAAAAACTGAAGACACAATTGGTATCCAAAAAGTTCAGGCTCCAACCCACGTGACTTCAGGCTTCATCCCACGTGACTCCAGGCTTCAACCCACGTGACTTTTGAAACGATCGGTCACCACTTCTGAAGTTGGCAGCTACTTGTTCCAAACGCAACATCTGACGAACGAACACAATAATGAAAAAAAGACACATTTGTTATCCAAAAAGTTCAGGTTTTAACCCACGTGACTTCAGGCTTCAACTCACGTGACTTCAGGCTTCAATCCACGTGACTTTGAGAACGATCGGTCACCACTTTTGAAGTTGGCAGCTACTCTTCCCAAACGCAACATCTGACGAACGAACACAAATATAAAAAAAAAGACATAATTGTTATCCAAAAAGTTCAGGCTTGAAACCACGTGACTCCAGGCTCCAACCCACGTGACTTCAGGCTTCAACCCACATGACTTTTGGAACGATCGGACACCACTTTTGATGTAGGCAGCTACTTGTTCCAAACGCAACATCTGACGAACAAACACAAATATAGAAGAAAAGACACAATTGTTATCCAAAAAGTTCAGGTCTTAACCCACGTGACTTCAGGCTTCAACCCACGTGACTTCAGGCTTCAACCCACGTGACTTCAGGCCTCAACCCACGTGACTTTTTAAACGATCGGTCACCACTTTTGGAGTTGGCAGCTACTTGTTCCAAACGCAACATCTGACGAACGAACACAAATATAGAAGAAAAGACACAATTGTTATCCAAAAAGTTCAGGTTTGAAACCACGTGACTCCAGGCTCCAACCCACGTGACTTCAGGCTTCAACCCACATGACTTTTGAAACGATCGGACACCACTTTTGATGTTGGCAGCTACTTGTTCCAAACGCAACATCTGACGAACAAACACAAATATAGAAGAAAAGACACAATTGTTATCCAAAAAGTTCAGGTCTTAACCCACGTGACTTCAGGCTTCAACCCACGTGACTTCGGGCTTCAACCGACGTGACTTCAGGCCTCAACCCACGTGACTTTTGAAACGATCGGTCACCACTTTTGATGTTGGCAGCTACTTGTTCCAAACGCAACATCTGACGAACAAACACAAATATCAAAAAACTGAAGACACAATTGGTATCCAAAAAGTTCAGGCTCCAACCCACGTGACTCCAGGCTTCAACCCACGTGACTTTTGAAACGATCGGTCACCACTTCTGAAGTTGGCAGCTACTTGTTCCAAACGCAACATCTGACGAACGAACACAAATATAGAAAAAAAGACACATTTGTTATCCAAAAAGTTCAGGTTCTAACCCACGTGACTTCAGGCTTCAATCCACGTGACTTTGAGAACGATCGGTCACCAATTTTGAAGTTGGCAGCTACTCTTCCCAAACGCAACATCTGACGAACGAACACAAATATAAAAAAAAAGACATAATTGTTATCCAAAAAGTTCAGGTTTGAAACCACGTGACTCCAGGCTCCAACCCACGTGACTTCAGGCTTCAACCCACATGACTTTTGGAACGATCGGACACCACTTTTGATGTAGGCAGCTACTTGTTCCAAACGCAACATCTGACGAACGAACACAAATATAGAAGAAAAGACACAATTGTTATCCAAAAAGTTCAGGTCTTAACCCACGTGACTTCAGGCTTCAACCCACGTGACTTCAGGCTTCAACCCACGTGACTTTTAAAACGATCGGTCACCACTTTTGATGTTGGCAGCTACTTGTTCCAAACGCAACATCTGACGAACGAACACAAATATAGAAGAAAAGACACAATTGTTATCCAAAAAGTTCAGGTTTGAAACCACGTGACTCCAGGCTCCAACCCACGTGACTTCAGGCTTCAACCCACATGACTTTTGGAACGATCGGTCACCACTTTTGATGTTGGCAGCTACTTGTTCCAAACGCAACATCTGACGAACGAACACAAATATAGAAGAAAAGACACAATTGTTATCCAAAAAGTTCAGGTCTTAACCCACGTGACTTCAGGCTTCAACCCACGTGACTTCAGGCTTCAACCCACGTGACTTTTAAAACGATCGGTCACCACTTTTGATGTTGGCAGCTACTTGTTCCAAACGCAACATCTGACGAACGAACACAAATATAGAAGAAAAGACACAATTGGTATCCAAAAAGTTCAGGCTCCAACCCACGTGACTTCAGGCTTCAACCCACGTGACTCCAGGCTTCAACCCACGTGACTTTTGAAACGATCGGTCACCACTTCTGAAGTTGGCAGCTACTTGTTCCAAACGCAACATCTGACGAACGAACACAAATATAGAAAAAAAGACACAATTGTTATCCAAAAAGTTCAGGTTTGAAACCACGTGACTCCAGGCTCCAACCCACGTGACTTCAGGCTTCAACCCACATGACTTTTGGAACGATCGGTCACCACTTTTGATGTTGGCAGCTACTTGTTCCAAACGCAACATCTGACGAACGAACACAAATATAGAAGAAAAGACACAATTGTTATCCAAAAAGTTCAGGTCTTAACCCACGTGACTTCAGGCTTCAACCCACGTGACTTCAGGCTTCAACCCACGTGACTTTTAAAACGATCGGTCACCACTTTTGATGTTGGCAGCTACTTGTTCCAAACGCAACATCTGACGAACGAACACAAATATAGAAGAAAAGACACAATTGGTATCCAAAAAGTTCAGGCTCCAACCCACGTGACTTCAGGCTTCAACCCACGTGACTCCAGGCTTCAACCCACGTGACTTTTGAAACGATCGGTCACCACTTCTGAAGTTGGCAGCTACTTGTTCCAAACGCAACATCTGACGAACGAACACAAATATAGAAAAAAAGACACAATTGTTATCCAAAAAGTTCAGGTTTAAACCCACGTGACTTCAGGCTTCAACCCACGTGACTTTGAAAACGATCGGTCACCACTTTTGAAGTTGGCAGCTACTCTTTCCAAACGCAACATCTGACGAACGAACACAAATAAAGAAAAAAAGACACAATTGTTATCCAAAAAGTTCAGGTTTGAAACCACGTGACTCCAGGCTCCAACCCACGTGACTTCAGGCTTCAACCCACGTGACTTTTAGAACGATCGGACACCACTATTGATGTTGGCAGCTACTTGTTCCAAACGCAACATCTGACGAACGAACACAAATATAGAAGAAAAGACACAATTGTTATCCAAAAAGTTCAGGTTTCAACCCACGTGACTTCAGGCTTCAACCCACGTGACTTTTGAAACGATCGGTCACCACTTTTGAAGTTGGCAGCTACTTGTTCCAAACGCAACATCTGACGAACGAACACAAATATAGAAGAAAAGACACAATTGTTATCCAAAAAGTTCAGGTTTCAACCCACGTGACTTCAGGCTTCAACCCACGTGACTTTTGAAACGATCGGTCACCACTTTTGAAGTTGGCAGCTACTTGTTCCAAACGCAACATCTGACGAACGAACACAAATATAGAAAAAAAGACACAATTGTTTTCCAAAAAGTTCAGGTTTTAACCCACGTGACTTCAGGCTTCAACTCACGTGACTTCAGGCTTCAATCCACGTGACTTTGAGAACGATCGGTCACCACTTTTGATGTTGGCAGCTACTTGTTCCAAACGCAACATCTGACGAACAAACACAAATATAGAAGAAAAGACACAATTGTTATCCAAAAAGTTCAGGTCTTAACCCACGTGACTTCCGGCTTCAACCCACGTGACTTCAGGCTTCAACCCACGTGACTTCAGGCCTCAACCCACGTGACTTTTGAAACGATCGGTCACCACTTTTGGAGTTGGCAGCTACTTGTTCCAAACGCAGCATCTGACGAACAAACACAAATATCAAAAAACTGAAGACACAATTGGTATCCAAAAAGTTCAGGCTCCAACCCACGTGACTTCAGGCTTCATCCCACGTGACTCCAGGCTTCAACCCACGTGACTTTTGAAACGATCGGTCACCACTTCTGAAGTTGGCAGCTACTTGTTCCAAACGCAACATCTGACGAACGAACACAATAATGAAAAAAAGACACATTTGTTATCCAAAAAGTTCAGGTTTTAACCCACGTGACTTCAGGCTTCAACTCACGTGACTTCAGGCTTCAATCCACGTGACTTTGAGAACGATCGGTCACCACTTTTGAAGTTGGCAGCTACTCTTCCCAAACGCAACATCTGACGAACGAACACAAATATAAAAAAAAAGACATAATTGTTATCCAAAAAGTTCAGGTTTGAAACCACGTGACTCCAGGCTCCAACCCACGTGACTTCAGGCTTCAACCCACATGACTTTTGGAACGATCGGACACCACTTTTGATGTAGGCAGCTACTTGTTCCAAACGCAACATCTGACGAACAAACACAAATATAGAAGAAAAGACACAATTGTTATCCAAAAAGTTCAGGTCTTAACCCACGTGACTTCAGGCTTCAACCCACGTGACTTCAGGCTTCAACCCACGTGACTTCAGGCCTCAACCCACGTGACTTTTGAAACGATCGGTCACCACTTTTGGAGTTGGCAGCTACTTGTTCCAAACGCAACATCTGACGAACGAACACAAATATAGAAGAAAAGACACAATTGTTATCCAAAAAGTTCAGGTTTGAAACCACGTGACTCCAGGCTCCAACCCACGTGACTTCAGGCTTCAACCCACATGACTTTTGAAACGATCGGACACCACTTTTGATGTTGGCAGCTACTTGTTCCAAACGCAACATCTGACGAACAAACACAAATATAGAAGAAAAGACACAATTGTTATCCAAAAAGTTCAGGTCTTAACCCACGTGACTTCAGGCTTCAACCCACGTGACTTCAGGCTTCAACCGACGTGACTTCAGGCCTCAACCCACGTGACTTTTGAAACGATCGGTCACCACTTTTGGAGTTGGCAGCTACTTGTTCCAAACGCAACATCTGACGAACAAACACAAATATCAAAAAACTGAAGACACAATTGGTATCCAAAAAGTTCAGGCTCCAACCCACGTGACTTCAGGCTTCATCCCACGTGACTCCAGGCTTCAACCCACGTGACTTTTGAAACGATCGGTCACCACTTCTGAAGTTGGCAGCTACTTGTTCCAAACGCAACATCTGACGAACGAACACAAATATAGAAAAAAAGACACATTTGTTATCCAAAAAGTTCAGGTTTTAACCCACGTGACTTCAGGCTTCAATCCACGTGACTTTGAGAACGATCGGTCACCAATTTTGAAGTTGGCAGCTACTCTTCCCAAACGCAACATCTGACGAACGAACACAAATATAGAAAAAAAGACACAATTGTTATCCAAAAAGTTCAGGTTTGAAACCACGTGACTTCAGGCTTCAACCCACGTGACTTTTAGAACGATCGGACACCACTTTTGATGTTGGCAGCTACTTGTTTCAAACGCAACATCTGACGAACGAACACAAATATAGAAGAAAAGACACAATTGTTATCCAAAAAGTTCAGGTTTTAACGCACGTGACTTCTGGCTTCAACCCACGTGACTTCAGGCTTCAACCCACGTGACTTTGAAAACGATCGGTCACCACTTTTGAAGTTGACAGCTACTCTTTCCAAACGCAACATCTGACGAACGAACACAAATATAGAAAAAAAGACACAATTGTTGTCCAAAAAGTTCAGGTTTGAAACCACGTGACTCCAGGCTCCAACCCACGTGACTTCAGGCTTCAACCCACATGACTTTTGAAACGATCGGACACCACTTTTGATGTTGGCAGCTACTTGTTCCAAACGCAACATCTGACGAACAAACACAAATATAGAAGAAAAGACACAATTGTTATCCAAAAAGTTCAGGTCTTAACCCACGTGACTTCAGGCTTCAACCCACGTGACTTCAGGCTTCAACCCACGTGACTTCAGGCCTCAACCCACGTGACTTTTGAAACGATCGGTCACCACTTTTGGAGTTGGCAGCTACTTGTTCCAAACGCAGCATCTGACGAACAAACACAAATATCAAAAAACTGAAGACACAATTGGTATCCAAAAAGTTCAGGCTCCAACCCACGTGACTTCAGGCTTCATCCCACGTGACTCCAGGCTTCAACCCACGTGACTTTTGAAACGATCGGTCACCACTTCTGAAGTTGGCAGCTACTTGTTCCAAACGCAACATCTGACGAACGAACACAATAATGAAAAAAAGACACATTTGTTATCCAAAAAGTTCAGGTTTTAACCCACGTGACTTCAGGCTTCAACTCACGTGACTTCAGGCTTCAATCCACGTGACTTTGAGAACGATCGGTCACCACTTTTGAAGTTGGCAGCTACTCTTCCCAAACGCAACATCTGACGAACGAACACAAATATAAAAAAAAAGACATAATTGTTATCCAAAAAGTTCAGGCTTGAAACCACGTGACTCCAGGCTCCAACCCACGTGACTTCAGGCTTCAACCCACATGACTTTTGGAACGATCGGACACCACTTTTGATGTAGGCAGCTACTTGTTCCAAACGCAACATCTGACGAACAAACACAAATATAGAAGAAAAGACACAATTGTTATCCAAAAAGTTCAGGTCTTAACCCACGTGACTTCAGGCTTCAACCCACGTGACTTCAGGCTTCAACCCACGTGACTTCAGGCCTCAACCCACGTGACTTTTTAAACGATCGGTCACCACTTTTGGAGTTGGCAGCTACTTGTTCCAAACGCAACATCTGACGAACGAACACAAATATAGAAGAAAAGACACAATTGTTATCCAAAAAGTTCAGGTTTGAAACCACGTGACTCCAGGCTCCAACCCACGTGACTTCAGGCTTCAACCCACATGACTTTTGAAACGATCGGACACCACTTTTGATGTTGGCAGCTACTTGTTCCAAACGCAACATCTGACGAACAAACACAAATATAGAAGAAAAGACACAATTGTTATCCAAAAAGTTCAGGTCTTAACCCACGTGACTTCAGGCTTCAACCCACGTGACTTCGGGCTTCAACCGACGTGACTTCAGGCCTCAACCCACGTGACTTTTGAAACGATCGGTCACCACTTTTGATGTTGGCAGCTACTTGTTCCAAACGCAACATCTGACGAACAAACACAAATATCAAAAAACTGAAGACACAATTGGTATCCAAAAAGTTCAGGCTCCAACCCACGTGACTCCAGGCTTCAACCCACGTGACTTTTGAAACGATCGGTCACCACTTCTGAAGTTGGCAGCTACTTGTTCCAAACGCAACATCTGACGAACGAACACAAATATAGAAAAAAAGACACATTTGTTATCCAAAAAGTTCAGGTTCTAACCCACGTGACTTCAGGCTTCAATCCACGTGACTTTGAGAACGATCGGTCACCAATTTTGAAGTTGGCAGCTACTCTTCCCAAACGCAACATCTGACGAACGAACACAAATATAAAAAAAAAGACATAATTGTTATCCAAAAAGTTCAGGTTTGAAACCACGTGACTCCAGGCTCCAACCCACGTGACTTCAGGCTTCAACCCACATGACTTTTGGAACGATCGGACACCACTTTTGATGTAGGCAGCTACTTGTTCCAAACGCAACATCTGACGAACGAACACAAATATAGAAGAAAAGACACAATTGTTATCCAAAAAGTTCAGGTCTTAACCCACGTGACTTCAGGCTTCAACCCACGTGACTTCAGGCTTCAACCCACGTGACTTTTAAAACGATCGGTCACCACTTTTGATGTTGGCAGCTACTTGTTCCAAACGCAACATCTGACGAACGAACACAAATATAGAAGAAAAGACACAATTGTTATCCAAAAAGTTCAGGTTTGAAACCACGTGACTCCAGGCTCCAACCCACGTGACTTCAGGCTTCAACCCACATGACTTTTGGAACGATCGGTCACCACTTTTGATGTTGGCAGCTACTTGTTCCAAACGCAACATCTGACGAACGAACACAAATATAGAAGAAAAGACACAATTGTTATCCAAAAAGTTCAGGTCTTAACCCACGTGACTTCAGGCTTCAACCCACGTGACTTCAGGCTTCAACCCACGTGACTTTTAAAACGATCGGTCACCACTTTTGATGTTGGCAGCTACTTGTTCCAAACGCAACATCTGACGAACGAACACAAATATAGAAGAAAAGACACAATTGGTATCCAAAAAGTTCAGGCTCCAACCCACGTGACTTCAGGCTTCAACCCACGTGACTCCAGGCTTCAACCCACGTGACTTTTGAAACGATCGGTCACCACTTCTGAAGTTGGCAGCTACTTGTTCCAAACGCAACATCTGACGAACGAACACAAATATAGAAAAAAAGACACAATTGTTATCCAAAAAGTTCAGGTTTGAAACCACGTGACTCCAGGCTCCAACCCACGTGACTTCAGGCTTCAACCCACATGACTTTTGGAACGATCGGTCACCACTTTTGATGTTGGCAGCTACTTGTTCCAAACGCAACATCTGACGAACGAACACAAATATAGAAGAAAAGACACAATTGTTATCCAAAAAGTTCAGGTCTTAACCCACGTGACTTCAGGCTTCAACCCACGTGACTTCAGGCTTCAACCCACGTGACTTTTAAAACGATCGGTCACCACTTTTGATGTTGGCAGCTACTTGTTCCAAACGCAACATCTGACGAACGAACACAAATATAGAAGAAAAGACACAATTGTTATCCAAAAAGTTCAGGTCTCAACCCACGTGACTTCAGGCTTCAGCCCACGTGACTTCAGGCTTCAACCCACGTGACTTCAGGCCTCAACTCACGTGACTTTTGAAACGATCGGTCACCACTTTTGGAGTTGGCAGCTACTTGTTCCAAACGCAACATCTGACGAACAAACACAAATATAGAAGAAAAGACACAATTGTTATCCAAAAAGTTCAGGTCTTAACCCACGTGACTTCAGGCTTCAACCCACGTGACTTCAGGCTTCAACCCACGTGACTTCAGGCCTCAACTCACGTGACTTTTGAAACGATCGGTCACCACTTTTGGAGTTGGCAGCTACTTGTTCCAAACGCAACATCTGACGAACAAACACAAATATCAAAAATCTGAAGACACAATTGTTATCCAAAAAGTTCAGGCTCCAACCCACGTGACTTCAGGCTTCAACCCACGTGACTCCAGGCTTCAACCCACGTGACTTTTGAAACGATCGGTCACCACTTCTGAAGTTGGCAGCTACTTGTTCCAAACGCAACATCTGACGAACGAACACAAATATAGGAAAAAAGACACAATTGTCATCCAAAAAGTTCAGGTTTGAACCAACGTGACTCTAGGCTCCAACCCACGTGGCTTCAGGCTTCAACCCACGTGACTTTTAAAACGATCGGTCACCACTTTTGATGTTGGCAGCTACTTGTTCCAAACGCAACATCTGACGAACGAACACAAATATAGAGGTGAAGACACAATTGTTATCCAAAAAGTTCAGGTTTTAACCCACGTGACTTCAGGCTTCAACCCACGTGACTTCGGGCTTCAACCCACGTGACTTTGAAAACGATCGGACACCACTTTTGATGTTGGCAGCTACTTGTTCCAAACGCAACATCTGACGAACGAACACAAATATAGAAGAAAAGACACAATTGTTATCCAAAAAGTTCAGGTTTCAACCCACGTGACTTCAGGCTTCAACCCACGTGACTTTTGAAACGATCGGTCACCACTTTTGAAGTTGGCAGCTACTTGTTCCAAACGCAACATCTGACGAACGAACACAAATATAGAAAAAAAGACACAATTGTTTTCCAAAAAGTTCAGGTTTTAACCCACGTGACTTCAGGCTTCAACTCACGTGACTTCAGGCTTCAATCCACGTGACTTTGAGAACGATCGGTCACCACTTTTAAAGTTGGCAGCTACTCTTCCCAAACGCAACATCTGACGAACGAACACGAATATAAAAAAAAAGACACAATTGTTATCCAAAAAGTTCAGGTTTGAACCCACGTGACTTCAGGCTCCAACCCACGTGACTTCAGGCTTCAACCCACGTGACTTTTAAAACGATCGGTCACCACTTTTGATGTTGGCAGCTACTTGTTCCAAACGCAACATCTGACGAACGAACACAAATATAGAGGTAAAGACACAATTGTTATCCAAAAAGTTCAGGTTTTAACCCACGTGACTTCAGGCTCCAACCCACGTGACTTCAGGCTTCAACCCACGTGACTTTCAAAACGATCGGTCACCACTTTTGGAGTTGGCAGCTACTTGTTCCAAATGCAACATCTGACGAACGAACACAAATATTAAAAAAAAAATGACGAAATTGTTATCCAAAAAGATCAAGTTTGAACCCACGTGACTCCAGGCTCCAACCCACGTGACTTCAGGCTTCAACCCACGTGACTCTTAAAACGATCGGTCACCACTTCTGATGTTGGCAGCTACTTGTTCCAAACGCAACATCTGACGAACAAACACAAATATAGAAGAAAAGACACAATTGTTATCCAAAAAGTTCAGGTCTTAGCCCACGTGACTTCAGGCTTCAACCCACGTGACTTCAGGCTTCAACCCACGTGACTTTTAAAACGATCGGTCACCACTTTTGATGTTGGCAGCTACTTGTTCCAAACGCAACATCTGACGAACGAACACAAATATAGAGGTAAAGACACAATTGTTATCCAAAAAGTTCAGGTTTTAACCCACGTGACTTCAGGCTCCAACCCACGTGACTTCAGGCTTCAACCCACGTGACTTTTAAAACGATCGGTCACCACTTTTGATGTTGGCAGCTACTTGTTCCAAACGCAACATCTGACGAACGAACACAAATATAGAGGTAAAGACACAATTGTTATCCAAAAAGTTCAGGTTTTAACCCACGTGACTTCAGGCTCCAACCCACGTGACTTCAGGCTTCAACCCACGTGACTTTTAAAACGATCGGTCACCACTTTTGGAGTTGGCAGCTACTCTTTCCAAACGCAAAATCTGACGAACGAACACAAATATAGAAAAAAAGACACAATTGTTATCCAAAAAGTTCAGGTTTGAAACCACGTGACTCCAGGCTCCAACCCACGTGACTTCAGGCTTCAACCCACGTGACTTCAGGCTTCATCCCACGTGACTCCAGGCTTCAACCCACGTGACTTTTGAAACGATCGGTCACCACTTCTGAAGTTGGCAGCTACTTGTTCCAAACGCAACATCTGACGAACGAACACAAATATAGAAAAAAAGACACAATTGTTATACAAAAAGTTCAGGTTTTAACCCACGTGACTTCAGGCTTCAACTCACGTGACTTCAGGCTTCTATTCACGTGACTTCGAGAACGATCGGTCACCACTTTTGAAGTTGGCAGCTACTCTTCCCAAACGCAACATCTGACGAACGAACACAAATATAAAAAAAAAGACACAATTGCTATCCAAAAAGTTCAGGTTTGAACCCACGTGACTCCAGGCTCCAACCCACGTGACTTCAGGCTTCAACCCACGTGACTTTTGAAACGATCGGTCACCACTTTTGATGTTGGCAGCTACTTGTTCCAAACGCAACATCTGACGAACGAACACAAATATAGAGGTAAAGACACAATTGTTATCCAAAAAGTTCAGGTTTTAACCCACGTGACTTCAGGCTCCAACCCACGTGACTTCAGGCTTCAACCCACGTGACTTTTAAAACGATCGGTCACCACTTTTGGAGTTGGCAGCTACTTGTTCCAAATGCAACATCTGACGAACGAACACAAATATCAAAAAAAAAAATGACGAAATTGTTATCCAAAAAGATCAGGTTTGAACCCACGTGACTCCAGGCTCCAACCCACGTGACTTTAAGCTTCAACCCACGTGACTCTTAAAACGATCGGTCACCACTTTTGATGTTGGCAGCTACTTGTTCCAAACGCAACATCTGACGAACGAACACAAATATAGAAGAAAAGACACTATTGTTATCCAAAAAGTTCAGGTTTTTACCCACGTGACTCCAGGCTTCAACCCACGTGACTTCAAGCTTCAACCCACGTGACTTCAGGCTTCAACCCACGTGACTTTGAAAACGATCGGTCACCACTTTTGAAGTTGGCAGCTACTCTTTCCAAACGCAACATCTGACGAACGAACACAAATATAGAAAAAAAGACACAATTGTTATCCAAAAAGTTCAGGTTTGATACCACGTGACTCCAGGCTCTAACCCACGTGACTTCAGGCTCCAACCCACGTGACTTTTAAAACGATCGGTCACCACTTTTGATGTTGGCAGCTACTTGTTCCAAACGCAACATCTGACGAACGAACACAAATATAGAAGAAAAGACACAATTGTTATCCAAAAAGTTCAGGTTTTAACCCACGTGACTTCAGGCTTCAACCCACGTGACTTCAGGCTTCAACCCACGTGACTTCAGGCTTCAACCCACGTGACTTTGAAAACGATCGGTCACCACTTTTGAAGTTGGCAGCTACTCTTTCCAAACGCAACATCTGACGAACGAACACAAATATAGAAAAAAAGACACAATTGTTATCCAAAAAGTTTAGGTTTGAAACCACGTGACTCCAGGCTCCAACCCACGTGACTTCAGGCTTCAACCCACGTGACTTTTAGAACGATCGGACACCACTTTTGATGTTGGCAGCTACTTGTTTCAAACGCAACATCTGACGAACGAACACAAATATAGAAGAAAAGACACAATTGTTATCCAAAAAGTTCAGGTTTTAACCCACGTGACTTCTGGCTCCAACCCACGTGACTTCAGGCTTCAACCCACGTGACTTTGAAAACGATCGGTCACCACTTTTGAAGTTGACAGCTACTCTTTCCAAACGCAACATCTGACGAACGAACACAAATATAGAAAAAAAGACACAATTGTTATCCAAAAAGTTCAGGTTTGAAACCACGTGACTCCAGGCTCCAACCCACGTGACTTCAGGCTTCAACCCACATAACTTTTGAAACGATCGGACACCACTTTTGATGTTGGCAGCTACTTGTTCCAAACGCAACATCTGACGAACAAACACAAATATAGAAGAAAAGACACAATTGTTATCCAAAAAGTTCAGGTCTTAACCCACGTGACTTCAGGCTTCAACCCACGTGACTTCAGGCTTCAACCCACGTGACTTCAGGCCTCAACCCACGTGACTTTTGAAACGATCGGTCACCACTTTTGGAGTTGGCAGCTACTTGTTCCAAACGCAACATCTGACGAACAAACACAAATATCAAAAAACTGAAGACACAATTGGTATCCAAAAAGTCCAGGCTCCAACCCACGTGACTTCAGGCTTCATCCCACGTGACTCCAGGCTTCAACCCACGTGACTTTTGAAACGATCGGTCACCACTTCTTAAGTTGGCAGCTACTTGTTCCAAACGCAACATCTGACGAACGAACACAAGTATAGAAAAAAAGACACAATTGTTATCCAAAAAGTTCAGGTTTTAACCCACGTGACTTCAGGCTTCAACTCACGTGACTTCAGGCTTCAATCCACGTGACTTTGAGAACGATCGGTCACCACTTTTGAAGTTGGCAGCTACTCTTCCCAAACGCAACATCTGACGAACGAACACAAATATAAAAAAAAGACACAATTGTTATCCAAAAAGTTCAGGTTTGAACCCACGTGACTCCAGGCTCCAACCCACGTGACTTCAGGCTTCAACCCACGTGACTTTTAAAACGATCGGTCACCACTTTTGATGTTGGCAGCTACTTGTTCCAAACGCAACATCTGACGAACGAACACAAATATAGAGGTAAAGACACAATTGTTATCCAAAAAGTTCAGGTTTTAACCCACGTGACTTCAGGCTCCAACCCACGTGACTTCAGGCTTCAACCCACGTGACTTTTCAAACGATCGGTCACCACTTTTGGAGTTGGCAGCTCTTTATGCCAAATGCAACATCTGACGAACGAACACAAATATCAAAAAAAAATTGACGAAATTGTTATCCAAAAAGATCAGGTTTGAACCCACGTGACTCCAGGCTCCAACCCACGTGACTTCAAGCTTCAACCCACGTGACTCTTAAAACGATGGGTCACCACTTTTGATGTTGGCAGCTACTTGTTCCAAACGCAACATCTGACGAACGAACACAAATATAGAAGAAAAGACACAATTGTTATCCAAGAAGTTCGGGTTTTAACCCACGTGACTTCAGGCTTCAACCCACGTGACTTCAGGCTTCAACCCACGTGACTTTGAAAACGATCGGTCACCACTTTTGAATTTGGCAGCTACTCTTCCCAAACGCAACATCTGACGAACGAACACAAATATAGAAAAAAATACACAATTGTTATCAAAAAAGTTCAGGTTTGAAACCACGTGACTCCAGGCTCCAACCCACGTGACTTCAGGCTTCAACCCACGTGACTTTTAGAACGATCAGACACCACTTTTGATGTTGGCAGCTACTTGTTTCAAACGCAACATCTGACGAACGAACACAAATATAGAAGAAAAGACACAATTGTTATCCAAAAAGTTCAGGTTTTAACCCACGTGACTCCAGGCTCCAACCCACGTGACTTCAGGCTTCAACCCACGTGACTTTTAAAACGATTGGTCACCACTTTTGATGTTGGCAGCTACTTGTTCCAAACGCAACATCTGACAAACGAACACAAATACAGAAGAAAAGACACAATTGTTATCCAAAAAGTTCAGGTTTTAACCCACGTGACTTCAGGCTTCAACCCACGTGACTTCAGGCTTCAACCCACGTGACTTTGAAAACGATCGGTCACCACTTTTGAAGTTGACAGCTCTACTCTTTCCAAACGCAACATCTGACGAACGAACACAAATATAGAAAAAAAGACACAATTGTTATCCAAAAAGTTCAGGTTTGAAACCACGTGACTCCAGGCTCCAACCCACGTGACTTCAGGCTTCAACCCACATGACTTTTGAAACGATCGGACACCACTTTTGATGTTGGCAGCTACTTGTTCCAAACGCAACATCTGACGAACAAACACAAATATAGAAGAAAAGACACAATTGTTATCCAAAAAGTTCAGGTCTTAACCCACGTGACTTCAGGCTTCAACCCACGTGACTTCAGGCTTCAACCCACGTGACTTCAGGCCTCAACCCACGTGACTTTTGAAACGATCGGTCACCACTTTTGGAGTTGGCAGCTACTTGTTCCAAACGCAACATCTGACGAACAAACACAAATATCAAAAAACTGAAGACACAATTGGTATCCAAAAAGTTCAGGCTCCAACCCACGTGACTTCAGGCTTCAACCCACGTGACTCCAGGCTTCAACCCACTTGATCGGACACCACTTTTGATGTTGGCAGCTACTTGTTCCAAACGCAACATCTGACGAACAAACACAAATATAGAAGAAAAGACACAATTGTTATCCAAAAAGTTCAGGTCTTAACCCACGTGACTTCAGGCTTCAACCCACGTGACTTCAGGCTTCAACCCACGTGACTTCAGGCCTCAACCCACGTGACTTTTGAAACGATCGGTCACCACTTCTGAAGTTGGCAGCTACTTGTTCCAAACGCAACATCTGACGAACGAACACAAATATAGAAAAAAAGACACAATTGTTATCCAAAAAGTTCAGGTTTAAACCAACGTGACTCCAGGCTTCAACCCACGTGACTTCAGGCTTCAACCCACGTGACTTTGGAAACGATCGGTCACCACTTTTGAAGTTGGCAGCTACTCTTTCCAAACGCAAAATCTGACGAACGAACACAAATATAGAAAAAAAGACACAATTGTTATCCAAAAAGTTCAGGTTTGAAACCACGTGACTCCAGGCTCCAACCCACGTGACTTCAGGCTTCAACCCACGTGACTTCAGGCTTCAACCCACGTGACTTCAGGCTTCAACCCACGTGACTTTGGAAACGATCGGTCACCACTTTTGAAGTTGGCAGCTACTCTTTCCAAACGCAACATCTGACGAACGAACACAATTATAGAAAAAAAGACACAATTGTTATCCAAAAAGTTCAGGTTTTAACCCACGTGACTTCAGGCTTCAACCCACGTGACTTCAGGCTTCAACCCACGTGACTTTGAAAACGATCGGTCACCACTTTTGAAGTTGACAGCTCTACTCTTTCCAAACGCAACATCTGACGAACGAACACAAATATAGAAAAAAAGACACAATTGTTATCCAAAAAGTTCAGGTTTGAAACCACGTGACTCCAGGCTCCAACCCACGTGACTTCAGGCTTCAACCCACATGACTTTTGAAACGATCGGACACCACTTTTGATGTTGGCAGCTACTTGTTCCAAACGCAACATCTGACGAACAAACACAAATATAGAAGAAAAGACACAATTGTTATCCAAAAAGTTCAGGTCTTAACCCACGTGACTTCAGGCTTCAACCCACGTGACTTCAGGCTTCAACCCACGTGACTTCAGGCCTCAACCCACGTGACTTTTGAAACGATCGGTCACCACTTTTGGAGTTGGCAGCTACTTGTTCCAAACGCAACATCTGACGAACAAACACAAATATCAAAAAACTGAAGACACAATTGGTATCCAAAAAGTTCAGGCTCCAACCCACGTGACTTCAGGCTTCAATCCACGTGACTTTGAGAACGATCGGTCACCACTTTTGAAGTTGGCAGCTACTCTTCCCAAACGCAACATCTGACGAACGAACACAAATATAAAAAAAAGACACAATTGTTATCCAAAAAGTTCAGGTTTGAACCCACGTGACTCCAGGCTCCAACCCACGTGACTTCAGGCTTCAACCCACGTGACTTTTAAAACGATCGGTCACCACTTTTGATGTTGGCAGCTACTTGTTCCAAACGCAACATCTGACGAACGAACACAAATATAGAGGTAAAGACACAATTGTTATCCAAAAAGTTCAGGTTTTAACCCACGTGACTTCAGGCTCCAACCCACGTGACTTCAGGCTTCAACCCACGTGACTTTTCAAACGATCGGTCACCACTTTTGGAGTTGGCAGCTCTTTATGCCAAATGCAACATCTGACGAACGAACACAAATATCAAAAAAAAATTGACGAAATTGTTATCCAAAAAGATCAGGTTTGAACCCACGTGACTCCAGGCTCCAACCCACGTGACTTCAAGCTTCAACCCACGTGACTCTTAAAACGATGGGTCACCACTTTTGATGTTGGCAGCTACTTGTTCCAAACGCAACATCTGACGAACGAACACAAATATAGAAGAAAAGACACAATTGTTATCCAAGAAGTTCGGGTTTTAACCCACGTGACTTCAGGCTTCAACCCACGTGACTTCAGGCTTCAACCCACGTGACTTTGAAAACGATCGGTCACCACTTTTGAATTTGGCAGCTACTCTTCCCAAACGCAACATCTGACGAACGAACACAAATATAGAAAAAAATACACAATTGTTATCCAAAAAGTTCAGGTTTGAAACCACGTGACTCCAGGCTCCAACCCACGTGACTTCAGGCTTCAACCCACGTGACTTTTAGAACGATCAGACACCACTTTTGATGTTGGCAGCTACTTGTTTCAAACGCAACATCTGACGAACGAACACAAATATAGAAGAAAAGACACAATTGTTATCCAAAAAGTTCAGGTTTTAACCCACGTGACTCCAGGCTCCAACCCACGTGACTTCAGGCTTCAACCCACGTGACTTTTAAAACGATTGGTCACCACTTTTGATGTTGGCAGCTACTTGTTCCAAACGCAACATCTGACAAACGAACACAAATACAGAAGAAAAGACACAATTGTTATCCAAAAAGTTCAGGTTTTAACCCACGTGACTTCAGGCTTCAACCCACGTGACTTCAGGCTTCAACCCACGTGACTTTGAAAACGATCGGTCACCACTTTTGAAGTTGACAGCTCTACTCTTTCCAAACGCAACATCTGACGAACGAACACAAATATAGAAAAAAAGACACAATTGTTATCCAAAAAGTTCAGGTTTGAAACCACGTGACTCCAGGCTCCAACCCACGTGACTTCAGGCTTCAACCCACATGACTTTTGAAACGATCGGACACCACTTTTGATGTTGGCAGCTACTTGTTCCAAACGCAACATCTGACGAACAAACACAAATATAGAAGAAAAGACACAATTGTTATCCAAAAAGTTCAGGTCTTAACCCACGTGACTTCAGGCTTCAACCCACGTGACTTCAGGCTTCAACCCACGTGACTTCAGGCCTCAACCCACGTGACTTTTGAAACGATCGGTCACCACTTTTGGAGTTGGCAGCTACTTGTTCCAAACGCAACATCTGACGAACAAACACAAATATCAAAAAACTGAAGACACAATTGGTATCCAAAAAGTTCAGGCTCCAACCCACGTGACTTCAGGCTTCAACCCACGTGACTCCAGGCTTCAACCCACTTGATCGGACACCACTTTTGATGTTGGCAGCTACTTGTTCCAAACGCAACATCTGACGAACAAACACAAATATAGAAGAAAAGACACAATTGTTATCCAAAAAGTTCAGGTCTTAACCCACGTGACTTCAGGCTTCAACCCACGTGACTTCAGGCTTCAACCCACGTGACTTCAGGCCTCAACCCACGTGACTTTTGAAACGATCGGTCACCACTTCTGAAGTTGGCAGCTACTTGTTCCAAACGCAACATCTGACGAACGAACACAAATATAGAAAAAAAGACACAATTGTTATCCAAAAAGTTCAGGTTTAAACCAACGTGACTCCAGGCTTCAACCCACGTGACTTCAGGCTTCAACCCACGTGACTTTGGAAACGATCGGTCACCACTTTTGAAGTTGGCAGCTACTCTTTCCAAACGCAAAATCTGACGAACGAACACAAATATAGAAAAAAAGACACAATTGTTATCCAAAAAGTTCAGGTTTGAAACCACGTGACTCCAGGCTCCAACCCACGTGACTTCAGGCTTCAACCCACGTGACTTCAGGCTTCAACCCACGTGACTTCAGGCTTCAACCCACGTGACTTTGGAAACGATCGGTCACCACTTTTGAAGTTGGCAGCTACTCTTTCCAAACGCAACATCTGACGAACGAACACAATTATAGAAAAAAAGACACAATTGTTATCCAAAAAGTTCAGGTTTTAACCCACGTGACTTCAGGCTTCAACCCACGTGACTTCAGGCTTCAACCCACGTGACTTTGAAAACGATCGGTCACCACTTTTGAAGTTGACAGCTCTACTCTTTCCAAACGCAACATCTGACGAACGAACACAAATATAGAAAAAAAGACACAATTGTTATCCAAAAAGTTCAGGTTTGAAACCACGTGACTCCAGGCTCCAACCCACGTGACTTCAGGCTTCAACCCACATGACTTTTGAAACGATCGGACACCACTTTTGATGTTGGCAGCTACTTGTTCCAAACGCAACATCTGACGAACAAACACAAATATAGAAGAAAAGACACAATTGTTATCCAAAAAGTTCAGGTCTTAACCCACGTGACTTCAGGCTTCAACCCACGTGACTTCAGGCTTCAACCCACGTGACTTCAGGCCTCAACCCACGTGACTTTTGAAACGATCGGTCACCACTTTTGGAGTTGGCAGCTACTTGTTCCAAACGCAACATCTGACGAACAAACACAAATATCAAAAAACTGAAGACACAATTGGTATCCAAAAAGTTCAGGCTCCAACCCACGTGACTTCAGGCTTCAACCCACGTGACTCCAGGCTTCAACCCACTTGATCGGACACCACTTTTGATGTTGGCAGCTACTTGTTCCAAACGCAACATCTGACGAACAAACACAAATATAGAAGAAAAGACACAATTGTTATCCAAAAAGTTCAGGTCTTAACCCACGTGACTTCAGGCTTCAACCCACGTGACTTCAGGCTTCAACCCACGTGACTTCAGGCCTCAACCCACGTGACTTTTGAAACGATCGGTCACCACTTCTGAAGTTGGCAGCTACTTGTTCCAAACGCAACATCTGACGAACGAACACAAATATAGAAAAAAAGACACAATTGTTATCCAAAAAGTTCAGGTTTAAACCCACGTGACTCCAGGCTTCAACCCACGTGACTTCAGGCTTCAACCCACGTGACTTTGGAAACGATCGGTCACCACTTTTGAAGTTGGCAGCTACTCTTTCCAAACGCAAAATCTGACGAACGAACACAAATATAGAAAAAAAGACACAATTGTTATCCAAAAAGTTCAGGTTTGAAACCACGTGACTCCAGGCTCCAACCCACGTGACTTCAGGCTTCAACCCACGTGACTTCAGGCTTCAACCCACGTGACTTCAGGCTTCAACCCACGTGACTTTGGAAACGATCGGTCACCACTTTTGAAGTTGGCAGCTACTCTTTCCAAACGCAACATCTGACGAACGAACACAATTATAGAAAAAAAGACACAATTGTTATCCAAAAAGTTCGGGTTTGAAACCACGTGACTCCAGGCTCCAACCCACGTGACTTCAGGCTTCAACCCACGTGACTTCAGGCTTCAACCCACGTGACTTCAGGCTTCAACCCACGTGACTTTGGAAACGATCGGTCACCACTTTTGAAGTTGGCAGCTACTCTTTCCAAACGCAACATCTGACGAACGAACACAAATATAGAAAAAAAGACACAATTGTTATCCAAAAAGTTCAGGTTTGAAACCACGTGACTCCAGGCTCCAACCCACGTGACTTTTAGAACGATCGGACACCACTTTTGATGTTGGCAGCTACTTGTTTCAAACGCAACATCTGACGAACGAACACAAATATAGAAGAAAAGACACAATTGTTATCCAAAAAGTTCAGGTTTTAACCCACGTGACTCCAGGCTCCAACCCACGTGACTTCAGGCTTCAACCCACGTGACTTTTAAAACGATCGGTCACCACTTTTGATGTTGGCAGCTACTTGTTTCAAACGCAACATCTGACGAACGAACACAAATATAGAAGAAAAGACACAATTGTTATCCAAAAAGTTCAGGTTTTAACCCACGTGACTCCAGGCTCCAACCCACGTGACTTCAGGCTTCAACCCACGTGACTTTTAGAACGATCGGACACCACTTTTGATGTTGGCAGCTACTTGTTTCAAACGCAACATCTGACGAACGAACACAAATATAGAAGAAAAGACACAATTGTTATCCAAAAAGTTCAGGTTTTTACCCACGTGACTCCAGGCTTCAACCCACGTGACTTCAGGCTTCAACCCACGTGACTTCAGGCTTCAACCCACGTGACTTTGAAAACGATCGGTCACCACTTTTGAAGTTGGCAGCTACTCTTTCCAAACGCAACATCTGACGAACGAACACAAATATAGAAAAAAAGACACAATTGTTATCCAAAAAGTTCAGGTTTGAAACCACGTGACTCCAGGCTCCAACCCACGTGACTTCAGGCTCCAACCCACGTGACTTTTAAAACGATCGGTCACCACTTTTGATGTTGGCAGCTACTTGTTCCAAACGCAACATCTGACGAACGAACACAAATATAGAAGAAAAGACACAATTGTTATCCAAAAAGTTCAGGTTTTAACCCACGTGACTTCAGGCTTCAACCCACGTGACTTCAGGCTTCAACCCACGTGACTCCAGGCTTCAACCCACGTGACTTTGAAAACGATCGGTCACCACTTTTGAAGTTGGCAGCTACTCTTTCCAAACGCAACATCTGACGAACGAACACAAATATAGAAAAAAAGACACAATTGTTATCCAAAAAGTTCAGGTTTGAAACCACGTGACTCCAAGCTCCAACCCACGTGACTTCAGGCTTCAACCCACGTGACTTTTAGAACGATCGGACACCACTTTTGATGTTGGAAGCTACTTGTTCCAAACGCAACATCTGACGAACAAACACAAATATAGAAGAAAAGACACAATTGTTATCCAAAAAGTTCAGGTCTTAACCCACGTGACTACAGGCTTCAACCCACGTGACTTCAGGCTTCAACCCACGTGACTTCAGGCCTCAACCCACGTGACTTTTGAAACGATCGGTCACCACTTTTGGAGTTGGCAGCTACTTGTTCCAAACGCAACATCTGACGAACAAACACAAATATCAAGAAACTGAAGACACAATTGGTATCCAAAAAGTCCAGGCTCCAACCCACGTGACTTCAGGCTTCATCCCACGTGACTCCAGGCTTCAACCCACGTGACTTTTGAAACGATCGGTCACCACTTCTGAAGTTGGCAGCTACTTGTTCCAAACGCAACATCTGACGAACGAACACAAATATAGAAAAAAAGACACAATTGTTATCCAAAAAGTTCAGGTTTTAACCCACGTGACTTCAGGCTTCAACTCACGTGACTTCAGGCTTCAATCCACGTGACTTTGAGAACGATCGGTCACCACTTTTGAAGTTGGCAGCTACTCTTCCCAAACGCAACATCTGACGAACGAACACAAATATAAAAAAAAGACACAATTGTTATCCAAAAAGTTCAGGTTAGAACCCACGTGACTCCAGGCTCCAACCCACGTGACTTCAGGCTTCAACCCACGTGACTTTTGAAACGATCGGTCACCACTTTTGATGTTGGCAGCTACTTGTTCCAAACGCAACATCTGACGAACGAACACAAATATAGAGGTAAAGACACAATTGTTATCCAAAAAGTTCAGGTTTTAACCCACGTGACTTCAGGCTCCAACCCACGTGACTTCAGGCTTCAACCCACGTGACTTTTCAAACGATCGGTCACCACTTTTGGAGTTGGCAGCTACTTGTTCCAAATGCAACATCTGACGAACGAACACAAATATCAAAAAAAAAATGACGAAATTGTTATCCAAAAAGATCAGGTTTGAACCCACGTGACTCCAGGCTCCAACCCACGTGACTTCAAGCTTCAACCCACGTGACTCTTAAAACGATCGGTCACCACTTTTGATGTTGGCAGCTACTTGTTCCAAACGCAACATCTGACGAACGAACACAAATATAGAAGAAAAGACACAAGTGTTATCCAAGAAGTTCGGGTTTTAACCCACGTGACTTCAGGCTTCAACCCACGTGACTTCAGGCTTCAACCCACGTGACTTTGAAAACGATCGGTCACCACTTTTTAAGTTGGCAGCTACTCTTCCCAAACGCAACATCTGACGAACGAACACAAATATAGAAAAAAAGACACAATTGTTATCCAAAAAGTTCAGGTCTTAACCCACGTGACTTCAGGCTTCAACCCACGTGACTTTTAGAACGATCGGACACCACTTTTGATGTTGGCAGCTACTTGTTTCAAACGCAACATCTGACGAACGAACACAAATATAGAAGAAAAGACACAATTGTTATCCAGAAAGTTCAGGTTTTAACCCACGTGACTCCAGGCTCCAACCCACGTGACTTCAGGCTTCAACCCACATGACTTTTGAAACGATCGGACACCACTTTTGATGTTGGCAGCTACTTGTTCCGAACGCAACATCTGACGAACAAACACAAATATAGAAGAAAAGACACAATTGTTATCCAAAAAGTTCAGGTTTTAACCCACGTGACTTCAGGCTTCAACCCACGTGACTTCAGGCTTTAACCCACGTGACTTCAGGCCTCAACCCACGTGACTTTTGAAACGATCGGTCACCACTTTTGGAGTTGGCAGCTACTTGTTCCAAACGCAACATCTGACGAACAAACACAAATATCAAAAAACTGAAGACACAATTGGTATCCAAAAAGTTCAGGCTCCAACCCACGTGACTTCAGGCTTCAACCCACGTGACTCCAGGCTTCAACCCACTTGATCGGACACCACTTTTGATGTTGGCAGCTACTTGTTCCAAACGCAACATCTGACGAACAAACACAAATATAGAAGAAAAGACACAATTGTTATCCAAAAAGTTCAGGTCTCAACCCACGTGACTTCAGGCTTCAACTTACGTGACTTCAGGTTTCGACCCACGTGACTCCAGGCCTCAACCCACGTGACTTTTGAAACGATCGGTCACCACTTCTGAAGTTGGCAGCTACTTGTTCCAAACGCAACATCTGACGAACGAACACAAATATAGAAAAAAAGACACAATTGTTATCCAAAAAGTTCAGGTTTAAACCCACGTGACTCCAGGCTTCAACCCACGTGACTTCAGGCTTCAACCCACGGGACTTTGGAAACGATCGGTCACCACTTTTAAAGTAGGCAGCTACTCTTTCCAAACGCAAAATCTGACGAACGAACACAAATATAGAAAAAAAGACACAATTGTTATCCAAAAAGTTCAGGTTTGAAACCACGTGACTCCAGGCTCCAACCCACGTGACTTCAGGCTTCAACCCACGTGACTTCAGGCTCCAACCCACGTGACTTCAGGCTTCAACCCACGTGACTTTGGAAACGCTCGGTCACCACTTTTGAAGTTGGCAGCTACTCTTTCCAAACGCAACATCTGACGAACGAACACAATTATAGAAAAAAAGACACAATTGTTATCCAAAAAGTTCAGGTTTGAAACCACGTGACTCCAGGCTCCAACCCACGTGACTTCAGGCTTCAACCCACGTGACTTCAGGCTTCAACCCACGTGACTTTGGAAACGATCGGTCACCACTTTTGAAGTTGGCAGCTACTCTTTCCAAACGCAACATCTGACGAACGAACACAAATATAGAAAAAAAGACACAATTGTCATCCAAAACGTTCAGGTTTGGAACCACGTGACTCCAGGCTCCAACCCACGTGACTTTTAGAACGATCGGACACCACTTTTGATGTTGGCAGCTACTTGTTTCAAACGCAACATCTGACGAACGAACACAAATATAGAAGAAAAGACACAATTGTTATCCAAAAAGTTCAGGTTTTAACCCACGTGACTCCAGGCTCCAACCCACGTGACTTCAGGCTTCAACCCACGTGACTTTTAAAACGATCGGTCACCACTTTTGATGTTGGCAGCTACTTGTTCCAAACGCAACATCTGACGAACGAACACAAATATAGAAGAAAAGACACAATTGTTATCCAAAAAGTTCAGGTTTTAACCCACGTGACTTCTGGCTTCAACCCACGTGACTTCAGGCTTCAACCCACGTGACTTTGAAAACGATCGGTCACCACTTTTGAAGTTGACAGCTACTCTTCCCAAACGCAACATCTGACGAACGAACACAAATATAGAAAAAAAGACACAATTGTTATCCAAAAAGTTCAGGTTTGAAACCACGGGACTCCAGGCTCCAACCCACGTGACTTCAGGCTTCAACCCACATGACTTTTGAAACGATCGGACACCACTTTTGATGTTGGCAGCTACTTGTTCCAAACGCAACATCTGACGAACATACACAAATATAGAAGAAAAGACACAATTGTTATCCAAAAAGTTCAGGTCTCAACCCACGTGACTTCAGGCTTCAACCCACGTGACTTCAGGCTTCAACCCACGTGACTTCAGGCCTCAACCCACGTGACTTTTGAAACGATCGGTCACCACTTTTGGAGTTGGCAGCTACTTGTTCCAAACGCAACATCTGACGAACAAACACAAATATCAAAAAACCGAAGACACAATTGGTATCCAAAAAGTTCAGGCTCCAACCCACGTGACTTCAGGCTTTAACCCACGTGACTCCAGGCTTCAACCCACTTGATCGGACACCACTTTTGATGTTGGCAGCTACTTGTTCCAAACGCAACATCTGACGAACAAACACAAATATAGAAGAAAAGACACAATTGTTATCCAAAAAGTTCAGGTCTTAACCCACGTGACTTCAGGCTTCAACCCACGTGACTTCAGGCTTTAACCCACGTGACTTCAGGCCTCAACCCACGTGACTTTTGAAACGATCGGTCACCACTTCTGAAGTTGGCAGCTACTTGTTCCAAACGCAACATCTGACGAACGAACACAAATATAGAAAAAAAGACACAATTGTTATCCAAAAAGTTCAGGTTTTAACCCACGTGACTTCTGGCTTCAACCCACGTGACTTCAGGCTTCAACCCACGTGACTTTGAAAACGATCGGTCACCACTTTTGAAGTTGACAGCTACTCTTTCCAAACGCAACATCTGACGAACGAACACAAATATAGAAAAAAAGACACAATTGTTATCCAAAAAGTTCAGGTTTGAAACCACGTGACTCCAGGCTCCAACCCACGTGACTTCAGGCTTCAACCCACATGACTTTTGAAACGATCGGACACCACTTTTGATGTTGGCAGCTACTTGTTCCAAACGCAACATCTGACGAACAAACACAAATATAGAAGAAAAGACACAATTGTTATCCAAAAAGTTCAGGTCTTAACCCACGTGACTTCAGGCTTCAACCCACGTGACTTCAGGCTTCAACCCACGTGACTTCAGGCCTCAACCCACGTGACTTTTGAAACGATCGATCACCACTTTTGGAGTTGGCAGCTACTTGTTCCAAACGCAACATCTGACGAACAAACACAAATATCAAAAAACCGAAGACACAATTGGTATCCAAAAAGTTCAGGCTCCAGCCCACGTGACTTCAGGCTTTAACCCACGTGACTCCAGGCTTCAACCCACTTGATCGGACACCACTTTTGATGTTGGCAGCTACTTGTTCCAAACGCAACATCTGACGAACAAACACAAATATAGAAGAAAAGACACAATTGTTATCCAAAAAGTTCAGGTCTTAACCCACGTGACTTCAGGCTTCAACCCACGTGACTTCAGGCTTCAACCCACGTGACTTCAGGCCTCAACCCACGTGACTTTTGAAACGATCGGTCACCACTTCTGAAGTTGGCAGCTACTTGTTCCAAACGCAACATCTGACGAACGAACACAAATATAGAAAAAAAGACACAATTGTTATCCAAAAAGTTCAGGTTTAAACCCACGTGACTCCAGGCTTCAACCCACGTGACTTCAGGCTTTCACCCACGAGACTTTGGAAACGATCGGTCACCACTTTTGAAGTTGGCAGCTACTCTTTCCAAACGCAAAATCTGACGAACGAACACAAATATAGAAAAAAAGACACAATTGTTATCCAAAAAGTTCAGGTTTGAAACCACGTGACTCCAGGCTCCAACATACGTGACTTCAGGCTTCAACCCACGTGACTTCAGGCTTCAACCCACGTGACTTCAGGCTTCAACCCACGTGACTTTGGAAACGATCGGTCACCACTTTTGAAGTTGGCAGCTACTCTTTCCAAACGCAACATCTGACGAACGAACACAATTATAGAAAAAAAGACACAATTGTTATCCAAAAAGTTCAGGTTTGAAACCACGTGACTCCAGGCTCCAACCCACGTGACTTCAGGCTTCAACCCACGTGACTTTGGAAACGATCGGTCACCACTTTTGAAGTTGGCAGCTACTCTTTCCATACGCAACATCTGACGAACGAACACAAATATAGAAAACAAGACACAATTGTTATCCAAAAAGTTCAGGTTTGAAACCACGTGACTCCAGGCTCCAACCCACGTGACTTTTAGAACGATCGGACACCACTTTTGATGTTGGCAGCTACTTGTTTCAAACGCAACATCTGACGAACGAACACAAATATAGAAGAAAAGACACAATTGTTATCCAAAAAGTTCAGGTTTTAGCCCACGTGACTCCAGGCTCCAACCCACGTGACTTCAGGCTTCAACCCACGTGACTTTTAAAACGATCGGTCACCACTTTTGAAGTTGGCAGCTACTTGTTCCAAACGCAACATCTGACGAACGATCACAAATATAGAAGAAAAGACACAATTGTTATCCAAAAAGTTCAGGTTTTAACCCACGTGACTTCTGGCTTCAACCCACGTGACTTCAGGCTTCAACCCACGTGACTTTGAAAACGATCGGTCACCACTTTTGAAGTTGACAGCTACTCTTTCCAAACGCAACATCTGACGAACGAACACAAATATAGAAAAAAAGACACAATTGTTATCCAAAAAGTTCAGGTTTGAACCCACGTGACTCCAGGCTCCAACCCACGTGACTTCAGGCTTCAACCCACATGACTTTTGAAACAATCGGACACCACTTTTGATGTTGGCAGCTACTTGTTCCAAACGCAACATCTGACGAACAAACACAAATATAAAAGAAAAGACACAATTGTTATCCAAAAAGTTCAGGTTTAAACCCACGTGACTCCAGGCTCCAACCCACGTGACTTCAGGCTTCAACCCACGTGACTTCAGGCTTCAACCCACGTGACTTCAGGCTTCAACCCACGTGACTTTGGAAACGATCGGTCACCACTTTTGAAGTTGGCAGCTACTCTCTCCAAACGCAACATCTGACGAACGAACACAAATATAGAAAAAAAGACACAATTGTTATCCAAAAAGTTCAGGTTTGAAACCACGTGACTCCAGGCTCCAACCCACGTGACTTCAGGCTCCAACCCACGTGACTTTTAAAACGATCGGTCACCACTTTTGATGTTGGCAGCTACTTGTTCCAAACGCAACATCTGACGAACGAACACAAATATAGAAGAAAAGACACAATTGTTATCCAAAAAGTTCAGGTTTTAACCCACGTGACTTCAGGCTTCAACCCACGTGACTTCAGGCTTCAACCCACGTGACTTCAGGCTTCAACCCACGTGACTTTGAAAACGATCGGTCACCACTTTTGAAGTTGGCAGCTACTCTTTCCAAACGCAACATCTGACGAACGAACACAAATATAGAAAAAAAGACACAATTGTTATCCAAAAAGTTCAGGTTTGAAACCACGTGACTCCAGGCTCCAACCCACGTGACTTCAGGCTTCAACCCACGTGACTTTTAGAACGATCGGACACCACTTTTGATGTTGGCAGCTACTTGTTTCAAACGCAACATCTGACGAACGAACACAAATATAGAAGAAAAGACACAATTGTTATCCAAAAAGTTCAGGTTTTAACCCACGTGACTTCTGGCTTCAACCCACGTGACTTCAGGCTTCAACCCACGTGACTTTGAAAACGATCGGTCACCACTTTTGAAGTTGACAGCTACTCTTTCCAAACGCAACATCTGACGAACGAACACAAATATAGAAAAAAAGACACAATTGTTATCCAAAAAGTTTAGGTTTGAAACCACGTGACTCCAGGCTCCAACCCACGTGACTTCAGGCTTCAACCCACATGACTTTTGAAACGATCGGACACCACTTTTGATGTTGGCAGCTACTTGTTCCAAACGCAACATCTGACGAACAAACACAAATATAGAAGAAAAGACACAATTGTTATCCAAAAAGTTCAGGTCTTAACCCACGTGACTTCAGGCTTCAACCCACGTGACTTCAGGCTTCAACCCACGTGACTTCAGGCCTCAACCCACGTGACTTTTGAAACGATCGGTCACCACTTTTGGAGTTGGCAGCTACTTGTTCCAAACGCAACATCTGACGAACAAACACAAATATCAAAAAACTGAAGACATAATTGGTATCCAAAAAGTTCAGGCTCCAACCCACGTGACTTCAGGCTTCATCCCACGTGCTCCAGGCTTCAACCCACGTGACTTTTGAAACGATCGGTCACCACTTCTGAAGTTGGCAGCTACTTGTTCCAAACGCAACATCTGACGAACGAACACAAATATAGAAAAAAAGACACAATTGTTATCCAAAAAGTTCAGGTTTGAAACCACGTGACTCCAGGCTCCAACCCACGTGACTTCAGGCTTCAACCCACATGACTTTTGAAACGATCGGACACCACTTTTGATGTTGGCAGCTACTTGTTCCAAACGCAACATCTGACGAACAAACACAAATATAGAAGAAAAGACACAATTGTTATCCAAAAAGTTCAGGTCTTAACCCACGTGACTTCAGGCTTCAACCCACGTGACTTCAGGCTTCAACCCACGTGACTTCAGGCCTCAACCCACGTGACTTTTGAAACGATCGATCACCACTTTTGGAGTTGGCAGCTACTTGTTCCAAACGCAACATCTGACGAACAAACACAAATATCAAAAAACCGAAGACACAATTGGTATCCAAAAAGTTCAGGCTCCAGCCCACGTGACTTCAGGCTTTAACCCACGTGACTCCAGGCTTCAACCCACTTGATCGGACACCACTTTTGATGTTGGCAGCTACTTGTTCCAAACGCAACATCTGACGAACAAACACAAATATAGAAGAAAAGACACAATTGTTATCCAAAAAGTTCAGGTCTTAACCCACGTGACTTCAGGCTTCAACCCACGTGACTTCAGGCTTCAACCCACGTGACTTCAGGCCTCAACCCACGTGACTTTTGAAACGATCGGTCACCACTTCTGAAGTTGGCAGCTACTTGTTCCAAACGCAACATCTGACGAACGAACACAAATATAGAAAAAAAGACACAATTGTTATCCAAAAAGTTCAGGTTTAAACCCACGTGACTCCAGGCTTCAACCCACGTGACTTCAGGCTTTCACCCACGAGACTTTGGAAACGATCGGTCACCACTTTTGAAGTTGGCAGCTACTCTTTCCAAACGCAAAATCTGACGAACGAACACAAATATAGAAAAAAAGACACAATTGTTATCCAAAAAGTTCAGGTTTGAAACCACGTGACTCCAGGCTCCAACATACGTGACTTCAGGCTTCAACCCACGTGACTTCAGGCTTCAACCCACGTGACTTCAGGCTTCAACCCACGTGACTTTGGAAACGATCGGTCACCACTTTTGAAGTTGGCAGCTACTCTTTCCAAACGCAACATCTGACGAACGAACACAATTATAGAAAAAAAGACACAATTGTTATCCAAAAAGTTCAGGTTTGAAACCACGTGACTCCAGGCTCCAACCCACGTGACTTCAGGCTTCAACCCACGTGACTTTGGAAACGATCGGTCACCACTTTTGAAGTTGGCAGCTACTCTTTCCATACGCAACATCTGACGAACGAACACAAATATAGAAAACAAGACACAATTGTTATCCAAAAAGTTCAGGTTTGAAACCACGTGACTCCAGGCTCCAACCCACGTGACTTTTAGAACGATCGGACACCACTTTTGATGTTGGCAGCTACTTGTTTCAAACGCAACATCTGACGAACGAACACAAATATAGAAGAAAAGACACAATTGTTATCCAAAAAGTTCAGGTTTTAGCCCACGTGACTCCAGGCTCCAACCCACGTGACTTCAGGCTTCAACCCACGTGACTTTTAAAACGATCGGTCACCACTTTTGAAGTTGGCAGCTACTTGTTCCAAACGCAACATCTGACGAACGATCACAAATATAGAAGAAAAGACACAATTGTTATCCAAAAAGTTCAGGTTTTAACCCACGTGACTTCTGGCTTCAACCCACGTGACTTCAGGCTTCAACCCACGTGACTTTGAAAACGATCGGTCACCACTTTTGAAGTTGACAGCTACTCTTTCCAAACGCAACATCTGACGAACGAACACAAATATAGAAAAAAAGACACAATTGTTATCCAAAAAGTTCAGGTTTGAACCCACGTGACTCCAGGCTCCAACCCACGTGACTTCAGGCTTCAACCCACATGACTTTTGAAACAATCGGACACCACTTTTGATGTTGGCAGCTACTTGTTCCAAACGCAACATCTGACGAACAAACACAAATATAAAAGAAAAGACACAATTGTTATCCAAAAAGTTCAGGTTTAAACCCACGTGACTCCAGGCTCCAACCCACGTGACTTCAGGCTTCAACCCACGTGACTTCAGGCTTCAACCCACGTGACTTCAGGCTTCAACCCACGTGACTTTGGAAACGATCGGTCACCACTTTTGAAGTTGGCAGCTACTCTCTCCAAACGCAACATCTGACGAACGAACACAAATATAGAAAAAAAGACACAATTGTTATCCAAAAAGTTCAGGTTTGAAACCACGTGACTCCAGGCTCCAACCCACGTGACTTCAGGCTCCAACCCACGTGACTTTTAAAACGATCGGTCACCACTTTTGATGTTGGCAGCTACTTGTTCCAAACGCAACATCTGACGAACGAACACAAATATAGAAGAAAAGACACAATTGTTATCCAAAAAGTTCAGGTTTTAACCCACGTGACTTCAGGCTTCAACCCACGTGACTTCAGGCTTCAACCCACGTGACTTCAGGCTTCAACCCACGTGACTTTGAAAACGATCGGTCACCACTTTTGAAGTTGGCAGCTACTCTTTCCAAACGCAACATCTGACGAACGAACACAAATATAGAAAAAAAGACACAATTGTTATCCAAAAAGTTCAGGTTTGAAACCACGTGACTCCAGGCTCCAACCCACGTGACTTCAGGCTTCAACCCACGTGACTTTTAGAACGATCGGACACCACTTTTGATGTTGGCAGCTACTTGTTTCAAACGCAACATCTGACGAACGAACACAAATATAGAAGAAAAGACACAATTGTTATCCAAAAAGTTCAGGTTTTAACCCACGTGACTTCTGGCTTCAACCCACGTGACTTCAGGCTTCAACCCACGTGACTTTGAAAACGATCGGTCACCACTTTTGAAGTTGACAGCTACTCTTTCCAAACGCAACATCTGACGAACGAACACAAATATAGAAAAAAAGACACAATTGTTATCCAAAAAGTTTAGGTTTGAAACCACGTGACTCCAGGCTCCAACCCACGTGACTTCAGGCTTCAACCCACATGACTTTTGAAACGATCGGACACCACTTTTGATGTTGGCAGCTACTTGTTCCAAACGCAACATCTGACGAACAAACACAAATATAGAAGAAAAGACACAATTGTTATCCAAAAAGTTCAGGTCTTAACCCACGTGACTTCAGGCTTCAACCCACGTGACTTCAGGCTTCAACCCACGTGACTTCAGGCCTCAACCCACGTGACTTTTGAAACGATCGGTCACCACTTTTGGAGTTGGCAGCTACTTGTTCCAAACGCAACATCTGACGAACAAACACAAATATCAAAAAACTGAAGACATAATTGGTATCCAAAAAGTTCAGGCTCCAACCCACGTGACTTCAGGCTTCATCCCACGTGCTCCAGGCTTCAACCCACGTGACTTTTGAAACGATCGGTCACCACTTCTGAAGTTGGCAGCTACTTGTTCCAAACGCAACATCTGACGAACGAACACAAATATAGAAAAAAAGACACAATTGTTATCCAAAAAGTTCAGGTTTTAACCCACGTGACTTCAGGCTTCAACTCACGTGACTTCAGGCTTCAATCCACGTGACCTTGAGAACGATCGGTCACCACTTTTGAAGTTGGCAGCTACTCTTCCCAAACGCAACATCTGACGAACGAACACAAATATAAAAAAAAAGACACAATTGCTATCCAAAAAGTTCAGGTCTTAACCCACGTGACTTCAGGCTTCAACCCACGTGACTTCAGGCTTCAACCCACGTGACTTCAGGCCTCAACCCACGTAACTTTTGAAACGATCGGTCACCACTTCTGAAGTTGGCAGCTACTTGTTCCAAACGCAACATCTGACGAACGAACACAAATATAGAAAAAAAGACACAATTGTTATCCAAAAAGTTCAGGTTTAAACCCACGTGACTCCAGGCTTCAACCCACGTGACTTCAGGCTTTCACCCACGAGACTTTGGAAACGATCGGTCACCACTTTTGAAGTTGGCAGCTACTCTTTCCAAACGCAAAATCTGACGAACGAACACAAATATAGAAAAAAAGACACAATTGTTATCCAAAAAGTTCAGGTTTGAAACCACGTGACTCCAGGCTCCAACATACGTGACTTCAGGCTTCAACCCACGTGACTTCAGGCTTCAACCCACGTGACTTTGGAAACGATCGGTCACCACTTTTGAAGTTGGCAGCTACTCTTTCCAAACGCAACATCTGACGAACGAACACAATTATAGAAAAAAAGACACAATTGTTATCCAAAAAGTTCAGGTTTGAAACCACGTGACTCCAGGCTCCAACCCACGTGACTTCAGGCTTCAACCCACGTGACTTTGGAAACGATCGGTCACCACTTTTGAAGTTGGCAGCTACTCTTTCCATACGCAACATCTGACGAACGAACACAAATATAGAAAACAAGACACAATTGTTATCCAAAAAGTTCAGGTTTGAAACCACGTGACTCCAGGCTCCAACCCACGTGACTTTTAGAACGATCGGACACCACTTTTGATGTTGGCAGCTACTTGTTTCAAACGCAACATCTGACGAACGAACACAAATATAGAAGAAAAGACACAATTGTTATCCAAAAAGTTCAGGTTTTAGCCCACGTGACTCCAGGCTCCAACCCACGTGACTTCAGGCTTCAACCCACGTGACTTTTAAAACGATCGGTCACCACTTTTGAAGTTGGCAGCTACTTGTTCCAAACGCAACATCTGACGAACGATCACAAATATAGAAGAAAAGACACAATTGTTATCCAAAAAGTTCAGGTTTTAACCCACGTGACTTCTGGCTTCAACCCACGTGACTTCAGGCTTCAACCCACGTGACTTTGAAAACGATCGGTCACCACTTTTGAAGTTGACAGCTACTCTTTCCAAACGCAACATCTGACGAACGAACACAAATATAGAAAAAAAGACACAATTGTTATCCAAAAAGTTCAGGTTTGAACCCACGTGACTCCAGGCTCCAACCCACGTGACTTCAGGCTTCAACCCACATGACTTTTGAAACAATCGGACACCACTTTTGATGTTGGCAGCTACTTGTTCCAAACGCAACATCTGACGAACAAACACAAATATAAAAGAAAAGACACAATTGTTATCCAAAAAGTTCAGGTTTAAACCCACGTGACTCCAGGCTCCAACCCACGTGACTTCAGGCTTCAACCCACGTGACTTCAGGCTTCAACCCACGTGACTTCAGGCTTCAACCCACGTGACTTTGGAAACGATCGGTCACCACTTTTGAAGTTGGCAGCTACTCTCTCCAAACGCAACATCTGACGAACGAACACAAATATAGAAAAAAAGACACAATTGTTATCCAAAAAGTTCAGGTTTGAAACCACGTGACTCCAGGCTCCAACCCACGTGACTTCAGGCTCCAACCCACGTGACTTTTAAAACGATCGGTCACCACTTTTGATGTTGGCAGCTACTTGTTCCAAACGCAACATCTGACGAACGAACACAAATATAGAAGAAAAGACACAATTGTTATCCAAAAAGTTCAGGTTTTAACCCACGTGACTTCAGGCTTCAACCCACGTGACTTCAGGCTTCAACCCACGTGACTTCAGGCTTCAACCCACGTGACTTTGAAAACGATCGGTCACCACTTTTGAAGTTGGCAGCTACTCTTTCCAAACGCAACATCTGACGAACGAACACAAATATAGAAAAAAAGACACAATTGTTATCCAAAAAGTTCAGGTTTGAAACCACGTGACTCCAGGCTCCAACCCACGTGACTTCAGGCTTCAACCCACGTGACTTTTAGAACGATCGGACACCACTTTTGATGTTGGCAGCTACTTGTTTCAAACGCAACATCTGACGAACGAACACAAATATAGAAGAAAAGACACAATTGTTATCCAAAAAGTTCAGGTTTTAACCCACGTGACTTCTGGCTTCAACCCACGTGACTTCAGGCTTCAACCCACGTGACTTTGAAAACGATCGGTCACCACTTTTGAAGTTGACAGCTACTCTTTCCAAACGCAACATCTGACGAACGAACACAAATATAGAAAAAAAGACACAATTGTTATCCAAAAAGTTTAGGTTTGAAACCACGTGACTCCAGGCTCCAACCCACGTGACTTCAGGCTTCAACCCACATGACTTTTGAAACGATCGGACACCACTTTTGATGTTGGCAGCTACTTGTTCCAAACGCAACATCTGACGAACAAACACAAATATAGAAGAAAAGACACAATTGTTATCCAAAAAGTTCAGGTCTTAACCCACGTGACTTCAGGCTTCAACCCACGTGACTTCAGGCTTCAACCCACGTGACTTCAGGCCTCAACCCACGTGACTTTTGAAACGATCGGTCACCACTTTTGGAGTTGGCAGCTACTTGTTCCAAACGCAACATCTGACGAACAAACACAAATATCAAAAAACTGAAGACATAATTGGTATCCAAAAAGTTCAGGCTCCAACCCACGTGACTTCAGGCTTCATCCCACGTGCTCCAGGCTTCAACCCACGTGACTTTTGAAACGATCGGTCACCACTTCTGAAGTTGGCAGCTACTTGTTCCAAACGCAACATCTGACGAACGAACACAAATATAGAAAAAAAGACACAATTGTTATCCAAAAAGTTCAGGTTTTAACCCACGTGACTTCAGGCTTCAACTCACGTGACTTCAGGCTTCAATCCACGTGACCTTGAGAACGATCGGTCACCACTTTTGAAGTTGGCAGCTACTCTTCCCAAACGCAACATCTGACGAACGAACACAAATATAAAAAAAAAGACACAATTGCTATCCAAAAAGTTCAGGTTTGAAACCACGTGACTCCAGGCTCCAACCCACGTGACTTCAGGCTTCAACCCACGTGACTTTTAGAACGATCGGACACCACTTTTGATGTTGGCAGCTACTTGTTTCAAACGCAACATCTGACGAACGAACACAAATATAGAAGAAAAGACACAATTGTTATCCAAAAAGTTCAGGTTTTAATCCACGTGACTCCAGGCTCCAACCCACGTGACTTCAGGCTTCAACCCACGTGACTTTTAAAACGATCGGTCACCACTTTTGATGTTGGCAGCTACTTGTTCCAAACGCAACATCTGACAAACGAACACAAATATAGAAGAAAAGACACAATTGTTATCCAAAAAGTTCAGGTTTTAACCCACGTGACTTCAGGCTTCAACCCACGTGACTTCAGGCTTCAACCCACGTGACTTTGAAAACGATCGGTCACCACTTTTGAAGTTGACAGCTCTACTCTTTCCAAACGCAACATCTGACGAACGAACACAAATATAGAAAAAAAGACACAATTGTTATCCAAAAAGTTCAGGTTTGAAACCACGTGACTCCAGGCTCCAACCCACGTGACTTCAGGCTTCAACCCACATGACTTTTGAAACGATCGGACACCACTTTTGATGTTGGCAGCTACTTGTTCCAAACGCAACATCTGACGAACAAACACAAATATAGAAGAAAAGACACAATTGTTATCCAAAAAGTTCAGGTTTGAACCCACGTGACTCCAGGCTCCAACCCACGTGACTTCAGGCTTCAACCCACGTGACTTTTGAAACGATCGGTCACCACTTTAGATGTTGGCAGCTACTTGTTCCAAACGCAACATCTGACGAACGAACACAAATATAGAAGAAAAGACACAATTGTTATCCAAAAAGTTCAGGTTTTAACCCACGTGACTTCAGGCTTCAACCCACGTGACTTCAGGCTTTAACCCACGTGACTTTTAAAACAATCGGTCACCACTTTTGGAGTTGGCAGCTACTTGTTCCAAACGCAACATCTGACGAACGAACACAAATATACAAGAAAAGACACAATTGTTATCCAAAAAGTTCAGGTTTTAACCCACGTGACTTCAGGCTTCAACCCACGTGACTCCAGGCTTCAACCCACGTGACTTTGAAAACGATCGGTCACCAGTTCTGAAGTTGGCAGCTACTTGTTCCAAACGCAACATCTGACGAACGAACACAAATATAGAAAAAAAGACACAATTGTTATCCAAAAAGTTCAGGTTTCATTCCACGTGACTTCAGGCTTCAACCCACGTGACTTCAGGCTTCAACCCACGTGACTTTAAAAACGATCGGTCACCACTTTTGAAGTTGGCAGCTACTCTTTCCAGACGCAACATCTGACGAACGAACACAAATATAGAAAAAAAGACACAATTGTTATCCAAAAAGTTCAGGTTGATGAAAGCGATTTGGTCACGTGTGATATACGTCGTTTTATTTCAAAGTAGCGGCTCAGACTTAAGACAAATTGGAACTTATACAGGTGATTAAAAAATGGCAGATTTCTTTTCGGGCACGTTTCAGTAGAAGTAAACGGAGCATGGGAAAAATGAGGAAAGTAATTTATTGGCTCCATCAAAAATAGGACGTAACTTATCAAAGCTTGACATATTTATCACAAAAAAATCACCCTAGTTTCAATGGACGTTTTTGAATCCAGAATCCACAAGCACTCTTGGCCCAATAAATTTATGAACCCTCGGTACTCGAGCCCTGAGCAGGGATATAAATAGAAATCAGATCAGTATAAAAATTATCAAAGAATGAATACTCACAGGTTGCGACATTGTCAACTGGTTACAGTATGATAGGAATAATTTCCACAGATTGCACGTGTATCGACGATGCCCACAGAACTACAGCAAAAAGGGAATTGATCAGGGCAAAGCGTGAAAGCGAACCGTAAAGGTACCTGAACTAATGTATCAATAAGAGCTCCCCTCGATCATTTTTTCAAATTCTTAGAATTGCATAAATGTCAAGGTGCTATTTGCCCTATATTTCTTTCCCTTTGTTCATACCCTGGCAAATATGCATGTCTAAGAATTGAAAAGAACAATTGAGGAGGGCTCTTATTGTAACACTGGTTCAGGTATCTCTACGGTCCGCTTGAGGCTTGCTTCACCGCTTTGGGTTAATCAATTCCATTTTTGCTGTCAATTTGTGAGCATCGTCGATACACGTTCAATCTGTGAAAATTATTCCAATCATACTGTAACCAGTTGACAATGACGCAACCTATAAGTATTTATCTTGTATTAATTTTTATACTGATCCTATATTTATCCATATCCCTGCCTAGGGCTATGAGTTTATACCAAAATATTTAGGGGCTGTACGCCGGAAGAACTTTTTCCTCAGATTTCTCCTATTGCTCCCGGAAACATAATAGCATCCCTATTTCATTCAGTTTGATATGGAAACCCAAAGTTTCACCAAATTCGCTCAATATTTCGCCATATACTCAAGTGAGTAACTGCTCTTTCCTGAGATTTCATGTACCTAGTGCACTTAAAGTGCAGTTGGAATGTTGCGCAAGATTGAGGCAAATTCAAATTAAGATGAATTTGAGTCGTATTCCCAAATTTCAAAATTCTTCTTTCACCTCAAAGGTGCTGTGAAAATACATCTGGCAAGTATGTTTGGCATGGTCTGGCAGGTTATTCTAGGAAGTTTCCAGGGTAACAATACAATCATACAATTCGCGATTTTAACTACCGATGGTGCGCTGTCGTCGCAGGAAACAAAATGGAGGACTACAAGTAACTTTTGTCGGTGTCAGTGTCGTCAGTGACAGTGCTGTCTCATCAGAATTCAGATATCTGTCACCGACCTCGCACTCCGTAATATCCTTTGTAATTGTGAATTTAAAAGAGTCTGTGCGTTTCTTTGGTGGGTATTTCGAATGTTGATGCCAGCATTTACACGTATGGATTCCTCTAACAGAATTTCAAGGCGCGCTGACTCTGGCCTAAGGCTGAAAACAGTGGGGGCAGGTTGCCAGTTTCCAGTACCCAGTGCTGATAGTCTTCTTTTGGACAAACAGTGAGCGCCCGCAGTTTGACCAGGACCCCGCCGAGACTTCGTCGGCCCAGACAGGCAACCTGCCTTCGTTGTGTTTTCTTCTCAGCCTAACGGGCCGTGGTATTTGGAAGAGGACACTGATGTTATTAGAAATTGGAACTAGCTAGCGAGACTTACCTGTCGAAAAATTATCGCTAGGTTTAAAAGGTCGTGAACAAGCCCTCATGCTTGTTATTGCTGGCTTTCTGATGCTCAGAACAGTTCTTCATGCCCTTTCACGGCACATGGTTTGCGAAACCACGCCGAAAGCGTTTATGATTGTGATGATAGGCAGTTAGGCACTTTTGATGCGTCTTTCCTAGGTAATTGATAAAAATGACAGACCTACCTGGCTTTTTCTTGATTTACTACTAAAGACAGTGCAAGTGGTGTATAAGTCCTTCTTTTGGCCGTTTCTGAATCACGCGAAGTCATTGAGACAACGCGCAGACAGCAGCAGGGATGACAGCAGAACAAATTCAAAAATGTCAGATGGACGTTAGAGCTTTCTAGATCAGAGCCGATTTACTCATAGTTTTAGTCCGCACAAACGGCACCAGAGCGCGTCTAGATTTTTGAAATCGCGAATTGTAATGTGCCTCTTCGATCTGAAGGTCCAGGAAGGTAATAATGCGATGCTGGACAGATTTGATTTTGTTAATAGCTTGCAAAACGAAGCCGATGAATTTTTTCCGTCAATTTATTCTCCGTTTTACGTCCACTTTAACGTGCCCGGAAGGAAATCCGCCATTTTTTCATCACCTTGTATATAATAAGTTACAATTTGTCTTGAACCTAGTCGCTGCTTTAGGATAAATTATCGTATATCACACGTGACCAAAATGCTTTCTTAAACACGTGATCATTGTTGAAAGTTAAATGGAGTGAATAACTGATAACTGAACCGAAAACGAACCGAAAATATGATATCATCCCTATTTTATTCAGTCTTATATAGGAACCCAAAGTTTAATCAAGGGACCCCGCACATTCCTCATGGGATTTGGCTCCCCGGGGGAAGTGGCTCAAACTTTGATATGTTGTAGCCCTTGTTGAGGTGATCAAACTTTATCCTTGCGCAAATCTTTTAAACTCAACGGTTCACCCTCTAGAGGAGGTGGAATACCGGTAGTCACAGAATTGTTTAATTGCATAATGGGCTTCAATGAGCAAAAGGTGGATCTATTTTGACGCCACGAGGTGGTTCTAGGGTTATACTTGCCACAACTTTGAACTGATCAAAATATTTTATAGACCCCTATTTTCAGAACCACCTCTAGCATTTCAAAAAATGACTGCAAATTCAACGTTGAATAACGACCAAAATAAACAGGCAATTCTTTTGAATTCCAGACACGGTATGTTCAAAGTGTTGCTGATCTAGCATATCTCGCGTATCACCCCCTAAAATCTGGCGTTCACCCCCTAATACATTATGAACTTCTGCTCTGCGCTACTGGAAATGAATTGTTTCTTGTTAAGTTGAAACGGATTTCTACTTCATTTTAGCACCATATCTAGGAAAGGGTGATACATGATACATATTCGGGATACGGACATTTCACCGACAACCAACTCACCGACTGGACATTTCACCGACACCCAACTCACCGAATCGCCGATTCACCGACAGGACATTTCACCGACTCGCCGTTTCGCCGACAGGACATTTCACCGACACGCCGATTCACCAACAGGACAATTCACCGACAGGACATTTCACCGACACGCCGATTCACCGACTCGCTATTTCACCGACAGGACATTACACTGAATCGTCGATTCACCGACAGGACATTTCACCGACAGGACATTTCACCGACACGCCATTTCACCGACAGAACATTTCACCGACAGGACATTTCACCGACAGGACATTCCACCGACACGCCATTTCACCGACAGGACATTTCACCGACAGGACATTTCACCGACACGCCATTTCGCCGACAGGACATTTCACCGACAGGACTGTGAAGTTTTGAGTTTTGGAGCAAAATCTATGAGCGAAAGTGACCTACATTTGAAAGATTGATATGCTTGATTCCCTACCGTTGGCGCCATTTGACGGCGCGTTTCTGAACACCATGGTTGCTGGTCAGCGCCAGTCAGCGCCAAAAGTGAAGGATGGGTTGACAGCCACGGTATTTTTTTTCTGGCCATTTTTGGCAAAAAAGTCGAGAGAAATTGTTTTCACGGCAAAGGCAAGTTTCCCTTGGGTGCGCCATGCATTTGAGTTAGTTAAAATTTGGAATTTTCCATTTGATAAAGTAGACATCTGAAATAAATTCTCCACGTAAGCGGTAGAAGCCATGAAGGCAAAAGGTCATCCCATGAGGCACGAGTCTAAGAAAAAGATCAGAAATAAAGAATAAAGGCGCGTGTAGATGTATCAGGGGTGACCATAGACGGGGTGACTAGGAAGTCAAATCAGCTTGGTTCTGAAACAAGGTCCACAAACTTCCAGATACCTACACTTGAAATCAATTTCTATTGAATTGTTAGTATTTCTTTGGTGATCAGAAATTATATGAATTCACCACAGTGTTTTTAGATCTTATTTCACAAACACATTGTGTAAATTATATTTTTATTATTGATCACATACACAAATATTTTGTCTGGTTTTCAACGTTATGTGTGATTTTGGTTATTGGACCATTCACCGACACGCTGATTCTGACAAGACATTTTACGAACCGATTGTTGACTCAAGTAACATCCTTCTTTTCAGACTCTATCAAACTCCTTTCTAGACTCACCGGATAAGAATCTGATTTTTAACTCGAGTTCATCCTTCTTTTTAGACCCACACAAGTAAAAAACCAGATGAGAGTTCAATTTTTGCTCAAGTATCGTCCTTCTTTCCAGACCCACCTAATGAGCTATTGATTTTCGGCTTATCTTCCTTTTTTCTTAGACCTGCCAGTTGAGGAGTTTATTTTTAACCCGAGTATCATCCTTCTTTTTGGACCTGCGAGATACACAATCAATTTCTAAATTTTTGACTCGAGCATCTTCCTTCTTTTCAGACCCATAAAAAAATGTTATTTTTAACTCAAGTATAATAATCTCAATATTGATCATCATTATTCTCGGACTCAACAGATGAGTAATTGATTTTTGCTCAAGTATCATCCCTTCTTTTCAAACTCACGACAGGGATCGATGGAGTCTATTTTTGACCCAAACATTCTTGTTTTCTTTACCTGCTAGTTCAAAAGTTCCTTTTTGATCGAGCATCATCCTTTTTTTTAGATTCACCAGATACCGAGCTCATATTTGAATGTTTAATTCAAGCATCCTTTTTCTTTTCAGACTCGCCAGATAAAAAGTTCATTTTTCATTCAAGTATCATCCTTCTTTTTAGACTCGCAAGATAACTAATCAATTTTCTAGTCAAGTATTGTCCTTAATTTTAGACCTACTGTAAGTTTTTTTTTCAATTAAGTATCGTCAGGCATATCAGATAAGGAGTTTATTTTCGATCCAAGTATCATCCTTCTTCTCACACTCACCACCCACAAGATAAGAACTGATTTATTCACTCAAGTATCGTTCTGCTTTCCAGACCCGCACCTCATGATTTTTGGCTCAAGTAACATTCTTTTTTCCGGACTCACTACATAGCTGAAGTCTATTTTTGACTCAAGCAATCTTCCTTCTTCAGACATGCCAGTTGAAGAGTTTATGTTTGACTCGAGTATCCTTTTTTTCCAGACTTACCAGATACACAGTCCATTTCCGAATTTTTTACTCTAGCAGTCTAGCATCCTCTTTCTTTCCAGGCTTGTCATATAATAAATCCATTCTTCACTTACGGACGGCATTTCCTAGCATTAAAAATGGCTAAAGCAGACTACAGCAAACATAGAATATTTTTTTCCGCATTCGCCAACACTAAACACGATATGGTTACGTTGCGGCATTTTCCGGAAACTCATTTATACGCGAAAATGCAAAATTTGAGGGGGTACTCACTCATGAAGGAAATTGGTTTTTTTTCATAATTTGAATTTTTCAAACAAAAAATTAATAAACACTTCAGTGATTTCATTTTGAACGATCGCATATCATTGGTTCGTTTCTTGGATTTTCCGCGGGAAATGTGGAAATTCAGTTTTTCACAATTTTCCACTTTTTTTCCTAATTGACCGCGAATAAGACGTAGAAAACAACGAGTAATGACGAAAACCATTTACGTGAATTTCCCAACGTTTTTCGGTGAATAACGGTGAATTTTCTCGAATCCATAGGAAATCCGGGATGTTTGGAGATCCAAGACACGGAAAAACTTGTAACTCGGTAACCGTACGTCCGAATCCAGATTGGTTGGTGTCTTAAAATTGATGATAAATTTTTGCATTTTATCATACCAGTTTCATCTCTCTTGAATTTTCCGGAAAAAAGATACTGGCAAAATTTTGTTTTCCACGTTTGAGCTTCTAGCAATGTACTGGGTCAGTGCAGAAACATGAAACCTACATTAAAACATAGAGTATTTTTTTCCGCATTCGCCAACACCAAACACGATATGGTTACGTTGCTGTATTTTCCGGAAACTCATTTATACGCAAAAATGCAAAATTTGAGGGGGTACTCACTCATGAGGAAATGGGAAATTTTTTCGAAATTTGGATTTTTCCAACAAAAATGAAATAACCACTTCGGTGGATTCATTTTGAAAGATCCCATATCATTGGTTCGTTTCTTGGATTTTTCGCGGGAAATGTGGAAATTCAGTTTTCCACAATTTTCCACTTTTTTCCCAATTGACCGCGAATAAGACGTAGAAAACAACGGTTAATGACGAAAACCATTAACGTGAATTTCCCAACGTTGTTCGGTGAATAACGGTGAATTTTTTTAGTGCCCACTCTGTAATAATTCTTACTTGGAAGTCCCGCAATGTTTACTAGCTAATTTGACCGCTCCCTGGTGTAATTTTCATTCCTATTTCACTACTTTAGATTTGATATCGGCCCACTGGCGACTCTTCATTCACGACACTTATATGTCATGTTTGGTGTTGATTTCACCTTTGATTCACCACAGTAATGAAAATTACACTAGAATTTCGATCAGACAATCAATTATTATTTAGAATAAAATTTTCATTTACAACCATCCCCTTTGTTGGTCGTTCGGACAGAGCGTCCGGGAATTTGATATCCAACGGGTCGGGCTGCTGGCGGCGATGTCTTTGAAACATCGAAGTTAATTTCAGTGGCGGCTGGTGAGGGAGGGCTCAAGGGTGGCGCCCCCCCCAACGCTAAAGGCGGCAAAAGGTTTTTATCGGTAGGAAGACATGGAATGCATTGTAATAATAATACTCATTCCAAAGATTTGGTTTAGTGCAAAAACGTTCAGTCATTAGTCAATTAATATGTTAACAAAATAATTCTAAGCGATCGCACGGTCGAAGAAGTTCGTCTTGGGCTCCGCATTCGGCGCCCACCGCCGATGCGGTGATGCCGGGGTGCACCCGCGCAAAACATGTCCGTAACCATGGCAACGCGAGACGCGGCTCCCGCTCTATACTGCAAATATGGGCTCCGTTTCTAAAGCCCCCAGCCGATTGAAATAATCGATATAATTACTTATGTACTTTTCGATTAGTCAACAGTTTGCAAATATGAAGATAGCTGACCTAAAAAATGTACATTTAGGTCATCAAGCCTACAAGAAGAAATAAATGCAAAAAAACAACGGACGTCCGATTACAGCATTGATTTACTGAATATAAAGCAAATCGAACCAGCAAGAATAAATTCGTGGTGCATTAACTCACATAGTACCGGCCTTAGGGTAGGGCGAGACGGGCGAACGCTCGAGGAGCCGGCTCATAGGGGCGGAAAAATCGAGTTTGAAATCCAAAAAATTGATAATATACAAAATCAACAAAACAACTTGCCAGCAGCAATCACCGGATTTGCTTCTGCGAAAGCACAAAAAACTTCATTACTTAATGCAAGAAAAATGCTTCATTTGTGCTCGCTTTGCTCTTAGACCCAAGTTAGGGGCGGCGATTTCGAATTCTTGCCCGGGGCGCCAAAATTGCAAAGGCCGGCACTGAACTCACACGTAATTTTGACAAAACAGTAAATGCTAAAACTCCATATGGTTGTGATGCGGATACGAGAAAAAAGTTTTTGTCTCGAGTTTCGTCATTTCGCGAACTGAGAACTGTTCTATCTGCACTCTTTGTAGGAAATGTTTTTCGAACTTCGAACCAACAAAACATGGACGGAATGTTTCATGATTTGAACAATCAGATCAGAAACGGAAAAGGAATAAAAGCCTCTTTCTCTAGTTTCTAATCTGATTGTTCATATCAGGAAACATTTTGTCCATGTTTTGCTGGTTCGAAGTTCGAAAAACATTTTCTACAAGAAGTGCAGATAGAACATTATAGTTCTCAGCTTGCGAATTTGTTATTAACTTGAGCCCTCCTTGCAAAAAACTCACGAGCCGCCACTGGTTAATTTATGCTTCCTGCCTCATTTCCAAAATTCTCTTCGTTTTGCATTTTTCTAACGCCGCCCCCAAAGTTTTAACGGTCGTTTGAAAACAGATGGAACTTCCGGCCATTCCCTCTGCATCGTAGTTTAGGCCGATCGGTACAATACTTGTGTAGGTATATAAAGTCTCGTTTTTTTTTTCAAATAACCCAAGTGTTATCTTTCTTGCACAACCATTTTCTACCATCTTTTTCTACTTGATCGCAGCCAGCCCTTTCAATAACTTCGATTTTGATAGGTGAGTCTTCGAACTATCCAATTTGCTAATATTTTCAAATCGTTATTTTTCATGTTGCGGCGTTTCTGGGAGCACGATAGCGCTCGTGATTGTTAAAATTATGAAATTAGTATAAATAAAATACAATTCAGATTCAGGACGACTTTAATTTTCAAAAATCAAGAGATATCATTCCTACCTAATACACCATGAACACATTTTGAAAATTTTCAAAAATCAAGAGATAACATTCCTACCTAATACATCATGAGCACATTTTGAAAATTATATAATTTATACAAGAAAAATCACAGTTTGGAGTGATTTCCAAGAAACACTCAGTTAAAGTATGGCCTGATATCATGTAATACGGATCAAAAAAGAAAGTGGATCACACTTGAATTTTGGCCTCAAATGAAACAAGAATGTCTTTCAAGAAAAATTGGTCCATTTCGGGAATTTCTGTATTGTGATAAAGTGAACCCTGGAGTAAACCTTCAGAGTACAAGTTTTCATCTTCATTCAGTGGGTGGGTGGTCCACTCGAGTTTGAGCCCACTCCAATGAAACGTACTTTCACGTCGATGCGAGATAGTGTTTCTGTGATATTCTCCAGTTGGACTGCACGTTCTTCTGTAGTCATCTTTTTCTCCGGCGAACGAACGTCAATCCTCTTCAGTGTTGGCGCCATTTTTTCTGCAACACTGGAAAAAAAATTGTAAAAAAAAACTAGCAAAGGATTGATGCAATTTGAAATTGGAACTTACCTTATAAGATCTGGGTTGAAAAAATCATATTCGCTCGAACAAAGAGTTTCCAATTTTCTATGCTGGATCATCTGGTTCATGATGGCTGGCATTCTCAAGAACCGTAGCGATGTCCCAAGGTACGTCAAATTTTCGGCACGACGAAAGAGAATTCCGTGCGATTCCACAATTTTTGCAAGGCCGCTTTTCTTGGAACTCTCATTAGATAATTCTATGTAGTCAGCTCCTACCAGTACCAGTTTTTCTACGGTTTCAGGTATGTACTTGCAGATGGCACGAAGCAAATGTGCGGATAATTTGCATTTAGTCAAATTTAATTCTCTCACATGCTTGCAGCCGTTGAAGAACTGTTGAATGTCATCAACGCTATTGCCGCGAAAGTTCGCCCATTCCATGGACAACACTTCCAGATTCTTATGTTTGGAGATTGCCTTTATCATTTTATATTTGAGATTAAGTTTGTTCGAGTCCAGAATCAGTTCTTTCGTTCTGCATCTCTCCACCACATACAATACGTCCTTGTAGTCGTACAGGTATGTATCCAGTCTCCTTCCAAATCCCGTCAGGTCGAGCTTTTCAAGCGTCTTATAGAAACAGGACGATTTTGGTCCCAGATGATATGGTTGAACATCAGGAATCTAGTAGGAGTAAAGAAAAAAATGTCAGTAGGTACTTCATGTATGGGTGAGCTTTGTTGTCAAGACATTGTCGATGAATATTTTTGGATCGATACTAGTACAGATCTCGGCAGAAAAAATTATAATACTTACACAACTCCAAGTTAAGTCTAGTTCCCTTATCGGAAATGTACTCGTTAAGAGCATTTCCATTTTGGCGATGGTGATCTCTTCTTCAGTTAGAGAGAGTCTTTTCCACAGCCTATTGTCGCCGCACACTCTGTGGAACCTTTGGCTGACCTTTTCCAATGCGCACAAGTCGAATTCAGAAAGGAGTGAGACTATTTTGTACAATATCTCGTCTGGTATGTAGTCGAAATTGATCATAGTTTGCTCCTGGAACATAATTCATGAGTAAGTAGGGTAGAATAGCAGATCATTTTTAAGCTGTATCTTCATCATTAGGCCGAACTTTGCAAAATGGGATATAGGTTTTCGTCATATTTTGACGGGATCTACCCACAAATGAATTTTTTACTATCATCCTTGAAACACCTTGTATATTATAAAGCATATTGACGATTGTAAAATCATTCATTAGGTCAAGAATAAATCTGATTTTGATTTTGAGACTGAAGGCTGACTCAACCCACTTTCAACAATAATTCATGGAGCGAATAAAGAGCGTACCGCTTTGAGGCTGTTCAATGTTCATGCCGAGAGATCCGAAGGCCGGAAGAACGAGTTTTCTGTAACCACTCTTAACGCTCCCAAATTTAAATTTCACACGGAAGCATCCTAGGATGAATCTTCTTCAAATTTATTGCGCAACATTTCAACTGCAATTCAAGTGCACTAGGTACAGAGAATAAGAAAAAAACAGTTATTCATTTGATTTGATGTCGAAATGTTGAGCAAATTTGATGAAACCTTGGGGTCTCAATATGAGACAAAATAAAATAGGTATGATATCATGTTTCCGGGGACGATAGGGGACAAAATCTGGGAAAAAGTTCTTTCGACGCACAGCCCCCGAATATTTCGCATATACTTACAGCCCTAAGCAAGAATGTAAATAGATAATCAGATTAGTATGAGAATAACTATTGTAAAATAAATACTCACAATTTGCGACATTGTTAACTGGTTTGGGATGATTTTCACAGATTGCAAGTATATGGTCGATGCTCACAGAACGACAGCAAAAAGGGAACTGATGAAGGCAAAGCGGACGCGGACACCGGACCAAAAAGGTACCTGAACTAGTGTAACAATAGAGCCCCTCTAAATTGTTCTCTCCAATTCTTCGAAATGCACATTTGCCAAGGTATGAACAAAGGGAAAGAAGTATAGGGCAAAGCGTGGCACAGACTTGTGTGGAATATGCATCAACAGAGTGATCTGAAAGTAGCGCCTCAGAACTCGAAGTAGTTTGGTGATTTACTTCAAAAGTCACAGAAAAAATTCCTTGAAGTTTCGAAAAAAAAATTTATGCCAAGAGATCCGTAGGCCGGAAGAACGGTTTTTTCATAACCACTCTTAACGCTCCCAAAATCAAAATTTCGCACACGAGCATCTAATTTGAATTTTCCCCACATTTGCGCAACATTTCAACTGCAATTTGAGTGCACTAGGTACATAAAAAGTCAGAAAAAAATAGTTACTAATTTGATTTCACGTTGAAATGTTGAGCTAATTTGATGAAACTTTGGGTTTTCATATACATATACAGGGTGTCCGTTTTTAGAGGCTGAGCATGGGTATCTCGCTTATCTTGAGAGATACAGAGTCGATTAAATTAAAAAAAAGTTGCAAATTCCCATCACAATCAATGATTCAAAAAAATATTTGACTTGTTTGTTTTAGTTTTCGAGATATCGAAGAAAAAAACGAAATTTGTAATTTTTTTTCTTATTCTTTATTTAAGGAACGGTTGAAAATAGCCTTTTCTAATCAAGACATTGTGCACTTTTTCAAGAAGAATTCAATGTTGTCAAAATCATCATCCTAGCTTTCAAAACAACCGAGATATGACATTCAACTTTTTTTCTCCCATGGGCGCCATATTGAATTTTGACATTTTTGAATACAATATTTTTTTCTGGTCACAACGATGTGTCACTTGTCGTTGTTGAATTCATGCTTCTGAGCAAATTTTTTTTTTTTCAAAGAGTGCTTTGGAAACAAAATCAGCACCGACAATAAAAAAACGTGAATGTTGAACATTTATTCAACAGTGACATGTGGCACATCGTTGTAACCAAAATGAATACCGTATTCGGAAATATCAAATACCAATATGGCGCCAATTGGAGAAAAAAGTTGAATGTCGTATCTCGGTTGCTTTGGAAGCTAGAATAAAAATTTTGACAGCTTTGAATTTCCCTTGGAAAAGTGCCCCGACAATGTCTAGATTATAGAAGGCCACCTTCAACCGTTTCTTGAATAAAAAATGAAAACAAAAATTCAAATTCCTGTTTCTTCACGATATCTCAAAAACTAAAATCGATACGTCAAATTTATTTTTGGATCATTGATTGTCATGAAAATGCGCAACTTTTTCCTAATTTAACCGACTTTGTATCTCTCAAGATAAACGAGATACTCATGCTTAGCCTCGGAAAACGGACACCCTGTATGGCTTAATAAAATAGGGTTGATATTATGTTTTTGGGGGCAACGGGCCATAAATAGCCCCTAAATATTTCGCTATATACTTACAGCTCCAAGCGGGAATATGATTAAATATCAGGTCAGTATGAAATATCAAATAAAATAAATACTCACAATTTGCGACATTGTTAACTGGTTTGGAATAATTTTTACAGATTGCAAGTATATCGTCGATGCTCACAGAACTACAGCAAAAAGGGAACTGATGAAAGCAAAGCAGCAAAGCGCCCAAAGCGAACCCCGGACCATGAAGGTACCTGAACTAGTGTAACAATAGAGCTTTCTTTAAATTGTTCTCTCCAATTCTGAGAAATGCATATTTGCCAAGGTATAAACAAAGGGAAAGAAGTTTAGGGCAAAGCGTGGCACAGACCTGTGTAAAATATGCATCAACTAGGTGATCTGAAAATAGCGCCTCAGAATTCGCAGTAGTTTGGAGATTTAATTCAAAAGTCACAGAAAAATTTCCGTGAAGTTTTGGAATTTTTTCATGCAAAGAGATCCGTAGGCCGGAAAAACGGTTTTTTTTCAATCACTCTTAACGCTCCCAAAATTAAAATTCTACACACGAGCATCTTAATCAGAAATTTCTCCACATTTGCGCAACATTTCAACTGTAATTTGGGTGCACTGGGTACATAAAATCTAAGAAAAAAACAGTTACTCACTTGATTTTATGTCGAAATGTTGAGCAAAAATTATGAAACCTTGGGTTTTCATATATATAGTTAAATAAAATAGGGTTGATATTATGTTTTCGGGGGCAATGGGAGAAGGAATCTGGAAAAAAAGTTCTTTCTACGCACAGCCCCTAAATATTTGGCTATATACTTACAGCCCCTAAGCGGGGAAGTAAATAAATATCATGTCAGTATGAAATATCAATATAAAATAAATACTCACAATTTGCGACATTGTTAACTGGTTTGGAATAATTTTCACAGATTGCAAGTATATCGTCGATGTTCACAGAGCGACAGCAAAAAGGGAACTGATGAAGGCAAAGCGGACCCCGGACCATAAAGTTACCTGAACGTCCTGAACTAGTGTATCAATAGAGCCCCTCTGAATTGTTCTCTTTAATTCTTAGAAAAGCACATTTGTGAAGGTATAAACAAAAGGAAAGAAGTATAGGACAAAGCGTGACACAGACCTGTGTAGAATATGGACCTCAGAATTCTAAGTAGTTTGGAGATTTACTTCAAAAGTCACAGATAAATGTCCTTGAAGTTTTGAATTTTTTCAAGGGAGAGATCCGTAGGCTGGAAGAACGGTTTTTTAAGAAACACTCTTAACGCTTCCAAAGTCAAAATTCACCCAGGAGCATCCTAATTTGAATTTCTCTCAAATTTGCGCAACATTCCAGCTGCAATTTGAATGCACTAGGTACATGAAATCTCAGGGAAAACCAGTTATTCACTTGATTTCATGTCAAAATGTTGAGCAACTTTGTTGAAACTTTGGATTTTCGAATAAAACTAAATAAAATAGGGATGATATTATGTTTTCGAGGGCAATGGGAGGAGAAATCTGGGAAAAAGTCCATTAGGCGCATAGCCCTCAAATATTTCAGTATAATACTAAGCTAGGAAATCATTAAATATCAGATCAGTATGCAATTGAATATGAAATAAATACTCACAGGTTGCGACATTGTTAACTGGTTGCAGTATGACTGGAATAATTGACACAGATTGCACGTGTATCGACGATGCTTATAGAACGAAATCAAAATAGGAACTGATAATATAATGGCAAAGCCAAAGCGGAAAGCAGAAAGCGAACCCCGGACTATAAAGGTACCTGAACTAGTGTAACAATAGGAGCTCTCCTCAATTGTTCTCTTCAATCCTTAGGAATGCATATTGGCCAAGGTATAACCGAACAAAGGGAAAGAAGTATAGGGCAAAGCGTGATACAGACGTGCAAAACATGCATATACAGGTGTCCGAAAAATAGCGCCTTAGAGTCCGAAGCAGTTTAAAGAACAGCTTCAAAAGTCACAAAAACCTGTCAGTGAAGTTTTGAGATTTTTTCTGAGGTTTTGCCGCCTTTTATTTCCATCATCTAATCAGGTTCTAGTGAAACTTGTTCAAACAGACCCAAGAAAGAAAATGAATCCACCATTGTGTCTCAAGTTTTTGTATACTGTAGGGAAAGGGGAACAAAAATCAAAACACTTATACCAATGGCAATTCCAATAGTAGAGACTTACTGAAAACCAATAAGAAGCTTACTTTGTTGAAGGATTCTTTTAACAAAGTGTTCTGTATTAAAGTATTTTCGTCAGTTTCAAAAAGTGTTATTGCGATGCAACGGCACCCATGCGGCCACTACTTCAACTTTATTTTGACAAGTATGGAGTTTGTCAAAATGCACGGGGCACGGCTCAAACTTTCACAACCTTCTTCTTCTCTCACTGGTTTTGTGGCATTTAGATGTGCTGCCAAATTGTTTCAACTGAGAAGTCTTTTCTGGTCAACTGCAGCACCATTTTTGAAGGGGTCTGGGGTCACCACCTCTCTGAGAAGGACAACATCATTCTCGAATTTTATGCTAAGTTTATACACCAAAACAAGTCGTAAGACGTAAGGAACAACGCCTAATAAATGCCTAGGTAGCAACTGATTTCTAGGGTAATTGACCTGGTTTTTAGGCTTAGGTACTCCTCAATCCTTGAGCGTTGAACTTGGTGTATAAACCCCGCATAAAACATTGACGTTTTTCTCTCTCTGTGCCATAATCACAAGCGTCGAGCGTCACACAAACAAATTGAGGTAGGGGAAGTGTCGATATTGTTACGAGCGGCGATCTTGTACATATAGGTAAACACTCGATGTTTCTCGATCTTTCCACCATTAGATTGCAGTGTAGGAGTCTGGAGCGATCTCGTGCATTCCAGAGCGTTCTTGTATGTGAACCCAATGGGGACTTGAACGTTCGATCAAGGCACATCAGTCCACTTTGGCGGAGGCGCAGATCCCAAAACACATGGAAAGCATACAGGTAACGTGTGCGATTAATCAGGAATGATCTAGAAACCGCATATGCCAGACCCTCATGGAATTTGCTGGAAGCAGACAGAAACTTCGGGAACATTATTCGGAGGCCTTATATAAGGCGTCAGCCGGGAGCTCGCGGCAGTAATGAATTAGATAGCGAGTAATAACAAGCGAAGTACCTGCGACATAATTCCAAGCGATAATTGTTGGCATTTATTGTAGTAGTAGTACGCAGAAATAAACAGTGTGTGTTTTAAAAGTTCGTCTCAATTATATTCGAACCCGTACGCGAAATATCGTAACATTTGGTGTCAGTAAGCGGTATAATTGAGAGTAATTGGGCCTGCGACTACAGGACGTTCGGAACATTCGTGATTTGGTAAATGCCGGAGACGAGAAGCATGTCGAAGACAGGAGTCGAAGACGCTTTGGCAAACATTATGGCGATGATGCAGCAGCAGAAAAGTCTTCAAGAAGAACAGGAGAAGAAGCGTCTTGAAGAGAAAGAAGAGGACAAGAAGCGACAAGACGAATTAAAAAAGCTTCTAGAAGAACAGGAAAAGAAACGCATCGTAGAGCGTTTAGAGGACAAGGCGGAACTGAAGAATCTTCTAGAAGGGCAAGAACAGGAATTGAAAAACCTGCTAGAGGAACAGGAAAGGAAACACCTAGAGGAAAAGGAAGAAATTCTAGCCGTTGTAGAACAACAGACGCGGTATTTCGACGGCAGTGTGAACAAGTTAGAAGAGAAAATGGCTGCGATGGAAGCCAACATGACGAAGCTGGAGCAAAAGGTTCAGAAAACCGCCGCCAGTGCTGCGATGGTCAGTTCAGCGGGTGTTCATCGTGTGAAGCTGCCGAACTTCGATGGGAAAAGCCCATGGACTACCTATAAGAGGCAGTTCGATGCCGCTGCTGAAGCAAACGGATGGAGCGACGATGAGAGAGCCACAGCTCTAGTCCTGGCTCTCAGAGGCCCAGCATTGGAGCTGCTCCAGACGATTCCTGAAAGTGAGCAGAAGGACTTTGCCAAGCTGACGAGGGCCCTTGAGCTTCGGTATGGGGACAATCATGTGCGGCAGATCCATCAAACCCAGCTGAAGGCCAGGACACAAAAGAGCGGAGAAAGCCTTCAGGAATTCGAATCCGAAGTCCTGAGGCTGGTTCACCTGGCCTATCCAGCCCATCCAGCGGATGTTTTGGCCGACATCGCCAAGGAAACTTTCATGGGCGGAATAAGAGATCCAGATCTGCGTCAGATGGTCATGATCAGCAATCCAGCCAACATCAGTGACGCACTCATCCAAGCTATTCGCATCGAGGCTGCTAAAGATGCTTCGCGCCCTCATCGTCTTAGAGAGGTGAACTTTGATGAATCCGGAGCATCACATCCTTCCGAGAAATCGGTGAAGGAGATGTTTGAGGAACTTCTTAGCGCCATGTCTCGGAACAGACCCCAAGGCGAGCCAAGAGCTGGAGGAAGACCGCGTTGCTTCGGCTGTAGAAAACCGGGACATCTGCTTCGAGACTGCAGGCAAAGGTCGAGTTCAAGTGACCGGTCCACACCGGGACGGAGAACTCCCAGCCCTGATAGACGCTATCAGGAAAACTAATTCCAGCTAGCGCTAAGGGGCGCACGCTGGCTGGCAGTCCTCAATGCCCCAGGAGTTACTCCGTCTCACTGCTGCGAAGGTCACCCAATAGCCTTCTTCTTAGTGGAAAGCTTGACGAGGACGATTGCGTGTTCGTAATCGATACGGGAGCCACGAAGTCAATCGTTCGCCGAGGGATACTTCGAAAGCAACGCATTGTACCACTGAGGGACGGCGCTCGTTTGACTACAGCTACCGGAGAGTCTGCTACATTGCACGGAGAAGCTGAAGTAAGCATTCGCTTCGGACGATTTCTTCTGCGAGAAAAGTTCCTGGTCGCTGACATTGTTGACGACTTCATACTTGGCCTGGACTTGATGGATAAATACGGATTCATCCTGGATGTTGGACAGCGGACGTTGAAAATCGGAAACGAGGAATTGGCGCTTAGAACATCCATGAAGGCCGCTGAAGAAATCCGCCTACTTTCGGCTGAAACCGTTCGTGTAGCCGCCAACTCGGAGAAAATCGTGTGGGCAACACTGAACGGACAACCTGGAGGACATGTCGCCGGCATTGCTGAACCCGACACAGCTGCCAGCTGCATCATGGCTAAGACATTGATTAACATGGACAAGACAAAAATCCCGATCAGAGTCATTAACCTGAACAAGACGAGCAAAACAATCAAGGAAGGAGAGACCCTGGGCAAGTGTGAACCCGTAGAGTGGATCTCACGCTGCGAAGACATATCGACAAAGGCTGCGACTCCCAAGCTCTTAGAGAAAAAGCTAGTGGAGATGTTCTCGCCTGACTGGAAACATCTGGATGGCAAGGAGAGACAGCTTGCGACGCAATTCATACAGGAAGAAGCTGCCGCCTTTGCGATCGAAGGTAGTCCTACCGGAAGGATCAGCGTGATCCAACATCGGATCAACACTGAGAACGCCGCACCGATCCGACAGGCTCCCCGGCGCCTACCATTGGCGAAGCAAGAAGAGGTGTCGAAGCTCTTGAAAAACATGTTGGATGAAGGCGTGATCGAAGAATCGACGAGCCCATGGTCTTCACCGGTTGTTTTGGTCACGAAGAAAGACGGTAGTACACGATTTTGCGTAGACTACCGCAAACTCAATGATGTGACGAAGAAAGACAGCTATCCACTTCCTCGGAATGACGACACTTTGAGCACGCTGTCTGGATCGAAATGGTTTTCGACGCTTGACCTGAAGAGTGGTTACTGGCAAGTAGGACTCCACAACGACGACAAAGAGAAGACGGCGTTCTCCGCCGGGAGCGGCCTTTATCAGTTCACTGTGATGCCGTTTGGACTTTGCAACGCACCCGCCACGTTCGAACGTCTAATGGAGTGCGTCTTGCGAGGTCTTACGTGGGAAACTTGCCTAGTCTACCTCGACGACGTGATGGTCATCGGTCGAACCTTCGAGGAGCACCTGAAGAATCTCCGGGAGGTAATTCGACGTCTTCGAGGTGCACATCTCAAGCTCAACCCAAAGAAATGCGTGCTCTTCCAGAAGCAAGTCAAATTTTTGGGGCATGTTGTGTCGTCCGAAGGAATCGAAACCGATCCAGCGAATCTGGATGCTGTCCGAGAATGGCCGCGACCAAGAAATCAGCATGAAGTCAGAAGTTTCTTGGGCTTATGCACATACTACAGGCGATTTGTGGAGAAGTTCGCTGACATTGCTAAGCCCTTGCACAAACTGACTGAAGACCGTGCGCCATTCCTGTGGACCAAGGAATGTGAAAACTCATTCAAGACTTTGAAGATTGCATTGTGCTCGAGTTCTATTCTGGCATACCCTCTTCCTCAAGGACAATACATCCTTGACACTGATGCCAGCAACACCGGAATTGGAGCAGTGCTGTCACAACACCAGCAGGGCCAAGAGCGAGTAGTGGAGTACTACAGCAAGGTGTTGTCCAAGCCTGAAAGGAACTACTGCGTGACGCGTAGGGAGCTACTGGCCATAGTGAAAGCTGTCGATCACTTTCACCAGTACCTCTATGGCCGGAAATTTTTGGTGAGGATTGACCACACTGCCCTGAAATGGCTACTGCAGTTGAAGAATCCCGAGGGACAGTTGGCACGGTGGATCGAGAAACTGCAACAATATGACTTCAAGGTCCAACACCGCCCTGGAAGAAGTCATGGCAACGCGGATGCTCTTTCTCGAAGACCATGCAACGAAGATTGTAAACACTGCAAGAGGGTAGACCAGCAGAATGGGAACGTCGAAGTCAAGGCAATCGTTTTCGACACCCCGAGAAATTTGACTACGGCTGAGCTCAAGAAGGAGCAGCGTGAGGACCCAGCCATCGGTACGCTTGCTGAAAGGAAAGAACTTGGCCAGGACAGACCGGAATGGGCCGAGATATCTGGAGAAGGGCCCGAATTCAAGGCTCTTTGGGCTCAGTGGAATTCTCTGAGGATAGAGAATGGGCTGCTGAAGAGAGTCTGGGAGAGTCCTGATGGAAAGAAGGAGATGGTTCAACTGGTGCTTCCCAAGAAGAGAGTGAGAGAGGTCCTGAAGGAGATGCACGATGGCGTCACTGGAGGGCACCTTGGTGTGAACAAAACGTTGGCCAAGGTGCGCGAGCGGTTCTACTGGGTGAACTGCCGGAACGACGTGGAAACATGGTGTCGCCAGTGCGAGGTTTGTGCGGCCAGCAAAGGACCAAGAACTCGCAGCCAAGGGGAGCTGAAGACTCACAATGTTGGAGCGCCTTTTGAACGCATCGCGAACGATGTGGCTGGCCCGTTCCCGACAACGGAAGATGGCAACAAATACATCCTGGTTGCCATGGACTACTTCAGCAAGTGGCCGGAAGCGTACGCCCTGCCCAACCAAGAGGCTTCTACAGTGGCAAGGGTGCTGGTGGACAATCTGATAAGCCGCTTCGGAGTACCTCTGGAGCTACACTCAGACCAAGGACGAAACTTCGAGTCCAACGTGTTCCAAGGTATCTGTACTCTACTCGGAATGCAGAAGACCAGGACGACGCCCCTTCACCCACGGTCCGACGGAATGGTTGAACGGTTCAACCGTACGATGGAGCAGCACCTGTCAAAGGTCGTCGACGAGCATCAGCGAGACTGGGATCGTCATCTGCCGATTTTCCTGATGGCGTATCGCGCTGCCATTCACGACACCACAGGGGAAACACCAGCACGTGTTCTTTTTGGCCGAGAGCTTCGCCTCCTCTGCGATTTGCAATTTGGCACGCCGGAGAATGATCCGAAAGACATCCCCGAATACGTCGACGACCTGAGGCAAAGAATGTGTGACATCCACGAGTTGGTTCGAAACCGGATTCGAATCGCGACCGACCGAATGAAGACCCGTTACGACTTGAAGGCGAACTCCACGGGATTTCAGGCTGGTGACTTGGTCTGGTTGTACAATCCTCAACGAAAGAAGGGAAGGTCTCCGAAGTTGCATCCGTCGTGAGAAGGACCGTACACGGTAGTCAAGAGGATCAATGACGTCGTGTACAGAATCCAGCGAGCCTCGAGAGCCAAGATGAAAGTTGTCCACCTTGATCGCCTTGCACGTTACTCCGGGAGTAACGATGAGCCTATTCGGGACGAACAGGCTTAAGAGGGGGGCAGTGTTACGAGCGGCGATCTTGTACATATAGGTAAACACTCGATGTTTCTCGATCTTTCCACCATTGGATCGCAGTGTAGGAGTCTGGAGCGATCTCGTGCATTCCAGAGCGTTCTTGTATGTGAACCCAATGGGGACTTGAACGTTCGATCAAGGCACATCAGTCCACTTTGGCGGAGGCGCAGATCCCAGAACACATGGAAAGCATACAGGTAACGTGTGCGATTATTCAGGAATGATCTAGAAACCGCATATGCCAGACCCTCATGGAATTTGCTGGAAGCAGACAGAAACTTCGGGAACATTATTCGGAGGCCTTATATAAGGCGTCAGCCGGGAGCTCGCGGCAGTAATGAATTAGATAGCGAGTAATAACAAGCGAAGTACCTGCGACATAATTCCAAGCGATAATTGTTGGCATTTATTGTAGTAGTAGTACGCAGAAATAAACAGTGTGTGTTTTAAAAGTTCGTCTCAATTATATTCGAACCCGTACGCGAAATATCGTAACAATATTATGGCTCCCCAGATATGATGGCCCCCTTTCGATATTGGCGGTAGTTATTTGAATTGAGCTAATTTGACACTTTCTTGCGAGCAGAAGACCGCCATGGCTCTGCTGCGGCAACGCTATGTTAGTGAAGTTCATTGAGCCGTTGGAGGTTGACATTAAAATTATTTGTAACTACAAAAGTTTCTTCTACTATACTAATGAAAAGCATTTGTGACCGCATGCATAATTATTTGGATTTTGTGGTAGGCACATATGAAAAAATTAACATTCATGCCTATTCTGCATCTCGTAACGAGATCGTTATGCGCATGTTATCTTTGTCTGTTTCTATGAACCTCCTATACCTCCCTCTCTGTCTACCTGCGCTATTGAGTCGTTACGAGGATACAGAATAGCTCTCATTGAGCTATCTAAATATATTTCGCTCTGAAAGTTACCTTTAGGTTAAGATATCTCACTGAGGAATGTTCACAATTTTGTATGTCTAATATGATGGCACCCTAGCGGTTGATATGATGGCGTAGGAAGCCATCATAATAAACCATATCATATCATGGTTCACGACCATCGCCACTTGAAAATAGATGCCTAAAATCGAAAATTCTCGAATATAGTCACTTTTATATTGGGTGTCATCATACCTGAACAGGGGGTGCCATCATAGCAACTGGTTCGATATGATGACACCTTCATCATAAATTTGAAATGAATGAATAATTTTCCTGTTTTTCAATATTGATGTTATTCAAACCCACATATATCTTGATTATAATGTTCATGAATTCATGATATATATTGTTACGGTATTCGGGTTCCCTATTCCAAAATTGAACGCGCTGATTTACTTGTAAACAAATTGCACTCTATAAGCTACTACCGATACAACTAAATAACGCACAGAATAATTATTAATCGCTTGGAAATTCACAATGTCGCTTGAGATGTTATCGCCACGGTCGCTCGATTCCAACTTTGTCTCGATGCCAGGTCGAGTTCCTTTCTCATAGTGGCACCGAAGGTTCTGGATGCTTCCTGTTTGATTGTTAGAGTTTCCAGCACACAAAGATTTTTCTGGTATCTGCGTCGAGAATATACGCGTACCCTCTTCGGCACCTCCACCAGAAGTCTCGACGTGTCGTGACCTACCGCTGCAGTCTCTCGATGATTCCCGAATGCAACGCGGAAATCAAGATTCCTCCGGAAAGAGCCGGGATGGTCGCGAGCTTCGTAACAATATCAACTGGAGTTCAAAGCTCCAAGATTGAGAGTGAAAATTCCGGGACAAAAGTTGAAATTCCCAATTTGAAATTAACAAGACCAAACTATTCTGATTTCCAAGTCAAATTTTCGAGTTTTACTGTGGAAATTCTGAACGTGTGAGCCTTCAAACTCTGAGAATGAAGTTGAAATTATTTTGAAAATGGAGCCAAAATCGGAGTTAATAGAGATTAGAAGTGGAAGTCGATTCTGACTTGAAAGTTGCAATTTTAAGAGTTAAACGCCAAAGTCAGACCTTGGAAGTGAAAATTTGAATAGTGAAATTTGAATTTTGATTTTTAGGTCGAAATTCCGAGTTTTATTATCACTACGCTGAGTTTGAAGTCCAAGCTTTGAATTTGCAGTCGAAATTCTGAGTTTGAAGTCGAGGTTCCGAATGAGATCAAAACCCTTTGAGCTGGAGATGGAATTTCAAGCACATGGATTAAATCAAAATCAAAATATCAAGTTGAAATCCAAAACTCCGAAATTGGGGGTGGGAATTTTGGGACAGACGTAATTCTGGATTGGAATCAACAATACTGAACTCCGGCTTCTGACTTGCTAGTAAAAACTTTGAGTTTCATATTGGAAATTCTGAACGTGTGAGTCTTAGCTCTGAAAATGAAGGTGAGATTATTCTGGAAATTGAGTCAAACTTGAAGTCGAAAGAGGTTGAAAAAGTCGAGATTCCGAAAATAAAAGTCGAAATTTTCATTCGAAGTCGAAACTTTGGTTTGAAAGTCGGAAGTTTGAGTTTGAAGTCGATTCTGACTTGGAAGTTGAAACTTTGAGGTCTACGTCTTATATTCACGTTGAAAGCAAGAATTCTACAGATGAAGTTGAGACTTTGACATCATTTAGTCAAGATTTCCAATTCGCTTCTCCAGAATCATCACTCTACAGCGACGATTGTGCTGCATTGATCAAATTTGTATTGAAAATTTCTCTATATTTTCCAATTGTATGGCTACAATTATTGATTTGACAGATTGTTCAAAAAATTGTACAAGAAATTGTGTAGTGTAATACAGCTATTGTTTCATATCCATTTATTCATAATTTATTCAGACCGGAAGTGACAGTTCAGAATACGATAAGGTATTTTTTGTCATCTAATCACCTTTCTCACACAATGCTTGCGCTGAATTATTTTCACATACTCAACGAAGTCACGTTTCTTCCACCACACATAACCTTTAGCTTCATTTGCCAATACCCCGCCTTCAGGTCCAGAAAAGAAAAGACCTTGGCGGTTCCCAGGTCACGCAGGGTCTGGCGGATGAGCGGCAGCGATGTTGCCTTGTCCAGCATCTGGTCGGTCAGCTTCTGAAAATCGATGCAGAATCGATATTCCTCCCCTTTCTTCACCATCACCACTGCCGATGCGTGCTGGGAATGCGACCATTCCGCAATGCCGGTGGCCAGCATTTACGATGGCTGATCTTCGAGGGCTTCCCGCTTCTCCAGGGAGTTCCGATAGAGCTTCTGTCATAACGGCTGAGCTCCATCCCGCAGCCGGATAGGGTCCCTGGTCAGGGTCGCGGTCGGTACAGGGTCCTCGTTCATCACTTCGCAATCCGGCAAAAAATTGGTGAGAAAAGAGAACTGCGGGAACGTTGGCACCATGAAAGAAGCAAGCTTAATAAAAGTTACTTCAACAGAGCAGCAAAAGAGGTGACAGAAATGCTTCTGGAAGCAAAAAATCGAGACACACAAGAGTATCTCCAAAATCTCACTCCGACTGAAACGACGCAATATTCACTATAGAAAGCCACGCTCAAAATTATTGTAGATGAACTAAATATAATCCCTAAACACAATTTGAATTTTGTAACAAACACAGTACCATCGAGCAACTCCATACTCAACAAGAGAACTCAATATTGCGACATAAATCCTATTGAATCTGAAATACCTCAGGACAGTGTACTAGATTCCATCGTTTACCTCCTATTTACCAGCGACTCACCAACAACAAGACTGACAACTTGTGGCAACGTTCGCCCACAATACACCTGTACTTGCTTCTCACACCGACCCAACATCTGCTTCGAAGAACCTTTAAACCAATCTAAGCTGAATCCAGGCGTGGTTGAAGAAATGGCGAATAAAGGCCAATGAAACTGAACCAAGTCATGTTACCTTCACAATGCGTCGAGAGATTTGTCCACCTGTCAAGATTAACAATTGTGAGCTCCCACAAACCGACTGTGCCAAGTCTCTTGGCATCAGGGATCTTGGCATGCACTTTGACAGAAGACTCACCTACTGGCAGAAACATTCATTCAACAAGCGTAAACAATTAGGCCTCAAAGGCAACCAAATGTACTGGATCATCGGTCGCAAGTCCCATCAGCTATCCATAGATGATAAAGTCCTTCTTTGTAAAGCTATTCTAAAACCAATTTGGAATTACCTATGGAATCCAGTTACCTATGGAGCACCGCTAGCAATTCCAATATTGACATCATCCAGAGGTTCCAGATTCCAGAACAAAGTTCTACGCGCCATCGTCAACGCTCCCCGCTACGTTTGCTATGGAACGGTCCAACATGACATTCCACTGGCCTTAGTCAAGAAGGTGGTCATACAGTTTAGTGAAAACTACTACTTACGTGAGAATGTCCTTGCATTCCAACTTACTTGCCAACCTATCATTCACACGAAACGAGAAGTCACGCCGCGCGCGCCGTTTAAAAAGGTTCACACCATCCGATCTTGCACACAGATTTAGTGAAGTGCCCGAGTGACACAATAACACAAATATTGTGAAGTCCATACCAACCACAGGTACTTATTTAGAATGTTCATTATTTGTTTTTATTTAAAAAAAAAATCACAAGGTAGGCTGGCTCATTGGAGCCAGAAATGTCTTTTGTTGTCAAAATAATAGCTCATTGCCTTCGGGCAGATTACTGATGAAGTGATAAATGAAGCAATAAAAAAAATCGCTTCGCGTCCTTCAGGAGCTTCGCGAATTCATGCTGCAGGCCCGGTAGAAATTCGTGAAAATCATGAAGGCTCATTTACGTAGAGCCTAACCGAACAGTGAAAACAAACGCTAACCTTAGTGTAGAAGCTGGGACCCTTATATTCCATCGTAGTCCGAATGCTAGTTGAAAGTACCTTGCATTTTCTGATGAGAAGATGCTACTTGGTGAAATTGTTCTTTGCATCATACTCTTCCGATCCAGAAAGGAAGTCATCAGCGCCATCCATGCCGGCGGCGTATACACTATACAGGGCGATACAGAAAAAGTTGAAAAATCATATTCAATTAACCGAAGCATGTGGAGACGTGTAATTCACCACATACATTAACTGTTTTATGCTCATGAAGTCACAGCAAACTGTTCTTGATTACTTTGAAACTTTGAACCGTCTTGAAATGTAGGGGAAAAACAGGGAAAAAAAACCAAAAACACTCTTTTTTTCCATAAATAAGTGATTTTTCGAGATATTGGCACCCCGATTGACACAATACTTGGTATTTCTACAAAAAGTGATGTTAGAAATAATTTGAGCTCGAGGGTTCAAGAAAACCAGAGAAGCCTTCGATATTAAAATGGGAGATTGTATCTACATTGACTTTTAGGCACTCTTTTGAACTCCGCTGATAGGAATTTGTGGGATCTACAGTGGGTACAACCACCACACAATTGCCTTTATCGACCTTGGAAATGACCAAACTTTTTTTTCAACGAAATGTGCAAGGTCTGAAGAAAACTGGAGTTGTTGATAACAAAACGTGAAGAACAGGAGGGTCTCCGGTAGAATCTTGTGAAGATATCGACCACATCAGCACCCACCACGATTCTGTCTAAGTCTAGGTTATTGTTGATTTTTTTCCTGTTTCTGTTTTTTTTTTCAATGACCTGTCCCATATTTTGTACTTATAATCATGGACAAAAATAAATATTGCTAATTGTGAAATTATGGATGGATACTTCTCAAATGATCACCTGGTATTATGACGTGGATGGATTGCATAGGTATACTTACTTTAATCTTTATTGGCTACCTATATCGATTGGTCGATACTGTTTTGGTGTTTACCGTACACATTCAACAGATATGAGTTTGGATGCGTTCCTGGAAATTGTGCCTATAATAATACTTGCGATGTTTCTCCCATGCAGTTTTACACAAGACTACTGCTTGTGGCTTGTGAAGATAAACTTGAGTTCAGCAAAAGCTGGCCGCCGTCGTCGGCGGAAATCTAGGTAAGTCAGCTCAAGAAACCCGACCTTTCGGGACCTACAATCAGAATTCGGAAATTAAGCGAGTGGATACTTACCTTACTCCGTTTTATTTATAATCCGCATTATTTTTCGCTCATGTACCTACCTACAAATCTCCCACTGGCAATATAACGCAAAACTGAAATTCGTTTCGCAAATAAAAGTAGGTGATAAAACATGGACTTTCCCGAATTGCTAGATAAGATAAAAACCCTTTGTGTGCATCCCAGCTTACCTATATAGGTAGATTGGTTTCCAGTCTATCAATACACTCCAAATTATCGACAGAAGTAACTATATATCACAAATTGTGAACTGTGAAAATAGACTCTTGTGTGGCCGGCGCCGTCGGCTCCGGAAACCCAGCTTAATAGCTACTTCGTGACCTAACATCATAAATCAGAATTCGGAAGTTGAAGGCAAGTAGATACTTACCTTACACCGTTTAGGTATGTTAAGTGCATAATTTTTCGCTCAGTTATGAGTTATGACTGAGGTGTACCTACATATTTCCTAATGGCAATATACAGTGTGTTTCGCAGTACGATTACAAACTTCAAAGGGAGATTTCCCATCGATGTTCTAAAATGTTCGGAAAGTGAAAGTTCAAGTTGAATTTTTGAAATCGATTTTTTGACATAATTTTTGAACGGCTTGACCGATTTTGTTCAAAGAATCAAAAGTTTACTGAAATAGGTCTCTATCAAAAAAGTAAACGTGTCCTAAAAAAATCAGGAGCGTAAATAATGGAGGGTGTCTTCATTTTTCCCCCTATTTTACACACCCCTGATTATTTTTGGGAATGAATCCAATTTTTGAATTTCACGTTCAATCTTAAAAAAAGTTACTATTGCAAAATTTTGATTGAAGGCTTCAATTTTGAGATATTTTGAGTTTTAAACTTTGGAGAACAACTCGAAATCGCCACCTTCCAGAGCCCAAATTGCTTTTTATTTCTGAAAACTTCTTGTTTCTCAGCAAAAAATTGCGGTTCATCAACTTAAAACACCTAAAAACTTATTTCAGTTGAGGAATCAATGATTTTCTTGAATTTTCAATTTTAGGCCTTTCAAAGTGGCGATTTCGAGATGTTTTCTAAAGTTTCGAACCCAAATATTCTAAAAATGAAGCCTCTAATCAAAATTTCGCAAAAGAAAGAATTTGAAGAATTTGAGAAAATAACTAGATTTATCACAGGGGGGTGGAAAATGGGGAGAATGAGGACACCCTCCTTTACCTACGCTCCTGATTTTTTTTTCAAACGTCACTATGGTTCAGTACAGACCTTATACAGTGATTATTTCAAAATTACTGAGAATTATAGGGCTATCTGTTTTGAAAAATTCTATATACATACTACGAAATCATTTATACAATAAGTAATTTTAATTTACACTTTACCCTTTTATTCTGTTCATATTCTTATTATTATGTTATACCTTTTTGAAATGTATTCTTTGTTGATATAGCAACCCAAAGTGTTGGGGAGAAGTAATTTTTAAATAAAATTCCTATATATAGGTTTAAATTTGAACAAAATCGGTTTAACGCTTGAGGAGTTAGGTCGCGATTCATGTCAGAAAACTGATTTCGAAAATTCAACTTGAACACCCTGTAACTCTCCAACGGAGGAGTTTAAAATATCGAAGTTATATTTTTCCTGGTCCATTTTTGATTAGGAATCTCCCCTAGAAGTTCGTAACTGTGATTGCGAAACAGCCTGTATAAAGCAAAATAAAATTGAAAGGGGTGAACGGATGAAGGTGTAAGTTGTAAATAGAAATGAATAAAGATTTGGATTTGAATTTGAAGTAACTAACCTTTGGTAAATTATGGTACCTACCTTCTACCTATCCTCATTATGGATGGCTGCGCTCCCGGTTGAACAGCCAATTTTTCAAATGTTAGTTATCAGTGTTATCACGTTTATGCAAACACCACTCCCCCCAATCAAAGTAGATAAAAAAACGTGGGTTCTCCCTAGATGGGTCAAAGACCCCTTGTGTACCCTCCAAAGATAACCAGCTGCATAGGCAAGCTAAGCGCATTTTTTTTGCAACAAATATAATAAGTAATAACTTTTTCGCGAACTTCCTCACATATGCTTTAGCCCAGGCGCCAGGGAGCAAAAATCAGCTCAATAAGGAAATGATTGTTTACTGGCTGGAAACTAGCTCAAAACGATCTGTGTAGCTAACATACTTATTTCCCTCCTTTCGGAAATGTCGGCGTCATGTCGCCATCATCAACAAGAAGTGCACCAGCGTGGTTCTTGCCGAATATCTTAATTTTGGGTCATCTGACAGCAAGAGATGTGAGGGAGTCAATTTGAAGTCAATGAAACCCCCTACAATATGGTTTTCGAATTAACTTTCTGTGACCTATGGTTCTCAAGATAGAGCTTCTGGAAGCGAGAGTCATTGTCGGCAAAGCTCCATGGCCACTTGACTCGAAAAACTAAAATTTCGATGTGACAAAAAAATTCCAAAATAAGATTTCTCGAGAATCCTTCATGCTATAGTTGCGGTGATGGCCTTAAAACTCTTCCTCTTGAACCGTAGATTACGAATATTGAAAAGTCAAAAACGTCACACTGCACATATACGGGGTATACTAAGGGAATCAAATCAGATCAGAGAAATTTGACATATTTCTTCGATTTAGCCTATATGGGAGACTCTTAGCACCTATCACGAGTTCAATATCAATATGCATTTGCTCTGTAAGCTTCACTTAGGATACTTAAGAAGTGGTTAGCTCGCAGCTCACCTGTAAAATGTTTTAAAGGCCCTCTGAAAACATCAAAATTACAAAATTCACAGTAGCAAGAAATATACCGGGTGATCATTTGAAAACTATCCACCTGCAATAACTCCCGATTCCTAGTGAATATTTTTTCGAGCAAAAACAGGTCGATTTTTATATCGAGGGTGACAACCAAAACATATATTGGCAAATTTCTATATTCACCCCCCTCGCCCCCACTTACCCCAACTTTGAAATTTCAAATGACACTACCTACCTTGCGATACATCAAATTGAAGGAAATAAAATTTTCTTTCTGAAAAAAATATTTTAAATTTTTTTAACCCCACCCCCTTTTTCCTGAAAATTCTCTGACTGTCCCATTTTATATTCTGGACCCCTCATTTTTTTCCCAATTTAGTCGGCGTCATCCTAGATAGCATCAAAGAAGAAAATTGTTGGTGGAAAAAGTGCTACCCAAATTCCCCCCTTTGCTCTCCCCCACCTCAACTCCCAAATTTAACAAAACACCACCTACTTTGTGATACATCAAATTGAAGGGGATTGAATTCTCTTTCCGAAAATAATTTTTTTGAAATTTTTTACCCCTCCCTCAATAAATTGGCCATTTGGAGTATTTTAGGGGGGAGATGGGGGGCTTTAAAAATTGTGAAAAAATCTTTTTCAGGAAGAGAATTCAATTTCCTTTAATTTGATGTATTACAAAGTGGGTATTGACATTTTAAATTTTTGAGGTCAGGTGGGGGGAGCGAATGGGTAAATTTGGGTGGCACTTTTTTTACAGAAAATTTTCTCTTTCGATGCTGTGCAGGATGACGTTTACTGTATTGAAGGGAAATGGAGGTCAGGAATATTAACTTGGACACTCAGAGAATTTTAGGAAGAACAGGGGGTGAGGTTGAAAAATTTTGAAATATTTTTTTTAGAAAGAGAATTTTATTCTCTTTAATTTGACGTATCGCAAGGTAGGTAGTGTCATTTGAAATTTCAAAGTTGGGGTGAGTGGGGGCGAGGGGGCTCAAGATATAAATTCTCCAATGTATGTTTTAGATGTCCCCTTCGATATAAAAATCGACCTGTTTTTGCTCGAAGACATTTGCACAAGGAATCGGGAGATATTGCAGGTGGATAGTTTTCAAATGATCACCCGGTATGTAACAGTATGATATATATAAAGGGACCAAAGTAAATTTTTAATTGAGGAATTTAGACCCAGAGGGCCCTCGAGCAACAAACTTCACTCAAGAGACTAAAAATTCACTTTGGTCCCTTAGTATAATAATATACTGTTACATATATTTGTTGCTACTGTAAATTTTGATGGTTTCACAGGTCCTTTGAAACATTTCACAGAAATGCTGTGAGCTGACCACTTCTTCAGTGTATTATGTGAAGCTTACAGAGCAGTGCATATTGATATTGGACTCGTGATAGGTGCTTAAAGTTTCGCATAGGCTAAAATGAAGAGATATGTCAAATTTCTCAGATCTGATTTGATTCCTTTAGTACACCCTGTATATATACAATGTGACGTTTTTGACTTTTCACTATTCGTAATCTACGGTCCAAGGGGAAGAGTTAAGGACCATCAGCGCACCTATAGCATGAAGGATTCTCGAGAAATCTCATTATGAATTTTTTTTATCACATCGAAATTTTAGTTTTTTGAGTCAAGTGGCCATGGAGCTTTCATGACAATGACTGTCGCTTCCAGAAGCTCTATCTCAAAGTCCATAGGTCGCCGGAAGTTAATTTGGAAACCATACTATAGGAAGTTTCATTGGCTTCAAAATGACTCCTCACATCTTTTGCTGTCAGATGACCCAAAATTAAGATATTCGACAAAAACCACGCTGGTGCACTTCTTGTTGATGATGGCGACATGAAGCCGACATTTCCGAAAGGGGGAAAACTAGTATGTTAAAACCTAAGCTACACAGATCGTTTAAAGCTAGTTTCCAGCCAGTAAACAATTATTTCCTTATTGTTTTCCCTGGCGCCTGGGCTACTTAGCTGTAGGTAGACTGGTTCCAAATTCATCATACACTTTAAATTATCGACAGCAACAGCAAATACCTACTACGGGTACCTACCTACTTACCGCGCTACTTACTGACAAAAAAGGACGAGCTCGAACGTTAATCAGCATTAGAACATAAACACCCGGTTGAAGCAGAGTTGCACTGAGAAAATAATAATGTCAGTGGACATGGATCTTTAAAAAAAAACGTACTTTTTACAGAAAAATGACAACCCACCAGGAAACTCCGGTTTGTCGCACCACAGACGGCCATGTCTTTGTTGCCAGTGAAACTGAAGTTATGCTGACAACGGAAACGTGAGTATCCAGCTCCAATTCTTAACCCCAAAATGGGGCGTTGTACTGGGAAAATATTTTGATCTTGAATGAGTTTCTCTATAATCTCTGATCTAATTGTTCATATCGTGAAACAACCGCGTCAATTATCCGCTGGTTTTCAAAAGGTATTACAAAGGTATTATCGGTCAATCTCAACGCAAACCGAAAGTTGCCTGTTTCACAGAATTTCGATGACTTCAATTTCCAATCACTTCTGAAGTGGGTTTTGAGTCTTCAAATGTCTTGAAAGCGGTTATTATTTGTTGTTGTTCAAATCGTTGCTCCGAGCCCGAACAACATTCAGCCGAAAAAGTTCAACAATAAAATTTCATCTTTTCATGCACGTGGCGCCATCTGTCGTGCACTTGATTCCTAATATATTATTGTTTTAGTATGTTATAGCCCGAGCTATAAAGAATAAAGATCATCTGAGGCTGTATTCGACCCTGGGGTGGGACTCCGTGTTCTTTTTCAACAGTCGCTTTCTACCTGACCTTGAGCAGGTACATGGAAATTCCCTATGCTTAGCGACTATCGCTTAGAAGCGACTGTCGATAGCGACAACACAGAGTCCCACCCCTGCTAGGAGTTATTTCCTTACTCGTTTCCTTATTGCCCTACTTTTTTATCCTTGCCACCTGCACTATAGTTTTGTTCCAGTGATTGCATACAACACCTTCAATAATTATTAGAGCTCCACGGATGATAACTTATCTAACTTCCACTGTCAGGTCAAAGGAAACCTAATAAAATGAATATTAACAACAAAATCTGACAGCTGTCACTTCGGACTTCTTTTTTGCAATAATCTTCAAAATATCACTCGTGCTCGAGATTTTCCCAGATAATTTTGGCCAGGCGTTTCCCTCGGGCTGATTGTCCCTGGATAAATGCCCTCCTCCTACGGAGTCGGGCATTTATCGCTACAATCAGCACTCGCGATTGCCAGGCCAAAATTATCGTGAAAATCTAAGCACTTGTGATATTACTGTTGATTATTACATACAACGCGCTTGATTATTAGAGCTTTGAGAATAAATATCACTTATCTGAACTCCACTGTCAATGGCAGTTGAATAAATTGGATGTGTTATCAGCAAAGCACGGAATCAGTTAATCCGCGGAATGCCCAGAAAATCTGGAGAACATCCCAATGGACAGGCAATCCGCGGATAGACAGGAATTTTGGGCTTTTCGCAGACCGACTAGCGCACTTTGGACAATCCGCGGAATGCTCAGCTATTTTAGGCAGTCTAAGAACTGACAAGAGGAAGTTTCTCGGGTAGTTTTGTCACTTTGAGTAGACAGAGTTAAACCTGTAGGTGGGTATAGCCATTGTGTACAATAAAGTAACGCAAGATCTTTTGTCTCAATTACCTATCAAATATCCTTGATTCAACAAAAAACTGCAACACTTTCACTGCTGAATTTAAAAGCATACTCGACCCAGATGCTGACGATGAGTTGAAGGCCCTAGTGACAATTCGGGGGTTTCCCCTGCCCTCTTGGTCCACCCCCGCAAGGTCCGCAAACTGCGCATAATTTTAAAAATCTTGATGCTTCAGCTATATGCTGACGGGATATCAATCAGCTAGAACGCAGTGCGAGGCTTAAATCAATCCATTGAAACAGCATACAGGGTTATTCAAAAGTCCGGAATAAAATTCATAATTTTTTTCCATATTTATTTCGGAAAAAACGCTCGAACAGGTCGATTTCTAAAAACGATAAGCCGTTTTTTCATGACACGTGTCATGTTCTACCGTCAACCCCCTAACCCCAAGCCACCCTTAGTATTTTTTTTCAAATGGCACCCTATGGCTTGTGGGGGCTCGTTGGAAAGCTTGTCAAAAACTTCATTCAGATCTACCATTGGAAATTAGATCGGACGTTTAACCACGAATTTTAAAGGAATACGAACGAATGCGTACTGGAGATTGCTGTTGATTAATTGGTAACCTGTATGGTCAAACATTCGATCCAATTTTCAATGGTAGATCTGAATAGAGTTTTTGACAAGTTTTCCAACGAGCCCTCACAAGCCATAGGGTGCCATTTGAAAAAATACTAAGGGTGACTTGGGGTTAGGGGGTTGACGATAGAACATGACACGTGTCATGAAAAAACGGCTTACCAATTTTAGAAATCAACCGGTTCAAGCGTTTTTTCCGAAATGAATATGGAAAAAAATTATGAATTTTATTCCGGACTTTTGAATAACCCTGTATACAGGTGTAGTGTAACCCCCTTTTTCGATGTTATTGCTGTAGTGTATCCTGCTCACGGGACCATTCTTGTAGTATATCCTGGTCACGGCACCACTCTGTAGTGTACCCAGCCATTAGCACCACTTCTGTAATGTACCAAGGTCTTGGCGCCACTTCTGGAGTGTATCCCTCTTTTCGATGTTGGCAGCGATCGTCGTTGTTTCTTCCCTTCCCCACGTCGTTTACATTTTACCTACGTTGTGTTGAGTTCTTATTCGAGATGAGAATGTGTCGTTGGGGATGAGGTTTGATTCTTGAATGAAACGCGAAGGAAATGCAAAAAAAATGAATGTTTTATTGAAAACCAATTGGAAAGTTTTAAATAAATTTGTCTCTTTTAACAACAAATGAAACAAGACAAAGCATTACAAATTATTTAGACAATGCAGGAATTTACAACAATGAAATGAACACAAAATCAGATTAGCAAAACAAAAACAAGAAATCATGAAACATGGCAAACTGTCAATTCAATCGCAAAGGAAAAGTGACGTATTCGCTGACAGGCACACATGGGAAGAACACGTCAAAGAAACCCATGCGTATAGCCTGGTTGATTGCTGAAAAATTCCGCCCCAAATGATCTGAATAAAAATCAAGTGTGAATGAGTCATGATGAAATGACAGAAAAGTCACTCCAGTTCTTCATTGATCAAGTCAGCGTGGAGCGGTGCTTGAACCTCTTTGAAAGATTGTTTCGTTTACAAGTTATTCACGTAACAACAAAAGGAAACTTTACGCTAAGCAATTTATTTTACATTTCCACAAACAAAAAGAGTCAAATTGATGGATAAATAAATAATAAAGAAATGATCGGTGAACAAGTAAATAAATCAGCAAGGAAGAAATGATGAGTGAACAAGTGAATAAATCAGCAGGAAACAAATAATAAGCAATGGTGTAGATGAATAAACAAGTAACAAATCAGAGATAAACAGGTAGATAAATGAACAAGAAACAGATGAAAGGTAAATCAGTAGAGAAGTTGAAGTTGGTCATACTTTTAGTAAGCAATTGGAAGGAAGAAGTATCTATAACGCTTCGCTCGAAATTCCCCAGAAGTTACCCATCACAAACCCCACAGATACCTACTTACATTCAAAACAGAACAATGGTTAGTAAACAGTAATCACATACAAGAAATAACAGTAAATACAAGCAAATCGACTCAAGCCAATCTGTGGCCCTCTCTTCGTCGTTATACATAATTTCCCCCCAAATAAGGAAAGGTTAGTAGACTCAACAAGGCAGATTCATACGAGCAGGTGGAACCCCCCCCCCAGGACACGGAGAAGCGTGCAAGTCTTTTTTACTTCGTTCACTCTCAGGTATAACCCGACAATTAACAATGAAATGAAAATGAATCATAAAAAGTACTGTTCTCTACTTAGCGGCTGATTTTGGCGTAGTGGAGTTTCTTTTTGTCGTCTTACTGTTTGTGACGTAACTTGTGGAAAGAAACAATTGATGAAACCTCGAAGTACGCGCGATAGCGCGGCCTTGAGGTCACGTCATGAGTGCACAAAAAGCACACCCACTAGATTTACGGCTTTTGCCGTCAATATTGAGATCATTTGAAGAGCAGATAAATTACACAAAATTCAAAACAGTGCGAAGCACCTTGATTTCAAATGAGAGAAACTGCGGGTTATGCAAGCCCGTTGAGAACAAAGAGAACAAAGCATTTCGGGTTATGTACAATAATTTCGCGGACAAAATAGGTATCAAAATGCCTGATTAGGTGAGTGGGTGAAAGCCAAAATTACGGTACAATAATTGATGAAAAACTAACCTTAAATACGAAAAAAACCGACGCACATCGGAGCACTTGAAATCACGTGTTCCGCACCACAGCTGATTCTCTTCTCTTCTGTCTGCCCGCGGCTGCTGCTCGCCCGGCTTGCCTAGCGCAGCGCCATCTCCCTCTCCCTTCGGCAAACACCTCGAACGTCAACGACCGTACCTACTTCAGGTACCAACGTATAAACAAAACAAAGGGGAATACAACACCGGCGACACGGATCCGTGTCGGCAGCACTGGAGAAAAAACGCTAGTGACACGGATCCGTGTCGTCAGCAGTGAAAGTGTTAATATTACCATGTCCTTATTGGACAACGAGTTGGAAAAGTTCCTGCATACCAGAAAATAAATTCTGGCAGCAGGTTCCATTTTCCATAGTGAAAAAAAAAATAGCAAAGAAAAAGCCTGAAGGTATGAGATCCGTTCAAAGAAAAGAAAGAAATAATAACCGATATAAACATTTTTTTTATAAATTAAAGTTGAAAAAATCATCATTTTCTTTACAATAATTGTTACCTACTGGAACATCAGAATAATACTGCCTAGTCAAAGTGAGAGTTTAGTCTCGGCAGTTTCCACATTGCCTGAGCGGCCAGACATTCTAGTCCGGATGTTAGGGGCCAACCACCTTGCAAATAATGATTGAGCAGTGCGGTTCAGTATGGATGTTTCACATTACATAGCCATGCCTCAATTTTAAGAGATGTTGCCAAGATGTCGGTCCGTGCAGACACCGTATACAGGGTGATCAAAAACGCAAAAATTCTAACTCGTGAACCAAAAAAATTTTAGTCATTGAAATCAGCATGTAGATTCACAATTCAATGCTTATCAAGTTGAAACAAGCTGTGTTGAAATATTTTCAGCCGTTTCTGAAATATTTTGAATTTCGTTGTCGGTTTCATGGAAATGGACATTTTCCAATAATTCAGTGATTTTCAAAGACCATTTGGATGAATTTTTGCATTTCCACAAAGAATGACTTCATGAATGAAGACCGTCCCGGCCTACTATTTTTGAAAATATGACAGTCGACTGCTTTTTTCTTATACCCGCCATTTTGAATTCGCCTATTATGGAATAAGTGTAAAATCAATTGGAACTAGTAGTAATGGTCATAGTCAATGATCTGAATGCAAAAATAACCGTTCTAAATGGATAACTCTTTGTAATTGACCATAAGAAAATGTTAACCCGTTTTTATGAGTTTTACAGCACTTCAGCGCTTACCACTACCAAAATGACCATTGGGAAGATGAATATGGGGTATTAAAATAATGCGATATTTTGTTCGGGATACCACCTTGATTCATCATCAGTCATTCTGGAAACATACTGAAAATATCCTAAAAACATAGGACAAGTTTTGGAAATATGACACTATAAATGAATAAATGAAAAATGAAATGAAATACGTTCATTTGATCAATTTTTCGTTTTTGAATCGCCGTTTTTTTTTTGTCAGTGGGTCATTTTTGGTATCAGAATTTTTTTCTAACATGCACAATAGCCAAAGAGACCAAACAAGATGATGAATTGTTTCAAAACTTCTATATTCATTTTTACACTAGTCATTTTGGTCGTGTTAAGCGCCGAAGTGCTATAAAACTCGTAAAAATGGGTTTAACATTTCCAAGTGGCCAATTACAGGAAGTTACTAACTAAGAACGTTATTTTTGCATTTGTATTATTGACTATAATCATTACTGCTAGTACCAATTGATTTTCCACTTATTACCTAATGGGCGAATTCAAGATGGCGGCCATAAGAAAAGAAGAAGTCGACTGTCATATTTTCGAAAATGATAGGCAGGGACGGTGACAACACATCACATTTAATTCATGAGGTCATGCTTTGTGGAAATGCAAAGTTTCATCCAAATATCTTGGAAAATCACTGTTTTTTTGGAAAATGTCCATTTCCATGAAATTGACCACTGAATTGAAAATATTTCAAAAACGGCTGAGAATATTTAGACGCGGTTTGTTTCAGCTTAAGGCTAAAGGGGACGATAAAATATTGTGTTTCTGAGATGCGAGATGACGCGGAAACTATTAACATTCTCAAAATTCACTCGATAGACCGATTTTGAAAATTCAAACGTTATTATTTTAGGAATATATTACTATTTGATGCTGCAGTCAAAAATTTCAATTTTTGCATTTTTCGAAAAAAAAATTCGATCTTCTCAAATTTTCAAATAACTTTTTCAAAATCTAAGGTAGTCATTTTATTCTGTGGTGAATATTGTATATCGACCTTTTTTCAAAATTTAAATATCATGAATGGGGTTCGACCGAAATCAATTTTGAATATTTCCCTTTGAAGTTCACCGCGTGCCGCCGCCTGCAAACGAAAACGGTTCCCGTCCGGTATCACCGTGCAATATTTATAGTCCGCGAGTAATAAGACCTCTGTCGTAATTGCAGAGTTAGTGCCTGGACTGTATCTCTCCAGTCCCGTCGAAAATCCCAACAGTGTAACAAGCAACTAGGCAATACCTAATCGGTTACTTTTTTAAATTCGATTATTAATAGCTTCTCACTCGATATTAATGGATATACTCCAGAAATGAATGAGTGAGATAAGTGAAAAATTACTATAAGGAAGAAAAAGTACAGAGGAGGCTTAATTTTGTTTTTTGTTTTATGCACAAAATGTATACAGGGTGTCCCGGAATAAGTGTCACAAAATTTACAGGGAGATAGAAAATTGAAAAATAAGTGGACTTTCCTCCATAAACATACCCCTGCAAACGCATAATAACGGAGATACAGGCCTTCAAAGTTGTTTTTTTCCAACAGTTTTTCTTGCATAGCTTTTGAATCGTTCAACCGATTTCATTCAAATTTGAACTTAAGTTCACTGAAACTAGTCTCTGATGAACTATAGTACCGCATTTTATCAAACATTTTCAGGGGCGAAGATAATAGGGGTGCCCGCCCCCTTTTCCACTTGAATATTTTTGACTTGCCCAAATATTTTTGGGAATTGTTTCAATTTTTGAATTCTACGTTCAATTTAAACAAAAAAGTTACTCTTGCAAAATTTTGATTAGAGGCTTCGTTTCCGAGATATCTGAGATTGAAACATTGGGAAACATCTCGAAACCGCAACTTTCCTGGGCCTAAAAATTAAAATTCAAAAAAACTCATGATTCGTCAACTGGAATCAGTTTTCTGGGTGTTTTAAGTTGATGAACCACTTTTTTCGCTGAGAAACATGGAGTTTTTCAGAGAAAAACAATTTGGGCCCTGGAAAGTGGCGATTTTGAGATGTTTTCCAATGTTTCAAACCCAAATATCTTGAAACTGAAGCTTCTTATCAAAATTTTGCCAGAATAACTTTTTTCGTTGAATTGAACGCAAAATTCAAAAATTTAAATCGTTCTAAAAAATATTTAGGGAGGTTGAATATAGGGGGGTAAGGGGGCGGGCGCCCCCTATTATCTTCGCTCCTAAAAATGTCTGATGAGATTCGTTATTATTGTTCAATAAACACTTGTCTTAGTGAACCTTAGTTTGAATTTGAATAATATCGGTTGAACGGTTCAAAAGTTATGCAAAAAAACTGTTTTCAAAAAACAACTTTGAAGGCCTGTATCTCCGTTAATATGCGTTTGCGAGGGTATGTTTATAGACAAAATTCCCCTTATTTTTCAATTTTCTATCGCCCTGTGAATTTTGTAACACTAATTCCGGGACACGCTGTATAAGGAGAGATGGAAAACGCTATCCGTCAAGTTGGCCTGTAAATCAAAAAGTAACACTTACAGAGATGTATACTTTTCAAATGTTATAGAAAACTGCAGCTAACAAAATGACTGAAACTAATTTCTGTTGAAATCAAATTCTTGAAACATTCAAAAATAAAAAATAAATCACTCATACACCAACGGTGCACCCTGGTGCAAGTACAAGCACCTTATCTCAGCAGGCTGTCGCCCATGAGATAAAGCCAATTTTAATCCTTGATTTCAATGAAAATTTAGAACAGGCATTGAACCCAGTAACTGGGAGCTATGGGAAGATACATAGTGGTCGATCCTAGCGTAATTATTCCATAGCAGCCTTACCGTTCAAGATAGAAAAAAAGATGAAATAGTGCTATTCTGTAAAAAATAACATTCCATAAACGCTCTGTTGTGTAAAAATTCGTGTCGGCAATTGACTAGTCGGCAAAACAAAAGACTAACAGGAAGCTATACAGACCAATCAACAATTTTGTTTGGAGAGAAATTCTCAGCTAAAACGGACACACCTCGGGACACACACTCACTATTTTCAAGTACAATGACATAATCTCGGACATAATTATTGGACTGACAAAATAAAAACAAAATTACTGACTTCTATATCAAAATTTTACTGCCTGAGATCATCGATCTGCAAGCTTGTAGGAGCATGCCCATTCGGGAAAGTTGAAATGCCATGGCTTTTTTCCCATCAACGGTTCTTACTGGCCACTTTTCGACACTCAAACGCGTATCGTAGGTACTACGATACGTAATACCTACGAATTTTATATACGAAACAAGTGCATTCTAATGAAACGATTTCAACAAAAATCAAATGAGCTGAGGTCATTCACGAAGAATTCAATTTCAAAAATCGTAACAACGAAATATATCTGCGTAATACCACGATGTAACAAATCTTGACTACTGCTATTTACATCGCCTATTTCTCAGAAAACATCATAACACCATGTGTGCAGAAAGTGATCACTACCTATATCGTGAATGACTCATCGCGGAGAACAGCTGCAGCGGGCGGCAAATAACAAAGAGAGATTTTCTAAATGTGTTTCGGAGGGCACCATTTGTGCTACAGAAATTCTGAAAACGGATTAATGTTTGATATTTTTAGTACTTCAAAATGATTACCTGCGATTTTCAAAAAAATCAAAATTTATTCATGGAATCGAAAAAAAAAATTGAAAAAATCTTTTGGAATTTTTTTTTGACTAGTGCATCAAATAGAATTCAAATCTGAGTATAACCCTTTTTTCAGATCTAAAATCGGACTGATAGTTTTCCCAAAAACATTTCATTATTTTTGATGTATTTTCTCTTTGTCGCACACTTGGTACTCAATTTCAGTCCCCTTTAGCCTTAATAAGCGTTGAATTGTGAATCTACAATTCTACATGCTAATTTCCATGACTTCCAACTTATTTGGTTCATCAGTTGGAGTTTTTGCATTTTTGATCACCCTGTAAACGGCGTCTGCACGGACCGCCATCTTGGCAACACCTCTTGAAATTAAGGCATGGGTATGTACAACATTCATACCAAACGGCACCCCTCAATCATTAAATGCAAGGTGGTGGTGTATTATGGCTCTTAACATCCGGACTATTCCGCGAACTGACCAAAGTACGCTAGGCGGCTGTCACTTCTGACTGTGAATTCATTTCACCACCGATTTTATCGAACTTTTCAGCATTGGCTAGCCAATTGAATAGGCTATCATTTCCGTATTTCAAAATGGCCGACATATCAAAATTCAAGATGGCAGAAACAATTGAAAATTGTCTTTTTTTTGTTCTCGTTGCTTTTCATTGAAAGTTACCAGAAAGTCAAAACCAATAATGTATTGTAAGGTAATAGAGCTTTTCTGTCAATTCAAGGCCACAATCAGTAAAATCAAGTCATCAGCTGAGGAGCTATTGCGAGTTGAAGCAAAGCCATCTTTCTGTTTTTTTTTTCCATTTCCGCATAATTGATCCAAATTTTGGTATCCTGCCCGCCAATCCGCCATATGATCATTTCCTAACCGATTTTCTCAAAATTGGTATCAATCGCTAGCCAATTGGCCAGGCCACCTTTTTCATATGAGTAAATGACCGACATGTCAAAATCCAAGATGGCGGAAGCAATTGAAAATAGAATTTCTTTTGTCCTCATTGCTTTTTAATAAAAATCAGCAGAAAGTCAAAACCAATAATTAATATGGAGGAATAGACCTTCCTCGACAATTCAAGACCTCAACCAATCAAATCGGGTCATCTGCTGAGGAGCTACGATGAGATGAAGCGAAGCCTACTAACCGCTTCCTTATTCCCGCCTAGAAGGATTCCCGCATAAATGACCCAAATTTAGGAATCCTGCCCGCCATATCCTTAAATCGAAACCGATTTTCTCAAATTTGGTATCAATGGCCAGCGAATTAGACAGGCTACCATTTTCATATAAGAAAATGGCCAACACGTGAAAATTCAAGATGGCAGAAACTATTGAAGATGGGCCTAATTCGTCTTGTTGGAATAGAAAAACGGAAAGTAGGCTTCGCTTCAACTGGCCGTAGCTCCTCAGCGGATGACCCGATTTGATTGGTTGCGGTCTTGAATTGTCAAGGAAGGTCTATTCCTCCATATTAATTATTGGTTATGACTTTCTGCTAATTTTTATTGAAAAGGAATGAGGACAAAAGAAATTCTATTTTCAATTGCTTTCGCCATCTTGGATTTTGACATATCGATCATTTCCTCATCTCAAAAATGTAGCCTATCCAATTGGCTAGCCATTGATACTAAATTTGAGAGAATTAGTTGAGAAACGAGAATATGGCGGATTGGCGGGCAGGATACTTAGATTTGGGTCAGTTATGCGGAAATGAAAACATGGAAAGTAGGCTTCGCTTCAACTTGCAGTAGCTCCTCAGCAGATGACCCGATTTTATTGGTTGTGGTCTTGAATTGACAAGAAAAGTCTATTCTTTCATAATACATTATTGGCTTCGACTTTCTGGTAACTTTTAATAAAAAGCAACGAGAGCAAAGGAAGGCCTATTTTCAATTGTTTCTGCCATCTTGAATTTAGATATGTCGGCCATTCCAATGCTGAAAAGTTAAGATAAAATCGGTGGCAAAATAAAAATGTTAGAAGGAAAAATTCCGAGCACGGTTTTTTATGGCCCACCCGGTATATGCCTCGGTTTGCACTCCTCTAGATGCGGAAGATTTGTTTTGTAGTTTTAGTTTTGAAGCAGTAAGTTCTGAACAAGTTAGTTCTCTTTTAGTTTTAAAACACAATTTTTCAGCGTTACAGAAACACCATCAGCTCGGAGAAGAGATAAAGGAAGTTGTAGTAATGGATATATAATATTCCGGTGTATCCTATATGTTGTAGTGATATCCACTTCTGTGATAGTACTATGCACCAGATATTATAAACGATCATCAATGGCCATCGACACATCCAACAACTACCCCGCCTTCCCCAACGTAGTAATTTCACCCCCACGCCCACGTTACCATCCAGCCTTCTCTCCTTTCGATCCTTACGCGCCCTTACCTGAGTCCGATCCGTTTAAACCAGTCAAGAACGTACTTGCAACGGCTGATGCAGATCGCAGGGCTGTAGAAAGCATAAAAAGTAAGTTTGTAGGTAATAGTTATTGTATTTGTATTGTAGTTTTTGTACAAACTACCGGGTGGGCCAAAAAAAACTGCGCTCGCAATTTTTCCTTCTAAAATTTTAATTTCGCCACCGATTTCATCGAACTTTTTAGCATTGGCTAGCCAATTGGATAGGCTATCGCTTTCGTTCTCCAAAATGGCCGACGATTTAAAATTCAAGATGGCAGAAACAATTGAAAATAGGCCTTCATTTGTTCTCGTTGCTTTTTATTGAAAGTTACCAGAAAGTCAAAACCAATAATGTATTATGAAGAAATAGACCTTTCTTGTTAATTCAAGACCACAACCAATGAAATAGGGTCATCTGCTAAGGAGCTATTGCGAGTTGAAGCGAAGCCTACTTTTCATTTTTTTGATTTTCGCATAATTGATCCAAATTTGGGTATCCTGTCAACCAGTACGCCATATGCTTATTTCTTAACCGATTTACTCAAATTCAGTATCAATGGCTAGCCAATTGAATAGGCTACCTTTTTCATATGAAAAAATGACCAACATGTAAAAATCCAAGATGGCGGAGGCAATTGAAAATAGAACTTCTTTTGTCCTCATTGCTTTTCAATAAAAATTAGCAGAAAATCAAAACCAATGATTATTATCAAGGAATAGACCTTCCTCGACAATTCATGACCACAACCAATCAAATCGGGTCATCTGCTGAGGAGCTATTGCGAGTTGAAGCGAAGCCTCCTTTCCGTTTTTCTATTCCAACAAGAACGAATATGGCCTGTTTTCAATAATTTCCGCCATCTTGAATTTTGACATGTTGGCCATTTTCACACATGGAAATTGTAGCCTGTCCAATTGGCTCGCCATTGATACCAAACTTGTAAAAATCGGTTGGGAATGAAGGATATGGCGGGCAGGAATCCTAATTTTGGGTCATTTATGCGGGAATAAGGAACCGGTAGGTAGGCTTCGCTTCAACTCGCCACAGCTCCTAAGCAGATTATCTGATTCGATTGATTGCGGTCTTGAATTGTCGAGGAAGGTCTATTTCTTAATAGTAGCTATTGGTTTTGACTTTCTGCTAATTTTTATCAAAAAGCAATGAGGGCAAAAGAAATTCTATTTTCAATAATTTCAATTGTTTCCGCCATCTTGGATTTTGACATGTCAGTCATTTTCTCACATGAGAAAAGTAGCCTGTCCAGTTGGCTAGCCATTGATACCAAATTTGAGAAAATCAGTTGAGAAATGGGCATATGGCGGATTGGCGGGCAGGATACCTAAATTTGAGTCAATTATGCGGAAATGAAAAAAACTGAAAGTAGGCTTCGCTTCAATCCGCAATTGCTCCTTAGCAGATGATCCGATTTCATTGGTTGTGGTCTTAAATTGACAAAAAAGATCTATTTCTTCATCATTCATTATTGGTTTTGACTTTCTGGTAACTTTTAATAAAAAGCAACGAGAACCAAAGAAGGCCTATTTTCAATTGTTTCTGCCATCTTGAACTTTGATTTGTCGGCCATTTTGAAATACGAAGATGAAAGCCTATTCAATTGGCTAGCCAATGCTGAAAACTTCGATAAAATCGGTGGCGAAATAAAAATGTTAGAAGGAAAAATTTTGAGCACGGTTTTTTATGGCCCACCCGGCACATGGGTGTCGGACTGTCCGTGGTACAAAGTACGCGTTGCAATGTTTTATACAGGGTGTCAAGACATCTTGACTTCTCATCTGAAAATATTTTCTCGAAAAAATCCTGAGGCAGGTGATAGATGAAGTTTATTGCTTTTCATTTAAGCAATAACCAATACAGGTGTAGAACTGTCAATTGTGAACAAATGTATAATTAAAATGGCCCCCTGCCTCAAAGAACGGAACATATATGCCTCGATTGATGCTAATCAAGGAATACAATCGCTCGAATATAAAGAAGAAAAAACTTTTGGGAAGAAATCGGGGGTGAGAAGTTTTTGAACTGACACTCTTCATGCGGATGATCCAGGGTTGATCCATAGACCCTAATTTTCACCATAAATGGGTTTCTGTGGTACTAACACTGAACTACTCTTTGATAGGTATTAATGTGCAAGTAATGGTGTTACAATCTGAAAAATAAGACGTTATTTCCCTACTTGATAGTTATTTTGACTGTATTGATAAATAAGTTTGCTGAATTTATATTAGTTTAAAGACGGAAACGGCGCCGGCAATGTTGCACCGGGGGAAAATAATATATATGTATATATATGATTTGCCTCTATTTAATAACAGATGAATTTAAAGGTTTCGAGGTTGAAATTAATGTCCAATGGTATTTAGAGGAGTCGGCTTACCGAAAACCGTTTCGCTACCAATTAACTCAAGTCTCGAATTTTACTCTAGCGCGTGTCTTGAAATAAAATGGCTCTTCATTGAAATGTATCCAACTATCCAAGTAACGGATAATAAATCTTGAAGAGCTGAAAGGGCTAGCTGGATTTAGGCACTGGTTTATTAGAGAACAATGTTATAGTCTACAAATATCTCTTCTTCACGTTATGCAAGTATTTACTAACACGCAGGGGATGAAGATAATTCAAATGAATGGCCTTACGACTATTTGGAGTGGGAAAAAAAGACTTTCGCCGCTTGTTTACCGTTTACTGGAGTACTCCACTTCCACTGAGGCACTGAGTACTGATTCTGCAGGCTCGAATCAGAAGGGCAGAGGAAAAAGGGATGATCAGAGCATACTTGAAGGAGACCACAACACAAAATACAAGTTGGTCTCGGATGAAACAGTTGAAAAAACTAGAACGATTGCATAGGGTCTTGTGATATTCCTTAGCTCGTGGCGGGCGCTGCAGTTATAATTAAGAACGACAATGACGTCAGAAGGGCAAATTTACACGGGCTACTTATAGCTACGCACGGGCATACCTGTACCTGATTCCGTTGCCGATGAGACGACGACGGTTTCAAGCCTGCCATAATTATTACTGATTCTTTGAAGACAGTGACGTCTGTCAAAACGACAATCGCAAGATCAGGACCATGGGAACGTGATGAGGAAAATTTGGAGGTGAAAATCCAGGTGAAAACATCTTCCCAAGTGACGTCACGGTAATATTTTCGAAATGTTTTATTGCGGCTGATCGGACTCGTCTAGAAAACTTAGATTTGTTCCGTATACTCTCAAACTACCTCCCCCATGAGTTAGTCAAATAAAATATAGACTCGATTTTTGTGTTGTGGTCTCCTTTAAGGTTATAGGTTTTCAAGAGTAGTAGCGTTCTCTTATATTTTTATGTCTTTTTCGAAGGCTATGAATCTGTCGATTGAGTTCGATAACCATCAATTGGATTCAGCTATTATAAGTCGCGTAGGTAAGCTTTTTGGGAATACTTTGAATTGTTAAACATAAAATAATGCACGTAGGGTACATCTGGGTATGATTTGAGCTATATTATAATATCCGCATTGCTACAATGGTGGCAACGGCAACAGTTGATAATCTTGGATTATGGCTTGTTGCCACTGTAATGTCGCAGAATGGAAAATTCAGCTGGCCAATCACCTGCCATTGACCATTTGTACAAAACCTTTTTGAAACAACTGACCTCTTTTTCCGTTAGAATTTCGCCTGTGGAACGGTACAACGTGCGATGCCAAAGAATGCACCAGAGCAGTTGAAAAATTCACAGAATACATGAACCGCAGCGTGGATCCCTGCGATGACTTTTACGGCTACGTTTGTGGTAATTTCGACAAACTGGCGGCGGAGAACGATACGATTTCCAGCACATTGCAGAAGCTAAGTCAGAATGTACAGCAGGAATTGAAATCCATCATGATGGAAGATCCCAAAAGTGAAGACGCAAAGTCGGTGAAGTTGTTCAAGAAGTACTACAGTGCTTGCATGGATTTTGAGACGGCGAAAGCGCCGGTGGCCGCGGAAGGCCCCATCGGCGATTTGATCCGAAAGCTTGGCGGCTGGCCTCTGCTGGAGAGTTTCTGGAACTCGACCAGTTTCAACTGGATGAATGTCACACAGAATGCAAGACGACTGGGGTTGAGCTATAACTGGTTCGTTGACTTCAGCATAGATGACGAAGGCGACGTGGTCTTACCAAAGGTGAGTTTTCGTCTCGCGATTGCAGGCTCGACCTCGATTTCGCATTATTACCATCTTACGTTGCGAATGCAGAACTAGGCTTTTTTTAATCGAAAATCAAGTGACATGCTGGAGGGGCTACAAGGGGGCTATGACTATACGGCTCGTAGCCATAGCCCCTCTTTCCTCACCGCTCTACCTTGCCACTTTATTTTTGATCCCAAAAGACCTAGTTCTGCATTGCAGCGTGAACGGGTGATAGTTCTTCTGTTATGGTGTTAGGTATGTTATATTATCATTCGGTTGTATCACCCCTGTATTATTTCCCATAATTACATGATTGTATATTCCAGATAGGATACCCAGTATCAGACCTCGACATTTACTTTCAACTATTGGACGATGATTTCCGCGTGGAGTACTTGTCCTTGATGGTAGACGTCGCCGTATATTACGGTGCTTCCCTGATGAAAGCCAGAAAGGAAATGACTCGAGTTATGGAATTCGAGAAGAAACTGTACGAGAATGCAGTTGAAGGCATAAGAATCACCGCTTTTATGAAAAAGCTATGGTCGACTACTAAATCGGACGACGATTTGAGTTCTTACGGGACCACAACCATCGACGACGTACAGAGAAGTAACGTCAGACACCCTTGGTTTGAGTTTGTCCAAGGCATGGTCATGTATGAACACAACATGAAACTGTCCTCGGACATCGTCTTCAGAGGTCACGACTACTTCGAGTTTCTGGACGATTGGCTAGACAGAGATATCAGAAAAAAGTAAGCAGGTGAAGATTATTCAACTAGAGCGCACTTAGGTTGAAACTTTCTATATGCCAAGTCCAAGGACATCGTCAAAAGATATAGTTACTCTTGGACCTTTGTGCCTTGGGTCATTCTACTTTAGCTTTCAGCTTCGGGTGTCATCAGGTACAAGTAGTTGTAAAAAAAATTGGGGGATGTTTCACCATTAAAAATGAAGTCGAAAACATATAAAGTCATGTCTTAAAATTCTTTCTTGAAGATCCAGGGTGTCGACTATTGAAGTTGACTCTTTCCAATCGTTTTTTTTTACCGTAACTCCTTAATCGTTCAACCGATTTCATCAAACTTGAAAAAAAGTTGTTACGTCGCAAATTGCTTCATAACAATGTTAGAAGTTACCAAAAAGTTACCATACCTCTCCAATATTAGATGGTTGGCATCTAACATTGGCTCTACGGCTGAAATAAAAAAATCCGAGAATACCAAAAATAAACGAGAACATCGCTCAGTTTCAAACTGGTTAACTTGTGAAATAGTTCTATACTTTATTATTATTGGTACTTACTTACTTATTTATTAGTTACTTAGATACCCCTGTCAAATCTAGTGATTTCGACAATCACAATCGCTAGGGCAACCGACGCTGTATTCAAGAGCTTTTTTCGTCGCGTGGGTGTGTTCATTGCAAGGTTCCGTGGAGCATTCAGACTCGTTTTAGTGGTTTTATGTAGCCACCAGTGATGAATAAAAATAAGACAATAATTCGAATCGGTATACTGTTCCAGAACTGCACAAAACTACTTCATATGGAAGACTCTTACTTCACTAAATGCATTTCTGCCGGAAGAATTAAGAGCCAAATTCAAAGTGTTCAAACTGGTCACCGCTAGTTTGTTCAGCGAAACTGAAACGGACCGTTCAGATACTTGTTTTCAATCGACTAATTTGAAGTAAGTATCTATATAGCAAAATTGTCTTAGATCTACTAGATTAAATCCTTGCTCAAAGTTTCTTCAAAGCCGTGGAAGCCGAGTACGTCAGACGATTCGTTAGCGACAACACTAAAGATGAGATGAGGTATTTACTGTCGCACGCCAAAAGGGAACTGATAGAGATGATCGATGAAGAACGTAACTGGATAGACTTTGTCACCAGAGTACGTTTGACTGCCAAGACTCGAGAAATAACTGAAGTGATTGGAGGTTTGGATGTGATGTTCGACAAGGAACGTTACGACAGACAATTGGGTTTGGACTCGGTGAGTATGTTATGACTGAAAGAAAAAAATTCCACTTTCTAGCTACCTTTATATTCCTACCTCATCTCTTATCTCTACCATATCTCTTCTAGCAATATTTTCAACTACATAACAACGGTACTAAGTACGACGGTATAGACAATACAAATAGAAAAGACCATATGTCGTCACGGATTTTTACGGTTGCGTAGAAACCAGGCGAGTCCATCATTCAAAAAAAGGTTGGCTGATTTTTGATGCCCCAATATCCGTGACGACGGTGGTGTTAACATATGGTCTACTCTATTTGTATTGTCTATACTAATTATTTATGACTTTCTTTATTAGATGGAGTAATGAAAATAGACATTTGTGTTGATAATTATGCGTTTGGCTCGGATTTTGGTAAGACAAACCGAGTTCAACATTACAGCTCATCATCAAACGTCCACAAATTAACGAATAGCCTGTGACATTATTTTAGACGCATGTGTTAATTTCCATAGCTTACTTTGATCAAAAAGCCATAAAATTATTTTTGAGTATTGCCCTAATTTGCCTTCATGCCCCATTACATGGGCCAGAAGCTGTCACCAATAATTGAATACTTCCAAGTCGTATATTCATTTCGTAAAAATCTTCCTAGAATTAGGTCAGTTGACCAAGTTAAGTTAAAGTTGGGCTTCAATCATACTGATTTACTGACTAGTTTATTGTTTTATATTATAATGGTTACAGTTTCAATTCTCATCAAACAGTGTCATTGACATGTTCCGAGAGGCGCAACTGAAGAGGCTGGAAGAGGAGTTCGGCAAGCTATACTACAAATACGAGTTGTCTTACTATGTCGAGAAGTTCCTCACTGGTTGGACAGAAATCAATGCGGAATACCACATGGCTTCCAACACAATAAGTAAGTCAATTACTCACCTACGACCAATACCGAAGTGATGAATACCGCATAACTAGGAACCTAAGTAAGTGAGTCTTCAAACACAACGTAACGTATTTGGTAAAGTAAATCGCACAGCGTGCGATAATAGTGGAGTGAATCGCACGGAAACGAAATTTGTTTTCTTATGTTGAGGATACTAATTGGGGGAATGGTGATCACGAAACACGGAAGACGTTTTCACATTATTCAAATTACAAGATTCAACAATAATTATTGGTGCGTTTACGGGAAGTAAAGCTGACGCGTGCCTCGGTGCAATTTTCACACCGAAAGGATAGGCAAGGCTATTTGTATACCCGTACATTCGGAACAATAAAGGCGAGGCCATAGAACTGATATGTAGCGATAACTAAATCGTCCCGATTTTTTTCCATGTGAGACAATTGGGAATTTCTCTTCTCAGCTTGCATTTGTAGGGCTCAGTTTTCACTTGATCACATTGAATATGCGAGATTTATGAAAAAATATTCAAAATGCCCGCTGCCCAAGAAATATGTAATAATCTAGAGCTAGATTTCTGATTTTGACGTGACTGGGTGTTACCTTGGGTTTATGAAATTCAATTCGGGCCCCTCGCACAGTATCGATCCGGTCCTGGATTCGGGTCATAGGTCAAGTAACTATTGTACATAACACAAGTAGTAAAGCAATGGGCCTATACAGTGTAATTTTTTTTGATTGAGCAGAAAGTTGAATAAAAATAAAGGTTTACGTAATTTTTGTTTTGGACGTGGTAGGAAAAAACAAGTTGCAAATGATGATAGAGGCAAACCACTTGGTAGGATCGCAACTAAGACTTAAATAAACGATTTGACCCGCAGTGCTTTCATTTTCGTCCCTTAGGATTTGAATGGCGCCCCTTTTTCAAAATGGCGGATTTTATCCAGGGGCAGAAGGTATTGAATAGCCGTGATGTCCAGCTTCGTTAAAATATATGGAGCTATTCTTGATCGATTTTTGGGACATCAAACACATTTTAAAAAATGATGGAACATTGACATCTGTCGCAGGCAAATTTGGTGGAGGCGCCAAAATGAATTTTGTACGGTCATAAGAAAATTGCTGACACATTTTTATTTTTCAACCGATTTTAACACAAGATATCTCATTTTGTGAAAAAGTCAATTCTTCTTGTTATCTTATACCTTCCATAAAAAAAGACATTGAGGAATGTTGAAGAAAAAAATGAAAAATAATTTGAAAAAAAAAGATTTTTTAAATTTTCTTATTTTGATGAAAATTGCCATATTTGTAAATTTTGTTGTGCCCTTTCTAAATTTGCACTTTTCCGATTTATATCTTTGCAGTGCGCACCACCATGTTGAAAAAATGAAATCTGAAGAGAAGTTTTTGACAATATCTGAATTTTAGTCCATGCGAGATTGAAATGTTTATATACATATGAAAGTACATTCAATTCTTCACGATTTGACACCTGACCCATTTCTGTGCGACTCGGGGTTCTTGAGCTAGAGCTTCCGGAAGTATGAATTTTCGGTGTTAAATAGTGACCGTGCCTACCGGATTTTACCACTGGATCACCACCATGTCTTAATCAAGTCACCCATCAATAACGCGTCGTCATTCATCTCAAATCATGAACATTGGTGGACCTGGCACAGCCCCAAGAGGTGATTTTGATTTCTTTTGGAACCAAAAATTGATACTTCCAGAAGGTCTAGCTCAAGAACCGTGGGTCGCACAGAGCTGGTTCAGATGTCAAACTGTGGAGGATTGAATGTGCTTTCATATGTATATAAACATTTTCATGTCACATAGACCAAAATTCAGATATTGTCAAAAACTTCTTTTCAGACATCATTTTTTCAATATGGCGGCGCGTACTGCAAAGATATAAATCGGAAAAGTGCAAAGGACCCCGCACGATTCTTATGGGAAATGGGTTTCGGTCAAATTCCCCGATTTTCTTATATGTTGTAGCCCAATTTGACACGAGCCAAAAACCGTCGTCCGTTACCCAAAAAAATGGACAGTTTTTTTTCTATAAGGGGTTGAAAATGGGTTATTTCAAGGTAAAAAAATATGTTCCAACGTAAGTGAGAACATTTCAACGTCCTTTTCAACACATATGGCTCATGACAATTCCCTCTTTTTTTTGTGAAAAAATCAACCCCTTCCCTCACCCCCAACCCCTAGTTGCGAGTATCTAATTCGAAATTACGTTTGAAAGTCATGCAGATGGTTTTATTTTGTCAAATTACTAATTTTGGCACTTTTTTTTTCCAAACCCCAAATAGGGGGTGGGGTTGAAAAAAAAACCATCGGTCAATTCGGCTGAATTTCTGATATTGTGCTTTACCAGTTACGCTAAACAAGATTACCAAGGGAAAACTCATTCGTATGACCAGTTTCCACCCCACAGAGGGTTGAAGTTGACTATAATGACTCATAAAACATTCTTCCATGTCATAAACAAAATGAATGAAAATAGTGGACTCTCATATCATCTTGTTTTGTAAAAATGCCTATCATTCAAAAATAATTTCAACCCTGTCTCTTATCCCCTATCCTTGTTTCTGAACATCATATTCGAAATAAATCTTGAAAATGAAGGAGAAGGTCTACGGTCGGATTCTCTGCATCTGATTGTGAATCCCCTCTCAAAATTCACTTCCACTATTATGCTTATGTTAGCACTTTTACAGCAGGGTGGGACATACATTTGATTGAATGATTTTTTGCCTGGATTATTATTAAAAATATTGGTGTTCCTATCAAGTCTCAACTTTATTACAGCAGGTTAATTATGTTTACCTACATACATAGTTCCTTACTTTTTTCTATTGTACGGATACACCTCTACTAATAGTTTAGATTGAAGAATTTTATGTCGTTTGGAGCGAAAGCTGCTCAATCAAAGCAAAATATTATGTCACACTCTTATTCTAGCTACTGCGACTATTTGAAGGATGAAATAAAAATTGATATAATTTCCAAGATTTGTTTCGAATATGATGTTCAGAAACAGGGATAGGGGATGAAGGACGGGATTGAAAGTATTTTTGGAGAATAGACATTTTTACGAAACAAGATGATATGAAAGTCCACTATTTCCATTCATTTGGTTTATGACATGGAAGAATGTTTTATGCGTCATTATAGTCAACTTCAACCCTCTGTGGGGTGGAAACTGGTCATACGAATGAGTTTTCCCTTGGTAATCTTGTTTAGCGTAACTGGGAAAGCACAATATCAGAAATTCAGTCGAATTGACCTATGGTTTTTTTTTCAACCCCACCCCCTATTTGGGGGTTGGGAAAAAAATTTATGCCAAAATTGATAATTCGACAAAATAGAACCATCTGCATGACTTTCAAACGTAATTTCGAATTTGATACTTACAAGTGGGGGTTGGGGGTGAGGGAGGGGGTTGATTATTTCACAAAAGAAAAAGGGAATTTTCATGAGCTATGTGTCAGAAAGGACGTTGAAATGTTCTCACTTACGTTGGAACATATTTTTTTACCTTAAAATAACCCATCTTCAACCCCTTATAGAAAAAAAACTGTCCATTTTTTTGGGTAACGGACGATGGTTTTTGGCTCGTGTCAAATTGGGCTACAACATATAAGAAAATCAGGAAATTTGACCGAGACCCATTTTCCATAAGAATCGTGCGGTGTCCTTTAGAAAGGGCACATCAAAGTCTACAAATGGGGTAACTTGCATAAAAATAAAAAAATGTAAAAAACCTTTTTTTTATAATTTTGATTTTTTTTTTCAACATTCCTCAACGTCTTTTTTAATGAAAGGTATAAGGTAACATGAAGAATTTACTTTTTCACAAAATGAAATGTCTTGTGTTAAAATCCGTTGAAAAATAAAAATATTACAGCAATTTTCTTATGACAGTACTAAATTCCTTTTGGCGCCTCCACCAAATTTGCCTGCGGCAGATGTCAATGTTCCACCATTTTTTTAATCAGTGTTTGATGTTCCAGAAACCGACTGAGACATAGCCCCCTATATTTCTACCAAGCTGGACATCACCAGGCTATTCAATACCTTCTGCCCCTAGATAATATCCACCATTTTGAAAAAGGGGCGCTATTCAAATCCTAAGGGACGAAAAGAAAAGCACTGCGGGTCAAATCGTTTATTTAGGTCTCAGTTGTAACCCTGCCAAGTGGTTTGCCTTTATCATCATTTGCAACTTATATTCCCTATTTCGGTTGTACCACGTCCACTAAAAGAAAAAAAATAGTAAACTTTGAGAATTTCACTCCCATTTTCAAACGCATTGTTTACGCGCCGTATGTTTCGTTATCGTCCCCCATCCAATCGTATGGAGCGGAGGTGTGGCAAACGGCATTTAAAGCGCAGAAATTAACAGTGGCGTAGAGATTTTCTTGTAATTGGGAAACTTGCCTATAAATGGCAAAAGCCTGAAGATTGAAATAATTTAAATGTTTGGACGAGTAGTTGTTGACGTAACAAAGCAATGAACTTCAGTTTGAATGGACTTATCCATGGGAGCCGTTAAATAGGCTAGTGGACATGAGTTTTTTTATTTCTTTTCATGAAAGATCCTCTCAAAATTGTTGCATCGGCTAGATGATTTTGTTTGAAAAAGTTTTTCTACATATGAAAAAACCATGAAAAAGATTTGTCTGTTTAAATGGCGCGGCAAGTGCGTGACGTCATATTTTAAAGGACCAATAGAAACTCTAGTTGGCCATTCAATGACTGAAGACACCTTCTCGTTTTGAACTGATTTATAACAAAAAAATAAAATGAAATAATGCTGGAGTGCTATGGTTTAACCTCACATTTTGCTCGATTCCTCCTTCAAATTCACTTATTTTGGCTCGTGCAGGCTTCGGATTAATGTCACAATAGTGTTATTAGTGCCATATGAGTGGCAGTACTGCGAGTGTCGCATGCCATATGTCAAGCCCACGTCAAATAATCTTGCTTTTTTGAATACAATTTCGCTTCATAATACATAATAACTCCATGCAATGGCATCAAGAACAAGATTCTTGTAATAATGGATCCAGAACGGTCGAATGTCGATTGCGTTCCCCTCTCCTTCCTCCCTCCCACCTCCTAGCCCACTTTCAAGCTGTGACGTAGCATATTGTTCCTGATTTGAATAAGTCCACTTTCAAATTGATTTTTCACCGAAATGAAATCATATTTCGAAAAACTTTTCCAACTACAAATTCGTCATTAAGATATTTATCAGATTGATGATACTTTTATACTGAAATGCGATTGATGTCCAGTAGCCTATTGCTCACCGATACTGTACAACATTGGCATGATAGTACGCTACTGATCCAGCCCGCTCCTGCTCGTTTCATGCGTGGTAACTGCAAACTGGCCGAGCTGTCACAGTCTCACTACAACCATCAGGCTGACGCGCCGCGAACTTGTGGTATTGGTCGAGGGACGGTGACGTCAGAAATGTCGCTCGATCTTGGCGTTTCAAATTTATCTGCTGATTGTAGCACTTTTTTTTTATCTTCAATTCTGTAGAGCAAAACAAAATAATATATTTAGACAAATATTCAATATTTGGCTTGTGTAATCAAATGACATGATGAAATAGCAAATTTAAAGTAAGCTGTACACGCCCATTACGCACTTAGGGAGGACAGCACCCGCTTACTCACTACCTTGTTACGTAATGTACCTGACTGTTGCACACGAAATATTTATTTTGATCACTTGTCGAATTATTTCCTCAGTACTGAGCGCAGCCACCCTCCAAGACGACTTGTACACCATAGGTCGCCCTAATTTTTTAAACTTGGGTGCCATTGGCTTGTTCATGTCACACGAACTGGCCCACGGCCTCGACACCTCAGTCGGCGCCTACATATCCAACGGAAAGATCGTCCCATGGTTGACCATCAAGGCAGAGTTTCTGAATAAAGTGCAGACCAGCTGCATCGCCGAAGAATACAAGACTTTCAGCAAGACGCACCCAGATCTCATGGTATGTGGGTGAACAGAACGTATTTCCTTCGGGTCAACCAATCAAGAACACAGACGGCTTTCGTCTTCATCACGACTCATAAGTCACCACTTATCAAAGTGCCTCATATGTTTTTGTCATAATTCGCCAGTATGGCAGGAGCAACCGACGCAGGTACACTCATGAGTTTGTTGAGAACGAATCGCGTCTGCGTCCTCAAATTCGTGAGGCGACAGTACAGAAGTTGAAAAAAAAAACATTCCAGCTGGACACGACAAACGGGACGGTTTCGGAAAGCCTCGCCGATTTCGTTGGCGTAGATTTGGCTTACCGGACATACCAGAGGGTCATCCAGCAGCAAGGCGAAGATCCCCATCTACCTGGGATGTCAGAGTCGCCGAGCCAGCTTTTTTGGATGCAATTTGCATCAATGTGGTGTTCGGCAAAGGATCCCAAATCCGATTTGGCAAGGCAACTCAAGCTGGATGAACACGCTTTTCCTCAGTTCAGAGTCAACGGCCCGCTGAGGAACTCGCGATATTTTGCCAGGGACTTCAAATGTCCTCAGAGCTCGTACATGAACCCTTCGCGAAAATGTAGAGTATTGTAAACAGTGATTGGATACCATTTTGTGATGATGGCTGTAGTAATACCAGCTAGTTTTTAATAAAAATAATATAAAGATCTATTAGGGCTAAGATCGAAGAATACAATATTTAATATGCACTTGGCAATCAATGCTGTTATACGGTAAACTTGTAAAACTCCTTAGAACAATATCTTCACCTGGGTAGAGGAGAAAAATGGGCAATGCTGATGATTATTGACTCCGCCATTGAGTTTATTGCAATTCGCTGGAGCTCCGGTTCTATTGCGCATGTTTTCAAGTATGATGGCTTGTTTTGAAGGAAGTCCTGAAAATCTTAAAAAAAGTCAACAGTTTCTGTCGAAAAAATATCTGACAGAAAGTTCTAATGTACACTAAAGGACAAAATTAACGCATTACCAATCTTTTTACCCATGTCCAAAGTCAAATTATTTCAGAACCAGGTACTTATATCTATTTGAGTAAATTTCTTTCTTTTAATATGACTACACGTTGAACCAAGCGCAAAAGCCTCGCAAAATAATCGTGTCAAAAGGCCCTGTCTCGGAACATTTAAGGAGATCCTTAAAATAATACTTGGGGAAAGAACCGTACCCGAAACACGCCTATGCAGGAAAAGAAGGTAGCCAACCGTTCTTCGGCTTTCCAAGAACCGATGCCCAAATCTGGCTAGCAACGACTGCTGCGGGAAGCCAACACAAGGGTAAACTCCATCGACCCTGAGGGCCAGCAGCTTCAGGAAACGCCGCGGAGGTCGGAATTCATTTCAGGAATTCAACGGAGGTCCTGCAACTTCAGCTCTCAATGGGGTCCCTGGGGCCCTCTTGACCAAAACATGACGATAAGGCGCCATGCCTACATTTGAAAAGGGGACCACGAGGACCATTCGCACCAAATTTCATGCCTTCATCATTCATTCATTCCATGTTTCTTTGCGGAAAATAGGATGTCGGCGGTTCAGACAACGATCTGGTCATGCCCTGGAGTAGGTATATATCAACAGCTCTGAGCTAACAATTTAGCTCTAAGGTGCCAAAAACAAGGATACAATTTTCGGACTTGTTGCTGCAAACATGATAAACTTTGACAGCGCTGCAAGAAAAATGCTCTTACTGGGATTTTCAGAGATTTTGAGTACATGGTAGAGAATAAAATTCTAAATCTAAACAGCTTTGAAATTTCATCAATCAATTTTTTCAACCCCAGCAAAACCTATCTTTACTGCACTAAATGAAATCTCTTTATCTGAATTCCTTGTTTACTTCTTCTATGGTAGGTCCTACTCTACTACAGGATTTCACTTCACGAGTTTTCGTGATATTTTCCATGTTTCTTTTATCTTCTTCAGCACAGATCCTTTTTTTAATGTTTTTCCAAGTCACGAAATCGTCATGTGTTAGTGATAGGGTATTAATTTTCGCTGCAGTTTTCTCCATCTTTTCTCGGCGTCATTTATTTCAAGTAGGTATATTTGGTTGCCTAACACCTCGGCTCAGGAGTCGGCCACACGGTTAGTCCAGTTCCGTACTTTAATTTCTTGTTGACCTGCCAAGCGGCTGTCTGAGCCCGCTCCTCTCTGTGATAGGTGTCGCTACTCTTATTGTCTTGGCCAGTTTGTCGAGGTGTTGGTGTGTTTGGCGTTGTTTTGTTTTTAGGGCAACCCATGGAATATATTTTTTGTTCTCGAGCGCTCCCTTCCTTCTTCCCATATTCATACCTTATACCAAAATGTTCTCAATAATTCGGCAGTAACTGTTTTTTTTCCCGCAATAGTAAACTGTACTCACCCACTGAAGGTAGGAGGAATGCCGTTAACCCCAGAAAAATAAATAGCGATTATCAGTTGATAGTTATTATGTTGACGACAAAGTCATGGCTTTGATTCTGCACCTGCAAGGAGCTACCTAGCATATTATATTGTTTAAATAGATTTAAGGTCATTCAAAATGTCAAGTGCAAAGTTTAATAATCGATCATTGCTTAGTGCGATAAAGACGGGTTCAAGAGCTACGTATGAAAACGATGAGGAAAGCGGACTTTGCGAGCGCACTTCCAATTTTTGAGCTGCTCAGTGCTGATAGCTGTGTTACAGTCCACAATTTCTTGTACAATTTCTTGAACAATCTGCCAAAATAGTGTCAAAAAACAATGAACTTGATTGTTCAACTGCCAGATTGTTCAAGAAATTGTACAAGAAATTGTGTAGTGTAATATACCTACACTATACAGCTACTATAACAGATACTGAGGTGGTCTAATTTTATTGTATGTTTAAAGGGTGTTCCAGAAACTACTGTTCTGGGGCACCCTTGAGAACCTGTCCGAACTAAACTGCTGGACAGCGAGGTCAACGACATCAACGAATAATATGACGAAAGATTATAGGAAAATGTTTAGTTCACAACAGCTTCCATGGATTTCATAGGGTCAATAATCAACAGGCAAATGGTCTACTAGAATTCACCAAAGAAAATCCTCAAGTAGCTATTTTATGATTTATTGTTTTGGTGCAACCAGGGGCTAGTCTTTTGCCATGAATAGGGCTGAATTCATTGTATGAAACTATTTTCGAGAACAATAAAGTTTATAGACTTTTATTCATAGAAAGTTGAAATCTGAAGCAATCGACTGCTGATCCAGATATAGAGCCGATGTTGAACACCTCTTTCTACTTTCTAGGAAATAGTATGAAATTCTGGAAGAAAGCTCAGTGCGTGAAGGTAAGTTTATGTGTAGGTATATAATTTAAGTGTGTTTCGACTTTGCAATTTAAACACTTGCATGCTGAAAAGATACAACTCTGTCACATCTCCTGACTAGCCCTTGGAGCTTGCTCCACAATACCTCGCACAGAAAAACAAGCATGGCCAATATATATCCTTCGGCCAAGACGAAAAACACCGATCTCAAATGCTCCAGAGAAAATCGAACGTTGTGTTCTGGCAAAACCCTGAATTCGTCTTTTAAATCGTAGCTCCACGTGGCATCGGACACTATCTTCTCCACAAAGCCGTGCTCGACAATCTTCTTCATCTCCCAGTGGAAACACTCGAAGAGCTCGTGGTGCTTTTTCATGTACATGACCGACTGGAACTTGACAATTTCGATAACGTTGACCATCTTCTTCAGACTGGGGTGCATGATGAACGATCCCGTGTCGCAGAGCGTCGCAAAGTCCTTCTTCTTCATCCACTCGGCCACGTTGTGCCCAAACGGAATGGACGTGGTGGTGTAATGGTCGAAAACGTAACGAAACACTGGACCGTTGTTGAGGAACAAAACAGCCAGGCCATCTTGGAAAACGATCGGCATGCCACACTCGATCAGCATTTCCAAATTTGATATTTCGTTTTCGAAGAGCGGATCAGTGAAGACGCTGTACAGTTTCGCTTGGATCACTACGGTCACGAAAAAGCAGAAGAATATGAAATGAATGAACGTGACTTTCAACATGTCGCCTTTAGGCGACCCGTGGCTTGGAACTCCGATCAGAACTGCGAATGTAAATAAAAAATTTCGACCAGTATCTCTAAATTTGGGATCTGATTTCGTTCTCTTGGCCATGACCAATAATGCTATGTTAGTGCCAATAAATACCAAGACTATGATCATCCAGTTGAGCAGTGAGAAAATTTTCAATCCCGATTTCCAGTAAGACATTTTCTTCGGCTTGGAAACGATCAGCATCATCTTGGTATCGTACACGGTGAAGCTCGAATCGAAATAAAGGTACGGTAAGTTGTTGCCCAGCGCCAAAAAGAAATCTGCATATCCGTTTTCGACGTCGTCGTGAGCACTTTCAAAACTGTAACTCTCCTGGAGTTCGTCGGCGTAGACCGGATTCTCAGGACGGTACTGGAGAAGGAAACCGTTCTTCTCGGCGAACAAATTCATGGCCCTGATGAAAACTCCCGTTGGCCTGTCGTTCTCGTACTCAATCCAAGGATAAGCCCTGGCCGCGATCACTGCCAGGGTGCAATTGAAAAATTGCTTCTTCATATCCGGTTGGAACAATCTGTGATTTTTCTTGAATACAGTGCCGTTGAAGCTGTCGACTTTGCGGGTTTCAATCTCGTCGCCGCATTTTCTAAACTTCATTTCGTATAAATCGACTTTGCTACGCTCCGGTACAAGAATCACTGATTTGTACAAGCGAAAATTCCACAAAATATCGGTTACGGTTTTCAGATCGCTTCGAGTTTTGGCAATCACGACGTAGTTTCCTCTTGAATTGAAAGTGATCGGATCGGTCAAGAGTACGCCGATGGTTTGATTCAACGTGCCCAAAGTGTCGTATTCAAAAACGAAATTGTAGGTTTTGGTTGCAATGAAAATTTGCGAGGCTTCAGCTGTGGCTATTAGGAACTTGTTTTGGATTTTTGAAGTAGTATAATCACTGGTTTGATAGGCTGTGATTTGTCCAAATTGGAAATAACTATCAGCAATTTGTGCCAAGCATTCTTCTATTATTATCGACGGCTGTTGTTGTTGTGCGTTATCAAAAACAACTTTTGCCGGAATTGGCATTAGGAATTGTAATAAAATTGATAAAATCATGTTTGTATTGGTGCAAAACTGGTGGGCTTTGAGTTGAATCTGTCGATACATTTTCAGTAAGCTGTTGCTTGGGGGAGCTTGCAGAAGGCGTTTTATTGCTGTGAGTGGGTATAATGAAACAATCAGCTCTGAATGAGTAAAGGCGTTTCTTATAGCGCTATTCAAGCTTTGAGTGCTATTTCAGCTATTTTATTGTCATTTGCTTTGGAGATTGCTTTTAAGCCCCACATTACTTATGGTTTTGTGATAATGGACGTTATTTTTCCTGATTGATTGGTAGGTTGAGATTGCTTACCTACTGTTTGACGATGAAGATGTTTGAAGATGTCAAAGAGTCAAACCAGGCTTCCGTTTCACGATATATGAGCCGGAATATTTAGAAAACATCAAGAAAAAATTCCAATTAACTTGAAAATAGAAATTTGGGTAATAAGCTTGTCGCCTCTTTTAGATAAAATGACGATATTTACAGGCTCAAATTAGCACATTATCACACGAGTTTCATAATACCTAGTGACAATACGTTCTAATAAATACTATTTTATCTACTTCACCTCAATAATTGCGCAGCAATTGGAAATTCTAGCTGCTGAGACTAGAAATGCTAGTAAAAATGTATGACAAGTGACTTAAACTCAAACTCAAACAATTTATTGGCCATCATAACCTTGCGACTGACGTTCGCCTGTATAGGTGTCCAAAAAATAGCGGCAAAGCTCTGCAGCACATTGTAGAGGACCCTTTGGGAAACTCTGGAAAAATGATTAAAAAAATTGTCGACTTTAATTTTTGAAGCCCTCAAGGGTCAAAAACTGGTTCCTCGAATAATATTTTTTTTTAGTTTCTAACTCACCCTGTGAATGGAAAAAAATTCAATACACATCCAGTGGTAGATATTTCTTTCTCATAATTCTGCCTTCAACGCTAAACTGAAATCTTCTGGATTAACAAGACTGGAAGGGTTCTAGGGGCCGTCCCTTGACCATTGATAACCCGAAAAATGGAAGTCGAAGAATCGTTTCATCATTTTCCCCGAATTCCCTGGAGGGTCCCTTACAACGTACTGGAGAGCTTTTCCGTCATTTTCTAAACACCCAGTATGAAGAGTGATCGGATAAATTTCTTCTCAAAGTCGGTCTCCTTGGTACGTTTTTCCGCCAGATTTTCAGGAATCATAGGCGACTTGAAGAGAAATTTATTCTATCACTCGTTACCTCCCTGTTAGCAATAATTTGTTTCTATTGGTTGAAAGGCGGTTCAACCAAATTTTTTTTTGACACCGCTTTCAATATCGAAGAGTGTGCATTTTTCAATAAAGAAAAATAACGGTATATTTTAATGCAGATGCAGAAATTATTGGGATGAAATTATTGATCGTTGAATTATATGGAAGTATTTTTTGAAGCGATATAGATCATTTTGAAATCTGGAATCTTCTAGGATAAAAATTGTGATTAATAGGTACCTATTAAGACTAGGTGCTAAGTCTCGCAACACCCTGTACAATAACACAAGATAACGCCTCATCTGGTACCTACAGTATTAGGTATACCTAGTATTGGAAATACATAGTGTGTTTACCACTGAACTTATTGTACGATCGTCTTTATCGCATTAAATTAATTATTGATCTTTGCACTTGACATTTGAGATAATCTCAAATCTCAGTACTTGAAAAACAAAGTATGATTTTCGCCAGTTAGATTTGAAGCCTCAATCGAAGCCATGACTTTGTCAACATGGCTAATAACTGTGATGGTGATCCTCCTGCCGGTGGTAATTTACTTTAGGGGAAGAAAATACTACAGCAGATTTTGGAGACTAATAGAAGCAATACCCGGACCACCCGGCTACCCAATTATTGGCAACATTTTCGAATACATGACCTCTCCAGGTTCGGTTTGTATGTCGAATCATACAGCGCTAACTGGTTCCTTTCAGAAAGAATGTTCTTGCTTATGAAAGCAAGAAATAAAAAATATTTTCCCATCTACAGAATGATCACGCTCCATCAAGCCGGAGTTCATATAATCAATCCAGAAGATATTGAAGTAAGACAATACAATCAAAGTAATATTATTACAAAAATGTAAATGAACAGGTTTGTTCCAGCTGGTGATAACGAACATGAAACACAACACCAAAAGCTTTATCTACAATTTCTTACATGGATGGCTAGGGACAGGCCTGTTGACTAGTTCTGGTGCAAAGTGGCAGAAAAGACGGAAAATCCTGACACCGGCGTTTCATTTCAATATACTACAAGATTTCTTGACGATCTTTCATGAAGAGACCAACAAATTAGTTCAGCATTTGGAACACCATGTCGATGAGATTGTAGATGTTGTGGAACCGATTACTCAGTTCACACTCCGTTCTATTGAAGGTACTAAAATTCTCCACTTTGATTTTTTCTCTTTTGTTGTTCCTTTCTCAATAATTATTGAGAATTATAGAAACTGCAATGGGAATGGCTTCGGAGATTAGTCGACAAGAAAAAGATATTTACAAAGACGCTGTTTACAAAATGGGCAATTTATTGTCGCAAAGGATAACCAGACCGTGGCTGGTAACAAATATAATATACAATCAAACTGATGACGGGAGAAAAACAAACTTGCTAGTTGAAGAATTACACAAGTTCTCAAAGAAAATTATACAAGAACGTCAGAACGTTTTAGAAGCTGGTTCGTACTCATCCAGAAAACGTATGGCTATGCTAGACCTTCTGTTGACATACAAAGCCAATGGAGCTGACATAGATGATGAAGGTATTCGTGAAGAAGTCGACACTTTCATGTTTGAGGTGATCTTTACAGCTACACTTATTTTGGACTAAACCAAGCCTAATTTAAAAATTCCAGGGTCACGACACAACTGCCATGGCCATTTGCTTCACTCTCATGTTATTGGCCAACCACAAAAACATTCAAGTGAGTTCATCCGCTGAAAAGTAAACTTCGTAATCGAAACAATTGCAGGAGGAAGTCCTGCAAGAAATGACAGAAGTTTTGGGCGATTCCGAAGATTTATCTTACAATCGGCTGCAAGAACTGAACTTTATGGAAAGGGTCATCAAGGAATCGCTCAGAATGTACCCGAGTGTTCCGTTCATATCCAGAGTGACCGGGGAAGAAATCACAACTCACACTGGGTACACTATTCCTAAAGACTGCTTCTTGGGAATCTACATTTACGATATGCATCACAATCCAAACGTTTTTCCGGATCCGGAAAAGTTTGATCCGGACAGATTCTTGCCAGAAAACTGTGCGACCCGGCATCCGTTTGCTTATTTACCTTTTAGCGCTGGTCCGAGGAATTGCATCGGTAAGAGAAAAACGGAGTGTTTGGATTCCAAAAAGAATCAGTGATGACATGATTTGCAGGTCAAAGGTACGCCATACTCGAGATCAAAGCGGTGTTGTGTGGGATACTGAAAAAGTTCACGCTAGAACCTGTGGACAGGCCGGAAGATATTGAATTTATCAGTGACATGGTGCTTAGGCCTAAAAATGGTGTGAAAGTTAAATTCGTACTGAAACAATGAATGCAGATTTGAAGGATGTACCGGAATGTGCAATGTACATACATAATATAATGTACTTATACTGTAGTTCTTGGACTAACTTGTACTCTATTTTCGAGTCAATTACGACGATAAACTTCATGGCGGAAGGTCGCGTTGTAGGTTGTAGGTATATAAAGAATAGATTTTGTCAAAACAGCATAGATTCTTTATCAGCTCCAAAACCGTTTGGCCGATTTTACTCAAACTTTATTGAGCACACCCTGCCGTCAAGATTGCTCTGATGAAGCAGACCCTGTTCACCTGGAGAATAGGCTGAGCAATGCCGATATATCTTAAGCGTATGGGCTTTGTTTTCAGCAACCGGTTTTACCTTGGGTTTTACATAATAAAGGGACTTGTTGAGGCAGAAATCTCAGTAATTTATAGTAAGTATAGGTACAATAGATATCGAATAGATACTTACGGCGAATTCGCCATTAGTTTATAGGATAATTTGTTCGAAGAACAACAAACAACAATTGCACTGCAAGGATCACAAGATTATTATAATCGATGTACGAACTTGCTGAGTCTAAACTACGCAACGAAATTATTGTCGTACTCCAAATTTCACCCTTTTTCAAAACAAGAGAACTCCCGACTGGTTTGAACAATTCTAATTTTGCTTAAAGCATTTGAGAGCTTGATTCTCTGGGTATGGAATTGTATCATTTAGAAGATCGCTATTATGTCAACTTGAGTTTCTACAGGGTGTTGAAGAAAGTACTACCCTGTAAATAAAAGAGGTAAAGAGATAAATCAAAAACCGTTTCGACATATGAACTTTGGATACATGTCATTGATGTTGAAATTCAAAAGAAGCAGTTTTATTTCAAATGAGAGTATGTCAAACTTTATAAATGTTGCACTACTTTCTTTAACACCCTGTAGAAACTCAACTTGACATCTATCAATCTTCGAATGGATACGATTCTATACCTTGAGAATCAAGCTCTCAAATGCTTTGAACAGAATTAAAATTGTTCAAAACAGTCGGGAGTTCTCTTGTTTTGAAAAAGGGTGAAATTTGCAGTACGACTATAATTTCGTTGCGTAGTTTATTTGATTTACGTACCTATAATAGTGGCGGACAGGCGGACAATAAAACGAGAACACTTTTTTTTTGCTCTGCATCAACTACTAGGTTATTAGCAGGGTTTTTTCTATGGGGTTTCAGAGAACACTTTTGGAAGGTGTGATTTTCGAATCATTTGTGAAAGAGATCTGAGGAAACTACACGCTCTCAGTTTTAAGGATGTCTACCGCATGCTTTAGGAGAAAACTGTCTTCCTAAGTCATAATCGTATGGCCGTGATTCGAATTCAAAAACAACTGGCAAGTTTGACAGGTGTATCCATTCTATTGTCTGCCACTGCACAGCATTCAATTATCGACTCACACTACTTGTCAGATTCGTATTTCTCTATCATTATCAATGGCCGCTTTCATAAGACGGGAGCAGCTACCGCTACGCTCCTTCGGAACTGTTGGCGTCTTACGAACGCATTGTTGGAAGTAGCGGTGGCTGGCGGTGACACATCCGGCGCCGCGTCAAGAACAGCCGAAAATATAATCTGGTCTTGGAGAATTTCACCCAGTGCTATAGCTCGATGGTCTATATTTAACAAGCGATTCACATTAGCTGGGAAAAAACTTATAATCTTCAAAAATTCAAAACAGCACGTAAGGTAAACAGCACCGAACAACACTCTTGAATCCATAAAATGTCAGGATGACACTTGCAAACATCAAAATTTAACGTTTCTCTCATTTTTCTACCTCCCACTCCTATCGCTCATCATGCTACCAAAATGTAGCGAACTTCCGAGCCGCTACAAAACATGGCGTCCGCTCCGAGCGGAGCGGAAAAGTAGCACACCGTTCACGAGACAAATCGGTAACAGCTCCACAACTGTTGTGACTTATGAATGCGCCCATTATTTTGCCTACTAAGGGTCACAAATCGACTTACCTTGTATAAAGCCGAATTCGAGTCTAGCCTGCATTTCTTCCCCGGATTCGTCAGTAAGGCTGTAATTGAAGAAGAAAAAAAATTAATTTTGTATACCTGGGGCCCGTTTCATAATAGTATATCATTATACGAGTTTCATAAGACAAAGACAGTATTGTCACACGACTGGTTTTGGGGCACGTGCAAAAAGATAAAAATTTTAAAAAAATGAAAAATTGAAAAAATGGGAAAACCAATCATGAGCCAAGTTCTTCCAACTTTATATGGTTATGTAGAAAATGTAGATATTTAAACTGTTGGGCGCAATTCGTGTGAGCAATAAATAAAAAAATAAAAAAATAAATGTTTTTCTCCATATCGGCTTTTTCTTGCCATAGGAGTTTGCCTGTTTATTTAACAATTATACAATCTCAGAAAAGTGCAAATTTCGAACAACACAACACCCAGAATTTTCACAGGGAATCGAACCCGGGACTTCCGCGTCGCAGGCAGCCACTCGACCGCCTGCGCCACGGGGCTGTTTCGTGTGAGCCATAATTGACAAGCGAAATGGAAACAGAGAAATAGGGAAAGAACAAAACCAATACATTTAAACAGACGATCAACATTCCACTTTTTCATCTGATCCAGGTATGGCCTAATGGGGGGGGGGGCAATTTGTCGTTGGCCTACCTAAATTTCGGTAGGTGGAATTTGCATGGCTTGCCCTAGGCGCAATTCACCGTAGATACGCCACTGCCGTTTGGAAAAAGTACAAGAGACGCTACCGGTGACATTTTTGACCCTAATGATGATTTTGACAAGACATTCGCTGGCTGCGACCCAAATGATGAGGTGAGAACTGCGGCTTTAGGTGCTTGTGCGATAAAGGCAACGGAAGCCGCACATTTTACAGTAACCATACTACCACCATTCTTTCCTCATACTATTACAATTAATTGTTCTAAGTCGCCCTAGGTGAGAAAGAAATAAAGAATGCGATTTACTTACAATGAATATTCCATTTCGGCACTTAAACATAACCGTTTTCGCCGAGGTTTTCGCGTAGTATTCTTACTCGTCGGCGTAGCCATGGCTATCACTTATTATCGCTGTTCTTTTTTTGACAGTTGACGTCCAGTTTACAAGTCTGTCAACGTTCGACAGCTGGAGTGCGTTCAGAAACGGTCACCCGCTTCCCAGAGAAGTGGCGTATTTATGGGGGGAGCATGAGGGGCATATCCCCCCCCCTCATCGATCTGTAATAATAATATTAATAAGGTACCGGGAGGCAAATATGAGGCGCCGTTTGTGTCATTATTAATGATTGATGTTATATTTTAAAATTCCAATTATTTAAAGCTTGGAGCACATATTTATCCTAACTATCAAATTTATATATTTAACATGCAATTTTTATATGAATATTCTGTCTTTAAAAATATATATTTTTTGAAAAAATATTTATTTTTCAAAACAACAATTATTTTTGTAATTAAAAATATATTTTTATTTTGCGAAAATATTTATTTTTCAACACAATAATTATTTTTTCGATAAATTACAGTATTTATATCAAAAAAACCATATATATATAATTGTAAAAAAATAATTATTATATTTATTTATTTTTATAAATATTTTTTCTTGAGAATATTTATTTAAAAAAAGAAACATTGTTTCCAATTCGTGAACTAAAATAATTATTCCATTATGCATTATGCATTATTATAAAATAGGAGCAACGAAAAAATATATTTATAAGTGAGGTGGCGCTCGCGTCGCGCTTGATGTGATCCCGCGCTGGTACCACTGGTATGCATTGACAGTTCTGTTGACGTTGACGTTGGTGTTTGTTTGTTTTATGTGAAATGTGTGGTTACTACTAGCATTGTCTACTAGTTATGTTCTTGGCTCTGGTTGTTGGCTTCTGTTTTTTTCGGATCCATGAAATGAAATGGATGTGGCGGAGTTCTTACAGGGTCTATCTAAAACCCGGAACAGGAATGGAATGGAACACGGTACGGTACGGTGGCGCGGAATACAACGGATTTATAAACGCGGAGCTGTGCATGTGCAACAAAATCGTTGGCATAACCGCACTCCTTGGCCTGACATGTGGAATTGTGGAAGGGGAGACCTTGTAGTTTTAGAGATGGGCTTAACACCGTGTTCGGGAAAACGTGGAACGGAAAACCGCTTGATATTTCTGTTCCAAATTTGGCAGAGACTTGCTCTATGACGATAGAAAATCAATGGAATTAAAAAAAACCCGTTCGTAAAAAGAAAAGTCGGTGAAAATTGCCCCCAAAGTCTGTTCCGGAAAACCTGGAACGGGAAACCGCTCGAGATTTCTGTTCCAAATTTGGCAGAGACTTGCTCTATGACGATAGAAAATCAATAGAATTAAAAAAAACCCGTTCGTAAAAAGAAAAAGCGGTGAAAATTGCCCCCAAAGTCTGTTCCGGAAAACCTGGAACGGGAAACCGCTCGAGATTTCTGTTCCAAATTTGGCAGAGACTTGCTCTATGACGATAGAAAATCAATGGAATTAAAAAAAACCCGTTCGTAAAAAGAAAAGTCGGTGAAAATTGCCCCCAAAGTCTGTTCCGGAAAACCTGGAACGGGAAACCGCTCGAGATTTCTGTTCCAAATTTGGCAGAGACTTGCTCTATGACGATAGAAAATCAATGGAATTAAAAAAAACCCGTTCGTAAAAAGAAAAGTCGGTGAAAATTGCCCCCAAACTCTGTTCCGGAAAACCTGGAACGGGAAACCGCTCGAGATTTCTGTTCCAAATTTGGCAGAGACTTGTTGCTCTATGACGATAGAAAATCAATGGAATTAAAAAAAACCCGTTCGTAAAAAGAAAAGTCGGTGAAAATTGCCCCCAAAGTCTGTTCCGGAAAACCTGGAACGGGAAACCGCTCGAGATTTCTGTTCCAAATTTGGCAGAGACTTGCTCTATGACGATAGAAAATCAATGGAATTAAAAAAAACCCGTTCGTAAAAAGAAAAGTCGGTGAAAATTGCCCCCAAAGTCTGTTCCGGAAAACCTGGAACGGGAAACCGCTCGAGATTTCTGTTCCAAATTTGGCAGAGACTTGCTCTATGACGATAGAAAATCAATGGAATTAAAAAAAAACCCGTTCGTAAAAAGAAAAGTCGGTGAAAATTGCCCCCAAAGTCTGTTCCGGAAAATCTGGAACGAGAAACCGCTTGATATTTCTGTTCCAAATTTGGCATGGACTTGCTCTATGACGATAGAAAATAAATGGGATTAAAAAAAACCCGTTCGTAAAAAGAAAAGTCGGTGAAAATTGCCCCCAAAGTCTGTTCCGGAAAACCTGGAACGGGAAACCGCTTGATATTTCTGTTCCAAATTTGGCATGGACTTGCTCTATGACGATAGAAAATCAATGGTATAAAAAAAAAACCGTTCGTAAAAAGAAAAGTCGGTGAAAATTGTCCCCAAAGTCTGTTCCGGAAAACCTGGAACGAGAAACCGCTTGATATTTCTGTTCCAAATTTGGCATGGACTTGCTCTATGACGATAGAAAATCAATGGAATTAAAAAAAAACCGTTCGTAAAAAGAAAAGTCGGTGAAAATTGCCCCCAAAGTCTGTTCCGGAAAACCTGGAACGAGAAACCGCTTGATATTTCTGTTCTAAATTTGGCATGGACTTGCTCTATGACGATAGAAAATCAATGGAATTAAAAAAAACCCATTCGTAAGAAGAAAAGTCGGTGAAAGTTGCCCCCAAAGTCTTGACGCTCTCCCGCCACTCGGTAAGGCGGGAGAACTCGGGCGGATGCTCAAGGAAAAAATATCTGCACAACGAGCTGCAAGGTGATCACCGAAACAAGACCGTTATAGGGTGATTGCATGTAGAGGGAGTTTATGGCAAAATGTCAATAGTGTCATTGGCATCTGTCAAGTTTCATCCATGTCGGAGTCAACGTCAACCGGACTGACCTGCTAACCTCACTAAATACTATCATTTTTATGTGTTTTGTTCACATACTGGTTTATTCGGCGTTTACGAGATCTGGATTGTGATTTCTAATCATTCCATGACTATCATGACTATTTTTTTTCAAATGGCATGCCCCTAATTTTATAACGTTATCTGATAGCTGTTTTATCTTCTTTCATTTTTAATAGGAGTACTCCCCTCTTAAATTCCATGTTTTCAAGGTAATATGCAATTTTCACGAAATTTGCTATTTTTTTTTATTTTTTTCAAAAATTGAGTTGGCCGTGATGAATAACAGACAAGCCAAATGGTACGTAGCTGTCAGTTAGTCTGTCTGAATATTGTCGAACAAAAAAATTACTTCAACGCAAAAAGACAACAAAGTGGAATCCTAGATATCTGGATTAATACCAGATTATCATATCAATAATTTCCTCTCGCGTGAAGTCATTTTCATTTTTCTTTATTCGACAATATTCAGACTGACTAACTGAGAGCTGTGTACTACTTGGCTTGTCTGTCATTCATCACGGTCAAAATTGTTGGAAAAAAATATAAAGAATAGCAAATTTTGTGAACATTTCCGATTATCTCGAAAAAATGAAGTTCAAGGGTGGGGTACCCCTAGTAAAAATGAAAGAAGATGAAAAAGCTATCAGATAACGTTATAAAATTAGGAGGATGCCTTTTGAAAAAAAAATAGATATGATACTTTGAAAATTTTAAAGTTCGATTTTTTTTGTGAACGCCCTGTAAAAACAAATTGCAATTTTTTGACATTGAGATATTGGTCTTTGACTTGACTATCACCATGTTGAGATTCATCTCTTAGATGAGAAAAGCAAGGCCGCTACGATTTTTTTGAAGAAACTGTGAGAATGCGATTTTTTTTTGTTCTTTATTTTTAGTTGGTAGCACTGCCACACAATTGAAAAACAAAAATACAGACACAAGACAGCCTGAATTTGCATTGAACAGGAAAATGCAAAATGATATAGGTGTTCTATTTCATTGACGATTCATTGAAAATAATTTTAGGTTATAGGTCTTATCAAACCATATGACTTTTCTCCTATATCTTTTTTCCTATCTTGAACGGTAAGGCCGCTATGGGATAATTACGCTAGGATGGACCACCCTGTATACAGGGTGTCCCAGCTTAAACAATCCAGCGCAATTTTCTCAGAAAATATCAAGGCAACAAGGAAAAATTTTAATTGGGGGAAAGCTTGAGCTTTTAGCATTCTTTTGAGGGGGCGACGATGCTTGTAGGTGCTCTAGTTTCCAAGAAAATTCAATTTGAATCGGGCGAGTCACAAGAATTCGAAAATTCAAGACCGACAAAACAAAATACTTCAGATGAAAAAAAATCCTCTTTCTCTGGGCTTTGCATTGATGTGTCGCCGATGACTGTACTTGGCCCAATAAGCCAGGAATTCTGCCTCAAAGTCCGACGAACACAATAATCGGAATAATCTGTGACGTCACCGATCACAAACTTGTTGATTTCAAGACCAGCCGTTACTAGGACTTTTTCACTTAATATACCTGGATTCTCCATAGCAATGAATACTGGCTGATATGAAAATCAACAAGTGTGTGATCGTTATGACGTCGTTATGAATTCAGATTATTGTGTTTGCTGGACTTCGAGGCAGAATTTCTGGCTTATTGGGCCAGGTACAGACATCGGTGACACATCCATGGAAAGCCTAAGAAAAGAGGGTTTTTTTTCATCTGAAGTAGGTATTTTGTTTAGTCGATCATGAATTTTTGAATTCTTGTAACTCGCCAGATTCAAATTGCATTTTTTTGTTGTCTTGATATTTTCTGAGAAAATCGCGCTGGATTGTTTTAGCTGGGACACTCTGTATACATATGTATATACCGTGTTTTTCGAAAACCGCACCAGCTCATAACTTTTATCTACTCCCGTATCGTACTGGCCACTTTTCGACACGCAAATGCGTGTCGTACTGGCGCTCGACTAATATGACACTGAACGGCGTTGCTACCCCCAGAATTTTCCAATTTTTTTCAAATATTTTAGGCAAAATAGATAAAATAGTATATTGAACTCGTTTAATAAGACGTTTCGTCGCACTCCTTCCTTTGGGACCCTCCTCACTGCGTTCGTCGGGCCCCAAAAACAGTCGTGCGACAAACTTCGTCTTATTAAACTCGTATCATAATATACTATTTTCCTATGGGATACATAGATTTGAAATTGTTAATGGGTATTTGACAGCGCTTTTGCTATTTTTTGCGTTGATTATAAAGCAACACCGACTTTCGATTTTCAAATAAATATTTTTTGGTATTCGGATAGAGATTTTCTTCATTGACACAGTGGTGGTCTCAAAATGTTTCTATGATAGAAAATGACGATTTTATAGCAATTTTCACCCACTTTTCTTTTTACGAACGGTTTTTTTTTTAAATTCCATTGATTTTCTATCGTCATAAAGCAAGTCTATGCCAAATTTGGAACAAAAATATCAAGCGGTTTCCCGTTCCAGGTTTTCCGGAACAGACTTTGGGTGCTATTTTCACCGACTTTTCTTTTAACGAACGGTTTTTTCTTAATTCCATTTATTTTCTATCGTCATAGAGCAAGTCTATGCCAAATTTGGAACAGAAATATCAAGCGGTTTCCCGTTCCAGGTTTCCCGGAACAGACTTTGGAGGCAATTTTCACCGACTTTTCTTTTTACGAACGGGTTTTTTTTAATTCCATTTATTTTCTATCGTCATAGAGCAAGTCCATGCCAAATTTGGAACAGAAATATCAAGCGGTTTTCCGTTCCACGTTTTCCCGAACACGGTGTTAAGCCCATCTCTAAAACTACAAGGTCTCCCCTTCCACAATTCCACATGTCAGGCCAAGGAGTGCGGTTATGCCAACGATTTTGTTGCACATGCACAGCTCCGCGTTTATAAATCCGTTGTATTCCGCGCCACCGTACCGTACCGTGTTCCATTCCATTCCTGTTCCGGGTTTTAGATAGACCCTGTAAGAACTCCGCCACATCCATTTCATTTCATGGATCCGAAAAAAACAGAAGCCAACAACCAGAGCCAAGAACATAACTAGTAGACAATGCTAGTAGTAACCACACATTTCACATAAAACAAACAAACACCAACGTCAACGTCAACAGAACTGTCAATGCATACCAGTGGTACCAGCGCGGGATCACATCAAGCGCGACGCGAGCGCCACCTCACTTATAAATATATTTTTTCGTTGCTCCTATTTTATAATAATGCATAATGCATAATGGAATAATTGGACGGACCCCGGGTAAAAGGGAATAAGTCATTTTTTGCCATTTTTCACTTTTTCACATATCATTATCAACAATTGTGGCAGCTTTCAGTAGAAAAAAACTTGTAATTTTTTGAAGCTTTGAATCGTGAAAAAATCAGTTGTGAAAAATGGAATATTTCAGAGTAGAGTAAAGTTAAGTTGTGTAAAATGGAATAACTTGACTTGTTCCCTTTTACGCAAGTGATATGTATTGGCGCTTCAGATCAACCACCTGAACTTACTCCATTTCACACTGTTAAGTGATAAGTGCTGTTCGCTGTTGGTGCTGTTTAAAGAAAAATCTCAGTGAAAATCATGTATTCAAAACGAACTTTGGCCCTAGTTGAAGCTGCTAAAGCTATCGCTGAAATGCCTACAAAAGGTAAGTGCGTTTTAATTTTTTGCTTTGTGTGGAAAACTTTATTGCCAAACTAACCTCTAAAATCTAACCTCATATCGGTCTATGGTCACGATTTAATAAATATTTCTCATCACAGGAGCAGTCAAAGCACAATACGAAAGAAGTTGTGGCCGTGATGAATCAGTTGGTAAGTTTTATTCAAGTAGGTACTTACCTACTTCTTGTCAAACATGGAATAATGCGAGATTTCCAGAGCTACCTGTTGCTAAAAGAAAAGCGGTTAGGGTTGAAACTGACGGAGATATTCCTGATCCACATTATGGTAGGGTATTCGTAAGCTGTCCAGTAGTTAATAATTTATACAGAGAGTCCCAGAAATTGTTTCAGGAAAAAAACATAGCTTCCTTACATGTTATAAAGAGCAGCTGTGCATTTTCAACTTTATTTTGGCACTTCTGTTACTCGACTTTGGTACCGCTGCGCACTGGTGGGATTTCTCTGAAAGTTCACTTCAAGGCAGACAATGAGCAAAATCATATCTTTGCTTTGTCAATTCACAAATTGGTGCGCCAGACCGCTTATGAGTAAAGTTATTTGCAAAAAAAAAACATGAAAATAAGTCGAATTTTGAGGTGTCATATCTGCGTCATAAGGCCGAATTTCGGAAAACAAATTGCACATGAGGCCTCCACATCAAATGGGAGTTTTTTTCTGACAAAATTTCTGGGCCATTCTATAGTTTCAGCAGCACGGATACATTAGTTAAACTCAAAAACTGTGCGTTTTTTTTCAGACCAGCATATGAAAGCAGTTGCGGCTGAAGCGGATCCTTTTTTTGGCGGTAACAACAATATCATTGATTCTAACTCCAACTACTATTACCATGAGAACAGTAGGTCCCAAAATTGCGAAATTCCATATCCTATGAATCACCATGACAAATCTGTCGGTAGGTCAAATTTAATAATTTTTATTAGTTTGAAGGTATTGTTTATAAAATAGTTTTAATTTTCAGAACTACCCGCCAAACGACAACTATTTGCAGAAGAAGATGAAACCGATCATGGTCTTAATCCTGATGGTAGCTGGTTAAATTATTATTAGTTGTACACTATTTTCAATCGAAGTTTCAATTCTGTTGTATCTAATTTGCGATACCAATGGATTCATTATCACACCAAAAACAGTCCAAAAAAGTCCAAACAGTCGTACAAACTTAGTTGTGTTTGACTAAGTTGAACTAATGCGACGTTTTATTAAACTCAAATCATTATTTGCAGAGTCGACAATATTCCAAGAAGAAACCTTTGATCAAACAGATCCCTTTGGAAGTGATGATAGCATTGCTGATCCCAATTATAATGAAACCAGCACCTCAAGTGAGTGGAGCATTAGTGATGAAGAACCATTGTCTCGAAAAGATACCCACGTCAAAAATCGGTCGCTTGTTGGAGCCGTGCCTACCGGCACTCCCGTCGAATTTCACAATGAAACGATCGTGAAAAATCAAATTCTTTTCAATGCTGCCATGCCTCGTGTGAAGCGAGGTTCAAAAGGTAGAACCAGAGGTGCAAGAGAAGAAAGAAAAAAAAGCCGCAATACTGGCAAGGCTTATATAACAGAATCGGGAAAGAATGTAAGAGGGAAAACCTTTACGAAGCTAAATAAATGCCGGAATAGATGCCAGATAAAAATTTCGGAAGATACCCAAAAAGCTTTATTTGAAAAATACTGGAAGTTTGGATCTCGCGACAAACGAGCGGTATTTTTATCCAGTCTGGTAACTTTTTCCACGCCAAAAGTGCGAAGAAAGAGAACGGACACCCCTGAAAAACAGAAAAATCGGCAAGTTACAATGAGTTACCACGTACCAGTGAATGGAAAGCAAATAAAAGTTTGTAAAAAATGTTTTTTGAAAATTTTCGATGAAACTCCAAAATTTCTCTGGGTCATCTGCAACCAAAAGAAAAGTTCTTGTGCGAATGTGGCAACTCCAGACAAGAGAGGTCGTCATTCTCCACCTAATAAAATACCTGAGAATAAGTTGCAAGAAGTGAGACAACACTTGAATTCATTACCATGTTACGAGAGTCACTACTGCAGGAAGGAAACGGCAAAAAAGTATTTACCTCCCCATTTCACTTTGATAAAAGCGTACAAAATGTATTGTGAAACTGTCCAGAATCCTGTTAGCTACACCAAATACGAGACACTGTTCCACGATTTAAAGTTGGCTATAAAATCACCTCACAAGGATACTTGCCAGGCATGCGACAAGTTTAAAATGCAGCTGGCGCACGTTACTGGTGATGGAGACAAAGAGCTTATTCTGAAGCAACAAGAACTCCATCACTTGGAGGCTGAATTGGCATATGAAACTAAGAAAAAAGACAAGTTGAGAGCAAAAACCGAAGAAAGTCTGAATGTTATGGCATTTGATTTGCAGCAGTGCTTGCCTACTCCCAGTTTGGAAACATCAGTGGTTTTCTATAAAAGACAACTCTGGACATTTAATTTGACTGTGCACGAAATGAAGAATGACAAGGCTACATGTTTCATCTGGTATGAATCGGTTGCAAAGCGTGGAGCGAACGAAATCGCGTCTTGTGTTTTTGAAGCGGTGAAGGAGTTGCCCGACAACGTAAAGTCTTTGATTCTGTACAGTGACACTTGTCCAGGCCAGAATAAGAATTCGATATTCCTAGCCATGTGCATTCGAATTATTAACCAGACTGGGATTGAGGTTCTGGACCATAAATTCATGGTTTCTGGGCATTCGCGAATGGAGTGTGATTCAGACCATGCTCAAATCGAGAAGTTTAAGAAACATCACGACACACCCATAAGTCACCCACATGATTGGATCCAACTGATTAGACACTCCCGCAAGACAAATCCATTTTTGGTCAAGGAAATGAATCAGACTAATTTTTACAACTATGCGAATCTTTTGAAAACAGATTTAAATATGAGTAAATCCAACGAAAACAAAGAGAAATTTGTATGGAAAGATGTCAAATGGCTGCGTTATGTGAAGGATCAGCCCCTGAAGATTCTTTACAAAAAATCTCTGAAAGAAGAAGAAGATTTCTCAATTCTAGATGTATCACGCCGCTCAAGGGACTTTCCTCAACTTTCACCTTCACTTACTTATAAATCTCCTGTTCCAATCACAGAAGAGAAGAAACGGGACCTGATATCATTACTACCGTACATACCATCAGTATTCCATGACTTTTATAAAAATTTGACAACTACAAAATCGGCAGTTACTGATCCAATCTTGGAATCTGACTCCGATTGAAATTGATTGAATTGAATTTTTTGTTTGTTTCTGAATTATTATTCATTTCTATCACTGTATTTTCAATTTTATTGTGTTTTTGGTTCTTTACTACATTAAAAAAAAATTAAATTTAATATCTGATGTTTATTTCATTACACTCTCAACGATCTAAGCTCTTTCTTAATATTCATGTAAAATTTTCAAAAGTGGACATTGCACATGTTGATTCTTTCAGATAATTAAAGGCTCTCTGAATGAGAAAATTATGTAAAAAAAGGAAAAGATGAAGTGCAGAAGGAGTTTAGTCAATTAGAAGAGAACAAAATGAGGTGAGAAAAGAAACAAGTCAGTGTAAAAGGAAACAAGTCAAGTGTAAAAAGAAACTAGTCACTAAAATTTATTATTACTATTATTATTTTGGAAAAGCATATTGCAGGTGCCTAAATACATTGTTGAAAGTGATATTCTGCAAAAACCGCGAAATTAACATCGTTTTTCAAACCGCATACGGTTTTTTGTGATTCCTGAACATTTGCTATTTCTGACTTATTCCCTTTTACCCGGGGTCCGTCCAATTATTTTAGTTCACGAATTGGAAACAATGTTTCTTTTTTTAAATAAATATTCTCAAGAAAAAATATTTATAAAAATAAATAAATATAATAATTATTCTTTTACAATTATATATATATGGTTTTTTTAATATAAATATTGTAATTTATCGAAAAAATAATTATTGTGTTGAAAAATAAATATTTTCGCAAAATAAAAATATATTTTTAATTACAAAAATAATTGTTGTTTTCAAAAAATATATATTTTTAAAGACAGAATATTCATATAAAAATTGCATGTTAAATATATAAATTTGATAGTTTAATACCGTCTGGTCTGAGTGACCAGTTTGAGCCGCTCATGACTCCGGGGCTAGGAGGCTAGCTCCTAGGGCATATACCCCTTTCAAGATGGTAATTTCCGAAGGCTAGCTCATGGGTTCGGGTTACGGAATTTAATGCTTGCGTACAGGGTCAGAGGAAGGAAAATCAGGAAACATGCAGTTTACAATGTATATTAACAACAAAAAGGTTACAACAAAATTAATTATACACCGCAAACTGTAACCGTTTCTAGCAGAAATAAAAGCCAATAAAATAAATAAAAGAAATAACAATGAATACTCATCCACTCGAGTGAAGCTCGCATTTCTTGATCCCTCCGTGTTCGTCGGCGAAGACATTGATCTTACTGGAAGACTGCCACGGCTAGGGGTCTCGGCTCAGCCTTCAGCCAGCAAAAGGATGGAAGTTTGGACGCCACCAGTGTAGAAGAAGCTGGAAGGACAGAGCCATGCGAGAGCCCTAACGGCACACTGGATCCACAGCCGGGCAATCCTCCAGCAAATCAGCTTCACCTAGAACACAGTACAGGGATCAGAAACAAAATCACATTTCCCCAAATTTATACCCCACCCAAATTTAGAATATATTGCCGAAAAGTGAATTGCCAAATAACAACAAATAATAACCATAAAAACCCAATAACCAATTTAACCAGACCGATGGTAGCATGCATGTACCGTACATATTATAAAATGTCACTTAGCTTAGGTCGTCGTGCCGTGGAGGACGAGGCCAAACAAAGGCCGATTGACTCCAGGCCGGCACAGTGACGCGGCGTACGTCTGCGGTCTGAGGGCGTACGAAATCACGACGCATTTCTTGTCGGGCACAGGGGCGATGTCGTACGGCCTAGGCGTAGGGCTTACAGATGACGGAGCGAGACAGGTACGCAGTGCAGACTGCAGAGTCGCCGGAACACTGCTCCAGAAGCGAAGCGGCAGCAGTGACAGCCAGTGGTGACAGACTGACAGCAGACGTCAGATGACGGCAAAACTGCTATCGAACGGATACCGCTGACGAAGACGGGTCTCAGGAAACGTGGTGAAGGAGCGACAACGATAACAGGAACGGAGGAAACAGGAACGGAGGATGAGCTGGCTATCGGAGACGATGATGGACTCGGCGGCGGAGCAGTCGAGCGGGCCGGAAACGGACTGTTGGCTCGACGCCGGAGGTGACGATGGTCTCGACGATGGTAGACATCTTAGACGGAGACGACGAGGACTGGCCGGAGCGGCATCACGACACGCCTCTGGGCGCTTCTACTCGAGCATTTTTCGATGATGATTCTCCTTCGAACTCAGAAAACGTCACTCCCCAAAAATAACAAATTTCACCCCTCGCAACGCTCCTTTTTCTCCGCCTACTCCATTCTGTGAATTGTAAACCGTTTCAAGTTAGGATAAATATGTGCTCCAAGCTTTAAATAATTGGAATTTTAAAATATAACATCAATCATTAATAATGACACAAACGGCGCCTCATAGGCAAAAGAACAGGCGCGCTTCGATAATGTTGCAAATTTGAAAATGTATACCTAATTTCGTTGTATAATACATATTCATACCATACCCCATACACTTTTTATTTTCAGTAGAATGACTTTTTGGAACAAAAACAAAGTGACAAGCTGGGGGACCACGGCTACAGCTGATGGCACCTGGAAAGTTTTGGAGCGGAAGTATCAGCGGCCATCGGCCGTATTTTCTCTGCGCTCCAGCTTGTCACCTTATTTTTGCTCCAAAAAGTCATTCTGCTGAAAATAGGAAGTGTATGGGATATACCGTCCATTTTTTATTTTAGACCCCAGCCCGTAGCACCTTTATTATGGGTTTCACACCCAATATATTATATATTTTTGAAATCAAAAAAACATGATCTTTCGAGTGATGATATGTCAAATCATTTTTGACAGATGTCATTTTTTGACAAATGACAGAATAGTACTTGTGATATATCATTTTGAAGCCCATTGAATTCTGAGGAGAACTGTGTTTTTATTTTTGAAATAGGGTGTCTTTTACAGCTTCTAGAGGTCTTTCTATAGAAAAAAATGATAATTCCAGAAATAGCCACTGAATAAGTAATAGGTATTTTTGGAATTAACTAATGGTGATGATCTGATTTTTAAATCGTCCAAATTATTGGGAAACTCTATAAACACCTTATCTTTTGGGTAGACTCATAAAAATCGAGGGGGGTCATATCTGGCAAACTCGGATGTCATCGCGTTGGGCCGGTAGTTCCAATTCACTGATCGTTGAATCTTTCATTCAAGGAACAAGAAGGCGGTCATTTCGAGCAACTTTTTCAGGACATTTTTTGTTTAATTGTGAATAATTAATTATTATTATCATCATCAGTTAACATTAAAAATAGGTACCTGTTTTACCTTTTTACTCATTATGTATTTCTGAAATTCAACATTTTTTCCTGTTGAAAGACCCCTAGAAGCTGTGAAGGCACCCTTTTTTTAAATAAAGACACACAGTTCTCCTCAAAATTTTATGGGCTTTAAAATGATGTACCACAAGTACTTTTCGGTCATTTGTCAAAAAATGACATCTGTCAAAAATAATTTGACGTATAATCAGTCGAAAGATATTGTTTTTGTGATTTCAAAATCACCCTAAACTATCACCCTAAACTAACCCGTGTGAGAACTTAACGACGTCTGGCAGGAGTTTGTGGAAACCAGACGTCGGATTTTGACGGGGTATTTTTTTTTAAATTTTCGCAAACGAACCGCAATACAAGTTGACGATGGAAAATTTCCAAAATTCCTGCCGAATTTGAGGGGATTTTTCGAAAATCCATAATTCATTCCAATTTTTTCCAGGAAACCGCCGCTTCGAGTATTCCATTCCAAACATCTTGTTACGTTTTAGCGGCAAAAATTCGGCTTTTCGGGGAGAATTTCGAGAAATTTGGTGTGAAATGCCGAGCGGGGGGTTTCCGGGGGCTCGGTTTCGTCCGTTGCGGGCCATTTGGCGGGGCTTTTCTTGAAATTTAGCCGAAAAATGTTGAAATTGGAACACGGCACGGCCAAAGTGACAGAAACGTCAAATTGACGCTCTGGGTTTTGGAAAACTCAACACCTCGGGGCATTTCAACAGTGTTTTTGGAAAAAATGACCCTGTCAGGGTGCGAAATGTTACCGTAGCGGCCCAGGAGACCTGTAGGCGTTTGCCAGGCACCAGAAACACAAGGTCTCCTTCAAATAATAAGGCAATTCGCTTAGATTTCGCGGGCCGTGTCTGACATTGACGGGGTAATTTCACAAAAAAACAGATAAGTTGATGTTGATTTGGGGCCAAAACACATCAGGGGGGTACTCACGATCTATTTGCAATTTCCAGCGGCTTCACATTTCGAGAAAAGGGGCCTTTTCGGTCCGCCAGAGCAAATTTCATGTCGGTTACGGGGGTTCCTTGTCGCGACTTGTTTTCTACGGAATCCATGATAATTCCATCGGACCTTTTGGCCACACTTCCAAAAAGAGTCCGTGTTTAGATGTGCGTCCTTGTTCCGGAGTTTTTCTTGTCAAATTTTCCAAAATATCACTACAAACATTGGCAGCATTATTGAGCGTCGCACTTGTGTGGTGGCATTTGCAAATGTCAATGTAATGTCACAGCAGTGACGGCACACCATCAAGGCGATTTGTCGCGAACCATTTGGGCCTGTTCTTCGCGAGTGCTCTTAAATACGTTGGAATGATGCTGACGTAGTTATGGACGTTTTCGAGAGTAAATGCAATGATGAAAGCGGAAATCGTTACATGACATTTTTCTATCATCATTACCACAACATCCAATTGGGATTTTGAACCTATGCCAACTTGAAAATGATTGTCTGAATGCATCTGTCAAATTTCGATTGTTGACGTTTCGAAAAGTCGCCATATTGAACTCTTGCATTTTTCAACCTATCCGATTGGGATCTGGAATGCATCTGTCAAATTTTGATTTTTGACGTTTCAACAGGCCGCCATATTGAACTGTTGTATTTTTCAAGCGATCTGATTGGGATTTTTACCTTTACCCACTTGGAGGTTGGCGATCGATATGCAGCTGTCAAATTTTGGTTTTTGACGTTTCAAGAAGCCGCCATATTGAACTTTCACATTTCTCAACTGATCTGATTGGGAATTTGAACCCATAGCCACTTGAGATTGGCGATCAAAACCAATCTGTCAAATTTTGATTTTTGACGTTTCAAGAGGCCGCCATATTGAATTTTTGCATTATTCAACCGATCTGATTGACATCTTAAATCTACACTTACTTGAGGATTGCGATCAAAATGCATCTGTCAAATTTTGATTTTTGACGTTTCAACAGGCCGCCATATTGAACTGTTGTATTTTTCAAGCAATCTGATTGGGATTTTAACCTTTACCCACTTCGAGGTTGGCGATCGATATGCAGCTGTCAAATTTTGGTTTTTGACGTTTCAACAGGCCGCCATATTGAACTTTTGCATTTTTCAACCGATCTGATTGGGATTTTGGACCCATAGCCACTTGAGATTGGCGATCAAAATGTATCTGTCAAATTTTAATTTTTGACGATTCAAGAGGCCGCCATGTTGAATTTTTGCATTGTTCAACCGATCTGATTGAGATCTTAAATCTACACCGACTTGAGGTTGGTGATCAAAATGCATCTGTCAAATTTTGATTTTTGACGTTTCAAGAGGCCGCCATATTGAACTGTTGTATTTTTCAAGCGATCTGATTGGGATTTTTACCTTTACCCACTTGGAGGTTGGCGATCGATATGCAGCTGTCAAATTTTGGTTTTTGACGTTTCAAGAAGCCGCCATATTGAACTTTCACATTTCTCAACTGATCTGATTAAGAATTCGGACCCATAGCCACTTGAGATTGGCGATCAAAACGAATCTGTCAAATATTGATTTTTGACGTTTCAAGAGGCCGCCATATGGAATCTGTGCATCTTCCAACATATCTGGTTGATATAACAAGCCTTTACCTACTTGAAGTAGATAATCGAGATGCATCTAACAAATTTGCCATTTTGACATTTCCAAGGCTGCCATATTGAACTATTGTATTTTTCAACAGTAGATTGTATTGAGATTCAACAAATACTAAGTCAAGATGGACAATCCAAGTGCATTCGTCAAATTCGACATTTTGGCAGTTTGAAGCCGCCGTATTGAACTCTGGTTTTTTTCAACCGAATCCAATGAGTTTTCAAACCTAGACTTGGTTCAGATGAACAATTAAAACGTAATTGCCAAATTTTGAATTTTGCACATATTTTTATTCCATCTAAATTTCTCCTACAAATATTTAGGAAGGCTCCTAAATAATACAAATACACGGTTCTGTTTTTCCTTCCACTACACAGTGTCTTCCACGACGGTACCTTCTTCCGGTTTCCATAACACATATAGTCGCTTTCATTTTCAAAGCTTCATCATGTTTCCAGTATTTTCATTAGTTAGGTACCTTGAAGAAAAGTAGAAATACGTATTAATGAACAAAATAATGGTGTATCGATTTTTCCCGACAACTCTTCACTGACCAGACACTACCCACTGACATGCGTTCCGTTCACAATAGAACCCTACAAGTTGAGGCAGAAATTTCAAAACACGCGAAAAACAAACATTTGCTCGGATTCATGTTACTCTTACACAATCAATTGCTCACGCCTTTTGGAAAACTTCATCTGACCAAAACACTATCGACCGACATGCATAAAATTACTAAACTCGCCAAGGGGAAACCTGACATCTGCCTAAAACAACCGAAAATCAACATCATGTATACAATTCCCTTTCCACTTGTCCGGTGTCAGTGGAACAAATTCCCTGGCTACTTTTCAACCATAGCTGTCACCCAGGCGACGGCTTGCCGGCGCCGGTGACAGCTAGTATATAATATATTGGGTGTGAAACCCATAATGAAGGTGCTACGGGCTGGGGCCTAAAATAAAAACGGACGGTATATGTATGATACGTTCTACCTTTCTATACAATAGGTAGGCATTATTAGTCCACATCCTTATCTTTAATTTTTTTAAATTTTTATTTGAACCTACTGCTGTTTATTGATGGATGGAGGCATTTTGTCTGCCTGCTGTAATCCCCCTCCCCGCGAACCTCTCCTTCTTATGATTCTTGCATTATTATTTATTAAAAAATCACCTTGCCCCCCCCAATCCCAATTTTTAAATACGCCACTGTCCCAGAGCAACTCTGGGTTTACCCTAAAACGTTCAGAAACACTTTTGGTGACTGTATATGACGTCATATGTAGCCTTCAGAAATTATTCGAGTGATCAACCAGAGTCAGTGATGTGAGTCAGGTATTTACCGGGTAGGTAGGTAAATATTAATCGGGTTTTTACCCGGTATTTTCCTGAGCGATATTTACCCACCCTACCAAGTTTGACAGGAAAGTTGACTGTTGATAGCTCGGTTGACAATGTTGACGGTTAAAGGTTGAATGATTTCTTTTTCCAAGTTCTAAGGCTTCATAAACATAAACTTTAAAGCACCTATTATTATTTTGCTGCTGTGAGCAAAAATCATTATTGTTTGTTGTAGTTTCTCCAATTGTTCATCACAATTAATGAAAATAAAATAGATACCCTATTAAAAACTTGATTTTGGGTATTTACTTATTTACCCTTAAATATAAAAATCCGGGCATTTTACACCACTGCCCAGAGTGTTCCAAGCTCAACCCGGTTTGGACTTGGTTAGGAATTACCCAGACTTGCGCAGCTTGTGTTTTGGTGACTGGTTGTCGTTGGCACATCTCACATTGTCTGAAAGTACCGTCATATCATGCAAAAAATGAAGAAGTTGATTTTCGCCCTCGTTTTCACCCCATCACAAAAATTCATAAAATTGAGGCAATAATGGCCTCAACTTTGATGTTCGGTCCAGCTTTAACATTGTCTTGATGATAGATTAATTAACGCAGCACCGACCGCAGCACCAAAATTTTGCCATAACTTTGAAGTCGTTTTTTTTTTCAAACCGTTATTTTGATTTGAGAAATTCTTCTTTTGGGTAAAAGGTTGATTCCTGGATCAAGAATAACACTGTGTAAGAAATTATCAAAAGAAATCAATAATGGCTATATACCGGGTGTGACACTGTTGCTGTGTTTTTTCATATATTTTTGGAGCCTTGCATGGAGAGTTCCAGTCACAGCAAAAGATCACGATCCATGGCCAACTGTACCCTGGTATTTTCTTAATATTCCTGTTTTTGTTTCATTTCATTATGTCCATTTTTAAGAAAGATACAATTTTTTTTTCCACGGCATGTTTTTTCTAATTTTGAAGGTCAGTCACTATTCAAGAGGAGGAATGTGTCCATTGCACTCGTCATTCTCGTCATAAAGTTGCACCGGATGGTTCTCGCTTACAAAAATCTGTACCTTCCCACTTTTGGTTATATACCGGGTGTGACATTGGTGTTGTGTTGTGTCCCTTATCTCCGGAGCCCCACATGGAGAGTACCATCCACAGTAATAGATCACGATTCATGACCAACTGTACCCTGGTTTTTTTGTAACATTCCTGTTCTTGTATCATTCCATTACGTCAATTCTTGAGAAAGATACAATTTTTTTTCTTTCCATATCATGCTTTTTCTCATTTTGAGGATTAGTCACTATTCAAGAGGAGAAATGTGTCCATTGCTCTGGTAATTCACGTAACAAAGTTGCACTGGATAGTGCGCGCTTACAAACATCTACATCTCCTCAATTTTAGGCTATGTACCGGGTGTGTCATCATCAGTGTCGATCTTTTTAATATCTTAGAATTCCCCATGTGGAGAGTACCGGCAAAGGTATAAAATGGCAATTCAATGCAAACTGTACCTACCTTTATTCTTTTTTGAAATTTTGTTTTGTTTTGTCCAAACGTTCATGGCCCGCTCGTAGCCCCGATTTAAACCCAATCGAGCACCTGTGGGACATTTTGGGCCAACAATTACGGAACAGGCAGCCCCCGCCTGCATCTTGAAATGATGTTTAAGAAATTGTTACTGAAATATGGAACGGCGTCGGCCAGGAACAAATCAGGAGTTTGATTGAGAGTATGATCAGGCGATGCCAGGCGGTCATAGAAAGTAGGGGGGGGGGAATACTAGGTATCAATTATTTTTGAGTATTGCATATTTGACAATCATCAATAAACAGGGCCGGTCCGAAGGGGGGGTGTGGGGGGTGTGACACCCCCCCAGTCGCGAACATCCACTCGGCAAAATCGAGCTCAGTCGGCAAAATCGAGATGAATTGAAATAATGCCCGTAAAACGATTTGAAAAAAAAAGAATAAAAATAGGTGCTCAACTATCACGCATAATTCGAAACAAACTTTGTTGGTGACAAATAAGTTTGTGTTTATTGTGTTGTATTAGTTGTGGTAGAACTTCTGACTTGAAGCCAGAATTGAAGTTTAGGAGTCTGATTTGCGGAAACATAGGTATAGTCATTGTGCTTACTAAGCAGGTTTTTAAGATGCTTGTTTTCGTAAATCTTTGTGGTGGACTATGATCCATACCATAATCCACGACTATCAGCCAATCCATAATCCATAGCACTATCAGCAAATTGTCATTAGTGTTGGAAGTTCGAAGGTTTTTTTTTGGAGTTTTGCGTCAACACTAAAACACCATACATACATATACAGCGTGTCCCAGTGAAGTGGAACCTCTATATTTCTTCCCCTAGCACTTTTCAGAAAAATCTTTCAAGGGGTAGGTATAACTATTTTGACCACTGCTGTTCAGTTTGTGACATAATTTTTTTGCTGTCAATATAATTTTTGGACGGATCACAAAATTTTTTGACATTTTTCGATTTTTTTTTTGTTCAGAGCAATAAAAACCACACGTTTCTCTCCGTATATGGTAACATAATTATTTCGTTCCTACCGTTACTTAGATAAATTGTGCAACTAAATTAGAATGAGGAATAATTCAATTTTGAAATAGGAAAAGGGAAAAGCTTCTTCTTAAATACAGGGTGTCTCAAAAGTATCGCATTCCGATTCCAGCGCGCTATATGGAGTCCACTCAGAAGCACGAGAAAAAGATTGAAAAAAATTATTGACGTTTATTTTGGAGGATATGGGAGAGTCAAAGGGTGAGACTTCTCTCCCCTCTATATTCATTATTTGAAGTGATTTTGAGGAACTGTTTGTGATAGATCAAACAGAAAAAATTATCAACCAGTGGAATCACTTTTACTTACGAAAAAAGAGGAGAGCGAAGTCCCACCCTTGGATCCCCCCATATCTTCAAGAATAAACGTTACTAATTTTTTAAAATACATGTTTTTTTTTCGTGTTCTTGAGTGAATTCCATATGTTGCTCTGGACTCGGAATGCGATACTTTTGAGACACCCTGTATAATGCAAACTAGAAAATTTATCTCAGATGTTAAAACTGACTGCCTCCAACATCGCGACGAAGGCGTTCTTGAAAGCAAAAGCCTCTCACAGAACGTGGAAAAAAATCTGGAGGTATTCTTCCGCATTCCTCCGAAATAAGATCTTTCAGCCGCTGTAAGTTTTGGAGCTACACCTTGTATACTCGCTCTTTCAAGTATCTCTACAAGGAAAAGTCCTATGGGAATAGGTCAGGTGACCTGGAGGCCACTCAATTTCCCCTAATCTATCTTCGTGGGGATGCCTGGAATGTCAAGGAACTCCCGCACGGCCAGCGTATAGTGCGGTGAAGCCCCGTCTTGTTGGAACCAAGGCTGAATCCGTCCTTCTGGAGTAAAAATGACACTGATAGCCGGAGCAGTAATTTTGTGAAAGCTCTGAATAGCTATTCCCATTCAAATTCCCGTCAATAAAGAACGGTCCAATAATTTGCTGTCCCACAATTCCACAGTATCACAACAATAGTCAGCATTTTGAGATCTTCCACACCCCCCCCCCCCCCAAGCAAATCGGTTTCGGTCCGGCCCTGTCAATAAAAGCAATGTTTTCTCTGTTTTTTTTTGTGTTTTTCATTCTTGTGTCACACTTGGCATAGTCGAGGTAGTTGGTTGACAGTGGAGATACACCCTGGTTGTTTCTTTCCGACAATGAACTACACTGCAATAAACTGACCGGAGTTACACTTTTTAACATTTCAGAGGATTGGTCACCCCCTAGGCAACCAGTTATATACTGAAATTATTTTTCCAAAGTTCTCGGAAAAACTCCGAGTTTCTCAGCAATCGACTTTTCAAGCGAAAGTAGCTCACCGAAAACTGCCAATTTTGGTAATAAGTTATGTGAAACCATCTTGTTCATGTGTATTGCTAGCGAAAAAGTGAAGTTTTTTCTTAATGTCAAAACATGAATATTTTTGCAAAACAAAACAAAATTTAAAAAAATAATGAAGGTAGGTACAGTTTGCATTTTTTTTTTAATGTAAACAACAATACATTTTATGTAAATCGCGACTCTTAAACAATAATAAATTGGTATCAGAGCCGCTCTATTTATGTCCTTTGGGACCAAACTAAATGAATATTTAATATTATTTTTACCTGGTGTAGGTACTTAGGTAGTATGTACAGCATTTGTGTATATATAAAAACATTTTAAAGTTCGAACATCACAATAATAAAAACAATGCCGATAAAATTATATACAATAAACAGAAGATAAGGCAGAAATTAGCGTAAAAAATAGGTAAACACTCGATCAATAGAATACATCGGTAAGGTACAATGGACTAGACAAAATTTGCTCGAGACTAACGGCCAGTATGCACGTACGAAGTAATTTGGGTTTTAAATTCATTTATTTTACATATGTTCCGCAATCGATGTGGCAATTGGTTGTAACATTGGAGAGCTTTTGCGATAGGGCTATTGAGTCCTGCATTTGTCCTAACATTGGGCAGATGGATATTATTCCGCGATCTAGTGAGATGGTTGTGTACATCAGAGTTTACTTTTAGAACTACATTGGTTTTTTGTTGGGAACATAAGATTTTATATACATATTTACATTGTTCAATTCTCAGTAAGTCAGCTAATCTACAAAGGCCAGTCAACCCATAAACTTCTTCTGTGTTTGTTAATTTGTGTATGACAAAGAGACATTTTATAGTTTTGTTTTGTAAAATTTCAAATTTTCTGAACAAAGTGAGGGAACAAGTTCCCCAGACATTTATTAGATACCTAAATATGCTCCCATAGTAAGCGTGATATATACATTTTCTTGCTTTAGTGTCAAACGCCCCTTCTGTTCTATATACAGCTCCCAACATTTTAATTACTTTTTCACACAACATGTCGTAATGCTTATCCCACATCAGCTTATTGTCTATTTGCATCCCCAGGTATCTGTAAGTTGTAACTTCTTTTGATACATTTGTTCTGATTCTAAGATTAAATTCTTCGGCATAATAATACTTATTTTTCTGCATAAACATCATGTAAACTGTTTTGTTTTCGTTTATTTTCAACTTATTTCCTGTAATCCATTTGCTATAGTTTTTTCAAATCTTCATTCATGACCTTTTGCAAATTTTTCAAATTTTCGTCCGCTAATACCAAAACGGTGTCATCAGCATATGTAAAATATCTAGCTCTTAGGTTAACATTTCGGAGACTTAGGACATATAACACATACAACAATGGACCCAAGACCGAGCCCTGTGAAACTTCAGACTTTGTAGTTGCATAACTGCTATTAGTGTCATTCATTCGTGTATACAAATTGTTTTCTGTCAGTGAGATAAGAGTGTATAAGTGTCAACAAAAGGCCCCTTATACCCATTTGATAAAGTTTTTTGAGAAGAATTTTATGATCTACCACATCGAATGCCTTACTCAGGTCTACGAACACCGCCGCCACATATCTTCGATTGTCCAAATTATGACACACACAATCTACAAAATCTGTCACGGCGCTCTGAGTGTTACTGCCCTTTATGAAACCATACTGCCCCGTGTCCAACACAACATTTTCTGTGATGAAAGTCAATAGTCCATTTTTGATGATTTTTTCAATAATTTTCGAAAAACAACTGACTAGCGAAATTGGTCTATAATTGTTCATGTTTTTCTTAGATCCGCCTTTATGGATCGGGACGATCAATGCATTACATTGCCATTTCATACCTTTGCCGGTACTTTCCACATGGGGAATTCTAAAATATCAAAAAAATCGACACTAATGATGCCACACTCGGTACATCGAGCGGTACATAGCCTAAAATTGAGGGGATGTAGATTTTTGTAAGCGCGCACCATCCGGTGCAACTTTGTAATGTGAATAGGGTCGTGACCGATTTTTTTTTATTATTTTTTTCCAAAGTTCACTTCTTGATAAGTGACGCTATACAGGGTGTCCCGTTTTTCAACGCTCACTATTGGTATCTCGGAAACGGTAAGAGATACAGAGTTGGTTAAATTACAAAAAAGTTGCGCAATTTTATGACTATTTCAAAAATGTCGAAATATCAAAGATATCCAATTTGAAAATTAGTATTCTGACATTTTTAAAGGTCTTTGATCGACTGACGTAAATAATTTTTTCCTACATTTACTAGTTTTTGAGATATGACAGTTAACTTAATTTTTTCTCATGGACACCATATCATTTACCCACCCCATAAAACTCATCTTTTCTTTCCCTTTACAAAGATCTAAAACACTCGTAGAATTTTTGTCAAAATAACCTGTAAAAATTGAAAAAACCATTTCTGGGGCGAATAAATCTAGTTACCGGTTCGGTTGCCATGCTCTCGTAGCATAATAACAATGGCATTCGGTTGCCATGGTCTGTTGATTTTGGAAAAAGTTGAGTTACATTCCGTTTTTATGTATTTGATAATGATAATAGATAATGATAAAACAAATACAAAACCAAGTATAACACAAAATAACATCGCAATAGCAATAAACATTTATGATTTACAATTACTCGAAATGGGGTCCATTTTGCGGGGAACGCTCAAAGATCGAATTTGTGGTTCATGACAGAACATCACACAAAGCAACCAAGAGCTGGAAGCAAGGAGCTGATGATGCGTTTCAGTCAATTAATAACCCGTACGATATCAGCGCAGCCGTTGAAAACATGGCTAAAAGGCACACAACTCGCATAGAGCAAAATGGACTCCAATGCGGACAATTGTAAATTATGAATGTTTATTGCTATTGCTATGTCATTTTGTGTTATACTTAGTTCTGTATTTGTTTTATTGTTATTCATTATCTCTATCAAATACACAAAAACGAAATGTAACTGAACTTTTTTGAAAATCAACAGACCATAGCAACCAAATGTCATTGTTTATATGCCACAAGAGCATGGCAACCGAAGCGGTAACTCGATTTTTTCGCCTCAGAAACAGTTTTTCCAATTTTTACAGGTTATTTTGACAGAAATGCCACAAGTGTTTTATATCTTTGTAAAGAGGAAGAAAAGATGAGTTTTATGGGGTGGATAAATGATATGGTGTCCATAAGAAAAAATAAAGTTACCTGTCATATCTCAAAAACTAGTAAGCGCAGGAAAAAATTATCAACGTCAGTCGATCAAGGACCTTGAAAAATGTCAAGATATCAATTTTCAAATTGATAGCTGTCATAATAAAGAAATGATTCAAAATATTCGAATTCGGCATTTTTCAGTTTTTTTGGGATATTTCAGAAATGACAAATGATATTTTGGATATCTTGAGATATTTGAAATAGTCATAAAATCGCGCAACTTTTTTGTAATCTAACCGACTCTGTATCTCTTACCGTTTCCGAGATACCAATAGTGAGCGTTGAAAAACGGGACACCCTGTATAGTTAACAGATTTTTTTTCGTCAGTTTTCTTGGTAAAAAAAAATATGAAAGTTTTCGATCATTTCAAATTTGGCGCGATTACGTCACAATCTTTCATAGGCAGAGAAGCAGGCTTGACAACACTACAGAACTTACTACAAAAAGCACTAGCGTCAACCCGTCAACGCTCGTAACAGCTGATTGTTATATTGTTAAACGCTTTGTGTATCTGTGCGGTGATTCGTGTTGTTTAGTTGTTTTGCTTGAAAATATGGAAAGTTGGTAAAATCTATCATGATTTATGAATATTAGAATATTTCAAGACTACATCAGACTTCAATGGTTATGTTTTGCTGGCAAACGTCAACGTCAACACTAACACACAGGCAACGGAGGTGGAGTCATCCCCACTAATGTCAAAAGATTAAAACGTCACAGCCCGCCTTACAGCTTGGTAGATTTGAAATCGTTCGCAAAAGTAGCCACTTTCAAGGCAGATTTTGAGACACTTGGAACTTTTTTTTTCGAATTTTCACGAAACGTAGTCTTGTTATTAAGGCTCTACATTCGATTAGTATGTTTTTTTCTATATTTTTGGATGGTGGTCACTACCCTATTATCAGAGCAATGGACACTCATTTCTCCTTTTGAATAGTGACTAACCCTCAAAATAAGAAAAAGCATGATATGGAAAGAAAAAAATTGTATCTTCCTTAAAAATGGACATAAAGAAATGAAACAAAAACAGGAATGTTAAGAAAAGACCAGGATACAGTTGGCCATGGATCGTGATCTTTTGCTGTGGCTGGAACTCTCCATGCAAAGCTCCAAAAATATGGGAAAAACACAACAACAATGTCACACCCGGTATATAGCCATTATTGATTTCTTTTGATAATTTCTTACACACTGTTATTCTTGAGGAATCAACCTTTTACTCAAAAGAAGAATTACTCAAATCACAATAACGGTTTGAGAAAAAACCGACTTCAAAGTTATGGCAAAATTTTGGTGCTGCATTAATTTTGCACACCAGTAAAGTAAAGAACCTTCACAGGCGCTTGATTAGGATCTATGCTTCTGTACAGACTAACAATATCGAATTGATACAGAATGGACAGAGGTTTCTTAAAGATGCGTAAAGGAGGTATATGGTAAAGGTGAACTACAGATTGGAGCAAAGGTACTTTAAAGACAGCGTAGATTGTCTATAATTATTGAATATCTACATAGTATACAGGGTGTTCCATGAGGAAACCGACATAGCTTAAGGGTAAGTCCAGTTTTTCTAGGGGAACTAGGATCTCGCTTTGAAATTTCTCTATCGCTTTTCGTTTTGATGTTACAGGGTGAATCATGTATTTTGTCGAAGTTTTTGATGAGCTATATCTTCCGAATGGCTCATTGGATTGGACTGAAATTTGATAGGTATGATCTCCTAATGATAGCTAATACATTGCACCATAAAATTGTTCAGAAGTTTCAGGGCCGGACTGAGTTTTTTTATTTTCAAAGTTTTTGTTAGAGAAGTCATATTTTTCAATGTTTTTTACAAAACCAGTATCAGATTCAGGAACTACAGAAAAAATGCTACAAGGAACATCCTTCAATTTTTCCGGCACACCCAAAGTCTCCCCAGAAAAAAATATCTTTTGAGATTTGGGTCGGCTGCGATCTAGTGAAAATCAGTCAAGCACTCATTCTTTCACGGATCTTTTAAATGTTCATCCTCTAATTTGATGCTGTCACGGTTTTTTCCACTTTTCCACATTAGTATCACTTGGTACGGCAAAAAAGACAAAAGTCCAGGACTAGAATCAAGTCTAGTGAACATTATTTCTAAAGATCCGATTTTTCGGTATTCAGTTGGAAATTTACAGCATAAAGCTATGGTGAAGTTTCTGAAAAATGCTCTTTTGTTTGCATTTGGAACTTTAGGTCACTTTAGAGACCAGCTAAACAAATTTCTCCTTTTGTTGATTTCAAGAATACAAATAATTATTTCCGAAACTTTCCGCGAACAAAATAAAAAGAAGCAAGAATGATAATTATTCAGAAACGTTATTTTATTGTGTAGAAAACGAACAATATCAATGTTTGTATGTTATGTTTATGTTAATATTTAACAAATTTCGGAAATAATTTTTTGTATTCTTGAAATCAACAAAAGGAGAAATTTGTTTAGCTGGTATCTAAAGTGACCTAAAGTTCCAAATGCAGACAAGAAAGAAATTATTTCCGAAATTTGATAAACATTAACATAAACATAACATACAAACACTGATATTGTTTGTTTTCTACACATTGAAATTACATTTCTGAATAATCATCATTCTTGCTCCTTTTTATTTTGTTAGCGAAAAGTTTCGGAAATAATTTTTTGTATTCTTGAAATCAACAAATGAGAAATTTGTTCAGCTGGTTTCTAAAGTGACTTAAAGTTCCAAATGTAGACAAAAGAGCATTTTTTAGCCACTTCACCATAACTTTGTGCTGTAATTTTCCAACTAAATACTGAAAAATCGGATTTTTAGAAATAATGTATACTAGACTTGATTCCGGTCCTGGACTTTTGTCTTTTTTGCCGTATCAAGTGATACTAATGTGGGAATAGTGAAAAAAACCGTGACAGCATTAAATTAGAGGATGAACATCTCAAAGATCCGTGAAAGAATGCGTGCTTGACTGATTTTCACTAGATCGCAGCCGATCCAAAACTCAAAAGATATTTTTTTCTGGGAAGACTTTGGGTGTGCCGAAGAAATTGGAGGATGTTTCTTGTAGCATTTTCCTGGTGTTTCTGAATCTGATACTGGTTTTCCAAAAAAACATTGAAAGATATGACTTTTCTAACAAAAACTTTGAAAATGAAAAAAATCAGTCCGGCTCTGAAACTTCTGAACAACTTAATGGTGCAATGTATTAGCTATCATTAAAAGATCATACCTATCAAATTTCAGTCCAATCCAATAAGCCATTCGGAAGATATAGCTCATCAAAAACTTCAACAAAATACATGATTCACCCTGTAACATCAAAACGAAAAGGGATAGAAAAATTTCAAAGCGAGATCCTAGTTCCTCTAGAAAAACTGGACCTACCCTTGAGCTATGTCGGTTTCCTCATGAAACACCCTGTATATTATTCTACAGGAAACTATAGCGGGTTCAGATAAAGGATCTATTACTAAATCTTTATAGCTTTATTCAAGACAATTATAACATTTTACCATTGGATGTAAAGGATTCAAAGTTTTTCAGGAGCTCCCTTAAAAAATTTCTCATCGAAGGCTGTTTCTACAGTATTGACGAATATGAGAACAGGTGTTTGAGAGCGGCTGTGTAGGTCTTTGTTGATTCTGTGCCTATTTCATTGTTGTTTTATCTTTATCATTTGTCTGTTTGTGAAATTTGTGTGGCAGTGTGTGTCTAAAGTCAGTTGTACAATCTACATTCATGCTTACTTGTTAAATTATTATTATTCTCAAAAATGCTCGTAAAAATGACATTTCCAAAACATGTATATGTAAAACGGAAGCAATAAACAGTATAGTATAGTATAGTATAATTAGTTTGATTTTTGAGTTGGTTACTTGATCCGGTGCCATGGCCTGCGAGGTCACCTGACTTGACTAGCCCGATTTTTTCTTCAGGGCTTAGTTTACCATTGGGTGCATGTATACAGCTGAAGTCAGTACCAGGGGAAATATGTGCACAGTCCCTAACTGCTCCTGTCACAGGCTTACGTCGAAGAAAATTATATCTAGACACGAGTCTAGACATCTAGTCTGACAATAAGTAGGTAGTGTCTCTTTCTTAAATTGTAGTGTATTTAAAACCGATGAATTTAAGACAACTCACGTTATCGGTTCTGTTCCAGGATTTCATAGTTTGGCAACTTTGGCCTTCTTCCTTCCCTCCACCCAGAAAGTATATGACGCACAAGAGAAAAACTCGGGATTTATAGTATACCTATTGTTTGGTAGGTCAAGTCAGCATTCTACGATAGCGTGAAGATGACATGTGAGTTAGATTTTTCTATCAGCTCATGTTAGATGCTCAAAAATATCTTCACCCCCGACCTGCACTATCTAAGCATATTAAAATTGAATGATATATACAAGCCCAGTGATTAAAAGTTGGAATTTTTGCGAGCACACTCCAAATTATGACAAATTTTCAAAAAGTAATTTCGTCACTTTGCCCTTTTTTCCTAACGTGTTCATGTCAGTCTTTACGAATGGACCTGTCAGGTAGGTACCTATTCTGAAGACCAGGAAGCAGTTAGAGCAGTTTAAGCGGGAAAGAAGATAAAAATTTAGTAAATTAGAAACAAATTCGTTTTCTGTCAGCACGTTGAACGAGCACTAATTAGAAACACGTAAGGCTTCAAGCACTGAAAGTTCAACAGAGGTTAACCAATCATCGTCAAGAAACTAAGAACTAAGGTCATGGATACGCTTGAAATTGGAAGTTTAACAAGTAAAAATGCATCGGCATTTTCTAAAGCCATTAAAAGCGAAAGTAATCACATCCAAATTTGCAACAGCGGTGGTCAACGCACTGCCACATTGTAATTCCATCGTGATCGATGCACGATGCGGACGTGACAGGCTTTAATTTGGGCCTTCCAGAAGAAGACGAGATATTTCCACCAATCAGAAATGAAGGAACACAAAAACAATTAGATTGAGCCATCCGTAATACCTACTAGCACAGGGCAATTGGGAAGTAGGTAATAAATGACAAGTCGAAGTGAACCGTAAACGTTTTTCTCGTATCTCCACTCGCAGAGGTTATGAATTAACCATGAGGAGAAGACTAAGTACTACACTCGGGGCAGTCGAGGGTACAAATGAGTTTTCGTGATTGCAATCTCTTTGTAAAGCTACAAGAGAGGAGAGGAACGACCACCAGACAAACGCGTTTATGGTATAACGTACGATGTGAATCTCCTTTCGATTACTTTTACTGTGTCATTAGGTCCTGCGAGGCTCATCGACCAATTAGATGATTTCTATTTTATCGGTCAGAGGACTTGCTCGTCGCGTACGAGCCGGAGAAAGGAAAGGCATCCGTGCGATGTGGGTCGATGAAGATGATAGGCTCTTCCGGGCTTCGGACATTACCAGGATTTTGTATGCGCAACATGAGCAATTTTATTTTTCTATGTTATCGATAGGTACCTACTGAGAGTGTCTATCGGCAATGTATCAGTCCATACCTAGTAGGTACTTATACTTAGTCAGTCTGAAGTAAAGGCTAATAATTTGTTTTTATCCAGCTATATTCAAATATCGAGAGCAGCCAGACTTTGCAGAAATGGAAAGGAAGACCATGCCATTCTGCGGTTGCTCAATCCACACGGTATCTCTCCAGAGCCTCAGGGCCTCTCTAATGACAGCAGGCATAAAATGGTGGTGTTATAAAATGCAAGAATTTAACATAAACATGGGAATTTGTGTAAAACCGCAACGAGAGAAGAAAGTGAAGATGGGATGCGGCCGTGCGACTCTATAAGTATGACCATCTCGCAAGCTGTAAATTCTGCTTGTTGTTGTTGTTGGACATCCGCAATGCCGATTTCTCCGCATCGTAATTGCCATTGCGTTATTATTTATTCACGCAAAACGAGAAGCACCTCACATGCAGGTGATATATTCAGAAGTGATCGAAATGAAAGCTAAACTGGTTCAAAAGATGCAACGCCTGTTGTTACTGGAGCTGCTAGTCCGCAGACTTTCGAGAAAAAGGGCAATAAAAATATGCGGGAGTTGATTTAGTAAGGTGGACAAAAGTGGGTACGACTGACGGCAGGTGCCAGCAAGCAAGGTGACATTAAAATTTTGAAGGTATTATTGGTAACCAAACCCTTCCGGTATGCAAAAATCTGATATAATAATTCAACTTTCCCATAAACTTGTTTTTTTGCTGAATCTTCTCATTTTCATTTCTCTGCTTCATCTTTATGGCTTTTAGTCTGGTCCGCGGATGAAAGTTGAATAATTGTATCATAGCACTTACCTTTTTTTATCAACTCTCGGTTTTATCGTTCAATGCACGTTACACAATGGCATACTTGCTTCAGAAATGAGTGGAAGTCTTCGTGATTGTCTAGTCTTTTCTAAAATGGCGTATCTATCTATATCTTACAGGGCGTAGAGGTACCTAGTTAGCTTACACCCGAGCTAACGCATCTAGCGATTGACATTCGAAAAGAAATGGGCGAGCATCTCTGTTTGCGAAATGCAGATAAAAATCCTAAACTTTCTATTGGATTTATTGTAGCCGAGATGGTATGACACCAATTAATTGTACACACTATACTTTCATATTTAATAAATTCGATAGTTATAATGCTCCTCCTAAAAGGCAATCAAACAGCAGTAGGTGTCGTGTGTCATTCGGTTTCACTTTTTGCGGGATGGTTCTTGCCTACCTTCCTTCGTACCTACCTCCAAGTCCGCTTCTGTAGTCTGAGGCTATTGAGCGGCCCTCGTAGTCAGAAGCTCGCCCCACCTTCTCTTGTGGTGAATGCCTTTCGGGGTTCGATTTCGAGACTAAAGACTGGCCAATCGAATCGAAGCGGACGGGGCGGGCCAAAAATCCTGAAGGTTTGTGGAATTCGTTGAAAGCAATAATTATGCCAGTGGCGGATTTAGGGAATTAGAGGCCCTGGGCGGAATTGTGAGATGGGGCCCCTAAGAAGTGAAAGTTGAGAATATGAAGGAGGGCCGGCAGACTTTTTGGCCCACCCTGCCCCGCCGTGATTGAGCAAAACCCGAGGCAAAACCCCAAGAAACAAAAAAATGAGTTTTGAACTTGACTACGAAACACAGCGGCGTAGCCAGAGTTTGAGGGCAAAGGCAACGGCAAAGGTGCAAGTCGGCGAGAGGCAGCGCCGCAGGCGGAGTTTTATGGGCATGATAATGATAATGCTGATGATAATCGGTAAATGCATGCGTTCTGCGACTTCGATTTTTGACGTTTTTACCAATATTACTTGATAATCAAACTTCTCAGAAAAATTTTGCGCTTCTTGAAAATTTTCGCCAGAAATTTTTTCCATATCGGTTAAGTGTGGGATAAAGTGTCGTGAGCGCTTGGGAGGCTTAGGCATTCGCCCACTCTAGCCCCCCTTGGCTATGCCACCGACCACCAGTACCTACAAGAAGTTTTCGGTTCCAGCTTTGGATGTTGAATTGGATTTGGACTGTTGACTCGATGTTAAAACCAACTCGTATGTAGAAAATCAGGAACAATATTAATTTCTACTACTAGTCCGGACGTTAGGCGCTAAAATATGGGTGGACTCTGCATTTCAGGGTTAAAACATGCCACTTGGTATAGTTGTTGCATGAACCATAATCTTCCGGTTCAGAAGTGTAGACATCAGCAGCAGACGTGCAGGCTTTCTGTACAGGGTGAAGAAGGAAAAAGAAGAAGGAAACGTGGTAACTCATAAACCAAAAGAGGTAGAGTCGTGTGAATCGGCATATATATCCCGATGTCCATGCCAATGAAATTCCATCAAACTGTTTTTAAATATCGTGAAGCATTCCTGAATTATTCAGAAAAACTCGTTCTCTTTCATAAAAATTAAATTTTCAGGTAAATCAGTGAGTTTTCAAAGTATAGGAGTGCAACTCGGTAGTTCTTCATTCAGTGATGTAATCAGTTGAAAATGATCGGTAGCCAGTGCCTAGACCTACTATTTCCAGAAAAAAGACATTTAACTTTCTTCCTCTTCCCGGCAGCCATCTTGCGTTGACTATTTGCAAAATAATTGAGGAAGTGACTGGTTATTATGAAGTTTGTGAGGTACAACTATTTTACCACAAAAAAGTAACCTCGGCATTGGTAACTGCGTTCTTGTAGAATAAACATTGTCATTCGAATTGTTTTTGGTTTTACAGACTTTCTTTGCTCGTGATGGCTAATGTCGTTACTGGAAGGAAGAACTACTCTCGACATTCTAATGCCACAAATTTTGTCAAGCCAGCCACATAAATTTTTCATCATCAGTGAAGACGTTTGTCTCCGGCAGCTGATCAAACAAAAGATGTACGATTTTTGTGTGAAAATTGCAAAAATTGAAACGGTTTTGCTGCGATCGAATGCTTCTTAGAGAGAGTATACTGCCGCAAAAAGTTTAATTTCACCTGGAGATAATCTTATAGGACTTGGTGTTGACATTGTCAACTGCAATGCTATACGCAAATTTGGTAAGATCATTTCAAACGACGCAGAAAGGACGATAAGACTCCGTTTTTTTTTTCGGTTTTTGAGCAACAACTTTTCGTGGTTTTTCCACTTCTTCTCCCCATATACAGGGACTGTAGGGTTGGCGCTGATGGCTACACTTCTAAATTGAAAGAGTATGGTTCAAACAGTCACTGTGCCAAGTGGCATGTTCTAACCATACAGTGCAGGGTGCTTTTCGCCTACTGTTCGGATCGAGGTCCAGATATAGGTAATATTGAATTTTTCCACGCTTTCCACATCTTCCTCGTCTTTTATGGGACAGCTAGACACATCCGACCAATTTTTCTTGGCATCACTGTTAACACCAAATTGCATTAAATTATTTGCATGCTAATTCGTACCTCACGAGGCAATACATTTTCCTCAAGACGCATTCGATGACGACAATACCTTATATATTCTTGCGATTTTCGCACAAGAATGGTATATCTTTTGTTTGATCAGCTGTCTGAGACAAACGTCTACACTGATGATGATAAATTTTTGTGACCGACTTGACAAAATGTGAGGCATAAGAATGTTTAACGTAATTTTTTCTTTAAAGAACCACATTAGCCACCATGAGCGAAGAAAGTCTGTAAAATCATGAACAACTTGAATGACAATGTTTATTCTACAAGAAGGCAGTTCCTGATGTCGATGTTACTTTTTTTGAGGTAAAATGGTTGTACCTTATCAACTTTATAATAACCAGTGACTCCCTTGATTATTCTGCAAATAGTTAACGCAAGGTGGTTGCCGGGAAGAGGAAAAAAGTTAAACGTCTTTTTTCTGGAAATAGTAGGCCTAGGCACTGGTTACCGATTATTTTCAATTGATTACATCACGAAATGAAGAACTACCAAGTTTCATTCTTATACGTTTGAAATTCACTGATCCACCCAAAAATTAAATTTTTATGAAAAAAAACGAGTGTTCCAGAATATTTCCGAAATGCTTCGGGATATTTGAAAATGGTTTGATGAAATTTCATTGCCATAAACATCGAGATATAAATACCGATTTAGACGACTCTACCTCTTTTGGTTTATGAGTTACCATTTTTCCTTCTTCTTTTTCCTTCTTCACCCTGTACAGAGAGCCTGCACGTCTGCTGCTGATGTCTACACTTCTGAATCGGAAGATTATAGTTCATGGAACAACTATACCAACTGGCATGTTTTAACCCTAAAATGCAGGGTGGTTTCCCCTAACGTCCGGACTATACCTGCAGCGCGCAGACAAGATAATTTTGTTGTTTTGTCTCTCCCCTCTTTTGAGAATAAAGAATAAAATACAAAATTCCAAAGGCTTGAGGCCCCTGGCACGATGATATCCGGGGCCGGGGCCTCTAAAGCCTGATGTGAAGATAATTCTTAGAGATTCCGTGATACAAACACACCTCTATTGCCTGTGTGTAGGCCTCCAAACCTGTTGTGATGGGGCCTGCCAAAGTAACTTTGAAATGGAAAAAAAAAGAAAAACAACGTTACTCACCTAAGTAATATGCGAAAAAATGACCATTGAGAGAGAAAAATTAAAAATTTTGGATTTTATCCCAATTTTTTGCAGTATTTTTTACAAACAAGAAGAATTGGGGGCCCCATCAGATGGTTGAGGCCCCGAGGTCCGGGGCGGACCGCCCCCACCGCCCCCCCTTTGTCCGCCACTGAATTATGCGGATGGTATACAAGAAAGAACCATAATGGAAGGTGCAAATCTCTAGAATAATGAGTTTATAAAAAGACAAATATGAAGAAATGTGGGCGAAATTTGGAACAATACTTGGAGGAGGTACAAGAAAAGAAAACTGGGGAATAACACAATAATTAATTTATAAACAATGTTTTTTCCTCAAGAACCGTCGACTTAGTTCATAAGATGAAAGAACTGTGGAAAGATCTCCACTGACGGAACGAATGACTTTTCAAATGAAAAGTACATACTAGAAGGTGGTAGTTTTCTTCAGAAATGGAAGCTGTAGACACAGTGTTCCGCTATATTATTTCAGCTCTTCAGTACAGCATACCAGAAGTGAATTTTCTGTAAAACTACCAAGAGAGTTGTATAGATTTTCAACAACATATTATACCTACCTCTGCAGCCGGAAGACATCAAACGATAGCCACACCCTGCTGGATTCTTTTCGCCTTTCGGCAAGCTCAATGTTAATTTAGAAACAATGTTTTTTTCTTAAAACTACCACCTTCTAGTATGTACTTTTCATTTGAAAAGTCATTCGTTCCGTCAGTGGAAATCTTTTCACAGTTCTTTCATCTCAAAAACACAATAATTGTTATGGACCGGGGTAGAAATGCCAAAAACCTAGAGCGGAGGAGTTTTATGCCTGGTTTTCAAGAAAGGCGATAAACATGAAGTCAAAAACTACAAAGGAATAGCTCTGCTGAATACAGCATATGATATTTACGCTATGGTACTCGAACAAAGACTGAAAGAAGAACTGGACAAGGAAAATCTTTAACCAGATGGCAGGCAGGGTTCAGAAAGGGGACGTGTACTTTGGATATTCTTTATGTGATGAACTACGTCAACGGAAAGGAGCTGATGAGACAGGTAGGAAGTGTGATTGCATTCTTTGCAGACCTGGAAGCGGTATTAACAACGTGGAAAGAAAAAACTATGAAACCAAATGAGGAAGATTCGAATCGAAAGCAAGTTGATTGAAAGTATGAAAAGAAATTCGAGAAGAAATTTAGCAGGAAACCGTTACCATTGCAGGAGAAGAAGCAACTAAATTCTGGACAGGGAGACGGCTTAGACAGGGATGCCTATCAAACTCAACTTTGTTTTCGATTTACCCTGCAGATTTGAAAGAAGTTTTGCGAGGGGTGCTAGTGAAAAAAAAAAGATTTCTGGGATATACTATGTTGCTTATCAGAGAGGACGATGAGATGAGGCAGATGATGGAGATATTGAGAGATTCATTATTATTTCATTATTATTGTGGGTTGGGTGGCCCCCTCGGTTGCCCCTGCACTGAAACTGAGTTTATTGTGCCCCACCAACCGGACTCACCGAGCCGCAAAGTGGTGCCTGGAAGCTTGATGGTAGGTCGTAGGTCCATAACACTAATCAGAGATTCCTTGAACAAAAGAAAACTGGAACGTATTGTGAGGAGATACACATTTCCACAAGATACAGATATCGAAATGAAACGGTAGCCACTTCTGGAGGAAAGAAAAGGACATGAGATGCAGGCTCTGCGAAAGCGACAAAGAAACAATCAATCGCCTTAAAAGAACCTGTGAAGATGTTTCAAATTATCAAGGGGAGAGGAAGAACGAAGAGGGATATACTGGGTGAGAACGGAGGAGACCTGACTTGAACAAGAGTAGAGGAAAAGAGAAAAAAGAAAATTGAGAACTAATTGTACAGCGAGAATAAGAGTTTCTGTTTAACGTTTTGGTACATGAGGAAATTATTATTATAGGAGAATAGTGTGTCAATGTGGTAGCCATTGAATGGTGTAAAGCAAGAATCAATAAATTAATAATTGAACTATTGTATGCTCGAGTCTTCCGACGACAAAATTGGATTAGAAATTACGATAGGATGATAAGAACTGAACAAGAGAGTGTAACAAGCAATGTAGCAAGAGGAGCAATACATAAGATTGAGATTCACTGCTTCTTACGAGGGTTCTTATTTTATATTTCAGATCAATTTTTCTCAGCCGGTCTCTATTTACTTTTCTGGATGAAACCTAAAATTATAATCATAGAAATATTATAGTAGAGGATTAATGTGTAATCCTGGGAAAGCTCCACCTACGTTTTCATTAGCTCAAAATATACATCTTTGTGTTTAAAATGAAATAATAATAATTAATAACTTTGATAAATAAGAATAATAAAAGTGCAATAAAAGAAAAGCGTGATATCGAACACCAGCTGCCGAAAAATATCAGATTTTTACTACTTTACACAAAATGCTCGTCGGAACGACGCTCGTCACTAAAGTATTGGTACTTTTCAACTAAAGAACCTTTATCACGTTAGAATAACTGCCTATAGTTAGGTGTCTCATAATAATGTGTATAATATTTGGAAGGCGGCAAGTTGATACTCTAGGGTAATGACTATATAGCCATCAGCCATTATTTACCATGGCGTAATTGAAGGGGATATCTGCAGCTGCACTTTGCAAAAAATGAAGAAAGCTTAGCAACTTACGACTGTTAATTTCAATACTCCGCAATTATACAAACTGAAATTACTAGTATTTGGTTACATGAATAAATTCAGACATAAACCATCATTCAGAATAGGTCATTGAAAGTTGAAATTCATGATTTCATGACGAATAAAATTGCCAGACACTTTCTGACTATTCAGTATCTACTCATCTACCTAAAACATAACAGTCGATCCTTTATTAATTTTACTTACTTTGTGCCCTGCGCCTTTTTTGCTCTGAAAAAAATTAGTCATAGAGCCGCAAAAAAAAAAGCTGCCCAGCCCACCTACCTACCTACCTGTGAATAGTTTCTTGAGCAGCTCCTCTGTCCAGACGATTTGCTTTTGGATGGCGATCTCACCTGCGGCAAGAAATAAAAGACTTGGTACGGTGACAAATGTATTTTTTACAAAACATAACCTACAAAAAGCTTTATACAAAAAATAAAGATTAAAATGCACGATGGTGTTGTGAATGCATCATGACCCGTGTGATGGATGGTAAAAGGGTGTTCATATACGTATGTACACATCTTTCGATGATTGTTCAGTTCTGCGGCTGCTCGTTGGGGGAACGACGTCGCTTAAAAGGGAGCTCCGTATGAGCTTGAAGGGCGGCTGGGGGCGCCGTAGCTCGAGCTGGGGCCGCTGGGGTATCCTCCGGCCTGTTGCGAGACTTGGTTGTACTGTGCTACTTGGATGGCTTGTTTGATGCCTTCTAGGTCGATGCCGACGACACGCGAGCTGTAGCTGGGCACGCCGTACGAAGAGCTGGGGGCTCCGTATTGGGAGGATGGGGCGCCGTACGAGGAGCTCAGACCGCCGCCGAAACCGCCGCCGCCACCGCCTCCGTGGCCGCCAGAGCCGCCGGAGTTCTGCTCCTCCTTGAGCAGGATCTGACGGACCTGCTCGAGCAGAGCCGGATCCACTGACGCTCCTTCGGAGGTTTGGTAGCCGGATGAGACGGCGGTGTAGCCGCCTCCGCCCCCGGACAGTCCGCCGCCACCTCCCAGGGAGTAGCCGCCGCCGCCGCCGCCTCCCGAGGAGTAGCCGCCGCCGCCGCCACCGCCGCCGCTGGGCCTGTTGTAGCTGTAGCCCGACGGGGGCTCAGCTACCGCGGCTACGGCCATGGCAAAGGCGAGTACCTGCAAAAAATTGCTCAATGTAGCTTAAAAACTCCCAACAACAGTTAAGTAAGGCACTGACATTAAATTTTTCATCAAGAACGCCAAAATTATTTGGCGAGTCGAAGCAGATTTTTTTTCTAAAATAGGTACCCAATAGCTACTAGTAAGCAATCAGACTGTATCAAAATGCATCTGCAACGTCGAAGTAGAGCAATGAAAAAGGGTCAGTCAGCTGCATCAACTGCTGCCAGACCGTTGACATTTCTAGGGGGTCCTTGGGTCAAAAGGACTTGACTGATCGGTATTGCCATTATTGATCAACTTCAATATTATTGGAATGTTATTTTCCTGTTATGATTGTAATTCATTCATAACAGTTGAAAATTTGACGCACCGTTAGTTTCGGTAATAAGGTTTGACCTTGCGAGCTTTTTTTCAAGATATTTTAAAAAAATGCGAAAAATGTTTGCTACGTAACAACAATCATGACCTAATCGGATGTGCTCCCAACACGGCTACCTACTAGAGCTAAGTACCAAGGCAACTTGCCGTCGAGAAAGCGACTACTTTCTTCGGGAACGGAAATGCTTCCGACAGTTTACTCGAACATCATCAGACGACGTGTGCTAACAAAATTTTCCCAAGTAATCATTGCATAATTTAGTCCAGCCAAATTAAGGAAAAACAACGCACAAAAAAATGAATATTCAGCAAACCATTACTGGCGAAGATTCATTGCGATCTTAATGACCCGTTGCGAATAACTTTCACCGTAACTCATCTTCACGTCGCTTCGAAAATAGCACAAGATTTTGATTTGCAACATCGAATAATTGCTTATTACTAAAAAAAAACACTATTTTTTTTTGCACTACTGATTTTTTTTTTGGCAAATCCCCGGCGTCACACTTTTTGTATCTTGTACTATTTCGAAGAAAACGTAGAAAAAAATTGCTGGACTAAATTAGGCACTGTTCATATCACTGTTTCACTCGCGTAATCCATAGAATCGATTTTTTTGGGAGGGCATCAAACCACACTTACCACGGTATATGTGTTCATGATGCTTGAGTTGACTGGTCGTGTGGTGACTGTGACGATTCGGAGATGATTCCGTGTGTTTTATACTTGCAATGGCCAGAGGGGGTGGGAACAATGAGTGTCTTCAGCAAGAGGATGCCATCCACTTTCACACACATATATGCATGCATGTGCGCCGTCGATGGCCAGTTTCGGAGCCCGGCCGCCGAAAAATTTCGTGATTTTTGCCTGGTAGTTAGGTGGAGGTGCATTCTTGAAGGTTGACCCGATTCGGTGATGCGAAAGGGCTGCAAGCAAGAAGAGAGTGACGGGCACTAGACGGCGGCTGGGAGAGAGCGGCGATAGAATCGAACCTTGCCTGCGACGTGAACTTGATATTGAACTGCAAGGATTTATTGTTTGAAGCTAGGATATAAAATTACCATCGATTGTTCAACCTGATACCTACGTAAGAATGGCTAGATACAATAGCGCACTTCCAGGGTTCGTGCTTTCAAGAAGAGCATGAGGACCAGTGACTCATGAAAAGAGTTTAGGGCAAGATTAGATTGCCAATCCCCGTTTCCTCGCTGGCAGCTTTTCTAAGCTCACATCCTTCCACGCAAGCCGCAACCGAAACCAGACACAGCTGAAACTAGAACTAGAGCGAAAGCTTGGCGCCTACCTACTATTCACAGGTCCTGTGATAAACCTGACTATTTTATAGGTCACATTTTAGTTCAAGGTCACACAATTCGCAAAATTGCTCAAGGTCGCAAAGCATCCATGCCGTAATCATTCCAGCGGACAATGACTGACAGGACCTTATTTTGAAACCAGTAGAATCTCAATCGTACCCACAGCTAAAAAATTACGCTTATAGTCAATTACAAGTGGGAACTCCAAAAAGTGTAGGTAGGTGCCTACCAATTTTGAGAGCCTGTAAATGTTGACCTATACATCCGATTAAAAAAAAATCCAACCAGGTTCAACAATGTCAAGATCTTCATGATGGTCTTTTGATGCTGTTACTGCTGGGTGGCTCTTATACAAGATTATCCAACAGTAGCAGGCATCTATTTACATGATTTTATTTCAAACTTCAAACAAATTGTTCTACTTTCATGATCACCCTGTATCATACCGTTTCATGTCATGCCTTGTGCGTGGGTATATTCATGTTTCAGCTCTTGATTCAATTTTGATTTTTCCCTCTTCTCAATCAGGAATTCAGGAGCTGTCACATGGCGGTGCAATATCAGCTGACTGCCCCTGTCCCTAGGGGACGCCCCTGTAGCATGAAATAATATCTAACTTTTTCAAAAACTCAACGTAAGAGTTTGCACATGTATATACTTACTCACCAATGCTGACTGTAACTGTTAGTTTCATGTAACTGTTACTAAACTTGGTTTGATGGATTACCTATCGGTCGAAGTCAGAACGAAATAGGAACAATAAGATACAGTATGGCACACACCTTTGCATTCACCGCCAATACGAAGGTGTTTGCCATTTGCACCGCAATGGACTTTAAAAAAAAAGGACTGTAGTTGCCTATCATATTGGCCCAATCCGGATGAGTTACATGGAGAAATATCAATTACTGTCGAGAATTAAAATTATCTTGGATTATCGCCCACATACCCAATTCAGCCAATCAGAACAACCGAATAAGACCCACGTGACTCGGTTTAGGCTATCGATTATTGCACAGTGGGTTATAGCACCTATATCTACATATTCTACTATGTGTTGCATTGGTACGAATGGTATGATGCTATGTTGATGCTAACGTCTTGAAAGCTAGTTTTCCAGATTCACCAATGTCGAGACCAATGTATAATGCGACAAGTAGTGTCACTGTCATCGCAACATGATATACGCGTCAGTGAAAACTAGGGTCGATTAGGGATCCCGTGTCTGCTGGTTGGCTCTTCGCTAATGCTGTTAGGTTAGTGGAGGCGACTGAAAAATCCGGACCGCAACTCTACCAAGGAAAATGAAATAAAAATGCCCACTACCTACTTTACCTTATACTGGAATAGCAAGCAGGTATGGAGAAGAAGATAGATACAAGAAATTGACAAGTTTCATGTTGAAAAAATCTTTAACTGAACACAGTGCACTCACGTGAGTGTCTTACCTGGTACAATCCAACTATATAGATGATTCTCCATCTAGAGAAGTTTTTTCAACGTCGCTTTGGGTATTTTGATTCCATTCTCAACTTCTCTTCATTTTAGTATCATCGCCCTTGAGCAACATTTCCTCCAGTGGCTACTACTAACCTAACAGCATTAGCGAAGAGCTACCAACCAGTACAGACAACAGTTAGTACAGTCCCTCAACGACCGCAGCAAACTATAGGCTGTCTGATTTCTACATGATTCGAGTGGACTGTGTTTCTGGTCACCATCGGTCGAACGCGGCCTGAATCGCAGCCCACTAGAATCATCAAGAAATCAGACAGGCTTTATCATTGCAAGGAAACTTGGGTTTTTCTAGTTTAGCTGCGTAATCTCGAAACCGTAGAATTTCAGATAAGCCTGGTAATCGAGATAGTAATAAAAATGCGTAACAGGCGAAACGGCGTCTGGACTGGTCCATTTTTCTGTTAAGGGTGTGGTCGTATGAAGACCACGATGAAGACCGCGCCGCGATGACGGTGACAACTGCCACATTATACATACTGGGTCGAGTACAGGGTGTTTCAGGAATGATAGCAAAAAATTTAACTGTGGGTAGATCTCGTCAAAATATGACGAAAACCTATATAGCATTTTGTAAAGTTCGGCCTAATGACAAAGATACAGCCCTCCAAAGTTTATTTTTTTCGGATTTCAAAAATTTGTAACTCAGGAACGTTTTGACAAATTTAGCTTTAATTTCGCATAAGCGGGTTTGTCATAAATATCTATCAACCTGCCAAATTTGGAAAGAATTCAATCAGTGACGTAGAAGTTATGAGGGGTCACCATAAGTCAACTCTTCTTCGGATGCTTCTAAATTATTGACCCTCATAACTCCTACACCACTGGTTGGATTCTTTCCAAATTTGGCAGGTTAATAGATGATTATGAGTAACCAGTTTCAGCTGAATTAAAGCTGAATGTGTCGAAACGTTCCTGAGTTGCCAATTTTTGAAATCCGATAAAAGTAAACTTTGGAGGGCTGTATTTTCGGAATTAGGCCGAACTTTGCGAAATGGTATATAGGTTCTCGTCATATTTTGACAAGATCTACCCACAGTTGAATTTTTTGCTATCATCCCTGAAACACCCTGTATAACATAATAGCACAACGTTATTGCCATGCTGTCATTATACCATTAGTATCACCATAACACATTTTTTACATGGCTACTGTGATAGTAGAGTGAAAAACTATAAGAGCCGCCTCACTAAACAAATCACATATCTGCTCTCAAGAGAGGTCACATAAAAAGACAAGCAATATTTATAGACTATTGAGATATTGGTAACGAGAATTGAACGGGTTATGAAGGGTCACGAAGGATAAATTGTTATTGGCAGTGAAAATTCTTGAAAAAATGTAATTTTTTGACACAATAGTGAAGTTCAACTTTTTTCGTCTTTGAATTTCATTTGTGAACGGTCAAAGTAACAGTCATAAGTTGGCACAAGTTACTTTGTAACGTTCCGGAAATACGTACCTCCAGGTGACGCCACTGGGACTGACGCTTTGGGCGCGAGCAGCGTTATAGACTAGCGACTTGCAGTAGTACCAATCGCGCAACGGGTCGGAAAAACGCTTGTCATTCAAAAAGTATCCGTAGAAAAACCAAGTCTATAAAATCCACCGAGTATTTGTATTCATATCGCTTTATGTGACTGATTTGAGTGTATTCTGATCTAGTTTTGTGTTTATGCGCCGCCACCCTCCCTCCTGATGTGGCGGACGCTCTTGACTCGTTGACGTGCTCTGGTTTTGTGTTTCAGCGCCGCCGCCCTCCTGATGTGGCGGGCGCTCTCGAATCGTTGACAAGCTCTGGGGGCCCAGGAAAACTAACGTGGCACCCTGTTACCCACCCTGACACCAGGCTTTCCGACAAGAGGCAGCCGGTACACCTCCAAAATGGCCTGCTACGTATGGGTCCGGAGCAGTGTCGCTGAGACGCCGCCAAATTAGACCAGGAGCACTCGACTAGGAGGCGTCACCTCATAGAACCACGAGAATCGCACTGGCCCCCGGTGTAGCTTCAGAAAACAAAGTCAAGTTCACTTTATGTAGTTATAAGTGGTTGATTAGCTAGTTCCGTATCTTGTTTACGTATCGTATAGTATTTGTATCCATTTGGGTGCCACCCTCTACGGGCCTCATGCTGTATTTTCGAGATTGTAATTCCCCATTCGTAATTTTTCTTTTTGAACTTGGTTATAGACCAAAGCTAAGCGATCTGTGCTGTGTTTTCTTCCCGAACTCCTACTCGTTAATCAGGTGGAGGGCTCTAGCTACCCCCATTCTGGAGGCCCTCTTTAAGCTGGCTTAGCAGACACGTAGCAACTTCAAGGACAGCGCCTGCTTATATATCAACATATCAACAAAATTCAAGTAGTGGAGGTGGATCTATGGATTTCGACTTCGACTTTCGATTTCGGCAATTTTTGTCCCAAGTAACGGTCACCGTAACTTTGCCGCCGCCGGTTAAATTTTGTAGAAATTCGTCATGGACGTAGATGATATTCGTAAGGTGGGTTGTGCCAAATTGAGGCTGTTGCTTCGACCGTTCAAAAATATAGTTGTATGTACTCTAAAGCCGAACAATGTTTCTAAAAATTACAATTCAAAGAAATACTGAATGCATACCTATCCCTTTATGGCCGAGTTCATGACCTTCTATAACACGTCTAATTTTTGAACCCAAAATTCCAAACATCCTGTATACAGGGTCATACCAAAATGGTGCACCAGGATAGAACTATGGCAATAGATTCTTCAATAGAGCCCACACAAAAACCTCCCAATAATTGTCAAAGATATGGAGGGTAAAGTGGTCTTTCGAATTCTTCTAGTTTCGGTATTTCAAAAAATGTCGGTCAAGAGTTGGTGACAAAATAATTATAAAAATTTTTCATATACTAGGTGTGTACTACGACTACTAGATTCCCATTTACTCTACAGGGTGAGTCATGATCATGAAGTAGTAAAAAATCCATGTTCTCTAAAAAATTCTCCCCGAAAAAATTCTCAGTGAAAACCGCGTGTAACCATTTGTTTTACATCGAAGGAATTCAATATACATGATGTGGTTTTTATTGGTTTCTCATAATGGGGTATTCCAAGGATTTTGGGAAAGAATAATTCAAATACTAGAGCCTTTGTAGAGCTCACATGTTTTTTATTTGATTTTTTTGCGTCCATTTAGGCCCCTGAAAAATAAAGAAAATTCTGGTACTGGTACTGGTACTAGAGTGCGTACAGATGGCGCCAGGTGACGCGGTAGAATGTGCTGCTAGACATCGTACGGACTCGGGAACGTGGTAAACTCAGCACATCCCAGCGTGCCAGCCTGTCAACCTGACAAACAGCTGATCCCGAAAAAAAATTAGGTGTTTACGCATGCAAGCACCAGCAGCGTTCAGCAACACCAGTCACGCTGGGGCTAGGGATAGCCCGTCGCGGATGGTGATACTAAAAATGAAATCGAAAATTAGGGAACTTCTGTGTTAACTTTGAAGTGTTTTGTGTTGAAATGTGAGTGCAATTTTCTTATTACAATCACGTTAAAATTACTTGAGAAGCATTCGAATACTCCCAATACCTCCTTATCACGTACCACTGGAGTCAGGAGGTGGAGTTAGAAAGACTGGAATGTTTGCATAAATCAAAAACAAGCTCATTTCACCCAGGAGTTTACCGCTAATGGCCGTTTTGCCCTTCCTCAAGCCACTGCAGTCGTTTCTAATTCAGACAACAAAGGTCATGTGATTTGAAGTTCTGAATTGAACGTCAAAATTGACAAAACGTGATTCAAAATTGAAGACGCTGAAATGTCGGCAAAGTAGAAGGTCAGGATTGGTTTGCGCGCGAGGTTGACCGAGTGACGTCATGAATTTATAAGAAGAAAAATTTTCTACAAAATTAGAAGAGGAATTAACGTGCGTATCACATAAAATGGTTAATTAGATCAGAAACAATCGTAATACGCAATAAAAAAAAATCACTACAACAGCAGTTGTCTCAAAAATTTTGCGATAAAGAATCAACAGTGCCCGTGCCACCAAGCTTACATGAGACGCAGAAAATATGCGAACTAATTTTGGTCGATTTGAGAAAACATCACCCAAGCTGTCAAGATTGTCAGGAGCGATGACAACGCGAAACGCGTCAGAGCTCATGTATAAGCTTGATGGCACTGTAGAAGGGTTCAAAGGACGATCCTTTGACCTGACCCTTCATAACTTCAGAGATGAGTCAAAGAAACTTTTTTTTCTGGTTTTCACAAAAGATATCTGACTGAATACTGAATATTTCTAGTTTATTTTCAGTAGGTAGGCAAAGCCAAAATCGCTGATCAAGCTGATACTGATATTTTTTATTTTCTTCAGTCAGTGAACAAACAAACATGTTCATTATTTTGTGTTTGTAACTGTAGGTACATACCTAGTGATAGTGATAAGTGATACCTAATCTGATGGAAATGGTAATATGTACGAGTATTCCAAGCCAAGATTTATTTTTGGAATTCCCGTTCAGGAGATTTCTCCTTTTGAATTGAGCCCCTAAGGTATTGAGTCTCTTTATACCTAAGCTATTCGCATTACTGTATCAATAATTATTGTAACTAGGACCCCCAATTTTCTCTTGTGGCCAAAGACCTCAGGAAGTTCTAATCCAGCTTAGTTTAGAATTATTAATTCAAATGAGATTATTAAAAGATAACGAAACTAATTAACTTTGTTTTTGTCGATCAGATGTCATCACCAGTCATTACTCTTATTAAAATAATCACTAGCATTATTCATCAAAACAAGTACCTATCCGAAGGTATTAAGAGACACAAAGAGGGTATAATGAACTTTTTGTAATGCGTTTTTATACAGGGTGCCCCAGAATAAAGTGGCTAACGGCTATGGGAGATAGCCCAAAAAAAAAACTAACCCTGGGTTGCACCAACGCCCAATTATTATAATACGAGATTGGTGAAATTTCTTTTGGTCAGTGCTCGTTGGTGAATAATAGAAATTCTTTCACAAAAGAGAATGATCCAATGATTGATTAGCTGAAGATTTTATGCATTTCCTATGGTCAGCCTACTAGGATTGGCCACAATGAAATCCATTTAGTCTCGTATTACCTAGCGTTAATTGCGTATTATTTTTTTGGTGCAGCTCAGGGTATGACACCTCTATATTCTTTTTTTTTCAAAAGCTCAATATTAACTGGGATACAGCTCTTCAAAATTTGACTTCTTTATTGATTTTTCATTTCATGAATAATTCATAAGCGGGTCAAAGTATTCGGCTGACATTAGCCAGAGACTTGTTTTGAATTATCATCTATGCTTCTTGCTGGAATTTCACTGAAATCCAACCAGTAGTAACAAAATTGAAAAATAAATTATAAAAAAATAAAAAAATTCGAACGCCGAAAAAAAAACATGAAGTAGTCAAGTTTGGCCACTTCATTTTGGGACATCCTGTATACTTTGTTGTACTACAAGTTATAAATCGAGCAAACTAATCTAAAATATCCCAAATAACAAACAATATTCACATGCCTGTTTGTAGGTGGGTACCCTGTTTATACTCTTGCCTATTTAATTTTTTGAATACAATTTTTTCACGGAAAGCCTAGCTTCTATGGCAAGTAAAACAAAAAAAAAACACCTCTTCAATAATTAAGCCATCTAGGTAGTATTGTAGGTATGGTACCTATATCTAGCGGTTTTATAGAACGTATAAATCACGTGGAGAGTATAAAAGTGCCTTTTACGATAAGCCGACAGTTTTGTTAATTGGTCTTTGTTTCTTAATTAAATTGCTTTCTGTCTTAGTTTTTACGAGTCATTAAACGATTTAATGAAGTCAGTGTTTAGGCACTTTTTCCGTTTCTGATGTTTCCGGACCCAAATTGTTCAAGATGGAACAATCATATCTAGACAAACGTAATTTCTTTCTTTAGACCAGACCAGGAACTGGGCATAAAAGAAAAAACATGAAGTGACTAAAAAAAGACATGCAAATTTCATCTCATTCCTATAATACCTAATAGGTACTCGACAACTTTTCCGATTTTATTATTTAACCAAAACAAACTTACTACACTACAATATTGAGATTGGTTAATGGACAAACAGACCCAAAATTTTATGTTTTCCTGTTTATTTAGGTTTTAAAACTATTTGTTTATTTTCATGTTACGCTAGTGTTACCTATTACTTACTTATTTATCTATTTGCTCTAGTGATTACTCCTGTGTAATCTAAAATGCCAGGCCAGGTTGTTACTAAACTACCAAATTATTTTGGCATTCCATTATGTAATTTGATATTCTGTGGGGCTATATTCTGGTGGAAAAAATAATCCAGTAATTGCACCTCATGGAAGTAAACTCGAACTTTAGGTAGCATAGAGGTGAAAATACCTATTAACAGGTACTTACCTAACTACTTGCCCTATAAATTTGAAAATAAATATGAAACAAGTTTAGGTGAGGTTCTATAGGCATGAAATAATATGTTTGTTATGTATATTTGACTTAAATCTGTATGGAAGTAAACTGTTGTTTATCCATAAATTATTCACATTCTAAATTATAATTAAATTGAGTGGCGAAAAATTGTGTAAGCCAGTTGTCGAGCTGTTGTGCGTTGATGTAACTTCAGGTATGTGGAAAATTTAGATGAAAACACTAAAATCCAATGCCTACTTAGTTTCGTATATTCCGCATTTCAGTGGTAGATAGATAGTTAATTAGAACCGCGTCCATTTGACCTGTGACATCAAATTGGAGAATTAACCAGGATTTGCTAAATTGTTAACTCAGTTGGGTAACTTCCAAGAATGGAATAAAAGGAGATAGTTTATTACAGTTATAAAATTGTGAATGTAGAAGATTATTTATGAAATTTTGAAGATAATTACCGCCTCTCAACAATTAAATTAATAACATAATAAAATTAAATTCAGGTTGAAAGAGAAGCACATCGGTATCAGATTTCATTCAATTAAACAGTGTGTATCAATTATAAGCTAATTTATCTTCTCACCAACTGTTGCCTAATCACTGTGATATTGATGGTTGATTCAATGAGTTTAGATAATAACACTTATGACAACATAAATTTGGTTTTTAATGCCATGTACTTATGCTTATTAAAATGTTGTCGATTTACTAGACAAAACCCAATAGCCCTGACTTTTTCCAATCAAAACTTTCAAGCTGTTTGGTTTGCCTCTTGAAACTCATTTGGAAGCTAATATTGAAATAAAATTAGGTGCTTTAAGAAAGGATCATTTCAAATGACATCTTTTTGAATTCGCTAGATTGGTAATCGTGCGGACGGCTGTGAAGAAGTAGAGAACATTCTTAATTGTATTGTTGGATGTCAAGACGACGAATACAAGCGGAGTAATTTGGCGCATCCGCCATTTATTCAAAAGTGTTTAATCGAAATCAATTTCTCCCGTAACCCCTTCAGGCACGTTTCACAGCTATTAGAAGAAACCACATCAGCCGTAAGTAAGCATTGATAATCTCATCCAAACAAAAGGATAGCTGGCGGCAAATTTCCATATAATCAACAATAGAATATTAAAGTGTAATTGATGTTCAATCAATACATTTTATGGCATGTACTGCTATTATTTATTAGTTTGAATTTTTTACACTCCGATGTATTCGAGGAATCATTATTCATATTTATGCTATACTGTTTATGAGTTTGTTTTACAGTATAGATGCCTACCTGCTGAACATAGTCCTATGATACCTATATAAGCGCACTTTTTGATGTTAGGAAATTTTTCTTGTCGCATGTAAGTACTTAATTTCAATTTAAATAAATTGAAACCGACCCTGAGCCAAAAAAGCCGCGTGTCCTGAAATGTAGGTCCCTGTGCAAGCAGAGGTATGAGTAATTCCAAAATTGTTGCCCGCCATGTTCAGCTGTCTTGTTATCAGTTTTTCGATCGGCAGACATGCACTCCAAAAGAAAAGAACCGATCAAAATAAATCACGCACTTTCATCAATTATACATTACACCATTGCATGGCCGCGTTTGGTTCTTTTGGTTTTGTTTTTTTGTTCCCAACGCAATAATGTACGAACCCATCGTTGAGTTTGAGATGATAATTATGGGTTTCGTTCAGATTCCGGCTCTTTGTCTTTCATAATATACCATCAGGAGCAACCCATCGATTGTTGGAACATTAATAACTACCTACCTATGGTTGCTGCCAAGAGCTTTGTACTTTCATCAATGGAAAAGGCGTTGTCTCGGCCAATTTGTCGTGAGAAACATTTCATGCTTGTAATTTTTGGCGATTCAATTACTGTCATGACGTGTGCTTCGGTGTGATGGTGTGAATAGACTAAGAATTAGGCCTTTACTGAACCTGGCTTCCTGGCTACCCAAATTTTCAACCGAAGGTTGGACTGCAAACTATATTGAGGAGAAAAAGTACATGAAGCTTAAACTGGCAAAAGGAAATATACGCATTTGAAAGGGTTAGACAGTTCGTTTACTTGGGTTCGTTAATTGGGTTCGTCGTTGAACGAGTGTATTTTGCAAAACTATTTTCCCACTGCTTGGAAAACAGCTTACGTTATTTCTGTTGCAAAGTCAAATCCAGTCCAGGACCTGAAGGATCTGCGCCCAATAAGCATTCTACCAACGTTGTCAAAATTTCTAGAGTCAATTCTAAATTCCCAGCTTTCTGATTACTTGAATAAATTCCACTTGTTCCCATCTCACCAGTCTGGCTTCAGGCCTAATCACAGCTGTACCACTGCGCTATTAAAAATCACAGATGACATCCTACGGGCAACTGACGAAGGCAGGCTAAGTCTCCTAATTCTATTGGAGTATTCCAAAGCATTTGACTCGATCAATCAGAAAATTCTATTTGCGATACTCCATTACCTGGGCTTGAGTGAGAATGCTGTCAGATTTTTCAAGTGTTACCTGATGGACCGAGTGCAGATCGTGAAGTCTGGTGATCAATGCTCGGAACCACTGATTGTCAATCGATTCTGGGTCCACTCCTGTTCGCACTATACACCGCTATTCTCAGTACTTACTGCCATGATTGCCAACTTCATCAATATGCGGATGATACACAGATGTACTACTCCTTTGATCCGGCGAATGTGGATGTGGCTGTTGACCGTGTCAACGCTGACTTGGGCAGAATACACAGCGCTTCCATTGACCACATGCTGACTCTAAATTCTGCAAAAACAACTGTGTTGCTCTTTGGCAACAAGCGAAGTTGTAGTCGTCTCGAGGAGAGAATAAGCCTCAGGATTGGAAATTGCGTGCTCAAGATCTCTGGTGAAGCTAAGAACCTGGGCATTATCCTAGATAACAGCTTCCGTTTCAGACAACGTATCTCTAAATGCATCCAGCAAGCTTTTATAAACCTTCGACTACTCTATCAACATTAGTCCGGTGGATTAGCGCCTAAACTATGCATTTTGTGATAAAGCAAAGGGCTTCTGGATTTACATTCTTGAGACTGAACTTCACAATTCCAGAAATGGCGCCAACGAGTTTGGTGTGGCAGGTAACCTCAGGAGCCATCCAGAGCTGTAAAAGAACCAAATTCTTCCATGTTCCTCGAAGGCACCCAAATACATGATACTTCAATGCGCTGATACCCTATGGGGTGGAATTGACAAAATATGTCCATGCTAATCACGTAAGGGGACTGAGGAGAAGGCATTTTTGTCTTTGAAGGCGATTTATGGTTTTTATTGATCCTGAATGAATATGAAGAAGTTTGGTATCATTTTCGACTAAAATCGACGTTCTGAGTTCGAATAAAGTGTTCAAGTTACGTTAGAAACATGTTTGAACAAGTTTGTGTGAGAAAACACGCTTTTTTGATATTCAACTTTAACCTCATGGTTTTCACTCCTCTTCACAGGCATTCCATTTATTCTTGCATATTCAGTTACTTTCCACTTTTCTTAGATTGAAAAAGATATAATAGATATGCTTCCCATCTTCACAAGCTCATAGAAGTGTTTGGTCGCGAGGGCGGTTTTGCATCAACACGGCACCTGATAAGTGACGCATGCTTCACTTTGAAAACGTGTTGCGTCATAAATACAGACTCTATTGTACGGTTTTCAACTTTGTCTTGCGGAGGAAGAATTGTTTCTCCGTGTAAAAGCAACAAATATGATATCGGATCTGTATAGCATGCACAATATGATTTTTCGTGTGGAGGTGCGTCAATAACAGTGTTCAAAGTTGACATAAAATAACTTTCGAAACAAATCCTTTTAATCATCTTGTAAAAACAAAAGACATATCCAGTGTATGTTTTTCATCATTAAGAGACCTGTGACTGATACAATATTAAACAATTTCGATTCCAGATGTCTTTGAAAATTAATAAACCTGCAGTAAAAACTTTGATATTTTTCCTGATTTTTTTTCCCAATCGAGATACCGAGTAATGCGATCCGAGTACATCGATACTGCATTTTGGGTTAGGGCAACGAATTTTTTCATGTGCGAACCTTATACCAATAGACATGATTAGACTCGCAGCACTTGAAATTTCGTCAATAAGGAGGCGAATGGGCCCTTCAAACTTTGAAGAAAAAAGAAGTTTCACAAAACGACCATTGATTATCGTCATGTGTCATAAAGGAAGCTTATGAGTCTATCAGAAATGTTGGTAGCAATTGTCGCCGTGTTCGTTCCATTCTCCTAACTTGAAAAAAAAAATTCTTTTGTTGAGATTAAGAGACCTGTTTTTTTCTTTTTGACAAGGAAACGATTAATTATGATGTTCTATTGAGTAATCAACCAAATCACATTCCGTGAGTCTAATTCCCTGGTAGAAAAGTGCCCATGGGCACATTTTGGAACACATATGTGCCCCATGGCATTGCTTACCATGAAGATGTGCTCAACGTTCCCATGTGCATTATTCAGATGTGCTCAACGTTCCCATGTGCATCATGAGGATGTGCTCAAAATACAAAAGAATCTGCCCAACGTGCTCATGTGCACCAACCAGAGTCACATCTCACATCCCCATGAATACTTTAAGCACATCCCCATGGTGCACATGGATACGTTGAGCACATCCTCATAGTGCACATGAGTCATCATCACAACCACATCAAATAGCACCCCCAAGGTATTAGGTACCTATATATGTATAATAGCCTACCTGGGGACTGTGAACAATTTGTAACACCCTGTAACCTACAGGCTGTGAACAGTCTGTAACACCCTGTACATGAAAAGAGGCAAAAAATTAAAGATAGCTAACTAATATTTTGAAATCTTCATGAAAATTGACAATGGAAAGTTTTTTTTTGAGATCATTGCAAAGAGAAAGACCCCAAGAAAAGGGTTGTAATGTCGCGGGACAGCCTGTATATTATGGAAATAATGATTGCTAATGAACAAGAACAGAAATCAAAATTGAAATCTCGCGAAATGTGTAAAATGCTCACTGCTTTGTCAAACTAAAAGAAAAATCAGTTCTTCCTCAAGAACACGCCATCAACATGCTTGATTTCTATACTGACTCCACAAGCAACACAAATAGGACTACTTCCAACAAGAAAGGCTGCAACACGATACAAAAATAATTATTTGTGATCGTTTTCAAGCATTTAAATAAAGGCAACGAAATTTTTGTTCTTCCATACTCACGGATGGCTCCTGAGGTCGCCTGCCACACTAAACTCGTTGGCGCCAATTCTGGAATTGTCAAGTTGAATCTCAAGGACGTAAATCCAGAAGCCCCTTGCTTTATCACAAAATGCATAGTTCAGGCATTTTTTGGCGCTAATCCACCGGACTACATCGCCAATATCTCACCATCCAAACCAAGAAAACATTATGTGACGCTCTAGTACTCTCGCGGTTTGCATTCTGCTCACCAGTCTACTCTACGTTTATCGACAAGTCGACTATTTACAAAATTCAAAAAATGCAAAATTCCTGTATTAGACTTATTTACGGCATGCGAAAGTATGATAGGGTGTCTTTTAGGCTGAAAGAGTTGAGGTGGCTCAATATGGAGGGGAGAATGACTTTGCAGTTCGCTTGCTTTCTGAAAAAAATTATCGACACGTCCAAACCAAAGTACCTGCTAGACAAACTCAGCTTTCGGACCGATGTTCACAACATTGATGTCAGGTCAAAAGGGCTTCTTACGGCACCGATCTACCGTACGACACTGTTTGAGGGCTCATTTACGTATACTTCTCACCGGACGTTCAACAAATATTTCCATCTTTATTCCGTTTTTCACTCTGCAAAATCTTTTCGTGATGCTTTATTTAATGTGCTATTTGAGAGTCAGTGTTCTGCTTTCTGAAATTTTTAGACCTGTTTCTCTTCGTGCATTTTTTACCTGTGAATACTACACATAACATTTCATTTGCTGTATTATTATCACGCTTGGAATTTATTTATTTTTTGTGAATTATATTTATTGTTTATTTTTAGGTTCCTATGTAGAGTTAAGTGGAAGAACAGAGGGCAAGGTTGAGTCCTGCCCACCTGAACTTCGCTCTACATGGAATATATTTCAATAAAGACATTAATTAAAGACATTTAATTACGGAATATGACAATACCTACAACATAAGAAATTAAAAAAATATATTTCGGCCAACAGAGCACCAGGTACTTCACTGCTTCACCACAAGTCCAAATTACTAAGTTGGAACAGTAAAACTAGAAATTACACATCAATGATAAGACCGGTGTTCCTATAGGGCTCCAAAACTTGAACGATAACAAGTATTTGAACGAAAGATTCACGGTCCTTGCGAAGAAGATAAAGAATGGAGATCAAGGGATAATTATGAGTTAAAAGATGCAGCGAGGGGCAAGAACGGTCAGAAGAATTTTGGATATGGAGATTTAAGGAACTAGGACTAAGCGGAGATGGGTGGATTCTGTGGAGGAGATTACCAGCGTACCGAAGATCAGAAACTGGAACAATACGGCGCATATGGAGAGAAGAGAGGCAGATATGGAGAAGGCTCACTTGACCACGACGCTCTGCCTGAGAGCAGCTACCCTAGAAGAAACAGATAACTTTGGACGAATTATTCACTATACTTAATGTCCTACGAGCCACTATTACTTCTATGGAACCAAAAGAGAAGAACTTGGAACGAATTCTCCTAGAAAAAATTCGTGACCGGACAGTTCGTCGCGTGAACAATTCGTCGCGGACAATTTGTCGCGGACAATTCGTCGCGGACAGTTCGCCGCACGGACAATTCGTCGCAATTTTTTTTTGTCCTTTGCCTTGGTTTTACTTACCCGTTTTGTGTTTTCTCTTGCTTTTAGAGTTCTAATGAGCTCCTTATACCTTACTGTATTGTTCAAAACCCTTTAGGGCACCCTTGTTTCTTAAATGTCTTTGAATCTCTAATGAGTCCCCTTGCATCACTCCGCGCACTTCTAGTAGTGCACCGAGCTTCCGGAACTCTGATTCAGAACCCTATCGAGCCCCTTGTGTCCGCAAGTGTTGTTTGGAGACCTAATTAGCCCTTCAGGTTTTTCCATGACTACCAGAATCCCAGCAAGCCCTCTGTTGCGTTCTTGTGCTATCCAGACCTCCATTGAGCCTCTTTGTGTCTTCAGTGCAGTTTAAAGCTTTTGGCGAGCCCCTTGCATTTCGTCGTGACTTTCGTAGCAGTAAGCACCTTTGTGTTTTCATGTCATATTCAGAGCCCTATCTTGGAGTTTCCTTATATTTTTTCTGGGCTCTGCTGAGCCCCCTTACATTTTTCTTTGACTTTCGGAGCACTAGTAAGCCCCTTGTGCCTTTATGTGGTGTTGGAGCCCTATCGGGCTCCTCACGTCCTTAAGTGTAATTTTGAGCCCTAATGACCCTTTTTATGTTTTTCATAGCTTTCAGAATTGGACAGAAACCCCCATTTTGAAACGTGTGTTATCAAGAGTCCCACTGGACCCCAGTGTGATTTGAAGCCCTGCTATGCCCCCTTGTATTTCCTGTGACTTCCGGAGCAGCAAGGGGCGTTGTGCCACCATGTCATATTCGGAACCCTACCGGGCCCCTTTGCTTCTTGGATGGTTATCAAAGCTCTGATAAGCCCCAGAGCTGATAGGCTTTCAGAGAAAATACGTACCAAATAGCCTATTTTATTATACAGATCTCCAGTAGGCCCCCTTGTGTCTTTAACATCGATTAAAGCCTCGATTGAAGCCCTGTTGGGCCCCTTTTTTTTCCCGAGGCTTTCGGAGCACTAGTGAACCCCTTGTGCCTTCATGTGATATTCAGCCTCCTATCGGGCCCCCTTGCGTCTTCAAGTGCCGTTATGTGTTTCATAGCTTTCAGAATTCCATTAGGCCCTCTTTCATCATCTTCTGTTATCCAGAGATTCATTGGGCCCCCTTCTTGTGTCTTCAATGTAATTTGAAGACCTGCGGAGTCCCCTTGTATTTTCCGTTACTTTCGGAGCACTAAGCACCCTTGTGTCGTCATGTCATTCGGAGCCCCACCCGGAGCATTAGTAAGTCTCTATGATGCCCCCCCCCCGTGTCTGCATGTGTAGTTTTAACTAGCTCCGTCATGTTTTTCATGGCTTTCAGGGTATCAGTGCGCCCAGAGATAAGCCCCTTTTGCCTTCTTTTGTTGAACAGAACTCCGTCGGGCTCCATTGTGTCGTCTATACAGGGTGTTCATTTTTTTGAGGCTAAGCATAGGTATCTCGCTTATCTTAAGAGATACAAAGTCGGTTGAATTAGGAAAAAGTTGCGCATTTTTATGACGATCAATGATCCAAGAAGAAATTTTACGCATCGATTTTAGTTTTTGAGATATCTTGAAAAAACAGGAATCTGAATTTTTGTTTTAATTTTTTATTCAAAAAACGGTTGAAGGTGGCCTTTTCTAATCCAGACATTGGGCACTTCTTCAAGAGGACAAAGCTGCCAAAATCTTCATTCTAGCTTCCAAAGCAACCGAGATACGACATTCAACTTTTTTCTCTGATAGGTGCCATATTGGACTTTGATATTTTTAAATACGGTATTCTTTTCTGGTTACAACGATGTGCCACATGTCACTGTTGAATAAATGTTTAACATTTACGTTTTTCTAATTGTCGGTGCTGATTCTGTTTCCAAAGCACTCTTTGAAGAATAAAATAATTTTTTTTTGCTCAAAAGCATGAATTCAACAGTGGCTTGTGATAAATCGTTGTAACCAGAAAAAAATATTCTATTAAAAAATTTCAAAATCCAATATGGCGCCCATAAGAGAAAAAGAAGTTGAATGTCATATCTCGGTTGTTTTGAAAGCTAGAATGGAGATTTTGGTAACATTGAATTCCCCTTGGAAAAGTGCCTTCAAATGTCCTAATTAGAAAAGGCTATCTTCAACCGTTTTTCAAATAAACGTAAAAACAAAAATTAGAATTTTTTGTTTTTTCTCAATATCTCGAAAACTAAAACTGACAGGTCAAATATCTTTCTGGATCATCGATCGACATGAAAATTCTCAACTTTTTTTAATTTAACCGACTCTATATCTCTAAAGATAAGCGAGATACTATGCTTAGCCTCGAAAACGGACAGCCTGTGTTACTTGAAATCCTGCTGAGTCCCTTAGCATTTCTCCGTGGGTTATGGAGCTCCATCGGGCCCCCTTTGTGCCCTGATGTATCGTTCGGAGCTCTGATGGGCCTCCTTATGCTTTTCGTAGCTTTCAGGATCTCAATGAGCCCCCTTGTTGCCCTCTAAGGCCCCCCTTGTCTCTTCAACGTCTTTAAAAGCCCTGCTGCGCCCCATAGAATTTTCCTGTGGCTTACGGAGCTCTATCGGGCCCCCGGTCCTCATGTATCGTTTGGAGCCCTGATGAGACCCTTTATTCTTTGCGTAGCTTTCAGAATTCCAGTGAGACCCCTTGTGCCTTCTTGCGTTGTTAGAGACCCTAGTGGCCCTCCAAGAGCCGCCTTGTCTCTTTATTGTCTTTTGAAGCCCTGCTGAGCCCCATAGCATTTTTCCGTCGCTTACGGAGCTCCATTGAGCCCCCTTGTTTCCTCATGTATCGTTTGGAGCCCTGATGAGCCCCCTTATTCCTTCTGTAGCTTCAGAATTCCAGTGAGCCCCCTTGTGCCTTATTGCGCTGTTAGAGGCCCTAGTGGCCCTTCAGGAGCTCCCTTGTTTCTTTAACGTATTTTGAAGCCCTGCTGAGCCCCATAGAATTTTTCCATGACTTACGGAGCTCCATCCGGCTCCTTGTTTCCATGTATCGTTTGGAGCCCTGATGAGCCTCTTATTACTTCCGAGAATATCAGTGAGCTCCTTTGTTGCCCTAGTTGCCCTCTAAGGTCCTTCTTGTTTCATCAACGTCTTTTGAAGCCCTGCTGAGCCCCCTAGCATTTTTCCGTGCCTTACGGAGTGCCAGTGAGCCCCCTTGTGCCTTTTTGCGCTGTTAGAGGCCCTAGTGGTCCTTCGTTTGCCCCCATTGTTTCTTCAACGTCTTTTGAGACCCCGCTGAGCCCCGTTACTTTTTTTGTGTTTTTTGGAGCATTAGTGAGTTCCTTGGGCTTCCATGTGATATTCGAAGCCCTATCGGCTCCCTTGTGTCCGAAAGGGGAGTTTGGAGCCCCAATTAGCCCTCTTATTTTTTTCACAGCCAGCGATCTGAATTCAAGCAAACTTCATTAGACCCCCTTGTTTCTTCAACGTGTTTTGAAGCCCTGCTGAGCCCCCTCACATTTTCCTTGACTTTTGGTGCATAAATAGGCACCTTGTGTTTTCATGTGATGTTCGGAGCCTTACCAAGCCCCCTTGTGTCCTCAAGTGTAGTTTAGGGCCTTAATTAGCCCACTTATGTTTTTTCTTGACTCTCAGTCTGTTTATTAATAATAATATAAATATAAACAACACTAAACAGAATATTTAAAAAAACGAATGGGTATAATAAGTACCTATGTAGGTATGTATAAATGGATATATTGATGAATTTAGCCACAAAAAGGCACACCAGCACCATCGCCAAATTCCCTCCAGCTCCTCCATCTCTTCCTACTCCTTCTCGAACACACGCTGGTGGCTCGAAGAGTGGTGCAGCTTATTCTGACTCTAAGCCAGTTAATTATTTGGCAGTGAGGTCTGTGCCACCTTTCGACTAGCCTCTCGGCTAGGACTCGGAAAAGAGCTTGAAACTCTTTCCCCACATAACCATCAACAGATGTTACTAGTGGCGTGAAGGACGCATGTCGCTTTTCGCAAGCTGACAGATATTTCGCTTTCTTCTCTGTTTCTGCTCGTTCATCACTGCATCAGTGGATAGAGTGAAATAAGATTGGGCATCTGTGTCCACTACACGTACGTCAAATAACGCCTCAATCTGTGGCTCCCACACTCCACGACATGCCATCAGATCAGCTCGTATAGCAGGTTCTTCACCAACGACTGGCTCCAAAACACAATTCACCCACGCAACTTCCATGAAGTCACCGAACGCATCGCTCACTTCATTGACATTTCAGAGCATGTTGGACGTCAAAAGCTTCTTCACAACCATCGCAGGTTGATGGAAGATTGATGGGCTCTTTTCCGTATCGGATGGCAAGACTGTCTCGGAATTTAAGAGGGGACATATCCAAATAGAAATTGTTCAAGGGAATGGATGTCAGCCAACTCCCCGTTTTCATGCTTTCATCGGCAGTTCTTCTTATTGCTCTTTGGTTTTTGGACGGTAAAATTATTTCAAAGAGAAATTCATTCTAGAGGAACTCATTCCGTCGGAATTCTTTCGCAGTAAAATTTTTTCCAATGGGAATTCGTTCCGAGAAAACTATTTTCGGGGAAATTCCTTCAATGGAAAATTTATTCTTAAAAGGAAATTCGTTCCTGTTTCAAAAGCGGACCATTCCGTAGTATGCTCGTAGTACTTCAATGTGAAGTAGAAGGTGAGTTGTGGCGTGACTCTGCTCTGGTTGCAGGGAAAGAATACGTCTATGGTGGAACTGGCTGCGAAAAGCTCAGCTTCCACAAGGCACAGTCGCCTTGCTTTTTTTTCGTTATGGTCCGAAGTGTTAGTGATTGAAGCTCAACGCTCACCAATGTTTCCGATCCCCTACATGATGATTCCCAGTCCTTCTTGAAATCACTTTTTGTGATAGTGTCGTCTTGCTAACTGCTGTCCGGTATTTTCCATTCAGGATGCTCCACTCATGTTTTTGCGTCTGCTTCTGCTCCTCGCTAATCTCGAAAGAGTTCTAAGCGAAAGAATTGAGTTGATCAATCACAGCAGGCTAGCCCATGACTTTCTTCAGGTCAATCACGGTAAGTATTTGTTGTAAAATATAAAATACCAAATATGTAATTGACAGTACAACAATACATTATACATTCACGTCAATTTTCAGGAACTCTCATTTCTGTTCAGTTCTCAGCTTTTTTAACCAATTCAAGTATCGAAATATTAGCAAGATGCTAAATTTTTACGCCTTAACGACGGATGCGGACCGCAGAGCAGCGGCCGCCATCGAAAGACGGCGGGCTTTTGACGAAGAACGCATGAAGAGGATATTCGACCCGAGACAGCGCCGTTTCGGGATAGATACTCAGAGTTTGTCCCGGCAAATAGAAGAAAAGAAAAAACGGGAGGATGAAGAAAAGGCGATCGATAAAGCGTTTCACGAGCAGTTCAAGAAAAACGACGCCATTTGCGTCGCTTTGGAAAAACAAGAACAAGAGGAACGCATGAAGCTGCATCAGGATTTGATCAATTTCCGGAAGTGCTGCCAACGCCCGGAGGATCGCAGAGAGTTCGACTTGAACGACCCCAATTACATGAAGAAGATGTTGCCGGTCAGGGTCGGCATCGACGATCACAGACTTGGAGTGTCTGCGGCCCAGAAATTCGAAGGCGAAGACGCAAACGCAGACGAGCGAGCCCAGATGCAGAAGGAGCAGATCCAGGCATGGCTCGGCCAACAAATGATGGCCAAAGCAAAGGCCGACAAGGAGCAAAAAACCGCGGACGACGCCTATCTGATAACCGTAAAAGCCAGGGACGCACGGGCATTGGAACTGGAAGCCATGGAAAAAGAATGCCGCAAACGACTGGACGCCGCGTGCCGCAGATTCAACAAATCCTTGGCCGACGAGAAATCGGCCGCGGAAAAGAAACGAGCGAAGCAAGAATACGAGGACAACATGGCCGAAATGTACAACATGCTGACCAGCGACATGCTGACGGAAAATAGGGAAGTTGCAAACAGCAATCTGGGTCCCGGTCGGCAAATCGGGTACCTCTACAAAGGCATGTCGCCAGAACAAAAACTTGCCGTGATGGAGTACCAGAAGGCCCAAATCGAAGAGAATAAAAAACGTCGTGAGGTGGAGGCGCGTCGTGAACGAGAAATGGATGCGTACTTGGACGGAACGCAAAGAACCATTTCTCAAATGGACAAGCAGCTGGCGAGAGAGAGAAAACTGCGCGACAAAGAAATAGCCGAGGAAAACCAGAAGCTGGCGAAGGAGCAAAAACTGCGCAAGCTTTATATGGAGAAAGTCGTGTACAACAACAGGGTGGGTGATGAATTTTACGCTCAGTTTAATAAATCTGCAAGATGAAAATAACGTGTGTAGTAGGTAGAAAAAAAAACTTGAATAAAAGGATAATGCAATAAAACGCTTCATTTCTTCTCATGCCTATGAGATTCTGATGCTGCTAGTCAAAAAACGAACTTGAATTATACTGAATGAATCCACATGTAAAGACTGAAGAAGTATAATAATTAAATCAATTATTTTAGTGATAGGAGAAACATGCAATGTTTTTTCAAGAAACATGCAGATAGCGTGCTGCAGTTTCAATTAGGTACTATATTATCACAGGACAGCCCATTATATCAGAAATAGTATACCATTGTTATATAACATCTGATAAGCGAAAAAGTCTCATTATTGACTAACCGAAGTGTTCATGAAAATGGTGTCTTTACTTCAGACTGCAGCAGTTTTACTAATCTCGACTGCTTGTGCCAACTCCAGAAACAATGCCTGCAAGAGCCTGTCCGACTATTTATACCCAGAAAACAACAAGAATTGTTGGTACAACCCAGATCCCAAGCTAAAATCAGTAAGTCCTTATTACTACCGTATGATCAAAAACCGAGTCAAAAACTTTTCTCCTCTAGGCAGGCTGTGGCCTGGCCAAAACCAGCCTTGTTTGCCTGCCAATGACCAGATCACAGCTTGCCTAGAGGAGAAAAGTTTTTGATCATACGGTATCATCAGGTAGGTAGGTGGGAACAGTCAGTTTCAATTGATACTACTGAGACAGTATTTCACACGGAGTGCATAGGGGTGAGGTGTACAGGGTGTTACATTTTTTTGTTCAATATTTTAGGAGATGGTAGAGCATCGGAAATAAGTGGACTTTTTCAAAAAAAATTATATTGGGAACGCATTATAACGGAGATAGAAGCTTTCGAAGTTTGGACTTTGAAACCGAACAGTTTTGTTGAAAAACTACAATGTTTTGGAGTAATTAGTACTGCTGAAACATATTGATGACTTCCTCTGTAACCACTTCACTTTTCTACCCCAATTCTTCAAATACCCTGTATTTGATCAATAATTTTCTATAGTTGGTGGACTTGAGCTTTAAATTTCGAAGTATTTTCGATTGGGAACAAAACAGAGCACTTGGTTATCTCGTCTCGTTACTAGAAGAACTCGCTACATGAATTTGAATATTTTTTTTTACTTTTTCCACTTTCCACATTTCAGCCCGACCTGATCAGAAAGTACGCCGGAGTTTTCGAAGAATACGAAGTAACAACTGAAGATGGCTACATTTTGACGTTGTTCCGAATTCCAAACGAAAACCCTAGAGGAGTAATTCTTTTGCACCATGCGCTCTCGGTCGATTCAATGATTTATTTATATCAAGGCAACGATTCTTTGGGTAGGTACCACCTACTCATTCTCATCGCACTTTACTTCTACCTCGACTTCTACAAAACAAACTGTCTCATACAAAACGACTTTCACAACAGGAATGACCTTATGGAGAGCCGGATATGACGTGTGGCTGAACAATCAAAGAGGAACTCATCATTCTGAACGACACGTGAACCTAACCACGTCAGATTTAGAGTACTGGGATTTCAGGTGGGTGAGTGCACGTGCAAAGTGTCGTTCATTATTCATTTGAAAAAATAATGTTAAAGTTTTCACGAAATCGGAAAATACGACACAGCGAGCGAGATCCGCCTGATTCGAGAGAAAACTGGGAGTTCGAAAATTGTGTACTTTGGCCATTCGTTGGGAACAACAAGTGGTCTGGTTTACGCCTCGCTGTACCCCGAAGAAGCACGTGAAGCGGTCGAATCGTTCGTTCTGGCAGCACCTTCGTGCTATTTTAAATTCAACCACAATCCGTTCTTACAGCTATTAGCTGGGAATCAACAAATAATTAAGGTAAACCGAGCTACTACGTACTGCTTATAACAGTTGTGACTGAGGAATTTTTCACAGTGATATCATGAGGATTTTATTTTGCTCCCGCTCTGGCCTAAATTGGCCAGGTCAGGTCAAGTCAGGTCAGGTCAGGTCATCATCACACAATAGAGGTCCACACATGAATGTTATTTTAAAAAGATTACAGCATAATATCCTCAAAACGTTGTTCACAGTGATGTCCGGTCAAAAGAATTGTTTAAAAAAATGCCCATTCTTCAATGAAGATCAAAGCTTCAAATAGATAGATTTTCAACGCCAAAAAACACGGTTACTTTTGTACGGAGTACTGAACGTTACTGATTTCAAAACGCACTGACCTTAAACCTCTACTTGACAACTGTCGCCATCTGGAATCAAGCAGTAGCGTAGTCAGGCTACGCAGGTCCGTATTAAGGCAACTTGCCGCCGGCCACGACCATCCAAATTATTCAAAATTCAAAATAGTTATTGATTCCATTATGATTGTTGCAGGGGGTCTGTGGTCCCCTGAGGCTACGAGCCCGTGTCATTTGTAGACGTTGGATACTCTATCGTTACGCCACTGAGAATATACGATTTTTGTACGCTGGGCATTCATCTGTTTTTGGGGCAGAACAAAAATAACCCTGAGACGGGTCAAAATCAAACCGCTCCAGTCTCAAGTTGCTTACCCTACAGTTTTCGAGTTTCAGGTTTACAAAATAACATGCAGATTTGAGGGGAAACTACTCTATCGGCCTATTAGGGTAATTTGCTACTAGGACCCTATTATGACTCCAGGATGTTTTGTCTGATGTCTAAACTCAACACACCAATGAAACATTTATAAATAAATATAATGAGCTTGGATCTGTCGACAAGAGGCGTATCAGGTAATAATTGAAACATGTTTTGCAGGATCTTGGCAAGGCCCTCAAACTGGGCAGCTTCGTGCCAGCTTTAGACGTCATCAAACAAATCTATGGAGTCGTGCTGAAAAATGTGCCTTCAATGTTGCTGCCAATTCTCATAGGTGAAATGATGAGCAGTGGACCAACTCCGCAGCAGATCGATCCCGTACGTTATTGCAGGTACTGAAAGTTGTCGTTTTGCTCAAGGAGAATTTGCAGTCCTTTTGGAGTTCTGATGTGATATCGATTGTGAGAAACTTTTCGACGAAGCTGGTCCTGCATTATCTCCAGCTAATTCGGGCAAAGGACCGCTTCCAAATGTACGACTACGGCCCTGCGGTCAATCAAGAAGTGTATGGCATGGACCAGCCCGCTTTGTACCCGATCTGGAATATCAGCGTCCCGATTTATTTGGTATCCAGCACCGAGGATGCTATCAACACTCTCGAAGTAAGTATGATCCATTTCACTAGTTTTTCCATGGGAGTTCGGGACCGAGCGTATTTAAAATTCAGCGACTTCATGCTGACGCAATTTGCACTTTTGGAATGGAAAAGCTTAGTTTCTGTGTACAATAGAAGAGTTTCTATATTATATCGACAGCTCCTACGAGTGGGGTCCAAGACGTCAACGGATTCGTCATTCTTCAAAATTATTAGAATTGTCGAGTTGACGCAAACGCAAACTCAAGAGAAGTTGTTCAAAAAGCAGCTCTAACTGGCATTGTGGCTACTGCGGTTAGTGGTTCTTCGTTCATGCTGATTAGTGGGTGCAACTGACGAAAATGAAGTTAAACCTGGTAGTGGTGGTAGTACTAAAAAAAAACGGAATAAAAATGCCCGCTGTTCATCAACTTCCAGCATTTTTGACCAGATGAAGCGTATGCAGGAGCATGCGCAAAGATAGGCGGAAAACAGCAACAAACGGCCGGCATTAGTCTGATTGGGCACTTTCCAAACCTCTTTGACAGGGCTTTTTTGATGGAGAAAGCCATCCTACACCATCACCGTGCCGTGCTGCACACCAAAATTGTCAAATGAAAATCGACTTCAAATCGATTCATGGAATTGGACTGCACGAGGCAAGACACAATGCGCGAGTGCACGATTTTCTCAACATTTTAACTTGTCCATTTCATGGATGCATTTCCGTCTTCATACCTGCTTGCTGTTTTTTTTTGGAGGAAAGGAGTGAATAGGAGGGCGATCGTTACAGTACAGGGTGTCCAAGCTAAAACAATCCAGCGCGATTTTCTCAAGAAATATCAAGGCAGCAGAAATTGTTTTGCAATTGGGGGGGAAGCCTGACCTTTTAGCTTCCTTTTGAGGGGGCGCCAATGCTTGTAGGTGCTGTAGTTTCCAAGAAAATGCAATTTTAATCGGGCGAGTCACAAGAATTCGAAAATTCATGATCGACCAAACAAAATACTTCAGATGAGAAAAAATCCTCTTCCCCTAGGCTTTCCATTGATGTGTCGCCGATATCTGTACCTGGCCCAGTAAGCCAGGTATTCTGCTTCACAGTCCAGCAAAACACAATAATCAGAATCATGACGTCACCGACCACACACTTGTTGATTTTAACATCAGCCAGTATTCATTGCTATGGTGAATCCAGGCATGGTAAGTAAAAAAGCCCTAGTGACGACTAGTGTTAGTCAACAAGTGTGTGATCGGTGACGTGATGATTCTGATTATTGTGTTTTGCTGGACTGTGAGCATGAATATCTGGCTTACTGGGCCAGGTACAGACGTCGGCGACACATCAATGGAAAGCCTAGAGAAAGAGGATTCTTTTTCATCTGAAGTAATTTGTTTAGTCGTTTATGAATTTTCGAATTCTTGTGACTTGCGTGATTAAAATTGCATTTTCTTGGAAACCAGAGCACCTACAAGCATCGGCGCCCCCTCAAAAGAAAGCTAAAAGGTCAGGCTTTCCCCCAATTGCAAAACAATTTTTATCGCCTTGGTATTTCCTGAGAAAATCGCGCTGGATTGTTTTAGCTAGGAGACCCTGTATATATTTTTGCAAGTTCATTTTTTTGCTCGGCTTCTTCCAATTGCGATGACAAAGTAGTGAATAGACAGACATACCCTGGGTTGCACCAATGCTTAATTTATATAATACGAGATTAGTGAAATTTCTTTTGGTTAGTACTTGTCGGTGAATGATAGAAACTCTGATTTTACAAAAGAGAATGATCAAATGATTGATGAGCTGAAGATTTTATGCATTTCCCTTGGTCAACCTACTAGGATTGACCAGATTGAAGTCCATTTAATCTCGCATTAGCGTTAATTGCGTATTATTTTTTTGGTGCAACCCAGGGATAGGTTACTGAAGTATATGTTTCATTTGAAAACTATCCATGCACCCTATTGTTTCAGGATGCCGATTTGCTGTACGCGAGGCTTCCGGACCAAGCCAAAATTCACGGACGGCTCCACATCTCCGGTTTGAACCACAACGGGTTCATGATGGGTAAAGACCGCAAAACAATATTTTACGATAAGCTGCTGGCTTACTTGAGTCGATTTTAAATGTAGGTATTTGCTTCTACCTACTTTACGTGATGATTTAAAAGTATTCAAGAATATTGATTTACGAACAACGAAAATATTTTAATTATCCACACACAGAAAAAACCTCCAAAACGGTAATAAATTAAGGATGATCCGATCGGCGCTCATTTTGCACTTTCATATTAATATGTAGTCCAAGGCCGTGATGACAGAAACTGGATCTCGGATAGGTGATGGCTTTCGAGCGGAGATCTACCTTCTTTTATAAGCGTGAACAAACGATGGAATGGTCTAGTAGACCTAGACACATAATCTGACCCCGCATGCGATGACCATCTCGTATTATTAATTAACCGCGCGCTTCTTGGTGATGGCTCTTTTGCAAGACAAGCGCGCACCATCGTCATCTGAATTTTTGTTGCAACCTCCATTGTCTTCTGCTTCGACACTTTCATTTGGTTTTTTATTCAGCTATAATAGGTAGGCCATCATCAGGCAGCGGCATAGGTGGCCGGTGTTAATTAATACTTAGCAAATACCGAGTGTCGTTTCAAGACACATCATGATGCTAATATTTGTATACTGCAGCACTGCAGCTTCAGCTGTTCGCTTTGGTAGTGAATAAGATGACTGTGAGTAGGTGCTGGGTGCTACCGTGATGAAATTTTGAATTAATTTGATTTGCAAAAACAATACTCGGTGGCAATTTTTCAGAGTATTGTGCACACAAGCGCGTTTATGTAAGACGGTAACGTTGATTTACACGCCTCGCAATGTTGGATTTATATTTCGTTCACCAAACCTGAGCTGAATGAGGCCAAACGTTTGGCAGTAGAGTGATGATGATGATGACCGCTTGATGGGCGATTGGAGTTGCATCAACATGTTATAGTAGTAGCAATTAGTGATTCAATATCAATTAAGCTATAGTAATAAAATTGAGTGAGCATTAAGTCACTGATCCATAAGATGTATCGTATCTATGTATTGATCATAAAAGTACCGGTACTTATTTCTTCTACTACTGTTTCACCAACTTCACGTAGGCATTACTGAGATATGTCATTTGATCTTCAGGCTATATTTGCAATGTAAAGTGCTCGCCAATTGAAATGGTCCACCCAAAAAATACAGTCACATTCAAAGTGTCATAACTTTTGAATAAATAAACTATTTTGAATCGTTTTAAGTTTTCTAATTAGCTCACGTATTGGACTACACCATGCCATGGACTATTTTTGATACAGGTGTTTCGTAATTATTATACAGGGCCCTCAATCAGGTACCGCAAAAATGGAAAAGTTTGAACAGGTCCCATTTCACAAAAAATAGTATTTGGTTTTCTCCAAGTGTATAAGGGGAGTTGTTATAGCCATAACTCGAATCGTTTTTAATTTTTTTTGCCTATCTGCTTTAATTACAGGGTGATCTCAAAAATGTAACCTTTTAGTTTTGCAGTGATAACTTTATTCGTTGTTGGCCGATTTTGGAAAATGAGGGCGCTTGTTGAAGCTAAAGGCTCAGGTCAGAGGATTAGGGGATCAGAATTGACTTCAGATTAAAATTCTGGAGAAGGAATTGAATCAAATGTGACTTGAATGACAAATTTGCTAGAGATCCGGTTTAGGGAAGGTATTGAACAAATAACAACTTGTCTTCAAACAAACCATTCTTTCTGAACATTTTAAGGTGTTCCCCATTTGTATGGGGCAAAAATTGTGGCAATGAATCTAAATCAGAAATGGATACTTCCAACAAAGAATACTGGACGTTTTTCTCCTAAAAATAGACGTAGCCCGGGTTACGAAGATCAAAACTGGTGCCTATCTCTTTAAATGTGAAGGAAACATTCGACAATAAGAAGATAACCTAGGTTACGTGCATTTTCAGTTTAGGAAGGTCCGGTATTATCTTCTAAAAAGTGAATTTGTAAAATGGGTTCCGCATCGACAATTTTCATCACTTAAAATCGGAAAATACCTCAAAATGTTCGGAAATAAAAGTCTGTTTGGAGACAAGTTGATTTTCATTTAGTTCTTTCCCTGAACCTGATTTCTAGGGTGCTTCATATTTAGGTCACTTTTGATTCCTTCGCTTTTTCAAAATTTTTGTCTCCAGTCAGTTCCGATCCTCGAGCCTTCTCATATGAGTCTTCAGCTTCAACCGGAGTCCTTATTTTCCAAAATCGACCAACAATTGAAATAGATATGAATGCCAGATCAGAAGGTTGCATTTTTCAGATCACCGTGTAATTGGAGGAAATAGACTCAAAATTTTGAAAACTACCTCAAGGTATAAGAACAACATCTTTCCAAAAACACTTGGAAAAAACCAAAAACCATTTTTTGTAAAATGGGACCAATACAAACTTTTCTATTTTTGCAGTACCTGATTGAGCGCCCTGTATAATTGATACGAAACACCTGTACCAAAAACGGCCCATGACATGTTGTAATCCAATCCGTGAGCTGATCAGAAAACATAAAACGATTCAAAATAGTTTATTCATTCAAGAGTTATGTCACTTTGAATGTGACTAAATTTTTTGAGTGGACCATTTCAATTGGCGAGCACTTCAGATTATTATTACGTACAACGCCCTTTATTAAAAGACCTACAATGGTAATATTCACTTATCTGAATCCCACTGTCAATAGCAACGGAATAAAATAGATGTAAACAACAAAATGTGACAGCTGTCACTTCAGATTTCTTTGTTGTGATAATCATCAAAATATCACTCGTGCTCGAGATTTTCCCAAATAATTTTGGCCAAGCGTTTCCCTCGGGCTGGTTGTTTCTAGATAAATGCCCCTCCTACGGAGTCGAGCATTTATCGCTACAACCAGCACTCGCGATCGCCTGGGGCCCTATTCCTACGTCCGAAGCGATGCGGACCGGATCGGATGCAACCCGATCGCTTCGCCTGCTTTCAAAATTTGGTATTCCTACGCTCGTTCACCCGTGTGTTTTCGCATGGATTCGGAAGAATTCGCTGAGCGAAATGTCAACGATGCCAATCGCATACGTCAAAAGCGTTGAACCATAATCCTGGCCTCAAGAGCCTCAAGAGTTCAAATTGTGGTTTGAGAGCAAGTCTTGTCTAGATATAGCTAGATAGTGAAAATGGAGGGTGTTACTTAAAAGAAAAAGCGGCTATGGCTCCCTCCCGCAGGTCTCAGGCGGAGCGAAATGCTCTTTGATTTTTGGGTTCAAATCCGAATTCAGTGTAGGGCACGGTTACGGCCGATTTCACGAGCTAAAATGCTGTGGAAGTAGAATACCGGCCGACGAATTAACTTGAAGGAGGTACAAGCAAAGCACAGTTCGAGTGTATCGCTGAAATCTGTGGAGGCATCTTCCCATCAGCGCCAGCCGGAAACCGTCTCTTAACATTGTCAACGTCAGCATCGCTTTTGGCTTCCTCCAAGTCTTCAATTGGGTATCCGTTGTTGTGCCCGTGGCACACGTAAGGCATTTATTATTGGTTCACTATCAATCAAATTATTCGGAATCAAACACACACTGACAGATGATAACTATTTATAATCACTGTGACATTCATTTGAAATTTTGTTACTGACATTTTTGTCACTTGCGACAGTTTTCAGTAATTTATGGTGGAAATGGGTAGTATTAATAAAAAATAAACATAAGCATTTGCTTAGATTTTTGAGGAGTTGCTAAGCAGACTTTCCCTAGCAACGCCTATGAAATTCAAGCAAATGCTTATGCTTATTTTTTATTAATACTACCCATTGTCTTTTTAATTGGAGCTTTTCATCACGGAACCTTGGGAACACTGCAAAGGTTGCACGGGGGTTGCACGCACCGCTCTTCGCATGAGTCGTGGCATGCGAAAGCCAGGCGGACGCCGCGTTACGTAGCAACGGCGGGATCTCAGGCGAAGCGAACAACCGCTTCGCCCGTAGGAATAGGGCCCCTGGCTAAAACTATCGTGAAAATCTAAGCACTTGTGATATTACTGTTGATTATTACATACAACGCCCATGATTAGTAGACCTATAATAGTCCGGGAGCCCACTGCAAAATTCTGGGTCGATCGCTTTTATGAAGAATTTCTGTTTCAATCGATAGTGGGCAATACGATGAATCTTCCGATACCCGACAGCCACCTTCCATCCCCTGCTATAAGGGTCGCCGCCGGTTTTAAAGATGCCCATTTTGAATCATTTTTTACACCTCTAGCTTATATAAAAAAATGTCACAATGACTGACAGAAGGCGAGATGGTCGAGTGGTCTAGATAAAAGTAAACGAATTCAAAGGTCAGAGGTTCTAATCTCCGCGAATACCTTTTTTTTATTCTTTTTTTTTTCGCATTTTAAAAGCTTGACAGACACATATCACTGTTTAATACAAAGATACCATTTTCAGTAGTTGAGGATGTTATTTCCTAGCATAAAAAACGGCTGAAACAGACTGCGGATCAGCTGCAGAGCGGAAGAGAAACAACAGATGAATTCTTTTGGCGTGAGTTACTGCCAAATCTGCGCAGCTAAAAACGTAACAGAAAAATTAGTTATTTAAATCTGAGCTGGCAAGAGAATGAGGGTCTTTTTTCAAAAAAGATATGAAAATTTTGAAAAAAAATCGAGTTTTTCGGATTGTGAAATTTTGAAATACATACTTATACACTTTCACACCTGATTTTAGGAAACCCTTATTTTTTTCAATTCTCCACACTCCACTGGTTTTCATGGCACTCACGTTTGAAGAAAGAGCACTATACTAGGAAATGCCGTATTTTTTGTGTGGAAAAACGGCAGCATTAATAAATTTAGCGACGAAAGTTACTCCAAATTGAGAAACGTCGTCCAATTCCGCAATTTTAAAAAGTTCAAGTAAGTCAAGCTTTTTAAATGCGAAAGAAAAAGAATTAAAAAAAAGGTATTCGCGGAGATTAGAACCTCTGACCTTTGAATTCGTTTACTTTGATCTAGACCACTCGACCATGTCGCCTTCTGTCAATCGTTGTGACATTTTTTTATATAAGCAAGAGGTGTAAAAAATGATTCAAAATGAGCATCTTTAAAACCGGCGGCGACCCTTATAGCAGGGGATGCAAGGTGGCTGTCGGGTATCGGAAGATTCATCGTATTGCCCACTATCGATTGAAACAGAAATTCTTCATAAAAGCGATCGACCCAGAATTTTGCAGTGGGCTCCCGCACTATAAGGATAATATTCATTATCTGAATTCCACTGTCAATAGCAACCGTATATAAAATAGATGTAAACAACAAAATCTGACAGCTGTCACTTCAGACTTCTTTTTTGCAATAATCATCAAAATATCACTTGTGCTCGAGATTTTCCCAGATAATTTTGGCCAAGCGTTTCCCTCGGGCTGGTTGTCCCTCGATAAATGCCCTCCTCCTACGGAGTCGGGCATTTATCGCTACAACCAGCACTCGCGATTGTCTGGCCAAAATTATCGAGAAAATCTAAGCACTTGTGATATTACTGTTGATTATTACATAAAACGCCCATGATTAGTAGACCTACAACACGAACCTGTAGTATAGCTGGACAGCTAATCCCCCAGATACCCCCAACAACTTATGACTCCTCCTCTGGAACTCGCCATATCATTATGCACCGGTACCCAAAAGTCCCAAAACGTTTGGAAGCGGCTTCGAGAGTGGCTTTCAATATTCAACGGAGCAGTTTTATGTATCGATGACTATGACTATATATTAACAGTAACAGTAACAGTAATTTTATTGTCTGTGAGAATCTCACATGTATCAAACAGTAGCTCTATAGATATCGTCATAAAAAAAATTATAAATACATATTTACAAAATAAAAAAATAGATGAAAGTAACTCACTCATTGGAAAGCTCCTCTAAGGAGTAATAGCTTTTAGACAGAAGGAAATCTTTTAGCTCAACCTGAAATCTCCTGTTAGTCAGATCTTCGAAGCGTCCGTCGACCTGACACAGTTTATTGTAACACTTGACGCCCATGTAGCTTGGGTTGTTTTGACCAACAGCTAATCGCGAGAAACCCTGTTGGAGTTCTGTTTTGCGTCTCGTATCATGACAGTGAATGTCCTGCCGCCTGGTCAAATTTGGGCGGTCTCTTATGAATAGGACAACCCGGTATATGTATAATGTTGCAAGAGGCATGATCCGAAGTTGTTTGAAAAATTCGCGGCAAGACAAGCTATCGGAGCATGCCCCCGCCACCACCCTGACAATTTTCTTCTGCATTACGAATACTCGGTATTTGATAAATATATATAATTTTAGTGTATATTAATATAATTTTCAGCTAAATTTGTTACCGATCCATGAAGATTTGCAGGAGTTTACTGTTATTACATGGAACGTTTGAGGTTCACTGGAAGAATTTTCGCTCGGTGACAGTCGGTGCTTGGCTGTCAGTGCCGCGCCATCTTGATCTGGTAAAATATCTTGATTTCTGGTTTTGATTTCGGCAACTTGTACCTATATCCCGTTCACTTTTTATTTTCAGTAGAATGAGTTTTTGAATAAAAAATCAAGTGACAAGCTGGGGGCTACGGCTACGGCTGATGGCACCTGCAAAATTTTAGATCAAAACTATCAGCGACCGTCAGCCGTATCTCCCCAGCGCTCCACCTTGTCACTTTATTTTTGCTACAAAAAGTCATCCTACTGACAATGAGAACTGAAAAGTGAACGGGATATACCTAGGTGAACTCGTAGAGTCAGACCGTTGCCCAAGGCCGTTGCCGTGGCAGGTGATGCTAACCGTTGAAAACAAAAAACTTAGTGACCACATAATCTCATGGCAGCGCCCGCCTGGCGTCATTTTTCCCTCTGTTATCATCTGTCCAGCTATACTACAGGTTCGTAGGTTCGTGAGCTGGACAGATGATAACAGAGGGGGAAATACCGCCAGGCGGGCGCCCGCCGGCGCCGCCATGAGATTATGTTGAAGTTGGGCTTTGGTTTTCAACGGTTGGCATCACCTGCCACGGCAACAGTCTGATTCTACGAGTTCACCTAGGTATATCCTGTTCACTTTTTATTTTCAGTAAAATGACTTTTTGGAGCAAAAATAAAGTGACAACCTGAGCGCTGGGAGGATACGGCTGACAGCCGCTGATAGTTTTAATCCAAAACTTTGCAGGTGTCATCAGCGGTAGCCGTAGCCCCCCAGCTTGTCACTTTATTTTTTATTCAAAAAGTCATTCTACTGAAAATAAAAAGTAAACGGGATATAGGTGCAAGTCGCAGAAATCAAAACCAGAAATCAAGATATTATTGGGATATTATCCCAGATCAGATAGCGCGGCACTGACAGCCAAGCACCGACTGTCACCGAGCGGGAAATATTCCAGTGAACCTCAAACGTTCTAATAGTGTAATAACGGTAAACTCTTGCAAATCTTCATAGATCGGTAACAAATTTAGCTAAAAATTATATTAATATACCTGCACTAAAATTATACGTTTATAAAATAGAGTATATTATGGTCATAGTCATCAATACAAAAAACTGCTCCGTTGAATATTGGAAGCCACTTTCGAGGCCGCTACCTACCAAACGTTTTGGGTGCCGGTGCATAAGATGGCGACTTCCAAAGCGGGGGGTCATAATTTGTTGAGGGAATCTGGGGAATTAGCAGTCCAGCTATACTACAGGTTCGTGACCTACAAGGATAATACTCATTATCTAAATCCCACTGTCAATAGCAACCGTTTAAAATGGATGTGAACAACAAAATCTGACAGCTGTCACTTCAGACTTCTTTTTTGCAATAATCATCAAAATATCACTCGTGCTCGATATTTTCCCAGATAATTTTGGCCAAGCGTTTCCCTTGGGCTGGTTGTACCTAGATAAATGCCCTTCTCCTACGGAGTCGGGCATTTATCGCTACAACCAGCCCTCGCGATCGCCTGGCCAAAATTATCGTGAAAATCCAAGCACTTGTGATATTTTTTCTTCTTTTCTCTGTGCTCTTGGCCTTGGAACTTGTGATATTACTGTTGACTATCATACAGGTGTCTCAAAATTCACGCCCACGGAGTCCAGGGCAGTCTACGGAAATACTTGGAAAGTGCAAGAAAAATTAAAAAAAAAGTGAGACTTCCATTTTTGAAGATATGGGGGACTGAAAGGAGGTTCTTCGAACCCTTCTAGTTTCGTTGTTCTGAAGTAATCTGTTGGTGAAAGAACTATAGTAACTACTAGGATGAAAAATAGCAACTACTGGGTGCGTTAAATAAATCCAGTTTTCCTGAAAAAATTCCCTCCAAAAATTTGCTTACTACAAATCGGTGTGATCTTCTGCTCGGTTAAGGGACCAAACGAATGATTTGCGGACATTTTTGAAAAAAAAAACAATTTTCAGTTTTATATAGAAAGCAAACATTCAATACACAGGCAGAGGTTGATATTTCTCATGCAATTTTATATTATATTTTGCCCCGAACAGTTTGCCTAGATCTTTTTGTGCAACGAAACTAGGAGAGCTCGAAGGACCACCTTCCAGCCCCGAATATCTTCAAAAATTTGAGACTCATTTTTTAACATTTTTCTGGTATACTTTTCAAGTATTTCCGTGAAGTGCCCGGGACTTCGTGGGTGCAATTTTGAGACACTCTGTATAATTCATTACACAAAGAGCCGTAATCACGATTCACGACTCTCAAATGCCGAACCACCAGCCAACCAGACCTTGTACTATAGAGATAATATGGTTCCTCTCATTGCTGCGGTGAGACTTTCAAGCTTACTGAGAACTGTTAGTGCCATCGCTTCTGTGACGGTTCTTCAAAAGTTCTTCGGAGCAAAAACTTCATTTTCAACATTCGAAACTGATCCTTATCGCTACCACGTTCAATTTTACACATCAAAAATGCGTGAGGCCCGTTTTGTAAAATTACAAGTCTGATTCTGAAGGGTGTTTTTTTAGAGGTATATGTAGAGCTTTAATCGGCGATAGCGTTGGTGCTTGAGAAGATTTCGCCGTCATTTTTCCATATAAATACTCATCAAAGCTTACCATTCCATCATACCCACGCACAATCGCACGGCAGCTCGAAATTATTATTTTAAATTCAAATAGGTTCAATTTTAGATAGGTTCAATTTCGGGGAGCTTCTTGGCAAGGATATGGCTCCATCTAACTAATATACGGTCAACGATATTGTTCCTAAGACCCTGGACAGTCCGGGACTCATTCAGGGAAGCCGGAGACTTCACAAGCCCCCAAAGAAAGAGCTCTAAGGGAGTTGAGATACAGAATCTTGTCGGCCGGTAATTGAAAATTGAAACAAGAATTCAACAAAAAGCACTGAAGTTGTCGTATAGAAAACCAAGTTTTATAATCATTTAAAAAAAATTGTCTCAAGTTGTGCAATTGTGCATGATCAAATGGCAAGCCTTGATGAATATTTAGATGAAAAAATGACGGCAAAATCCAAGGCAAAATCTTCTCAAGAACCAACGCTATCGCTGATTAAAGTTCTATATCTCTTCAAAAAAAGCCGTTACAAGGGTGTCATGTTTGTTACCATTGTTGCAACAATGGGTTGTCAAGGCTACACATTTGCAAATTACTTTTCAGTTGTATATTTTTCTGAAGCAACATAACCTCACTTGCCACGTCGTTACATATGGCGCGAACCGCAAGGTAAGCAAATCGCTTGCTGAAGGAACTGCTGGCGGCCCCTGCCAGCCGACACTCGAAGCTCATGCGTCAATCTGACGTGAATGTGTAGCTAAAACTGTCAAAGCATCAACGTCAATTGAAAAATCTAAAATTCGTCGGAAAAGCTGGGACATTCGGTTGTTTTCCCTGCTTTTTCTTATATAATAATAATAATGATAATAATAAATAATAAATTGACTTTATTCAATATGACGATTGAGATTAGTTATTTATTTGTATTGTTTGTCTGTTTGGTCGAAGATTCGATGAAATTTGAAGTTTTGTGTTTGCAGTCTGGGGAGTCTTAATGTTTTTCCGCTTTTCCTTCACGTTCATTTTCTGCTTGAGTGGGATATGCGCAACCAGACCTTTTTGAATTGGCGCACCAGATGACGCCACATAAGGTTCGTAACTCCGATTTTGAGCAATTTCAATTTCAGGTACGTTGGTACGATTTTACAATGTAATGGTAGGTACTATTGCGGCCATTGTGAAGTGGGCGACAGTTGACAAATTATTTGTGATTCTGACCTAAATGTCGCGTGATAGCAAACCATTAGTTGACATCGTCGTTCTGTGCTGGCATGAATGGTACGATAATAACTTGATGGTAACGCCTAGATAGATGTGCTTCTTATTATTTAACAGCTGCGCGCGTCTCGCCTGATGGTGTGCAATCCAGGTCCATTAATTGATGTATATTTAAGGAAGTTATCTGAGGCCACTGGAGACCGCGAATTTTTATTCCATTTTGTTCGGTACAGCTGCGCTCAACCCCTTGGGCAGCATTTTCTTCAGTGACTGCTACTCACCTAGCAGTATTAGCGAGAAGCCGCCAACCACAAGAGACGATATCCCATTGTCGGTCGCAACAAATTTCCACTCCAGGGAGGATACCGTCTATCTATTTCCGCAGTTAAAAAAATAATTTAACTTGCATCATGTCACGATGACGGTGCAATTTGGTGACACGAGTCTCGGCGAGTGTCGTAAAGCATCCAAATGAGCAATGGCCATTACACTACTAGGTAGAAGACCATCTGTGCTTTATTAAAAAAATTATGCTTAATTGTAAAATGTGCACAGTTCTAAACAATTATTAGATACATGCAGTGATAATTAGGGCTATTATTTTTTTTATGCCGAATTCCAAGCATAAGCATTTGCTTCATCTTTATTAATACGAATCTCTCTGTATCTGTAGGCACCTAGTTGTCTGAATAAAAGAAGATCAATCTACTACTACTAATCAATGGAATTCTTTTAAATAGTTCAACGTTCGACCATAATAATATCACCTTAAATTTATGCAACTTTTGAAAGTGATCCACTTGGACTTTACAACCAGAACCAGCTCAACGCTCGTAAATCACAAAGAGGCGTATTATTAGCAATTTGCCGCAGAGGAGCGCTTGATGCTTGTGTAAGATTTTGCACAAATGAAGCCATTTATGTCTAATTCGACAGTCGTTAAACATGCGAAGTGGGCAGAGGCAGAGAAGATGATATGCCCAAAAATTGACGAGGAGTGTTGAAATTTCTCTTTTGGAGTAGATATGCCGGTGCCGGTACCGGTATAGTGGAACAGTAACTTTTAAAATCTCGTGTATTGTACCCGAAAGATGGATGATCGTGACCTTTCTCGTGTCTTCGCATTTCGCTCTACACGGATCTGGCACTGTAGTTCGTTATCTTTATTATGTTGTCTTATTTGTTATAATAAAATGTCACGTAGCTATTGTTGAATTATTGTGAGATTTATGTAAATTTACAAAAGTTGGGCACGGGTTTCTAAGCTTAGTACCCATAACACCGAATCGGTAGGTATACAGGCAAATTTTCCTACATAAATTGTAAATGACGGATTCGACAGTTATTTAGATACACAACTCAGGATGTTGAATTTTAATATTTTGGGCGCGAAGCCAACAATATGATGTAATTTTTGTTTTATTGATTCCGGGAAGAGATATTATAAGTTTTTTCTAGGGCAAACTTGTATCCTATAAACAAAAAAAAAAGACACCATCTTTTTGATCCGTACAATTGTGTTCATAATCATAATCAAGAAGCGTGATTGCATGCTCTTGAATCTGGATAATTTGGCTAGCACTATCCTTATCGAATGAAATCAAATTTTTGCACATCCTTGAAATGTGTATCGCTTATGAAACTTTGAAATTTGCTGTGCACTGACTACTGTCTAAGGGGTAGATTTCAAGTCAGAGATCCGCCCACGCAAGTGTAGCTATGGCAACATAACGCTGGTAACACAATCCGACGCGATGATTGGCTTATCGATGCGATGCCGTAAATGAGTGACGTAAGTTGCGCCGTTGACTTGAAATTCAGCCCTCAGATTATAATGGAAACCATTGATCACTACTTTACGGCCACCTTGAAGGTCCTTATTCACTGGCGAAGGCTTATTCTACCACAAATGTGGTGTAATTCGAAGAAAAATATACAAGTGAGTATGCCTTCACGTGCGTGAGTCTCAGTAGCGAATTTTCTCAAAGAGGCATATTGTGAACGTAAAGAAATTTGGTAGAAGGAGAAACACCATTCCTTGCCCACTTTCTTCATTCGAAACTCATTGTGATATTTTGTTATCAGAATGGGGTACTTGCCAATGAAATAGATTTGAATTAAAATTCTTTCACTCATAAATATATTTTTGTTTGAGGGCGGGAGCTGAGAGCGGCGACTAATCAACAGTAGTCTATTCTTTCCCATTTTTAGTCGGCTATCCATATAGCGAAAGAATTAGATCGCTGTGTCTTCGGGTTTATGTTTTCCATTTATCTCTTACTTTGAGGGCAGCGTGTGGGGGTGGCAGCATTCGGCAAAGTAACTGTTGCACAGTTTGAGTTAGGAGTTTCTAAATGTTTAAGGAAATATGACAATCAGTGAAAATTGTGAAAGTTGCATTTTTTTTGTTTGGGGGCGGGAGCTGGAGGCGGCGACTAATCAAAATGGCCTATCTCTTCCCATTTTCAGTCAGCTATCTATATAGCGGAACAATTAGATCGCTATGTCTTCAGGGTTATGTTTTACATTCATCTCTTACTTTGGGAGCGGCGTGTAGGAGCGGCAGAGTTTGGCAAAGAAATTCTTCCACAGTTTGAGTTGGGAGTTTCTGAATGTTTGAGGTGACATTAAAATGTAAATCAGTGGAAATTATTGAAAGTTGCACTTTTTTCTTTTGGGGGTGGAAGTTGGAGGCGGCGTCATATCAAAAGTAGCCTATTCTTTCCCATTTTCAGTTGGCTATCCATATAGCGAAAGAATTAGATCGTTATGTCTTCGGGTTTATGTTTTTCATTCATCTCTCACTTTGATGGCAGCGTGTGGGGGCGGCAGCATTCGGCAAAGTAACTGTTGCACAGTTTGAGTTGGGAGTTTCTAAATGTAAAGGAAATATGACAATCAGTGAAAATTGTGAAAGTTGCATTTTTTTTGTTTGGAGGCGGCAGCTGGAGGCGGCGGCTAATTAGAAGTGGCCTATCTTTTTCCAATTTCAGTCAGCTATCAATATAGTGAAATAATTAGATCGCCATGTCTTCAGGTTCATGTTTTACATTTATCTCTCACTTTGGGGGCGGCATGTGGGAGCGGCAGAGTTTGGCAAAGAAATTCTTGCACAGTTTGAGTCAAGAGTTTCTAAATGTTCGAGGTAACATTATCAGCTAAATCAGTGAAAATTTGAAAGTTGCACTTTTTTTCTTTTGGGGGCGGAAGCTGGAGGCGGCGCCATATCAGAAGTAGCCTATCCTTTTCCATTTTTAGTCAGCTATCCATATAGCGAAAAACTTACATCGCTATGTCTTCGGGTTCATCTTTTTCATTCATCTCTTACTTTGGGGGCGGCGTGTGGGAGCGGCAGCGTTCGGCTGAGCAAATGTTGCACAATTTGAGTTGGCAGTTCCTAAATGTTCAAGGGAACATCTCAATCAGTAACATTTGTGAAAGTTGCACTTTTTATCGTTTGGGGGGCGGAATCTGGGGGCGGCGACTAACCAAAAGTAGCTTATTCTTTCCCATTTTCGGTCAGCTATTTATATACCGAAAGAATCAGATCGCTATGTCTTCGGGTTCATGTTTTTCATTTTAAAGTGATTGGGGGCGGTTTTTAGCAGTTTTTTTATGTCGGCGGCGCATATTGAAGACGGAATGTTTCTTGGCTTACGTTTATAAGTGGCAACTATGTATTATTCAAAAAATGAGAACACTAGAGCATCAGGTCTGGTAGAAAGTGCAATATTATGTTATTTCAAGTTTATCGGGGGCGGTTTTCTCTATGTTGGCGGCGCAATATGGACATCCAATATAGCCTAGCCCTCCTTTGGGAGTGGCAGCTATGTAACAGCGAAAAAATTAGAAAGCTAGGTCGTCTAGTTTGGGAGGAATTCGAGGAACGGACGGACGGACGGACGGACCGACGAACAAAGCGGTTGCAATAGCGATTTTCATCAAGATGGAAAATGCGCTAAAAAAAAACCTTTACTGTCACAACACCACTTTGAGAAGGATGGAAGAGTTTTTTCAATTTTTTCTTATTTTGTTGATTTTGTTGTAAATCGTTAGCTACAAGTAAGTAACATATGGAAATAATGGGCTGTATGAGTCTTTCATTTCTACAAGATCTGAAAGTAGATTTTTTTGAAAGGCCGGTTTGACTTTAATTTTCGACCGATAACTCAGACACACTCGCTCTATATTTGGAATTATAACCTTTATGTAGCTCACTTTCTGCTTTTTACCGTTGTGAATTGTAGAGAGAGCATTCTTGCAACGTATAAATGCAAAAACATGGCTTTTTGTTTGGTGATTTTACCAGAATATCGGTCTTACTGCGGAAACTGTACCGAGCGTTCATAAATTAAATGGGTCAAGGGTGGCTGTGAGTTTGAAAACATCTGTCGGAACTAGCATCGTTCATTTGATGTCTGTAATTTTTTGGTTATCGTAATCTGTCAAACCAGCCGCAGTTTTCGTTTTCGGAACATTTTAAATGTGGTTTCCACGGCAGGGCATAAAACCTACATGATCGAGAAGTATTTTCGAACTTGAAGTATTCTCGTGCACTTATGGCAGATCAGAGATCAATAATATGCGACGTAACTTGTCAAAGTTTGACAAATTTATTACAAAAGGATCACGCTAGTTAAGACAGACGTTTTTGAATTCACAGGCACCCTTGACCCATTTAATTTATGAACTCTCGGTATAATTATCGGGTGAAAAATTCACTTTACGCAGCCTTCGCATGAGAAGAAACTCCTGATAGATTTGAAACAAAATGCTCATCTATTGTGAAGAGTTTCAGATTTTCCATTTATCGTTACGAATTATGATGTTTTTGGTTCTTTTGACTTACTGAAATGTGATATTTGTGGTTGTGAAAGACTTCTGTATTGCGTCTTTTGTGTAAATACTTTTATTATTGTTATCGCTTGTTGATCAGGAAAGGTGGAAGAACAGCTTGTGCTGAACCTTCTCCAGAATTTAAATGTAAAGTTTTTAAATTCAAATAAATTACAATTACAATTACAATTACAATTACAATCTATGGCTACGTTTACACCGTGGCTTTGGTCCGCGACCTAAGCACTAAATTCGACCCAAATAAATTTAGTCCACGTGGTGTAAACGACCGTAGACAAGGACCAAATTAGGACCAAGTAGCTTGGGTCAGGTCTCCGGTTAGCCGTGGACTGAAGTAAATTTAGTTTTTATATTTATTCAGTTTAAGTTCATATTTTAAAATAGGTCGACCGCGTTAGTCTGCCGGTGAAAACGCTGGAAGAGAAGAATTACTGTAGGTGGAATTTGGGTCAGTGCTGGGGTCAGTCCAGTTTTGGTCCACCGGTGTAAACGTAGCCTATATCTGATTTTTAAGTGTAAAGTACTGAAGCCTGATGAGCCATGTAAGAATTTTGATCACACATTCCTTGTGCAAAGATGTAACCATTGGATCACAAAGAAGTAAAACAAGCGAATACGCCTCATGGGCATGAGGCTCAGTAGCGCACTTCCTTTTTGGAGGATTAGTGAACGCAAGATGTTAAGTGATTAGGGTTCTACCGTCTTGGGCAAAAATTCCAATATGGCGGCCAAAATATCGATAGAATCATGAAATTCAACTTGAAAATCAAAATGATCGTACTAGACAAGGGTAAGTTCTAAGTTTCATGAAAATCGTTCCACTAACAAGAGATTTCAATATGGCGGCAGAATTATGAAACTCAGCTTGAAAATAGGAATGATCATACGAGACAAGCGTAACTCTCAAGTTTCATGAAAATCCTTCCACTTATAAGAGATTTCAATATGGCGGCCAAGATGGCGGCCGAATTATGAAAGCCAACCTGCCTATTTGGTCCTTGAGGACCTAAGCTATCCACCGGATAAAGTTCAATCTTCAAGGGCTGTAGCTTTATTTCCCGAGGAGAAGTTCAACTTCATCGAAGTGCACAGGAGATCTCTGTTTTTTGAGAATAATGATAACGATGTATGGATAACAAAAATAGTGCCCATTGGCCACCCTTGGGGACATCAGCTATTAATCGGAAAAAAGTTCCAAGACTCTTGTTTCAATTCTCGAGAAGGAGTACAGCGTCTTAATTTCTGCACGGACTCGGACAGAAAGACAAACAGACAGACAGACAGACAAACCGGCCACATAAGCGTCATTCTGTTACTTATATAAAAAAATGTTCTCCAACTGATTTCGACCTCCTGAACACGAATATCGGGTTCAGTTTTGAATTGGAACATTTCTTTTTTATCGAAAAACCGAAAAAATGGTAGCCTGTCACATGATTTTTAGTGATACCTACCTACTTTTTTTTTTGTTATTGAGCGAACATGTTTCGTAATTTGAGTGCCATTATCCTTCAGGTACCTAGTATTGGCTATTTCAAAATGTTCAATCACTATTTCGGCACGTCTGATTTTAAATTTGTAGGGTCGTGTAATATGCGCCGAGCCGTGGCTTTGCGGTCGTTTTCAAAAATTGATAACAATTGACCCGACGGTCGGATCGAAGTGGGGTTTTTGTTAAAGAAAGTTCAAATTGTTCTCTAAATATAATGCCGTACATGCAGTGATGTATTTCATTAAGAAATTGTAGTTGCCTGCATATCGCAACTTTCTACATCTTACCGCGAATGCCAGCACTTGATCGGCGAAGCCGCCCTACACCAAAATGTTATTTTTGTAATTGTTCATGATTATTTCGGCAAAATTTTTCTTGATTCGCGCACAGTGCGCCTGAACCTTGAATAAGTTTCATGAAAATGACACCAAAAACGGGCTTCGGATCTTTGTAGCCGAACATTAGGGGAACTGAAATCAAGTTGAAACAAAATCGTACCAGATCCTTAACTCAAATAATATCAAATCTTAGATTTAGTTTACGTCAGAAGTGAAATACTTCAACTTTTTTTATTATTGGATCACAGTTTATGAGTTTTAGTAAGCAACATCAACTTCTATTAGTACAGTAAAACTGTAAAAAGTATAAAACCATAAAATATTTAACCAAAAAACATACTACGTAGATTGAAAAATAATTACTCAACTTCGAAAAAATCATAGTGTCACACTACAAAATTTTGCGCCTTTTTAAATTCAGGAAATCCTGGTTTGCTACATAGGTACCTTTTGAATTCTCTTCGAACTGTTCGTTACAAGTCTGTATTGTTGCAAAATACAAGGTGTTCACCTCGGTGTTCGCATAATATTTCTACAGGGTGTTGAATTCAACGTAAAAAATATCCAATAATTCAATATAATTATTATGTTCCTATTTGGGTAAATACAATATTTTTGTATTTCAACACTAATGTCATGAAGATGGATCTCATCTCTCTAGCAGTTTTTGAATATTCTTCTTTTATTTACAGGGTGATCGAAAAATGGCAATCAACAACAACAAGTTTTTCAATGATAACTCTTTTCCAGGTCAACCGATTCCCACAATATCAGACTCATGTTGTAGTTAAAACTTTAAATATAAAAACCTAAAGAGTCGGAATCGACTTCAGGCAAACATTCAAAATACAGAGTTGCATCAAAAATTACCCAAATTTGGATGGTACCCGGAATTCCGTGTAAACAAAGATGTTTGAAAATCAACTTGCTTTCTAACAGATCATTCATTCCGAACACTTCAAGATTTTTCTTGCTTGTATGAATGTCAAGAATCAAATTTTCTATATCGTCCAAGGATCCTGATTACAACAAAAGGTTTTCATGGCTGAATCAGTCCCTTGGGCCTTGGGCAGTTGAAAATGATCGCAACCTAAGCTACAAAAACCAGAACAATCACGGTTTTTCTGTTACTCTTTCCAACTGATTGTTGTGATTTTCGTAGCGTAGCGTAGGCTGCGACTATTTTCAGCTGCCCAAGGGACTGAATCAGTCATGAGAACATACAATTATAAGTAGTAGGTATCCTTGGCCAATAATTTTTGACTAATACAAGCAAGAAAAATCTTGGATTTTCATTTACATATTCTACAATAGAGACTTGTAGCTATAATTTTTTTATATTAGGTGTTGAGGGGCGCATCAAGTACTAGCTTATTAGCGCCCTTTTTTCGGTGACTTCCTCCGTTTTACCTTTTTTCCCTTAACGTGACCGCTCGGTTAGTACACGCCAAAGTATTAGAGGGCGCAGAGAGGAAAGCCACCGACTCCGGCGGGATTTGAACTCCTGACCTCTTGGTTTGAAGCCAGAGACGAAGCCCACCGATCTATCGCCAGGATAGCTAAAGAATTGAGCTATTGAATAGTATGTACAGAATTCAGAAGGTATGTAGCAAACCACAGTTACCTGAGTTTAAAAAGGCGCAAAATTTTGTGGGGTGTGGCATCATCATTTTTGCGAAGTTATTATATTTTTCAATCTACTTAGTATGTTTTTTGGCTTAATTTGGAAGTTTTTGGATGGCTTGATACTTTTTACAGTTTTTCTGTACTAACAGAAGTTGATGTTACTTACTAAAGCTCATAAACTGTGATCCAATAATAAAAAAAGTTGAAGTATTTCACTTCTGACGTAAACTAAATCTAAGATTTGATATTATTTGAGTTAAGGATCTGGTACGATTTTGTTCTAACTTGATTTCAGTTCCCCTAATGTTCGGCTACAAAGATCCGAAGCCCGTTTTTGGTGTCATCAAATGGCGTGTCGGGTAAATGTCCTGTCGGTGAAATGGCATGTTGGCGAGTTGTCTTGTCGGTGAATTGTCCAGTCGGCGAAACGGCGTGTCGGTAAAATGTCCGTTCGGTGAAATGGTTGTCGGTGAAATGTACCAAACCCACTGGATCAACTGCGGGACCTTCAATAAGCGGACTTTTCCCATTCCTGTCATTGAGTCTGCTTTTCTTGCAGGTAAACGCTGTTAATGAAATTTTATGTAGAACAAAGTGTGCTCAAAAGAACCGCCACAGAAAACTTCTCCTTCTATAGTCGCTTTCAAGATATGTGCGTCCAAAAGGGCGCTTTTGAAGGTCCCGCGGTTGATCCAAGACCGACTTTGACCGCTGATAACATCCAAGATACAACTTCAACGCTTTTCAATTTGACTATGAGACATTTTGTTTGTAGAATCACTGTTCACGTTATTTGAGAAAAAAGTCGATTTTCACTAGTTTTCAACTTCTTTATTTTTTTGCCATGGTTCCGGAGGTCATACAAGGTCACAAATTTGGATTCTTCATCAGGATTCCCAAGTAAACTAATATAAAATAGAATCTATGGGACCTCTTGCAACCTCGAATGTTCCTGCTACTGGCCTAAACCTGGTTGGGCTCGTGTTGAGTCGTGTTGATGCCAACCACACACCCAATTATGTCGTCCGACCGGGTTGGCTACTGAACTTGGACCTTTACATCGGGACTCGGGAGCATCGAGTCCTGGATTTCGGCCCTTCCTGTATGACATACTAAACACGAAGATTGCGTCTATAAAATAGATACCCATAAGTGATTTAGGCTTTGATCTAAATCATTTAAAGCTTTGATGCATAGGTACTACTCAACAAAAACAAATTTACGTCTTTCGCTTGGGCAACGCACCAACGGGCTTTCATAATTTCCAAGTTTTATAGTACCACGTTCTCAATTCAGATTCAGCGTTGTGCTCCGCAAACCTAGAGCACGTAATTATTTTATTTTTCCATTTCGCAATGGACCATTTTATATTCAAATGCAATATGAGCCTCCTATATCCTCACAGAAACCATGGCTATGATGCTGGTTGTTACGTTTTGTAAGAATTACACCATCGCGCACCGCGCCGCTGTAATTGTTCGAAGTATTGTAACTTGTAATGGGTATAGTGTATAATAATAATAATGCCGCCCTTGTTGCTGTTTCTTATGTTTCACACGCATTAAAGTCATAAAAGCTCGACGATCACGTGCGTAACGTGAATAATTGGCGGCTCTGTATATGACTCGACGGTAAATCAGCCGTCGAAAGCCGCACATATTCGCGACGCATCATTACGGGATGTTCCGGAAACGTTTTAAATTTAACAATTTGCATGGTTGAGCCACCATGGCCGTGCGAAATGCTCTTGGAGGTTTCGATGCCACTCTGTATAACTGCGTCTGCAGACTGGAATAAGGTGTTGCAGAAGCCACATTAAGTTACTTATGGCCCAAAATAATGGCCTTTTAAGGTAGAATTAAGGTCGATTACCTTCAAGTGAAACTTGAACGGACGCGTCTGGTCGAGCTGCAGTAAATTCAGTGGTGCAGTGAATCATACCAACGATTTCACCTCTGAGTGAGATGAATTCGTCCTGAAAGATACCTAATACACCCAAAGTGGAAATTTGGTTTAAGGAATTTTGTAATGAACAAGAGCAAAGTCTTAACATCTCATAAGTGAGGTTTCGGTCTTGATCTATGATTGAAGTCTCCTGATATACCTTACCTATACCTACCTATCACCTGGCCTGTCACAGAAACTCAGGATTTATGAAGACGCAAACAAAGCTCCGAGTAGGTATCAAGTCTTCACACAATACTTACTCTTTCCCAATTTACCATCGGTCGTTTAGGAACATGAACTCCTGCTTTATACCTTTCATCAGCTATTGAACCTCTCTTGTAACTTTCTCATCACGTGTCTTCCACGGCATCTTCAATCAAAATCAATTGTAAACACACCGTGCCTAATGGTTCTACTATTGTTTCCTGCAATCCTGCATCATGATCTGCATTAAATTGCTCATTATAAAACGGTTCAGGCCGTTGACATTTCAATTTTGATCTCGCAAACTTCCCAAACCCCTTTTTTGTCCAAACAGGCACCCGCCGCGTCAAGATAAAACATGAGACGCGTTAAATGGACACTTTCTATGAAAGTGCAAAGGTACCTGCAAGAGAATTTTGAGATTTGCATAAACACGTAGGTAAGTATGAATTGCTGTTATCACGGGAGACATAATGATGGAAAGAAATGAAAAGGTTATATTTCTCAGGCGTGATGCTTAGTTTCTGATGAAAATGTGGAACTGATGCGTTTACTTTTACTATAATCGTGCGTGATAAATCACGTATTTTTTAGGTAAATACTTACGTAAATTGTGCGATGGGTATGGGTGTAATCTTCATCATCAGATGTTATGCGATAAGCTACTCGTGTTTGAGTTGTGGTCAACTTCCGCAAATCCAATGGTTCTGAAGGACTTTCATCTGCGAGGTATGTATGTATACCTATATCCTTAATGTTAGATCCCGCCGTGTAGACAATGATAATGAAAATCAACGTCAAAAGCCTAGTTAAAATATCACGAACAAAGAGGTGAAAGTTAAATAAAAGTGGATGTGCTGAATCGAAGATAATAAAGGCCAATTTGCACTATTAGGAGAATAGAGTCGTTTAACACCATCTCAGAGACCTGGAATATACAAGTAATATTTGGCACACATAGGGCCATGAATTCGTTGTCAACATTTTCCTTCCTTATCCTCATCAACGACTGAATTCTGAAACCGATCCCACCTATTTATATCTCATCGTCATCGGTAACAGTGAAATTGAGGAAGCTCAAAAAGTACCTATATGTATAATGTACTAAATAAACACAACAAGACATAATAGGTATAAAATTCATTGAAAAGAATACCTATTATATTATACCAAATACTTATAGAGAAGACATTAATTTCTAAATAGCTATATTTGCTTGGCTATGCGCCATCAAGATGCCTATAGTGATAGGTTGATTAAATGGCACAAGACAAAAACAAGTCAACGTTTTATGCGCGTATTCTGGGATAGTCACAATTTAATATATGAATGAAAAAATATGTATACCACACGAGCACAAGACAGATTACGCCATAAAGGAGTGGTCGATGAAGCCCATAAAAGTACTTACTTACTAAATTTAAACGGACGGACACCATAAATCAATTTTGCAAGCCGTATCGCAGTGCTCATATTATAACTCCTTAAAACAAATTAAATCCATGCTACCATCAATTTGACTGATTTCAAACCTATAAAATGAGTTGTAACAGAAACACGAATTTATACATTCTTGATGGCACCTGAATAAATACCAAGGTTCTGGCATAGTTTTTGCATAGCGCGGTTAAAAACTAGCACTTTGCATCTAAAACCTGCGACAATCTAACATGGGTGGTCAATTATTGTAGTGGGACAGCAAAAAATACAACAACTTTGAAAGCTTTCAACTTTTGTCCTGATGCGATGGCCAGTTTTTAAAAGTTTTCTCACTGCTAAATTGCCACTATTCTTAGAAAATGCATTCAACATATCATTTTCCTATGTGGTTAGTATGGTGTTTTTAGATTTCCGAAATTTATTTTTTTGGAAAAACTAGGTCAAGAATCAAGACACGATCAAGACAAGAAAAGATATTGAAATTTCAAGATAATACAAAAAATATGCATCAAGATTTCTTGCCAAGTATTTCTCGATTTTCTTGACCAAAACCAAGAAATATTCACTTTTCAATCTGGTTAGAGATGTTATTGATTTTTTCCTTGTAATTCGCAGGTTAGTGACCATCAAAAGTTATCAATGCGATTGGTTCGTTTTGTGATCAAGATATGAAATTTAGTATGAGTGGTCTTCATATGGTCCTCTTTTCAAATATAGACTCTTCAAGACATGGCGCCACGCCAAATTTTGATTAAAATGGCTTGGGAGCCCCTCGAAAATTGAAGTTGCAGGAATTCCTACACACCCTCTCACATATCATCGTCACATCTATGGAGTAAGTTTTTTGATATTGCTACGAGCGACGATTCCCGTTCTGGTAGACACGCGAATCACGCGATATTTTTAGGCTCTTCCACCAGCCGCAGTGTACAAATGCGCGGAGCTCTAGACAGCAGGTAGACATATCTAGAGTATGCAAGATGGCACTGAGATACATGGAGACTCAAACGCCTGATCAAGACACATCTGTCCATTTGGCGGCGGCGCCGGCTCTAGAGCACGGCAGAATTATACGCGAAATGTGTGGGATTATTCGGGAGCCGCCTAGAAAATCGTATGCCGGGTCACGTGATGGAAAGTTCGGGAACACTAATCAGAGGCCTATATTATAAGGCATTAACCGTCAGTTCACGAGCAGTTATGAATTGGAATGCGAAGTGGTAGCGAGCGGATTAAAGGCTAGTAGTAATCACAGCGATATTCCTAAGTTGATGATTGTTGGCGTGTATTCATTGTCGAAACGTTGCCAGAAAATAAATTTGAGGCCATTGATTCGTCCTGAACCTCAAGATTTCCCTTCTACATTAATCCAAACAAGGACAGAAATAAAACGACAAATTGTATTCATTGTAGTACGCGGTAATAAACAGTGTGTGTTTAAAATCGATCGTCTCAATTATATTCGAACCCGTACGCGAGATCCGTAACAATATTGACATTTTAGAAAAAGCGATTCCCGAAGAAATAACCCAGTCTAAGTGGTCAGTTCAACAGCAGTTTTCCACTGTTCCCAATCAATATGATTGACAATTCAGTGATAAATAGATAGCTGAACTGTATTCCAACATTTTTATGACTAAATGTGAAACCAAGCAAAAAAGCCTCGCAAGAATGTTTTTTTCACAGAACCACCAAAACGTTCTGCAAGGTTCTCGCGCTTGATTCAGCGGTTTAATCATATAAAATAAGGTTGAAAGGTAGCTCAAGCGATCCTTTTTAGCGCATTTTCCATCTTGATGAAAATCGCTATTGCAACCGCTTTGTCCGTCCGTCCGTCCGTTCCTCGAACTCCTCCCAAACTAGACGACCTAGCTTTCTAATTTTTTCGCTGTTACATAGCTGCCGCTCCCAAAGGAGGGCTAGGCTATATTGGATGTCTATATTGCGCCGCCAACATAGAGAAAACCGCCCCCGATAAACTTGAAATAACATAATATTGCACTTTCTACCAGACCTGATGCTCTGGTGTTCTCATTTTTTGTATAATACATAGTTGCCACTTATAAACGTAAGCCAAGAAACATTCCGTCTTCAATATGCGCCGCCGACATGAAAAAACTGCTAAAAACCGCCCCCAATCACTTTAAAAAGAAAAACATAAACCCGAAGACATAGCGATCTGATTCTTTCGGTATATAAATAGCTGACTAAAAATGGGAAAGGATAGGCTACTTTTGATATGGCGCCGCCTCCAGCTTCCGCCCCCAAAAGAAAAAAAGTGCAACTTTCAACAATTTTCACTGATTCAGCTGATAATGTTACCTTGAACATTTAGAAACTCTTGACTCAACTTGTGCAAGAATTTCTTTGCCAAACTCCGCCGCTCCCACACGCCGCCCCCAAAGTGAGAAATTAATGTAAAACATGAACCTGAAGACATAGCGATCTAATTCTTTCACTATATTGATAGCTGACTGAAATTGGAAAAAGATAGGCCACTTTTGATGAGCCGCCGCCTCCAACTGCCGCCCCCAAACGAAAAAAAAACAACTTTCACAATTTTCACTGATTGTCATATTTTCCTTGCATTTAGAAATTAGAAACTCCCAACTCAAACTGTGCAAAAGTTACTTTGCCAAATGCTGCCGCCCCCACACGCTGCCCTCAAAGTGAGAGATGAATGAAAACCATAAACCCGAAAACATAACGATCTAATTCTTTCGCTATATGGATAGCTAACTAAAAATGGGAAAGAATAGGCTACTTTTGATATGGCGCCGCCTCCAACTTCCACCCCCAAAAGAAAAAAGTGCAACTTTCAATAATTTCCACTGATTTACATTTTAATGTTACCTCAAACATTCAGAAACCCCCAACCCAAACTGTGGGAGAATTTCTTTGTCAAACTCTGCCGCTCCCACACGCCGCCCCCAAAGTAAGAGATAGATAAATAAATAAATAAATAAATAAATAAATAAATAAATAAATACATTTATTTCCAACAGGTAAACAACCCAATTACAGGAAACATAAAACAGTGGAAGTAACAAAACAAAAATAAGAAATAAAGATATATGCAATAAGAATGTATAAAAAAGATTTTTTGGTCCCAATTCTGAAAATAAAATTATTGATTAAACTCAAGATAACAAGAGATCACAACGTTGATTGAATCAAAATTGATGTCACAGACTTTCGAAACTTTATTAAATTCGTAGCACATAATGGAAATGGGGGAACTGAATAGGATGTTGGTTCTGGAGCACTGAGAATAAAATGTTATACGTTGCCTCGAACTGCATCGCGGAACAAAAAAGTTAATTTTTGATAACAAATAGGGACAGTCGATGTCGCCATGTAAAAGGCGATATAAACATTTGATAGCTAGAGTAGCGCGACGAGATTTTAATGAGAGGAACTCAAATCGAGTCAGTAATAGGGAGTATTCAATACCTCGTTCAGGATACACACCATCATCACGAAAACTCAAAAACTTCAGGAACCGTCTCTGCACCAACTCTAAACTGTGAACATGAGTCATATAGTGTGGATGCCATATAATCGAGGCATATTCCAATCTAGATCTTACAAAAGTGTAGTAAAGTCTCTTCAAAGTACTGATACTGGAAAATTCCCGACTGTTTCTATAAATTAGACCAAACATCTTGAATGATTGACTTATGATATTTCTCCTGTGTATCGAGAAGTCGAGCTTGGGGTCAAAGAAGATGCCCAGATCTCTAATTGAGTCAGACCGCTGCAAGATGGTATTGCCGACAGTATAAGAATAGGAGATGACTGAATGCCTCTTAGAAAACGACACAACACTACACTTATTGACATTTAAAAAAAGATGATTTGTGAAACACCATTTCTCGATGGCTTCAATATTTTTCTGCAATAAATCACAGTCCGATAACGAATTTATCTTGAGGAACAATTTCAAGTCATCAGCAAATAGAAGCTTTTCCGAGGAGATGACATCAACAATATCATTAATGAAAAGAAGAAAAAGTAACGGACCAAGATTGGAACCTTGTGGAACACCCGATGAAGGCGAGAAAACTTTAGAAGTGTGATTACGATATCTTACAAATTGTTGCCTGTGCAACAGATAGGATCTGAGCAAAGAAAGCAGTGCAGGCGAGAAGCCGAAAGTAGTAAGCTTGTCAAGAAGCAGGGAGTGATCAATCTGATCGAAAGCCTTCTGAAAGTCTGTGTATATGACATCAACTTGCCCACCACCATCTATAACCTCCGCAACGAACTGTTTGAAGGAAGCCAAGTTGGTAGTGGTAGATCTCTTCCTCATAAAGCCATGCTGATTAGGAGAAATGTATTGCTGAACAGAAGAATAAATTTGTCCATAAAGTAAAGATTCGAACACTTTGGCGAAATTGCACAATAAGGAAATCGGTCGGTAATTCCTTATATCTGTCTTATCGCCTTTTTTGAAAATAGGAGTGACGAATGACTTTTTCCACAATGTAGGAAATGAAGACCGCTGTAGTATCAGATTGAAGATCCTCTGCAAAGGTTTGCTGAATGCAGAAGCACAGTCACGTAACAGGAAGCTGGGAACGCCATCGACGCCAGCAGTTAGAGAGTCTTTAGAGTGCTTCAAGGCACGACAGATCTCTTCCTGAGACATATGAAGAACGGAAACGGACGGACCAAGAGAAGAACTAGAGGAAGCGGGTCTGTTAGAATTGTTGGATCGAGTATAAACCGAACCAAAATATTCAGCGAATGAGTCGACAATGACCTGTGGTGTAGAAAGTTCGACGTCATCAATTTTCGTAGCTCCAGGTATTCGGGTGTTGTTTCTCTTTCGGTTTATAAATGACCAGAACTTCTTAGGATCAGAGGAAATGCCGCTTTCCATGTTCTGAATGTATCTTTTATAAGCACAAGTTACAAGTTTCTTCACATGTGAGCGTTGATGCATGTAAAGATCACGTTGATGCCGCATTTTGTACCTTTTGTAACTATTAAACAGCGCATTTTTACGGCGGATCGAGCTTATGATGTTAGCATCAAACCATGGCGGGTAGGAGCGAGAGGATTTAAATTTCACCTTGGGGACAGTCTGATCAAAAATACCATATAGTATGTTGTAAAATATTGAACAAGCCTCCTCAACATCCACCGCTGAGTCGAGAGCTGACCAGTCTTGTCTTCCGATCAATTCGTACATAAGAGGAAAATTAGCTTTCCTGAAGTTACGGACTCCCGCACGATGATCACCATTCATGGAGAAATTCCGAGATGACTTACTTTTCACGCCAATGTCAACACACAAAGCTGGATGGTACACATCTTCATTAACAAGTGGACAGAAAGCCCTGTCGACAGTACAGGGCAAATCACAGAAAATGAGGTCCAGTAGACGCCCCTGGCTGTTTAGAATGTTGTTACACTGCTTAAGGTTCTGAAAATCGACAAAGTTGCGTAAAACATTTGAAAAGTTGTTATCAGTGGCTAAACTAAAGTGCGGGGTATTAAAATCACCATAAAACACTGTCTTGTGACTAAGGAAATTAGCATTATTAAGTAAGTCGAAAAACATCTCAAAATCTGCAATATGTGTACGCGGTGGTATATAAACAACAAACAAAAGCAAAATGTCACCGTTCCCAAGCGTCAACCTGACCCCAACAATATTTATCATAGGTACTTGGTTCGTGATCGATGTTAAATCAATTCTTGTGGACTTCACAGTATCCCTCACAGCCAGAAGAACACCACCACCCCTGGACAAACGCAGCACCTGCAGATCCCGATCGTCGCGATAAACGTAGAAAGAGTCACAAAATAGTTCTGAATCACAGATATCATTCGATAACCATGTCTCGGAGAGCGCTATAATATCGTAATCAGACGTTACAACAGACTGAGAGAAACTAACGGTTTTGGTTCTCAACCCTCTAACATTTTGATACGTGCATCGCAGGGAATCAGTAGTGGATCCAGGAAGAGATGGCGACCCTGAAGGACCCGGGGATGATTGCTATTGTCCAAGAAGATCTTTACGCAAAGAGTCAAGTTTTCTCTTATAAACAGTGCAGCCGTGATCCCAGGCAGCGTGATCCACGTCAACATCGGGCATAACTTTACTTATATTGGAGCAATTGAAACACTTTAAAGTTGTGGATTTGCAATCTTTTACAGAGTGCTCGTCAGCACATCTAGGACACACAATTTTATTTTTACATCCAACAGAAACATGATGAAAGCCGCAGCAGTTGAAACAGCGAGTCACATCGATAGCGTCATAGACCCTGCAGACATCAAAGCCAATAAAAACCTGAGCCTGATCCAAAGCCCTCCGATAAGTTGCTGCGTCGACCTGTAAAGTCGCCTGAAATACTTTATTATTATTCTTAATTGGATCAGTTGAAATAATGCTAAATTTAGAAACGCCAAATATTGCAGAATTCTGTGCCCTGACGAGAGAGGCCAGCTTGTCCTTGCCGTGGAGCTCAGTCATACCCACAATTCTCATCCTCATAAATGTAAAACATAACCCTGAAGACATAGCGATCTAATTGTTCCGCTATATAGATGGCTGACTAAAAATGGGGAGAGAAAGGCCACTTTTGATTAGTCGCCGCCTCCAGCTCCCGCCCCAAAAGAAAAAAATGCAACTTCCACAATTTTAACTGATTGTCATATTTCCTTAAACATTTAGAAACTTCTAACTCAAACTGTGCAACAGTTACTTTGCCAAATGCTACCACCCCCCCACGCTGCCCTCAAAGTAAGAGATAAATGGAAAACATAAACCCGAAGACTATTTTCATTTAAGCTTGACACTGAATCAAAATTCACTTCCCAGTGCTCAAAATGGATTAACAATTTTCCCGGCTCCGGCTTTTGAAACACAAGCAACATAGTGCATCATAAATAATCTCGCCAAGGTTGCAAGCTCGGTTGCAAGTTGCAAGGATTCCACGAATAAGCTTTAAATAGCAATTTTTTTAGGGTTTGAATCTGAAACCTGCTTTCCGTATTTCGCCCCGTCCTGCTATTACTGAACATACAATGCTAAAGAACAAGTTTATTTTGTTGACCTTGTAAAGAACAAAATTACAATCAACTGAATGGAAGGTTTTTTTCGAACGTCAGTAGAATACTACAACATCAACTAATCCTGGATTGCATGGTACCTACCTCCTAAAAATTAAGTACTATATGAATTGATGTCTCATTGTTCTCATTGCATAGAGCTACCAAAGCCTCCTCCCCCCAAGATGGCGAGTGTAATATTTGATCAAGCTGGTGATTGGGCATACGATACGCGATCGATTCGGTACGCTCAAATCCATCGATCTGCGATAATTGAGTAATTGAAATCGACATAATCTATTATTAGACAATGAAATAATCGAAAAAAATCAATTACGATCCACGATAATTAAATAATCGAAATCGACATAATCGATTATTAGACAATGGAATAATCGAAAAAAATCGATTATTGAACAATCAATCGATCACTGGACAATCGGATAATAGATTATTGAACAATCGATTATTCAAAATTATTGTTGATCAAAATAATCGATTATTGGACAATCGATTTATTGAAAAAATCGATTATTGGACTAATGATCAATCGAAATAATCGATTATTGGGCAATCGATTAATCAGTACAATCGATTGTCGATTGTGAAATCTCACAATCGCCCATACTTACTGTTAATACTGTCGAGTGATTTTTCTAGCCCTGGTAGAGTAGGGCCCTGGTAGTACTTATAAGGTATGAGAGCCTGTGATTTTATCATCAGCCTAACAAAATTCAAGTAGCAATTTTTATTCATGGATGAAAATGCTTGACTGTACCGAGCCGTCGTAGAAATAGTATATTGTACATAATATATCACGGTTTAGTGATGCCGTCGAGACAAGACCATGTAAGTAAGAGTCTCGTCTCGGAATTCTGAGACGATACGAGACGTCTCGAGTATACCAAACTATTTTTTTAGGGAAGATTAGATGGGAAGAACACCACTCTCCTTCGGTTCCTGGACTCTGAACTGAATATTTAATTTGAGTTAATGGCTAAACCGCGCTTACTTCTTTGGTAAATAAGTGGCACTTAGCTAGCTAGCTAGAAAAATGCTTCAAGTGTGCTAAAAAAATTATTTAAGAACAAATGGGATTTTATTTTTAGAGATATGGGGTGTCGAATGGCGGGACTATGCCACCTCTTATTTTATTACCTGATGAGATTTCAGTCAACTTCTTGGAACAGATTAAACAAAAAAAGAATTGAAATTTTTCAGTGTGTCTTGAATTTTCATACACTTTACAAAATGAGTCATGAAGTAAAAAACCTCAAAAGATTTTTTCCAATTTTTAAAAGTTTGCAGACAGACAGACGTTCCCAATGCGATGTAAGACAGGCAGAAAAATGATTCGTTGCCGTAGAATTCTTTTACGAGCAATTTTTATGAAAACTGTATTTCCAAGATTTTTGAGTACAATAAATTCGTCGTTAACTAATTTTTCTTCCGCACGATCACAATACCTTCCCTTCTTATTAGCGGGAAGTTGAGGAAGAACGGGCAAAGTCCCACCCCTAGACCTCTATAATATCGGCAATATAATAAACGCTCAAATTTTTTCAACCTTTTTCTGGCATAGGTATCATTTTTCTAAACTGTCCTGATGACTGTGGGGCGCGAATCCTGAGATACCCTGTATTCTTGTCGTTCCTTATATCAAGATTTGGAAATTATTGTGAATTTTAGATTGATAATTTCGACGGGAGAGTGTTTAGCCTAATTGTAAATTCAAATCTCAAAATTTCAATTTTTGACTTTTTTCTAATAAATAGTTTCTGAATAGTAAATATAGACACCACCAGAGTTACTCAAATTCCCGTGTGCTTCTGTCGGTAGAGCAACGGGCAACTCCATCGAAGTAGGCGCCATCGTACGGTAGTGGCGACCTCACGTTGAGTTTTGATATTGCAAGGTCCCATTGTTCGAAATGAAATTGCCGAAGTATTGGTAAAACTGCTTTGCAACATTTCAATTTTCAAAAATTATAAAAAAATCCCGGAACCTGACTACTTACTTTGCGCAAAAATCTGCATTTTGCTTAAAAAAATTCCCAGAAAAAAAATTCCAAATCAAGTAAGTACCTACCTACATGATCAATTGAAGTTCAGCAATACAGCTATGCATCATCACAAATTCTGATGTAAATCGGATGTGGCCCAGTCAATACTTTTCGAGACGAGACGAGACGAGACGAGACTCGCAAGCCTCGAGACGAGACCAGACTCTAGTCTCGTCTCGCGGCAACCACTACCAATGTTGTGAAGAATGCTGTTATAGCTGCGACGCGGCGCCTGCTTAAATCCCAAAGCGCAGCTGGGAGATATACAGGTGTCCCAGCTAAAACAATCCAGCGCGATTTTCTCAGAAGATAGCAAGGCAACAACCACAAAATTTCAATTGGGGGGAAGCCTGATCTTTTAGCTTTCTTTTGAGGGGGCGCCGATGCTTGTAGGTGCTCTAGTTTCCAAGAAAATGCATTGTGAATCTGGCGGGTCACAAGAGTTCGAAAATTCATGACCGACAAAACAAAATGCTTCAGATGAAAAAGAATCCTCTTCCTCTGGGCTTTCCATCGATGTGTCGCCGATGTCTGTACCTGGCCCAATCCGCCCAATAAGCCAGAGATTCTGCCTCAAAGTCCAGCAAACACAATAATCGGAATTCATAACGACGTCACCGATCACACACTTTTTGATTGTCACATCAGCCAGTATTCATTGCTATGGAGACTCCAGGTATCTTAAGTTAGAAAGTCCTAGTAACGGCTGGTGTTAAAATCAACAAGTGTTTGATCGGTGACGTCACGGATTCCAATTATTGTGTTTGCTGGACTTTGAGGCAGAATTTCTGGCTTATTGGGCTAGGTACAGCATCGACGACACATCAATGGAAACCCCAGAGAAAGGGAATTTTTTTTCATCTAAATTCATCTTCATTCTATCTGAAACATCTGATCATGAATTTTTGAATTCTTTCGACTCGCCAGATTCAAATTCCATTTTCTTGGAAACTAGAGCACCTACAAGCATCGGCGCCCCCTCAAAAGAAAGCTAAAAGATCAGGCTTCCCCCTTCCCAATTTTTTTGTTGCCTTGATATTTTCTGATAAAATCGCGCTGGATTGTTCAGCTGGGACACCCTGTATGGCGCTAAAGTTATAATATAAGCTCACTTGAAGCAGCGCAACCCCAAAGTCGTTATGAAATCGGCCATTAGTTTCGTTCAAAACTTCAGTCTTTAATGAACAATTGGCGAAGAATATGAAACGTAAGAAGTTTTTTTTGGACTATAAGATACCGTTTAATGATCAAAAGGAATCCACACAAAATTATGTCGATATTTCAAGCCTCGACAAAGAATTTGCATCTGTGAATACCTACTAGAGTCGACCGCCTCAAGGTTATATTTTATTTGAGAAAAGCTCCGAGTTTTAAAAGGAGCTACAAAGGATAAAAGCTCGCGATTTTAAAAATGTAGGTCAACAAAAGCAGTACATACTCGTAATTCGCAGACCTTGTGAATAATCACGTTTCGAAGATTAATGCGAATACACTGATGAAACTCGTAAATATGAAACGTTGTCGAGAAAACTGGGAATTTGGTGCAGCTGAAAATTTCTGGAAGAACAGCACGTCTCCCTCTGGCAGGTGATGACAAGCCAGAGAAAGACATTTTAGTGAAAGGTGTATTCAAGTACCGCGGGCCACTTACTGTAATTTGTATTTCACAAAATAAATTGGATGTATTATTAACGTCTAGACTCTGAGGTACAACTCCCACGCTGGACAGAAACAATTTATTATTATAAGCATTTTCAAAGAAACTGACAAGACCTAGACCTGTTTGATTTTAGTGTCACGGCGAAGAAAATTGATTTTCTTCGAAGAGCGAGTGGCAAGTACCAAACAAATTGCAATATTTACTCAATACTATGACACAAACTGTTGGTAATGGTAAACATCTAGGTATAGGCATAAAAAAATAGGTATATCTGATTTATGAGCATTACAAGCAGGTAGGTACCTATACGAAACATGCGTAAATTTTGTTGTAATGCTCTGAAGATTCACACATAATTACAGGATTTTGTCAGCTTAAGACATATTTGGCAACAATATTGTTTAAAATTAGATTCACATGACATTAAACGGGTAATTCTGGGAGCATCCAATTTCATACGGCGTCGGCTTTAATGACGAGGCAATTGAAATGGACCACAGTAATATACGAAACCTGAGAAAGTCCAATTGTCTGGCGCATGAAGAAATAATAATGGAAGAGATGTAACGAATATCTATATAAAATGAAATCTGTAAAGGTGTGAGCCGCATGCAATTGTCGCAATTTGTTCTATAATGAACAGCTATATTGGAGTCTCATATAAGGCGCTTCCTAATGGTTTAAAAGTCTTGATTATAGAGGAAATCTCACGAGTCACGAAGACATCTCTTCGGAGGTTGCCTAATGAATTCTGCGTTATTATGAGATTCCTCCAGTCAAGAAAATTCTAAAATCACTCGCTCAAAAGAAAATTCAAGCGTAATAATTAACGTCGTCGGGCGTTACGTAACGTTTCTCCTATAGAGATCTCTAAATACCTGTGTGTGCATGTAAACTGTTGTTAGGATGTCATCACGAGAGTGAACTCTTCAGGAAGTGCAGGTGAGTTACTACATCTCGTAAAAGTACCTATAGACTGTACGATATTATGATAAAATCTGATGGGTATAAGTGAGTAATTAAATTACAATAATCTCTGCCTGGTATCTTTATGTACGGTGTGTATAAAGGCTATAAAGCATCCAGTATTAGCACATCTTTGTTTCTTGTACGACGAAATAATGTGTGCACGCGTTGAAAAGCTCAACAATTACTATTGCTGTGGGTATAGTTGCATCCTACTTTTATACGCTGTCACGCAGATCTGTACGGAGTTCTTGTTGTTGAAAAATGATGTCGAGGGGATGTACCTAGATACATATAAATGATGCCTTCATAAGCTGGGATGCATATGAAAAACAATTTACCGCGACGAATCAGAGCTTTCACAATTTTATTGTCGCGTCTTTCGCCAAGAATAGGTAGGTATCAAGTCTGAAGAAATGCAAACTACCCTAGAGAGGGAAGCTCCAGGATAGTTTTGAAGTGGTTAAAGTCATATGAATTAAGTAACATTAGTAACGTCGCACTCTAAGACTATGCCCTTTTTCACACTGGGATAATTTTTGGCAGCTACGAATACCTAATAAAATTGCTCGATCAAGACACATCTCTGCTCATTTTGGCGGAGGCGCCGGTTCTAGAGCACGGCAGAATTATACGGGTAATGTGCAAGATTTTTCGGGAATCGTATGGAAACCGTATGTCGGGTCACTGTGGAAACTACTGGAGAATGCATGGGACATTCGAGATGATTAGTCGGGACCTATACAAGCTGATTCAAAATTGTCAGACTACCTTGAACGGGCGTAATATGGAAGCGTAGTACCGTGCTAGAAAGTTGTTGACAAAATTCTATTTCTTCTAATTTTGAAGTTATGGAGGGACAAAAGTTGGTCCTTTGATCGCTTCTATTTTTTTTGTTTCAAAAGATTTCAGTGAACTGTTTATGGAAAAAGAATGAGTACAAAAAATCGACTTCTGGATCTGCAAAGAATTTCTGTTTTCTATACAAGGGGAGTCATAAATCCTGAAAATCATTTTTTCTTAAAGTACCTGCAAACAGCCACATTGATCCCATAACCTGTGTAGAGCACAATAAAACTATAAAACACAGTTCATTTTAATAGAATTCTGTTGCTTCTAGTTTTTTGAGGAAACTAAATTTTTGTAGTTTATGATTCACCCTGTATATAAAACAGAAATTCAATACAGAGTCAGAGGTTCATTTTTTGTAGTCATTATTTTTCCATAAAAAGTTTACTAAAATCTTTTGAAATAACGGAAATAGAAGCAATCGAAAGACCAACTTTTGTCCCTCCATAACTTCAAATTTGAAAGACAGAGAATTTTTCAAACAACCTTCCAGCACTCTACGTCACTTCCATATTACGCACCGTTGACATGGTCCAACACTTCTGAATCACCCTGTATAAGCACTATAAATCGCTCACAGCACCAGTACTGAATTAGAAAAGATGGCGAGCGGATAAGAAGCGACAGTCCCAGCGATATTTCCAAGCGTGAATAATTGTTGGCGTGTATTAATTGTAGTACGCAGTATAAAACGGTGTGTTTTAAAACGATCGTTTCAATTATATTCGAACCCGTACGCGAAATACGTGACAGTATTTTCAATAGAAAAATCGACCTAGGTGTATCGTTTTCTTTGAAAAATAAAAAAATCGGTTGTGTCACCCCAAAACTTTCCCGACGCGTAGCAAGGAACAGATGAAAATTTTTGTACGAGACGTCTCTTTTGGGTGGGAAGTTAGAATCTGAGAGAACGATTCGAACAAATTTGAAGCATCTTTCCTAATGATTGCAGAAAGAAATGAGAAATGTAACAGGAAAATTTGAATTGGTTTCATTTTTAGCTCCATCATTTGAGTCCGGTCTCGATAAGCCAGGCCAAGTTTTGCATTTTCAAGTGGAAAACTGTCGGAAAAATTTGAGCGTCATTTTTGAGGGCAGTTTTTCCTTTCGAGTCACGTTGATGACAATGATGACATTGTATCCTCGTCGCTGAGGACGCTTGGCTTTCTGTATCGCAACTGCAGGCTGCTTGGAAGTTTCGTGTCCGAGGGCTTTGTATTGCAGCTTTGTGGGATCCAAGCTTGAATAAGCCTATCTGACTTGGTATCCCGTCTACGTCACTCATATCGCCAGACTTATCGTCAGTCAAAGAAAATTTCCGAAGTTTCTGTCATTCATGCTCGATGGCACCTATCCTCCCCAAAGATTTGACTGCAACGCTTTGTTGTCTAGACATAATTTTCATTCACTTGAAACAAAACATGCCACCTCTGATGCTAAATTTCTTTTCAATTTGAATAATAATGTCATTGACTGTCCGGAGCTTCTTGAGCTAATCAACTTTTTTGTTGTACGTTTGGAGTCAGATCAACAAGGTTGTTTTATTGCGGTCCGCCCAAGAGCAACGCACTCACCCGAAGTCCTATTCATAGCATATGTAGTGGTCAAAAGCTCTGCTTCGACTGTGATAATATTCTGAGATAATTTTTGTGATGTCCGCCAGCATATTTTGTTGAAATTTATATTTTAGTTAAAATATGTTTGGTACACCTGTGAGTGTACAGTTTTTATTCAATGCTACATTTCCTGTATTGGGACTCCTAAGCCTGTTGGAAATAAACCTTTATTCTATTCTATTATCTACCTGTGCAATGTGCATACATACAGCCTTCTTGCGATATCTTCGACTTCGTCGATGTTTGGATCAATGGCTTCTTTTCTGCTCTTTGGGACAGCTTCTTCTATGTAATTCTATTCCCTTGTCTTTGCCGATTTTCAGCGACAGATACTTCAGCGACAGCGAGTGACCCTTCTCAGCTGAAATTTCGGAAAGACCGTGCAGCGTTTCTCCTGCTAGCCAGCAGTACTGTTTCCGTTTTTTCTCCTTCCAGTTGCAGTTCGACTTTCTCAAGAAGGTTCTTTTGAGGGCTTCTTCCTCCGCACACAATGAGTGCCAAGTTGTCGGAGAAGCCAACCAGTCCGCATCCCTCCGGCATCTCGTGACTCAGTAAGATATAACACAGGACCTGGTCCCAGAATCGATCCTTGCTGTATTGCATAGATGATTTTGTATTTTCTGCCATGACTGGTGAGAATTTTTCTATATAAGATGGATCCATTCATAATTCTATTGTCAACGTTTCTTCTCTCCAGCTTCTTTTTGATCAAGAACGAGCTGGCTGTTTTGGCATTCTCGATATCCAATGTTATCAACAGACCGAGATCTTTGTGTCTATAGCTCTTCCTGTCGATTTCCTTAGTGATGCTCATCACATCTTCCATCACATCCAGCGTGTACTTGTCTTTCTTAGAGACATATTATTATTATTATTATTATCATTATTATTGGAGACATACCAACTTGATGTCAGATTTTCATTTGCCATCTCTGCTTCGAGTCGCATTTTGATTAGGCTTCCGTGAATCTTGCTCAGGGTGTTGAGAATGCAGATGGGTCTGAATTTCTTTTCCTTTTTGGGTTTTTTGGGTTGCTCGATCAAGAAAGACTCAGTAATCACTATCTTTCATCGATCGGGAAAGCATCCTTTTTTTCCAGATTTTATTCATTCCATTTAGGAGAAGTTTTGAATTACCCTCAGCTATTGCTTTAATCACTCCAATCGCCACTCCATCTGGTCCAGGGGCCTTGATGTTTTCAGTTTTTCGAAGCGCGAGTTGCAGATTCTCAGTGAAGGGCCGCATTTCCTCCATTGCAAGGAGAGTTCTTTTGACTTCCGACATATTTGGGAAGAGCTTTTTTCCATTTGCTGTCCTGTTGCTTCATTATTCTAGAGCTCCCTGGGCCGTCGTGGTTTTTTCACTTCTCATTTGAGGTTTGCGGTCATTCCCCAACTGGACGTTTGTTTTCGACGCCGATTTAGGATTTCGACTCCTGAAATCGCATTTAGGTACTTTTGAACTGTCATGTCGGGCCCTTCCACGATTTTCTCTCTGAAAATGAACAAAGCTATCTCAGTTTCAAGTCGCATCGATTCATTATTACTCGTATGTTTATGCAAATTTCCACTATAAAATATTTTCCAAAGTAACACACTGCATTTGTGTTTATTTTACGATTCATGAATAAATTAATGAATGGATATTGTAACAATATACCACATTTCTTGCTTGCGGTGTAGAACAAACAATATGCTTGGCTGGGTTCAAAATCGAGGACACTGCCTTTTCATTACCAATGTCAATGATTCCTTTTTTTTTTCTTATACAACAATTTGTTCATCATGTTGTTTTAAAGATCACTCGTATGAGTACCCATCGTCAATAGCGCGATTGATGTCTTCATTTCTACACATTGAAGCCAATTAAGAAAAATCAAATAATCACCTCTGTATCGTGATGATTGGTAATAATAAAAATAAATAGCACCCCTTAGATGGCAACATGTGACTTTCACTTGCAAAAAGAAATACAAAGAATCATACTGCTAATTATTGCTTTATGCTGTGCTTTGAAAATCTTCGCTTGCGTCAAATGACAAATGATCCTCTTGGTCTGCGTACCAATACAAAAACGTAGTCTTCCAACTACTGCTAATTGCGCAATTTGAACAATGCCAAAAAATTGAACAACGTATGGAGGTACATTCTAATCGCCGGCGGTCATGTAAATTACATAAATGCGATTATGAAGTTCTCTCATGTCCGAACATCGCGCGCCGCCTCCTCCTGATAATAGAAAGCAGCTAGGAAAAATTACAAAATGGGAAACTCGATTAGAATTTTCGAACCGACTTGCTTGATGTGCCGATGCTGCCCACTGCAATACGAAATTATTGTTATTTCGGATCCCATCATCATCAAGTTAGTACGCGTACGTGGTACCTACCTACGTACCAGTGCCACAGAGGTACCTACCCAATTCACGCAGAAGTGAAGGGGGTTTTCCACCATCAACGGTTTAATGTCAAAGATCAAAAGATGGTAACCCGAACGACGGATATCGGTGGCATCACCACAGCATGAACAAAGAAAGTGATGGTTTTCTTCTCTTCGCTCGCGCACTTACCGGCGTCAGGTGAGAGTGCGGAAATGAAGATGGATGCTGCCTCCACGACTTCCTTTTGTATTGAATTATGTAAAAATCATGTTGTGTTTCTTTTTTCGGCATCGTCCGTCGCCAAAACTTAACTTTCTGGCACATCCCCTGTGCAGCAAAAGTTGACCAACAGTTTGTGTTTGTCGTTAGCATTGGTATTGAGCAAAAAACTAATTTGGCATAAATAAATAGATACGGTGACGACGACAGCAATGAGAGATTTTTGCAAACTGAATTGCACAAGCAAAATTGGTTGCATTATTGTGCAAAATATCAAGGACATTTCATCTAATCTTTCAAAACTAGTTAACAAGGTACATCCCGTGGTTACCTTTTCGTTCTTGAGATTGAGAATAAGGACGCTTTTGTACATGAGTAGAGGCACCTACTAACTGGCAACCATCAGTCACGATTCAAGATCAATGGTGGCGCTAAATACAGGAAATCCGGTTCTGGTTAAGCCAATGCACCAGCATAGGTTTCGAAATGAGAAAATCTTTCAGCCGTAGCTAAGTGACTAGAGGTATCTACCAGAAATCTGCATCGTTGAGTTGATGTATACCCTGGACGTTCACCCGTGAAAGCTTTGAATACGAGCTAAACGAAGAGAACTGGCAGGAAACCATCAAGCTCCTAGCACTTTGACTTGTGACCCCTCAGTTGGTTCTATAACTCACAAGTTTTTACTAACTCAAGAAGCGTCGTTTTATTTCGGCCCTAAACTTGGGCCTGAACATGAGACTTGTTCTACTGAATGTTCCAAAAGCAGAATTAGGTTATTACGGAACACAGCTCATTACAGTGCAGTGTGCAGTGATTGTTATATTGTGTATGTTATAATGATGTTGATTTCTGAGTGTTCTGGCAAAATGATGAGGTCATACTGCTGTTACCTACACTAATTAGATATGTCTGGGTTTTCTGATAACGATTAGGTTTGAGGGATCAAGGTCTGATGGGCTAATCTTGACTGAAGAACGAAGCAGGTAAGGAAAACAGTCTGATGATGGAAATATTGCATCTGAAACTCGATTTGGAATCTCCCTCCACATGATCGTATCTACGCTCTTTGTTAAGGAGTGTCGTCATGAAAAGTGTACAGGGTAGGTACCTAGCTGCTGGATGGAATTTGCCGCTAAGAAAGCTTTCCGAAGATTTTGGCAGGAACTCTTGCCTGTGGAATCCGTGAAAAACCTTCAAAGGGTTAGAAAACGAACCCGTGTTCTCTGACGCGGGTCTCGTGGGACGACAAAATAGCTTGCAAAATAAAATCTCAACCAAGCGGATATGAAAAAGTTATTGTTGCCTCTAGCTAAATGCCAATAAATAAATGGGCCAACAGGACACGGGAAAGTCAGATAGGCAAGCTCGAGGGCAAGCTGAATTCGAGGGGCGAGACTGTTTCTTTACGAAATTATTCTAATTGTTCGGTCGTTGAGATTTGTAGAAGGAGCGAGTGATCAAGTGAGTGATTCTAGCCCAACATCAAAACTTCACACATGCATACAAAGCAACTGGCAAGTACCTAGTAAAGGTTTTAGAATAATGGTATAATTAACCCTGCTTGTTCTAAACTTCAACATTTTTTAGCTTATTTTCAACCTTGTCACGTCTTTACCTATAGTCTTTCTCATATAGGCGGTTCCCTTTACTCGCAGCTCGTGCGCAGGTCTTCCCATAGACTAAACTCACTGGTTCAATTGGCTGTTTAACCTGGAGCGCTTATCGATCAGGCTGGCTAGGGTTGGGGTTGGCGACGGCTCCAATATAGGTGAACCTGCGCCCCAAAGACCGCAGGTAAATGAGAATGGCTATATCCCATCATTCACGGACAAATGAAAATGAAACCGGAAACCATAAGAATCAGTCTTCCGGGTCTGCTTACGCCGTATTGTTTAGATTTAGAACATTAATTTTGAGCTTCCCCATCAATCACCAAGCTGTACCTACTCGCATGTTCCACTTTTCTGCCTTCACATCTCTTGGATTTCATTGGAAATTACTAATTTTTGGTTTGTGGGCAGCAGTGCACAACCACAAACGTGGGTAGGCCCAAAAGAAAGTGATCTCTATCGAAAGTTGATGGCATTTGAACCCACCCGTTGACACTTATCAACGACTTCAACGGATGGCTGGCAGTCGCCTATTGTATAGGTAAATCAGTTTTTGTATGCATATGCGTGTTAAAAACTCAACAGTTTATAAACTCTTACTTCTTAAAGACAATAATAACCATCAGCATCAGGCAAGCACTTATCGTAACATTAAGTAATAAAACACGCAATGCCATTCTCATAAAGTGATGCACGATGATCGAGCTTCAGATGAGGTTTGTGTGTGTGTATACGCTGTGTGTTGTCAGACAAAACAATGAAGCCAGATAAGACATGTGAAGCACGATATGCAACGTTCTTGTGTATGATTTTTTGTTCTTCTCCAGCCACTACTTCCGGTTCCGCCACCACTTCCCATACAATAATGCAAGTGAAAGGAGTAGAGATGATGCACCTCCGAGCACCCGAGCTCTTGAAGCACACCATTACCAAACATGGAGGCTGAAGAAAATAACTAAGTGCTAATTTCTTTTTAAGGAATTTCTACTGGTCTCTCACCGTCGATAAACGCGTCGCAAAAGAACGGAGCACAGAGCAATTTGGATATGTCTAGCAAATCCATCATGCCGCTTGCGTAATGGTCACACTTTTTTACAAGGTGTAAAAAGTTAAAGTACACGGATCTAGATTTGGTATATAGCACCTGGATGGTGATTTATGCCCGCGGTTTTCCTATTTTGTTTTAATTAATTGCCGTGCCCATAAAAGCTTTTGGAGCTTGACACGCGTACCTGCACGTCTGCTGCTGCTCATAGAAAAATAAATAAGTTTGCCAATAATTGCTTTGGACGTTCTATACCTGTATCTCTTGTGATAGTCTGCTGATGATATTTGACCCACATTATTGAAAATGATACAGAAGGTGGGATCAAAAACGAGAATTGATGTTTATTAGTAAATATACACATGATGGCCACTAGAGATGACATAACAGCCCTTTCACTGGCTGCTGCTAGTGTTGCACAACGAACCGGCCAATAGACGGGCTGGTAATTGTTTTAATAAGAAAAATTGCGTCACATAATCGAAATTAATTGATGGTCGATACGCACATGCGAAATCTGGACACACATCTTCTATGGTAATTTCTTCAGATTATACCCAAGGCGTTAGTAACCTTATACACAAGAAAACCTGCGTGCTTATCCCTACCCTCTTATCTATGTCCTACTACCCTACTGGACCATAAGACTGAGGACACACCAGGTTCCAAAATACCTTTGAAATCGAGCTCGAAATGTACACGTCACCGGCTTCACCGGACGGTTATACCAAGTGTTTTTTTTTAATTATGAATTGCACTTAACGGTGAAAGTAAAAACGTATGTGCGCAACTTGATTCAAATTGCGCTCCTAAGGCGGTAGGCCAGGCAACGCGGGAAGATGACTTAAGTCACAGACATACACGTTCCCACTTCCACAGCTAACTCCAATTCACAATTTTGAGAAACACCCGGTGAAACTCAGATCGTGTCAAGACAGGTTTCCATCAAATGGAAATTAAGTCTCATATTGGAAAACACGCATAACTTTGCTGCCATAGTTAGGGTGACCACTATGTGCAGAACAGTAGAAAATATCTAGTACACACTAAGCAATACAAACATGTAACATTCAGACAAATCATCAAAATAACAACTGTTATCATAGAGGTGGGGACGCGTAGTGTAATGGTACATCGCGCTTGGCTTCGATCACTGAAGCCAAGCCATACACAGCGCGGTCCGTCTTTGGATGGGTGACCGCTGTAACATGATGGTGTGATGAGACTCACTCGCAGGCGAGACACCAGCGCCAAAACCCCCTCGGCAACGTTCTGGGCAAACCTTCCGAGTACTTCGGCCCTCGAATGCCTCGAAAGCTTTCTCTGGAATAGTGATGGGTGTTGCTATTCACTTATGGTTCGGAATCCACTTAGAACTGTAGGTTCCCCAATCAATGTGGATGGACAGAGAAGCAAGCCGAAAACCTTCGATGGGTTGTATATGGCTAAGAATGTTTAAATCAGAAAGGTAGGCGAGTATCGGTATACTTCATTTGCAGATTTTCTGGGGGGAGAACTCAAAACCGTTGGTCCGACTTCGAAATCGCCCCCTAAATTAATTCAAACTTTTCTCCAACTAAGAATCGCAGAGCAAGTCTGCACCTAAAACGAATATTTTGTGGGGTTTACCGCAGGTCGAATTTTGCTCAGCAGTTTTTTGAATTCACGGAAAGTGTAAGTTTCATTCTGGAAAAATCACTGCCGGAGAACCGAAACAGTGTCGCATTTGAAAATGAGCCTACACGACGCCCAATGCAATCTAATTACGATGTCGGTGGGAATTTTTTGAAAAAAAACTCGATTCCCGAGCAGGAAAGAACGTCTCGAGTTGAAGTCGCACCAAACGCGGGTCGTCCTGGGTAAAGTTCTGGTGGGCGGCCGTCTCGGGTCGTAACGGCCAGGATAAAATTAAAAATTTGTAACGCCCGACTAGGAAATTGTGTAAAACTTCAACTGCAGACTTAGGCTTGGTATCTCCATCTCCGGATTTATTCCGTATAACTTTACACGGCAGATAAACACTGCGCCGAACGTACAGCTCGCTTTGATCATTTTATAATTCATCATGTTGCTTCCAAAATTTGTTCTAACCCATCTGCAATTTCTTTGGAGTTGGACGGCTGATGTCACTTGCGACTGCGGCTTCAATTTGGCAGCTCATTCCGAAAAACAAACATGGATCAGCAGACAAATTGCGTATTTTGTGTCTTCATCCAATTTTTTTTCCTGTTCCTATAGTGTGCTCATTTGTGGTCAGCGCTGGTGCTATTTTCGATTAGAACCCCGACTGACGGTGAAGAGTGACAAAGAATGGGCCCTGCAAGTGCAATGTCGTCGTCGCCATATTCTGTTAGTATGAGATTTACAATTTTCTATAGTTCGAATTAATTTCAACTCCACTCTGACCGACTAAAGTAGTGCTTAAGGTGATTTCTCAATGTGTTTCAGATAGCTTCAGGGAGGAAGCCATGCATTGAAGCGGTGCAAAACTTGAAGGAAAAAACTGCACCTGCGTCTTCTGGGAACACCGAATCACCCAATGATATTTTCTTTCCCCTCTGACTTGCTGGACAGAGGTAGAGTACAGATAAATAATTGGGAAACATCTTCAAGCATTGGTTCCGCACCGGGAACCGAGCCGGGAACCAATGCTATTAAGAAAATATTATGGAGTTTTATTCATTTAAAAGCTTTTTTTGTCCGAAAATGTTTCATTTAATACCTATATTTTTCAATTAGTATAATTATTTTGCAATAAAATCAGGATACATAATTATGTAGCATTATTGCAACTATTATTCAACAGAAGGAATCTGGTTTTGAAATGGACTAATATTATTATATCAACGACAAACCTTTTACTTTAGAGTTTAGACACATTTCTATCATAGTGATATGTAGCTCCAGCTTTCATGATTCACAATAATGATGATGATGATGATGATAATAATAATAATAATCGTTGAGGTTCAGGTTCACGCTACGGAAAAAAAATGTTTTTCACAATTCAGGTATTAACAGGTAAGGACTAAGGACTGAAATCAAGTATCAGATATCAACAATAGACTTTCATTTTCATTATGAATGCATCCATCTGATTTGTTGCTACTTCACTGATGGCAACCAATCCCGTGGTATCATCTTATAACGGAAATTGAGTCAATTGTTTATTTTTGCAACATTAGGTGCTTTCTTTTAACAATCCTTTTACAACATGAACTAAGTATTCTAACCTAAGTTGTTAGTGGTATCTCACTTTCGCGCATGTAATTTCTCGCTCTTTCTTTCTAACTAAGATCAGATCAGAGAGTTTTGTGGTAAAAGGAAACCTATTATTCCAGTTAATAGTCCAGTCAAAATAGATTTTAACCGGGAATAGATTCGGAAGTTAACGAAATTTGGTAGATCGATGCAGAATTTAACGTGGAATAACATACTGAAATTCCCGAAAATTCCAAGGCTTGGCTTATTTTCTAGGACCAATAAAAGAGCGCCATCCTTGTAAATTTTCGATTTTTTCTGAATAACTTGTAAACTATCACCTTTAGAACACAAAAACTAGCGAAGTAAATGTAGCCTGTTAAATTCTCAAGAGATCAGTGTCAAATTCATCACCTTGTGATCAATAGTCTTTGAGATACAGCGTCTGCTAGAACGCAGTGAAAATGACTCAACATTCATTTCCGGCTTTTGCGTAACAATTTGCATAGTGCCAGTCCAGGGGCTGTAACGTGGACAGCAAATGTGCGGATTTCATTGTGTTTTACATTTTTGGAAACCCAATTAAACATTCGGTATCAAACTTTTGACTAGAAGTCGCCATCTTCAAAATGGTACTTTTCCTCGACCTTTGAAATCGATACTTGAAGTCCCGAAGAATCCCAAAAAATCGATTATTTTCATACCATGCCATTTCCCTGATTTTCTAAGTATGGAAAAACCATCTAGAGAATATGTGGAGGATTGAATATCAAAAAAATAACATGTTCCAGAATCTTTTTCCGTGTGATGGTTCCTGCGTTATATGGGTTGAAAGGCTAAAACGACCTATTAGGAAAAAAGATTGGTAGTTCGAACACTTACTGCTGAATATACTGTACGGACCTTGCATTTGAGGTGTAAAATGCAACTTGGCAGACGTGGAAAGTACATAAGTATATTCACTACATCTGTTAAGTGGCATTTTGTATCATAAAATGCAAGGTCCGTATAGTATTCAGCACTTAGTGTCCGGACTACCTATCTTTTTCTCCAAATAGGTCGTTTTAGTCTTTCAACCCATATAACTCAGGAACCATCACTGGGAAAAAAAATCCTAAGCATGTTATTGTTTTGGTATTCAATTCTCCACACATTTCCTGGATGGTTTTGCTCTACTTGAAAAATCAGACAAATGGCATGGTATGAAAAGAATCGATTTTTGGGGATTCTTCGGGACATCAAGTATCGATTTCAAAGGTCGAGGAAAAGTACCATTTTGAAGTCGGCGACTTCTAGACAGAAGTGTGATACCGAATGTTGAATTGGCTTTCCAAAAATGTAAAACATATTGAAATCCGCACATTTTCTGTTTACGTTACAGCCCCTGAACTGACACTATGCAAATTGTTACGTAAAATCCGGAAATAAATTTTGAGTGATTTTCACTGAGTTTTAGCAGACGCTGTATCTCAGAGACTATTGACCACAAAGTAATGAATTTAGTACTGATCTCTTGAGAATTCAACGAGCTACATTTGCTTCGCTGGTGTTTGTGCTCCAAAAGTAATAGTTTACAAGTTATTCAGACAAAATCGAAAATTTTCAACGATGGCGCTCTTTTATTGGTCATAAAAAAATCCAAGCTTGGTATTTTCAGGAATTTCAGTATGTTATTCTAGGTTAAATTCTGCATCGATCCACCAAATTTCGCCAACTTCCGAATTTGTTTCCGGTTTGGCCAGATTTTTGCCTAATTTGACTGGACTATAAATACCTATTATCTACAAGCGTTAAATAATACCCGTCACTTTTAGCACGTCGTCAAGGGCGACGTGAAAAAATGATGATTCTGCGCATTCCTGTCATATTTTCAATAAATTCTGACATTTACCAAACATTTCAAAGACCATTATAGATAAAATCCTGTACGATACACGCGTTAAAAGTGTCTTATTTTGTTCGCGGGGTTGCTCTACTCGCTAATGCTCGTTTCGCAAGCGTCCCCGCTCACAAAATAATACCTGTCACTTTTAACACTCGTATCGTAAATAGCTATTATTTGAAGGTTTCATCGTTGAATAATTAAAAACATCTATTATTGAACATAAGAAAACATACAAGTTTAGAACGTTCATTCCATAACATTAAAAGTAGAAAAGTACGAAACGTTTATTGAGCGTGATGCAATCAATGTCCAAACTTTGTTCACTTTTCAACGTTTAAAAACCATACCAACGAGACCGTTACTTGTACAACTGGCAAAAAACGTTCTTGTGAGGACGTTTTCGTGAGAACGTTCAATAAGGCGAATATAGGACTTGTATAAAACGTTAATTTGACATCTATGAACGTCAAATCCGAACGTTCTTGTTCAAGAGTGAACGTTATTTGAACAATAGTATGACGTTATTTTGTTCAGTGGGATTACAGGGTTCTATCCTGTGAGCAAAATTACAGTTTCCTGTGAGCCGTCCCCAGACTCCAGCGACACAATACATAACTTTTGAAGTGCATTTTTGCGACATAAAATTATGGCATTTTTTATAACAGAAACCACTGTCGTTCAGTCTCCTTCTCTCTAATCTCCATGGGTTAGGAACACGGTTGTTTTGTCCTCGGTTTTGTCCTGTTTCTGTGGGTAACCCAGACAGCACATAAACATTTTCAAAATGTTTGTGAAATATTGAAAGCCAAATATTATAATATTTATAAAATATTGGAATTCATTCAGTGAATATTGCATAAATATTTATTGAATGTTTTGATGTCCCCCTTTTTAATATTTGTACAATATTTGCCAAAAATATTTTGAAAACATTTAGAACCGGGTATTTTTAGAAATTAAAAAAAAAATTGTTTTTCTTCTTATCGGCCTTTTTTGGCCATAGGAGCTCGCCTTTATTTCATATACAATTGATTAATGGTGCTATTCTGTAAAAAATAACATTCCATAAACGCTCTGTTATGTAAAAATACGTGTCGGCCATTGGCTGTTGCCTAGGTAATAACAACGTAACAGAGCCTTTATGGAATGTAATTTTTTAGAGAATCGCACCATTAGCTGAAAAATTGCCTTTTAAAGACGACACGACACCCAGGCTACAGCAGGAATCGAACCCACAATCTCCGCACCACAGGCAGATACTGACCACCTGTGCTACGGGGCCGTTGAGAAGATTCAGTGGTTCTGGGTAAACTACTATGTGAACACGCAGATGTCCGCTATATGAATTTTGCTAACTATATATCTGAAAGATTCAGCGGCTCATCCACTTTCAGGGATACTCGGCTACCGCCTCGTACTTATACACGCGGATTGATCCGCGTACTTGCTACATAAATTACCAATTGGTGTCGAAATAAATTAAAGTGACAAATTTGCACGAAACAAATAAAACAACGGACGTATCTCACGACATTCTGAATCATTTCAACCGTAACATAGGAAAAACCTATTGTAGGCCGTTAAAAAGGCAATTTCAGGACCGCAAACCAAGTTTTGCTAATTTAAGGCAAACTACACTTGAAGTCAAAGGGATGTGAAACGCTATCTTTTCAACACAACACACAACACAACTATATATTTCAAAGCTCCGTGCAAATGACCAAAACAAAAACCGGAAACCACATTGCCTAGAATACTGTAAATATTAGAGAAATTAGTTCACTAAATATTTTGATAATATTTATTGCTAAATATTCAATAAATGTTCAAAATATTTGCTGAATGTTGGTACAATATTTCACCTTAATATTTTGATAATATTTGTGACGAATATTTTGTAAACATTTATAGAATGTTGTAAATATTCATCAACTACTACCAAATATTTTCAAAACATTTCGTGATGTCTGGGAAGTTGTTTACTTCTCAAGTTTTTCGGAAATGATGTGCAAAAGTGGCGATGATAGAGGAAACCATACTCTCATTGGAATTGATTTGGGGTGGGATTATAAAGGGCTAGGAACACGATCATTTTTGCTCAGTTTTTTCTTTAGTTTTCCTAATCAAAAGCGTGGCCGCCAGGCGTATACTGTTGAGAATAATAAGCTGATGGATTCCCAGATGCGAATATTCGGACAGAAAATGCAAAATACTTCATGTCAAATATTTGTCCTCATATTGGCCAATCCAGCAGAGCCCTCGAATTCAAAATTAGACATACAAAATCGAATTTCCTGTCCAAACCTTCGAATCTGGGAATCCAGCTTTATGCAGGTGATTTTCAAAAATCCGTACCGTGTATAGGGTCATGGTCATGTCGAGGTAGGTAGGTATGTACCTACCTAATCCTTGAAAAAAATTGAAATTGCTTTCTATAAATATTACAGTGTTGCATAATCATATTATTATCTGCCCATGTATTTTTACAAAATGAGACACCCACATGCCTGCATGTGTCGAAAATTTGAAGTACAGCAGGCGACCATAATAAACTGCTCAACATTTGAAATGTCGGTATCGAAAGTTTTGCCCTTTTTCAAAATGGTGTAACTTTGGATTGTCTCAACCGACTCGGATTTTGTCTTCACGGTTGCTTAGATACATCTTTCAGCAATCTATTCCGTTGGCGAGATTTTCCAATTCATTGAAATTACATTCGTTACAGGGTGGAATGTAAAGCATTGCAAAATTGTGCCTAGTGCGTAGTATTTTTGAACAATAATAAATTGAGATTATACTTTTGAAACATATCCAAACTAAAATTTTAGAGTGTGTTTCTGAACCAACAAAACATCTTTTGTTCAATTTGAGGTCCGTACGTCAAAAATTCCGATATGTATTGATACAATGCGATAAGTGCGCCCTCTGATGGCGGATTTTAACCAAAATTACACAAATTCATTAGACGCCAATACCATGGCCGCATACCAATTTTCAGCTCAATCGGATGAACCGTTTGGGAGTTATCATGGACGATTATACAGAGTTATTAGATACACAGACAGGCAGACAGACCGATTTTGATCTGAAAATTGTCTAAATAAATCGATTAGATGGACGTTAAAAAAAGTTATTCTTCGAAATCCGGAAACAAATTTTTTGCGCGTTCACAATATTTTCCTTTCCATTCGAGAACGCAAACCGGGAAAGTAAAATGGAGGTTTCTGAGAGCGCAGCAGTTTTGAACAGTTCAAGCAACAAGCATGCGAAATTACAGGTTCCCTTTTGTTATTGCCAACCAAGATGACTAAAATGCAACTTTGACAAAAAAAATTCTGTCATTATTGTTGGACTTCTGATCTGGAAAATTCAAAAATCATTTCGAGATAGGACATCAGGCTTCATGATTATATCGTTAGAATTTGAATAAAAAAATTGTTTACAAAAATAGGGATCTATTGAACTGAGCACAATTTTGCAATGCTTCACATTCCACCCTGTAACGAATGTAATTGGAATAAGTCAAAAAGTCTCGCCAACCCAGTAGACTGCTGGAAGATGTATCTGAACAACCGTGAAAACAAAATCGGAATCAGTTGAGACAATCCAAAGTTATACCGTTTTGAAAAAGGTCATAATTTTTGGATACCGACATTTCAAATGTTGAGCAGTTTAGAATACATCAACGGGACCGCGCTGAAGACTTTTTCAGCAGTGAAGGGCAAATTGAAAAGAGAATAACACACCCTCAGACAATAATAGTATATTATTCCGAGTATTATTCAACAACCGGGTAATGATTGCTTTTTACTCATGAGGATGCAGTTCGCTGACACGAGCGGCGAGCCTTGGCGAGTGTCGTAAAGCATTCGAATGAGTAATAGCCATTACCCGCGAGTAGAATACTATGCTTTATCCAGTTTTATATGAGTTTTAATGGAAAATGCAGGCATGTATATGCGCGACGGAGATTGTCTGACTTACCTGGTGAAGACCACCTGCTGCTCCGCGATCTGAATTGCTCCGGCGCTTGCGCAGTTTTCAGGTTCATGGGTGAAGCAATGAAGCTTCGATCGTTTGCTCTAAATGAATAACGCTTGGTTCCCAGATGCGAATATTCGGACAGAAAATGCGATTTTATATGTCAAATTTTGAATTCGAGGGTTCTGATTGGCCAATATGACGACTTTGACATTTAATTTCGCATTTTCTGTCCGAATATTCGCAACTGGGAATCCAGCTTAAATGGTAATGCGTATTTGTCGAGATCTCCGTTCTTTTTTCACCCCTGGGGGCTTGGCACTTGCTGAGGCTGTTTTTCTTTGATACCATGGTATCACATTCTGAGCTTTGCAGATTTAGTTTGTTGTTGATTTTACAGTTTATGTTTTATTTTATTTTATTTTATTTTGGATCAATTCATTCTCCTGATTTCATTTTGTTAATTTAAGAATATGATGTCTAATTTAAATTTGTTTTACTTTACATTTTGCCCCACTTTACTTTGTTTATAATACAAATGTATTTAAAAAACAATAAACACAATTATACAATTACAATTACAATATGCGCGTGATAATGCGTGCATTACCTATTCAATAGGATTGGATAAAGCTTATTTTATAATAATGCAGAATGGAATGGAAATTTGAAAAGCTGGAATCGGAACAATAGGCTACTTTGTAGGTACCGTGACGTCACACCACGACGTCACCTGGATCGCATATCAGTTGATATTAAAAGTTTGAATGGCGTCGAGGTCCGAGGATGAGGTCAGGATAGCGTGTAAGGCGGGGTGTCACTAAAATGCAGGTCAGCCGATTTTGCAGGTCAGCAGAAATCGTACCTATACCCCATTCACTTGCCTTGTGGAACACATACCTACCCACTCATATGCCTTCTTGGTCGGCAAAAAATTCTTGCAGGTCGGCATACAAGCCGTTGCTGTCACCTTCTCCGAGCACTTCCAGACAATTTTCGTGGTCCTCCAGGTCCTTGGACTTTTGCTGTTGGCGATCAAAATGAGAACATTTTGCAGGTCGGCAAAAATTCTTGCAGGTCGGCACACATGCCGTTGCTGTCACCTTCCCCGACCACTCCCAGACAATTTTCGTGGTCCTCCAGGTCCTTGGACTTTTGCTGCTGGCAATCAAAGTGGGAAAATTTTGCAGGTCGGCAAAAATTCTTGCAGGTCGGCCTAGAGGCCGTTGCTGTCACCTTCTCCGAGCACTTCCAGACAATTTTCGTGGTCCTCCAGGTCCTTGGACTTTTGCTGTTGGCGATCAAAATGAGAAAATTTTGCAGGTCGGCCTACAGGCCGTTGCTATCACCTTCCCCGAGCACTCCCAGATAATTTTCGTGGTCCTCCAGGTTCTTGGACGTCTGCTGCTGGCGATCAAAGTGAGAAAATTTTGCAGGTCGGCAAAAATTCTTGCAGGTCGGCATACGGGCCGTTGCTGTCACCTTCTCCGAGCACTTCCAGACAATTTTTGTGGTCCTCCAGGTCCTTGGACGTTTGCTGTTGGCAATCAAATTGAGTAAAGTTTGCAGGTCGGGAAAAATTCTTGCAGGTCGGCACACAAGCCGTTGCTGTCACCTTCTCCGAGCACTTCCAGACAATTTTTGTGGTCCAGGTCCTTGGACGTTTGCTGTTGGCAATCAAAATGAGAAAAGTTTGCAGGTCGGCAAAAATTCTTGCAGGTCGGCACACCCGCCGTTGCTGTCTCCTTCTCCGAGCACATCCAGACAATTTTTGTGGTCCTCCAGGTCCTTGGACGTTTGCTGTTGGCAATCAAATTGAGTAAAGTTTGCAGGTCGGGAAAAACTCTTGCAGGTCGGCACACAAGCCGTTGCTGTCACCTTCTCCGAGCACTCCCAGACAATTTTCGTGGTCCTCCAGGTCCTTGGACGTCTGCTGCTGGCGATCAAAGTGAGAAAATTTTGCAGGTCGGCAAAAATTCTTGCAGGTCGGCACACAGGCCGTTGCTGTCACCTTCTTCGAGCACTTCCAGACAATTTTTGTGAACCTCCAGGTCCTTGGACTTTTGCTGCTGGCAATCAAATTGAGAAAATTTTGCAGGTCGGCAAAAATTCTTGTAGGTCGGCACACAGGCCGTTGCTGTCACCTTCTCCGAGCACTTCCAGACAATTTTCGTGGTCTTCCAGGTCCTCGGACGTTTGCTGCTGGCGATCAAAGTGAGAAAATTTCGCAGGTCGGCCTAAGTCCTTGCAGGTCGGCATACGGGCCGTTGCTGTCACCTTCTTCGAGCACTTCCAGACAATTTTTGTGGTCCTCCAGGTCCTTAGACGTTTGCTGTTGGCAATCAAAATGAGAAAAGTTTGCAGGTCGGCACACAAGCCGTTGCTGTCACCTTCTCCGAGCACTTCCAGACAATTTTCGTGAACCTCCAGGTCCTTGGACTTTTGCTGCTGGCAATCAAATTGAGAAAATTTTGCAGGTCGGCAAAAATTCTTGCAGGTCGGCACACAGGCCGTTGCTGTCACCTTCCTCGAGCACTCCTAGACAATTTTTGTGGTCCTCTAGGTCCTTGGACGTTTGCTGTTGGCAATCAAAGTGAAAAAATTTTGCAAGTCGGCACACAGGCCGTTGCTGTCACCTCCCCTGAGCACTCCCAGACAATTTTCGTGGTCCTCCAGGTCCTTGTACTTTTGCTGCTGGCGACCAAAGTGCGAAATTTTTGCAAGTCGGCAAAAAATTTTACTCACAACCACTATGGTAATTGATTCATCACATACCTAGTAGGAGTTCGGGCAGTGACCCATTGCCGACCTCCCGAGAAAGTGAAGAAATGGTAGCTTCAGAAGGGACATTTCAAAATATGCATCCAACCAAACAATAAGTGTTTAAATCAGTATTTCCTAAACCATGTTTCAGCAAAATTGACGCTTGTAATCCTGCAAGCTGAGTACATGGTTGTGAGTAGAATAGTATAGATAGTCTCGACGGTAAATACATCATTCCTGCTTCGGGCTAGCTCTCTGTGCCCTCAGCAGTAATGATGTATTTCCCGTCTCGGTATGTAATATACTATTGCCGACCTGCAAAAATTTCGTATTTTGGTCGTCGACAGCAAACGTCCAAGGACCTGGAGGACAACGAAATTTGACTGGAAGTGCTCGGGGAAGGTAACAGCAACGGCTTGTATGCCGACCTGCAAGATTTTCACTGACCTGCTAAATTTTCTGACTCTGATCGCCAGCAGCAAACGTCCAAGGACCTGGAGGACCAAGAAAATTGTCTGGAAGTGCTCGGAGAAAGTGACAGCAACGGCCTGTGTGCCGACCTGCAAGAATTTAGGAGGCCAACTTGCAAAATTTTCTCAATTTGATTGCCAGCAGCAGACGTCCAAGGACCTGGAGAACCACGAAAATTGTCTGGGAGTGCTCGGGAAAGGTGACAGCAACGGCCTGTAGGCCGACCTGCAAGAATCTTTGCCGACCTGCAAAATTTCCTCTTTGATCGCCAGCAGCAAAAGTCCAAAGACCTGGAGGACCACGAAAATTGTCTGGAAGTGCTCGGAGAAGGTGACAGCAACGGCCTGTGTGCCAACCTGCAAGAATTTAGGCCGACCTGCAAAATTTTCGCACTTTGATCGCCAGCAGCAAAAGTCCAAGGACCTGGAGGACCACGAAAATTATCTGCGAGTGCTCGGGAAAGGTGACAGCAACGGCCTGTAGGCCGACCTGCAAGAATTTTTGCCGACCTGCAAAATTTTCTCACTTTGATCGCCAGCAGCAAAAGTCCAAGGACCTGGAGGACCACGAAAATTGTCTGGAAGTGCTCGGAGAAGGTGACAGCAACGGCCTGTATGCCGACCTGCAAGAATATTTTGCCGACGTAGAAGGCATATGAGTGGGTAGGTTTGTGTTCCACAAGGCAAGTGAATAGGGTATAGGTACGATTTCTGCTGACCTGCAGGCTTGGCTGACCTGCATTTTAGAATTCCCCTGTAAGGGTAGGTGAAAGGCGAAGGAAACAATGGCGTAGGTATCTTCATTCTCTGGTTTCTTCAAATTGAATGATCAATCAAGGGTTCATTATTCAGTTACACCCTCGGTTACACCGATTTACAACTCTGCCCAAAATACCTCCTTTTCTCCTAATATTTTTGTGGTTAGTTGTTAACCAGTAACAGTAACCACCTTGCCTAATAAATAATCATTATTGTTATTAGAGGTAAACATGGACCTGGTAAAGAATGTTTGAGATATTTATTTAATGTAACGAGATCACCAAGTACCTATTATACGGTACTTATAGGTACTACCTAATTATTACTATCAGCAAGCTCACCTCTCCAGTCTCCAGCGTTTTAGCAGCCATCATTTCTGCAGATTTCTTTGTGGTTCCATTTCACTATTTTATTTCCACTTTTCATCAACACCATGTCCTCATGACCATGAAATCGACGGCCCCCATAATATCACCATAATATTGCCAACTGAGGGACACTGCCAGAAGCCAGAAGGAACTGCAACTGCTGACGACAACCAGCAGTACACGTACTGAATAATGCCAGAAGGAAATCTCATCAGAACCCAAAAAAAGGAAAGAATTTTTATGCCTATTGATTCAAAATGAATTACCAATTTTCTCACCTATAGCGATAGTATTTTTTTCACTATTATTGTCTTCGAATTCTTGAAAAGCGTCATAAATTAAGTTTCCCGCCACAACTTTACCAATGTTACGAGTCGCAAGACCCAAAACTCCCCAAGTCAAACTGACAGTACTGACACTGACAGCTCCTAGTCATAACCTACAAAATCTCGATTATTTGCACAAGTATTTTCCGAGATATTTTGCACCGTAGCCACATGTTTCGATATCCAAAAACTGTTTGAATTCAAGTTCCAAGACTTTTATTTCAAATGCGTTCCAGAAAATGATCCTCAGAGTAATATCGAACTTCTAAAAAGCTGTAGAAAATGGTATGTCAGCTCTTATGGCACTTGGAATTCTGAAATCATCTAAACTGTTTCAGGTCTGAGGTTGTGACTTGACTTCTTAAAAAGTGTATGTCCGAAAAATCTGAAAAATGGTCATGCACAGAGCCCTTCTCACCTGGTTCATCCTGTTGGCGTTCCTGATTCTGCTGTCTCTCCGCTTGGAAACGAGGACACATTGGAATTGGTTCCTGATCTTTATTCCTATGTGGATTTTCGACGTCATCCTGCTTATCGATGTTCTGTTCAATGTGTTCATAAGATGCAAACATGAAGACTTTAAAAGTTTGTTTCGGAACAAAAACGTCATCCTCATGGTGGTTGTCCTTTTGAAAATAGCGGCGCAAATAGTTTTGTGCTTGAAACTACAATATCCAAGCCTGGAACTATCGATTTACCATGTTCTGACGCCTTTGTGGATAATGTTCCCGATTTTAATTATGGATGCCTCGTTGACTTTGTTCAAAAGTAGTAATTATTGATCTGTTTATTCAACAATCAAATAGGGCCTGAAGACTGTTATATTTACATATTTATTTTATTATAAAAGTTTTGAAATAGAAGTTGTGTTGATTTTGTCATTTATTTTGTGGATGGTGTAGCCAGACGTCTATGAGCCAGACCCAGATGTCAATGGAATTACTTGAATGTCAAAATGTGTCAAAAGAAATGTCATCCTTGACAAGTTGAACACTGCTGTCAATCAAATGAGCTGAGCTCTTTTCTTGCCTTCTTGGTCTGTTACCCTGTTGACAAAGGTTGTGAATTTTGTGAATAATTTCAAATAAGCTATGGCAAGCCTAGACAAATTCGTTAAAGGCACTTGCATGGAAATGTGCCCCGAAAGTGAAGCGAAAATGTAAGGTTATGTGATTTGTTTACTTGAAAATTTCAAAATTTAAATTCCAGGAGGCAAAGAGAGCGATTGATCCACCTCCTCGAAATGGTTCCCGGTACTGAGAAAACGAAAACGCCCAAAGCCGACAGGAATCGCATGGTGAAAAGCTACCAGCGGTCGGCTGCTGGGAAAGCCCTCAGCAACCCTGAGGACCTTCGACCGCCCAAAGTTCTGCTCCAAACCATCACTTACTTGATATTTGAGTAAGTTCCCGACGAATAAGAAATATCCTTTGGAATCAATAATAGTGTTGCAGATGTCAGTCACGTACCTTGGCATACAGTTTATGATTTCATAACGGATCGCTTGATGGCAGTCCGACAAGATTTGGTAATTCAGAACGTTTCGGAACCTGAGACCATAAGTATTCTACAACCGATCGTGCGGTTCCACGCTTACGCTTCTTATAGGTATACTGTTTTGAATTTATTTAAAATTCATGAAAATCAACACATTTTTTGGCAGATTATGCACGGAGAACTTGGGCAAATTCGATCCAGTGCTCAACAAAAACCATCTACAGGAATGTTTGAAGAAGCTGCTGAATATCTATGATGGCATAGCAGATCTGAGGTGTTACAATAAATATTTACTTGAAGCCAGGCCCGAGTTTGAAAACATTTACGTTGTTTTAAATTTAGGGCATACACAAGCTTTGCAAAGGTATTTGCAACTGCCTTGGTACTTAAAGTAAGTAAGCCATTCAAGTAAAAAACGTTCAAAAAGTCCCATCAAAGCAGTTGTATGGTATAAGAGTCATTCCATGCCAAAATTATCACTTTCTGCGATTCATAGTGACAGATTTTCATTAATTTTGGATATGTTGTAGAGACATGAAGATAAGTCAACCGGTATTGGCCAGGCTTTTTTTCTGTTTTTTTCAATTTTTATTCAAATCTGGGCTGGCAAGATAATGAGGGACTTTTTTGAAAAATATTTAAAAGTTTTGGAAAAACAATTCGAGTTCTTCGAATTTAAAATTTTTGAAATACTTATACATTTTCATACCTGATTTTAAATAACCTTTTTTGTTTCAATTCTCCTACTTCACTGGTTTTCATGAAACTCACGTTTTAAGAAAAAACACTAGGAAATGCCTTCCTTTAAGTTTTCCAAAAGAACCACTTCATTGACCAGATTGTCGCGCAACCCCGAACGTGGTTTACGATTAAACATGGAAAGCTAATAGATGATTGGCTTCGAAGATTTGCTAGTGGATCATTAGATTCTCTACAACTTTGTCGCTTACAATTTTTGGAGATCTCTTGCCATTCTCGCAGCATTCAAGGAGGAATGTCATGCGGACAGTTTTTCCACCTCACTGGACCGGCGCGCAACTTTGACCGCGATCAACGGCTAAACTGAAGAAATTGGACATATGCTCCCTAGGACTGTTTTGTAGATTATCAAATTCCCTACAACTTTGTTCCTGACAATTTTCACACATCTCTCACAGCTCTCTCACCATTTCAGAAGAAAGTCCGCGGCGCATGTTTTTCCATCTTCTAATTTTTTTCCCAATGGTTCCTGGGATGGTTGGAAATGAAACTTTATTTTTCCTCATTCAGTTTTTCATTCTCTTGTGATATTATTTTATCAAGCCCCAACTTTGGCATAAAAATCGCCTTATTTTACTGTAGTACTGAGCGCGGAATCAGCTTGCGCGGCTCGCTTAAAAAAATTATTTCGTGGGTTTTTTGGCAATGTCCATTCTGGCGACCATTACTCAACGATTTAGAAAGATTCAGTAAACAATATATAAAGAAACTGGGAAAATCGAAGATGTACCATTTTTCAGTACATATGCTGTTTTCTTTCCGAAAAAGTGACTTTCCATACTTTTATTTAACATCTGTCAAATAAAAAGAGCAATGTCCAAAATCCCCCATCTTTCGTGGTTCACTCAGAACAAAAATCTTCAAGATCGGACAATAAACTGAAGAGATATGATTTTTTCAGAGTAGGATGCAAGTCAAGATTAAAAAATCTAGAAAAAAATTATTGTAATTCCGAAAAAAAATCATGAAAAGAAAACATTATTGTAATTCCGAAAGAAAATCATAAAAAAAAACCGGCGAATACCTATCATTATCATCTCAATAATCGACTTATTTTAATGTTTCTACACCATATCCCAAATTTATGAGAATCCGTCAACATTTGAGTGCAGAAAGTGATCGTTTTGGCATGGAATAATGACTCTTTCATAATCTCTTCCATAATCTTTTATGAAGGTCACAAAAAAATATAGAGAAACTCTTTGGCTTCTGTTTTCGAATTTATAAAGGGTCAAGAGGTGGCAGGGCCATCCTTTGACCCTTATTTCCAAAAATTAGGAACTTGAATTTTTTCAACATTTTTCTGTCACTTGAAGCATTTTCCTAACAGCGGTTTACTTTCCCACCCCAAGTTTGCATTTTATGTTGCCCCATATGTATTTTATTGAAATGTTGGGGCAGAATCACGAGAAAGTCATTTCAACTAAACTGCTCAACATCTGAAATGTCGGTATCAAAAATTGCCCTTTTTTGTCCTTTTTTAAAATGGTACCTATAACTTTGAATTGTCTCGACTGATTCCGATTTTGTCTTCACGATTGTCTGTGGAATGTAAAGCTTTGCAAAATTTTGCTTAGTTCAATAGATCCCTGTTTTTGTGAATATTATAGCCAAACTGGTGGGTTTTAAAAGAAGGAGTTAACCTGAGACCCTTTCGTATCTTTGACCTTTTGTACTCTAACAGCCAGTTCCACCAAAGGTCCGTTACGAACGGATTAACTTCATAACGCTGATGATAGTTGCTATGCACCAGCCAATAGGATGGTCAGTTGCTTAGTTGCTATGAGAGTGATGAAGTTAATTCGTTCATAAAAGTTTGGTGAAGCCGGAGGTTGATCTTTGGTTTTAGATATTTTGCAATTTTATGTTCTAGATATTTTGCATTTTTGATATTTTGTGTTTTAGATATTTTTGCTCTTCGACCTTTTGTTTTAGACGACCTCATGTTTTTAGATCTTTCTTACCTCCCCCCACCCTAAATGGTTAGATTTCTCACGTTCACTTATTGCTGGAGCACCTGTATAAAGAACAATTTTGTTGCAGGACCCACAACATTCTGAAACTTGCTTTGAGCTATCGATCGGGGAATTTCGTCAGAATCTGTAGGCTAATGAAAAAATTGCCACCACTTCAAGCTGCACTGGCGTCTCTCCATTTACCTGAAATCAGAAGGTAAGCATTTTTATTTTATTTTACTTTCGAAAGGTAATCAATAAAAAAACTATTTCTTGGTTGTTAGGAAAGCCCTGGAGAAAATGTCTATCGCTTACAACAGCAAGAATTTGCGTTTTCCTGTTGATATATTGAACGAGATTCTGCTGTACGGATCTAGGAGTGATTTAATACAGGACTTGAAATATTACGGCATTTGTATTGATGGCGACTGTATTCAGTTTATGAAAACGGATTTTGATAAAACGAAGAAAACTGTAAGTATTGCGTCATTTACCGACTAACCGTACCTAAGGTATACAAGGTGATTGAAAACTGTCGGACCAAAACCATAATACGGCATTTTGGAATCTTCAATGAAGCCTACCAAAAGTATTTTAAAAAAATCGACTTCTCTTCATGGAAAAACGATTTATTCTTTCCCTGCTTCCAGTTTCGTTGCTCTAAAAGATTTTAATGAACTTTTGGTGGTATAATTATTATGAGAAAAAAATATCAACCACTGGATGTGTGTTGAATTTCTGTTTTCTTTACAGGGTGAGTCAGAAATCTTGGAACATTATTTTACTGCAAAAATGCATTCAAACCATTTGGTTCGTCCCGTAATCGATATAGAGCCGAAGGTCACAGGGTTTTGTAGTAAGAATTTTCTTTGAAGGACTTTTTTTTAGAGGAATCTGGATTTTTACTCCATGACACACATCTATAGTAAATGGAAATCTAGTACACATCCAGTACTCGAGTAGTTGATATTTTTTGTTCGTAATCCTTTCACCAATGGTTGATTAAAATCTTGGGCTTCATAAAAGATTTTATATACTGTACTACGGTTTTGGTCAGACACTTCTGAATTTCACTGTATAGAGTATGGGTTTTAATAAAAGTATAAAATTGCAGGTTTCTCCCAGACACGAAAAGTTTGTAGATGCGGTTTTACCTCAAGAAAATCTGCACAATTTGATTGTTTAATCATTTACAAAGATTTTATTCTTTATTGCTAGTAGATACCTACTCATTTGTGAGATTATTAAGACTGTTATTTGATACCGTGCAAGTTGCTACACAAATATTCGTGATAGATTTTTTACATTATAAAGTCTAATAACATACAAGGTGATTCATAACACATTCCCAACCCCATTTTTCTTGAGAACCGTTTGCTTTAGTGAGTTGCTGTAAAAAGTGTTAGATCTAGAAAATTTCCGAACGTCCGGTCCAAACTTGAATACGCCTCCCTTGTCTGTAGTCCGATTTATGACTCCTTCATCAATGATTTGGAGAGAGTTCAGAGGAGGTTTTTAAAGGCGGCTTATTTTATACTTGACAACCAATACCCTCCACGTGGTTTCCCTCAGGAGATCATATTGGAGCGGTTCAACTTGTCATCTTTAAAGTCTCGAAGAGTGTTCCACTATGGTTCCACCCAAGCCATTTTCTATTTGGTCTATTTAGCAACGCGTTAGATTGCCCTTCTTTTCTTGGCGCTGTGGGTCTCAGTGTTCCTCGGCTTTCCTCTAGATCACACAGTTTATTCCACCTTCCCACGGCTAGAACCAACATCTTAGTGGCATCTCCTCTCTATCAGATGATTGCCAATTACTCTGCTTATGAGAGCGAGGTTGATCTCTTCAACTGTTCCCTATCCGACATAAATACGAAGGTTTTTACCTGAGTATGTACCCCCCCCTCGGATTTGTCTCTGGTATTCCTCACCCTTTAACTGGGCTCTTCTGCCTGTTGGGTGCAGTACAATAATAATAATAATAAAAAATTTGGTCCATATTTCAAAAAATGTCAGCGGATTATTTCACCAAAACTTTCAGTAGGTGAGGCACAAAAATTTGTCTCATGGGTGATGAAATATCTCACTCTAGAACCAATGTCCTCCAGTGCTTCTACAAAGGAAGACAGAGTGTTGACTTTTGAGAATAGTTTTTTTTGTGACTGAGCTCATAGAAAATTGGAAGTTTGGAATTCAGCAGAACTTGGAGTAAAATATAACAAAGGCCATTAATAACCCTTCAAAAAGCGTGGAAGGCACATCGACCTTCGCCAGTGAATAATTTCACTCACTCTCACTTCCAAAAGCTCTATCTCAAAAACCATAGATCGCAGAGCGTTGAGTGAAAAATCGAACTGTAGGGAAATTCGTGGGTTTCAAAACAATTTCTTACATCGTCCCTTGCCAGACAAAGGAACGTAAGCGACATTCTAGCAACTTTGCAGGAGAGACGAAAAATCGAACTGTGGGGAAATTCGTGGGTTTCAAAACAATTTCTTACAACATATTCTTTTCGCAAGCAATACACACTGCGAATACAAAGGCCTCCAAAATATCTCGTATTTCAACTTGCCCTGCAATAAACTTTGCTTGTTCTGGCTACTTTCGTCCTAATTAATTCTGAATGATTCAAGAATCTTTTGGAAATTTGACAGGTTTGATTTTACGTGCCGATAAGTGCTCACTTATTTCTTGGACTCTCTGATCGGGAGAACGATGAAGATAGGAATTTTCATGTTGAGTGATGCACATTTGAATGCAAGTCAACTGGAAACTTTCTATGATAATGGGTTTGAAAATTAAATAAAGAAAACATTAAGAAAAGTCATATGCCCCGTGATTGAAGTTATCCAACGCAAGTCATCGCAGATCTTCATGGGTCTCAAGGAGGTCAATCCAACGAGCCCTCCAGAGGAACGGCAATGGAGATATTGGCCATCGTCCACGCATGGGAAATCGAAGGAAGAAAGATAGGCTGATTAGGAGGGGAGGCAATCCGAAGGCGCACGTCAACGTCCAAGATGATAAGAACGCAAGCTGGAGTTCTTCATCAAGTCTCAAGCAAAACAATCCGACGCCGCCTCCTTGAAGCTTGAATGCCAGGATAAGAGCAGCTTGCCCCTTCCTCAAAGCGACTCATCGAACGACCCGTCGGGCATGGGCACAACAACACCAAAACTAGGGAATGGCAGAGTGGAGGTGTTTGTTTTTTTTATGAATACAAGTTTAATTTCAGATCAGATGGGCGTGTACTTTTGTGGCAACAGAGGAATGAAAGGTTTATGGAAAAGAATATGGAGGCAAGGGTAGCTTATGGTAGAGGAGGTGTGGCTGTTTACCTTTCTCTCCAGACATGACTGTGATTGAGCATGTTTGTCGTCCATTTGGGGCAGAACTAGTGTACGTACCTAAGTCCAGTCTTCACCAATACAGGTTTTTATTGCGAATGTATTCCTTGAGTAAGCCTGATTTGGTGTACAACTATTCTAACTCCTAAATCAACGCTCAGGATAACAAAATCACAGAATCAAAGTTTCTTACCTAGCCCAAGCTTGCTGAGTTTGGTGCAGTCAAATTTTTTTCTATGAAATTTCCAAAATGTTACATAACTAGTTCTACTCTTCATAAGGGGACGATGTAACAGGATAGAGCTGAGACTGAAAGAAACAGGACGAATTGAATTTTTGAACGATTTGGCGGATGCGATTCAGGATGAACGGGATGCTATTCTTCAGGACTTCTCACCAAATTGGTGAAATAGAAATCTATGCCTCGACTAGGGTTGCAGCACTACATCTGGCAAGAGGGGGCCCTGCTACCAAATAATGAAGTTGCCGAGGAAAGCTTGTTAACCTATTGAAAATTATTTGAGAATAATTAACGCTGTGAAACTTTCACTAAGGCACACAAAAGTTATTGGCCTTCAAAGTCGAACGACTCTTGACTGACTGACTGGCAACGTGATCTCTGATGGCAACGCTGACTGTGGGTAGACTTAGGGACCCTCATAATCACGCGACCGGGCCGGCCAAAGCTGTCGATAATAGCCGCTTTCTTTCGGTCAGGATCACGGATCATGATTCGGAAATCCGCTGACTGGATTGGTTGGATTGGTTGCACGTGACACAGCCAACCAACCCCGTGAGCGGATTTCCGGATCATGATCCGTGATCCTGGCCGAAAGAAAGCAGCTAATCTAGCAACCCTAGGCAGACTGGGCTAAAAATGGCATGATCATGGCATGATCATGGCATGATGAAAGAAGACATAGAATAGAAGGCGTGCAAGTCAAGAGTAACTTTTGATGAAGGATCTGAAAGATGTCAAAATCAATCATATCTCATTTTTGAACAATGCTTCCCATAAAAATGCATACTCAAATTCACCCGTAATACAGCAGCAAGAATCAATAAGCACATGAACAATGACCACGAAAGAAACAATCCTCAACGGCCTCAACAGGCTAAGAGACCCTCTAGCCGAATATCAGGAGCCGCGTGGCATACCCCTAGATGAGTAAGCTGACCACATGAAACAAATTATTGCACGCAGGTAAATGACTGAGAATTTTCTTGTAGACGAGTCACTTTCGTGAGCCTCATCACGGCCTTGTGTCAGCACACCTATAATGCCGGAAACCAAGTCATCTGCATGCTCTACAACATCTTGCCAATTTTCGAGGGCTTCCTCTTCTTCATCCGGTTTGTTTTGGACAAGTTAATTGACATAATCGAAGCTGAAACTAAGAAAGACAAGCTGGTGAAAGTTGTGGTGTTTTTCGGGCAACTTTTGATAATTGCGTGCTTTATCTACCTCATGTGGCTCCTCATCATATTACCTATTATAATGCTTACATTACATATAATAGGTAGGCTTATTACTTTAATCAGGCGGTAAGCTTAAGCAGAACCTACTTAATAAAACGTAACATCATGCTGTAAACAGAAATTTTGTGGAAATGACTTTTTTATACATTAGGCTCAAGGTAACAATATGTCAATGTGACGCAAAATTGTCAAGTAAAAAAAGTACCTAAAACCAAATGTCTGAGGCAGTTCAAGAAGTTCCATCTCAGGATGGACCACGAAAACAATGTTTCGTTATTAATAAAGTGTATCAATTGCGGGATAAGTTAGCTGAATACCAAGAGTCCAGAGGCGTCTCCAAAGATGAGTAAGATCTAAATGTCACTTTGCAGATTTCGCTGTAATTCTAATTGAATGATTGCAGAAAATATTCGTTCATTACCCTTGTCACGGCCCTTGCATCCCACGCTTTCAGTGCTGGAGCACTAATCATCCATATGCTTGTAAATCTTTTGCCAATTGTGGAAGGGTTCATGTACTTCAATCGATTTTTGTTGGACAACCTGATAACAATTGTTGAAACAGAAGACAGGAGCGAACAGATTTTCAAAACTGGTATTTTCACAATAGAATTGGTAGTTTCGTTATTCGTCTTGTTTCTCATAATAACTATCATTTTAGTACCAATTTTCACACTCATAAATTGCGTTATGGGAACAGTCATGTTCTTGGTCGGCTATAAATGAACTAATAAACTAACAATTCAATACTGACTGGTTTTTATTTAAGCAAAACACAACAGTCCGTCCCAGGATACTCGGGCAAGGAGAGCTTGTATTTTTCCGCCAATGGAGGTGGCACGAACCTTCCGCCCAAATAGTGATGTTTTCCTTTAAACTGAAGTGCACACTGCTTGGGTGCCGTCAGCGAAATCAGCATCTCAGGCTTGATGCCTCCGTCGTCTGGCTCACCCTTTTCCACATCCCATCCGCTCGGTATATCAATACTACAAAATATTCAATAGATCCAGTACAGCATCATTTCGAAAAAATGAAAATACCTGACAACTGGAATTGCGCTGCTTTTCATAAGATCTACGATCGGCGCGAACTCGGCTCTGACCGGTGGTTTGAAGCTGAACCCGAACAAGGCATCGATAATCAAACCGTAACCATCGGCTTTCGGCAGAGAATTCAAAACTGGAATCCGCATCGATTCACACTGATGGACGAGGCTGTGATACAAGGGCTTGTCCGTCCTTTTGGGGTAGTAGACGTCGGCTTGATAGCCGAACAATTTCAGATGTCGCGCACATACCAGGCCGTCTCCACCATTGTTCCCCGGCCCACAACAAACCAGGATAGATTTATTTGACAGCTGTTCTAATGAATAGGTCTTGGCTATGGCGGTGGCACAACTCAGTCCCGCCAGTTCCATCAGCTGGTCCACCGAGTATTTGTACTCGTTGAATAGTTCTACGTCGATGTTTATAGCTTCTTGTTGTCCCACGAATTTTACCATTTTAGCGGACATCAAGTGCAAGAAACGGCAGTGTCTGATCGACTGAAATCGCACCGTTATCAATGCCGAATGGAACTTACGGAATGACAAACCTGTTTGATGAGAATTAGCATTTAAAATGAACCAGCAATTCCACGTAAAACTTGCCGAAAAAATGAGGTTAAGTTGAAATGTCACAGAAACGTCACTGTCACTTGAAAAAAGGTTGGAGATCAGTTGCAGATTTCTGTATTACCATTTTTTCGGGTTGGTGTCCCTCGGTTGGTTTTAAAAATTAATACTGTTACGAGCAGGGAGTCTTCTATGAGCAGGGATGGCACGGGCACGGAATAAAACCCACTTAAAAAACCCACATTGGATTTCTATCAAAAATCCACGCAAAAACCCACACCAAAACCCTAACAAAAACCCACACAAGAATTCTTATGAAATGTGTTTTTTTCAGTTTTTAGTACCTACTCTCTATATTGTGTCGTCCCAAACGAGTTCTAGTAGAGACTAAGAAGAGTTTTGAAGAGGGTGATCCAGGAAAGTTTTTGTGTAACAGCACCAACTTCGAAAGATACAGGTGAGCCGTGAAAGCCACTGTCGTACAAACTCGCAACTCGCCTCCGATTTACAGGGCCGCTATTCTTGAATCGTGTGAGAAAAGTCCCTGGGAGTTTTATATACTGCCTTCCAAAAAAAGTGCAACACCATGAAGTCGTGGATCAATTTTATTCAAATTTTCGCAAAACATGTGTTTTAACAATTAGCCCAGGCGCCAGGGAGCAAAAATCAGCTCAATAAGGAAATAATTGTTTCCTAAAACTAGCCTAAAACGATCTGTGTAGCTTAGGTTTTGACATACTAATTTCCCCCCTTTCAAAAATGTCGGTGTCATGTCGCCATCATCAACAAGAAAAGCACCAGCGTGGTTTTTGCCGAATATCTTGATTTTGGGCCATCTGACAGCAAAAGATGTAAGACGTCATTTTTAAACCAATGAAATTCCCGAGGAAATTCCCCACGGAATAGTTTTTAAATGACCTTTCTGCGACCTATGGTTTTTGAGATAGAGCTTCTGGAAGCGAGAGGCATTGTCGTAGAAGCTCCATGGCCACTTGACTCAAAAAACTAAAATGTCGATGTGACAAAAAAATTTCAAAATGAGATTTCTCGAGAATCCTTCATGCTATAGTTGCGGTGATGGTCTTAAACTCTTTCTCTTGAACCGTTGATTACGAATATAGAATAGTCATAAACGTCACATTGTACATATACAGGGTGTACTGAGGGAATCAAATCAGATCAGAGAAATTTTACATATTTCTTCGATTTAGCCTATATGCGATACTCAAGGCACTTAACACGAGTCCAATATCAATATGGATTTGCTCTATAAGCTTCACTTAATACACTAAAGAACTGGTCAGCTCACAGCTTTACTGTGAAATGTTTTGAAGGCCCTCTGAAATCATCAAAATATTGAAAATTTACAGTACCAAGGAATGTATATAACAGTATATTATATACCAAGGGAACAAAGTGAATTTTTAATTTGGGGATTTGGACCCAAAGGGCCATCGAGCAACAAACTTCACCCAAAAAATCAAAAATTCACTTTGGTTCCTTGGTATATAATATACTGTTACATACATTTCTTGCTACTGTAAATTTTAATGATTTCAGAGGGCCTTCAAAACATTTTACAGGTAAGCTGTGAGCTGATCACTTTTTAAGTGTATCAAGTGAAGCTTACAGAGCAATGCATATTGATATTGGACTCGCGATAAGTGCTAAGAGTTTCGCATAGGCTAAATCGAGGAAATATGTCAAATTTCTCTGTTCTGATTTGATTCCCGTAGTACACCCTGTATATGTACAATGTGACGTTTTTGACTTTTCAATATTCGTAATCTACGGTTCAAGAGGAAGAGTTTAAGACCATCACCGCAACTATAGGATAAAGAATTCTCGAGTAATCTCATTTTGAAATTTTTTTTGACACATCGACATTTTAGTTATCCGAGTCAAGTGGCCATGGAGCTTTCACGACAATGACTCTCGCTTCCAGAAGCCCTATCTCAAAGACCATAGGTCGCAGAAAATTGATCAAAAAACCAAATTGTAGGGAATTTCATAGGCTTCAAAATGACTCTTCACATCTTTTGCTGTCAGATGACCCAAAATTAAGATATTCGGCAAAAACCACGCTGGTGCACTTCTTGTTGATGATGGCGACATGACGCCGACATTTCCGAAAGGGGGGAAACTAGTATGTCAAAACCTAAGCTAAACAGATCGTTTTAAGCTAGTTTTCAGCCAGGAAACAATTATTTCCTTATTGTTTTCCCTGGCGCCTGGGCTAAATAGAAACAAACGATTAGATTCTGGAAATCGTAATACAAGGAACTTCAGAAAAAATTAATAATGTGTCGCTCCTCCACGATTTGCCCGACACTCATCAATACGAGGCATGCTTTCAATCAAGTGGTCGATTGCCGCTTGTGACAAGCCCTCCCATGCCTCTTGCAAGGCCATACGGAGATCTTCCAAGTTGTTGGGAGGATGGCGTAATTGCCCCACCTTTCTTCCCATCATATCCCACACGTGTTCGATGGGCGACAAATCAGGAGAGCAAGCAGGCCATGGAAGCACGTCAACGTGTGCATCTTCCAGGAACTGCATTGAAGCTCTTGCCGTATGAGGACGTGCATTGTCTTGCTGGAAAATAGGGTTGTTGAGCCCCTGAAGGTATGGAAGGCAAACGGGTTCCAGCACACTCGCGATGTAAGATGCAGCTGTCATAGTGCCCTCAATGAACACCAATGGTGACCTGCTTCCATGGCATATTGCTCCCCAAACCATCAATCCGGGTGTACGGGCAGTGTGTCACTCAGCAAAAAATTCGGGATTATGCCGTTCCCCACGAAAGCGCCTCACCCTCCCCCGGCCGTCATGAGCCCAAAGACAAAAGCGGGACTCGTCACTGAAGACCACCCGATGCCATTCTTGGACCCAGTTTCTGCGCTCATTGCACCACTCCAATCTTCTGGCCCGGTGAACAGGAGTGAGGGGAAGGGCTAACAGCGGACGATAAGAACTTAGCCCAAAAGACCTAATTCTTCTATAGACCGTGCTCATTGAGATTGGGCGTCCTATAGCTGCAACCCACTCGTTTCCGACTGCTCGGGTTGTCGTAAATCGGTCTCTTACAGCCGCTACTCGAAGACGTTGATCTTGACGTACCGTGGAGGCTCTACGACGACCAGATCCATTCCGTCGCCGATAATTGGCCTCCTCGTTCCATCTCCGCCACCATCTCATCACAGTCGAAGCATTGCAACCAACAAGTCTCGCAATTCTTCGATACGAAATCCCCTCATTTTTTAAGCCAATAATCTGTCCCTTCTGGAACTCGGTTAAATGATGGTACTGCCGAGGTTGACGGGCTCTTGGCATTTCAGGACTCTTGGGGTTCACTATTGAAACTTATTGCAAAAAATGTGGTTTGTAACAACCAGGAAAAACGAAAAACAATTTCTTGTGTTTTACGGTTACCAAGGGGAAAAACAAAACAACTACAGCGCCTAGATATCCAGAATGTTAATAATTTGTTAGTGTAGATGAAATACTTGTTTTGTGAAAATTTGATCAAAATCAGCCAACGGCATCGAGGTGTTGCACTTTTTTTGGAAGGCAGTATATGTATAATCCGTAGGTTCTACACTTCTGTAGCGAAAGTTGCTTAAAAACCACGATTTTAGGCAAGATTCGCTACATCAGTGTACTGCGGAATGTATTTTACTTTTTACTCCCAGAGGGACTTTTCTCACACGATTCAAGAATAGCGGCCCAGAGGCCCTGTCGTTCATCGGTTGCAACCAGTGATGTAAAATACCCGGGTTTTTATATTTAAGGGTAAATACCCAGTGTAAATACCCGGTATTTACCCAAAATCGGATCTCTAATAGGGTATCTATTTTCATTAATTGTGATTAACAATTGGAGAAACAACAACAAACAATAATGATTCTTGCTCACAGCAGCAAAATAATAATAAAGTGCTTTGGAGGTTATGTTCATAAAGGCTTGGAGCTTGGAAAAAGAGATAATTTAACCTATAACCGTCAACACTGTCAACCGAGCTGTCAACAGTGTCAACTTTTCTGTCAAACTGGGTCGGGTGGGTAAATATCACTCGGGAAATTACCGGGTAAATACCCGATTTATATATTTACCTACCTACCCGGTAAATACCCGACTCACATCACTGGTTGCAACTGTGCATTGATTTGACATCCCACTCAGCATAGCATGTCATGTTTCATAAATGAGATGATCTCAATCATGTCACAAAATAACATCACAATGAACGTTACTTCTACATCTATGAGATGTTCATCTGCGATGTTATACGATGTAATGTCTGAGAGATGTTTCGGAATGAACTTGAATCCACTTTTCCCATGAGAGTTTCACGCATACCGTATACCTGATGTGAACCCAGAACTAGCGGTTTGTAGTAGCCGCAGGGCCGATTCTGAGTGGTGTGCTGGAAGTGCCCCTGCACCAAGGGCGGCCAAAATTCAAGGGCGGCGGAAGGTCACTCAATTTTTTCTCACAAAAAATTGAGTGTCGAAAAAGAAACTGATATTATGATTTTCAAGACCGAAGGCGGCCGCCCTGCGTAAATTGTGATTTTTTAGTGCCGAAAAAATACAACCGGTTGTCAAGAATGAAGGCCGAGGCGGCCGCCCTGCGTCAACGATTATAGATATTATGGTAGCCCTACATTGAGCATCAAATGCTGCAGCTTTTTTTGCTGCGGAGTTCTGATTGGAACTGACGGCTGAAATTGCTGTCAATGACCAACATGGGACCAATGAGAGCTCAGCAGCTAAAAAAGCTGCAGCATTTGATGCTCAATGTGGGGCCACCTTATGACTTATTCTTTCTCAGATAAGTCCTATCTGAGGAAGGGCAAGAATTTTCATCTCTTGGTAACATTTCGGATAGTCTGTTTGGCTGATGAACTTTGCGCTCTACGCTCTGCGCAGAGTTTATTTTGCGCAGTTTATTTTTTATTTTTTGGTCTCGTTCAGCTGTTTTTGTCAAGTAATTCGTTTGATATAATTTGTTTCAGCGAGCACTGGCTGTGTGAGGGCAACCTGGAGGCTGTTCATTTTGACAATTACCGGCTTGTTAGTCGGTTTTGCCGTTCCGTGCGCACCCGCGGAGGAACTTCTATATTTGTAAGGAAAAGTCTCCCGGCAAAATGCCTGGCGATAGATTTTTTGAATGAGCTGAGTGTTGAGATGGTGCTTGAGGAGTGCTCCGCGGTCTCTGTTGATGGCGACACGTGCATCATAGCGATTTACAGGCCTCCCGCTGGAGATGTGGAGGTATTCATGGAGACACTGGGTGAGATTCTGTACAGAGCACACTCCCGTTTCAGAAGAGTTTTGCTGTGTGGTGACCTAAATGTTGATCAACTCGATAGCGATGGCCGTGACACGAGGATGCTGTGTGACGTGTACGGATCCTTTGGGATGTCGTCACTGATACAAGCGCCTACTAGAATTGCAACGACAAAATCGTACACAAGCTCAACTTGTCTCGATTACGTATTGACCAATGTCCCGGAAGACATTGACTATTGTGACAATGTGAACCCCGGTTTTGCTGACCATTTTGGGCAGAGTGTTACGCTAAAGCACAGGCTGAACGTCAAAAAAAATACAAACAACCACCCTTATCAAATTAGAAAAATTAACCCGAACAACATAAGCGAGTTTAGGCATCATTTCAATAAGATAACTATTAATTTTGACAGAAGCACCAATGAAGTGTTTGACGAATTCATGGAGTATTTTCTCTGGTGCTTTAATTTAACATGTCAAAGATACCGTACAGCTAGAAAATCTTGCAAACCCAACAGCAAAGCAGCAGAGCAGTGGCGGACTAAGGGATTTGGGGGCCCGGGGCGGAATTGTGTGATGGGGCCCCTAAGGAGTGAAAGTTGAGAATATGAAGGGGGGCCGGCAGACTTTTTGGCCCGCCCTGCCCCACCGTAATTGAGCAAAAGCCTAAGAAACAAAAAATGTGTTGTTAACTTGACTATAAAACACACAGTAGCGCAGTCAGAATTTGAGGGCGGAGAGGGCAAAAGCAACGGTGAGGGTGCAAGTCAGGGGAAAGAAGCGCCGCAGGCGAAATTTTTTGGGCATAATAATAATAATAATGATGCTCATGATGATAATCGGTATATTTCGTGCGTTTTGCGATTTCGGTTTTCGACGTTTTCACCAAAATTACTTGATAATCAAACTTCTTTTCAGAAAATTTTTGCGTTTCTTGAAAAGTTTTGCCAGAATTTTTTTCTGTATCGGTTTAGTGTGGAATGAAGTGCCATGGGCGCTTGGAAGATAGAGAAGTGGTCTCATTTGCCCACTTTCGGCCCCCTTGGCTATGCCACTGACCACCAGTACCTACAAGAAGTTTTCGGTTCCAGCTTTGGATGTTGAATTGGATTTGGACTGTTGACTCAAAGCTAAAACCTACTCGTATATACAAAATTAGGAATAATATGAATTTCTACTACCTGCAGCGCGCAGATAAGATAATTTTGTTGTTTTGTCTTTCCCCTCTTTTGAAAAGAAATAATAAAATACAAAACTTCAAAAGGCTTGAGGCCCCTGGCACTGTGATATCCAGGGCAGGGGCCTCTAAAGCCCAAAGTGAAAATAATTCGCAGAGAGTGCGTGATACAGACACACCTCTATTGCTTGTGTGTAGGCCCCCAAACCTGTTGTCATGGGGCCTGCCAAGGTAACTTTAAAATGGAAAAAATAGGAAAACAATGTTTCTCACCTAAGTTATATGCGAAAAAAAAAAGATCATCGAGAGAAAAAAATAAAAATTTTGAATTTTATCCCAATTTTGTGCAGTATTTTTTACAAACAAGAGGAATTGGGGGCCCCATCAGATGATTGAGGCCCCGAGGCCCGGGGCGGACCGCCCCCGCCGCCCCCCCCTTAGTCCGCCACTGCAGCAGAGTATTCTCAGGATCTTTTGAAAGACTTAGATAGACTTAGATTTTTGAATTGGATTAAAAGGACAAATAATAACAACAACATAGACTTGCAATACCAGAAGCTTAAAAAAAACATTGATACTAGAATAAACAAAGAAAAAAAGGAAATCTACAGAAGTAGGCTGGCTCAGTCCCTAAACAAACAAAAAACAACTTGGTGCATAATTAACGAAACTCGTGGTGTTCCGCCCAAGAAAAAGTTCATTCGCGAAATAGTACAGGACGACATCTCCTTCACCTGTCCGAGGGAAATTGTAGAACTATTCGGCAGATACTTCCAGACTAAAGTTTCCAAGAGCATAAAAGAACGTTTCGGTAATCACATTCCAAATGAGTGCACAACAAGTAGGGACTGCGGCCAGTCTATGTATTTTTCCCCAATTCTGCCTGCTGAAGTCGAGCTCGCCATAAAATCCCTTCCTAACAAAAAAAGCACAGGTATAGACGAAATCCCGACTTGCTTGTTGAAGGAGTGTGCGGGTGACCTCACAAATAAGCTAGCGGATATGTTCAACAAATCTATAGAGGAGGGTGTTTTCCCCACTGCACTAAAGAAGTCTGTCACGGTCCCAGTACACAAAAAAAATGAAACATCTGAACTTGAGAACTACAGACCCATTTCTCTACTGAGTGTGATTTCCAAAATTTTTGAAAAAATTGTAGTACAACGTATTAATCAGTATTTAGATAGCAAAAAGCTGCTCCACCCTTCACAGTATGGATTTCGCCCTGGCCTCTCCACCGAGGCCGCAATAACGGATTTTACACAATACGTAAATGAGAAAATGGATGTGAATGAACGAGTGATATGTGTTATGTTTGACCTTTCCAGTGCCTTCGACACAGTAAGACCAGATTTTGTATCGAAAAAAATTGAAAAACTTGGTATTCGTGGACCGATCAACAAGTGGATTCTTTCTTATTTGTCGGAGCGCCAGTTCGTCGTAAAAGTGGGTAATGCGCTGTCCACCCCCTTCGAAAGTGACGTGGGCACCCCTCAGGGAGGAGTAGCCGGACCATCAATTTTTTTACTCTATGTGAATGACTTACCTGCTTACATAACAGAGGGGCGCGTATTCATGTACGCTGACGATACCAGCATAGTCATATCAGCAGCTAATCCCGAACTGCTTCGCTCCCGCGTGGAGAGGGCTCTATGTGAGTTTAGTGAGTGGTGTGAGAAAAACGGCTTAATCATAAATTATTCGAAAACAAAAATAATTGAGTACTGCAACAGACACGTTCAACCCCTGGGGTTAACATTCCAGTTCCAAAACACAACGCTGGTGTGTGAGGATTGTGCGGTTTTTCTGGGTGTCGCGACCGATGTACACATGGCGTGGTCGTACCAGGTGGATAGGGTGTGCAAAAAACTCAATAAATGCTATTATGTGATACTGAATCTAAGAAGGACACTAGACATTGACACAATGTTGACTATATACTATGCATTCGCGTACTCGGCGATTTCCTACGGTATCATTGCTTGGGGGCGGGCTGTTGACGTGAACCGCGTATTTATTCTTCAGAAGAGGCTGGTCAGGTTGATTTTTGGGTTGCCGCACCGTGAGTCTTGCCGGGAATATTTCAAAAGCAGAAAAATATTGACTGTGTGTTCACTTTATCTGTATAGAATTCTCACCTATATCTATAACAAAAAGTCAGAATTTTCTGTCGCGGACAGTGGTTATTTTACCCGTAACGGTGATATCCTGAGGCCGCGGAGGGCTCGACACGCTTTCCAGGAGAAAGCGCCATCTAACGCCGGATGCAGGCTCTTCAATAGACTGCCTTCATCAATTAGACTTGAAACAAATCCCCAAAAATTCAAACATTTGCTGAAACATCATCTCATCCGGGGTTGCTATTACACGGTCGGTGAGTTTATGGAGCATGGCTGATCGGGGCTTGTCTGTTTTGTTGTTTGTTAAAATAATATTGTCTCTTTTTTGTCAAAAAATGTATTGTTTTTAGTGTGTACACTTACGTGATCGTACATTATTTTACTGTACAGTATATGACTGTACCCTATGTTGACTTGCCTATGTACATACAGTATCAAGAGAAGGTTAATAAAGATTATGATTATGATTATGATTATGATTATTTGACAAATTAGTGCTAGCGGTACGCAAGAAAAAGTGGCATTTGATGATACAAGCAAGTCACTTTGCATGTTTGTTGTCTAGACCCATTAGAAAAATTTGACCCGCAGTTTCTTGAAATTCATCCCTTAGGACCCGAGATTTGGGGAGGGGGAGGGAATACTCTATGAAAAAATACCAAACTTTTTCTACCAAACCTGCTGAGGCGTGTTTGGTGTCAAAACTATATAACTCAGACCTCCTCGATACAATGACAATGTCAAAACTCTCGTGCGGTCACCGGAAGTCGAGTTAGGTCGTCATTTTTGAAAATTAGAGCTGAAGGTCAAAATTACAAAGTAAGCGTCAATTACCCATATGTTGGGTATCGATTCTCAGGTTTTCGGGGTCGCTGAGGACGTATGAAATGAAACAAAAACGATTGGGTACACCGTCGGCCCATATGGTCTACCTATGAACCTAGAAGTCAGGCAAGAGAGAAAAATCCTACAAATTTTCGAAAATAGAAGTGAAATAATAACGTGAAATAGCTTCTATCTGTACTTGGTGATGATGCTGTACCAGCTGTTCTATGTGAAATTCATGATGTTCACCTGTGAGCTGTCAAAAATCCGAAATGGCGCCCATTTAAAACACAGGGGAATAATTCATCGTGATTTTCTTTAGGGAGCTCCTGCGTGTCACTAGCTGAGCAGATGTTGCTCATTGGTGAATAACGACTAAGAAAGTTCTTCATACTATTGGTGGTATCTTGCATCGTTTAAAAGATATCCGCCGCGAAACTGTTTCGGAACCGTTTTTGGACAGGTTTGGTAGAAAAATGTTGGTATTTTTTTATAGTATTCCCTCCCCTTCCCCAAATCTCGGGTCCTAAGGGATGAATTCTCAGGAACTGCGGGTCAAATTTTTCTAATGGATCTAGACAACAAATATGCAAAATGGCTTGCTTGTACGCGAATGACGTTATTTGCGTATCGTAATGAATGACTTTCTTATGAACCCAAAATAGAAAAAAAGCTCTTATTAACGGCATAATATTATCTTGAAGCCGTCAAAACCTCCAACTTCAACCCCCTGTGGGGAGAAAACTGTCCATTATTTGAGTTTGGGGCTCACGGTATTTGATAAGTATCTCATGAGCTACAGCTACAGCCTACAGCATACCAAAAATTCGGAGAATTCGACCAGGAGCCATTTTCCATAAGAATCGTGCGGGGTTCTTTGGTCCCAATCCATCGGATATTTAATAATCAAATTGTAAACTTTTGAACTTCGACATTTTTTATCATTCGACAGATGACAGATAGGGAAAAACTTCTAACTGTTCTGAATACAGTTTTTTATGGGCTCTCAAACGGTATATTTCAAGTCAAGTTCCGTGATGTATAACATCTGTCATTCTTTGATAGTGGCATTTCCGTTTGACAGATGACAGCCAAAAACTAATGGGCTCATTGCAGGGACCAACAATGTCCGCATGCCGAATTTCAAGATTTTTTTTCCAAGTGTGAAGAATAAGTCGCACACGACGACAGTCGATGGGACTGTTTTCAATAGACCCGTAAGCTTCAGGTATGACATACGTAATTATGATGATACTCAATAATGATCATTTTGTGAAAGTTCTTGCATCTTGAAAATTTGGAGGGCTTCCATTGGCCCCCTAATGGACAAAATATCGAGTGCTGTGGGTCAAATCGCTTGTCTCGGTATAAAGTACGCCCATGCAAAATCTCTTCACTCCACTCCATGCAAAATGCGGTATCGATATTGTCGGGAAGGGTTTTGGTTGACCCTTCATGACTTTCTAGGGGCTGTTATTTGCAAGCAGGGTGGAGGTTTGGAAGGGAACACGGTAAAGTTTTAATTCGTTTTATTAACACACACACACACACACTTGAATACACAACGACATCCGAGACGACATGAGATGAGCCCGACTTACATAGTTGGTTTTCGCACTTGCGATTCAATGATGATTAAAAATGACTATAATTAATAATTTAGACACCGACGGGCATAGCGGCCCGCCGGCTGCAACTAGGGATGTCCAACTTCGATTCATACTTGAATCGATTCAATGAAAACGATGCATCTGAAAAGTTGAATCGGTTCAACTGTATACGATTATTTAGTGAATCGATTCAAACTACTGTGATTGTTGTTTCGATTATTACGCACGCGACAACACTCGTAAATGCCGGAAAGCCGTTCAGTTTTCTGGTCATTTGTGTGTCGACTATTGATGAAAAATCATTTATTATTGTCAACATTATTATTATTTTGAAATTTTTCCGCCAAGGGCATCATCTATCAACACCAAAAACCTAAATACGTGGCCCCGCCGAACTGAATGCACTAAGATCAAGATCGGTTCTTTTTGATGCATCGATTTATTTCATACAATTTTTTAATCGAATCAAACTATTGATTACGATTCGATTCGATTAGCACGAATCGATTCACCGACAACATTTGGACATCCCTAGCCGCAACTACAAAGAATGAATTCCATCAAGAACTATGGGTTCTTCTAGATTTATAGGCAATGGGGAACTTCGTCGTCCAATCGGATTGATGCTCGTTTCCTCGTGCTTGGTGAACCCGGCATACCACGGCGGTTATGAACTAAGAATTGTGCTGCCCTTGCAGCATTCAGCATTTCCTGGAGCATCTCGTTGTTTTTGCTGAAGGCGATTAATGAATTAATATAATTCATACCTAATAAAATATTTCGTAGGTACTTACGGGATGAGCCTTTTGCTATGCCTTTCTGTCATGTTCTTGACAATATGTTCTTAGGTGTGTAGGTACCGCTTTCACTATGTAGATCATTGAATTCCCCACAACTTTGTTTTCAAAAGTTTTCATGTGAGTATCTCTCAACCGCTCTCTCATCGTTCAAGGAGAAAGACCGCTGTGCAGAGATTTTCCACCTTTTCTTGTTTTTCTCATGTGCTTCCCGGTATGATGAAAGATGTAAATTTAGTTTTTCTCGAGGTTTTCTCATTCAGTTTTTCATTCTTCTCATATTTCTCAAATTTGCCCAGGCGTGAAAGGACCAGTAGGTAATTCGAATTAGGAAACGAATTTCGTATACAAAGCTCATTGCGTATTGTATTGTATAGTTGGGAACAGGCCACCCTCATTCGTCTCCCGTCTTCGCAATCGAAAACGATCTTGAAGAGTCGTGTCCGTGGATTGAGGCCACCATAACTGCATCTAGTTTACGAATTTCGTATACGAAGCTTGCGTTTTGTATGGGTCGCGGGAGCAAAAATGGCGTCCTGAAGATGGATATATGGTATCATGTTATTTTCACTAGTACTCTTCCAGCGTAGCATATCAACACGGCGCGGGAAAACTTAAAACTTGCAAAGTCCACATTCTAAATTAAATTGCTCCCTTCAGTATACACGCGTCCCAGTTCCGACTTTTATTGCCAGCCGAGCCCATCCGCCGCTTTTAACATAAAAAGTCGAGATTAACTTGCACCTTTTCCACTTCTTAACGATAATATTATGGTAAAAGTAATTGCGGAGGATCCCATAACGGACAGACGTTTCCCGGTCTTTTTTGTCTTTCTTTTTCTAGAGTCAACACTGAATGCTAATTCGCATCGGAGGGGGTCCGCGCGCATCGGCTAAGCTATGAAGAAGGCATTTTTGAGGTTCGCCGCATAAATAAAATACCGGGTGTGTGTGCGCGCGCGGTACATGCAAAAGCTTTCCCGTCTAGGAAGCTTCAAGTGCGAAAACTTTACTTTTTCCAGGGGGCGATGATGATGAGAAAACCACTCGCGCCACACATTTGAATATTTAAACAGAGCGCGCTCTCCGCAAAATTTATTAAACTAGGTCCCCGCCGCGCATCGGGGGTGCTGCCTGCCCTCCAGGGGCTCTGTCTAAACTTGAACCAAGTCGAAATTTAAAGCCGTGAGGGATTAAACCGGTAGTTTTCTAAACCTGATTCTAGCGAGATATATGGACGATAATAGCTGCATGTTATGATTCCCGTGGCCCCTGGAACGATTATCGCATCAAGTGCGAATGGTCATGTGCACGTGTTTGGTATAGAAATTATCATGGATGTAACAAGGTGGAACACTGTGCAATTTGCATAGACATTGTCCGAGCAGACTGCCGGATGCGAAAGCAAGTCGATTTGGAACTTGCTATACGACACACCTACTCCTGCTCAAGTCTCCTTCGTTTCGCAAATGCAAAGATGAATGGGGCAGTATAGATGAGTAACACCAGCAGCCTCAGCAGAGATCCTGCAAGATAAATTGGTCAGCGGTACGTCAGAGGTAAGCGTTGGAGGTATCGCGAAAGGTGGCGATCCGATATGTCATTCCACGTCACCGACGTTTACGTCAGGTGGGTTCTATAGGCCTGTGAATGGAGTGTGAATACTGTGACTGGGAAGTTATATTTTTTGAATGACCCATAGTTTTCCAATGAGAACAGAACCCTTAGGTCTCCATGGAGTTTTGCGAGGGCTAAGACGTGATAGGTATCTCCACGTAAGAAGTAAGATTTTTTGGAGCACAAATTCAATTGAAAGATGGGGGGGGGACTAAGCCTACGGTTGATGGCACCTTCAACAGCAGCGAGAGAGCAACGGCCATCAGCCGTAGCCGTATTCTTTCAGGAGCGTGCGCAAAAAGTGATAGGTGAATGAGAAGAGTTGAAGCGAGAGTTGAAGTAAGTACTTAGATCGTAATTATAACATTACTGTAATGGATAGATATTGTTTGGACCTTGATAGTGTTTTCATCTGAGTTGTACAATGTACGAAGCCCAATCAAGGATAGACACCATTGGCCATTGTCCCACTCACTACACCGATAATATCAGTGGCGGCTGGTGAGGGAGGGCTCAAGGGCGGCGCCCGGCGCCCCCCCAACGCTAAAGGCGGCAAGAGGTTTTTATCGGTAGGAAGACATGGAATGCATTGTATTAATTATACTCATTCCAAAGATTTGGTTTAGTGCAAAAACGTTCAGTCATTAGTCAATTCATATTTCAACAAAATAATTCTAAGCGATCGCACGGTCGAAGAAGTTCGTCTTGGGCTCCGCATTCGGCGCCCACCGCCGATGCGGTGATGCCGGGGTGCACCCGCGCAAAACATGTCCGTAACCATGGCAACGCGAGACGCGGCTCCTGCTCTATACTGCAGATATGGGCTCCGTTTCTCGAGCCCCCAGCCGATTGAAATAATCGATTTAATTATTTATGTACTCTTCGATTAGTCAACAGTTTGCAAACATGAAGATAGCTGACCTAAAAAAGGTACATTTAGGTCATCAAGCCTACAAGAAGAAATAAATGCAAAAAAACAACGGACGTCCGATTACAGCATTGATTTACTGAATATAAAGCAAATCGAACCCGCAAGAATAAATTCGTGGTGCATTAACTCACACGTAATTTTGACAAAACAGTAAATGCTAAAACTCCATATGGTTGTGATTCGGATACGACAAAAAAGTTTTTGTCTCGAGTTTCGTCATTTTGCGAACTGAGAACTGTTCTATCTGCACTCTTTGTAAAAAATATTTTTCGAACTTCGAACCAACAAAACATGGACGAAATGTTTCATGATTTGAACAATTAGATCAGAAACGGAAAAGGAATAAAAGCCTCTTTCTCTAGTTTCTGATCTAATTGTTTATATCAGGAAACATTTTGTCCATGTCTTGCTGGTTCGAAGTTCGAAAAACATTTTCTACAAGAAGTGCAGATAGAACATTATAGTTCTCAGCTCGCAAATTTGTTATTAACTTGAGCCCTCCTTGCAAGAAACTCACGAGCCGCCACTGGATAATATTTCGTTGATTATCATTGATATAGTCGTGTAATACTAACTTTGGTCTTACATCAAAAGCCATGGGTGGCCCCCTAGCCCATCTTTCGAGGTATCAACAAAAAAAAACTCGTTTTCAGAATTGAAAAGCCGGGAAACATGGGCTGTTGCCAGTTTCGATTTCAAATCCGTGAATTTCGTGTCACACACTTCATTTCATTCAAATATCTTCACATCTTTTCTCAACAGTTTTCTTCAATTTTGCGTTTCATCAGACATATTTTTAATGAATTTACACATGTAGGTGATCATGCCCAAAAATCTCTGCTACTCTTTGATATTTCTTGGCGACTTCACCTGCATAATAACTTCACTTTTTTCTGGATCTGCTCTGATCCCTTCTCTTGGAATGATATGACCTACATACTTCAATTGAGATTTCTTGAATTCACATTTGTTTTTGTTGAACTGTAGACGGCCCGCTACTCGAGTGGACTGCGTTTTCGCTCGGCAAGCTGAGCTCCCGGGTTCGATTTCCGGGCATAACAGGTCTGGGTGTTGTGCTGTATGATCGGATCTTGTACTTGAACTCAAATAAAAATGCAGCAAATCCTAGGGCGTAGAAATGCCGATAAGGAGGAAAACAAACTTTTTTGTTGAACTGTACTCCAAATTGTCGCGCTCACTCTAAGACTTTTTCAAGATCATGGCGTGTTCTTCTTCCGTCTTTGCGTGAATCATTAAGTCATCAATATAAATATCGACGCCTCAATGCCCTCAAAGATTCTCGAAAACGTCCCAAAAGAAATTTCTGGTGCGCTGGATACATCATTTGCTTGTGCATCACTGCCAATTTTAATTTACATCAATCAACAAAGGAGTGGATTTGGGTAGCACTTTTTCCTCGACTTTTTCCACAAAAAACCCCTTCGATTTTATCCAGAATGACGCTGACTTAATTGAAGGAAATTTAGGAATCCAGAATACAGGGTGTTTCATGACTTATACGACAAAGCTTAAGGATAGGTCCAGTTTTTTGAGGCGGATCAGGACCTGACTTCGAAATTTTTTCAAGATTTAGCGTTTCTAAGTTACAGGGTGATTTATGTATTTTGCTCAAAACTTTGATGGGTCATAACTAGAGAGCGGATTTATATGCGGTAAAAAAGCTCAAAATATGCAGTTTATATGCGCTTAAAAAGTATCAAAATATGCGGTAAAAAAGTCCAAATGAAGCAATATATGCGAGTAAATATGTGATATAAGCTGCAAAAACAGTGAAAATTTCAACATTTACATGTAAAACTGACCAATCAACTTTGATCGTCAAAGTAAAAAATAAAATTTTTTCGAAATTTTATAATAATTTTTTTTTCAAATGGAAAAATCATGATTTTTCAGCACATATTGATAAAATTGCCAAAATATTAACAAATATTCAGTTATATGCAAAAAATATGGACTAAATATGCGGTTATATGCGATTATATGAACTATCAATTTATATGCGGTAAAAACTTAACATAATAAATTATATGCGAAATAAAACTTGGTATTTAGGTTCCTTATAGATGGAAACGTCAAGCTGCAAGTCGACAGTTGCATCCAACTTAGCGAATAGAACATGTAAAAAATTATAAATCCGCTCTCTTGTCATAACTTTGGAACAAATAGATGGAATCGAATGAAATTTCACAGAAAACTTCTCCCCATAATAAGAATCAAAATAACCTATGAGGCATAAAAAAATTCAGGGCCTGACTTAAAAAAATGGCCCTCATTAATTCTTGGGCAAAAAAAAACATTTCCGCATCGGATTTCTGAAAAAATGCTATTGTATTTGGAAAGTTTAGAAAAAATGCTACAGGATCAACTATTCAATATAAACGGCGCACCTCAGTAGGTTTTGAGGAAAAAAAATAAAAATTGGAAAATTTAAATAGCGATATTTCCTGAATGATTTGATATAATTCATTGCAATTACCACTTTTTAAACAGGAAAGAAGCAACATTTCAATAAAATAAATCAAATACTCTAACAATAGGTGGTAAGTACATTACATGTTATCCACAAAAGGTTTTCAAAATGCCCTCCTCCAACTTCGACGAATTTTCTACATCTCATCAATAAATGTCTAGTGGCTTTTCGAATGATTGGTCTATTGTTCCGCATTTCATTAGCAGCTGCAATAATCTTTTCTCTCAAATCGTCCCTGGTGTTCACTTCCGTCTTGTAAACCAGATCTTTCATGTGGCCCCATACATAGTAATCTAGGACTGTGAGATCAGGAGATCTGGGAGGCCAGGAATTAAGACCCCCGCGACCAATCCAGCGATGGGGGTATTCTGCGTCCAAGTGTTCTCTGACGTTTAATGAAAAATGAGGCGGTGCCCCATCTTGTTGGAAATACAGGCCTCGCCTATTCACATTATGCGTCTCTAACAACTCAGGCAAAACATTTTAGAGGAAGCTTAGATAACCTTCCCCCGTCAGCTGTTCCTCAAAGAAATGTGGCCCAATCAAAGTGTCGTCAACGACTCCGCACCACACATTCAGTGAAAACCTCCGCTGAGAGTTCTTTTGTACTGTGGCATGAGGGTTTTCGTGTGCCCATACGTGGGAATTTTTCAAATTTGTCACTCCATCGCGCGTGAACTGGGCTTCGTCAGTAAATAATATTCTTGGTACGGTTCTAGCATGACCAGAAATCCACCGACAAAAATTGTATTGCGAAATTTCATAGCCAGGTTTGAGTCGCTGAACTTTCTGCAGATGGTAAGGATGCAATCGTTCTTCTTTATTCAAGGTTCTCCATACTTTCGTGTGAGGATCCCTAGTTCTTGGCCGATTCTTCTTGTGCTTTTAGTTGGATTCTGCTCCACTATTTCCACGATGTTTTGATAGTGGTGGATATCTCCCATTGGCTGTTCCACATTCGCTCTTACTCCTGGAAATCTTCCATGCTCACGAGTAAATTGAAAAACTCTCGCGAACGTCTCATGGGTCAGGATTCTTCTGTCGGGGAATCTCCTCTGGTACTCCCTCACCGCAGCTCTTGAATTTCCATCGCAGAAACCATATACAAAAATGATGTCTGCAAATTCCGCGTTGGAATAGTGGAATGGCATCTTCGAGACACGAATATGAGTCGGATATGAGCTCGCTTATTTCTGTGAATTGAAAATGTAGCAAACGTTATGCCGCAATAAAAAAATCACAGCTTCCTTTGCTTTCCAATGTCTACTTTATTTTTCTAACGCCGAACTTGCGTTAAACACGGACCCACGATATAGCGATTTTTTGCAAGCTCAACAGTGTATTTGGTACTTATGAGCCATAAGAAATTATCATTGCGGTCTGATAAGAAGAATTTGTCAGTCTGTCTAAACACGACGAGTTTTGATTCTCTTCATTTTTTTCGTTTCTCTTTGGTTCTGTTTTCGCCGCGTGCGTTCTGCGAGGGCAATTTTGGACTTCTCATTTTTGTTATTGTGTATCACTCCATTTTTCAACCCACAACCTACCCTATCGTGACGCGCTGGACCTCAGCGGACCACAGAGAGTGCTCTCTTCATCTCACGCCGGACGTCACAAGGTAGGTCCTTTTTCATTTTTCACTTCAATACCCAAGACAGTGTATCCCAGATAAAACATGTCGGCGTGATTTTCTCAGAAACCGTTTAGCCAATACAATTATTCTTTTTTTGTGAAAATGAGGCCTAAATCTAACATCTAAGCTTGAGTTAGAGAAGTGCCGGTGTCTGCAGCTGCTCTACTTCCCAAAATATGGCAATTTGAACAGGCACATAATTATGGAGATTTATTATTAGCAGAAGAAACAATTCTACATCAGAATGCATTTAGGGCACCGTCTCATTTTTCATTAAACGTCAGAGAATACTTGAGAATACAGAATACTACGAGAATACCCCTATCGCTGCATTGGTCGCGAGGGTCCTCATACCTGGCTCCCTGATCTCCTGATCTCATAGTCCTAGATTACTATGTATGGGGCCACATGAAAGATCTAGAGGTCTACAAGACGGAAATGAGCACCAGAAAGGATTGGAGAGAAAAGATCATTGCAGCTGCTAATGAAATGCGTAACAATAGACCAACTATTCGAAAAGTCACTAGACGTTTATTGACAAGATATAGAAAATGCGTCGAAGTTGGGGGAAGACATTTTGAAAACAATTTGTAAATAACATGTAATGTATTTATCACCTATTGTTAAGAGTTTAGAATTTTTTTTATTGAGAATGTTGCTCGTTCTCTGTTTGAAAAGTGGTAATTGCAATTGATTATCTCAAATCATCCAGGAAATATCGCTATTTAACTTTTCTATTTTTTTTTTAAACCTACTGAGGTATGCCGTTCGTATTGGATAGCTGATTCTGTAGCATTTTCCAAACTCTCCAAATACAATGACAATTTTCCAGAAATCCGATCCGAAAATGGCTTTTTTTCCCAAAAATTAATGGGGGTCATTTTTATCAGTCCGGCCCTGGATTTTTTTATGCTTCCTAGGTCATTGTGATTGTTTTTAGTAAGAGACCTCTCCTGTCAAATTTCATTCGATTCCATCCATTTGTTCCAAAGTTATGACCTATCAAAGTTTTGACCAAAATACATAAATCACCCTGTAACTTTGAAACGCAAGATCTTAGAAAAATTTCGAAGCCAGATCCGGATCCGCCTCAAAAAACTGGATCTATCCTCAAGCTATGTCGTATAAGTCATGGAACACCCTGTATAAAATGGAATACTCGGAGAATTTTTTGGAGAAGGGGGGTGGAGTTGGAAATTTTAGAAATATTTTTCAAGAGAGGAATTTATTTCTCTTAGCTTTGAGGTATCGCAAGGTAGGTGGTATCATTCGAAATTTCAAAGTTGGAGTAGGTGGGGGCGAGGGGGCTGAAGACAGCAATTCGCCAATGTATATTTTAGATGTCCTCTTCAATATAAAAATCGACCTGTTTTTGCTTGAAGAAATATCATTTGGAATCGGGAAGGTGTGTAACCTGGTTGAGCAACCTGACCGTTCGGGCGATGAGTAACCTGAATCAGTGTATCCGATCTATTGCGAAGACATAACCTAGGCCGCCAGACCGACTCCTTATACGACCGCAGGAGTTGGGTACGTTTCCGTTCCTCGGAATATCCTTCCCGAGGGGTGATATCGACCACTTCTTCAGCAGGTATCTTGAATCTTACGAATTGTGGAAAAACTCACATTACCAGTGCGACTGACTACACTTGTGTACGCGTCTTCTGACAAAGAGAACAATCCTTTTCACAAAAGAAAATCTTGTCCTGTCACGGCCAGCAAAAGAGACACAAAGCAAATAGAACCAAGGAGATACCACCGCCTTTGGAAGGAATATAACGGGGTGCCGCACGCTGGTCAGAAGAACTCTGTTTGATGAGAGACGAAACAAGAAACGATGAGACATTTTTCCAGCGTCGACTGAATCCTTCATGCTATTGTTAAGAGCGGAAAGAAGGAAGTGGTGGAGCTTCTAGTCAAACGGTTATTTTGAATTTTAAGGAAGGAACACTCCCACTTGTTTATCTATCAGCTATAGCGCAAGCAGTGTGGATGTGGCCCCAAGGAGGAACTTAAGCAGATCGTCTGAACAGAGCCACTTCGGACAGCAGCTGGCTGTATCATCAGAATGCGTCCAGCAACAGATGGGGTAACCCGCATTGTAACAGTCACAGTGTTAAATGAATGATCATGATGGCGTCATAGTAAAGCCTGCATTTGTCAAAGTATCACAATGAGGAAACGATGTGACTGTAAAGTAATAGTTGAGTACCTGCCCAATTACCACATTTTCACTGGATGATTGATTGCCGTACTATTTACAGTGATAATAATGTTACGAGCGGCGATCCCGTTTATATTGGTAAACACTCGATCTTTCTGGATCCTTCCATCCATTAGATCGCAGTGTAGAAGTCTGGAGCGATCTGGTGCATTCCAGAGCGTTTGTGTATGTGAAACTGAATGGAGACTCGAATGCCTGATCAGGGCACATCTGTTCATTTTGGCGGAGGCGCCGCTCCAGACCTCGGCAGAATTATACGGGTAACGTGTGTGATTATTCAGGAATGATCTAGAAACCGCATATGCTAGGCCACCATAAAATTTGCTGGAAATAGACGGAAAGTTCGGCAACACCATTCGGAGGCCTTATATAAGGCGTCAGCCGGCAGCTCGCGGCAGTATTAAATTGGAATGCGAAGTGATAACGCAAGCGAAACAAGCAAAGTACCTGCGATATAATTCCAAGTAGATAATTGTTGGCGTGTAGTTATTGTAGTAGTATGCAGTAATAAACAGTGTGTGTTTAGAACGATTGTCTCAATTATATTCGAACCCGTACGCGAAATATCGTAACAATAACAAGAACCATAATGCCTGCTTACTGTTTTTTCGTTTTCGAACTACTGCTCACATTGAGCCATTTCGATCGCGCTAGCATCCCAAAGCGAAACAGTTCAAGGGGAACGAATCATCGCCAAAAAAACCTCGTCAGTTTTGCATTGAATTGCGGCCTAAAGATGGTCGTGTGACACGGAATCGACACTAACTTTAGTATTTCCCCAGCGTACCTGCCGGGGACTCCCAGAATAGCATTTTGCTTCGGAAGAAACTTCTCAAATATTCATCCCTAATCCGTTCCATTCCAAGGACGGTGTGTACGTGTGCGGAACTCGGCGCGACATCGATATCACATCATATCAGATTTCCGTTTTGCCGGAGAGTAAAATAGAGAGTGGGAGTTTTACAAATGCGCATTTGATGGATTCCAGAAACATTCTACACACATGCACATCATAGAAATCTCTATGGCACCTAACAACCCTTCAATTTAAAAGCGTTTTGAAAAGAATCGCACGCGGGGCACACTAAAGAAAACTTGGCCGAGATCCGGCGAGCGCGGGATTTAAATTTACATACAGTTCTCCGACTACTAGTGTGCAGTAAATGGCAGTGGTGATATAATTTTCCGGGTCGGATATGTAGAAACTTGGCTGAAACATACCGTAAAATGTTCCCCCTATGTTTTCTCAAATGACATTTGCCATTTCAGTCGGGAATGAAGTTCAGAACTAGCTGGGTGTGGGAAGACATATTAAAATATTTGAATTGGTAACGCCACAGTAATTTGGCATCTTATCACTTTTCGCAGCAGAAATTTTCAGGATCACGAGGAATAATAGGAGGAGTGGAAGACGATGGATTAGGAAAGACGGTCTTTTGTTGTGTTTGAGGCTTTTGTGGAACGATTGTGGCATCAAGGCGTAATTAGCATAATGCTTCTGTGCGCTCTGACATCGAAATAATTAATTGGTCGTTTGTGATTGCCTGCTCAAGGCTTGATCCATGAACACTATGAAATGATCTATCTTCATACGCATAACTTGCAATAAACAGAACCAGCTGGTAATCTAGGAATTATTTCACCTATTTGTATTATGAGCTAAGGTAAGCGTTATTCGACCCGCGAAAGCTCGCCGCATCGCCACGCTGGTTCTTCTGCTTCGCTTCCTTGGGACATTTTCTGGTCGAAATAATACTCAATACTGAAACACTCCAGTGGACTCGTCTACTTGCATTCGTATCGAGCACGGAATCCTTGCCAAGCTCCACTTGCCTTAATCTTTGTGGTTCGGCTGCACGCACCACCGTAGCATCGTGCCGATCGTTCTCTTGACACGTTCTGTCGGATTGCTTTGAGGGTGGTAGTTCGCTGTGCAGAAAATACATTTTGAATTGGTACCCCTTGGCAAAGTTAATGAATATATTGTTGCGGAATTGAACGCCATTGTCCACATTGAGTCTATCCGGGACACCGCAGATTTACAACAACGACTCTACGACGGCCTACACGCAGTTTTTGCCTCTGAATTTCGCAATGAATCCATCAACGGGGACTTGAAGGAACAGCCCAACAATAATAAAACGATTTGATAAGCAGCCCTCAAACGAGGAAATGGACCCGTTAAGTCACAAGAAATGATCGTTCACGGGACAGTGTTGGCGATTTGATTCGGGATCATTAATCTGGTTCAACGCCTTTGGTTCGCCTTACTTTGGCTGCACAAAGTACATTTTTGCACGTATACCGCAACATCTGAACTCACTTTTGGCTGGCAGTACAGTGTTGCCAACCTCATGACGGTATTGAGGATCCCGCTGTGTCTCACTAGAGCGTCATCATGGGACCGGTACAACAATTTCTCGCGTTCTTTTTTTCGACATTATACCGTATTTCAAGAGCGTTCGTCTACTGCTGATTATGACGTGTATCCTATGTGCCACCTTAAACAATGCTTTATTCTCTACCATCCAAACGTTGTACAGGGTGTTTCATCTTCCACGGTAATCGGGGTTAGGTACTCGAAAAGTGCTTGCCCTAAAAAAAAAACAAAATATTCATTATACCTATTGTTACGAGCGGCTATTCCGTTCATACTGGTGAAGCCACCCGCATTTGACGGGCCAAAAATAATCCGGAGGAAAATAATTCAAAGCCGTGAAATCGAGGTATGAGAATGTGAATATTCAGAGTCAAGGCATCATTAAAAGATGTCGCTAGTTATTTAATTCACTCGTGTAAATCTCGCAAAGCTCTACAACATAATTTACTTGCTCCTCATCGACAATTCAATAACCGTCCCTGCTCGACGTCCGATGAAATGGTGAATTGGTGCATATGGAGTAAAGCACCCGCACTTCAACCAAGCCAGTTGCCGCCGTGTCGTACTCCTGCTGTTAAAGCGCTCCGTGCTGCCCGCTCGCCGCCGCCATCATCCGATGTTCACGTGTTGTCACCGGTGTCCCAGCGCAGTGGATTGAATTACCCATTGGAATTTCACGGCTATACGCCGTTCGCGGTCGTTTTGGATGCGAAAAAATATTCCGAATTGCTGGGAATGGAGGATATCGCCGGAGATTGACCGTGGTACCTGGACCAATCCTCCTGGGCTGCCGTCCGCTCCCGACTTGTCACGTCCGTTGCCGAGTGCTTCTGCGGGCCTGTTAGCGAAGAGTTTTAGTCCCCTTCGAGGAAGCTGAGTTAGAACCCGTTTATGTTGCGTCGCGACCCTCCTAGAGGCCGAAGCGTCGAAGCCCCAATGATGAGCCCCAGCCCACTTGGAAAATGACGAGTCGATTCCCCCCGGCTGATGTGTCTCAAAGGCCCCCTGGAGAAAGTCGAGTTGGAACCCTTCGGAGTCGTGTTTTGGTCACCTTGGGGGCACGTTGAGTCGAGAACCCTCCAGGTTGAGTTTTGACCCTCCGAGAGACTGATGAGTTGCTTCCCCCGTTGAATTGCAACCCGTCTCTGGGATGTCGTGTCAGAGCCCTTGGACGTTGAGTCTTGATCCGCCTCCAGGTGTAGAGTCAGAGCCCTCCGACGACGAGTTCCAGCCCTTCGCCAGGTCGATGTGCCAAGGCCCTTCCGGTGTTGAGTTTCGACCCTTCTCCAAGTCGTAGAGTTGGGACCCGTTGACGAAGTGTTTCGAACCCCCTCCAGGATGCTGAATTTTTTTGATTATTTTGAGAATTTTTTGCGCATAATAATAATAATAATGCTGATGATAATCGGTATATTTCATGCGTTCTGCGATTTTGGATTCTGACATTTTTACCAAAATTACTTGATAATCAAACTTTCTTTCCTGAAAAACTTTGCGCTTCTTGAAAATTTTCGCCAGAAATTTTTTCCTATCGGTTTAATGTGAGATGAAGTGCCGTGGGCGCTTGGGAGGTAGGGTAGTGGAGTCATTCGCCCACTCTCGCCCTCCTTGGCTATGCCACTGACCCCCAGCACCTACAAGAGAATTTTTTAGTTCCAGCTTTGGATGTTGAATTGGATTTGGACCGTTGACTCAATGCTAAAACCTACTCGTATGTACAAAATCAGGAAAATATGAATTTCTATTACCTGCAGGGCGCAGACAAGATAATTTTGTTGTTTTGTCTATCCGCTCTTATGAAAAAAAAGTCAAAATTCCAAAGGCTTGAGGCCCCTGTCACTATGATATCCGGGGCCGAGGCCCCTGAAGCCAAAAGTGAAAATAATTCTCAAGAGATTCCGTGATACAGACACACCTCTATTGCCTGTGCGTAGACCCCCAAACCTGTTGTTATGGGGCCTGCCAAGGTAACTTCAAAAAAAAAAGCAATGTTACTCGTCACCTAAGTATTTTGAAAAAAAATGACCGTTGAGGGAAAAAATTGAGATTTTTGGATTTTATCCCAATTTTTTTGCAGTATTTTTCACAAACAAGAGGAATTGGGGGCCTCATCAAATGATTGAGGCCCCGAGGCCCGAGGCGGACCGCCCCTACCCCCCCCCCCCCCGTTAGTTCGCCACTGGCGCAGATACCAGCACGAGCAGGCAGATTCAGAACGCACGCGTAGGCCCCATCAAACATTCTTCACGACAAAGCTCAATCGTAAGCACCAATCCCAGAGATAGAGAGAGAGAGCTTCTGTCGGGCCTGGATCATTTAGAGGTTTCAACTCTACATCCTCGAAGTGGGTTAGAACTCTTCATCAGATCGCGACTCAGATCCTGGAGGAAGATCAAAACACACCATCAACGGATCTCAACTCTACGACTTGGAGATGGATCAAAACTTAGCACTGGAGGGGCCTCAGCTCAGCACAACTACCTGATGATGGATTGGAACTTGGCATCGGAGGGTTTTGACTCGACTCCCGGAGGCGGATCTAGACACACCATCCAAGGGCTTTGACACTACATCTCAGAGGTGGGTTGCAACTCAAAGAGTAACAACTCATCAGCCTCTAGGCGAATCAAAACTTTTTCTATAAGGATCTAAATTAAACTGCCTCAAGGGGATCGAAACGCATCTCCGAAGGATTCCAACTCAACATTCTCCAGATGGGCTGAAGCGCATCAGCCGGGGTTTCGACTCAGCATCGTCCAATTGGGTTGAGACCCATCATCAAAGGGCTTAGACTCTACGGCCTCTAGGTGGGTCGCGACGCAACATCAACGGGTTTTAGCTCAGCTTCCTCGAAGTGGATCAAAACTCTTCTCTAACAGACCCGCAGAAGCACTCTGCAACGGACGTGACAAGTCGGGAGCGGACGGCAGCCCAGGCGAATTTGTCCAGGTACAACGGTCAATCTCGGCGCAGCAGCCGGACCAGATGTGTTGGCGGCCGCGCTTGAATACTACCACGTATTGTTTTCATCATATTATCGGACGTCGTGCAGAGAAGGTCTCTGAATATCGAAGTGTTGCAAGTGAATCATGTTGTAGAACTTCGTTCGGTTCAAACATATGAATTAAATAACTAGCGACATCTTTGATTGATGCCTTGACTCTGAATATTCACATATAACTCGATTTCACGGCTTCGATTCAGTTTCCTCCGGATTATTCTCGGCCCGCCATATGCCGGTGGCTTCAGTACCCAGACAATCAACTTTTCGATCACTAGCCACCCGAATGCCAATAATTCGCTCCTGACAATACCTATTCCTGCAGCAACCTCCAACCCGGCTTACCAATGACCATGTGTGTCGCTCGAATAATCCGAACATTTTCGAACACAAAATATCCACCGTCAGACATTGTCGCTGATCTCCTGGTACGTTTGCAAATACAAAGTTCAGCAGCGCCGTTACATCAACAGGAACACGATTGATCGAGATTCTGCTATGAAATTCTTCTATCCACAGAGGCTGGAGATGCTAGTACCTGAGGTAAAGCTCAAACGGCCACTAGGTATTTGTTCCAACACACGCCAGATTCGTTCACCGTACCGTCAAAAGCCAATCGTACAAGGTACAAGTGTACAATGTACTATTCCTATTGTAAAATTGTTCAGCTTGAATAGGTATTTAGTTGTAATAGTTCTTGTTTCTGAATTGTTTAAAAAAATGTTTGTTTATCTTAAGCTTTTTCCACAGACCTATTATTCTTCTTGGCTAAGACATTAAAAAACAGCTTCTAAGCTCATACCTTCCTTCATTTTGTTCCTCTCTGCGCCAACTTTCGTGAAACCGGAAAATAGTGTTGTAATTACGTTCGTTCTTGTGTTGCGATCAATACACAAATTCCAACTTCCAACCATTAACATGCAACTTACACGACTGCCGCATCATAACTTAAACCGAATGTGCTTTTTTTATGAAAATGACCCTCGCGCCTCGAAAATATGACAGTGCACGCGAAATTATAATCCCACTCGTGCTATATAACCTGAAGAAAAATACCACCACGTAATGCTTTCTGATGTAATATTATTGTTCGTACCTACCTAAGAACGTGCAGTAAATCACCGAACAGTGCCAACTGGAAAAAGTGCGAATGCACGCGATCTCTCGGAAAGAGTGCCGCTGGTAGTGAAGAACCGCTGAAATGCCTGGGACCCCATACCCAAAGCCTCATTCTGTTTCGAGCATAGATCGTATCGTGGTTAATCACAATCTCTTAAAGAAAACGGGAAATAGGAAGAGCGCCTCTTAATAAATCTTCCCTTCCGCGCGCAGATTATTTCCAAATCGGTGTGTGCGGCGATTATTTGCTTGATAAGATTGAATTGCTGGTTTTATTCATGGGGGGACGCTTTTATCGTCGATCGCTTTAATTTCTTTTTATTACTTGTATCTTGTAATGGGTTTCTGGAGCTCTTCTAAGCACGACCCCCATATATCCTTCCAGTCCAATGTCTATGGCCTCGATGCTCACCTGAACGTCAGATTTTGCTTCCATGATCATCAAGTTCTGGATTCTCCGCTGCTTATGGGAAACTTTGAGCCTGATTCCACAGACTGCTTTATCATACTAATTGGGTACTTACAAGTAGGTACGTATAATAAACTTCTTACCCATTAAATTGTTGTATGCATTCTTCTCGACTTCTCTTTGACGTGTGCACAGGTATCGTCTTGTTGAAGAAAAGTTACTCGTAGTCGGAATTTTCTTTAGTCCCTTCAGCAACTTGGGCTAGCGCGAGACATGAAAGCTTCCAACTATGCGGCACGCGGCGTGCTTTCAGGTTTCCCTTTAGGGCCTCTTCCCAGCATCGAGCAGTAATTTAGAGTTGCACGTCATTTTCTTGTGGATGCGGTGTGTGGTAGGCGGTATATTGTGCCCGCATATAAAGACTCTCAAATGAAATATCACTTCAGTGAAAGAAGCAGAATTTCTAGCTTATTATATGAATTTAATTTATTATGCGAATGGAAACGGGGGCGCTTTCTGCTGAACAGATTCCGGGCGCGCTGGTAATTGGCGAACAAAAGATGGCCTTTTAGCAGGACCGGAATGAATAAGTGGTCTGGAATACAATGGAACTGGGCGGACGGGAGAGTTCAGTGTGGCACAATTCGAATTTTGAGCAGCGTCAGTGTAATTGGGATAATTTGAGAAACTGATGATGATGGCCGGTTTGTCGCGGTTGCGACCAGCAACACCACCAACAGTTGTTTTTCGAAGTTGTGATTAATGCTTCCGGCGAGCAAACCGACTCGTCATGTCTGGTAATCCATCACGGATAATAACGGCGAAAGTAGAAAAGTACGCAAGGATGACTTCCGCTTGTAAACTTTTATGCGCACAGCTTTTGAACAAAAATGTTGCTGAAACCTTTTGATTGGCGTCATGGCAATTAACCACCTCTCTTGTTGAGGAATTTGTTGGGAATTTATTGTTGAAAATGTTAAAATATTCTCGTGGGTCGTGGATTCTCAACGAAAGTTGAGAAAACGATACTTCCCTCCCTGAATAAATTACTGGTATAATGGTGAAATAGTAGTTTATACACCAAGGGACTAAAGTGAGTTTTTATTACCGCGGGTGAAGTTTGATGCCTGAGGGCCCTTAGGGCCCGAGGGCAGCAATTCACCCAAGGGAATGAAAATGAACGTTAGTCCCGTGGTGTATACAAGACTTTTCGCAATACCGAAGTACCATTTCCATGTACCAGAGTACCATTCATTCTAAGAGTTTGACGTTTGAAGGGAGCGAGCGCTTCAACATAATGTCTTAGCGCCTTTTTTTGAAAGGCGACCCCAGGTTATGCAAGACTTTATTTTCATTTGAAATCAAGGAACATTTCTGCGTAGGATTTTTCCAAATCGATATCGTGAAATCGAAAGTTACCATGAATTGAACACAAACAATGAAAGATTTCGTTTGAGAAATTCCAGTTTTTCTAGCGTTTCTCCTGCAATTAAAAATTTAACTTTCTACGGAAGTCTGTAGACGAGGCATTATTACATTTTTGCACTGTTGAATAGACCTTTTTTTGGTTGATCACACAAGGTATCACAACTCAGTCATATTACTAACAATCGGCTCGAGAAGCTTGAAAATTCTGCATCAAATGACTACAAAATCTTTCATTGTTTGTGTTCAACTCACGATAACTTTCGATTTCACGATATGGATTTTGAAAAATTTTACATAGAAGTATTCCTTAATTTCTAGAGAAAATAAAGTCTCGCATAACATGGGGTCGCGTTTCAAAAATAAAGGCAGTACAAGCCATTATGTTGGAGGGCGCGCTCTCTTTAAACTACCAAACGCACCAATGTGTTAGAATAGATCCTCCCCTAAATAGTTTAGAACGACCATATTCTTTACGAGGGAACACAGAGACCTCACGTCAATGTTCTGTGGACAATGTTCCTTATTTGAGGAAATATCGGTAGAACGCTGCACTCTGCAGAGGCCTGCCAAAAGCGTTCTAGTGAGATTCAACCACTACACTAATTTGCGTGCATGCAGTCACTCAATTACTTTTTTCCCAAGGGAATAAAAATCTACTTTTGTCCCCGCGAAAGAGGGCGAAAAAGTGTACGATTTGTCCCGGTATTGCGAAAAAAAGTTGATGCTCACTCACACAAAAAAAGCGATACTTAGATATAGTGTGAATAGCGATGATAAATAAGTCTCGGTTAGTGTGAAGGATACCTAACGATACAATTGAGACAACAGAAGCACCATAAAAATCCTCAATTTACATGAAGGCATAATGGCACATAAAAAACACATAAACACAAAAGCTTGACAAAAATTCCGAAATATACCAAATAAATAAAATAAGCAAATCAAACCTAATAATTTCACCCTGATCCTGTAAGTGCAGATGGAAACAGTGATTGCTCAACTTTGAGAATTGTGACTCGTTATTGAGTGGCTCCGGCTCCTTGTAGTCCCCCTTGGCCCCAAGTAAAGTTTACTTGAAGCGGAATTCAGTTTCACTGTATCTATTTTGTTGAAACAAAAATGTCTCAAAGTAGTCCGGCGGCAAGCTGTAACAATTGTGCACAATGTGCTAAAAGCAATTCAATTTTTTCAAGTTAATATTTGGACCCTAAAGAATATTTCCAGATAGAGACCCCAACCGATCAGGTCCTATTTAGCCCCCCTTAGCAACGCCAACTTCGACCAATATTTCATCCATTTTTGTACATTACTTTTATGATAATTGACGTATATTATCTATTAAGGTATCGATTCTAATGTTTTTGAAGACGAGGAACTCAAATATGATGGTCTTGAAGCTTTTGAAGTCGAAATTGCGAACCTGATGGATGGTTACTGGTACCTTGTTGATTAAAACATTTGAAAAAGTTGGCTGACAATCTTCAAGAATAATTGAAATAAGAAGTCTATAATGAGAGATCTAGGGTCATGATTTGACGTTCTACAACTTACCTTCGAGCTTCCCTTAGTTCATCGAGAATACGTGCTTGGGTTTTTCTTTTCGCGAGATCGAAATCAAAGCAGTCGCAATTTCCCAAATAATCACTAGTTACGATTATTCAAAAAATTTCTGTTTTTGATTTCAAGTAAAACAATGCGATCATCTTCATCAATATGCAAAGTACCACTGACCCAATAGTATAGTAAAAAAACACGTGATTGCATTCACTTGCCATGCCACCTTAGTTTTTATTGGTAATAACAATAACTAATAGGCTCGCTGATAGGTAAGGTAGGTAGGCACAATGGTGAACTTCAAAATGACGTTCCTTGATTATTTCCAAAGGATAAATCGAGCCGTAAATGATGCAAGCAGATTTTGACCATCATTCCATCTTGGTTCTACCTCAAACAATAACTCACTTCCCTTTTTTCAGCGCTCCGAAGTTAAGACAAACATTCGGTGTGGTGTGTTTTTCTAGTCCGTCGCCGCTGTACCAACCTTTTTTACCAAAGGGAATGCAGTTCCGCTGAAGTCTTGCAACTGCATGAAATGATTTCGTGCCAAGCTTTCTTTGGTGATGGCCCATCAGCTAGTCCATTGGATTTAAGATGAAAAAAAAATCCATTTCTTGATAAGAAAAAGCTTCACATGTTAGGTAGCAGGTAGTTTTTTCACCTGTCATCGGGACTTACTGTCTTTTGCCGTCCAAAATTAGAAAGATCCGGTGGGGTGCAGTTTTAAACTAAAACTCTGAGCCCATATTTGCCCTGCTTGAAGATCGTAGAGACATGAAGCATTTTGAGTGAGAAGAATAATTTCTATATATCGTCCCTTCTGAGATCAAAAGACGGAAACGAGAAACATCAACTTCTTTGTCTTTTGAGCATCTGTCATACACGAGGTCATGAGGATAACAAATTTCTCAAGCGCAGGCATAGCCCGATCTACCTCTTCTACTAATAATGTATTTGACAAATTGTGAAAAACTCCATTGACAAAAGGCTTTTCCCCAAGCACTAAAGGTCGTACGTTTGCCTTTGGTCATGAAACTCAAAGTTATATAAGACCACTCCAAGTAAAGGCATTGAAAAACAGACCGAAGCATTCATATGATCCTACAGCTTGCTGAATCGAAGCTACATCAAGCACACGATAGGGCTTTTTCACAACCAAAGCAATCCTCAGACTTTACACCCTCGTAGAGTCCAAAAACGCTGTTGCCAGAACGACCACATCCATATCTACTGTACGGATGATGATTAGCTTCAAGCCTTCAGCAGAGCACATTCGCCTGCGCATGAAGTATCATTCCATTACCATAACCATACCATCACCATATTTGCTTCCTAGTGACAACAGGGCATAAAGTTATTCAGATTCGCTGGAATAGAACAGAATAGGTACTTAAATACTGCATCATTTTGTGTAGCAACAACTTCTCCTGGGTAAGTCTCTGGTGCCAACTAGATCACTCAGGGATCGGAACATCTCCCGTTTATTGTCATCGTCCATCCCTAAGAAACTCTGCCCAGTTCTTGGGTGGGTATGTATCACTTTTACTGCTTCAATTCTATGTCTGGCGTCGGTTTTCCCTTTCGCAAGTAAAATACAGCTTTATTCAGTCAATCCTGATGATATTTATCAAACGCTACGCCAATGCGCCGAATTGTTCCAACAAACTGACTGGCTACGTGCTACGTAGGCAACAAATCTTGTCCCGTATGCACTGAAGTTTTCGCCTAGCGGCAGCACCATCGATTATAACATTCCGGCAGTAGAAAACAGAGAATCTTTGGAAGAATTTTCTTCTCTTGGAGAACTCCAGAAGATTGCATTTTTTACAAAAACAAAGTTTACCAATACCTATCTGATAGAGCTGGTGGGAAAGGCTGGTTCTTGTGACGGAGAAAATCTCCCTAATTACCTTTACGCACTTGGTCAGAGACATGTGCAACTTCAAAAGGAAGTTCCCTTCTTTGCGCCTCCAGAGACGCAACTTGAAGCTTCTGGTGGGATTTGAGGCATTTGACAACTGGATGCTGAACGAAAGAACTTTTTTTTTCAAAGAAAGACTAAATTATGACCGGGAAAGGATTACCGCACTTCGTTAATAGTCTCAATAAGGAACCATAGGCAAGATGGCCGAAATGTTGGTCAAAAAACACAGTTTTGAAAATTATGTTTCAAAAATTTAAAATTTGAGCTCGTTAAGTTGAAGACCATTCTTGTACTTTTCAAAAAATCCGAAAGAATTCTCTTCCAGAGAAGAAGGTTACTAGAACTGAAAGAAAACTGTGTTATTTGACCAATATTCCGGCCAACTTGCGGGGCAGAATAAGTCTCAACGAGTCAAGCCATTTTATGTCTCGCTACCTGAAAAGCGCTGGGGGACCTTCGGTCAGGCTAATTGCGCTAAGCGCTACCATCACCTTTTATCATTTCATTATTGTGTTCAATGGCCTTTATGATCGGTATTCTTGAAATTGATCGACTCGTTGGTTATTACTATTGCAATATTGCCAAAGGTCGCATTGTGTTAGTTTAGTTGACTCAAAAACAATGAGTGACTATTTGGAAAACTTCTTGGATTTCGAACTCGCGAAGAGAAAAAACCCGAGCACGTATTTTCGATGAACTAATCAGTTGTAGAACGTCAGATTATGACCCTAGATCACTCATTGGACTTTCAATCTGCATTATTTTTTAAGATTGTCAGGCAGCTTTTTTAATCTTCTTAAACCAATAAGGTACCAGTGACCATCTGAAAGCTCACTCTCACTGATCACTTTGAAAGCTTCAGGTCAATCATATTTGAATTCCTCGTCCTCAAAAACATGGGAATCGACATCTCAACAGCTATAATACGTCAATTATCATAAAACTGGTGTACAAAAATGAATCAGATATTGGTGGAAGTTGGCGTCGCCTTGGGGGGCCAAAAAAGGTCTAACCGGTTGGGGTCTCTATCTAGAAATACTCTTTGGGGTCCAAATAGCAACTCAAAGAAATAAAATTGCGTTTAGCCCATTTTGCACAATTGTTATAGAATTCTACATTAAGCCGCCGGACTAAAGTATCTGTTATGGGCAGGTTCGTTTGGTGTAAGGTCGACTAAAACCATGCCCGATTTAATAATAATAATAATAATAATAATAATAATAGTATATATTTGTCTTCACCATTCGGTATACAAAGGCAAAAGAAATTGCATTTAATAATAAAAATAATGTACAACAACAGTAGTATTTAAAATGTTTCCAAACAATACAATACCATATACACGATACATATCAATCGAAAGATATTTTTATCTCTAATATTAGAAAAGTTTTATAAAACTATAAGAAATACATATAAAGGATTTTAAATGTGCCGAGAAAGTTTTAATTTAAGAGGGAGGCAGAACAGAGGGTGAACCTTCATTCCTCGATCAGAGCTGCAAATTTAGTAACTGCGGAGACGAAATTGTAGATGTTGTTGATTTTTTCTTTGTCGAGATTTGTGAAAATAGAATGGAAGTTCTCATATGTGATTCCTGTTAATTGGCCGAGCAACCAGTGACTTCTTGGTTGGGCAAGAATGGGGCAAGTGCAAAACAAATGGAAGAGGTCGTGGACGAGTCCGGTGTTACAGAAAGGACATGGTTCATCTTGGTCGATTACAAGTTTGGTTTTGTTTATATAAAGTCGCAATTTTGCATGGTAACCGAGCTTTATTTGGCTAATAAGTCGAATTCTATTGATGGGAATATGGAGAGCCAGGTAGTGATTGTGATTCATCGAATGGACAGTGTTACTAAGGATGCTTCTGTATATTCTGCTGTAAGGTGAAGTGATTGCATTGTTTTTGTCTTTTGTTTTCAGGTGTAATGTGCAGATATCTAAGATTTCGGTTATATCAGACTGGGTGAAGAGTGAGTCATTGTTGAGGAGATGCGTTATATTGTTATTCTGCAACAGGTTTCTGAATTGCGTGAACCAATTGTATTTAATGTTATTGGTGGGGGACGAGTCTAAATTCTTCAATCTATTAAGACAAAGTTTGGGTAGTCTTGAGCTCGGCATCTTCTGCACTTTGTACCACCATCTAAGGGAGCTTTTTATAACGTCAAGTTCCATGTGATTCAGATCCGCTTCGAAGCGTACAAAGCTGTTTGGAGTTGTTGCGGGTAAATGTAAAAGAGACTTTATGAACTTGACTTGGACCTTTTCTAAATTTTCGATGTGTCTGAGGGACCAAACTTCAGATGCGTAGAGGAGAGTTGTTTTTACCAGAGATTGGAACAGTTTAATTTTTGTCTGCCATGAATCAGATTTTCCACCTGTTAGTATTTTGAACACACTGCCAATTGCGACCGTCGCTTTCGAATTAAAGTGTCCCTGTGCCTTCAGAAACAGGCCCGACGAGCTGAACGGGACACCCAAGTACGTAAATTTGCTGACTATTTCAAGTTTTTGTGATCCGTAAAAATAGTTATCATTGTATTGGGGTGGGCCTTTACTGAATATCATTACTTTGGTTTTATCTGTGTTGACAGTTAAATGAAGTCTTGCCGAGAATTGTTCTATAGCTTTAAGTTTGTTTTGCAAGTCAACTGGTGAATCTGCGAATATGGCGATATCGTCAGCATACATCAGCGCGATGACATCCACAATCCCATCTATGTTCAAACCTCCAAAACCAAGACCTCTCATATAGGATTCGAGTTCGCCAATAAAAAGGGAAAAGAATAGGGGACTAAGAGGATCTCCCTGAAGTACTCCTGTGGTGATTTTGATCTTGTCGGTGAGCCCAGCTCCCGTCCTGACCCGAACGAAAGCATCACCGTAAGCCCTGCTGAAAACCCTGACGAATTTTCCACTGATTCCCAAAAGGTACAACTTTTCCCACAAAAGACCATGTTCAACAGAATCGAACGCGGATCTAAAGTCGATAAAACAGACGTAAACCTTTCTTTTCCGTAATCTGAGATGCAGCTGGATGATGGATGTCAAAACAAATATATTATCGATGCAACTCCTCGCCCTTCGAAATCCCGACTGACTTTCCGGGATCAATTCTTTTTCCTCGGCCCACGCATTCAACCTCAAAAAGAATATCTGGCTGAAAAGTTTGGGTATGGTGTTACAAAGAGCTATCCTTCTGTAATTGACAGGATCTTGCGTATTGCCCTTTTTATAAATCATAGAAAAAATGCAATCATTCCAGCCGGTTGGTATAAATTCCCTATTAATGATATCGTTAAACAAAAGTAAGAGAGACCGTCTGTGCTCAAGGGGTAGGGCTTTTAGGAATTCATTGCTGATCATGTCGGGTCCGGAAGCTTTCCCGTTTTTTAGGTGTGACAGGCAGACGTTCAACTCAGAGAGGGTTATGGGGTCGTCCAAAAAAGGGTGTGAAGCGTCGAAGAAAGTGTCAATCGGAGAATTTGGTCGAAAGTAAAGAGACGCCATATGTGTCTGCCACACTGATGGTGCTATTGGGTTTACTCGCGGCGTTCGATTAAAAGAGCGGACCGTTCTCCAAAACTCAGAAGCATCCTTCACATTCGAAAGGGCCTGTCGTCTACTAGAATAGTAATTGTTTTTGCTGATCTGAACTGTAGTTTTGAAACTTTTTTTTGCGTCTATATATTCGGTCAAAAAGCTATCTTGGAATCCATTTTTTTTACATAATTTTAATTTGGTTTTGGCTGTTTTTTTGCTTCTCTACAAGGTCTATCGAACCATGGTTTGGAATGGCTATTATTAGATGTACGAGTTCCTCGGTGCGTGACTTTTAACATCCCGAAATTGCAGGCTGCATTTCTAACATTTTCTATAAAAGTATTCCGATGTTCCTCGACTGACGAGTTTTGTATTATATTTATGCTGTTGAGCGCCGCCACGTATCTACCTTTGAAGTCCTCACGCCATATAAACTTTACCGAGTAATTCTCCACAGGGTCACCTTTACCCGAAATTAATGGGGCTTGCCACCGCGAGCCATGGGAGAGACTGATACAGCATGGAAAGTGATCGGAGTTGAAAAGTTTGTCAGTTACAAGAAAGTCTTGGAGTAAAATCTGCCCCTCCATGTTTGACCAACACAAGTCCACAACACTCTTACCATTTTTACTCACAAAAGTGTACCCGGCAGGGGAGTCACCAGGGGATCGACCATTCAACACGAAAAAGCCTTTCCCGGTCAAAATGTCAAGGAACTCTTTGCCTCTTTGATTATGCGTTTTGTCCGCGGTGGTTCTAGAGTTACTAAAGCCGTTGCCTTCCATGGTACCTTCCTCCATCTGGTTACCGTAACCGATTCTAGCGTTGAAGTCGCCCGCCAAAAAAACAGGAACATCGCGATCCGTTACCCTCTGTAGTGCCTCCTCCAATAATTCGGCAGATGTTTCACAGTTTAAACTTGGTGGAAAGTAGAAAATACCTAAAACAAACATATATTCATTGTCATGAACCAAAATAATAATCCAATACTCTTTGTTGTCCAGTATAGAGAAAGAAGGGAATTTCTTTTTATTTATCAGAACTGATATGCCACCACTCGGTCTACCTACACCAGTAGATTTTTTTGCATAACTAAATACAGCAGCAAAATCATTATCAAGTTTTTGTTGACAAAAAATGAAAGATTCTTTATAGATCCAGGTTTCAACAAAAGCAACAATGTCAAAATTCAAAATAAAGTCCATGTCTGATGAGTCCAGATTAAGGACATTTTTGATGCCATTAACGTTCCAGAATATTATATTCGAGGTGACCGGGCGCAGCGTGTATGAAAAAGGTTGCTCGATTTCGTTCGATATCAGTGGAGAGGTGTTATGATGGTAATTCTCAGGCGTGTTTATGTTTATATGCGGTGCGTTCTTCAACTGGTGCGGCTCTTCTTTTCTCTTTTTCGGTGGTGATTGCTACGCTGATGCTGAATTATATGTGGTGTTTTTTCGTAGAATTTCCGTGTGTTTGATATAGCATGGGCATTGGCGATCGTTTGCTGCATGTATTCTCTGTCTCTGGGGGAATCCTGAGCGCCGACTAAAGTATCTGTTATGGGCAGGTTCGTTTGGTGTAAGGTCGACTAAAACCATGCCCGATTTAAAGCAATAAGCATCACGAATCGCCGGAAATGGTTGACTTGGAAGGGCTGTGGCAATTCGACCCTCTAACAATGCTTTTTTTTTCAACGACAATTATTATGTTCAATGTAAAAATGATAAGTTCACTGTAATACTTCACAGGCGGGGTGTGGAGTTACCCATCGGTTCTTTGAGAGGCCTTCAAAATAAGGACAGTTGAATTGGTAAAATAAGCGTTGCGAAATCAATCCTTGTTGGTTTATTCCTAGATGGATTCTTACCATTTTGGTCTCTTTCGAAAGCTACAAGGTACAAGGATGTACTTGGGTTTGAGTCCATTGGCATTTTCAAAATCCAAAAATAATTTTTTTGATTTTGCATCGTTTTGCTGTTATTCCGGCAAGCTCCCGATGCACGGCTCCTCCACCAATTGTGTGATGTGTGTCTTATTATCGCGTCGATATCTCCAGCGAGTTTTGCAACAATACGTCTACACCGGGCGGACGAGCTTTCGTGATTCTTGTCAGAGCGTCTTGAAATCGAGCCAAGCAATGGTGATGGTAGTCTACTAATTTTCCTCAACGGCAAGTCATTTTGATCTGCTGGGACTTCTCCAACTCGTCTTTTCGAACGTTGGTTTTCCTCAGAAGAGTATGCACTTATACCGACAATTCACCTCTCTCCTTGAAATAGTAGGCCGTTCAAGTGTATTACCACCAAGGTCATTGGTGAAAACACCCCTCCAGAATGACCAACCTTGAACATTCGAACAGTTTCCACTTTGTTAGCAAGATTTTCAGTGTGGTTCGGTTCAGCGACGGCGCCAGCATTTTTTGAACGGGTGGGCACAAAAAGGCACACTATTTAGGGAGGCGAGCACTCATCTTGTATACATATGTTTATCTCCTAACCTCCAAACAACTTTTTTTTCAGATAAAAAAACAGTCAAGCGCAATAGTTTTGTTTGAAAAAAAAAAAAAAAACGAGAAACATTCCTATTTTAGGCTGTTTTCATTAATATCTACTGAGTTATGCAATTATTCAGGTTGTGTGATTTCTTCATAATAACATTTTTCGAGGCATTTTCTGAGAAATCGGGTGGGCACACGGGTGGGCACTCATGATTTTAGGGGAGGCACGTGCCCACCCTGGTCACCCCCTGGCGCCGTCGCTGGTTCGGCTAATTGTCTCAACAAATACACCTCTAGGTTCGATATATTATCGCTTACGGATTCCCTCGTGAAAATCCTCGATGTAGCGACAATACACCTCACATATCGGTGTATTTCATACGAATATTTTCACCTGATGACACAATGCCTGATGGTATCTATCATGATTCATGATCATACCTTTCTGATGACTAGGGGCTAACCAAGCGTGAAGACAGAATTAAAATTGTTAATAACGACAATCATACTAAGTTACTTGGCATTGGAGTCGAGCGATTTTTTTTTTTTTGATGTTGCGCAGCTAAATATTTCGCCTGTTTGAAACTTGCCTGGAGACTGCGACAGGCAAATAAGACACACCCTGCACAATTGGCGGAGGGGCCCAACAACGAGAGTCTGCCATGATATTTGCACTGCTCATATAAACTGCTCAACAATGAAAGTGTTACAAAGCAAAAATTTACCCAATTTTGAACCGCTATAACTTTTGATTGGCACATATGATTCCGATTTTGTTTCAAGTACTAAATAGCCCAATCTTTTGGCCATCTCCCTTGTCAATATGAAATGCATAAAGCTTTTCATAAATTTTCTACAGGGTGATGAACAGAGCAGTACAAAATTGATGAACGTTCAACATACCCCCGTTTTTGCAGAAATTTATTTTTGGGAGTATCAACACCAAATTTATGAAGAATGATATGTTCCCTCGAAACGGTTTTTGAATTTTCGGGATTCTAGATAAAACAGCCAAAATGTGATTTTTTATTGTGAATACTGTATATTATTCCTGTAGCAACGCAAAAACATTAGAACTTTTCATATCAAGATGACGCCACTTGGTAATCTTGTTCACTGAACAATTCTGAACAATTTGACTTGCAACACGTCCCTATTGTCCAGTGTAGGGGTGAAGAAAAGCCCAATTGTCAGCGTACTTTTTCGTACTACTCCTAAAATTCGGGTTTTTAGCATTGCAAAAGGGTTATTTTTTACTCTCTTAAGTCAACGTGGGACTACGTCATCAGAATTGGATTGACCACATTTCCGCCATTTTGGAACTTTTTGCCTTTACCTTGAATTTCAAAACATAGGCATGTTTGGTATCATTTCTTGAAATGTTGGTCCCCTAGATGGGATTCTGTCAATAAGATCTGTCTATCTGTTTGTTTATCTGTCTATCTTTTCACGAAAAAATATTTATAGAATTTTTAACCACACCCCCCTATTCCTGAAATTTTCTGAGTGTCCAATTTAATATTCTTGATCTCTCAATTCTTCTCAATGCAGTCAACGTCATCCTGCATAGCACCGGAAGAGATAATTTTCTGTGGAAAAAATGCCACCCAAATTTCACCCTTTCGTTCCCCCCACCTCATCTCAAAAATCTAAAATGGCAATACCTACCTTGTGATACATCAAATTAAAGGAAATTAAATTCTCTCCATGAACAAAATTTTTTCAAATTTTTTAAAACCCCCATCTTCCTTACAAAACATTCCAAATGTCTAATTTATTTGGAGAGGAATTGAAAATTTCAAAAAAATTGTTTTCGGGAAGAGAATTCAATTCCCTTCAATTTGATGTATCACAAAGTACGTGGTGTTTCGTTAAATTTTGAAGCTGAGGTGGGGGTGAGCAAAAGGGTCAATTTGGGAGCACTTTTTCCACCAAAATTCTTTTCTTTGATGTTTTCTATGATGACACTGACTGAATTGAAAACAATTGAGAGGTCTACATTTAAAAATAAGACAGTCAGGGAATTTGATACAAAAATCGACCTGTTTTTGCTCGAAGAAATATCCACTAGGAATCGGGAGTTATTGCAGGTGGATAGTTTTCAAATGATCACCCGGTGCAGTATTCACAATAAAAAATCATATTTTGGCTGTTTCGACTGAAATCCCAAAAATTTCAAAACCGTTTCGAGGGAACACATCATTCTTCATAAATTTGGTGATAATACTCCCGAATTTTTTTTTTACGAAATGGGGGTATGTTGAACTTTCATCAATTTTGTACTGCTCTATTCATTACCCTGTAGAAATTTTATAAGGGGCTCCATGGATCCCATATTGACAAGAAAGATGGCCAAAAGATTGGGCTCTTCAGTACTTGAAACAGAATCAGAATCATTTGTGCCAGTCAAAAGTTACAGCGGTTCAAAATTGGGTGAATTTTTGCTTTGTAACACTTTCATTGTTGAGCAGTTTATTTCTTTAAACCTCCCGCGACCAGAGTGACAGGCGTTTGACCACAAATAAACGGTCGTGTCGGTCGATTTGAAATTCGCGGGCGGAAGAGTGGAAGAATCTATGGGTGCTTTCCACCTAGACGGTACAAACACCGCCAGACGGCACATGTTCCATAGTATGACACACAATTTTAGGTGGTCCAATGAACGGCACAGAACCGGGTAGGAACACGCAGATGGAAAGCACCGTTTGGCACTTGCACATGCGTAAATGACAGGTGTACCAAACTTGGAGCTAGGTGGAAATCACCCTATGCAGCTGCATATTTGTGCCAATTGTGGCGCCATCTCTCTGTGTACAAAGCTGAAGGTTTCTATGACACTTGTCATTACAACCTCAAAAATTTGCATCAACAATCAACATTGATAATATGAATCAAAAAAATAAAAAGGTAAAAAAACGGAAAAAACACTTACTGAAAGATCCAGGTTTTAGAATCCCGGCCAGTGAGTCGCTTTTCAATGGCTACAAGGCAAGGACCTGCCTGGATTTCGTTGACGTTGAAACGCCAGAATTAATTGAATTTACTAGGTACGTGACAACAAAACTCATTTTTGGGAGAAAGAAAGGTATAAAAGGTGAGATGAAATGTCAATTCGCTTCGACTATCAACTGTAAGTGAGTGTTTTTTTTCCTTTTTTCCTCCTTTTTATCCTTTTGATTCGAATAATTTTTCCTGACCGGGATTCCGGTAACGAACTAGAGAATTTTTTATAACATTTTCCTTTCGATTTTATTTTTTTTGGTCATTTAGGGCTTAATTCCAACATATATCTGTCACTGAAGACAGCTAACAAGCTTGAAACAAACGTTTGCATGCCAGTTATGGGGGAATTAACAGTTTTTTTTAATAAAATAGTCAATGCGAGTTGACATTTCATGTTACCTTTTGTGCCTTTCTTTCTCTCTAAATAGTTATTCATGTATCAAGGCCGTAAAGGTGATCTTTAGCCGAGGCTGCAAATCAGGTGAGATCAAAAAAGGACCTTTGACCGAGGTCCATACATTTTTTAGGTGATTCACAAAAAAAAATATGAAAATAATCACTTTTAACCTCTCATCCATTTATTGTTGATTTCATGCTTTGCATTTTTATAAAAACATAGTTACCTATGACAAACAAACTTGACAAGACAATCCTGTCAATTCTTTTATTCACAATGAGTCAGCAATCGATACATTCCCAACTTTTAAAAAGTTGGAAAGTGAATGATTCCTTACAGGTTGGAAAATAATGTCACTTTCGGCTCACGGGTGGAAAGTGACGTATGAAGAGAAGTGATCTGATCTAAACAGCTGTCGCGGAGCACGAAGTGTTGATGGATGCGTTGTTAGAAAGGGTTGCCTATGCCTACCTGATAAAAACGCATATAAACTGGATCACTGTGAATAAAATCCTATACATACCATGGAGTGAAGCGTCATTAAAGCCTACGGGATTCTATCTCACCTCGGCACGCCTCGGTAATATATTGAATCCCTTGGCTGTAATGAGACGCTTTCCACCTCGGTATGTAATACATATACTATTTTCAACCGTGTCACTTTCTAAAATCATTGTATGAAGAAAAAACGAGTGATTCAGACAATAATCAGACAATAATCAGACAATATTTATGCTCTCAAATCTTCAACTTCAGTCCCCTGTAGAACAAAAACTGTCCATAGGAATAAGTGTTGGCATTGGAACTTTTTGTTCAGCAAGATTAGAAGTACACAATACCAAAAATTCAGCCAAATTAACCGAGAGAAATTGGGAAATCGGCACCCCAACATTAGGGGTGGGAAATAATTTTTATGTCAAAATTCATAATTTAAATCACAGAAGCCATCCGCATGGTTTTTGGGAGTAATCTCGAATTTTATGATGGTAGATAGGGGTTGTGGGTGGAGGAGGGGGTTGATATTTTTCTGTCAAATAAATACATTTAGCATGAAACACAACTTGAAGAGAAACCTAATAAAAAGCTTTTATCAACGTCATAATATCATTTTGAAGCCGTCAAAACCTCCAACTTCAACCCCCTGTGGGTAAAAAACTGTCCATTATTTGAGTTTGGGGTTCACGGTATTTGATTAGTATCTCATGAGCTACAACATATCAAAAATTCAGAGAATTTAACCGGGAGCCATTTTCCATAAAAATCGTGCGGGGTCCTTTGTAGGGTCGTGTAATATGCGCCGAGCCGTGGCTTTGCGGCCGTTTTCAAAAATCGATAACAATTGACCTAACGGTCGGATCGAAGTGGGGTTTTTGTCAAAAGAAAGTTCAAATTGTTCTCTAAATATAATGCCGTACATGCAGTGATGTATTTCATTAAGAAATTGTAGTTGCCTGCATATCGCAACTTTCTACATCTTACCGCGAATGCCAGCACTTGATCGGCGAAGCCGCCCTACACCAAAATGTTATTTTTGTAATTGTTCATGATTATTTCGGCAACATTTTTCTTGATTCGCGTACCAAGGCCATGAGCTACCCATTCGAGTTGAAATATTTTCTGTATTGAATTTCGTTTTGTTCGGAGGAAAGGATATCAAGCACCAGCAAGCAACGAATAAATCATTTGCGGCCGAGCCGTAGTTTCGGAGTCATTTTCAAAAATTAATAACTACTAATCGGCACCTCGCACCGATGTGAAATTTTCATTAAAATAAAGTTCAAATCATTCTCTAAATATAACTCCGCATATGTATTATGGTAAAATGATAAGATCGGGTACTTCCTCGCATGTGATAACTTTCGAGATCAGGCCGGCTTCTGAAATGCAGCATTCAACGGCGATGCCGCGTCACACTAAATTGTTATTATTGTCATTGTTTATTATTATTTCGTCAAGATTTTTCTTGGTTCGGGATACAAGGTCATGAGCTACCCAATGGAGTAAAAAATTTTCGCAAAAACCTTTTCGTCTAGGACTAGATGCGGGGACGGACGGACGGACGGACGGACGGACGGACGGACGGACGGACGGACGGACAAAGCGAGGACAAAAGCGCCTTCCCGTTTGGAGAAGTGCGCTAAAAATACGAACTTATCGTCGAATGGGCCAGATCGAAGAAGGGTAACAAATGGACCGAACCTCGAACCTGCTTTTCTTGCCCTGTTTCTCCGACAAATCTACGACTTATGAGGCATCTTCCTACCTTGGAGCTCTCCTCCGAGATAACCAGGCTTGCGTCTTTTTGGCGTTACAATGTGCATGTCACATGATGCACGTCATTATTTTCTGGAAACCGTCACGGTCTAGGAGACGGACAGGCGACGCCACGGTAAATTCATTGTAAATTGTGTGTTGTGCACGGATGTGTTGTGACAATGAAAGAATGTGGCAATAGCAATAATGGTTGACATTGCATTGACAGTCAGCAAAACGCATGGTACCAACATGACGCAATTTCATTCCACCATTGTACTGCTGCGATTTTGCGAATTTATGTCTGCGGGTGGGATTGATAAAACTCGTACCATGCCTAATTCGACCTTCTGAGGCTTATTATTGTGGCAATATAAACTAGATAAATTACAATTTCGTGAATAAGCAGAAAGTACCTTTATAGAACCTTATAGCCAGTTCCACCAGCGAATTTAATCATTGTTAGCTAATTGAGAGATTTTCTCTGGTGAATATTGGCTTAGTGACCACTGAAAACACAAGTTTCACTAAATATTATGGGAAAATGTATCGACCACAACAGCTTGCATGCATTTTCTGTGGTTATTCAACCAGCACTGATTTAGAATCCATCAGAGAAAATGCCTCAATTAGTTAGCAATGATTAAATTTGCTGGTGGAACTGGATGTTAGTTATGCAACCCGTGCTGCGGCGGAAGGAACAAGTGAAGTCTAGCGGCCGTGAAGTGATTTTGACATAAGCGTACAAAAAAGTTCAACTTGAGGGCCGCATCAGAGCACTCTAAACAACGTGTTTTTGGTTGATCGCCTGGAAATAAGTTTTGTTGTCACCTAGTGAATTCAGTTGATAATAATAATATGGTCATATAAACTCCGTTCTATGATATTTCAAATAGCAGAATATGCATAGTAGCAGAATGACATATTGTATAATTTTATGAATATTTTATTCAGACAGTTGTACATTTTCATGCTTTCAAAGGACTAATGAACAGTATCCATCTATCTAAGTATCTATGCATGCACTTGAACTTTGTTTAAAACAGATTGTAAATTCAACTTATTCCGTTACCGTAAAACTTCAACATTCCAAAAACAATGTTTTTGTTCACAATTGCATGCTCCAGGATGTTAACTCAAAATCATTCCGTAAAACTTGTCCAAGATTCAAGTTCTACATCCTAGGTCAAGAGACTAGGTAATACCAACTTATGCTGTGCAAAGCAAAATATCACCATTACTGACTTCAACACGTTGATGGACACAGTCCGGATATCCCGACAATGCACAATTTTCTACTAGGACACCCGGTTAGGCGAGTGTGCGCACTCAAAAACACACCACAATAACTTTTCCATTTTTCAAGATACAGCGGCGAAACTTGAAGATATGGATTGCTGACGTTCCGCATTTTGAACCTAACCTTAAAAAAAACATTCGACATATGACGTCATGTGCCACTAAGCACATGCGCATGTGCACTCAGACACTTGGACGGCAAATGCCGACAGTGCCGTATCAAACGCAAACTGCTTGAGAAAAGTGTCCATCAACGTGTTAAAACTGTCATTGAACGCTGACGTCAATGTCAAGCTCTTCTCTTTAATGCGAGCGCTTTTCATTTACAACACTATGTGTCGGTTTGTGTCAACAGAAGTCGGCTTGTCTTTGAGCAGAAAAATCTTAGTAGCTTAGTAGTAACTACTATAGTAAGTACTATGTACTTTAGTAGTTAAGTACATAATGTATCAAGCAATTTGAACAATCATAATCAAGTGTAAGTATAGGTACCGTATATGCAATACACTAATACACATAAGCTATTATGTGAAATGAACTTTTGCTGCTTGCACTTTTGTCATAATCTCTTCAGTGTCAGTATCTAACTTGGAACATCCGAAACTTCGTCATTTTGTTACACATGGAACTGGATCTTCTGGTCATTTCTTGGATCAGTCACTCCCCGAAGTCGTCAGACTTTCAGTCCTATTATGTAGTAAATTGCTCTCCAAATATTCCCTGTAGACATAAAAAATTATTGACATGCACTTGTAATAATTTTTTTGCTTGCTACTCACGTAAGTTTGTAGCTGTTGACATGTTTTACTCTTGTCTCCCTTTGGGATATGTAGCATAAAATTATTGTCAGAAATATTGCGAGAACTTTCAGTTTGCTAACACGTGGAAGAAGCGCAAAAAAACGTCTCTTGAGAGACGCCATGATGGTGTCAACATTACACTGACGATGGTGAGACCAATTTTTTTTTGTTATCAGTGCGTTAAGTGTTCAATAGAGATTATGCTTATCTTATTGTCACTTTTTCGGGGTCTCGCGGGATGTACTTGGATATATAATTTGAGAGCCAAAAGCATTCGCCAGGACCGCACCTGTTCAATTTGTTTGCTGGAAGTAAATATGTGCTGGCGGCATGAATGCTCATTGAAACAAATTTTTGCTCTTTCGAAGTTTCCACAATAAGCTTTGTTCTCTCTGCCATCGTCATCATCAAAGTTAAACTTTATCATGATAAAGCCCCATCAGTTTCATTAATCCGCGGCGTCTGGGTGCTTAAAGCCAAACTACGCAAGAAGGTGTCTTTCATTTTCCATGTTCGTCATTATAATTAAGTAAAGCAACTCAAATACATATGCAAGGGACTTGGTAAGCTGAGCCACATTCCCGGTTTAGTTTCATTAATGTATGTTGGCACTGCTGGAATTCTCCCCGTATAATTAGCGGGGTTTAACCCAAAGCGCTGGCGTGCTCTTTATTCAGTCAGTGGCGGTTGGGTGAAGTTGGAAATTACGTGAATTGTTTCCGAATTTAGTTTAAAACTGTTTATCTCCGACCGACCACACATCGAATCGGTGTGTTATATCAATTTTATCGGAGAGCACTTTAATTAGTACCGCAATAAATTCCGGCGCGCGGCCTTTTGTCTTTATCGCCAAGCGCTCCCTGTACTTCGTCCGGAAACCATTTATTGGTTTCGAATTTATGGGTTGTGGGCTGGAGAACTCCCTCTGACGATAGACTTTCTAATTTACATCGCATCGTGTCTTCTAAATAGCTCTGGCGCATCAGAAATTATTGCAGGTTGAAGTTTTCCGATTACACACACCTCTGCCGCTGCTTACATTCAGGTGATGTTGGGTCGTGTTCCTCCCGAGTATGGAATTGACTCGGGGCAGTTTTCAGCCAGATCCTTCCCTCCGCGCGCACACACAACACGATAAAGGATGGGCGGACTCGATTTATCCTGAAAGTGCTGAACGTGAGGTGACCTAACCTGTTTTGACCGGCCCATAAATCAATTCGTGAAACAAGGGCCTTGCGCGGGGGTCGTGCTGGTCGTTTTTCAAAACTCACCGAGAATTGCGCAAATTAGACACACACTCACGGAAAGGCTCGAAATGCGTCGGAGAATGCCAAGGGGAGTGTGAAAAATTGCCGCTTTTTTCATAATGTAAAAAATATCGAGTTTCGATGAAGGGGTGAACTGGCCAGGTGTGATTTTATGTGAGACAAAAATTGAGAAAAATCATGGTGATTTTTCAGCTGGACCTTCACAGATTCCAATAAAATCTCGAAGAAATATTGATGTAATGCTCTCAATCTCTTATAGTACAGACTACAGAAGCCAGGGAGATCAATGATAGTCAAGTCTGGAGTCTAACTTGAATTTGTTTTCATTTTTTAGTTCTGTTAAAAATAATTTTGTCGAGCCCTTTGCTCAAGAGTTGAAAATCACAGAACAATAAATATTTATTGTAACAATAATTTTTTTTATTCAAAATTATGTTCATCAATGTAGAAAACTAAAGTTTAGGTTAAACAAATCAGCTTAAAATACTTGAAGATTTATTTATTCATTTATTCATTTATATTATTTAGTCCAGTCAAAAAAATTTCAACCCGAAATAAATTCGGAAGTTGACGAAATTTGGTGGATCGATGCAGAATCCGTTAATACATAACATGGGTACTGAAATCCTTGAAAGGCCTGGATTTTTTTTAGGACAAATCAAAGAGCGCCATCCTTGACCATACTTGCGACGTTAAAAGTTAAAAGCACTCCGCTTCGCGTCGTGCCTTTAAACTCGTCGCGCGTGTTTTAAAGGTCTACTTATACACTTGTATCATAATATACTATTTTTTATTTTTGGATTTTGGAAATGCAAATGGGCTCAAACCAAAGTACATCCTTGTAGCTTTCAAAAGGGACCAAAATGGTGAAAATCCGTCAAGGAATAAACCCAGACGGATTGATTTCGCAACGCTTATTTTACCAATTGAACTCCGTCCTCAAGATCTTCATTTCATGTACAGGTGTTTACGATAAAATTCACCTCCCCTCTAGGAGATTCCCCTTTTAGTCCAGTAAAATAAGGATTTAACTTGGAACAAATTAGGGGCAGGATGAAAAAAATATGGCGATGTAGATAATGAAAAATTTAATAAGAAAAACCAAAGTTTCATTTCCAGTCAGCCCGGGAACCATGGGAAAAAAATGGAGAAGATGGAAAAACATGCGCCGCGATCTTTCTTTTGAAACGGCGAGAGTACGGTGGGAGATGTGTAAAAATTGTCAGGGACAAAGTTGTAGGGAATTCAATAATCTACAAAAAAGTCCCTGAGAGCATATGTCTACCTTCTTCAGTTTAGCCGTTTATCGCAGTCAAAGTTGCGCGCCGGTCTAGTGAAGTGGAAAAACTGTCCGCGTGACCTTCCTTCTTGGATGCTGTGAGAGCGACAAGAGATATCAAAAAATTGCGAGCGACAAAGTTGTAGAGAATTGAATGCTCCACTAGAAAATCTTCAAGGCCAATTATTATCTCTTCTAGTTCAGCCGTGAATCACGTTCGAAGTTGCGCGACAATCCTGTTGATAAAGTGGTTCTTCTGGAAAACTTACAAAAATCCTAGTCTCGATGAAAAAACTATGACAATGTAGAAGATGAAAAACTGGATCTAAAAAACCAAAATTTCATTCCACACCGTTTCGGGAAACCTGAGAAAAAAAAGAGAAACTTGAAAAATAGTGATTTGCACTAGCAGCTTCCTCATTTATTACTGAAATAATCGTAATAAATATGGAAAATCTGAACAAACTAGCTTGTAGAGGATTAAATGATCTATAGAAAATCCCCTGCTGTCATGTATGCATCTTTGTCGACTTAGCTGCGGAGCGCTATCAAAGTTGGGGTACATGACTCGTGACGCGTCGCATATGTGGTGAAACTGGCACGACGTTGCGGTCATTGTTTGAATGATTATAAAACATGATCAAATGATTTGAAAAATTGCGTGCTTTGTTCAACGTCTGGGTAGCTACTAATTGTTAGAATTATCATTGTAGTCATCATCATAGTCTTCCGAAACGATAATGCAGGAAGCGTCAGAACAGGCGGCTCCACCGCAGTGGTAGAAAAACTTGGTACACTTGAGGTCAGCTTTTCTGCATCCACAAAGCTTCTCGCAGTTTTTCAAGCATCTGCAGGAAATCAGCCCTAGCAGATTTTCGAGAGCTACGTTATCCTGGGTTCTAATAGGCATCAACAGAGAAATGTTCAATTTCCAACCCCATTGTTCATGTGGGCAGTTGTTTATTATCTCCAAGCTGTTGTTGAATGATCATTGTTCATCAGAAATCAATTGAAAAACATCTCATTATCTAACGCGAATCACGTTTTTCAATTATTATACATATTGTGTTACAAAATACGAGTACTTTCTCAGTTTTAAGCCTGAGTGTCACGATACTATTTTCGTACTATTTTGATTCTATAAATATATGATTAGAAACGACAAATTCAGAAATTCCCTAGCAACCTAGTCTCTCGTCCTAGATTTCTAGAATGAAAATATGACGAAAATAGTACAGTGACACTCACGACTTTAATTTTGTCAAACAAGTAACTTTATACATAACAAAGCGTTCATCCGCGGAGTTACATTTCCAACAATAATTACCGGACGTTCAACAAAGCACGCAATTTTTTCAAATCAATCAATCATGTTTTATAATAAATTGAACAATGACCGCAACGTAATGCCAGTTTGACCACTGGAGGGGGGTGAATTTTATCGTGAGCACCCTGTATCTTATTTGATCTGCGTGTTTTATGTTTTGTCATTTAATTAATTAGTCAATCAGTTTTATCATCATTCATCTTTTCAACTTTTAATCAGCGATAATTTTTTTTCACTTAGTTTAATAATAATAATAATATTTATCCAGAATGCCATTTCAGCGTCATTCAATTGTTACTTTCATAACCAATGTAATCTTTGATCTGAGATCTTCAGCATTATATGATATAATATCATTTCAAGACTTGTATATATTTTCTCATTAATTTTTCTATCAGTTAAAACTCAATTTAAACGTTATCTTCAATTTTTCCCTCGAGTGAAATGTGAGCCACTCATATCCTACTCACATTGTCCCAATGTAAATCTATTGTTAAATAAAATATAACATTCACGACCCAGCTTCTCCAGTATAAAATCTAGCTGTCGGTGCAATCAGTGACAATTCCTCTAAATTTACCTAAAAAGCGATGTGAATGAAACTAGAGGTAAAAAAATTTCATAGACTTGTGGATAATCAAGTAGCGTGCGATTTTTAGAATTATCACACTTGTGTGATATTATGCACTTTCGAAGTGTCAAGAACATTTAGAAAACATCACTTTCATAGGTGGTCGTAGGCAAATACTTTTTCATATTGTAACAAGCGGCGATTCCGGAGAACACGCGATCTTTCTAGACTCTTCCCATTAGAACGCAGTGTACAGCTACGAAGCTCTGGACAATTCCAGAATATACGCGATGACTTATGCCCATGCCCATAGTTGATACTTTGCTGGATCTTCGACTTGAGCACAGTGTAACTATGGCAACGATTGTTATGAAGTATTGTCCCAGGGACTTGAGACATGCTCAAATCTGAGATCGAGCGAAGTATCGACTATGAGTGTGGGCATTAGTGGATGGAGTTTACGTGAAGACTTGAGCGTGCGAGTAAGATACATCTGTCCATTTTGGCGAAGGTGCCGATTCACCGCACTTGGGAATTACACCCGAAATGTGTAGGATTTTTCGGGAGTCTTCCAGAAATCGTATGCCAGGTCACTGTGGAATTTGCTGGAGGACCTATCGAACATTCAAGATAATTAGTCGAAAGCATATAAAGCACCACGAATCGGCCTAAGCAGTAGTATTGAATGCGAAATGCTAGCGAGCGGATAGAAAGCGACTAGTAATCTGTGTGTTTTAAAACGATCGTCTCAACTATAATCGAATCCGTACGCGAAATACGGAACAATATTTTTCGGCGGACAGGTTTAGTAGAAACTCGCGTGACAAAACTATCGTGTGATCAATTGAATTCCTAATATACCCAGTCTGTGCCCTAGCCAAATTCAACTTAGCAGCCCTAATTTTGACCAGGCCACAGCCTGTCTAGATTATGAATTCCATTGATTACCACACGATATTTATATTGTTTTGCAGTCCGAATGAACTGTGCGTTATAATAACGTTATACAAGTTAGGCCCAACGAAAGCGAAACAGACAAATTTTCGGACACTTGACCTCATTTGTTTGTAGGTATACTGTAATATGTTTACTAGACGAACATAAGCCCCGTCATTGGCTTGGCAACTTCGAACCAGCCTTTTAGAAGGGACTGTAACCTTCCAAAAACACTGAAATTACCATTATCTTGGAAAATTTGCATCAAATCGAAAAAAAATAGCACCTCTGTAAAGACAATTGAACCAGCTTTCGAATGATGTATCACTCAACCCTAATGGTGATTTGAAATTTTCGAATGGGCTGCCACCCTGACTACGGGGGTGAAACTCCAGGGTTAAATAATAACAGTTGAACGTCTCTCTTGAGGACGAAGTTGACTTGTCCGGGCTTATTCCGAAAGAACAAGGGCGAATGCCCAAATATCTGTCTGTTCAGTTTTCAATGGGCCACCTTGTATGTATAATGCTTTTAATGCGACCCATCCTACATTATTTCAAAGTTTCTCGGAATTGAGAATGTATGAGAAGAAAGCTTTTTCTGTAAAGAATGCTTGTTCGAATCTTTGACCCAGTGGGTCTATACAGTGTACTTTTTTTGCTAGAGCTGGAAGTTCAATAAAAATGAAAATTCACATAATTTTTGTTTTTGTGAAATTTTGAAAATTTCAAAAAGAAAAAAAAAGTAAACTTTGAGAATTTCACTTTCATTTTCAAACGCATTGTTTACGCACCGTATGTCTCGTCATCGTCCCCCATCCAATCGTATGGATCAGAGGTGTGTCAACGTTTCGAGCGCAAAATTAACAGTGGCGTGGAGATTTCCTTGTAATTGGGAAACTTGCGTGTAAATAAAAGAAGCCCGGAGAATGAAATGATCCAAATAACTGGACAAATGGTTGTTGATGTAACAAAGCAATGAACTTCAGTTTATATGAACTTATTAAGAGAGCCGTTGAATTCCTTGCCCATACGTTACTACATTGGCCAGATAGTACGCTGCTGATCCAACCAGCTTGTGCTCGTTTCATGCGCAGTAACCAGTGATGGTAGTTTACGCGTAATCTATACCTATTGTCTACTTGACATACGTAGACAACGAGTAGACAACGTAGACTATGTAAACTATGTCGACTATGGTAGACAACGTGGACTATCTAGTTACTTTTCATTTTTCTCCATTTTTATGTCAACCGCAACGTCAGAATTCTGATTGTTATAACCTCTAAATATTCAGAGCAATGCATATTACTGGTTTTTGTATAAGTTTTGGGAGGTTTGAGGTTATAACCAGACTATTTTGCTGGTATAATAATCCCAAACCTCCGAAATCTATTTGAGTTTAATTTCTATGTAATAATGGTTATTCCATGTGTACCTACACCTACAAAAATCTATTGACAACAACTGGCTGACTAGAAAATCAATACCTATATATTAGTTTTTCTTGTCTAAATGTCACTTTGACGTACGTAATAGACATTTGACAGTTGATTGTGAGACTATTTTGTGTAGTCTACATAGTTGACATAGTCTACTTTAAAAATGGTCATGTAATCTACGTATAGTTTACGCGTAAACAACGACGTAGTCTACGTCAGATAGATTACGTCCCCATCACTGGCGGTAACTTCAATCTGGCCGAGCTGTCACAATACCACTCTAATCACCCAACTGACGCGCCGCAAACTTGTGTTATTGGTCGGGGGAGGGTGACGTCACAAATGCCGCTTGATCTTGGCGTTTCAAATTTATCGGCTGATTGTAGCATATTTACCTACTATTTTTTCAAAACTTTGTAGACAAAACAAAAAATATATACTCAGACAAATATTCATTGGTTGGCTTGTGTAATCAAATGACATCATGGAATAGCAAACCTCAAGTACGCTGTACAGGCTCTGAGTTTAGCGCACTCGGTAACCTCACGGAAAGTTGCCGCAGTCAGCAGGATTGAGACGATGTAAACATCCACCAGGGGTCAGTTTTTTATTAATGATTCGTGCGGTAGGTATTCCAATTCATCACATGGAACAGGAAAATAAATATCACTCAAAGTTTTTCATTTCAGTTGAAAGAACGTTGAATTTATTGAAATATTGAATACAATATTCTAAATGCATTATCGGAAAGCACCACTTCCCACGTCTATGATGAGTAAAACAGGTACACTTTGACACATACACAAAATGATAAAAATACAGACATCAAATCGGGAAAACTGATCTATGATGCTAGTGTCGAGTATTCGATTTCGAGTTTCTTCAATAAGGGTGTGACGACTAACGTCATATACTCAATGCAGAAGTGTCTCAGGATGTCAATCATCAAGTTAGATCGCTGTTGGATCGTGCATCCATAGAAGGAGAACAAAATGATCATAGAACAATATGCGTGAAGATTCGCTGCTTTATCCACTAGTCGTAATCTAACTTCTTGATTTTGTCTACATTTCGCCTCTTTTTGACGTCTTTCTTCGTCATCTTCCCCGGACGGTCTGGGCTGTTCTACAGTCTGTCTCATTTGTTCACGGAGAATGTCATTTCGAAGAATTCCAGGAGACTTGTTTCTCGTATCTGAAAACCAATAGGTACTACAGGTTAATTAATTAAAGAGTGAAACAACTGACAAAAAAATAGCAAAGATGGTTGATCGAAAGGCCAGTAAGATCAGGAAAAGCAATAGACAAGTGAATATTCCCTCACGTGCGTGAGTCGCGATAGCGCATTTTCTTAGTGCAAATCTGTCAGTGATAGAAATGTAGTCCGGATTGGCGGCTTAAAAATAAGGATGATCATACGTGACAAGGTTAAGTTCCAAGTTTCATGAAAATCGTTCAACTTATAACAGATTTTGATATGACGGTCAGGATGGCGGCGTGATTTGCTTTGATATGCAGCGTTTCCATAATATATAATGAATATATCATTAAAAAATAGGATAAGTTTGGGAAAATTGTTTATTCGCTGAATTTCTCGTTTTTGAATCGCTGTTTCTTTTGCCGATGGATCGATTTCGGTAAAAGAGATTATTTCCAAATATGCACAAATGTCAAGCAGATCAAACAAGATAATGGATTGTTTTGAACCCCATATTCATCTTTATAGGTACAGGTCATTTTGGTCGTGGTGATCGCCGAAGTGCTATAATAAAACTCGTAAAAATAGGTTTCACATTTCCTACCGTAGGTTCCACAAAACAGATAATACGAGATTAGTTGATTCGCGATTTTTGTTTGTTAATTTGTAGCTGACTGATCAATGGAAATGCTGGTTTATCCCTCAATAATGATTGGTCTAGTACCGATTTCAGGCATTTTTTGTGAGTAATCACCTAGCATTCAGCAGAAAAAAGTCCAGTTAATCTGCAATCAGCCTTGATCGCTGATCATCTTTTTTGTGGAACTGACGGCTAGTGTCCAATACAAAAAAGTTACTGACTGAGAACGGTTATTTTTGGGATCATTGATTATGACGACCGTAGGAAAAAACCAGTTGACTGTCATATTTTCGAAAATAGAAGGCGAGAACAGTGGAAACATCACATTTGATTCAAGACGTCATTCTTTGTGGAAATGAGAGATTTCATCCGAATATCTTCAAAAATCACCGATTTATTGGAAATCCATTTCAAATCCATGAAACCGACCACCAAATTCAAAATATTTCCGAAACGGCTGAAGCTATTCAGACGCGGCTTATTTTAACTTGATAAGCATTGAATTATGAATCTACGAGTACATGCTGATTTTCATGACTTCTACTTTCTGGTACACGAGTTGGAGTTTTTTCATTTTTGATCACCCTGTATACGACATCCGCACGGACCGCTATCTTGGCTTCACCTCTTAAAATGAAGGTATGGGTACATACAACATTCGTACCAAGTGGCATCGTCGAGGACATCGTGGAATTATCAAATGCAAGGTGGTGGTGTAGGTATAGAGATTTTGATGGGATCCCAATTAATGTTTGTTTACCTTTTTTCCGTTTGGATTAGTTCACATTTTTTTGAAAGCCGAACAGCCCTAAATTACAGGAAAAATTTCTAAAACACAGCTGGGGCGTTTATTTGACAAACGAAAAAACTATCATTTGTTCTATGATTTTGAAAGACGTGGGAAATTTAGTACATGACAATTTTTTTGGAACAAGTTGTCACCTTGGCTGTCACTAAGAAAGAAAACATATTTTTTTCATATCATTGGAAAAATGCGATGTATTAAGTTTTCTTGCACACTCAGTTACACCGTATAGAAAATTAAGTTTTTATCTCGGTTTTTATCTTCATTTGTGAGGGCAAAATATATCAAAGATACTTTCACCCTGCTGCGAATACAACCTTAACCGGCGGTCAACCGGTCAAACGGATATTTCATAACATTGGTCATATCATAATTATTGTAGGTAGTCTGCCGAAAAGCTGTGCTGTGGTGTAAGGTAACTGTTTAACAAAAAATTATAGAACAATTATTATTCACTCACCTCTCGTGAGTGATTTCCAAAAATTTGGAGACAACACACTATCGCGATATCTATATGGAGCAAAGACAGAGGTCATTGTACGTTTGACTATAGCCCTTTCAACAGTTATTTTTGGACAAATCAAATCTGTATGATCAAGGTCGTAAGGATCATAATCCCGTGTGTACATCTGTAACCTCTCCCGTATTCGTTCATTGACTATTTGGTCTATTTGTTCTGCCTCTGTCTGGAATAATACTCAATTGAAAAAGAAAATTATGATGGCTGTCACGTGTGGTACTACCATATCTTTTGCTGGAATCATTTCTCTTTAAAGCTCTTTTTGACACAAATAATTACGCAGTTGGAGCAATGTTCACTATTAGATAAATAAACAAGACTTGTTCAGAAATGTTATGATGAGGCTAACTGGTTCTCTTTCATTCAAGAAAGTTTTTATGTGAAGGGCTTATCAGACCAGTTCTTTACCGCCTTTTTTATTTGAATGTTTTCCTCCTTCTTGGCCTGCACTGGCCATAGGAGTTTTGCCCTTTATTAATAACACTTGTAATCATTTGAATTTAAAAATTTACCGCCAGCGCGCAGCAAGTTTGACATAAGAATGACAGTTGGAGTTGGAGGGAGGAGGTTGTTGGTTGACGGTCGGCGATGCGTTATTATTGTTTACTTTTCCTAAATATAAATAATAAATAAATAAATAAATAAATAATTTATTCAGCTCAAAGATTACTTCATTGAAATCACAGCCACGTCAGTTTCCAAGGTAAATGGTATATACTTAGGTCTACAATAAATAATAAATAGATAGACGAAGAAATAGACAGAATATGGACAAAAACATTAACATCAACAATAACAAGCATATCACAGCAGTGGACTGACTCCACGAATGAATATTTATATCGAGCCTGGTCTTAGGTTGCCATGTACTCATTGAGAGTATAAAAACAGTTCTTGGTAAGGTATACTTTAAGGCTTGTTTTAAATTCTGTTAACGTTGCAACGTTGGCTATGTGCGAAGGCAGCTTATTGAAATATGCGCTTCCAGCATATTTGGGTGATCTCTTTGTTAGTGCCCTATTTACTTTGTCGACACATATCTTAGCCCTGTTTCTTGTCAGATACTCATGCTTGTCACTATGCAACGTCAGCCCCCTTCTGTTCTGATATATATATATGAGTCAATAATTTATACAGGTAAATACAAGTCACCGTCAGTATGCCACTGTCTCTGAAAACCCCCCGACAGGTCTCCCTAGGCCTCATGCCGTAATATATTATTTTTGTTGAAAACCAGAGAGTTTCACTGGAAAATACTGTAGGGAAACATCCTGATAGCTAACACACTGTTTTATTGAAAAAAATTGCAAATTGGACAACAAAAACAGAGCCCGACATTACCGGGAATCGAACCCGGAGCCTCCATGGCCGCAAGCAGCCACTCAGCCACCTGCGCCACGGAGCCGTCTTTACCGCCCTTTTTTAAAGTATCACAATTGAAATGCAAGATGTTCCATGGATTATTATAGTCGGAGGGCACTTTGTATTGCTTTTTATTTGAAATTAGGCAATGCCACTCACACATTGCACATTTATTTGTGATTGCGACTTTTTTTTCTGTCAATTGCACTTTATTCTACGAAGGCGCAGAGCGGACATGGAGGATATTTATTTGTAATTGCGACTTTTTTCTGTCAATTGCCACTTTATTCTGGCAATTGCGACTTTTTTCTGTCAATTGCCACTTTATTCTGGCAATTGCGACTTTTTTCTGTCAATTGACACTTTACTCTGACAATTGCGACTTTTTTCTGTCAATTGACACTTTATTCTGCCATTTGCGACTTTTTTATGTTAATTACCACTTTATTCTGGCAATTGCGACTTTTCTCTGTCAATTGAGACTTTATTCTGGCAATTGCGACTTTTTTTTGTCAATTGCCACTTTATTCTGGCAATTGCGACTTTTTTCTGTCAATTGCCACTTTATTCTGGCAATTGCGACTTTTTTCTGTCAATTGACACTTTATTCTGGCATTTGCGACTTTTTTCTGTCAATTGACACTTTATTCTGGCAATTGCGACTTTTTAGCACATTTCAATAGAAAATGATGTTTATATGGCTGGTTTGTCCGTCTGTCTGTCCGTCCGTTATTTGTCTGTTCGTCCGTCTGTTTGTCTGTCTGTCCGTGTAAAAGTTAGAAGTTGTACTCCTTCTCCTTCTCGGGAAATGAAGCTAGAGCCTCAGAACTTTTTCCGATTAATAGCTTAGGCCCTCAAGGGTGGCCTATGGGCAGACTGTATTTAATGGTGGCGCTGCCATCTTGGTAGCCATATTGAAATTTCTCATCAGTGGATGAGTGGATCAGTGGATTCTCATCAGTTCAATAGAGCCACACCAATATATTCACCAAGTGACATTGCTTAATACCAAAAAAAAAGCAAAGCGCCTCGACCATTAGTAGGCATACCAAACAAAACAGTGACATGCGTTGAATGCGACCATTCTTACAATGATTATTTCAAAGTGTCTTAGAATTGAGAATGTCAAAAAGAACTTTTTTTGTGAAGAATGCTTGATCGAATCTTCGACCCAATTAAGTTTAGCACACTCAGTAGTCTCACGTAGAGTTGCTGCAGAGTCAACAGGATTGAGGCGCTGGAAACATCCACCGGGGGCCAGTTTTTCCATTCGTGATTAATTTCAATTAATCCCAGGGAACAGGAAGAAGATAAATATAAATTAAAAATTTCCACTTCAGTTGGAGGAATGTTGAATTCATTGAAATATTGAATACAATTAATTATTTTATGTATAAATACGTTATTGGAAAACACGACTTCCCACGTCTATGATAAGTAAAACAGAAAACATATATTTTCACACATACACAAAATAATAAAAATACAAACATCAAATCATTCAAATCGCGAAATCTGATCTATGCTAGTCCCCTGGATTGCTGTTCGAGGGTCCTAATTAAGGGTCTGATGACTAACAACACGTACGCAGCCCAGCAGGCTTTCAGTATTTCCACCATGACCCTAACTAGGTTTATGCGACGACGCCTTGCTGGAGTGTCGGCTCCGATGCACCCACGCGCAAGGAATGCAATGACTAGGAATGAAAAAGTTTGATGATCCACTGCTTTGTCCACCAGTCGTAATCTTATTTGCTGATTTCTTCTTAATTCTCGGGACGGTTCACGCTGTCCTCCAGGCCGCTCGACTTGTTCACGGAGAATGTTAGCTCGAAGAGTTTCAGGAGAGTTCGGATCTGAAAATCATACAGGTTGGTGATTAATTAAGAGTGAAACAATTGATGAAAAATAGCAAAGATGGTTGACCAGAAAGTAATCAGGGAAAGCACAAAATCGGAAAGTTCCATGGATGCAACATCAAGGAGTCTTTGAATCTAATTGATTTCGCCCCATGTGTCTTTCAAAGTTGTCAATTTTTCTTCGATTGTGCATTTGAATGATTTCTGGAAATGAATGTGAACGAAATTGTACCAACGACCCTAGCCCTAGATCTCCCGGCGCCAGAAAACGTACCATGTTTTTGTGTGTCATGTTCCATGTTCATGTCATGTTTTTAGATCATTCATTGATTGGCAAAAGCACAACAAAACTAATATTCATTTTCTGAGATCTGAGAGCTGCTTTTAGCATAATCATTATTTTGGTGACCGAGCATTTCATACCCGTAGTGGGTGTCTTGAAAAAAGCTTAAGTCAAGTATACCAGCCCACGTACCAGCGAACACAAATCCTTACTTCTAGCGAGAAAGAGACGGTGCGACGTCCTGGGGCTAACATGGCAAAGAAATGTGCTTCACTACTTATTTCATCACCAGAAGTTTCCTCATTCCTTGTCGGTTTCAGTTTTTGTAATCACAATTTCTGAATTCATTGTATTCCATTCAAGAAGATCGATCTACTTCTTGAATGGTTGTAGATAAAACAAAGTATTTCACTTTCGTATAATGGCCAGTACCCATTCGGATGAATCACGACACTCGCCTACGGCTCGTGTTTTTGAACCGCTCCAGAAATGTTGCTTATCAAAGTTTGATCCCAAATAAATACACAAAACACCCTGGCTTTGTAATCAATGGACAAAAAAGTTTAACCTGTACATCTTGACTCGCCTTAGAGCCCTGTTTCCGCCATTTCGCCGTATAAAGTCTCTCATGATCATGAATCATCCTGTATTCCTGTAATTATACCCATAGCCCAGTCAACAAAAAAAAATGCAAAAATAAATGGTGTAGTTTTGAAAACTGGTGAAGGTTCTCTCGAAAGCTTGCTGATTACTGTGTGAAAAGTTCCCATCTAAAGGTGGTGGAAATCGCCGCCATCTTGCATTATTGGTACAGTTCAAGTATCTTTCGCAGTTATCTCGATAAATAGCGATGCCATCGAAAAACGGCTCGATTCAAATGAAAGGCCATCAAATTGTCTATAGTGCAGTAAAGATAGTCAAAAAAGACCTCAAACCTTGAAAAAATTAATTCATGACATTTTATAGCAGATATCGATTCAGAATTTCATTCTCTACCACATACTCAAAATCCCCGAAAATCCCAGTTGAGCATTCTTCTTGCGGCGCTGACAAAGTATATCATGTTTGCTGCAACTAGTCCAAAAATGGTATTCTTGTTTTTGTCACACTAGAACTACATTGTTGGCTTAGGACTGTTGGTATATACTGCAGGGCATGACCAGACCTTCGTTTGAACCTCTAACTCGTATTTCACGAAAAAAAAAACACGGAAGTGTCTTTAATTCCCAATGAACAGTGTTGATTAAAGATAATCTGAGGGTTAGTAACCAAGTTTATTAAAATCTGTTTGATTTGCAACAGGGGCATGAAATTTGGTATGAGTGGCCTTCATGGTCTTCTTTCCAAATGTAAGCTTGACGCCTCGCCATATTTTGGTTAGGGGGACCTGAGGACCCCCTTAAAAATTTGAAGTCTCAGGAACTCTCACAAACCACCGGTAAATATCGTCACACATTTCAAAGAGTAATCATTTGACTCTACACCAAACCTTGACAAGAGACACAACATTTGTCGCTATGTACGCATTGTTCTTCGTGTTAAAAAAAAAATTATTTGGAGTGTCAGAAAAAAACACAGTTTTTAATATTTTTTTATTCTAAGAAACGGTGAGTTGATCTGCTGTGTATCATGATTCACTAATTTGTATTTGTCGACGCTATCCATGAAGTTTGTTTTTTGATACTGTCATTCTAGGGATGACAGCTCCCTAAGAAATGAGCCAATTCAAGTGTGAAGTTCAACAGCGTTTTTCAATTGTTCCCAATCAATATGATCGACAATTTATGGATGAATAGATAGCTGGAACTGTTCTGTAACCTAATTTTATATGACTACACGCGGAACCAAGCGCAAAAGCATAGGAAATTATTTTTTTCGCGTCGCTCACCATCATAAAATTTGTGCTCCTAGGGTGTGTTGAAAATATTTCTATACCGTGTATTCACTCGAACTGAGTGCTTTGAAGCATTCCACGCCTCAATCCTCATTCTTTGTGCCTTCTACTTGACAACTGCAGATCGTATTGACGTTTGTCTATACTCTTAAGTCTGTATTTGCTGTTGTTTCGCCAAAGTAGCATGAAATTTGGTGCAATTCCAACAGTGATAGGTGGCGGTTAAAAAAAATATTTCGGGGCTTTCGCGCATCACTCCTTATCTAGTTATACTCAATAAAATTATAAAACAGTTAAAGCTGTCCACCCAATAATGAATTGTCATCCATATCAATTGGTAACATTGAAAAAAACGCTGCTGAACTAAGCACTTGAATGACAACATGCCCTGAAGTATATACCAACAGCTCTGAACTAACAATATAGCTCTAATGTAAAAAAAGCGAGGATACAATTTTCGGACTTGTTGCAGCAAACATAATATACTTTGACAGCGCCGCAAGAAAAATGCTCCTATGGGATTTCTGGGGATTTTGAGTACATGGTAGAGGATGAAATTCTGAATCGATAACAGCTTTAAAATTTCATGAAATAATTTTTTCAACCCCAAAACTTATCTTTACTGCACTACTATCTGTCATTCATAACTTTAGAGGAATTGGCCTGTGAACGTCGGGTGTGAGTCCTATAGGCGATATTTTATTTCTCACGGTGTCTTTGAAAAATCACGCAAAGCTGCAATGTAATACTATTGAGGTAACTTCCGTTATTTAATAAAACAATAGAAACAAATTCTGGCTTTCACTCAAAAAAATATGGGGAGTCAATAAGGGAAAATTGAGTCTCCAATATTTCGGTTATTTGAAAAAATTTCAAGAAACAGTTTGTGGAGAGATAATAAATGAACCAGTTATGGTACAAGGTGCAAATAACAAAATATTCAATATCAGGGTGAGGCATAAATCATGAGAATCTACTTTTTCTCAAGAGACCGAGAGTGCGAAAAGTTAGAGTCGTTTCTGGACCGATCTAAATCACAAGATGGCATGGCCATTTTCAAAAAAAAAATTGTATGTATTTTGAGGAAACTGGATTTTTCCACAGTGCGCGTAAATCTGCAAAGCCGCGCCTGAACACCTAAAAATAATCGTAACCAACGCTACCAAAATCAGAACAATCAGTGACAGACAAACCAGTTTGGGTTATTCATTGTTCTCATTCTCGTAGTGTTGGTTACGAACATTTCCAGGTGTTTAAATGCCGTCTGATGCGGCTTTGCAGATTTACGCGTGCTCTGAAAAGTACAGTTCACTCAAAATGCAGTCAAATTTTCCGGGAAAAAATATCTATGCTATCTTGTCATCGAGATCGGTTCAGAAACGACTCAAACTTTTTGCAATTTGGCTCTCTTGAGAAAAAGTAAATTCTCATGATTCATGATTCACCCTGTATAATGAATGTTTTGTCTTTTGCACCTTGTATGATGAATGGTTCACATTATTTCCCCCAAAACGTTTCTTAAAAATGTTTTGAATAACTGAGATATTATAGGTCCAATTTTCCCCTTTTGAAGCCTCCATACTTTTTGAAGTGGGAGCCAATTTTTTTTTTAATTTCTCATGCAATAACGAATACTTAGCAAATAAAAGTTCATTGCAGTTTTGAGTGATTCTTTAAAAACACCGTGAGAAATTGATTATTTCCTCCGCGACCCACACCCGACGCTCACAGGCCAATTTCTCTAAAGTTATGACAGATACATGGAACATGGAAGTGATGGGCAACTTTTTTGTAGACAATACAGGGTGGTCCATCCTAGCGTAATTATCCCATAGCGGTCTTACCCTTCAAGATAGTGAAAAAGATGTGAGAAAGAAGTTATATGGTTTGATGAGACATATAACCTAAAATTATTTTCAGCTATACAGGATGTCCCATTTTGACGGGATCAACAAAACAACAATTTTTTTAAACGGAACACCCTATATTTTCTTGCATTTTCGGATTCAGCTTTTTCAACTGTCTCATGCCTGTATTTTTGTTTTTGAATTGTGTGGCAGTGCTACCAACTAAGAATTGAAAACTGAAAAAATCGCATTTCCACAGTTATCTTGAAAAAATCGTAGCGGCCTTGCTTTTCAAAACAAAGAGATGAAACTTGACATGGTAATAGTCAAGTCAAAGACCAATGTCCCAATGTCAAAAAATTGCGATTTCTTGATACAGGGCGTTCACAAAAAAAAATCAAACTTTATAATTTTCAAAGTCTCATAACTCATTTTTTTCAAATAGCATGCCCCTAATTTTATAACGTTATCTGATAGCTTTTTTTATCCTTTTTCATTTTTACTAGGGGTACCCTACCCTTGAACTCCATTTTTTTCAAGATAATTGGAAATTTTCACAAAATTTGTGATTTTTTAATTTTTTTTCCACAAATTGAGTTGGCTGTGATGAATGACAGACAAGCCAAATAGTAGGCAACTCTCAGTTAGTCAGTCTGAATATTGTCGAACAAAAAAAAATTGCTTCAACGCAGAAAATAACAATGTGGGATCCTGGATATCTGGATTATTTCCAGAATATCATATCAATCATTTTCTCTCGCGTAAAGTCATTTTTCTTTATTCGACAATATTCAGACTGACTAACTGAGACTTGCGTACTATTTGGCTTGTCTGTCATTCATCACGGCCAACTCAATTTGTGAAAAAAATTTAAAAAAATCACAAATTTTGTGAAAATTTCCGATTATCTCGAGTAAAATGAAGTTTAAGGGTGGGGTACCCCTAGTAAAAATGAAAGATGATAAAAAAAGCTATCAGATAACGTTATGAAATGAGGGGCATGCTATTTGAAAAAAATGAGTTATGAGACTTTGAAAATTATAAAGTTTGATTTTTTTGTGAACGCCCTGTATCAAGAAATCGCAATTTTTTGACATTGGGATATTGGTCTTTGACTTGACTATCACCATGTCAAGTTTCATCTCTTAGTTTTGAAAAGCAAGGCCGCTACAATTTTTTCAAGATAACTGTGGAAATGCGATTTTTTTCAGTTTTTAATTTTTAGTTGGTAGCACTGCCACATAATTGGAAAACAAAAATACAGGCATAAAACAGTTGAAAAAGCTGAACTCGAAAATGCAAAAAAATATAGGGTGTTTTATTTAAAAAAATTGACGTTTTGTTGATTTCGTCAAAATGGGACACCCTGTATAGCTGAAAATAATTTTAGGTTATAGGTCTCATCAAACCATATAACTTCTTTCTTACATCTTTTTCTCTATCTTGAACCGTAAGACCCCTATGGGATAATTACGCTAGGATGGACCACCCTGTATGATGGATGGCCTTTCATTTGAACTGAACCATTTTTTTATGGCATCACTATATAACGAGGTAACTATAAAAAAGAACTGAAATGTAAGTACCTACCAATGATCCAAGTCGGCGGCGATCCCACACCACCTATCGATGGGGACTTTTTACACAGTTATCAGCAAACTTTCGAGAACATCTCTATCAATTTCAAAACTACGGGCCAAATTCAGAGTCATCACTCAACCTACACTCACACTGAATTCTCACTCAATTTGACCCAATACAATGGTTTCAGGCAGATAACAATCCCATTGTGTTAGGGTGAGTTGAGTGGAGAATGAGTGAGAGTGTAGGATGAGTCGCGTCTTTGAATTTGGCCCTACACTGTTTATTTTTGCTGATCTCCCAAATTATGCTTTCGTTGACTGGGCTACTAGTCAGGGACCAGGATTTCAACGGATCTTATTTTCTGAAGGTTGAATAATTTTCATCCTTCAGTTAGAAGCAAATTTGAATGTTGTTATTGGCCCAGATACCCGTCAACCTTCGGTTGAAATTCAACCGGCGCGGAGCGGCGGTTAATCCGATATTTTATAGCAGGTACCTACTTGGCATGATTTTTGTAAAGTAAGTACTAAGCAACAAGCTGTTAGTCCAGTCACTATCTCTTTCCACTTCGGAGAAAATAGTAGAGGGTTGAAATTTTGTACACACGTTCCTCTGATGGTCATGAATGAGCTATAAAAAGTCCCCTAAGTCCCGAGCTTGGAAACCCATGATAATGGCCATCAAATGTTGAAAACTCCTAAGCGGAGAAGTTCTTGTCTTGATCCAAGATTTTTCTTTTTGCAATTGAATGATTCCACATGACCATCTTAACAATAGCCATATACGATTCCATTATTTGCAAAGGAGGCGGATCCAAGATGACGGCAAAAAAGAAAAAACAGTTGACCATCTTTTTTCTGTAAACAATAGATCTACCACGGGTTCCACCAAAAAATTTAAGAGCGGTTTAAGCTAAACCGAGATTAAACGGATTTTTTTCTAGTCAATGTTGGTAGATTTATTTTGGAAAATACGTTAAATCGCAAGTATAACACCCTTTGGTTAATTACTCAGCGTGAAACCTGAATTTACATTGATCATTTGGCCAGAATCCATCAAAATAAATCTCGGGTTAGCTATCAGCTGGTTAAATATTTTGGTGGAACCCACGACTAGACATTGAATGATGATCATATTTCATTTCTTGCATGAATTTGAATTGAAAACTCATGTTATATTCCAGCATCTCAAAAAATTATTGATTTATTGAGAAAAAAAAGATATGGTGAATTTTTCAGTTTTTCCAGAAAATTTCAAAAACGGTTCAAGATATTCCAGGATGGTTCACAGCACCTTCAACAGCATGAAAACAGAAATATATTTGGAGATTTTTCATATCTTGAGCTCTTATGGTTCCTGAGATTGGAGTTTTTTTTAAATAATTTTTTTCACCTGCAGGTTATGAAATCGACTGTTTTTTCCCCTGAAACATAATAAGTAAAAGCAACATTTCAATTTTTTTTACCTCAGAAACCAAAAGAGCTGGATATATAAAAATCACCATATATATTCGCAAGTTTATGCTTTTGATGATGCTCAAAGCCATTCAAAAAGATCTTGAGCCGTTTTGAAATATTTGGAAAAAAACAAAAAAATCAACAAATTTCTTTTTTCCTAATAAATCAGAGGTTTTCTCAGGTACTGGAGTGTAAATCAGTTCTTCTATTGAAAATTATAAATGAATTGTAATGTGACCATCAACCAAGGTATACAATTGCTATTCTGAAAAATAATGTAGTCAACTGTTTTTCCTTCTTAGCCGCCATCTTGGATCCGCCTTCTAGACCACTGCCAAAATGTTGTATGGGTATTCTTAAAATGGTAACATGCAATCATCAAATTGCAAAAAAAAGAATCTTGAGCTAAGAAAATGACTTCTTCGCCCAAAAAAATGGTTTTTAACACTTGATGGCCTCTATCATGGGTTCCTGAGCTCGGATTTTAGGGGACTTTCTCGAATTCATTTCCTACTACTTGAAGAACATGTACACAAAACTTCAACCCTATACCATTTTTTCCGAAGTTTCTGGGGGTATTTTGAACATAGTGACTGGACTATGTGCTTTGGTGTGAGAAATTCAGCAAAAAAATAGTGAAACAATTGTATCATCATTTGCTTACCGGGTGCGCCGAGTGCTATTCTAAGTCCTCGACCCAACAGATCATCCAAATATCTATTTGGATTAAGGACAGTGTTGAATGCCTGTTTGATTATAGCCCATTCAATATTTATCATAAATCCGGGACGTTCAGGTATCTCTAAAGGAGCAAAATCACGAACGTAACGCCGAAATCTCTGCCGTATTAGTTCATTGACTATTTCGTCTATCTGTTCTGCCTCTGCCTAAAAATAATACTTGAATGAAAATGAATCATATGAATGACGTCACGTGTGGTACCATCATATCTCTTGCTGGAAGCATTTTCTTTTTGAAGCTCTTGTTGACAAAAATAACTACCTACACAATTGGAAACACTCTTCGATATGAGGCAAATAAACAAGATTTGGGTATCTACAAATTAATGTTGTGACAAGGCTGACTGGTTATTTTTCATTTAGGATGAGAGCTTCTTATGTGAAGGACTTATCAGCCAAATTTTTTACCGCTGTTTTTAAACTATCACAATTTAAATGCAAGATGTTCTATGGATTATTATGCTGTGTCAGCCGACCGGTAGTCAACTGGTTTGTGGGTCGTTCGAGGAGTTGACGGAGTTGACACCGAGTCACCGGGGGGTGGTCACTGGTATTGCGGCAGAGTTTCTCTGTTTAGCTTATGTGTGATAAGTATAGATGGCGCTCATGCTGGAAAACCTAAACTTCCTCCGCTCTCCCACCGCTTTCCGCTGTTTATCTTGTGGTGATTTTAGTCTATTTGAAAAAGGTCAGGAAAAAGGTCAAAAGGCCCTTTGTGTCAGAGAGTTCTCCCTCCACCCAACTGATACTCCGCCAGGTAAAATAAGGTGTTGGTAATTTTGAAATATTCTCCTCCAATATTTTTTCATTCAAAAGAATCCAAGTGAGGACTTTTCGTTGGAACGCTTTGTATATCAAGTACACTACATGTCCATCTCAAATAGTTACCTATTTCACGCCGTGACCGACCTTGATTCGCTTATTATTTACAAAATATCCTGAAAAAATTCAAAAGTCTGGGAATCAATTAGATATAGGTAGATAGGTAGGTACAGGCTGTTCACGCGAGACGAATACCCCCAGAATAAACTTCCCCCTCCACGTTAATTAAGAAAAAAAAACTCTCCTGGAACAATTTTTCCCATAGTTTCTAAAAATGTCAATTATAATTTTCCATTTCGTGCCATATACAAGGTGTCGCAATTTTTTTGCATTTTTTTGAAACACCTTGTATTTTTTCAGCACACTCGACCCACATTGTTATCGTGATTACAAATATGCATAACAAATGTTAATTTTTTTTCAATTAAAAACTTCACGATGGCATCTCAAAAAATTTTTTTTGGAATGATCGATTCATTTTAGGAATCAAATATGTCCCGAATATTTGTTCAGGCATTTTATGTCATTCCATGTCATTTAAACGTGAAACAAAATATCCTGGACATATTTAAATTCTGAAATGAATCCATCGTTCTCAAAAAATAAACGTTTCTGAAGATTGTGAATTTTTTAATTTTTTTTTTAGAAAAAATCAAGAACTGTCATGCATATTTGTGATCACGATAACAATGTGGATCGATTGTGCTGATGAAATACAGGATGTTTCGAAAAAAAGCAAAAAAAAATGGGACACCTGTATATGACCCGAAATGAAAAATTATACTTGACATATTCAGAAACTAGGTAGGTATGGAAAAAATAGTTTCAGGAAAGTTTTTTTTTCGAATTCTTTTTATGGGGGGGTAACCGTCTCGCGTGAACACCCTGTACTCAGTATTGTGCTTGATAAAAAGTTATACAATGTTTTTGAATAAAAATAATTTTGAAAAAAAAAACAAAAAAAAGCCCCAAAAGTCCTGATGGCTAAGGGCCTACCGGAACATGCCCGGCTGCCCGGTGAGCCAGCAGGTGTTTGCATGGGGAATTGGAGAAAAAAAATTCGGACATGACTTATAGTCCGGCAGCTTATTGCAATTTTTATGCCGAATCGTGCATTTCGAGTAAAAGCCAGGGTCAAGTTATTTTCGTGTTCTACGATGAAAATAAAAAATTTCAAGGGTGGGAGGCATTCTGGAATTTCACCCAGGGGGCTGAGGGGGGGTTTTTTAGGGCCTTCTGGGTGATTTACTTGTTTTTCATGAGAGAAGCCAAAACCAATTTTTTGTTGAACTTTGTGATTTATTTCGAGATTTTCTGGGTGTTTATTCACCTCCCATTTTCAACCGGGGGACCTTGGGGGGACAATTTACGGTGGTTTCCACGATTTTCACTTTCTGCTAAATTAGGACGTATATTGACATGCTTGGTATCGCTTCTTACTAAATTCCGCCTTCTGAATCCAAATCTGGCATTGAAATTACAACACGAGCAGGTTTGAACTAGTTATGCAAGAAAAAACAGGTTCTTTGAGCCCACTTTTTTGCCATGTCTCAATTTTGGCCCAAGGCTTCAGCGATCAAAATCCTCCTGAGGATCATTAGTTTCAAGTGTTCGAAACATAAAAATCATGCACTTAGCGCCTTTTGCTTCTAGAACCACACACAATAGATTTTTTTGGAGAAGCGGTCCAATCATTTTTTAGCTAAATAAATAATTTTCTTCAACAATTGTGCATTTCCTGTGAAAGGCAGACACCAGTAATTTTTGTGTTCTACGATTGAAATGAAAATTGATGAGGGTGATAGGCATTCTGGCTTTGCAACCAGGGGGGTTGAAGGGGTATTTTTCGGGACCCTTGGAGTAATTCACTTATTCTTTATGAGAGAAGCCAAATCCATCATGTTTTTGATTTTGTAGTTTTTTTCACAACATTTTTGAAATATTCACTTACCCTCCAAGGAGCCCTGGGGGAACTTTTTGAGGTTGTTTCCGCAATTCTTATTTTTTGCTAATTTAGGATCTATATTGACGTGTATACCGTTCTTACTAAATACCACCTTCTAAATCCAAATCCGGTGTTGAAAATACGATACGAGCAAGTCTGAACTAAATAGTTTGGCGAGAAAAACAGGTTTTTCTGGGTCCATTTTCATGACATCCTCCAATTTGGGCCTAAGGCTTCAGGATCAAAATCCTCCTCACAATCATAAGTTTTAAGTATTCACAACATAAAAAGCATGCACTCAATGACCTTTGGTTTTGGAACCTTGGGCCCAAACTAGGGCATGTCCGAATAAATGGATCCAAAAAACGTGCGTTCTCCCGCACAACTAGTTCAAACCTGCTCGTATCGTATTTTCAATATCAGATTTTGATTTAAAAGGTGATATTTAGTAGGAAACGATACCAAGCATGTCTATAGATCCTAACTTAGCAAAAAAAAAGCAATCGTGGGAACAACCTCCAAAAACCTCCCCAGGGCCCTTTGGTTGAAAATGGGGGGTAAGTAAACATTCCAAAAATTCTGTGACAAATCACAGAATTTGAAAAATGATGGATTGGGCTTCTCTAATAAAGAACAAGTAAATTACCCTAAGGGCTCCAAAAGAAACCCCCTCAGTCCCTCCTGAGTAAGAAGCCAGAATGCCTCCCACCTTCAGAAATTTTCATTTCAATCGTAGAACAGGGAAATTGCTGTTGTCTGCCTTTTACATGGAATGCACAATTGTTTGAGCTAATTAATTATTTAGCTCAAAAATGATTGGACCGTTCTCCAAGAAATCAATAGTGTGTGATTCTGGAAAGAAAAAGGCGCGTTTAGTGCATGATTTTCATGTTCCAAATACTTGAAGCTAATGATCCTCATGAGGATTTTGATCGCTGAAGCCTTGGGCCCAAATTAGGGCATGCTAAAAAAGTGGGCCCGAAAAATCTGTTTTTTTCTTGCATAACGACTACTTTAAACCTGCTTGTGTTGTAATTTCAACGCCAGATTCGTATTCAGAAGGCGAGATTTAGTAAGAAACAATATCAAGCACGTCAATATACGTCTTAATTCAGCAGAAAATGAAAATCGTGGAAACAACCCTATATAGAATAATGAAACCAGGGAAACCAAGAAAAAAAATAGAGATGGTTGTTATTTTTCCGGTTCCGGCTGATTCGAGGGCTCTTACCTTGATTACAGGTCCCGAAGCTCATGCGTTCAAGACTCGTTGATGGGCAAACCAAGTGTCGCCTCTTATCTTTTATTTTACTGTTTTAGAATAAGTTATCTATTTGATATTCACCGTCAGTTCCACAAAAAAGATGATCAGCGATCAAGACTGATTGCAGATTAAATGAACTCTTTTCTGCTGAATGCTAGATGATTACTCACAAAAAATGCCTGAAATCTGTACTAGACCCATCATCTTTCCATTATTGAGGGATAAACCAGCATTTCCATTGATCAGTCAGCTACAAATTGACGAACAAAAATCGCAAATCAACTAATCTCGTATTATCTGTTTTGTGGAACCCACGGTCAGCGTATTGTTGTAATATGTATTATTGTCTCTGCGTGAAGTGAGAGACGTTATTAGGGGGGTAGCTATACCGGTTTACTACACCGATTTCCCTTGGGGTAGGACGGCAGTATGTTGTTTTTCGTGTAGGTACTCTGTTTCAGTGTCGTCGCTGGAGCTCCGTTGGGCCCTTCGAGCTCTCGCAGCGTCATCGAAAAGGTAGGTACCTACGTTATAGTTTGTAAGTCGAATCTCGCGGTATTGCTCACCCTTTCTATTGGCGTCCTTTGCGCAACGCCCCTTTATTTTTGTTAACACGTCATGTCAAGTTGAACTGTAAATATTCTTGAACCTTTACTTCCCGATCATAAACCTGATTTCTGTAGTTTATTCTGTATTTTTAATTCTCCCAATCCCAACTATCACCACCTCGGAATCAATTACTCTCAGTTACGATTTCAACCCGTAATATAGCCGCCCCCCCCCAAGACTCAGGGGTTAAATCTCGGAATAAATCACAGAATAAAAAAAAAATAGATTTGGCTTCTCTCATGAAAAACAAGTAAATCACCCAGTGGACCCCAAAAAACCCCCTCAGCCCCCCCTAGGTGTAATCCCAGAATGCCTCCCACCCTTAAAAATTTTCGTTTTTATCGTAGAACACGGAAATAACTTGACCCTGGCTTTTACTCGAAATGCACGATTCATCAGCTAACCCGCTGGACTAATAGGAAGAAGAATGATGATGTTCGACAGTTTGATGGGCATTAGCATATTGATGTACGGAGCTGGAATATGGGGATGGGAAGAGTACGAAGGAATGGAAAAAGTGCAGCAGAGATATCTGAAATGGCTACTAGGATTGAACAGGGAAACACCGGGATATTATAGTGAGAGAAGAAACAAAGAGATGGAAGATAATAATTGAAACAGGAAGAAAAGCGGTCAAGTTCGAAGAGAAAATGGAAGACAGAGAAAACTGCAAAATTTTACAAGAATGCTGGAAAAAGAAACTGGAGGATGCAGAAAGATGAACACTGGAAGACAGAGTGAATTTTTATAGAAGAAGCGGTTACTCTCGAGCGAAGAGGTCAGGAGAATAAAAGAGAGTAGAGGACGGATGGCAGAGGAACTGAAAATGAGAAGTAGAGATGTGGAAAGCCAGGAAAGAAAAACGAATAAGAAATTCAAGATATAATGAGTTATACGGAAATCTAGTAACAGTAGAAGAACAACAAGTGAGTATGCCTTTACGTGCGTGAGTCTCAGTAGCGCATTTTCTCAAAGAGGCATATTGTGAACGTAAAGAAATTTGGTTGAAGGAGAAACACCATTCCTTGTCCATTTTCTTCATTCGAAACTCATTGTGATATTTTGTTATCAGAATGGGGTACTTGCCAATGAAATAGATTTGAATGAAAATTCTTTTACTCATCAATATTTTTTTGTTTGAGGGCGGGAGCTGGGAGCGGCGACTAATCAACAGTAGTCTATTCTTTCCCATTTTTAGTCTGCTATCCATATAGCGAAAGAATTAGATCGCTATGTCTTCAGGGTTATGTTTTACATTTATCTCTTACTTTGGGGGCGCACAGTGGAACGACCGTGGCCAAGTGGTCGGACATTGGTCTCCCATGCCAAACGTCCTGGGTTCGAATCCAACTTTTTTTTTCCTATATTTTCTCGGTAATGCAAATATCAATTCCACATTTTGTTGCATTTTTTCAAACACTTTGATTTGACCCATGTCCACGTTGAGTGGCTTGCGTTTGTCATCAAGTATAAAAAAGTTACAGCACGATTTATTGCCGATACAAGGTTTCAGGGAAATAATCATAACTTCCAAATAGGCACGTATAGGCACGCGTTTTTCCATTTATTTTGAAGAGGAAGATCTCCTCTTCAAACTGATGTAGATCACCGATTGGATCCCGTTGGAGACTTTCCGCAATTGACTACCTAAGTGAAGTAAGTGTCACAAATCAAAATTTGCGGGATTTGCCTTCACTTTGGAATAAGATTACTTGAGATTTCCAGGGACGATTTAAGTTCTGCTTGAATTGTTTGTTGGACCAATGTATCGGCGTATGTACAGAATGTGAATCTACATAGCTTGGTCGTTTGAATTCATACGAAGGTCTACGAGAAGGTCTAGTTTCAAAAATTCTTCACCGTTTTATTTATCACCGTCATGTAATATGTATATAAAAGGTGTATGTAGAGTTTCTTGTGATTTATGGAAGCCAAGCCAGATGGTCGATACATTGGTCTAATGAACAATTAATTCAAACAGAATTGAAATCGTCCCTGGAAATCACAAGTAATCTTCCTCCAAAGTGGAGGCAAATCCCGAGAACTTTGATTTGTGACACTTACTTCACTTAGGTAGTCAATTGCGGAAAGTCTCCAACGGGATCCAATCGGTGATCTATATCAGTTTGAAGAGGAGATCTTCCTCTTCAAAATAAATGAAAAAACGCGTGCCTATACGTGCCTATTTGGAAGTTATGATTATTTCCCTGATACCTTGTATCGGCAATAAATCGTGCTGTAACTTTTTTATACTTGATGACAAACGCAAGCCACTCGACGTGGACATTGGTCAAATCAAAGTGTTTGAGAAAATGCAAGAAAACGTAGAATTGATATTTGCATTACCGAGAAAATATAGGAAAAAAAAAGTTGCCGAAAACTGGATTCGAACCCGGGATGTTTGGTATGGGAGACCGATGTCCGACCACTTGGCCACGGTCGTTCCACTGTGGGGCGGCGTGTGGGAGCGGCAGAGTTTGGCGAAGAAATTCTCCCACAGTTTGAGTTGGGAGTTTCTGAATGTTTGAGGTAACATTAAAATGTAAATCAGTGGAAATTATTGAAAGTTGTACTTTTTTTCTTTTGGGGGTGGAAGTTGGAGGCGGCGCCATATCAAAAGTAGCCTATTCTTTCTTATTTTTAGTTAGCTATCCATATAGCGAAAGAATTAGATCGTTATGTTTTCGGGTTTATGTTCTTCATTCATCTCTCACTTTGAGGGCAGCGTGTGGGGGCGGCAGCATTCGGCAAAGTAAATGTTGCACAGTTTGAGTTGGGAGCTTCTAATTTCTAAATGTAAGGGAAATATGACAATCAGTGGAAATTGTGAAAGTTGCATTTTTTTCGTTTGGAGGCGGCAGCTGGAGGCGGCGACTAATTAAAAGTGGCCTATCTTTTTCCAATTTCAGTCAGCTATCAATATAGTAAAAGAATTAGATCGCTATGTCTTCAGGTTCATGTTTTACATCTATTTCTCACTTTAGGTGCGGCGTGTGGGAGCGGCGGAGTTTGGCAAAGAAATTCTTGCACAAGTTGAGTCAAGAGTTTCTAAATGTTCAAGGTAACATTATCAGCTGAATCAGTGAAAATTGTTAAAAGTTGCACTTTTTTTCTTTTGGGGGCGGAAGCTGGAGGCGGCGCCATATCAAAAGTAGCCTATCCTTTCCCATTTTTAGTCAGCTGTTCATATACCGAGAGAATCAGATCGCTATGTCTTCGGGTTTATGTTTCTCATTTTAAAGTGATTTGGGGCGGTTTTTAGCAGTTTTTCATGTCGGCGGCGCATATTGAAGACGGAATGTTTCTTGGCTTAAGTTTATAAGTGGCAACTATGTATTATTCAAAAAATAAGAACACCAGAGCATCAGGTCTGGTAGAAAGTGCAATATTATGTTATTTCAAGTTTATCGGGGGCGGTTTTCTCTATGTTGGCGGCGCAATATGGACATCAAATATAGCCTAGCCCTCCTTTGGGAGTGACAGCTATGTAACAGCGAAAATTAGAAAGCTAGTTCGTCTAGTTTGGGAGGAGTTCGAGGATCGGACGGACGGACGGACGGACGGACGGACGGACGGACGGACGGACGGACAAAGCGGTTGCAATAGCGATTTTCATCAAGATGGAAAATGCGCTAAAAATACTTCAAGGGAGAGAACATGAAGGAAAGAAACATGATAGCGAGATTCAGATGCGGAAATGAGGAGAGAGAATGAATATTATCCATTCCAAGCTTAAAAAAACCACAGTTGCCTATGATATTTTTTCTTCAAGTTGGACAATCTGATACGTTGATGGATTGGAAAAGTCAAGATGATTTAATCAAATTTGTCAGAGTGATGTTTGCTCTGCTGGATTGCCGTTTTAATTCAATTGTTAGGTCAGATTTTGACACTGACACAATATTTTCATTAGTTTTCGTCTTCAAAACGCCGTTATTCACGTTATTTCAATAATGAAAGTATTGAGAAGTGCAACAGTAAGAATATACTGGTGAAAAAGTGATCGAGGCGAACCCAGTTCTACCGCCGTAGTGTGATTTGGTCGCAAAGTGATCTCGTGACCTGAGCTCATCGCGCCCTGTGAGAACCTAGGTACGTTAATTCACCCTCTCTTCCAGGATCATGAACTGTGGTCCTGGCCGAAAGAAAGCGGCTGAGATCAGTGGGCAAACCTGTGACCTGCCGGCGACACAGTCCCCAGAATGACAATCTGACAACACAGCGTAGTTCAGGTGAAGGTTTCATGTCAAACGGACACAAATTTGAACGTAACCTCCCTTGTATCAAGGTGACATTAAATATCAAAAATCAGGGACACCAACAGAACTCGAATTTTCCATGGCCAGCTGTGGTTTTTTTAAGCTTGGAATGGATTATACTGGATGGAAGAAAAGGGAAGAACATGCAGAATGTGTGGAAATGAAAGAGAGACATTGGAGCACATGTTGAAGAAATGTGAAGAAATGCGAGAAAGTGAAGAAGGAATCATGAACACACTGGAAGAAGACGAAAAAGGGTTGAAATGGATGAAGGAGGTCATGAGAACAAGAGAAAGATTTCAATTTTCTTTTTATAAATATGTAATAAGTAACTAATAACTTGAATTTATTGTAACAATGTGAGTCGAGAATTATTGTAAAACCGTAAGCTTACTACTATAATCTTTTTTTTTCCGTTTCACGCTGTATAAATTCTCTACAAGAAATTCAAGCAAAACATCCGGTGAGATGTGATAGCTGGGCCATCTGAGGAATGTATTTCACATACATAGTCGCCATGCTCCCTCATTCAAAATCCCACGGGATTACTTATATAAGCTCCTGGACTATCATCCTGGAAATGGTCTCAATAGTCTTGAGGACCTCAAAATGGATATATCCGTCGAAATCTCAAAACTTTTTTTTTGACGAAATCGAGGGAGGGGGAATTTCCACATCGACACCCTGTATAAACAGCTTGCATCTTCCCAATACCTTGAATTGTTCGCAATGCAAAGGATACAGAACAGAATGCTGAAATGTAACAAGTCTAATTAGATATTGTATGAATAGCTTCTCAAAATATAACGAGAATCTTTCGAACAGTCCTTGAGTACCTATTTTTTGTTTCACCAGTTTTAAAGATAGGTAGGTAAACCAAAAGAATGACAAAAATTTAAAAAAAAAGTTGTACTCTCACGGATCTCAACAAGAAGTATGCCCACTGACCTCTTTTTCTCTTTTTGCGCGATTATTATTTTATCAACTTCTTTCAACTTGCTTAAAGACGATAGCAAGTATAGTGGAAACCTTGCAAATCTGTTCTTCGTCTAGCTCAAACAGAACCTTGAAAAAACCCCAAGTACCGTCCTATAATTAGGTATTGATTGTGGATGCGTTGTTTACCTGTCTTGTACATGATAAAATGGACCGTGTCGTGAGTGCTTTCGACATACAAGAAATGGATGTGCATAGTCAATAATTTTTTGCTTTTTTCAAGTTTGATGGCCTTTTAATCGATCTTTCGGTTGCGATGATGGACTCTCGTGACAAAGAACTGAACCCCCTGTTTTCGCCCGGTTTTTTCCCAATTTCTGCTTCAAAATACAGCGGAGAACAACCGTTTGTGCTCGACCGAGAAATCGAGCAACGAATACAATCTAGAATTGCTTCTGTTGAAGGTGCGTGACTACTCCATAGTCCATACAGTCCTCTTATTTCGAAGCCTCCAATGATTTTTTCTCAGCTGCTGAAAATCAAGAAACGCAAAACACGGCTCTGTCTCAAATCAACAGCGAAAATTCTAGTGAAGCGCCAAGTGAAAATTCAAATTCAGTTCATCAGTCTGGAAATTTATATTCAAGTGAATCGTCTTATCGAAGCCTAGATGTTGAAGATCGTTTTGCAAATTCATACTCCAAGCCATTGTCACTGAAAGAAAACAAATCATATAACTTGATAAGTGAATGTGCGAAATTCTTCCACTCGTACTTGGGATCTGGAAACTCAAGTAAACTGTCCAATGAAGATCCAAATGGAAACTTGACTAAAACTATCAATCTCCATGAAAAATCATATGGTAGGTAGTACTCATTGTTGTTACCTAAGATGCAATGACTTTTAGATACCTAAGTTGTATATGGATATTGGGCGTTGTCCATTTACCGACACAAGTCGACTTGTGTCGACACAAATCGACACAAATGCGTTCCATTTGATCTGTGTTCCTTTGTCTCATCGACACAAGCTGACACAAACCGACACAATAGTTTTAAATGGAAAGCGCCCATTACAGTTGGTTTATGTATTTAAGATGACACTTGTTAAAATAACCTCAAAAATCACAAACATTTTACAATTTGTAATGAAAAAACAAGTAAAATAGTGTACAAACACTCGTGGCTGGTTACACAAGATGCTTTCCGACACTCACCGTGGGTTCCACAAAACAGATAATACGAGATTAGTTGATTCGCGATTTTTGTTTGTCAATTTGTAGCCGACTGATCAATGGAAATGCTGGTTTATCCCTCTATAATGGAAAGATGATGGGTCTAGTACAGATTTCAGGCAGTTTTTGTTGGTATACGCCTAGCATTCAGCAGAAAAAAGTTCAGGTAATCTGCAATTAGCCTTGATCGCTGATCATCTTTTTTGTGGAACTGACGGTCAGCCTCTTACCGAACTCGGGCTGTGCCCTCGTTCTGAAAAAATTCAGCTTCGGGTCTGAAAACCACTTATGTAACAGCCAATTCGTATCGTTAACCACTATTACCAGCTAGATTAATGAATGATTTCCAAGTCACGAAGCAAAATGAAGAATTTCCAAACACTGCCCAAGCTCGAGAGTCGGAACACATGGTCGAGTTCAATTTGGAATCTAAAGAATCGAGTGGAGTAGCATCTAGTGAAAATTCAGACGGAAATGCAAATAATCATTCATGCGGTAGGTAGTCAAAATTTGAAAAATCTCTCTTATAACGAATATTTTTGAAGATGTGAAGCAAAATGAAGAGCTTTTTAATGCACATTCAGAAGTGAGTCTTTAACTTGAAAGCATACATACCCAAATGGTCTAGGGATCACCCCGAAATTTTTATTTCGGCTAAATTGACAATTTCTCGAGAAAACATTGGTCAATCTTGGAATTTTTTGTGGTGCTCGATAGAGTAATCTTTTGACAACAAGATACCATCTTAGGTCACACTATCGTTGACCTCATCTATGACTTCAGCAAGGTCCTGTAAACAAGTTGCAGAATTTTTTAGGCAACATTTTTGGAAAGCATACATCAATATCCCGAAACGGTTTTGGACTTTTGCTCGTATACTTGCCAATGGTTCATTCTGAACCAACCCGGGCTATTTAACATGTAATGCAATGTCGCAGCATGCTTTATTCTCCATAGTCCCAAAAGAGGTGCTGGTCCTTACCACTTCCGAGGATCGATGGGATCAAATTATTTCATGATACATTGGACGGGGCTATTGTGTACGCTCCTGTCCAATTTCAAGGGTAAGCAACACCGCTGGTAGAGTCGGCACCAAAAAACCAAAAATCACAAATAAATCAATAACTTTTTGAAAAAAACAGAATACGATCGAAAGTCGAAAGCCGTTTCGGGATATTGATGTACGCTTTCCGAAAAAATCACTTAGAAAATTATGTGATTTGTTTTCTCATAACGGGACCTTGATAAAGTCAGGTTATTTTTGCGCTTCTTCCATTGTCACTTTGTATATTGTACAGAGAGTCAACAATCAGGTGATATAAGGTGCTATCTTGTAGTCAAAGGATTACTTCATCGAACACCATAAAAATTTACAAAATCGGTTGATGTTTTCTCGAGAAATTGTCACTTTAATCGAGACAAAATTTCGGGGTGATCCCTAGACCATTTGGTTGTGTATAATGTTGAACTTTTGTTCGTTCTTCTCTATTGATTCTAGCAAATGTATTGTGAGCAACATACGTGGAATGCCAATAACGACCCAAATTGTGCAAACAGTAAAAATGACATTGCTATTGAATCCGTTGTGCTGGGACATTCAAATGAATTCAGTAAACTAGTGGAAGAGGTCAATTTGCACAAAGTGAAGTTGACTCGAGCAGTAAGTCAAATCATCCTTGATGACCTTAATTCAAGTATATAAATAAGATTATTCATTGATTTTTCCTGTGCTTCCAGATAGAGGCATCTCTACGCAAAAGTGGTAATGGGATGTCTATTGCATCTAACTACTTCAAAGTGACAGATGTAGTAAGTTTACAGATTTCAGTGAGCATATAAAAAATTTCGATACATTTTCAACCTTAGTGAATGTCAAAATCATTCAAATTTTGCAATATCTCATATGCAAGAATAAGCATTTCATATAACATTTTCAAGTAATTGGGCTTCGCTGAATACAAAAATGCCTGTTATCAACTCGAAATTCAGACAAGAAATCTGTACTACAGACTACAGTACAGGAGAGGGAAGTAAAATCAACAATAAAATGCCCCAATTTCGACCTGTTACTGATGTAAGCTAAAATATGCCCCATATCGATCGACCAGGTTCATATAGTACCAAATTGACAAGCCAAGTGTTACTAAGTCTAAAGAGAGGGGATAGCCGGAGGCCTTTTGGCCTATGTTATTGATTTTCTAATTTTTTTGATTTTGGGAAAATATAGCCAAGTTTGGTGCGGTTCCAGCTATTTTCCACATTTAGAACTTAACTAAAGGCCTCACCCCCACATCTTGATCATATTTAGATGATTTTGGAGTAGGTAGTTCAAAATTTTGGCAATTTTGAGAAATTCAGCAGCCTGAAAATTGGAACAAGAAGAAGAGTCGACCAACCTATATCTACGCCAGTTGATGATTCTGTTGAAGTTCTCCTCCATCAAATCATGGACATGGACCTCAAGATCATTTTTACAAAATTTTTGTTTGATCTGTAAAATGGTTAAGAAGATGCGGCAGAAGAAATCGTTTTCGCCAATTAGGATGCTATCTTCAACAACTGTCGTGAATATCTCTCTTCCTATATATCCGGTAAATATTTTGACTTGGTAACAGGCATTTTTAGATTCGGGAGAAAGAAGTTATTTAGCATGAAAACACTTGTCGTCAACCCGAGCGTCAATCTCGTCGTCAACATTTTATATCAAATGCCTGTGAGAGATTTTTTTCAAAATATAAATACCCATAATGGAACGATGCTAACAAAAATGTTGATTGCCTTTAGATCAGAGAATACCTGAGAAACAGCGGGAGTAACTGTGATGAAGATACTGTGGATAATGTGTATCATTATTTCCGAATCAAGCAATCGAGGAGCAATCAAATGTTTGAAAGTGAACAAAATGATCTAAACTCTCGACTAAACTCATCTCCCGTTAGCAAAAATGTGCCTAATGTTAATTATAATTTGTTGAAAACCAAGTTGGAAATGGAATCATCACCCATATCTTCTTCGTTAGAGGAACTACAGCTTCAGCAAGCAGTAAGTGGATAATTTGGCTATTTCCTTAGCTATTTTCTTTACTAATTGCCGACACAAAAAAAACTGACTTTATCTCCAGATAGCAGCATCTTTGGAATGCAGCTACTCTAACGAAAATGAAGAAACTGCGAATCTATCTAGTATGAGTGGTACGCCCACTCCGTGTGAGGCGAAAACAGGTGAAGATAGACAAATACCCTCGCAAATACCGTAAATACGTAGGAAAAAAGACTTACGAGTTTCGGTTAATGTTTCAGGTGGTGAACCAATGAGCCCCAACAGCCCCAACAAGAAAATCAAGCGCTCTATTTCCACTGATCCAAAATTAAACAAGCGGAGTGACGAAGAGACTGTTAAAGGTAGTGAGCAAGTGAGAGATATGTTTCCTGCTGTAGCCAAAGATGCGTTTGGATGGACAGAGACAGTGAGTTGACAAAATTATGATGGCGCCTGTGATACGTATGCGCTTTTGTATGGGATTGGATGGTCTTCGCCAAAAAAAAGTTGTTCAATTGACATAGGTTTGCCAGAAGCACCCTCCACTCCCGCGCAAAAACGCGGATTTATAACGGGGCTGATGGTTTCTTGAAGGTGTCTTCTGCTGATTGAGCTCTAGCGGTATGAAGGACTCGGCAAATATTGCTGCTTGAAATTTGGCAATGAAAAAACAGGTGTGTCGCTGCACTCGTGTACTCTAAGTTTATGCAGGGTGTCTCGTAATTAGGCGTCAATACTTTGCCTTTCTCCTAAAAATAGGAGAAAAAGTTCCCATGAACAATGGCCAAGAAAATGCTTTATAAGGGGGCTAGAACCCCGCCGAATGTGTTTCCCTGAAGTTGGTTTTTATCGAGGTTTTTATTTATTACCTCCCAAACTAGTTGGAGCAAATTGACCAAATTTAGTACATTGACTATAGTCTGACCGTTAGGAGCTAAAATATACAGATGAACCTTACATTTTAGGGCTAAAACATGCCACTTGGCACAGTTGTCTGTACCATTTCTTCCGTAAATAAGTAAGAATCCATTTAGTCTTAAAGTGGTGTTGTATAAAGTAGAACGTATATATTGAAATAATCTTGAAACTACACCACAATTTTTCTATTTTTCTTTTACCAACCGGTTTCGCCTTTCGGCATCGTCAGGGTTCTGTAATTGGTTGTATAAAATAAATTGATATAAAATTTGATAAAAGCTTACTGTATAATATTTAAAATATTTTCTTTTTTGGAGAAATTTGTAAAAGTTTTGACATTCGTCAAAAATAATTCAATTGACATAAGTGAACAATAATTTAATTGACATGAAAAACAGTTGGTTCAAGATAACATGATAACAGTTTATTATAAATTTAAATTTTGAGAATAGAAGATTTGAAAAAGGCTGATTATCATTGATTAAGGTAGATGTACCCAGCATCTAGTGAAATTTTAATTGTTTTGGCTCCTTCTAAATCTTCAGTTTGCTCATTTGGGTATTGGTAATTTCGATAATGTTTTAATCTTAAAATTTCTAGTGATTCAAAAAGTATTCTTTGGTTATATTTTGTTGTTTGGTGTAAAAATTTAACATCTGTATTTGGATCAAAATGTTTTGCTAAAATAATATGATTTGCAAAATGTGATTTACTACCAATGGGACCAATTGATTTAGATTTGATTATATCTCTGTTATGTTCTCCTATTCGTGTGGAAAATTACCTGTATGACCTATATACTTTGCATGGCATGTCTGACGATTCAATTCATAAGCACCAGATCTATCTTCAATTGGTAAAAAAAAAATTTGGTTTACTTATAATTTGTTTTAAATTTGAATTGGTTTTGAAAGAAATTGGAATATGTGGGTTGCTTTTTTGAAATATATTAGCTATTTTGTAAGAGGTTGATCCAAGAAATGTTAAGCATTTGTATATTTCATTTGGTTTTATTTTAATTTGTTTACTTGTGTGTTTTAAAAGGAATTTGTTGAAAATTTTATCCATAAAATAATTGGTATAACCATTATCTAGGCCTATTTGTTTTAATATTTTATATACTTCTTTGAAATTATTTTTTGAAAGGGGTATTGTGAAAAGTCTATTAAAATAAGTGTTGAAAGCTGCCGTTTTTGATGAATTTGGACTAAAAGAAGTTGATGGGATTATAAGATTTGTAGTTGTCTTTTTTCTATAGATGTTGAATTCAAGTTTTTCTTTAGTCCTTGTTATGTTAAGATCTAAGTACGGTAAAATTTTGTCAGTAGAAAAATTGTGGTGTAGTTTCAAGATTATTTCAATAGATACGTTCCATTTCTTCCGATTCAGAAGTATAGACATCGGCGGCAGTCGTGCAGGCTCTTTTTACAGAGTGAATATGCCCCATGGGCATGTGGCTTAGTAGCGCACTTCCTTTTTGAAGGATTAGTGAACTCAAGATGTTGATTAGGGTTCTACCGTTCTTTGGGCAAAAATTTCAATATGGCGGCCAAAATATCGGCAGAATCATGAAATCGGCTTGAAAATAAGAATGATCGTACTAGACAAGAGTAAGTTCCAAGTTTCATGGAAATCGTTCCACTAATGAGAATTTTCAATATGGCGGCAAAGCATCAATTGCCCTAAATCAGATGTATTTTGATAAAGTTCACATCGCCTGCGAATTTAAATCAAATTTGACCACTTTCAGAGAAATTCAAAATGACGGATCAAAGATGGCGGCCAAGTGACAAAAATTATTGATCAACATCATATGGTGGACACGTACGCATTCGATTGGCGTTTGCACCACATCGATATCTTTCTTCGTTGAGGCATAATTCTCCTAGTTCTATCACTTTGAAACATGTTCAATATGAAAGATACAACCCACTCAGCATAGCATGTCATGTTTCATAAATGAGATGATCTCAATCATGTCACAAAATAACATCACAATGAACGTTACTTCCACATCTCTGTGATGTTCATCCGCGATGTTATACGATGTAATGTCTGAGAGATGTTTCGAAATGAACTTAAATTGAACATCACACATGAGACATCTACCGGACATCACATTGTTACTGCTTTCAACTTGCCGAAGTGTAACATCTCACTGACGTCAATGAGATGTAGTCACTGAGAGATTTTTCAAATTTCGCGGGCTGTCATCGTTAAGCTCTGTGTGTCGGAAAATATTTAATAAATAGTTTTGTCCTCTATTCCATGTGTGTGATTCCAGGACAGCCTTATGTCTTCATGTTTAGTGTGAGGCCCTGCAAGCCCTCTTATGTCTTCAAGTGTCGTTTGGAACAACTTTTGTGTCTTCTTGTGCTTGTGGCTTTCGGAACTAGTGTGCCCCGTTTGTGTCTCCTAGTGTTCTTCGAAAGCCTACTGGGCCTTCTTGCATTTTGTCGTGACTTTCGCACCTTTGGTGAACCCTTGTGTCTGCTTTTGCGTTATTCGGAACCCCAAAATGGGCCCCTTTTTGTTTTATTGTGCTTTCAAATACTTTGATGACTCCCGTTCATGTCTTACTGTAATGTCCGGGGCCCCAACGGAGTCCCTTGTGCCTTGCTGTAACGTTTCGAGCCCCAGCGAGGCTTTTTGAGCTTGGTGCATCGTTTGGAGTCCTAATGAAATATTCCGAGAAACATCCCTGAACATCAAGTGCGCTGTTTAAATATACTGTAGTAGACAAGTTGGGAGCTTAGACGAATCGGCAGCAGTGCCTCTAACCATCACCTGTAGGGATCCAGGTTCGAATCCTGCAGAGGACGCGATAGAAGAAGAACTTTTCTTAGGGAAAAAAACGTGCTGTATAGATTGTAAAAATTAGTAAAAACAGGTGCGGAACCTCCTGTCACATAAAACTATGTTGAAAAGTGGTGAAAAATTAATTTTTATTTAAAAATACACATCCAAAATGCGACGTATCATGTACGTCAAAAAGTGATATCTACGAGATGTGGAATAGCGATGTAGATAGTATGTCACATTTGGACATCTTTGAGATATCTCATTCATGTTCTGATTACCCGGACATAAGAAGTAACAGAGATGTCCACTTAACATCGCAGAGACTTTTTTTGTTAACATCGCAGTTGTGACTTGAACATCTAAGTGATGTCACAGAGATGTTTTCTTGCTGAGTGGGAAGATGGCAGCTGGGCATCAATTGTCGAAAATTTGCTGTATCTCAATCAAGTTCACATCGCCTGCAGATTTCACTCAAATCAGATCACTTCCAGAGAAATGCAAAATGGCGGATCAAAGATGGCGGCCAAGTGAAAAAAATCATTGGTCAACTTTATATGGTGGACACGTGCGCATTCAATTGGTGACACCACATGATATCTCTTTTTGTTCAGACATAATTCTCCTAGTTCTATATCACTTTGAAACATGTTCAATATGGAGAATACAAGATGGCGGCGGGGCATCAATTTTCGGAAATTGGATAGATCTTGATGTGATTTACATTGCCTGCCAATTTAATTCCAAACGGATCACTTTTAGAGAAATTCAAAATAACGGATCTAAGATGGCGGCAAAGTAACAAAAAACCAAAAGTTGACAACCTGGACACATTTATGTACTATATTGATCAGCGTTCACACCACATCGATTTTTTCTTCCTAAGGATTTGTCCTCGGATTTGTCCTATACAGGTGTACTGTGTTTATTCACAAAGATTTAGCCAGTCGATAAAGCATCAGAAAAGAATGAAATATGCATATAAAAATTTCGTTCAAAAACCCGTAATAACTGAGATACAGCTCTTCAAAGTTGGAAAACAAAGACAGTTCTTTTTACCTAACTTTCAGACTAGTCAACCGATTTGCGTCAAATTTCTTACACGTATTCACTGAACAAATGCCTATGAACCTCGAATAACACATTTGGTGAGAACAGCCCCATGGGGTAGATAGGGGTGGTTGCGCCCATTTAATCATCCCTAATTTCATCCTCACTGCAAATTTTGCAAAATCAGTACCATTTTCGAGCTGCTCATTCAATTTTGAGCAAAAAGTTGCTCCTGCAAAATTTCGATAGGAGGCATACTTTCTGAGATTCCTCCTATCGATCTATCAGTTTGAAGATTCCTAGTCAATCTTGCAACTTCTCATAATTTTAGTTGCTTAAAATTTGCATTGCTGCATCATTGGAGATAATCAATTCTAAATTCACACAAGTGATGTTGAGATCATCAAGTATCATAACGTAAGATCGATTTTGATCAAAACAATCCAGTGGCGTAGAATTAGGGGGCTTTCTTACTTACATTCACTTATCTGCTACACTACTGGATATTTTTTCAAATCAATGATTTTTTGGAATTTGTTGTTTAATCCAGAAAAAAAGTTGTCCCTGTGAAACTTTGATTGGAAGCTTCGTTTTCGAGTTATTTGAACTTTAAAGTTCTGAGTCGAAAAAATGGCTGGCATATCGAGGAAAACAGCAAACCCTTCAATCAATCTTGTTTTCAATGTTGATTAATGTACCACTTTCTTTTGATTTTACTTACGTTGTGTGAGTTCATACCTACAATCACCTTGATTTTACAGTTCATCAATTTTGAAGAAAGTTGAACTAGGAAAAAAAATTCATTAGCGGTACAGAAGCCGGGATGGAAGACAAAATTGCATGTCAGTCAATGTATTGTTACGATATCTCGCGTACGGGTTCGAATATAATTGAGACGATCGATTTAAAGCACACACCGTTTATTGCTGCGTACTACTACAATAAATACACGCCAACAATTATCTACTTGGAATTATATCGCAGGTACTTCGCTTGTTCGCACTTGTTACCACTTCGCATTCCAATTCAATACTGCCCTGAGCTGCCGGCTGATGCCTTATATAAGGCCTCCGAATAGTGTTCCCGAACTTTTGGTCTACTTCCAGCAAATTCCATAGTGGTCCGGCATATGCGGATTCTAGACCATTCCTGAATAATCACACATATTACCCGTATAATTCTGCCGGGTTCTGGAACGGCGCCTCCGCCAAAATGGACAGATGTGCCTTGTGCCCTGATCAGGCGTTCGAGTGTCCATTCAGTTTCACGTACACGAACGCTCTGGAATGCACCAGATCGCTCCATACTTCTACACTGCGATCTAATGGATGGAAGAATCCAGAAAGATCGAGTGTTTACCAATATGTACGGGATCGCCGCTCGTAACAGTATGTTACAGTTCTTATTTTTGTTCTCCAGTCATGTACCTATCTGGTTCTTAATAGCAGGGACTTGAATTTTACGGGTTTTTTAAATTGATATCAAACTTTGAAATTTGAATAACTCGAAAACGAGGCCTCCAATCAAAATTTCACAAAAGCAACTTCTTCTTCTGAATTGAAAGACAAATTTTTTTTTTATTAATTCAAAAAAATATCCAGTGGCGTAGCAGATAACTGGATGTGAGATAGAAAAGTCCCTGATTCTACGCCATTTGATTATTCAGATCAAAATCGTTCTTACGTTATGATACTTGATGATCTCAACACCACTTGTGTGAATTCAGAACTGATTATCTCCAATGATGCAGCAATGCAAATTTCAAGCAAATTTCGTTGCAAGATTGATTAGAAATCTTCTAACTGAATTATCTCAAAAAGTAAGCCTCCTATCGAAATTTTGCAGAAGCAGTTTCTTGCTCGAAATTGAATGAACAATTTGAAAATGGTATTGATTTTGGAAAATTCGCAGTAAGGAAAAAGTTAGGGATGATAAAAGGGGCGCAACCACCCCTATCTATCTGTTTTCACCAAATGTGCTATCCGAGGTTTATAGGCATATGGTTAGTGAATACGTGTGAGAAATTTGACGCAAATCGGTTGAACACTATGAAAGTTGGGTGACAAGAACTGTATTTGTTTTCCAACTTTGAAGAGCTGTATCTCCGTTATTACGGGTTTTTGAACAAACTTTTTATATGCATGTCTCTTTCTTTTCTGATGCTTTATCGACTGGCAAACTCTTTGCGATTAAACAGGGGACACCCTGTTGTAGATACCTATAGACCTATAGGATGTTAATTGTGTAATTACAGGGTGAACTGTGAAGACAAATTAACTCTGGAAAGGAAAGGAATGACGGTAATATCATAATAGCATTTGGAGGATATCAGATACACTTGAGTCTCATTATCATAATGAAATTTGGCATTATCATTGAGGATATCCACATTCTCACTTCGTATCCCTGCCGTTCGGGCCATAATTTTGGAAAGATGGCGCCAAAAAGAAACAAGTTATTGGAAAATTCCCGTTCAATTTGTCAATTTTGTTTGAAATTTATACTTATCAAAATTAAAATCCATCAAATTCTCTGAAATCTGAACCATCCATGTGCGAATTACAATTCTTGAGCTATACCTTCTCAAAGTCAATTTGCCCTTAGAGTTCACCCTGTAGTTGCACAACAACCATTACCATGAGTGATTGTCTGGATATTAATGGTCTGTGGTTGACAACTGATAACTATTTATGGTTAAGTTGACTGCCACGTTGAGCTGAGATCAACTTAACATGCTGATTGAATGGCAAAAGTTGATGCTTCAGGGAGTTTTAGAAGCCATAACCCAAGAACCTTGAAGTAACAAAAACGAAAACGTCGAAAACGGGACAAGCTATCAAAGTTCAACAAGAGCAGCTTTTATTTGTGGAGCACACTGAAATTTCAGAATTTTGTTTCAAGTCCTGGTTTTCTTCCAAATTATACCGCCCCCGGGTAACTTTTTCCATAGATTTTCACCACATCTTATTGAGTTGATGTACTTAATTTGGTTAATTTGCCCCAACTAGCTTAGGAAATGATAAATAAAAACCAACTTTAAGGGAACACATTCAGTGGGGTGTAGCCCCCTTATAAAGCAATTTTCGGCTTATATTCATGGTAACTTTTTTTCATTATTTTTTATCGTAGAATTGGCTGGCAAAGTAATAACGCCTGATTATGAGACACCCTGCATAACTAGATACATGTAGGTATCATGTTTTTTTATTTTTCTTAATATTTTGTTCTCTCTCACTCCTTCAATCTTTCATTGCCAAATTTTTAAAATGAGCATTCGGTAACTCTCAACTGATCTTGCCCATAGTCAGGCCTACAACAATTGGAGCGAATGCAGCAGACGATTAATTCATTAATACCGAGAGCAATTCAGCGACAAAATAGTTTGACGGCAAAAGGCAAGACAGATGAAGATGGATATAAAAACGAAACGGAGAAACACTATCTTTCCGGAAATGCGGAGGAAAATACACTGAAAAAAGTCGGAAAGTTTTTCATGGCAGTTGATTTATTGATACAATATTTCCAACGCGTAACACATGGATTGATTTTAGAATCAGAAGATGACGTGGATGATGTTACGTTCATCAAGAATGTGAAGGACAGAGACCCAACTCTAACCTGTTTACGTGAGTTGGTAATAAGTAGAGAGCGGATTTATAATTTTTCACATGTTCTATTCGCTAAGTTGGATGCAACTGTCGACTTGCAGCTTGACGTTTCCATCTGTAAGGAACCTAAATACCAAGTTTTATTTCGCATATAATTTATTATTTTGACTTTTTACCGCATACAAATTGATAGTCCATATAATCGCATATAGCCGCATATTTAGTCCATATTTTTGCACATAACTGAATATTTGTCACTATTTTGGCCATTTTATCTATATGTGCGAGAAAATCACGGTATTTTTATTTCAAGGAAAAAATAATTTAAATTTTTCGAAGAAAATTTTTTTTTTTACTTAGATGGTCAAAGTTGGTTGGTTGGTTTTACATGTAAATGTTGTATTTTTCACTATTCTTGCAGCTTATATCACATATTTACTCACATATATTGCTGTATTTGGACTTTTTTACCGCATATAAATCCGCTCTCTAGTAATAAGACTCCAGTTGCGCGGTATTAGTTCAATAGGTATTACGCTAGGCTATGTAGTCAGGGGGCATAGGGTCAAAAAAAGGTTGGCCGTGTGCAGCTTCGTGAAGATATATAGGGATATGTCCTAATCGATTCCTGGGCGATCAAGGACCATGAAAAATTATGGTGGAATATTGACATCTGCTGCAGGCAAATATGGTGGAGGCGCCAAAATGGGCTTCATTTGATGATAAGAAACTGGCTGTAGCTCGTTTGTTTTTTAACGGATTTCAACATCTGAAACATCATTTTGTAGACAAAAAAATTCTCTTCTTACTTTATGCCTAAGTTTACAAACGTCATTCCGGGAAACTGTCAAAATTGTCTCCATAAGATATGCTAAATTCCGGCCTTTTTTCAAGGTTATCTGATATTTTTGAAACTTGGCAGTATTATAGATCTTGAGGTGCCCTTTCCAAATTTTCACTTTTCCACTTCGTATATTTGCCGTTTTGGCCGCCATATTGGAAAGATGGCGCCCAAAAAACAGTTTTTTGTCAATATCTTCATTTCAGTCAATGTGAGGTGAAAGCGTTTGTATGCAAATGAAAGCTTATTCAATTATCTACAATTAGACACCTTACTCGTGTACGTGCTATTTCCGGTTCTTGGGTTATGGCTTCCAGAGCTCCCTGAAGCATCAACTTTTGTCATCCAATCAGCATGTCAAGTTGAGCTTAGCTTCACGTGGCAGTCAAATTAACCATAAATAATGATAAATTGTCAACCACAGACCATTAATATCCAGAAAATCAAGCATGGTAACGGTTGCTATGCAACTACAGGGTGAACTCTAAGGGAAAATCAACTTTGAGAAGGTATAGCTTGAGAACTGTAAGTCGCACATGAGTGATTCAGACGTCAAATTATAGAAAATTCAATAGACCTTCACTTTTGATAAGAATTCTCAAGTTTTATGACAAATTTTCGGAAAAAAATCGAAAATATGTTTTCTTGGGCGCCATCTTTTCAAAATTATCGCCAGAACAGCAAAGATACGAAGTGGAAAAGTGGATATTCTGAATGATGACCCCAAATCTCATCATAATAATGAGTTTCGAATGTATCTGATATCCTTCAAATGCTATATTACCTTTATTTCTTTCTAAAGTCAGTTTGCTTTCACAGTTCACCCTGTAATTACACAAATAACATCACCATGATCGATTTTCTAAATTTTTGTCATCTATGGTTAATGGCCAAGAGCTATTGATGGGTTATTTGCCTACTACATGACGATGGTATCAATTTAACATGCTGATTGAATGCCGAAAGTTGATGCTTCCGGAAGTTCTGAAAGCTCTAACTCAAGAACCGTAAATTGCACATTAATGACTGATATGTCAAATTGTAGAGATTGGAATGGGCTTTCCTCCGCATACACACATTTCAATCTTGAGTCAGTTGAATTCAAGATATTGACAAAAAACTGTTTTTTGGGCGCCATCTTTTCAATATGGCGGCCAAAACGGCAAAGATACAAAGTGGAAAAGTAAAAATTCTAAAAGAGCACTTCAAGATCTATGATACTGCCAGGTTTCAAAAATATCGGATAACCGTCAAAAAAGGGCGGAATTTAGCATGACTTATAAATACAGATTTGACAGTTTCACGGAATGACGTTTGTAAATTTAGGTATGAAATAAGAAGAGAATTTTTTTGTCTACAAAATGACGTCCCAGATGTTGAAATCCGTTGGAAAACAAACGAGCTAGAGCCAGTTTCTTATTACCAGATGAAGCCCATTTTGGCGCCTCCACCATATTTGCCTGCAGTAGATACGAATATTCCACCATCATTTTTCATGGTCCTTGACCCCCCAGGAATCGACTAAGACATATCCCTATATATCTTCACGAAGCTGCACACGGCACGACCTATGCCCCCATACTAATGTTTTTGGCAGACGAAGCGATCCATCCACATCACGTCGAGGTGTGTTTAGTAGCCCAGTCAAAATAGGTTTTAACCGGAAATAAATTCGGAAGTTGACGAAATTTGGTGAATCGATGCAGAATTTAACGTAGAATAACATACTGAAATTCCCGAAAATTCCAAGGCTTGGCTTTTTTCTAGGACCTATAAAAGAGCGCCATCCTTGAAAATTTTAGATTTTTTCTGAATAACTTGTTAATTATTACCTTTAGGACACAAAAACCCTGGCAGCAAATGTGGCCCGTTGAATTCCCAAGAGATCAGTACTAAACTCATTACTTTGTGGTCGATAGTCTTTCAGATACAGCGTCTGCAAAAACGCAGTTAAAATTGCTCAAAATTTATTTCCGGATTCCACGTAACAATTTGCATAGTGTCAGTTCAGAGGCTGTAACGTGGAAGGAAAATGTGCGGATTCCAATGTGTTTTACATGTTTGGAGAGCCAATTCATCATTTGTTATCACACTTTTGTCTAGAAGTCGCCAACTTTAAAATGGTACTTTTTCTCGACCTTTGAAATCGATACTTGATGTCCCAAAGAATCCCCAAATATCGATTTTTTTTATACCATGCCATTTGCTCAATTTTTCACTTGAGGCAAAACCATCCAGGGAATATATGAAGAATTGAATACCAGAAAATAACATGTTTTGGAATCTTTTTCCTAGTGATGGTTCTTGAGTTATCAAGCGTTCATCAAACGACCTATTTGGAAAAAAAAAGATAGGTGGTCCGGACACCAACTGCTGAATACTATACGAACCTTGCATCTGATGATACAAAATGCCACTAAGCAGACGTATCAAATATATTGCAAGGTCCTTACAGTAATCAGCAGTTGGTGTCTGAACTAGCTATTTTTTTTTCTAAAAAGGTCGTTTTAGTCTTTCAACCTATATAACTCAGGAACCATCCCTAGGAAAGAGATTTCGAAACATGTTGTTTTCTTGGTATTCACTTCTCCATATATTCGCTGGATGGTTTTGCCCTACTTGCAAAATGAAGCGAATGGCATGGTTAGAAAAAAAAATGATTTTTGGGGATTCTTTGGGACATCGAGCATCGATTTCAAAGGTCAAGGGAAAGTACCATTCTGAAGTTAGCAACTTCGAGACAGAAATGTGATACCGAATGTTGAATTGACTTTCAAGACATGTGAAACACATTGAAATCTGCTCATTGCTGTCCATGTTACAGCCCTTGAACTGACACTATGCAAATTGTTACGCAAAATCCGGAAATAAATTTTGAGTAATTTTCACTGCGATTTTGCAGCCGCTGTATCTGAAATATGAAATATGAAACACCAATAAATTATCTTTATCTCATAGACTATTGACCACAAAGTAATGAATTTAGTACTGATCTCTTGGGAATTTAACAGGCTACATTCGCCTCGCTGGTAGATGTGTTCTAAAAGTGATAGTTTACAAGTCATTCAGAAAAAATCGAAAATTTTCAAAGATGGGGCTCTTTTATTGGTCCTAAAAAAGAATCCAAGCCTTAGAATTTCCGGGGATTTCAGTATGTTATTGTACGTCAAATTCTGCATCAATCCACTAAGTTTTGTCAACTTCCAAATTTATTTCCGGTTTGACTCGATTTTTGCTTAATTTGACTGGACTATAGTTTGGAATCCATGTTTCTGATGCGATTGTTGGCTATAACTGATATGATGTGATTCGTTTTCCGTTTCTGAGAATACGAGTGAAACACCAACGGATTCTTGACCGGCGGTGATGAAACTGAGCGAATAGTGAAATCGGCGGTCGTCGCAGTCTCTTGATCTTAAATGTATGATGCTGGACCTTTTATTTGAATTAAAAGGCTTATTTGCATCGCTAGATCAATTAATCTAAAATCATAAATCAAAATTCAGAAGAACAGAACAGATTTTTGTTGGCCCTACCATTACACCAATAAATACCAGCCACTACGACGTAAATGAAAACAAAAAGCATTTTTTTAAATTTTTAGTCAAAGGAGTTTTGGAAATGGACTTTCGTGATAACATAAATTTGGCTTTTCAATTTTTAATGTTCCTCGTTTTGTACGGTAAGTACTTGACCATCTCTGATAAGTACCCAACAGTTTTTCGAACAATTTATTTCCAGATCTGAAAATTTATATGATTTATTTTGGAGTCGATTCAAATGGGAAGCGGACCGCTGCAGTCCGTCTTCTTGTCCAAAGTAAGTGAGAAAAATGTACGAGTGTGTTTTCATTTGGTTATTCATTTTTTCTTGTGTTTACAGGACCATACGACTTCGAGTTATGTACATCTAGATTTTTAACGCGCATGGGTTGTAAAGTCATGAGAGATGGATTGCGTTTGTATGTGATACCACCAAAAAGAAGGGGTAGATTGTTTTCTAAGATTCCTTCTAAAAAAAGACTATCGCCACCACGGTTATTGACAATGTTTGATTGAATTGTGCATGTGTAAAATCTGTTAAAAGCTGAATGTTGGAATAAATTTTACAAATGTGCTTGCTGCTACTCCTTTCTTGGTAGATAGGACAAAACCTACTCGAACAAAAACATCTCTAATCAACTTATCTTTATATATCTTTTGGTTCAACATTATTGTTTCGGATATGATCTCTTATTTTGTCCAACTTATTACACGTTCATAGGCCGGCCAATTCTCTATGAAACCAGTGGCTAAAAGGTTGAATAAGTAAAAGGCTCAATTCGGATTTTTAGACACCACGTTTATCAGATTTAACTCTGCCAAATTAAAAATGAAAATTGAAACAAAATCAAGCCCCGAAATTAAAGTGTGGAATTCTTCGTCGTTTGGCAATCTATATCTAATATAGAAATTTGTTAATTTATTTATTTATTCATTTAATGAATTTTCTAAATAAAAAAAGGCCGTTGAAAAAATATTTGCCGTTCATGACGTCCGATTTCGATCGATTCTAGGTGATGATGGCTGACCAAGGTCCCTTGAAATTCCAAAAAAAAATTACAGAATTAGCGTAGCACTGCAGTTTTGACAGTTGAGTGTTATTTGATTTATAAACATTCCGCAGGGACGCAGGGACGCAGGGACTTATTGGAATTAGTCTTCGGTAACAATTATCAGCTCAATCTTTAATAAACTCTACGCCACTTCACTAGCTCCCCTACGGAGCTTTGTTGATGTCTCGTGATTCTCATGCAAGAATGTTAATTACTTGTTTTGTTGAATCAGGTTAGTACCCACTTTGGTTAGTACCTACCTACACTCTTCCAAAAGGTTGAAACAATTAATTCACATGCTCAAAAATCCAAGAAGTTCTCCTTCTTTGATAAAACTCTCAATTTTCAGAAATTTTAAGCACTCATTTCAAGTCCACGTGCCCAAGTTTGAGAACAATTTGACAATCGGTTACTTAGTAGTTGTTGAGTGGCAGAGTAGCCCTATAAGTTTTATAGAGTCCAATATAAGACTTTGCGAAAATCGTCCCTTGGCTCCTTCGCAGCCGTCTGGTTCGCCACTGGTCCATTACACTTTCTGGAAACTAATTTCACTGTGCTCCTCGATCTTGAAAGAATAAGGTCCAATAAAAAAGTAAAAAACAGCAAAGATTTTAAAAATGGTAATTTCTTGAATCTCCTATAGCTACAGAAACAATAAATAATTATGAAATTCAGATCTTCAATTCTCCATGCCCGATCCGAGAAATGTCGAACAGTTTCGGAACAACATATAGATATTTTATAATTTGTGCGCTGGAAATTATATGAATTTTGTTTTTGGACGAATGAGGTTACCTTAGAATTTTTGAGATGTATTGTTTTATGTCACCCTGTAGAAACTGAATTATGAGTTTCTTGCTATTTATTTTTTTAGAGATAGATAAAAGGAAGATTGAGCTAACCAACTCAACAAACAGAATTGTGTTTGCCCATGACGCACAAAAGTTATTGAACTTCAAAATCAAACGATTTTTCTGATACCGTCAACTATTTGAATAACTTATTCAGTTGTTCACACTCAGAGTCAGATATACGCAAGATGATCAAAAGGGCAGCAGAAACTGCAGAAAGAGCTAAATGCCAGATAAAAAAATCAAACAGGCTTTAGAAATGTTTTTAAACGACTTATAAAGCCGAGCAGAAACCAGAGGCGCTGTGAGCCAATACTCTATGGACAGGGAGCTGGTACCTCAAAACTTACGTCATATAAGGTAGGTACATGATTCAAACCCTGAAGGTCTAATGTGCGTTGATAAGGTTGTTAAAGATTGCTTTGTCTTACATGTCAGACCGTGGACTCAAGGTTGATATGAGCTTGTCAATTTTCAAAAAAAAAGCCGAAAACATGAATGAAACCAAGACAAAGTCAACTGGAGCGGAATCGACAGCTAACGGATCCAAGACATCCCTTTTTGGAAAGTCGGCGCCCACTCCAAGACTCAGGTCTAGAAGGAGTTTCTTGACTGCTGTCAAACCTTGCAGGGTACAGCTAGTCAAGAAAGGGTTTCTAGATGAGGATAGTCGATGAGCCAGAAGCCAAAAATCACGATTTTGGTTTCCATCCTGGGGACTTGACGTGTTTTTTTTTTCATGTCTTTTTTGGATTCCTCACAACACCAGCATAAAAAAAATAAGCCATTATACGTTATTGTACCGAGTAGCTTAAGACCGCCATCTTGCAAAAACCACACCAAATATGTAGTTCTTGAGGTTTGTATGTTTTTTCGCATCAACGGCAGCTCCAGTTTGAGAAATTAAATAAAATAAAATTGAACAACAAAATTTACTATGATTATCGGTGAGCACTGTTTTTTGACAGGTGTAGTTACACCAAATATGACAGTTCATAGTTTAGCTATGGCAAATTTCTTTATTTTACATTTTCGAATACACCCGATGATACAAACCGAACTTCACGTAATTGTTTTTCTAGCGTACTTCACTAGAAATGCTGCTCTCAGCGGCATTTCGATGTCCGTCTGTCCGTCTGTTCATCGGTCTAACTGTCTGTCTTATCAATTAATTGCTCCTGAACGAGAAGACCAAGTGAAAATCGACTTCTTTGTGCAATATGTATTCACCGAAAAACTGAATTAGGATAAAAAATTGTCTCAAACCGTCGCCATCTTGATCCGCGATGTCAAATTTTCTTCAAAATTGATCCGATTTTCATGAAACTTGAAATACCCTCATGTTTTATATGGAGAATAGAAGTATGGTTTCAATGTTTTCTTTTTGATCCGCCGCCATTTTGTCCGCCTTGTTGAATCTGGTCAAAGTGGTCGTCATGTCTTATGTATGCATTGATAGTTTCCATGTTAGTTCCACGATTTGCGCCATATTGACGTGCCACATCAATCTGGAAAATCAATCTCCAGCTGTCACAAAATCAATTTATTAAAATATTTTCTGAACAAGGGGTTTCCGATGTGACTGAAAAACTTGTCGATGGAAAACGGTTTTTGTTAGTTCTTTCCTACAAGTAGACAGTCATCCAAAGAAAAATGTACGAATAATTCTAATAAATTTTCAAAATTTGCAAAAAAAATTGAAATTTTCGAATTTTTCTTTGGAAATTTGGATACCAGATAGCAACGCCTATACATATTTATTCAAGAAATTCGCATACCTACCGAATTTAAACTTTCTATTTTCAAAACAAAAAGTAACTAAAAAGGTTCCTACTGATTCATTTTTTCATGTTTACTGGAACACCATTTTTGGTATCTACCTTTTTTTGAAAATAAAAAGTTCGAACTCGGCATATGCCCCCCATGCCACCCCCATGAATTGAATACGCCACTGTACAAACGCTCCTACCTCACATTGACTGAAATGAAGATAATGATAAAAAACTGTTTTTTGGGCGCAATCTTTTCAATATGGCGGTTAACACGGCAATGATACGAAATGGAAAAGTGGAAATTCGGAAAGGGCACATCAAGATCTATAATACTGCCAAGTTTCAGAAATATCGGATAACCTTTAAAAAAGGCCGGAATTCAGCATATCTTATGGAGACAATTTAGACAGTTTCCCGAAATGACGTTTGTAAATTCAGGTACGAAATAAGAAGAGAATTCTTCTGTCTACAAAATGACGTTACAGATATTGAAGTCCGTTGAAAAACAAACGATCTACAGCCAGTTTCTTATTACCAGATGAAGCCCATTTTGACGCCTCCACCATATTTGCCTGCAGCAGATGTCAATATTCCACCATAACTTTTCATGGTCCTTGATCGCCCAAGAATCGATAAGGACATGATAGTCGACGTGGTAGGAAAAAACAAGTTGCAACTGATGATAAAGGCAAGCCACTTTGCTGGATCGTAACTAAGACTTAAATGAACGATTTGACCCGCAGTTTTTTTTTTCGTCCCTTAGGATTTGAATAGCGCCCCTTTTCCAAAATGGCGGATTTTATATAGGGACAAAAGGTATCGAATAGCCTGGTGATGTCCAGCTCCGTTAAAATATATGGAGCTATGTCTAGATCGGTTTCTGGGACATCAAACACTATTTAAAACAATGGTGGAACATTGACATCTGTCGCAGGCAAATTTGGTGGAGGCGCCAAAATGAATTTAGTACGGTCATAAGAAAATTGCTGTAACATTTTTATTCTCATCGTACATCATCTTGAGAAGAGAATGTACATCTTTTGTGTATTGTCTCGCTTCTCCATAGGGATCTTTATTTCTTTTCGTATTTTCTTGGAAACTTTCCAGATTTTCATATGTTACGGGATACTTATTGGTTGTTTTCCGATCCTCTTCGATTTTCTTTCGTACTGGTTCAAGCTCTAGGTCCAAGTTCATGTTTTCAATGGAGACTGATTTTTTTTTTTTTTTTGGTGTCGGGTTTGATGAAGGGTGATTTTTCTTCTTCACTTGTGCTTGAGAATGGATCTTGTGTTGCTGCTTGTTCTTCTGCCGGAGGCGAGTCCAGACTTTCGGGTAATGGTCGTTTGTTTTTATTATTCGAAGTTGTTTCTTTTGCGTCAACTGATTGTGGTGTACTGGTGTCTTGTGTTGTACAATTTGAGAAAATATGTCCTATCCGGCCACATAAAAAACAGGAAATTTCGTCAAAGGATACGAAAATTCTGTAGTCTGTATTATCATGACGTATAACCAAGGAAGATGGCAACACGAAATTGTCTTCTGCTGGTGGGGCCATGTAGACTTGTCTTCTAAAACTTAATATGCGGTTGTACTTTTCTTCTTGTATTCCAGCTTTCAGAAAAGTCACAGGTGACACTGGTATGATTCCTGAAGCCTTCAGTGCAATTTCTATCTCATCGTGTGGAATAGAAGGGCATACATTAGGGATAATTATTCGCTTTGCCGGTGTGATCAATCTCCTAATTCCAATTTCAATATTGTTCATTTTTATTGCTGTGTGCTTGGTCAAAAGGTCGTCAACAATTTTAGTGCTTGATAGATAAACACAGAATCTGTTGTTAGATATTCTAGAAGCGAACAGAATATTTTTCGGTCCTACAATTTTTTCAAGGGACAAAACGTAGTCGTTTCGTTTTAATTCATCGTGTACATTCATGATGATGGCTTGCTCTTTGGTTGGGAAACTAATTTGTGGTCTGTTTTTGACTGCGTTTGCATAGGTAACTGTTGTTTTTTTCAAGTTTGGTTCCTGTTCGGTAGTCATTTTTGCATAGACACTCCTGTAGTCAGGAGTAGTCATTGTGTGTTTATTTTTCTCGTGATATTTCCCGAACAAATGGATTACCCATTTATTCAGGAATAAGTGAGAAACGCCCTTATCTGTGGTTTCTTTAGTCTACGGCAAAAAGAAGATAACAATGATCAAAGGAATTTCGCCCTTACGATATTGGAAAGTTTGCGGTTTTCCTCGGAGTTTTCTAGTTTCCTTGAGTGGTACTTCTATTTTTCTTCCATCGGACAAAATGGGCTTTTCTTCATGGGTGTATCGCTGTTTGTCGTAGCTCTCAGCTTGGACGGGACTCGTTATTAGATACTTCATTGGATCACTGTGCTGTACGTCTTGTTAGCGCCGGTGACCAAACGTCTGTTTTTTATTTATTTTTTTCAACATTCCTCATCGTCTTTTTTCAATGGAAAGTATAAGGTAACAAGAAGAATTCACTTTTTCACAAAATGAGATGTTTGTGTTAAAATCCGTTGAAAAATAAAAATGGTAGAGCAATTTTCTTATGACGGTACTGAATTCTTTTTGGCGCCTCCACCAAATTTGCCTGCGGTAGATGGCAATGTTCCACCATTTTTTTTCAAATAGTGTTTGATGTCGCAAAAACTGATTGAGACATAGCCCAATATATTTCTACTGAGCTGGACATCACCAGGCTATTTGATATACCTTCTGCCCCTAGATAATATCCACCATTTTGAAAAGGGGGCGCTATTCAAATCCTAAGGGACGAAAAAAAAAGCACTGCGGGTCAAATCGCTTATTTAGGTCTCAGTTGTAACCCTGCAAGTGGTTTGCCTTTATCATCATTTGCAACTTATATTCCCTATTTCGGTTGTACCACGTCCACTATAACTCTATACAGGGTGTCCGAAGTTTAAATCCGGAAACTTCAGCAATTGCTGAAGCATAAAAAAATAACTCGACTTTCCTCCTTACACTTTGTTCAAAAATATACAATAACAGAGATATAGCCCCTTCAAAGTTGGAAATGAAAAATTGTTATTGTTGCATAGCTTTTCAACCGTTTACCCGATTTTGGTAAAATTTGAATCACAATTTACTAAAACAAGTCTCTAACGAACAATGATAATGCGTTTCTTGAAAACATTCCAGGGGCTTCGATAATAGGGGTTACCTCTCTTTTTGCCTCCCAACTTTCCATCCCCTGGAAAATTTTGAAAATTGTTCATATTTTTGAGTTTAACGTTTGAAAAACATCTCGAAAACACCGATTTCAAACTAAGAAAAACTTAAATCAGAGCAAATTCTCGAAAGTGCTTGAAACCGGTGTTTTAGAGATGTTTTTCGAAGTTTTTGGATAGATTTCAAGCCTTTTAAGCATTTGCTTTGATTTAAATTTAGAGTTAAATTTTTCTTCGCTTGAAATCGCATTTTTCGAGATGTTTTTCAAACATTAAACTTCGAAAATCTCGACAACGAAGCCTCCAATAAAAATTTTGCAAGAGTAGTTGTTTTACAAATCGAACGTAGAATTCAAAAATACGAACAATTTTTAGAAATTTTCAGGGGGAGTGAGAAATTGGGGGCCAAAAGCAGAGGTGCCCCCTATTATTCAGGCCCCTGAATTTTTTCAAAACAAAAGGCGTCAATATGTTTCGTTAGAGACTTATTCAAGTAAATTGTGATTCAAATTTGAACAAATGCGTTTGAACGGTTCAAAAGTTAAGCGACAAAAACGATTTTTATTTCCAACTTTGAACAGCTATATCTCCGTTATTGTACGTTTGTGAACAAAGTGTTTGGGGGAAAGTCTATTTATTTTTTGATGCTCTATTGATTGACGAGGTTTTGGGATTGAAACTACGGACACTCTGTATATCTTCATGAAGTTGCACACGGCCAAGCCTTTTTTGACCCTATGCCCCCGGACTAATATATTTGTAATCAAGATGGAAAACGCAATCGATTTTCATGTTAAAATACAGGGTGTACGATTTGATGAAAAAATTTCGATGTTGCACCCTGTAAGCGATGCACCATTAAAAATTTCCGTGGACAGATACGAAACTTACGTGAAAAATCATGTTAAAATCATTTTTCATTCTCAAAATTATGCCGAAAGGGAAGTCTCCAGGAGGAGCTGAATTTTGGCCCTTTTTGACAATTTCAAACTTGCCTTATGGACCGAAAGCCCTCCAAATTTTGTCTCACGACCCGATTTTTGATTGAAAGGATGTTCTCCCACAAAAGTCCGTTGGTTTCATCCATTTACCTCAGGACGTAAATTCAGGCCCTTCTATGAAAATTGTCAACCTTGTGCCAGCCTGAAGCCCCTGGTCTGACATGTAAGACAAAGAAATTTTGAACAGTCTTACGACAAGTACGAAGCTCATGGTCCTCGGCAAAAACTTGTAGGTCTGTATTATCCATTCCAAGCTCAAAAAAACCACAGTCGTCTATGATTATATTTTTTCTTCAAGTTGGACAATCTGTTGGGATAATGGATTGAAAAGTCAAGATGATGTTAATCAAATTTGTCAAAGTGATGTTTGCTCTGCTGGATTGCCATTTCAATTTCATTGTTAAATCAGATTTTGACCCTGACAGTGTTGTCATTCTTTTTTGTCTTGAAATTGCCGTTGGGCACGTTATTTCAATAGTGAAAATCGAGGTGAAAATATTGAGAGATGCAATAGTAAGATTGTAGGTACAGCTTGAAAAATGACCAAGGACGATCCAGTTCTACCGTCGGAGTGTGATTTCGCCGCAAGTGATCTCATGACCTGAACTCGTCGTGCCTTGTAAGAACCCAGGACGTATTTCACTCTCTGTTCTGTGTTCTAGGATCACGATCTGTGATCCTGACCGAAAGAAAGCGGCTGAGGTCAATAAGTGAAGACCTGCGCCGGCGACGCAGTCCCCAGAATGACAATTTGACAACACAGCATAAGTCAGTTATCATTGTTATTTATTAAAAACTTTATTACTATAAATCCACAATCGTTCAAAATTACGTCAGCTATTCAAACACTTATTTTTCAACAGAGTAACCTAATCGTAGGTCTCAGGTCTACCACAAGAATCAGCAGTCGCTCCCATGATCATCATAGGTAAAAACCAAAGAAGTCCTCGTGCAGACAATAAAATAACAACACAAGAACGACAACAACAACAAGGAAAATAAAAAATGACGTACGACAGAAAACTTCTATCAAGAGGTATACGCATATGTTGTTAACCGGGTATTCGTATTCGTCGTCTTCATCGGCCACAACTTCCTCGGCAACGCTAGGAACACGACGGTTTGTGTCTGGAACAGTGCTGTCCTGTTCCTCGTCATCACCACCAGTACTACCCACTGTGGCATCAGAATCATGATTCACATTATTTACATCTCGAGGAGCGTCATCGTCGTCTACTGCTACTGTAGTTTCAGGTCGGCGTAGCGGGCTGGTTTCTTCGAAACTTTCTTCGCAGCTGTTCTCCGAATCTTCCGGTTCTTCTAACTTCTTATCTAGAACTTTTAACACCCGTCAAATATCGGCAAAAAATCACTTCTTAATCAAAGAACCCATTAGGAATGTCAGACAAGCAGAGACATCAATTCGTGAGCTGCTGTAATATCCTTTCTGAGCTTTTTGTCTTAGAAAGCGATGAATTTTGCTAATACAAAACGTAAGATCTCGACAAAGAAAACTCACTTTTCCTGGTACTGAGTGGATGAACATATTGTTCGGTCTCTGGAGAACTTCCGATTTGTATTGTTTTTTCCGTTGCTCTGACCATATTTATGATTATGATCAACAACAACTAACACAAACAATAATATTGCAACACAGAAGCTTTGTCTTGGAAATTACCATGTATTTCGAAGAGAGAACGTCTTGGTTGCGGAAACAATACACAAAATGGATACAATCATGATAGTTACTGAAAAACTGAAGATAAGATGAAGTAAAAAATGATCTTCAACAAAAAATGAAATTCCGGTGGATGCGCTGTAGATTCCTAATTGTTTTACATAAATGCTGGATGCTAATGCTGAATGCTATTGCCTAACATTGGGGCCTTGAGGTCTTGAGGCCAATACCAATTTTGCTCATAGGTACCCAAAAAAAGTGGGTTTTTCGTATTGATTTGTGTCTATTTCTTTCTTCTTGCTTATCTTCACTTTCTTGAGTTGATATTTTTCATCTATGTTTTTGTGTTGTTTGTAGTATTGAGAAGACGTTCAGTGACAAATTTCTCTTCGCAATAATTCTTATTGTCAAAGAATAAATTTGTCTGTTAGTTTGTGTTTGTGTATGTATCGATAGTAATTGTTTTTAAAAATAAACCACTCAAGTGAATAAATATGACTCAAAAGGAACAAAGTACATTAGGACAAGTAAGTCCGACAGAATCAGTTGCTGATTTCCCAGCATTAATTTTCGATGTCTTTTTTTTTCAGAGTAAAATATTAAGCCGGGACGACGAGAAGTTTACGGATCCACTCAGTAGTGACAACCGTAAGTCCCTTAGTTATTTTATTCTTTTATCTCACGTGGGTACATATTCTAGATGAAACAGAGCAAGGCTCAGCGGACAACTCAGAAGAACCAATCACATCAGTAGAAGCTACAGATCTCTCGCCGGATTCAGATTTGCCCGCAGTCGATTCTGATGTCAGTCGCAGTGTCACTGTACCTTTGAGTAACGAACTCAGTACAAGCGACACTTCACTGAATGCAACGACCATAACGGACACCAGTAGTTCTGATTCTGATACATTGGAACCAGAACAGCGTAGCGTTTCTGAAAATGCAATAAACGAAGTAAAATCTAGCTGGTGTAGTCTAATTTTGGAATATGTTCTTAGTGAATATGCATATTATTTCATTATGATTGTTACGACTCTTGGCGTTTTGATTCATGTTGCAACACAAGAATTTGGATCGAAAAAGTTCCCTTCGGCACCAAGTGATCAGCCTGAGCCTTGAAGTGTTTTGGTATAAGGTCGGAGTGAATAGAAAACCTCCGTTTAATACATGGAGGTAGTTGACGTAATTGTACTTAGTTGTAAATGTAATGTTGATGAATACATTTTTTAAACCTTCATGATTTTTTCTCTTCACCTACCTACACTTATAGCGTTTTTAAGTCACCAGAACCGAGCCAGTTAAGCTCGAAAATCGCTATCACTGATTGGGCAGGGATTTTCGAGAACCAATCAAATCCCCTGATGTTAGAGCCGACCCGGCTCGGCTCTTTCGAATCGAACGCTATTAATCTGCTCAAAATAATAGCACTAATAATCAAAATTTGCATTTGACTTGACTGGCACGGGCTTATGGCTGCGGCTACAGAAAGCCTAATCATAGGTTATATCGGGTAGGGTTGAACCTATTCAGAACCCGCACGCTACTTGAATATCTGCACATGTCTGAAAATCATTACCTGCAAAATTGACGTTCTCCAGCTTTCCCGCCACAATTATCATCCATCTTGTACGTTTTCTTATGCGTACGCTCTTTCCCAAGCGTATTCTTCCTTTTTTTCATTCTTGAGTTTGAAGACGTTGAAATGAATCGAAGAGGATAGTTCGTAGTCCCTCTAACGTTCGTAGGCCCTACCCATTCAGCCTACTCTGCCTTATGGATAAGACAGCCCTGGGCAAAAGAGGAAACTGTTGAATTATCTATCATGAATTTTTTCATCTCGTTGACAACGATGATGATACGTAGTCCAAATCATAGTCACGAATTACTGGATCTTCATAATACTTGCAAATGTAAATGGAATGGGAAATATGGCTGAATTAATTTAAAACTGTGTGATTATTTCTGTGTTTCTGAAACCTGGGCTTCTTACACTGTTGAACCTTTAATTTTATGTTTGCTTTTCACCTCGTATTTAGTTTTTTTTTTTCGTAACTGTTTCACGGACATAGTTATTCAGCTGTTTAATTATGTTTCCAAGCATCAAACTCCTTGCTGTGAAAAATTGTATTTTTTTTTCTAGAAACAATAAATTGAACTGAATTGAATTGAATTGTCCTGAATTTTTTAGTACCTTTCATAACAACTCGACGTCATCGTCACCCTAAATTGTCTCAATACCATCCCAAGAGCGAGTAATCACTAATCAGTAATGCCACCCCTAGCTTGAATGACTTTTTTTATTATTAACGTATGGTCCGAAAGTTTTGGGAAATAGTTCTAAGCTAATAACTTTTTCTGAATAGTCTTTATTTTCGTACTTGATATTGCAAAAATTGACATTATATACAACAATAACAAATTTATATTCAACATATTGAAAATGGACCATTATCTTCGATGGATCTCAATTATCTTCTGCCATGTTCCATGATTTTTTGTATCAATTTGTCAAATGCGAAATTCTCTAATGTTATTGGAAAATGTGACGCCGTAATTGGTCTCCATTCGCAGCTTCCCATCCCTTGTCGTATACTATCCTGCTCAATACTTACCAAAAATCTTATATTGGTCGAGCTTGCGGTACATTGGGAGGCAGGAGCTCTGAGGAATTAATCCTGCTGTTATCCAGGGAATGATCGAACATGGCAGAAGAAAATCGAGAGCCATCAAAGATAATGGCCCATCTTCAATATGTTGAATACGAATTTGAAATTGTTGAAGATGACGCTAGTTTTTGCAATATTAAGTTACAAAATTGAAACTATCAAAAAAAAAGTTATTAGCTTTCAAAAAAATTCCCAAAACTTTCGGACCATACGTTAGGTATAATTTTGTGTACAGTCGCATACGACATATTGCAATACAATATAATATGCATATAATATCGATTGAATTGAGGCCTAATTTTATTCAACAGCGTCCAGTCTAAATAGTAAATATCGAGAGTTACTCCATTTCACTCAAGATCCCACCTAGTCCAGGCAATGGGTAGGTTCTACCTTGCAAAAGGTCGCGGAGAGTCGAAAATTTGCCGTCTGGTACAGTTTTGTGTCCTGATTAACATACTGAGTTTTCGAATTCGGTAAACCGCCGCTCGGTCCTCCGCATCGAAAAGTTGGTGTCGAAGGACCCAAAAAGAGCCACTTTTCACTAATCCATCGTGTATCGCCGTCTGACTTACCGCAATGGAACCACATGACTGTAGTGAAGCCCTTGATAGCATTTACTGCCACGCCAGTGCAATTCTTCGCGGTTAAAAAGAAATAATTCCCTTGGCAAAGGTCTAGTTTTTCTTGATTTTAGAAAGATTTTTTTCTCATGCGGAAATATCACAAACTGACCTAACTCAGGTTGATTTCGATCAGCTTCTTTCTTCTTGAGCTCGTCCTGGTCTCATAATTTCTTCAACTGCATTTGTTGACAAGATGTATTGCAAGAAGTGTAAAATTGCCAACACCAAATCAACAGTCATTTTTTCATTATTGCCATCGGTCAGGAATTTTGAATTTCACAGGAAATGATACCTTGGAATGTTCTCTGCTTATACATCATGGACCAAATCCCCAAATGCCCGTGGGAATACCGAAAAATAAATTCTTTTCAGAGTGCGCGTAAATCTGCAAAGTTGCATCTGAACACCTGAAAATAGTCGTAACCAACACTACAAAACTCAAAACAATGAGTGACAGAAGAACCAGTTCAGGTTACTTATTGTTCAAATTTATGTTGTGTTGGTTACGACCATTTTCAGGTGTTTGGATGCGGTTTTGCAGATTAACGCGCGCTAAACAAAAAATTGATTTTTTCGTACTCCCACGTGAATTTCGAAATTCGAACGCATGCTGAATAAACAGAGAACAGTTCAAGCTATCAATTCCTGTTGAAATTGAACTTCATGATCTCTGGTAATTATGAAAAAATGACTGTTGAATTTGGTGTTGGCAATTCAACATTTCTTGCAGTGCACCTTGTTAACAAATGATGTTATGAAAACTATTAGACCAGAACTAGCGCAAGAAGAAAGAAGCTGATCAAAATTCACTTGAGTTAAGTCAGCTGGTCACATTTCCACGTGAGAATAAAATCTTTTCAGAATCAAGAAAAACTAGATGTTTTCCGAAGGAATTATTTGTCTTTAACCGCGAAGAATGGGACTAGCGTGGCAGCAAATGCATCAATAGTTCCAACAAAGTCATTGGTTTCCATTGCGGTAGGTGAGACGACGATAAACAGTGAATTGGTAAAAATTGGTTCTTTTTTGGTCCTTCGCCATCATCTTTCCAATGTGGAGGAGCGAGCGGCGGCTTGCCGAATTCGAAAACTTAGTGTGTTATTCAGGACACAAAACTGTACCAGACTGCAAATTTTCGAATCTCCGCGACCTTTTGCAAGGTAAACCTTATTTTAATGCATCGGTCGACTGTACTAGTGGGGTCGGTACACATTAAAAAACGGTACTATACGGCATTTAATGATACAGAAAATTCCTTTTGCATGAGTGTTCTGCAAGGTCTATCGAACGATATTAGAAGGGGAAGCGCAAAAGATTCCCCTTAAGGGGGCCGCAGGGGGCCCTGTCAAGTTGATGGTCCAAGAACTTCTACCAAACCATCTTTCAATTTCGTTGTATCACTCAAATGGGGATGATGTGTCTCCATTGTGAATTTCGATGGCATTGGTCGCCATGTCTCTTTCATCCTTCATGCTTGAAAAAATAATTTCTTCGGGAGGTCAGAGAAATCACTTTTTATTTTTTAAACATACAAGAGGATGCGAAGTTGGCATGTTTTGTGTCTTAACCTGTTATTTGGCATTCCCAAGATCCTATTATGAAGTCAATTTTTCAAATTCTCAATTTTGGGTTGATTGGTAGGCTAAGAAGTAGGTATTTTTTAACATCCAGTTCAGACGAACTTTTTTCAGTGTCCAACTGGAGGTTATTGAAATCATCATCAGGGGTGGATCCACTGAACTATTTTCTGAACATAATGTCGAGAAAATCAATCATAAACCGCGAATAGAGAGTACACAGATTATTTTTCTTTCGGTCGGTCGAATTGCGATGCCTACTACGCCCGTCAGGGAGAACGCTGAGCATCGCCAGACTAAACTAGTATGAAAACAGCCTAAACGATTTCAAAACTGCCGGAAACACTCATTATGTGGTTCGACATTCAATTCTGAGTCAGCACTCAGAGTTTTAGTCAGTTTTGAATTTGTTTAGGCTGTTTTCATACCAGTTTAGGCTGGCGATGCTCAGCGTTCTCCTCAACGGGCGCAGTAGGCATCGCAATTCGACCGACCGAAAAAATAGTTATTTATGTAGTAAGAGCGTAAAGCGACTGTTTTAGGCCCGACGTATGTAAGTTGTGCCCGAGCATAGCGAGGGCACATTCAGACAGAGGGCCTAAAACAGGCTTTACGCTTGAGCTGCATACAACGTTTTTTACACGACCCATTCTTTTTTTAAATTTGATTTTGAACCATAAAAGCCGAAAAACTAAAAAGCGATTATAGATCGATCTAGTTAGCAATGACATTATGGGCACCTATGATTTTGTTTTTACTTGTCATTTAATAATTATCACTAGCGTCAGTGTCTTTTTCATTGAAAAGCACCCAGCAAGAATTTTCGTTTTTGAGGCGCTGCACTCCTCCCGCCGATGGCGATGGCTTCTCGAGTCACACTTGATCTTCTGCCGGAGAAGTCCAAAAAAAAACATGAGAACGTAGGTATACCTATACTTAGCTGAAAAATCCAAGGTGGTGAAGCCTTCTACTTTGTGGTCCGTGTTTTCCATGCTGAAGACAACCCTTTCAGTTAAGGACGACACGGATTTTACCGCAAAGTTACAGCCTACGTAAAGAGACAGGCAGACGGATACCTACAAACCAAAATATTCATTCGGCTACACGTTTTATGATGGCAACCACGGCTTCGGGCCTGAAATCGCGCTCTTGTATCGAAAACGGCTATTCAAATTTAGTATTCGCCTGCCCCCTCAAGAAAACTGGGCACGGAACTCGGATAAATAGGAATCCGGCCAGAGCCGTCAACGCACATAACCTCACTTTTGGAGTTTCGAATATGTGTATTTTCAAAGCAAACAATTCAACGAGAAGCTTAATAAGTGAAACCATACACCCTTCCCCACCTTTGGGGGTGTCCCAAATGCCTCTGAGCTGTGCATTTCAACAAATTTATTAGTTTGTGACATTTAATAATAATTACAAGCATTTGTTTTTTGACGCTTAAAAAACCAAAGCCCGAGGGCGTAAAAGTAAAAATTTTACGCCCTCGGGCTAAATGAGCCACTTTACGCCTGAAAATGAGGGTAAAAAGGCTCACTTTACACCCGGTCGTGTAAAAAAATAATTTGTGTACTCTCCATGTGCAGTTTGAGATTCATTTCCTCGACATTATATTAGGAAAATAGTCCAGTCTATCCACCCCTGCGATTATTTCAATAACCTCCAGTTGGACACTGAAAAAATTACGTCTGAACTGGTTGTTAAAAAATACCTACTTCTTAGCCTACCAATCAACCCAAAATTGAGAATTTAAAAAATTGACTTCATAATAGGATCTTGGGAATGCCAAATAACAGGTTAAGACACAAAACATGCCAACTCCGCATCCTCTTGTATGTTTAAAAAAATAAAAAGTGATTTCTCTGACCTCCCGAAGAAATTATTTTTTCAAGCATGAAGGATGAAAGAGACATGGCGACCAATGCCATCGAGATTCACAATGGAGTCACATCATCCCCATTTGAGTGATACAACGAAATTGAAAGATAAATTGGTAGGAGTTCTTAGACCGTCAACTTGACAGGGCCCCCTGCGGCCCCTCTAAGGGGAAGCTTTTGTGCTTCCCCTTCTAATATCGTTCGTTGGGCCTTATAGAACAGTCATGCAAAAGAAATTTTCTGTATCATCGAATGCCGTATAGGAATGGCTACCAACCCCACTATACTAACCTCAGTGAACAAAAAAAAAATAGAATAAAATATCTACTGAACCCTACTTGTTTCGAGAAGTGTGGATGTACATTGTACCTGCTTATTTAATTAGTTTGAATGTGACAGGCGGAATATCCTCTTCATCCTCACCCAGTTTCATGCCGAGCTTTCATGTTCCTGACCAGCGGGGTTCCTTACTGTGACGTTCCGCAGGAAGTTTGCCAGAGAGTTGGAGTTGTTTTGCTAACTGAGTTTGCCGGCTCTCCTCCTGCTTTGGCCATCCGGACGGACCCATTTATAATACACATACCTACATACTTACCTACATTACAAGGATAATAATAATAATGATCATAATATGTTGGCGTAGTGCTGTTGGAGTGAGTAACGGCAAACTTACGTGCAAATTACTTACCGTGTCAGCAGGTACGCAGTCTCTCAACGTATGCTGTACCTAGTCTAGTGTACCTGTAGGATACATCGGCATAGTTTTGGTTCCTCTGCGTCTCCTGTTAATACAATCCAATTTGGTTACCTTCAGAACCAGGACGGAACTAACTGGTCTTGAGCAAAGATTAACATTTTGATTATTGAGCCGTTTCAATAGGAAGTTTGCGATTTCACGCAACGTACGACGTACGCAACGTAGAACGTGAAAACTCCCCTGTAACTAAGGAATTCCAAGTAACAAACTCGTCTATTTTCACGTTGAAAGTTACGTTACGTCGTACGGACGTGTGCATGCAAACTCCCCAATAATATGCAACGTATGTAAAAGTACGTGAACCGGTAACGACGTAACGTAACTTTCAACGTTAAAATTGGCCAGTTTGTTATCTGCAATTCCTTAGTTACGGGGGAATTTTCAAGTTCTATGTTGCATCACGTCGTACGCTCTGTGAGATCGAAAACTCCTTATTGGGAAGTTTGCGTATACACGTACGTACGACATAACGTAACTTTCAACGTTAAAATTGGCCAGTTTGTTATCTGCAATTCCTTAGTTACAGGGGAGTTCTCACGTTCTACGTTACGTTACGTCGTATACGTTCAATGAAATCGCAAACTCCCTATTATCACCATTTTTTAGTCCGGACGCTTAAATTTGTCCCGCTTATGTGATAGTTGAGTAGAAATTCTCAATGGTTTGATCAAGGATAGTCCCTGGGAACAGATTTCACTTTTCCGCTCCCCACCAACATGAAAAGGAAAGTATTGTAATCGTGTAGAAAAAAAAGTCGTCGTCATGCCTGCCGCGGGACTTTTCATCGTAGCATTCTTCCTGCAACGGCTTTAGAGACTAGTATCTAGGAGCCTAAGGAAAATTTTCTCCGAAGTTGGAATTAGAATTGGTATTCTCCTCGGTATTTTTATATCAAATTCTTTCTCCAAAACTTGACTAAATCTTTTCTCCAACCTCCATTTGCAGCATGTCTGCAACTGAAATGAATATTTCGTGGAGCTCACCGCATGTCGAAGTTTGCACCGTATTTTTTCAAATTCACGGAATGTGCAAATTTAATTTTGGGGAAATTACCGTCGGAAAACCGGAACCGTTTCGATTTTGAAAATGGATCTACACAACGACCAATCCAATCTGCTTTGCTATCAGTTGGGATTTTTCGAAAATAATCGATTCCCGAGCAGGAATGAATTTTTGAGTGGAGTACTGCAACCGAGTCGCCCTGGTCGTAATCCGGGCGACAGGCCCTCTTGGGTGGCGGGTGGCAATGGCTAGGGGTGGATGGTGGACAACTTTTTTTCTTGTTTTGACGGCCGTGACTGCCTGATGTCAACAAAATCCCAACCAAAGGTTCCACCCGTCAGATACTACTCACAAACTAAATTGCATCAAAATCTATCAAAGCGTTTCAAGTTTCAAAGATATGACCATAAAACGGACATTTTTATTTAATTATGCTGTGATACACGTGATTGACGTTACGGAGCCAAAGCTTATTTCCACGTCTGGGTACTATTCGACGCATGTTCACACAGTTGGATTGCAATCACTCTAAAAACATGGGAAAAAAAGCAAGGGACAAGCCCATTTTCACCAGTTTTCTGGAAAAAAAATTGTTTTTCCTTCTAAGTTAAATGTCTGATTTTTATCAGAGCTGCCTATCCTCCCCAAGATCCCTGGTGGATACTCTTGCTGCAAACCAAATTTGGTCGTAGGTCCGCTAGGTACTCCTCGAGTTATCGAGCGTCAAAGTTTTTCCTTTGACAGATGAGAGACATGTCATAACTTTCACATGTTCTGAATAGAGTCACTCAAGGGCTTCAAAATGAGCTGTCAGAGATCAAAATTCTCACGCCAAAATCTTTTGTCACTCTTTGACAGTGACATTTCTCTTCGACAGATCACAGTGAGAAGCTTATTTTAATTCTTTTTTCTGCCGACCATACGCGCATACCAAATTTGGCTGAAACCCGCCTGACGGTTTGGAAATAAATCCGGGGACAAAAAAATTCTGACATACTAACACACAGACCGACACTGAATTTTTTTTGGTTTTTTGACAGATCTCGATGCTTCAGCTTACGGGGAGTCCAAAAAACGAATACAATTTCTTAATTTTTTTTTCGTGATTTCTCATTTTTCGAAGAATTCGATGAGAAGTAAAATTTTTGAGGTTTTGACGGAAAAATCTATTTTGAGGTCCCCCAAGACGATGAAGACCATTTCCAGAATGATGTCTGTCTGTCCATCTGCCTGTCTGTGTGTCTGTTTGTAATCTTCCACGACAGCTGCTGAACCGTTAATCCGATCAACTTGAACTTTGGAATGCAGACAAGGTTTTTGCTGTTGAATGACCAGATTAGTTTTTGGCTGTCGTCCGTCGAACGAAAATGTCACTATCAAAAAACGACAGAAGTTACATCTCACGGAATTCAACTTGCGGTATGTCATTGGAAGGCCTGTGAAAAACTGTATCCAAAATAGTTGAAAGCATTTTTTCTTCTATCATCTGCCAGAGAAAAAAAAAATTCTGAACTTTGTCATTTAATTATTCAAAATCTATCTAATGAATTTGGAAAAAATTCGCAACACGCAACACAACACAACACAAAAAAGTCAAATCATTGCTAAAGTTGAAGTTTTCCATCATTTTCCGGACAGGCGCTATACATTTTGAAACTTTTTTCTGGCCGATATCAGAGGAACTGGCCGTTAACCTGCGTTTGGCCCATTTCATTTCCTTGGATACCAAACCTGTAAACCTGTGATGTGGTATCTACATGGACCTACATCAAACTGACGGTGACACGATAGCTGCATTCCTTCTACACGAAATCTCAGATAATCTCACCTCAGTTAGAGAGAGAAAAAGCGAGAATTGCATGAGAGGGAGAAAGACACAACTAGCAATTGAAGTGAGAATTCTCAGTTCAGATGTAAAAGGAACGCAGCTGATGTTACTGATATAAATAGGTGTACCCAATGTTATACTCTTTGTGTCTATTTTTGAGGTTTAAGGCAATAGCTGGCCCCTATCTTTTATTATTTAAGTGTTGTTTGGACCTTCGATGAACATCTTTTTGTATTTCTTCAAGCCTCGTTGTAGCTTTCGAGACTCCAGTATCCTTTGACGCGTGTGCAACTCTCTTGTGTGGTTTGGTACCAGGACCCCATGGTGTCTTTCAGTATTCTCGTCATTTGAAGCTCTGATGGGGCTCCTACTTTCCTGGTTTTGTAGCTTCCAAATATCTTATTTTGTGCCTCTTTGGTTTGCTTTTGCCATCTGAGGCTGAAGCAGACGCATACCATTTCTGTCGGCAGCGGCCCAGCAGCCAAGACAAAATTGAGATGTAGATATAATCCTCGACATAATCTGAAGTCCTATCGGTCCCCCCCCCAGTTAGTCCGCTCAGTTCCGCAGACTGTTTCCAATCATTTCCAAAGAAAAACCTCCCCCAACAGGACACTTCAATCAAAATTATTAACTGACGTTTCTGGATACCGCCGGAGAAGTTTTGGGATAACACAACCGATTTTTTTGGGTGTGTTGCGTCATTTTCTGCTTCTGTTTGTTTTTCGTACTTGGACCGATTGGGCCAGTTCAGTTCTGTCCTGCCGTTCTGCCGACAATAAAGGGTAAAATTTGAAATTCAGTCTGCTCGCAATTAAATTGTTGGAATCTTCGACCATTCGCCAAGAATAGATGCGCTTTGTTCAAATAACATCACTCTTTATCTTTTGAAATCCGTACACAAATTTTGTAGTTCTGCCACCGACAGTCTTGTGGTACCTTGTTGTTGGTGACTTCGAAATTAACGTAGATGTTGGAGGGCGAAAGGTCCTAGTTTGACTTGTAATCAGTATTTATTATTTCGAATGGAAAATTTCGGAAATAAATTCACAAGATTTCATGTATAAAATTATTATTGATTTTGTAACATTGCTAACGTGAAAAAAAAGCCGATAACACTTTCTGGGGTGGCTTATCAACTTAAGTACCTACCGTGCGGCTTTGGATCCACCTCGACTTGAATTGTTATCTGGTATTGTTAGAAACCGGGCGACAGGTACCTACCTACGTTTTGGAACAGATAGCGTCTACTTTAATTCCGGCTTGTGCTGAAGCCGAGCTTGCTTTCCGAACGTAACATGAACTTTGTTGTGGCAATTTTCGACAATATTATTCGACATACCAATCTCTTTTATTTCCTTGATTGTAGAATTAGTCAACCGGTACCGGTTCATCTTCATTACCTTTTGTAAATAAACTTCGTATTTCAAATCCAATCATTGCTTTATCTTCAGTATTATATTAGTCATCGCTCAGTGCTGAAGATTGTTGTTTTTTTTTTGGGTATTCGGTCACAATACTGTGGCGTCCCCGACCATCCAGAAGAACCCCGGCCCATCTCCTCTGATCAGCTGGAGGGCCGTGGTCCTAAATAAGACAGACCAATGGTAAGTCGCACCGAAAAGGCACGAGGACTTTTTGACATGTAACAGGTGGACATCGATATATTCGTCTACATTGATTTTTTGTGGGTTGTTCAAAATGAAGGTATAAGATATGATTTTGGGGACTATCCTTTAAACAGTGTCCTGCAACAGTGCGTCGGGCTTTCCTAGCGCCCTTACCTTCCAAAATATAGAAAAAGGTGTGATACATAAAATTATTAATTTGAAAAGTTCTACATTGTAATATTATTCTCAACTATACAGGTGTTCAATTTTTGTGCTATAACAAAAATTAAAAAAATTTGAATAAAATGCCCCACTTTTGATTTAATTTTCTTGTTCAGCTTTTCAAGCTCTATTACAAGTGTATTTTTGTTTTTCCAATTTGTGGCAGTGCTACAAACTAAAAATTAAAAATTGAAATTTTTTGTAATATCAAGGTTCACTTTGAAAAATCGTAGAGGCCTCGTTTTTTGTGATTGAGAAATGAAATTTGGCATAAAGGTAGTCAAACAGAAGCTGAATAACTTCATGACAAAAAACTTGCGGTTCAATTGTGTCGTGCCAGGCGGTCAGGATAACACCTGGGACATATGAATAACATCATGAAGAGTTAACCTCTGACACCAGCTGAAGAATTATTTTTATTGGGCTCCAACTCCCAATTTCGCTTTATTCAAACTTTAACACTTTAACGTGGGAACGGGTATTCTCCCGAATACCTTAGACCTCTCATTTGACCTACCTGTGTGACACCGTGACACTTACCTACGGTTGCATCACCTCGAGTTAACAATCGCACTTCTTCTCGTATTAATTTGTCGAGATGCATAATCTATGTGCTTTTCAGCTATGTATCTCTGATTAACTTCCATTTAGAGTGGTATTAAAGTGCAAGAGTAAAATTAAACAATTTATTAAAAATAAATGATTTACATGTACCTATACATTTGAAATGGAGACAAAAGTCAATGAATAACTAGACTACACAATTGTAAACTGGTAAACTGGGTAACCCCACCCAAGGTAAACTGCAATGATCCAATATTGGATGAAACAACCCAATACCTAATTGTTTAAACATTCTAATTGTTTATACGTGAATTGATTATTATTTAAACAAACTATTTGTTGCTAATATTCGAACAATCTATTTGCTGTTGCTATTATTTAAACAAATTAAATGTCTAGGTGTGTATAATATCTAAACGAATCTCTAACTATCTAAAAAGAGCGAATAACTTTTCAATAGCACATTAATTGTTTAAATGTTTCTATAACATGGATAAACTTACATCTGTGACTTGCAGTAATTACTTGAATAAAAATCTAAAGCACATTGTAATAAGGAGAACCAGCCGTTACATACCTTATTGGTGTTCAAACAAAAAGCACTGACTTCTGGCAAATGTACTACATCACTGATGAAAGCTCAAACTGGACTCCTCTTGTGAGCCGGGAGCTCTCGTATTTATAATCGCTAACCCATCCCCCTCGGTCGCCTACGGGGTGCTACAGTACGCAGAAACATTTTATGGCTTTTAAGAAAGCGAGGGTTCCGAGAGCGGCCACCCACACATTTCGTGGAATAGAGAAATCAATACATCGTGTTATACTTTTTTTTTTTGCTTGGAAGGAACTGTTTCCATACATCGGTCATCTTTCAAATGCTCTTAGGGAACACCATCCTGTACATATATTTCTCGATTTGTTTTACGAGCGGCTCACCCCTTGCACCAGCTAAAAGGTCAAGAGTTAACTACATTTCCAAGAAAAAGCTGCGCTCCCGCACACGGGGCAATCAATACCTCAGATATATTCTTTGGAAATCTCTGCCCCTGCTGGACGCCGGTGATGAGTTATAAATAGATTTCTTGGGATTTCGCCCCGCGCTCGGCGTCGAGATTAATTATTCTGGCGCCGGAATTTATTGATTCTTCTCGTACTGATGCTTCCTCAACGAAGTGCGACAATTTAACAAAAATATTATTTGTCGGCCACCACAATTGTACAGGGTGTGCAAAAGTTTTTTTCGAACTTCGCAAATTCCAAAATGCCATGAGTCATTTTTTTCAAATGGAATACCCCATATAAATAGTATATTTGAATTAAAATTTTTGCTTGAAGAAAGTTGTTTTCAAACGGTTTTTTGCTATATTGTTAGCTCATCCCTACCTGTTCAACATGTTGAAAGCATACATCCCTGTGACGCGTAATACTTTGTATATAGGGTGGAAACTGAAAAATAAATATTTGAAGTTTTTTATTCCGGTGAAATAATTTTCGAAAAAAACAACTTCTCATTATTCAGCGACCTTATGGTCTCCCACTGAACGTGTGAAAAACTCACCTCTCTATAGCTGCTGGTATTTTACGTACAGGGTGAAATCAATTTTTTTAATAAATTTAATCTTGATCGAATCAATCTGGACAAAGACCATTTCCGGCTCTGTTACAAGTCTATAATCTCTTATTCAAGATATAAAAATGTCACATTCCTTAAACTGCTAAAACATGACATACAGGGTGAGACACCCTCCTTTTCTTTTATTTTTTTCCTGGGTCACATTGATTCGGATGATAATCTACCCACTTCAAAGAAGAAGCCCAGAGTATTTGGCAAAACATATCAAAAATTTACATTTCTGCAATTACTACAACTACTGGCTACTGCAACATCAAGCATTTTTGCGATCTTGGTTATGCGAGGAGTTGCTAAGGACGATTTCCTTAGCAACTCGTCGCACAACAAAAGTGGAAGTAACATATAATTCATCCTGTATATCAAGTCAGAGTGATATTAGAAATGCAGATTTTTTATATGGCTTGCGAAAAACTCTGAGCTTTACAGTGAACCAGATAGGATTATTATCAGAATTTATCTTATCCAGAAAAAAAAAACAAATAAAGTATGTTCCACCCTGTAGCTTGTGTTTAGGAAGTTTGAGGAATGTGACATTTTTATATTTTGAATGTGAGATTATAGGCTTGTAACGGAGCTGGAATTGGCTTTTGTCTGGATAGATTCGATAAAGATAAAAAACATTGAAAAAAATTGATTTCACCCTGTACGTAGAATACCAGCGGCTATGGGGGAGTACATTTTTCAAATGTTCAATAGGAGACTATATGGTTGCTGAATAATGAGATATTGTTTTTCTCGAGAATTGTTTCATCGAAATAAAAATTTTCAAAGATTAATTTTTTAATTTTCACCCTGTATACGAAGTATTACGCGTCACAGGGATGTATGCTTTCAACATGTTGAACAGGTGGGGATGAGCTAACCATATAGCAAAAAACCGTTTGAGAACGACTTTCTTCAAGCAAGAGATACTTTTTTTACTTTTTCAAGTACACCAATTAGGCCAGGCGGTAGGTCATTCTGGATAGAAAAATTCCGACCAAAGCTTTTATGGTGTCAAACTCTTCGTAAGGTCAGTAGGTATCTACCACTGAGTTTCCGCCCAAAAACGAGTTGTGCTGATTCCTCCACATCTGCCCAAAGGTAAAGGATGTCTTGAAGGTGCAAAAAGATCTGTTAAACCCCCGTACTTTCTCATTTTATTTGCCTCAATGCGAACGTACAACTCTAACGCAAACATTGGAAGTATTTGTCATCATCTCTGTGCCAGTCTAACTGTTGAAAAAAAAAGATTTCTTTGTGCGGGTCAGATAAATCACATTTAATTGTTTTTCCACACAAGAAAACGATGGAGCAACATGTATTTTGGATGTTTTCTAATAACTTGTACTCACTCAGCCCATTTATGGTGTTAAAATTTCAATAACAGCATTTTTGAAGATGTTGCTCGCTAAGAAGTGAATAATTTTTACTAGCCTGTTTAGCAGAAGTTTTTTCAATTTTACCAAACACCGTTCTCGAAAATTTTATAGGAAATGGCAAGCTGGATCTGTTTTCTAATGATATTATATCTGGCTCAACCGTGGCACGCTTTTTGAAAGTGTAGGAAACTGATTTCTTTCGAGCGGTTCTATTTTACCAGCGTGCGGCCGTGCCTACTTGACATAGACCGGACTGATTACACAAGCTTGGAAATGTACTCTCTTCCAGCTTTGAAACACGACCATCAATGATAAAATAATGTATGATTTCTTCATAAATCAATGTACAAAGTCTCAATAATAATGGTCGCGTTTTAAAGCTGGAAAAGAGTACATTTCCAAGCTCGTGTAATCAGTCCGGTCTATGTCAAGTAGGCACGGCCGCACACGAGTGAAACAGGACCTCTCGAAAAGAAAACAGTTTTTTAGACTTTCAAGTGCGTGTCGCGGTTAATCCAGGCACGATATCGTTAGAGAAGAGTTTGAGCTATTCATTCCTTGTAAAATTTTCGCAAACGATGTTTGGTAAAATTGAAAAAATTGCTGCTGAACAGGCGGGTGAAAATTATTCACTTTTTTGCTGGCAACATCTTCAAATATGCTGTCATTGAAATTTTAATGCCATAGATGGGCTCAGTGAGTACAAGTTATTGGAAAACATCCAAAATACATGTTGCTCCATCGTTTTCTTGTGTGTAAAAACCATTAAATGTGATTTATCTGACCCGCACAAAGAAATCTTTTTTTTCAACAGTAAGACTGGCACAGAAATGATGACAGATGCTTCCAATGTTCGCCTAAGAGTTGTACGTTTGCATTTAGGCAAATATAACAAAAAAGTACGAAGGTTTAACAGGTCTTTTTGCACTTTCGAGGCATCCTTTACCTTCGCGCAGATGTGGAGGAATCAGCACAACTCGTTTTTGGGCGGAAACTCAGTGGTAGATACCTACTGACCTTAGGAAGAGTTTGACACCATAAAAGCTTTGGTCGGAGTTTTTTCCAGATTGCAGTGATTTTACCGACATACCGCCTGGCCTAAATAGTTTATCCTACCATTCGATAGCTTTTTTCTCCCTCTTTCACTTTTACAAGGGATATCCTACCCCTAAATTCCATAATTTCAGAGATAATCGATAATTTTGATGAAAATAGTCGTTTATTTGGATTTTTTATGTTCTTCAGTAGGTCCTCATACAGAAAATCATGTGTCAAAATGAACGCATCTCTCAATTTGACAGTTTGAAGGTTTATGAAGTCGAGAAAAACGGTTCACTAAGCTCAATTTGAATTTTCTTTTTTCCATCGGGCAACGAAATTCTTTTTGGAGCATTTTCTTCAGATTGGAATTAAGCGCAGCTATTCAATAAAAAAAACTTGTACTTAGCATCAAACTAAGCAAAATGTGTCATCAGACATTAAATTTGTCGATGATCACTATGGGCCTGCCCGGCGTGAAAATTTTCAATGAATAGCACTTTTTATCAAAATTATCGATTATCTCGGAAATTATCAAATTCAGGGATAGGGTACTTTCAGTTAAAATTAATAAGGAGAGGAAAAGCTGTCGAATGGTTGAATAAAATAGGGGGCATTCCATTCGAAAAAATATCTTACGGCATTTTAAAATTTGCGAAGTTCGAAAAAAAAATTTGAACACCCTGTATCACTGATTCTGAACTTTTTTGTCATGAAATTATTCACCTCCCATTCGTCTAGTGTTGTGCCAAATTCTATGCCTTAATCGCAAAAAACGAGGCTCCTACGATTTTTCAAAACGAACCTTAAAATTACAGAAGATTTCAATTTTTAATTTTTATTGGTAGCACTGCCACAAATTGAAAAAAAAACGCTTGTAATAAAGCTTGAAAAGCTTAAGAAGAAAATAAGATCAAAAGTGGGGCATTTTATTTTAAAAACTCTTTATTTTTGTTATAGCGCAAAAATGGAACACCCTGTATCGTTGAAAATGATTTCACTGGTTAGAACTTTTCAAATCAATAATTTTATGTATTACACTTTTGTCTCTATCTCGTAAGGGAAGGGCGCTAGGAAAGCCCGAAGCACTGTTGCAGAACCGTCAGTGAGCAGCGTGACCGGACAATTCGTCCCGCGGACAATTCGTAGCGGACAATTCGTCGCGGACAATTCGTCCCGCAGACAATTCGTCTCGCGGACAATTCGTCCCGCGGACAATTCGTCTCAAGGACAATTCGTCGCAAAATAATGTTTTGCCCTTTGCCTTAACTTTAACAAGTCCTTTTGTCTTTCCTCGTTGCTTTTCAAACTTTAGTAAGCCCCCTTATTCCTTTTTGTAGTATTTGGAGCCCTACTGCGCACCCTGGTTTCTTTATGTCTTTGGAGTTCTGCTCTGTCCCCTTGCATCATTCCGAGAATTTTTGCTAGTACACCAAGCTTTGGGAGCACCAGTAAGCCCCCTTATACTTTTATGAGATATTTGGCCCCTATCGAGCCCCTCATCTTCTGTTGTGTAATTTTTGAGCTCTAATGAGTCCTCTTATGTTTTTCATTGCTCTCAGACTCCCATAAGGCCCCTTTTGCAGTCTTGTGTTATCAAGAGCTCCACTGGGCCCCCTTATTCTATATTCAACGTAACTTGAAGCCCTGCTGAGCTCGCTTGCATTTTCCATAAATTCCGGAGCAGCAAGCAGCGTTATGCCGTCATTGCATGTTGAAGCCCTTTCGGGCCCCATTGTGCCTTCAGGTGTAGTTGGAGCCCCGTTGAGCCTCCTTATGTTTTTTCATGACTTTCGGAGTAGGTACCAGTAAGCCCCATTTCGCGTTATTTTGTTATACAGAGCTCTATGGGGCCCCTTTGTCTCTACAATACCGTTTGAAGTTCTGTTGAGCCCCCTTGCACTTTTCCTATAGGCTTTTGGAGCAGTAGTAAGTCCCTTGTGCCTTTAGGTATGTTATATTCGACCCCTAATCCCTTCTTTCGTCAAATATAATTTGGAGCCCTAATGAACCCCCTTAGAGCTCCTTGGGCTCCCTTGTGTCACCAATATCATTTGAAGCCCTACTGAGCCCCCTTGCATTTTCCCGTCACTTTCTGATTTTTATTGTGCCCTGTGTCATTTGGAGCCCTAAGGAGCCCCCTTGTGTGTTTTCGTGGCTTGTGCGTTCCTGAATTGCTGGAAGCCCTAGTGTAAGTCCCTTGTGTCTTCATGTGATATACGGAGCCCTATCGGACCCCCTTGTGTCCGCAAGTGTATAGTTTGGCGCCTAGTGAGCCCTCTTGTTTTTTGTCTGGCTATCAGAATTCCAGTAAGCCCCTTGTTGCCTTATTGTATTATTTGGAGCTCCATTGGGCCCACTTATTTCCTCAACGTCTTTTGAAGCCCTGCTGAGCCCCCTTACATCTTTCCGCGACTTTTGGAGCAGTAGCAAGCACCTTCTGCCTTCAGGTGATATTCAGAGCCCTGTCGGGCCCCATTGTGCAAGCGGATAAGCTTGATTATAAAGAGCTTCATTGGGCCCCCTTGTCGTATTTCCATGACTTTCGGAGCTCTATCGGGTCCCCTTGTACCCTTATGTGTAGTGTGGAGCCCTAATCAGTCCATTTTTGTTTTTATTGGCTTTCAGTACTATGCAGTGAGTCCCCTTTTGCCTTTTCTCGTTATAAAGAGCCCCTTGTGTCACCAATATCAGATGAAGTTCTACGGAGCTCCCTTGCACTTTTCCGTGATTTCTGGATTTTTCATAGGCCCCTTCTGTCCTATGTATCTATTGGAGCCCTAACGAGCCCCCTCATGTGTCTTCGTGACTTTCAGAATTCCAGTAAGCCATCTTGTGCGCTTTTGCATTTCTGGAAGCCCTAGTGTGAGTCCCTTGTGCCTTCATGTGATATACGGAGCCCTATCGGACCCTCTTGTGTCCGCAAGTGTAGTTTGGAGCCCTAGTGAGCCCCCTTGGGTCCATAAGTATAGCTTGGAGCCCTAGTGAGCCCCCTTGTGTCCATAAGTATAGCTTGGAGCTTGGAGCCCTAGTGAGCCCCCTTGTGTTTTTCCATGACTATCAGAATTCCAGTAAGCCCCCTGTTGCCTTCTTGTATCATCCAGAGCGTCAGTGGACTCCCTTGTTCCTTCAACGTCTTTTGAGGCTCTGCTGAGCCCCCTTACATCTTTCCGTGGCTTTCGGAGCAGTAGTAAGCACCTTGTGCCTTCATGTGATATTCGTGTAGTATGGAGCCCTGATGAGCCCCCTTGTGTTTTTTCGTAGCTTCCAGAATTCCAGTGAGCCCCTTTTGCCTTCTGTTGTTATATGAAGCTCCTTGGGCTCTCTTGTGCCTTTATGTGATATGCGGAGCCCTATCGGACCCCCTTGTGCCGGTTAGAGGAGTTTGGAGTCCTAGTGAGCCCATTTTGTTTTTTCATGGCTTCCAGAAACCCAGTCACCTCCCTTTTTCCTTTTTTGATTATACAGAGCTCCATTGGGCCCCCTTGTTGTATTTCCATGGCATTTGGAGCTTTATCGGGTCGCCTTTGTACCCTTATGTGTAGTTTGGAGCCCCAATCAGTCCACTTGTGTTGGCTTTTAGAGTATCATACAGTGAGCACCTTTTTGCCTTTTCTTGTTATAGAGAGCCCGTTGGGCCCCCCTGTGTCATCAATATTATATGAAGTTCTACGGAGCCCCCTTGCATATTCCCGTGATTTTCAGATTCTTGTTAGGCCTCTTGTGCCCTATGTGTCGTTAAGAGCCCTAATGAGCCTCATTATGTGTTTTCGTGGCTTTCAGAATTCCAGTAAGCCATCTTGTGCGCTTTTACATTGCTGGAAGCCCTAGTGTAAGTCCCTGGTGCCTTCATGTGATATACGGAGCTCTATCGGGCCCCCTTGTGCCCGCAAGAGTAGTTTGGAGCCCTAGTGAGCCCCCTTGTATCCATACGTGTAGCTTGGAACCCTAGTGAGCCCCCTCGTTTCCATGAGTGTAGCTTGGAGCCCTAGTGAGCTCCCTTGTGTTCTTCAATGCGACTATCAGAATTCCAGTGAGCCTCCTGTTGCCTTCTTGTGTTATCCGTAGCTGCCGTGGGCCCCCTTGTTTCTTCAACGTCTTTTGAAGCCCTGCATGTTGAGCCCCCTTACATCTTACTTAAGCTTTTAATAGCTTTTAGAGTATCAGTTAGTCCCATTTTGTCTTCATTTGTTATATGAAGCCCCATAAGGCCCCCTTGTGTTTTCAATATCGTTTGAAGCCTTGCTGAGCCCCGTTGCATTTTTTCGTGGCGTTCGGATCTCTGTTGGAATTCCTTGTATTTGCTTATGATTTTTAGATCCTTTTATTGAGCCCCTTTGTGTCTTCATGTGTAATATGGGCCGGCCCTGGCTGGTAGCGAGAGAAAACGCACGGTCAAGTGGCAGAAATCGAAACAGCGAATTTCCGTAGATAAAGACCCCAAATATTTCCAAGAGCTGAAGATTGAGATGGTTGATTGTGTGGGAGTTGCTATTTCGCTATTTTGAAGTAAGTGAACCATTCAAATTCCGAATAAACTTATACCCAGAGCGGAATAATTGCACCGATTTGTTTACAAATTTCACTGGCCGTTATCAGCAGACATTGATAAGAACAGCAGAAAACACAGGTCCGGGATTAAAATTATTCGATTATTGCGGGTGGATAGAGGCAGTCGCCTCCGAAGGGGAGACCTGGGAGACAGCTTCTTTCGCCGCTCCGTAGTCGAATAGGATCCACGAAGGGGAGTGGACACCGTGCAGCATCGCCGCGGCCCGGCGATCCGGGTTGCGTGCTTTTAGCGGTATGGAGGGTACACTGATCGTTCGCAGTCCTCATTCGTCACCCGAAGGTGCACCCCTGCAGAAAAAAATCAGACCTCTGGGGTACACACAATCCAGCTACGACCTTCGAGAAATTGAACAGATTACGAGACAGAAGACCCCAGAGAATGCCAAATCGACTCATGAAGAAGTGATTTCTGATACCGACGAAGAATCGCTGGACGATCTGGGCGATGACGCGGTTAGTTGTGTGGTTCAGGCCCTCCAGAGTATAACAAGCGAATATGCCTCATGGGCATGAGGCTCAGTAGCGCACTTCCTTTTTGGAGGATTAGTGAACGCAAGATGTTAAATGATTAGGGTTCTACCGTCTTGGGCAAAAAATTGCAATATGGCGGCCAAAATATCGACAGAATCATGAAATTCGGCTTGAAAATCAAAATAATCGTACTAGACAAGGGTAAGTTCCAAGTTTCATGAAAATCGTTCCACTAACAAGAGATTTCAATATGGCAGCCAAGATGGCGGCAGAATTATGAAACTCAGCTTGAAAATAGGAATGATCGTACGAGACAAGCGTAACTCTCAAGTTTCATGAAAATCTTTCCACTTATAAGAGAATTCAATATGGCGGCCAAGATGGTGGGGCAATCATAAAATTTGGCTTGAAAATAAGAATGATCATACTAGACAAGGGTGAGTTTTAAGTTTCATGACAATCGTTCCACTAATAAGAAATTTCAATATGGCAGCCAAGATGGCGGCCGAATTATGAAAGCCAACCTGCCTATTTGGTCCTTGAGGACCTAAGCTATCCACCGGATAAAGTTCAATCTTCAACGGCTGTAGCTTTATTTCCCGAGGAGAAGTTCAACTTCATCGAAGTGCACAGGAGATCTCTGTTTTTTGAGAATAATGATAACGATGTATGGATAACAAAAATAGTGCACATTGGCCACCCTTGGAGACATCAGCTATTAATCGGAAAAAAGTTCCAAGACTCTTGTTTCAATTCTCGAGAAGGAGTACAGCGTCTTAATTTCTGCACGGACTCGGACAGACAGACAGACAGACAGACAGACAGACAGACAGACAAACCGGCCACATAAGCGTCATTCTGTTACTTATATAAAAAAAATGTGCTCCAACTGATTTCGACCTCCTGAACACGAATATCGGGTTCACTTTTGAATTGGAACATTTCTTTTTTATCGAAAAACCGAAAAAATGGTAGCCTTGTCACATGATTTTTAGTGATACCTACCTACTTTTTTTTGTTATTGAGCGAACATGTTTCGTAATTTGAGTGCCATTATCCTTCAGGTACCTAGTATTGGCTATTTCAAAATGTTCAATTACTATTTCGGCACGTCTGATTTTAAATTTGTAGGGTCGTGTAATATGCGCCGAGCCGTGGCTTTGCGGCCGTTCTCAAAAATCGATAACAATTGACCTAACGGTCGGATCGAAGTGGGGTTTTTGTCAAAAGAAAGTTCAAATTGTTCTCTAAATATAATGCCGTACATGCAGTGATGTATTTCATTAAGAAATTGTAGTTGCCTGCATATCGCAACTTTCTACATCTTACCGCGAATGCCAGCACTTGATCGGCGAAGCCGCCCTACACCAAAATGTTATTTTTGTAATTGTTCATGATTATTTCGGCAACATTTTTCTTGATTCGCGTACCAAGGCCATGAGCTACCATTCGAGTTGAAATATTTTCTGTATTGAGTTTCGTTTTGTTCGGAGGAAAGGATATCAAGCACCAGCAAGCAACGAATAAATCATTTGCGGCCGAGCCGTAGTTTCGGAGTCATGTTTAAAAATTAATAACTACTAATCGGCACCTCGCACCGATGTGAAATTTTCATTAAAATAAAGTTCAAATCATCCTCTAAATATAACTCCGCATATGTATTATGGTAAAATGATAAGATCGGGTACTTCCTCGCATGTGATAACTTTCGAGATCAGGCCGGCTTCTGAAATGCAGCATTCAACGGCGATGCCGCGTCACACTAAATTGTTATTATTGTCATTGTTTATTATTATTTCGTCAAGATTTTTCTTGGTTCGGGATACAAGGTCATGAGCTACCCAATGGAGTAAAAATTTTTCGCAAAAACCTTTTCGTCTAGGACTAGATGCGGGGACGGACGGACGGACGGACGGACGGACGGACGGACGGACGGACGGACGGACAAAGCGAGGACAAAAGCGCCTTCCCGTTTGGAGAAGTGCGCTAAAAAGAGCGACCACAAAGGAGGTTAATGGTAAAACGGTGTTCAATAAGTCGCACCAAATACTTGTGTCACAAGGAACCGATGTGATTTATCAGAATATCATCAAAATGATACAATACCAACGCCACCTGGAGAAGCAGCTTTGGAAGAGAAGAACTGAAGAGGTTCGAAATACACAGAGGACAAAAGATGGCAGTAGTGTACATACACGCATCCAACAAGAACTTCCGCCACCACAAAAACACTAGCAGCCACAACAGGGCAGAACTTTCGCACATGTGACAAAAACGTATGGAGCTATAAAGGAGAGGGAACATGGGGAACAGGTGAGAACACAGTGGAAAACACCGCCTCAGAAGAAGAATGAAAATAAAAATGAAATCCTGCTAAAAACAAAGGACGGTGACGACATACGAAAGAAATGGAAGGAAATTAGCAGCAAAATCAAACCTGGCGAGATCGGAGGGGGAGTGTCAAGCACAATAACGGCGGGCAAGGATAAAATGATAATAGTAGCAAAGGATAAGGAACAAAAAGAAAAACTAATCAGAGTCATAAACGGGATGGGTGATGTCGAAACCTTGGAACGACAACGAAAAAGACCAACGATCACTCTCTGCGGCATCCAGAGAGGCCTAAACCTGGATGACATATATAATGATCTCTACAAGCAGAATGAAATCCATTTTCTCACAACTGAGGAGGAACTTAGGCGCTGCCTGAAACATGTCGTTACAAAGCCATGTCGAAATCCAGCCAGGCAAAACTGGCTATTTGAGGCGGAACCAGCTCTGGCGAAATTTCTTTTGAAGAAAGAGATACTTATCATCAATCTCACTGCAACATATGTGAGGGAAGATCTCTCTGTGGCCATGTGCTACAAATGCTGCCTATTTGGACACGTTAGCAAACACTGTACCCAGCCAGAAGACATATGCCACAAATGTGGCAAAAAGCACAAAGGAGCCGACTGCACTGAAATGATACCGAACTGTATCAATTGCGAAAGATCTAGAATACCCGAAAGGCAACACACAGCAAATGACCGCAACTGCCCTTGCTTTATAAGACAACTAGAACATCTTCGAAACGATACCAGCTACAACGCCGAACATCCCAGAAACGAAACGAACCAGGATGGATAGTAAGAATGTGTGGATGAAGCAACGACAGCCGCGGCAGCAACAACAACGGGGGCCAAAACAAAGACGAGACAGAGAATGCCGACTTACAATCGCGCATCTGAACGTGAGATCGTTGAACTCCACATTTCATGACTTCAGAGACATCGTCCTTAACACGTTCACTGCCACGCTGGTCCCATGGGACCAGTAGCGTGAAGCTCCACCAGGCCACGCTGGTCCCATGGGACCAGCAGGAAATTTCAATTTTCTTAGGTTCCTGGCTTAAGTACGCTATATATCAACAATGGCAGCGGTCCATCACGGCCTAGGAGGTTACAAGTGCATGGTAATCTTTTTGATTTTTTGATATATGCAAAATTTGGCCCTCAAAAAACTATTATGTTGGGCTCAATTTTTCGTAATTTTTCGAAAAACCAAGGTGTATTTCGAACTTTGACCTATGCCAGAGGACTTAGTTTTCAATGCACTATAACATGACATAAATGGCCTGGTAAGAAAAATCGCAAAATTTCGGTGGCAGTGAACGTGTTAAGAACTGTTTTGATGTTGTGGCGGTGAGTGAGACATGGCTTACTGATGCGATAGGGAGTGGGAATGTTTCTATTGATGGATATGCTTTTATCAGAAAGGACAGAGGTGCAAGAGGTGGAGGAGTGGGAATGTATATCCGAAGCCACTTGAAATTTGAAACTTTACTGAACTGCTCTGAAAACAACGAACAATTGTGGGTGAAAATTGAGGTCAGCGGGCCCACTAAGAAACATTCGATTGTGGTGGGGGTCCTGTACAGGCCACCTCACCGACATTATAAGGATTTCTTCGATGTTTTTGAGAGTGACATAGCCTCTATTGGTCTTAACGCTGATAACTTGTTCTGCCTGGGTGATTTTAATGTGAACCTCCTTGAGACGGAGACCCCAGAAGCCATCTTCGTAAGAAACACTTTGGATGGTCTCGGTCTTACACAACTCATTGAAACTCCTACAAGAATATCGCACGACAGCAACAAACTCATAGACTACATAATCACCTCCAACAAAGACCTAGTTATCACAACGGACGTTACCGATGCATCGCAGGTTAGTGACCACTGCCTCATACTCTGCGAGCTTCTCCTCTGTGGCACTTCAAACAAAAAAAACACTGAGAAGAAAGCGAGAGATTTCAAGAATCTCGATTACCACCAGTTTGAGGCAGATTTACGTTCATTGCCGTGGAAGAACATTTTTGACATTGCGGATGTTGACGGTAAAGTTGAGTTCTTCACAAACAACATTTTGACCCTTCTGGATCTGCACGCGCCCTACCGAACAATCAGAGTAACAAAAAAATACGCTCCCTGGTTGACTGATGGACTTCGAGATTTGATCAAGACCAGAGACAACGCTCACGCAAGATTCAAGAGAAATAAATTGCCCAGGGATCTTGAAATATACAAGACTCTCAGAAACTACATCACCACAGCCTGCAGAAGAGAAAAGGAGGCATACGCAGACTCGCAGATTGGCGGACTTACGGGACGGTCTTGTTGGACTTACCTGAAGAAAATGAACATCATCGAAAGCAAAGCCTCCCCGCCTTTACCGGACCGCCTTGTGGATGTAGAAAATATGAATAAATACTTCATAGAGTCGATCCCAACTATCCAACCTGACCCAGACCTACTAGAGGGCTATGTCTCAGCCAACCTCTTGACGGATCGCAGCTTTGCATTCAGCAGGGTGGATGAGAGTGAGGTGTTGAGTTTTGTTTCCGGGATTAAAACAAAAGCTACAGGTGCAGATGGGATTAACATTGACACGATAAGGCTATGTCTACCTTTTGTTCTCGAATATGTCACACATATCATCAATTTCTGTCTCCTCAAATCTACTTTCCCACAAAGATGGAAAGAAGCGTTAGTGCTCCCCATCCCAAAAAACAATAACGCTACGGAATTATGTCACTTACGTCCAATAAGTATACTTCCTACACTGTCTAAAATCCTGGAAAAAGTTATGGATGACCAGTTGACAGTATTCCTGGAGAACAAAAATTTGATACCACCCCTACAATCGGGCTTCAGGAAGGGACATAGCTGTAGCACGGCGCTCGCTAGCATCACGGATGATATTTTTCGGGGGGTCGATGGGGGCCGCTGTACGATGCTTGTACTTCTCGACTACACAAAAGCGTTTGACACCTTAAACCATACCATCCTGGAGGCTATGCTGTCACACATGGGGCTTATGCCGGACGCTGTGGGATTATTCACGTCTTTCCTGAAAAATCGAACACAAATCGTGGTATACAACAACATCAGATCGGAACCTTTACCCATCAAATCCGGCGTCCCTCAGGGTGCCAGAATATCTCCATTGCTCTTCAAAGTGTATATATCGGATTTCTCTAGATGCATCCTATCTAGCACTCCCCATTTCTACGCGGATGACACACAGCTTTATCTTACCTTCTCCCCTGGCGAGGTAACTCAAGCATGCACAGCAATGAATTACGATTTGGAAAACCTTGCAGCTCACTCCAAGAAACATTGCCTTCAGTTGAATCCCAGTAAGTCCTCTGTCATCATATTTGGAAGAAATGGAGATAGACGTGAATGCGGAGATGCAGTGCGGATAGGGCTTGAAGGGGAGGTTGTCAGTGGACAGGAGGTGGTTCGCAACTTGGGATTGTACATGGATGGGGGGCTGAGGTTCACCGATCACGTTTCAAAGTGTCTTCAAAGGGCGTATTTGAACCTGAGGAAAATATACCGGGCACGGCATTTGCTAAACAAGAAGACCAAGACCGTCTTATGTGACGCAATGATTCTTTCACACTTCAACTTTTGCGATACTGTTTATGGGCCCTGTCTGCTTGCGAGCGACTCACGGAGGATACAAAAAATGCAAAACTCGTGCATTCGGATGATTTGCGGTGTGAGGAGAGGCTTGCCTGTTTCGCACAAACTCCAGGAATTAAATTGGCTTAATATGACTAAGAGGAGGCAGTTACATACGGCGATCTTCTACCACAACATCATCAAGACAAAATGTCCAACATATCTGTACAAGCGTATATCTTTCAGAACCGACGTGCATAATGTCAACATCCGCTTCAAAGGTACCCTGACTCCACCTGCTCATAACACACAACTGTTCAAAAACTCATTCAGCTACAACATCACCAAATGCTACAACTTGATACCAGAAGAAGCCAAGGCCGCAAACCACCGAACTTTCAGGCGTCAGATCCGAGATTTACTGCGGGAGGAATTGCTAACTGTGTGATATTCCTGAGATGGAGATGTCTCCTGAATGGTGCGTCTGCCCACCCTGTCTCTTCACTCGTTTGGGCTGTGAATTCATGTGTGCAATGATATTGTTATTGTGATATTTTTGAGCAATGTATTTATTGTCTACCTCTATGTATTATTGTTGTAAATGTAACACACTTTGCTTGCAAACGGTTAGGTGGAAGAACAGCTAGAGCCGCCAGGCTCTAAGCTGAACCTCGCCGAGAATAAAGTCCTTTATTATTATTATTATTATTATTATTATTAATATAACCCCCTCACCTTCCGAAGCCTTCACTTGCGACGAATTGTCCGCGAGACGAATTGTCCGCGGGACGAATTGTCCGCGACGAATTGTCCGCTACGAATTGTCCGCTACGAATTGTCCGCGGGACGAATTGTCCTAGCACCGTGAGCAGGACCCTGTATAACTAAATTATTTCCAATCAACTATCACAATTATCGTCACGGGAGCTTGTTTTTCGTACATTAGCATCAATTTTTTAATGACAATTTCTTTTCTGAATTTTTCTGCATCGATTGGCTTTGAAAAATGTCCCACGTCACAAAAGGAAAACAAACCCTTTGGATATCAGGTATAGTGGACAGCATCGTAGAAATCATTAGAAACTCAGTCGATAGCACGGTGAGCTCGGCCCCGCTTCCAAAGGCAAAGGTCCCGGGTTCAAATCCGCACTGGGCCAGATGGACTTTTTCATGCATTCCTCAGTACTGGGGCATCCACTATCGTGCGGTGATGCCCCGGGAAAAAAGATGAAAAAAAAAATGCCATCGAAACAAATCCCTACAGATAATCTCCCACTGATCAAAACATGTCTCCATTGTGTTATCGTCACCACTCTTATCTATCGTTACTGAAAAACCACTACTTTAAAACCTATCAATAACCTATTAGTTGATGCAGGACAAAAAATAATTATTAGAGAGATTTAATTGAGAAATACCTGATGAGATCAGCGTATTCACATAATTTTGCGAATAATTCACCTGCCTCGAATGCTAAAGTGTGCTTCTTTATTCCAAAATATTTTAAAATGGCGCCAAATTTCCAAATTCCATTTCCCGAACAAAATGGGCACTGCCTAGCCTGTGACTACCGTATGATTAATTGTTAATGATGTGCACGGCTCCTCCGCCAATTGTGCAGGTTTGCATCTTACTCGCACGTCGTAGTCTCCTGTAAAGTTTCATAACAATATAATGAATCGAAGCGATAACTACTGCGACAGGATGCTGGGTAGCTGAGTGATATGTTTATGCAGTGGCGGACTAAGGGAATCGGGGGCCCTGGGCGGAATTGTGAGATGGGGCCCCTAAGGAGTGAGAGTTGAGAATATTAGGGGGGCTGGCAGACTTTTTGGCTCGCCCTGCCCCGCCGTGATTGAGCAAAAGCCTAATAAACAAAAAAAAAAGAGTTGTTAACTTGACTAAAAAACACAGTAGCGTAGTCTGTAGCACGCAGAGAAGATAATTTTGTTGTTTTGTCTCTCCCCTCTTTTGAAAAGAAATAATAAAATACAATATTTCAAAGGCTTGAGGCCCCTGGCACTATGATATCTGGGGCCGGGGCCCTTGAAGCCTGAAGTGAGAATAATTCTTAGAGATTCCGTGATACAGACACACCTCTATTGCCTGTGTGTAGGCCCCCAAACCTGTTGTCATGGGGCCTGCCAAGGTAACTTTAAAATGGAAAAAAAAAGAAAAACAATGTTAGGTACTAACCTGAGTAATATGCGGAAAAAATGACCATTGAGAGAAAAATTAAAATTTTTTGATTTTATCCCAATTTTTTTGCAGTATTTCTTGCAAACAAGAGGAATTGGGGGCCTCATCAGATGATTGAGGCCCCGAGGTCCGGGGCGGACCGCCCCCACCGCCCCCCTCTTAGTCCGCCACTGTGTTCATGTAAGGAAATACAGCCAGGGAGTTTATGTAAGGAAATACAGCCAGGGCCCATTGAAAAACCCACGTACAGCCTCTTATTACTTTCCATTGGCAATGAAATGACACTGCCACCTCATTCCGCGTTCCAGCAATGGTGTTCGACTTTTCACGTTCATTGGCATCAAATGAATTCACGCACCCGTTCCAGAAAGCTCACCTTAGATGTTTCACTTTGAAATACAAAAAACGACGGGATTACTGAAAGAAAGTATAAAGATGGAAGAGGTGAGAAGGTAATAAATATGTGCAGGTAGCGGCAGAATCAGCGTCAGAGAAAGAAAACCAAAAACGTAACGTGGGACAACGCGGAAAATGCGAGCTTTCGCTGCATAAGCACACCGACATCCAGCAGAGCAGCAGAGGAGCAACTTGGAACAGTTCGTGTGTCCGCGTCGCAGGAGATTGCTTTTTTTGCGGGTCGGGTCATTCGCTGAGTATGCACTTCGGAATGAAACAGTCCTCCGCCAGAATACCTCATCCTCATACATAGCTCTCGGAGCATGCTCCACCTAATGTGCAATACGTAAGAACGTATACGTACACACAAACACATACAGTAGACACGTCGTGTTATCCGAAGAGTAGGAGCAGGAATAGGGCAAACTTCCATGCATACACAACGCACGCGGCGTGGTGTATTGTAATTCTTGGGAGCTGACCCAAAGTGAACCGGGATCAAAAAAGCACTCAGCTTTATTACATATTTCTGTAATGGATATACCAGATGGCGCCATAAACTGACAGTAAATATTGCTCCCGGGATCAAGGGCTTTTCGTTTTTTCCCATATGGCGGATACGCCTCCCAGGTACTAATAATATTGGAACGGCATGGAATTGAAGGGGATTTGCAGTGATTGCACTCAAAAATCAATTCAAACAGTAAACAAGGATTCACGCCAATTTACCGATCCAACAATAATTGGTGAACGAATCGTCGAATTCATTAATAAGCTGACGACAAACTACATCATTGCATGACATTTTCATCTTCCCTAATTGCCTTAGTCGGATGGGTCTTGCTAGGGTCACACCAGTTTCCAGAAAAAATATACCTCTACCTCTAATGGTAGAACCTAGCAGGTATCATCATTAGGAAACTATTTAGAAGTTTCTAGTTTTGTATGCACTTTGATATATTCGATTTCAAAGTTTCTGGTGCTGCAGCTAACTTTAGGCTAGGCGTATCTATGTGTACTTGTGAGTTAAAGCGGGTTTGACAAGGGAGGCGTGCAGCTAAATCGAATTTTAACTTTGTTAGATCACGATAATGAAGTCTCGCGGAAATAGGAGCACCAGCGAAGCCTTTGAAATTATATCGCTGTTGTGTATAGGTACCTACGTACCGACTGTTTAATTATTATTACAAAAAGGACCACGTGAAACCTATAGTAGTTCCTTCCTGACGCTGACCATGCTCAAGTTACCGATATTGCGGTTCCGGAACTCTGTGTGTGTGTGTGTGCTCGCGGTATATAAAATTTTCGTGCAAAGGAAATTGATAACGTGATAACACTGTATCGTGACGTCATATATCACGGACCATCCAGAGCGCTATTGTTGTGCCAAACACGGAGCCATCCATCTCAGGATTAATGGCCGGCCGTAATGTATGTGTCTAGTAGATTCGAGTATTTGTCGTGTTCGACAAGCTCGCAAAAGCCGGGAATTAGCGCAAAAATATCAGTTCAGGGTATACCCACGTATCATAAGCCCTAATCCTGTTTCTTTTTCCCTGTAGATTTTTAAAGAGCTTTCGAAAAAGGGCAAACGCGATCATAACCGTAATAAATCCAACTTTTCAATTATGCGGGAATGGAAAATTGGGAATCCAAATAATAAATAGGTAGGTATCGAAAATGATTTGTTCATTTCCGTTGACCATGTATCTAATAGTTTAATGTAGAATAAATTGCATTTTCTCATTGATGGTTGTGGCAGTATTTTGCGGATTTTGAACTGATGATGGGCGTCAGGCAGCGGGTTTTAAAGCCAAAATTCCACTTTGCATCGAACGTCATTGACGTTTCCCTCGACGTTTCCTAATCCAGTCGTGCCGGGGCATTTCGAAACGCTATATTATTTTCATTTCACCTGTGGCGGCTCTCATATGGGCATGTGGCGGAGGAACTGCTGTCTCCCCGATAGCTTAGTGGTCAGAGTACCCATCCGGCAAATGGAAGACGCTGTTTCGAGTCCCGCTCAGGGCAGACACTTTTTCTCCGTCACATCGCGCCATAAATGGTGACCCCGTGATAAAATGATACAACAAGAATGACGAACAACAAAACACAAACAAATGAAACAAGGAAAATCATTACAAATTATTTAGACAATGCAGGAATTTACAACAATAAAATGAACACAAAATCAGATTAACAAAACAAAACAAGAAATCATGAAACTGAAAATCATGAAAAAATGATCGGTAAACAAGTTGATAAATCAGCAAGAAACAAATGATGAGTGATGGTGTGGACAAATAAACAAGAAACAAACAATGAGTGATGGTGTAGGTAAATAAACAAGAAACAAATAAGAGATAAGCAAGTAGATAAATAAACAAGAAACAAGTGAGAGATAAATGAGTAGAGACATTGAAAGTTGGTTATACTCTTTGTAAGCAATTGGAAAAAAGAAGTATCTATAACGCATTCGCCCGAAATTCCCCTGACGTTACCCATCACAAACCCCACAGATAAATACATACAAAACAGAAGAAGAATTAGTAAACAGTACAGGCAAAGGTGCGACGACTCGAGCCAACCTGTGGCCCTCTCTTCGTCGCCGACTTATTTGGAATTGAAACCCCAACGTGAATCGAAGAGGTAAATTTGGAGTCAGATGTACTTCAGTGATATCCTGAGGGGATGGACAAGGAATTCTCATGAAGCCTATTTTTGATGAGGCCCACACGTGGGATCAACCCACTCAGATGCCTGCCGGTGAGAGGACCGAACAGTCCTCCCATCATACTGAACAGAGCGGGTAACAGCAAAAGGAGTGGGACCTCCTTCAAAATTGAGTGTGTCTACATTCGTTCCCGAAGATAGACACTTGTTTTCGTTTAAATGCAAGATAAGTGACATTTACAGTTGACCTTGTGAATTGGCATTGTCGGTATTATCGAGGAATGAGAACTGCAACCACAATTATTGGTCACTTGCAGCGCTTTCATACTTCGTTCGAGACCCAACATTCAACGTACGCATTCCTGATGAGGAGATTCCGTAATACTACCAAATATGTTCATAAATAGATATGCCCGTCAAATCAGGGCAGTGAAGAGAAACAAACCCAAACAAAAACGAGTCTGAAGCAGCGGCAAAAGGATGGGAAACAAATGTGGCGATCCCCAAAAAAACAACATTCCACAAACGCTCCGTTACACTAGGCGAACCATTAGCCGACAGGATTTCTTTTGAAAAACAGAGTATCCACAGAATGCGATCCTCTACAGAATTGCATCATAAGTAGGAAGAGCAAGAGATCACGTTAAATATTTTGCAAAAGAGATTACATAATTCCCCCCAAATAAGAAACAGTTAGTAGACTCAACAAGGCAGATTCATACAAGTAGGTGGACCCCCCCAGGACACGGAGAAGCGTGCAAGTCTTCTTTCCTTCGTTTACATTCAGGTATAACCCGACAATGAACAATGAAATGTGAATGAATCATGAAAGTACTGTTCTCTACTTAGCGGCTGATTTGGGCGTAGCAGAGTTTCTTTTTGTCGTCTTACGGTTTGTGACGTAGCTTGTGGAAAAAAACAATTGATGAAACCTCGAAATACGCTCGACGGCGCAATTCTGAGGTCACGTCATGAGTGCGCCAAGTGCACACCCACTAGATTACGGCGTCATCAACATTAAGATCATTTGGGAGTAGATAAATTACATGAAATTCAAAGCATCGCAAAGCACCTTGATTTCAAAGGGGGAAAAACTGCGGGTTATGCAAGCCCGTTGAGAACAAAGAGAACAAAGAATTTCGTGTTATGTACAATAATTGTGGGGCAAAATGTGTATCAAAATGCATGATTTGGTGAGTGGGTGGAAGCCAAAACTACGATACATTAATCAAAGAAAGACCGACCTTAAATACTCCGGAATAAATCCGAATAAATCGACGCACTCCGGAGCACTAAAAATCACGTGTTCTTCACCACAGTTGATTCGCCTCTCTCTGTCCGCCCGCGGCTGCCGCTCGCCCGGCTCGCCTAGCGCAGCGCCATCTTCCTCTCTCATCGGCGAACGCTACCAACGTCAACAGTCGTACCTACTTCAGGTACCAACGTACAAACAAAACAAAGGAGGAATACCACAAACCCATTTTTACGAGTTTTACAGCATCGGCCCTCACCATGGCCAAAATGACCATTGGAAATATGAAAGAGTTTTCAAAAGAATTCAACTTCATTTTTGATGTGAATTACAATTCCATTTTGGATTATCTTGAGTCCTGTCTGAAATATCATGGAAAAAAAATAGGTCTTCGTAAAACTCGTGAAAATGGGTTCAACATCACGTTATACCCAATAAAAAAGAAGTGACTTGCTGGAAATGGTTATGTTTGCCTTTAGATTATTGCATATCACCAATTTTACTAGTACCAATCGGTTTTCCACTTATTGAATACTGGGTGAGTTCAAAATGACGGTCATGAAAAAAATCACAATTGCTTGTCTTATTTTCGAAAATAGTAGGCGGAGACGGTGGCACCACATTGCATTGCATTTCTGACATCAATCTTGGCAAAAATATCAAGTTTTATCCAAATATCTTGAAAAATCACTGATTTATTGAAATTTTCAATTTTCATGAAACCGAAAACTACTCTCAGGATATTTCAGAAATTACTGAAGATATTCAGACGTGGTTTGTTTTATCCTAATAAGCATCAAATTGTAGATCTACATGGTGATTTTCATGGCTCCAACTCTTTTGCTTCCTGAGTTTCAATTTTTTCTTTTTTGATCACCCCGTATACAGCGTCTGCACCGACCACCATCGTGGCACCACTTCTTAAAATCAAGACAATGTTCCAAAGAACAATTCTGCCAAGTGACATCGCGGCCTCAAAATTTGCCGGGTAGAAACGCCTAACGACTGGACTAGACGACGATTTCAGCGGCAAAAAAAATAGCGGTATATCGCCAAAAGCCAGCGATATATCGCCCGTGCGGACTAAGCTTAATGCAAATTTTCTGCTTGAGATGCGAATGCCAAATTTTAGACGTAACAAGAAAGAGCCGTTTGACGGTTGTTACGTCAGGTCGGCAGCTCACGTGCCAAGTTGCTAGGTCCGCACTAATTTTATGTGAACGCTCGTGGTAAGATCGGTTCATTAATATTACTTACGCAGTCCCCCTGCAGTCCAACTGCACTAATCCTATGTGGATGCGGCTTTATTCAAAATTTATTGAAATTATGAAAATAGAAGCGATCAAAGGACCAACCTTTGTTCCTCCATCCTTCAAAATTGCAAAAAAAAATTAACGTCATTCTAGCACTCTACTAAATCTTAAACACACCTTCATGATAGTCCGACACTTTTACATCACCCTGTAGATGTGATAGATACCGACGTATCGTTATTCATTGGAATAACATCATTTATAAAAACATTGCAAAGAGTGAAACCTGATACACCCATTTATTCAACAAAACCTCAACCCAATGGAATTTTCAATTAATCCCTTCAAAGCGCCGAGGCGCTTTGTCTAGCGCGCGTATATATAGAAATCTGGAAAGCTCCTTAATACTCCCCCACAGCCCCAGAGACGGGAATCGATTGATGTTAGTGGGATTTGTGGAAAAAATTTGGGGCTCATCCCGGATTACTTATTTATCCGGTCAAGTAAACATGTCACGCGCCTACAGTACATTAGGCATTAAGTATGCCATCGTGCGAAGTTTGTATGCCCTCTCAAATTACATTTCACCTATAGCTTTACCACCAGCTTCAGTTCCCATATCCATATCCACGTCTCGTGCTTTTTATATTATCCTGCGAATGTTGAAAGTTGAAAGCTCTGTTTCTTACTCCCCTCAGACCCCACTTCCCACTTATTGTTTGCTTGATTTTGGTATTCAAATGTTCAAAGCGAGGTTCAAAGGCGTACGTCTCTGACTCGTGTGAATTGTGTACTAATTTGAGTTTGGTGTGACGACTGACGACTGACGAAAAAGGAACGTGTCAGGCTTACCGCGTTTGATATGTCACCTGTCCAAGTTCCACGTGTGTGCTCCGTCATCAAGTCTCACTGGCGGCTCCACGGAGGGTACGACGGTACGGCCGTACCCCCTATCGCAAATCGGGGGCGCCAGGCGTCAAGCTTATAATTTTGAAAAAAAATCCACAAAAAGTACCGATGGATTACTTTTTGTAAAAAATAATTAACGTGATAAAAACTCGCCAATGAAATTATTAATGTTACCTGTAGAAATTCGCTTTGGGCGTCACGCGATGAAATCTTGGAACTATTCTCATAACATCTGTGGAGGTGAAAAGAACTTCTACTTACAACCATCATGATAATTGTTTATTACTGACTTCTGAGAAAGTTGGAAAATAAACCATCACGAATTATCGGCCCGCAGCGCGTTCTACAGCTATCTTGGCTTTTGTGTCTGTAATGAACCTCTTTCCGTCTCGGTATATGTAATGTACTATTACTCACACTTACAGAAGAGGCAGGTAGGTGTAAATCCATGGAAATCGAAAGTTGCATTGTAAACTTTAGTTTTGTAGAATAGATACGTATACCCCATACACTTTCTATTTTCAGTAGAATGACTTTTTGGATCAAGAATAAAGCTGGGGGGCTACAGCTACAGCTGATGGCACCTGCAAAGTTTTGGAGCGAAACTACCAGCGGCCATTGGCCGTATCCTCCCAGCGCCCCATCCTGTCACTTTATATACAGGGTGTCCGTTTTTCGAGGCTGAGCATGGGTATCTCGCTTATCTTCAGAGATACAGAGTCGGTTGAATTGAAAAAAAGTTGCGCATTTTCATGACGATCAATGATCCAAAACGAAATTTGACGTATCTATCTTATTTTTTGAGATATCGTGAAAAAACAGGAATTTGGATTTTTGTTTTCATTTTTTATTTAAAAAACGGTTGAAGGTGGCTTTTTCTAATCTAGACATTGTCAGGGCACTTTTTCAAGAGGAATTCAAAGCTGTCAAAATCTTTATTCTAGCTCTCTAAGCAACCGAGATACGACATTGAACTTTTTTCTCTAATGGGCGCCATATTGGATTTTGATATTTTTGAATACGGTATTCTTTTCTGGTTACAACGATGTGCCACATGTCACTGTTGAATAAATGTTCAACATTTACGTTATTTTTATTGTCGGTGCTGATTTTCTTTCCAAAGCACTCTTTGAAAAATGAAAAAATTTGTTTTGCTCAAAAGCATGGATTCAGCAGTGGCATGTGACACATTGCTGTAACCAGAAAAAAATACCGTATTTAAAAATGTCAAAATCCAATATGGCGCCCATAAGAGAAAACAAAGTTGAATGTCATATCTCGGTTGTTTTGGAAGCTAGAATGAAGATTTTGGCTACACTGAATTCCCCTTGGAAAAGTGCCTCCACAATGTCTTGGTTAAAAGAGGCTATCTTCAACAGTTTTTCAAATAAAAAATAAAAACGAAAAATACAAATTGCTGTTTTTTCTCGATATCTCGAGAACTAGAACTGACAAGTCAAATATCTCTTTGGATCATTGATCGTCATAAAAATTCGCAACTTTTTTCTAATTTAACCGACTCTGTATCTCTAAAGATAAGCGAGATACCCATGCTCAGCCTCGAAAAACGGACACCCTGTATATCCCATGCACTTTCTATTTCCAGTAGAATGACTTTTTGTAGCAAAAATAAAGTGACAAGCTGGGGGGATACGACTACAGCTCATGGCACCTGCAAAGTTCTGGAGCGAAACTATTGGCGGCCATCGGCCGTATTCTCCCAGCGCTCCAGCTTGTCACTTTATTTTTGGATTTTTGCTTCAAAAAGTCATTCTACTGAGAATAGAAAGTGTATGGGATATAGAGAAGAGTTCAGTTTATACTATTAAAACCAAGTTGTTGTCATGATCGTTTTTCTTAAAACTGTTTCTGAATCAACTATGTACATATAGGGAGTTCGAGTGAAGTCATTAGAGAGAAGCATCAGGGGCGTACCCACGGTGGGGGAAGAGGATGAAGGGGATAAATCCCCTTCTAACGCTTCGACTAATATCCCCTGGCGAAATTTTTGAAGAGCTGGCTAAGGCTCCAAGGCGGCTCTATATTATCATTTGAGTGATTGCTTGATACCTACTTGACAGGTATCATTCTGTTTCAAAAACCGAATTTAGGTTATGTTTTTCGAATAGTTTTGCACTTTTGAGTTTCAACTGAACCTCGACGGGAAGAGAACAAAATGAATCAAAGAGGCTTTCCTTTTTTCTGCTTATTATTGTCAATATTATTATTATTATGCCCAAGAATTTTCGCCTGCGGCGCTACTTTTTATTGGCCACGGCCGGCCAGTACAGAGTCGATCTTTTAAATATACACAAAACCTCCTCGATACCCCCCCTGTTCATAAATCTGGGTACGCCCTGGAAAAAAGCATGGGGCTTATTTTGATCGTAGCCCTCACCTCAAGGGCGCCTGGTCGGTGAACCGTACCCCCTGTTCGAAAATGCTGGAGCCGCCAGTGCAAGTCTGGTGGGTTTTAATATCCAGCGATTCGGCAAACGTGATGTGTAAGTAGCAATTTCAATTAACTTTGAATTTCTAGTGTAGGCTCGAGTGTAGGTATTGCATCTGCTGCAAAAATCTTTATATAGATTCCATGCAAAGAACGTCGTCGGCATGGGCGCCCGGAGGGGGGGGCAAGGGGGGGCACTTGCCCCCCCCTGGCTCCGGAGCAGCTGAATAAATTCTTCCTCACGAAAAAAAAAAAATTTCGAGAAAGGACACTAGGGGTTTTTTCAACATAATGAACGAGTGTAACAATTGACCTACCTATATCAATCATAGCAATACTTGAAATTGTCTGAACCTCTGCCTCTGGTTTAAAACACCAGGGGTTTCTTTTAACATAATGAACGAGTGTAACAATTGACCTCTATATCAATCATGGCAATAATTGAAATTTTCTAAACCTCTGGTTCAAAACACTAGGGGTTTTTCCAAGATAATGAACGAGTGTTACTATTGACCTGGCTATTTTGAAGTAAATTTTTATACATTTTGTACAAAATTACAAATTTTGATAGATTTCTCTAAAGTTTAATTTTCAAATATATTTCCTTATTTTTCGCACAATAATTATTATCACCATTATTATTATTATTCGAAAAAATTTTCGTCTGCGGCGCTAATCTAAAGGACTTCGCAAATTAGGCCAGGTAGGTATGTGACGTTCTCTAACTAAAGCTATTTGCCCCCCCCTGACAAAAATCCTGCGGGCGCCCATGGGTCGGCCTTTGGATCAAACTCATAATGGCTCGTACCGTACCTGGCCGTAATAACAGTGCTACCAGCAAGCATATTGTCAGCGTCAGGGAACAGAAAACGCATGCTGGCACTTTAATATCCGCCAGCACCGAGGCCAGCACATTATGCAGCATACCTACTTGCTGAGTACCAAAGCGTCGTCTCTGCGCGTCTACTGCAGTACTGCCATCGATAGTACGGCTACGGATCATTTTTGTTTTTGGGAAGTGGCAGTATGTGGAAGTGGCAAGTAGCACCATTTTCTCAAAGCAATCGGCAAGGCGAACCATCCAATCCGGAGAAGGTTAAGAGACAGGAAGGAGCGTTTCAGCCTGTGCTATGTACATTAATATGCGAGTTACGCGACGGAAGTCGCCATCTTGAACAACCACATTATTCGGCTGAGATCGTGACGCTCGTGCGCCTTCGTGCCAACTCGCTTGTTGTGTATGTATAGTTGTTTTCAAATCAGAGCCGGAAAAGTTGCTGGTTTTGTGTGTTTTTTGTGAAAAATAAACAAATTAATGATCAGTTGTGCTGCCTGTGGGTGTTACATCCAAGACCCAAAAAAAAACAGCGAACGCCGTTACCTTCCATTCGTAAGTATTTTATTTGTATACAGGGCCTAATACAGGGTGTTTCAGGGATGATAACAAAAAATTCAACTGTGAGTAGATCTCGTTAAAATATGAAGAAAACACAAATACCATTTTGCAATGTTCGGCCTAATGACGAAGATACAGCCTTCTAAAGTTCACTTTTTTCGGATTTCAAAAATTTGTAACTCAGGAACGTTTTAACAAATTTAGCTTTAATGTAGCATAAGCTGGTTTGTCATCATCATCTATAAACCTGTCAAATTTGGAAAGAATTCAATTAGTGACGTAGAAGTTATGAGGGGTCACCTTAAGTCAACTTTTCTTCGGATGCTTCTGAATTATTGACCCTCATAGCTCATACACCACTGTTTGGATTCTTTTCAAATTTGGCAGGTTGATAGATAATTATGACTTACCAGCTTTTGCTGAATTAAAGCTGAATTTGTCTGAATGTTCCTGAGTTACAAATTTTTGAAATCCGACGAAAGTGAACTTTGGAGAGCTGTATCTTCGTCATTAGGCCGAACTTTGCAAAATGGTATATAGGTTTTTGTCATATTTTGACGAGATCTACCCACAGTTAAATTTTTTGCTATCATCTTTGAAACATCCTGTATAATAAGGGTTAGCAATTCAAACACGCCACCGGGATCTCTGAACGGAAATGACTGACCCTGGACGCTCTTCTGCGCATGTTAAACTGTCAAACATTCGCCATTTGCAGCAACCACATTGTCGCAAGTTTTAAAGTGAACGCTCTTTCCTGCCTCTTTACCTTCTCCGATCCAATCCTTCTGTTAAGTGTTGGCATTTTGGCAACCACTAATGGCATTTTTTTACCCCGATTTCCAATGATTCTCAAACGATTTCCAGTGATTTCCAATGATTTCCATGGAAATGTACACCAAATTTCCAAGGTGGTTTACCCCTCACTGAATCCGTTCATGCGATGTAAGACAGTAGAACCGTGCTGTTATTATTATTACCATTTCCTTACCTTTTTTTTGTCTGGATATCTGACAGACATGAACAAGAACATTCTCTTTTGTGATAGATAAGTAGGGTAGCGCTACAGCTGTATAAGATGGTGACTGGTTAGTCGTTACTGTTGAATTTCAAAATTTTAAGTCATTGTAGAATATATATTGTGACGCTCACCCACCTTTTGAACCCCCCCCCCTTACGTTGTGTATTTCAACCCTTTGTTTCCCGTGAATTAGTTCACCCCTTTCTTTTGTTGACAAACCTTGGTTCTACCTACGAGAGGACCAAATTAATCTATTTCCTACATAGAAACAAACAATTCAAATCACACGTGCCTTTATTTTATTTGATTAAATTTGAACAAACATAAGCCTTTTGCTTATACTGAATCTCATGGTCTGATTCTTAATTTCACCGCTCAATTAAACTAGATTTGTAACAATTACAATTTATTCTCTGGAATACATCATTGCCTTCTTTACAATAGTTTGCACAATTTTAATCACATTTCAAACAGCATGGCAAATTCATTATTTGTGGAGCTCCCCTGTTAAAGGGTTATTGATCGAAAGAGTTAGCTTGGAATGATTATGCACTGCAATAATTCCCAGTTTTGTCGGTTCCCAGTTATTATCATAATATCATCAGTTTAATACCATACGTTTCAACTCGAACTTTAGTTGATGGTTTATTTACAGGTATGATGAGCATGAATTAACCCTTTGGGTCTTTGTTTGGTAAAATCCTTTCAGTAAACTTTTCGGAGAGAACTTTATTTCCGATCATGTATCAGGTAGCTTCAAATGACTTGGCTTTTCAGATTTTGTGTGGTGGACTTCTCGCGCTCTGCATTTCCTAATTTCCGCAATTTTCCGCTCTTATTTTCTACCGCTTCGCTATGGTTGGCAGCCAGGTTTCCGGACTTTCTGTGACAAGCGACATCTTTCCAGACAGGTCGCCGTCAAGCCCGTCCTGACGTTAACTGCCCGTTGATTAACCCTTTGGGTCAGGTAATTGTTGCTTTTGTTTAGCCTCAGTTCATGGTGACATCTCACCCGGTTCTTTGTGATAATAGCGTCAGTTGAGTAGGCTCCGGACATCACTTGGAGTTTGCTGGTTCGTTACGCAATGCCGCACCTGACTTAAACCCTTTCTTATTCGCGTCTAACTCTCACTCCTAATTCTTCTGAACTTGACTAAAGCTTATGTTTGAAAGGGTTAACCGCATAGAGAAGAAAGCCACGTCAACTTGAAGCACCTTTACAGGTAGAAAAGACCAGGTAATTTACTTCTTGAAATTTGATTAAATCTGACATTACGACTGTACTTGGGTCCCAACAGCTGAACATTCATAATAAAGATTGTACACCAGTTAATTGACGTGCGACTCTGATTCCACAATATTTTGAATGTAATAGATTTCTGAACACCTGCTACCTCAATTAATGGTCAAATCAATCAAATCAGCGATTACTTGCCTTTTTGACTTCAACGATCGATCACCCTCAAAACTCACAATCACTAAACCATAAACAACTTTATCAACCAATAATATAACAATCATAGCAGGAGCACAAAGCAGGCGTCTTATCTGTGTTGCATTCACACACCATTTTTCGCGTGCCTTTTCTCGGCGTCGTCTCTCGGTCATCCGGCATCCCTACTCTCCTTTCAATTCTCAACAGCTGCGGACCTTTTAGTTGCACTTGTTTTTTTTTATGCCTCAAATAACAATTTTTAATTTTTAGGCTAGGCCGATCACCACATAGCCTTCCTTTTGGGCTTATTGTTCAAATGAAGTTTAACAATAGGTCCAAAATCGCGTCCCTAAATTCTAGGTTCCATTGAAATAGTTTTACAATTCTACTTGATTGGAGATTCTAAATGATTAACATGTTCATAGATCAAGACCATAATGTTCATTAGACAGAGAAAAACCCTTCCACAGAGGGAAAACTCAGCTAGTAGAGGAAAAGTCTACAGACATAAAAACCTCTTGGTCTTTCTCACGACTAATTGCGCATTATCTTCAAATTTTTGTGCTGGATTTGCACTCGGGTTGTCAACTTTCAGGCTGTAGTCTTCGACAGTCATTCTCTGGTCCCAAAGATGTTTTCATCAAGGACGTTTCTGAAACTTTACACAAGCTAAGCTCTATGTCTAATTGCAAATTGAAATTTCATAACTTTACGTGTGAATTCTGTGGCAAGTTGTCCGTCAACATTCATTGTTTTTCCAACACCTCGAATCCGTAAACTCTTGCGAACTGGATGGACGCATCCCTCTTCGGCGGCGTCGCTTCCTGGATGGTTTGGAAATCAATGGACTCAAAACTCTCAGCGTTGTGTAATAATTCTGGCATTTCCGATCTGGCTGGCTCTTCAGGAAATTCGTTTTGTTTTGCTTTATCCAGTTCATCCAGGAAGTCAGCTGTCTTTGGAATGTATCCTTCACTTCCGCTCACGATCCACAGGTGTTGAACGTAAGTTGGAAAGTGGTACATTAAGTCTCGTACTAGGGTCTTCTCGGAAATCGGCGTTGTTAGAAAGCTTGCAAGTTCAACAAACTTAGCGAAACGAACCATCATATCGCAATCTTCAGGCTGATGTCTAGCAGTCAAAATTTCTCGTCGAATTTTCCTTTGCTCATTTTCATTCCAGAATCGGGAGAGAAATTTGCTTCGGAATCCATTGTATGTCTTTCAATGGCTGGAGTGGAAGTTTGCGTGCACAATCGTGCTTCGCCCTGAAAACTGTCGATAGCTATTTCCACCATTTTCTCACTGGAAAGTTTTCGTTCTCGGCAAAATCGTTCCAGTTTCCCCAGAAAAATTACAGGATTCTGGCGAACGTCTCCATTGAATCGGAGCATGGTATACAGGTAGTGCTTCATTTCTACTATCACCGTCTTTGTTACACTTCCATCAAGTGACGTCACTGCATCAACTTCTCTCTCTCTCTCTCTCTGTTGTGGAATCCCCCTGGTACCTGCTCTCCATTCGTGTCCTCGACTTCCCGCTGGGTCATCGATGCTTGGCGCTTTGGTGCAGGGCCGCATTCAACTGTGTTGGGAGCAGGCTCGTTCGGCATTTCCCCGACGCTGTTGGGTGCCCCCCTCGCAGACAGGTGCCCCTTGTTTTCATTCAACACATGTCGAATGACTTCCATCAAGGTATCTAACGTGGCTTGCCAACGCTGATCTATTTCTCCAAGAGTTCTGGCAGTTTCAGCTTCGTTTTTCGTTTTCCAATGGAGAAACCAGGCAGGATACTCCAAGTCCGATCCTGTCTCACCCTCTTGTCGATACATTCTCATGAACGACTTGAAAAGCGTCCTCGTCTTCCGATTGGGTTACTCGAAACAAATTACAGTGATTTAATCAACTTGTTGGTCAGCCAATTACTGTAATTCTTAACTAAAATCACACCACTTTGAATTATTTTTAATCATTAAACTATTGAACTCCATCTAACTAACTTTGCCAAGTGTTTTCCATTTTAACCCTTTTGGTTTTCAATTTATAATTGCAAGACGGCAGGTACATGCAATGTCTATTTTTCTACTCAAATTAATTTCGTAAAAGTGTGTATTCCAGATGTCTTATATTGACAGGGTTGCTGCCCCCCTAAATTTTGCATAGGACGTTAGGTGCGTGGCTTTTTTCCCACTTGCAGCTCGGCTGTGAAGTAATTCGGTGCCCAACGAGTTCAACGAGAGACTTCAACGATCGATCACCCTCAAAACTCATAATCACTGAACCATAAACAACTTTATCAACAAATAATATAACAATCATAGCAGGAGCGCAAAGCAGGCGTCTTATCTATGTTGCATTCACACACCAACCATCCCTCGCGTGCCTTTTCTCGGCGTCGTCTCTCGGTCATCCGGCATCCCTACTCTTCTTTACTTCTTTCAATTCTCAACAGCTGCGGACCTTTTAGTTGCACATGTTTTTTTATGCCTTAAATAACTATTTTAAATTTTTAGGGTAGGCCGATCACCACTATATTAGCTTCATATATATACCAGGAATAGGACCAGGAATGACGGAAAAAATTAGCTTATAACAGTCTTTATTCTGGAAATCATTCATTTACACTCATACGAGTAACAAAATCAAGTCTCTGATTCTGCTTGATGTTGTTCTTCAGTTAAAAAAAAAACTGACACAAAAGTAAACTACTGCAGATACACCTAAACGTATAAAGAGCATTTGTAGAGTGTACGCATAAGCAGTGACTGCAGGACGGTTAGGATGGCCAGTTCTCACACTAGAAAGCACCGACAAGTCGTCTGTAAATAGAAATTTCATACGCAGTTTGGAAATGTTTCACGTTATTTATGAGAACTGTATAAAAGGTGTTCCAAGTGTTGGGATAAAAAATTGAACTGATGATGAAGGGGAAGAAAATTTCAGTTTCCAGCTCAAAATTAAACTTATTTTTATCACTATTGGTTACTTCACCGTACAGGTCGAAACCCATCCATAAAGTAAGAAAACAAAATACGTGTCATCTAAAAAATCTAGTCTTCGTCACATCTCTATTTCTGAAAATTTATATTTCGTGAACAATCAAAGTAACTGAGCGCTAAATAAACATACAGTACCTATAATCAATTTCACGGCTATCTGCATTAGAGCAAGCTATGGAAAAATTATTTTTTGTTGGTAAGAATAAGTAGGAATCCATAACATCCATCGCAGAAGGTTTGTGTAAATAATGTGGTATGTGAAAAGGTTGGGTATTGTGGCATTTGTGGCAAATAGTGCTGCCGCTGAGTTCCTTTGGCGTCATTTTATACACTGGCTCACTGGCCGCCACTACCAAAACACAAGCAAAGAGCCACCAACCCGTGAAGACGGTGTCCAGCAAATTCACACTCCGAGGAACACGCGTTTATCTGTTTTCTCCAAAAACTAAACATTTTGACTTGACGTGCATCACATCGCGCGACGGGTGACATCTGCCACAATACCCAACCTTTTCACATACCACATTTACACAAACTATCTGCGACGACGGTTATGGATTCCTACTCATTCCTACCAACAAAAAATAATTTTTTCATAGCTTGCTCTAATGCAGATAGTCGTAAAATTGATTATAGCTGTAATTCACTGCACAATTTCTTGAACAGTCCGTCAAATCAACAATCAAGTTCATTGTTTTTTGACACTATTTTGGCAGATGGTTCAAGAAATTGTACAAGAAATTGTACAAGATATTGTGTAGTGTAATGTGTAATACAGCTTTAACGGAGATATGTCACTTACGTGTCAAATTTGACTGAATTTCCACTCGTGGCGTTTAAGATACAAAGATCGTTATTCGAGAAGACAATTTGCTAAAAATAGAAATCCGCCATAACTCCTTCGTAACTGGTTATATTCTGTATGAATTTGACAGGCTGGTAGACGATCTTGATAAGTTTCTTCGACCGTTCACAAAACATAATTTTTCAAAAACAAAAAATTTAGCTTCACAGCTGGATAGATGAATGAATACTTTTTTCAAAAACTATCACTGCAGAATGTTTTACTTGTGACCCTCTATAAATCTAACCAGATCAATTTTTGATCTCAAGACTTCATACACCCTGTAGAAGTGAATATTGATACTTACTTCCTGAATTCACAGGATTGATATCCCAATTGTACATCAATGTTTCGCGGTTATAATCCCAAGATATTCTGCACCAAACAAGTACAAAAATAGCAATCAGAAAAACGATAAGTCGCCTAGACAACAACAAAAGATAGTAACACAGAACATACAGAGAAATATCAAGAAAATATGTTGAATAACATATCAATTTATATAATACATAAGTAGATAATGTTCTTCCTTCCGGCAGCAACCTGATCTTACGTAAGATGAATAATTCGAATTCCATGGCATCGGAAATATATGGGACTTGAACGAGGACTTGAAGCACACAAAACACTATGAGAATGACATCAGTGGGAGAGTATCTTGAAGATGCAAGTAAGGCCATGAGGAGGGCAACGATCGTCCACGATAGGCCGAGGGGAGCCTCACAATATACCGTGATTGTCGTAAAATGTCTTCGAATCGGAATGCCCTCATCCCTACGATTCCCAATAAGCCTTAGCAAAATATCTGGAGTGTGAATCAAAACAATTGGGTACATCATAACTGAGTCCGGGCAGTTAACATTTGCTTACTTTGTAGTGATATGTCGTCTACTCTGAGATGGTTCTCAATTTCATCCCGGTGCTCGTTCTCGATTGGGCCTTCACTTACGCTTGAGTGAAAACTTTCGGTGTCAGAGTCTTCTCGACACTCGTGCCAACAGCTCTCACTTTCTGATGGGTCCTCATTGTGTTCCGTCTGTACGTCAACCACGAGATCAACCATATTCTCTGAAAAAAAATCAATCGAATTCCATAATTAACTTCTTGGGAAGAGAATATTGCCCATGTCGTCCTACATACCTGGAGGACTCATTCTGAAAACGTCTTCGGGAAACAAATTATTTCAATATGTCCCTAACTTCTTCAAGGTGTTGATGTGGATACGTCCATGTTGTAAAATTCCTAAAGTCACAAAACTTATTTGTCAATAATTTTAGGCAGCGACAATTCCATCTACATTGCCTATAAAACAATCATTTTGTGAAACTAACATTAAATGGAATTTAAATTAGGCACGTGAAAGTTTTTAAAGGTTTTTTTTTGTACACAGCAACACAGCTTATCATAACGTTTATCGTCTTCGATCCAGACCAAAAACTTTGCAACGCTTTTGCTTATGTCGTTGCTATGTCCGTCCATCACAGGGTCTCCTAGAGAGAAGGATTTTTGCGAAAAATTTCTACTCCAGTGGGTAGCGTTATGACCTAGGAGCTCGAACCTTGGAAAATCTTGACAAAATAATGGTGAACAATTACAATAATAAGTAATAAAATTTTAGTGTGGCGCGACATCGCCGATGGAGTGCTGCATTTCAGAAGCCGGCTGGATCTATTAAGTTATGACACGCGGACAAGTACTTGTATTCTTATCAAAATACATCAATACATATAGGAAGTTATATTTAGAGAAGAACTTGAAGTCTCTTTTAACAAGATGTGACCCTAATATTAGTTTTCTGTAAAATTTAATCTAAAGTTAAAGTTACTGCAGAGGCCGGCCAGCTGCAATGGAGAAGGGCTGGGTTAAGATTCTTTTTATAGGCGCCACGTGATTTTACTCTGCAGTAAGTCAGATTTTTAAAGATGGAAATACTTTTACAAAACAAAAAAAAAACAAAAAAACAAAAGTTAAGCAGCTCAGTTCAAGTTTCAGCACCAAAATCACGAAATAAACCAAAAATACTTACGCTGACTTAACTCACTTTAATCTCAGTAACTGCTGACAGACTGACTAACCAAAAGTTCTTATTTGCTCTTCTCTGGCCTGACCGAAATAATTTGCAAACAGTTTTACCCCAAAATTAGATTTGTTTATTTCACCAAAAAAGAAATGTACACAAGTGAAATGATTTACACGGAAAGAAATTTATAACAATTGTTAATTACTTCAAAAGAGTAAAAGAGTACTAAGCAAAGCACTGAAAGACTAATTTATGCAAAACTACCTAATAGAGATAAGAAAAATGAACGCTTCAATATATATATATTACAATAGTTACTATTGACAGAAAATTTAAAATGAAACAAATTGTATTAAGGTCAAAGGTCGAAATTCAACTGTAGTTACAGCTGTGATTATATGTCAAATTCAAAATTTTAAAATTTAGGATAATTGGTTATCTACTTTATTTACTAAAATGTACGCTTAAAATCAAGCAAGTTACCGTGTTTGTTCTTGTCCTTTTTAGAAAGATAAGCTTAGACAAGAAGTGCAAAAAAAACCTAACGTGCCACGCTGAGTTTATCTAATATAAAACTGTAATTTTTCGATTTGACTTTTAGCAAATTAACAACCAATTATCATTAAAATCTTTACAAAAAAAATTCAATCGTACCCAAAAGTCACTCTTATGTTAATTAAACACTCTGACCAGACCTTAATAAGATCTCTGTCTCTCTCTCGCTAAGAATTTAGCAGCAAATCGGAATAAATATATATGTATAATATCTTAATTGAAAAGGTAGGTAGTCAATTTTTATTAAATAGTGCTCAAAAATCTTTCATGCAACTCAGCTTGACGATGCTCAGACGACTCGACGGCGGCGAAGCCAGAGGTAGGTACACAGTCCAGTTCTCTTTAGCTCCGACCGTTCCAAAGAAAAGAAGGTGCCCAGATGTTTAAAATCCAACACAATTCCACCGGTAGCTCCGGAATCACAACGAAGCCAATCAGACGGCAGCACAACGATTGTCAAAACAACACAAAAACAAAACCCAAAAAGAAAACCCTAAAAATAAATAAAATTGTAGTAACTCCAAAGGAGAAGCTATTTCCTATTACCTCTCGCAGGGGTTTATCAAGACGCCGGTAAGTAAACGAGATATTTGATGAAAGAAAGCCTCCAGGTCTTGAAAACTCTAAAAATAACAAAAAAAATTCACTGCAGCAACTTCCAGAGAAATATAATTTGCACACATTACCTTCACAAGAGGGTTTTTTTCATAGTGAAAACGAGATCGACACGTAGAAAAGCCTCTAGGTTTTAAATGAAGCCAAATTCTTGCAGGCAGGTTTCGTCAAATCTGATCCTTAATCCCCGGAGGAAGGCACTTTCCACAAAACCAGCAAATTCAAAACAGCGGACTGAAAGTTTTGCCAAACGGTCTTCTTGATTTATTCCCAGTAATTCCTGGATCCTTTTAACACACAAAGGATAATTTTCAAGAACACCTGACCAGAAATACCGACGAAACTAGCGATTTGGTCTACGCTCGAACTCGATCTGAACTCCACAAAAAAACGCAATAAAATTTGCGGTCGTTCTTCAGCTGCCTTTTTGCGCTGATAAGAAAATATCGCAGCGATTTCTTTTTGGAATCGAATAAAATAGGAAAATTACTCTCTAAGCACGGCTACAATGAAATTCAGAAATTAAAGAATAAAAAGGAAAAAGAGGAAAGAAAAGCAACACCACAAAATGAAGCATACAAATCGTAGGTAAAATTCGATCGTAACAATTCCCCCCTTTCTTCAAGACGATTAACCTCATAGGTTAATCCTGTTCAGAAGGTCCTGACTTCAGGTCCTTCGCATGCCATGTACCTTTCGAATTTCCGTCTTTGTCTGTGAGCTCATAGGTCCATGGTGATACTCTACGATGTATCTGAAAAGGTCCCACGAATTTTGGAGCTAATTTCTTGGAGAAGTATTTGGCAGCATCTGATAGTACATAGTTTTTACGCCACACCAACTGGTTCGGAAGGTACTCTTCATGTCTTCTTCTAAAATTGTAACGCTGGACACTCTTCTTGGCTGCCGTTTCAAGTCTCCTCTTAACCACATCAAACAGTTTCCTGAACGCTTCGTTTCTGCTGACCTCTGTCGTTTGAGTTCCATCCTCGTTCTTCAAAAGACTTTCATTTCTATAATCCTCGCCTGACAAACACATATTTCTTCCAAAATTTACGAAGTATGGCGTAACACGAGTTGTTTCTTGTCTGGCGGTTCGCAGAGCACAGGCCAACTTATCTATCTGCGAATCCCAGTTACGATGATTCTCGTGGACGTAGGTAGCGAGCATAGTCTTAAGCGTTCGATTCTGTCTCTCCGTAGGGTTCGCCCTCGGGTGATAATTCGCATTATACTTAACATTGCACTTATATTCGTTCATAAACCTCTGAAAGTCCCTGCTTCGATACTGTGGCCCGTTATCGCACAATAGTAGTCTGGGAACACCGAACGTCAGAAAGGTTTCTTCCAATTTACAAATAATCTGTTTCGTTGTTCCCTTTCGCAGCGGAAAGACCAAGGAGAACTTGCTAAGATAATCTGTGATGACAAGAATGACTGTATTGCCCTTCAGCGATCTCGGCAGCGGCCCCATCAGATCTGTAGAAACCATCTCCCAAGGACGACTAGGTTTATTATGTGACAACATGTGGTCCTTCGCTCCTTGAGGGTCGTTTTTATATTGGGCACAAATCTGACATTTTCCAACATAGGATGATACATCTTGACGCATCTTAGGCCAAAAGTATTTCTCGCCGAGTCTTGAATAGGTCTTGTACACACCCAGGTGACCTGACGTCGGCGGGTCATGAGCTGATACGATAAGCTTGCGTCGGTCTTCCTTTGGGACGACAATCTTCCACCAATCACCACTCGAGGAGATCAAATCCGGATAGTCCTGTTTGACGTATTTAAAAAGCCTTCCATCAGCAATTCGCCATTTCATATATTTCAATGGAAACTTCGCAACATCATCGAGCATCTTCGCGTACCATTTATCATGTACTACATCGGGCGTTTTCGCAACCTCTACGGCATCTACTATGGGAACAGCCCTCGAAAGCAAATCTGGAACAACCAAGTCTTTCCCTTTCCGGTGAATAATATTGAAGCGATGTTGTTGCAACTTTACCGCCCACCTGGCGAGTCTCCCACTAGGGTCCTGCAAATTATTCAACCATTTCAGACTGTAATGGTCTGTCACCACCGTGAATGGAACCCCTTCGATGTAGGGTCGAAGCTTTTGGACTGCCCATACCACGGCTAAGCATTCACGCTCAGTGGTTGTGAAGTTTCTCTCGGCTCGAGTAAGAGATCTGCTGAGATAAGAGATTACCTTTTCACCTTCCGGGTGAGGCTGGGTAAGGACGGCGCCAATTCCGAAGCCGGATGCGTCCGTTTGAATGTGAAATTCTTTGGTATAGTCGGGACAACTGAGAATTGGGGCAGCGACCAACAGTTCTTTTATCTTCGCAAACGATCCTTCACAGTCGGAGGTCCAGACAAACTTTTTATTTTTCTTGGTGAGAGCAGTGATCGGAGCGACTATTGATGCAAATTCCGGAACGAATCGTCGGTACCAAGAAAAACTCCCCACTACTCGTCGAACCTCGGTGACCGATCGTGGCCTTGGCAATTCCAGCATTGATTTGACTTTGTCAGGGTCAACCCGCAATCCTCTTCTGTCAACCACATAGCCGAGATATTTCATCTCGGGCCTGCAAAATTGGCATTTATCCCAGCTGACTGTCACGTTTGCTTTCCTCAACCTGTTAAAAACCATCTCCAAAACTTCAAGGTGCTGTTCAAATGTCTGAGTGATAATTACAACATCGTCAAGATACACAAAGACATGTGGCTCAAGTTCCGGCCCCAAAACTGTGTCCATCAAACGTTGCCAGGTCGCTGGTGCATTATGAAGCCCGAAGGGCATTCTTCTGAACTGGAACAAACCACGGTTGGGTACTATAAAAGCTGTTAATGGCCGAGATTTCTCTTCAATTGGCACCTGCCAATATGCACTTTTTATGTCCAGGCTTGACAAGTATTTCGCGTCTTTAAGTTTGTCCAAGGTATCCGATACCAACGGGAGGGGGTAGCTGTCTCGGTCTGTCACCGCATTAAGCTTTCTATAATCGACGCAGAATCGTAGCTTGTCTGTATTTTTCTTCTTCACGAGCACGATTGGCGAAGCCCACGGACTGCTACTAGGCTCGATAACGCCCATTTTCAACATTTCTCCCAATTCTGCGTCAATATATTCTTGCATTACCGGTGACACCCGGTAGTACCTCTGTCGGATAGGTTCCGATTTGGTCACAATCCTATGCTCCGTCAATACTGTACATCCAAGATTTTCGCCCATCAGATTTTTGTTCCTGGAGACAATTTCGGCAAGGCGTTCCGTTTCCGTAGGGGAAAGTATGGTCTGTGACGGTTCGTCTTCCAAGGAGCAAATCGAAGCTTCAGTAGCAAAATGCCATTCATTATTGCGCAAGTCCGGCACAACACCCATAACAACCCAAAAGTCGTAACCCAAAATCAAAAAATGCGGCAACTCTGGCAATACTACGACGCTTACAATCTTCAATCGACCCCTCAGACGAATCGGCAACTCCATTACACCAATACTCTGAGCCTTCTCTCCATTGGCCATGGTACAAACTGATTTCTTAGTGACGTCCAAAGGGATTCCAATGTTTTTAAGCAAATTCCAGCCTTTTCGTCCCAAAAAGGTCCTTGAAGCGCCGGAATCCAATAATCCCAATAACTTGTGGCCAAAAATATTCACTTCGAGGTACGGTCGTTCATCCTGTCCAGCATGGTCCAAAATAAAATTCAAAATAGGTCTATATTGGTCTGTCGGGTTTGAAAGCGTTTGTCTTTTAGGCCGACTCCCTAAAAGTGCTGCTCGCCGTTTCCCTGGTTGCAAGATGGACAAGTCCGAACTGTAAATCCTTCCTTTTTACATTTAAAGCAAATCTTCCGCTTCGGTAAGGCACAGCCAATCGCTCGATGTCCGGGCAGATTGCATCGGAAACAAACTACATCCTGATTTCCTTGTGGCGTCCTATTCTGTATACCGCTAGTGGCAGGTTGTGATGGAGGGGAGAGACAAAGTGCGTCAACAGATTCTTCCAATCCGACGTAGGCTAGATCTGGTTCAATGGACTGTCCTCTTCTGGGTGCAGGGGCATAATCTACAGACTGCATCCTTTCCTCAATTCGGCGGCACAGCGTTTTCAACTGAGCAATGCTTGAAATTTCCAGCGCTCCCAACTGAGTCCGGTATCCTGGAGAAATATTTCGTAAAAGGATGGTCAGCCTAGCCTCTTCCGTAATAGGACACTGAAGTCTTTCGAAATATCTTGACATCACAGCGAAGTACGTCCCTATGGTCTCGTCGGGTCCTTGAGTTCTTCTTTTTATTTCTTCAAGTAATTTCTCGCTGTAAAAAGCAGGCTGGTATTCTTCTTTAAACAACTGTACAAGTTGATCCCAGGAATTGACTTCGCTTCTGCAATCTCGATAAAATTCATAAGCCCTACCCTCAAAAAGATCTATCCCAGATTCCAAAAGTACATCTTGCGTGACATTTCTCGCTTTTCGCAACTCTTCCACTCTTTCGAAAAATGCAGTGACGGACATGCTTTTCTTACTTCCGCAAAACTTTATATTCCACTTGTGGGGAAGGATTGGCTTCATCATCTGTGCTTGAGACTGATTTGTGACAGACGTGTTAGGCGAGGAAGTTGACAATGGTCTACCAATTGCTGAGGTTCCCTGCTGCAACACGTTCAAATTCGGAGGAGGAGCTTGGACTTGGGTAGCATTTCCCTTGGAGTTTAATCTGTCAATGAAAGTCAAGGCTTTTCCCAGAAGATCTTCTCGTGTCTTTTTTTCTTCTTCACTCGTTGCCACAATGTTGTCTATTCTATTCAAAACATGACTAAGCTTGCTCTGCAATTTCAAAAACGGTCCACTTTTGCTGTCTCCTCCAAAATCTTCTATAGCAGTAGAAATGAAATCCAACTTCTTAGTCACTTCCTCTAAATCCACTTTAACAGTAAACGGGTAAGTCGGATAATGTAAGCTATCTCCAGCTTTTTCAAATTGTTTTGCCAAGACTAAGCGGGGTCGCATTTCATCAACTGTACCGGTGGCTATACCTCGAACCGTCAATTCGTAGATTAACTCATCTTTGTCTAAGCGGTATATGTCTACACGTCGAGCCATGTTGTCAAAAAAAAAACACGAAAAATTAACCAGGTAAACAAGCTTTACAAAAAAAAACCGATTGAAAAACACGAGATAAATCAATCACAACTTAGCCAAAATAAACAATGACAATCACTAATAACAGGTACGTCCGATGAAAAGTTTAAATATTTCACACTTTCACAACTACACTGAAACAAATTCACCGTGAGAGAACTGTTAAGGCGTCACAGTACAAAACCACTAGCGTTGTGATCTATCTTCAACCCAGTGTTTTAATTAAAAAAAAAAACAAAACAACAATTGGAAATCTCAAATTCTGGGACACCCTGTATAAGTCGTCGATTAAAATAATTCAACTTCAATAAGTACGCGTGACCACAGAATAATCACTTCAAACCTGAGGAAAAAAAACAAAAATTGTCACCACGTGCCTACCTATTTCACGAAAGGACGAAGTGGAGAAGCTAAGCTGCAATTCAGTTTTTCCCTTTTTTTTTCCTTCTGAGCACCCGATGTCTGTGTCTGTAATCTGGGGAAGACTGTTTGCAATCTAATTTAAATCAAATTACATCAACAAAAATTCACAAACAAATTCGATCAAGACCAAGAGCAAAAATATAAAAAAAGAGAGGAAAAAAAAACACAACAAACGGCCTACCACGTTGGGTGCCAAAAATTGTGACCCTAATATTAGTTTTCTGTAAAATTTAATCTAAAGTTAAAGTTACTGCAGAGGCCGGCCAGCTGCAATGGAGAAGGGCTGGGTTAAGATTCTTTTTATAGGCGCCACGTGATTTTACTCTGCAGTAAGTCAGATTTTTAAAGATGGAAATACTTTTACAAAACAAAAAAAAAACAAAAAAACAAAAGTTAAGCAGCTCAGTTCAAGTTTCAGCACCAAAATCACGAAATAAACCAAAAATACTTACGCTGACTTAACTCACTTTAATCTCAGTAACTGCTGACAGACTGACTAACCAAAAGTTCTTATTTGCTCTTCTCTGGCCTGACCGAAATAATTTGCAAACAGTTTTACCCCAAAATTAGATTTGTTTATTTCACCAAAAAAGAAATGTACACAAGTGAAATGATTTACACGGAAAGAAATTTATAACAATTGTTAATTACTTCAAAAGAGTAAAAGAGTACTAAGCAAAGCACTGAAAGACTAATTTATGCAAAACTACCTAATAGAGATAAGAAAAATGAACGCTTCAATATATATATATTACAATAGTTACTATTGACAGAAAATTTAAAATGAAACAAATTGTATTAAGGTCAAAGGTCGAAATTCAACTGTAGTTACAGCTGTGATTATATGTCAAATTCAAAATTTTAAAATTTAGGATAATTGGTTATCTACTTTATTTACTAAAATGTACGCTTAAAATCAAGCAAGTTACCGTGTTTGTTCTTGTCCTTTTTAGAAAGATAAGCTTAGACAAGAAGTGCAAAAAAAACCTAACGTGCCACGCTGAGTTTATCTAATATAAAACTGTAATTTTTCGATTTGACTTTTAGCAAATTAACAACCAATTATCATTAAAATCTTTACAAAAAAAATTCAATCGTACCCAAAAGTCACTCTTATGTTAATTAAACACTCTGACCAGACCTTAATAAGATCTCTGTCTCTCTCTCGCTAAGAATTTAGCAGCAAATCGGAATAAATATATATGTATAATATCTTAATTGAAAAGGTAGGTAGTCAATTTTTATTAAATAGTGCTCAAAAATCTTTCATGCAACTCAGCTTGACGATGCTCAGACGACTCGACGGCGGCGAAGCCAGAGGTAGGTACACAGTCCAGTTCTCTTTAGCTCCGACCGTTCCAAAGAAAAGAAGGTGCCCAGATGTTTAAAATCCAACACAATTCCACCGGTAGCTCCGGAATCACAACGAAGCCAATCAGACGGCAGCACAACGATTGTCAAAACAACACAAAAACAAAACCCAAAAAGAAAACCCTAAAAATAAATAAAATTGTAGTAACTCCAAAGGAGAAGCTATTTCCTATTACCTCTCGCAGGGGTTTATCAAGACGCCGGTAAGTAAACGAGATATTTGATGAAAGAAAGCCTCCAGGTCTTGAAAACTCTAAAAATAACAAAAAAAATTCACTGCAGCAACTTCCAGAGAAATATAATTTGCACACATTACCTTCACAAGAGGGTTTTTTTCATAGTGAAAACGAGATCGACACGTAGAAAAGCCTCTAGGTTTTAAATGAAGCCAAATTCTTGCAGGCAGGTTTCGTCAAATCTGATCCTTAATCCCCGGAGGAAGGCACTTTCCACAAAACCAGCAAATTCAAAACAGCGGACTGAAAGTTTTGCCAAACGGTCTTCTTGATTTATTCCCAGTAATTCCTGGATCCTTTTAACACACAAAGGATAATTTTCAAGAACACCTGACCAGAAATACCGACGAAACTAGCGATTTGGTCTACGCTCGAACTCGATCTGAACTCCACAAAAAAACGCAATAAAATTTGCGGTCGTTCTTCAGCTGCCTTTTTGCGCTGATAAGAAAATATCGCAGCGATTTCTTTTTGGAATCGAATAAAATAGGAAAATTACTCTCTAAGCACGGCTACAATGAAATTCAGAAATTAAAGAATAAAAAGGAAAAAGAGGAAAGAAAAGCAACACCACAAAATGAAGCATACAAATCGTAGGTAAAATTCGATCGTAACAAAGAATTCCACATCGATACGACCGACGGGTAAGTAGTTACGAATTTTTGAAAATGACCCCGAATCTACGGCTCGGCGGCAAAGAATTATTCATTGCTTGCTGGCGCTTCGGATCTTCTCCTCCAAACGGGACGAAATCCTAGACAAGGAAGATTTCGACTCAAATTGCTGGCTCATGGCCTTGGTACCCGAAGCAAGAAAAATGTTGCCAAAATAACGATGAACAATTACAATAATAACATTCTAGTGTGAGGCCGCGTCGCCGGTAAAGTGCAGAAGGTCACAATTAGATTAAAAAAGTTACGACATGTGGACAAGTACATGTTGAACGCCTCCGCTCCGCCGAAATGGACAGATGTAGCTTGACCCACTGCTGAACTCTCCATACAGTTGTACGGGAAAAAACCTACACGCGCGCTCCGAAAAACACCAGAACGCTCCGCACTAGTACACTCTGCTATCTAACAAGAAGAGCCGCGTGTTATCCAGAATCGCCGCTCGTAACATTATTCTAACATTAGTCCAGGAATTACAGAAATAATAGCGAACAAAATTAAAACCCAGCCGGATTTTTGCATATAAGCTCATCAACAGTTTTGATTTCAAAGATACTGATCTACTTGCGAATTTGTCGATGATTTCTGCATGTGGCTAAAGATGTAAATTCTACATAGACGGTAAAGAAAGAGCACGACTATAGGTAGATAAAAGCAACCAACTGCGGGAGCAGCGGGAGCCTCACACATACAATCTTGTCATTCCACTAGTGACTACTTAAAAATAATCAATGCATGATATGCACAAACAAAAGTGGACCAGACTTTGATACAAAATTGGAAAATTTGGATAAAAAAAAGCATCAAAGTGCAAATGTTTCCAAATGTAGACAATTTGGCCTCCAAACTGGAGATTGGCCTGCCGGGCATTTGCCCGGTTGCCCGGTGGACCAGTCCGACACTGTCAGGTGAACTATTTCCATGCAATCACCCTATACCTACTGTACTACATTGGTATGGTAGTACGCTAGTACGCTATTTAGTACCTACGCTACTGATCCAAGCCGCTTGTGTTCGTTTAATGTGTGGTAATGGTGTTATTGGTCGAATAATGGTGACGTCACAAATGCCGCTTGATCTTGGCGTTTGAGCTTGCCTGCTGATTTTAGCACGTCTAATTTTTTTCCACAAATGTTGTAGAGCAAAACATAAGAATATATTCAGACAAATATTTGTTGTTTGGCTTGTGTAATCAAATGACACAATAAAATAGCGAATTTAAAGTACGCTTCAAATTTCAAAATTTATCGGCTTTATCAGTCAATTCTATTTTTAGCGACTTGTTCTCGAATAACGATCTTTGAAATCCAGATGCGAATGGTTGAATTTTGGTTAAATTTGACAGGTAGGTACCTACCATATGTCCGTTAAGTAACGTATGCTGAATTAGCGCTCAGTTACTTCGATCTACCTATTATTATTTATTAGCTATTGCAAAATGTTGAATAGTCGATTGGCACTATCGATGTCGGTCGGAAATCTATGCACGCACAGATTTTCGTTTGTTTTCAAAAATTCGTAGCTATTGAGCTGGGGATCATTTCGAAGTAGAGTTTTTATCAAAAGCAAGTTCAGATCCGGAAATTCTTCTCCAAATATAATATAAAAAATAACTTTGTGAATGTCTTCATGTATTTCCATAAGAACATGTACTTGTCCGCATGTCGTAACTTTCTTAATCTAATTGTGACCTTCTGCACTTTACCGGCGACGCGACCTCACACTAGGATGTTATTATTGTAATTGTTCATCGTTATTTTGGCAACATTTTTCTTGCTTCGGGTACCAAGGCCATGAGCTATCAATTTGAGTGGAAATCTTTCTTGTCTAGGATTTCGTCCCGTTTGGAGGAGGCGATTCGAAGCGCCAGCAAGCAATGAATAATCCTTTGCCGCCGAGCCGTAGATTCGGGGTCATTTTCAAAAATTCGTAACTACTTACCCGTCGGTCGTATCGATGTGGAATTCTTGTTAAAAGAAACTTCAAGTTTGATGAGGGGGACATCTTAAATATACATTGACGAATTTCTATCTTAAGCCCCTTCGCCCCCACCCCAACTTTGAAATTTCAAACAACATCACCTATTTTACGATACATCAAATCAAATAGAATTGAATCCTCTTTTGCTTTTTTGAACATTTCTTCCAGTTCTGCCAGGTATGCGGTGAACAGATTGGGACTGACAGATGGCGTAAATTTTGTATAGCGTGGTTAGCAGCGTAATTCCTCCATAGTTTGCTATCTTATGTCTGTCTCCTTTCTTATGTATTGGGCATAATATTATTCCTTCTCTCCATTGGTGTGAGAATTCTTTTCCGCACGACACGTCATTCATTATCTCTCTCAATCTCCCTACCACTTCGTTCGGGCCATACTTCCATGCTTCGTTCTCTATTCCATCTTTTCCCGGCGCCTTGCTTTTCTTCAGCCTTTGTATTTGTCTTACGACTTCTTCTTTCTCTATTTCTCTATATCAGTCTAATTGATTTGGTTGGACTCAGCTCTCTCCCTTGTTTCTGGTTCTTCATTTCCTCCTAGTAATACCATGAAGTGTTTCCGCCATTCGCGTCTCTGTATTCTGTCACTTATTTTTTCTTTCCGTTCTCTTTTTCTGTTTAGGTATGTATTTCCATACTTTGCTTTCATTAACATTTCTGATCTCTTTTATCTTCCTTTCCTCTTCCTTTCTTCTTCCTTTTTTCATTTCTCTGCATTTTCCTCTGTATTTTCCCTGACCTCTAGGTAGCCTTGTCTTGTTCCTCCGTTGTTTTTCTATTGTCTCAATCTTTCTATGACTTCCCTCTTCTTTATTGTGCATTCCTGGTTCCACCAATCAAATTTTCTCGTCCACACCTCCGTTTTTTTTTCTGTGCAGTTTGATCTATGTATTTAATTAGCTTCTGTTCACTGTTCACTAGGACACGCCGTGTGTCGCATAGCACGTAAAAAATGAACGATGGTGCCGACTCCATGCAATGTTGGTGGTCGTTGAAAATCCCTTTCCTGTGTTGGAACACACAGGGCTCGGCAAAACTTCCGTTATAGAGGAGGGGAGCATGCATTCACCGGCATCGATGTTAGGCTCAGTTGCGGAAATAGGCCGACGATAAATGAATATAATAAAGAAACGGAAAAATCAGCTTTTAACAGTCTTTATTTTGGAACTCATCTAGCTACATTCATACGAGTAACAAAACTAAGTTTCTGCTTGGTGTTGTGTTTTGGTTCAAGAAAAACTCGGGAAAAAGTAAACACATAAGCATACTGCTGCAGATACACCGAAGCGTACCAGGAGCCTTTGTACAGTGCACGCAGTGGCAACGACTGCACGGCGATCGGGATCACCAGTTCTCAAAGAATGAGTTATCGACCATGTGGCTGGAAATCGAAATGTTTAATACACTTTAAGAATGTTTCAAGTGAGGCTTTGTGTAACGGATGTTTCAAGTCTTGAGATGGTGAATTGAACTGATGCTTATAAAAGGAAAAGGTCCATAAGTGAATGTTTCAGCAGTCAATTTCATGGATTTTCATCATTTTTATGAACATTATCCGGTTTTAGAATTCAACTTACTGTAATTATAATTTGGTTACCTCGCCATAAAGGTCAAGACTCATTTATAAGCTGAAAGAAACAAGAATGGAAACATAAAAACAAGCTAATCTTCCTCACATTTTTCTGTTTCTGAAAATTTGTAGGTAGGTATCTCGTAAATGATCGAAGTAAACTGAGCGTTGATTTAGCGGAGTGACGGAAAAAAGAACGAAAAACAAAAGGTCGAAAACAAAACATCGAATGCATGAGGTCGAAAAAGAAATGGTCGAATTTACAATACAGTCGTATATACAATATACAATACTTGTATATCGAAAGTGATGATGATCGAAATACATATGGTCGAAAATACATAATATCGAATAACAGAATGTCGAAAAACAAAAGGTCGAAAAACAATTGGTCGAAAAACAAATGGTCAAAAAACAATTGGTCGAAAAACAATAGGTCGAAAAACAAAACGTCGAAAAGCAATAGGTCGAGAAATAAGAGGTCGAAAAGAAAAGGTCGAGAAAGAAAAATCGTGGAAATCGAAAAGCAATAGGTGTATGTACGTACAATTGTTGTAAAGACAAATGATTTGAGAGTTTGGGACGGGAAAAAAGAGGAACCGAGTCAAAAATCAACTAGCCCAAATTCATTTTTGTGAAAAAGCCTAATTGGCCCTTGAAAAAAAATACTGAACCTGACAAGGTCTGTGTAGTGTGTAGTTTTATGAGTATAAGTCAATTTTGCGTCAAAAAACCGAATCAGGTCTGCAAAAAAATTACTGAACCTGACAAGGTCCATGCATACTGCTTTATCTGTCCAAGTTGATTTTGCGTCGAAAAACCAAATCAGGGCTTCAAAAAAAAAATTAAACCTGACGAGGTCCATGTACACAACTTGACGTTTCAGAGTTGATTTTGCGTCAAAAAACCAAATCAGGTCTGCAAAAAAATTACTGAACCTGACGAGGTTCATGTACACAGGTTTATAAATCCAAGTTAATTTTGCGTCAAAAAACCAAATCAGGTCTTCAAAAAAAAAACTAAACCTGACGAGGTCCATGTGCACAACTTGACGTTGCAGAATTGATTTCGCGTCAAAAAACCGAATCAGGTCTGCAAAAAAATTACTGAACCTGACGAGGTCCATGTACACAGGTTTATAAGTCCAAGTTAATTTTGCGTCGAAAAACCAAATCAGGTCTTGAAAAAAAAAACTACTAGACCTGACGAGGTCCATGTGCACAGCTTCACGTTTCAAAGTGGATTTTGCGTCAAAAAAGCCTAATCAGGTATGCAAAAAAAACCACTCAACCTGACAAGGTCCATGTGCACAGGTTTATAAGTCCTAAGTTAATTTACGCTGACACTGATCAGATTTAAAAAAAAACAGGTGTTTCGGTGGCCTTGCATAGGTAATACTTTGGGAGGTGATTTCTTTCTGAAGAATAAGTCGAAAAGTGAGAGTAAAATTTTTCAAGTGCTCTCTGAGAGAGTCACAGCTCCTCAATCGATCCGAATTGTAATCACATTTAAAACAGGTATTTCTAGTTCGACATTGTGTTATTCGACATTTTATTATTCGATGTTTTGTTTTTCGACCTTTTGGTTTTCGACCTTTTGCTTTTCGATATTTCACTTTTCGACTTTTTGCTTTTCGATATTTCACTTTTCGACCTTTTGCTTTTCGATCTTTTGATTTTCGACCTGTTGTACTTTCGATGTTTTGTGGTTTCGTTATTTTGTTTTTCGACTTTACGCATTCGATGTTTTGTTTTCGACCTTTTGTATTTCGATCTTTATTCCGTCACCCGATTTAGCGTACATTACCTGACGAACATATTTCACCTACCTGTCAAATCCAACCAAAATTTAACCAATGGCGTTCGAGTTACAATAATTGTTATTCGAGAAAACAATATATACACTTCTGGCCAAAATTAGTGGGTCAAGAAATTTTTGCTTCAAGTTTGATGAAGATTTTTTTCTGAACCGTTTGTCTGATTTGGCAAAAAAAAATTTTACATAGTAGGTTGATTCTTTGGGAATACAACCGTGATAGAAATTGCCATTGATAATTCAGTTTTGACTTTATACTGGGTGACACAAAAATGCGGTGATTTTTAATCAAAACTCTTAGCCCCTAACTTTTTGTGTTAGCAACAACAGCAACTGACATTTGATAGTCCACTGATAGCCTTATGTTCACTCGACATTTGTTTTTACTTTGTGTCATTATCTGTATTAATAAAGGAGATATGCAATATTCTAGAAGAACATGCTTTTTTTGAAAAGTAAAATTTTTTAAAAAGGATAAGGAACGGTTTCCAGAGAAACAGATACCAACAAGAGTAATTCCGATAATTTCAATTGTCAAAGAAGTTATTCACCAAAAACATGTTTTTTATTGACCGGTTAACATTTTTGCATTGAAAAATCACCAAATAAAGTTCCTAACAAAAGTAAGACGGGGACCATCTACTTCTAAAAATAAAGAAAACAGTAAGCAATTGGATAATGAACAAGTTAATAATGATAAATTAAATTAATTAATGTGATTAACGAATCATAGTTCAGTAACGTGTGTTCCCTCCCCTTGCTCTTCTGCATGCTCCTACTCTTCGTGGCATACTACTGATTAGGTTTTGTATGTCTTGCTGGGGAATGTCATGCATTCTTGAATAAGCAGTTGTGACAGTTGCTCCAGATTCACTGGCGGCTGAGGTGCACTCCTGATGCGTCTACCTAGCTGATCCCAAAGATGCTCTATTGGATTAAGATCCGGGCTTTTGGCTGGCTGAAAGCTGTCTAGGCATCTTGGTGAATAACTTCTTTGAAAATTGGAATTATCGGAATTACTCTTGTTGGTATCTGTTTCTCTGGAAACCGTTCCTTATCCTTTTTAAAAATTTTGACTTTTCAAAAAAAGCATGTTCTTCTAAAATATTCCATATCTCCTTTATGATTAGAGATAATGACGGAAAGTGAAAAAGAAAATGTCGAGTAAACATAAGGCTAAACTGGACTATCAAATGTCAGTTGCTGTTGTTGCTAACACAAAAAGTTAGGGGCTAAGAGTTTTGATTGAAAATCACCGCATTTTTGTGTCACCCAGTATAAAGTCAAAACTGAATTATCAATGGCAATTTGTATTACGGTTGTATTTCCAAAGAATCAACCTACTATGTAAAAAAAATTGCCAAATCAGACAAACGGTTCAGAAAAAAATCAACATCAAACTTGCGGCAAAAATTTCTTGACCCGCTCATTTTGGCCAAAAGTGTATATACCTTTATAAATTTCAGATATTGATTTTTATTGGATAAAATTGAAAATTTCCATTTGGTTGTCAAAACTAGAAAATCATAATTTCGTCGCAACTCGTTATATTTTGTAGGAATCTGACAGATTGATAGATGATGTTCCTTAGGCACAGTAAGTTTCTCCGACCGTTCACGAAACTTGATTTCCAAAAACGAAAAAATTGAGCTTCAATGAATGAATACTTTTTTTCCGACATTGCCACTGCCAAATGTTCTGACTCTAGTCTTTTACAATCAGTTATAGCCCAGGAATTTTAGGGTTTGACCCTGAAATAAATATGTCCCTTCTGAAATTCTGCACAAACGGCCTTTGACCAATGCTGAACAACATACTAAAAGCTCCGGTCCAACAAGTGTGCGGAACATAGTTTTTTGGGGCAAGAAGGGAGTAAGTGCCGCCAAAATCAGATGAACTCTTGCTGTAATTCAAAAGAGGGTACTGCAAGTCTCAACGTTGACCAACGTGTCCCTCAAGCAATGCGGAATAATGTAATAAAAGCTCCAGGCCCTGAAATGTGAGCGTCATAGTTTTTGATGAGCAAGAAGGGAGTAAGTTCCGCAACAGTGGTAACTCTGTAAAATTTGATTTCCTCAAAATTTTGAAGGATCCTGGTTGGTCTGAATGCCTTTCAAGTTTCAAGCAATGCTGATTCACATTTTAAAACAGAATTCTCCGATTTCCCTGTTCCCGATCCACCAACCAAAGAGGAGGGAAAGTATTGTGAAGGTGCTAAAAAACATGTTTCGAGAATAACACGGAAATATCCATTTTGAGCCCCCCTGAGACGACTAGGACCATTTCCAGATGAAAGATTGTCTGTCTGTGTGTCTGACTGTGTTTGTGCCTAGCTGTGTGTGTGTCTGCAGCAATATTTTACGATAACGACCAAATGGTTGATTTGATCGACTTGAAATTTGGTATGCAGACATGGTTTTGCTGTCTAATGAGCCCATTAATTTTTTGCTGTCATCTGTCAAACAATAAAGACACTATGAAATAATGGCAGAAGCTGTATCCCACAGAACTTGACATACAATATGTCGTTCAAAAGCCTTCGAAAAACTGTATTCAGAACAGTTAAAAGTACTTCTCTATCTGTCATATGTCAAATATCAAAAAATGTCCAAATTCAAAACTTTGCCATTCAATTATCCAAAATCTATTCGAAGGATTGGAACCAAATTCGACAGGCAGCAACAGAATAAAAGAGTCACATTAAGTCTGCAGTTGGAGTTTTACATCGTCTCTCAATCAGGCGCTACGAGATTTGGCGGCACTTACTCCTTTCTTGCCCTAAAAAACTATGTTCCGCACACTTGTTGGACCGGAGCTTTTAGTATGTTGTTCAGCATTCGTCAAAGGCCGTTTGTGCAAAATTTCACAAGGGACATTTATTTCAGGGTTTCACCAAATCTTCGCCTAAAATGCCTGGGCTATCAAATCTCCTATCCCAAAACTTCAAACACCCTGTATACGTAAATATAGATACTTACATTCTGAATTTACATGATTATTCATCATCATTCTGCGGTTATAACTCCAATTTGTGTCGCACCAAACAAGTACATAAATAGCAGCCAGAAAAACAATAAGTCGCCTAGACAAATACAAAAGATAGAAGCACAGAACATACAGAGTAATATCAACAGAAAATAAAAAAAAACATATCAAACTATGTAATTCAAAAGAAGATAATGATCTGCGCCCCGACAGCAACCTAAAATGACCGAGGAAATCACGTGTGGTAATGATATAGTATTTAAGTTCAATAAAATTGGAAAGCAATGGGATTTGAAGCAAATGAAGCACTGTAAAAATGACATCAGTGGGAGAAAAAATTGGAGATCGAAGCAGGGTCATCAGGAGAACAACGATCGTCCAGGCTACGCCAATGGGAACTTCACAACGTGTTGTGATTTCCAAAGAATGTCTTATAATCGTATCGCCTTCATTCGTAGAAGCCCTCAGCATTAATAACTCCGTATATAACATATCTGGAATGTAAATCAAAAGAATTGAGTACATGATAACTGAATCCAAGGAGTTGATGATAATTGCTAACTTGGTATATCTATGTCGCCTGCTCTGTCGTTCTCAGTTTCATTTCTGCCCTCAGATTCTGATGAGTCCTCATCATGCTCCGTCCGTACGTCAACCATGTTTTCTGAAAAAACAATCGAGTCACTTTTATGATCTCCTTGGAAGATGATATTGCCCTATGTTCTCTTACGTACCTGAAGGATCCATTCTGAATATGTTTTCGGAAAACGAACTATTTCGATATGTTCCTAATTTATCTAAGATTTCGTAGATATGTCCATGTTGTAAAATTTTGGAGGTGACAAAACTTATTCATCAATAATTCCAAACAGCGACAATTCCACTTACATTGCACATAAAACAATCATTTTGTAAAACTAACAATAAATTGGAACTGGAGAAGATACGTGGTATGAGTTTTTTTTAAGTTTTTTGTTGTACAGCTTATCATGACGTTTATCACTTCCAACTCTAACCAAAAACTTTTGCAATGTTTCATTCCTGGTGAACTTGACTCAGTAGAAGGTAATAATTTTTATCAACTTGGATCCAAAAATAGTATCTACTGCCCTGGTTATGCGAAACTAGCATGAATAGAGGGACTGAGAAAGAGTGAATCGCTAGCTCGCTCTTATTATGTCGACAATTCACCTCACTACTTAAAATAGTAGGCCGTTCAAGTGTATTACCACCAAGGTCATTGGTGAAAACACCCCTCCAGAATGACCAACCTCAAACATTCAGATAGTTTTTACTTTTTTAGGAAGATTTTCAGTGGTTTTTCGGTTAATTGTCTAAACAAATACACCTCTAGGTTCGATATATTATCACTTACATCTCGATTTACACTCGGATCCCCTCTTGAAAATTCTCGATGTTGCGATAATACACCTCACCTATCGGTGTATTACATACGACAATTCACCTCTCTCCTCAAAACAGTAGGCCGTATAAGTGTATTACCACCAAGGTCATTAGTGAAAACACCCCTCCAGAATGACCAACCTTGAATATTCAAACAGTTTTCACTTTTTCAGGAAGATTTTCAGGGTGGTTCGGTTAATTGTCTTAACGAATACACCTCTAGGTTCGATATATTATCGCTTACATCTCGATTTACACTCGGATCCCCTCGTGAAAATCCTCGATGTGGCGATAATACACCTCACCTATCGGTGTATTACATACGACAATTCACCTCACTCCTTAAAATAGTAGGCCGTTCAAGTGTATTACCACCAAAGTCATTGGTGAAAACACCCCTCCAGAATGACCAACCTCAAACATTCAAATAGTTTTCACTTTTTCAGGAAGATTTCAGTGTTGTTCGGTTAATAATTGTCTTAAGGACGGACTCATATTGGTGAAATAAGCGTTGCGAAATCAATCCGAGTGAGTTTATTCCTTGATGGATTCTTACTATTTTGGTCTCTTTCGAAAGCTACAAGGATGTACTTTGGTTTGAGCCCATTGGCATTTTTTGGAGAAAAAACTTTTGAAATCGGCTCTGGAGTTTTCCTCTCTGAAAAAACTGACAATTTTTTTAACTTTTTATCCAGTGAACAAACTTTCACAACTTTTTTCCTTAACAGAAGGTAACTGGTCCATGAACATTCTCCAACAATTTTTTTCAATTTCCCGAAAAATTTTCGGTTAAAAATGCAATGTAAAACTGGGCAGGGTTTTCGAGACCGGACTCAAGTGGTGGAGCTCAAAGTGGAGCCTTGATTGACAATTCTTACAATAAGATGATTTGAAATAAGATTTGAAGTTTTTCCAGGGAACTCAAATTTTCTTGACAAAATTTTCAATTTCCTGCAAATTATTCTCAATCTTTCTCTCTAATTCTAATTTCCCACCCGAATGAACGGTTTGAAAAATTTTACATAGGTTCCTACTAGTCGGGGAAGTTTTGGGGTGACACAACTGATTTTTTCGAAATGAAATTTGCACATTCCAAGAATTTGGAAAAACTACAGTGCAAACTTCAACATGCGGTGAGCCCCACGAAATATTCATTTTAGGTGTGAAAAACTTTTGAAATTGGATACATGGACAAGGGAGCTGGTGCCTCAAAACTTACGTCATGAGGTACATGATTTTAACCCTGTCGGTCTAATGTGCGTTGATAAGGTTGTTAAAAATTTCTCTGTCTTACATGTCAGACCGGGGGCTTCAGGCTGGTATGGGCTTGTCAATTTTCGAAAAATATCAAAAATTTATGTCATTAGGTACATGGAATAAACCAACGGGCTTTTGTGTGGGAACATCCCCTTAATCAAAAATCGGGTCATTAGACAAAATTTTTGGGGGCTCTCGGTCCATAAGACAAGTTTGAAATTTTCAAAAAAGGCCAAAATTCACCTTCTTCTGGAGACTTCGCCTTTGGCATAATTTCAGGAATGAGAAACGATTCGCACATGATTCTTTACGCAGGTTTCGAATCTGTCCACAAAAATTTTCAATGGTACATCGCTTACAGGGTGCAACATCAAAAACTTTTTCTCAAATCGTACACCCTGTATTTTAACACGGAAATCGATTACATTTTTCATCCTAATTACAAATATATATCACACTTGGTGAATTAGTCAACAATACGCCTGTGAAAATATTGATAAATTTTGGTCCTTTTTTGAAAATTTTAAACTTGTCTTATGGACCGAAAGCCCCCAAAAATTTTGTCTTACGACCAGATTTTCGATCAAGGGGATGTCCTCACACAAAATCCAGTTGGTTTTATTCATGTACCTTATGACGTATATTTTTTGCCTTTTTTTTCGAAAATTGACAGGCTCATACCAGCCTAAAGACATGTAAGACAAAGCAATTTTGAACAACCTTATCAACGCACATTAGACCTCCAGAGTTAAAATCATGTACCTTATGACGTAAGTTTTGAGGCACCAGCTCCCTGTCCAACACGGCTTTAGAGTTTTCCTCTCTGGGAAATCTGCAAATTTTTTCAACTTTTTAGCCCGTGAACAGATTTTTACAATTCTTTCTCTGAACAAAAGATGAATGGTTCATGAACACTTCCCAACAAGGCTTAACGAGGTTTTGGCAATTTTTTTTACCATGTTTCCTGTACTAAAACAAAGTTGGCCTTAAAATGTATTAAAACAACGTATAAAGGCAGCATTTGGAACTTTGCTTCTGAAAATGTACTCCTCACTCATTTCTACATGTAGTTTTAACTAGACAGAACTAAAAAATACCGACTGCGGTACCAGAGACCGGCCAGGGACCATTTTTGCAGAATTTACTCCTAGCAGGTATATTAACCGCAATACAGTGTCTCTGGCGCAAAATCCCGCGTGGCGCCACATCTGGAATTGCGAAGGAGGGTCTTCTGAACAAGTATGCCAAATTTCATGCTTTGATCACAAAATGCACAGACCATTCCGCTAACCCCCCCACTATATTCAAATACCTAGTATGGATACGAGTGCAAGTTGTACGAGTACCTATACATTAACAGAGATAACAACAGAACGAAGTAGAATAGTGGGTGATAGTAAAAACAGATAGCATAGCATGAGAGCATTTTAGAAGAACAGGTGAATTAAAAAAAAAAGAAAAATAAAGAATGATGAAAAATGATTAGTATTTGAATATTTTCATATTCAATTATGAAAAATTAGGAAAATCAATAGGTAGGTAGTACACAACACAACCTCGGTGCGGTGGTAGCCGAGTGGTACAGGTGATGGCAAGCCAAACCATTCGCGCTGCCCTGTGTGGGTTCGAATCCTACTTCATCCATGGATATTTTGTGCTGTCCCCGAGGTTGCATGGTAGAGCAGCTTATAGCTGAATGCCGCCTCGTAAAATAAGACAATTAAATAAAATAAAATAAATAAATACACAACACAACCTAAATGATATTATAAGTTCTGTTCTGATATTATCTACCTGTACAAAATCCAAAATTTGAAAAAATATTTGAATAGGAGTACAGAGTACCTACTTGAGAAGTATTCGAATACTGTATTCGAAGAATAATGGAGAGTAGACAACAGTTGTTTGTATCTTTTTTTATTACTGGTGAGTCCCAGCTCTGCTAGGAGGCACGTTTTTCAGGTAGGTCGAGCTCAGGATGCTGCATTTCCCAAAAGTTCAAAGCATCTATCTTATATTTGATTTCTACGTTTCCTAAAGATGGTCTTAGAATAGTTCCAATTAGATCTGCCGCGCCATGAACAGAAGCCAGGAATGTAGGCAGTGACAGATCAGATATCAGACGAATCCCAAGTCCACCTGAAGAGATTGGTAAAGATGCTTGAGTCCAAGAATGTTGTGGAAGGTTAATGTTCAAAAGAGTTTCCAAAATGTTTTTGATTTTGTTATCGAAAAGGCCGCACACATCTTTGAACTTCCAGAAAGGGAAACATCTCATAAAATAAGTAAGCTTTGGTATCCATAAGCAGTTACGAAGCAGGAAGAAAGCCATAATGTGGGTTCATGTTGAGTAAATTATCTGCCAGCGAATAGAATTTATCCAGAATTTTACTAGGTAATGATGGAAAAGCTTCTTCAGTTATTGCTGAACCAAGAAGATTTAAGTTATCTAGAGTAGTGATGTGGATACCAGGAGCAAGAGTTTCGAATTCCTCAAGAATCAATGGGATCTTTTCCTTGGACAAATTCTTGCAAAAACATAACTCACATTTTGAGGAATCATGAACCAAACCTATATTTTTGAATTCACCGATAATTGTTTCAAGGTCTTTAAGGACTTCTTCGGCTGATCCTTCTAGGGTTACATCGTCGAGATACCAGATATTGAATTTTGAAACAAGTTTCTTGATAGCAGGCTGAATCGATAAACTAAAAATAGCCGGGCCAAGAGCATCTCCTTGCTAACATCCGACGGAGGACTTGACACATGTTCTTTGTACAATAAATTTGTCGGCGAAGAATAACATTGCCAAAGAGGGACATCACGCTCTACAGAGTTGGATGCATTTTTGACATCAATTTTTAGTAATACCTCTGCCAAAGAGTTTTTTGAGATATGAGTTCTCACCGCATGGACGGCGGCCTCACAACCACTTTTTACACTAACACCAACTTGGAAAGGCTGTAGGTAGTTTGGAAGTCCCTATCTTAGAAGAATAAAAACAACCAATTTCATTCAAATACTTTTTCCATTCAAATACCCCCAAAGTATTTATTTTGGTGAACTAAAAGTATTTGAATACCTTGAAAGTTGGTATTTGAATTACCTAAGAAATTTCTAGAAGACATACCCATCTACAGGTGTTCATTTAGAAAGTTCTCACCCCTGATTTCTGGCCGCCAAACTTTTTTACAGGAAAACGCCGAAACAGGTCGATTTTTGTTTTGAAAGGGACATCTAGGACACATATTGCTAAATTTTCACCTTCAATCTCTTCGCACCCACCCTACCCTACTTTGAAATTTCAAATAGCATTACCTATTTTGTGATAGATTAAATTGAAGGCAACAAAATTCTCTTTCCGCCAAACATCTTTCTAATTTTTTCAAACCACCCTTCAACCCTTGTGAAAATCCTCTATTTGTTGATGAATGGACAATTTCTTCCCTATAAACTCAAGATTCTTGAGAAATAGACTTCCAAGCAAAAATAGGTCCATTTTTATTTCAATGGGGTCATCTAAGACACGTGTGGCCAAATTTTCATCTCCAACCTCTTCGCTCTCACTCTACCCTACTTCAAAGGGGTGATTAAGAAAAATAGAAATATGATTGACAGAAAAAGAGTTTTATTGCCTTCAATCTTATGTATCAGAAGATAGGTGATGCTATTTGAAATTTCAAGGTAGGGTAGGGTGGGGGCGAAGGGGTTGAAGATGAAAATTTGGCCATTCGTGTCTTAGATGACCTCTTGAAATAAAAGTCGAGCTGTTTTTGCTGGAGAGTCCATTTCTCAAGAATCGGAAGTTTATAGGGGGAAAATTGTTCTCTCATTGACAAACAGAGGATTTTCACAGGGGTTGGGGGGTGATTAAAAAAAATAGAAATACGTTTGACGTACGAATAAAATTCAGGGTTGCATCAAAAGTGGCCTGGAATGGCATCGCTCACCTGCGGCTTTTTACAATTTATTATTGTGTTTGGTGTAATTTCCGCAACATTGGTTACAAGCGATTTCATACGAGCAAGAAAGGTGATTTTGCCCTCGATTTTGCCTTGATAAAATGCAGATGCTATTTTGTCCAATGTATTTATCAGCAGTTCTTGTCTCATTCAAGCTCTTAACATCAGAAATGGGGTACTTGCCCATTTTTTTTCAATTGGCCTAATCGATAGCATAGTTGAAAATAATGTAACCATTGTAGCGCTTACCCCCCTTTTTAACCCATCTACGTTGTGTATTTTAACCCTTTGTTTCCCGTGAATTAGTTCACCCTTTTTTTTACAAACCTTGGTTCTACCTACGAGAGGACCAAATTAATCTATTTCCTACATAGAAACATACAATTCAAATCACACGTTCCTTTATTTTATTTGATTAAATTTTGAATTTGAACAAACATAAGCCTTTTGCTTTTCCTAAATCTCATTGTCTGATTCTTCATTTCAACGCTTAATTAAACTAGATTCGTAACATTTGTAGCCTTTAAGAAAATTCATTTGCTCATTGGTTACGGCAGTTGTTGTTTGTTTATTTTATTTTCCTTATTTAAAACTTCATATTTATTTTCATGAGACTTGAGTTATAGAAATTATGATTTAATTCAATAGTTTGTTGCCATCGTAAATATTATAATGTAGGAACGGCGCTTGCTTCCTCCTTCCACACTCGAATTGTTGTCACACGGCAAAAACCCTTATCTTGTTTTTCGAGCTCTGGCTTTTTCGAACTTCATGTAGTAGAATGAACATCTTTTAAACGTAGTCGGATCAGCTCCGCGATTTTCTTAAACTCCAATATTGATCTGAAAGTATCAAAAGATTTGTCTATGAAGGAAGATCCGAGAAAATATTGTGATATTTGAAGATATCTCGTGCGGATGCTGGTGAGTACAATGAAAACCGGCGACGTCGGGCTTCAGTTTTTCATTTGCTTACTTTTCCTTTTAAATTCAATAATATAGATCCACCACCGACGGACTACCCAGTATATGGACTACCCACACGATATACCTACTATGAAATAAGATCCACGAAAATCGATCAAATATTACCTCAGCGTTTCGAATTAATGTCAAGCCACCTATACGAAATTATCTGCCGTACTGAAGCAGCTGTATGCCGTACTGAAGCAGTTGTATGCCGTACTGAAGCTGAGAGGTCCTCATTCATATCGCCGCTACCTATCTTGTGATCTGCAACACAACAGTCAACTTTATCATTATCTTCCGGCCGCCGCCGTGACGTTCTTCTCTTCTATCTCCAAGAACTACGAGCCTAACACCGAGAGTAGGAAATCTAGAAGTTAAGGTGCCCTTTTATTATTATTCGTGTGAATCGTTCGCGTACATTGTCCGTGGACATACAAAATTCTGCAGAATTAGGTTAACCCCCACGCCACGTCGTTTTCAAATTTTAAGTGTATTAGGGTACCCTGTTTTCTCGGTTTCCAGATTTACGGAGCTCGAGAAGAAGAAGAGAAAAGGCGTTAGGCCTGTAAAAGTCGTCTGTTTTCTATAACTCACCTGTATATCAAAGCTTAATTTATTCATCACATTTTCAATCACATGTACCGCAGTTAACTACAATACAAATTATTAATTTTTATTTTAAATACGCTTTCCTATTTACTAAATTTAGTCTTCAAATCAGTCATTTACATTTTTCTTTTAAAATTGGAGGAAGTGCCAAAGTATCTCAAAAATAACTTTTGTGGAGTGCCGTTCCTTCCCGATAGTTTCTCAGTATTGTGCCGTTCATGAGCGGATGGCGCCCTCTTGTTTCTGGTAAGTAGGTATTTTCCGTCCAACACCAAAAATTTCAAAGAACCTCCCCGAGCTGCCAAACCGAAAATAAAAACATCGAGCTGCCGAGCCGAGTTTTATCCGAAATTACGGGTATACATTTACAATTTAATTTCTGGAATACGTCATTGCCTTCTTCAGCAATAGTTTACACAATTTCAATTATATTCCAAACAGCATGGCAAATTCATTCTTTGTGGAGTTCCCCTGTTAAAGGGTTATTAATTGAAAGAGTTAAATTGGAATGTTTATAACTGCAATAATTCCCAATTTTGTCGGTTCCCAATTATTGTCATAATGTCGTCAGTTTAATACCATACGTTTCAACTCGAACGTTAGTTGATGGTTTATTTACAGGTATGATAAGCATGAATTAACCCTTTGGGTCTTTGTTTGGTACAGTCCTTTCAATAGACTTTTCGGAGAGAACTTTATTTCCCATCATGTATCAGGTAGCTTCAAATGACTTGGCTTTTCAGATTTTGTGTGGGGAATTTCTCGCGATTTGCATTTCCTAATTTCCGCAATTTTCCGCTCTTATTTTCTACCGCTTCGCGATGGTTGGCAGCCAGGTGCCAGAGCTTGATTGCCACGAATATCTTTTCAGACGATTCGGGTTAACTCTGTCCTGTCGCTAACTGCCTGTTGATTAACCCTTTGGGTCAGGTAATTGTTGCTTTCGTTTAGCCTTGATTCATGGTGACATCTCACCCGGTTCTTTGTGAAGATAGCGTCAGTTTAGTAGGCTCCGGACATCACTTGGAGTTTGCTGGTTCGTTCCGCAATGCCGCACCTGACTTTAACCCTTTCTTATTCGCGTCTAACTCTCACTTCTAATTCTTCTGAGCTTAGAATTTTAACGCACTGACTAAAGCTTATATCTGAAAGGGTTAACCGCATAGAGAAGAAAAGCCACGTCAACTTGAAGCACCTTTTCAGGTGAGAAAGCCCAGGTAATTTACTTCTTGAAATTCGGTTAAATCTGACATCACAACTGTACTTGGGTTCCAACAGCTGAACATTCATAATAAAGATTGTACCCCAGTTAATTGAAGTACGACTTTGATTCCACAATGATCTTTGCTAATAAACTTCTGAATACCTGCTACCTCAATTTAGGGTCAAATAAATTAAATCAGTAATTACTTGCCTTTCTAACTTCAACGATCGATCACACTCAAAGTCACAATCACTAAACCATTAACAGCTTGATCAACAAATAATATAACAATAATAGCAGGAGCGCAAAGCAAGGTGTCCTCACTGCGTCACATTCGCACACCAACCCCCTTTGCGTCTTTTTCTCGGCTTCCTCAAGCCATGCATCTTTCCCCTCCTACTCTCTGAATTTCACCAGCTGCAGCTACGCTCTTATGCTTATAAGTTAAGTATTTTAATTTTAGGCTAGGCCGATCACCACACCATATTTTTTCTTTTTTCTGATTTCCCGGGCGTAATTCGTGTTTTAAAAATATATTTGTGACGTCACAAATATACAAAAAACGAAACAAACAGCATTCTTGGATTGGAAACTTCAAAAACTGTTAGAGTGGCATAACCATTTTGAAAAATATAGGCATAAAAATTCCACTGAAGTTTACTTGTTACCAACCCTTTGTTAAAAAAAGCGGAAATTTTTTTTTTAACCAATGGATATTTTTCCCGGAATTTCTCAGGAAATACTCTTTATCAGTCTTGTTGATTATTGAAGGTATTTCCAGTCGAATCTATTTCATTGGCAAGTACCCCATTGTTCAGAATGAATGCTTCGCTCAGGGCCAAGGTTGATTATCAGTGAATTCTCATCCCAAGCTAGATTCCGGGACAGATGAAACGCCGGGTCACCCTTGAGGGAACCCTACATGCTTAATGTTTGTTCCCAGTCGACTCTAATTATTATGGGATAATCTAACTTGAGGTTTTAGCTTCAATTTGAGCCTTGGATTTTGAAATTCGGGCAATAATAAAAATATCCCCAGAAATCAATAAATTGTTTTTTGATGCCGCCCTGTGGATAAAAGATGTTAGGGAAATGAATCGAGCAACGTGTCGAGCTACGAGCTCATCTTTTATTCCTCCAATGTTTATTTCAAAAATTACCAAAAGATTGGGCTAAGCAACGGCACAAACAGATTCCGAACCATCCGAAAAAATTTCTGTGTGTCGTATTCGATGTTTCGTAGTTTATTTGACACGAAAAGTATTTAAATAACGTAAAAGTATTAACAAATACTTTTCAAAATATCAAATTCCAAATACTTACATAAGTATTTAAATACTTTGGAAACGTAAAAGTATTTGGCTAAGTATTTGTAAATACTTTTACAAATAATAAATACTAAATACTTTTGAAAAGTATTTGAATATTAAATACTTTTCCAACAGCAGAAAAAGTATTTAAATTGTAGTAGTAATAGTAATTGTAATAGTATTTAGATACTATTGAGTATTTATTATTTGAAAAGTATTTAAAAGTTCAAATACTACCCAGCTCTGTAAACATAACCAAAATTTTATTTCCAACCCTCCCGGGAGCCATGGAAAAAATGGAGAAGATGAGAATACATGCGCCGCGGCCTATTTTCTTAAATGGTGAGAGAACGATGAGAGATGTGTGGAAACTGTCAGGGACAAAGCTGTAGGGAAACAAATAATCTAAAAAAAAAGTTCCCATGGGCATTATGTCTAACTTTTTCAGTTTAGCCGTTAATCGCAGTCAATTTTACGCTCTGGTCCAGTGAAGTGGGAGAGCTGCCCGCGTGACATTCTTTCTTCAATTCTGCTAGAACGGCGTGAGATATCCGAGAATTGTGTTCAACAAAGATGTAGAGAATTGAATGTTTCACTAGAAAATCTTCAAGATCTACCGTATGTTCATTAAAATCATGAATTAGGGCAAGCTGTGAACTTTGAAACGCATGTTCAAAATGTAGTCCATAACGACGGCGTCGACGGCTCATCATGTTGACATCAAATTTGAGTGATTATTGATGAATTCACGACATACGTTTTTACTTCCATAGCCTGCCCTAATTCATGATTTTAACGAACATACGGTATTATTATCTTTTTCAGTTAAGTCGTGAACCACGTCCGAAGTTGCGCGATAATCCTGTTAATGAAGTGGTTATTTTGGAAAACCTGCTAAATAGGAAAAAAATGACAATGTAGAAGATGAAAAACTGGATCTAGAGAACCAAAGTTCTTTTCCACACCGTTTCGGGAAACCTAAGAAGAAAGGATGAGGAAGCTGGGAGTGCAAATGGCAATTTTTGAAGATTTTCTTTTCTTTTATTAGGTTTCTCGAAACGGTGTGGAATGGAACTTCAGTTTTTTATCCTTTAGGTACATTGGCATATTTTTTTCATCGAGTCTAGGTTTTCTGTAATTTTACAAAAGAACCAACATTTTCATCAACAGGATTGTTGCGTAACTTCAAACGTTGTTCACGTAGTGGAACATTCAATTCTCTACATTTTTGTCGCTCAAAATCTTTGGATATCTTTTGCCGTTTTTGCAGCATTTGAGGAAGAATGTCACGTGGACAGTTCTTCCACTCCACTGGACCGGCGCGCAACTTTAACCGTGGTTAACGGCTAAACTAAAGAGGCTAGACAAATACCTTTTGTGACTCTTCTGTAGATTATTCAATTTTCTACAACTTTGTCCCAGACAGTTTTCACACATCCCTCACCGTTCTCTGACCGTTTCAGAGAAAAGGCCTCGGCGCATTCTTTTCCACATTTTTCATGTTATTTTCCTCACTTCCCGGGATCGTTGGGAGTGAAACTTTGGTCATTCTAATTCAGTTTTTCATTCTCTACATTGCTATATTTTTTCATCGACTCCCTAATTAGTTCTAACTTGAGCAGAAAAATCGCCTTACATATTTTACTGGACTATTCGTCAAGTTTCATTCAAGAGTTCAATACGTTCTGATATTGTCGGCAAGGGTTATCAAAGCCAACAGACCAAAAAGCAGACTTTCCCACTCATAACTATAGGTACCTACGTATTACGTATACGTTATTGCCCCCGGTTTCCGCTCAAGAGACCAATATCTTGCCAAGACCACTACCACTAACAGGATCCAGGATCGCTTTCGTATATATTTAGTTGGAAGTGCTCCCCAATTTGAATTTTTAAAGAGGGAATTTTAATGAATGCCGAAACTGGAACACAGCTCGAAAAGTGGGATATTACTCCCCAGAATCCTCGAGTCGAGATAAGACCGCCAGCCGAATCGTCAGAATGTAAAACACGAGACGGGAACTGAGAGAAACGAAGGAGTTAAATTCACCATTTAAATAGACCTCGCGCGACTAGTTGTTGGAATAAAGTTAAACACAAGTCCCGCGAAATTGTGGCGGCATCGCGAGATCCTGCTGAATATAAAACGGACTGATGCATAGAGATGTGAGAGAAACTTTTAAAAGGATATATACGTGAGTAATAACGAAGTTATTTGTCTGATTGTGATAGAACCGGCTGGGATGAAGTTGGGCGATAATAAGTCATCAAGTTTCGCGCCGCAGCTTCAGGTTTTCATGGCGGATGAGTCGGAAAGCCGAAATTACCGTTATTTTTCAAATAAGCGCTCTCCGTTCCCCCTCAGAACTGATTTGTCCATGTCGATGATGATATCCACTGAAGGCCATCGATATTCTCTGGATACTATCCGGAATTCAAAACGGCCGCTAATATCTGAACAAAGCTCCGTGTAGCATCATCCATCCCCCATGCTCTGCACCTCTGCAACGACATCAACTGAGGTGATGTCAAAAACAACAAATTTGTTGCCGGTTCGTTCAAATGCATCAAAACTTCTAGAAGGCAATTACTTACTATAAGCATCTAAATAGTTAAACAATGTCATCGTGGTAAGAAATCGCGTTGGTTTTTTTAGTAGTTAGGATTATTCATTACTGCTTGCTAGTAATTACCGAGTCACAATCAAATAGGTATCTCACTATATCGCTCTTTATTTCGTATTCAATTTCTCGCGGAGTTCCTCATCTTATCGTCACCGTGAGTGCTATCTCAGCTGCCAGTCGCCTTCTTCGGCCTAGACACGCTTCTTGCTTCTTTTGCATCCGAAAAAAAGACACCAGAACACGATTCTCTGGCGGATATCATATCTTATGCTGATGGCGATTTGACTGGCGCATCCACCATTCGCTCGGGTTCATCGCTTTATGGACTATTGAATGTTCCAATACATTACATTACATTACATTACATTACATTACATTACATTACATTACATTACATTACATTACATTACATTACATTACATTACATTACATTACATTACATTACATTACATAACATCACAATACAACACAATACAACACAATACAACACAATACAACACAATACAACACAATACAACACAATACAACACAATACAACACAATACAACACAATACAACACAATACAACACAATACAACATAATACAACACAATACAACACAAAACAACACAAAACAACACAATACAACACAATACAACACAGTACAACACAATACAACGTTTATTAGTCGCCAGGATCTACATTAGACATTAGACATCGTCAAAGAAAATGGCAAAAGAAATTATTATGGTACTACTTACAAACAAACAAGTACCAACAATAGGTATCTACCTGTAAAAGATCATTTTACTCGAATTTACAATAAATCACAGCTGGTTACGACACAGAAACATCAACAAATATTGAATATCAAAATCTCCAATCACTCTCCAAGTATTCCTCAAGCGAGTAAATAGGGCGTTCCAATAACAACCTTCTTACATCCTGCCTGAAACTACGTGTGCTTCCGATCTCCCAATTCTTGGTGGAAGACCATTGTAGAGCCTGATGCTCATGACTAGGGGGCCTCGTGAAGTCTTGGTCAACCGATGCTGAGGAAGTCTCAAATTTGAGACATTTCTCGATTTGTATTCCGCAGTCGACAAGTCCGTCATGTTAGAAATACGGTCAAGATTGTTATAAATACATATAACATCATGTTAATATGTAAATATGTAGAATGGACTGTTGAAATCTTGAAATCGCGAAACAGCCCACGTCACGAGTGCTTCCACGGTTTGAATGTCATGACTCTGAGGATCCTGTTCTGCATCTTGAATACGCTTTTGACCTACCACCGCTCCCCCAGCAGAGTATACCGTAGCTCAATCTGGAATGCACGTAGCTGTGATAGCATGTCAACAACACATCAATCCGAACCTTCCGTCTCAGCTGACTCAGTTGATAACAGGAAGATGCGAGTTTCTTATTAAGAGACAGTATATGAGCATCCCATATTCCCATGATTCCCATGTCAAGAAGTAGTCCATAATCACACCCAACAATTTGACCGAAGAACTCCGGCTTACACTCACACCACTCATCGTCGCAAGCAGACTCAGATTCGATTCCTTAGTAGAAAACAGCATCAAGGCAGTCTTCGCCTCATTTAATGTCAAACCTATCAGGGCCGGGCCTAGCAGGCGTGCAGTGCTTGCCTGCACGCAGGCGGAGAGTCATAAGAACGGCAATATATAGGGTGGAAACTTTAACCTGTTTAAATTCAGTAATTCAATAAATAAAAACATGTCACCAAAAACCTTGGACAAGTCGATTGTTAAAATGCCATATTTTGATACCAATTACGTGACCTTGACAATGCCAGGGGCGGCGCAAGGGACAGAAGCTCATTTTATCCAATCTAGAAAAACAATTGAAATCCTACCCTGCCTCACAAAAAAAAATGGCGGCGTTCAAAAAATCAGTGTTCCTATATCAAAAAGGTGGATTTTCTTGAAATCTGAAGCAAGTAGGTACCATCTGTTGAGCCATTTAGCTTTTAGCACACTGATAAACGTGACCTATTGACCCTGACAAAATCAATGGCGGCGGAATGGGAAGGAAATGCCACTTTTTTGATTTTTTTTGTGGGGCGGATCTCAATTGTTTTTATAGGTTAGATAGAGAATCAAACAGAGATAAAATGTAATTTTTTTGACCTCCCATTGTACTCACTTGAAAAAAAATGGGCTCCTGCCCCTTGCGCCGCCCCTGTAATTGTCAAGGTCACGTAACAATTTAAGAATCGACCTGTCCGAGGTTTTTTGTGGAATGTTTTTGGTTATCGAATTACTGAATTCAAACAGGTTAAAGTTTCCACCCTATACATATAATAAAGTTGAATTTCGAAGGATTCTTTTCATCCCTGTATTTGAAAGGGTGGTCTCCACTGCCTGTGAGGGGGGGCGGCGATTTTTTGCTGGCACGCAGGCGGCAAATAGGCCAGGCCCGGCCCTGAAACCTATCACACGACAAAACTGAAGCATCTCATTCATGCAGGATTCAGTGCGCAGACTGAGATCCCGCAGACTACCAGAGGACAACGCAGCCGACGTGTCGTCAGCGAAAAGAGTGACATGGGAATCACTCAAGTAAATGTCGTTCATGAACAACAAAAACAGCACGGGTCCGATGACACTCCCCTGGGGCACCCCAGATGTAACGGGTTCAGCAGTAGAAAAGTAGTTATGGTCGCCAAGCCGAAGCGAAACGAACTGCTGCCTACCCCTCAAAAAAGATTCAAGCCAGCTCAAGGGAGGACCCCTGATGCTATATCTAAATAACTTGCGAAGCAGGAGGTCAAGATCAACACCGTCGAAAGACGAAGGCCTTGGAGAGATCAAAGAAAATGCAGGATATGAGCTTACGCTCCCCCATGCTGTGGAGAATAAAATTGTGGAGAGAGAGAATGGCATCAGTGGTGAAACATTTCTTTCTGAACCCGAACTGTTCAGGTGATAAGATGTCTTGTTTTATCAGATAATGAGAAAGCCTCAAAAAAAAGCCCTCTCAATAATTTCAGAAGAGACCGACAAAAGAGAGATGGGTCTGTAATTGCTCATTATTGAGCTGTCACCCTTTTCATGGACAGGAATGAGGACAGACTCCTTCAGCCTAGACGGGAACCGGCCCTCAAGAAATGATAGGTCAAGAAGAGCAGTCAAGGGCTCGCAAATGTAGGCAGCAGCATGACGCATGATGCCGCCAGACATACCATCTGAGCCGCAAGAATCTTTACCAGACGTATGGAGTACTATTCGATGGACCTCAGAGCATTGCAAAGGAAAGATGAGAAACGAATTGACATGCAATGGAACAGTCGTACCGGTGGGCATTGTTCTGGATTTTAAATCCGTCACTGACTTCAAAAAGTAGTCATTGAAGCCCTAGACAGCAAGCGACCCGTCAGTCTCCTTAGAGCCATCTTTGTCAACGAATAATGCCGGAAAACCATTGGAGCCACTCGGCGCGGAGCCATCTCCGATAATCTGCCAAGCAGTCCTCGACCTGTTTTGACTGTAAAGAGTCCTGTCTGCATGGTACCTGAAAGGTGAGCAACCCGCTGCCACAACCAAATGTCAAGTGGGGGATCGATCCCGGCCCATAGGAGTCACCGAAACGGACGATTTGTTGAGGTTTTTCAATCTACCCCTGTTTTGTTGGTAGACAACTCGCTATACCGCTGCTCTCCCGGGTTTGCAACCTTGTTTTCACTTGTTGAAAGTAAGCTGGGGCATGTACTACAACTATGCCAAGTCTGAGCTCTCTAGAATAAAATGCAAGGTAGTATAAGTCTCAATATCGTCCACTTAACGCCGGCCGTACTAATGATTTGGCCTTGCGGACTGATAGTGGGCCGCGGGGACAAGAAGGCGGCAATTTTTGGGGAATTCAGCGCGTCGCGCAAGAAACGCAGGGAGAACGGATGGACGTGTATTGGGGAAACAAATGTTTTGTGTATGCTCATGGTACTTTATTTTACTTATTCTCCCTTACATGTATGTGTTAATACTGTTAATTGTGTCTCGTGTTTTGTGAAAAAGGCAGTAACTACATTTCAGAAAATTACGAGAAAAACGCAAAAAAGCGTTCTGTCGGTGTTTTTATCGATCCAATTCTGTAGATTTCAAAAATGTTGGAATGTCAATTTCGTAAAAAAATGTGGTTGCTGCTTTTTTCCTTATGATGGCAGAAATCATGTATTGCGTTGATTTGCATTTTTGTCTGATAATTTAAACGCACACATCATTTTCTGGTAGGCTATTTTCAAACACACACGCTAGAGAAGTCTTTGTCTAGTCGCCGCACTGTGCGCTGAATTTTACCATGTCTGAATTTGAATTTGTTTATTTACATTTTATGTCATAATTTTGATGATGGTCATTTCAATAATTTTGTGTGAAATTTGCTTGCCAAAACACGTCTTAGTTTTGGCTGTACGTCAGTATCTGCAATATTTTAGTGCCTCATTTTTATGTGCACCAGTTGCTGTGTCATGTCATGATTTTTATGTGAATGTCAAGTGTCCTTCGTCTGTTTTTGTGACTCTATATTGTTCATGTCATTTTTGACGCTAGCTGGTATGTTTGTCAGATATTTGATGTATGCATTTTTCAAGATTCCCAACTAACACCGTTTTGGGTTTTTGGATTGATGTATTTTATTATGCCGTGTGGATTTTATTCCTTGTTGATTTTATGAATATGCACTATCTACTGATGTGTTCTATATTCGTCTACTGTGTTTATTCGATTTTGTACCACTTATAATTATTACCATCAACATTGAATACCGGAAATTATCAGTGAGTCGCCTGTCATTTTGTTACATATTTGAGAGTCCTCTTACTTTGGGCTTAACTCATGGGTTTGTTCGGCGGGTTCTTTCCAGTGAGTGCCATTTTCCGACGCCCTCACTCCCCTTTTTTTTTGACTGACAATTTGACAGATTTTGTTGTTGTGTTTTCAATTGTTTTTGTTCATTTTGTTCATTGTGTGTCATGTTGTCCATTCTGTCAGTCCTATGTCAGGTGTTTTGTGAATAGAACTATGAACGAATCATTTTGCACTTATTTGCCTTGAGTAAATGTCACTTTCTGTGCAATGAGTGTGTTTCATTGAACTCCTTCTTTTTCCCCTTCGTGTCGTTTCTCTCCTGAGCAAAAGTGGACCGGAGGGTCAAGACGATCACATACATCAGGCCAAATAAATCTAATGTCAGGGGGGGGAGGGCGGTATACCGTCCGTTTTTTTTTCTAGGCCCCAGCTTGTAGCGCCTTTATTGTGGGTTTCACATCCAACATATCATATATATTTGAAATCAGAAGAACAAAATCTTACGATTGATGGTATGTCAAATTATTTTTGACAGATGTCATTTTTTGACAATTGACAGAATAGTACTTGTCACACACCATTTTAAAGCCCATAAAAATCTCAGGAAAACTGTGTTTTCATTTCTAGAATAGTATGTCTTTTACAGCTTCTGGAGGTCTTTGAATAGGAAAAATTGTTGAAACTCAGAAATACCAACTCAATAATTAATAGGTATTTTTAATATCAACTGATGATAATATTTTGATTTTAAATCGTCCAAATTAGCGGGAGATTCTATGAACACCATATCTCTCAGATAGGCTCATAAAAAAAATCGAGGGGGTCATACCTGGCCACCTCGGATACCATCGCGTTGGGCTGGTAGTTCCAATTCACCGGTCGTCGAATTTCTCATTCAAGGAACAAGGAGACGGTCTGCTCGAGTAACTTCTTCAGGACATTTTCCGTTCAATTGTGATTATTTATTGATTATTATGATTAGAATTTAAAAAAATACCTGTTTTACCTACTTACGTACTTATTGAATATTTCTGAATTTCAACAATTTTTCCTATTTGAAGACCTCTAGAAGCTGTTAAAGACATCCTATTCAGAAAATGAAAACACAGTTTTCCTCAGAATTTAATGGGCTTCAAAATGATGTACCACAAGTACTATTCTGTCAATTGTCAAAAAATGACACCTGTCAAAAATGATTTGACATACCATAAATCGAAAGATTTTGTTCTTCTGGGGCCTAGAAAAAAAACGGACGGTATAACACCATCAATTATTATTATACTTATGGTGCGATTCTCTTGAAAAAGAATATTCCATAAATGCTCTGTTACGCTGTTGTTATCTAGACAACAGCCAATGGCTGACAGGAATTTTCATAACAGAGCGTTTATGGAATGTAATAAACCTATCCGGTGAAAACGAGCGAGACAGACTTATACAGAAATCTGTGTGAAAAAGGAGCACAGAGTGAGTTGCGCGCGCATCTGAATGACCATCTAGGGAAATTCAGCATGAAGTTAGCGCTCCTTCATTTTTGACGGAGCATGTGGATTAAGACTTTAACTGCCGTCATTTTGACGTTTACGCTAGTGAGAATTCACTGCTGAATGATGAGGTGACCTCCACTCAACATGGAACAAGATGTGTGCCAGGGCTACCTCTCTAAAGGAAGAAGAGGCCGTGTAACCGCAAAACATACAGGTCAGCAGCATTCCCACCTATTACAGAACATGTATTCCGGGTCAACCTCATGGAAGAAGCTTTGCATCCTTTGTCACCGACAGCAACTCCTCGAGGGCCTAGAGAACTACGACTATGATCTATAAGTGCTCCCAGAAGGTGACAGTAGCCGAAGACAGCCCGACCTGTAAGAATTTGTCATACTATTGCGGACAGAAACACTCAAAAGGAACTGGGAAGTCTGGGAGCTAGGTACTGTCCGTGTTTTCCGCGCTCGGGGACTTCTAATCTAACTACGTCTTGATGCTTTTAACCACTCTTCTTTCAAGGTGATGTTTGCACTTGCAGGGAGCATACATGGTATGTACCAGAGATCACGCGTATGTACCGTACACTTATCACTTACTGTTTGACACTTTGACTTTGATTTTTCCAAGGATGTCATTATTCACCATTTCACCTGCACCGTTATCATGGCACCGAGTCGTGCAGATGCGCGCGCAGACCAGGTGAAACTGAATGGGTGTATTTTTCACAGAATAGCACTATAAGTGAGTGTCTAAACTTGGAACTGGGACCAAGGTATGGTAAATTGTAATTGATATATCAATCAGAATACGTGTGCACCAGCCACAGTACTAATTGAGCTACTATTCACCCTTCATACTGCCTGTCTGTGATCACAATTATCGCTCTCGATTCGAACTCGACCAGAAGAAAGGCGACCAGCTTCCCAACTGTCGTGAACAATGTTGCATCGTTGCGTCTCTATTTAAACTATTCCTCCAACTTTACAGACAGACCTTCGAACTTTCATATACGCCCAAGTTAATTTCCTTGCACACGGTTTTTTGTTTTATTCCTATACCAGCCCGTTTAGAAACTAAGCAGCTCCCAACGACGAAAATTATAATACACAGTACAGAGTATCTTGATGTTCAAAGTGTTCAAAGTTACGCGCGAACCGCGTAACATTCATATACAGGTGTCCCGGAATAAGGCAGCCAACGCTGTACAATCATAGACTCCGGTTAACAATTGAGTACCATCTGGTCTCAGGTGTCAGGTGTGCAAAATTGATTGGCACATGTTGACTGTCGAACAAAAATTGTGATTGATTCAGACGAGTTATTTTTAGTCGTGTTTCCTGGTCGTAAAAAATTGCAATGATACGTCAGATGAGATAAAAAAATCACTAAGCAAGTTCGAGTGGTTTACACCTCTGTTCTTCAAATCCTCCAAATTGGCTGTGTCACTGCAAAACCTCAGTGAATATAAAAGAACAACATAGAACGATTTCAAATATTTTAGAGACACAGAAGATGAAGACATTGAAAAATTAAACGAATACTGAATCACTGAATCATGACAAATAGGTAGATCAATCACATCAATCAAAATATAAAGCTAGTCTAGGAGAATTCGAATCTGACCTCGAATCTAACAGAGACCGCAAAGAAATAATTACATATAAGGTCAGTTTCCATCAGTAGCATTTTAATTTTTGAGTTGATATAATAGTGGGGGCACTAGATGAATAAACCCTGCAAATGGTGATGAAAGCATGAAATTCGGTACACATACTCAGAATAAGCACCTCTTTCAGATAAGAGGTGGAGCCATGCCAAATTTTCAGCGGAAGGGGGCTCGGGGGGCTCCTGAAAAATGAAGGTGCTAGGACTTCCACCAAACCGCTTATCAGTTCGTTTTATCAATTAAAAAGGAAACTTATGAATATATCGTAAACATTGACGATACTCATCGCCTTGTCCCGGGAACTCTTCATCATGAAGAGAAACAAGTTCTTCGGCAGATCACAAAAATAGGTTTTATTCTATTTTCACCTGCAAATAACTAATAAGGAGATGTGCAACACGTTGATTACCACAAATTCGTATCCTCTGAATTCGTTTGTGGAGTCAAAATTTTGATGGTGTATCTTGTTGAAGAAGGGCATTCCAAAGAGTGAGCTATTTTCAACACTAAGTTCAAACAGAATTTTTTCAATGTTCTGGATCGAAATTACTGAATTCCTCCTAGCAAAACATACCCTGAACCGTTCTTTGGAAGTACCGCGTGCGATTGAACGTGGAGTAGGTCCTGAAACACCATCAGAATTTTTCTTCTGTGATGCTGCGTTCCACTCTCGACCGGGGCAATTGGGTTCCTACATAGCATGTGCGGAGTGTATACCTGCAGTGAATTAGTAGAAATCAGGTTTGGTACCTTTTTTTCGAAAATAAAAAGTTCAAATTTGGCATGCGGCTTTCTTGGAGAAAGATGCATTGCCGAGGCTTTCAAAAATCAAAATCAAAAATTTTCAAAAGGACCCCGCACGATTCCTATGGAAAATGGGTCTCGGTCAAATACCTTAATTTTTCTATACAGGGTGGTCCTCGTTTTATGTCATTAAATTTAAGGATCAATAGAAAATGAGAAATGAAGGGGACTTTCTCCAGAAAACATATTCGAGAAATGCCCAATAACAGAGATACAGCCCTTCAAAGTTGGAAATAAATAATCGTTTTTTCCGCATAACTTTTGAACCGTTCAACCGATTTCATTCAAAATAGAACCAAAAGTGTACTGAAGTTATCCCCTGTCGAACAATCATAACATGTTCCATAAAAAAGTTTCAGGAGCGTAGATATCAGGGGGTGTTCCAACCCCCCCCCCCCCCCCTATTTCTCAACTACCAGTTATTTTCTAAAACTGTTTACAATTTTGAATTCTACGTTCAATTTAGAAGAAAAAATCAATTTTGCAAAATTTTGATTAGAGGCTTTGTTTAGGAGATATTCGAGTTTGAAACTTTGGAAAACATCCCGAAATCGCAACTTTCCAGAACCCAAATTGTTTTTCCTGAAAATTTCCCGTGTTTTGGAAAAAATCGGTGGTTTATCAACTTAGAAATTCTAGAAAATCTATTCCAGCTGAGAAATCATGAGTTTCTTCAAATTTTAATTTTTGGACCTTTGAAAGTGGCGAGTTCGGGATGTTTCCCCAAGTTTCAAACCCAAATATCTCCTAAACGAAACCTCTAATCAAAATTTTGCAACAGTGATTTTTTCTTCAAAATTGAACGTAGAATTCAAACTTATGAACAGTTCTCAAAAATAATTAGGGAGATGAAAAATAGGGGGGGAAAAGTAGGGTCACTCCCTAATGTCTAAGCCCCTGAAGCTTTTTTATGGAACATGTTATGATTGTTTGACAGGGGATAATTTCAGTGAATCCTTGGTTCAATTTATAATTGACTCGGTTGAACTGCTCAAAAGTTATGCGAAAAAAACCATTATTTATTTCCAACTTTGAAGGGCTGTATCTCTGTTATTAGGCATTTCTCAAATATGTTTTCTGGAGAAAGTCCCCTCCATTTTTCATTCCCTATCGATCCATAAATTTAATGACATAAAAGTCGGACCACCCTGTATGTTGTAGCCCAATTTGACACGAGTCAAAATCCATCGTCCGTTACCCAAAAAAATGGACAGTTTATTTTCTGTAAGGGGTTGAAAATGGGTTATTTCGAGGTAAAAAAATATGTTCCAACGTTAGTAAGAACATTTCATCGTCCTTTCTAACATATATGGCTCATGACAATTCCCTTTTTCTTATATGAAAAAATCAACCCCCTCCCTCACCCATATCCCCTACTCGTGCGTATCAAATTCGAAATTACGTTTGAAAGTCATGCAGATGATTCTATTTTGTCGAATTATGAATTTTGGCACAAATTGTTTTTCCAACCCCCAAATAGGGGGTGGGGTTGAAAAAAAAACCATCGGTCAATTCGGCTGAATTTCTGATATTGTGCTCTATCAGTTAGTTACGCTGAACAAGATGACCAGAGGAAAACTCATTCGTATGACCAGTTTCCACCCTCTAGAGGGTTGAAGTTGATTATAATGAAGCATAAAACATTCTTCCATGTCATAAACCGAATGAATGAGAATAGTGGACTTTCATATCATCTTGTTTTGTAAAAATGTCTATTCTTCAAAAATAATTCCAACCCCGTCTCTCATCCTCTATCTTGTTTCTGAACATCATATTCGAAATAAATCTTGAAAATGTAGGAGAAGGTCTATGGTCGGATTCTCTGCATCTGATTGTGAATCCCCTTTCAAAATTCACTTTCGTTATGCTTATCAGAGTGCTAACATAAGCAAAGTGGGATATATTTTTTTATGATTTTTGACTGGATCATTATTCAAAATAGTGGTGTTCCTATCAAGTTTCAACTTCACAGCAGGTTGATCATGTTTACCAGTACATAATTTCCAACTTTTTTCTTTTATACGGATACACCTCTATTTATAGTTTAGATTGAAGAATTTAATGTCATTTGAAGCGAAAGCTGCTCAATCAAGGCAAAATATTATGTCACACTCTTATTCCAGCTACTGCGACCATGTGAAGGATGAAATCAAAATTAATATAATTTTCAAGATTTATTTCGAATATGATGTTCAGAAACAGGGATGGGGATTAAGGACGGAGTTGAGAGTATTTTCGAAGAATATACAGTTTTACGAAACAAGATAATATAAAAGTCCACAATTTCCATTCATTTGGTTTATGACATGGAAGAATGTTTTATGCTTTATTATAGTCAACTTCAACCCTCTGTGGGGTGGAAACTGGTCATACGAATGAGTTTTCCCTTGGTAATCTTGTTTAGCGTAACTGGTAAAGCACAATATTAGAGATTCAGCCGAATTGACCGATGGTTTTTTTTCAACCCCACTCCCTACTTGGGGGTTGGAAAAATAATTTGTGCCAAAATTCATAATTCGACAAAATAGAACCATCTGCATGACTTTCAAACGTAATTTCGAATTTGATACTCACAAGTAGGGGTTGGGGGTGAGGGAGGGGGTTGATTTTTTGACAAAAGAATAAGGGAATTGTCATGAGCCATATGTGTTAGAAAGGACGTTGAAATGTTCTCACTTACGTTGGAACATATTTTTTTACCTTGAAATAACCCATCTTCAACCCCTTATAGACAAAAAGCTGTCCATTTTTTTGGGTAACCGACGATGGTTTTTGGCTCGTGTCGAATTGGGCTACAATATATCAAAAAATTAGAGAATTTGACCGAGACCCATTTTCCATAAGAGTCGTGCGGGGTCCTTTGTTGGAAATTTCCAAAATTTGATAGAAATGCCCGTACATTTTCTTCTAGGAGTTTCTACCGGGTGTTTATAAACGTCTGTGATCGCGGCAGGCTTTGGTCAGGCCAAAAGTCGCAGTGAAAGGCACGATTTGAAAGAGTGATAGGAGATTCCAAAGGCGACATGATAACAAACGTTTATAAACACCCGGTACTTGACGAAAAAAATAAAATAAGACCGGTTCCCGTCAACAACTTCTCTAGTCGAATCAGAAACCCCTTAAAGCTAATTAAAGAAGTTTTATTGCGGGTACTGTTTTGTAAAAATGGAACGTTTCACAAACCAAGAGCTGACAGACATGCACTTCGTGTATTGGTCGTGCTCTGGCCTGTCACCTGTCTTGATTATTTTTTTCCCAAACATAGTAGTCGTGTTCCATGGCCTATGCTCAATTTTTTTTTTAATTTCCATGACAATGAGGGTAAGTTTCAAATCGATTTTACTCGAGAACGGTGCTTCCTTTCGAAGTTGAACAAGGGGACATTTTTCATGCAAAATGCTTTGGGGTTTCATAATTTTATGCTAAAGCTGCAAAAAAAACCGGCACTTGAAAAAGTTGGGATGATTTTACCCCCCACCTCCCACAGTCTGGCCAATTTCTGGATAGAATTTTGGAATTATTATTACATATTGCATATTATTAGACATAAAAAAAATGTCCGATGTGCAACATTTCATGATTCTGCTGTCAACAGTTTCGCAGATATTAACTAAAAACCATCTTCAGGGTACCACTTTTAGAGGGCTGTAGCTCGCTTATGAAGCATTTTTTGACCTTTTCTTCTTAGTTTGGGTCGCATAATCTGCTGGTGAAGTATTGCACGCTAATTATGGGACACCTGTATATCCCTTTTTAAGCTGAATAGTAACTTTCATTATAGTGGTATACCCAACGCTTGCGCCAAATTTTGGCGTCAAATACAAAATTTGCGAACAAATGCTACAAAATCGCAAGAAAAACCGCCACAAAGTTGAAAAATACGCGCCGCAGCGAACAGGGTAATAGGCTAGAGGTTAATACACACTAGTGATTACTTATTTTTCATCAAAAAGTCCGCATTGTTCATTAAATTATAAATAACTACATTTTACATTGATCGGATGTGCGTACGCAACCCATTATGCAACCCCCACCAACTCTATTTTCAGTTTGACAAGCAACGGCCGTGACTTTCCGCTGCTGTCTGCTGTCAACGTCAACTATTTATTCGCCATTTTGAAGTTCGCTCCGAGTGTCGTACGTTTGTGAACAAGTGGGCCGCTATTCTTGAATCGTGTGAGAAAAGTCCCTGGGAGTAAAATACATTCCGCAGTACACTGGTGTAGCGAGTGTTGCCTAAAATCGTGGTTTTCAGGCAACTTTCGCTAGTCAAACTGAAAATAGAGTTGTTGGGAGTTGCATTATGGGTTGCGTACCCACATCCGATCAATGTAAAACGCAGTTATTTATAATTTAATGAACAATGCGGACTTTTTGATGAAAAATGAGTAATCACTAGTGTGTATTAACCTCTAGCCTATTACCCTGTTCGCTGCGGCGCGTATTTTTCAACTCTATGGCGGTTTTTCACGCCATTTTCTAGCATTTGTTCGCAAATTTTGTATTTGAAGCCATTACTTCAGAAGACGATTATGCGCGCTGATGGCGCGCTGGATAATGAAAGGTACTATTGTGAAGAACGGTTTCGTACACCTTTCATGACTTGGATCTGAGAAATCTATGATTGGTTGGCAGCTTAGTTCTTGGAAACCCTGTCGAGCAACATAATAGAAACCCCTTCAGTCTTTTGCTCATTTTCCCCGTCCAGATCTTGTCACGAGATTACGTTTCGAATCACAAGTTTTCCAGGAAATCGTTTTTCTTTTCAAGGCTGGGCTACCTCTATACCCTTCTCTTGCATCTAGCAGTCAGTCCTGATGGCCCATGTATGATGGGTTTTGGCCCATTCTCCGCCGGCCTCGGTCATTTGGGATTTACTTATTTACCGCGGTATAAGCGCACAGCGCGGCGAGGGGCTTTTATCCAAAAGCTACTGAAGTTTCCAGCCGGACGACGAAAATCCAGTATGCTTCGGCTATATGCGGATCTTGATTTTCTTTATCGCTGTTTCTTTCTGCACCACAAATTTTCTTTATTGCCTTTTATCCTTTGTGCGCTTTAGGGGAAACGACGGAGGCCTGAAAATTAAACAAGCATCAGAAGGCGCATATCTACCTATACAGCGCCTTTTGTTCGTATAGAAAAAAGCGGCGTTCGCTTCGTTTAACCGCACGCGCACCATGTTGAATTAGAAACAAAATCTCGACGTGGCGGCTTTCTTATCCGAGGCTGTGTTTTGCATTTCGTTTTGCTGGTGCGCGACCAAGAAATAACATTATTATTCAAATCTCTGATGGCGTCTCGTGGTCGTGCGGTGTGCGGAACATTATTCCCGTGTAATTTCCGTGGAAATATTGAGACGTCCTCAACACCTCCCGCGCGCGTGGTTTCAAAAATACATTTTAATTAAATATACGGACCAAATCGCACTCTTAGAAATAACAACGCAATGAATATTCAAAGCAATTATTCAAATGGGGAGGTTTTTATTTGCATCGAAATGAGGCAGGTTCCTGTTATATACATTCGCGCGAGGCAATGCCTTTGAGACTACGGGAATAATCACGACACATTCGAGAGCAGAGCAGACGCGACATTTTTCAGATACGTCTTTGTTTGTACGGTTTTCTGGTGTTTCCGGTCTCTTTGTTTCTTCGCGCTCGAAATGCGAGAAAAATTTGCATAAAGTAATTATTAACACAAATTTTTTGACATAAAAGTCATGGAATCTATTCCAAATAGATATTGATTGGATAAACATCAAAGACTTCTATGGTATGAGCAAGAGAATTGCGATCAAAATAATACAGGGTGATTCGTGAGTCACTTTACATAGGCTGATGGCAGATAGAGGACCTCGAGGCGAGTCAGGATCCACAGAAGAAATTTTGTTTTCTCTATTGGTTACAAAGATCCCAGGGTGTTTTGTGTGTTTTGTGTGAAACTTTGATGAGCGATATTTCGCTAAAATTTACCGGTGATATTTATTGGTGAGAACTTATCCAGCCAGAAGTCATACCGAGTAAGTCAAAATCCAGGGCCGGGTGAGAAAAAATGTGCCCCTTTGTTATTTGATCAAAAATAGTATATTATATACCAAGGTTGAGAAGTGAGCTATTATAGCGTGAGCACCGTTCAAATCCCGAGCCGCGTAGCGGCGAGGGAGATACGTGCCAGTGGCGCCGAATAGACCTTATTTTGTGGCGCTCGCCATACCTCAAAATGAGGGGGGGGTCTGGAGGGAAAAAAAAGGGAAAAAGGAGAAGAAAAGAAGAAAGAAGAAGAAGGGAGGAAAAGAAGAGGAAGAGAGATTCACCCAGCAAATCATTGGATATTCGGCCTTATTCTCTATGCCATTGAAAATTTTCAATATTGAAAATGGGATTTTGAAGAGCTGAAATTGATCTTAAGACTGGGTAAACAAGTACGTACTATGCCAGTTCAGGCAGGGATTTAGGTCTAATTTCCATCCATATTTGGGATCTCAGCCTAATATGCTTACGTACCGAAATAAACCAGAGTCAAAAACGAAACATTTTCAATTTTCAATTTCAATGGCATAGAGAATAAGGCCAATTAGGATTATTAGGCACTTTGAATCTAAATGACAGTTATTCACGATATTTACCTAGGTACCGTATGAGCAAAACGATTTCACTTCAAGAGTGCTATGACTGTATATCCTGCAATTTACCTCAAAATGACATGCTTGTCGGTAAGGAATACGACCACTCTCCGTTTCCCAATTTTGTGCCATTTCGAAAATAACTTTTGATAATGAAAAACTTCTTATTTAGTTTTTAACATTTATCAGAGACCGACACTGGCATTCAACAGTTTCTTTAGTCATTATGGCCTCGATTACGGCCAACCTTTGATATACATATAAAATAATAATTTCATAGCACTCTAGACTAGAGGCAAAAAGGTTTTTATCAGACGGTATATTTGAACAGCTAACTAAATGGACTAGGAAAACCTCACGATCTTACGATCTCACAAAAAACTTCCGATTTTTGTGTAAAAGATAATGAAATCTATGGATAATTTGGTCAGCGGCTTCCCCTTTCTTGCTTATTATTGTGATTATTATTATTATTATTATTTTGAAAAAATTTCGTCTGCGGCGCCAACTGCACGAGGGGCTCTTAGGCCCCCAGGCCCGACCGTAGCGTAGCAAGGGGGGGGGGTCTAAAATATTTTTCGCCATAGTAACTTTTTAGGAGTTCGGCGCCACTGAATTACGTGCGAAGGCTATAATAGCCTTCTCAAGCGCGGTTTATATAGATACGATTTTTTTCACTACTAGCAAATCAGATCCGATTTGTGAGGTTCCAAAATTTTACAAAGAAGCTCTGCATTTATTGTAGATGTCAAATACCAAGATACCTCGAGCATCTTGAAAGTTTTCAACTTCAAATACTATTCGCCGGGGAGATGATGACAATAAATGACGGTGTTGAGACACCTTTCGAATTGTGCGAGGCAGCAGATAAGGCCACCAATGACTTTAGTCAGCAAAATGAAAAACCAAAAACGATTTAGGTACATGAAAACGTATGCAACTTTCATAACTGGTCCCTTTTGAGAAAACTGCATCCTCTAACAATAACAGATTGTAGATGATATGTGTGCTGATCGAGAAGTGAACACAGGTAATTGGGAATAATTCCAAAAAAGTAGATAATGTGAGGTTATATGTTGTACTGACCAACCGACCATTCGGCCTTTAGCTGCTTTTTCACAAAATCAACCAAATTCACGTACACCACATCGAGCTCTGCATTAAATAAGACCCGGTCAAACAATTTCTCGACCTTTTCGTGTAAATGAGCTGCCGTTGTCCAAAATTTGATGAGATTCAAACGCCAAGTCGCCAAACGTCAATCATACGAAGCGGTTGATAATATGCACGGCCTGTTTGATTGTGTACATTAATCGGACGAAGCGGTTAATAATATGCCCGGCCTATCTGATTTTACAACAGGTTGTGAAATTTCACGTCACGACCTCTAAACAGGTCAATAATGACATACTTTACAGCTAGTAGTGAAAGATAGTATATTATATACCAAGGTTGAGAAACTATTATTATAGCTGAAGCGCCAGTTTAGATCCTGAAGCGCAGCTGAGGGATATAAGGCGCTGAAGCTATAATAATTTTCTCAACCGTGGTTTATATAGAATTTTTTTTACTACTAAAAAATCGCCATCCTTATTCAGGGAGAGATCAATAATGATGCACTTCACGGCTAGTAGTGAAAAAAAACATTTTTAGACCGCTTTTCTGAAAAACTGCTATGGAATCCGAAAAGCTAACGAAAAATGCTTCAAAAATCACTCTTAAATTTGGATGGCACACCTGTAGTGCGGGAAGAAAGGGGAACCACCTTGCAAATTGTGAAACAAGCACAAAATTTAATACACTTACTCTTCAAAGTACTCCGAACAAGACTGGGGATGGTGCCCAGCCGAATTTTTCCCAGTAGGGCTGTACCAGAGCCTCTATGTTGTTCCTGGAACCCTGAGGTCTATCTTCGAAACGGCAAGTGATATCGACATACTTCAAATTTCGCTTTGACTGAAGTTACTCTCAGGAGATGAACACAGATAGTGGGGTCGGTACAGTATTATACGCTGCATTTTTGAGTAATGCAATGTCTTTTGGCACACATGTTCTTAGCACCTGTTTGAACAATTTTGTCCATCGCCGCAAGCGGAATTTCAGTTGAGATCCTGTATACAGGGTGAAGAAGAAAAACAATTTAAAAAAATTGCATATTTTGAACGGACTAAGGTAGAGTATTGCAGGGCATGTCATATGATGCGCAATTGGATGGTTGTTGAGGTACACCAAACCATTTTGATACATTATTAACCGTTTTCGAGATATTTGAAAAAAACTGAGATCTGTCAAAAAAACATTATCCTCATTATATCGCTTATTTTTAAAGATATCGGAATGAAATTTTGTATTTGTTCTATAAAAGACGTCATAAATGAATAACAGCTGCAGTTATTTTCTAGGCCTACTATTTTCCTGAATAAGACAGTCAACTTTTTTGGAGGGGAGCCGCCATCTTGCTGTGTGAATATCAAGCTGATGACCAAAAAAATGACTGATAGTCATTAGGCTTGTATCATGTCATTATTCTATCATGTGAAAGATCACATTGGATGGACCATCATACCATTTTTGCTGGAAGAAACATGACGCACTGATTTTATCGGGTTCCTCAGAACTAGAGGACCTACTTCCAGCCATCGAGCCATTGCAAGTAATTGAATACCGCAATTATGACCCCTGATCATTTCTCAGGTTGCTCACCAAGATTCATAGCCATAAGTGCAGCGGTTCGGTTTTAGCAGCTGTTTGAATCAAGACGCGTTGCCTTTTCGTGGAAAAAATAGAAAATTACGAGGTCTCTGGGTCAATTCTTAGGTCATTGGGAATAGATCCTCCACGGAATGTTGATAAATTTATGCTAAATTATTAGAATAAAGTGCATTCTATAGCATAGGTTTGGAGAAACGACTGAAAATTGTTTGAAACGGTTTTTTTTTGTCTTGTTAAGCGTCAAATTATGGATCTTTTTGGCGATTTTCATGCCTCCAGCCTATTTAGATGATGGGATGAAATTTTTCAATTTCTTATCACCCTGTGATGTCATCTGCATAGATCGCCATCATGCCATCATTTCTCAAAGCTGAAGGAGGAATCTGAATAGAATATGTTCCAAAATACATTACGGCATCAAAAATTATAAGGTTCTTTCCATTATTAGTGCTGCCTCCCCAAAATTCCATGGAGGATCTTTTTCCAATGACCTAAGAAACGACCCAGAGACCTCGTGATTTTCTGTTTTTTTCATGAAAAATCGACACTATTTTATTTGAATAGCTGCTAAAACCGAACCGCTGAGCTTATGGCTATGAATCTTGGTAGACAACCTGAAGAATGATCAAGAGTCATAATCGCGGTGTTCAATTACTTGCAGTGGCTCGATGGCTAGCAGTAGATCCTCTAGTTCCGAGGAATCCGATAAAATCCGTGCATCATCTTTCTTTCAGCAAAAATGGTATGATGGTCCATCCAAGGTGATCTCTCACATGATAGAGTAACGGCATGATACTAGCCTAATGACTATCAGTCATTTTTTTGGTCATCAGCTTGATATTCACAAAATAAGATGGCGGCTCCCCTCCAAAAAAGTTTACTGTCTTATTTAGGAAAATAGTAGGCCTAGAGAATAACTGCGGCTGTTATTCATTTATGCTGTCTTTTATAAGGCAAATACCAAATTTCATTTCGATATCTTCAAAAATAAGCGATATAATGAAGATGATGTTTTTTTTGACAGATCTCAGTTTTTTCAGAATATCTTGAAAACGGTAATTGATGTTTCAAAATCGTTTGGTGTACTTCAACAACCATCAAATTGCGCATCATATGACATGCCCTGCAATACTCTATCTTTATCCGTTCAAAAGATGCAATTGCAATTTTTTCAAGTTGTTTTTCTTCTTCACCCTGTATACAAGATCTGAACTAAAATTTTGCTTGCGGCGATGGACAGAATTGTTCAGACAGGTTCTAAGGACATGTGTGCCAAAGGGCATCGCATTACTCAAAAATGCAGTGAACAGAACTTTTTTCGAACGTGCCGACTCCACTAAGATTGTATAAACTGATCTGAACTTCCAGTTTACCAATTACCTATCTTTCAGGGGTAAAATTGAGAGATCTGTCAGTGGGGGCTATTTTATTTGAGCGTTATGGGCTGATACGTGCATATACATTGCGCTTTGTGATACAACCACGAAATTTGGTACACTCACACTTCGAAGTTATTCCAAGTGACGGATAAAGCTTATATGAACTCATCTAAATCTCCCGTTTATCGGTTGCCTAACTTTTAGGGGTTAAATGAAAAATAACTTAGTAACTACTTAGTACTAGTTTTCCTATGTCTTTTCCTTCGTGAAACTAGCGAAAAGTTTTGGTAATGCACTCTTCATAGTACCTCAAACAAAACAAAAACGACTTGTTTCTTCAATATTGCTAAATCCCCAAACACTCGTGGAAACCTTGCGGAATCGCGGAAGCAATCCACTTCATATGCCTTTTTATGCTCTTGGAAGAAACAAAACATTTGGGATGGAAGTGGAATGGGCATCTGGATATCATTTTCATTTACCACGCCATTCAGTTCTGCCGAAATCAAAGCCGAAATGAAAATGACGCGAAACCTTGTGATAATTGCTTCTAAAGGTGCGTTCAGGCAGCTTATTTAGCCGCAAGTTTTAATTTTAGTCGTAAGCCCAGCGACGCCCATTGGCTCTTATGAACCAGCCCCCTCAGAACAGCCGATAAGCGATGCAGCGCTTACGACTAAAATTAAAACTTGCGGCTAAATAAGCTGACTGAACGCACCTTAATACCCGTAGGCCACTAGCGTAATTATATTCGAAATTTTGACCCTGGAAGGTAGACAATTGTTTCTGAGTGGAAGGTTGTTTATGCAATCTTCATCCATCACCTATAAATAGAAACCCTTAGGAGGAAGTTTTCAGCATGTCGATATCGCTTGCCGTTTCAAAGATATCCGTAGACTTTGTGATGACTCTGGTAGGGCAGTTTTAGGGAGAATTTGACTGTGCACTATCCCTAGCTTTGTTTGGAGTACTTTGGAGAGTGCATGAACCTAAGCTCTTGCTCACATCACAAAGGACAAGAAATATGCGTATTTCAGCTCTTAGCTCCCGAAATATAGTAGTCACAAATTTATTTCTTAATTTAGCCACTGAAAGTTGGGCAACTGGTGAATGGGAGGTTAAGATAAGTTCACATAACCTTTATACGTTACCTATAAGTTCTTACAATCAGAATGAACTTTTCAGAATGTCGACATCACTTGCCGTTTCGTGAATATGCCGTAGGGCTCCAAAGACAATTTGGTGGCGGCCGGTAGGGCTCTAGGGAGGAAGATTCGACTAGGCACCATCTCTAGTTTTGTTTGGGGTGCTATGAAGAGTGCATCAACAAAAGTTTTCGCTAGTTTTACGAATGACAAGACATAGGTATGCGTATTTTAGCTTCTAGCTTCCGAAATATAGTAGTCACTAAGCTATTTTTCAATTTAGCCCCTAAAAGTCAGGTAACCGGCAAACGGAAGATTTAGATGTGTTCATAGAACCTTCAATCTTCCACCTGGGAGTTCTTACAATCAGAAAGACCTTCTCAGAACGTCGATATCACTTGCCGTTTCGAAAATATGTCGTAGGTCTCCAAAGACAATTTGGCGGGGCCGGTACGGCTCTTGGAGGAAAGATTCGACTAGGTATCATCTTCAGTCTTGTTCTGGTTACTTCGAAGAGTGAGTGTACAAAATTTTGTGGTTGTATCACAAAACGCAAGGTATATGCACGTATCAGCCCATAACGCTCAAATGAAATATGATAATGTAAATGAAAATGTAAATGTATAAACCCCAGGATGCAAGAAAATATTGAGTGAATGATAAGAAACGCTTCTGTAACCATGAGAAATTACATACTTTATCATTAATTTGCTCCTTATGGAACAATTTTAGGTATTCATCTGATATTACCAGTGCATTGTTATGTACAACATACCTATCAAATTTTAATGTTCATCTTATACAGGGTGTTAGGTACTGATTGTTACAAACTTTGCTTTAAAAAAAAATGTAAAGAGACCCTCCAGTTATCTTCTTGGACCCCTGAATGGGTAGACAACCCATTATACCTACTCAAATTTAGTTGAACTCATTTGAATTAAATCAAGTTCCCCGCTTTTGGAACCACTTCTCGAGGTGGTTCAGAACTCTTCGTCGAAGGATCGCGACTCAGCATCTTGGAGGAGGATCGAAACACACCATCAACGGATCTCAACTCTACGACTTCGAGATGGATCGGAACTCAGCACCGGAGGGGCCTCAGTACAACTACCTGATGATGGATTGGAACTCATCATCGAAGGGTTTCGACTTGACCCGGCCAACATCCAACGGCTCAGACACTGCATCCTTGAGGTGGGTTGCAACTCGAAAAGTAACAACTCATTAGCTTCTAGGCGGATCAAAACTCTTGCTGATTCGCTTTAAATGAAAACACCTCAAACTATTGAAGAAATAACAACTCATCTTTAAAAATTGGAGGATCTGTGGAGAATTGAATTTCCTATAACATGAACAAAATCGCCATGAATCGCACTGCAGGGCTTTGAGTTATTTAAGGGGAGAGGTAACAGTTCAAGGAGTATGAATCCTGTCAAAGTGTTATCCTCCTCCTCGAATAACTCAAAATCCTGAATTGCGATTCATGGCGATTTTGTTCATGCTATTGGGAGTTCAGCTCTGCACAAATCCTCCAATTTTCAATGATGAGTTGTTATTTCTTCAATAGTATGAGGTGTTTTCATTTAAAGGTGCATGCTGTAGTGTTCTGGTCAGTAGTAGACGACGCGCTGCGCCGGCTCAAGTTCAAATCGATTTTTTCAACTCGAGAAACAAAATTATACATTGATTGGATGATCTTTGTGGAGAATACACTTCAATTCAATGGTCCCTGAAAATTATCTAAGAATAAACATCTCCAACAGTAAAAAAAAATTCGTCACAATTGTCGAAGAAAAAACAAGTTTTCTCAAGTTAACTTGTTCAAACTCGTTTTCATCCGAATTTACACATCGGATACGAGCTCAGGAGATTGAATTTAGTCGGAAAAGATACCAAACTTGTCGTGATCGGTTCTACATGGCCAGAAAAGCAAAATGGACCACCTAGCAGAGCTTCGCCCCCCCACTACTCCCCTTCAACAATGATGGACAATTTTTGTGCCAAAATGGTATCAAGGGGATATGATACGTCCAACTATAATGTATTCGCATCCAATGGATTGACGGGTTCCATCCCCTCCATTTTTACCTGCAATTTTTTACCCCCCCCCCCCCCTCCAATAACTCAAAACCCCCTGGTGCGATTTTTCGCGATTTTGGATATGTAGTAGAGCACTCAATCCTGAACAGAATATCAAATTTTCATGACGTCCATATTTATTCCGAGATTTTGCTGATTTTTTTCACTATTTTTCCTGTACTAATTGGCTTCATCGCGTCGAGACACGTTGCTTAATAAATCCTGCAATTTCTTCTTACAAGCAGGATTTGAGGTAAAATTGTGGTCAGCTTAGAAATGCCTTGGCCTCTGGATTTCCCCATTTCGAGATCGCCACAGGTCACAGTTTTCCATACTTTCTGAAATCAGAAGGGCGCTTGGTAATGGATAATTTGTAAAATCATCTCACATTTATTCTGTATTCCAACAATTTAGTCAACTCTTTACCTTATCGGCAGGATAATAAACTGGCATATTTTCTCCTTCCCAGATGTCTTTGAGTCGCATTTCTTGGCACTTTGAGATACTTCCTGAGATGCTCTTTTCTTCCAGGAATCTAATTTTCCGAAAAAGCCACGAATTTCTTTTTTTTTCGGCGAAAATGATTTAAGCACTCCACCAAACTTTCTTGTTTATTGAGCTATTTGGGGCAGCACATCTCCAACTATCAGTATTGATCGAAGCGCCAGAGTTTCGTGAACAATTATCACGCACAAACTTGCTTTCCACTGTATCCAAAATCTCAAAAAAGTACTTTTTTCCCAATCATAACAACGCGGGTTGTTCCCGAACACTTTTTTGAGGTTATAGATTCAACTAGGTTGGCAACACTGACGAGCTCGTGACGTCATGTGGAAATGCCTAGTTGTTTCTTTTATATTTGATGTGGTTCAAGAAATCGAAACATCGATGTTGCGGTCAAGGATATTTTCTGGAGCAGCAGCAGCAACAACAACAACAACAAGAAGTGCAATTGTGTCCCGTGCTTCCGAGATGGAAGCTATTAGTGGCGTCTGGTTAGCCCTCGCTTCATTATCGACTGTTCCTGCGGTTGCGGTGCGATGTCTGACGCGCTGAACTAATGCAGACTTCCAGGTCCGCAGGGGTTAGTGGCTGTACTCCAGACCGCCTCAAACCCACCCTCCTTAATGAACTGGGTCAAGTTAGTTCTTGTGAGAGTGTATGTATGTGGTGAGGGTGGTGTTGGCGAGGCACAGACTGAAACGGTCGGCATGGACGGTGCCGTGTGTGTGTGTGCCGTGCACTATATTATTGTCTGTTGTCTGCAAACTAAGGATTAAACATGCTCAAACATATATACCGCTCTCTCTGTTTGCTTGAGGTAAAAACGTGTTCATTAGACCGACACTCGTACTATTCATTTCGTTTTGCTGGCGTCGCCCCTGCAAAGACGGCGTGCGGCATGCAAAACAAAGCACGTCCGCCATGCCTAAATGAATTTTGCGAGATTTATCAAAGTGTGCGATGCGCAAATTTTGACTAATGACTGCAGGGCATCATGGTACAGCGCGGAGAAATCTCAGCAATTTATGTTGTAAAGAGGATGCACTGCTGACAGGCGAGGAAGACGAGACAAGAGGACTGGCCCCAATAAACATCCCAAAATCACAGACACGATGAACTTTAATTCACACCCTGCGGGCTACAAACGCCTCTTCACACCCTGAGTACTATACATAAATAACACGTACCTATTACGGCATGATTGTATGAAGCAATTAGCAATTCACTGTTCCGGTTCCTCTGCCTCCAAGCCGCAAATTTAGCTTGCTTATTGGATGAACATGGCTAGCTTAAAATGGTCGACCAGCTGTCAACCAAAATTAGCAAAGACCGGCGAGCAAACGCAAAGTCTCTCTCATAGGGCAAATCTGTGATGTACAGAGAGAGTACCCGATGCCATGCTGCCATCGCCGGAGCTATACGTCAACCAGAAGCCGAGTTGGGGCTCTAACTCTTTGCAGTTGGGCTGCATTTTGAATAAGATTGAGATTAGTCATGAAATTGTTGTATCATTTTTGATGTTTTTGGGGTCGACGATTTCATTTCTAAATGCAAAATTTTGATAGGGTTGGAATTCGGAGAGTGGGGGGATATCTCCCTCGATCTCCCATGTACTATGACAGCTATTACTCTGCTACTGGTTGAGGGAACGGAATATCTTGGGAGTGCGACGTCATCAAATGACCCAATGAGCCTAAAAGCGGCCAAAATTATATTTTATACGCTTTCTCAATAATTGATGGTCAATGTAATGAGTTTCGAAATTTTTTTCAATTGGGATAAATCCGTCATAACTTGACTTCTCGCGAACGTAGGGCCTCAGCTCGGCAATGACAGCCGATCGTACATACAAACTTCATTGATTTTTTTCGTCCATTTTTGCCGGGACACGTAGTTCCGGTGGGCTCCAGTTCTAAGAGCAATGGGGTCTTATACGATTTTTTTATTGCTTCAAAATGTTCTACAAGGTGAGTTTGCTACATGAATGATAATAGCTCGTCTCAAAAGCCTCTACCTTTTTTTTTAAATGTTGAAAATCGAGACGGTAATAACCCCGATTAAATTTCAACGTCTGATGACGTAGGCGGACGAGTTGAGTTTGCGCAATGAGATGGTCGTAGCTGAAGCCTTGTTGCCAAATTGTGTGACAGGCAGTCAAGATTTGCATGAATATTTTGATATTCCTTAGAAAAAAATCACTTCGACAAAACAACACGTTGGGTGGTATGTTTTTTGATACAATGGAATACATTTTCAAGGCATGAACAATCAATTTTGGTGTTTAGCCCAGGCGGTATGTCGGTAAAATCACTACAATCTGGAAAAAACTCCGACCAAAGCTTTTATGGTGTCAAACTCTTCGTAAGGTCAGTAGTTATCTACCACTGAGTTTCCGCCCAAAAACGAGTTGTGCTGATTCCTCCACATCTGCGCGAAAGTAAAGGATGCCTCAAAAGTGCAAGAAGACCTGTTAAACCTTCGTACTTTTTCGTTATATTTGCCTAAATGCAAACGTACAACTCTTACGCAAACATTGGAAGCATCTGTCATCATCTCTGTGCCAGTCTTACTGTTGAAAAAAAAGATTTCTTTGTGCGGGTCAGATAAATTACATTTAATCGTTTTTCCACACAAGAAAACGATGGAGCAACATGTATTTTGTATGTTTTCTAATAACTCGTATCTATTGAACACATTCATTGCATTAAAATTTCCATAACAGCATTTTTGAAGATGTTGCCAGCAAAAAAGTGAATAATTTTCACCCGCCTGTTCAGCAGCAATTTTTTCAATTTTACCAAACACCGTTTGCAAAAATTTTATAAGGAATGAAAAGCTCAAACTATTCTCTAACGATATCGTGCCTGGCTTAACCGCGGCTGTTATTTAAACTTTAACGCCGTGAGTGGGCTCAGTAAATACAAGTCATTAGAAAACATCCAAAATACATGTTGCTCCATCGTTTTCTTGTGTAGAAAAACCATTTAATGTGGTTTATCTGACCCGCACAAAGAAATCTTTTCTTTTCAACAGTAAGACTGGCACAGAGATGATGACAAATGCTTCCAATGTTTGCGTATTAGAATTGTACGTTTGCATTGAGGCAAATAAAATAAAAAACTACTGGGGTTTAACAGGTCTTTTTGCACCTTCAAGACATCCTTTACCTTTGGGCAGATGTGGAAGAATCAGCACAACTTGTTTTTGGGCGGAAACTCAGTGGTAGATACCTACTGACCTTACGAAGAGTTTGACACTATAAAAGCTTTGGTCGGAACTTTTTCTATCCAGAATGATCTACCGCCTGGCCTAGTTTGCAATGAGAGTCCATTATAAATCTGGCAGCTTTGCAACAAAGAAACGTCATTTGAACGACGCTGTTGCCACCTTCTTAATTGTTTTTTTTTTTTTGACAGAATGGTGCTTAAATCGAAATTATTTGTTCGGTACATCCTGCAAATAAACAATAATGTCATCAAAAACATGCATTTTCAAGGAATATCCCAACACCTCTTCAAGTGCCCCACAAACAATTGTCATCAGTGTACCCAAGTCTCAACCCCTGAGAAACAAATGTCATACAGCTACCGGCGACAAAAGCCCAGCCCCATGGGGCGGCGGATATTTTTGCTGTGAAGATCATTTCAATGTAGGTAGAATCGTTGAACTTGGTGACCCCTTACCTGCAACAGTTTGTTTTTCCACAGCTGGAATCCGATGGCCCAAACTAGAAGTAGTAGTATGTATAAGGTTGTGGGCTCGATTGTGGGCTTAAAAACCATTCAAGGAAAATATGTCGTACCCCCCTTCAGAAATTGAGCTGAAAAAGAAGCCTCAGCTAACTCCTTTAACAAAGAAAAAGAAATATGAGCTCACTACCTCACTGGCAGCAGATCGTAAAGGTATGCGAGGAAAATGATTCCAAGCAACACTTCGAAATGGATGTGGCGGGAAGTGAAATTATATGTCACCATCTAGGTAGGTGTTAGCAAGAATCTACAGCAGCTATCGTCACCATCAGCAACATAGCAAATCGACAGGCCGTAGAACGTAGAACCAGAATGGTTCTTCCAACTAAGTAGAATAACTCATCGCTTCGCTTCCAAAACGAAGATTTGGTACTCTGCCTGCAAATTAGCTACACCCAACATGTTCTGTTTTTACATTCCATTCAACTTTATTATTACATTCAGTTGTCAACTCTATAAAAATTAAAACAAATGAACCTGTTCTTCATATACTATTCAGTTTTCAGTATTCAATTATTTATACCTAATATGCATTACAGTGTACTAATACTAATTGATAACAAATCCTAAATATGTACTAAATACTCCACTAGATCCATTACGCATGGAGCAAAAAAACTCTTTGAGAACTACTCTTTTCTAAGCAATAGATAATTTTTTGACCCTCATGTACCTACCTATACTATTTTGTCAAACTGGCCACTTTTTCACACGTCACTTCCAATAAAAGATCACTGCAGTATTTTAAAAAGGTTTTATGTCGTAACTTCTGTATTGTTTTACAGTGTACTAGTGTCCTAAATAAACAAATGATGAAGGGAAACCCTCTGTGCATCGGTTTCCTTATCACTATAAAAAGTGAATAAAATTCCATCTGAATTTGTTTTTAATTCACTTTCAACTACTTTATCTTTGAAATCTGAGGTTGTTGATTTAGTGGTAGGTACTACTTTTAACTTTGAAAATTTCCTAGAGTGTTTGTCCTTTAAGGGTAGTTCCCACTTTGGCTAAAGCAGATTTTCTCCAATAGCACTCTGTGGAGGTTACTGATGGATTATGGCTTTTGTCCAGTAGCCAATATAGGAAAAGCGACGCTATTCTTACAGCCTCGTGCAACAAAGTTACACAATAAATATCAATTCAATTCGAATTAATTGATACCAAACTACAAAACAATGATATCCTTCACTTCGTCAAACTTGAATCGTAAGAAGTTTGTTAGCAAAATAATACCGCCCCGCACCCTACCTGAACTAGCCGCACAATCTCCACAGGTACATGAGACAACTTCCTCTGTTTCTTCTTCAATGATGACTGTAACAGCATATAGAGTACTTCGGACCTTGTGCTCCGGTGCTACTTTGGCTTTGACAGTACATAACGTTTTATCACGTTTCACCTGTACAAACCCTATTGCTTCGTCTCCATATATTTGTTTGCTACTTCTGCAAAAAAAAAGGAATGATTAATTGATTGGGATCAGGTAGGTGCTAGAGGCTCGCTTGCGGCTTGCTCATGAGTCACAAAGCCTTACCTGCTAGTTTTAACATTTCTTACGCCATGTGCGAAAAAATCTGCGTTTCTCCTATAAAAATTGTCTACCATGTCCGCATCGACTTCTGGGAGATTTCTGTTGTTGGCTTCTCCGAAACCAGCTTCCCTTTTTTTTCCAATTTAGCACAAAAAAACAACTCAATACGTTCAGCAAATATGACCGCAAACTCTCACAACAAGAAGAATCAGGAATGTGACGTTAGACAGGTTAGATAAATGACAGACATGTAAATAATGACAACGTGGCAACGCTGCTTTATGTCAACTGCGGTCTTGCTTCCATTCCATTGGTGGATGAGTTTAGCCGCGAATTCAAACGATTTAAACAGAGGGAGTGTGAAGAGCAAAATTTCAAGCTTTTTTCCCTGGGCCGATTTTTGTTTTGTTTTTGTTTCATCTTCACAGTATTTAGTTTCAGGTACTTGAACATCGATTTACATGAGAAAATCGCATTTTGTGTTTTTTGTATAAGACTCCATTGTGCCGGAGTTCTTATTTGTATCACAAAATGCAGGACGGTTTTGCGTACCGCTAGTAGTAATCTAACAAGTGAGGACTTCATTCAAATGTCGACCGATCGTCGATGGGTTTAAAATATCAGAACAGACCGCTGTTTTCTTTTTAAAACTTGCGATCACTGGGAAATACTTGTGACCAGCTCTTCTATACCGACCAAAATCAAAAGTTTTATTGTTTTCTTTTCTCATACTCATCATTTCTTGGTTTTGCGATCTTGTTCTCAAGTGGCTGTTGGTGTGTTGGTGCTGGGCATTGGACGGAGTCATATTGGTGAAATAAGCGTTGCGAGATCAATCCGTCTGGGTTTATTCCTCAACGAATTCTTACCATTTTGGTCTATTTTGAAAGCTACAAGGATGCACTTTGGTTTGAGCCCATTGGCATTTCCGAAATCCAAAAAAAACATTTTTAATTTTTTTTTTTGATTTTGGAAATTTCAATGGGCTCAAACCAAAGTACATCCTTGTAGCTTTCGAAAGAGACCAAAATGGTGAGAATCCGTCAAGGAATAAACCCAGACGGATTGATTTCGCAACGCTTATTGTACCAACTGAACTCCGTCCTTAAGCTCTATATCGTTGAATTCAAAGACTTTTTTGATAGTCGGGGTGCTACGATTTTGAATACCGCAAATTAATTGGACGGGATGCCCTTTGGCATGATAACTACTCATACCAAGGTGATTAATTTTCTCCAAGGATGCGTCAACATTTCCCACTCAGAAAAAAAGATGGCGACGATTTTTGACAGGACCTGAATTTTTGTAAAACATAGGCATGTGGGATATCTTTTCTTACTAATTTTGACCTCCTGAACACGAATATCGAGTTTATTTTTGCATTAGAAATCAAATCGACCCCATATTTGACATCCGAAAACCGCAAAAATAGCAGACTCTCGCTTATTTTCGAATTGAGAATTTTGTGTGCCATTTACAGCGATTTCCAGCCTTGAGCTCGTTACATGGATCTCACAAAACAAGTAAACAGTGTAAGTTCTGCAAAATAACTCTACAAACATCGCCGGGGTGCGCCCCAAAACATACAAAATATGGGCTCTGGGAGCAGATTTTTCTGCGGCTGATTTAAGGAATGTAAGTGTGAAATGGAAAATGTTTTGTAATATATTTTACTGTTTTATATAGTAAACTCACATATACTAGGATTTATCAACATAAATTGACAATTCCAGATAAAAACAGAAAAAATATATTTTCATGATTTCTTGATGAAATAAATTTTTTCAATAAATACTAAAGAACATAGCTTTGATTTTGATGATGTTTTTCATCCAGGTAAGATACCTTTTTCACCTGAAACAACCACCTTAGCTCAAAGCTTCGGTATAGTGACTCATAATTGAAACATTTTCGTCAGACTTGCGGTTGCCAAACATCAGAAAAGCGTCTTTTGGTTTTGAAGTTTTGTCTTTACACTTGTTCTGGAATGCAACATGCGGCTGATGGTGAATCTTTGGTTCAAAGTTTTCTAGAGTATTTCTATCTCTCCCATGAACTCATTCAGGTGTCTAGAAATTTTCGGACTGGATATGCACCAATGGCGAAGGGCAGTAGGATGTCCAGTGTTATTACCAATTTAAAATTTGTTGTCTTGGTGTGTTGGAATTTTCGAGAATGGAAGTATAGTGTTATCAGGGAAAGCGCAAAAATACCTAGGAGGTGAACAGGCATAGAAAACGGACGTGGAGAACATATGAAAAAGTGATCAGGTAGGCACCAAGACCTTTTCAACATTACAACTCTTATTTGGCAACTATAGTACCTATGATACATGGTGTATGTTTTCATGCTCTTTGGCTTGTCCACGTCCTAGACGTTTTTGAGCCTCCATTTAGAGCTCATTACTTTCATTATCGCAAAATTCTGACACACACACGACAACAAATTTCAAGTTGGTGCCATAAGAATACGAATAACACTGAAGATCCTACTGACATTTGTCGTTGGTGCATACCTATCCAGTCCAGAAGTTTCTAGACACCTGAATGAGTTCACGGGCGAGACAGAAAACTTCAAGCCAAAGCTTAACCATCAGCCGTATATGTTGCATTCCAGAACAAGTTCAAAGAAGGACTTTCTGGAAAAAGGAATTATTAAAAGACGCTTTTCTGATGTTCAACAATCGCGGATCTGACAAAAATGTTTTATATGATATGAAACTTTGAGCTACGGTGATTGTTCCAGGTGAGAAAGGTCTCTTGATGTATTCACTTTGATGAAAAACATCATCACAATCAAAGCTACGTTTTTTGGTATCAATTGTACCTGTCATAAAAAAAGTTATGGACCAATCATGAAAATTTGTTTTCACGATATTTTGTTTCAAATTGCCATGTCGATATATACTTGGCATGTGTTAGCTTATATATTAAACAGTAAAACATATTGCCCAACATTCTTCCTTTCACACTAACATTCCCCAACCAGCCGCAGCAAAGTGTGCTCCTAGCGCCCATTTTTGGTATGATTTGAGGCGTACCCTGGCGATGTTAGAAAAGTTATTTTGCAGAACTTATACTGTTAACTTGTTCTATGGGATCTATACAGCCAGCTCAAGGCTGGAAATCGCCGTTGATGGAACACAAAATTTTCAGTTCAAAAATTAGCGAGAGTCTGCTATTTTTGCGGTTTTCAGATGTGAAATATGAGGTCCAGTTGATCTCTGAAGTAAAAATAAACTCCATATTCGTATTCAGGAGGTCAAAATTAGTGAGAAAACATGTGCCACACGCATATGTTTTATAAAAAATTAGCTCCTGTCAAAAATCGTCGCCATATTTTTTTCTGAGTGGGAAATGTTGACGCATCCTAGGCGAAAATTAGTCACCTTGGTATAAGTAGTCATCATACCAAAGGGCATCCCGTCTAATTCATTTGCGGTATTTTGCCATTTTATGTCGCGTACCACACCGACTATGAGGAGTTTCCAAAGTTCAGCGTTCTCCGGCATCGGCATGGCATAAGGAGCATCAAGGCGTTCGAGAATTATGCTATACGAGTGATGCGAAAACCCGTCTGCAGTAGTTATAGGTACTCTCGACTTTGAGCTTGTTCCTTTTTGTTTGCAGCTTTTCCGAGTTTTTCCTGTGAGTATATTAGCACCATGATCTATAATTATTAAAAATAATCTGATATTGACGTCGGACCGTGAAAAATCGCGTACATCATCAGAAGAAATTCAAGTTACCCGGTGACCGATCGACGGACGTCACGAAAGTCTTCGCACAGGACATTAGGTAGGCAGGGCTGGGCAAAATACTTCGAAAAATGTATTTAAATACAAAATACAAAATACACGATCCAAGATAGTCGAAATACAAAATACAAACTACTTCTTGAAATGTCTTTGAAATACAAAATACAAAATACGTATTTTGGAAAACTAAGAAATTCCAAAATACAAAATACAACCTAGAGTATTCCAAATACAAAATACAGAATACATTCTTGTTGCGTAATTCAACCATTTTATTGGAAAAACCGTAAAATGCAAGTATTTCAATGGGAACACTTCATTGATTCAGTCGCAACAATAAGTAAATTATTATGAACTATATGAAAAGACAAATAAAATAAACATAAAGTGAAGAAAACTTCATATTCAAACCTAGGTATTCCTTACTTCATTCATCAATTCTTCAAAATAACAAATGTTGATTTCCTTTGGGGACAACCAGCTTTTCGAAAATATTGTCCGACATCCGACATGGAACCTCTCGTGGCTGACAATAGGATGCACTTACCAGTAAAACGTGAAACGTAAAAGATGCAATCGAACTCATTATCGATCTCAGATAGTGTGCAAAAGCAAGAAATGTCAATGGGGTGAATATAGTATTACCAGAACAATTTCGGCCCGAACAGACTAAAGAGCATAGGAAACAAATGTATTTTGTATTTTGAAAATCAAAATACTTTTCCGAAAAATGTATTTGAAATACAAAATACGAAATACTAGCTGCTTGAACTATTCCAAAATACAACATACAAATACTTCTCAATCAAATGTATTTAAATACAAAATACAAAATACTTGAATGTATTTCAAATACGTATTTCAAATACTTGTATTTGAAATACCGCCCAGCCCTGTAGGTAGGTATAATATAGTACATAAACTTATGAAAACGGATACTCACGCCATAAATTAAAGTTCTCGAGTGTTAAATTACACCCCATCGCAGGGACATGAATTATGTATCACAACAATTATTTTGAATTTTGTTTCAATTATTAAAACAATAACATGCGATTGTGATGGTGTGTGAATATAGTAGTGAATACATAATTAACGTAGGTACCTACCTTGGAGCGTGTTTCGCATGCACTTAAATCATTCGTCAGGTACCAACAATCAACAAATATTCAATGAGTACCTAACTGATTGAACAACATATAGCAGTGGGAATGTCGCTCTGAAATAAACAAATCTAGTTTCATCAACCATAATACAAGGTCGGTGGATCAAGAATACCCTGCCAAACGAAAGCTCTAGATTCTTTAGGTCAATAGGTCAAATGATGACAAATTGACGCTAATTTTCTACGTAGTACCGTTACGGAGATACAGCCCTTCAAAGTTGACTAGCTGTAGTACGCAAACAGTTTTCAGTTTTTATTTCAAGAACCATTTGAGAGTTGTCGCTTACACAGCATACGACTGTTTCGTACAATGAATGCTCTTCTATGAAATAATTGATACTTTCATACAAGAAAAATCATATCTCCACAAGTACACAACGTAGAGTGGAAAACTAAACAGTTATGAGTTACAGATACTATAGGCTACTACTACTATAGACGCAGTCAGATTTGTATAATACAGGATGAGGTGAAAATTTTCGGTGTCAAGATAAAAAGAGCAGAAAGTTGCACGCCTTTTTGTATGACCTTGTATGAGATAAACCTTCAATTTGAATGGCTTGAATATGTATGGTTCACAAAATAAAAGAATGTGATCTCACAACACAACAGTGCAAGATGCTTCAGATTTCGATAATTTTTTGAAAAGTTATGGACATTTGAAAAAACCTCCCAAAATTAAATTGTCACTTCATTTTGTGCGCAGTTGATCAAGACTAAACTTTTTTTGTAGAGGAGATCTGCCTAAAATGATATTATTCTTGGGGTGAAATGACAAATGACATACCTACCTTAGACTTTGGCGCTTAGGATGGTTCTCGGGTGTTGTCGATAGTCAAGTTGGTAGAACTACATTTACTTCTACCGCATCATTCTGGAGTGAACGGTCTTGCCGCAATAACTCAGCTTCAGAAATTTGAGGAAGTATCCGATATAATATTTTTATTTCGATTGAGCCCAAATTGTGTGAATAAGAAAAGCTCATTGAGCCGTGATTATTGCTACCAATGATATTGTGTCATTTGGTATAGTCATTTTCTCTTACGAGGCTACATATATCTCATATGCATCCAACACAAGATTATGTTATTATGTTAGTCAAATTTGGTCACTTTGGGGTGAAATAACATACCACTCATCAAGGCAAAATGACATAGAAATTGCCATGTAACATTTGGTCACATTGCGAGTGCGCAGATGAGGCGCCAAAGACTAAAACTAAAACTTCGGCCTGTGGGTGGTAAGCAACCCCCACGAAACATTTATCTTAGGTGCAGACAAGCACGTCATAGTTGAAGAAGAGTTTGAATTAGTTTTTGTGGTAAATTTTTTCAAATATTTTTAATAATATCTACTTAATTTCTAATCGGACCAACGGAATTCGAGTTTTCCTCCCTGGAAAAACTGCCAATTTCTAACTTTCCATTCTGTGGACAGATCTCCACCATTTTTATTTAAACAAGAGGTAACTGGTTCTTGACATGTTCATTTTTCTTGAAATTTTCCGAGTTTTCCGAGACTGTTTCGCTTGGAAATACAGAACCGGCCTGGCTTATCGAGACCGGACTCGAATAATGGAGCTCTGAATGAAGCTCTCATTGACGATTTTCACAATGAGATGATTTGGAAATTGATTTGATTGATTGATTTGATTATTAAGGAAGATGCTTCAAATTTCTTTCAATTCCTTTTCAAACTCTAGCTTCCCACCCAAAGGAACGCCTTGTGCCTTGTGCAAAAATTTACATCCGTTCCTTGCTACTCGTCGGAAAAGTTTTGAGATGGTTATCAATCTCTATCCAGCGCTCAATTTGCGACACTTCATTATAGTGATCCACCATGTATTTGTATACAGGTGTCCCGAAAACACACCGACAACGTTCTAGGGCAGCTTCCTCTCATCAAAACAAGTAGAAAATTCCCATAAATATGGGTCCAAAAACGCTTCCTAAGGGAGCTACAGCTAGGTACATACTCCAAATGGTGGTACCCTGAGGATGGTGTTCATTATTTGAATATTTCCAAAACCATTCAAGGGAAGACAATCAAATTTTACACATTCGATAACCGTCTTAACTATGCCTAACAAAATTTGATTGCCGAACAAAAATGAAATTGCTTTGAAATAGTTTTTCTTTCGCCTTGAATATCGTGATTGAAAAACCAGCATTCCTGACCACGTTTTCATACATTCAAACTCAAATATCTCGTAACGAGTGCGTCTATCGAGGTTGACAAAGAGACCTTATTTTGGCAAAAAACTCCAATATTCCATAATTGCTTGTTAAATTTGGAAACCATGCACATTCAAAAAAGTAAGGGTTATTTTTACCCCCACATCTCAGCCTGACCTACCCTTGGTGAATTATTTTGGGAATAATCTAGCCTCATTTTGTTAGACATAAGAAGGTTAGTGGATGTGTCAAGCTTGACTGATTTCCGTTCAACGGTTTCGGAGATATTGAATGAAAACCGTCTTCAGGGTCCCACCTTTAGGGGCCTGTAGCTCCCTTAGGAAGCGTTTCCGACCCATGTTCATCGAAACTTTTTTTCTTGTTTTGATGAGAGGAAGCTCTGCCCTAGAACATTGCCGGTATATTTTCGGGACACCTGTATAAGCGACGCTGGGTTCAATTGGCATACAGTATAGGTATCTGACCCAGTATTTACTGGTAGCAGGTACCTTTCGGTCGTATTATGTAAAAAAAATTTACGAGACTTCTTGAACTGCATGAAGAGCCCAAACTCGAACTCAAACAGTATAATTTTAGTTTAGTCTTGAGTTTCTGCTACATATTATTTTTGTCTATAAATTACAAGATAGATCGAAAATTTGCAAACATTCATTTCGCTATCCGAATCTGCTTTACTGTAGCGCCAATGAACTAAACAGTAAACAGTCAACGAACGATTGCACCAGATAAATTGATAAAAGAACGCAGGCTGTGAAACTAAAACTGCAACGAGCGATCGGTTTGCCGATTGAAAATAAGGAAATCATTATTGCCGTTTCATGTATTCACGTTTTTCAGGTATTTTTAGCGCACTTCTCCAAACGGGAAGGCGCTTTTGTCCTCGCTTTGTCCGTCCGTCCGTCCGTCCGTCCGTCCGTCCGTCACAGCATCTAGTCCTAGACGAAAAGGTTTTTGCAAAAAAATTTTACTTCATTGGGTAGCTCATGACCTTGTATCCCGAACCAAGAAAAATCTTGACGAAATAATAATAAACAATGACAATAATAACAATTTAGTGTGACGCGGCATCGCCGTTGAATGCTGCATTTCAGAAGCCGGCCTGATCTCGAAAGTTATCACATGCGGGGAAGTACCCGATCTTATCATTTTACCATAATACATATGCGGAGTTATATTTAGAGGATGATTTGAACTTTATTTTAATGAAAATTTCACATCGGTGCGAGGTGCCGATTAGTAGTTATTAATTTTTGAAAATGACTCCGAAACTACGGCTCGGCCGCAAATGATTTATTCGTTGCTTGCTGGTGCTTGATATCCTTTCCTCCGAACAAAACGAAATTCAATACAGAAAATATTTCAACTCGAATGGGTAGCTCATGGCCTTGGTACGCGAATCAAGAAAAATTTTGCCGAAATAATCATGAACAATTACAAAAATAACATTTTGGTGTAGGGCGGCTTCGCCGATCTTCGCAGAAATTAAGACGCTGTACTCCTTCTCGAGAATTGAAACAAGAGTCTTGGAACTTTTTTCCGATTAATAGCTGATGTCCCCAAGGGTGGCCAATGGGCACTATTTTTGTTATCCATACATCGTTATCATTATTCTCAAAAAACATAGATCTCCTGTGCACTTCGATGAAGTTGAACTTCTCCTCGGGAAATAAAGCTACAGCCCTTGAAGATTGAACTTTATCCGGTGGATAGCTTAGGTCCTCAAGGACCAAATAGGCAGGTTGGCTTTCATAATTCGGCCGCCATCTTGGCTGCCATATTGAAATTTCTTATTAGTGGAACGATTGTCATGAAACTTGAAACTTACCCTTGTCTAGTACGATCATTCTTATTTTCAAGCCAAATTTCATGATTTGCCCCACCATCTTGGCCGCCATATTGAAATCTCTTATAAGTGGGAGGATTTTCATGAAACTTGAGAGTTACGCTTGTCTCGTACGATCATTCCTATTTTCAAGCTGAGTTTCATAATTCTGCTGCCATCTTGTTATGGAAATACATCCCTACATGTACGGGAATATATTTAGAGAACAATTTGAACTTCCTTTTGACAAAAACTCCACCTCGATACGACCTTCGAGTCAATTGTTATGAATTTTTGAAAACGACCGCAAAACTACGGCTCGGCGCATATATGACGCTTATGTGGCCGGTTCGTCTGTCTGTTTGTCTGTCTGTCTGTCTGTCTGTCTGTCCGTGTAGAAACTAGGATGATGTAGTCCTTCTCGAGAATTGGAGCAAGAGCCTTGGAACTTTTTCCGATGGATAGCTGATGTCCCCCAAGGGTGGCCAATGGGCACTATTTTTGTTATCCATGCATCGTTATCATTATTATCAAAAAACAGAGATCTCCTGTGCACTTCGATGAAGTTGAACTTCTCTTCGGGAAATAAAGCTACAGCCCTTAAAAATTGAACTTCATCCGATAGATAGCTTAGGTCCTCAAGGACCCAATAGGCAGATTGGCTTTCATAATTCCACCGTCATCTTGGCTGCCATATTGAAATTTCTTATTAGTGTAACGATTTTCATGAAACTTGGAGCTGACCTTTGTCTCGTATGATCATTTTTATTTTCAAGCCAAATTTCATGATTCCGCCACCATCTTCGCCGCCATGTTGAAATCTCTTATAAGTGAAAGGATTTTCATGAAACTTGGAAGTTACCCTTGTCTCGGATGATCATTCTTATTTTCAAGCTGTGTTTCATGATTTCGCCGCCATCTTGGCCGCCATATTGAGATCTCTTATTAGTGGAACAATTTTCATGAAACTTGGAACTCACCCTTGTCTAGTACGATCATTCTGATTTTCAAGCCGAATTTTATTATTCTGCCGAAATTTTGGCCGCCATATTGAAATTGTTTGCCCAAATGACGGTAGAGTAGAACCCTAGTTACTCAACATCTTGCGTTCACTAATCCTTCAAAAAAGGAAGTGCGCTACTGAGCCTCATGCCTATGAGGCATATTCGCTTGTTATTATTTAACCATAAAAAAATATCAGAATCACCTGCAGCCTGCAGCGTGTGACCAAACCCTGTATTTATATTCGACATGAATCATTTCAATGTCCGTGTCTTTTATGTAATAGCTTTTTTTAGAGAAGAAAGTAAAACCAGGAATTGAATAAATAGCCGCGCGGTCACTTTACGCCACTCGGTGCTGTTCGTACGGAGCCGTTAAGTTACCGAGGCGCTGAGATAACTACTCAAGAGTAAAAGCCAAGAGGTGTAGCAGCAGAGGTCGTACCATGCTCTGTTGCAAGTGTTGCATCTTTCGAACTTCGTATTTTTACCAGGAATCGTATTTACATTTTGCTATTTTTACTTTCATTTTTCTTATAAGTTCAGCGTACATAGGTAGGTACCTATTGTTGAGTTCAAATAATGGACGACAAACCATAATTGAACAATAAGCTAACATTAGGCTGGAACTTGAATAAACTATACCTAAGTAGTCAGAGAACATGAATTAATAAATCTGGGTCTGCATTCTGATGTTTAGTGATAATAATAATAACACTAAACAGATTTTACATCCATACAAGAATTAAATCTCTATTTCGTGGAACTAATGATCTAAAATGAGAGTGCAGGGTGATTCAGCGAGATATTTCCCTCCTGTCATGAGTTTTTTCATCAAAATTATTTGGGAATGAGAAAGTTTTTTCACAACAATTATTCCCCACTGAATTTAAATTTAAGAAGTATTTTTTTTATCTCGCAAACATTCCTACACAGATTGTTTCAAAACCATCAAGTCACGTCAAAATAAATGCAGGAAGAATCCCTCACTTCAGGGGTTAATAAAATGGGCTTGAAATGAAGGACAGGGGAATTTCTAAATAATAAAAGTGCGAAGAAGCGAAGCGAGCGAAATGGTGCCGCACGCAAAAATTGTTTGGAATGTTAATAATGATGCTAATAATAATGCCAAGAGCTGATTTTGAATGGGTACTAGTTTTTCTATTTTATATCTCTTATTTTGTTTCAATTTAACATCTAGCAAATCTAAACTAATAAATAAATAGTAAATGTTTTCCTCCTTCTCGGCTAATCAGCGCCATAGGAGTTTTTGCGCCTTATCATTGATAACAGTAAGTTATTACATATGGATTACACTATACGCAAATAGCAAATCTAAACTACTAAGGCACGTCCCAAAAAAAAAACTGCATCAATCAGATAATCCTCATTTCTCACCATTGCTGATTATTGTTATACTGTTCGAAATTCAAGTCGGTCAAAACTGTTTTGTTCATCTAGGTCTGAGAGTGTTAAATAAAGTACCAGATCCAATCAAAAATATCACAAATCATGAGCAGAGTGTCCCAAACTGAAAAAGTGAATTTTCATTAATGATACTTTAAGGAAGTGGTGCCCACACTCTGAAATATTCCACCTTCTATCAAATTCTACCCAATTTTTCACTATTAACTTCATGTTCAACTTTTCTGTTTGAATTTTAACATTGTTTTCATTTTTGTCCTATCTGTTTTTTGAATTTTTAATAATTATCGAATCGCACTCACACACTAAGTTTCCTTGAGGAACTTCAAGTGAGGCTTACTCTTTTTCCAGTACCACAGCTCGTGCATTTCTGATGTTTGTAATTGTGTTACTTTGTGAAATTTTATTTTGTTCTAAAATGGGAAGTAAATTACATATTAAAATAATACCGTGTGATCCAATCCATTCCAAATTGAGGTAGGCTGTGTCATGGTCAAATTCCGGTTAGGGAAGCTGCTTTCCGCCAGGGCACAGCCTACCCCAATGCGGAATGGTTTGGATCAGATCACACGGTATGTCAATTACACTATAGATACCCGCTCCACACGCTCTTATTTTGGTAGTTATTGATATTTCAGGCCACGACGACGATCTGATCACTGTTACAAAACATCCTTAGGATCTAAAAAGTCTGGGAATCAATTACCAACTCAAAAGTCAATTTTATGCTTCAAAAAAATTCATCCAACTTCTGAAAAACTCTGGAGTATATTTAAAAATAACGACAAGAAAGGCCTACCGGAAGATGTCCGGCTGCCCGGCGGGCTAGCACGCGCCTGATTGGAGCAACCGTTTTCGAGATATTTCAGTTTGAATGAACAAAAACACTTCATTCAATCGGCACTTTACCCGTCGAGATCTCTTAATCCAGAACGCTCTTTTTCAAAAAGCAACTTAAAAAATGATATCATGTGAATCACAATGTTTTTTTCTCATTAAGCGATCTTTGGAGCTCATAAGTGTCTTACTGTTTTTGTTCATTTAAACTGAAAAATCTCGTAAACGGTTGCTCCAGTCATGGAGAAAGATGAAGGTTTTCCCTCCATAATTGACCGGAAAAAAAAAAATATCCAGCGGCGTCAAAGCTATCTGGGTGAAAAGGGGCTCACCCCCTTCCACCTACGCCACTGAACAATGTTCAATAAATTCATTCTGAGTACTAGCTTAGTATGTATGAGTATGTAGTATTTGTTGAAAATTTTGGCTCAATGGTTCAAAAGTTATTCGGAAAAAATGAAATTTCTTGCTCAACTTTGAAGGCTTTCAGCTCCGCCCGTTATTATGCGCTACAGATATATCGTTTTTAGGACAGGTTATCTTCTTTTTTCATTCTCTATCGACCCTGGAAATTTTTATGAAACTTGAACCATCCTGTATAATACAAGTGGTCCATCCTAGCGTAACTATCTCCTTTTTCATTTCGTTTGATGAGGCCTATGATCTGAAATTATTTTCAACTATACAGGTGTCCGATTTCCCTATAGGTACCTAATTTTTGCACTTTTGTGTTCAGCTTTTCAAGTTGTTTCAAGCCTGTGTGCCAGTTTTTATTTAATCATGTGGCAATGCTACCAGCTGGAAATTGAAAACAAAATAAAAGAGCTTACTTGGGAAAATTGTAACGGCCTCATTTTTCAAAATTTTAAGATAAAATTTGACTTGTTGGTAGTAGAATCAAAGGCCAATATCGTAATGTCAAAGAGTTGCGGTTCATCAAAAAAACCAAACTTTGAAATTTTCAAAGTTAGTAGGTACCTATCAGGACTCATTTTTCAAAAATGAGATGCCCCCAATTTTTCTAACGCTATCCGAAGGTTTTTTCTTTCATTTGAGTTAGGAGTACCCCAGCCTTGAACTTCATAGTTTCCGAGATAATAGGAAATTTTCACGAAATTTGCTATTTATTTGGTTCTTGATCTGATTTTTTCAAAAACTTAGTCGGCCGTGGTGATTGACAGATAAGGCAAAAAACAAACGCAGGTGTCAGTTAGTCAGTCCTTGGTCTGAGTATTGTCGTAGGTACACAGAAAAATGCGAGAGGAAAATGACTGAAATGAATTAGGTATACTTGAATATTATATCAGTCATTTCCTCTTGCGTTTGCGTTGAATGTGTATTGGAGTTCAAAGATCTGGATCGTTTCTTTTGAAAATATTGACCAGTTAACCGTGACCAGTTATTGACAGCATTACCAGGTACTTATCAGCATTCAGTTGGTATTCTACAGGATGGCCCAACGAAAACACAACAGAAGGGTGTTTGGGAATTTCACCTGATTTTTTTTTTAAGTTCGGACAGGTCGATTTTATATAAAAGGGGACATCTGAAACATACGATCGCGCGCAAAATAAACGGAGACAGTGTTTCGCGCGGAGTGTACCGATTTATTGAATTTTGGCTTGGTGTCACAGTGACAAGAAGGCCAAAATTCATTAAATCAGTACACTCCGCGCGAAACACTGTCTCCGTTTATTTTGCGTGCGATCGTACATGGGCAAATTTATATCTTGAGCCCCCTCACCCCCACCCACCCTAACTTTCAAATTTCAAACAACACTACCCCACCTTGCGATACATCAAACTACGAGAATTATATTTTCTTTCTGATAAATATTTCTATAATTTCTAACCCAACCCTCCTTCTTCCTCAAATTCTCCGAGTCTCCAATTTAATATTCTCGAGTTCTTAATTCTGTTCAGTACAGTCAACGTCATCCTGGACAGGATCAAGGGAGAACATTTTCTGTGTAAAAAGTGCCACCCAAGCTCACTCCCCCACTCCTCCAGCCTAACTTCAAAACCTAAAATGAAACTTCCTTCTTTGTGATTCATCCAATATCCAATTCAATGGAATTGAATTCTCTTCTAGAATAAAATATTTTGGAAATTTCTGAAAAATTCCATTTTTTCCCTATAATGTTGGATTTATTGGGGAAGAAGTTGGAAATTTTCAAAAAATTGTTTTCAGAAAAAGAAGTCGACTACTTTTATTCATTTATTTTTTATTCGTTTATTTAACGTCGGCCTATTCCTTTTATTTTGATGTATCACAATGTAAGTGATGTCTTGTTGAATTTTGAAGTTTGAGTGGGGGAGAGCAAAGGGGTGAATTTAGGTACCTAGCACTTTTTTTACCAAAAATTTTGTCCTTCGATGCTATCTAGGATGACGCTGATTGAATTGAGGAGAACTGAGGGGTCAAGACGAGAGTTTACAATATGGGACAGTCAGAGAACTTAAGGAAAAAGAGGAGTGGAGTTATGAATTTTGAATTTTTTTTTGAGCCATCCTGTATGTTGTCTGTGATAAAAAAAATCGCCATTGAATTTAAAAGACCTTTTCAAAGAAGATACTATTTAGTATTTACTCATCTGGACTTTATGGGAACGAGTCACTCTACTGTAGGAATCATAACATTATGCAGATAGAATATAGGATAGGATAGGATAGGATAGGATGGAACAATAAATCAGGATGATAACAATCTGACAAGCTGAGCTAAAAAAAGCGGAAGTAATCAAAATGATTCAAAATCGAAAGCAGCAAAATAAGCGACAGTGGCATATAAGCAATAAGCATTCACGTTCGAGTACGAGAACGACGATTGTGCTCGCCTCTCTCCCACACAACCTTGGTCGGATTATTCACAACGTGCAGCAGCGTGGATCCCCTCTAGCGAACCGGCTGGCCTTTCTGTTTCTTTACCTCTGCTCTGCTGCAGTCGTACCTTCGGTACAGCCGGGTCGTAACAGTAACACGCCGCCGGTTTTTGACGTTCATTCCAACAGGTGGTGGCGCCTTTCTTGCAGATTTTCTTGCCCGAAATCGGTGCCGTTCCCGTTGATGCCGGCCCTCTGCCCGACCTTGCCGAAGAAGTGCCGCGATTCTCATTGATAAATTGATAATTCTGTGCCGCGTGTGGTGTGTGGTGTGTTTACATACAGCACTCACAATAATTTCGGTGTGGTGTTTGTTTGTGTGCATTTTTGTCGGTGAATGAAAGCCGAGGGTTGTGTAGTGAATCTGAGGTGTTGCCATTGTGTTCTTGGATACATTATCATTGGGGATTCGCCTCCAGAGCGTGCAGTTTGCGACATTCCAGCGCGGAATTTAACCCAACGTCCTCCAACAGGTAATATCAATAATAGATCCCCACCACTTGACCTTTTGAAGCATGCAGAGGCGAGCTAGGAACGCGGCAACTGCTGCTGCGAGAGGTTGTTTTGAAAATTGCAAATCTCCAAAGGAACTTTATGGTGTAGTTTGTAGTTACCGGTTATCGTTATGTTACCTATACTAATTTTTGAGCTATCCATCGGATCAAATCTCCTTCGGATGAATAGAGGAGTGAGCGAGAAACGGACTTTTGTTTTGATATCTATTTGCAGATCGAGGCCCTGCGTCCTCCGTCTGTCTGTATTCCCTCTCATATTTGCGATTTGATTTGCATTTTCATTCTACATCCTCATCCTCATCCTCATTATTATACTCCTCATTATAGTCTACTCAATATAGTTACCTACCTATTAGTAAAAGTGAGAAATAAGTCTATGAAATACCTCAGTAGTAAGTCTAGGAAGCACCTACCTTCTCAGCAAGGGTGTAGGGTCTTATGTTGTGTAAGTAAAGGGCCAACGCGTGACCCTTTATTTTATAAATGGCAAGTCAAGTGTTTACCTCGGGGTTTACCTACTTTCCTTATTATGACATAATTATGGTGTTCCAACGAAAAGCTTCCACCCTCCATCAAGATTTTGATTTTGTAATTTTTCAAAAAACGTCAAAACAGAGCAAGTTGACTTCTGGCGAAAATAGGTCCTCATCATCAAAGGGCATGTTTTTTTTTTGTGGGTACATACCTACTTCATTTTGCACTAATCTCTTAGCTTGGATTTTAATTTTCATATAGCTAAGCTTCTGGTCGGGCTTCTGGTGGTGTAGTGTGTACCTACCTACCTACCCGAGGATGAGATGAGATAGCTACTATACCCTCGGCTATACCCTTGTTCTTGAGGTATATTTTTGGTGATTCAAATTTATTAGCAACTCTTTTCTTGAACATATGTGATGATTGAGGATCATTGGGAGAAGGTACCTACTAGCATGAAAAGATCAATTTGGCAGCCCTCCGCAAATTAATGCTCCAAGGAAAACCCCAGATGCAAATCTAAAGAATTGGTTTTTACGCTCTGACAAACAGGCATAAAAAATCTTACGACTTATATGGTTTCAAAAGTACTGAATACAGCTCGGAATTTAGCCTCGAATTTAGCGGATGGCTTTGAATCTACATATTTACATATAGTTGCAGCGGTACGCTTTATGATTCTGCATTTTGTGATACTGCAATGAAATTTGGCATATGCAAACTACATAAAATTTTAAGTGATTTGACCCGCAGCACTCAAAAATTTGTCCATAAGGGGGCGACCGGGGGCCCCTCAAAATTTCAAGATGTCTGAATTTTTCCCATGCGCCATTCAGTACCGCCCTATCTATCGTACAGGACCTAAACAACTTTTTTCTTGACCATCATAACATTTTTCGTCATGTCAGTTCCATTCTTCTTATAGAAAAAAAATAATTTCTTTGCCTGGTCAACAAATTGAAAAATAATTTTTTTTTTTGACCACCAATAGATTGTTCAGTAGTTTTTGTGCGATCATCGATGAATCCGCATCCCCTTAATTCATTTATGAAAAGAAAACTTTTGCAGTGCTATTTTTCAACAAAGGAGTGACTTCAACTTACCATTATTTTCAACATTACCTTTTTCAATGTTTTACCCCGGTAAGTATGATTATTGTTATACTAATATACAGCCTGAAGTTCTCTTTAACGATGTGGATGATGAAACTGCCTCAGATTCCACCTGGAAGCCGTACATAATAATTTTTCTTCAAGGCCGTCAAATTAGGCATTTTTGATTTCTAGCGGGAGCGGCCAAAATGTCAATACACAACACTCCGCCCAAGAGCACCGGTTTGCTCTAGCGGAAAACGATATTCACGCCTAACAATTTTGCATTTTGTGATACTGAAATGAGAGTTGGTGCGAAAGTACCGCAACCGGTGCTCTTGGGCTGAGTGGTGTGTATTGACATTTTGGCCGCTCCCGGTAGAAAATAAAAAATGCCAAATTTGACATCCTTGCAGAAAAATTAATATGCACGGCTTCCAGGTGGAATCTGAGGCCGTTTTATCATCCACACCGTTGAAGAAAACTCCAAGCTATATATTAGTACAATAAAATTCATATTTTTAGGGATAAAACATTGAAATAGGTAATGTTGAAAATAATGGTAAGTTGAGGTCACCCCTTCGTTAAAGAATAGAACAGCAAAACTTTTGTTTTCATAAATGAATCAAGGGGATGCGGATTTATCGATGATCACACAAAAACGACTCAACTATCTATTTGTGGTCCAAAAAAATATATATTTCTCGACTTGTTGACCAGACAAAGAAATAATTTTTTTCTGTACGAAGAATGGAATTGACATGACGAAAAATGTTATGATGGTCAAGAACAAAGTTGTTTAGGTCCTGTACGGTAGATAGGGCGGTACTGAATGGTGCATGGTGAAAACTCTGACATCTTGAAAATTGGAGGGGCCCCCAGTCGCCCCCTAATGGACAAATTTCTGAGTGCTGCGGGTCAAATCACTTGAAATTCTATGTAGTTTGCATATGCCAAATTTCATTGCAGTATCACAAAATGCAGGATCAGGGTCATTTTGCTAGCGTACCGCTGCAACTAATAGATGCCAAACAATTTTCATTCATTTTCCCTTGGACACGTTTCAAATGTTCTTTGTTTTATTATTTTAGGTTGTTTTATTTTATGTTATTATATTATGATTATGATTATTCGTTCATCTAACGTCGGCCTATTTCCGCCACGAGGCCTAGCACCGACGCCGGTGAATGCTTTCCTCCCTCGTTTCCTCCACTATACCGGAAGCGGAAATTTTGCCGAACCCCTGTGTGTTCCAACACAGAATAGGGATTTTTAACGACCACAAACATCGCATGAGGTCGGCACCATCGTTCGTATTTCACTTCAATCCATGCTTCACACATATGCATTTAGCAAGCATTCCAACTAAGTCAAAGAGCTTGTTTTGGGGACAAAAATCCAAGTGCCCACAGTGAGACTGGAACCCACGACTCCTGAAGTGGTAGTCGAACACGCTGGCCACCACACAACAAGCTCCTCTTTTGAATGTTCTCTAATTAGAATTAATATAAATTGCATGTTCAGTCTCTTGAGGATTTTGAAGTTGTTTTTTAATAAGTATACAAGGAGATTCATAATTTAACCAAAATAATGAGCTACCGACACCGTATTCAAGGAGAAGGCGAGAGGAAGATACTGATGGTTTGAAATTCTCATAATTAAGCTTTCGGTTTTTTTTCCACTTCCTACTCGATCTCCTACTCGATTTCCTCTCGGATTTCCTACTATGTATTTATTTTCAAAGACTAGGGTCGAAAAGTGTTGTAACGTAAAAGGGGAAAAAGCTCCTAAATGAAGACATCACCAAGATTTCGGCGAAGGTCGAACAAAGTACCAAGTAACATAACTTCTAACTTACGTCCACGACCAAAAAACGAATTGCAGTGCCGTACTCACAGTCTTTCTTCCTTGATACAGGGTCCAATTCAGTTCGCTCAAGTTGGCATACGCATAATTATGAATTACCTGTATAATCATACAGCGAGCTCGACAGCGAGTTATACAGTCTGTCTCAAAAGTATCGCATTCCCCGAACACTCACTTCAGTAAAGCTCACCTCCGAGCTCACCTCTCTAAAATTAAACTAGTCCAAATGTAAAGTATCCTCGAAAGAGTCGAAAGTATCTATGGTGTTTTAGATTTAAATCGCTTCCTTTCAGGAAGTGATGGGGAACGTCAAAAGAAGTGGATTTGAAAAAAAAAATATGTCAGGAAGAAACGAATAATAACGGAGATATTGGCGTTCAAAGTTGAACCTTAAAAATCGATTTTTCGTCATAGGTTTGGAACTTCTCAACCGATTTTGTTCCAATTTGAACGAGAATTTGAATCAAAGCTTACTTAGATAAGTCTGTATCAAACAATAACAATAATAATAACGCGTTCCATCAAAAATTTTCAGGGGCGTGGGTAATTGTGGGGAGCTTCCACTTTTTTACCCCTATTTTCTTAACCCTCGGGTAATTTGGTAGATTGATCATATTTTTGAATTCTACGTTCGATTCTAAATAAAAAATTACTCCTGAAAATTTTTTATTAGAGGCTTTGTTCTCGAGATATTAGAGGTTGAAACTTCGGAAAACATCTCGACGAGCGAAAACACCACTTTCTCTCGCACTTTCTTCAAAGCCCTAAAAAGTAAAATCCAAGATAAGTAATGATTTGTCTATTGGGATAGATTTTCTAGGTGTTTCAAGTTGCTAAATCATGAGTTTTTGTTTTTGTAAGAAACGAGAAGTTTTCAAGAAAATTGTTTTTTTTTTTGGCTCTTGAAAGTGGATATTTTGATGTGTTTTCCGGAGTTTTAAACGCAAAAATCTTGAAAACGAAGCTTCCGGGTAAGCCTTTTATTAAAATTTTGCAGGGGTTACTGTTTCTTTGAAATTGAACTTAGAATTCAAAAATGTGACCAATCTACAAAATAACCTCAAGGGGTAAAAAATAGGGGTAAAAAAGCAAAGGCATCCCCCATTATCCACGCCCCTAAAAAAATTTAATGGATCGCGTTATTATCGTCAGTGACCGACTTATTGTAGTAAGCTTAGGTTCAAATTTGGACAAAATCGGTTCAGAAGTTTCAAAGTTATGACAAAAAATCGATTTTTGAAGATTTTCGACTTCTTTTGACGTTTCCCATCACTTCCTGGAAGGACGCGATCGAGGACGCGATTTAAATCTGAAACACCCTGTATTATATGGTTCAGATTTTCCCTCAGAATTTCATTCGAGTCTTTCTGAGCTTACCGATTTCCTCACCGATTTCCTCGCCGATTTCGTTCATGATCGTAATAGTAGTTATGTGCAATGTTGACAAAATAATCATTATATTCTTCTGCGGAAATCCGATGGTTAACACGCTTTTCGGACACTTTTTGTTGTTATTTAGAATATTCCACATAGTTCTAGTTACATTGGTTGAGCTGCTGATTATTTCCACATTTTAATTCATTTTTGAATTCTTTATTGATTGTCTAGATCTCATCCTCGAAGCATTTTATAGTGCTCATCCCAATCATCATGAGGTTCAGCCAAGGGTTCAGCCTTTGACATGTCTTCCCGTGACCCCGTGTCTCCCAGATAATTCAGTTTATTTCTCATAAGCACCTTCGACTACCTTTTAGTTCCGGTCCAAACCAGTTCACTTCATGTTTACCTCGATGTTTACCTTTATTGCAGTAATAACTTTTTCTTCCTTCACCGATTTTGAAAATTTCAAGCTTGTTTTGATCTCGGTTTTGATGCTCAATCTCGAGCTAAATCTTCAGATAAAAATACCTAAAGGTCAGAATTATTGACACAAGACAAACATTTAAAATCAAAGGTTCAATTGAAAATGACCGAAATCGGAAACGACCCCGAAAATCAAAAAAGTTATCAGGGCAAAATCAAAAAAGTTACCAGGGCAAAACCAAAAAATTATTGTTCTCGGATTACCCTGCGAATGAAGGAGAATAGGCAGAAATCGAGGCAGGAATTTGCAGAACCGTTTCGAGATATTGGTTTTATGACCTCCCTGGACCAGTTGAAAACATTCCGAGCTGTCTTTACAAATCTGTGTCAAATTTCACAGATTTTGCAGAGACTTACGCGACCCGTATGCTTGTTAACGTATAATAGATACGGAGGGCCTGTATGGAATACCACTCCACATGAAGCATGTAATAGAGCAAAAAATCAGCTATCCACAAAAAAAGTTTTTCGAATTAGTTCTCTCCTTTTAGGAGCTGCACCATTTCAAATAAAAACTCGAGTTCAAACTCCACTGAAATTTTTTAGGTGTTACACTTCACTAAATTGTCCAGCAGTTTATTTAGGTATAGACAATACAAATAGAGAAGACACATCTCGTTACGGATTTTTACGGTTGCGTAGGAACCAGGTGAGTCCATCATTCAAAAAAAGGTTGGCTGATTTTTGATGCCCCAATATCCGTGACGACGGTGGTGATAACATATGGTCTTCTCTATTTGTATTGTCTATACGATATCTTAACGCCCCTCAAATCTATTTTGGTTTTGGTACTTTCTGTTCGGCGAATGCAGCCAAAAGCCAGGCCAAGACGAGGGCCAAAAAGCTTTCTCTCACCATTAGACAGGGTGCGAAGATTTGAATCAAGTTGATTTTAATCATGATTTGAATCGTGATTTAAATCAACGCATTTATAATCATTTGATTTAACCATTTTATCTTAAATCATTTTATCGTATTTGATTTCCCGGTACAGTTTTCTCCACAAAATACGGCTAAACTCCATCTTCTTTTCGTCCCGACATTTTTCTTTGAGCGCTGAGCAAATATAAAGTCTCGTATACCACCACAACCACTACCCCACACCCCGACGAACGACGAACCACCGTCAGACGTGACGACACCTGTTTTTTTGACAAGTACCCTCGCAAGTACCTATTGTGAATTATTGCATATTGTTCAATACAGTATGGGTTACGATTAGAACCATACTGAGTTCGGTGAGTTGCCAGAGCTTCAGCTTTTCTGGAAAAAACCAAGAACTTGAAAAAAATATGTATAAAAAAAAGCAATGGATCTGGACACCGGAAGAGTACAATTGGCAAACAATTCGAGTGAAACCGGAAAAGTCTAATCTAAATAAATAAAATCCAATTAAAATAAAAAAAATCTGATTCAAATAAAAAAAATCTGATTCAAATAAAAAAAATCGTTTTTTTTTTATTTTTTTAATTAAAATCACTATTTATTTGCACCCTGCCACTAGACCTCGCACTAGACACCGAGCTAGACACTACGCACTATGAGTTTTATGTCTTATGTCTACCGGGTTTGATTTGCATCAGTTGAATATCGTGAATAACACTAGGTGACAAAAATTTGGGACAAATCTTCATTTGTGTTTTTGACGGAAAATTTGAATAATTTTCTCAAGTTCCATTCCTGAATCTGTACACTTTGTGTCAAACCTGGGGTCAAACCATTGTGAGGTCCTGTTAAAGAATTGGAAATCGAATTTGGTTGCAATCCATTATGTGTACCGTTCTTGAATCGATCATTGTCAAGTTGCGTTAAGACACCTAAGAAAATCTCGAAGAGAATGTAGTTTACTTTTGAAGATATGGAAGAGAGGGGCAGACAGTGGGACTCCGCCTAGGACTTTGCTCCCCTCTATTTTCGTTTTTCAGAGTGATTCTGGGGAACTGTTTGTGATCTCGTTTGTGATAGACTGATCCAATCGAGGATCCAATATTCCTTTTATCAGATTCCATTGGAATGATTCTTCTATGCTTGAGAACTATTTTCTCGACTATTTTCTTCAAAATTTTGCTCGATTGGAATAAATAAATATTCCCAATTTGGAACAAGACAACCAAACCCGAGACTAAACCTCTCTATATGTACTAGGTTATTATAGTACTAACTACTAACTGTCATGACTGATGATGTACTGAAATTGGAACCATAACAATTAAATTATTACTCACGTCAAGCTTGAGCTCAGAGCTAACGGGCCAAGAAAAATTATTGTTCACAAAATGCGCATTATTCAAAACTTCCTGACCTATAACCACAAATTTAGATCCCGTAAAAATTGCCATGCATGTTTACGCTACCGAAACTCTCTTTTTTTTTCAATTAACCTTTTGGAACATTAGATACCCTTGGAATTATCTGAGGAATTATCATCGGCTCATTTCATGCAAAAACTTTCACTTCCATCATGTACTACCTAATGTTGCTGGTTCACACCTCATTTTGCACCTACCTACCATTATTGAATCTCACTCAGATGGCAAACGTTGATTTTGCACCAAACTATCGCCTTATTTTCGCTTCGAATTTTTGCACACCAAATCTTTGCCTCGATCTTTGTGTGTATCCAATGAAAGTATACCGAGCTACATAGAACGTATTATTGAACATCTGGGCAGTACTAGTGAAAACGTATGTTTCTTAGTTCCTTGATGCTGTGCCAATAAGAGATCGTCTGTTGCATAAGAAAATAAATTGTCGATTTACGCCTCGATTTACGCGCGTTGTAAGCTTTTGTAGAAAAGCCTCGAAAAAGCCATAAATTACGGTTTTGTTTGGCACTTTCTCAATCTATTTAAAAACAACATTGCCGGCATAACGAATGGTATTATTTCAGACTCGATTCGAAACGAATTGATTCAGATCGGATCGAACTTCAAGAAGTGACCATGCATAATGCGAGGCATAATGCAAATTGGGGGTCAGCCGAGTCGACGGACGATGAAAAGTGAATTGCGAAGAATGTGTCTTGTACTCGGTCTTGCACGAACGTTTGATTGGCTTGGTTAAATATTTCCTCGAATATTTCGCTGCTGTCGGATCTAAGGGCGCCGGTCGATTGCTATTAAATGCGCCCACGCCTTCATGCTAAGTTTTATCATCCAACAGTTATTTATCGTTGAGGTCAATTTTGAGAAAGAAAAAATGATTCCACTCATTCACTCCACATTTTTTTTTTAATTTGCAAAAAATTGTGAAAAAAAATTAAACTGCTCAACGATTGAAGTGAGCCCTCGAGTGAGCCACTCAAAAAATTCGCTTTACGTCGAATAAGAATGTCTCAAGGAAAAAATCAACCGAATTTCAAAAAGGCAGTATTTTTGGATAGCGCTTGAGATAGCCCCATCTTTTGACTACGAAACACGTTTATTGCTGAGGAGAATGACAGCTGCGTCTATGATATACAGGATGGTCATTGAACTAGTGTCGAAGTGATCGATTTTCAACAGCGTGTCCCTGGCGTCAAAAAAATGTGGATTTTTTCTGATTGCACTTCTGGAAAAACCTACATCAACATCACAAAACTGTTTTGGAATCTTGATTGTTTCTTGTTTTACAAAAAAATCTCGCAAAAAATATTTTAACTTTTTTCTGGAAGTATGTATCAATTTTTTGATGCCAGGACTCGAGCCAGGACTTTTATTGTTCACGTTCTCCACTGAAATTTGAGAGAAATGCATGATTCGTAGTAAAAACGTTTCCCATGACGAATTTTGACTACAAAAAACCCCCGACGGCACTACCTCTTCGTAACCCTTCGAACTCTCTTCAGGATGGTAAACAATTCTGTAGCATTTTGCAGTAGTAGTTTTCGACACTTTCATCATTACGGAATGAAAAATACTGAAATCATCCCATACCTCGGTATCAGCCCTATTGCCTATTGGTATTGATGTTTTTATAGTGGGCTTCCGAGGGAGCTTCATTCAAGGGTGTGGGATTATATTTGGCAACAAATTCATCGTTGATGTCAATCCTACTAGATCCAAAAGATGTAGGTATCTTTTTAACCCTAAAGTTTTTTCAAATTATTGAGACTTTTTTTTGAAAAACTTGAAAACTGTCTGTCAAAAGTTGACAAGATAGATCTCTTTCAATATTGACGTCACTTGTTCTCGTCAAAAAAAAATCGGTAAGAAGTGAGAAGAATAGAAAAAAATCTCAGTAGTCCAGGAATTGTAGCTGTTAAAATCGCAAATAGCGAACAAAAATAAAAGCCAGCCGGATTTTTGCATAGGTATAAGCTCAGTTAAGCACGAGGGGTTGACCACTTGGTAATTTTGGTGTACAGCCGTGAGCGAATTTCTGGCTATTGTGGCAATTTGCTAGCAATTGTGGGGCCGAGGTGTGGCAATTTTCTGGCAATTGTGGCAATTTTCTGGCAATTTTCGAGCAATTTGCGATTTTGGTGTGCACATTTTTGTCAGGTGGTCAACCCCTCGGTTAAGCATGTAGTTTAACATACCAAAAGTCCTCAAGAATTCGGTGTGAGCTTCGGCCGTTGTGGCCTCGAGAAGAACTTGAGGATCAGTTTTTCGCGTATATCTCATGAACAATAGCATTTGGGATAAAAGTTTTCGGAAATAATTTGTTGGAAATTTTATTGTCTACAAGAAAGGTCCTTACACATTTCATCGTCAGTCCTCTCCTTCTTTGTCAAAACACGAGAAAATCAAAATAGTCTATATGCTCGATGCCGAGCTCGATGCTTGAGACTGTATGGACCTTGAGTTTTAAGATGGCGAAGTGCCACTTCGTAGAGGTGTTGTTTGATCCACTCTCTTTTGATTGAAATTTAAAGTCATCAATACGAACTATGCCGGCGGCTTATACAGGGTGAAATAAAAATAAAAAGTTGAACATTTGTACCTCAAGAACCAGAATAGGTGAAGACATGTAAATCGCCATAAATAATTCCGATTTCATGGTCATGAAGTCGTTGTAAACTTGAATTGAATATCTTGAGCCGTTCTTGGAATATCTTCAAAAGACTGAAGTTGTTACAGAAATTTTTTTTTTGTCTACTTATCAGAAAAAAAGTTGACCAAGAGGCGTGGCTCCACCTCTTATCTGAAAGAGGGGCTCATTCTGAGTATGTGTACCAAATTTCATGCTTTCATCACCATTTGCAAGGTTCATCCCGATTTTGGATCTTAGCGCCCGCACTAATGTACTCATTTTTCATTTATTCCGTATCGATAAAAAAAGTGTCGAAAACTACTTCAACATGTTACAGAATTGTTCCAGAGACTTCGAAGAGTTACAAAGGGGCAGCGCCGCGCCGTCGAGGGTCATTGTAGTCAAAATTCTTTATGGGAAACGTTTGGACTATGAATCATGCATTTCTCTTAAATTTCAGTGGAGAACGTGAACAATGAAAGTCCCGGTATCAAAAAATGCATGAATGTTTAAATCTTTTTCGTGAAACATTACACGATCAAAATTCCAAAACACTTTCGAGATGTTGATGTAGGCTTTCCAAAAGTGTAATCAGCTAAATATACGATTTTTTTTACGCTAGCGGCATGCTGTTTAAAATGATTCCATTTCGACACAGTTTAATTAGCACCTGTATATCATGAATGCAGCTGTCATGCTCCTCAGCAATAAACGAGTTTTGTAGTCAAAAAACGGGGGCTATCATCCAACAATACTGCCTTTTTCAAAATCGGTTGATTTTTTCCTGAGATATTCTTATTCGAAGGAAAGCGAAATTTTCGAGTGGCTCACTTCAATCGTTGAGAAGCTCGTTGAGCAGTTTAGTTAAAAACTCGCAGTGATTGAGTAGAGCCATTTTTTTTCTTTTCAAATTGATTAACAATAATAAATTTTTGTTAAAAAAGAGGGCTGTTTATATGCTGTTTATCACGAAGGCGTGAGCGCATTCAATAGCAAACGACCGGCGCATGTGGGATGTTGTTTACGAGGGATTTTTACAAAAAAAAAATGGCTGTCGCTACAACAAGCTTTGAAAAAGTTACAAACAGCAATTAACTACGAAAAAATGTAATAAATTCCAATTAAAGCACAAGTTAAAAACGAGTTTTGATGACGATGACTCCGAGGCTCGCTCCGAGGGTATTACTCGGGGTATTATAACAAAATGAACTGAGAATAAACCGAGCAATAAACTCTTGTCTCTTGTCGGTCAGCCACAATCACAACACAATGAACACACTATCGCGAGCCACACTATCTACTAGATATGAAATGTATGAAATAAGCTCGGAAATAAAATTGAGCCAGATTGTGAATAAAAAGGAAAATAAAGGTTAATTCCTGGGTTAAGTAAGTGGTCTTTATAAGCATGCCGCGTGCCAGCTCAACTGACAGCCGTACTATTAATAGCCTAACGATGACAAGAGGAAGAAGCACTTAATCCGATTCCGTCATTATCGAAAGTGGAAGTTCCTTTGACGCGACCCGATTTCTCGCCCGATTTCTCAATAATTGCCCTTACAACCCACAAGACGAGTATTATAGCAAAGGTATATCATGCTCCTCATTCAATATTATTCGGCTGGGAACAAGCTCGACTAGGTATTGAAAATTACACACCTTTGCACGCTCCCACAAGTTCTCTCTCCCGGACGAGTCGTATTGCCTTGAATATAAATTTGTGTGCTCGAATTTGTGCCCTTGCCGGCTGCCCTCCTATTAGATCCGGTGGAGTTTAGAGCATCAGAACATATATTCTTGTTTGGGAGTTCTGAGTGGAATTACAAGCGAGATCCAGTGTGAATGGCTTGGTCGGTGGTTGCAGCGCACCTCTATATCCTATCCTCAGGCGTTCTTTTGGGTATATACGGGGGTATAACGAGAAAATAGGGTTTGGAGTGAAACGTTTTTATTTTGCGTCTTTTTTCGATTGCAAGTTTCGATGTATACGAGACACATAAAGCTCCATCAAGCACATGAGCTCGCGCGAAATCTTTAAATGGGTAGAGGAAAAGGCACGGCCGTATTTCCTTTTGGGTTTTATACATGTATTCGGTTTCAAAGAGTTGCGCCCGTATAAATGCAAGGAGCGGTAATGTCGGTATTCTATCGCAAGATCCGATTTTATCGCCTCTGAAAGGTAAAAATACAAAGTTCCATTGAGAGCGACAACAACTGGCCCGCAACGCCCGTGACAATAACGAAGCGTAAAATATTCTTTACAAAATACCAAGTGCTTCTAACTACTTAATGACCATCTATTAACGGTTGAACCCAGCCGCATCCTTCGTTTCATTCGAATGTGGATAACCATTCGTAATCCAACAACAATGCAGAATGCCCATAATGTTTTGGATTTTACAAGTTTTCGAACTGCATCGGCTTTCAGATGTAAGGCCCTCGGATTCCTTGGTGGGTGCCGAAAGTCAATTTCGAACCGCGAAGAGGTCGTTTTGCTCAGAAGGGTATTTACAACAATGTATGGAGAAGTGATATTTATGGGTAAAGTTTCGGAAATGCCATTCAAAGTCCGCCGGGCAAAAGCATAGGGGCTCCCACACACATATTGATTCTGAAATGGTGTATAGAGCGTCGGACGAAACAATGACCCGTTTTTACGGGTAAAGAAACTCGAGATGGAAAGAGAGACAGAGACCCGCGGCTGGTGATGTTATGAGCATTATGCTAATTTAATTATCATATTTTGAACCGGCGTAACGGTTGACAGAGCACCCATTCAAGTCTGTCGTTTTACCGTTAAATACGCCGCCTTCTCCGCGAGCACATTGTCAAACAGAGTCTAATTTTCGAGTTATTCCCAAGATTTGTGGCCGAGTTCGTCGTCTTGAAAATCTGCGCACATAGGTACCTGAGTATTTATATTTGCATGACTTCGCTTTGATAAGGGGCATCTGATGCAACTCAAAAAGTTGTTCACAGTAATCGGTTTTATTTAATTTTCTTCGTCAGTGGAAACTCCTACAAAGACAAAATTTACGGGCAATGCCTCTGGCAATGCTAATTATCAAACTTTCAAAATTTCCAAAAAAATGTGAAAATATTTATTTTTGATTTTTGAGAATTTAAAAACTAGACAGCAACGCACATACCTACATCTTCCTCCAAGAAAGTCGCATGCCAATTTAAACTCACTCTTGAGAGAAAGGTACCAAAAATGCGAGCAAAAATGATTTCCCGTAGACATGAAAAAGTGAATAATCTGATTCTTCTTTATGTTTTTCGCAGCCTGTTGAAATTCTGTAACATAAAATAGCTCTGGATTTAACTTCAACAAAAAACCTTTTTGTAGATAGCGTGCTGCCCGTTGACCAGTTGTCAAAAACAAAAAGGTCTTTTGTTGAGAATTCCTATCTAAACTGCTCAAAAGTGAATAGGGGTAATCAAAAATCTCGCGTTTTTCAAAGTGGGAATATCTCGAAAAAAAATTACCCGATTTCAAAATGGAAAGCGACGCCAGATAGAACCTTCTTTCAGCTACGTGGTGATGGATGGGATAATTTTATTATTAGAAAGGTACATGATATACAGGGTGTCAAAAGGGAGAGTGTCCAAAGGGTCAATTTTTAACGTGGTGCCAATTCTCGAAACAAAATAATTGTAGATTATTTCTCATGTCATTAATAGAGAATTAATATCTCGAAACGATTTTTAAGTTTCAAAATAATTTTTTTCATTTCAAAGGCTACGTGATTTTTTCTAAAATTTACAGTTTTTTATTGCGATTCTCTCATTGGCCACATTATTGACATAAATGTGGCAGATATGCGTGAGTTCACTTGATATACCTTCCCGCGACAAAATTCCACCCCATGGACCCCCTGTCTCGGCCCCGTTCATTGAACACTGCATTCGTGTGCACTGAGGGTATGCAACCCAAAATATCCCTGTGTCGTCCAAGTCCTCACCCCTCACCCCCTGTTCGGTGTGCCTGGCACTTGGCTGTCAGGCGCAAGCGTAAACGAGCTCCAGCACTTTCTTCGGCCGTCTTCGGCATTCTTCGGCTTTCTTTCCGCTCGTGCCTTTGCCGCTTCGTTCGAAGCGGCGTTGATCTCCGTACGTCGAGCGGGAAGCCACGCCGTCTTTTTTTTGGTCATCGTTCTCGCGGCCATCTTGTCGTGCCATCGGCGTACATTCGTACTCGACCAGAAGCCCATCCAAGGCCCATCGCGTCCGATAGTGACTCCTGGAGGAGCTCTGCAGCATCTCCAAGTCCAGAAAGCGGCAGTTTTCACCGCTTTCACCGGGGAGCGGCTTGGATCAGCCAGCCGCACACAAAGCTCCAGTTTCGGACGGGATCGAGTCGTTCGTCCGCCATTTTGGTGACGAACACGGGCACTCGTGCATTTCACCAGGAAATCCACCACCAGAACGGCCATCCACCACGACGCCGCCTTCGGACTCCGCCAGGACGACGCCGCCACCGAATAAGATCCCGTAAGTTCCATATTTTCCATTGTTTTTACCATTTACCGTTTATTCCCGTTTGCCGGGGTGTATACCTTCAGTGCAGTTCGTCTCGTTTTCAGGACGCCACTCGGCGCCAGCGAATCTGCCCCCGATCAGAACCACTCGGATTTTTCATTTCATTTAATTCACATTGTTTTTTTTTTATTGTTTTGTAATTCTGTTTGTTTGTGTTTTTTTCTTTGTTTTGCATTAAAGTTTTTGATTGTTGTTGTGAATTTTATTTCTGACTGTCGCTTGCTGCTTTCCTAATCCAAGAGTTATTGTTTTAATGCAGCCTTCATCGGAAGGCTGCCGTCTTTATGTGTACCGCGCTAACATATAAATTGGTCCTTCGAGCCGGATACAGGCTAAGCATGGTACAGTCAGGAATTTAATTCACCTCACTATTGAAACTTTAAAGTCACGGGTCAAACCCACGTGACACTTGTGCGTTGGTCCAGCGTGTTGATCAATTCGTTTTTCGCCCGTCTCATTCGCACTTTTTCACCTGGGTTGGGTTCGCCATTCAGGTACGCCAACCTAAGGGTCAGTTGCTTTGTTTTCATTTTTCTTTGTGTCGTACACAATGGACGCAACTTTATCGTCCATCGCGATAGCTATTGCGCGCCTTGAGCCCCTTCTGGAACAAGGCGTCACAGCTACCACCGAGCCAAGCCTCCAACCGGCATTTTTAGCCACGTTTGACATTGCGGCGGAAATTTACAACGGTTTCAAGAGCACGGTCAACACTGCCCCTCTCCCCAGTGCCTCCGAGGAGCAGAAGGCTACATTTCTTGAACGTACACTCCGGGCAGACAGCTTGTATGGCAAACTTGCTGCGGTAAAAGCCTCGTTTGCGAATTCAGAGCCGACTTCTTCGCTCTCTCGCCAAGCCTCGCAAACTTGGTTCGAGACAGGCCGGAGCAATGTCCGATTGCCAAAAATCGCGTTGCCGTTGTTCGACGGAAAGTTAAAATCATGGCCACCATACTATGATCTATTCACGGCGTTAATACACAGAAACCAGTCTCTCTCAGATATTGAACGGTTTCAGTATCTGATCTCGTCTTTATCTGGTGAACCTCTCTCAATGGTTAAACACCTGCCATTGACGGGAGATAATTACATAATTGCGTTCGACTCGTTGGTTGAGAGATACCAGAACGACCGCGTGCTAGTCACTTTTTACTGGCAGTCGATGATGAACGCCTCCTCCGTCACATCTGACTCCGCGCAAGCGCTTCGCCATCTTGTGAACACGTTCAACGAAAATTTAGTGGCGCTCGAGCAGTATCCGCATATCGACCTGTGGGATTTCACCCTGTCGAGCATGCTGCTCCAGAAACTCGATGAGTCGACGCGAAAACGTTTCGAGGTGCAGTCAGCTGGCACCCCCTTCCCCAAATACGAAGACGTCAAGTCTTTCGTGCTCGACCAATGCAAGGCTTTCGAGGCAACTGCCTTAAATTCTAAAACGCAATCGAACTCCCGCTCCACACGGGCAAACACCGTTACCGTGAAGCCCGAGGTCAGCCGCAAGTCGTGGGCCTCACATACGTTGGTGTCTCAGACTTCATCTGCCCCAGCGACGTCGCATGAGTCAGCATGTTCTCATTGTGGGGCGAGAAGTCATAGAGTCACCGCGTGCAAGACTTTTCTGTCAATGTCCCCAAATGACAGATATTTGGCGGTCAAACAGAAAAGGCTCTGTCTCAACTGCTTGAGCACCAATCACGGCGCTCCAAAATGTCCATCGTCGTATTCGTGTCGGCAGTGCCACGCAAGGCATCACACCTTGCTGCACTTCCCCAAGCCACATAGAACTGCAGGTCATGAGTCACCCAGTTCTTTATCGAATCCAGTTGAATTACCGCAAATCGTTTCCCCTGGTCTTCCAGAAAATGTCGCGAATTCGGTGACGAATCTCGCCTCAAGCCTCAAGGCAGCTCATGTTTTGTTGGCCACGGCAATCGTTCACGTTCGTGACAGGTGGGGAGGCTACCAAAGCCTCCGTGCGCTCATAGACCCTGCCAGTCAGGCATCGTTTATTTTGGACTCCTGCGTGCGCAAATTGGGTCTATCCCCATCAAATCACAATGTGCCCGTTTTTGGCTTGGGTCTCACCCCCGCCAATTCGACGTGTGGCACAGTCACTTGCCAGGTCAAGGCTGATGATGAGTCTCTCCCAATCCCTGAATTGGAGTTAATTGTCCTGCGCAGGATTTGTGGTAACCTGCCAGACACCGCTTTGAACCCGGATCAATTCCACTTGAACTTATCGAATCTGGCGGATCCCACATGGTTCAAGCCAGGCCCCATTCAAGTGTTGTTGGGCGCCGACGTTTATCCGTCAGTCGTGAAAGAGGGAATCGTCTCGTCAGGTCCGTCACAGCCTGTTGCCATAAACACCATTTTTGGCTGGGCTCTTCTCGGTCCCTTTCAAACCCCGTCAAAACCTCTGCATTCCTTTTTGGTTTGCACTCCAACTGGAATCGACGAGTCTCTGCACAAATTTTGGGAAGTAGAGGAAATCTCGTCACCATCGTCCAAAACACGTTTGTCCCCAGATGATGAACGTGCAGAAATTTGTTTCCGGGACTCTGTCTACCGTTGTCCGTCAGGTCGTTTTGGGGTTTCGCTTCCCTTCAAAAGGGAGTCCCCCACCTTTGAACATTGCAGGTCTATGGCTGACCGCCGTTGGTTAGCTATCGAACGTCGCCTGGTCCGTCAGGACACACTCCGTGATCTGTACATAGCATTCATGCGCGACTACCTCGACCTAGGTCACATGACCTTGCTGGACGCAGAACCTCCAGATTCTGAGGCGTATTACATCCCTCATCATCCGATCGTCAAGATCGAAGACGACAAGCCGAAAATTCGCGTCGTTTTTGATGCTTCGGCGCAAGCGCCGAATCATTTATCTCTCAACGAGACGCTTCTCGTCGGTCCTAAGTTACAACAGGACATAGCAGCTTTGCTACTGCAGTTTCGGTGTGAGCCGATCGTTTTTACTTGTGACATCCGTCAGATGTATCGGCAGATACTTATCTCGCCCGAACATCGCAAGTATCAACTCATTCGCTTTCGTTTCTCCCCTGATCGACCCATTGAAACGTACCAATTGAACACCATTACATATGGTGTTTCTTCGGCACCGTTTCTAGCGGTTCGCACGTTGCTTCACTTGGCAGAACAAAGCGCCTCGAAGTTTCCATTGGCTTCGCAGGCAATTCGCCGTAATTTGTATGTAGACGATCTACTTTGCGGTGCGAACTCCGTGGAATCAGCACGGGAATTACAAACGCAGCTAATCAACCTGCTCCAATCGGGTTGCTTTGAATTGCGCAAGTGGGCAAGCAATCACCCTGATGTGCTGCAAGACATACCACTTGATCACGTTCGAACTCAGCCGTCCACTTTCAGTGACGTTGCTGACAATACTGTAAAAATTCTTGGCCTCCAGTGGCAAGCGGCAACAGACACCTTTTCATTCACGGTTCATCCAAATGAACTACCGTGCACAAAACGGTCCATCTTGTCGGAGGTGGCTCGGATTTACGATCCGCTCGGCTTTCTGTGCCCTGTTGCATTTTTCGCCAAACATTTAATCCAACGGTTATGGAAACTTGGCCTTGATTGGGACGACACCCCTCCAGACATCGTATGTCAGCAGTGGTTGCGTTTTCAATCCGAGCTATCGCAACTTTCGCGGTTGCAAATTCCACGGCATACTTTTCCGTCGCCTGCAGACAGGTGCCAGTTGCACGCCTTTTGCGACGCATCTGAATCTGGGTACGCGAGCGTGTTGTACGTTCGTTACCTTCGAAATGGTGTTCCCACCATTCGTCTCCTAACCGCCAAATCAAAGGTGGCTCCAGTCAAATTGCTGACCGTACCCCGTCTCGAATTGTGTGCAGCGGTCCTACTTTCCAATCTCGTTGCCTTCACCGTTGCAGCGCTCGCAGGAACCGTACAGTTCGATGCCATATTTGCGTGGACCGATTCTACGGTTGTTCTCAGCTGGCTGCGTTCCTCTTCGCACCGCTGGAAAACATTTGTTGCTCACCGTGTTGAGCATATTCAACAGCGTGTCCCGCCTCAGTGTTGGAGACATGTCTCAACATCGGACAATCCCGCCGACCCAGCTTCGCGCGGATTGTTTCCCGAAGACATGCTTTCGTGCTCCCTCTGGTGGTCTGGCCCACCTTTTCTGTCATCAGCGGATGACACATGGCCGGATGACAAATTCTCCGTGTCCTCCCCAGACATTGCGTCTGAAGAGCGAAAGCTCGCTTTGGTCGTGCGTGTGCCGCAGCCGCCGCCGATTGACATCGACGACCTCTTTTTGCGCATATCCTCCTTACGGAAGATTCAGGGCGCCGTCGCCTATTTCTATCGGTTCTGCAAATGCAAGTCCGATGAGAAGTTCACAGGACCTCTCTCGGATACAGAACTCCATTTTGCCTTGTTGTACATTGTCAAACATGTACAGCAGAAGGTATTTGCCGTCGAAATCGCGTCGTTACGCAACGGCAAACCCTGTTCAAGACCCTTTCGAAAACTTTCACCCTTTCTCGATCGTGACGATGTTCTCCGCGTCGGCGGACGTTTGAAGCATTGTCATGAGTTGCCATTTGCAACCAGACACCCTGCTCTTCTTCCATCTCGTCACGTCTTGACAGGACTCGTCATTCGACAAGTTCATTCCCGACATTGCCACCCGGGACTCAACAATACCTGCTATCTCCTGCAGCAAAATTTTTGGATATTGTCCACGCGACGCGCGGTACGGCACTACCTTGCATCGTGTTACCGGTGCTTCCGGACTAAGCCGCAAACCTTTTCTCCCACCATGGGCGACCTCCCCTCGGCGCGAATTTCTCAGCTAAAACCTTTTAGCTGCGTCGGGCTCGACTATGGTGGCTCTTTTCCAATCCTCATGTCACGCGCTCGCGGTGTCAGAACTACGAAGGCGTACATCTGTCTTTTCGTGTGCTTCGCCACCAAGGCATTGCACGTCGAGGTTGCCTCCGATCTCTCAACAGATGCTTTCCTCGCTGCCTTGCGCAGATTCATTGCCCGGCGCGGTCGTTGCTCTACCATCTATAGCGACAATGGCACAAACTTTGTCGGAGCTCATAGGCAATTGACGATGTCAATGCAACTCGCCGCGGAATCCGAAGCCATCACTTGGCGCTTCATTCCTCCCTCCAGTCCCCACTTTGGCGGGCTGTGGGAAAGCGGCATAAAAGCTGTCAAAACTCATCTATCTCGCGTGATAGGTGATCAAATACTCACCTTTGAAGAGCTGACCACGTTGGTCACCCAAGTTGAAGCGTTGCTCAACTCACGGCCACTTTCGGAGCTGAGCTCGGATCCAAATGATCTGTGCCCATTGACGCCTGGTCATTTTTTGACGCTCGAGCCGTTAACGGCCCCACCTGACCCAGATTTGTCCCACCTCAAGATCAGCAGGTTGTCGCGATGGCAGTTGGTCCAATCCATGCAACAGCGTTTCTGGGCGCGTTGGCGCGACGAATATCTACACACGCTGTACCAACGCGGCAAGTGGCACAAGTCACGTCACCTTGAATCCGCAGGTGTGGGGTCTTTAGTCCTCATCAAGGACGAAAACGCTCCCCCTCTGAAGTGGAGGTTAGGCAGAATTTCAAAACTCTTCCCTGGCAAAGATGGCATTTGTCGTGTCGCAGATGTCCGTACTCAACGCGACGTTCTGCGACGCCCAATGGTCAAACTTTGTCCCCTCCCTTCAGGACAGTGAGCATTCTGTGTTTTCACTTCCGTCATTGTTCTCACTATGCTCTTTCTTTTTGTATCATGTTTGATTTCATTAATTTTTGAACTTTGAAAATACCCCGAGTGGTATTTTGGTGGGGAGTATGTCTCGGCCCCGTTCATTGAACACTGCATTCGTGTGCACTGAGGGTATGCAACCCAAAATATCCCTGTGTCGTCCAAGTCCTCACCCCTCACCCCCTGTTCGGTGTGCCTGGCACTTGGCTGTCAGGCGCAAGCGTAAACGAGCTCCAGCACTTTCTTCGGCCGTCTTCGGCATTCTTCGGCTTTCTTTCCGCTCGTGCCTTTGCCGCTTCGTTCGAAGCGGCGTTGATCTCCGTACGTCGAGCGGGAAGCCACGCCGTCTTTTTTTTGGTCATCGTTCTCGCGGCCATCTTGTCGTGCCATCGGCGTACATTCGTACTCGACCAGAAGCCCATCCAAGGCCCATCGCGTCCGATAGTGACTCCTGGAGGAGCTCTGCAGCATCTCCAAGTCCAGAAAGCGGCAGTTTTCACCGCTTTCACCGGGGAGCGGCTTGGATCAGCCAGCCGCACACAAAGCTCCAGTTTCGGACGGGATCGAGTCGTTCGTCCGCCATTTTGGTGACGAACACGGGCACTCGTGCATTTCACCAGGAAATCCACCACCAGAACGGCCATCCACCACGACGCCGCCTTCGGACTCCGCCAGGACGACGCCGCCACCGAATAAGATCCCGTAAGTTCCATATTTTCCATTGTTTTTACCATTTACCGTTTATTCCCGTTTGCCGGGGTGTATACCTTCAGTGCAGTTCGTCTCGTTTTCAGGACGCCACTCGGCGCCAGCGAATCTGCCCCCGATCAGAACCACTCGGATTTTTCATTTCATTTAATTCACATTGTTTTTTTTTTTATTGTTTTGTAATTCTGTCTGTTTGTGTTTTTTTCTTTGTTTTGCATTAAAGTTTTTGATTGTTGTTGTGAATTTTATTTCTGACTGTCGCTTGCTGCTTTCCTAATCCAAGAGTTATTGTTTTAATGCAGCCTTCATCGGAAGGCTGCCGTCTTTATGTGTACCGCGCTAACACCCCCAAAAGGACTACCCCTGGTGGACGCCAGCAACCTCTCTACGGATGAGTTGAAATGTAGCATGTTGTGGCGGTTATCATGAATTTTCCAAATCAAGATTCTTGACGTAACGTTAGTTAGTATCTTCATGTCAAACCATAATTACGATCATGGTTACCATATCAGCTCCCTTTTTTGGGCATTTTTGTACAGGGTGTTCACGCGAGACGGATACTCATTAAAAACTTTCCCTTCGTGAAACTTGAAAAAAGAAAAAACTGTCCTGGGACAATTTTCTGCGTAGTTTCAGAAAATGTTGAGTGTAATTTTCTATTTTGTGCTAAATACAGTGTGTCGTATTTTTTTGCATTTTTTCGAAACATCCTGTATTCCGTCATCACATCAGCATTGACATCTCAAAAATATTTTTTTTTAGAATGATGGATTTTTTTAGAAATCAGATATGTCCCGGATATTTAATTAGTCATTCTATGTCATTCCATGTCATTTAGAAGTAAAACAGAATATTCTGGACATATTTGAATTCTGAAATGGATTCATCATTTAAAAAAAATGGATTCTTGTAAATTTTTAAATTTTTCTAGAAAACTTTTCAGAAGTGTCATGCATGTTTGCAATCTGGATAACAGTGTGCATTGATTGTTGTGATGAAATACAGAGTGTTTCCAAAAAATGCAAAAAAAAAAATAGAAAAAATGCGACACCCTGTACATGACACGGAATGGAAAATTATACTTGACATATCCAAAGACTACGGAAAAAATTGTTCCAGTAATTTTTTTTCTTTTTTGGATTATCATGAGAACAATGTTTTTGATAGGGGGGTATCCCTCTCGCGTGAACATCCTGTACAAAAATGACCAAAAGGAGACTGATATGGTAACCATGATGGTAATTATGATTTGACATGAAGTTACTAATGCTACGTCAAGAATCCAAGAATCCATGAAATTTCATGGTAGCCGCCACAACATGCTTCATTTCAACTCATCCCTGAAGAGGCTGCTGACGCCCACCCGGGGTAGCCCCCTTGAGGATCGTTGGGGTGGAATTTTGTCGTGGGAAGGTATATGGAGTGAATTCATGCGTATCTGCCAAATTTATATCAATAATGTGCCCAATGAGAGAATCGCATTGAAAAACTGTAAATTTTAGAAAAAATCACGTAGCCTTTGAAATGAAAAAAATATTTGTGACACTGAAAAACCGTTTCGAGATATTAATGCCACCTTTCCAAAAACGACATCAGATATAATCGAGCTAAGTAAGAGATAAGTCTCGAGATAAATGAAAAACATAAACCCGAGGACATAGCGATTAGGGATCGACCGATACCGATATAGTATATCGGTATATACTATGTCGGTATATCGGCATATCGGCCTATTTTTGGATTATATCGGTATCGGCCTATCGGCCGATCTTTGGCCGATATGTCGCCGATATTTGAATGTGTAGAACGCTTCTTAAAAACACTTGGAAAACATATAATCCGAATCATTTTGAAAAATTTAACCCTAAAAAATCATACCAAATTATTATTCTTCGTTATTAAACTACTTCCAAAATTCGGAAATGAGAAGAAACAAAAAGATATTCGAGAAGTCAATCATATTTTATTCATTAATCTACCATTATCGAATTGAGAATAAATTCTGTTAATAAAAAAAAAATGATAGTTTGGAGATTATTCAGAATGTTTGTGACAGAATCCATTGGAGACTAAAACATCGAAAAATCTTCCACCGATACGGAAAACATCCTTCTATACACATTGGATAATGGTATTTTTCATTATTTTTTTTAAATCCTGAAACAGGTCGATTTTGTTCTCATTCAATCCACTAAATGTACAAAAAAAAAAACTTTTCGTTGGCTGTTTTTGAGTTACAATGACGTCATCTATTTCTTCAATGACAACCCTAAATTTTTTTTCTATAAAATTGATAGCTCTGTTTTTTTTTTCAAACAATGTGGACGGTCCCGTAGCACAGTCGGTCGTCTGCCGTCTGTGGTGCGGATGGCGCGGGTTCGAATCCCGGTCAGTCATGGATGTTTTGTGTTTGTTCAAAAATTTGCATTTATATTGTAGTCCATATGTAATAATTTACTTTTATCAATAAAAAGGCGCAAAAACTCCTATGGCGCTGATAAGCCAAGAAGGAGGAAAATATTTATTTAATTTTTATTATTTAAACAGTGTGAAGATTTTTATGTCTCAGGTAACAATTTATTTGAATAAAATGGACACAAAGTTTGAAAACGAAATATTGATTATTACCAAAAAAATGTTCTTTTTTACAGTACCTATAGTGGGTTCGATGTTGGATAAAAACTTAATCGATGTTCCAGGGTTTTTTCAAAAAAAAAATCATCAACAGAAATATGAATTTTGCTCAGGACTTCATCACCACACTGATATTCTGGGGTATATTCACTCGTGCAATGTATTTCACACGAGAAAAATCCGAAAAAAAAAAACAGTAGTTGAAAAGTAAAAATATTGAGGCCGATATATCGGTATTGGCCGATATGAATATCGCATATACTTATCGATATCAGCCAAAAAATCTATATCGGTCGATCCCTAATAGCGATCTAAGTCTCTCGCTATATGGACAGCTGAATAAAGATGAGAAAGGATAGCCTACTTTTGATATGGCGCCTCGTATGGCGCCGCCTTCGGCTTCCGCTCCCAAAAGAAAAAAAATGCAACTTTTAACAATTTCCACTGATTGGATGCTAATGTTACCTCAAACATTTAGAAACTTCCAACTCAAACTGTGCAAGAGTTTCTTCGCCAAACGCTGCTGCTCCCACACGCCGCCCCCAAAGTAAGAGATAAATGTAAAACATAAACCTGGAAACATAGCATTCTAATTCTTTCGCTATATAGATAGCTGACTAAAAATGGGAAAAGATAGGCTAGGTACTTTTGATTAGTCGCCGCCTCCAGCTCTCACTCCCAAACAAAGAAAAAATGCAACTTTCAACAATTTTTACTGATTTGGATGCTAATGTTACCTCAATAATTTCGAAAGTTCCAACTAAAACTGTGCAACAGTTACTTTACCGAATGCTGCCGGCCCCACATGCCGCCCTCAAAGTGAGAAATAAATGAAAAACATAAACCCAAAGACATAACGATTCAATTCTTTCGCTATATAGATAGCCGACTAAAAATGCGAAAGAAAGGCTACTGTTGATTAGTCGCCGCCCCCATTTATCACATTCAAACAAACCAAACCATTCATTCAAATCTATTTCATTGGCAAGTACCCCATTCCGATAACAAAATCCCACAATGAGTTTCGATTGAAGAGAGTGGGCAAAGAATGGTTTTTCTCCTTCAACCAAATTTTTTTACATTCACAATATGCCTCTTTAAGAAAATGCGCTACTGAGATTCACGCACGTGAAGGCATACTTACTTGTTTTACCATTTGCTCCACTCATCTTTTTTCTGAACACACTCGAACTGTGGCTCGAACTGTGGGGACAAAATCGGAATCGGTTAAGACAATCCAGAGTTATACCATTTTGAAAATGGGCAAAATTTTCGATAGCGGCATTTCTAATGTTGAGCAGTTTAGATGACACTTGACGCTGACATGTGACGTTGACACTGTTGACCGATTTATTGACATTCATGTCATATCAGCGACCTAATCGCCCCCTACATGTAATCTCGCAGCTCAAGAGTCAAGGACAAAAGCGAGGGCAAAGATAAGACTTGCCTTGTTCGATGATAATTACGAGATATTCAAAATAAGGAGATATTGGAGGATAACGCATCTCCACCGAGACTCGAGACCTCCTCAGTGGGTACAAGTTAGAATTTCAAAACCTGCGTGGAAAATTGCTTTCTTTAGAAACTGTTGAAATAAAGTTGGCAAATTAATTATTATCCATTACACGCTCTGTTAATAAATTCAAAAAAATGCTAACTAAGCAGTAAAATTACAAATTGGATTTCATAAAGACCCATTTTCACTCCCCATAAACAGGCACGTAATGGTGTGATTAAAGCTTAATTAAAATACGATAGAATTATCTTCCCGATTATCTTTTTAAGCTTCGCGCACGGTTATATCTTGGGAAAAGTTTGACACGTTTCTTGTTGATCGTAAAAGCATTATCGTACATTGAAGTTTCGTGGAACACGCGAACTGGTGGTCGTACCATATAATTTCGGGCGAGATCTGGGATCTTTGTTTATGTTGCTCAAAATTTTCTTGACGAATCGAAGGAGGAATAGAAATTGGAACCGAAACTCCGAAACTCGAGCTTTTACAAAAGAGGATCCTGAATGACATCAGCAGCAAGTAAAAAAAGAGCATGGCTTGTGGCCACCCTCTCTGCATCATAAAGCCAAGTTAAAAGTCTTCCTGCTAAATGGCGTGCCCTTTTCGCTTCGAAAAAACGTCCCTTTTCAATCCCCTTTTCTCGCGCGCTCGGGGCCGGTCCTGCGTGAATGGGTGTAATGCTCTTTTCGCGACCCGATATCATCCCCCCCGGTAATCTGACACGTGGAAAGGACGAAAAAGGACACATTAATACCGTTTATGCGACTATAGCAGGACGCGCCTTTTCCATTGGATATTCTGCGCGGAACCGCACACCGACCGGCCGATATTGAAATGTGCCTATAAATTAGGTTTTAGATTCTTTCTGTCGCATGCAACGCCGGAGCCATTCACAAATATTGCTGTTAATGCAAATAAATTGTTCCGTTCGAATGAGCAAGGCGACATCTGTTCAGCGGTTCTATTTCCTCGCCGGCGAAGGGCTCGCTTTGCTCTAAAACAAATCCGCAAATCATAAATTCGCCAAAATGACTTCGTGTGTGGTGTGGCGTGTCTGTCTTGCCCGCTAAAGCCTAAAATTGGAAAATTTCAAGGTTCGTTCTTTCCAGAATTTAGTGTTCTTTATTTGTGTACAGCCGCCGAAGAAAGATTGGATTTGCGATCATCACATCACCTCCATGGGTAAAAAATCTCATGCAGGTTGCAGGCCGCAGGTCCTTGCGTATAGGACTTTTCATCGAGCTCAGTAGGATGGCTCTCCAACCTTTATTGGCGAGAAGACCGAAATACTTTCACATTAGACGGTCGAATGCTAGGCGGTTCTCAGTTGTCGATATCAATGCTTATCAATGGAACATCATATACACATCATCACCACATCTTTATATCTTTCTTCTCCGACCCACCATCTAACGAGGAGAGGAAATATTGTGAACGCGCTAAAAATTTTTTTTGAGATTACGACGGGTATACCTTTTTTGAGGTTCCATATGACGATTAAGACCTCTGCTAGAGTAGGTACGAGTTTCGGCTTTCAGTCTTTCACAACGCGAATAATTATAGTCCGGCGGCTTAAAGCCATATTTAAAATGAATTCTGCATTTCGTGCCGAAGCCAATTTTATTTTATTTTTGTGAAATATGATCAAGAATGAAAGTTTTGAGGGGTGGAGCCATTCTCAATTTTCACCAGGGGGGGAGGGGGAGGGGGTTGTTCTGGCTTTTTGGGGGCTTTTTGGACCTTTTCTTTTGCACTCGATGTTGTAAGCGGAAACAAGGTGTTTTCCAGATCTGTAATAAATCTGGATTTTTGTTAGGTGGTGTAGCCACCCTCTTCCCCTCTTGGGAGGGGGCTGGGGGGCTCACGTTGACACATGTAGCCGATTTTCACTTTTTCTTTGATTTGGAACCAATATCGGCAAGTTTGGTATCGTTTCCGACTAAATCACATCTTCAGAACTCAACCATGACTCAAAAAAATCGATAGCGACAAGTTCAAACAAGTTGTGCAGAGAATATCATGTTTTTTTGTGTTCCTATTTGAAAACATTTTTTGGGGGTGTTTTAGACATTTGTGGTTGAATTCCATTTCAGGTCTATAATTTTGAACTATTTTGAGCCTGAGGAACGTATTTTAGCACAGTCTTTTGTTTTAGAAGAAATGAAAAAAAAAGTTTTGTAAACCTCCTTTTAGTAAATTTTTTGATAATTCACCAAAAACGTCTGAAAGGTTATGAAAGTTTATAGTTGTGGTCTGTGATCTTCTTGAAGAGTCCTGCGGGGGTAGAAAGAAACCGTAATCCCAAAGGGCGGGAGCTGCCCTTGATCGGGGTGTAGAATCTTGGGGGAGGGGGGTGAAATATTTTATTCATGATTTATGAACGATCTAAAAACAATATTTTCACGGTTTCTGATCCTATTTATTTTTGTGAAATTGGTCTTGAACCAAACTCATAAGGGAGAATTCAATTTTGGGCTTGGTGACTATTTGAAAATGGGTACTGCAACAGCAGTAACCCAAGTTTTGCGAGGGTGATTGGTTATTTTTCCACCAGGTCTGTGCACCATCGAACAGACTCATAATTTATGAACAGGCAATTTATGGAGAGACAAAGTTCTTCATGATTTCTGATTTTATGATCTTATTGGAGTATGTTGGTGAAATTGGGCCCACATCAATCTCAAGGGGAGGGGATTACTTTCGGGCTTGCTAACTGTTTTTGTTGTAATCACTCTCATCTTCTTGAAGGGGAGTAGTAGGGGAAGAGATTTTCTGACTTCGACCTTGATGGCTGTTTTTCTTGTAACATATATCAACATAGGAGGCAAAAGGTTTGTATGATATGTAATCTAGTAGAAGGATCTTGATAGGGGGAGGCATTCCCAATCAATGTTTTTATATACTTTTCATGCATTTTATAGGAAAATGGCTGGTAGAGAATGCTTTTATTATTTAGCAACAAGTCTAGGAGTTTTAAGGCTGCTAAAGCGTTTCTCAATTTCGTGAGGGGATTAATTTTACTTCATTTCGAGCTTGTCGGCTATTTCATGGTTTGCAGTGGATGCGAAAATGATGATTGAACGCTTGTCCATATTTAAAATTCAGAACACAGTCGAGTTCCTTTTTATATTTCAAGCTTTTGCCGATGTGTTTTCAAGAAGAAAGCTTGGTGGATCAGCTGCCGTTTTTTCAATATAGAAGGTGCACAGACCTGGTGAAAATGTCCAATCATCTTCGCAAAACCGACGCGGAATTCAATTTCACAAAATATGAAGAAAGAAAATCTCATTTTCATACACATAAACGCGGCAAAAGTCGTAGTCTTCACCGTGGTGGTGGTGGTGGTGACTGGACGTGGGTAGTGCCTGGTGCGAAGCTGTGTTCCCCCAGCCTGCATGGCGAAGGCATCAAATAATTAGGGGGCTAAAATTCTCGCGTCCATTTTTTTTTCCATTGTTCACTGTTCTACCAACAAGAAGTGTCGAATCATATTCCCACTGCGTGTACGATTATTTGAAGTAGGTATCGTGTCGGGTCTGTGTATATCATCGAGCATCCTTGCTTGGAGAATCTTTCCTTACTGATGAGGCCCAAAAGGCCGAACCACGTAGCTGAGGGTTCTTCTCTTCCTTCTCCGCTCGAGGGTTCGATGATGCACAGACCTAGTGGAAATGTCCAATCATCCCTGCAAAACCCACGCAAGATTCAGGTTACTGCCGCTAGTGCTGCTGCAGTAGCGATCTCTGAATAGTCACTAAGCCCAAAATTGAAAGATTCTCCCCCCCCCTTGAGTTTTGTTTGAGATCAATTTTAGCGAAATAAAACAGAAACAGAAAAACAGAACAAAGATTCTTTCTAGCCAGTTCATAAATTTTGAGTGAAAATTTCCACTCACCCCGCCCGCGCCCCCCAGATTCAGATTCTACACCCCCATCAAAGCTCTCGCCCTCTGGGATTATGGTTTCTTTCCAACCCGCAGAAATCCTCATGAACACTACAGACCACAATTATGAACTTTTATAACCTTTCAGACGTTGTTGAATCCTGAAAAAAATTGCCTGAAACCTCGCTCAAAACAAGTTTAAATTATTTTTTTTTTTTTTCCAAAAACATAAAACTGCTAAAATACGTTCCTTAGGCGCAAAATAGTTCAAAATAATACACCTAAAATGGAGTTTAACCACAAATGTCTAAAACCGCCTCAAAAACTGTTTTCAAATAGGAGCACAAAAAAACATTATATTCTTTGCACAACTCGTTTAAACTTGTCGCTATCGATTTTTTCAAGTCATGATTGAGTTCAGAGATGTGATTTAGTCGGAAACGATACCAAACTTGCCGATATTGGTTCCAAATCAAAGAAAAAGTAAAAATCTGCCACATGTGTCAACTTGAGCCCCCCAGCCCCCTCCCAAGATGAGAAGGGGGTGCCCACACCAGTTAAAAAAATCTGGATATATCACAGATCTAGAAAATACATTGCTTCCGCTTACAACATCGAGTGCAAAAGAAAAGGTCCGAAAAGCCCCCAAAAAGCCAGAACAACTCCCTCCCCCTCCCCCCCTGGTGAAAATTGGGAATGGCTCCACCCCTCAAAACTTCCATTCTTAACCATATTTCACAGAAATAAAATAAAATTAGCTTCTGCACAAAGTGCATGATCCATCTACTAAGCCGCCGGACTATTATTCTACGTTGAACTCGCGAGTTCGGCTCGGTACGCCAACTAACTGAAGTTTTCCTTTTCCTGCCTATGGGATCTCTAATATTCTAATTTCCACATCACTGTCAACAAACCAGTCTTGGTGTTTCTAGGCTTTCCACTCGCTCCAGTGTTTTTTAGCATCTTTGTGATAGGGAACGTAAACGTAAGGAAATGGGTCAATTACGGTCGGGATCCAACTTAGGTACCTCCTCCCTTCCCCGCGAAAGTGAATCAAGCCTGAATACTGACAGTGATTGTTTTATTTTTTTACGTTCACGTTCCGCTTAAGTTTTCGTCAGTGTATAAATCAAGCTGACGAGTAGCGAAACAAGCAGTGATAGGGGAATAGACATTACATTACGTAGACGTATGGGACAGTTACCAATAGTTTTCAGCGCACTTTCCCAAAAAATGGGAAAAAGGCGCTTTTAGCTTCCCTTTGTCCGTCCGTCCGTACCCGGGATAACTCCTCAGGGAAGAAAGATATCGATGTGGTGTGAACGCTGATCAATAGTACATCTGTCCAGGATGTCAAGTTGACTTTTGGTTTTTTGTTATTCTGCCGCCATCTTTGATCCGCCATTTTGAATTTCTCTAAAAGTGATCCGATCTAAATGAAATTTGCAGGCGATGTAAATTACATCAAGATCTATCCAATTTTTGAAAATTGATGCCCCGCCGCCATCTTTTATTCTCACTATTGAACATGTTTTGAAGTGATAGAACTAGGAGAATTATGCCTCAACGAAAAGAGATATAGATGTGGTGCAAACGCCAATCGAATGCGTACGTGAGCATCATATAAAGTTGATCAATAATTTTTGTCACTTGGCCGCCACCTTTGATCCGCCATTTTGAATTTCTCTAAAAGTGATCCGATTGAAATAAAATTTGCAGGCAATGTAAACCACATCAAGATCTATCCAATTTTCGACAATTGATGCCCCACCGCCATCTTGTATTCTCACTATTGAACATGTTTCGAAGTGATAAAACTAGGAGAATTACGCCTCAACGAAAAGAGATATCAATGTGGTGCAAACGCCAATGAAATGCGTACGTGTCCACCATCTAAAGTTGACTAATAATTTTTGTCACTTGGCCGCCATCTTTGATCCGCCATTTTGAATTTCAGACCTCTGGAAGTGGTCCGATTTGAGTGAAATTTGCAGGCGATGTGAACTTCATCAGGATACATCCAATTTTCAACAATTGATGCCCCGACGCCATCTTGTATTCTCACTATTGAACATGTTTCGAAGTGATAGAACTAGGAGAATTATGCCTCAACGAAAAGAGATATCGATGTGGTGCAAATGCTAATCAAAGGCGTACGTGTTCACCATATACATTTGACCAATGATTTCTGTCACCTGGCCGCCATCTTTGGTCCGCCATTTTGAATTTCTCTGAAAGTGGTCCGATTTGAGTGAAATTCACAGGCGATGTGAACTTTATCAAAATACATCCGATTTTGGACAAATGATGCTCTGCCGCCATAATGAAATTTCTTATCACTCATCGATTTTCATGGAGCTTGGGACTTACTTTTGTTTCGTATGATCGATATTACTCTCCAGCCAAATTCCAACATCCTGCCGTCATCTTGGCCGCCATATTGAAATCTCTTATTATAGTGGAACGATTTTCATGGAACTTGGAACTTACCCTTGTCTATAGTAGGTACGATCATTTTGATTTTTAAGCCAAATTTCATGATTCTGACGCTATTTTGGCCGCCATATTGAAATTTCTCCCCCAAAATAACGGTTGAACCCTAAATAACATCTTGCATTCACTAATCCTTCAAAAAAGAAGTGCGCTACTGAGCCTCATGCCCATGAGACATATTCGCTTGTTTAGTTCTGAGATCGTAGTTACGCACGTTGGCAGGCTGGCTGGGAATTGACTTTAGAACTTTCAACTCCTGATACCATTTTATTGTCGGCTATTAATATTAATCAGTATCGTAAGTACTAGGTATAAAAACGACGATTAGAGCAAAGATGATCCACACGGATGGTTAGAGTTTGCGTGAAATTAAAATTCCGCCTCCCGTTTCATCATCATTACGACTATAGCCTAATATCGTAATTCGGCTGAATGTTTTCAATTTCATTTCGAGATTGCGTCAGATTTGCCGAGCGGTTCATTTTGTTGAGCGAATGGCCTTAAGCCGCAAGATGGATGATGGCAAGTACCCACTTTTTGTTTTTGTCATGAGACAGAGTTTTTGTTTGCTCTGAACCGCTGATGCAGCCACAAAATATTTCAGTAGCCAAATTCCCGCTGATATAGCACCGAATCAATAACTTTATGTCCTCTCTCGCCATGATAAAATCGCTTGTGATGGCACGGAGGATACCGATAGATTTCGATTAAATGCACATCGTAAACTGCATTCGAAATAAATTCGGGTTAGCGTCATAAATGTTCAAGTCGTCGAATCGATTTGTGTGTGCGAATAAGTGACGACACCCACTGGAATTTTCAGATAAATAGTTTTCACGCCGATGTGCTCCGGAACGCGCGATGCAGGGGGCAATTTTGCCAGATGCCTGCCGTTTTGTTGGGGTTTTAGCGATTTTACTACCAATCTTCTGTGTTGGTGCATGCAAGTGCAAAATCGAAGACTTGCGGGGAAGTGCTTGATATAAATGATTGGAAAACAGTCAATATTTTACGGCTTTGCACCTCTTTCTGTTGTTGTCAAAAAAAAGGCTGCTGTATTCCCTGCCCCTGCTGTATTAACTACTATGACTATGATACGGTCATGGTGGGTTACGGGTCTGTCGGCAATAGGCACATCTTTTTACGAGGAAATATGTCTCTTCAACTCGTCTTGAGAAACCATTCGTTTCTAGGGCCATCACTATGTCGCCTGAGTCGCCTACTTTCAATGACTGTACTCTCTTGTGTGCCATGCCATTTTAACCATTTAACTAGACTCTGTCAGTACTTGATCACCTAACACCTCCAGGAAATGTTGGACAGAGTTTCTGCGAAGCATCAATGCTTTCTTGTCAAGATTATAGCCTCATCACAGGGTATACCTTTTCTGAGTCTCAACAACAGGAAGTGGCTTGGAGTGATCGCTTCAGGTTCACCTGGATCTACTGAAATATGTTTCACTGGCCTCGACTTGATGATATATTCCCTTGTATATTCCCCTTCAGTAAGTAGAGCGAGCAAAACTTCTCAGGACTCACCGTCCTCAGATTATGCGTAACAACAGTTTTTTTTGACGTATAAAACCATTTGCTTCCGAACCCCTCCCATGTAAGGAGGAACAGGTGGGTTAAACTTGAGGTTAAACCTCTGTTTTATGCATCTGAGGAGAGTTCTGGCAAATTTGCTTGACTCAACGACTGCGTAATATCTTTGAGTTCTTGTTCTGCTTCGACAAAGTGAGTGTCATTGTCGTCTGTTATGAATTCTTGGGGTGGTCCTCTTCTGGCTATAAAAACGTCGAATTGCAAGGATTTCTCAACTTAGGTCTATATAGAGATGAGAGCTATGTTGTCTGCACGGGTCTCGTAGTGAAGCATGCTCGAAAGCATGTGTATAAGACAATGTACCGTTTCTCTGATTTTCTCAATGATCTCAGCTGGACTCTGGATAATTGATGTCGTCAAATAGCTCGGATAGGTCGATTTTCTTTACAAGGGAGAAGTTCAGATGCTACTGATTCAGCCGTGCTGTTTCATTCCCATAGCCGATGGGGAGCCTTACGAGAATGTTGAATGACAGTTGGAGCTGACAAAGAACAAACACGCCAGTGAACATGCCTCTTAGGGCCAAAGTAAACCCAGCAGTTTCAGATGAACAGAAGGGGCAAAGGTCGGGTAACAGAATATCCGCCAAAAATATCCCGGCAATAATATCCCAACCAAAAATATCGCCGCGACAAAATATCCCATGCCAAAAATATCCCCGCCAATAATATTCCGGCCAAAAATATCCCATGCCAAAAATATATATATATTTGGCTAAACATTCTTTACAAAATAGAAGCCGCTCCTCATTGGAACTAAAAGATTCATTTATGGTTGGCGGTGAATCACTCCGCTTTTTTTCTTCGTTTAGGTGCTCGTTCTACAGTCTTTTGTGTTTTTTGGCGTCATCTATGATTGTTTTCCACTCTTTTCTGTCCCCGATCTTGTTTCTCCAATCTAGCACTTCCAGCTTTTTAATGTCCTCGCTCACTTGATCTTCCCACCGTGCCCTTGGTCTTCCTCTCGGTCTTTCTTGCATTGGCTTCCAGACAAGTATGCGCCTGATCATTGCTTCCGGTGTTTTTCTTTGTACATGTCCGAACCATTTGAGCCTCTGTGCCTTTATGCCTCCGACTATATCTTCTCATTCCATCAAGTTCTTGATTTCGTGGTTCATTAACCTCCTGTGCCGAGTCCTGTGCTCTCCATCGGGCGTCGTTACTGGACCTAGAATTCTTCGATATATCTTTCTTTCAAAGATTCTCGATTTTTCTTCGTCTTTATTGGCGAGACACATGGTTTCAGCGGCATAAGTGACTACCGGTCTGATTGCTAATCTATATATTTTGAGTTTTGTCTCCTTGCTTATATTACTGTCCTTCATAAATCCATGATAAGACCAGTATGCTCTGTTTCCAGATTGTATACGTTCGCTGATTTCCACGCTTCTCTCGTTCCTTCCGTTTAACATCACTCCGAGGTATCTAAAGTTCTCGGTTTTTTTTGGAGCTGTACTCTCCAATATTGATTTGCTGTATGTTTTTTGTTTCTCGTCTTGAGCTAATCATATACTAGGTCTTATCCTGGTTTATTTCTAGTCCTCTTTTTTTTTGCCTCTGTTGTCAGCACTTCGAACGCGTCTTCCAGACTTCTTATATCTCTCGCTATTAGTGCTATGTCGTCGGCGTAAGCTATTAGTTGTGTGGAGTTGGTCGAGACGATGTTATTGGCTCCTGCTGTTTTGACTGCTCCTTCCAGTGCGATGTTGAAAAGTGTTGCTGATAGAGAGTCTCCTTGTCTGACTCCTGTTTCTATTGAAATTTCATCTGTAGTTGTTTCCAGTGTGATAATTTTCGCTCGTGATTTCTCAATGGTCATTTTTGTCAGCCTTATCAGCTTCGCCGGTATCTCCATGTTCTTCATCTCCTTCAGCAATATTTTTCTATGTATGCTGTCGAACGCCTGCCTGAAGTCGATAAAGAGCATGTGTAATTCGATGTCGTGTTCGTAGCTCCTTGTCTGTGTCACAATATGAATGGCGTCAATCCACGTTTCCCGAAAGGCTTCTGCGCATACCTGTGAAAGTAGGACGTTGCCATATCTATATCACGACAACAAGTTGACAACACTGTAATACGGTGTGCATGTGTAATGTCACGCAAATTTCAGCTGACAGCGCTTGACGTCGATTTGACGTTTCGACAGATCTAACCAAATAACGCTCTTGCTTCGTTGATCGCCTTGCAGCTCGATCGTTGTGTTTCGTATCACCTGAATCTTTTCTGCGTCTTTCTGCCATACGGCACGTAACATTTCATTCCTGAACAATATTAAATGTTGAATGGTTAGGAGGTTATGTTTGTTGTTTGTTTACATTTCGATTATTGATTGACAGTTGCCATTGACAGTGACACTTCGTGCGTCAAAATTGAAATTACCGCGCTCTGCGGGTATGCGTTCTCATGTGTGCGCTGAAGTGATGTACGTGATGGTAAACGTGGATTGTCGATCTTCCTCCTCTAAATCCGTGTTGATATTCTCCAAGTCTGGCTTCTGTGTACTTTGATAGTCTTTGCCTAATTATTGATGTTAATATTTTGTATGTCGTGTTCAGTAGCATAATTCCTTTGTAGTTACTGCATTGCGTGGGGTCTCCTTTTTTGTACAGTGGTGTGAGTAGCCCAGTTCCCCATTCCATTGGCATGGTTTCTTCCTTCCATATTTCCGTAATCAGGCCATATATTCGGGTTATTATTTCATCTCCTCTATTCTTGATGAGTTCGTTGTTTATCTGGTCTGGTCCTGCTGCTTTATTCAGTTTCAGGTTCTTGATTACTTGTATGTATTCGTCGTATGTAGGTATGTCTTCTTTTTGGTCCCTGTCATCAATGATGTCCATGTCTTCTCTTTCCCCGTATTCATTTTCTCTGTAGAGCTGCGTGAAGTGGTTTTCCCATCTTTCGTTTTCAATTTTCGCTAGCGTTTTCTTCTTTTTGTTTTGGGCTTTGATTGAAGCCTTCTGTTATCTCTGCTATTTGCCTCAATCTCCCGCATGATGTCATTAATCCATTGCTCCTTTTTCCTTTTGCAGCATTTGGTCGCCTCTTTTCGTTTTTTGTTATAGTTCTCCAATTCCTGTTTACTTTCCGTGTCTATCCATCTTTTTCTGGCTTGGTTTTTGAGTTCTACTTTACTTTCACATTCTTCGTCGAACCATTCCTTCCATTTTCTCGGTGTTTTCTGTCCTAGCACTCTTTCTGTTGCGTGTGTTATGCTTTCCTTGATATTTATTCATTCTTCCTCTATGTTAGTCTTCTCGCGTTTGTTCAGTTCCTCTTCCAATACTTTAGTGAATTCTTGATTGTGTTCTGTGGACTTCAGTTTTTCGGTATCCCATCTTTTCCTTTTTTTAACAGTAGGTTTTTTGATAATTTTCATTTTCATTTTAGTTATCAACAGGCAGTGGTCTGAGTCAACATTGGCTCCCCTGTATGATCTTACATCTTGAATCATGCTCTCCCACTTTTTAGAGTTTAGTACAGGGTCTATTTGATTTCCTTGCGTGCTGCCTGGAATCTTCCATGTTATTTTGTGTTCCTTTTTGTGTTTAAATCGTGTGCTCACGATAAATGTATTTGTCATGCCAAAAATATCCCCGCCAAAAATATCCCCGCGACAAAATACCCCAGACCAAAAATATCCCCGCCAATAATATCCCAGCCAAAAAGACTTCACTCAAAAATATCCCCGTGACAAAATTCCCCAATCTGAAATTATCGTAAGGAGAGGTAACAGCTCTTCAGCCACCGGATCTAGGAAAAATACGTCGCTCTTCTGGATTACTCTGGATATTCACTCTGATGAGCTTCTTTGTGTCGTCATATTACTTCCGAAACTCCAGTTGAGACTGTCTCTTGTGTCCTTTATGCGTGTGCTCAGCAGGGCTTCAAATGATGTCGAGGACACAAGGGGGCCCAGTGAAGTTTCATAGCTTGACATAACATGAAGGCAAAAGGGGGGCTTACTGGTACTCTTGAAGCCAATAAAAGGCTAAGTGAGTTAATCGAGGTTGCATGGTAGAGCAGCTTATAGCTGAATGCCGCCTCGTAAAATAAGACAATTAAATAAATAAATAAATAAATAAATCAGAACTCCATACTATACTTGAGAATACAAGGGGGCCCGATAAGGCTCCGAGTATCACATTAAGGCACAAGGTGCTTACCTCGGTGCTTACTCATGCTCCGGAAGTCTCGGAAAGATGCAATGCAAAGGGGCTCAGCAGGGCTCCAAGAGACGTTGAAGAAACAAGGAGGCCAAATGGAATAATGTGTAACACAAGAAGGCATCAGAAAGGAGGTTACTGGAAATCTGAGAGTCTTTAAAAAGCACAAGGGGGCTAATAAGAGCTCCAAACTACACTTGCGTACACATGGGGGGGGGGGGGGCAATAGGACTCTGTATGTCTCATGAAGGTACAAGGGATTCACCTCGGGTTCACACTAAGGTTTCCAAGTCTGAGGGCTTACTGGAACTCTGAATGCCATGAAAAAACACAGGGGGCTCATTAGGGCTCCAAGCGACAAATGAGGACACAAGGGTTCCCAATAGAGATCCAAATGCTACGGAAAAATGCAAGGCAGTAAGGCTTCAAACGATACTGAAGACATAAGGGGGCCCATTGGAGATTTACATAACAATGAAGGAAAAAAAGGGGGCTTACTGGTACTCTGGAAGCCAATATAATGGGCCAATTACGCTCCATCTCGAGCTCTGAAATACACTTGAAGACACAAGGGGGTCCTATAGGGCTCCGAATATCACATCAAGACACAAGGGGCTCACTTATGCTCCAAAAGTCTCGGAAAGATGTAAGGGGGTTCAGCAGGGCTTCAAAAGACATTGAAGAAATAAGGGGGCCCAATGGAGCTCTGGATAACAAGTAGGCTACAGGGGGCTTACTGATGGAATTCTGATAGCCATGAAAGAACATAAGGAGGCTAACTAGGGTTCCAAACTACACTTTAGACACAAGGGGCCCGATATAGCTCCGAAATTCATAAAAAAACTATAAAGGAGGCCTAATGAAGCTATATAATAGAAGAAGGCAAAGGAGGGATACTGGAATTTTGATAGTCGTAAAAAAACATGATGGGACTCATCGGGGCTGGAGCTCTGTGTAGCAAAATAACGTAAAATTGGACTAACCGGTACCTATTCCGAAAGTCATGAAAAACATATTGGGGCACAACAGGGTTCCAACTACACTTGAAGACACAATGGGAGCCCAACAGGGCTCTCAACATGACATGATGGCACACCGCTGCTTGCTACTTTGAAAATCATGGAAAATGCAAAGGGACTCAGCAAGACTTTGAATTATATTGAAGACGGAATGAGGACGATACTTTAGAGGACAATAGACTCGTTATCGGGTGGGTCTGAAACTCTATATTCATATCTAAATACCGGGTGATCCTTTGAAAACTATCCACCTGCAATATCTCCCGATTCCTAGTGCAAATGTCTTTGAGCAAAAACAGGTCGATTTTTATATCGAGGGGGACATCTAAAACATACATTGTGGAATTTATATCCTGAGCCCCCTCGCCCCCACTCACCCCAACTTTGAAATTTCAAATGACATTACCTACCTTGCGATACATCAAATTAAAAAGAATTGAATTTTCTTTTTAAAGAAAATATTTTGAAAAATTTCAACCCCACTCCCTGTTCTTCCTAAAATTCTCTGAGTGTCCAAGTTAATATTCTTGACCTCCATTTCCCTTCAATACAGTAAACGTCATCCTGCACAGCATCGGAAGAGAAAATTGTCTATAAAAAAAAGTGCCACCCAAATTTACCCCTTCGCTCCCCCCACCTGATCTCAAAAATTTAAAATGTCAATACCCACTTTGTGATACATCAAATTGACGGAAATTGAATTCTCTCCCTGAAAAATTTTTTTTCACAATTTTCAAAGCCCCCATTTCCCCCCTAGAATACTCCAAATGGCCAATTTATTGGAGGAGGGGTAGACAATTTCAAAACAATTCTTTTCGGAAAGAGAATTCAATTCCCTTCAATTTGTTGTGTCACAAAGTAGGTGGTGTTTTGTTTAATTTGGGAGTTGAGGTGGGGGAGAGCAAAGGGGTGAATTTGGGTGGCACTTTTTCCACCGCAAATTTTTTTCTTCCATGCTATTGAAACGACCCCAGCTATCGTCTTGTACCCCTGAATGGGTAGGCAACCCATTATACTGGCATTTAATTCAACTTATTTGAATTAAATCACTTTTCCCGCTTTTGGAACCGCTTGGCCGATGATCATCTAGTATCAGGACGACATCCCGTTGTGCCTCTCTTCTTGTTGTTCGATTATAGAGTTCTCGAGATTGTTGAGACAGGTCTGACTACGAGTTTGAACGCAATAAGACACAGTTAAAGTTTTAACATAACATCAATCTATTGACTTCTATGTACAATTCAAAATGTTTAAATAATGGCTCGCTCCTATACCTAGTCCTACCATCACAGCGCAGGCTAAATTATCTAAAAGATCTAACCTATTCCCGAAGAGATACCTGTCCCCTAATTATTTCAGACGTCCCAACACCCCAACCCTCCGACGAACACCTGGCTCTACACCTTGACCGACATTTAATTCTGACTAGTTTTCGCGGTTTAAAGTTCTTTTTGTGATTAAATCAGATCCAACATTCATGTTAGTGTTAGAGGTTATGTTAAGGTTAGGCCCGGCTTCTAGACACTGAAAAGAGAAGAGTGACTTCGACCACGAATGCAATCTAAGATTTGTGGGCCGGTGTGTGTATGGTAGCCCACCTAATTGTGGCATTCTTTTCAAAGGCTGTTGCTTCTTTTTGGGCCATGGTCTCTTTTGCCCGTTTGGAAAGGATTGGATATGGCTACCTTTGTGGGGGCCTATTCCCTTTTTTCACCGTGAGTCGCCCCCAACGCTCAGAAAGATTCCCGCGGTCGCGCGTGCCTATAACCGGAAATGTTGAACCAAATTTCGCCCTTCCAAAAACTTTCAAACCGATGGTGAGCGCGAAACAATTACTCTAGTCAAGGTACAAATTTAATTTGGAGAACGTTTTGAGCACGCCCCGTATACGCGCTAGTTCGTTGTTGTTAAGCAATTTGTGAGAGAAGGCCGCAGCCAGGAAAAACAAAACGCAGAGAATTGACTATACAGGGTGTTCGCCGAAAAGCCGATGCGGAGAGGCGTCGAAATAATCTTTGCCCTAACGCGAAATAATCGCCGTCTACCCTATTCCTGATCGAGCCCTAATAACAATTCATTTTTACAAAGTCCCTATCTGAACGATGGCGTCGTTGGGTACCGGATTAAATTCATCAGTTTCGAATAAGAACGTCTTCATTCCCGTAACAAGCTCTATATGGAAATATCCGGAACTGTCGTGGCGCTAAAACAAAATCATTAGTTTCAAAGAGGGGGGGGGGGGTGTCCATCAATCCGATCAACAATTACGACTCTACGGCAGGGTCCGAACCCCGATCTCAACGCGATGCTATTTTATTTCAATTACTTGATTTTTCACGTAGTTCTCAAAATTTACATTTTCCGAATAACTAGGAGCTTCAGAAACGCAGAGGAAGCTCACCCGCGAGTTTCCAGATCTAACCCACTAGGTCCGGTGCTCTGAGTACCGCAGTCACAAAGCCAAGTCCAGAGGGCCCAAGAGCGCGAATACCTTTCTATGAAGGTATCCAACAAAGGACGAGGCTTGAAAGTGGCTGTACCTGACGGCAGACAGTAGCGCAGACACCAGCACGTGCAGGCAGATTCAGAACGCACGCGTGAGCCTCATCATACATTTTTCCGACAAAGCCTAACCGTAAGCAACTATCCCAACTCACCAAGACTAACCTCCCGCTCGTCGAGGTCATCACTCCGCCACACGAGATACCGAAACGAGAGACCTCATTTCTATCGGGCCTGGTTCATTTAGGGGTTTCAACTCGACATCCTCGAGGTGGGCTAGAACTCATCGTGGAGGGAACGCGACTCAGCATCCTGGAGGGGGTTCGAAACACTTCGTCAACGGGTCCCAACTCTACGACTTGGAGAAGGGTCGAAACTCAACACCGGAAGGGTCTTGGCACATCGACCTGGAGAAGGGCTGGAACTCGTCGTCGGAGGGCTCTGACTCGACACCTGGAGGCGGATCAAGACTCAACGTCCAAGGGCTCTGACTCGACATCCTAGAGACGGGTTGCAACTCAACGGGGGAAGCAACTCATCAATCTCTCGGAGGGTCAAAACTCAACCTGGAGGGTTCTCGACTCAGCGTGCCCCCAAGGGGACCAAAACACGACTCCGAAGGGTTCCAACTCGGCTTTCTCCAGGGGGCCTTTGAGACACATCAGCCGGGGGAAATCGACTCGTCATTTTCCAAGTGGGCTGGGACTCCTCATTGGGGCTTCGACGCTTCGGCCTCCAGGAGGGTCGCGACGCAACATGAACGGGTTCTAACTCAGCTTCCTCGAAGGGGACTAAAACTCTTCGCTAACAGGCCCGCAGAAGCACTCGGCAGCGGACGTGACAAGTCGGGAGCGGACGGCAGCCCAGGAGGATTGGTCCAGGTACCACGGTCAATCTCCGGCGATATCCTCCATTCCAAGCAATTCGGAATATTTTATTGCATCCAAAACGATCGCGAACGGTGTATAGACGGCTCAGGTAATATGAGATGTGCGCTGGAGAATGCGACCAGCGGTGCTAACACGTGTGAATCGGATGGTGGCGGGCAGCGGGCAGCGGACGATGGCACGGCGCGTCATCACAGCAGGAGCCAGGAGCACGGCAGCAGCTAGCTGAGTCGAAGTGCGGGTGTTTTACTTCATATGCGCCAGTTCACCATTTCGTCGGACATCAAGCAGGAACGGTTTTAGAATTGACGATGAGAAGCAAATAAATTATGTTGTAGAGCTTTGCGGGATTTACACGAATGAATTAAATAACTAGCGACATCTTTTAATGATGCCTTGACTCTGAATATTCACATTCTCATACCTCGATTTCACGGCTTTGAATTATTTTCCTCCGGATTATTTTCGGCCCGCCAAATGCGGGTGGCTTCACTATCTAGGATGCACTGACTAAATTGAGAAAAAAATTAGGGGTCCAGAATATAAAATGGGACAGTCATAGAATTTTTAGAAAAAAGGGGGTGGGGTTGAAAATTTTGAAAATATTTTTTTCAAAGAGAAAATTTGATTTGCTTCAATTTGATGTATCGCAAGGTAGGTAGTGTCATTTGAAACTTCAAAGTTGGGGTGGGTGGGGGCGAGGGGGGTGAATATAGAAATTTGCCAATTTATGTTTTGGATGTCCCCCTCGATATAAAAATCGACCTGTTTTTGCTCGAAAAATTATTCACTAGGAATATGGAGTTATTGCAGGTGGATAGTTTTCAAATGATCACCCGGTATATATTCTATAATCTATCATCTAAAATGGTAAGGGTGCGGTGCTGAACTACTTGGAGGCGTTTAGGAGAGACTTGTTTGTTGAGTTTATATTTTTGCCTGGGACATTATTGGAGGGGATATTATTGATGGGGATATTTGTGGTGGGATATTTTTGGCTGAGATATTTTGTGGGCGAAACCTCTGATGGCGAAACACGTGTTTATCGAGTTCTGGTCTGATGGTCTGGTATTGTAGTAGTTTGAGCATCATTTCAAAGCTGAGTGAATTATCTGCACCGCGCCAGCGGTGCCGTTTTTTTCCAATTCAAAGCATTTTTCTCTCAATAAATTGTAAATTGTAGAGTTTTTAGATGATTCCAGCTCCTTCCAGGAGGCTGGCTCAGAGTTGGCATACGCGAGCTCGTAACATACTATAAGCGTAGGTACTTTTTTCGGTGGGCGACTCTGTATATTTTGGAGCTTGGACTTCATGCGTAGTCTTTCAGGGACTGACGGTGTTCCGAATCGAATTAGCCAAAATAAAGAAGAGAGGAAACATGGATCAGTCCTTCATGCGCCAAATTTGTGGCATGCCTTGGACAGCACTGTTCCATTACCGCTAAAGTCTGATATCAAACATAGCAACATAATAATGCAAAAGGATTAGGTAGGACAGGACTGTGCTGCTCTCTAATTCCAAGCTGGAGGCCGAGGATCAATGTGCCACGCTCAGCAAACATGCAAAGTTGAAACCTGCTCGGATCCACAATTGAAAACCGCACCGGCGAAAGCTCTCTCACACACCTCATAACATTACCGTGTTTCCGCGCAAGTGCCCTCCTCGGTAGATCCAACACACCAAGCCACCCACACCCCTTCTCGCAACTTTCAGTTCTCCGAGCTATTAACTCCTTGCAAAATGAATCGTTCGAGATTAGCATGTTAATTGGAACGCTTCTTACTACTACACGCATCGTTAAAAATGGAGCAATAAAAGCGAAATCTCTGGTGTGCTTGCTCTTCTCGAGAAATGGGAGGATCTCTGGGAAAACTCTGCGGTCGCCGGTGTTTTATTGCGTGGGCTTTTGTAATCGATTTAATATGCAAATTTTGGTAAATTACAGTTATAATTTCACTTATTAATCGCACGCCACCGCGCGCGCTCTCGCAAAGGATAATTTGCCAACAAGGGTGTATCAATTAAGTTTTGATTTATGATCCAAGTTTAACGTTCCTACAACATAACACATGCTGCTGTTGCGCTGCTCGTGATAGGAGTAGTGGTGGTAGTCGCGACTCTATATACCGCAACCTGGAGTTGTGTTTGTAGTCTCTGGTGTTGTTGGCCATTATCTGCGTAAACTACGAGGTAAACTATGTTGCTGCTCGCTGCTGGAGGTGGGCCTGGACCGCGGCCGACTGGGAGTACTGGGACTGGGAAAACGGTTATCGATGGATAATTGGCGCTAGCACACAAGAACTAGTGTGCGCGGCCGATCGAAAACAAATGCTTTCGTCGTGTTATTGGCCGGAAATATATTGCCACCGAACTCGATTCAAATCTGTTACTTGCAGAAACGTAAATCATTCATTACATATAGGTGTACGTATCCGGCACACAATGGCCGGAGATAAACTACTACTTCGTTCGCAGCCGGACAGGGGACAGGGACAGGGGCGAGGCTGCAAGACGCGTGCAACTAGATAGAAGGCTCCAAGTTCTTAATCTAGTACAAGAAAGGTAGATAGTCCAGGAGAAATTGACAAAAAAATGGGATTGGTTGGAAAAAATTTGTAACAGGCTGAATTTTTGCATGCACCTTAGTAAAGTTACTCGAGGTCAAAGGTCGCGAAAAACAATTTTTCGCATACACCCCCACCCATCCTAAAAATGAAATTTCAAATAACACCATCTACCTTACAATACATCAAATTGAAGAGAAATAAATTCTCTTTTTGAAAAAAATATTTTCAAAATTTTCAACTCAACCCCCAATTCTTCCTAAAATTTTTTTGAGTGTCCCATTCAATATTCTGGACCTCTCAATTCTTTTCAGTTTAGTCAGCATCATCCTAAATTGCATCAAAGAAGAGAATTTTCGGTCGAAAAAGTGCCACTCAAATTCACCCCATTGCTCTCCCCCACCTCAACTTTAAAATTGACCAAAATGCCAAAATACCACCCACTTTGTGATACATTAAATTGGAGGAAATGAAATTCTCTTTATAAAAACAATTTTTTGAAATTTTCGACCCCTCCTTCATTTAATTGGACATTTGGAGTACATATTTTGGAACAGAAACGGGGGGTTTCAAAAATTCCGAAAAATTGTGTTCAGGGAGAGAATTCGATTTCCTTCAGTTTGATGTATCACAAAGTAGGTATTGTCATTTTGAATTCTCGAAGTGAGGTGGGGGGAGCGAAGGGGTGGATTTGTGTGGCACTTTTTTCATAGAATATATTTTTTTTTTGATGCACAATGGGGTACTTGCCAATGAAACAGATTTGACTGGAAACACTTTTAATCATCAACAAGAGTAATAAATAGTATTTTCTGAAAATTTCCGGAAAATAAAGTGCTCAACAAAATAAGTGTCGCAACAGAAATTTTACCCCAAATTTGAATCAACATAACTTTTAATTGTCACGGACGATTTCAATTCGGTTTTCACTGGTCGATTGCATAATCTTTTGGCTATTTACCATGTTCAAAGATCACCTGAGAGGCTGCACATAAAGTTTCTACAGGGTGGTAAATGGAGCAGTTCATAATTGTTAAAATTTTAATGAACCCCCGTTTGAGCTTGAATTTTTTTTGTAAACAACCGATAACAAAATAATGGAGAATGATGACTTACCTCGGAACGGTTTTCGAATTTCCCGGATTAGAAGTGAAATAGCCAAGATACGATTTTTTTGCTGGGAATGATACTTTTCATTTCTTCTCGTTCATGGCAAATCAACGGACTCTCGATATGAGAGGATATCTCTTAGCAAGCTTGCTCATTAGACGATTCTAAGCAATTTGTTGTCCAGCGCACCCCCTGTTGTGTCTTTTGGGGCTGAAATAGGGCGTACTTTTTTGTGAATTCGTCACCAATTTCACAACCTAGGCTTGTTTGGTATCAATTCTTTTGATTGAGGTTCGCTGAACAATATTATCTTGGTGGAAACATTCTTCTGTCTGTCTGTCTGTCTGTCAGTCATCTGTTCCCATAACTCCCGAACGGTTCATCGAATTCAACTGAAATTTGGTGAATATGAAGGTACAGTGTCAATCGAAAGTTTGGAAACACTTGTCAAGCTTATCAATTTTGGAGGTTAAATTAAGACTGAATGAAAAGGATTTGAGAAGGTGACATGCGCTCAAAATTTGAAGAAGACATCTTTTGAACTGTGAAAGGAAACACTTGTTTTTTGTCATATCACATTCAATTACGTGTGCAATTTGACTTCAAAAACTGACAGTTTTCAAAAGTGTTTCCAAAGCTTAGTCAGTGTACATATGCGGGCATAATTTGAATTTTCGAGTAAGTTGATGAGATTTTAGCTCAAGTCGGTGCACTAGAGGGCGCACCATCCCGTAATTAGCTATCAGTTTTTTTTTCAAGAATTTGCAAGATGGACCTCAAACTTATCAAGTTTGTAGGTAGGTACTAGGTAAGTGATATTTTCCTTCCAGTTGATGATTTTTAGTTTAAAATGCTTTAATAATCAATATTTTGTCGGTCCCCTTTTTGCCTAGATCAGATCGAACCATTACTTATCTCGACGTGCTCTTCACTAAAGCTCGCAGAAAATTCTAAGGAATAGCCTTCATTCTTCCTGAACTGCAATCGCTAAGTCATTCAAATTGTCCGATTGTCCTTTTTTTCTTTCAAATTCGACTTTATCCTACTCCATACATGCTCGATAGGATTCATATCTGGAGACAAGGGTAGCCAATCCATTCTTTCAATATTGTGATCCCCTAAAAATTCGTTGACAATTCTAGCCCGATGAGGTCGGACGTTGTCGTCGACCAACATGAAATTGTCACCAAAATTTTGAGCAAAGGGGACCACAATATCCTTTATACACAAATCGCTGCATCTTTCACCATTCATACTCTCTCCTCTCAGTATCACCAAATCACTTATTCTCCCAGTCCTCATTTCTCCCCAAGCAGTCACTCCTCCACCTCCAAAAACCACCCTTGCCTATATGTGTTCTTCCAGAAGTCTTTCGTTCCTCTGTCGCCATACCAGAACCCGTCCATCCGACCTGAACAAATTAAACTTACTTTCATCTGAAAACAAGCACCTACTCCACTCTTCTATTCCCCAGTGCTAATATAGTTTTGTGCCCATCTTAGGCTAGTAGCACGATGCTGCGGCTTCAGCAGAGGGCATGCCGCTCTTCTTCTGTTTTTACTTAATTTTTTCAAGTCCAGAACAACTACACATGTACCTACCTTCATCGACAATTGGAGACAAAAAATACCAAGTGTTAAATTCTATAGAAATGAGAAGAAATGTTCATGTATTCAAAATTGATCTTGCGAGAGCAAAAGAAAAAGAACTGATAAGTAAGTAGGTATGGTGCGGTCTCTTAAGACCTTTCAAGATATTGTGGGGTCTCTGGATCAATTTGAATTTAAACCCTCATGAATCATGTCTATACTAAATTCCAGTTTAATTCGATGTACTGGTTCGGAAGTTATCGTAACATAACTACAGACAGACAGACAAAAGACCATTTTTATCCAGATGATCTTGTGCAGTGAGCCTTGATCAAAATAACTGATATCAAACCAGCCTGGGTTCACTAGGTTGTGAAATTGAAGCATATCGTAACATGTTACAGACAGACAGACAGAAGACTGTTCATATCAAGATAGGCTTGTTCAGCGAGCCTTAATCAAAAGAATTGATATCAGACAAGCCTACGTTGTGAAATTGGAGCATTATACATGCATATTACATATGACAGACAGACAGACAGACAGACAGACAGACAGACAGACAGACAGCAGACTGTTTTTATCAAGATAATCTTGTTCAGCGAGTTTTAATCAAAAGAATTGGTATCAAACAAGCCTAGGTTGTGAAATTGGAGCATATCGTAACATGTTACAGACAGACAGACGGACAGACAGACAGTCAGGCAGACAGAAGACTGTTCTTATCGAGATAGTCTTGTTCAGCGAGCCTTAATCAAAAGAATTGATATCAAACAAGCCTAGGTTGTGAAATTGGAGCATATCGTAACATATTACAGACGGACAGAAGACTATTTTCATCAAGATAATCTTGTCCAGCGAGTCTTAATCAAAAGAATTGATATCATACAAGCCTAGGTTGTGAAATTGGAGCATATCGTAACATGTTACAGACAGACGGACAGACAGACAGACAGACAGACAGACAGACAGACATACAGACAGTCAGAAGACTGTTTTTATCAAGATAATCTTGTTTAGCGAGCCTTAATTAAAAGAATTGATATCAAACAAGCCTAGGTTGTGGAATTGGTGGCGAATTCATGAAAAATATACCCAATTTTAGCCCAAAAAGACAAAATAGGGGGTGCGCTAGACAACAAATTGCTTAGAATCGTCTAATGAGCAAGCCTGCTGAGAGATATCCTCTTACATCGAGATTTTTCAGGAAGGAGAAGAGATGAAAAGCATCATTCCCAGCAAAAAAATCGTATCTTGGCTATTTCACTTCTAATCCGGGAAATTCGAAAATCGTTCCGAGGTAAGTCATCATTCTCCATTATTTTGTTACCGGTTGTTGACAAAAAAAATTTTAGCTCAAACGGGGGTTCATTGAAATTTTAACAATTATGATCTGCTTTATTTACTACCCTGTAGAAACTTCATGTGCAGCTTCTCAGGTGATCTTTAAACATGGTAGATAGCCAAAAGATAAGGCAATCGAGCAGTGAAAACCGAATTGAAATCGTCTGTGACAATCAAAAGTTATGTTGACTCAAATTTGGGGGAAAATTTCTGTTGCGACACTTATTTTGTTGAGCACTTTATATCCATTGATTAAAAAGTTTTTTTTTTCAAAAGGTTGGTAAAAGTCGGGAATCTTTAGTGAAATTTTTCTGTCTGTATTTTTCAAATATTGTTAAGCCACTTTAACTGTTTTTTGAGTTTTCAACCCAACAGTGCTGTTTGTTTAGTTTTTAGTATATTTGTGACGTCACAAATATATTTTTAAAACAGACACTACGGCCGCAATTTTGGGAATTTAGGAAAAAGAAAAAATACGGGTACAATATTTTTGCCCATACTTTCGATTAAGCCAATAAAAAAAATTTGGGCAAGTAGCCCATTGAGAGGTCAAGAATATCAAATTGGACACTCAAAGAATTAAGGGAGAAGAGGGGTGGGGCTAAGAAATTTTGAAATATTTTTTTAGAAAGAGAATTTAATTCTGTTGAATTTGATGTATTGCAGAATAGGTGGTGTCGTTTGAAATTTCAAAGTTGGGGTGAGTGGGGGCGAGGAGGCTAAAGATAGAGATTCGCCAATGTACGTTCTAGATGTTCCCCTCAATATAAAAATCGACCTGTTTTTGCTTGAAGACATTTTCACAAGGAATCGGGAGTTATTATAGGTGGATAGTTTTCAAATGATCACTCGGTATAGAGTGTATTCATTTCCGATAATGGTAAATACAGGTAATAAAGTCACGGAAGAAATTTACTAAAGGAATGTTGTGTTCCTAGTGAGTGATATGACATCTGCTCCGCAAAATTTCACACAAAAATTATCCTAGGAGAAAATTCACATGTAAAATGTACATAACCTAAATATATCAATTTCTTCCTTCCTTCCAATCAGTTGTATCACCCCAAAACTTCCCCGACTAGTATCCAGGAACCTATGAAATTGTTGTTGTTGAGACGTCCCCGGCACGCCGAAACGCGGACATGCCGAAACGCCGTCGTCGTCGTCGGCGACGTCATAATAGGGTATAATCCAATTTGAAAAAATGGACTATGTAGTTATTTATTTTATATATTAACATCCCCTAATAAGCCTGTGATAGCCTATTTCATCATGAATATCACAATAAGGCGGTAATTCTTTTTTGAAAAAAGCAGGAAGGGATCGGTTCGTTTGAAGAGACGACCTAGTGACGTCATTGAACTGGCAACCCCGCGAGCAGGAGTCACGCCCGCGAGTTGACTTCCGATAGCAACGAAGATCTATTTCAAACATTCAAACCAGTTGTCAGACTGTCAGCTCTGACTGCAAATCCGTACTTACTGATATTATTTTGTTCTGTCTTGTGCACGGTCTGCCTCTGCTTGTCTTCATAACAATAATGCCAAGATTGCCAAGTAAGGCACTGGGTAAGACAAGACATGTTTTTTTGCTAGTTGCTCCAGTACCAAAGAATATGCACCCAATCAGCGGTGACGGTGAGCGTCGACTGTATGGAAAGCTGTGTACATCCAGTGAATACCTACCCCAGCTGAATGGTCGGTATCCAGAACCCTTTCACAGACGAAGACAGTGGAAGTGATACTAGTTCTGACGCTTACGATTTCAAAGTAACTGAACTAACTTCATCTTCCGGTGTCACCTTCGCTTTTATCTTGAAAATTGGATACTTTCTTTTCAGTTGAACATATCCGACAGCATCGTCCAAATTGCTTTTTTACCTGCTTTTTAATACACACAGTAAGTACCTACCTATCCCTAATAGTTCTGTCAAGTCTGGAGTGTGGCCGATAAAATTTGGGTGACTGCGAGGGTGACTGTCTTATACGCCAGCATCAACCGCACTTTTTACAGTAACGAAAACGATACTCACTAGTCACCACACACCATCTACGTTCCGTTTTCTAGCATTTTTGGTGAGGACGGATGTTCTTTTCCGATAGATCAAAAGTTATTTACTTATTCTGGACGAACTATGGGAGCTTCACCTCTTCGCTTTCACGTTTGAAAAATTTGTATTTGTGAAGTAGAACGTATATCTGCCATGGTCGTCAACTTGAGTTTCCTTCCTCAAAGCCTCTGTCCTCTGTCCATAACAGATAATAACGGCTGGGTCACTTATTTCATCCACCTCAATCAGATTAAACTCTAGTTTGACGTCTAACTTGACGTCTGTTACGAAATTGCTACAAACAGAAATAAATAGGTATTGGTTACCATCGCACCCAAAACCGCGATGTTGCCAATTCAGGGTATAGCCTGGCTCGACCTAGTGACGTCACTGGCTCATAAAGGAATTCTTTGCGATTTTTTCCCCGCCCTATTATGAAGATAAAAGTGAAACAAACTACCACATGCTCATTAGGGAGTGTTCAGCTCCTTATTACCAATTGAAAAAAAAAATTGGATTATACCCCATTGTCAAAAAAAACTAGTTTTTCCAAGTTGACTTGTTTGAACTTTTTTTCATCCCAATTTAGACATCGGATTCAAATGCAGGAGATTGAATTTAGTCGGAAAAGATGCCAAACTTGTTGTGATTGGTTCATTATGGCGCAAGACAGAAAAGAACCACCTAGCCGAGCTTTGCATCCTCACGAGCCCCCTTCAACAATGATCGACACTTTTTGTATGTACCCAAATGATATCAACGGGATACAATGCGTCGAATTATGATATATTTGCATCCAATGGATTGACGGATCTCATCCCCTCTATTTCAAGCTGCAATTTTTTACCCCCTCTCCAATAACTCAAAACCTCCTGGTGCGATTTTTGGCGATTTTGGATATGTGGTTGAGCCATCAATTCTGAACAGAATATCAAATTTTCAGGACGTCCATATTTTTACCGAGGTTTTGCCGATTTTTTTACTATTTTTCCCTCGATTTTTCTTATACTAATTGTTCCAAAAAAGACGCCCGTGTGCATCCCGTTCATTCCCTCGCGACCCCGTTATTCTATTCCGCCGTGCCGCAACGGCAGCATATTTTTTAATTATAGGGATGGACTGCGCAATAAAATTCTCTGAATGTCTTAATATTTCACAAATTAATCTTATAAAAAGAAAATTGCTCATCTGCACAGGGATCTTCTTCTCCGCCGAGGGTTTTTGTATATGAAAACACCGGGAGATTAAATTTAACGCCGCTGCCTTAAATGTAATAACTCAAAAATTTCATCGTTTAGGTGGCTAAATAAATTAACAAGCGAAGTTGGTGCGCGCGGGCCAGCGTGTCCAAGTGCCGCCCGCGTAAACCCAATTAAAAATGAGAAGTAATTACTTTTGCGGCTTAAAACGAGCCCGACGTTTCTGCCGACACGATTCCTCCATTACCAAATCAACAGGGTCTTGGGGGATGGGTGACGGAGAAACACTCCAGCGGTGCGTGGTGAATGATTTTTCAAATTAAACACAAACAGTTGGCGGGGGACTTGCGACGCTTTCGTTCCGCTTCCTTGCGCCGGAATTGACATTGCGTTAGCCTTTTTTGCTTGGTGTTATTCCAACTGGCACCCACAAGCATGATCCACAGTGACTCGCAGTTTGTTTACGGAGTGCGTAATAATTGGAGTCATGCTAGTCATGGGTACTTGTCGCAAACATGAACCGAGTATTCGCGATTCTAATTAATTTTCCTGCGACAATGTAGCTGCCAAAGGCAGACTGTAGTGACACTAGTGACAGGTGACAATAATTGCACTAAAGTGGCATGATTTCATTTTTTTTTCAAGAATAACAAGCCATTTTTGATGTATAATTAGAATCCTGCTGTAGCTGAAGGCTAGATGAGTATCAACAAAGCCAATATTCTTCCAAATATGATTTGAATCTTTCGGGTGCATGGTTTTTGAAACAAGATATAAACTTCGATATTTCATAGCTCATGACCGATGGCGCATTACTTCAAACTATTCAGAGCATAGCCTTTTCAAGAGCTTCCAACTGACATACTGCACGGTGAGTTCTGTGGGAAATAGTTTCTGCATCTACATGAACAAAGTTCTTGGCACAAAGAAAAATGGCTTACACTTAAAGACTTTTGCACGGCTTTATTAGATACCCTGTATAAACCAAGGTAAGAGACTTTTGCACGGCTTTATCAGATACCCTGTAGAAACCGAGGTAGAAACTTTTTCTTGGATTTTCTTATATTCTGCAGTACCAGGGTCCGATGGCTAAAGCATACCGCTCCGAATAGATCCGAAATCGCCTGAAGGAATCCAAAGCTGTCTGGTTTTGAAAACAGGTGTCAAATTCCAACAAATCACAATTTTGTTTGTCAATATCCTGCAATGACTCATTACGAGGTTGAGAGACCGTATCAGTCAACATCTTCTCTTTGAGGTTCAGATAACCGGAAATGGCATTTGACAGAATTGGCCTGAGGGGGGGGAAGATGGCAGTGTATGCAATCTGTGCTTGATATATAAAACTCTTTGAACTACATTCAAACAGCTTGCCGTTATCGGTTATTATATTGGTTTTCGAAACAACAGAAACACCTGGTCGTTCAAGAGGAACATGTGATCTTCTAACAGTTATCCATTGGTTATTATATATTGGTTTTCGAAACAACGGGAACACTTGGTCTTCCAAGAGGAACATGTGATCTTCTAACAGGAACATAGTGATCTTCCAACAGGAACGGAACAATTGGAACATGTCATTGTGGTCAGAAGATCTTCCAACAGGTATTGTAACTTCGGCTCTACAAATTGATAACTGTTCTTCATAAAATCGGTTTCTGACGTGTACTTTATTCTCTTGACATACATCAATATCTTTTTTTATAACAACAACAACAACAACAACAACAACTACAATTACTCTATTTTGCCTTATTGACCACCTGTATCACTGGTCTTCTAAATGTTCAGATGCCTTTGTTTCGGTCAATACTTTGGGGGCATTATATGTAGCTTTCTATTTGTTTTGTCTACTGCTTAGCTAAAGCAGGATTATGTTGGAATTCCTTCTCTATACAAACCAATCGGTTTTTTTGGCTACATGCTTGCTTTCTGGGAGCCACACGTCATCTTTCTTCCATAGCAGTCCAACTTCCCAATGATCGTCCGTCTTCTGCTTGCATGTGCTGCTCAACCTCTCTAACACTCGCTTGTCTTCGCAATTTCTTTCATCTTCTTTTTCCAGGCCAACGAAGTCGATTTCAAAACTCTTCCGTATCAATTCGTTCAGTTTTTCTGCCTCTTCCTTTTTTCCGCCATCAACAACCATCAAAAATGTAAATTCTTCATCTACGCGACATCGGTTTCTTTCTAAATGAGCACGGACATGTACCACCCAACCGAGTTTGGTTCTGATAGCAACTGGTGCATTGACAGGGCCTTCCAGAATTTCTCTAACGACTGTTAGATGTATGTCGTCTTGTTTGTCCAGTCAAAAGTCCCGGCTGGCAGTCACCGGGAACAGCAACCGGTACGGATTTCAAGTGTGCCCATGATTTTTTTGATTTTCTAAAGTTGACTAATTGCACCGGTGATGCTAGATTCTTTATACATAGTTCTTACGTTTTGGAAAGCGAACCCTTTTTTCGTGTCCTCTTTGATGACGATGCTGAGTTTTCTTGACGTTGAACCTTCATAGATTTTTTTGTCCGTCCAAGATAAACCAGATTCTTTATAATTTCGATTTCCTTATTTTTCTTTTTTGTTACGGCATCGGCTTCGGTTCGTTCTTCTGAAATTCAGCTTTTTCTGCGGCTTCATTCGCTTCGTCTGCTGCTCTTCTCGTCTCTTCTGCTGCTTTTCTCACTTCTTCTGCTGCAGCACCTTCGACCTGTTATAAACTGCTGGACAACGAAGTTGTCGGTATCGGAAAAATGGTCCGACTTTGGAGGTCAATATCTCTCGATTGCTCATTGCGATTTCCATTTTGTTTGTTACGTTTACTAGCTCAAACTTTCCGTAACCTATCCTATAACAGTGAATGTTTAGAAACTTCATGTAAATTTTCTACAGGGTGACACGTGAAATGGTGCAACATTGCAACGACTTCATTGTACCCCTATTTGTCAATTTTTTTTTTATGTATTCTAATACAAACATTATGAAGTGTGGTGTCTTATCTCGAAACGGTTTTGGAATTTTCTGGATTGGAAGTCTAACATTAAAGATACAAATTTTTATGTTGAATGTTGCAGATTTACGGAACTCAGGTATAGCACAAGCACAAAAAGTATAACGTCCAGGGTTTACTTCACTCAGACACTGAAGTTTCACATCGTTACCATGTTCAGGGGCTTAAATCTGTAAATAGAACATGTTCCATATCTAGGATTCTGATGAAATTCTGACGAAATCCAACGTACGAACAACAGGCAGGGACAACCACTTGAAAAAGTGCCCCCTGCTTGGCCCCACACCAAATATTCGGGTTGTGTTACAAGTTGAATTGTTGTTAAATTTTGCTCAATGTCAACATCCATTTATCAGGAGTGACTTAATATCGCGTGCCAACAAGGCAAATCTGTAACATTCAAAATAAAAATTATTACCTTCGATGTTAGACTTCCAATCCGAATAATTCCAAAACCGTTTTGAGGTACGACACCACAATTCATAATTTTTATATCAGAATACATAATTTATTTTTTTTTCGACAAATGGGGGTACGACGAAGTCGGTACAACTTTGCAGCATTTCACGTATCACCCTGTAGAAATTTCACATGAAGTCTCTCAACATTTACTATTATAGGATGGATTACGGAAGCATCAGGCTAGTTAACACAACAAACAAAACGGAAATCGCATCCGGCAATCGGAAGTTATCGGTCTTCAAAGTCGGACCATTTTTCCGATACCGACAACTTCGTTGTCCAGCAGTTTAGCTCCACATCTGCCAATGCTTTTGCTGCTTTTATTTGAAGTTGTACTCTTTGAGCAGCGGACCTTGTTTGGCTCAGCTTTGATTTCAGAGAAGAAGCTCCTTCCGACTGATGTGGCTCATCAACTTTTCCCTTGGCTCGGGTTTTCGACATTGTCGGGGTCACCAATTGTAACTTCGGCTTTACAAATTAATAATTGTTCTTCATAAAATCGGTTTTTGACGTGTACTTTTTTTTACCTACATCAATATCTTCTTTTTATAACAATAACAACTACAACTACAATTACTCGATCATGAATTCTCGACCACAACAGGTATACCATACTCTTAACTTGAATCTTGAAAGATGCATGACTTAGCGATGGCGAGCTCGATGGCGAGTGTACAGTGGTTTTCGCTTCCACGGCTGGTAGGTTATCATGATTTGCATCATCTGCTCAAAAACTCGATAACAAGGGAAGCATCTCTGGAAATTTCTAGGGGAGTGCTATGAAGCTGAGATCCTTCATTGTTGGAGAATAGATACGTTTCGTGTTGTTTGACACCGCGATCATGGAACGATGGAATGTTTTACACTGTGTGTGATCTCTCTCCCTGATAATCAGTGATTCAATTTTCCAGTAGATATAATGAATAGGTATAATAATACCCTGGATGGTGCATGCTTCTTTAGCTCCGTATCTGCATACGAGCGGCAGGGGAGGAGAACGGAGCTAAGAAGTTAGGTGGTTGTCTATGGTGCGTTCGGTGATTTCTCCTTGCAATAGGTGGCGCCAAATGCCCGATAGTATAGAAGAGCCAAAGTTTTAGGGAGTCGGGTAGATAACGATAGGTGTGCTCGGTAATTCCAACGAGTGGATTTCCTCTACACAATTTACGCGACTTGACTGATTTTGATTTGCCGGAATATATTTTCGTTACATAAGTTGTTACGGTTAGGTACCCAGCTACCTACCCGTTCGGCGTTCATGTTACGCTTTTGTTCAACGCATGCATACAAATAAATTTTGCTATATAGCTACTTATTTATTCATTACTACTATATTTCTAGCGTACTGTAAACGTTCGAATTTTCGCGAATTTTGCATAGCCATCCATCACTTATACGCATAATTATCAAATGCCTCGCACGTAGGTACGAATTCACCTCCACATAGTTTTTTATTTCGAGCACAAGAACAAAAATCTGTTGTGGGGCGACACAAAACTTTCCCGGCGGTATCCAGGGACGTCAGTAATGATTATGATTCAGGCGTCCCTTCGGGAAAGTGGGATTTAATTGAGAAGTTGATTGGAAAAGTTCTAGTGAGTTGAGCATTCAGCGAGCATCCTGCATCCATTGTCGGGCCGACACAACAAATGACAGGTTCCTAGGTTTCCAAGGTGATGAAATAATTTGTAATGTATGAAGAACTAGGAAGCTTATTGTTGCGGAATTTGAAGAATGCAATGCAGGTTCCTCATTGAAATTTTTGTTTCTACTTCAGACATGATGACGAAATTACACAAACTTGATTGAAAACTTTCTACATCTGTGAGTCAAATTTCAACTCTATTATCTTCAATTTAGAGCTTGGGCAGACAAGCCCAAACCCAATGTGGCACCTGAGGACTTTCGATCAAAATCATTCACCCAAAGTCTAATCAGGTCATTCCAGGCTGAACTTACGCTTTCGTACCTGATTTCGATTTAATCCGATCAACAATTTTGTAGTTATCGTGGCAGAACCGTTCATTTTGCGCGATCGCATTATGAAGTATCCCGGCGGTATCCAGGGACGTCAGTAATGATTTTGATCGAAGTGTCCCTTCGGGAGGGGGAGAATTCTATTTGGAAATCTATGGAATTTTTTTATTGAGTTAGGCGTTTAGCAAGCATCCTGCATCCATTGTCGGGCCTACAGAACAAGTAACAGGTTGTTAGGTTTCCAAGGTGATGAAATATTTTGAAAGGTAGAACTAGGAAGCTAATTGTTGCTAATCTCAAGAAAGCATTGCTGGTTCCTTATTAAATTTTTGTTTCCAGTTCAGACATCGTGATCAAATTAGGCAAACTTGATTTAGGACCCTTACTGCATCTGCGTGTTAGATTTCAGATCTATATCTTCAATTTAGGGCTTGGGAAGACAGGTCCAAGCCCAATGTGCCATCTGAGGGCCTTCCAGTGAGAATTATTTACCCATAGTTCAATCAGCTCATTCCAGACTTGAATTATGCTTCCGTTCCTGATTCCGATTTGATCGGACCAACAATTACACAGATATTGTGGCAGAACCGTTCATTTTGCGCGATCGTATATTAAGTAAATCTGTTGTGGGGCGACACAAAACTTTCCCGGCGGTATCCAGGGACGTCAGTAATGATTTTGATCTGAGCGTCCCTTCGGGAAAGTGGGACTTAATGGAGAAGTTGATTGGAAAAGTTCCAGTGAGTTGAGCGTTTAGCGAGCATCCTGCATCCATTGTCGGGCCGACAGAACAAGTGACAGGTTCTTAGGTTTCCAAGGTGATGAAATATTTCGTAATATATAAAGGACAAGGAAGCTAATTGTTGCGGAATCTGAAGAATGCAATGGAGGTTTCTCATTGAAATTTTTGTTTCTACTTCAGACATGATGACGAAATTACACAAACTTGATTGAAAACTTTCTACATCTGTGTGTCAAATTTCAACTCTATTATCTTCAATTTGGAGCTTGAGCAGACAAGCCCAAACCCAATGTGGCACCTGAGGACTTTCGATCTAAATCATTCACCCAAAGTCTAATCAGGTCATTCCAGGCTGAACTTACGCTTCCGTACCTGATTTCGATTTAATCCGATCAACAATTTGGTAGTTATCGTGGCAGAACCGAATTATTTGCGCGATCGCATTATGAAGTAAATCTGTTATGGGGCGACACAAAACTTTCCCGGCGGTATTCAGGGACGTCAGTAATGAGTTTGATTCAGGCGTCCCTTCGGGAAAGTGGGATTTAATTGAGAAGTTGATTGAAAAAGTTCTAGTGAGTTGAGCGTTTAGCATGCATCCTGCGTCCATTGTCGGGCCGACAGAACAAGTGACAGGTTCTTAGGTTTCCAAGGTGATGAAATATTTCGGAATGTATGAAGAACTAGGAAGCTAATTGTTGCGGAATCTGAAAAATGCAATGCAGGTTCCTCATTAAAATTTTTGTTTCTACTTCAGACATGATGACAAAATTACACAAACTTGATTGAAAACTTTCTGCATCTGTGTGTCAAATTTCAACTCTATTACCAATCTTCAATTTAGAGCTTGAGCAGACAAGCCCAGACCCAATGTGGCATCTGAAGACTTTCGATCAAAATCATTCACCCAAAGTCTAATCAGGTCATTCCAGGCTGAACTTACGCTTTCGTACCTGATTTCGATTTAATCCGATCAACAATTTGGTAGTTATCGTGGCAGAACCGTTTCATTTGCGCGATCGCATTATGAAGTAAATCTGTTGTGGGGCGACACAAAACTTTCCCGGCGGTATTCATGGACGTCAGTGATGAGTTTGATTTAAGCGTCCCTTCGGGAAAGTGGGATTTAATTGAGAAGTTGATTGAAAAAGTTCTAGTGAGTTGAGCGTTTAGCGAGCATCCCGCATCCATTGTCGGGCCGACTGAATAAGTGACAGGTTCTTAGGTTTCCAAGGTGATGAAATATTTCGTGATGTATGAAAAACTAGGAAGCTAATTGTTGCGGAATCTGAAGAATGAAATGCAGGTTCCTCATTAAAATTTTTGTTTCTACTTCAGACATGATGACGAAATTACACAAACTTGATTGAAAACTTTCTGCATCTGTGTGTCAAATTTCAACTCTATATCTTTAATTTAGAGCTTGGGCAGACAAGCCCAGACCCAATGTGGCACCTGAGGACTTTCGACCAAAATCATCTACCCAAAGTCTAATCAGGTCATTCCAGGCTGAACTTAAGCTTTCGTACCTTATTTCGATTCAATCCGATCAACAATTTGGTAGTTATCGTAGTTATCGTGGCAGAACCGTTTAATTTGCGCGATCGCATTATGAAGTAGGTACAAGATGATGATTTAATTCAAAAGATAGAACTAGAGGTAGTCAACTGTTGTGATATCTCAAGAATGCAATGCTAGTTCCACACAAGGGGATTTACGCAGCCCCAACAACACTTGAAGACACAATTAATCGGGGCGCACTCTTGCCTTTAATGATGCAACCTAAATTATTGTTTGAAAAATAACTGGTGAAGATCAGTCCGCGGATTGAAAACCTGGGGCAGAGTTCTAATTGATTGCAATTCAGGGCCCCCAAGTAGTGACCTGTCAAAATAATACTTCGATAGCCCATCAAGAAGTTAGGTCCGAACCACACCTGACGGCACGATAGTTCTGAAAACTACAAAAAAAGAGAGGGAGGCTCAGTGGGGCTTCAAGAGACACCCGTAGACACCAGGAGCCTAAAGGACTTCAACGAACCCAAGAAGACACAAGGCCGCAGTTTTGGGCTGAAACGGCAAAATCTGATAGACACAGATGGGGGCCCCGTCAGGGCCTTGAACGGCAGACACCATGGGGATGGGGCCCTGGTACCGAATCAAATAAGGGAACTGCACACATTTACAGTTTGTACATATACGTCAATGGAATAGGCATACTGAAGTTGCTAAAGCTACAGAAAACACAAGGGGATTTACGGGGCCCCAAACAACACAAAGGATCGGTTCGCACTGTTGCCTCAAATGATGCAAGAAGATACAAAAGAAAACACCGAAAACCTGCCAAGAACAGCGTTCATGTTGTCACTTTGACATTGATACAATTCGTAACAAAAACGTAGTTACCTACCGGTTTGGTTGCCATGTTGCTAAAAAAATTAAATAGGCCAAAAATCGAGGAACAGGCAAGCCCGGCTGAATTCGGCCAGGCCAAACTTTGAAAATTCATAGCGCTTGTCCGGAAAACGGTGGGAAACTCCAACTTCAGCATTAGTTTGATTTTTTGGTAATGTTGCTTCCTGCCGGGTTTGGTTCACATCTGTCCTATAGATTTTGAATAATTGAATGGCAAAGTTTCAGACTTTGATATTTTTTATAATTTGACAAATAACAGATATGGAAATATTTTAAACTGTTCTGAATACAGTTTTTCAAGGGCTTTCAAATGACATATCGAAAGTCAAGTTCCGTGAGATGTAGCTTCTGTCATTTTCTGATAGTGACACTTCTGTTCGACAGATGACAGCCAAAAACTAATCCGGTCATTCCAGGGTGAAACCCCGTCTGCATACCAAGTTTCAAGTCGATCGGATCAACGTTTCGGCAGTTATCGTGGAAGATCACAGACATACACACTCACGGACAAACATCATTCTGGAAATAGTCTCAATCGTCTTGAAAAACCTCAAAATGGATATATCCGGCGTAATCTCAAAACTTTTTTTCTGCACGATTACAATACTTTCCCTCCGAGTTCGTGGGGGGCCGGGAAAGTAAAATCTGTTGTGGGGCGACACAAAACTTTCCCGGCGGTATCCAGGGACGTCAGTATTGATTTTGATCGAAGTGTCCCTTCGGGAGGGGGAGGATTTAATTAGGAAATTGATGAAAATTTTTTAGTGAGTTGAGCGTTTAGCGAGCATCCTGCATCCATTGTGGGGCCTACAGAACAAGTAACAGGTTGTTAGGTTTCCAAGGTGATGAAATATTTTGAAAGGTAGAACTAGGAAGCTAATTGTTGCTAATCTCAAGAAAGCATTGCTGGTTCCTTATTAAATTTTTGTTTCTAGTTCAGACATCGTGATCAAATTAGGCAAACTTGATTTCGGACCCTTACTGCATCTGTGTGTTAGATTTCAGATCTATATCTTCAATTTAGGGCGTGGGAAGACAGGTCCAAGCCCAATGTGCCATCTGAGGGCCTTCCAGTGAGAATTATTTACCCATAGTTCAATCAGCTCATTCCAGACTTGAATTATGCTTCCGTTCCTGATTCCGATTTGATCGGACCAACAATTACACTGATATCGTGGCAGAACCGTTCATTTTGCGCGATCGTATATTAAGTAAATCTGTTGTGGGGCGACACAAAACTTTCCCGGCGGTATCCAGAGACGTCAGTAATGATTTTGATCGAAGTGTCCCTTCGGGAGGGAGAGGAATCGATTTGGAAATTGATGAAAAAATTCTATTGAGTTGAGCGTTTAGCAAGCATCCTGCATCCATTGTTAAGCGGGCAGAACAAATGACAGGTTAGGTGATGAAATGAAATACTTAATCCAAAGGCAGAACTAGGTAGTTCACTGTTGTATGATATCTCAAGAATGCAATGCTAGTCTCGTATTAAAATTTTTGTTTCTACTTCAGATATGATGATAAAATTACACAAACTTGATAAGGACTTTTACTGCATCGCATCATTGTGTCAAATTTCAACACTATATCTTCAATTTAGAGTTTGGGTAGACAAGCCGAGCGACGGCATTCTGCAATCATTGTTGGACAGTTCTTGGCAGAACAGTTCAATCTGCACGATTACATATCAAATGATTGTGAAACTGAAGAAAAAATCGATCAAGTCCAGCAACCATCCAGGAAAACTAACTCGGATACACACATCACAATAAAGCACTGCGGTTCAAGGTTCAAGGCGCTGTAGAACCTCATCCATCAGAACATTTAGTTCCATAGAGAGACGGTTGTTTTTCAACAAAAATAATTCAGAAGATTGGACGAAAAATGGTTGGAGAATATCCAAGAACCAATTACCGATTGTTAAAAAAATATTTGGTGAAAATCGGTTCACGGGTATAGAATACCTGGCGGGAGTTCTTATTATTTGAACTTCAGGGCCCCAAACGACATGTGGAATGAGGCTTCGAGCCTTTAAAAAGGGCAGGTCCGGAACACACCTGACGGCACAATAGTTCTCAAGACTGAAAAGACGAGAGAGGAGCTCAGTGGGACTCCATGAGACACCCGTAGACACCATAGAGCTTCAACCAACCCAAGAAGACATAACGGCGTCGCTTGGCCTGGAACGGCAAAATCTGATTGTCACAAGTGGGGGCCCCATCAGGGCTTCGAACGGTAGTAAGAAAACATGGGGCCCTGGTACCGAATCATACAAGGGAACTGGACACATTCGAGATTGAACGTAGGTATACGCCAAAACGGGATGGGCATACTGGAGTTACTGAAGCTACAGAAAACACAAGGGGGTTCACGGAGCCCCCCAAAACGATACTTGAAGACACAAAGGATCGGAGCACACTGTTGTCTTGAACGATAAAAAGAAACACACCGAGATCTGCCTGTATCCATAATTATTTTGTCACTTTGACATAGATAGGTACCAGGGATCACGATGGATACGTCAATGTAACAGAAACGTACCGGTCTGGTTGCTAAGAAAATTGAATAGGCCAAAACTCGAGCAACAGGCAAGCCCGGCTGAATTCGGCCAGGCCAAACTTTGAAAATTCATAGCGCTCGGCTGGTGAATGATGGGAAACTCCAACTTCAGCATTAGTTTGATTCTTTGGTAATGTTGCTTCCTGCCAAGTTTGGTTCAAATCTGTCGTATAGATTTTGAATAATTAAATGACAAAGCTCCAGACTTCGGCATTTTTTATAATTTGACAGATAACAGATAGGGAAATATTTCCAACTGTTCTGAATACAGTTTTTCAAGGGCTTTCGAATGACATATTGCAAGTCAAGTTCCGTGAGATGTAGCTTCTGTCATTTTCTGATAGTGATACTTCCGTTTGACAGATGACAGCCAAAAACTAATCCGGTCATTCCAGGGTGAAACCCCGTCTGCATACCAAGTTTCAAGTCGATCGGATCAACGTTTCGGCAGTTATCGTGGAAGATCACAGACATACACACTCACGGACAAACATCATTCTGGAAATAGTCTCAATCGTCTTGAAAAACCTCAAAATGGATATATCCGGCGTAATCTCAAAATTTTTTTTCTGCACGATTACAATACTTTCCCTCCGAGTTCGTGGGGGGCCGGGAAAGTAACAAATAAAATATCAGAGCTGACAAACGACACAGATGAGAATATGCCAAATTTTGAGAATGGTCGGTTGGATTTTTCTTTTAAAGATTTTCATCCACCTATTTGATTCCCGGCTTCCCAAATCTCCCGACTGGATTGAGCTAAACCTAATCTTACAATTACCTCGACATCGACAATACTATTAAACCAGATTTAAACTTTGTCCATTTTGTGAGAAAAAGAGACCAACAGAGTTTTTCAAATTCGCCCATGCATATGCATGATATGCTACCGAATTTTGAAACGATCGAAGGCTGGTAGGTATGTTTTCGAGCAATGAATTGCCGCTGCACATGAGGCGCAAGCAGGTAGGTATTTACCCAATATTTGTTAAACTATCTGAAAAATGAAATTCAAAGCACTTGTGAATGTAAAAGTGTTCCACAAAAAGGTAAGTATGTCTAGATTATCTAGCAGGCATGGGTACCTTCTGTTCTCTCATAAATGTTCCCGCCGCGCCGTCAGTAATCTCCCCAAAATCTAAAGGGGGTCGGTGAAATCTGAATCCTATAGTTGCGTCTACGGACCGCTACAGCACTGCCGCCCCGTTATGCATGGACTGTTTATTTTGTGTAGGTAGTCGAAAACAAAAACTGACCACGATTGGAAATGAAAAAGAGTCAAAGTGGTTTTTTAAGGTGGTAATCTTTCAGAAAACGTGTTTGGGTCCAAAACTTCCAGAATAGACTCACTATTTGCGAATAATTTTGAACATTTCCAACTTCTTAACCCTGTACGGGCATAAGAAGCCGACTATTATATATACTGGTGTTAGCTTTTCGAAAGTTCTTTTCTATCAATTCCAAGAAAATCGTCCAGATTTTGTCGTCAGTTGAACGGCCCACAAAAAGCAACGACATTGGTCGCATTTTTTTTGTCAAATTTGACCAACAAACCGCTTCGTCTTTCAACCAAGCCGATCTGATTTTTTCGGGCAAATTGACCACGATTGGAAATGAAAATAAGTCAAAGTTGTTTTTTTGAGGTGGTAATCTTCCAGAACACGTGTTTGAGTCAGAAACCTTCAGAATAGACTCACTATTTGCGAGTAATTTTGAAAATTTCCAACTTCTTAACCCTGTACGGGCATAAGAAGCCGAATATTATATATACTGGTGTAAGCTTTTCGAAAGTTCTTTTCTATCAATTCCAAGAAAATCGTCCAGATTTTGTCTTCAGTTGAACAGCCCACAAAAAGCAACGACATTGGTCGCATTTTTTCCGTCAAATTTGACCAACAAACCGCTTCGTCTTTCAACCAAGCCGATCTGATTTTTTCGTGCAAATTGACCACGATTGGAAATGAAAAAAAGTCAAAGTTGTTTTTTTGAGGTGGTAATCTTTCAGAATACGTGTTTGGGTCCGAAACCTCCAGAATAGACTCACTATTTGCGAATAATTTTGAACATTTCCAACTTTTTAACCCTGTACGGGCTTAAGAAGCCGACTATTATATAAACTGGTGTTAGCTTTTCGAAAGTTCTTTTCTATCCAATCCAAGAAAATCGTCCAGATTTTGTCGTCAGTTGAACTGCCCACGAAACGCAACGACATTGGTCGCTTTTTTTTTTCGTCAACTTGGACCAACAAACCGCTTCGTCTTTCAACCAAGCCGAACTGACTTTTTCAGGCAAATTGACCACGTTTGGAAATGAAAAAAAGTCAAAGTTGTTTTTTTGAGGTGGTAATCTTTCAGAAGACGTGTTTGGGTCCAAAACATCCAGAATAGACTCACTATTTGCGAATAATTTTGAACATTTCCAACTTCTTAACCCTGTACGGGCATAAGAAGCCGACTATTATTTAAACTGGTGTTAGCTTTTTGAAAGTTCGTTTCTATCAATTCCAAGAAAATCGTCCAGATTTTGTCGTCAGTTGAACGGCCCACAAAAAGCAACGACATTGGTCGCATTTTTTTTGTCAAATTTGACCAACAAACCGCTTCGTCTTTCAACCAAGCCGATCTGATTTTTTCGGGCAAATTGACCACGATTGGAAATGAAAAAAAGTCAAAGTTGTTTTTTTGAGGTGGTAATCTTCCAGAACACGTGTTTGAGTCCGAAACCTTCAGAATAGACTCACTATTTGCGAGTAATTTTCAAAATTTCCAACTTCTTAACCCCTGAAGAAGCCGAATTAAACTGGTGTTAGCTTTTCGAAAGTTTCTTTCTATCCAATCCAAGAAAATCGTTTAGAATTCGTCGTCAGTTGTACTGCCCACGAAACGCAAACACATTGGTCACATTTATTTCCGTCAACTTTGACCAACAAACCGCTTCGTCTTTCAACCAAGCCGAACTGATTTTTTCGGGCAAATTGACCACGATTGGAAATGAAAAAAGTCAAAGTTGTTTTTTTGAGGTGGTAATCTTCCAGAAGACGTGTTTGAGTCCGAAACCTTCAGAATAGACTCACTATTTGCGAGAAATTTTAAAAATTTCCAACTTCCTAACCCTGTACGGACTTAAGAAGCCGACATTTCCATAAACTGGTGTTAGCTTTTCGAGAGTTCTTTTCTATCCAATCCATGAAAATCGTCCAGATTTTGTCGTCAGTTGACCGGCCCACAAAAAGCAACGACATTGGTCGCATTTTTTCCGTCAAATTTGACCAACAAACCGCTTCGTCTTTCAACCAAGCCGATCTGATTTTTTCGGGCAAATTGACCGCGATTGGAAATGAAAAAAAGTCAAAGTTGTTTTTTTGAGGTGGTAATCTTCCAGAACACGTGTTTGAGTCCGAAACCTTCAGAATAGACTCACTATTTGCGAGTAATTTTTAAATATTCCAACTTCTTAACCCTGTACGGGCTTAAGAAGCCGACTATTATAAACTGGTGTTAGCTTTTCGAAAGTTCTTTTCTATCCAATCCATGAAAATCGTCCAGATTTTGCCATCAGTTGAACTGCCCACGAAACGCAACGACAATGGTCGCTTTTTTTTTCGTCAACTTGGACCAACAAACCGCTTCGTCTTTCAACCAAGCCGATCTGATTTTTTCGGGCAAATTGACCACGATTGGAAATGAAAAAAAGTCAAAGTTGTTTTTTTGAGGTGGTAATCTTCCAGAACACGTGTTTGAGTCCGAAACCTTCAGAATAGACTCACTATTTGCGAGTAATTTTTAAATATTCCAACTTCTTAACCCTGTACGGGCTTAAGAAGCCGACTATTATAAACTGGTGTTAGCTTTTCGAAAGTTCTTTTCTATCCAATCCATGAAAATCGTCCAGATTTTGCCATCAGTTGAACTGCCCACGAAACGCAACGACAATGGTCGCTTTTTTTTTCGTCAACTTGGACCAACAAACCGCTTCGTCTTTCAACCAAGCCGATCTGATTTTTTCGGGCAAATTGACCACGATTGGAAATGAAAAAAAGTCAAAGTTGTTTTTTTGAGGTGGTAATCTTCCAGAAGACGTGTTTGAATCCGAAACCTTCAGAATAGACTCACTATTTGCGAGTAATTTTTAAAATTTCCAACTTCTCAACACTGTACGGGCTTAAGAAGCCGACAATTATAAACTGGTGTTTGTTTTTCGAAAGTTCTTTTCTATCCAATCCATGAAAATCGTCCAGATTTTGTCGTCAGTTGATCTGCCCACGAAACGCAACGACATTGGTCGCTTTTTTTTTCGTCAACTTGGACCAACAAACCGCTTCGTCTTTCAACCAAGCCGAACTGACTTTTTCGGGCAAATTGACCACGTTTGGAAATGAAAAAAAGTCAAAGTTGTTTTTTTGAGGTGGTAATCTTTCAGAATACGAGTTTGAGTCCGAAACCTTCAGAATAGACTCACTATTTGCGAGTAATTTTTAAAATTTCCAACTTCTTAACCCTGTACGGGCTTAAGAAGCCGACTATTATATACTGGTGTTAGCTTTTCGAAAGTTCTTTTCTATCAATTCCAAGAAAATCGTCCAGATTTTGTCTTCAGTTGAACGGCCCACAAAAAGCAACGACATTGGTCGCATTTTTTCCGTCAAATTTGACCAACAAACCGCTTCGTCTTTCAACCAAGCCGATCTGTTTTTTTCGGGCAAATTGACCACGATTGGAAATGAAAAAAGTCAAAGTTGTTTTTTTGAGGTGGTAATCTTCTAGAACACGTCTTTGAGTCCGAAACCTTCAGAATAGACTCACTATTTGCAAATAATTATTAACATTTCCAAATTCTTAACCCTTTACGGGCTTAAGAAGCCGACTATTATTTCGTCGCTTTTTTATTTGGTTAACATTTCCAAATTCTTAACCCTTTACGGGCTTAAGAAGCCGACTATTATATAAACTGGTGTTAGCTTTTCGAAAGTTCTTTTCTATCCAATCCAAGAAAATCGTCCAGATTTTGTCGTCAGTTGAACTGCCCACGAAACGCAACGACATTGGTCGCTTTTTTTTTCGTCAACTTGGACCAACAAACCGCTTCGTCTTTCAACCAACCGAACTGACTTTTTCGGGCAAATTGACCACGTTCAGAAATGAAAAGAAGTCAAAGTTGTTTTTTTGAGGTGATAATCTTTCAGAAAACGTGTTTGGGTCCAAAACCTCCAGAATAGACTCACTATTTGCGAATAATTTTGACATTTCCAACTTCTTAACCCTGTACGGGCATAAGAAGCCGACTATTATATATACTGTGTTAGCTTTTCGAAAGTTCTTTTCTATCAATTCCAAGAAAATCGTCCAGATTTTGTCGTCAGTTGAAAGGCCCACAAAAAGCAACGACATTGGTCGCATTTTTTCCGTCAAATTTGACCAACAAACCGCTTCGTCTTTCAACCAAGCCGATCTGATTTTTTCGGGCAAATTGACCACGATTGGAAATGAAAAGAAGTCAAAGTTGTTTTTTTTGAGGTGGTAATCTTTCAGAATACGTGTTTGGGTCCGAAACCTCCAGAATAGACTCACTATTTGCGAATAATTTTGAACATTTCCAACTTTTTAACCCTCTACGGGCTTAAGAAGCCGACTATTATATAAACTGGTGTTAGCTTTTCGAAAGTTCTTTTCTATCCAATCCAAGAAAATCGTGTACGGGCTTAAGAAATGACCTTTCTACAAACTGGTGTCAGTTTTCGGGAGTTCTTTCCTATCCAATCCAAGAAAATCGTTCAGATTTTGTCGTCAGTTGAACTGCCCACGAAAAACATCGACATTGGTCGCATTTTTTTTTTCGTCAACTTTCACCAACAAACCGCTTTAGTCCGGATGCTAGTTGCATAAAATGGAATGAACCTTGCATTTTTTGATGAGAAGATGCCACTCGGTGAGAATGTTCTTTGCATCATACTCTTCCGATCCAGCAAGGTAGCCATCAGCGCCATCCATGCCGGCAGCGTATACAGGGTGAAACAGAAAAAAAAAGTTGAAAAATTATATTTGAATAACCGAAGCATGTGGAGACATCCAATTTACCACATACATCAACTGTTTTATGCTCATGAAGCCACAGTAAACCGTTCTTGATTACCTTGAACCATCTTTGAAATATAGGAGAAAAACAGAAAAAAAAACAAAAACACTCTTTTTTCCATAAGAAAGTGATTCTTAGAGATATTGACACAATACTTGGTATTTCTACTAAAAGTGATGTGAGAAATGATATGAGTTGGGTAGCCAATTCCTAAGCCAACTATTTCCAGAAATACGATTGTCAACTTTTTTTCCCTCTTGAGCACCATCTTGAATCTGCCCTGTGAGGCATCGTTGAAAAAGTGATCGGCTATTATAATCATGGTAGCATGGAATCAATGCATCGCAAAAACAATCTCCTCATCATAATTTAGTGACCTCTTCGGCGGGAAAGAATTGCCATTCACGTATTTTCTGGCTCTTCAAAGCTTTAGTGCCTATGATGGCATTTGCAACATCTGGAATGATGAAATATGTCACGCATTATGAACCGTGATGTACTTTGAGGTAGCCCACCAAGTTTTGCAATCATCAATTGAAAGGTTTGTTCTCAAAAGCTGTTTGAACAAAATTTGTTTAATTTTTTTATGGAAAATTCAGAATATTGTATCTTCCACCCTTATTTGATCCCTCGTTGAGGAAAGCCTGAAACCGAAAGTTTCCAAAATTTTCATGCTAATGGTTCACTGAGAACTGCTCTTCAATGTGTAGTTGTCAAAATCTGCATAGTTGCGTTCAGATTCTAGACAGAGAGCGACAAAGAAGTTCATGCAGTGGAAAAAGACACAGCTTTCAATGCAACGGAAAAATCCTGGAAATGTCTCTTTTAGATAGGCTTCCCGCAATACACAGGTTCTGTAAGACTCTCAAGCGTGGGTGAAAGGCTTGAAACATTACCAACTTAAGGCTCTAACAGTGTACCAAATTGCACATTTATGTTATGAAAAGCAAGGTCTCCAGGCTGCTTTCAGTCTAGCTCTGGACTAGTTTTTTCTCGACTGTAATTTATGTCTTTTTTTACTGCATGAACTTCTTTGTCGCTCTTTGTCTGAAATCTGAACGCCACTATGCAATTTTTGACAACTAAACATTGAAGAGCACTTCTCACTGAACCATTATCATGAAAAATTCGGAAACTTTCGGTTTCAGGCTATCCTCAGTGAGGGATCAAGTGAGGGTGAGAGACCCAATATTTTGTATTTTTCATAAAAAAACGACACAAATTTTGTTCAAACAGCTTTTAAGAACAAACCTCTCAATTGATGACGGTGAAACTTGGTAGGCTACCTCAAAGTTCATCAAGGTTCATAATGCGTAATATATTTTACCATTCCAGGTGTTGCAAATGCCATCATAAGCACAAAAGCTTTGAAGAGCCAAAAAATACGTGAATGACAATTCTTTTTCGCCGAAGAGGTCACTTAATTATGATGAGGAGGTTGTTTTTGCGATGCAATGATTCCATGTTACCATTATTATGATAACCAATCACTTTTTCAACGATGCCTCACAGGGCGGATTCAAGATGGTGCTCAAGAGGAAAAAAAAGTTGACAATCGTATTTCTGGAAATAGTTGGCTTAGAAATTGGCTACCCAGCTCATATTATTTCTAACATTACTGTTTGTAGAAATACCAAGTATTGTGTCAATATCTCGAAGAATCACTTATTTATGGAAAAAAGAGTCGTTTGGTTTTTTTCTCTGGTTTTCCCCTATATTTCAAAGACGGTTCAAGGTGATCAAGAACAGTTTGTTGCGAGTTCATAAGCATAAAATAGTTAATGTATGTGGTGAGTGACACGTCTCCACATGTTTCGGTTAATTAAATATAATTTTTCAACTTTTTTTTTCTGTATCACCCTGTATACGCCGCCGGCATGGATGGCGCTGATGGCTACCTTTCTGGATCGGAAGAGTACGATGCAAAAAACATTTCCACCAAGTGGCAAATTCTCATCAAAAAATGCAAGGTACTTTCAACTAGCATCCGGACTACTTCGTCTTTCAACCAAGTCGAACTGACTTTTTCGGGCAAATTGGTCACGATTGGAAATGAAAAAAGTCAAAGTTGTTTTTTAGGTGGTAATATTTCAGAAGACGTGTTTGGGTTCGAAGCCTTCAGAATAGACTCACTATTTGCGAGTAATTTTCAAAATTTTCAATTTCTTGCTGACCGTTTAACCGGTTTGACCAGATATTGACTGGTTAACCATAACTGGTTTTGTAACCAGTCAAAAATTTCGTAAACGATTAACTGGTTAGTTGAATTTTTTCTGACTGCACTACTCTTACTACTTAGCCCTGGGTTGCATCAAACCTCAATTAAATTTAGTTCGCTACTGAATTTTAATTGAGGCTTGTGAGGCTTGTCATTGGCCAATTTGCATATTCATGAATGAAAATGGGAGGAGCTTCATGCGTTGTTAATTATGAACTAAATCTAATTGAGGGTGATTGATTATTTGAGACCAAGGGTCAGTCTCTTAAGTAAGTTTAAGCACGATTTCATTTGGATTTGTCATTACTCCAATTCAAGGTAGATACCCTGGTGATGAAATATACGAATTAAATTTCAAACCTCCCTTTCTTCCCTCCCTCAACTCAAAATACTGAAACGGCTAGGCTGTAAGTGTAAATGTGTAAATGTGGCACGGGCCAGTACGGGCCTAAATGATTATGTTCTTAGGATCGTGTGGGATCTAGAGAGACCTGGATCTGGTTACCCAGAGAGTGACGAAAGCCAAGTCATTGAGCGAGAGGGTATAGAGAGAGAGAAAGCTAGAGCACTAGGGTATTTGCACGTCAGGGTGTGGTGCCATTGCTTGTTACTAAACCACCCTGCGTCACAGTCAAAATGCATGACATGAGCTGTCAATATTTTTGTTTAGGTTAAGTCGACTGTTTTATCTTTCAACACAGATTTTTTCACTAAATTTAACAGAAACTCTTAAAAACTGTTCGAGTCATGTATATTGTGTTCCATACATAGCAGATGCTTTCGATCACCGTATTTCAAGTACTGCTGGCATTTCGTCGAACGTAGGTTTCATCATCCAACTCATTCCGTCGAACGCAAATTCCGTTGATCGTTGAATGCAGTAACCGTCGACGTGGTGACCCCATCGTGAAGATAGATTTGTAATTGTCGTAAGCGCAGTAGGTATATTATGTATTCCAGTAGGTACTGGCCCCGAACAGCTGGAAAACCCAAAAAGTACAATTATAGAAGTCCATCAATTTTGCAAGATTCTATACCTGATGGTTTCTTTGGCAAGGAAAACATCACATCCTCCCGACTCTTGTACTGCTCCACGGTGCACCTTTTTCGTTTTGGCATTTTTAGCCCGGATTTCGGCGATTTCGGCATGCAAAATAATGACAATTCAAATTTGTAAACAAATCGGGGAAATGACAAATGTCAATAGCAACCACGCCCACCGCAGCTAACTCTGTTTTAAATTTTGACGAGGCCAGGAAATGCCGAGATAAAAGTTGTTTTTTTTTGAGGTGGTAATCTTCCAGAACACGTGTTTGAGTCCGAAACCTTCAGAATAGACTCACTATTTGCGAGTAATTTTTAAAATTTCCAACTTCTTAACCCTGTACGGGCTTAAGAAGCCGACTATTATAAACTGGTGTTAGCTTTTCGAAAGTTCTTTTCTATCCAATCCATGAAAATCGTCCAGATTTTGTCGTCAGTTGAACAGCCCACGAAACGCAACGACATTGGTCGCTTTTTTTTTTCGTCAACTTGGACCAACAAACCGCTTCGTCTTTCAACCAAGCCGAACTGACTTTCGGGCAAATTGACCACGTTTAGAAATGAAAAAAAGTCAAAGTTGTTTTTTTGAGGTGATAATCTTTCAGAAAACGTGTTTGGGTCCAAAACCTCCAGAATAGACTCACTATTTGCGAATAATTTTGAACATTTCCAACTTCTTAACCCTGTACGGGCATAAGAAGCCGACTATTATATATACTGGTGTTAGCTTTTCGAAAGTTCTTTTCTATCAATTCCAAGAAAATCGTCCAGATTTTGTCGTCAGTTGAAAGGCCCACAAAAAGCAACGACATTGGTCGTATTTTTTCCGTCAAATTTGACCAACAAACCGCTTCGTCTTTCAACTAAGCCGATCTGATTTTTTCGGGCAAATTGACCACGATTGGAAATGAAAAAAAGTCAAAGTTGTTTTTTTGAGGTGGTAATCTTTCAGAATACGTGTTTGAGTCCGAAACCTTCAGATTAGACTCACTATTTGCGAGTAATTTTTAAAATTTCCAACTTCTTAACCCTGTACGGGCTTAAGAAGCCGACTATTATAAACTGGTGTTAGCTTTTCGAAAGTTCTTTTCTATCCAATCCATGAAAATCGTCCAGATTTTGTCGTCAGTTGAACTGCCCACGAAACGCAACGACATTGGTCGCTTTTTTTTTCGTCAACTTGGACCAACAAACCGCTTCGTCTTTCAACCAAGCCAAACTGACTTTTTCGGGCAAATTGACCACATTTGGAAATGAAAAAAAGTCAAACTTGTTTTTTTGAGGTGGAGATCTTTTAGAATACGTGTTTGGGTCCGAAACCTCCAGAATAGACTCACTATTTGCGAATAATTTTGAACATTTCCAACTTTTTAACCCTCTACGGGCTTAAGAAGCCGACTATTATATAAACTGGTGTTAGCTTTTCGAAAGTTCTTTTCTATCCAATCCAAGAAAATCGTGTACGGGCTTAAGAAATGACCTTTCTACAAACTGGTGTCCGTTTTCGGGACTTCTGGCCTATCCAATCCAAGAAAATTGTTCAGTTTTTGTTGTCAGTTGAACTGCCTACGAAACACATCGACATTGGTCGCTTTTTTTTTTCGTCAACTTTGACCAACAAACCGCTTCGTCTTTCAACCAAACCGAACTGACTTTTTCGGTCAATTTGACCTCGATTGGAAATGAAAAAAAGACGAAAGAAAGAGAAAGTTGTTTTTTTGAGGTGGTTATCCTCCAAAAGACGTGTTTGGGTCCGAAACCTTCAGAATAGACTCACTATTTGCGAATAATTTTCAAAATTTCCAAAATTTCCAATTTTTTGGTGTTTGGTTTTTGGGCCAATTGATCACGATTGGAAATGAAAAAAAGTCGAAGTTGTTTTTTTCAGGTGATTATCTTCCAGAAGACGTGTTTGGGTCCGAAACCTTCAGAATAGACTCACTATTTGCGAATAATTTTCAAAATTTCCAACTTCTTAATCCCGTAGGTACGGACTTAAGAAGACGACTTGTCCACAGACTGGTGTCAGATTTTCGGGAGTTCTTTCCTATCCAATCCAAGAAAATCGTTTAGATTTTGTCGTCAGTTGAACTGCCCACGAAAAACATCGACATTGGTCGCATTTTTTTTTTCGTCAACTTTCACCAACAAACCGCTTCGTCTTTCAACCAAGTCGAACTGACTTTTTCGGGCAAATTGGTCACGATTGGAAATGAAAAAAGTCAAAGTTGTTTTTTAGGTGGTAATATTTCAGAAGACGTGTTTGGGTTCGAAGTCTTCAGAATAGACTCACTATTTGCGAGTAATTTTCAAAATTTTCAATTTCTTGCTGACCGTTTAACCGGTTTGACCAGATATTGACTGGTTAACCATAACTGGTTTTGTAACTAGTCAAAAATTTCGTAAACGATTAACTGGTTAGTTGAATTTTTTCTGACTGCACTACTCTTACTACTTAGCCCTGGGTTGCATCAAACCTCAATTTAATTTAGTTCGCTACTAAATTTTAATTGAGGCTTGTGAGGCTTGTCATTGGCCAATTTGCATATTCATGAATGAAAATGGGAGGAGCTTCATGCGTTGTTAATTATGAACTAAATCTAATTGAGGGTGATTGATTAATTGAGACCAAGGGTCAGTCTCTTAAGTAAGTTTAAGCACGATTTCATTTGGATTTGTCATTACTCCAATTCAAGGTAGATACCCTGGTAGTCCAGTCAAAATAGGCTTTAACCGGAAATAAATTCGGAAGTTGACAAAATTTGGTGGATCGATGCGGAATTTAACGTGAAATAACATACTGAAATTCCCGAAAATTCCAAGGCTTGGCTTTTTTTCTAGGGCCAATAAAAGAGCGCCATCCTTGGAAATTTTTGTTTTTTTCTGAATAACTTGTAAACTATCACCTTTAGAACACAAAGACCAGCGAAGCAAATGTAGCCCGTTAAATTCTCAAGAGATCAGTACTAAATTTATCACTCTATGGTCAACAGCCTCTGAGATACAGCGTCTGCGAAGACGCAGTGAAAATTACTCAAAATTTATTTCCGGATTTTACGTAACAATTTGCATAATGTCAGTTCAGGGGCTGTAACGTGGACAACAGATGTGTGGATTTTATTGTGTTTTACATTTTTGAAAAGCCAATTCAATCTTTGGTATCACACTTTTGTCAAGAAGTCGCCAACTCCAGAATGGTACTTTTCCTCGACCTCTGAAATTGATACTTGATTACCCGAAGAATCCCCAAAAATCGATTTTTTCCATAGCATGCCATTTGCCCCATTTTCCAAGTTGACCAAAATCATCCAGGGAATATATGAAGAATTAAATACCAAAAAAACAACATGTTCCGGAATCTTTTTCCTAGTGATGGTTCCAGAGTTTCATGAGTTGAAAGACTAAAACGACCTATTTGGACAAAAAACTGGGTGGTCCGACACTAACTGCTGAATACTGTACGGACCTTGCATTTGAGGTGTAAGATGTCACTTGGCAGACGTGAAAGGTGCATAAGTATATTCAATACGTCTGCTAAGTGGCATTTTGCATCATCAAATGCAAGGTCCGTACAGTATTTAGCAGTTAGTGTCCAAACTATCTATCTTTCTTCCAAATAGATCGTTGTAGTCTTTCAATCCATATAACTCAGGAACCATCACTGGGAAAAAGATCCCGTTACATGTTATTTTTTTGGTATTCAATTTTTCATATATTCCCTGGATGGTTTTGCCCTACTTAGAAAATTAGGCAAATGGCATGCTATGGAAAAAATCGATTTTTGGGGATTCTTCGGGTAATCAAGTATCAATTTCAGAGGTCGAGGAAAAGTACCATTTTGGAGTTGGCGACTTCTTGACAAAAGTGTGATACCAAAGATTGAATTGGCTTTTCAAAAATGTAGAACACAATAAAATCCACACATCTGTTGTCAACGTTACAGCCCCTGAACTGACATTATGCAAATTGTTACGTAAAATCCGGAAATAAATTTTAAGTAATTTTCACTGCGTCTTCGCAGACGCTGTATCTCAGAGGCTGTTGACCATAGAGTGATAAATTGAGTACTGATCTCTTGAGAATTTAACGGGCTACATTTGCTTCGCTGGTCTTTGTGTTCTAAAGGTGATAGTTTACAAGTTATTCAGAAAAAAACAAAAATTTCCAAGGATGGCGCTCTTTTATTGGCCCTAGAAAAAAAGCCAAGCCTTGAAATTTTCGGGAATTTCAGTATGTTATTCCACGTTAAATTCCGCATCGATCCACCAAATTTTGTCAACTTCCGAATTTATTTCCGGTTTGGCCTGATTTTTGCTTAATTTGACTGGACTATGGTGATGAAATATACGAATTAAATTTCAAACCTCCCTTTCTTCCCTCCCTCAACTCAAAATACTGAAACGGCTAGGCTGTAAGTGTAAATGTGTAAATGTGGCACGGGCCAGTACGGGCCTAAATGATTATGTTCTTAGGATCGTGTGGGATCATTCTCTTAGCGCCATCTATCAGAACACTCCTTAACTTTTAGCCAAGTTACCAGATTAATAATAATGATAATAATTTCTCATAGGCCAGTACAGTATGCGGGGCTAAGGTGCCTCTTAACATTGACTTACGACGGTGTATGTACGGGGTGACTCGGGTCTAAAGACGCATAATTACACTGGAATACAGGGCTAAAGAAGACTTTATAATCGTAATGAACATAAAATGATATTTGCCGCTGGTTTTTCCCCCTATATCTCATTAGGATGGGCAAGAAGGCAAGTACAGGTACTTCTGACTGTGATGATTTCATTTTTTTTTGTTTTGAACTCCACCATCTAGCTCACTTTTGTTATAACTAACGCATTATTATAAAAACAATAAAATTATTTGAATTTGAATTTTAAAACATGCATCACTGTTTGCGATATACTGAGATTTCTCAGGAGATACTTGAGATGAATAAATAGTCATTATCTGAAGCACGCCTATCGCCTATCCTTAGTCACTCTTCGGCACACCTCCCATCAGTTGTCTGTGGAAAATGTTTTCGTTTGGAATATTTCGATTTCATGTGACCTACTTTGTTGCAAGCAAAGCATACGATGTTGAGTTTTTATATAGTCATCGGTTGCGTCTTTTCCTCTCGTTCTTGTTTCAGTTCATTTGCTTCCCCAGGTGTAGCCTGGTCTTCATTTCCCGATTCTCTACCTCAGCTCAACAATCTTTGAATTAGGCTTTGGATCAAGCTTGGATTAGTTCAACTTGAGCTCCTTAGTCGTCATGCAGACATCGTAGAGTGTCTGGGAGATGAAAAAGTAACCATTTCACGCCCTTTGCAAAAACTACAATTGTTTGGGTACGCAAAAGCTAACATTCCAGAAGGCAAATGCCTTCTGCACTTTCGATGCGAAAACCGAAAAATGTAGGTACCTACTTAGTAAAATAACCGAGAAAACAACTTAACAGCTCCAATTAAAAAATGAATGAATTATAATTCATAATAACTACTCCGGTTCGCTTCTGAAAACACTCACATTGTTATTTTGTCATCATGCAACCAGAGACGTGGAGTAATAACAATAATTAGCCTAATGCCAACGACGTTGTGTAACGAATTCCTCTCTATACGCCATCCTCAGAATCACTTGCGTGTGAAAGAGCTCAATCATTGTGTGAGAGAAGAAGACGCGGCGGCTACGTATTGTACAGTTACGAAATTATTACTCCAAAAAAAACAATGGAATATCATAACCCGCGCTGATGCAGACTATACACTTTCCATTGTATTGTGGTGCAAAATACCGTTCCTTTTGATTTTTCAACCGTCAAACGGAATGATGCTGCGGTCACTTTGGTGCGTTCTTCATGCACGATTTGCTCTGAAACCTAGAGAAAGAGGGGAATCGATAGAAAGAGAGCAAGAAGCAAAATTTACGTAGGATACACCAGCAGAAAGAAAAAAAAAACGCCCATAAAATATTTCTTGTTAGGAACTTGGATGTCATTAAAACGTTATTTCCGAATAAATCAGGGTGTTTCATTGTGGCATAAATCTTAAGCCGAAATTGAAGTATTCAAAAACTTTATATGGGGTCGTATTTTTGTGTGCGGCGTATGGGGGGGACCATGGGGCGTGTGCGTGGAGCTGGGGGGAGATATTCCTTGTTTTTATTGCGGAATGTGGGGGGTGATGCCATAAATATTTGCGCGGGGTGTATCACACAAAGGCCATCTCGCAAGGAAACGGTGATATATTTGAATGCGTGGGAATTAACATTGGTTCAGTTTTTTTTCTTTTAAATTTGAATTGTAGATTGCGTGGTAGCGATTTTCTCGAATTTATTGTTAGTACTGAAAAGAGGGACTGATCCAGAGACCGACTGAATCCGATTAGTTCCATTTGCATTTTTCAGCGAGCTTTTCCACCTTAAATGAATGCTTGATTATTGGTAAATCAGTTTGGTTATGGTTATTTGGGTTGGGCTTGGAATGGACTATTTGTTGACCATTTTTTTTATATTTGTGGAATACAAGCTCTCATCTAATCAACAGCTAGTTCAATCTTAATCACTCCACCTCCACTTTGTCTGTGGAGTAAGAACGTTTTGACTTTTTTTTTGTCAAATATAATACTGATCAAAAAAAGTGGAACACTCGAAAACTAATGAAAATCGAAAATCAACCGCAAATTGCTATGGAATGGTTTTTCAACTCATAATGGTTTTTCAACTCATCATTAACTTTTAACTCGTGGGTTACACATTATCATCATTGATTTTACCTTTATCAGGTGCCTTGGCTTTGTTTTTTTCCCCGGAAACTTCGTACTTCCCTTAATGTCTTATAATACATGATTTGTTGGAAATAAAATGTCACAAACAAGAAGTTGCGGTTTCAGAAAGCAGTAGAATTATCTTGATATTTCTGTGAAATGTTCCAAATTAGACTATTTTGAATAATTGATCTATTTTTTTGGGTGTCTCAATTGGAGTTTTCACCAGTTTGTTTATTTACAGGAGTAGTTCTCAAATGGTTTTTTGCTATATGGTTAGCTCATCCCCACCTGTTCAACATGTTAAAAGCATACATCCCTGTGACGCGTAATACTTAGTATACAGGGTGAAATTTGAAAAATAAATCTTTGAAATTTTCCATTTCGATGAAACATTCCTCGATAAAAACAGTCTCTCATTATTTAGCGACCTTATAGTCTTCTATTTAACATTTGGAAAATGTACCCCTCCATAGTCGCTGGTATTCTATACGTACAGGGTGAAGTCAGTTTTTCTCAATGTTTTTTATCTTCATCAAATCAATCCAGACAAAAGCCAATTCCAGCTCCGTTACAAGCCTATAATCTCTTATACAAGATATAAAAATGCCATATTCCTCAAACTCCCTAAACACAACCTACGGGGTGAAAATACTTTATTTGTTTTATTTTTTCCTGAATAAAATTAATTAGTATAATAATCTTATCTGGTTTACTGAAAAGCTCAGAGTTTTCCGCACGCCATATAAAAAATTTGCATTTCTAGTATCACTCTGACTTGATATACAGGATGAATTATATGTTGCTTCAACTTTTGTTGTGCAAGGAGTTGCTAAGGAGATTGTCCTTAGCAACTCCTCGCACAACCAAAATCGCAAAAATGCTTGATGCTACAGTAGCCAGTAGTTGCAGTGATTGCAGAAATGTAAATTTTTGATATGTTTTGCCAAACACTCTAGGCTACGAAGGCGCAGAGCGGACATCAGAGTTTTTTTTATGATTTCGAAAAAAAAAACACGAAATTATGGGAATAAAGTCAGAATTCTGAGTTTAAAGTCGGAATTCTGAGTTTGAAAGTCAGAATTCTGAGTTTAAAGTCAGAATTCTGAGTTTGAAAGTCAGAATTCTGAGTTTAAAGTCGGAATTCCGAGTTTAAAGTCAGAATTCTGAGTTTAAAGTCGGAATTCTGAGTTTAAAGTCGGAATTCTGAGTTTAAAGTCGGAATTCTGAGTTTAAAGTCGGAATTCTGAGTTTGAAAGTCAGAATTCTGAGTTTAAAGTCGGAATTCTGAGTTTAAAGTCGGAATTCTGAGTTTAAAGTCGGAATTCTGAGTTTGAAAGTCGGAATTCTGAGTTTGAAAGTCGGAATTCTGAGTTTCAAACTCGGAATTCTGCGCGCGCACAATTCCGAGTTTCAAAGTCAGAATTCTGCGCGCGCATCGGCAGGAATCGAGCCGGTTGATTAAATGGCCTCTCCTTAGCGCAATACGAACACTTGGTACAATCGAACCACTCGATGGCGTCGGCGGCGACATGGCTCCACCCGAATGAAGTTCCTTTGTGCTTTGAACTCGGCTTCGAACGATGAGCCTCGATAAGAGCATTCGGCGCATTGTACAAAAGCAACAATAACAATAGCATATTACATAGGGTTGTGAATAATGCTATAGGTATGCTATTACAGCTGTGTCACGTTATAACGCAAAGGTGGAGGGGGGAGGGGACGGCGCGAAATTATCATTGTAGGTATCCATGTGTTTGTCTGTAATGTTCGTATAAGTCGAAACGCTTATGGCTCTTGTAATTGCAGTGAATGCAAGAGAACTGTTCCGGTTCGACAATGGCATTGTACAGTTCGGCTGCATGAACATTTTTGTACTTCCTTTGGACGTGTTGGTTGAGTTGGAAGAAGAATTCAGTCAGTCCGATGCGAACATTGCGAACAGTTGGACGTGTCCACAATTTGGGTTGTTAGTAGGTACCTACCTACCTAATCACGTTGGTCGGAATTTGTCAGTGGCACCAAATCGTGCCCCAGCTATGCGCTTGACAGCCACGATACTGCCAGCCCAACGAAAACATTACTGCGCTGCGCTTCGGGATTTAAAGAGGCGCCGCAGCGATAATAGGTAGCATATAGCATTTTTCACAACCCTATGTAATAATATGCTATTGCTGCTATTGTACCTACAATGCGCCGAGTGTTCTTATCGAGGCTTATCGTTCAAAGCACAAAGGAACTTCATTCAGGTGGAGCCATGTCGCCGCCGACGCCATCGACTGGTTCGATTGTACCAAATGTTCGTATTGCGCGAAGAAGAGGTGTATGAAGAAGCACATGATGACGCACGCTACGGACAGAGAATTAACCAGTTCGGCTGTGTGGAATGTCCGTATCGTGTTAAGGAAAAAAGGGTTTAGACTCGGGTTTAGAAAAGGCACAAGTTGTTACATCTCTCGAAGATTTTATTAAATACCTAGCGAGTAAGTACCTAGGTATCGTTAGGGTCGTCAACTTGTCAATCACTATTTAATCAACCGGCTCGATTCCTGCCGATGCGCGCGCAGAATTCTGACTTTGAAACTCGGAATTGTGCGCGCGCAGAATTCCGAGTTTGAAACTCAGAATTCCGACTTTCAAACTCAGAATTCCGACTTTAAACTCAGAATTCCGACTTTAAACTCAGAATTCCGACTTTAAACTCAGAATTCTGACTTTAAACTCGGAATTCCGACTTTAAACTCAGAATTCTGACTTTCAAACTCAGAATTCCGACTTAAAACTCAGAATTCTGACTTTCAAACTCAGAATTCCGACTTTAATCTCAGAATTCCGACTTTAAACTCAGAATTCTGACTTTCAAACTCAGAATTCCGACTTTAAACTCAGAATTCTGACTTTCAAACTCAGAATTCCGACTTTAATCTCAGAATTCTGACTTTCAAACTCAGAATTCCGACTTTAAACTCAGAATTCTGACTTCATCCCCATAATTTCGTGTTTTTTTTTTCTAAATCATAAAAAAAACTCTGATGTCCGCTCTGCGCCTTCGTACTAGGCTCTTCTTTCAAGTGGGTAAGATTATCATCCGAATTAATTTGACCCAGGAAAAAATTGAAGAAAAAAAGGGTGTTCCACCCTGTATGTCATGTTTTAGCAGTTTAAGGAATGTGACATGTTTATGTCTCGATTAAGAGATCATAGACTTCTAACAGAGTCGGAATTGGTCTTTGTCCGGATTGATTTGATCAAGATAAAATTTATTGAAAAAAATTGATTTCACCCTGGACGTAGAATACCAGCAGCGATCGAGGGGTGAGTTTTTTACACGTTCAGTAGGAGACCATAAAGTTGCTGAATAATGAGAGGCTGTTTTTTCGAGAATTATTTCACAGGAATAAAAAAGTTTGAAGATTGATTTTTCAATTTTAACCCTGTATACCAAGTATTACGCGTCACAGAGATGTATGCTTTTAACATAATATGTCACATGTAACATTACGTCATAAGGTACATGAATGAAACCAACGGGTTTTTGTGTGGGAACATTCCCTTAATCAAAAATCGGGTCATGAGAAAACATTTTTGGGGACTCTCGGTCCATGAGACAAGTTTGAAATTTTCAAAAAAGGCCAAAATTTACCTCCTCTTGGAGAAATTTGCATAATTTTTAATAATAATTTTAATTGGCATAATTTTAGGAATGAAAAACTATTCTCACATGATTTTTTACACAGGTTTCGAATCTGTCTGCACAAATTTTTAATGGTACATCGCTTACAGGGTGCAACATCGAATTTTTTTTTTCAAATCGTACACCCTGTATTTCAACATGGAAATCGATTCCGTTTTTCATCCTGATTACAAATATACATCACACTTGGTGGGTTAGTCAACAAAACGCCTGTGAAAAAATTGCTAAATTTTGGTCATTTTTTGAAAATTTCAAACTTGTCTTACGGACCGAAATACCCCAAAAATTTTGTCTTACGAGTGGAATTTTGATCGAGAAGATGTTCCCACACAAAATCCAGTTGGTTTCATTCATGTACAGTTGGGAGCGAAATGATTCATACGGCACCGCTAGGAAGTCGGCTGGATTCCAGAAATGTTAGCTGTTAGGATCGTTCTCGAGTGTCAGTTTTGATTACGACCAATCTTTCATCAAAACTGGCATTCAAGAACAATCCAAGCAGCTAACATTTTTGAAATCCAGCCGACTTCCTAGCGGTGCCGTATGAATCATTTCGCTCCCAACTGTACCTTATGACGTAAATTTCTGGCCATTTTTTCGAAAATTGACAGGCTCATACCAGCCTAAAGCCCCCGGTCTGACATGTAAGACAGAGCAATTTTTAACAACCTCATCAACGCACATTAGACCTACAGGGTTAAAATCATGTACCTTATGACGTAAGTGCTATTCAGACTTTTATCAAGACTTTTAGTCAAAATATCCTGAACTGTAGCGATATTATACATAGGTGCCATAGGGATAACTTACAATGTGACGTGACAGGCTGATCTCACACCAACAAGCGCGAATCTTGATTGCTTCGCAAAATAAATCGATCGAGTGTACTATCAAACGACCTAACGGCAAAACAATTCCATACAGGTAGAACTCTTCATTAATACTGATTTCAAGGCTGATACCTGCTGGAATGTTAATGATATGTCGTAATTGTTTAGAGTGGGGTTGGTTTTATAAATAAAGACACATGTCAATTATTCATTTATTGTTGTTGCTCTTTCTGTTATTGCCCTCTTCGCAGGGTGAGGCCTCTGCTCGGTCCTGCTCATGAATATTGGGAAAGACGACCACATAAAATGTTTGTTTTTCTTTGCCAGACTCGGGTGCTCTACCCGAGTCTCAAATTGCTGAGAGCACTGCCGCAATTTTTATATTGCAGGAGGTGTAATAAAAACTTTTCGCGTTATGCTCAAGGCTTAGCATGTAGGTGCTCCAGCTCGACTTCCATACTTTGTAACGATGTGGCTCTTTCTAAGTGGCGTACAAGTCGAGCAACGCCGCCGGATCTTCACATCAATCGTTCAACTCCCTGCATCAGTGCACCTTCTATCACCACCATCCGACAAATATTTTGATAGAGGCGTAGTTTCGGAAGCCAGTGCACGCCTCCGGACCGCAAAATATCCCAAAGAGTCTCATCCTGTCAGCGTATACCAAAGGCGCGCTTGAAGTCATGAAAATTAATATCGTCACATCCGCCGCGCTTGCTGCCTTCCACACCACCAGCCCCAAAATCCACACAAAAGTTTTTGAGCACTTCCCGTCGAATATTTACAGCGGGAGTAAACAAACAAGAAATTAAGCGCAGCACGTCTCTAATGTGTTCCTCTCTTTTAATGTACAAACTTTGCTCGTTGTTCGGGCGTACGAGCTCATAAATAAACAAGATAATGCATCCGTCTATAAGGCTGGTGTGTTTGGGTGGTGTGTTGTGTAGACATCAGCAGAAGCAGGAATGGGTCCAAGAACAAGAAGCGAGTGAGTAAGGGGAATTAGTATTCGAATTTTTTTGGGCTAATTCGATTTCACCGTGGTTGTGAGCTATATACGCCTGTGCCGCCTTTAACAGCAGAGCTTTTAGCTTAAATAAACCCGAACGCTGAGAGTCGACTAAATTACTTTTCTTCGCTTTCAAGTGAGATCTAAATCATTGCTGTGGCGAAGCGCGAGCATTAAGCCTCTTATTAAGGGCCTTGTTCTCCCAGCAACGGAAGACATTATTAATTAACAGTGTAGGTGGCGCCCAGATCAAAAACTCCAGCTTTCTTATCTATGCGTATCTCTCCATCCATCACCTTCGATTAGTAATTCGCAATATCCGTGCCCTTCCATGCGATTACTGTTTACCTACTCAGTGCCGCTCTCACTTATTTCGGAATTTACTTCGCTCATTTCTTCGCTCCGCCGCCTCGCCCCGCACCCCTTTTTTATCTGATCCCGGCTATAACGGGATGAGCCACTTAGGCGATGGAGAAATTATCGGTTTTGTTCCTCCCCGCGGGATGATATCGCGTCGCGGATCATTGCGTCTGCTCGTCTTTTTCACGCAGATTTAACTTTCGGGCGATCCGCCGCCCCCGAAACTCGCGTCTTTGAGTTGAGCCGCGCGTCACACCTGGGGCTTTGGTTCCAACCTCGGTTCCAACACACTCACACACATACACACGCTCGCACATCTGAACAAAGTCGATTCCGAGCGATTATGCTTATAAGGAACGGCACAGCGCCTTGCCTCTGTCTATCTTTTCGATGTTATTTCTATTTGCGAACGCCGCCGGTAGAGAGGATCCGTCAGGCTTCGAACGCTGGCGCTGGGGAGCTTTCCATAGTTTCCCGAGACGCGCCCAAAGAAGTTTAATGTTTGCGCTGAGAGAAAATGCAATTTGATTGTGTGTTTATTTGCACGGCTATATATGGAAACGGAACTATTGGGGAGCGTTATTGTGCAGCTGGTAGCAGAAATGATTGAAGGAGTTTGTCTCGGCCCCGTTCATTGAACACTGCATTCGTGTGCACTGAGGGTATGCAACCCAAAATATCCCGGTGTCGTCCAAGTCCTCACCCCTCACCCCCTGTTCGGTGTGCCTGGCACTTGGCTGTCAGGCGCAAGCGTAAACGAGCTCCAGCACTTTCTTCGGCCGTCTTCGGCATTCTTCGGCTTTCTTTCCGCTCGTGCCTTTGCCGCTTCGTTCGAAGCGGTGTTGATTTCCGTACGTCGAGCGGGAAGCCACGCCGTCCTTTTTTTTGGTCATCGTTCTCGCGGCCATCTTGTCGTGCCATCGGCGTACATTCGTACTCGACCAGAAGCCCATCCAAGGCCCATCGCGTCCGATAGTGACTCCTGGAGGAGCTCTGCAGCATCTCCAAGTCCAAAAAGCGGCAGTTTTCACCGCTTTCACCGGGGAGCGGCTTGGATCAGCCAGCCGCACACAAAGCTCCAGTTTCGGACGGGATCGAGTCGTTCGTCCGCCATTTTGGTGACGAACACGGGCACTCGTGCTTTTCACCAGGAAATCCACCACCAGAACGGCCATCCACCACGACGCCGCCTTCGGACTCCGCCAGGACGACGCCGCCACCGAATAAGATCCCGTAAGTTCCATATTTTCCATTGTTTTTACCATTTACCGTTTATTCCCGTTTGCCGGGGTGTATGCCTTCAGTGCAGTTCGTCTCGTTTTCAGGACGCCAATCTGCCCCCGATCAGAACCACTCGGATTTTCCATTTCATTTAATTCACATTGTTTTTTTTTATTGTTTTGTAATTCTGTCTGTTTGTGTTTTTTTCTTTGTTTTGCATTAAAGTTTTTGATTGTTGTTGTGAATTTTATTTCTGACTGTCGCTTGCTGCTTTCCTAATCCAAGAGTTATTGTTTTAATGCAGCCTTCATCGGAAGGCTGCCGTCTTTATGTGTACCGCGCTAACATATAAATTGGTCCTTCGTAGCCGGATACAGGCTAAGCATGGTACAGTCAGGAATTTAATTCACCTCACTATTGAAACTTTAAAGTCACGGGTCAAACCCACGTGACACTTGTGCGTTGGTCCAGCGTGTTGATCAATTCGTTTTTCGCCCGTCTCATTCGCACTTTTTCACCTGGGTTGGGTTCGCCATTCAGGTACGCCAACCTAAGGGTCAGTTGCTTTGTTTTCATTTTTCTTTGTGTCGTACACAATGGACGCAACTTTATCGTCCATCGCGATAGCTATTGCGCGCCTTGAGCCCCTTCTGGAACAAGGCGTCACAGCTACCACCGAGCCAAGCCTCCAACCGGCATTTTTAGCCACGTTTGACATTGCGGCGGAAATTTACAACGGTTTCAAGAGCACGGTCAACACTGCCCCTCTCCCCAGTGCCTCCGAGGAGCAGAAGGCTACATTTCTTGAACGTACACTCCGGGCAGACAGCTTGTATGGCAAACTTGCTGCGGTAAAAGCCTCGTTTGCGAATTCAGAGCCGACTTCCTCGCTCTCTCGCCAAGCCTCGCAAACTTGGTTCGAGACAGGCCGGAGCAATGTCCGATTGCCAAAAATCGCGTTGCCGTTGTTCGACGGAAAGTTAAAATCATGGCCACCATACTATGATCTATTCACGGCGTTAATACACAGAAACCAGTCTCTCTCAGATATTGAACGGTTTCAGTATCTGATCTCGTCTTTATCTGGTGAACCTCTCTCAATGGTTAAACACCTGCCATTGACGGGAGATAATTACATAATTGCGTTCGACTCGTTGGTTGAGAGATACCAGAACGACCGCGTGCTAGTCACTTTTTACTGGCAGTCGATGATGAACGCCTCCTCCGTCACATCTGACTCCGCGCAAGCGCTTCGCCATCTTGTGAACACGTTCAACGAAAATTTAGTGGCGCTCGAGCAGTATCCGCATATCGACCTGTGGGATTTCACCCTGTCGAGCATGCTGCTCCAGAAACTCGATGAGTCGACGCGAAAACGTTTCGAGGTGCAGTCAGCTGGCACCCCCTTCCCCAAATACGAAGACGTCAAGTCTTTCGTGCTCGACCAATGCAAGGCTTTCGAGGCAACTGCCTTAAATTCTAAAACGCAATCGAACTCCCGCTCCACACGGGCAAACACCGTTACCGTGAAGCCCGAGGTCAGCCGCAAGTCGTGGGCCTCACATACGTTGGTGTCTCAGACTTCATCTGCCCCAGCGACGTCGCATGAGTCAGCATGTTCTCATTGTGGGGCGAGAAGTCATAGAGTCACCGCGTGCAAGACTTTTCTGTCAATGTCCCCAAATGACAGATATTTGGCGGTCAAACAGAAAAGGCTCTGTCTCAACTGCTTGAGCACCAATCACGGCGCTCCAAAATGTCCATCGTCGTATTCGTGTCGGCAGTGCCACGCAAGGCATCACACCTTGCTGCACTTCCCCAAGCCACATAGAACTGCAGGTCATGAGTCACCCAGTTCTTTATCGAATCCAGTTGAATTACCGCAAATCGTTTCCCCTGGTCTTCCAGAAAATGTCGCGAATTCGGTGACGAATCTCGCCTCAAGCCTCAAGGCAGCTCATGTTTTGTTGGCCACGGCAATCGTTCACGTTCGTGACCGGTGGGGAGGCTACCAAAGCCTCCGTGCGCTCATAGACCCTGCCAGTCAGGCATCGTTTATTTTGGACTCCTGCGTGCGCAAATTGGGTCTATCCCCATCAAATCACAATGTGCCCGTTTTTGGCTTGGGTCTCACCCCCGCCAATTCGACGTGTGGCACAGTCACTTGCCAGGTCAAGGCTGATGATGAGTCTCTCCCAATCCCTGAATTGGAGTTAATTGTCCTGCGCAGGATTTGTGGTAACCTGCCAGACACCGCTTTGAACCCGGATCAATTCCACTTGAACTTATCGAATCTGGCGGATCCCACATGGTTCAAGCCAGGCCCCATTCAAGTGTTGTTGGGCGCCGACGTTTATCCGTCAGTCGTGAAAGAGGGAATCGTCTCGTCAGGTCCGTCACAGCCTGTTGCCATAAACACCATTTTTGGCTGGGCTCTTCTCGGTCCCTTTCAAACCCCGTCAAAACCTCTGCATTCCTTTTTGGTCTGCACTCCAACTGGAATCGACGAGTCTCTGCACAAATTTTGGGAAGTAGAGGAAATCTCGTCACCATCGTCCAAAACACGTTTGTCCCCAGATGATGAACGTGCAGAAATTTGTTTCCGGGACTCTGTCTACCGTTGTCCGTCAGGTCGTTTTGGGGTTTCGCTTCCCTTCAAAAGGGAGTCCCCCACCTTTGAACATTGCAGGTCTATGGCTGACCGCCGTTGGTTAGCTATCGAACGTCGCCTGGTCCGTCAGGACACACTCCGTGATCTGTACATAGCATTCATGCGCGACTACCTCGACCTAGGTCACATGACCTTGCTGGACGCAGAACCTCCAGATTCTGAGGCGTATTACATCCCTCATCATCCGATCGTCAAGATCGAAGACGACAAGCCGAAAATTCGCGTCGTTTTTGATGCTTCGGCGCAAGCGCCGAATCATTTATCTCTCAACGAGACGCTTCTCGTCGGTCCTAAGTTACAACAGGACATAGCAGCTTTGCTACTGCAGTTTCGGTGTGAGCCGATCGTTTTTACTTGTGACATCCGTCAGATGTATCGGCAGATACTTATCTCGCCCGAACATCGCAAGTATCAACTCATTCGCTTTCGTTTCTCCCCTGATCGACCCATTGAAACGTACCAATTGAACACCATTACATATGGTGTTTCTTCGGCACCGTTTCTAGCGGTTCGCACGTTGCTTCACTTGGCAGAACAAAGCGCCTCGAAGTTTCCATTGGCTTCGCAGGCAATTCGCCGTAATTTGTATGTAGACGATCTACTTTGCGGTGCGAACTCCGTGGAATCAGCACGGGAATTGCAAACGCAGCTAATCAACCTGCTCCAATCGGGTTGCTTTGAATTGCGCAAGTGGGCAAGCAATCACCCTGATGTGCTGCAAGACATACCACTTGATCACGTTCGAACTCAGCCGTCCACTTTCAGTGACGTTGCTGACAATACTGTAAAAATTCTTGGCCTCCAGTGGCAAGCGGCAACAGACACCTTTTCATTCACGGTTCATCCAAATGAACTACCGTGCACAAAACGGTCCATCTTGTCGGAGGTGGCTCGGATTTACGATCCGCTCGGCTTTCTGTGCCCTGTTGCATTTTTCGCCAAACATTTAATCCAACGGTTATGGAAACTTGGCCTTGATTGGGACGACACCCCTCCAGACATCGTATGTCAGCAGTGGTTGCGTTTTCAATCCGAGCTATCGCAACTTTCGCGGTTGCAAATTCCACGGCATACTTTTCCGTCGCCTGCAGACAGGTGCCAGTTGCACGCCTTTTGCGACGCATCTGAATCTGGGTACGCGAGCGTGTTGTACGTTCGTTACCTTCGAAATGGTGTTCCCACCATTCGTCTCCTAACCGCCAAATCAAAGGTGGCTCCAGTCAAATTGCTGACCGTACCCCGTCTCGAATTGTGTGCAGCGGTCCTACTTTCCAATCTCGTTGCCTTCACCGTTGCAGCGCTCGCAGGAACCGTACAGTTCGATGCCATATTTGCGTGGACCGATTCTACGGTTGTTCTCAGCTGGCTGCGTTCCTCTTCGCACCGCTGGAAAACATTTGTTGCTCACCGTGTTGAGCATATTCAACAGCGTGTCCCGCCTCAGTGTTGGAGACATGTCTCAACATCGGACAATCCCGCCGACCCAGCTTCGCGCGGATTGTTTCCCGAAGACATGCTTTCGTGCTCCCTCTGGTGGTCTGGCCCACCTTTTCTGTCATCAGCGGATGACACATGGCCGGATGACAAATTCTCCGTGTCCTCCCCAGACATTGCGTCTGAAGAGCGAAAGCTCGCTTTGGTCGTGCGTGTGCCGCAGCCGCCGCCGATTGACATCGACGACCTCTTTTTGCGCATATCCTCCTTACGGAAGATTCAGGGCGCTGTCGCCTATTTCTATCGGTTCTGCAAATGCAAGTCCGATGAGAAGTTCACAGGACCTCTCTCGGATACAGAACTCCATTTTGCCTTGTTGTACATTGTCAAACATGTACAGCAGAAGGTATTTGCCGTCGAAATCGCGTCGTTACGCAACGGCAAACCCTGTTCAAGACCCTTTCGAAAACTTTCACCCTTTCTCGATCGTGACGATGTTCTCCGCGTCGGCGGACGTTTGAAGCATTGTCATGAGTTGCCATTTGCAACCAGACACCCTGCTCTTCTTCCATCTCGTCACGTCTTGACAGGACTCGTCATTCGACAAGTTCATTCCCGACATTGCCACCCGGGACTCAACAATACCTGCTATCTCCTGCAGCAAAATTTTTGGATATTGTCCACGCGACGCGCGGGACGGCACTACCTTGCATCGTGTTACCGGTGCTTCCGGACTAAGCCGCAAACTTTTTCTCCCACCATGGGCGACCTCCCCTCGGCGCGAATTTCTCAGCTAAAACCTTTTAGCTGCGTCGGGCTCGACTATGGTGGCCCTTTTCCAATCCTCATGTCACGCGCTCGCGGTGTCAGAACTACGAAGGCGTACATCTGTCTTTTCGTGTGCTTCGCCACCAAGGCATTGCACGTCGAGGTTGCCTCCGATCTCTCAACAGATGCTTTCCTCGCTGCCTTGCGCAGATTCATTGCCCGGCGCGGTCGTTGCTCTACCATCTATAGCGACAATGGCACAAACTTTGTCGGAGCTCATAGGCAATTGACGATGTCAATGCAACTCGCCGCGGAATCCGAAGCCATCACTTGGCGCTTCATTCCTCCCTCCAGTCCCCACTTTGGCGGGCTGTGGGAAAGCGGCATAAAAGCTGTCAAAACTCATCTATCTCGCGTGATAGGTGATCAAATACTCACCTTTGAAGAGCTGACCACGTTGGTCACCCAAGTTGAAGCGTTGCTCAACTCACGGCCACTTTCGGAACTGGGCTCGGATCCAAATGATCTGTGCCCATTGACGCCTGGTCATTTTTTGACGCTCGAGCCGTTAACGGCCCCACCTGACCCAGATTTGTCCCACCTCAAGATCAGCAGGTTGTCGCGATGGCAGTTGGTCCAATCCATGCAACAGCGTTTCTGGGCGCGTTGGCGCGACGAATATCTACACACGCTGTACCAACGCGGCAAGTGGCACAAGTCACGTCACCTTGAATCCGCAGATGTGGGGTCTTTAGTCCTCATCAAGGACGAAAACGCTCCCCCTCTGAAGTGGAGGTTAGGCAGAATTTCAAAACTCTTCCCCGGCAAAGATGGCATTTGTCGTGTCGCAGATGTCCGTACTCAACGCGACGTTCTGCGACGCCCAATGGTCAAACTTTGTCCCCTCCCTTCAGGACAGTGAGCATTCTGTGTTTTCACTTCCGTCATTGTTCTCACTATGCTCTTTCTTTTTGTATCATGTTTGATTTCATTAATTTTTGAACTTTGAAAATACCCCGAGTGGTATTTTGGTGGGGAGTATGTCTCGGCCCCGTTCATTGAACACTGCATTCGTGTGCACTGAGGGTATGCAACCCAAAATATCCCGGTGTCGTCCAAGTCCTCACCCCTCACCCCCTGTTCGGTGTGCCTGGCACTTGGCTGTCAGGCGCAAGCGTAAACGAGCTCCAGCACTTTCTTCGGCCGTCTTCGGCATTCTTCGGCTTTCTTTCCGCTCGTGCCTTTGCCGCTTCGTTCGAAGCGGTGTTGATTTCCGTACGTCGAGCGGGAAGCCACGCCGTCCTTTTTTTTGGTCATCGTTCTCGCGGCCATCTTGTCGTGCCATCGGCGTACATTCGTACTCGACCAGAAGCCCATCCAAGGCCCATCGCGTCCGATAGTGACTCCTGGAGGAGCTCTGCAGCATCTCCAAGTCCAAAAAGCGGCAGTTTTCACCGCTTTCACCGGGGAGCGGCTTGGATCAGCCAGCCGCACACAAAGCTCCAGTTTCGGACGGGATCGAGTCGTTCGTCCGCCATTTTGGTGACGAACACGGGCACTCGTGCTTTTCACCAGGAAATCCACCACCAGAACGGCCATCCACCACGACGCCGCCTTCGGACTCCGCCAGGACGACGCCGCCACCGAATAAGATCCCGTAAGTTCCATATTTTCCATTGTTTTTACCATTTACCGTTTATTCCCGTTTGCCGGGGTGTATGCCTTCAGTGCAGTTCGTCTCGTTTTCAGGACGCCAATCTGCCCCCGATCAGAACCACTCGGATTTTCCATTTCATTTAATTCACATTGTTTTTTTTTATTGTTTTGTAATTCTGTCTGTTTGTGTTTTTTTCTTTGTTTTGCATTAAAGTTTTTGATTGTTGTTGTGAATTTTATTTCTGACTGTCGCTTGCTGCTTTCCTAATCCAAGAGTTATTGTTTTAATGCAGCCTTCATCGGAAGGCTGCCGTCTTTATGTGTACCGCGCTAACAGAGTTACCGACTATGATAATGGGTTCTCATTTGAATAGGGAATTGACGACCTCGTGGCACAAGCAAACGCGTGGCTGCTTGCGATGCGAGAAGCCTGGGGTTGGAACTTTGGTTGCTTTGGTTCGGTCGTAGCGTGGTTGACTACTTTGACTACTTTGTGGTGTCCCGAGAATTTGTTGAGGAATTTTGCCAGGAAATGGTTCTCTGGAGCTTGTTCCCAAAGACTATAGGATAAGATACAGGGTATTTTTTTTATGGATGTCATCATTTGAATGGCTTCTGACAGGCGAAGTAAGAAACTCATCAACATGGGCATGGCAGCATCTTGTAACTTATAGTTTCAAGTTTTGTTGACACTACAACCACAGTTGTCAGCCATCAACTTTGTCTGCACGGTGCGACAGAATGCGACAAAATGTTGTGCTTGGCCATAGAAGGAAACAGTGTTGAAAAGTCGCTTTGTTTTCTCTTTGTAGGCATTCTCAAAGACCAGGTATTCACAGACGTGATCAGGGACATTCATTATCTGGAGAAGAGAATCAAAAATATCTGCACTGAAGTTACGTTTCGAGATTCTGTGACACCCGCCGAGCACTGCATTTCTGATTGAAGACTTTTTGGGAAACGGCGGCCATCACCCTGAAGTTGCACGAAGACAACTTTCACCGTATCAAAATTCAAATTTTAGGTTTCAACTTGTTACAAGTTACAAGTGAATTGGTACAGAAATTAGAGGGAATTTTGAATTTCAAAATGAAGAATCAAAAAATTTGCAACTTAAAAGCTCTTGGCACCGTGTACACGAAGTTGATGACTGTCAACCATGGTTGTAGTGTCAAACAAAACTTGAAACTGTAAACTACAAGATGCTGCCATATCCTTGTCAAAAAGTTGCGTACTTTGTTTACCAAAAGCTTTCGGAATAGTGACATTGCTAAAAAAAAACTGTATTTAGTCTCCAGAGAGCTAGATTTGTTCATCTCTATTTTTATTAAAATATATATCTAAATTCTTTTGAAGCTCTTCAGATTTTCCAAAGCTCGTTATTTTCGCAAGCATTGGGAACATTAGAACAAGGTCATCTGCAAATGATTGAACTCTAATGACCAGTGAGTGGTGTGGTCTCGTGTGTTTGTACCCTGGGACGTACTCGTATTTCCTTCATAGTCTCCTTCTTGCTTTCCGTGATTCAAGATTGATCACTTAGCCTGGTGTACCAAGAAAGAACATGACTTGGTGAAGCATAGAAACTCAGTCAATTCAAAACTAACCATTTTCCACGTTGGAGCGGAGCTGAGCCGAGCCGAGCGAAGCAATTCTTTCGCATAGCTCCGTTCCAACGTGACACGGGAGACGTCTTACGGCATAAATTTGAATTTCCGGAAAAGAGCGGCGGAGCATGCCGGCCCTGCCTAATTTGTACGCGAGAAGCGCCAGAGGGCACTGTCGTCTGCCCAATGCACGTGGAACGCGCAGCTGGGAAGGGACGCTGAGATTAGATCTTTTTTTTTTTTGGCTAGAACCACGGCAGCTGATGATGCATAAGTTTCTTTTCTTGGGCAAAACCTCGCGTCGCCGTCCACGTGTGGTACAATTCCCATCTGTTGAAGGTATGTTTTTGAAGACGAGTGGTTCCGCTTTAAAACGCGACAATTCGACTTGTGGGTTTTTCCCTTTATTTCGTTTTTTGACGTACCTATGTACTCGAAAGAGACACCTCGCCTAAGTTCAACGTTCCCTACAATGAAGCTTGCTGTCCCGACAAATGTGCTCGATGAGGGGACCATAGATTTCTGAAGCATTTTGCCGCCGTCCGGCTCTTCAAGCGACTTTTCAACATACTTCGGTGCTACCCGTCGTCTAACATCGAATTTCACCGTCCGACTCTTCTAGCGAAGTTTCACTAGATGCCGGTGCAAGCCACCGCCCAAAGAAGTTGAACCACTCTCCTGGCTTAGAACGTCTGCGACTCTAGCGTGTTTCCTGCGTTTGGTGACGTATATCCTTGACGGAATCTAGTATTGGCGAGTAACATTACCGATGGTGGCGCTGCTGATGCGCTTCGCATGTAAACAAACATGTCGGATAGGGCACGGATTGTTGCCCGCGCGTTCAAAAATCTCATCAGTAGTAAGCGGTTTTTAATGTCCTCCAGACGTGAAACGTGGTTAATTTATTTATTTATTTATTTATTCAATTGTCTTATTTTACGAGGCGGCATTCAGCTATAAGCTGCTCTACCATGCAACCTCGGGGACAGCACAAAATATCCATGGATGAAGTAGGATTCGAACCCACACAGGGCAGCGCGAATGGTTTGGCTTGCCATTACCTGTACCACTCGGCTACCACCGCTCCAGTAATTAGTTACCTATTGCGGTGGAACTTGAAAATGGCAGAAGCAAATTGAGTGTTATGAAGGTTTTCAATCACTGGATGGCCTCAAGCCTCAACGGATTCTCGATCTATCGTGATGGGATACTGATGGGAGAGGAAATTCTGAAGTCACAATTTCTTGTGTTGTGTGGTCGAAAGCGAACCGAATCAAGCTTCAGTTCAAACATGGACATATTTGGATTGTGTTTACAAACAAGCGCATTGTATGAATCTCCTCACGAGGCAACTGAGATTGTAATTAAAAGAAATAGTAGTAGCAGTTCCTGCGAGAGTTCCTGTGAAATTGGAACGTTTGAATGCACTTGCAAAGCAGGCCAGTCCGGGACATGCAAACATATCGCAGCTGTGCTTCCTCGATGCAGCCATTTAAAGCTCCTATTTTCAGCGACACTTCTCAGGCTTTTCTCGTAGTCATATTTTTCACAGTGCCAAGTTTGTTTGTCATCTTGACTACCCAACTTGCGTCTTCCGCTTTCGACGGGAAACGGTGAAAATGTAACTCTTCCTTTTTCCGGTTTCCACAGCGCGACACGCACTCGGAAACGCAACAAATTCTCCGCCACTTTTTGTCACTATGACAAAATCACAAATCTTACCACCTCCCATTCTGATGTCACTTTTGCTTGCCAGTCGTCGTACACGTGCCACTCTTATTTAAAAATGCAATGCTTTTGCAACCGACGACACCTAGTATATTCAAGATAATGAAACGTGCGTGGCTCACGTACTTTGTTGGAAAAAATCAACGCCGCGTTAAGTCACATGGAATCAATTAAAGTCACCAAACACCGCATCGCTCATAAGAGCCCACACAAATCTGCGGTTGATCCGTGCACAAACGTCGTTTACACGTTGGCCGTCAGATGGCGTATTCGATCTTGAAACTCGCCAATTTTGAGGTGCCCCCTTTGTTGTTTTCTTCTATCACGGAAATTGATTGAGGCAAACAGAGTTTGCCAGTTTGCCAGCTGTTTACCAGGATACGTTAGGAGCAACAAGGGTATCTCTGTGCACAGAAATAGGTTCTTTCCTAGGGTTTTGACCGCGTCACGTCTTTCAGGATGAAAGTGCGTCCTTTACATGAAGTTCGAAGGGATTATCCACGGGTACAGGTTTTGTTACCACTATAAAACTACGCTGCATCTTGCTTCACGAGTGTTTTTCTTCACTTTCAAAGGTTTCAAATAATAACACAAGTTGTAAAATACAAAATAATTTTTACCAGTAAACACATACGTTTCTCGCTAGAAATATTTGACTTAACCGAGAAGTAAAGTGCCGTCTGCCTACTCTCGGTTGGCGGCAAAAAAAAGAATAAGAATAAGAATCACACCGCAGGACCCGCGACCTGCTCTACACGAGAACGATAGGCCGCGTACAAGACTCTTTCTGGACTTGGATTGCCCCGGCGCAGCTCGGCTCAGCTCTGTCGCATAAAATTACTTGTTCTGAACTAACCTTAAACCAACGGTTATAGGCCTCTATTCGGGGTGATTTATCTTCATTCAGGAATCCAATTTTTTACCAGACTCTTCCACTTTTTCCTGATGATTTCTTGCTGGTACAGTTACTTCTAGTTTTTTCCATTTTATTTTTCCTGGTGGATAGCATTCTAGTTCTTGGTGCTTGACTGGTTATGGTATTGTTCTTCTTTCCCAGCCTCACCCCTCATCTCCATTTTTTCTAACAATTTCCGTAATCTATTGGCTTCTGCATGGTTATTGGACTACAGCGCGCGGGATAGTTGCTAAGAGATTTGGTCAAAATCCCTCAAAGATATTTTCAAGGCACATGCCAATTAATGTCTCAAGCCTCTAGTTAATTCTTTTGGTCATTTTTCATCATTTTTCACCAATAAGCAACACGCTTCTAGAGTTAATACTGAAAATTCTGCCCTTTGTTGTCAGAGACAGTTCGTGACAGCAATGCAGTATGAACTTTTTCTGTTCTTTACATTTATGCCAGCTCCGAGGCCAGCTCCTATGTCGACTTCATACTTACCTACTCAAAGTCCCACAGTTTATGAAAATTTGACTACATTTCTCCAATTCTTCTCGTGACTCTATTTACATTTATCGGCAAATATTCATGATCGTCCCCTAATGATTGAATTGATCTAGCTAGGTATTTTTACTTTTCTGCTAACTGCAGAATTTAAGTCGACATGTATTCAGTACTCATACCTACAGAGACGTATTATCTTGCAGTTGGGCTACGTAGCTCAATGCAACTTACTGAAACAACACTAAACAACTGTTCTATATTAGCCACACTGTACTTTATCACTAAAAGTGACAACATTCTGCTAATATCTCTTTTTCTTTGTTTCAGGTAAAACGCTTCAGACATTTTCCTCCATCAGTCAGTTTTCGTATCCACGTAAGGTTTGTGTTCAAACTGAACCCCAAATTAAAGAAAACCATAAATAAAATCGGCAAGCGTTCAGGCAACTTATATCAGCGTGTACATTTTTGATTGTTTATTGTTATATCAGGTATGTTATTTGCACGTACTTTGCGTCAGTAATGGATTCATCATTACATCGAAAACAGTGCCCTAATGGATCAACTGCTCTTTAACCAGCATAAACAATTATTGCTGCGTGCCAAAGCTGGAGGCTCCAGCTTTCGGAACGGCTTTTCAAGCCGGTATAAAACCTGGAGTTACGAACTGAGATACATTGAGAAAAGAAGGCGTAACACGATTCGGTGTACAGGTGGCTAAAGTATTGGTGTGGTGAGGTACGTAACACAATATATTGCTAATAGAAGGTAGGGAACGGTAATGCCGAAGTGTTACTTATCAAACGGTTCTATTCTCAGCAGCCAGAATTCCTGGGTGATTATCAAGGTATCGTAGATAAAATAGTATATTACACTTCTGTGGCTAGGAGGCAAAAGGGCATAAGTCAATTTTGCCCAAAAATTTTTTTTCGCTCCATTGCGCTCAAAAAATGTGTTCTCATCATCTGGCAAAAGCTCATAATCAAATTCCCAAAAATAAAGAAGTTTTTTTCGAACAAAAGGGCATATCTTCTAGAAATATGAAATTCGTTCCTAGCAAAAAGACATAAATCGACTTATGCGATAGACTTTGAGAGAGTCTACCTGGCAAAATGATATAACTTGACTTATTCTTCTATCACTGTCTTCAGCCGTTCGAGCAAAAGGACATAAGTCTAGTTAATACCTCGCAAACCAATTCATGGGACACAGCAAAAGGGCATAACTCGAGATATGCCTTTCTGTTAAAATACGAATGATCACTCCGCTCTCTAGATAACTCGAGTTATACCCTTTTGCGGGGGCGAAATGCCATGAATCTCCAGTTCCTCGCCAGTATTCAACACAGGTCCCGTGATGCACACAAGGTGAGACATAAAGTTGAGAAAATGAAAATCTCATGAACCAGAATAAGTGGAACAATGCGAATCAGACCATAGATTTGTGATTCCATTAGTAAAAAGGTGCAAGAAACAGTTCTTTAATATCCTGTGCTTTTCTTGAAATATGTAGGTACCTTGAAATTCCAGAAATTCTTCGACAAAGTGACTTTCGGCAATAAATCAGTCATTTTTTCAAATTCCATCACGAAACTTTTGAAAAAGTGATGTTAGAAATGAAATGCGATCGGCTTTCAACTTCTATGTCTCCTATGTTTGAAAATACGCTAGTCACATTTCTTATTTTCCCGTGGCCGCCATCTTGAATCTTTGCTATATTTGATATTCCGATTGCTAGTCGGGAATAGTGGAAATATTGATGTACCTATACCGCTCGCTATACCGTCGTTCTATTATGAACAAGGAATTCTTTGAAGCATATTCACATTTGCTTGTAATTTCAGATGCGGTTTCGATTTCGGAAAATATAGAAGACAAAAAAAAAACAAGAATATCATTTTGCGGGCATAGCACGTAAAATACGAACGATGGTACCGACTCCATGCGATGTTGGTGGTCGTTAAAAATCCATACTCTCTGCTGGAACACACAGGAGTTCGGCAAAATTTCCGGTGTAGTGAAGGAAAGCATTCACCGGCGTCGGTGTTGGGCCTCGTTGTGAAAATAGGCCGACGTTGAATGAACAAATAAAGAAAAATTGCGGCCAATGCCATGCCGAGGAGATTCAGCCTTAAATTTGATGTATGGATGATGTATGAGATTACAAGCTACTTTTATCGAAAATAACGTCAGAATACACCCATTCAGTTTTACCTGGTCTGCGCGCGCATCTGCACGACTCGCTGCCATGATAACGGTGCAGGTGAAATGGTGAAAAATGACATCCTTGGAAAAATCAAAGTCAAAGTGTCAAAGTTGAACTGATAGGTGTACGGTACATACGCGTGATCCCTGGTACATACCATGTATGCTCCCTGCAAACATCACCTTGAAGAAAGAGTCGTTAAAAGCAACAAGATGTGGTTAGATTAAAAGTCTCCGATCGATCGCGGAAAACACGGACAGTACCTATAGCTCCCAGACTCCCCAGTTCCTTTGAGTGTTTCTGTCCGCGATAGTGTTACAAATTCTTACAGGTCGGTCTGTTTTCGGCTACTGTCACCTTCTGGGAGCACTTATAGATCATAGTCGTAGATCTCTAGGCCCTCGAAGAGTTGCTGTCGGTGACAAAGGATGCAAAGCTTCTTCCATGAGGTTGACCCGGAATACATGTTCTGTAATAGGTGGGAATGCTGCTGACCTGTATGTTTTGCGGTTACACGGTCTCTGCCTCTCCTTCGTTTAGAGGGGTAGCCCTGGCACACATCTTGTTCCATGTTGAGTGGAAGTCACCTCATCATTCAGCAGTGAATTCTCACTAGCGTAAACGTCAAAATGACGGCAGTTGAAGTCTTAATCCACATGCTCCGTCAAAAATGAAACATACAGGGAATATCAGGAGCGCAAACCTCATGCTGAATTTCCCTAGATGGTCGTTCAAATGCGCGCGCAACTCACTTTGTGTCTCTTTTCTCACACAGATTTTTGTATAAGTCTGTCTCTCTCGTTTTCACCGAATAGGTCTATTGCCCACTTGTAAGCCAAAGAAAGAGTTCACCAGGTAGGTACAGTTCAAGTAAGGGAAATATTATTGTTATGCTCCATAGAATTAGAATGTTATTCCCATAGTGGACCGTAGGTATATCTGATATTTTTACTTAATCTACTTTCATTGCGATATCTCGAACAATCTTTAATTTATCTTTGAAATATTATCAAGAATTTCAAGATATCTCGAAAATGGCTCGAGACATTTACTAGCTATTTATTGCATATTCTTAGGAATCAATTCAAGAATACATGGGCTTATTCACAAAATCCAACTTATTTCAATACTTCAAATAGGAATTTTTGTTTTGTGAACTAGATGTTTCACCCTGTATGCAGCGATTTTTTATATTTGCTGTATTTTCTGGCACCCATCGAACACATCTTGGACCTGTTATTTTTTTATTTCAGGAGGATAATATCAGACTCGGAATGAAAAAAAATATACAGGTGTCTCACGAAATAACCGACATAGCTTGAGAGTGGATGGTACTTTTTCGAAGCAAATCCCGCATATCAGAGTCTGCATTTGGACTTTGGTTGGCCATGTCGCACGAATAAATCAATAGAATATAGAATCGATTGAAATTTTGCAGGTGTATTCCAACACCAAGGCCATTTGCAGCGCCCTATTTGTTCATGAAAAGAATAGACGACCGTTTCTGTAGACAAAGTCATCATTTATAGACTTTTTCAAAATCTGATGTCATATTCGCAGGCGACTGAAATTTATCAGGAATATTTACAGTAAATTTCATCCAGCTTTCTTTTGAGGGGGCGCCGGATGCCTGTAGGTACTTGAGTTTCCAAGAAAATGCAATTTTAATCGGGCGGGTCACAAGAATTCGAAAATTCATGACCGACAAAGCAAAATGCTTCAGATGAAAAAAAATCTTTTCTCTCTGAGCTTTCCGTTGATGTGTCGCTGATCTGTACCTGGTCCACTAAGAAAGATATTTTGTTTTACAGTCCAGCAAATACAATGATTGGAACCCATGACGTCACTGATCACACACAGGACCAGGTACAGAGTACAGAAATCTGCGACACATCAATGCCATCAATGGAGAGTCCAGAGCAAGAGGATTGTTTTTCATCTGAAGTATTTTGTTTCGTCGGTCTTGAATTTCTGCATTCTTGTTTCTTTTTTATCCCTTATTGCCTGTAGGTATCGAAAAAAACGGTCCCTTTTTAGCAGAATAACTCGAGATATGTCAAAAACAATTATAATTTTATGCAGCTAGTAGGTTAGGCAAAAGGACATAACTCGACATATTAGCTTTTGCTGATCTGAATGTTTGTTCATCCTCCTAATATGTCGAGTTATACCCTTTTGGCGGTTCGCAGATTTCGCAAAATTTGGAATAACTCCATAACCTTTCCGGAAAACCAGTTTTTTTCCTAACCAGAAACAATCAAAAGGCCCAAAACTAGTAAGTATGGATGATGATAATCAGTTGTAACTTCCTGCAAAAAATTGAAGTGTTCCATTCAATATTGCGTTGTCTACAACAATTTATGTATTTTTTCCAGTTACTTGCTTCTCCTGAAAAGTTGCTAAATCAGAGTTATGCCCTTTTGCCTCCTAGCCACAGACTTGTTTAGTCAGACCTCTTGTCACACTCTTTCTTCTCGTGAGGCCGTTGGGCCCCAAAACTAGTTGTGTGACAATATTATTATTATTATTATTATCATTATTATGATTAGTTTATTGTATATTTGAGAATACATAATTCCCATGACAGTGGAGTGACAATATTAAGGAATTCGTATAGGTTGCGTACGGATGACGTCTAGCAGACCGTCAGCCGTCTCTAAATCTGGGGATTTTTCCCGTACCAAAACTTGCGTTGTGGAGGCATGCGACCAAGGACCTGATTCTCTATCAAAAATCAAACCAGAAAGTGATGACTGAGAATATCCTACGATGCCTCGTTGAAGAGATACAGGCCTACTTGTTATCCAACCTAAAAGATTTTATCAGAACTGTCCAGTCAGTGGCGCGATTATTAGGGGGATTGGCCTATTTTATTCTCTATATCACAGGATTTTTTCCTAAATTTTTTTTTAGATTACTTTTGTCCAATTTTGACTGGATCCTTCGTTATCGAGATATTTAAATGCTTGAAAACATCTTCAAAACTTCAATTTCGAGGACCGAAGATATTTTTCAGAACAAACAGGAAGGCGATTGTGAAATATGTACGACTATAGTAAAAATGATAACGGTACTTCATTGATTTACTGAAGAGTACTGGTTCAAATAGGAATTAACTGCAGAAAAAGAGAAGAAGCGTCAATACATACATATTTACTGGGTTAGGAAAAGGTTGAATGTAGAAAAAACGGTGGAAAGTAGGAAGTAGGTGAAAGCGAGTGAGATGAAACGAAACTGACGAAAATAAAGTCAAAAAGTATCGAAGACAGATTGGAAACATCGCAACAATGGATAAAATAAGAAGACTTGGAGCTCAAGGGAGTCAGTTTGGGTCGCTATCAATGTAATTGAGGAGGGAAAGAACAAAGGGGAGGGGGGAAAGAAAACAGAATAAGAATAACTATCTGCATTAAATTTTGGCCTGCCGAACGTGTTAAAATGAAAATCACCAATTGTCATCAACGGAAGATCAAGACTAGCTCTGCCATTTGACTGGCGAAGTCGACCCAAATGTCAAGTGTCGAGAGGCTGGATACGTTAAGACAAAGTTTCTGCGGACCTGTATGGATAAGTGAAACTATCATAGGGAACGATAGAAAAGATCAGACAGATGAGTTTAAACCACAATATTATATCAAATAATGATGATAATTAGCAAAATTATTTTGGGTGTAGGGGCCAAACAGATAAAACCAGCAACAAAGGCCGACCGACAGCATAATGATTGGAAGGTTGAAAACTCTCGGTTGAACATGACTTGAAGATCGCAGAGTAACGACTTATAACGACTTCCAGGTATTTCGTATCGGCTCGGGGCTGCCTGAGCAACGAAATAAAAGGCGAGATAAAACGTAAAGTTCTCATTAACGAAAAATAATAAGAAAAATACTTCTGAATAGCCGAATAATAATTGGAACGAAAACAAACGGCCGTTGTTCAATAATATGCACTCCTACAGAACAGAAAGGCACACAGCAAAGTTTTTAATCATTATCCCGGGAATAATGATGCCGTATTTAATTTGGAGACAGAGTAGGCCGCGTTTTGAGTCAACAATAAATCCAGAATGTAATACCGAACATTAAATTCCATTGCATGGATGCCTCCCTATGTACGTGACCAAGAATTTTTTAACTTGTTAATTGGAAAACGAGTAACGGAAAATAATTATTTTTCAAAATCCCGTTGGTGCGATAGGGCATAGGGGCACAGACGTGCGAGATTGGTACTTGCGAAAACGTGCAAGAGGTGAACAGGCTCGGCGAAATTGGTTTCGGAGGAAAGGTGTGCAATGACTATCAATAATTAAAGGGAACAGACTCGCCGCGAAACTCGAGAACAAATAAAAATCAAACAAAATTAATCTCTCCCGATAGTATTAGCAGGTACCATATACAGCAGTACCAACAAGAATGCAATGAAAAGATAACGGTCTAATGAGCTTGAACTCACCGCTCGAAAGACGAAAAGGTCTTTTGGCGATTTCAAATACAGGGTCGAGCTAATCAAAGTGTATCTTGCATCATCCACAGATTACAAAACAGAACAGAGATTTGTATACGAAATTCCAAGATGTATCTTTCCGAGTAGAATAAAAATGCAAAGTTGAACCAAAGAAAAGGAAACAATATACATCCACGACCAGATTTCAATAATAACAGGTTCGGGGTTGTAATTTGTCGTTCGGGACAACTGGGCGGGATTAAATGTGATAGCGACGTAAGTTGCAGAGCCGCTTGACCGATCTCACTAACCCTAATTTAATCACTGTCCGTAATCGTGGAAAGCTGGGGCTCTCTGCGAGAGACGGACGCCAGGAGAAGAGGAATCGTTTGTTTTTAGTATATAAAGCTCTCCGGCGAGCGGCATCAGGCCAGAGAGACCCTCAGTCTCTGCTTTGGCAATCCCCGGTGGTGCGTCTTTGATAAAATCGAAAGAAATATACATCAGAGAGACAGAGAGATAATCTCACTTTCCTCTCCTTCCCCGCTTTATGTTCGCCCTGATTCCTGCCGTACCTACATCTCCGACGAAATCTGCTGGAGCCATATTGAAATCTTTTGATCGCATGTAGGTAAAGGTAAACATACACTTTATACTATGTGCATTTATTTGGTCTTACGTGTGTGCCTTTGTGCAGGCACTCCTTCCGTGGGCTCTCTGACATAGGTTACATGAGTATAATATAGACTTGGAGTTTAACCTGCAGTTATTTAAATTGGTAATCCGGGCACGGAGCGTATGCGAGTAGGTACGTATGTACTCGTATGTATAGTGAAAAGGAAAGCCCACGCCCCTGTGCTAACGGGCTTGGGAAAAGAGCAACAGATGAGGAAAGCTGGCTTTGTAGGGAATCCAAAATCCAGGGCTACTCTCTACTTAGTTGCGGCATTAGTTTGGATTGTCATTTTGGTCTGGAATACTCCACAGAATTTTCTCTGGTTAAAAGAATTCCGCAAGTGAAATTTTCCGCTCTGAAAGCTAGCGCTAAGTCACTGCCTGCAAAAGCGTACATGAGTGTAACTTAGTCACAGCAAAGCTACGCGCCGATCGAAAAGAAGATGTTTGTAATTATTTGTGGATGTCAAAGATTCCATCAATACCTGTATGGTGAAAGATTTTTGTAGGGACGGACCACAAGCCACTTGAAAGCATTTTCATGAAGCCTTTGAGCAAATGCCTGCTACAATTGCGGAGATTGGAAGCAATGCTACAGAATTACGAATTTGACGTGTTGTGTAAACTGGGTGTTCAGCTGTACTTTGCTGATCCGCTTCAGGGATGCCAGACGTTCCGTTTTCTGCGGGATTGTCCCGCAACTGATTCTTTTGTCCCGCGTCCCGCATACATCCGAAAATGTCCCGCACACTAATATTTTGGCTTTTTTCAATATATTTTTTAATTATTCACCAAATTCAAATTAAAAATTCAACTTCCAACTTCCAAATTCAGTTCAAATTGATAATAGATGAATAGAGAAAAAAGCTAATGCGCGCAAAGGTGTAGATGTAGCTAGACTAGACCCACAGAGACCCAATCTGACAAAGACTAGCTAGGCATGTACTTATGTGGGGCACTAATGGGTCATTCCATAGAATTTCAACGAACTTGATTTATTTTTGAAAGTTCGACCATCGAGTTCGGGGATGAAATTTGGCTCTTTTGTTTACCATAGTGTTACGATATGAAAAATATCAGCATTGATTTTTTTCAGTCCAGTACGGCAGTGTAAAAAAATGAAGAAGTGGTAGATGACAGGGAAATTCATACAAAATTATTGATTTTTTTATTATCAAGGTATTGTCTCAAAATGTCAGTCACAGATGATTTTGCATTGTCCTTAGGTTCAAGATTATTAGGTTACTTGTTTGAAAGGGCCTCAAAATTTTTGGGCTTGAAAAAAGGATTGTTAATTTTTCGTCTTTTTTTGCATTTTTCCAACTTTTCTGCAGGCTGTCAAAATTGATCCTGTTCATATGAGAATGTTTTGAACAGGTTACTGAAAATATGATCTTCGCTCAATATTTTAGGCAAGTTGGGGCTCACCTGATCGATACTTGTAAAAAGTTGGGCACAAATCAAAATTTGACTTTTTACGATTTTGTGGAAATTTGACATATTCAAAGCCCAATATCTCAGTTGGGGTAATATGGAAAATCCTGAAAATTGATCTTGGTTTAGCCGCTATCAAAACAAATATACAATATCTTTTACAAGTTTGAGAAAAGTTTACAAGTAGCTAAATTACAGTCCCGAAAAACAGAAAAAACTGCCAAATCGATATAAAATAAAAATGTTCAACCGCAGCAAAAACAGTTGAGACATGTAGCAAGACTAACAAAATGATGAATAAAACTTATGACAAGCTTGATCCGAACATTTATCCTTTTTTTTCAACTGGACATCTTTGATTGAGGTAGAAGAAGAAGTTTCGTAGCACCGAATAGTGATTTTATCAAGTGGAACAAAGTGGTTCTCTTGTATATTTATCACGGTTTTTAAGCCGCCACTTGATCAATATTTCTCCGAGAAAAAGTGTCGTAGGTACCTACATACTGACAATTTCCTAAATTGAAACTTAAAAATTTCACTTAACCGATCGCAAGCGAGCGATTGTATCATAAAGGTCTTGATCAGGTCTTGATAATACGGACAGTGGAATGCCTTATGATGGTACACAAAAAGATTCAAAATGGCTTGTTTATCCACACATCGATTGATTGCTTCACCTATTTTTTGTATTTCATTTCGTACCTACGACAATTGAATAGTTTTTCCTGCTTACACTGCGGTTTTTTTTAATTTAAAATGGTATTTCTTCAAAACACTAATTTTCTAAACAAATTGTTACAAAAAATAAAACGGCGAGCATGGTAAGATATGTTCTACAAAGGTTTCTATGGGGAATGTCCTGATGTAATATGCTTGTACAACAGTCTGCTAGATACAAAGGTCTTTTCCTCAGTCAATAAGGCTATTCCACAGTCTAGTTTCTTCAAAAATGGTTTATACGGACGGTGAATGCAACAGCGTATCTTCAGAGCTTCTGTTCATAGCCTTTTTGTTCTAGGATTGTATTTTTCTTCAGGTTGTTATTCACTTGCTAATATATTGAGACATTTTTTAATTTTGTTCGTAAAGATGTTTCTCTTTGCTGGGCGTTTTGACAAAGACGATAACATATGTCACAACCTTGTTTATGATCCGGTAAATCAACAATTACCGAACTGTTGTAATTATGTGAATTGTACAAAATTTAATTCTTGAAAAAATACAACCATTTATATCACCAAGCATGTTGCGATTCATTCCGACGACATAAAAAAAGAAACATCAAAAGATTACGAGAAATGGAACGATCGCAAATGATGAAACCTAGAAAGCATTCAATACAATTATTAATACCAGGTAAGTCGTTGAGCCCTACGTGCATAAAAAAATTGTGATGACCCAGAAGATGTCGATGTTGAATTACCAAAGTGAAGATTTCATTTTTGAAGAAATAAAATTTGAGAAAATTGATACTATTTGCAAAACTTTTGGTGTAGCTTTCCCAACAAAAATAGGCAACTGTCCGTGACGGCGCCACAAGTCAGTACAAAAATAAAAAAGAATTTCGTCAGTAAATGTTACCACCTACTTCCAACTTAATTCTGATTTCTTTTTCCACCTCCCATAGCAAGGGCGATTTTGATGGGGTTTGGGAAATGTTAATAATAAAAACGGTTGCAGAGACCAGCCTGCAACGTTCTGTGACAATGGCACAACATATTCTAACGCCGTTGGATATGTATGATTTTTGTGTGAAAAATACAGATGGCATTTCTTCCGTATAACGTTCCAGCTGAAGAGATTATTAGTATTACTACATCACTTTTTCTTGAAGAAAGATTTAGTGGTTTGAACACTGTGCCAAATACACGAGAGAAACACAAATTTGTTTTTTGTACTACTTGATAAAAAGTTGTTTTTTATTTGATAAACAGACAATGCGATGTTACGAAACTTCCACTTTGAAAGAAAAAAAATAGGATTAATGTTCGAATCAAGCTTGTCATGAGTTCCCTTCATCGTTTTGTTGGTCTTGCCACATGTCTCAACTGTTTTTGCTGCGGTTGAACATTTCTATTTTATATCGATTTTGCTGTTTTTTTCTGTTTTTCGGCACTGTAATTTAGCTACTTGTAAACTTTTCTCAAACTTGTAAAAGATATTGTATATTTGTTTTGATAGCGGCTAAACCAAGATCAATTTTCAGGATTTTTCCCATTACCCCAACTGAGATATTGGGCTTTGAATATGTCAAATTTCCACAAAATCGTAAAAAGTCAAATTTTGATTTGTGCCCAACTTTTTACAAGTATCGATCAGGTGAGCCCCAACTTGCCTAAAATATTGAGCGAAGATCATATTTTCAGTAACCTGTTCAAAACATTCTCATATGAACAGGATCAATTTTGACAGCCTGCAGAAAAGTTGGAAATATGCAAAAAAAGACGAAAAATTAACAATCCTTTTTTCAAGCCCAAAAATTTTGAGGCCCTTTCAAACAAGTAACCTAATATTCTTGAACCTAAGGACAATACAAAATCATCTGTGACTGACATTTTGAGACAATACCTTGATAATAAAAAAATCAATAATTTTGTATGAATTTCCCTGTCACCTACCACTTCTTCATTTTTTTACACTGCCGTACTGGACTGAAAAAAATCAATGCTGATATTTTTCATATCGTAACACTATGGTAAACAAAAGAGCCAAATTTCATCCCCGAACTCGATGGTCGAACTTTCAAAAATAAATCAAGTTCGTTGAAATTCTATGGAATGACCCTAATACAATTGTTTGAGAAAAAACACATTATTATCAATATTACTAAATATATTAATTTGAAGGAAAATTTCTTCTGCGGCGCTCTTAAGAGAATATACCTCCCCGGAAGCCCCGTCAACTTTATTATACGTGTCTGACTGTCTGTCCCGCGTTGCGATTTCAGAAATCTGGTAACCCTTATCCGCTTCCTCGTGCGATTTATGGAAACACTGAATGTAACTTGAAAGAAAACGAGGTAAAAATTTTCAAGATCAGGTCACATGACTGGAGTACTTAGTCAATTCTGGTAGATAACAGGTTTTTTGTCTTGTCCATTTGCATCTTCTAGTTTGATGCGACGTCATGTAACACCCTGTAATGAATTCAAATTCTTTCGAGATATACAAAACTTTCGATTTATGCTCCGCCAAAGACTCGGATTTTGTGGTGCGGAAAACTGGGTTCCGGGATATCGCGTTTATTCCAAGCCACTGATGGTAAAGCCATAAATTTTTGAATTTATTCCTGCAGCTTAGCTCGACTCTAGTAAGCTTACAACTAACCTACAATTTTAATGTCGTAAAACACCAGCTATACAATATTATGTAGGTACTAATGTGCGGCTACTTTTTTCACACACACGTGATATTACCATATTCAACAGGAATCGACTTCAGCTTTTATGATAATATTAATTGCTTTATCCATCCATGAGAAGCATATTTGCCTATAATTAATGTGAAAAATGCATTCCAACATATCGTTAGCGTGCAATTAACATTTGCAATTTACATAGCTTTTGTCAAGTAACTACAAGATTAATTTAAGCGATAAAACTTGATATATAATTTGTCAACAAAGTTTTGCTGTGAAAGAGTGGAAGATTAGAAGAGCTATAGCAGAAGTGGTTGTATAACATGCAACGTATACCTACCGAGAAAATCAACAGAAAAATGCTATGATCATTCAAAAAAACACGTGTATCGCATTAATTTCGTGGTGGTAATGAATCCTGTTCGAATAAAAAATGAATTAACGTATAATTGGGGGCTGCGGGCTAAAGCCACATTGCCGATGCTGTGTTACAAACGAAAATGGTGTTGTTGTTGTTATTGGTCAAGGGATAATCCACGTTTACATGTAACCGCAAAGCCACAAAACGTCAAGAACGGTAGGTTGAGCTTCAAGTGGGATGTAGGATAAAGAGAAATAAATTATGGAAGCCGTTTACAAAGCTTTAATTAGGCTTTATTTGGGCAAGTGGGGAAGCTTTATCCGGCTTTGGCCGAATTCCAGTGCGTCGCGATTTTTTTGGAACCTTCTTCAATGTTAATACAGTGGTGTCCGGGTGCAACCCATGTTACATTCATCCTTTTCACGTCGCTACCTTTTGACGCACGGATGGATAAAATTGAAGTGTGGAAGATTTAAAAGTTTACTATGATTTTCTTCAGCGATGCTGACTTATTGTTTGACCGGTACAAAAACTCTTATTTGAGCAGACTGGGAGGAAACAAAAGTTTACAGTTATAAAATATCAAGGTTATTAAGCAGCAAGAACTGTTTGACAAGTAGGTGATGTCAGCTTCACGTAAATTGGCATCGTTCGGGAAGAATACACAGAAAGTTCGTGATGGTGCAAACGCTGAGACCCTCACTGAGGTCAAGGGCGCTGAGGGGCTCGTCGAAGTTTGTAGACGTCTCGGTCGACGTGATATTTCACGTGGCGTTCGTTGATGTTGATGAGGAAAATAGCAGGACTGACTTAACGAACGGTGTGAGAGGCGAGCCCTTTCGGGTGGGAGGCACCCGGAGCTGAAGGATGTTGTACCAAGATGAGTCACCAAGCTAGTAGTCAAGGACAGGACTAGCGCTGTTTGATAAATTGTTACTTGTGATCATAAGCGTCGTGGGCACGCTCGTCTGCGGAAGGACGGCGGATAGGCTCAGTAGTCTCCCACTCGCCGGGAAAAGCGAGATGGTGGCTGGTGAGCAATTCGGCTGGACTTTGGCCGGTGGCGGCGTTGTGGCCACGACAGATGCTGAACAGCGTCGCGGGGAGGAAAACTGCCCACTCGGATGCAGGGTGTCCGGCAGTAAGACGTATACGGAGACCCTTCTTGATTTCCTGATTACGTCGTTCGGAAAGATTCGCATGAGAGTGATAGACCGCGGTGGTCCAACAGTGACCCTGCCATCGCACGCAAGTCTTGGGACCCGAAATTCGAAGTAAATTGAGAGCCGTTGTCCAATATTATGGTACGCGAGCAACCATGAATGGAGAAAAACTCTTGGTCCATGGGCGCAATGATGGTTTCCGCGGACGTTTCCTTCAGTTCAGCGTACACTCGTCTACCCAGCGCGTGGAGAGGTGTGTGACATTGAATACGAACCGGTACCCATCGGTGGTAGATTCATAAGGGCCCATGATGTCACATGCTATGGCTTCGAACGCTTTTTTGAGCTGTCACGGATGTTGTTCGGCTGGATGTCTAATGAGTCTGCCTTTGTACGTAGCATAAAATAGGCAGGAGCGGTCGTAATTTCAGACTGATTTAGCGAGGCCACGTCACTGGAATCGATTGTGAATAGAGCTGTGACTGGACGGCGGCCATGCCAAATTCGCTGGCATCCGTTTGAAGGACAAACGGTAAATTTGGCTGCTGACGCTTTGTAATAGGTGCGATGAGATATGGACTTGATGGGGGTGTTTTTTTTGAGGTTCTCCACATTACAAACCAGCACACTACAAACACTAGTCGCAGGTGTTCCAAGTGTTCCTCGTACGAGTCTGAGTATACGACGATGTCATCTAGGTAAACCATGCAAAATTCATGAAGGTATTCGGTGGTACCGGTTGGGACATCGTCCTTACGTCGGTCAGGAAGTAAATTGTATACTTTCACTTAACCTATACCAAAAGCAACACTATACAATCTTCCGGAAGGTGGTTGGCGCACTCTTTAATCCAAAGGGCACAACTTAAAAATTGTTCTCTCCGCCGTCCATGGTGGAAAACGTGAAATTTGCGTGACTCGACCTTTATCGGTATTGTGTGTATCGGTAAAAGTTATGTTGAGTCACCAAAAAGAAACGATGAAAGTGGTGGTGCTGCACTCCCATGTCTCCTTGCAGTGGCAGTTTCTCTTGTGTCTGCCACTTACTAATTATCCTTTGTCTCTGAACTTCTGTTACACGCAACACTCCTGACAACAACCCACTTCGAGGAAATCACCATCTGGAACCTGGGATGCTCGCCGCCACTCCGACGTAACCCACCAGCCTCAGGTTGTTACACCTGGGGCGAGAAGCAAGAAAAGTCTCGACCGTCGCTGAATCGAATCCAGAGTCAAACCTGTGCCGTCCATATGTGTTATATCAAGAAGAAGCCATCTTATGTTACATCATATCTTAAGTCTCTTTTCGTGGTCTGAGAGGGTCATCGGTACCTCTCCACATTTTGTTAATTTCCAAAAAAGTCCTGAATAAATGTGCCCGAAAGGGCTTGAAATTAAAATTGAAATTGAAATTGAATTGAATTTATCGGTATTTGCCGATAGTTTCGCAAAATCTAGGTCTTGAACCGTTTCCAAAATGCACCGAATTGAAATCGGTTCGTCCAACATGATGTCATTCAGCTTTCGGTAATCTACGCAAAAACGTTGCGTGTCATTTCCTCATTTCGTTGTACCATAACTACGGAAGAAACATATTCAGAGTTGGATCTTTCGATGGCGCCATGGCGAAACATCTGATGGACCTTCTCTTCGATATACGTGTTTTTTTTTCGTAGGATTGTCTGTCGCCTTTCAATTCCTAGGGTGTATACATCGTCGTCCGAAATCAATAATTTCGCGTTCTTCAAACAGAACGGACCTGCCGAGCAGGAATTTCTCCACGAGATCACCCACGACATGGAATTCCAGGTTGTGGGCAACGTCTTCTACAATACAAGGTAGTGTTATTCTGCCTGTTGTCGTGTTGACTCGTTGTTCACTGCTAATCGTAACGGAAAACGTATGCAAGTATATCCAACGGCTGGTGGAGTACTAGAGAACGATCAATGAAATTCAGAGCCACTTACTCTGTAGTATATTGGAAATAGAATATCTGCTGGAATTAATTCAAACAAAAACGATTTTTTTACCATGGCTAGTTTTCAGTTCCCTCTTCAACATATCAAAAGTCCTCAACTCTGGGACTGCTACAAATTAGTATACAGGGTGAAAGTTTATTATTTTTCCTTATTTCCTTTCTTTCTAAAAAAACTGATGACTGAAAAAAACGGTTTTAGGCTAGTTTGAAAGGCCATAGTCTTCCAATAAACATATGAAAAATATACCACTCAGCAACTGCTGTGTATCAAGTTACAGGGTGAAAACTAGTTTTCATCTTCATTTTTTTTTTCTTAGCGGAACTGATCTAAATTGGAGCCGGGTCCAGTTCTTTTGCAAGCTCATAATGTTATACTGAGCATATAAAAAGGATACATTTCTGCAACTGCTGCTTTTCATTTTACAGGGTGAAAAGTCATTTTCACGTTTCATTTTTTTTCTTGGTGAAATTGGCTCACACATCAATTTCGACTGATTTTTCTGTAAACTTGAAGTTTCTAGTCAAACATATCAAAATAATACATTTCTGCTACAGCTACGTTTTTTTTTACAAATTTAAATGTTTGGGTATATTCGGGTATATTGCATCAAAAATTCAAAAAATCTTGGAACGCAACCAAACATTTAAATTTGTTAATAAAAACGTGGCTGTAGCAGAAATGTATTATTTTGATATGTTTGACTAGAAACCTCAAATTTACAGAAAAACCAGACGCAATTGTTGTGTGAGCCGATTTCATCAAGAAAAAAATTGAAACGTGAAAATGACTTTTCACCCTGTAAATTGAAAATCAGCAGATGCAGAGATGTGTCCTTTTCATATGTTCATTATGACACTATCAGCTTGCAAAAGAACTGGAACCGGCTTCCATCTAGATCAGTTCCACCAAGAAAAAAAATTGAAGTTGAAAAATAGTTTTCACCCTGTAATTTGATACGCAGCAGTTGCTGGGTGGTATATTTTTTATATGTTCATTGGAAGACTATGGCCTATCAAACTAGCCTGAAAACCTTTTTCTTCGGTCATCAGTTTTTCAAAAAAAAAGAAAGTAAAGAAAAATAATAAACTTTCACCCTGTATACCGATTTGTAGCAGTCCCAGAGTTGAGGACTTTTGATATGTTTAAGAAGGGACTGTAAGCTTGCCATGGTACAAAAATCGTTTTTGTTTGAATTAATTCCAGCAAAGCACCTATTTTTTTCTATTTCCAATATACTACTGGGGCACTTTCGCGTCAAGTAAGGCTTATTCGCACGCTTTTGAATAGGTTTCTTGCATCTTGGTGCTGCAAGCCGGAGAACATAGGAATCTCGACGAGCTTTTCGGTAGTTTGTCGCGAACTGATTCTTGGAGTAGTGAAGCTAGAAGCGCTTCAGTACGATTGCTTTCGGACGTGTTGGGCTCTATCGTTCATGGCGCCACTAGAAGTTCTGTGTTTTTTCTACCGCCTCTTCTTCTTGTAAGGAGCGGGATCGTTTGGTCTTCAATTTCTTAGACGGGGCCGTCGCGGAGAGGTCAGCTCAAACCTGTAGAATTACTCGAAACGGTGATTGTTTTACTTGTTATTCGTTCGTGCTATATTCTACACTCCGGCTCTAGAATTGCGCTTGTGGATCCTGCTCGGGATCCTGTCTGTGAGTCTGTGTAAGGAGGCCGCGATTCAATAGCAGGGATCACGCCTAGTTCAGCAGGACATGAATCGTGTCGTGATCGGATCCCTCACTTGCAACGCTTGGTCCCACGTTGGCCAGCCAAATTGTCCTCGCCGTTGGTGAGCCAATGATTAACCTCAGCAGCTCAGCGTCTTCTTCAGGTCGTGAGGCCCACAACAGTGAGTTAACGCCGCGTTTGATGGAATGATGCAAGGATTGTTGGGAGAAAATGATACACACACGACTTTACTTGACACCCTCTGAGACCTTGGAGTGACGTGGAAGGCCACTCTTACTACATTTCGCGCTGATTAGATGTATGTTTCCAGGGGTCGCGGTAACAACTTGAAGCCTGGAGGATTGTTTGGCGTTGTACCTAGTTGTGAGTGTACTTTCGAAGCGATCCTCCGTCTAGACAAGCTTAATCTTGTCCTTCCGACTGTGAAGAGGTTAACCTGATGCCGTCAACGGCGGTACATGAGTCACTTGTCCCAGCTTACTTGGCCACCTTTGTTTCGTATCGAGTGATTACTTTCAGCTTCTGTATAGGCGATTGACGTTATTGGGGAAAATGGCCGTTTCGTAGAGGAAGTTTAAGGAAATTGATTGTCAGAAGAGGCAACGTCGGCTGTTACGTCAATTGGTAGCATGTCAAAACTGTCACTTTGCTGTCTTGTGCAGTCCACTACAAGCCAACTTTTGTTCCTGTGAACCCTTGGGACCCCGTAGGCGCTTTATTGGGCCCCATGTTGATGACCAGCGTCGTCGCAGACCTTTCTCTAAATCATCCATAGCTTCCGCCCTCGCTTCCGCCCAAGGAAGAGCAACCGACTCTGTCACATCCGCACGGAGGGAAACACACAAGCCCGTCGACCAGCCTTGCAACAAGTCATCCTGCCAGCCAAGAAAAACTCACCTCGGGCTGGCCGTGCAGAGTCAACCACTACCTACCTTTTTTCCTGACTTTTTTCTGAAGATTTTCTGCTTGGACTTAAGCTGGAGATCCGCATTTTTCATTCTAATAAGCTCGCCATAGCTACCTTTGTGTTCGGGACGTAAACGTTGTCTTTTTTTACCGCAATGTAGTGCATTGCTGGGGGCGTAGTCTTCCAGCTGCGCACCTCTGGAGCTAGATCTACTTGAAGCCTGCTAAATACGCTAACCATAACATAAAATAAGGGACACAAATGCAAACCCCTTTTCACATTATTTCTACTTGTCAAATTTCCATGTCAATAATGTGAGTATTGCAGGTATCCACTAGTGCCCACCTAGGCTACTAGACGTCGGAGTATGTGTTCCTCTCAAAAAAGCCCTCTACGATCAAGTACCGAGCTCTACACCAGGTGGTATTTTTTTAATGTAAATCGCCTATTATAGTCGTGGAACCTTTCAGCTTATCGCAGTTTTTAACTGATGGTCCAATCTTCGTCTGGTTTTGCTTGGCATAACTCATCTGAGTCACCCAGTTTTCTATAGCATGTAGTGTGGTGTGACTTTTCTTTGTTGAGTCACACCGTTCACAAAGATTTGCTGATATCTAACACCAAGCATGTAGTAGAACTTCGATGTAAAGAAAAGCTAGATGGATCATGAGCATAGCTTGCTAGTCAGAGCTTTAGCTGAGATCTTACGACGCTCATCATTGAGAGAAATTGAAGCATGTGTGTTACCTAACATTCGCGGTTAGTTACTCAGAGATTGTGTAGGTACTGAGTTATCATGGGTAATGAGATACTTCTAGCTTCTGTAGTCATGGGACCTTTCAGCTGATCGTACCTTTCCACCAAAGTTCTAAATCTACAACTGGCTCCCTATAACTCATCTAAGTCAACCACTTTTCTAAAGCATGTAGTATGACTCATCGACTCCCCTGGGCCAAGAACAAGATCAAAGGATAAATCACGTGATTCACGTGAATTTGGTTCCAGTGCCCATAAGATTGTGTGTCAGAGCGTCAGTATCATTGCATTTTTAGCTTTAGCCAAGCTTGTTTGACCGTCTAATCATATTTTTCGAGGTTCTTCTACTAAATATACCTATCTGTTATAGCTTCGACCTGTAGGTCGACATAATAAAACGTAGTGCAATCTGATAGCGTTCAAAAGCGTACCTACTGAAGCCACCCGCATTTGGCGGGCCGAAAATATTCCGGAGGAAAATAATTCAAAGCCGTGAAATCGAGGTATGAGAATGTGAATATTCAGAGTCAAGGCATCATTAAAAGATGTCGCTAGCTATTTAATTCATTCGTGTAAATCCCGCAAAGCTCTATAACATAATTTACTGGCCCATCATCGACATTTCAACAACCGCTCCTGCTTGACGCCCGACGAAATGGTGAATTGGTGCATATGAAGTAAAGCACCCGCACATCAACCAGTTAGTTGCTGCCGTACTCCTGCCGTGTTGACGTTCCGCCCGCCGCCCGCCCGCTACCATCCGATTCACACGTGTCAGCACCGCCGGTCGCATTCTCCAGCGCACTTCTCAGATTACCTGAGCTGTGTATACACCGTTCGCGATCGTTCTGGATGCAATAAAATATTCCGAATTGCTGGGAATGGAGGATATCGCCGGAGATTGACCGTGGTACCTGGACCAATCCTCCTGGGCTGCCGTCCGCTCCCGACTTGTCACGTCCGCTGCCGAGTGCTTCTGCGGGCCTGTTGGCGAAGAGTTTTAGTCCCCTTCGAGGAAGCTGAGTTAGAACCCGTTTATGTTGCGTCGCGACCCTCCTAGAGGCCGAAGCGTCGAAGCCCCAATGATGAGTCCCAGCCCACTTGGAAAATGACGAGTCGATTTCCCCCGGCTGATGTGTCTCAAAGGCCCCCTGGAGAAAGCCGAGTTGGAACCCTTCGGAGTCGTGTTTTGGTCCCCTTGGGGGCACGCTGAGTCGAGAACCCTCCAGGTTGAGTTTTGACCCTCCGAGAGACTGATGAGTTGCTTCCCCCGTTGAGTTGCAACCCGTCTCTAGGATGTCGAGTCAGAGCCCTTGGACGTTGAGTCTTGATCCGCCTTCAGGTGTCGAGTCAGAGCCCTCCGACGATGAGTTCCAGCCCTTTTTCCAGGTCGATGTGCCAAGACCCTTCCGGTGTTGAGTTTCGACCCTTCTCCAAGTCGCAGAGTTGGGACCCGTTGACGAAGAGTTTCGAACCCCCTCCAGGATGCTGAGTCGCGTTCCCTCCACGATGAGTTCTAGCCCACCTCGAGGATGTCGAGTTGAAACCCCTAAATGAACCAGGCCCGATAGAAATGAGGTCTCTCGTTTCGGTATCTCGTGTGGCGGAGTGATGACCTCGACGAGCGGGAGGTTAGTCTTGGTGAGTTGGGATAGTTGCTTACGGTTAGGCTTTGTCGTGAAAAATGTATGATGGGGCTCACGCGTGCGTTCTGAATCTGCCTGCACGTGCTGGTGTCTGCGCTACTGTCTGCCGTCAGGTACAGCCACTTTAAAGCCTCGTCCTTTGTTGGATACCTTCATAGAAAGATATTCGCGCTCTTGGGCCCTCTGGACTTGGCTTTGTGACTGCGGTACTCAGAGCACCGGACCTAGTGGGTTAGATCTGGAAACTCGCGGGTGAGCTTCCTCTGCGTTTCTGAAGTTCCTAGTTATTCGGAAAATGTAAATTTTGAGAACTACGTGAAAAATCAAGTAATTGAAATAAAATAGAATCGCGTTGAGATCGGGGTTCGGACCCTGCCGTAGAGTCGCAATTGTTAATCGGATTGATGGACACCCCCCCCCCTCCTTGAAACTAATAATTTTGTTTTAGCGCCACGACAGTTCCGGATATTTCCATGTAGAGTTGTCCCGGGAATGAAGACGTTCTTATTCGAAACTGATGAATTCAATCCGGTACCCAACGACGCCATCGTTCAGATAGGGACTTTGTAAAAATGAACTGTTATTAGGGCTCGATCAGGAATAGTGTAGACGCCGATTACTTCGCGTTAGGGTAAAGATTATTTCGACGCCTCTCCGCATCGGCTTTTCGACGAACACCCTGTGTAGTCAATTCTCTGCGTTTTGTTTTTCCTGACTGCGGCCTTCTCTCACAAATTGCGAAACAACAACGAACTAGCGCGTATACGGGGCGTGCTCAAAACGTTTTCCACATTAAATTAGTACCTTGACTTGAGTAATTGGTTCGCGTACACCATCGGTTCGAAAGTTTTTGGAAGGGCGAAATTTGGTTCAATATTTCCGGTTATAGGCACTTTCGATCACGGGAATCTTTCTGAGCGTTGGGGGCAATTCACGGCGAAAACAGGTTCAAAGCCCCCACAAAGGCCAGCCATATCCAATCCCTTCCAAACGGGCAAAAGAGAACCATAGCCCAAAAAGAGCGTTAGCCTTTGAAAAGAGGCTCCACAAAAAGGGGGCCACCGCACACACCGGCCCACAAATCTTAGATTGCATTCGTGGTCGAAGTCACTCTTCTCTTTGCAGTGCCTTGAAGCCGGGCCTAACCCTAACATAACCTCTAACACTAACATAAATGTTGGATCTGATTTGACCACAAAAAGAACTTTGAACCGCGAAAGCCAGTCAGAATTAAATGTCGGTCAAGGTGTAGAGTCAGGTGTTCGTCGGAGGGTTGGGGTGTTGGGACGTCTGAAATAATTAGGGGAAAGTTACCTCTTCGGTAATAGGTTAGATCTTTTAGATAATTTAGCCTGCGATGTGAAGGTAGGACTAGGTATAGGAGCGAGCCATTATTTAAACATTTTGAATTGTACATAGAAGTCAATAGATTGATGTTACGTTAAAATTTTATATTGTGTCTTATTGCGTTCAAACTCGTAGTCAGACCTGTCTCAACAATCTCGAGAACTCTATAATCGAACAACAAGAAGAGAGGCACAACGGGATGTCGTCCTGATACTAGATGATCATCGGCCAAGCGGTTCCAAAAGCGAGAAAAGTGATTTAATTCAAATAAGTTGAATTAAATGCCAGTATAATGGGTTGCCTACCCATTCGGGGGTACAAGACGATAGCTGGGGTCGTTTCACTACTAACATTATTTTCAACTGTGCAATCTGGCGATCGTATGCAAACAAGCAGAATGTAGAGCAGGCAATAAAGACGTGTTTACATATTGCATGGGACACATTATTTGTGAAATATCGATCGGGATGATATTAACGTTAACGTTTCGCTCGAGGTTTCGCTGGTGTTATAATCTCCCACCCGAATTTGTCTCCATCACAAGTTAAGCCATGAGAGCGAATTTCCAATTATTTTTTAAGTGGCTTTCAGTGCCGTTTGTGTGCTTTTATTGCTTTTATCGCTGGTTATCGCGCGTGCGAGCATAGAGCGTTTCTTTCATTCATGTTCGACATGTTTTGTGCATCCTGTCGTTCCATTGACGAACTTCAGTTCAATTGAATGTCACACTATTCGCCAAAAGTCAGAAGTTAATTTAAAGATTTTTTATTCAATGGATTTTTTGGTTGAAAAATGTTGATCACCATGTAGTTTATCAAAAGGAGACTTTGGGTATTCTAATCACAATTACAACTAACTTTTAACTGTAATCTTCTGCGCTTCAGCTCACAGCATTCAATCAACTGAATCTATTCCAGTTGACAGTTGATTCAAAATACTATTCACCGAACAACAGACGCGTTTGTTCAATGTGAGGACTAGGAGTAGTAAGGTACTTACTGCACTCTGGAGTCTGGGTACCCGGGATTACGTTGGAGCCCACCACTTGTGCCAGATTGTCTCCGTTCCGTTCATTCGATTTGCTCAGCTATCCCCACGGAAGATATTTATTCACTTTATGCCAATACCTACATTACGAGCCATGCCCCTACTTGTAGGTATACAAAAAAACCTATGGGATTGTTCAAACATGCTTAACTTGAAGCTTTTCAGTACTCTAGAGTCCAGCAAATAAACACTTAGCAGAGGATTGCGAGGTTGAGAGGATTTCGAGGTTTAATTTAAATATCGTGCATTAATTTTAGCTCATAGCAATTCGCATTGCCGCTTGGAAAAGCAATACTCATACTTCATTTGCACATAAAAAAAATAGTGTGTGCGGTAGCTATACGAGTACTTACCTCCTAACGAAAATTAGCTCAACATTGACCCGCCCGCAAAACAATCTGCGACTAGAGCCTCGACCCTGGATAGCACTCACCGCAATGTTAACTTAGTTTTATCCGTCCAGACAGCCTCGGCAATCGATATATCCGATACGGCACTCTGATGCTGGAAAGAAACGGTCTAATTTCGGTTGTAGGTAATAAAAGCAAAGAGGAAATTAGATCAAGTACACCGCACACGAAAAACTCCATTTTTGTTTCCCCCGTGCTAGCCGCCAGGAGCTGGCAGCACACCCATTGCCCCAACTCTCCCGATTCGATAAAGTTCGAGATTGACTACTTTATCACAAGCAAAATACGTCTTCTATCTTGCTGATACTTGTCAGGGAGCTAAGTAAAGCCATTCAGTGGGCCATTTGTCGAGTCTGCGAGTCAAGAAATTTGTTATTAACTTGTCACATTGACTTATTACGTTATAATCTGGAAAAATCTTTGGTTGTTAATATTCGTATGCCGCGACAGGAACATTTGTAATTTTCCTCGAGTTTTACCTATCATCGCAGAAGATGATTGAATGTTTAGGCATTATTTCTCTCTACGCTCCTCCAAAATATTGCTCCATTCTCTCGATCTCGGGTTTATCGCTTCTCCATCTCTTATTCATCGGTCTATTATTTTTTGAAAATATTGCTACAATTCTCGAATATTTATTTTACAAACATCTTAAAAGCCGCCGTACGAACATTGGATGTGCCACTCCCAATCTTCAAAAATATCACTCCACGTTTCTTGAAGATCTTGCTTCACGAATGTCAAAAATTTTACGTTCCTCAGACATATTGCTAAGTGATTTTCGAGATTATCGCCCACATACCCAATTCAACCAATCAGAACAACCGAATGAGACCCACGTGACTCGGTTTAAGCCATCGATTAATGCACACTAGCCTGGGGTTCCACCAAACTTTAATCAGCGCGATAACTTTATCACTCTGATAGTAACTAAGCAACTGGCCATCCTATTGGCTGGTGCATAGCAACTATCAGCGTGATAGATTCAATCTGCTCTTAAAATTTTGGTGGAACCCGAGGTAGGAGGTGATTAATGCACACTAGGTAATAGCACCGGATTGAAGTATTCTTGGGCCCACGAATAATATGTAATTGAAACGACTGTATTTATACTTGTTTGGACTGGAATTTTAGTACTGGTGCGTTTTAAGGGTCTTACACTTACTAAAATACAATTTTACAACCTATTAGACTTTGTTTCCGCATTGTTTCCAGCAACGAGGCCCCTTCCTTAATCCGCGACTGTGCACTCTCTTTTCATGCGCTGTCAACAGCTGTTAGTGACATTTAGTTTTTAGCTCCACCAGTCTACCGCCCATGTGAAACTACTGTGTTGTGAACTACCACTCATGGCAAGATAATTATTACTTAGCCAAGCAGAATTACCTTGATTTAGTAGTGAGCTTCTCAAGTGTATTCAGTTATTAGGAAGAAGAAAAAATTCTGCTAAATTCAACTCGTGCTTTGTGTTTTATTCGAGTTAAATGTTTTAAGTTTCTCAAACAAACTATCAATCACATGAAAAGTAGACCCGATATTATCTTGGACAAAATCCGTCGACTTTGTCTCGGGATTTTAGTCAGATAATATCGGGTCTACTTTTCCCTCGTGATTGAGAGTTGTTTTCGGGTTAAAACAATTTAACTAAAAAAACACTAAGCACTTGTTATATTACTATTGATTATCGCCCACATACCCAATCCAACCAATCAGAACAACCGAATGAGACTCACGTGACTCGGTTTAAGCTATCGATTATTGCACACTAGCAGGTGATTAATGCAGATTAGGTGATAGCACCGGATTGAAATATTTTCGGGCCCACGACTAATATGAAATTGGAACGACTGTATTTATACTTGTTTGGATTGAAATTTTAACACTGATACGTTTAAACAGTCTTCCACTTACTAAAATACAATTTCACAATCTATTAGACTTCGTTTCAGCATTGTTTCCAGCAGCGAGGCCCCTTCCTTAATCCGCGACTGTGCACTCTCCTTTCATGTTCTGTCAACAAACTGTTAGTGACATTCAGCTTTTAGCTCGACCAGTCTACCGCCCATGTGAACTACTGTGCTGTGAACTACCACTCATGGCAAGATAATTATTATTATTATTTAGCCAAGCGAAATCAGCTTGAATTTGTAGTGAGTTTCACAATATTCAATTATTAGAAAAAAGAAAAAACAAACACTTCTACCTTTCTCTTGAAATTGATTTTTTTTTCAACAAGGCATGCTTTGAAATCGACAGTTCTACTATATAATGACACATTGGACCTACTATTTCTACTAGTAGTCTATTTGGGCGATAATCTGCTAAATTCAACTCGTGCTTTGTATTTTTATTCGAGTTAAATGTTTTAAATTCCTCAAACAAACTATCAATCACTCGAAAAGTAGACCCGATATTATCATGGACAAAATTCCTCGACTTTGTCTCGGAATTTTGGTCAGATAATATCGGTTCTACTTTTCCCTCGTGATTGGCAGTTGTTTTCGGGTTAAAACGATTTAACTGAAAAAACACTAAGCACTTGTTGTATTACTATTGATTATTGCCTTGGTTCCTGGAATATCGAAATTAGCATCTCGATTGACCAAAAATGTCGCTGTACGAATCGTGGATAACACAATTTGTTTCCTAGAAACAAATCGTAATATCCACGCAATATGTGCAATGACAATGACAAAAAAGTAAAAACGGAAGAAGGAAGACCGAAGATATGACGATAAAGGCAATTGAAATGGATGCGAACAGGAATACAGGGTGATTCAAGAGTGACCTTACATAGGCTAATGGGAGATAAAGGACTTCGAGGCGAGTCAGGATCCACTGAAGAAATTTTATTTTCTCCGATGGTTACAAAGATACAGGGTGTTTTGTGTGTTTCGTATGAAACTTTGATGAGCGATATTTCTGAAACGGCCAAAGGTATTTTGTTGAAATGCACCAGTAATATTTCTCTGTTGGAACTCATCCCGAAACCATACCGGGTAAGTCAAAATTCAGGGCCGGGCTAGAAAAAAGGTGCCCCTTTTTTGTTTCATCAAAAAGTACATTTTCTGACCGCTTTTCTAAAAAACTGCTATCGGATTTAAAAAGCTAAGGAAAAATGCTTTAAGAATCACTCTTCAATTTAGATGGCACACCTGAACCGTTTCGACAATAAAATTAAAAGTAAAATTTGTGGGTGAGTTCCCATTTTCGACCGGACATAATCGACTCATTGTTTGATCGAATTCATTAAAATTCATTTTTTGGCTTGTCTCTGTTGAATAGAAGGGCTTGGTTGAAAAAAATAATTCAGAGCTGACAATTTTTTTTTATGACAAAATCGAGAGCGAAACCAAAATTAGACTCGATTTGATCGTCAAAAAAAAATTTCCGGCTATGGAATTTTTCTTACTACCAAGCCCTTCTGTTCCACAGAGACAAGCTAAAAAATGAATTTTAATGAATTCAATCAAACAATGAGTCGATTATGTCCGGTCAAAAATGGAAACTTACCCACAAATATTACTTTTAATTTTTTTGTCGAAACGGTCTAGGTGTGCCATCTAAATTGGAGAGTGATTCTTGAAGCATTTTTCCTTAGCTTTTCGAATCCGATAACAGTTTTTCAGAAAAGCGGTCAGAAAATGTACTTTTTGATCAAATAAAAAAGGGGCACATTTTTTTCAATTCCGGCCCTGGATTTTGACTCACCCGGTATGACTTCTGGATAAGTTCCAGCAGAGAAATATTACTGGTGAATTTCAACACAATATCTTCAGCCGTTTCAAAAATATCGCTGATCAAAGTTTCACACGAAACACACAAAACACCCTGTATCTTCGTAACCAATGGAGAAAACAAAATTTCCTCAGTGGATCCTGACTTGCCTCGAAGTCCTCTATCTCCCATTAGCCTATGTAAGGTCACTCAAGAATCACCCTGTATAGAAGTAATTCTTTGGGATCTAGCGAGCAAATTTTATGCAGATGAAGAATAATGGGATCAATTGAGGAACTTTGAAGTTAATGGGCTGACGGAAACATGGGCGATGGAGAAAAATAGATAATGGAAAGTAAATTACGAATAGAATTGGTAGCAACAATATGCTAAGAGAGACATCTCAAAACATGTGTATGAAATATAGGAACGACTGATTTTGGAAGCAGAATACTAACGCTGCGTACTTGAAGTGAGATGAGGATGAAGAAATGCAACAACCAAACTTGGAACAGTGCGTAGAGGAAAATCAAGTGAAGAGCTTAGTAGTAGCTTTGAAGTAGAGCTGAAGCTGTACAGAAGAATGTGGAAGTAAAAGTAACTGGAAGGCAGGAAAACAGTAAAAGCAGACTTGGGAAAAAATTAAAACAGAACCAGAAGTGTGAACATCCATCTACAGAGAGCGGGAAAGGAAAATGAAAATAGAAGACACATAATTGAAAGGATGGAAAAGATACATCATGAAGTTGTTAGGAGGAACGAAAAGCGGAAGCACACATCCTTGGTGAACCCGGACAACAGGAATGAATGTAAATGAGGTTCAAGCGATGAGACGATGAGAATACAAGTGACCCGACTGTGCCACTCTGGTCAAGCATCAACAATAACTTGACATGATGGTAATTAGGTCAACTAAGAAAGAAGGGTGACCGTGGCGATGTAAGTGATGTTCTTGAGCGATGATTGAGCGATCAATTTGACCAGGAGGGACCGTTTCATCCGAATCTCCCCTGACCAATTATAGACCCTCGAACGAGCCATTACACAATTTTAACGGCAAAAAGCGCCGCCGTTCGATTGAATATTGTGCACTGAACATTGCCAGCTCCCGTGAAATTCGGAATCACATTTTCCACTGCATTTTTTGTGTGCGCCTCCCACAAAAACCTAGTTGCGCATCCACATGCTTGTTAATGAAACGCTTATCAAAACAGCATCCCGTGACGTCATAAATCAGCGCGTTTTCTCCCCCATCCTTCCGCCCTGTCCCTCCGCGATGCGCTTTTATGCATTTTATGCCGTTATATGCACAATTATTTATTGCACTTTCATTACGGCACCGTGGCAGCCAACCAAACAACTCGAAAAAAATCATTACATTTTTATCACCTGCTGTTTCATGTAGGTACCTACTTAGAGGTCTCATACTGTGCCAAATAAAAGCTTAGTACCCTCAGCTTAGTAGTAAACTTAGGTTGGTATCTTAGTATTGTTGTTCATTGTTGTTTTTGTACCACAGCCAAAGCTGCGATAAATAATCTTTCGCCTTGGCGGCAGCTAGCAGTAGACTCCCATCCAATGACTTATTTCGGCGCGACTACCAGAAGGTGAGCTCATACGGGAGTATAATACACGGGGAGGGAGAGTTAATGCACAGTGAAATTATTTGTTGTGTATCGTGCAATACACGTTTCTCGAATTTCTCACTGTCACGACGGCAAATGCATATTTAAAAGAAATATGGCGGTGCTTTTATGAGGAACGGAATGTAAATAATGGCGTTTGGAATAATTTGAAAGTTTGCAACAAGGAAATATACGAGCGCGAGAGCAGCTCAAATTTCAAAACGCCAACAAGTTATGTGTGTCCATATTGGAAGGACGTGTCATAGGAGGAGTTTGAAATGACACGAATGAAGATTACTACTATTATTGGAGAAAACAGGACGTTTTATAAACAGTATTATAATTTTACTAAAGCCAGCAGGCAAAAGAACACTGTTAAAGGGTGAGGGATACCAGAGCTAAATCCAAGGGGCGGTATGCTTAGGTTAGGTAAGGTTTTGGAGTATATGAATGTCTTATTTGGTCGTGCTGCAGAGGAAGCGAAACTTGATGAAGATATACCTACCAACGCAATGCGAGCTCTTAAATGAGAGAGGATTTGGAGGAGCCGTATCTCGAACGAAGGGAGCTGATTACGGGAAATTGAATTTTGAACACGGACGGAACGGTCTTAATTCGGTTAAACTAAAAATTTATCATCGGGATGAGATGCTTTCAATTTTTCGCGTGCCAAGTCTGAAGAGTGCTTCATGAGATGGGAATTTTAAGTGCCACTTATCATTATTATTACTGCAGGATTAGGGGCTTCGTCGAAAGCAGCTTTTCGAGTGCGAATCCGGTCAGTTTCCATGTTGCATTCACTATGTACTCGTATTGCTATTGCTAATATCCGGCATGGTTACAAATCACCGTATGAAATATTTTGTTATCATTGTTGGTGAGAAAGAACGGAGTATATTTGACTTATTTTGTCCGATAATACATATTCATGTATTCATGTACGGATAATACATGAATATACGTACTCTAAACATACGGAACCAGACATAAGGAAGGAAGAAGGAGAAGTGGACGATCCTAAGGGATGAATGGAGCAAAGCAAAACCTTCAGTCCTTGGGAGGTTGTTGAAGTGGCTCTTGAACGCATTGACTGGAAAGGAGCTGAGACCAAGTCCTTAGGAAGATTACTTAAGTCATGTGTGAAAATAAATATTGGTGAACAGATGTCTTGAACTTCTGCAAGATCAAAAGCTGTAACCTTTCATCCTATTATTTCTTTGTTCAACGCGAGGAGGTCATCCGTCATCCATTGCCAGATAGAAGCCCTCATGAAGGCTCTTATAGGTGTAAATTAGGTGACCTATAGCCTAGAGCTGTCAATCCGGGCCTTCTCAATCTCTCATCATGAGGAAGACCAGCGAAACCAGAATCCCAGCGAGTCGCCCTCCTCTGCAAAGGCTTCAACTGTCTAGCGTCATCCCTCAGTCTGAAACTACAAACAGCAACACTAAACTCCAGCAAGGGACGAATGTGTATGTTTGTAAATTTGAGGAAAGGCGCCCGTCATGGTTGAGAAAAACTTTTCTCATGATATAAAGCTTGAAGTTTGCTCTTCTCATCACAAAGCAAATTTGGTCAAGCCACCTCAGTTTTAAGTTAACAATAATCCCTCTAATGACACTGTCTGTCCACCAGCGAGAGCTCTGAAAGAGCATGGTAATTTAGGATTATTCAAGCTAATGTGCAGAACATTGCGCTTGCCCATGTTAAACGGGATTTACCACGCGTCCCATCACTCTCGAACAAAATCACGATCCAGCTCTCGATCATAGAAATTTGTGAAAGGATTTGAAAAGGTTCTCATGTCGTCTGCAAAAAAAAGCACGCTTGGATTTTGAAAAGGTCGTCAAATCAGAAGTAAGAATGAGAAACAGGATCAGACTCAAGGCAGAGCTCTGCGGAAAACCTGATGCGATTCTTTGGTGAGAGTGGTGAGACGAGTTTGACTTACCAACCAGCAGAGTGAAAGTTCTGTCAATCAAGAATACCCTGACTCACCCAAGAAATGAACCGCAAACCCCGCAATGTCACAGCTTTGCCAAAAGTCTCCTATGTGGAATTGTGGAAGCCTATCGGATGCTTTTTGAAAAATTGAGATGGGCATCGTCTACTCAAACGCCACCGTCATTGGTCTTCGTTCAACGATTCAAATAGGAAAGGAGATTCATCACCGTTGAGCTACCACGAACAAAGCCATGCTGAGAATTAGGAATCACACCATGGATCAAAATGGAATCTCCTAGTTGAACGATCAGTCTCTCCATGACTGGCACACACTGAGGCAGTGCTAACTGGTTGATAGTTGCAGGGTTCGGTTTATTCCCTTTCTTATGAATGCGTGTTATCCAGACAGACAGACAGTCATGAGGTAAGATACTATTCCGGTTCCGGAAGTGAGAACTCATTGTCTGCGAGTGGGTCCGACTGAGATGCGGGAGTCTCCTCCAATAGAACCCCTGAAATATTATCAAGCCCAGGAGAAGAGGCATCAGTTATTTGCTTCAGGTGTCTCTGGGACTATTTCTAGAGCTACGTTAACTGAGTCAAGGTCATACATATTACGTGGCGTCAAAAAAGATACAGATACACGCACAAACACCACTGCGTCTACCATCAGCACGATCTCCCCTATATCAAGTGTAATCAAGCAGCTTGACAATAGAATCAGGTAGGTATACGGAATCGTTCAACCATGTCTAAGATAGAAATACACAGTGAGAATGTTGCTGTGTCATCAACTGAATTGGATGGAACTAATAACCATAAGGATGAAATGTTGTATATAAAAACCAGAGCCAGTTGAAATATCGCGTGGCAATAATTACCGTAGACCATGGAACCATTGGGACCTAGTCTTTTAGAACACCGCTAAGTGAAACTGCACGCACTCAAATTCACCTCGTCCTCAGCTTTTTGAGTTTTCAACTCTTCACGGAGGTTCCGCAAAAAATGTCTTTGTTTAAAGGTTTTATCGTTCGCTATCCTAACCCCTGAGTATAATGGGCTTTTCCTCAAGTATTAATTTTGACGTGGGTTTCAACGTCAGTGCTACAGAATTTTCAATGACTCCAGTAAAGAGGAACAACTTGAACTGCTGGGCGACCAAGACAGAATGTCTTGTAACTGGCAGCAGAAATGGTTTACCGCAAAGCCAATTGGATTGTCTTGCTCGTCAAACCCTATGTTAAACCTCTTACTCCATCATTCCTCTTGTTATTCCGAAAAGCTGTAAATTTGCAAGGCTGGAAGCTGGTCAAAACACGGGACTCCCCTCACGATATCATGCCAAGAGATGTAGGTTCGTAGGTACCGGCAGCTTTGTCATTATACAGTTTGGGCCGACCACGACCACCACCATGACCACCCCTGGAACTCTCCAATTAATAACACAACACCCTTCTACTTCTTCCTCATTAATCGGCGCGCAGAGAGGAGAGAAGTTTTAAAACAACAATAAATTCTGACCCGCGCACTACCTTTTCTTCACGGCCCATTAAAACGAGGCCATTAAGGCGCACGAGCTAAATGATTCGTTCCGAATCTATTAGTATTCTTTTCATCAGAGAGCAGGTCGTGAGACCTCAAAGAAGCTGCGGTACGGATGCAAGATGTACGACGCAAGTGCCTTCTCCCTCTTCTCGCTAGCTCTGTGATGTCCGTAATTGGATGAAATTATTACCGTTTGCATAAGGGGGTTGGTGGTCGACTGCTGCTGGTTAGGTATCTGCTGCCGTAAATTGCCCACCCTTAATGGCCGCGTGCTTGCATCGTGCGATGCTCGGAGCAAACCATATCGGGCGCGGTTCTCCGTAGAATGAAATAAATTAATCATGGATAATAACCCTGAGAAATTCACGTTGCAATTTTAATGGAAAATATAAACGTTTACCGAAGAAGACGAGGAAAGAAGATTGATTACGCACCGAAAATATTATTCCGGCTCATTTTCACCGGTGGATGGAAACGCCGGCGGCTATTGTAACCACCAAGAACACCACTTACTAATGATTTGTTGTCGCGTCCGCTTTCCGGGGGAACGGTTAAATTTAAAAATTGTGTAGACACCGGAAATGGCAAAAGCATCAGGAACGGCGGCCGGGAAATGGCATACCCACCCTACCCGCGGCTGTGGATCAATGTAATTTATTGTTTGAACTTATCGGTGAGGAAAAAGGTTCGCGTCGGACCTTACGCCTATTATAATAGCCCTCATGCTTTTTTCTACAGAGAAAAATTTACCGCAGTCAGATCACCAGTCATCGCGGGTCCTTGCGATTTGCTTCAGAACGTCACGTTAAATGGTAAACGAAAATGTATAGAACGGATGTTGTCCTCCTGACACGGATAAGGAGGAGGATGATAAATGAAAAATGTACAAAGCAGTTTTGCGTAACAGCAAAATGTTCCGGTCTCTGGTCAACAGCTGAAATCAGTTGAAAACTGTTTTGAAAACTGTTCTGATTTTGTACAGTGACTGCAATGTCTAGCCTTGACAGCCTCTCCCAAGCCCAGCTTAGTAACCAAGAGGCAACTGACAGCCCCTGGCCAGAAAAAATAATGCAACTCACAACTTGCCCAGACCCCAGAGCGCGGAGGTGGAGGTGGATTTTCTGAAGGTGGCTTCCTGAAGGTAGATTCCCCAGTCGCAAGAGTTGTCTTTCACGGACGACTTCAGGATGACCTTGATGTTCTGGTGATGCTGTCCGATCATGTTCACCTGGGGTAGTGTTGCACCACATGGGAGATCGTGACGCGGCTAGCAAAATCCCTGAACTCTCATCTGATGAATTGTTCGCCGTTATCGCAACAGTTCTTCCGGAACACCGCGAAAGAAAAATACGTGATTTACTAGTAAGATGACCGCAGTTCCAGCCAAAGCCCCCCGAAGAGGAGGGAGTATACAATATTGGTTGAAGTAGTCTAAGACGCATACCTGACCAATAGTACTGTTTGCCGGTCCGAAACGCCTTGCGATACACCTCTCTATGAATCGCAGTACGACTGCCGTGCTCAGCAGCCAAGATGTGGGCACAGTGCTGTCAGGGTACAACTAACCTTCATGTTCTTGTGTAGTCGGTGCTCAGTAATAGCACCCAGCAGTTCTTCAACTAAACGTCTCCCTGCAACTTGAACATAGAAAAAAGTTGACGGAGTCTCCCGAATCCTGTCTCACATTCTCCGGTATCGGTAACTCAAAATGACCTGGGAGCCTCCAAGAAAGTCCAACTCTGCCAAATTGTCAACTGGAACCCACTCAGTAAGTCTGGAACCACGTTGTTCTGGCCGGCTTGATGAACTTCGTCAAAGATATTTTTTCCTCGGGAGAAAGGTAATGCTTTTTACGCACACTCTGGCTGGAATGACACCGGGGGGACTCGCGACGTGTCCTACCCACTAAAATCCTTTCGTAAGCTTAGTAGTTAACCCGCTTCCTGAAAAAACCATCTTAACATATCCTCGGGAGTAGCTGGTCTTCGTTTCCTTCGAGTCTATTTTCCGTCTCCATATTCATTCTTCGTACGCAAGACTTCGGTGCACCAGTTCGAGACAATGGACCATCCTTCTGGACTCTTCAAATCACCTCTGTCACATTTCTCACTGTTATCACTCTGCGGGTGGTCGATTCTGCTTCTTGTCGCTGGTTCTGCCAACGGTGGCATTCAAAGAACATGTGCACCACAGTGTCTTCTTCCGGGCAGTATCTACATGTTAGCCTTGGTCTTCTCTTCATTTGAAACAAATACGCATCGAAGCAGCCGTGACCAGTGAGAAACTGTGATAGATGATTCAGTTGTCCTGTTAATTCAAAAGTGAACGTCTGAGATTAGCTAATATTATGTCCATCTCCCTTGCGAGCATTCGCCCAGTGTCTTTGCCAAGCATCCATTGTGCCCTCCCGCCCTCTTACCGCATTTTTCTTTCTCAAGGAGATGTCCTTCCTCTCGTTTATCAGAAGTTCGACAGGCATCGTGATGCCTGCAATCACTCTCATGGCGTGAGGTGGTGCGGTAAGCTGTCATGATTTGAAGCGCCAAAGCTCTTTGCATAGAGATGAGTTTCTTCTTGTATTTTCCATATTTCAGGATTCCTGACCATATTGGGGCACCGTACAGCACCGCAGATGTAACCACTGCGGCTAACAGTTTCTTCCGCCAGTTTTAGGACCGCCGATTGAAAGCATCAGCGAGACCAATGCCTTAGTTGTTTCTCCAGCATTGACCAGGCTAGTCTCCACGTGTTCCGTGAAAGCGAGTCGGTTATCTATCGTCACGCCAAGATATTTCACAGACCGAGTCGGCTTTACTTAGACACTTCGAACTGTGAAAGCCACGGGCTCCAGTCGTTTAAACCCGGTTAGAAGCACTGCCTCTGTTTTTTCCGCTGCTACCTGGAGCTTGTGGTTCACCAGCCACGTTGCTAATTTCTCTAGTGTCACATTGGCCTTTCTTTCAAGGGCGTTTTTGTTTTTTGCCATCATTACCAATGCCAGGTCATGGGCATACGCCACGAGGGTGTACCCTCTATCTGCAGCATTTTAGAACACCGTCATATATTTAGTACGTTCCATGGCTCTGGCCCGAGGACTGCACCCTGTAGTACTTCGGCGTTTGTCGTCATGTCTTCCTTTTGCTCAATACCTTCCAGCAGCAATTGCCTTTCGTTCAAATAGCTACTTATTGTCGGCTGTGTCGCTGTTTTGATTTTTTTTTTCAGTGTTTCCATAATGAGTTGCCATGACCCACACTTGAAAGAGTTTCTGATGTCAAGCAGTATAAGGGCGCATAACTTGCGATGTCTCGTCTTCCCTTCTCTAGCTTCATTCACTATTTTCATTACTCGTTGTATAGCGTCCACGGTCGATTGGCCCTTTCTAAAACCAAATTGGTCCTTTGACAGCGGCGTAACCGGTGCTCAGTAATAGCTCCCGCCAGTTCTTCAGTAGAGCCTCTTCCTCCAACCTCCAAAAGGGGAAAGTTAACGGGTTGTCCCGAATCCTGTCTCACATTCTCCAGTAACGTGAAACCCGAAACCCGAATAGTCCTAGAAGCCCTTAAGAAGATCCAACTCTGCCAAATTGTCAACCGGAACCACTCAGTAAGCCCGGAACCACCATGTCCTTCTTACGAATACGAATAAAATTGTTTAATGGGACGACCAGGGTTGGGAAGTTGAAAAGCTCAGCACAAATCTCCAGTACCAACCCACTGTGTCGAGAACTCGACGTATTTCACGTACTTTGGTGGGGGCTGGTCAATCCAGAATGGCCTGTACCTTCCCGGAATCGACCTGAGAACGTGAAAATCGACGGTGTAGCCGAGATAACGTAGCTCAAGCAAACAGAATAACACCTCTGGAACCTTACAGCCAACTTGGCCTTCCTAAATCGTCGGAACACCTTCCCTGGAGCATACAGTTTACGCTAGAAGTTCGAGGTAGCCACGATGATCAAGAAACGGTTCCAAGTCAACGCCAAGAACTTCCTCTATTAGTCTTTGCCACGTAGCTGGGGTGTTATAGAGTCCAAACGGCATACGTACGAACTGGAACAGCTTTCGGCCTGGAACCTAAACGCCGTAGCAGGCGTGATGTGGGTTCCAGCAAAGCTTGCCAGTATATATGCACTTTTGATGTCCGTTGAGGAGTACTCTATATCCCACACAGTATCCAGAAGATCCAAGATTGCGGAAGACGATGGCTCCACAACTCCCAGACGAATCATTTTCTCGAGTTCATCATGAGCGTCCTTTTGCAATACGGGGGACAAGGGGTGTAACCGTTGCTCAACGGGCTCGGTACCTTGTTTTACCCTGATTTTGTGTTTGAGCACATCGGTTTGACCCAAGTCTGGTATAGACTTTGCCAAACACGCGAGTAAAGAAGAGTGCGTCCAGAAGCTGTTGTTTTTCGGGAGTACAACCCCGATCAGTGGCGAGCGCCATTTCGGGCGGTCATGTCCGCTACCCATCCTTGATTACGCCTATAATTACGCAGAGATTAGTCATGACCGTAATTCAGTTTCTGTAGGTAGGCTAGTACAGAAAAACCAGAACTGTGTGTTCATATTAGAAGTCTTCTACTAACTTATCACTGAAGAAACTGCTGCGTTTGGTTGATATCTCAGGAAGAATGTTTGGATCGCTTGACTGTAGATGTTTCTATCCATGAAGTTCATCCATCAGTCCAAGTCAGACTAGTCTTTACGATTGCAAGTTTTAAAATGATTAAACCTCAAACCTCAAAGCAGCGTGGAGCAAACCAGCACTGTACTTTGTTCTCAGCGCTACGTTATAAACTATGTTTTATCCATGTACACATCTACCTACGTGTACACAGATATGATTGTTGATAAAAACTGTTTCAGCTCAGGCACAATCAAGAGCGAGTGATGACAAAAAATTTCATAATTGTATTTCGCCTAGCAAGGTATTCGGGTCGACTGTTGAGAGCGGAATATGGGGTGAAGCCTTTTGGCCGGGTCCATCTTAATTGATTAGAACGCCGAATTAGTCAGATTAGGTGATGGTAAATTCATGGCAGGTAAGCCCTCGCTGCTCCGAGAGAGATATCCTTTGAAATATCGACGGCTGCGACGCCGCTCCTCCGCCGAGCAGCTCTAGAGCTGCGGAGGATTTGCAGTTCAGTTACGTGGCGGCCCGGTGGAATGAGGAGGAAGAGGACGACGACGAGGAGAGCATTCTGCTGATTAGATGAGTGTTCGCATGGAAAATGCAAATCTTAGGGAATAGGCCGCCCTGCGTGTGTATTGACTGCCTATACACAGTTAAGGGCTAACCTTTCAATATTTATTCGGCTCTCGCCCATTTCCCCTTTCGATTTGCCATTCTCGTCGTAAATACCTCGGCTTTTATCCGCTTCTGGTTCCATTTCCTCTTCTCTTTCTGTTAAACGTGTGATACGAACGCCGCACGTTCGAGTCGTACGTTTTTCTAACAATATCTTATTAGCAAAGTTTAGCAGTAAGACGTCTAAAATATTCACTTTGCTCGGCTCGGGTATAGTAGGTGTAGGGTGGTGGCGGTGGTGGTGGCTGCCACGGGCGAAAAACTGTGTCAGCCAGCCAGCGGGCCGAAGAAATTTAATGTCGGAGTGGAAATTCAATTTGTGTTTAGAGCGCGCGGGGTCTTTTCCTTTCCGCCCTTTCAGCCCGAGATAAATAAATACTGACGCGTTTTGGGGTCTATCCCGCCCGTCGCCCGGCCGTAGTCTCGTACATTGGCCAACAAAGCTCTTGCTTGCCCAGTGAGCTCTGGTCGTATATAGAAATCCAGGCAAAACTTTCCAATCTGTTCCCGGTGAGATTGCATGATGCTTCTGGAACATGAGAAAAGCTTGCAAGGAATGACTGCAAATAACATTCGGTGGGTTGTCTCGCTGTCTCAGGATAGCCGCATTTCAGAGCCTAGGACGTTACAAAAAATCTCAAACCGAACGATAAAGTGGAAACATTTTTAGGAAATATTTATACGGAGTAGTCTTGGAGAGAGAGAAGTTGACGCCAGTTTCCTTCAAGGCTGGAGTATCAGCCGAAAACTGGGAGCCATCAAGGAATGATTGTTTTTGTTAATTTTTTTAACGCCGGGTTTTTCTACAACGAGGTCTAACACCGACGCCGGTAAATGCTTTCTTCCACTATACCGGAAATTGTGCCAAATCCGTGTCGTGTAGGCATCTCGAATCGGTCTCCTTTATTTCATCTCTCCCTAAATGGATATGGTCCTGACGCGTTCTGTGCTAATGCAGAATCTGTAAGGAACGATCCGTCAGTATGTTGACAGCCAGCGGGTAAGAAACATTGTGGTGGCAGAATGGAATCTCTGTGCTTTCGATGCTTTGCGAAGTTAGCGGCGAAGCGAGCCTCTTCAGCAGGAGACTCCACATAGGTATGTACGGAAGCGTAGAAGGGCCACTGCGAATCTTCACGGACAAAGTCGAGTTTCAAAATCGACCCGGTCGAGTTTCAGAGTCGACCCGGTCAAGTTCCAAAGTCGACCCGGTCGAGTTTCAAACTCGACTTTTCGCGTAAAGTCAAGTTTCAAAGTCGACCCGGTCGAGTTCCACAGTCGACCCGGTCGAGTTTCAAACTCGACTTTCTGCGTAAAGTCGAGTTTCAAAGTCGACCCGGTCGAGTTGCAAACTCGGCCGCGTCAAATTGAATTAAACTGCTCGTCATAAGTTGAGGATATGTCAAAATTTGGACCCATTTCAAGTGAGGATATCTGTAGAAAAAAATATCCGATTCGGAAAAAGTTGATGACCCCCGAAAGAGCTTTACCTTTGGCTGCAGGGCGTTTATGTCGACGTATGTCATAACTGACTTAGTGCATTATATATAGGATGCCAAAGAAAGGAGCGACAGAAAAGTTGATTTTTGAAGCCGTCAACTTCTCAGCTTATTTTTGTGAGAAAAAACATTTTCGATATTCCTAAGGGTGTCCGAGGCATAATTTTTTTATCCATACATTGTTATCATTATTATCCTCACTCTAGAAAAGAGATGTCCATCAAGATTTGACCAGGAAAATGCGCAGTAGGTTCGGTCGGTCCTTTCTTTCTTTCGCATTGAGTACTATCATTCGTCTCACTCTTCAGCTCAGCGAAAGTTTCTGTTACTGTTGTATGTTGTGTTCCCTATTATGATGCTCCAAGCTTCATCGAAATTTGAAAGTAAAATGAGTACGTAGGTGCATCTCTTTAGATAATGTTGTTATCGAGTGTTAGAACTAGAACGGTCAATTAGAACAACAAAATTTTCCAATCTAAATTGAAATTTTTGAAAATATTCCTGAAACATTCCAGCTACTTATTTCTCTTCTTCGAATCAGCCAAAGTGTGCCAAACAATCAAGAAATTTCCGCATTTTATAGCATGTTTTATAGTAGCCTCCAAATCTTATATCAGATTTTGGAAAGAAGAAATTCCAAGCTATGAAATGTTGATGATCTCAAAAATTGATTTCTTTTTCATTGTGGATGGAAAAGCAATGTTGAGTAGAAATTATAATTCGAATTATTTCAAGGGTGGGTAATTATTCTTTGAGATTATTCAATATTCAACTGTAATATCACAAGTGCTTAGATTTTCACGGTAATTTTGGACAGGCCATCGCGAGTGCTGGTTGTAGCGATAAATGCCCGACTCCGTAGGAGGAGGGCATTTATCTAGGGACAACCACCCCAAGGGAAAACGCCTGGCCAAAATTATCTGGGAAAATCTCGAGCACGAGTGATATTTTGGTGATCATTACAAAAAAAAAGTCCGAAGTGACAGCTGTCAGATTTTGTTGTTTACATCAATTTTATTTCGTTGCTATTGACAGTGGAATTTAGATAAGTGAATATTATCCTTGTAGGTCTATTAATCAAGGGCGTTGTGTGTAATAATTGAGATTATTAAATTTTTTGAGATAATTCAATTTTCGAGATTACTCAATCTTCAAGTATATTCAATGTTCAGGATCACGTGACCTTGAGTTGAAGACGCGCCTGCGCGCCTTTATGACATAGTTGTCAAAAAACAGAGATTTCCTCTGTACTTCAAAGAAGTTGAACTCCTCCTAGGGGACTAAAACTGGAGCGCTGAAACTTTTTCCGATGGAAAGCTTCAGGTCCTCAAGGCTGACCAATGAGCAAATTGGATTTCATGGTTGCGGCGCCATCAGGTCCACCATATTGAAATCTCCTCGGAAATTTCTTACGATTTTTATGGAACTTGGCATTTACCCCTGTCTCGTGATAATGATCATTCTTTGTTTCAGGCTAAATTTCATGACTCGGTTTCCACCTTGGCCGCCATATTAAAATTTTTTATTAGTAGAATTTTTATGGAGCTTGAAACTTACTTTTGTCTCGTACCATCTTGGCCGTCGTATTGAAATTTCTCATTTGTGGAACGGTTTCCGTGAAACTTGGAACTTACCCTTGTTTCGTATGATCATTCTCATTTTCACGCTGAATTTCCTGATTCTTTGGCCGCTATATTGAAATCTCTCATCAGTGGAATGATTGCCATGAAACTTGAAACGTATTTCTGTTTTGCACTAACATTCTTATTTTCAAGCTGAATTTCACGATTCCGTCTCCATGTTGTTTCGGTTTTAATCTGACACACTACTGGATATTCAAGCATGATGTGCAATATTTTCGAATTGTTCCTATTCAATTGGTAGAAGGTACTTCTGGCTTTTGGCACGTTGAAACATTTTGTTTTGCACTTGTCATCTTTCACGTGTCAACATAAATGTTTACTTTCACTTTCACATTAATACTGAGAACAATAAAAGGCACATCACTCTTCTCTCTTAAATCTTGAGGAAATCTTATTTAAAAAAAAAAAAAAAATTGAACGTAAAGTTGGAATTGATCAGTTGGAAATGACAGCAAACAATCATGTTGACATTATTTTGGAGTAACCATTTTGTGATTGGCCTTAACCAGTGATTTTTTGTTATTACTCACCGGGCGTGGCTTGAATCATTGATTATACTCACTGACCGCCAGTAGATGTATGTTTTTATTCACATGATGCCAATGTCAAAAAAAGAGCTCAACCTTGAGCACAACATGAAATTGGTTTTGACCCTCGCTTTGACCTTGCTTGTTTGGTATTATTCTCGGTATTATCACTAGGTAGGTATAGGGAAGCTGTAAGAAATCACAATAATTGGAATCACATAATCACAAATCGTTATTTCAATTGAAAAACTTATAAATAACAAAAGAAATACTAAATAGTACCATGCGATCAACAAAGTTCGGAATTGGGGTAGGCTGTGCTCTGGCCGAAAGCAGCTTCACATGCTTAAGCTTACATAAGCTTTGTGTGCACCACCGCCGAGAACAAGAATCCTCATTTACCACCACCAATGCGCCATCCAGCAGCACTGGCCGATGTGAATTTGAGCTTTGAGGGTTGAGGCCAGTCAAAGGTGGCATCGGCCGGGCAAAACCGAACCAAACCAACGGCCCGCCGGCACTTCTCCATCATCAGGAATAAGCTTTTATTCCAGAGTGAAACGAATCGGAATTGATGCCATTGTTCGCTGTGAGTCTCCGGGATCTTTAATTGATGAATAACTTTCGAGGGAACTTGTAAAAATTAACTGCTTGATGAGGTGATTGTGAAGGAACTTGCGTAATTCGCTTCGATGCTTAGCAAAGCTTTTTTTGTGCGCTTTCCGTTCTCTAATGAAACACTTCAACGCAATGATTCGTTTACGAAGGATGACGTGAAGGAAGGGACGTGTTGACCAAATTTGTCACTCTCCCGAAGGAAATAAATAAAAAATAGGGAGGAAATTATTTCCGCTGTTTACCCACCTACTGAAGCCATCCGGAAAATGAAATCAAATCGCTCTCGACGGAGGTGGTATACGCACATGTTTGTGTGCGGTGTCGTCTTCGCGCAAAGCCCCGCATAACGCACACATTGCCCGCCATTTCCGAAGGCCGAAGAGCTTCAAAGGCGCGATAAATTTGCAGCCGCTAACTGAAAAATTTGATTTAGGTTTTCAATTTGTCAGCAATTCGATTGATTTATTGCGTGAATGCTTCAGCCGTTATTTACTCGCAAAAATGTTGCGCTGTGTGGAATTTAAATTAAAACTTCCCCGACATCACCGCACTGTCACCGTCGCGCCCGCCATCCAGACTCATTGCGCCATTTCTCGATGCATCTTATGGCTTCACAATACAAATTACTTTGGGCGTGCCTACTTCAGACTTCGGTGACGTGAAGAGGCGCAAATCGAAAAGTTACGCTCTTGTCAATGCTTTTATTTAACATTAGTATATAGTCATAGTGTCTGTGCGATGGTTTTCTGAAGGAGTTCCTCAAAATGAAACTAGAAAAAGTTGGTATAAGTACTCACTTTCAGTCTTGGGTGATTAGGCAGGTAGGTACTTGGCTAAGCGAGATCACAGGTTCTGAAACAACAACAAAATACAAACATTATGCATATGACCCATTCACCAAACATAAAATAAATTATTCCCATCTGTTTCATGTGTAAAAGTATCTGGTCACCTAGCTTCTCCCAGTTTCAGAAATTTCTTCCATTGATCATCAACAAGATAAAGCCCTACTCTTCCCTTCACAGAGTCTAGGTTTCGATTTGCTACCTGATGCTTCCCGTGGCTTTTAACGGTCTTGAGATAGTTTCACATTAGAACTACGCCGCTCCTTAGTGTTTCAAAAACCATCACATGACAAATTGAAGTCGCTCGCTTCTTAGATGTATCGACCCACAAAGCAGGGACCTGGTTTTTAGCGCATTTTTTCTTTCAGTCAACACCCTCCTGATGACGACTTTGTGGAAATTATTATTTGTTCACGTCTTGTCTGCCGTCTATGCATGTCATACATCTACCATTGAGGCTTAGAGGTTCACTGTTTTGGTCGTCGCGACTCGAGCTTTTACAGCTGCAGGGATACCGTCAAGTCTATACCCTTGTGGTCCCAGTCTTCTTGATGACAAACGACCGCATGATTTCCCATTAACGGCATGGAAATCTGGCTGGCAGGATATGGGACGAAACGTGTATGAGTACTCTAGCACCCATACCTACGGAAGCGTAGAAGGGCCAGGCTGCAAATCTTTTTACGAACACAAAGTCGAGCTTCAAACTGGACTTTCTGCATAAAGTCGAGTTTCAAAGTCGACCCGGTCGAGTTTCAAGTTGAATTAAACTGCTCGCCATAAGTTGAGGATACGTCAAAATTTGCTTTAATTTCAAGTGCGGATATGAATGAATAATACATTCATTTCCAACAGGTAGTAACTACCCAATTACAGAAAACAATACAAAATTAGAAAGATAATGAACAATAATTGGAAAATACAAAACAGAACTCAAAAACTTGACCCAAGATCTGGAAAATAAAATGGTTTTTGAATACAAAATAGATACACCAAGCCATAGACCAGACAAAGAAAAAACCACAACGATACAGAGGCAGAATTTCAAGAATTTAAGGCAACAATACAGGAGGTCAAGAAGGTAATGGAATCAAAGTTTATGTCGCACGCTTTGGAAATTTTATCGTGGCACATTAAGGATAAAGAAAGAATTAAACAAGATGTTAGTCCTGGAATAGGGGGTGTAGAATGTCATACGCTGTCTGGAATTTTCGCAGGGAATAAAAAAGTTGATTTTTGATAGTACCGGGTGTTTATAAATGTCTGTGATCGCATAGCCTTTGGAATCCGCTTTCGATCACTACAATCGCGCCTGTTACTGCGTTTTTCGGCCTGACCCATGCCTGTCACGATCACAGACTCTTATAAACACCCCGTAGATATGGACAATCGAGTAGATTATGAAGGAGGTCGGATAAGAATTTGACAGCGAGAATTGTACGTCGAGTCTCTAAAGAAAAAAACTCAAAGCGATATTACGGGGAAACGCAGATTTCCTGTGCACTTCAAATAAGTTGAATTTCTACTAGGGGAATAAAGCTAGAGCCCTCAAACTTTTTTTGAAGTGCAACGATTGTCATGAAACAACTTACTTTTGTCTTGTATAAACATTCTTATTTCCAAGCTGAGTTCCATGATTCCGCCGCTATCTTGGCCGCCAAATTGAAATTCCTTATCAGTAGAACGATTTTCAGCGAACTTGTAACGTACTGTTGTTTTGTACAACCATTCTTATTTTCAAGTTGAATTTCACGATTTCCCCTCCATCTTGTTTTGGTTTAAAACTGACGCCTTACTGGTCATTCAAGCATAATGTGCAATTTTTTCAAATTGATCCGCTCAGAGATCTTCTACCACAGTTGTGGATTGGGTTGGGAGTTATGCTAAATAACCTGGTTGAGAGGTTGGTTATTGAGGATCACTATAGGAGCATACGTTATACCATGCGATCAACAAAGTTCGGAATTGGGGTAGGCTGTGCTCTGGCCGAAAGCAGCTTCACATCCTGAAATTTGACCAGGTCACAGCCTACCTCAATTCCGAATTTTGTTGATCGCATGGTATAACGTATGCTCCTATAGTGATCCTCAATAACCAACCTCTCAACCAGGTTATTTAGCATAACTCCCAACCCAATCCACAACTGTGATAGAAGATCTCTGAGCGGATCAATTTGAAAAAATTGCACATTATGCTTGAATGACCAGTAAGGCGTCAGTTTTAAACCAAAACAAGATGGAGGGGAAATCGTGAAATTCAACTTGAAAATAAGAATGGTTGTACAAAACAACAGTACGTTACAAGTTCGCTGAAAATCGTTCTACTGATAAGGAATTTCAATTTGGCGGCCAAGATAGCGGCGGAATCATGGAACTCAGCTTGGAAATAAGAATGTTTATACAAGACAAAAGTAAGTTCCAAGTTTCATGACAATCGTTGCACTTCAAAAAAAGTTTGAGGGCTCTAGCTTCATTCCCCTAGTAGAAATTCAACTTATTTGAAGTGCACAGGAAATCTGCGTTTCCCCGTAATATCGCTTTGAGTTTTTTTCTTTAGAGACTCGACGTACAATTCTCGCTGTCAAATTCTTATCCGACCTCCTTCATAATCTACTCGATTGTCCATGTCCATATCTACGGGGTGTTTATAAGAGTCTGTGATCGTGACAGGCATGGGTCAGGCCGAAAAACGCAGTAACAGGCGCGATTGTAGTGATCGAAAGCGGATTCCAAAGGCTATGCGATCACAGACATTTATAAACACCCGGTACTATCAAAAATCAACTTTTTTATTCCCTGCGAAAATTCCAGACAGCGTATGACATTCTACACCCCCTATTCCAGGACTAACATCTTGTTTAATTCTTTCTATATCCTTAATGTGCCACGATGAAATTTCCAAAGCGTGCGACATAAACTTTGATTCCATTACCTTCTTGACCTCCTGTATTGTTGCCTTAAATTCTTGAAATTCTGCCTCTGTATCGTTGTGGTTTTTTCTTTGTCTGGTCTATGGCTTGGTGTATCTATTTTGTATTCAAAAACCATTTTATTTTCCAGATCTTGGGTCAAGTTTTTGAGTTCTGTTTTGTATTTTCCAATTATTGTTCATTATCTTTCTAATTTTGTATTGTTTTCTGTAATTGGGTAGTTACTACCTGTTGGAAATGAATGTATTATTCATTCATATCCGCACTTGAAATTAAAGCAAATTTTGACGTATCCTCAACTTATGGCGAGCAGTTTAATTCAACTTGAAACTCGACCGGGTCGACTTTGAAACTCGACTTTATGCAGAAAGTCCAGTTTGAAGCTCGACTTTGTGTTCGTAAAAAGATTTGCAGCCTGGCCCTTCTACGCTTCCGTAGGTATGGGTGCTAGAGTACTCATACACGTTTCGTCCCATATCCTGCCAGCCAGATTTCCATGCCGTTAATGGGAAATCATGCGGTCGTTTGTCATCAAGAAGACTGGGACCACAAGGGTATAGACTTGACGGTATCCCTGCAGCTGTAAAAGCTCGAGTCGCGACGACCAAAACAGTGAACCTCTAAGCCTCAATGGTAGATGTATGACATGCATAGACGGCAGACAAGACGTGAACAAATAATAATTTCCACAAAGTCGTCATCAGGAGGGTGTTGACTGAAAGAAAAAATGCGCTAAAAACCAGGTCCCTGCTTTGTGGGTCGATACATCTAAGAAGCGAGCGACTTCAATTTGTCATGTGATGGTTTTTGAAACACTAAGGAGCGGCGTAGTTCTAATGTGAAACTATCTCAAGACCGTTAAAAGCCACGGGAAGCATCAGGTAGCAAATCGAAACCTAGACTCTGTGAAGGGAAGAGTAGGGCTTTATCTTGTTGATGATCAATGGAAGAAATTTCTGAAACTGGGAGAAGCTAGGTGACCAGATACTTTTACACATGAAACAGATGGGAATAATTTATTTTATGTTTGGTGAATGGGTCATATGCATAATGTTTGTATTTTGTTGTTGTTTCAGAACCTGTGATCTCGCTTAGCCAAGTACCTACCTGCCTAATCACCCAAGACTGAAAGTGAGTACTTATACCAACTTTTTCTAGTTTCATTTTGAGGAACTCCTTCAGAAAACCATCGCACAGACACTATGACTATATACTAATGTTAAATAAAAGCATTGACAAGAGCGTAACTTTTCGATTTGCGCCTCTTCACGTCACCGAAGTCTGAAGTAGGCACGCCCAAAGTAGTGGAGCGGTTGAAGCTCGCTAACGCGTCTCCTTAACGAGTTATTTTTTTTAGAGTATAACACTCTGGAACCATCACCATTCAATTGAGAAAACATCAGGCTTCAGAATATATAAATTTCAGCAAAATCGCGAGGTACCGACATCGTTTTTTTTGCCATCAAACCTCGAGAAGGTCCGATTTTTCAAGGGATTTCATCACTTACAAAAACTGAATTTTCTCGAAAAATATACGGTCTTGATGGCAGGTTCTGACGTCAATTTGTAGAGAATTTCTTGGGCAACATTTTTATGTACGTCACTCTCACTCTGTTTCCCTAATTAACCCGGAAAACAAAAAAATGTGCAGAAAACAGCGACGAAATTTGTCAGTGTCCGCGTTCCCTTTACGATAACTTTCGAATTCACGATATCAAATTAAGATTTTTTTACACAGAAATGTTCCTCAATTTATTCTTAAAATATAATCCCGCATAACATATAGTCGCGTTTTAAAAATAAAGGCGTCAGAAGCAAAAACATCGGAGCGCGCGCTCCCGTCAAACTGTCACCCGCCCAGTATTTGGAACATGGGCTACGAGGTGTAAAAATTTTTCTCAACGTTATTTTAGATGATTCAGTGATGAAACTTTATATAATGGTTTTATAGACAATTACCTCTCCCTTTGCAAATTATTGGGACCATACCATCCTGCAGAGCCCCTACAAGGTCGCTGCAAGGGCTTCTTTGGTTTAAAAAATTACCGCTAACCTACTGGAGAGCAGATATTTTTGTTTTTTTTTCTCTTCATTTTTTTTTATACGTCACTTCTTATTCAGAACTGTATGATCTAAAATATGTAATGCCAAGTGGTAATCAGACTCCAATACCAAAGCAGTATTGAAGGAAATACCTACCTTACACTTCTGCGTGATTATCTAAATAGATACCTATATATCGAAGTTCTAGAAATTCAGCGGTGCAGCCAAGTGGTGGGCTACGGGACTATAGCCTCTCCCCAGATTACCAATTCTTCGCTCTTTTTTAAAGAATTTTAGTCTTTTCTCGAGTTTCAAAGGGACATTTGCATGAAACCTGACATTGAAGTCAGGTTTCTATGTTTTGTATATTTATCGCAATGTCTGCATGAGGCACAATGGTTCTTGATCAATTTTAATGGGATATAAGTGGAAAATTAAATCTATCAAACGAATGAAATGTCCTCATCATCATCGCCATCATTATCGCCATCGTTTTCATTTTGAATTATTATTATTTTTGATTGGTTCTCGCAACCTTTGAATTTGCAAGCCTCAGTGCATTTTAAATGTTCCTTCAGGCACTGGCATTTCAATGTTGAGCAGATTTTGTCTTTGCAGAAAATGTCCAACATCTCCCGGACTTCTTTTGGGATGAGAGGCCGTAGCGAGATAGTTGGTGAAATATAATTTTTTTGATGTATTTTTCCAACTGAAACGAAAAATGTCCAATCCAGGCAATGAGCCCACATTGCTGTTTCACCATTAGTACAGGAAAAATAGTAAAAAAATCGGCCAAACCTCGGAAAAAATATGGACGTCCTGAAAATTTGATATTCTGTTCAGAATTGAGTGCTCTACAACATATCCAAAATCGCCAAAAATCGCACCCGGGGGTTTTGAGTTATTGGAGGGGGGGTAAAAAATTGCAACTTAAAATGGAGGGGATGAAACCCGTCAATCCATTGGAAGCAAATACGTTATAATTCGACGCATCATATCCCGTTGATACCATTTTGGCACAAAAAATGTCGATCACTGTTGAAGGGGGGTCGTGGGGAGGCGAAGCCCTGCTAGGTGGTCCATTTTGTTTTTCTGGCCATGTAGAACCGATCACGACAAGTTTGGTATCTTTTCCGACTAAATTCAATCTCCTGAACTCGAATCCTATGTGTTAATTTGGATGAAAACAAGTTTGAACAAGTTAACTCAAAAAAACTTGTTTCTTCTTTAACAATTTTGACGAATTTTTTTTCACTGCTAGAGGTGTGCATCGTTGAAAAATTTTCAGGGGCCATTGAATTGAAGTGTATTATTCACAAGAATCATCTACTCGATGTTTGATTTTGATTCTCGAGTAAAAAAAACGATTTGAACCTGAGCCGGTCCGGCGTGTCGTCTACTACTGACCAGAACATCACAGCATGCACCTTTCAATGAAAATAGCTCAAACTAGTGAAAAAATAACAACTCATCCTTGGGAATTCGATGATCTGTGCAGAACTGAATTCCCTATAACATAAATAAAACCGCCATGAATCGCACTGCAGGGTTTTGAGTTATTTGAGGGGAAAGGTAACAGTTCATACAGTACGAATCTTGACGAAATGCTATCCTCCTCCTCGAATAACTCAAAATCCTGCAGTGCGATTCACGGCGATTTTGTTTATGTTATAGGGAATTCAGTTCTGTACAAATCCTCGAATTTTCGAAGATAAGTTGTTAGTTTTTCAATAGTTTGTGCTACTTTCATTTAAAGGTGCATGTTGTCGTGTTCTGGTCATTAGTAGAAGCGGCGCCGGGCCGATTCAAGTTCAAATCGATTTTTTAAACTCGAGTAACAAAATCAAACATCGAGCAGATGATTTTCGTAAAGACTACACTTCAATTCAATGACCCCTGAAAATTTTTCAAAGATGAACACCTCTAACAGTGGAAAAAAACTTCGTCAAAACTGTCAAAGAAAAAACAAGTTTTTTTGAGTTAACTTGTTCAAACTTGTTTTCATCCAAATTAGCACATCGGATTCGAGTTCAAGAGATTGAATATAGCCGGAAAAGATACCAAACTTGTCGTGATCGGTCCTACATGGCCAGAAAAACCAAATGGACCACCTAGCAGGGGTTCGCCCCCCCACGACCCCCTTTCAACAGTGATCGACATTTTTTGTGCCAAAATGGTATCAACGGGATATGATGCTTCGATTTATAACGTATTTGCTCTCAATGGATTGACGAGTTTCATCCCCTCCATTTTGAGTTGCAATTTTTTACCCCCCTCCAATAACTCAAAACCCCCGGGTGCGATTTTTGGCGATTTTGGATATGTTGTAGAGCACTCAATTCTGAACAGAATATTAAATTTTCAGGACGTCCATATTTATTCCGAGGTTCAAATCTATCTTTCTTGTACTACATATGTGACATACGCCCTTACAGATCATAATAGAAATTTTTATTGTAGAAAAGAAGTATAATTATCATAATCAAGTATAATCAAAATGAGAACGATGGCGATAATGATGCCGATGACGATGAGGACATTTCATTCGTTTGATGGATTTAATTTTCCACTTATTTTCCATTAATATTGATAAAGAACCATTGTGCCTCATGCAGACATTGCGATAAATATACAAAACATAGAAACCTGACTTCAGATACTCAGTGGCGCAGACAGGATTTTGTCGTGGGAGGCTGAGCCAATAACTGGGAACGAAATGTCCCTTCAAAACTCGAGAAAGGACTAAAATTCTTTGAAAAAGGGCGAAGAATTGGTCATCTGGGGAGAGGCTATAGTCCCGTAGCCCACCACTTGGCTGCACCGCTGAATTTATAGAACTTCGATATAATATAGGATTATCGGTATCTATTTAGATAATCACGCAGAAGTGTAAGGTAGGTATTTCCCTCAATACTGCTTTGGTATTGGAGTCTGATTACCACTTGGCATCACATATTTTAGATCATACAGTTCTGAATAAGAAGTGACGTATAAAAAAAATGAAGAGAAAAAAAACAAAAATATCTGCTCTGCAGTAGGTTAGCGGTAATTTTTTAAACCAAAGAAGCCCTTGCAGCTACCTTGTATGGGCTCTGCAGGATGGTATGGTCCCAATAATTTGCAAAGGGAGAGGTAATTGTCTATAAAACCATTATATAAAGTTTCATCACTCAATCATCTAAAATAACGTCGAAAAAAACTTTTACACCTCATAGCCCATGTTCCAAATACTGGGCGGCTGACAGTTTGACGGGAGCGCACGCTCCGATGTTTTTGCTTCTGACGCCTTTATTTTTGAAACGCGACTATATGTTATGCGAGATTATATTTTCAGAATAAATTGAGGAACATTTCTGTGTAAAAAAAACTTAATTTGATATCGTGAATTCGAAAGTTATCGTAAAGGGAACGCGGACACTGACAAATTTCGTCGCTGTTTTCTGCACATTTTTTTGTTTTCCGGGTTAATTAGGGAAACAGAGTGAGAGTGACGTACATCAAAATGTTGCCCAAGAGATTCTCTATAAATTGACGTCAGAACCTGCCATTAAGACTGTTTATTTTTCGAGAAAATTCAGTTTTTGTAAGTGATGAAATCCCTTGAAAAATCGGACCTTCTCGAGGTTTGATGGCAAAAAAAACGATGTCGGTACCTCGCGATTTTGCTGAAATTTATATATTCTGAAGCCTGATGTTTTCTCAATTGAATGGTGATGGTTCCAGAGTGTTATACTCTAAAAAAAATAACTCGTTAAGGAGACGCGTTAGCGAGCTTCAACCGCTCCACTAAAGTAATTTGTATTGTGAAGCCATAAGATGCATCGAGAAATGGCGCAATGAGTCTGGATGGCGGGCGCGACGGTGACAGTGCGGTGATGTCGGGGAAGTTTTAATTTAAATTCCACACAGCGCAACATTTTTGCGAGTAAATAACGGCTGAAGCATTCACGCAATAAATCAATCGAATTGCTGACAAATTGAAAACCTAAATCAAATTTTTCAGTTAGCGGCTGCAAATTTATCGCGCCTTTGAAGCTCTTCGGCCTTCGGAAATGGCGGGCAATGTGTGCGTTATGCGGGGCTTTGCGCGAAGACGACACCGCACACAAACATGTGCGTATACCACCTCCGTCGAGAGCGATTTGATTTCATTTTCCGGATGGCTTCAGTAGGTGGGTAAACAGCGGAAATAATTTCCTCCCTATTTTTTATTTATTTCCTTCGGGAGAGTGACAAATTTGGTCAACACGTCCCTTCCTTCACGTCATCCTTCGTAAACGAATCATTGCGTTGAAGTGTTTCATTAGAGAACGGAAAGCGCACAAAAAAAGCTTTGCTAAGCATCGAAGCGAATTACGCAAGTTCCTTCACAATCACCTCATCAAGCAGTTAATTTTTACAAGTTCCCTCGAAAGTTATTCATCAATTAAAGATCCCGGAGACTCACAGCGAACAATGGCATCAATTCCGATTCGTTTCACTCTGGAATAAAAGCTTATTCCTGATGATGGAGAAGTGCCGGCGGGCCGTTGGTTTGGTTCGGTTTTGCCCGGCCGATGCCACCTTTGACTGGCCTCAACCCTCAAAGCTCAAATTCACATCGGCCAGTGCTGCTGGATGGCGCATTGGTGGTGGTAAATGAGGATTCTTGTTCTCGGCGGTGGTGCACACAAAGCTTAATTGCGCGCCCTGGAAGTGATGATCCGTGGTTTGGTCGGGCGGTGGTCGAATCGGATAAAGCTGATAGTTCATTTGTTTTCTGACCACTCAGCTCGTTCACTCGTTTGCTGCATGGTCGCTTCCATTGACAATGCGGCTGATTTTCTTTTTTATTTCATTTTGGTCGGCCGACCTTTTGTGTCTCGTTGTCCCTGGGTCCGTCTATAAATTTAGTTTTCCACACAATGGCGATTTTCGCGCGTCACTGTGACACGTCCGGATGGGACGAAACAAACCGCTGTTAAAATGAATCCGATAGATGTGTGTAATACGGCCGGTGCAGTTCACAAATCGCTAGCCCTTGTGTGATTCGCATCGGCATTGTTGTTTTGTGCGGCGGGGACATTGGAGTGTTACCGCGGAAAAATTGGAAAAATTAGCGTGGCAGAATGGAAAATGCTTCAGTCCCCACCGTACTGGACGAACTACCCGCGATCTTTCTTTCTTTCTTCATCATCGACTAACTCATGAAAACCGCTGACGGCAACCGAACGACCTGCCGTCAGATTTTGTGAAAACCAGACGTCGGATTTTGGCCGGTTATTTTTTTTGAAAATTTTCGCAAATGAACCGCATCTCAAGTTGAGGTTGAGAATTTTTCAAAATTTTTGCTGAATTTGCCAAGATTTTTCGAAATTTCATAATTCATTCCAAATTTTACAAGGGAACCGGTGTTTGAATAATCCGTTCCAAATACCTTGACACGTTTCGCGGCGAAAACTCGGCTTTTCTGGGAGAATTTTGAGAAATTTGCTGTGAAATGCCGACCGGGGGGCTTCGAGGGCCGCGTGTCGTCCGGTGCGGCCCATGCGGTTGCGTTTTTCTTGGAATTTTGCCGTATAATTGATCAAATTCGACCACGGCACGGCAAAAGTGACAGAAACGTCAGTTGACGCTCTGGGTTTTGGGCAACTCAACACTTTGAGGCATTTGAACAGTGTTTTTGAAAAAAATGTATTTTTTTTTTAATTATTCAAAAATTTTCAATTAATCTGATTGGGATTTGAAACCTATACCCACCTGAGGTTGACTATCGAAATACAGATACAGCTGTCAAATTTTGTTATGTGACATATTTCAAGAGGCCGCCATATTGAACTTTTTCATTTTTCAACCGATCTGATTGGTATTTTGAAGCCTTAGCCACTTGAGATTGGCAATCAAAATGCATCTGTCAAATTTTAATTTTCGACGTTTCAAGAAGCCGCCATATTGAACTTTTGCATTTCTCAACCGATCTGATTGGTATTTTGAACCGATAGGCACTTGAGATTGGCGATCAAAATGCATCCGTCAAATTTTAATTTCCGACGTTTCAAGAAGCCGCCATATTGAACTTTTGCATTTCTCAACTGATCTGATTGGTATTTTGAACCCATAGCCACTTGAGATTGGCGATCAAAATGCATCTGTCAAATTTTAATTTTTGACGTTTCAAGAAGTCGACATATTGAACTTTTGCATTTCTCAACCGATCTGATTGGGATTTTAAACTCATACCCATTTGGAGGTTGGCGATCGAAATGCAGCTGTAAAATTTTGATTTTTGAACTTCCAAGAGGCCGCCATATTGAACTTTTTCATTTTTAAACAGATTATATCGAATTTTGAACAAATACATGAACAATCGAAATGCATATATCGAATTAGACATCTTGGCAGTTCAAAGCGCCAGCGCCGTATGGAACTCTTGCTTTTATCAACCGATTTCATTGAGTTTTCAAACCTATACTTGGTTAGAAATGTTCAGATGAACAATAATTGGAACGTAACTGTGAAATTTTGAATTTTGGACATGCTTTCATTTTTTCTCAATTTCTCCTATACATATTTAAAAAGCTCCTAAACAACACAGTCCTGCTTTTCTTTCCACTGCACGGTGTATTCCGCGGCAGCACCTTGTTTACGGTTCAAGTTTTCACAACATCGTCGTTTCCAGTATTTTCAGTGATTAAGTACCTTGAACACAAGTAGAAATACATATTTATGAACAAAGTATAATAGTGTCTTAATTTTCCCCAACAACTCTTCACTGACCAGACACTACTCTTACGGTTAGAGTCTTACTCTTAGTAACATGCGTTTCGTTCACAAGAACAAAAGCCCTACAAGTCGAGGCAGAAATTTCAAAACACGCGTAAAACACATTTTCTCGAATTCATGTTACTCTCACACAATCAATTGCTCACGCCTTTTGGAAAACTTCATCCGACCAAGACACTATCGACGGACATGAATAAATTACTAAACTCGCAAAGGGAAAACCTGACATCCGCCTAGAACAACGGAAAATCAACATCATGTATGAAACCCCCTTTTCACTTGCTTGGTGTCAGTGGAACAAATTCCCTGTCTACTTTTTAACCAATGCTGTCACCCAGGTGACGACTTGCCGGCGCCGGTGACAGCTAGTCAACTCATAGAAACCGCTGACGGCAACCGAACGACCTGCAGACAGATTTTGTGAAAACCAGACGTCGGATCTTGGCGGGGTATTTTTTTAAAAATTTTCGCAAACGAACCGCAACTTAAGTTGAGGGTGAGAATTTTTCGAAACTTTTGCCGAATTTGTCAAGATTTTTCGAAATTTCATAATTCATTCAAAATTTTACAAGGGAACCGATGTTCGAATAATTCGTTCCAAATGCCTTGATACGTTTTCGTGGCGAAAACTCGGCTTTTCGGGGAGAATTTCGTGAAAATTGGTGTGGAATGCCAACCGGGGGGTTTCTGGGACCTAGTGTCGTCCGGTGCGGGCCATGCGGTGGTGTTTTTTTTTTAATTTCGCCGTATAATTGATCAAACTCGACCACGGCACGGCCAAAGTGACAGGAACGTCAATTGACGCTCTGGGTCTTGTGAAACTCGACACTTCGGGGCATTTGAACAGCGTTTTTGGAGAAAATGTACCGTGTCAGCGTGCGAAATTGAATTGTGGTCTCGAAGAGACTTTTAAGCGTCCACCAGACATCACAAACCCAACATCTCGTAAAAATTCGACGGCATTTCGGTTAAAAATTCCCACGCCGGGCCAGACGTCGACGGCGTATTCCACAAAAACAGACAAGTTGAGGGGACAAAACACGTCTGGGGGGTACTCACAATTCATTTGCAATTTCCAGCGGCTTCACAATTCAAGAAAGGAGCCTTTTCGGTCCTCCAGAGCACATTTCATGTCGGTTACAGGGGTTCCTTGTCGCGACGTGCTTTCTACGGATTGTCTGTCTGTCTCTCTGTCCACCCGTCTATCTGTCTGTCCGCCTGCTCGTCTGTTCGCCTGTCTGTCTGTCCGTGTAGAAATTCTGAATAAAGCTCGGGTAATAAAATATTACCCCTCGGGTAATAAAGCTATCGCATTGGAACATTTTCCGATGGAGAGCTTAGGTCTTCAATGGTGGCCAATGGGCAGACTGGATCTCATGGTGGCGCCGCCATCTTCGCAGCCATATTGAAATTTGTTATTAGTGGAACGATTTTCCTGAAACTTGAAACTTACTCTTGCTTCGTATATGATCACTCCTATTTTCAAGCTGAATTCCACGATCCGCTAGAGCGGATTCAGAGCGAATGAATCTGAAGCTGATTAACACGAGACAAGAGTACCTACGTTTCACTTTTCATGAAAATCGTTCCAGTAATAAGAAATTTCAATATGGCGGCCAAGATGGCGACGTTATCATGAAACTAAGCTTAAAAGTAAGAATATTCATACGAGATGAAAGTAAGTTCCATGTCTTCAGGAAAATCGTTCCACTGATGGAAAATTTTTGATATGGCGACCAGTTTACAGAAAATTGACACAATTGCCAGAATAAAGTGGCAATTGACAAAAAAAAATTGTCGATTGATAGGAAAAATCGCAATTGCCAGAATAAAGTGGCAATCACCAGAAAAAAGTGTGAATTGACAGAAAAAAGTGTCAATTGGCAGAAGAAAAAAATGGCGATTGACAGAAAAAAGGCGAAATTGACAAAAAAAAAGTGTCAATTGACAGAAAAAAGTCGCAATTTCAAATGAATATTTTCCATGTCCGCTCTGCGCCCTCGTAAAGTTGACCTCACGCTCAACTTCTTTTTGAAAGGACCATTTTTTCCCTCCTCTTCAGCCCGAACCCTGTTTTCCACCTAAACTGCCCCCATTCTGCATGCCACATTGAAATGGTGAAATCAGAAAAAAATAAACAGCTGTATTTTGATCAGTTGATACACTCGCCTTACACTCGTAAGGTAAAACAGGCAAAAGGATTAAGAAGAAGATAAACTAACTAAATACAAAACAAGCTTGAAAAAAAATAAGCGAAAACACCGAAAAGCTCCATATCATGGAGGTTGCGAAATCAAACTAAATATTTGTATAATGTGGATGGAATATCATTTTTTTTGCCTGAAATATTCGCGTCCCTGCCATGTATTGAATATATCTTCAACATCGGAATGTCGTTATGTATATTTACGCAACTTTGACGACACACACATGGGGTACCTTTCACCGGTGCTACACCACCGCATCATCCCAGTTTTCTCAACTCGATGTCCAATCCAAACAGCCGCGAGATCCTCAACTCGAAAGAAAGTTTCATCGTACCGGATGGAGCCTGGAGAGAGCGGGAGAGAGAGAGAGGAGCAAAATTCAAAATCCATTTGAATATAAACTTGATATTCCAGTCAGGAGGACACCGGCACGACGTATGTCATATAAATGTGCAACATACCTTCTTTCCGATACGGTTTTATTGTTTCATACTGAGAGAGGATCGCCCTGCGAGCTGCAATCGATACGATATTTGCGACAAGTGTGTCGAATGGCACTTCCATATCCATTCTGTCGGATTTAATTTCTGGTGTGCGCCTCGAATCAGTGCCGCTACAGGGAGATTTTGCCATAATCCTTCTCATAAAGGTCTTGACCGTTGGAACCACAACTTCCTAGCTATGCTGCTGATGGCAAACTTTCACAAAAACTTTATTTTGACGTGTTGGCGGTGAACCTGGTTTTTGGAAGACGAGCCATAGACGAGACAAGATAGGAAGGTCAGACCAAATAGGGTACCCACTACCCTTATTTCTTTTTTTATGCTTCCCAATGAAGAAAAACGAACCAAATCACCCGATGTTATAATTCCTTCCGTCGTGTCGTTGTTGCCAATTCCACTACGCCAACAGCTACACTGCCACAGTGCAACGTCGACGACAAAGGAATTAAGGACACGCAGGATTTTAAGGCTTCGCTTCTCCGTCTCCGTCCCCCCTGCTGTTCCCAATTAAAATTATTTCGCACGGCGCTTCCCTTTTGATGCGGGGATTCGTCATTATCACCGAAGAGTAATTGGAAAGTGCCTCTTTGGAGGATCAATTCTCTTGATTTCTTATGCGTCTGCGGAATGTTCCCTCCGCGGCTTCCATCCAGCCGAGCAAAAAACCACCCGATGCTTGGCTTGCCTTCTGTCACGTTTGCGCGCCCCGTTATCATTCATTTTGTATTATAATTACAAGTCGGAAGTGTACATGCCCTTGCGGTTAGGGTTGATGTTCCATGAGCGATTGTTAAATTGAGTTCGGAGGAGCAGTGTAGTAGTGGTGCGGTCGGTGTTGGTATGAAGTGGGTACCGCAATTTGAACAACACTTGTTGGAGTATATAGGGGCTGCGAAGTGTGCGTTGACTGCGCCGCCAGCTCTGGAGCCCACCGATAAGATACCCTTGCTCTCTCTCTGTCTCGCTCCCCAAGAGCCAGGAGTAATAATGACAATTACCAACAAGCGAGCGAAACGGCTGTCACTTTTACCCGCACTCAGCTATTTCCCTCATTCCTGACATTCCCGCGCTCTTTGGCTTTTATGACGTATCTAGTAGAAGTTAACTTTCTCCCTTTCTCTTTCTCTCTTATCTCGTACGTGTGGGTGCGTGTTTTGCAAATGTCACTTTATTTTCCCTCGAGTGTTTCAATTTTTCAAATCAGACAGAAGGGGACGTGTAATTTTGTAAAATATTACGTTTCAGTTTGATGTTGTATATGCTCTTGAACAGACAGTGATCCGTTTAGTAATGTGTTGTGGCAGTACGCCATTACCGCGTCATCCGCGGTATAGATGAATTATTATTAAATTAGTCGCGTATTAAAACAATATCCCGAACAGTAATAACGTTTGTGACACAAGGGAAGTTAATGGATGCTGCGTGAGCTGTTATAGAGGGAGAGCTTTATTACATTGCTCGATATTAATCCTGTAACGTCGTATTTCATTATTTAATTGAAAACTGTCGCATACTCATAAGAAACTTGTGTCTCGAAGGCATGTGAAGTCAGCCTAAAGAAAAAGCCCAAATGTCATTTTCAACAAATCGCTGATGTTAGCTGTTTAGCTGGACTGTATACCCAATCGGGTCAGGTACCAACGTTGAGCTAAACTCAAGGCCAAGGCACAGCTTTCATATAGCTAAGGTTAACTGTAGCTGACACCATTTCATTTGAGTGTTATCTTCTTAATACTAATAGCTGTGGCACCAGCCTAGCTACAAAGAGCTTCATCTACTGACCTCAGAACTCTGTAACTTACTTGAACTAAATAAACAGGCCAACACATGAAGTGGTTCACCCCAAAATTCTGCCTCATTTTGAGGTGGCATATCTCGGAAAATACGTTACTGATTATCAAAAGCCTGCTAATGCCTGAAAGAGGGTCCTTTTGGCTACAAGGTATCACAGCGTGTCCGGTGTTCAATGACATTGTACTTGATATACAGGGTGACAACGGAGAGAGTGCCGAAGGGGTCCATTTTCAACACTGGGTAACTTTTGCTAAAAAACTTCTAGACTTTTTCTGGTGCCATTTTTGAAGAGCGCTTATCAAAATCTCGAAGCGATTTCTGACTTGTCTCCGTATTTTGATTTTTGAAAAAGATGTGTGACTTTGTGTGAAATTTGAATTTTCTGATGCTGCTTCCGTCATTGGTCATGCAGTTTGCTGTAATTTGGCACAAATGCATAATTTGCCGTAAGAAACTACCCAATGAAAATTTTTCACCTCACGGACATCTAATGGTGCTACCCCTGTGGTGACCTGGTACCTGCTTAGGGTCGGTCTCAAATGAGGTAGGTTGCGACGATACATTTCATGTTTATCGAACACAGTGTGGCTCAAATATAGATGTAGTAACCATTCGTTGCATTACAAGTCCCATAGTTACCATATCAGCCCTATTTTGGTTACTTTTGTACCGGGTAATTTAATACAAAAAGTTACAAGGCTATATCTCGAGAACGGAAGAAGGTAGAATCAAAAAATTCTTTTGTTCTAATCTGATACAGCGGTGCACATTTCAGCATAGTGTGGGTGTTTTCAAAACAGCCCCTAACTAGGGGTTGAAGGTGACCATGTCATTTTGGAAAAGTGTTTTTTTCAATGGATATCTTGTTAGTCTGGATGGCAGTATGAGTGCAAAATGAAATTTTCAATTTGATATGTCCATCCCTCAAGTTTCTACCCCAAGTGGAAATTAATAAAAAAATGTTTATCACGAAACTGTCTACCTTATAAAAAAAGGTTATCCTACCTGACATCCTTTTGATGTGGATCAAATAGACATCAAATTATTGATGTTTGGGGGAGGGGGGGATTTGATCAAATAAACAAAATAAAACAGCACAATTGAACAATGTGTATTGGAATGCAAACATGAGGACAAAAATATAAAAAACTGAAAAGATGTTATTCCACACAACGCACGCGTTGTTTGATTGTGCTGTTTTATTTTGTTTATTTGATCAAATCCCCTCCCCAAAAACATCAATAATTTGATGTCTATTTAATCCACATCAAAAGCATGTCAGGTAGAATAACCTTTTCTTATAAGGTAGACAGTTTTGTAATAAACATTTTTTTATCAAGCTCCACTTGGGTTAGAAACTTGAGGGTTGGGCATATCAATTTGAAAATGTCATTTTGCACTCATATTTCCATTCAGATTAACAAAATATCCATTGGAAAAACACTCTTCCAAAATGGCATGGTCACCTTCAACCCCTAGTTAGGGACTGTTTCGAAAAAATCTACTCTATGCTGAAAATGTGCACCGCTGTGTCAGATTGAAACAGAACAATTTTTTTTTATTCTACCTTCTTCCGTTCTCGAGATATAGCCTGGTAACTTTTCGTATGAATCACCTTGTACAAAAGTAACCAAAATAGGGCTGATATGGCAACTATGGGACTTGTAATGCAACGAATGATCACTAAATCTATATTTGAGCCACACTGTGTTTGATAAACATGAAATGTATCGTCGCAACCTACCCCATTTGAGACCGACCCTAAACAGGTACCAGGTGACACAGGGGTGCACCATTAGGTGTCCGTGAGGTAAAAGAATTTCATGGGGTAATTTCTTACGGCCAATTATGGATTTGTGCCAAATTACAGTCAACTGCATGACCAATGACGGAAGAAGCATCAGAAAATTCAAATTTCACATAAAGCGACGCATCTTTTTCAAAAATCAAAATACGGAGACAAGTCAGAAACCGTTTCGAGATTTTGATAAGTTGCTCTTCAAAAATGGCACCAGAAAAAGTCATGATGCATTCATAACCGATGAAAATGCTTTAGGTTCGTATATCCGGAGAACATCTCAAAATGTCCAGTTTCAAAAGCCCTTTTTTTCCGTGAAAACATCTCGTTCTTCAGGAAAAACGGTAGTTCATCAACTTGAAACACCTATAAAACTTGTTCGAACATAATCGGTTGAACGGTTCAAAAAGTGTTATAAAAAACGATTTTTCAATTCAAATTTTAAATAGCCATGTCTTCGATTATTGTGGTTTTTTTAGCCAAGTTATAGTGTTTGTGAAAAAGTCTACTTGAGTATTTTTTGATGCTCTATCGACTGCCAAAGTTTCCGCGCTGAAACACCGAACACCTTGATGTAGTAAGTATTGGCATTTTGAAGACTTGATTCTAAAAAAATCTTTGAGACAAAAAAGTTTAATTTACGCCTGGGAAGCATGTGTACGGAAGACCTTCGAAGACTGGATTTGGGAATATTCATAGGCAAAACAATGAACTGTTGAGAACGTGACGGAGGCTTCAAGAGGTTCATAACGTTCAGTCAAACGTAATGGGTGATAAACTGATTTTGAAAAATTGCAGACTCAATCCAAACTCAATCATATTGATATAATCACGAAAGGAGAGAACAATCAGAGCTCAGAAAGAGTTAAAACTTGTAGAAAAGCTGTTATGGGGCAGTGAAATGAAAATTTGGACACATTACTTAGAGTGTTATACGCTGAAACGTAGCTACAAGCTGCATTTGAAAGAATAGGGACACTTGGACGAATATCTGGATCACAGGCACCATTTGAACGCTTGAAAACTTCCTATAAAACGTGGTCTGAAGAACATCGGACGGTCGCCTAACACTTCGGGGCCGAAGGCTTTGACAACGGTTTTAAGGTAATTTTGATAGATTGAGTGGAATTGAAGAAACTAAGCGTAAAATGGCCGCATGTAACAAGACGGCAGAGGGCTCTAACGAGGGCTCAAAATTATAGTAATTAAAATGACCTGCACATTAATGTTGCTATTGTTTTATTTTAAAATGAACTAATTTATGTAAAATTGAAATCGAGTTAAGAGTGGGGATGAATCATTGAGGTTTTTGAGTTGCATTTTCTTGATGTTTATTTTTCCGAATTGGTACTCTCACTCCGCGAATGTCCCCCATTTTTGCTAATTTTCCAGCAGCTTTCATTTGTAAATAATCTGTAAATTCTCCGATAGCTTCTCCTGGCAGATCCACATATCTATAAGTGCTACACCCTGGTACATTTCTGCTTCGTGCCTTTCCGAATGAATCTGAAACAAAACGGTCGTTTTGAAGATTATAAAGGAGATAACCCGTCGACTTTATTACCAAAGCAGCAGTTCCACAGAGCTCCACACAATAATGTGAGGCCCACAGTTACTGATGCGATTATTGCCGACGTCTTTGGATTCATTTTGTGCTGAAAGTTCTTGATAAAAATGATATTATACGCCGAAGAAATACCAAGTACAAAAACAGAACGCTAGTGTAGATAACGTTCGGCTAAAAAATTTGCTGTGTGGAAAAAAGGAAAACGAGACTTTGTCTACTAACAATTTTTGATAAATATATACAAATAATTTATTTTATATGAAATTTGCTTTATTTTCAGTTTTTCCCTGAGCATTTTTGAGTAATGTATCACAGATTCATAGGAAAATGAATAGGCGAAACATTTTGCATTTTGCTTCTTTTTGGCTTTGCTGTTGTCTGTCTTCGAGTCCTCGTCAGTTTTTTCTTTGTTGAATATAGTTTTCCTAAACCCACGTAGATAACACTGCAGGACATGGGCAGTGCTCCCCTCTTCCGTAGATGTCCAAAGACTTGAAAAAATAAGAAAAATAATATGTACTACTTCAAAAGGAAATGGCATCTCACCTTCAGAACCTTATACAAAAATTAAGCATGTCAAACCAATGCCTAAAGTTGCTCCAAGTATATAAATGCTGATGATGTAATGTGTTTGAATTCAGTTTCTATTTATGTGATTTTCGTCCCCAGCGTTATTGTAGAGTAGAGGAGGAAGACCAGAACAGAGCCTTAAAGCTGGCAGATGTTGAAAATGTGGGAGAATTTCTTGCGGAATTTTTGTGCTGCTCGATTGATTCATTAGGCAAATGCAACATGTATTTGCACCTAACAGATGAATGACGGAAAGTTTTCGATGAGACTCTTGATTTTTTTTTTGTATCAAGTTTGTGGTATTCCCCCTTTGTTTTGTTTGTACGTTGGTACCTGAAGTAGGTACGGTCGTTGACGTTCGTAGCGTTTGCCGATGGGAGAGGGAGATGGCGCTGCGCTGGGCGAGCCGGCCGAGCGGCAGCCGCGGGCAGACAGGAGAGAAGAGGGTCAGCTGTTGTTACGAAGACGTGAACGTTTCGGTGCATCGAGAATGCGTCGTTTTTACAATTTAAGGTCGGTCTTTCTTTGATTATTGTATTGTAATTCTGGCTTCCACCCACCCACCAAATCATGCATTTCGATACTTATTTTGCCCGCGAAATTATTGTACATAATCCAAAATTCTTTGTTCTCTTTGTTATCAATGGGCTTGCATAAACCGCAGTTTTTCCCCTTTGAAATCAAGTTGCTTCGCACTGCTTTGAATGTTGTGTAATTTATATACTCCCAAATGATCTTAATATTGAAGGCAAATTCCGTAAATCCGAAGTGGGTGTGCTTTTTGCGCACTCATGACCTTATCTCAAGGCCGCGCTATTGCGCGTACTCCGAGGTTTCATTAATTGTTTCTTTTCCACAAGTTACGTCACAAACAGTGAGTTGACAAAAAGAAACTCTGCTACGCCCCAAATCAGCCGCTAAGTGGAGAACAGTACTTTTTATGATTCATTCACATTTCATTGTTCATTGTCCGTGTCCTGGGGGGGGTTCCACCTGCTCGTATGAATCTGCCTTGTTGAATCTACTAACCTTTTCTTATTTGGGGGGGAAATTATGTATAACGACGAAGAGAGAGCCACAGGTTGGCTCGAGTCGATTTTCTTGTATTTACTGTCATTTCTTGTATGTGATTACTGTTTACTAACCATTGCTCTGTTTTGAATGTATGTATGTATCTGTGGGGTTTGTGATGGGTAACTTCTGGGGAATTTTGGGCGAATGCGTTCTAGATACTTCTTCCTTCCAATTGCTTACAAAGAGTATGACCAACCCCAACTTCTCTACTTATTTATCTCTCACCTGTCTCTTGTTTATTTATCTACCTATTTATCTCTTATTTGTTCCTTGTTGATTTACCTACACCATTATTTATCATTTGTTTCTTGCTGATTTATCCACTTGTTTACGGATCATTTGTTTCTTGCTGATTTATCCACTTGTTTACTTATCATTTGTTTTTCACTGATTTATGTACTTATTTACCGATCGTTTTTTTTATTGTTTATCTATCTATCAGTTTGACTTCTTTTGTTTGTAAATTGTAACATTAATTGCTGGGCGTGAAGTTTCCTTTTGTTGTTACGTAAATAACTTGTAAACGAAACAAACGTTTCAAAAAGGTTCAAGCACCGCTTCACGCTGACTTGATCAATGCATCACTGGAGTGACTTCTCTGTGATTTCATCATGACTCATTCACACTTGTCTTTTATTCAGATCATTTGGGAAGGGATTTTTCAGCAATCAACCAGGCTATACGCATGGGTTTCTTTGACGTGTTCTTCTCATGTGTGCCTGTCAGCGAGTACGTCACTTTTCCTTTGCGATTAAATTGACAGTTTGCCATGTTTCATGATCTCTTGTTTTGTTTTGCTAATCTGATTTTGTGTTCATTTCATTGTTGTAAATTCCTGCATTGTCTAAATAATCTGTAATGATCATTCTTGTTTGTGTTTTGTTGTTCTTCATTTATGTTGTGTCATTTTTATCACTGTCAATTTCCTGTGGTGAGGTGTTTTGAGAAATGAAACAAATTCATTTGAAACTTTGCAATCGATTTCCAATAAACATTCATTTTGCTTGCATTTCAATCGCGTTTCATTCAAGAATCAAACCTCATCCCCAACGACACATTCTCATCTCGAGTAAGAACTCGCCCCGTGGCGCAGGTGGTTGTGTGGCTGCCTGCGGCCACGAGAGCCCCGGGTTCGATTCCCGGAAGAAGTCTGGATGTCTGTGTTGTCTAATTTGCAATTTTTCACTATTATTGTACTGAGTAAATAAAGGCAAAACTCCTATGGCCAATGTGCGCCTATAAGGAGAAAAACAATTTTTTTTTTTCTCATCTCGAGTAAGAACTCAACACAATGTAGGAAAAATGTAAACGACGTGGGGAAGGGAAGAGATAACGACGATCACTGCCAGACATCGAAAAGGGGGTACACTACAGAGTGATGCCGTGACCATGGGTACATTACACCAATGGGCCAAGACAAGGATGAAACACTACAGAGTGGTGCCGTGACCAGGATAAACTACGTTACACTACAGAAATGATGTCATGACCAGGATACACGACAAAATGGTGCCGTGACCAAATGGATACACTACAAGTTTGAAATATATATAAAACTTAAATACTTAGTAGGTATCCTGCTTGGTATTTATTTTGTCGATCTATCCTAGCATCTGGCTTCGGAACACGCTATGTCGTCACCTATTTTCAGATTATAGGACACATCTCAGAAGAAGAGCCATTCATACCAAATAGTACCTAGCGGATGTCTCACTATTTTATCACACCTGCCAAAATTTCACTTGTGGTAGTATGTTCACTATTGGTTAGGTTCAAGGCACCACATCCTCATGTACCACTAGGCAATTGAAAGACTAAAAGTTATCAAGATCGTTCTTATTTAAAAATTGAGAAATATAATTACATAAATATAATATGAAGCCGGGACCAAGTTGCTAATATCGGTTTCTTTTTTAAAAACTTGGAAATATTGACCATGCCGGTCATAAGTAAAAAGCTGCGATTTGCTCATCCCTTGTTTCGGTGATTGTCTTTTTATTTCAGCTTTTTGTAGTTCGTTTGTTCCTTTACATCGCTGTTTTGCTGTCTGTTGATTTGTTATGGTCATTTTTCCGTTGACATCAGATACTGCAAATAGAAGGACATCTTGGGATGGTACGTTCCTGAAGGCTGGTCTTCATAGCTCATCCACCTCTCTATTCGAGCCTTCTCCGCAAGTTCTGCAAAAACAAATTGATTTCACAATATAAAACAACTATTTTATTTTACCTGCGTAACACATCCATATAATTCCCCACAATAAAACTATGCTCACGATGCCTATGATGAAAGTTGCTAGGTCTTTTGCGCCCATGTTGTCTCGATTGGGCTGTTCTGGAATACTACCAGAAAAACGTGCTCTAAAAACTAAAGATAACTTTTTTGTCGAGGCTTAATAATTACTATTTGTATGGTATATTTGGTTCAAATATTTGAATAAGTATGGAATTGTTCACGTATTTTATTTATCGGTGTGGTAAAAAATTGTAGAAATATATCAAAATGTACGTCAAAAACGTGATTAAAACACTGTAGACATTGGGTTTAGATATTCACTATCCGGCTGCAGACATTTCTTCAAAGATTTCTTCTTCTTCTTCTATCATAAAAGCATCTTCGTCTTCTTCGTCTCCTTGTTCTTGTTCCTCTTCTTGATTATCTTCTTGCTGTTCTTCTTGTTCTCCGTCTTCTTCTTCGTCTTCGTCTCCTTCTTCTTCTCCTCCGTTTTCCTCTTCGTTTTCTGCTGGGGCCATCTCTCCGACACCATCGAATTCAACCAAATACCGGGCTAACTGATGAAGATCTGCCCATTTGATACGATCGTCGTTAATATCTTCATCATCAGTACTGCCATCGTCATCAGTCCGGGTGCCTAAATCACGCCAATCTTCTTCGGCACGTAGCAATATTTCCATACGATCGTCTTGTTGTGGCATGATGTAGCTCTAGTGCCTTGGGTCACTGCCGATCTTGAAAACAATAGACGCTGTACTTATCGAAAAGGAAGCCATTATATACAAACTTGCTACTTACGTTACCGTTGAAATATGTTTAGTATGATGCTCCACATTCGCACAAGCTGCAATGGTCACTCCCAATTCCACCAGTGCACTGCAATCAAAATCATTCTACGATATTAGTAAATACTTGTACAGTGAAAAAAGTAATGAAGATACCATTATGATGGAAAAAGCTGAATTGTTTTGTGTAGCTGCTGAAGTTTATAGTAGGGGAAAGTGACTTGGCTAAAACACGCACTCATTTTGCTTTCATCCATTCTCATCAGAACGAAAATCTCTGTGTCCAGTGAGCCTAGACACTTGAGTCACTTGGCGAGCGATAATTCAGATAACGGAGTCAATAACAAAGACGTTTTCAGTCTGCTTGTTGAAAGACAGCCTCTGTACTTTTTTTACTTTTCAACTTGAATGTCGCAAACGACTCAAATATGAAAGAAATAACGAACGAGAAAATTATGTGCGCGGCGCTCTAAATGCAGACTACACTCATTACGGCCAAATTGAATGACATTTTAACGTAACACGTCTTTAACTGGCGGCTGTGTTGCCAGGAGTAATTGCTACGGCATAATTACGGGCAAAGCTCGGTTGAGCTACTTCTTGCATGTCGGCTTATTTTCAGCCGCAGAGAGCGGGCGGTATACATAATTTTTGATGAAATTAGCAAGTCCTCTCTCTGTCCGGACGACTCCGGGTGTTGTTTTTTCGCCGGAGAACACATTAAAACCCGGAGTTGTTGGATGCGGTGGAAAATTGGGTTCGTGTTGCCAGAGGACCGTTTTTGGCGTATGAAATCCCAGATAAAAGCGTCTTTTACATTCTGCATGACATGTCGTTCCGACGGATTTGCAGGAACTGTTTTACAGAGATTGTGGCTCGCCAAAACTGTATATTATGGTAGGTATCTTATAATGCTACAGGCTACAGTTTCTGTTAGTACTGAATAGCATCTCTCTGGAATGTGAACACAGGTGGTGCAACATATAACACACGTTAAGTATAGCCTCATGTGTAGCAGGAAAAACTCGCTTTTCATAAGAACCAATTCTTCATTTTGCTTTTTGCGTCTTTTTTTATAATAGACTATTTCCACATGACGTCACAAGCACGTGTCGACCGGCTGATTCGGGGCAACGTCAAACACGACCAAGGAGGTTATACACTGACTGACAGATTGACATACTACCAATCTGACTGACGCACATGACTGACGTAGCCCACGTGCTCCGTGACACCGTGACAGAAAACACAGATCTGACTGACGTTGCCCCGAATCAGCTGTTCAAGACGGAGCTGCGTGACGTCAGTGGAAATGGTCTATAGTTATTGTCCGTTGTCACTTTGTGATCACGTAGTAGTGTGATACAATACAGGGTGGCCTAACGGAAACACAAGAACTGGGCTTTCGACCTTCACCTTGCTTTTTAGAGAAGGCTCAGGTTGGCTGATTTTTCTTCTGATTGTGCTTTCAAGTTTGGGATGTTCAAGTGCTATCAATATTCAACTGTGATATTTCATAAGGTGACAATCCCTTGAAAAAATTCAACTGACAATTCGGGAGGGGCGACGCGTCATCTCAAAGTTTTTTCAATAGTCTTCATCACCTTTTGTTCCTTTATTTTCCTTTATGATCGTTTCTTCTGCAGCCATGCGTACCTCGATGTGTACACTTTGTACACCATGCTCAGCGGATTGATTCTTTGATAAACTGTCACCTCTTGTTCATCTGCTTTTTTGTGAATGGGTAAGATCACTGCCTCCCTCCATTGCCTCAAGAATCCTTTACTCATCCACACTTCTTTCAGTATCACATCCAGCCTTTCTGTCACTTTTCCCGTGCCATGGATCCATACTCCGTTCTCTGTTTCATCTTCATCGCTTCTCGCTTTTTTTATTTTTGTACTGGTTTCGAGACTTTTTTTTCCATCCTTCCTTCGTATTATTATTGTACTTGCTTGTTTGACTTCCTTTACTTCGCCGTCGTATCGTTTCGTTCCACCAAGTGATTCCATTAAGTACTCCTCCCATCAACTTATTGTTATTCTCTTGTCTACTTTCCAAGATTCTATTCTATCATAGTTCATTTGTTTCCAGGCCTCATTTCGTGTTTCACATTTCTGATCTCCTTTTTTTCTTCCTCTGTTCTTTCTGCTTGTCTTTGTTCACTTTTTCCTTTTTTTTCTCCTAGCTTTTGTGTATTTGTCTAAAGCTTCCTGCATCTTTTCGATTATTATTGTTCCTTCCCGTAAGTTCGCTTCTTTTGCCGTCATATCTCTGGTAGCTTGGTTCATCCTTCTTGTGTCAGTAGTATATATTTATACATCTTATCTCTTCTCACCTTCATCGCCCTTTGCACTTTCTCATTTGTTTCTACTTATATTTCTGTTCCAATTTCGTTGGTAGCTGGTTCTATCTCGCTCTGTCCCAAACTCGAAATGTTCCCACTTCTTCGATTGCTTGTTCCTTTGCTTCTGCATAATCGATTGTGGTTGCTTCATTGCTTTTGATAAACGTGTAAACTTTTTCTTCATCTCTCGTTCCATTTCCGTGCAGTCTCCTACCTTTCGACCTCTAAAAGTCGTTTTTTTCCGTTGCTTTCAGTCATATCTTCGACTGGCTTTCTTTTCTTTTGTCCAGTTGTGGAATCCTTCTTCTTCATCCCTTGTTCTTGCATTACGGTCGTCTCCTTACCAAAGCGTCTTTCCCCTGTTCCATTTATTCTTTGTTCTATCTCTCTCAGCTTCTTCGTGCTCGTGCTGTAGAGAAACATTATTATCCAAATGTCCGATGTTATCTGTCCGATCTTCGCAGTTCTCTCCATCAGATTTGGTGTTGACAGTTTTCGTCCATTCAATCCTTCTTCTCACTTCCATTATTATTTCACCCTTCGCTCTACCTTCTTCTCTTCCCCTTACTGCCTCTTTGTATTTCCATTTGAATTCTTCCGATGAAATTCTCGCGGTGGTCTCTCAGTTCTTATCCTTCGCTCATTTCCACAAAATTCTCGTTATAATGAACTTTTTCACGTATTCCCACAAGCTTCCTTCTTTCCTTGCTTTTCCAAACACATGCCATGAAAACTTCGTTATCGATACAGCGATTTCTGCTACAATTTTTTATTGTTCTTCTTCTTTTCACTGCAATATTTGTCTTCGTTTTTTGAGTATTTCTTTGTTCATTCTTCGTTTTTGCTCTGTCCATCGTCAGTTTTTTTAAATTAAGTTTGAAATTCTTCTTTTCCCTTCCTTCATTTTCTGGTGATCTTAGGCTAAATTTTTTCTTTCGCTTCCTGTTGCTTGTGTCGTCTCCAGTTCCATCCTTTCTCCGTTCACTAGCCCTGGTATCGTCATGTTCCGCAAGTTGTATCTTGTGCCTAATAAGAATTTTTCGTTTCTTCTGCACTTTTGTTGGTAGTCTTCGTCGATGTATATGTTCCTTCCTTTTAGTTGGTTAGCGAAATGCAGGATTCGTTGTTTTTCATTTCTCTTGATATCGTTCAGCCTGGCCTCATCTGTTTATCGCCTAGCTTTCCTAGTCTTCTCACGTCCTCTTTCCGCATCTGCCTTCACTTCGATTATTTTGATTATTGCGTGGATCTTCTCCGCTAAGATTTTTTCCATCCTCCTCAGTCTCTCCCTCAACTCCATGTGTGGTCAACTTCTCTTCAATACATCTCTTTTTATTCGACCTTATCTTGCGCCGTGCCCCTGTCATCTCTTTCAGTATTCCATTTTCCTTCTTCATGCTCTCGTTCTCCAACTTATTCGCTGTTATTTACTTCTGTATCCCGTCGTTCCCGTCTATCTCCGCGTTCATTCTGGCTTCTCTCTTTTTTATTTTGTATAGATTCATCCAAATCGCCTCCATTTTTTCTCTATACTTACTGATAGAATAATTAGCGCTCTGCATGAGTACCAGTTACCAGCGGCTTTGTAGAAAGAGCGTTGCCCGGCTTGCCTCGTTGGAGGTTATGCTCTTCTCAAAGCCTCTTGTTCTTGATGATGTGACTGTTCTTCTCTCTGGGACTTGCACAGTTTCGAAAAGCCGATTACAGTCGAAGATCCCCAAATTTTACGGACACCATTCAAAGACTTCCAGTTGACACGAAAAATTTCTCTTTTCCTTCAGGGTAGACTCTCTTCAGTATTTTGCACGATAGACCTGAGTGATTTTCCCATAAAACATCAGGAGCCGAAGTTATTTGGCTTTGAACTACAAAAAAAATGTTTCAAAATTCGCTCCATATTTTTGGCTGCATTTTTTTTTATTGAAAAATCACACAACATTATGTGAAACTTTCAAGTTAAACCAATACAATAAAATCAGTTTTATAGCGACTATTCCACACAACATTCTTCTGACCAATCGGTGCGCGTGAAACCTTCGAGTTGAACCAGTGAAATCAGTTTTATATCGATAAAACACGAAGGTCGAACCTTTACACGCTACTCGTATACAGGGTGTCCCAGCTAAAACAGTCCAGCGCGATTTCCTCAGAAAATGTCACGGCAAGAAAAAACAATCTCAATTGGGGAGAAGCCTGACCTTTTAGCTTCCTTTTGAGGGGACGCCAATGCTTGTAGGTGCTCTAGCTTCCAAGAAAATCCCATTTTAATCGGACGATTCACGAGAATTCGGGAATTCATGACCGACAAAACAAAGTAGGTACTTCAGATGAAAAGGAGTCTTGTTTCTTTGGACTTTCCATTGGTCCAGTAAACCAGATATTCTGTCTTACAGTCCAGCAACCACAATAATCGGAGTTCATGACGTCACCGATCACACACTTGTTGATTTTAACACTGGCCGTTACTATAGGACTTTTTCACTTACCATACCTGGACTCACCATAGCAATGAATACTGGCTGATATTAAAATCGACAAGTGTGTGTTTGGTGACGTCATGAACTCCGATTATTGTGATTGCTGGACTGTGAGACAAAATATCTGGCTCACTGGACCAGGTACAGACATCAGCAACACATCAATGGAAAGCCCAAAGAAAGAGGATTTTTTTCATCTGGAGTACTTTGTTTTGTCGGTCATGGAATTTTGAATTCTTGTGACTCGTCCGTTAGAATTGCATTTTCTTGTAAGCTTCTGTAAACTTCTTAGTGTAAACCCCACATTTCTTCTGGATGTGGGGTGGATTTGAGTTTGAAACGTTTCTAGATTTTATCAAATGTTACGTTTTGTGGAATATTCTCCGCAAATCCCACTCCAGCTAATAGGGTTTAGGTCACTCGGCTCCGCTGTCGAGTTTTTTGGCATAATAAAAACAATTAAAAAAAAAACATATAAAAAACAATACAAAAAGATACAAAACAATACAAAATAGAGATGGTGGTATTGCGTGTCCCGTGCACACGAGGATCCTGCAAGAGAATCTAACCCAAATAACTGACATGTTCCTTGTTAACAATTGACAACAATCCAGGCATATCCGTCGTGGAAAACCCGGCCCTAACCCTACAAGTAACATCAAATCATCTAATATCAAACAAAACAAAATAAATGAACATGACCCTCCACAAAAATGTACCGTTCAATCTACTTGGACGTTAAAAATCAGTCGAGTTAGGGTGAGCGGGAGCGATTGATGGTATAAGGATGCGACTTTCCGCTGTATTCAAGAAAATATCATCCATCAAATGAGAGCTTTCACATTCTGACAAACGTAATCACAAAATACCAGTGACCATTTCACACTAGGTGATGGTCACTCGGGTTTGCGGTCGGGTTTTCATTAAAATAAAGTAACCAGTCCACATTTGGTGAATCTCTTGAAAACAAAGTTTTCGAGATCAAAAATTTTATCGATAGAACTCTTTTAGTATAACATACGATAAAAATTGAAGTAGTAAAATAATAAAATGATTTCATTAAAACAATGGCGTTGATTGGGGTTGCGACGCAAGCGGAATTTCCTCGCTGGAGCTGTATTAACACCAAATTTCCACAGTGACCTATACCTACTTCCGAAAAAATAATGGCGCAAAAACATTTGCTGAATTGGAACAGTACATTATTCTAGTACACTCACCGGCACAAAATCAGTCCACTTGAATATTTTCTCAACTTGGATGGCTATAAGCGTTTCAAACGTTTTCTTTGATCTTGTGAATAAAATTTGTCAAAATGTGATACGAGATAAAAATGGTCTATAGTAACTAACTTTCGATTGGCAGATTGGGTAGGATAATTATTGTAAACTAAAGTGACCAATTGGTGCTTATCATGGTTGTTATCGGTCATACCTTCCGGTAATAATGATGAATAATAGAAAAAAAAACAGTGATAATTGTTCCTCATAACTAAAACAGTCGTTTTCAACAATTGAACATTTATTGCAATCAAAAATTACCATTCACCATTGAATCGAAATCGAGATAAAATTTAAAATATTATAATAACGCACGAATGCTGTATCGCCATAGCTCACTGATTTATTTATATATATTCTCGTATTTATATTTATTAATGAATGCAGTTGAAATTCAACATTCAAAACGGCTAGACTAAACAATAACAGCTAGAACCATTCTCTCTCGATGTCTGTTCCAGTTATTTATTATAATGTAACAACAATTACTTGTTTAATTTCGTGTAGTCTGTTGCCAAAACGTGTAATATGCAGTAATTAAGCTTATTGTAGGATAATCGTGAGTGCGCTTTTGAAAGAGCATGCCAAAATAGTTTGTATTGAAGTAATAGCGATGGGAACTAAATTGACCCAAAACTAAGTATGTGGCGACCGCTGCATTCATTGTGCTTGCATTTTAGCTAAAACGTCAGATTGTTTTGGACCAATCCAGATGAATGGATTGACCGGCAATTATTGTTTGTTTGACCACAAAGCGTGCCCTATATGAGTCGTGATGTTCGATGTTTTTCTTGAAGCTCCGTTTTATTTTGCATCGTACAAATGGTGAATGGGTACTCCTTCGCTCAGCCGTGAATCCAAGGAAGAGCCAAATAGCCAAATAAAGAAACTCAAGTCTAGATTTTTCAATCACCGACCACCAAATTCCAATCTCCATTCGAACCGTCGCACTCAATCTTCTGGACGCGTCATCGTGCAGTACGGAACTACGGAAACCTTCCCATATTCGCTGGCGCGCTTTTGGAAACAGCCTGATGGTATGTGTGCCGGCACCAGCATCGCAGAGAGCATCCTTTTACACGGCGGGAAACGGCAACGGTTCGGACATAACGCTTACACAAATCCCAATTTCGTTTTATTGCCATGCAAAATTCATGACGTTCATGAAATTCGTCGCCCCCATCGATGATGATGGTGCGGCATTTGACCTCCCATTCCGGCGCCCGCTTATGAGCCGCTTCGGAGATGAAATGGAAGTGAGAGATAAAAATTCCTCCGGAAGGACGCGCGGGGCTTTGCTGTATCAACAATGGCGCGGTCCTTCGTGAATGGCACTTTACCTTCTTCTGCCCTCTCCATGTCCCTTCGTCGCTCCCTCTTTCCCCCAAAGTTCCGCATCCGCAGGAACCCAGGAACCGGAGACCACTATACCACTGATCCCCCAACATTGTACCATCCGCCCACACCACGTAAACCTGTAATGGGAGAAGACGCCGGGTATTAAGGAGTATTTTGAAGTAGAGAAACTCCCGAACTCCTCGGTCAATGCGTGATGATGCGATGGCTTGCCGATGCCTTTTTGTTCACCGACAGAGCAGCGCGCATCAGGGTGATTTATGGGCTTCGTCCCGAAATACAATTTCTTTGTGCATAAAGTAGGCCCTATTATGTGCCGAAGCCGTATATATTTATATATAAATATTGTATATGAATATTTCAATACATGAACTTGGCGAAGCAGCAGCAGAGCTCGCGAGTATGCGAAGTTAAGGGCGCGCGGAAGTCGGAAGTTGACTATGTATGGAGGAATGGAGGCGTGTTTATTTTGCTAAATGAGAGACAAACAGTAAACACAAACGAAAATTTGGGAGAGCAGAGGCGAAAGTTTGGAAAATGCATGAGCTTGAAGACGGAAAGTTTCAAATGTCCGTACCTATAGCTACACGCGGTGATTTCTCGTGTCGAAAAAGAGAATACGGCGGAAGGCTCTTTATTTATTCAAATGAAATGTGCAGACATGCAGAAGAGTGTTTATTTAGTTTGGTCTTGAGTTCTAATAATTCTTCCTGAATTTTTAAAATTCAATGCTGCCGGCTTCCTGTATAGTGGGTTCGGTAGACATTAAAAAACGGTACTATGCGGCATTCAATGATACAGAAAATTCCTTTAGCATGAGTATTCTACAAGATTTAACGAAGGATATAAGAAGGGGAAGCACAAAAGCTTCTCCTTAGGGGGACCGCAGGGGGCCCTGTCAAGTTGACGGTCCAGGAACTCCTTCCAAACCATCTTTCAATTTCGTTGTATCACTGAAATAGGGATGATGTGACTCCATTGTGAATCTCGATGGCATTGGTCGCCATGTCTCTTTCATCCTTCATGCTTGAAAAAATAATTTCTTCGGGAGGTCAGAGAAATCACTTTTTATTTTTTTATACATACAAGAGAACGCGAAGTTGGTCTGTTTTGGGTCTTAACCTGTTATTTGGCATTCCCAAAATCCTATTATGAAGTCAGTTTTTCAAATTCTCGATTTTGGGTTGATTGGTAGGCTAAGAAGTAGGTATTTTTTAACATCCAGTTCAGACGTACTTTTTTCAGTGTCCAACTGAAGATTATTGAAATCATCATCAGAGGTGGACACAATGAACTATTTCCTCAACATTATGTCGAGAAAATCAATTCTAAACCGCGCATAGAGAGTACACAAATTATCTTCCTTTCAGTCGGTCGAATTGCGATGCCTACTACGCCCGTCAGGGAGAACGCTGAGCATCGCCAGCCTAATTTAGTATGAAAACAGCCTAAACAAATTCAAAACTGACTAAAACTCTGAGTGCTGACTCAGAATTGAATGTCGAACCACATAATGAGTGTTTCATGCAGTTTTGAATTCGTTTAGGCTGTTTTCATACTAGTTTAGTCTGGCGATGCTCAGCGTTCTCCCTGACGGGCGTAGTAGGCACCGCAATTTGACCGACCGGAAGAAAAATAATTTGTGTACTCTCCATGTGCGGTTAAGGATTGATTTTCTCGACATAATGTTTAGAAAAGAGTTCAGTCCATCCACCTCTGCGATTATTTCAATAATCTTCAGTTGGACACTGAAAAAAGTACGTCTGAACTGGATGTTGAAAAATACCTACTTCTTAGCCTACCAATCAACCCAAAATCGAGAATTTGAAAAACTGACTTCATAATAGGATTTTGGGAATGCCAAATAACAGGTTAAGACACAAAACAGACCAACTTCGCGTCCTCTTGTATGTATAAAAAAATAAAAAGTGATTTCTCTGACCTCCCGAAGAAATTATTTTTTCAAGCATGAAGGATGAAAGAGACATGGCGACCAATGCCATCGAGATTCACAATGGAGTCACATCATCCCCATTTGAGTGATACAACGAAATTGAAAGATGGTTCGGTAAGAGTTCTTGGACCGTCAACTTGACAGGGCCCCCTGCGGCCCCCCTAAGGGGAAGTTTTTGTGCTTCTCCTTCTAATATCGTTCGTTAGGGCTTGTAGAACACTCATGCAGAAGGAATTTTCTGTATCATTAAATGCCGTATAGGAATGCCTACCAACCCCACTAGTACTAGAGAAATGCACGAGAATACCAAAACAAAAAAGACATTCGCGCTATATTGTCAAAGTAAGCCAGCACAGCGTGATGTAATATGACGTCAAAAGTCAAACACCCATCTTTGATAACCTACAGCTCTCACGAAATGCCGCCCATTTTTTCACCCGTATGATTTGCAATATTCGCCTGTGAATAGATGAGTCTCAGTTTTCAGTCTTTGACAATATAATATTTCTTGCGGCCGGCTCGTCTGACCTCATCGACCAGGAGATGTCTTGTGTTGCACAAACTTTTCACGGTCGCATCCGCTGGAATCTATTCCATCTCTCGCTGAACTGTCAAATTCTCTCGCTAAAATGCCAGGCTCTGTCAACAGTGTCAACACTGCCAGCGCTAAGAACTCTCAGCATGAGTACCCCAGCTATCTTCTTGACCCCCTGAATGGGTAGACAACCCATTATATTTACTTCAATTCAACTTGTGTGAATCAAATTACGTTTCCCGCTTTTGGAACCGCTTGGCCGATGATCATCGAGTGGGGCCGACCCATAGTGCGGCGGTTAGTGGACGACTTTGAGACCTACCTTGCATTTTATTCTAGAGCATTCCAACTTGGCAGAGTTGTAGTACATACTCTCAGCTTACTTTTAAGAAGTGGAAACAAGGTTGCAAACCTGGAAGAGCAGCAGTATAGCGAATTGTCTATCTAACAGGGGTAGATTCCAAAACCTCAACAAATCGTTCGTTTCGATGACTTTCATGGGCCGGGATTGGTCCTCCACTTGACATTTACTAGTTACGGCCATATCGACCTTGGCGATGAGTTGTGGCAGCGGGTTGCTCATCTTTCAGGGGCACAAACAGAAATCAGCGGAATCACAGTTAGTCCGAACGTTACGGGGCTACAACCTTGCAAAGAATGATCAAGCGATGAGACTTGTCACAAAATGTTCATTAGACCCGTGAGCAACTTTTAAGAGGTGATGTCATGGTGAATCTCCTTGCAGACGCCGTATACAGGGTGTTATATAATTCAAAAATTCCAACCCCTGAACCAAAAAAGTTGGAGTCATGAAAGTCACAATATACCCACAATTGTTTGTAAAAATGAAATGAACCGCGTCTCCATATTTTTAGCCGTTTCAGAAAAATCCTGAAATTAGTGGTCAGTTTCATGTAAATTCACATGTTTTCACAAATCAGTAATTTCCGAGGTGATTTCCTAAGATATTTCAGTGAAATTCGGTAGTCCTTACAAGGGTAAGGTCAAGAATGGAATGCCGTTTGTTGCTATTGTCCCTGTCCCTGTCCACTATCTTCGAAAATATGACCGTCAACTCTTTTTCTTCTCATGGCCGCCATCTTGAAGCCACCCAGTATTGAATAAGTAAGGAATTGATCTGTACTAATGATAATGGTCATAGGCAATAATCTTAGTGCAAAAATAACCATTCCCAGTGAGTAAATCCTTTTCAATTGACTATAATCCCGGCTATTTGGAAGCATAAAATTTTATAGTGAACTACCCATTTTTTTCAGAATATTTTCAGGCTATTTCAGGAAAGACTCAATTTGAATCAAAATGGTTTTATATCCCACTTCGAAAAAGATAGAGGATAATTTTAAACACCCTCCTCCATCTATCCAATGGTCATTTTGACCATGGTGAGCGCCAAAGCTCTGTGAAACTCGTGAAAATGTGTCCAATGGTCCTGCTACAGCTCTTTTTGGTCAATTGAAGAGAAGTTGCTCACTGAATATAGCTATTTTTGCATCTGTATTATTCCTTAACCCTTAGATCCCCAAGCGGGGTAACCTGGGTCCCCCACATTCGGAAAATTGGCTGTAACTTTTTCGTATGTGGGAGTAGGCAATCCAATTCACAGCTATTTGTCAAATGGAATGTGGGCCTGAGTCTCAATGTCAAATTTTGAAAATTTCAGCACAGGTGTGAAATAACTTGGACAAATAAGGTGAGTGGGCCCCCAAGTACCCCACTTGGGTATCTATGTGATTTTAATAATTTAGCATGCAAAATGGCCTGCGATACTTGTCGAAAAAAATTTTGCGATGCCCATTGGCGAAACATTACTGCTTTCATGTCTGTTGATTGTGCTATGAGAGAATAATCTATTTTTGGCTCATTTTCAGTCATATTCTCTTCTTTTTAAGTGGACAGTCAGTGTGTTGAGACTATTTCCAAATTTATAAAAATGTCTTCCAATTTCTTTTCAATATCTAGTAAAATCGTTCACTATAATAACGGCCAAGTGGTTATTATGGAGTTATCAAGTGTTTTGAATAATTTGGCACTATCTGGCACGTAAAATTTTTGAAAAATTGGCGGGGGACCCTAGTGACTCCGCTTGGGTCTCAACGTAGATTTGCGTAGCTTGGGTATCTAAGGGTTAAGACCATAATTTGTATTGCCATTTGATTTTCCAGTTATCCAATAATGGATGGATTCAAGATGGCGGTCATAAGGAGGAGAACAGTTGAATGTCGTATTTTTGAATACAGCAGGCAAGGACGGTGGCAGCACACGGCATTCTCTTCCTCACTTATTTACTCTCTATGGTTCCACCGAATTTCATCCGAATATCTTGAAAAAAAACTGAGTTATTGAAAATGGTGATGGAAACACTATGATTCCGGTATTATTTGTTTGTGTCCCTGGAAGGTAGACAAGCCGCTTCCACGACTCATCGCCAAGGTTGACCGTGTCCGGTAAATTATTCGAAATCAATTGTTCGAAATAAATTTTTCGAAAACAATTATTCGAAATCAATTGTTCGAAAATAGCAATTATTCGAAAAGCAATTATCCGAAAAACAATTATTCGAAATCAATTGTTCGAAAGTATCAATTATTCGAAATAACAATTATTCGAAAACAAATTATTCGAAAATCAATTTTCCGAATAGTCAGTTATTCGAACGAGCAATTGTTCGAAAAGTAAAGTTGGACTATTCGAAAGTTACTATTTAGAAAATTAGTTGCGGGAGCGCGGTTCTGCAATATTTTTGACACTAAGGCAATAATTATTACGCTTTCGAGAAACCCAATTCAACAGATAAGATGGTAGCCTTAGGAATTAAACAATGCCTTTGGTAAAGAGGGGATTTTAGGAGGTCAGGTCATGATTCATCTGGATGAAGTCAGATTTCTCCTTCCATCCTGTGCAGGATTGATGACCAAGTGAAAGCTTAAATCCCAGATTTTTTGCATAATTGAAAGTCGTGACCGGACAATTCGTCCCGCGGCCAAATTGTCGCGAACAATTCGTCCCGCGGCCAAACTGTCGCGAACATTTCGTCCCGCGGACAATTCGTCTCGCGGACAATTCGTCGCAAAATAATGTTTTGCCCTTTGTCTTAACTCAAACAAATCTTTAGTATTTCCTTGTTGCTTTTAGAACTTTGGTAAGCCCCCTTATGCCTTTTTGTAGTATTTAGAGCTCTACGGCGCACGCTAGTTTCTTCAGGTCTTTGAAGCTCTGCTTAGTCCCCTTGCATTATTCCGAGAATTTCTGCTAGTACACCGAGCTTTGGGAGCACCAGTGAGCCCCTTGTACCTTCATGAGATATTTGGCTCCCATCGGACCCCTCATCTTCTCTAGTATAATTTTTGAGCTCTAATGAGTCCTCTTATGTTTTTCATTGCTTTCAGATTTCCATTAAGGCCTCTTTTGCAGTCTTGCGTTATCAAGAGCTCCACTGGGCCCCCTTATTCTGTATTCAACGTAATTTGAAGCCCTGCTGAGCCCCCTTGCATTTTCCATAAATTCCAGAGCAGCAAGCAGCGTTATGCCGTCATGGCATGTTCGGGGCTCTATCGGCCCCATTGTGCCTTCAGGTGTAGTTTGAGCCCCGTTGAGCCTCTGTATGTTCTTTCATGACTTTCGGAGTAGGTGCCAGTGAGCCCCATATCGCGTTATTTTGTTATACAGAGCTCCATGGGGCCCCCCTTAAGTCTCTAATACCGTTTGAAGTTCTGTTGAGCCCCCTTGCACTTTTTCTAGGCTTTAGGAGCACTAGTAAGTCCCTTGTGCCTTTATGTTATATTCGACCCCAAATCCCTTGTTTCTTCAAATATAATTTGGAGCCCTAATGAACCCCCTTATGTGCTCAATGGTCTCTAGAATTCCACTCAGCCCTCTTGTGCCATCTTGTATTATTCAATTATACATGCTCCATTGGGCCCCCGAAATGTGCCTTTCATGTGATTTGGAGTCCTGCTGAGCCATCTTGTATTTTCCGTTACTTCCAGAGCACAGTAATCACCCATGTGTCGTCATGTCATTCGAAGTCCTTTCTTTCGGACCCCCTTATGCTCTCATGTGTAACTTGGAGCCCTAATGAGCCCACTTATGTTTATATTGGCTTTCAAAGTAGGTACCAGAGAACCCCCTTTTGCCCTCTTTAGGTCAATAGAGCCCCTTGTGTCACCAAAATCACTTGAAGCAATACGGAGCCCCTTTGCATTTTTCGGTGACCTTCTAATTTTAATTGAGCTTCCTTGTGCCCCATGTGTCATTTGGAGCCTTAAGGAGCCCCCTTATGTGTTTTCGTGGCTTGTGCGTTCTTGCATTGCTGGAAGCCCTAGTGTAAGTCTCTTGTGCCTTTATATGATATGCGGAGCCCTATCGGACCCCCTTGTGTCCGCAAGTGTAGTTTGGCGGCTAGTGAGCCCTCTTGTTTTCTGTCTGGCTGTCAGAATTCCATCAGTAAGCCCCTTATTACCGTCTTGTGTTATTCGGAGCTCCATTGGGCCCCGTTGTTTCTTCAACGTCCTTTGAAGCCTTGCTGAGCCTCCTTACATCTTCCCATGACTTTCGGAGCAGTAGTAAACACCTTGTGCATTCATGTGATATTCGGAGCCCTATCGGGCCCCATTGTGTAAACTTGATTACACAGAACTCTATCGGGTCCCCTTGTACCCTTATGCGTAGTTTCGAGCCCTAATCAGTCCACTTTTGTATTTTATAGGCTTCCAGAGTACTACACAGTGAGTCTCCTTTTGCCTTCTCTTGATATAAAGAGCCCCTTGGGCCCCCTTGTGTCACCAATATCATATGAAGTTCTACGGAGCCCCCTTTCAATTTTCCGTGATTTCTTGATTTTTGTTAGGTCCCTTCTGCCCTATGTGTGTGTCATTTGGAGCCCTTATGAGCCCCTTTATGTGTTTTAGTGGCTTCAAGAATTTGCATTGCTGGAAGCCCTTGTGCCTTCATGTGATATACGGAACCCTATCGGACCCCCTTGTGCCCGCAAGTGTAGTTTGGAGACCTAGTGAGCCCCCTTGTGTCCATAAGTATAGCTTGGAGCCCTAGTGAGCCCCCTTGTGCTTTTTCATGATCATCAGAATTCCAGTAAGCCCCCTGTTGCCTTCTTGTGTTATCCAGAGCTCCAATGGGCCCCCTTGTATCTTCAACGTCTTTTGAAGCCCTGCTGAGCCCCCTCACATCTTTCCGTGGCTTTCGGAGCAGTAGTAAGCACCTTGTGCCTTAATGTGATATACAGAGCCCTATCGGGCCCCCTTGTGTCTTGAAGTGTAGTATGGAGCTCTAATGAGCCCCCTTGTGTTTTTTCGTAGCTTTCGGAATTCCAGTGAGCCCTTTTGCCTTCTGTTGTTATATAAAGCTCCTTGGGCTCCCTTGTGCCTCTATGTGACAGGTTGCCCTATCGGACCCCCTTGTGCCCGCAAGTGTAGTTTAAAATCCTATTGAGCCGTGAGCCCCCTTTTGTTTTCTCATGGCTCTCAGAAATCCGATCAGCCTCCTTTTACCTATTTTGATTATACAGAGCTTCATTGGGCCCCCTTGTTGTATTTCCATGGCTTCCGGAGTTCCATCGGGTCCCCTTTGTACTCTTATGTGTAGTTTGGAGTCCTAATCAGTCCACTTGTGTTGGCTTCTAGAGTACCATACAGTAAGCCCCCTTTTGCCTTTTCTCGTTATGAAGAGTCCCTTGGGCCCCCTTGTGTCACCAATATCATATGAAGTTCTACGGAGCCCCCTTGCATTATTCAGTGATTTCCATTTTCTTGTTAGGCCCCTTGTGCCTTTTGTGTCGTTTGAAGCCCTAATGAGCCCCCGAGTGAGCCCCCTTATGTATTTTCGTGGCTTTCAGAATTCCAGTGAGCCATCTTGCCTAGGAAGCCGTATATAGTGTGAGTCCCTTGTGCCTTAATTCGACATACAGAGCTCTATCGGACCCCCTTGTGCCCGCAAGTGTAGTTTGGACCCCTAGTGAGCCCCATTGTGTCCATAAGTGTAGCTTGGAGACGTAGTGAGTCCCCTTATGTTTTTCCATGACTATCAGAATTCCAGTGAGCCCCCTGTTGCCTTCTTGTGTTATCCAGAGCTCCAGTGGGCCCCCTTGTTCCTTCAACGTCTTTTGAAGCCCTGCTGAGCCCCCTACATCTTTTCGTGGCTTTCGAAGCAGTAGCAAGCACCTTGTGCCTCTATGTGATATTCGGAGACCTATCGAGCCTTCTTGTCTCTCGAGTGTAGTATGGGTCCCTAATTGGTCCACTTAGGCTTTTATTGGTTATCAGGGCATCAGTAAGCCCCCTTCTGTCTTCATTAGTTATATGAAGCTCCATAAGGCCCCCTTGTATTTTCAATATCGTTTGAAGCCTTGCTGATCCCCGTTGCATTTTTCCGTGGCGTTTGGATCTCTGCTGGAACAGGAATTTTTAGATCCCTGATCCCTTTATTGAGCCCCCTTGTGTTTTCATTTGTAATAAACCCCCTTAGGTACGTTTCAAAGCCTTCACTTGCGACGAATTGTCCGTGGGACGAATTGTCCGCGAGACGAATTGTCAGAATTGTCCGCGGGACGAATTGTCCTAGCACTCTTGCAAGTTGTACCTATACTTGTTTTTATCCTCGTTTCGATTCGAAAATTTAATTTTCAACAACTGGTTCTTCGCAAAATTGATTTTCGAACAATTGATTATTCGAAGAATTGATTTTCGAACAATCGATTATTCGAAAAATTGATTTTCGAGCAATTGATTATTCGAAAAATTGATTTCGAACAATTGATTTTTCGAAAAATTCCATTTTCGAATAATTGCATTTCGAACAATTTGCCTTTCGAAAAATTGATTTTCGAACAATTGATTTCGAAAAATTTACTTTCGAACAATTGATTTCGAATAATTTACCTAAATCCAAGGTTGACATATGCTTTAAACTATAGTAAAAAGCCAAGTGGGGGACCAATCCTCGTCCATAGAAGTTACCAAAACGGACAATTTTTTGAGGTTTTGAAATCTACCTCTGTTAGGTAGGCAACCCGCTGCCTTTCAGGGGTTACAACTTTGTTTCCACTTCTTAAGAGAAAACTGGGGGTATGTACTGCAACTGTGCCAAGTCTGAATGCTCTAGAATAAAATGCAAGGTAGGTTTGACCAACCGCCGCACTACCAGCGATGTTCCCTCACCGTCCTCATTCCCTCGTAATTCTCGTTGTGGTACTCTTTCTTGTTGTTCTTATGAAAGTGTTTAGTGTGTTAGGCTCCTAATATCTATAACGATTAAAGAGTATACTCGGTACGACATAATAAATTTATAGAACAGTATTTATTCATTTTATAATACACTGCAACGGAATCATGTAGAGTGTGGTCGAGTTCGATTGGTATCCCTTCTCACCCTTCTCCTTTTATTGAACACTACTTCGCTTTGTCTCGAAATTATTTTACCTTACTATTCCCCCCTTAACCTTGTCATTCCTAGGTGAGCCCTGCGGTGACTTTGGGCGTTTCTTCACTTTCCATCAGTTTCCACGTTGTGTTAGGAAGGAATTAGGGTTAGTGTTAGATCCAGTGGATAGTCCCGAAATAAACACTCGACGTGATCCATATAAACTGTAGAGGCCGGTTTGTGTGTGGTAGCCTTCCCTTTTGGTGTCATTCTTTTCAAAGGCTGTTGCTTCTTGTCGGGCTGTGGTCTCTTTCGCCCCTTGGGGCGGGATTGGATATGGCTTCCTTTTGTGGAGGCCTATTCCCTGTTTTCACCGTGAATTGCCCCAAAAGTCTAGATGGCCTCGCGGTCGCGATCTCGTACTATCCCTGGGAACGTAAAATCTATTTTTCCTGGGATGAGGTTAGATTGAAGGCCAGCCAAGCCCTGAAAGAAATGAAATATTGGTTCCGAGACCGAGAGATAGCAATACAGGACACGGACATCGCAATAGAGGACGTAACTTAATGAAGTATTTGGATGTTACTCTGGACAGCCATCTGACATGGAAGATTCATGCCCAAAATACCAACAAGAGGATTCGTAGCATGCTGTTCGCTTTCAAACAACTTCGAGAAGTCACAGACACCAAAACTCTTCCAATGTTGTACGACACCCTTATCGAGCCCGTTTTAGGGTGTGGAGTTTTGGTGTGGGGTGGTAAAAACCAAACACATCTGCGACATCGACAGCTCCACCAAACTAACAAAAGATTATTAAAAATCATGTTCCACAAGAATCTATATTCCAGAAGTGAGATACTGTTCAAAAGACACAATATATATATAAGATTTAGCTAATTTATGCTGAGAGATGTATCTTTGTTCACATTCAACGTAATTTATCTGTAATGTCAAATAAAGGCTTTTTCTTCAAGCGCTGATTTTCATTATTGAAAATTTCACCTGTAAGGTACTCACAAGCCTATGGAATGAAAATATTTTAAACTGCTCAACAATGAAAGTGTTACAAAGCAAAAATTCACCCAATTTTGAACCGCTATAACTTTTGATTGGCACATCTGTTTCTGATTTTGTTTCAAGAACTGAATAGCCCAATCTTTTGGCCATCTTCCTTGTCAATATGAAATGCATAGAGCTTTTTATAAATTTTCTACAGGGTGATGAACAGAGCAATGCAAAATTGATGAAAGTTCAACATACCCCCGTTTTCGCCAAAAATTTTTTTTGGGAGTAATCACACCAAATTTATGAAGAATGATGTGTTCCTTCGAAACGGTTTTTAAATTTTCGGGATTCCAGTCGAAACAGCCAAAATGTGATTTTTTATTGTGAATACTGCACCGGGTGATCATTTAAAAACTATCCACCTGCAATAACCCCCGATTCCTAGTGAATATTCCTTCGAGCAAAAACAGGTCGATTTTTATATCAAAGGAGACATCTAAAACATAAATTGGCAAATTTCTATCATAAGCCCCCTCGCCCCCACTTACCCAAACTTCGAAATTTCAAATGACATGACCTACCTTGCGATACATCAAATTGAAGGAAATCAAATTTTCTTTCTGAAAAAAATATTCACAAAATTTTTAACCCCACCTTCCTTCGCCCTAAAAATTCTCTGACTGTCCTCTTTTTAATCCTGGACCTCTCAATTGTTTTTAATTCAGTCAGTGTCATCATAAAAAACATCGAAAAAAAGAATTTTCGGTGGAAAAAGTGCTACCCAAATTGACCCTTTTGCTCTCCCCCCCCTCAGCTTCAAAATTTAACAAAACACCACCTACTTTGTGATAAATCAAATTGAAGGTAATTGAATTCTCTTTCCAAAAACAATTTTTTTGAAATTTTCAATCCCTCTCCAAATAAATTAGACATTTGGGGTGTTTTGTGAGGAAAATGGAGGTTTTAAGAAATTTGATAAAATTTTGTTCATGGAGAGAATTTAATTTCCTTCAATTTGATGTTTCACAAAGTAGATATTGCCATCTTAGATTTGTGAGATAAGGTGGGGGGAGCGAAAGGGTGAACTTTGGGTGGCATTTTTTCCACAGAAAATTATCTCTTCCGATGCTATGCAATATGACGTTGACCGCATTGAAAAGAATTGAGAGGTCAAGAATATTAAATTGGACACTCAGAGAATTTTAGGAAGAAGGGGGGTGGGGTTAAAAATTCTATAAATATTTTTTCGGAAAAAGATAGACAGATAAACAAACAGATAGATAGATCTTATTGACAGAATCCCATTTTTGGGGACCAACATTTCAAGAAATGATGCCAAACATGCGAGCAAATATGCCTATATTTTGAAATTTGAGGTAAAGGCAAAAAATTCCAAAATGGCGGAAATGTGGTTAATCCAATTCCAATGACGTAGTCCCATGTTGACCAAAGAGAGTAAGAATTAACCTTTTTTCAATGCTAAAGCCCAAATTTTAGGAGTAATACCAAAAAGTACGCTGCCAATTGGGCTTTTCTTCACCCCTACACTAGACAATAGGAACGTGTTGCATATCAAATTGCTCAGAATTGTTCAGTGAACAAGCCTACCAAGTGGCGTCATCTTGATATGAAAAGTTCCAATGTTTTTGCGTTGCTACAGGAATAATTCACAGTATTCACAATAAAAAATCATATTTTGGCTGTTTCGACTGGAATCCCGAGAATTCAAAAACCGTTTCGAGGGAACACATCATCCTTCATAAATTTGGTGCTGATACTCCCAAAAATTTTTTTTAACGAAAACGGGGGTATGTTGAACTTTCATCAATTTTGCACTGCTCTGTTCATCACCCTATAGAAGTTTTATAAGGGGCTCTATGGATTTCATATTGACAAGAAAGATGGCCAAAAAATTGGGCTCTTCAGTAGTTGAAACAGAATTGAAATCGTTTGTGCCAATCAAAAGTTACAGCGGTTCAAAATTGGGTGAATTTTTGCTTTGTAACACTTTCATTGTTGAGCAGTTTGTTTTGATTTTATGGACTACTGTATTTGAAATTTTGACGTGAGTAGCAAGGAATTCAAATAACGTTATCATTTGTTTTCTTTTTCTGTGATGAAGTTATCTTAAAATTTTTTGTACCTAGAATAAAATCTGTCGCGTTCTCTTCGTCCACCAATATCTTTATTATTGATTATTGATACTTGAGCATTATTGAACCAACATTTCATAGGTACCTTATACAGAATGGGTGATACATTTTTGATAGTAGGTCTGGCAGTGGTTACATCTGTGATAATTGTGATTTTTATTGCGGTGTGTTACGCGTATTACAAGCAATACAGTGAGTTTTAAATTGTTTTCAAAAAAGTCACTCTTGCTTTATTCCTAATACCATTCATGTTTAGCAAACCCGGATCTGAGCCGAGAGGAGAACGTAGTTTTGGACATTATTTTGAACTACGCTGGAATAAGAAGAAATGATTCGTAATTATTACGGGCCTGTAATTCGGTATGGATACTCGTATACATTAGAATGGACCAATGTAATTTGTTTATCGATTCTGAAAGATGTCTTGCGTTCTTAGGAATCTATAGGTAGAGAACTGACTATTTTACTAATCTGTGATGTAAATTATATAATAATATATTATGTGTATATTTTGAAAACGCGATAAAGTGAAGGTGTTTCAATGCAAGAAATTGTATTTCGAACTGAATACTTGCAGTATCGTAATGTATTCTTGCAAATTTTATTTTTGAATGATTGAAAATAAAGAACTGTTCAATGATTTATAATGGTACATTATAACGTCAAAAACAAGTGAGCCTAATCCTTGAAACTTATTGATATCCATCATCCCTTCGCCTTATGACAGCCTCGTTGACTTGGTGAGAATGTAAATCGGTAAGAATTTATATCAAGAAAACTCCACTATGCTCTGAAATTCTTGTAAGTATGTAGCGTTCGCTAATCTTTTTCAATTTGAACTTATTGGAAATGTTATAGAAAACTAGAACCCTTCTTGTATCATGGATGCTTTCAGATGCCTAGCCCAATACGACGGGTGTCTAAACAGACCTGACTATTCGCAGCACGCGAGGTAGGTTCGTGAAGTCTTTGAATCGCAAGTTGAATTTCCTCTTCGCTCCCATCCCTCCATTTACAAGAAACGGAGATGTCTTATTGTTAATATTGACGACAGGTTGATAGGTCAGAGAAGCTATAATAAACCCAAACCGAACGCAATATCCATACCTTTGATTTGTTTAATCGATAATTCCGTTTGCCTTACATGCCCGTCGTCGAACTTGAATGGAAGTTTAATTAAAATTGTTTTATTAATTACATGGAGGAGCAACCCCGATACAGGCAGAATTTAAATTGACTTTTGATTCGCTAATTGCACATTTTAGCGCGCAAGCGATTTTTCCCGGGCGCGATCAAGCGAACGAAGAGAATAAGGCCGGTGAGCGCACGGAGCGAAAAGAGAAAAAATTAATGGAGATTCGCCAACGTACCAGTCAGTTCGCTTCTTCTTGCTCTTTGGCCGTTATAAAAAGCACCCTTGAAGAAGCGCGACCTTGTGGGGCGGAAGGGGGTGTGGGTGCTGGTCGTTTGTTTTATTCAAGGCGAAGGAATAACTGGGGGCGGGGGACGGTGAGGTGATGGGGCGGTGGCCCGTCGCTTTAATTACTCAATCTTGACAAATCTTTGTCTGGCTCGTAACGGGATTTGATTGTCCGTCTTTCGATGTGATTACTTCGACGTTCGTTTTACTGCTTGCCGCGTTTTCATTGAAGTTTCCAATTGATATTGGCCAATGAAACCTGTGCTCGAACATCGAGTTTGAGGGGTCCTAAAACTCGCGAGGAATGAACAGGAAAACAATTATTATGAATGCTCGGATTGTTGAGAGCATTGTGTCGTTTGTTTTTGAGTCGATGTCTGAGTGGACTTTTTGCACAAATAAAAGTCAGCCAATAATACAAGTTAGGCAAAAGGAGCTGTAATAGACGTGAAGAAAAAAATATACGTACAGGGTGGTCCATCCTAGCGTAATTATCCCATAGCGGTCTTACCGTTCAAGATAGAGAAAAAGATGTAATAGAAAAGTTATATGGTTTGATGAGACCTATAACCTGAAATTATTTTCAGCTATACAGGCTGACCCATTTTGACGGGATTAACGAAACCTCAATTTTTTCAAATGGAACACTCTATATTTTTTTGCATTTCCATGTTCAACTTTTTCAACTGTCTTACGCCTGTATTTTTGTTTTTCAATTGTGTAGCAGTGCTACCAACTAAAAATTAAAAACTAAAAAAAATCGCATTTTTACAGTTTTCTTAGAAAAATCGTAGCGGCCTTGCTTTTCAAAACTTAGAGATGAAACTTAACATGGTAATAGTCAAGTCAAAAACCAATATTTCAATGTCAAAAAAAGGATTTCTTGATACAGGGCGTTCACAAAAAAGCATCAAACTTCATAATTTTCAAAGTATCATAACTCATTTTTTTCAAATGGCATGCCCCTAATTTTATCACGTTATCTGACAGCTTTTTTTATTCTCTTTCATTTTTACTAGGGGTACCTTACCCTTAAACTTCATTTTTTCCGAGATAATCGGAAATTTTCACAAAATTTGCTGTTTTTCTTGCTTTTTTCAAAAATTGAGTTGGCCGTGATGAATGACAGACAAGCCAAATAGTACGCAACTCTCAGTTAGTCGGTCTGAATATTGTCGAACAAAGAAAAATGATTTTACGCGAGAGGAAATAATTGATATGATATTCTGTTAATAATCCAGATATCCAGGATCCTACTTTGTTTTCTTTTTGCGTTGGAGCCATTTTTTTTTGTTCGACAGTATTCAAACTGACTATCTGACAGCTGCATACTATTTAGCTTGTCTGTCATTCATCACGGCCAACTCAATTTTTGAAAAAACCAAGAAAAATAACAAATGTTGTGAAAATTTCCGATTAACTCGAAAAAATGAATTTTAAGGGTAGGGTACCTTTAGTAAAAATGAAAGAGGATCAAAAAAGCTATCAGATAACGATATAAAATTAGGGGCATGTCATTCGAAAAAAATGAGTTATGATACTTTGAAAATTATGAAGTTTGATGCTTTTTTGTGAACGCCCTGTATCAAGGAATCCCAATTTTTTGACATTGGGATATTGGTCTTTGACTTGACTATCACCGTGTCAAGTTTTATCTCTTAGTTTTGAAAAGCATGGCCGCTACGATTTTTCTAAGAAAACTGTGAAAATGCGATTTTTTTAGTTTTTAATTTTTTGTTGGTAGCACTGCCACACAATTGGAAAACAAAAATACAGGCATAAGACAGTTGGAAAAGTTAAACATGAAAATGCAAAAAAATATAGGGTGTTCTATTCAAAAAAATTGACGTTTCGTCAATCCCGTCAAAATGGGACACCCTGTATAGCTAAAAATAATTTTAGGTTATAGGTCTCATCAAACCATATAACTTTTCTTTTACATCTTTTTCTCTATCTTGAACGGTGAGACCGCTATGGGATAATTACGCTAGGATGGACCACCTGTATATCAGAGGCTATGATTGTGTGCTGAGGATAAAAGCGAATGCATTCAGCAATTCAGCATTAAGCTCAGTTTATGATGAGCGATTTTTTGCCGCGATTTGAGCTGAGCTGAGCGGAGCGGAGCGATTTTTTTGCCTAGGCCAATTACGATGCGGGAACGTGACATCATGAATGGACAGGATTGGTCCAGACACAAAAAAATCGCTCAGCTCAGCTCCGCTCCGCCGGGTATCGCTCATCATAAACTGAGCATTACAATTCCCCCCTAACTTTTTAGCTTATACGCCTGGGTTGGTAGGCAACCCAACATACTCCGATTCAATTCACCTTATTTGAACTAAATGTGGCGGGGTTAACGGCCAAAAATGAAATGATCTGTGCATTTTGTGATCAAAGCATGAAATTTGGCATACGTGTTCAGAAGACCCTCCTTTGCAATTCCAGATGTGGCGCCACGCAAGATTTCGCACCAGAGGCACTGTATTGCGGTTAATATACCTGCTAGGGGTAAATTCTGCAAAAATGGTTCCTGGCTGGTCTCTGGTACCGCAGTCGGTATTTTTTAGTTCCGTTTAGCTGGAACTACATGTAGAATTGAGTGAGGAGTGCATTTTCACAAGCAAAGTTCAAAATGCTGCCTTTATACGTTGTTTTAATACATTTTAGGGCCAACTTTGTTTTGGTACAGGAAAGATGGTAAAAAAATTGCCAAAGCCTCGGCAAAGACATGAACGTCCTGAAAATTTGATATTCTGTTCAGAATTAAGTGCCCTACTACATACCTGAAATTGCCAAAAATCGCACCCCGAGGCTTCGAGTTATTGGAGGGGGGGTAAAAAATTGCAACTCAAAATCAAAGGTATGGAACCCGATGGGACCCGTCAATCCAATGGATGCGAATACATCGTAGTTCGACGCATCACATCCCGTTGATACAATTTTGGCACAAAAAGTGTCGATCATTGTTGAAGGGGGAGGGCGAAACTCGGTTGGGTGGCTCTTTTTCTTCCTGGGCCATGAAGAATCGATCACGACAAGATTGGTATCTTTTCCGACTAAATTCAATGTCCTGAACTTGAATCCGATGTATAAATTTGGACAAAAACAAGTTCAAACAAGTTGACTTGAGAAAACCTGTTTTTTCTTTGACAATTTTCACAAAACTTTTTTTTACTGTTAGAGGCATTCATCTTTGAAAATATTTGAGAGGCTATAAGATTGAACTGTATTCTTCACGAAAATCATCTATTCGATCTGTAACTTTGTTTTTCGAGATAAAAAAAACCGATTTGAACTTCAGTCGGCACTGCCCGGCGTCTACTAATGACCAGAACACTACACCATGCATCTTTAAATGAAAATAGCCCAAACTATCTGAAAAATATAACTCATCTTTGACAGTTCGAGGATTTGTGCAGAACTGAATCCCCCTATAACATAAAAAAAAATCATCATAAATCGCAATGCAGGGTATTGAGTTATTACTTGAAGGTGCATGCTGTTGTGTTCTGGTCATTAGTAGACGCCGGGCAGTGCCGACTGAAGTTCAAATCGATTTTTCCTACCTCGAAAAACAAAGTTACAGATCGAATGGATGATTTTCGTGAAGAATACAGTTTAGTCTAATGGCCTCTGAGATATTTTCAAGGATGAATACCTCTAACAGTAAAAAAAAGTTTTGTGAAAATTGTCAAAGAAAAAACAGGTTTTCTCAAGTTAACTTAATCGAACTTTTTTTTATCCAAATTTACACATCGAATTCAAGTTCAGGACATTGAATTTAGTCGGGAAAGATACCAGTCTTGTCGTGATCGATTCTTCATGGCCCAGGAAGAAAAAGGGCCACCCAGCCGAGCTTCGCCCTTCCCCACGACCCCCCTTCAACAATGATCGACACTTTTTGTGCCAAAATTGTATCAACTGGTTGTGATGCGTCTAATTACGACGTATTTGCATCCATTGGATTGACGGGTTCCATCGGGTTCTATACCTTTCATTTTGAGTTGCAATTTTTTACCTCCCCTCCAATAACTCAAACCTTCGAGGTGCGATTTTTGGCAATTTTAGATATATAGTAGGGCACATAATTCTGGACAGAGTATCAAATTTTCAGGACGTTCATATCTTTGCCGAGGTTTTGGCAATTTTTTTACCATGTTTTCTGTCCCAAAACAAAGTTGGCCTTAAAATGTATTCAAACAACGTATAAATGCAGCATTTGAGACTTTGCTTGTGAAAATGTACTCCTCACTCATCTCTACATGTAGTTTTAACTAAACAGAACTAAAAAATACCAACTGCGGTACCAGAGACCGGCCAGGAACCACTTTTGCAGAATTTACCCCTAGCAGGTATATTACCCGCAATACACTGCCTCTGGCGCAAAATCTTGCGTGGCGCCACATCTGGAATCGCGAAGGAGAGTCTTCTGAACAAGTATGCCAAAATTCATGCTTTGATCACAAAATGCACAGACCATTCCGCTAACCCCCCCACTACTTTTCCCGCTTTTGGGGACTGCTTGGCCGGTGATCGTCTAGTATCAGGACACCATTCTGTTGTGTTTCCTTCTTGTGGTTTGAGGATGGAGTTTCTTGAACGTGTTGAGATCGATTTCCCCTCTAGTTTGAACGCAGTAGGACACAGGAATTAGCTGTAACATGAAATCATTGTATTGACTTCTTCATACTTACATGTTAACGTGTTTGAATAAAGACTAATTCCTATACTTGACCCTACCTCAACGATGTGAACTAGGATGACCAATAGCGTTTTCGAGTCGCTAGAGCCGAGCCGGTTCGGCTCTAAACTCAGGGGATTTGATTGGCTCTCGAAAATCTCTGGCCAATCAGTGGTAGCGATTTTCAAGCTGAACTGGCTCGGTTCTGGTGACTCGAAAACGCTATGAGTGTTCCCTAAAGAGGAGTTTCCCCTAATAATTCTTCCAAAGCCGTCACTCATCAATACTCCGATAAACACCTGGCTCTGCACCTTGACCAACATTTGAACTTTGTTTCTGGGTAGCGTGGTTGGAAACTCTTATCGTGGATCAATCAAAATCATCATTTATGTTAGTATTGTAGGTTATGTTAGGGTAAGGCCCATTGTCTAGACTCCGAAATAGGAGTGAGTGAATTTTGTGGCTAGTGGCAACTTTTTCTTCCCTTTGCGGTTTGTTCCCCTCTCCCTACTATCTAGGTTCGTGGGCCGGTGCGTGCGGGGCTCCTTCTATTTACAAATCTCTTTTCAAAGGCTGCGTCTCTCATATCTGGACTTTTCTTTTTGTATTGCTTTTTTCAGACTAAGGTTATCTTTTGCCCGTTTTGAAAGGGACTGAATTTGGCCTGTGCTTTTGTGGAGAACTTGACCGATTTTCCACCTTGAATTGCCCTAGGAGCTTAGAAGAAGAATTCACGATTAAACGAGCTTTATCAACTTCAGGTGAATACTGCAACAAATTAATTAGCTATGCAATAACCAACCGGACGTTCCTCTAGGCGAAGCTCCCTTCCGTAACATTCAATCATAATGATTCTTTGGTACGCAACAATCCAACCAACATGGAAATCTGAATAACTGCAGTTACACGCTAGACACAGTCATTAGTTTTAAGGAAGGAGGAAGGGTGTTCGTTGTCCTGAATCGATTATCATTACAAATGCGACGTTACGTAAGGGTCCGGCCCTGATTTTGACAAACGCGATTTCAGTTACTTCCAGTTTTTATTTTTTCCGCGCTTCTCCAAATTTGACAACGCGTATTCAGAAGAGTCACCCAAAAGCTCCGTCAAAGTTCCAACCCAAACTCTTGGACTGCTGGTACCACCTAGTGAGAAGTTGAAGTCTACCCCCGGGTCGATCATGGCTTCCTAGGGCATTGCAAATCTCAATCGTAGGTCGTCTACCCTTCCCCACAAGATCGCTCCTTTCCCACTTCTAGGTACCGTTTGTCAATCACAAGCATCCACTTCCGAAGCTTAGCTGAACAGAAAAAGGACAAAACTCACCTCGAAAGGGGGATCAGACTCAACCAGTGAACTGCCAGGACTCACCTTTAAAGAAAGCCATGACTCATCACAATTGAAGGACCCGACCCGTCCAGTGGGAGGCTTGAACCCACCCCCTAAAGGAGGCCCTGACTCGTCTCAGAAGAGCTTATTATCGGTGATAGATTACGAGGGCTCGATGCAGACTCCTCTTTTAACAGGTAGCGTTCTGTGCAAAGGGTTCCAACCCCATGGATATGGAATTATACAATCTCTTCGATAGCAAGAAATGCACCTAGCAAGAAATATACCTATGTGGCGATACCCACACAGTCCACAGGCTCTTGCTCTAATTCAAGAACTCCTTGGTAAAAGCCGTCTCCCAACGCCTCACGCAAGCAACTCCGGAGCAAATGATTCTCTCTACAACAGCAGGAGCAGTGCTCATTATCTCATCTCGGCGGTCGTACGTCGCGACTAGGATTTTCAGACGGCGGCAATGTGCAGATAGGACGACTACAGCCGTATCTTATGCGGTGCACATAATATATAAATCGGTTTATAATACCTCACTCGGTTCTTGCGTATAAAGTAAACGGCTAGCGACATCTTCCAACCATCCGGTGAATTTGAATCTCACATGCTCAATTCCCAAGCATTTATTGATTTTTCGCCCGCGTTTTCGACCCGCATAAGCGGTACGCTCCACAATGGTAAATGTAAAAGAGGAAATAGTGAAGGAACAGTTCAGTAATACGTTGGAATTCGGAAAGAGGGTACGATGGAAATCCTCGGCCTATTAGCTCTTGTGGTACATATTATTATACATGTACCAAAAAAACTTGGAAAGGAACGCAATAGGAAACAGAGTCGGAAGTTTTACCGGAAAAAAAATCTGTTTGGGGCGGCACAATATTTTCCCGGCGGTATCCCAGTAACTCTTGAGGTAACGATTTTGATAAAACCGTTCTAAAGAACCGATTTTTGACGCGTTCAGGCGGGAAATTTGAATAGTGCATCATCTCCCCTCAACGCGCCATCTCTGCCCTGGAGTTGTCTTAAATAATATACTTCTTGAAGCAGCTCCGATTTGACTTTTCCGTGCCATTTTCAGCTCTTTTACAAGAAGAAGAAGCAGAAGAAGCAGTTTTTTTCGATATGCAAGTTTCACAAAATTGTTTGCCATCGTATCACTCATGTGCTCACGGGCTGCTTTGAACAATTCCTTCATTCAATATTCTTTTACTGATGATTGTTCTCTTTGTTACAGATTTGCCACTCATCTAATTACTTAAAGACCCGTAAGTATTACAACTTTTTTCCTGATTCTAAATCCGTCATACTACTCTTTTCATAGTTATGAATTTAGTCGTCGAAATTTGACGTAATCAAAGTGACACCAGAATGGTGTTGAAAAAACCCGGGACAAAGCGCCATGAATATATTTTTTCAGGCCTCACGTTTACAACTGTGGATTCTGATTGGCCAAATTTCTCTTTTATCGCCCATCAGAGGCATTTTTCAATCATCAGGAAACGCCAAACAGCAAAATGATATGGTTCAGTAGCTTCTGGCAGTTGTGGCACAGCTTGTTGAATACGACCAATATGCAACTAAATACATAGCTATAGCCAAAGCCCTCTGTGATGCCGCCCTGTAGCGCCTGCCTGTACCTATATTGAGATGTACGTAATCATACTTTTAATGAATTCTAAATCAGGCCGCATTGTTTCGCCTCTTTCATCTATGTTTTACAAAGCAAAAAGAGATTGCAAGGATAAAAGAGCTTCCCAACACAGAGGATTTTGTGTAGGTGGGCTTTCGCCTCGTTTATGTACGTACCTACTTACAGGCAATTAATTTCATGCCGGCCTTTCTGGTGTCGACCATGTATGTGTATGGGAAATGGTTAAAAATTCTGGAATTAATGAGCTTTGAGATTCGGAAAAAATTCCAAGCACATAGCACAAGGAATTAACCAGAAAACTCGAGTTTCGTGAGCGGGCGCCGGAATCCAGCAAGTATGTATTCAAACTGCGGCCATGTAGCTCGCTTGCACCAGATGCAAAAATTAAGTTTTTCCGCTTTCAGACACATTGTCTAATGTTTCTCGTGATGCCGGGCCCGGAGTGGCGGAAAAGTGCTGATATAACAGCCGCGCGTAATGGCCCCGGGCGAGAGCATTTAAACCGAACAAAATGTCTTAAATTCGAGCGCACCACAATTTCTGTTAAACAGCTTGATCTCTGATAATTACGTTGTTGGCATAAAGGGTTCTCTTCTCGAGTTGTCGTTTTCGCGTCTCCAATTAAAATTCCTATCTCGCTCCCGTATTTTCCTTCCCTTAATGTTACTTGCACCACTTATCTTTTTTTCCATCTTCGCATCTCGCCTTCTCTCCTGTGTACAACCATCGGGATGCTCAAGAAATGCAAAGCTTCAAGTACCGATGCTGGGCTGGGGGCGAAATGTAATTAAGGCGTTTTGTCGCGCACAACAAAGAGCCAAATGCGCAAATTCATTTATTAAGGTTTACTATCTTTATCGGTCATTTATCATGAGGACGCGAATATTGCTCGACTTGACATGGAATAGCTCGTTCAAGGTAACAGATCATGGCGTTTATCATGTTTTCCTATTCAAAAGGAGACGGCCATTATACATCAAACATCACTGCAGGCACAAACACCCAGGCCATTAGTACTAATATTCGTTTTTAGGGCTGCGCCGTAATCTGGATGAGGGGTTTGGTATAACTTATCGACACCCAACTCATCGATAAGACAAATCACCGACAAGACAACTAATCGACAAGACAACTCGCCGACAAGACAACTAATCGACAAGACAACTCGCCGACAAGACAACTCGCTGACAGGACAACTCGCTGACAGGACAACTCGCCGACTGAACAACTCACCGACAAGAACACTCATCGACAAGACAACTCACCGACAAGACATCTCGCCGAAAAGACAACTCGCGAACTCGCCGACAAGAAAAATCATCGACAAGACAACTCACCGACAAGACATCTCGCCGAAAAGACAACTCGCCGACAGAACAATTCATCAACAAAAGAACTCATCGACAGGGTAACTTGCCGACACCCAACTCGCCGACAATTCTTCGTGCGGACAATTCTTTGCCGGAAACTTTGGAGCTCTAATGAGACCCAGTGTGAGTGTGGAATTTAGAGCCCCATTCCCCACTGAGTTTTCACGTAGCGTTTCAAGCCTTGCTGAGCTCCCTGTCTCTACAAGTATCGTTTGGGATCTTGATGAACCCCCTTGGGAGACAGCCATTATATATCAAACATCATTGCAGGCACAAACACCTAGGCCATCAATACTAATATTCGTTTTTAGGAATGCGCCGTAATCTGGATAAGGGGTTTGGTATAACTTATCGACACCCAACTCATCGACAGGATAACTTGCCGACACCCAACTCATCGACAAGACAACTCACCGACAAGACGACTAATCGACAAGACAACTCGCTGACAAGACAACTCGCCGACTGGACAACTCACCGACAAGAAAACTCACCGACAAAACAACTCACCGACAAGACATGTCGCCGACAAGACAACTTGCCGGCTGGACAATTCGTCAACAAAAAAACTCATCGACAGGGTAACTTGCCGACTCCCAACTCGCCGACAATTCTTCGCTGGACAATTCTTCGCCGGAAACTTTGGAGCTCTAATGAGGCCCAGTGTGAGTGTGAAACTCAGAGCCCTATCCCCTACTGAGTTTTCACGTAGCGTTTTAAGCCTTGCTGAGCCCCCTTGTCTCTACAAGTATTGTTTGGGATCTTGATAAACTCCCTTGGGTGTTTCAAATTTCCTGGATATTTGCTCCGCCCTTATGTCTTGGACGGTTCCTCAGAGCCCTATTAGGCCCCCTTGTCTTTATGTCGCATTTGTAGCCCTGCTGAGCTTTTTTGTACCTTGCATTAGTTTTCAAAGCTCTATAGTTAGCTCCAGTGTGTCTTCTTGTGTTGATCGAAATCCTACTGCCCCCCCCCATTGTGTCTTCATGTGTCGTTTGGAACCCTTGTGAGCCAGGCAGGCCTTCTTGCGATTTTCAAAGCTCTATCCTGCTTTAAGTCTGTATTGAAGCCTTTCCAGCTCTGTTAAGCCCCCTTTGTATCTTAAAATATCGTTTGGAGTCCTAATGAGCCCCCTTGTATCGTCAATCATTATCGTTGGCATCCTTGGTGACCCACTCCTGATTTCTCTGATTTCTCTGTAGAAAATTGTAACTGTTGGAAATTGACTCACGAATCAAATGGTAAGCTAGATTTTTCGAATATCCGTCCGCTAAAAATGAAGCCACCGGAATCCTCTGTGTACGTAAATAGATACGTTTAGATCCATCGCATTCACACATACTCATATATGCGCCGAGTGCATTTGGGAAATGCACTTGTGGTGTCGACAATAGCCCTTGAATACATTTGTAGCCGCTGTAACTGAGAACTTAACATCATCCACTTGAGCCGCCACACCAATGTAAGATCGTTCCAGACGCTCGAAACGTCAAATTTCGCATACCATTACCATCATTGATACGATTTGGACAAGACAAGGACAGTCCCTCACCGTCGCTGAACGAGTCTCCCGTGATCAAGTTGGCAAAACCATTGACGTACGTTGGCAAGATATCCGACCGCTTTTGTGGACCGCACGGTTATGAAAATTTGTAGGAAGTGAATCTACGTATATCCTTATTCATCTTCGTTGGGTGATATCATTTTATTATAATTATATACAAGTTGTATATGGTCATTATTATTATTCTTGTGTGGATTATAATTTATCGTTATGTTATAGCTATCTGAATTTCGCGTTGTGAAAACGAAAGTTCGAACTCGCGTTTCCGGTAGCTTGATTCGTAATAACCTTTGTCAACTTAATTGGTATTAATCGACTTCCATGGCATACCACGTATCGACGACTCCCACGTATCATTCGCACTCACTATAAATTTGTCTCCGAAGCTTTCATTTATAGTGGAGCGAAATCGGCCTGAAAAGTCGTCGTTTTTTTTCTAAAGGTATAACAGCACCAAACCTTATAGGTCTTATAGAGAATTAAATTCCACGTATGTATGGTCATTTTGGGGATGATCTTGTGGTAGGGACCTTTTTTATGGGTATAAAACCTCAAAAATTGAAAATAAGCAGTTCAGCATTCACAACGTTATATTTCTGGATCCAGTTGAGCTATCGGTCTGTTCTTTTTTTTAAATAAAAGTACATGGAAAAACCTCTCCAATGGTACATCACTGACTGAAGATAATTGTTCACGAACGTGTTTATAGAACAATAAACACTATATTGACCAAAAATGCAGTCCCTTTTTGACCATGCAAAGAACTTCTTTCCTCGTAGGAATTTTTAGATACAACCTGCGAGGAAAATGAAGCCGAAATATCAGAGAAAATTTTAAAGAAAGTTTCATTGATCTAGGCCGTATAGTTTGTCAGTTATGAATTTTTTTCTGGCGCATTGAGTTGGAACGTCGCCCGGCGTGTGCTTGCATACAGTAAATCGCCGCATAACAAACAGTGAACGCGGCACGGCATAACTGACAAACTATATGGCCTAAATCAATGAAACTTTCTTTAAAATTTTTTCTGATATATTTCGGCTTCATTTTCCTCGCAGGTTGTATCTAAAAATTCCTACGAGGAAAGAAGTTCCTCGCATGGTCAAAAAGGGACTGCATTTTTGGTCAATATAATGTTTATTGTTCTATAAACACGTTCGTGAACAATAATCTTCAGTCAGTGATGTACCATTGGAAAGGTTTTTCAATGTACTTTTATTTAAAAAAAAGAACAGACCGATAGCTCAACTGGATCCAGAAATATAACGTTGTGAATGCTGAACTGCTAATTTAGAATTTTTGAGGTTTTTTGCCCATAAAAAAAATCCCTACCACAAGATCATCCCCAAAATGACCATACATACGTGGAATTTGATTCTCTATAAGACCTTTAAGGTTTGGTGCTGTTATACCTTGAAAAAAACGACGACTTTTCAGGCCGATTTCGCTCCACTATTATCTAAAGACGGCCGATCGCCGCAATATTTGACTTCCACTATATTCAACGAACTTGAACTAAATTGCACATAGCTATCATATCATCTTTATTAATCTTGAATATATTAATCTGTGATTGTGTTCTTTATCTGTGTGTGTGATCGTCCACTATATGCGAAGAGCACTCAGCAGGGCAAATTCCGTTATCAATTCTCGTGTAGTGACCTGCGACATCTTAGCGAGTTCACTAGAGGCAATTATCTATTGCAGGTGGTGCCCTTAAAAATATTTCGTGTTGTTTGAACTGTCGAGAATAGCTAGAAGGTTAATCCGCCCCAATCTCATTTTGAGCTACGGGTCACTTTAAGCCAATGAAGTTCTGTGTGAGATTCGCTGGTAATAACTTGTGTTTTATCAAAAATGCCGTAATCAATGATCATTTTTCTCGTTGATATTTGGTTGAACACTACTCGAGTACCGTTCAAGTAAAAAGACGTGATAAAGAATATAGATTAACAGTTTTCAAGTGTCAATAAAGTGCGAATTAGAATTCAGTTGTTTCGCAAGCAAATCGTTGCGATTTTCGACCATCCACCAATAGTATATTCGCTTTGTTCAAATTACCATCACATTTGAAATTTGTACGCTGTACTTGTAGTTTTGCCATCGACTGTCTTGTGTGTACCTTCTTGCTGGTGACTTTGTACTTAAGGTGAATTTTATAGGGCGAAAGGTCCGAGTTTGACTTTGTCAACTGTTGAAAATGTCAACAATAATCTCACAAGGTTTCGTATATAAAATTATTGTTTTTGTATCATTGTTAGTGTATGAAAGAACCCGATAACGTTTTTTGCGACGTTGCTTATCGCGGCAGACAAGTTAGGTACCTATCGTATCGCGTTAGTATCAACTCGGCTTGTATTGTTATCTGGCTAACTTTGCTGTATCTTCAGTATTGTATTAGTCATTGCTTGGTGCTATAATTATTTTAGGGAATTTGGCCCACAACACTGTGGCGCCCCGGCCATCCAAGAGCTCCGGCCTTTCTCCTCTAATTAGCTCGCGGGCCGTAATCCTAAATAAGACAGACCAATAGATAAGTCGCATGACACACATTCTAAAGTTTACGGTAGCATTCACAATGGGTTCTGAACGGATCACAGGCTCGTTTTTGTGACCGAAATTTGTCCCTTCTGGCCGATAGATATTGTAGTGAGCTATAAATAAAACGTAGTTAAACGTGTCCTATTCATTTTATTGCAATCTGCCAAAAGAACTGAATCAATAAATAATTCAATAATCATATTTACAGCTGTATTTCGTTTGCAACTGAACCTTTGCCGTTGGAATGATCAATCACTAGAACTGGTAACGACCAGTGCACCAAAGTTGCTAGAACTTCGATCTTCGAAGGTTCTGGCTGTTCTTTTATTGCTCGTAGTTATTCTCGCTCTATTCTGCTACACCCCCTAATAAATTCAAACTTACTTTCAATTTTGAAATCAACACCCTTGACAAAAATAGATATATCACAGTTTCATAATGTTTGATATGATTTTGCTGGAATCATTCAAATTTAGAACCAGATCATTGCGCTTTTACGACCAAAACGTATCCCGTGTGTGATCGGCTGCACAGGAAATTATTCTCTTTTTTTTCGTTTGTTTGTTTAGTGGCCGATTTGCCGAAACCGAGCCACCATCAGGATTTAGAGACCCGCAAATTGAAAGCGATTTAATTCTTTTCCCAGGTAAATTACAACGCACCCGCGTCTTTTTTTTTGCCGGTCTTGTTTTCCCGTCTGCCGGAAAATTTACGAACGCCATTAGAACACCCCCAAAGCTCGCTAATTAAGCTCTCTATTATTGCTATTCGTTATTTACCGTATACCTACTGCGCTGCACCAGAAATAAACATGCAGGACCGGATTTTCAAGCGACCCGTCTCTTTGTTTCCCATCGACTTTAAAGCGCGCGCTCCGGGCTAATGCCCAATGTCAAACGAGCTTTTAAGCTCACCATCTGGCCAGGTGTGCTTGCAATTTGTGCGACAACTTTCGGCAACGTCTGTCCGCATCGCACAGTGCGACGTTTTATTCTAATTCCAATTCGTCTGATGACGCGCTGTACGCTGACCGAAATTGCTAAAGTTTAAGGGTTGTTAGGGCCGTTCGGGGGGTTTCTCTGAAGGCGAACCTCTCGAATCATTAGGACACAATTTTTGTATCATGGCAACCGAACATGTAAGGGAATCGAAGAGGGATATACCTGAGGGTATAATGTGCAGAACGTTGACGATATTTAATTAGGGCTCACGGACCGAAAAGAATTCGGCTCAATTTTACGCAGCAGAGAGTTTTATTACAGGAGTTTATTGCGTTTCATGCTGGATTTTGAAAGTGTAATCGAGCTTAAGCACGGTATGGCTGTATAGTAGATATTTAATAATCGATTAGAGTATCCACCGTGTAAATCTGTCGTTTCTTCATATTCAGCAGAGCTGATCAAAAATATTTAGTGAAAAACTTAGATCTCTTGGAAGAATCTGTGGTGGTACAATGGCACAACAATACTTTCCCGGCGAGTATCCAGGAATGTACGTGAGTTTTTGCTCGAGGCGCCTTCAAGGCATTTCCGCAGCACTTTAATTTGATGAGACACATGGTACTATGGCCTTTGACTTCTCGATCAAGTGGTCCTAACTGGGGAGCTCGCGTGCTATACTGATAGTTCAATAATTTATTCTACCCCAAATATTCCAGCTCTGACTGAAAAAACTGGCATTTATTACGATTGAGCGTAAATCCCGCCTCAACTAATCTGTCGAAAACTTTGACCAAGACTTTAAGATGTTCTTCGAAAGCATCAGTCACAATGATAATGTCGTCTAAATATACAAATACATTTTTGTATAAGTATGAGCCAATATCAATATATTGGAGCTGCTGGAAAATTGTTGGTGCATTTGTAGGTCCAAAAGACATCACTTTGAAGTGGTAATGACCATCTGCCACAACAAAAGCAGTTCGTTAATATGCAGTTTTGATATTCAATGAGCTTCAAAATTAAGTGTCTCTCAGCTGGTTCAGGATTAAAGAAATGAGAGGCGGATGATACCCATTTTTTCAGTTACAAAATTCAATCTTCTGTAGTCTTCAATATCATCTGGCAAGATGAGTCGAAAAAAATAATTTGTTAGTCCCAACAAAAGCGAAAGATCGCAGCTACCGAGTGCTGGCAACCATATTTTTCTGCAATCCCGGAACGTTCTGTTTTGAAATTTAGGAACCTCCTACTGACAGGATAACATGCCAAAAAAAGACATCGATAGATTGCCGACTGGCATGCACTTCACCAAGAGTGGTGTTTTTCATATGACGTATTTCCGTATACTCATCCATAAAGCGACGTGTATTTTCCGTACTCACCTGAAATTGACATAACTGTTTGATGGGATTATGCTGGATTAGTTCATTCCACCTGCCCTGCACGCTTTCACTTTAATTAGAAATATTAAGCCGACCCGTTTTTCTTTCTGGGGATAAGCCAAATGATGAATTGGAAAAAATCAGCTTACGAGATTCGTTTTGAACATTTGAAACTCAATTTTCGATCTCCTCCGTACCTGAATACGCTTACATAAGCATAATCAATTTCAAAGCCCAAAGGGTTCCCAATTATTACCTTTACATACAGGCGGCTCACCTACCTACTTACTTCCTGCTGGAATACACCAGGTACCAACACGCGACTGAGCTTACATCGCAATCGATATTCTTAACGGCTTTATTGATACAAGCATCACGAACTGCACCAATTACGTCGCATCGCAAAATTGGAATTGAATCTCTCCCTTTCTTCTTTTGCTAACAGTGCTGGCACAATAGCCCCGTGCGATTCCAGAGTGAAAGTTTAGTTAATAATTCAAAGAGACGCCCCTTGAAGTTCCGCGAAGCATGTGAATAGTTGAATGGTTGGAAATTGCGGCTATATGCTAAAGTCTCGACAACTTTATTCCGGCCAAGGGGCCTCTTCTCCTGTCGCAGAACTTTGAGGCGATTAAGACCGATAATGGAAACAAATTGCGTTTCAATGTTTTCGTTTCAATAGCAAGACTGTCTTGCTCATCATTTATTCCGCATACAATTCTGGCTGCTCAGTGTTGATTCTTGCAACGTGTCGGTTGAGGTGGAATGGAACGGTTGATTGCATGGACTGTCCAGTATAGGAGAAACCTCGAGGATTTTGATCCGTTGAGTGGTGTTGGCTGGTCGTATCCAGCCGAAAGTGATGAAAAGCAATTGTACGAATGTACACGTGGTAGAGAGCTGCATTGTGTGTTTCCACCGTGGGTTTTTCGAAATAAATGGGTCACGTTCCGTGCCCCTAGGCTGTTTGTCGACAACACAACCCTACAGCGTCGCTCGCGCGGTGAAATTTCAAAAGCTCTCGTCGAGCTTTTCAGGTCAGGTTGCAGCAAAAGCTCAATGCGCGCATATAATTCCGTATGACAGCAGTTTTGATTGATGGCACATTTAAATAACCCCTGACTCGCGCTGATAATTACGTTTCAACTATTGTTCCTTGCTCTGTTATTGAGTTTCGAGTCCAGTGCTCGCGAACAATGCCCCTCGAACTATACACAAACGGCACGCCATCAGCGCCACCGTCGTCCTATCCTAACTATACATGAACTGCAGGGGAATCGTGGGCATTTTCCACGATCAGGTTCCCACTACTTTGATCCTTTTTACAACGAGAGATAAAGAAATTGAGACGGCGACGAGTCAATTTATCCGGAAACTGCTGCTGAACGTGAGTCGCGACCTGCACGGCTTCCTAATAAATCAACGGCACGGTTAATTTCGCGACTGCTCCTTCTCGTCCCGGTGCATATAGTGTTTTTTGTTTGTTGTTTTGTTCCGCGAAACAAAGGAAAACTAAAATATGCTCGAGCGAGTGCGAATTTATTAAAGGCTGCTAATGTGAAAGTCATTACCCGTTTCGAGGCTTTGATCTCAACTGACCTATGAAACGACAATCCCAAACTCCTGTTGTAAATCAAATCCGGCGGAATTATTGTTCGCTTCTGGTATTGTGTGCCAGCATGCGTGTATATCGGGGAGTGATTAGTTAAGCATGAGTGGATGGTAATTCGAATTGGAGCCACAAAAAAGCTTTTTAATTTTTAATGGGCACACGAGCGAAAGCTCCAAAATCGAAATGAGTGACCAACCGTGTGCTTTTCAAGAAAATCATGTACCTAGTGGCAAATTTTCAGCTCGTTGCTTTTAGCTTTTAAGATCAGTGGTCGACTACAAAGTCTTAACTTGAAATGCGGTGTTAAGGATGGAGTTGAACTGGTAAAATGAGGCGTTGCGAACCAATCGCTGTGGACTTATTCCCAGACAGAAATTTACAATTCAGGTCTCTTCCGAGGACTACAAGAATGTACTTTGGTTTGAGCTCAATGGCATTTCCAAAATCAAAAAATATTTTTTTCAAATTTCAAAACTCGATTTTTTTTCTGGATTTTGGAAATGCCAATAGGCTCGAACCAAAGTACATCCTTGTAGCTTTCGAAAGAGACTTGAATGGTAAATTTTTGCCAAGGAATAAGACCACAGCGATTGATTCCACAACGCCTTATTTTACCAATTGAACGCCGTCCTTGAGGTTTCGCAGTATTCGCAGCAGGGTGAAAGTATCTTTATCCGAAACCTATTTGTAAAGACGATTTTACTATGGTGATTTTTGAATGAGCAAAGTTAGCGTTCACCTTAGTCTCGGTAAGTACCTTATAACGGAAAGTAAAAATTAACGCTGCTCTGGGCAACAACGCGATTTTTGACTTGATTTATTGCTCAACTATTATTGTGAAGTCGTTGTAGGTAATAATAATGAATTCAACAGATAAGTAGGTAATTTCAACTTACTCGCTCGCTTGCTCGCTAGTGCTGTGACTTTCGAGAGAGGCGGACACGTTCATATTTCTCACATTGGCGTTAGTCCTCTTCTCGCGACTGGGGGGATGGAGATGGAGGTGTCCGCATTGGTGATTTCGCCCCCCGAAATTTTCTTTGCAATCTCCAGTTTATCCGACACGGATCCTTCCACGTATATCCTTCCGCCACGTTGGACGATCTCCAACTCCCATGACGTTTGAGAGTCATAACATCAGCACCACCACCGTTAACCGATAAAGTTGCAGAAGAATTTTGCAGGCAGTGACCGGTGAACGCCTCTGGATGCGGTAACTTCAAGAATGTCGCACACGATATACCACAATCAACAAGATCCACATTGACGATGTTTGCAGACGACATCGCTTGCATCTGTCAAAGCGAGGTACAACAATCTGCTTGTCTGCAGGTTCTTATAGATACGAGACTCTACTATACTCATGGGCACTTGCTACTCTAACCTTGAAATATAGGCTGTCTGATTCCAACATGATTCTAGAGGGCTGTGTATCTGGTCACCATCGGCCGATCGCGGCTTGAATCGCAGCCCACTAGAATCATATAGAAATCAGACAGCCTATATCTACATTTTCAAAAACGGTCATCGTCGATTTCAACATTGAATATTTACTCCATAGCGAAGAGGCCTTAGAAACCTCTGCAAGTCCACGAAAATAGTCAACAGTAATATCACAAGTGCTTCGATTTTCACGATAATTTTGGTCAGGCGATCGCGAGTGCTGATTGTAGCGATAAATGCCCGACTCCGTAGGAGGAGGGCATTTATCCAGGAACAATCAGCCCGAGGGAAACGCCTGGCCAAAATTATCTGGGAAAATCTCGAGCACGAGTGATATTTTGAAGATTATTACATAAAAGAAGTCCGAAGTGACAGCTGTCAGATTTTGTTGTTTACATGAATTTTATTCCGTTGCTATTGACAGTGGGATTTAGATAAGTGAATATTATCCTTGTAGGTCTAATAATCAAGGGCGTTGTATGTAATAATCATCATTATTCATTACGTCTTCATCTGCACCTCGGACACCTCGCGCTTCTTGCCAGCCGTTGAAGATCTCCGAGGGGTTGATTTCCCCGGAATTCTGTGTACATTTCATTTCCGAATTCCCGGAATTCTTCCGGAAATAACCGGAAATCCCGGAAGTCTTTCGGAAATCACCGACAATCCCGGAACTCTTTAGGAAATCACCGGCAATCCCGGAACTCTTTCGGAAATCACCGGAATTCCCGAAAGCCGCTCGGAAATCACCGGAGTTCCTTCAGAAATCACCGAAATCCTCGGAATTCTTTCGGAAATCACAGCACCGGAATTCCCGGAAGTCTTTCGGTAATCACTGGAATTCCCGGAAATCCTTCGGAAGTCATCGGAATTCCCGAAATTCCTTCGAAAATCACCGAAATTCCCGGAAATCTTTCGGAAATCAATTCTCGGAAGTCTTTCAGAAATCTCCGGAATTCGCAGAAGTCTTTCGGAAATCACCGGAATTCCCGAAAATCTTGCGGAAACACCGGAATTTTCGAAATTCTTTCGGAAATCACCGGAATTCCCGGAAGTCACCAAAACTCCTCGGAATTCCGAAAGTCAGAATTCTTGTGAATTCTACACATTTTTCTCGGGAAATCGACCCCTCGAAGATCTAATATTGCTTCTTATACTTTCGCTTTGATTTAGCCGGTAGTAGGTTGAGCATTGCTTCCCTTCCTCTTTTCGAATCTTACTGAGCACACACGTTTTCCTTTTTTTTTTCTCCATTTTGATTATCAAAGGAAACAATAGAATTGTTGGAAAAATGTAAATAACGACCTGCCGTCATAACAACCACAACAATATCAACGTAAAAATGTCTTGACAATAAACTGCATGTCAGAGTACCCACCTGTTTCAAGGTAAATATCAAAATGTTGTAAGTAAGTGTGTTTTTCACCATTTTCAAATGGTGTTGGATAAAACGTTGTATGGCACACGAGAGCGAAGAGGTTTTACTCACACGAGAAAAATGCTCCACTCGGCCTCCTAGTGAGTGAAATCTTACTTTGATCTCTTGTACCATGAATAGCTAATAATATTTCTGCTTCAAAAATGAAGTTGAAAACTTGTTTTTTTTTGTGTACTGGGTGTGTTAGAAAATGTATATATCACGTTTTTTCAATTATGTAAAAAAATATATTTTTGTTTGTTTTGGTGTTTTGAAAAAAAAATGGCCATGTAATCAATTTTTTACGTTTCTCAACAAAATTATAAATTATTTGATAATTTTTTCGTTCTGTCAAAAAATGTCTCAGCAATGTTCTAGAAACTTTCCCAGTGATTTAGGACTATTCGGCTTCTAAAAAAATGTGGGGTAATCCAAACAGAATCAAAGTGAACAAAGGAACAAGTTTTTAGTTTCTGTACCTCTTGACCTTCATTTTTGAGGGAGAAGTATCACTACCCTGCAAATGCAGCCTTAAGAGTCACGTACAGAAAATGATGAAATCTTGATGAAATTTCGATTTGTTGGTTCTCACAATGATAAAAACATGAAAACAGTTTGCCATGGTTCAGTTGCTTCTATTGTGAAGTATACTTGTACATTGTAAAGTATACTTGTAGCAACTTCAGCCGTGACAGTTTTGAGCCCTTCCAGAAATTCGTTCCGTCTGTTTCCCTCTTCGATTTTTCTCTTCGAGTATCACGGCTCACAAAGACTAATTATGGGGAGCACGTTGTCTCTCCCGCGCGTAATTACATTTGGAAGGTTTCACCTTGTATTAAACCCACCCTGCCTGCCAGGTCGCATGATCCGGGATTCAGAGAATGTCGCTTTTACATATTATTATAATAACTCTGTAACAAATCGAATTTTATGGATGGGAAGACCGTCTTTAGCGCCGCCCCAGCTCTTGACGAGGATGAAGTAATTTAATCAGTGCCTGGCGTCTCGATAATCCCGGTAACACTGAAACACCTATACCTACCTACACCTTTGCCCTTCTAGTTAGAATAGGAACTGGGATATACCCTAAACCATCCGGTTCCGCATTGTGGATTATGCTTATACCTTACACAAATAACGTTGTGTCGATTGATATACTCGTGTTTCACTTTTATAACGTACTCATCCATGGTAGTTTTGCATTTGGAGTTAGGTATCATTAGTTGACTGCCGTTTCTTTTGATCTCAGTTTAATTAGAGCTTTGCATGCTTTGAAATCAGCCAGCGTCGAAAATACCTCGATAGAAAGAAAAAGTAATTCCTAGGGTCACTGAAGCTAGACGTAACCTCTCATTACCTCTCGGCAGATTGAAATTAATGCATCGACAAACATTATCCACGAGTAATTAGGTGCTCACCAATCGTCTAATCTAAATATTCATTTCTTGTATCATGAAGCTGGAGCATTCCGTGCTCTTCTATTTTATTGCATGCACCAGACGACGAAAAAGATCATCAAAGAAAACACTTCCAGGCAAAAATGTCTCTTGCATGACTGGAACATAAATTGCTGATGTTTATCAACGGTTTCAAGCAGAGAGCTAGAGAATTAATCCAGCTAATCAGCTGAAAAGGGCGGTAAAGTTGGACTATCAACGGGACACTGCTCACTAATGAAACACTTCTTTCTTACAGGGACGAGAGATAATCCCGATTGCAACGCAGAGAATAGCATGAAACTCCTAATAACATGTAATGCGAATATTTCGCTTGTATACAGCTAGACGACATTTGTTTAGTCCGGTTCATTTCAGTATTTCAATGATTCTTGCATGATGAGGTCATGACGACCGTTGACAGGTGCTTTTCTATCATCCTGTTGAATCATTGATCCATTCCATCGCACTTGAGTGAAGGGGCGTCGTCCTGGTCTTCTGGATTCCAAGTAGAGTTCCGACACCCTGGAATACGTTGGAATCTGAGCTGCGTTTCTGATTTCAGTGTAATTCTAGTGCTCTTCTGAAATGGCTGGCCAGGTTGCGTTCATTAGCATACGCACCACTGGAGAAGCATCTTTGGCTGAGTAGAGCATACGCTTCCGGCCACTTACCGAAATCGTCCATGGCAACTAGGATGTATTTTGTTTTCTTCTTCTCTCTTGTGGGTTGTGGGGAAAGGCTTGGTAACATCGATCGCAATGCTTCTGAAAGGCGCCCCGAAATTGTGAGTCTTGAACTTTCCTCGGGTGGAAGCTCTTGGTTCCTTGATGGCCGGACAAACTTTGTACTGGCGGCATGGCAGCATGCTTCAACGGCCTTCCCACAGCTTACCCAATAGAACCTTTCGCGCAACTTGGTCAAAATTTCGTTCACCCCAGATTGCCTCGAGCTTCTACCTGGGGACTTCTTTCGATCACTTCTTGAAAAGCATCAATAATTTGGATATCTCTTTCATCCCATCAGAGCTCTTTGATACTCTCTTCAGCAGCCCATTCTTCATCCTCATTTCATTGAGCCTGAGAGCATTGAATTCGAACTCTTCACCAAAAAACTCGACCCTTGTTCTAGTCTGCCCTGGCAAAGTTCCTTTCTTTCAGCAAGCTGACCAATAAACGGATTCTAGCGCTGCCTTGCCTTGAGTGCAGCTGTAGTCTAATTTCTTGGGGTCTTCAACAACGATTGCTTCGACTTCGACGTCGACCTCCTTGAGTGGAGCCATAGTCCTTCTTCCGTAGATCTTGTACAATGAATGCCACGTACTAACGCTTTTTCTTGTTTTTATTTGAAAGCGAAGATGTGGTCCGTGATTGAGCGATTGGGGCGAGATCCACATTGGTATTCTCCTTATATTTCTTCGGTATATTCTGCTAGTCTGTTGTGTAAGATATCAGACACTACCTTATACGTGACGTGAAGTAGTGTTATAGGTCTGTAATTTGAGCACCCAAGTTCATCACCTTCCTTGTGAATCGGTTAGATTATTCTAATATATTACCTACCATCCATTTGGTATTTCATACGTTGTTTAGATTAATTTGATCAAATATCAAATGTGGGATTCTTCTCGAAAGGGATTCCCTTCAATGATGCTATCATAGTAGTTCAGCTGTTATGCCGACTGTGTTGGTGACCTGGCTCTGCTGTATGCAACCACGTCTCGTCCAGTGGTGTATAGATGTAAAATGATCATTGCTGAGGTTTCTTAGCAGTACGCCCTCGAAGTATTCTCCCCATCTTCCAAGCATGTCGTTACTTTCTGTTGATGTTCTTCAAGTGGCGTCTCTGCAGTCTTGGTTTGAATTCCTATGTTCGCTCTCGAATCTTATGAGAATTTTCTGCGTTCGGTGTGTGATGTTCAACGATTTCTTCAATCTTTCTTCTCAGAGTCTATGTGTTCTTCCTACGTCACACTCTGGCAGCTTTTATTGTTCTTTCTCTTGTTATATCGTTCAAGAGCAATGGAGTGATGCAATGGCAAATCACGCTAGTACTCTCAATAGAATTGCTTTTTTTCGAAAAGGCTGTAGCTTATTTCTAAATAAACTGCGTTGTAAGTTCCTTCGCTTTGCCATTCAGGTGTTTTCAGAAAGGCGAGAGCGAGATTATTTCACATTCTTTCCCTCTAAGAGGTCAACGATCTTGGAGCCAAAGCCTTACTGACACGTCTTCACACCGTAAAGTCTATAACACGGGTCTACATATTTGCTCAGGGTCTCTTCTTCCTTGATTATTTTGTATTATTTCTTGCTCAAATTGATTACTCTTATCGGGCTTCTTGCCTTGTCGATGTTGATCAGTGTCTTAACAATGATACAGCTATAGCAGTTGTGTCTTATTCAGCAATGCACGAACGGCTTTAGCTGAAAGTAGACGGATTCCTCCAGCGATCTTCATGGATGCTCTAAACGCTATTTTCGTGTTTCCGGATCTTTAGCCTTCGTCGTCCAACATACAGGATAAATCTTTATTTATCCATCGAAAACATTTTCTGTCAACATCTCCTCGGCTGGGCTCTTAGTCAGCGTATTTGAGCTCTTTGTTGATTTGAAGTCTACACCTCTCGACTACGGGGACAGCACGAAGTGTCTTTGGCAGCTTCCATGCGAAAACCATGAATGAGGGCGTTGCTAATGGTAGATAATCAAGATTATTTGTCGCAGATCTTGATCTCTCAGTACATTCCTTAATGTATCTCTGGAAATGTCCTGAGATTGGCTAGGCGAGCCAGCCATTGAATGTCGGTTTCGAATATCTGCAAGCTTTCTCCGTTCCATCAATCGTTATGTCCTAGCTCTCACGTCACTCTGGTCAGATATGCCGGACGTAACTGGTTCCTATTCCAAAAATCTACCGTTCTGATCAGTCCCTTGAAATTTGCTGTTCATTTACTGGAACTGTTTGAGGCAGCTCAATCTTGTAGCCGTCCATGGGGCTTTGTCCATCGAAGTTTGTCAGTTTCACACGATGGATACCTGCCAGAGGCCAGAGCAGCCATCGGGGCCATTGTAGTACTAATACCAGGTGCCTACTGCGTACACTGGTTGGCAATCATCCAGCTTCATCAGTTTGCAGAAACGAAAAAAATCTGAAAAGGAAAGAGAAAAGAAGTTCTCGAGAAACGCATTTGTGCAAATAACGTTCCGTTTCTTTTGACCGTAAATGTGGAAATGAGAACAGCTTACCCGCGTCGGTCGCCGCTATCTCGTACCTAAGGATTCCACTGCAGAAAACGAGTCACCTAATAATTTTTAATCAAAACAAAAAGACCATTACGGAAATTTAATCCAAAGAGCCGGCAAAAGATAATCTTGTAGAAGCATTAACTTAACTACTGCAACTGTACCTAATACCTACCTTACCCTCTATAAATAAGTAATAATATCACAGGTTAGTAGTTTAAGCACCGAATGCACGAGCTTCACGAACGCACGCAAGCAGGCAATCCACATAAATTTGTAACTAATAAAAAACTAAATCTACAGCCCAGTGTATAACGCAAAAATTAATGAACTCACATTGTATTTGCCCAGTAAATCATCACAATGAAATTTCGCCACGAACGCAGCAGTTATTGTTATTAGACAGGCATAAATCATACCCATATACCTATACCTGGCCAGAGCAGTTGTGCGGAAATGTGGGAAAAGTTCGTGAAGGAGCGGGAAATTACTTTCGATTAGATGAAAAATTCTTGGTCGTTTTCTTGGTTTAAGGGTTTATTAAAATTTGATCGCTGGGCGTGGGGCCGGTGGGCCACCCACAGCGCAGGGGGCGGGTTTATCAGAATTTTTTCACATGCTCTCTGTGGCTGGATATCGGTTTCAAATAATTTGACTGGGGAAGTTTTATGCGGATGAAGGATCCATAGGATCGCTTAACGGTCGACAAAAAATACGACAGGAGAATTATAATTTCTCTCTCGGCGAGCCAAAACGTATAATACGTATATCCGGGAAGAGGAGCGAAAGTTGGATAGGTGCCCTCCGTATCATAAAGTGGCGCCTTTATTCCTATAAACCCCGCGCGGAGGTACCTACTTTGAATAATAAGTAATAAAATGTTTTATGCACTTAACAAAACACGGAGCAGCATGGAAATTTTATTTCGTATTGTTATTGCTCAGTTGCGTGTTTTTGGCAAATAACTAGAGCTCAGTAAGGAGGTAGGTATGTATAGGTATGTATATAGCGGTATCAGAGATATAAGTAATGTACCTATTTCGTTTTGATCATTTGGATAGATGAAAAATGAAAATTCAATTTATCCCTACTTCGAACCATGTCGAGACATATTCTTAGATCATGTAGACTAATATATCAACAAGCACCGGGTGGGCCATTGGAACTTCCCAACTTTTCGAGGCGGTTGAATAAGGAAACACTTGGATAAATCAATCTACCTATTTTGACAATAATGCTATTACTTATTGTCACGTTCCTCACTCATAGATTGTGTCTTCAAATCTTCAGGGCACTTAGTGAATTTTGCGACTTTCCTTGTAATGCACCCCACAATGTATGTCTGTCTACATGTTTATCAGTGTCGGCTATTTCATCTTCCTCGTGCTTCCTTGTTGTTTCCTCTCCAGTTTCATCGTCTTCAACAAATTCCTTGGACGTTTCGTCATCTGCTTATTGTTCAGGTAGGTCAAAACTGCAAGCAGTGGCAGCATCATTATTACATCTTCCATATGTACGATATTCCTAATTTTTTCCATCTAGTTCTTACAATTACTGGAGCAGTCAATGATGATTTTGTCTGCATCAGCGACCTAGTAGCTCTGCACCTTGACCATTGGAACCTTTTAGAGGTTTGACCAATGGATATAAGAACACAGGAGCCGAAAAACTAGTTGAAATAGTGTTGTGTCGGGCCGTCGGGATGGTTGGCATCCTTGGCGAAAATTAATCACCTTGGTGTCAGTAGTTATCATGCCAAAGGGCATCCCGTCTAATTCATTTGCGGTATTCAAAATCGTAGCACCCCGACTATTACTGTCATTCGACTGGTGGGTGGTGACAAAAATATCAATTTGTCAAAAACTGTAAAGCACCTACCTATTATCCTGATTGGATCAACTAATATTTTCACGTATACGCTGACAGTGAAGCACCCAGGTTAAAAATTTAAAATCAATCTCTTTTTTGATCCATACGCCCGGCCGTATACCAAGTGGGATTACGAAAAATTGGAAAAAGCCACTTTTCATCATAATCCCACTGCTGCTGGTTCATAACCTCTCCTGTGCCCATCATCACACCACGCCCGTAGGTCTGTGCCCGTACTCACATCAACCTATATACGTTCTGTCCGCAAAGAGTTTTGTGACGCTCGGCTCGTTAAAACGCTTATCGTCAGACCTGGCTATGTTAATAAAACGACTCGCGCAATCACCAAATGGAAATGTAAAATCTCCTCATTTTCACACGGACTAAGGGGGATTTCATGGAACATCACATTTTATGAGCCGGCAAAAAAAATGTCATACTACATGAAATGAGACAGGGGCGGGCGGCTGAAGACTACACGTGGGATGTACGGGATTGTGGCACCAGCATTACCATGAACAAGCCACGCAAATAATGAATTTAAGAAACGGGCGGAATATTCAGGCGGGTCTTGATTCAATGAAAATGCATAATATTCCGAGTTCGACATCATGGAATAATTAAATGCCCACCAGACGCAGGAAAAATTGCTGAAAATGCACTGACAGTTTCGTTCGTCCGAATACTCAAAGCTGAGAGAACGAATAGGCAGTCGATATAACGGGTGTTCAATAATGCATTAGCTTAGGGCTATTATGGTTTACAAAATGTATGACGTCGTGCTGTCGAATATGTTCCGAACGCTTGATAGACATTAATACAGCCAGCTGTATTATGTCAATCATGATTTCTATTATTCATTGTACACCTATCTATACTCCATTTTAAACTTTCCATTATTAAAGATCTGTTCAGGTATTTCCCAACGTGGCAGAATTTTTTGGCCCATTGCCAGTTGAAAGGGAAAATATACACGGGATAGTTCCCTGAAGAGAGTGTGACGCTGTGACTGTACAATTTGTATGATCACAGTGTTCATATCACACTGGCCTCTGAAATTCCCGGTGGCCGGACAATTCTTCGCGCGGACAATTCTTCGCGGACAATTCTTCGCACGGACAATTCTTCGCCGGACAATTCTTCGCCGGACAATTCTTCGCGCGGACAATTCTTCGCCGGACAATTCTTCGCGGGGAACTTTGGAGCTCTTATAAGGCCTAGTGTGTGATTGTGATGTTCAGAGCCCTATCCCCCACTAAGTTTTTACGTAGAGTTTCAAGCCTTGCTGGGCCCCCTTGTCTCTACAAGTGTCGTTTGGGGTCTTGATGAACCCCCTTGGGTATCTCCAAATTTTCTGGATATTTGCTTCGCCCTTATGCCTTGGTTGGCTTCTCAGAGCCCTATTAGCCCCCCTGTCTTCATGTTGCATTTGTAGCTCTGCTGAGCCCCTTCTTCATTGTTTTAGTTTTCAAAGCTCAAGTAAGCTCCTGTGAGTCTTTATGTGTTGGTTGAAATCCTATAGGGCCCCCTTTCTGTCTCTTAGTGTCATTTGAAGGCCTAGTGAGCCCCACCAGGCCTTCTTGCGATTTTCAGAGGCCTATTCTCACTTGTGTTCTACATTAAAGCATTTCAAGCCCTGCTGAGCCCCCTTGTGTCTTAAATACCGTTTGGAGCCGTATTGCGCCCCCTTGCGTCTTCAATTATCGTTTGCAGCCTAGGTGACCCCCCTTTGATTTCTTGAAGATTCTGGAAGCTTAGAGAGCTTTCTTGTGCTCCTTTTCAAGTTTCTCGGAGCCCTATATTTGCCCCCCTAGTGTCTTCGTGTTTCATTTGTAGCCCTGCTGAGCCCCTTTTCCATTGCTTCAGTTTCCGAAGCTCTAGTTAGCTCATGTGAGTCTCTATGTGCTGGTTGAAGTCCTACAGGGGTCCCTTTGTGTCTCTAAGTGTCATTTGGAGCCCTAGTGAGCCCCGCCAGGCCTTCTTACGATTTTCAGAGCTCTATTCTCCCTTGTGCTCTACATCAAAGCATTTCAAGCCCTGCTGAGCCCCTTTGTGTCTTTAAGATCATTTGGAGCCCTATTGCGCCCCCTTATATCTTCAATTATCGTTTGCAGCCCAAGTGACCTCCTTCTGATTTCTCGAATATTCTGGAACCTTAGAAAGCTCTCTTTCACTTCTTTTTAGGTTTCTCGGAGCCCTATGTGGCCCCCTTGTGTTTTCATGTTTCATTTGTAGCCCTGCTGAGCCACTTCTTCATTACTTCAGTTTCCGAAGCTCTAGTTAGCTCTTGTGAGTCATAATGTGTTGGTTGAAGTTCTACAGGGCCCCTTTTGTGTCTTCAAGTGTCATTTGGAGCCCTAGTGAGCCCCGCCAGGCCTTCTTGCGACTTACAGAGCCCCCTCCTCCCTTGCGTTCTACATCAGAGCATTTCAAGCCCTGCTGAGCCCCCTTGTGTCTTCAAGTATCGTTTGGAGCCCTATTGAGCCCCCTTGTGTCTTCAATTATCGTTTGCAGCCCAGGTGACGCCCTTCTGATTTCTCGAATATTCTGGAACCTTAGAAAGCTCTCTTTCACTTCTTTTTAGGTTTCTCGGAGCCCTATGTGGCTCCCTTGTGTTTTCATGTTTCATTTGTAGCCCTGCTGAGCCACTTCTTCATTACTCCAGTTTCCGAAGCTCTAGTTAGCTCATGTGAGTCATAATGTGTTGGTTGAAGTCCTACAGGGCCTCCTTTGTGTCTTCAAGTGTCATTTGGAGCCCTAGTGAGCCCCGCCAAGCCTTCTTGCGATTTCCAGAGCCCTATTCTCTCTTGTGTTCTACATCAGAACATTTCAAGCTCTACTGAGCCCCCTTGTGTCTTCAAGTATCGTTTGGAGCCCTATTGAGCCCCCTTGTGTCTTCAATTATCGTTTGCTGCCCAGGTTACTCCTTCTGTTTTCTCGAGCTTCTGGAATTTTTGGAAGCTCCCTTGAGCCTCTTCTCAGGTTTCTTGGAGCCCTATGTGGCCCCCTTGTGTTTTCATGTTTTATTTATAGCCCTGCAGAGGCCCTTTGTATATTGTGTAATTTTTCAAAGCTCTTGTTAGCTCCTGTGAGTCTTCATGTTTTGGTTGAAGTTCTACAGGGCCCCCTTTGTGTCTCTAAGTGTCATTTGGAGCCCTAGTGAGCCTCGCCAAGCCTTCCGGCAATTTTCAGAGCCCTTTCCTCCTTTGTGTTCTACATCAGAACAATTCAAACACTGCTGAGCCCCCTTGTGTCTTCAAGTATAGTTTGGAGCCCTATCGAGCCCCCTTGTGTCTTCAATCATCGTTTGCAGTCCCAGTGAGCCCCGCCAGGCCTTCGTCCGATTTCCAGAGGCTTCTGCACTCTTGTGTCTCCATTGAAGCGTTTCAAGCCCCACTGAGCCCCCTTGTATCTTGAAGTATTGTTTGGAGCTCTATTGAGCCCCCTTGTGTCCTGAATTGTTGTTTGTAGCCCTGGTGATCTCCTTCTGACTTAGCGATATTTCTGGCATGTAAGAAAGCTCCCTTGTGCCTTCTCAGATTTCTCAGAGCCCTATTAGGCCCCCTTATGTTTTTGTGTGTCATCTGTAGCCCTGTTGAATTCCTTTTCAACCTGTCTTTGTTTCTGTGCTCTAGTGAGCTCCTGTTGTCTTTATGTGTTGATCGGAGCCCTGTAGGCCCCCTTGTGCCTTAAAGTGTCGTTTGGAGCCCCATTGAGCCCCTAATGCCTTTTTGTGTCACTCGAAGCCCTATCTATTTTTCTTAATAGCCTCGTGTCTACATTGTGGCGATTTGAGCTCCGCTAGCCCCCTTGTTACTATAGTATTGCTGGGGGCCCTAGTGAGCTCTGCCAGGTCTTCTTGTGATATTAAGAGCCCTATCCTCCTTGGTGTCTACGTCGTAGGATTTCAAGTCCTGCTGAGCCCCCTTGTGTCTCAAAGTGTCTTTCAGAGCCCCAATAAGCCCGGTCATGCGCGGGCGCAATGCTTGCGAAGAATTGTCCTGCGAAGAATTGTCCGTGCGAAGAATTGTCCTGCGAAGAATTGTCCGCGCGAAGAATTGTCCGCGAAGAATTGTCCGCGAAGAATTGTCCGTGCGAAGAATTGTCCTAGCACCGAAATTCCCAGTAGTCTGCCCTCAGCATTCTCACACTCACCTCAGGTCAGGTCACCAATATGCAATAAAAAAATTCATTTGGAGTTGATTTTATTGTCAAAATATTCAGTTATTGAGCAAATCCATTTGCTCCAATTGATAAAAATCTGGTTCTCAAAGCTAAGTGCGGTTGTAAAATTCATGACCGGACGGTGGTAGGTTCAATCCAAGATTGAATCGCATGTGAGTCTTGCTTCTGCTCGACTTGAGATATTTCATGTCGAAGCGGCGTTCAATCAGCAATAATTTCTTCCGCATCGAAACTACCTGAAACAATGAAAAACAAGGATTTGCTATTGACAAATACCGTATGATCAAAAACTTTCCTCCTCTAGGTTGGCTGTGGTCTGGCCATTGACAGGCAAATGAGACTGATTTTGGCCAGGCCACAGCCTGCTTAGAGGAGAAATATTTTTGATCATACGGTACATTGTTTCTCCTAGACTTTGCGACGTAAAGACAGTCCAGTGTATTTTTCTCAATTTCTATTCCAATTTTGTGTATCAAATTTCTCATTAATTGCTGTTTCTATTCTTTCAGGTGAGTACCTACCAAAATACTTGAGTAAAACTGCATACAGATGTTGGTAAGTTTTATTGGATTTTGTACTAAATGCTCACCAGTTTCTTTTATATCGCGACAAATTGCAAATTGGGTGCCCTAAGGAGGCCATTTTCATTGATTTTCATCCACAGAAGCGACAGCTAACGGTGCTCTGACAGTTGTCAATGTCATTTAGAATCACCATGAGAACCAGTTTGACGTTGTTTCTGAATAAGTAAAAAAAGGCCTATCGAGTTTCATATTCACTGCACACTAACATCGTTTTTAATATAATTAACTCAGAGTAAGTTTCACAAAGTAGATTATTTCTTCTATTTCATCTGATTGTAGGTACCGTCGGCACTTTTGTGGATGCGCAAACGTTTGTGGATGACGCTCTATATAAAATCAATCTTGCTCTTTCACGATAATCTGTTATATGCTATTTGCAGAAACGACATTATTGAGCTGAGCTGTCTTGGAACATAGCGTTTTCTTGTAGATTTATTGCCTTGTTCCAATACACAGCGTCCCTGGAAAAAATGTTTCTTAGAAAAAAGTTTTGTTGGATCTCTGGGGCTCTTCGTAGAATTTCGGATTTTTGGTGACATCAGGAATTTTGATCAGGGACCACATACAAGATCACTCTTGTGACCTTATCAATCATAAATTGTACCGTATGATCAAAAACTTTCCTCCTCTAGGTAGACTGTGGTCTGGCCATTGGCAGGCAAACGAGGCTGATTTTGGCCAGGCCACAGCCTGCCTAGAAAAGGCAAGTTTTTGATCATATGGTACTAAAAAAAACCCTGAGGGATAGGATAAGAGCTCCAGGTTACACAATACAAAACTAATGGTACCCCATCAGATAGAAATCAAAGACTCTTGGACTCATATGGAACTTCTAATCACTCAAGACAAATCTGTTGCCTTCATCACTAAACAGAACTTACACGTGAAAACGTATGGGGATTTTAGATGTCCCTCATACTGAAGGGTCGGCTCAAGGCAACCTCCATACTGAGGTCTTCTGACAGCGCTTCCACATTGCAGACTACATCGACTGCATGGGTTCTAGTAGCTCACGTTCTGATGGCCCCACACTTGTTCATTTGTTCTTTGTGTTAGCACCAAAAGAATATTCTTGGTGGGATTAGATCTGTTTCTGTTCTTGAAAAAATTGTCGAAACACGCCCTCGAGTTCCAACAGTGTTTATATTCAAGTTGGCAAATCGGACCCATGTAGCTGTCTGTTAGCCCCTATAGTTTGCATTATTAGGGCTTTGTCTCGATAGCCTCCATACTAGGATGAGAGCAACCTGGGTAACCTCCATACTGAGAGCTGTAGTATCCCTCTCTTCTGGAATCCCCCAATCTTTGGGCTTTTGCTGGCACACAATCCAAATTCTTACTTCAGAATTCAGTCTACTGATTATCGGTAGCTCTGTTTCTTATGGTCAACATTTTCATACTTCTTCTCCGACAGCCCCCAAAACCTTTGCCCCAAGCAATCTCCACACTGAGAACTTTGCTCCTTGTCTCCAGATTCTTTCCGTACATAGGCTTTAACTTTCCAGACAGCCCCCATATCGAGAAGTTAAGGACTCCATCGGCTCAGTCCTCATGGTACTCTTATTGTGTTGGGCGCCACAATTGAGCTCAAAATGGTTTACGTACTTTACGCTTTGCCCCCTCTAGCTCTCAAAGAAAGGACTTTACCTCTTCATATCTTCATTCAAACTTAAGTCTTCAGCTCCAGGCAGCGCCTTTACTCAAAATACCGATTGTTCTCATCATAATTCTTTTTCTAATGCCTTGATCAACCATGCACGGTCAATCCAGACAACCTCAATACCAAGGACTTGGCATCCTGTCTCCTGATAGCACCCAAGCTTAGGTCTCCAACCTCAGACAACTCCCATATTCAAGACGCTTACCCTCGTCGTTTGTCAACCTTTTGATCGCCAACATTCTTGCTTCTCCACCCTGACAGTGTCCATACTATAGTCGCCCCAGGCAACTTCGATACTGAGAACTTCTCCCCTTATCTTGTGATAGTCCTCATAGATTTCCGCTTTGAAAAGCCTCCGATACTACTAAGGACTTCATCTGCTAAATCCTGACGACAGTTCCCTTTCTGACTCTTTTCTGATGGAACTCATATTTGGGACAAACCGTGGGTAGCCCAATTTTTGGGTATCAGCTAGAAACAACCCGGTGGGGCTCCCTTTCCGAAAGCTACTCACTGACTTCATTTTTTACCCCGCAGAGCCCGCACACGGAGGAACTTGCGCTCTGTTGTCTAATCAAACTTGCGTCTTTATCCCCAGATAGCCCCATACTAAAGACTCCGACCTCTGTCTACCGACAGCCTTGATTTCTAGAAGAGCGTCTTGGTTGCCCCCATAGTGAAATGTTTGCCTCAGGCAACCCTTCAAGCAAAGGACGTCGCTTCTGTCTTTTGATAGCACCCATACTTAGGTTTGCGCCCTCTGACAGCCCATATACTGAAGAGTCCGGCCATCGTATTCTAATAGCTAATCTGAGTGCCCTCAACCTCAGACCTCCTTCTCGAACGGCCCTATAGTGATTGTAATGTTCGCCTCAGACGAATCTCATAGTCAGGGTTTCCCCTCTGTCTTCTGAAACCCCTCCTCCATATCCCATACTTGACCCTTCTTTTTTGAACAGCCTTGCTGAGGACTTCTTCTCAGAGGCTGTTTCCAGTTTTTTTATGGTCCTCTAACTTGGGCCAGACAGCATTCATACGGAGAAAGTCGCTGTCTTCCGACAGCACTAAAGTTTGAGTCTTTGCACACCGATAACTTCCATACTATACTGTGTTTTACTTCAGTTGACTAACTGATCCAAACGTGATAAACTGGAACTTGATAATTTCTAGAAAGGTAATACAGCTCCCGACGTTCAGAAACTCCGGTAGCCACCAATAATTTTGCAAAAATCGTTTGTAGATGTAGGTTTCATGAGGGCATTTATTAGCCACCAGAACTTTTTCCCAAGAGACGTTCTTGCTAGGGGGCATTTTTCTGAACAATTTTATTCCTGAGGTTCTTTTTTTTGACAAAGTTTGCCATAGCGTTTTTTTCTTAGATCTCTCCTATGAGAGACTAGATGCGGGTCCATCATCTCAGCAGAGATCTGATCCGTTCCAACAATAGACCGGAAATGTTTCTGTAGCATCGGTTTTGTTATGGTCAGTTTTTTCTCTTACTGAGCGCCTTGCGAACTGTGAAAAACATCTGAATTTGTGATTTTTTTGTTCAAATAAAAATCTACCCCTCCTTATAATAGTAACGCCCTACTTTATACGGCTTCTTACGATGACTCATTTGCTCTCTACTTGCTGTCTTTGACATGTGAAACTTGTCAATTTGATTTTGTTTCCCACTTCTCTCTCTATTCCACACGTCAGGTCTTCCTGTTTTTCTTCCATAATAGGTCCTTGTTCTGCGACACTGCTTTACTTCCTGCTCTGCTGACGTAACCTCTTCTCCAATTGTTGAGCTGTTGAGTATCAATCCCCCTAAAGATTGCAGATTAAGAAGAACCAAAGTTACAGAATGTATTCAGGTACAATACTTTCAATACGTGATTTGCATGTCAGTCGAAAAAATATTTCCATATCAAAATGGAGCTTGCTCCAGTTCTATTGACTGCGAATCTACCTGCGATTTGCGAACATAACTAAGTAAATTGTCAACGTTTTGTCCAGTCCACGTACCAAGGCGTTCAAGCAACGTCCATAACAATATTAAACTACAGTGCTCACGAAACGAATAACTTTGGAAAAACGGTCGAAAGGATTCACCCGCAGCCTGCGGTCAGTCGGGTACGCGGCCGATTTCCTCGCGTCCGTTTTCCGATTTCCCTGACAAAATACCACCGTAGGAAGGGATTTCGCGCGGGCCACGAGAGGAAAAATCTGTGCTGTTCGGTTCGCAGGAGACGCCGTCGAGGAATTTGTTTCGTTTGTAAATAGGAACGGTATCAAGCCTTGGAGCGCAATAAATGTAAATAATCGAAGCAGATTTTCTCGCGTTTCCCGAGGCAATTCTTAACTTTCCGAAGTGGTGTGGTGTGTGTGTATGCATCAAGCGGCGTGGCGGCGGCGGCGGTAGTGGTTATATCTCTCCGCTCTTGCTTGGCAAAGATCTAGCGGCTGTGCTCTGCTCTCTGGCAGCATCAGCGGCACAGAACCGTTTCCAATAAAATGCGCCAAGATTTATTACAATGCGAGACGAACAGTTTACATATGGCCGCACTCTAATGGCAAGACACGGATAGATATCTTGTCCCGTCCGTTCGATTTACTCCCCCATCGTCATGCAGCACCACGCGGGCGAGGAGGAGAGATAACGCCTCATTACTCTATTTATAAACGGGATCGTGTTTGCACTTTGGGTGGCGGCTGGGCTCTTATTCAAAGTCATTTCACTTGTGAGATATCAGTAGTTATACTCCGCCCTCCGCGCTAGTGGATGTCGCATGCGGCATGCCCTTCCCAAATGGAGGATTCGAGCTTAGAATCCTTCAGGTCATTTCAAGATGTCTGCCACCAGCTTTGTAGCAATGCAGAGCTGTAGCAGACATCTTGTTTTCTGATTCGAATCACCCGTAAGATTGCTTTTGAAACAACATGACTGGCCTTTTGGGAGACGATGAGCCTTTTTCTTTTGCTTGCAGAAACTACCAAGATCTTTATTGTCTTATTTGACATGCCCTGTGAATTGCTTTTGCTCATTTGGTATAACCTCTTCCAATTCAGCTTGGCAAAAGGCCAGATGGACTTTTTCACGCGTTTCCTAGTACTGGGGCATCTACTATCGTGCGGTGATGCCCTGGGAAAAGGGATGAAACGGGAAAGCCATCGAAACAAAACCACACTGAATAATCTTCACTGTTCCAAAAATGTCTTCGTTGTTATCGTCAATACTGTTATCGTTTCTGAAAAACCCACACAGAAAAACCTGCTCATAACCTAGTAGTTGATGCAGGACAAAAAAAAAAGCCTTTTTTTAATTTAGAATATCTCAGTAGCTCTTCCCGGATAACTTTTGGTTTGCTACAGGTAGATTTCGCTCCATGCAGTTGACATTGAAAGTCTGGAGTGATTTGGACAAGGCGTCGGCGACAATGTTGAATTCCCCGAGACGTACCCAATAGATTTGGAAATTGAAGGGTAAAAAAAGAGCCTATTCAACGAGACGTCTGCCCGAAGTGCGTAATGCCGCTTCATATGACTATGAGCTGATAGCCATCGACAATTTCAAATTGTCCCTCCAAATAGCACTGGAACTTCTTTGCAACATTAGCCAGCGCAAGAGCCTCTTGTTCGGTTGTTGAGTAATTTTGTGCGGCAGCCGCTCATCAGGATCACATCGCTGAAGACATGCCTCTAGTACATAAGTAGGTACTGATATTCGTCTACTGTCCAAGTGTATACCACAAGTATCGTTGTGAAAATTTATAACAAAATTGTTACACTAAACGAGTGTCGAAAGCACGTCCCCTTTAGGCTGAGTTGATTTTGTTCTTGTGCTAAAATAGAGTAGATACGCCACATGCATAATGTAAATAGCTACTCACGTATATACCTGCCTATCAACTGAATGGAAAATGGCATGTGTGCCTGGAATTGACGTTCGCTTTACCCAACAGAGAATTCCATTCGCTGCATATTGAAACAAAGACTGGCGCTGCAAAAGCTTTGCGAACACCCCTTCCCCGCACTCGATTGAAAAGTCATAAACAATGTGGAAAGTTTCACTCGGCAAGTTTTCGTCAGTTGTTGCGCATATGAGTTTCCGCCCGTAGAAAAGGAAGGAAATGCAACTTGACAGCGCAATTCATAAACAGAGAGAGATAGAGACAGCCAAGAGTGATATTGTTTTGCGGATCCCATATGGCGGGAGTGCGCTAACTACTTTCGATTAGTTAATTAACACGATGATTATATGGAAGTTGCTGGTTAACTACCACGGACGTCCGCACAAGTTGCTCTTTATAAGCCGCAGAGTAATATTTCGGACGAAGTCCCTTTTGGAACAAACCAATTTGCCAGATTCAACTATGTTAATTAAATGGGACGAGGGTTTGACAACTCCGGGGAGCTGTGCAACTTCTTTAACTCTCGTAATATACATGTCGCCTCGATAATTTTGAGGGCTTTTCTTTATGAGACGTCGTCGGGAGGGCGCCCTCGCGGTAACATCTGCGACCCGTCACCAAGAATGGCGTGCGAAATATATAACTTCACATATCAGAAGATCGCACGAGAGCACTTCGTTCCGGTCCTAAACTCTGCGGAGTGCTATCCTCCAAACGCTCCCGAAATTAATTGCAGTTGAAACTGCTCATGATTAAGGTGTTGGATATTGTTTTTAACGACTTGGGCAAACTCTTTGCTTTTTCTGGGAAACTGTGCTGCCGCTTTTTGAGACGAAGAAGAAGAAGAATAAAGGAGACGCGAGCGGCGCAAGACAAAGAGGTGATGAAGCACCGCTAATTTCTTATAAAAGTAATTTATACCGGCGCCCTACGACTCTCAAATTGCAAACACCGCGACGTTAATTCACACTTGCCAGCTGCTTTGTTGATGATAATTCCGCGGGCGAGATTCTTCTGAGGAACGCGGTTGAAATACTTTCAGCTTACGTTGTGCGATGGCGTGCTGGAGCGTATAAGACTCTAGACCAGCAGCTCCAAAGCGAGTCAGATCTGGCACCTCAATAATGCTTCGCAATTGTTCATCATTGCAAGCACTGTAGGGAACTTCCGGGCATGAAAATGAAGGCTGAGTGAAGCTATTGCACAATGCACATGTTGGAGTGTCTCATTGACTTCCCCGCATTCTCATTTGCAATCTCTTCTGTTTTAGAGGGAATAATGAAACCAGTGGACGCTTATGATGAACATAAAAGCAATCTTGCCTTGACTGGAATGACACCACTGTTCCAGAGAAACAATATATATTCTCAGCATTGCAAATATACGAGGTGGTAATCAGATTGCGTTTGCCCTTCGGTTTGCCCTTGCAACTACAGGGAAGTGAACCTACTGAAGGGAGCTAGAACAGTCCACGACAGGTTTGAATTTCTTGTTCCACTGCTCAAACTTCCACTTCAGGATCCATGGATTACACCGCAGAACGGTTATCGATCTGCAGTTATTTTTATTTTATTTTCCGTATCCGGTCAAATGCACTGGATATTCATATTCGACATAATAGGTTTGTTCCATCAGAAATCTCAAACTGGTCAAAACAGGAATCAAGGAAATCAGATTGCAAACTGGTTTGGGCGCTTGATGGAACACACCTAATAAAAAATCAAACAGTATTTACCTATGAAGTACGAACAAACAGCTCCTAAACATCATATTTCCAAGATTTGGTAGCTGCGATGACTTTTTTCCAGCCGAAGGTCTTTCTGAGTAATATGGTCGTCCAGCATTGACCATATCAGCACAAAAGAGATCATCATCATCCGGTAGAAAGCTCCGCTTTTGTTAGATTCGTTGTACGTCATACGCCATACAATGAATCGCTTTCAGAAGAAGGCTTTTTTCCCAGGATTGCATCATTTGATGGAACGAAGTTCAAGTGAGCCGGCCTCTACGCCATTTCATTATGTGTTCCGATTTTTATGAGCCTTTCAGCACAAATGTTCTTCTTAAGAAGCTTTTTCTTGACCCAGGGCGCTTTGTCTCAGATTGATGTCCATAAAAGGGATGACGTGAGTCTGTCTTCATTTTGGTGGTTTTTGTAGCTTCGCGATTCTATTCCCTCGTATGTGAAGAGAAGCAATCCTTGGCAGGCGGGTACAATTTTTGTACAAATCGACTCCAGTCCTGTTACCAAACACGCGGTCACCTGCACAGCTATGTCAGCTTTGATGATCTCCTCCACTATTTCCAGCACCTCCTGCCTGGTCTTCCTTCCGCCCTGATTCCCTCCACTTTTGCATCAATTACCTTCTTAACCACCTCTCTGTTCCATTTTTGCCTCGTGTCCTGCTCATTTCAATATTTTCAATGTCGACTTCCTTACAATTCCTGCTACGTCACTTCCACCATACATCGCCAGTAACTCATGAATGATTGCACCTCAATCTAAATTCTCCAATCTCTTTACACGGGCCATGAAAATATTCTCTTAGATCTTTCCTTCAAAGAGCGGCACTCTTTCATATTCCTTCTTCGTCATGGGTCACGTCTCGGAACCATATGGTAGGTTCAACACTATAGTCTTATTGGCAGTTACTTGTATGAATTTTGATCTTACTAGACCTACTTGGGATTTTTGATTTATAAGTGTCAACAATGTAGAATAAGCTCTCTTGGTCAGTCCTGGCGGTGCGACGTGACGGGGAACAGTGCGTCCCCCACAGAACGTGCTCAGGACAAAACGTCTTCAGGCTGAAACGTCCCCAGCAGAACGTTGTTGCGGTTTGTTCCGGGATTGAAAACTCAAGCGTTATGTCCTTTGTGGGCCGGATGATCCTCCCCGTGCAACAGCCACAGAAAAAAGGCTGTAAAGTGACACCTAAGCGAACAAAAACAAGTGCATTGTGCAAATCGTGTAATTTACACACGGGAAATAAAATGGCTCTGAACACAATTCACAAATATTGTCCACCGGGCAGGTACAAAATGCGAGAAGTAAAGCTTCTCGTGTCGAAATGCAAACACTTACTGGCGGAGGGCCACTCAAAACTAAACTGGACGGAGTGTAAGACTCGGCCAAGTGAAATCGGGGCTTAGGGCCTCCGCAAAATAACAAATCTAATTCAAGTCCCCTTGGCGTCGGCCCGCGTGCTTCCCGACTATTGGTGATGATTTCAAAAATTCAGGGCGCTCAGGCAACAAGGGTCCAGCCGACGCCTGGTGGTAGGGCCTGGGGGAATACGTCCGTGGTACCCGCAAACCTGGGAAAAAGACAAGGCGGATCAACACATATATGTATACACGCACGGCAAAACGGCGAACAAATAATGATGACGGTATCTTAGGCGGCCATCCGGCGCGTTTAGTGGCAAAGCTGGACAACTCGACACCAACTAAAACTGAAGACGAGTAAAAATACGGTCACGGGTCCGCTTCGGTCTTCGAGGTTATGGTGTCTGACAACTGTCAACTTGACGGTTAGTGGCGTCACAAATTCCGCTCTCATGGACTCCACGGCTCCCAGCCAGCGGACACTCCGTCGAGGCGGAAATGGCATTCCGATACAAAACAATAAAAACCACACAACTGAATGCGGCCGCCGGCGTGACACTTTGGCGGCGGAATTCGATTGTGAGCGCCACACATGGTGCTGCTATCTGCACTTGGCCATCATGGCCAGCACCGACTTCTTGACGACGCGGCGAAGTAGGCTCGTACGAGTCAAAAGGGGAGAATTTCCGCGGCGATCCAGTATTCCAGCGTTGGTGGAATGTGGAACATGACGCGACAGGTGATTCCAGCGTCGAAAAAGAATAGGGAAATTTCAGCGACGATACAGGATTCCAGTGCTGGCGGGAAGTGGAACATGACGACGGCCGGCAAAAACGTACAGAAACAAGATAGCAGGACGTATGGACCCCTGCGGACGAAACAACCATGGTCTCCGTTCCCCGGTGCACACATTTTCTTCATTTACCTGCAGGCAGCTAGGCCGGGGACGGCCGACGGCGGTTTTCTACTCGAGCATCATGACAGTACGAATTAAGCGACAGAAAAGGGGGAGTTTTCAACTCAAAACACTTGATATAGCCTCGCTTATCACAGAGAAAAACCGCCCCACAAAAAACACGAGTTTCGGCCATCCGTACAATTGTGTAGTGTGGTATCACAGAACCCACTAGAAAGGAACCAGAACTGGCTTAATGCGCGAGGTGGTGGTGGCCTCGAAGTGAAGTACCGTTCGCTCGGGCAGAAGTCGAACGTAACAACGTTTTCGACCAAAACGTCCCCAAGACAAAACGTCCCAATAAGATGTTCCCCAGGACGTGAGGTGCCTTGAGAAACGTCCTCCACAAAGGTACGCTCTGGTAGCCCTTTGCCAAGTCCCGGTGGTGCGATGGCATCGAATGCAATAATTTTGAACCAAAAGCAATTTTGCTCTAGCAAAGCTGGTGGCCCTTCGTCAGGTTCCGATGATCATGCACTGTTTTGGACCCAAAAGCAGTTCTCTTCTCACAAAGCTGGTAGCCTGCTGTTAGGTCCCGACGGTTATGCATTGTCTTTCACATGAAAGCAATTTTGCTCTCGCAAAGTTGGTAGCCCGTAATTAGGCTGTCGGGTCAAGGCGGTCGGGATTTTGGGCCTGTCGGGGGTATTATGGTGTCGAGCGTTGGACTGTCGGGATCTTGGAGCGTCGGGATTTAGACTGTTGACTGTAGAGGGTGATTCACCACCAAGTGGACATAGCCAAAGGGTAGGTCCAGTTTTTCCAGGAAACCAGGATCTGACTTTGAAATTTTTCTAACGCTTCGCTGTTCGTTTCGAAGTTACAGCGTGATTTTTCCAACGCTGCGCTGTTTGTTTCGAAGTTACAGGGTGATCCATGTATTTTGTCGATTTTTTTAATAAGCCATATCTTTAGAACGATCCAATGGATTCGATTGAAATTTTATGGGTCAATTCTTTTGTAGATAGCTGACACATCACTTGATCAAGCAGTTTGACATTTCCAGAGCCGGCCTTGGTGAAAAATATTCGAAACTTTTTTCAAAAAAAAACGTTTTGTATGTATGTTTCTTCGAATTTATTCTCAAATTCAGAAACTACATAAAACATGCTATAAGTATCGCAAAAAAAATTGCTTGGCACTATTGAGCTGTCAATAAAATGTTGATGATCCTGGAGATTTTCAAGGTTAGGATTTTTTGTGAATTGATCATTTGGAATATTTGCAAATGATCTATTATGGCGTTGAATTTCAGCCGTTTCGTCGGAAAAATGGAAAATTTTCTTTCAACGTTTTCCAGTAACTAACTAGGAACAACAAAAAATTTCATCAGAATTTCCAAAAAATTTATGTCACGTCCCTTAATTTCAGCTCAACGTGGGATATAAGGGCAGTTGAGGGACATAACAAAACATTTTTCAAGAACGTCTATTGCTTTTACCAGCTATCGCCGCATTTTCCTGGCATCAAGTGTCTGTTCGCTGCCATAGCGATTTCACCGAAAGTTTATGTGTGTGTAAGTTATTCCGGTCTTGACAGTCGCGTCCTTGTGTTTATTACAGTGGGGAAAATAACTACAAACCATAGCGCTCTCGTTGGTAGGTTCCTCGTAGTTTTCCACGGTACCAAAGGTACGTTGACGTGACTTGGAGATCTTGGGGGTAACTGGGGCACTGCGGGGGTACTTCCTGGCCGGTGACAGTCCCGCAGGGTCAGGCTTGGAGTCCCGATGACTGTCATTGTCTGGTCATATTTAAAAATGAAGTTTGACTGATTCACGTTCACTTGTTGCATTGCATTACATTTTCTTTACCGTACACTGACTGTTGTTGAGTAGATTAGAGGTGGTCGTTTGGTCTTGGAGGATCCTTTCTGCACTGCGACCTATAAGATCTTCCATGCGTCACTGACTGTTACTTACTTTATTGTAATTTTGAATTCCCATTTATTCATCCTGTTTTATTGAATTGCAGCTAAACCGTGTTTTTTCAAGTGGAATGCAAACAGGTTATTTCGTTTGAACAGATGCGCATGCGTAAAGCCGCCAAATTTTGAAAACTTTCGTACACCTGTCAGTTGAATGGCAACGCTGCATGCTTTGTTTACCCCCCTGACCAGCTACTGGTTCCTGGCTGTCACTTCTACACACACCTCAAATTATTTGTGGAATTTTAGATGCACTACAAGATTTTCTAGTGCTAATTTTGTGTTAATTTTCATTATCTTCAACGTGAAAATTGGCGAGTTTGTTATCTGCAATCCATTAAGGTGCATTCAGTTAGCTTATTTAGTCGCAAGTTTTAATTTTAGCCGTGAGCGCTGCATCGTCTGTTGACCGTTCTAAGGAGGCTGGTTCATAAGAGCCAATGGGCGTCGCTGCGCTTGCGACTAAAATTAAAACTTGCGGCTAAATAAGCTGACTGAACGCACTTTTAGTTACAGGGGAGTTTCTACGTTCTACGTTGCGTTACGTCGTACGTTCAATGAAACCGCAAACTCCCTAAGGGCTGGTTTATATTGGATAGCGTGCATGCATGACAGCGAGCGATGCTTGAGTTTCAGGCCGGTACGCGGCTGAGTGAAATAGTAAGGGAGACGGACGCGGTTTTAGTACCCCTATCGAGTTATGTGTAGAGACTATCATCTATGTATCAAGAAAACATGTGTTACCATGGAATGGCAATCCTGCCGGAAATGCAATAGACCATTTCCACTGACGTCACGCAGCTCCGTCTTGAACAGCTGATTCGGGGGAACGTCAGTCAGATCTGCGTTATCTGTCACGGGGCACGTAGGCTACGTCAGTCATGTGCGTCAGTCAGATTGGTAGTATGTCAATCTGTCAGTCAGTGTATAACCTCCTTGGTCGATGTCGGTGTGTGAAAGTCACTGGTGTGACAAAGTTTTGACAAACTGGCACGTATAGTTGACATCATGTTTGACGTTGCCCCGATTCAGCCGTTCGACACGTGCGTGTGACGTCATGTGGAAATGGTCTATTGATAATTAATTTAAAAATTGTAGAATACAAACTTCAAAATTCTTGGTAACAAATGTCAGTCACATTGTTGATGGCACACAACAATCACCCCTTTCACGGGCCACTACCAGAAACTCGTCTAGTTTTGCGTATGCGTAACAATAGTTGCTTAGCAGCACCATGTAAGTTCTGACAGTGGCGCGTCAAAGGGGTGATTGTTGTGTGCCATCAACAATGTGACTGACATTGTTGACAAAAATGTCAAAGGTTCTATTCTACAATTTTTGAATCATTTAATTAATTGCATTTCTGGTAGGATTTACTTGTCAAAATTGCCATTTCATGGTTGCACATATTTTCTCGATACATAGATCATAGTCTCAAAACATAACTCGATCGGGGTACTAAACATGCGTCCGTTTCCCGGACTAAAAGTTGCAGTGGTTATTATTTCAAATTATTTCAATTTATTTCAAAGGTGAAAGAAAGGTGTTGCTCTGAAGAAAACGATGTTTTCAGCTCGTTTACTTATCATCGCCAAGAACTGTGCTATCCCTCTGTTGGTCCTATCAAAATTTCTCTTTCGCAGACCTTCGTTCTCCCCTGAACGCGATATGAATCCGATGCTTGCAGGTGTCCATCTGGAATGAGCTGCCACCATAGCAGCAGGGGTGGTGAAATTATATCATTGCTTTTGTCATGGAAAAAAAGGAAAAAGGCATTAAGCATCGCAGAAAACGCGTTAGGTCGTACACCCGTCAGCTTTGGCGCTCGCGGATGGATTGTACGTGTATCACAGGCGAACAACGCGCACCAGAAGGAGACAGAGATATGTAAAAGCAAATCCAATTTGGTTTTTCTTCATGCCCGCTTATCAGAAATATTAATTCCTTTTATTCGCGAGATGTAAGCCGTGGAAAAACAGAAATCAGACTGACAGCCCCGGCAGCGCTTCGACGTCGACGGCGGAAATAAGAAAAGTCCCCTCTTGCTGGCGCTGTGTGCCGGGAAAAACTTGGGAAACGTTAGCGCGGATCTTTCATTTTAAAAATTAAATTTAATCGTCTTATACTCTCAGGCGTAATTTGGAGCGTTTTAAAATATTTAGTGAGGAAGCACCTGACGTCTTTGATAGGTCTGAAATAGTAGGTAGCTTTTGTGTGCCATGTTACCTGTATCTAAAATCACTCAAGTGCTTTGAATTATTCACCAAAATGTTTCTAAAACTATGGAGCTCTCACACAAAAGCTATAGTTAGAACAGTGACTGTGTTGTCTGTTGTCATAAAGTTGATCTACTTATGCTGTAATAAACTCTGCTCTATTATGCTCTATTATAAACGTATAGGAGTATAGGTATATATATTTGAGCAGGTAAATGAGATCACAAAGTATACTATCGCTTGCATTTTCATGAAAAGCTCGATGAAAATATTATGAAGAGAATGAAAAATTCAAAGTGAACTTCCAGCAGTTAGGTACAAGTTTTTTTTTTAATAAATGTTTTTCTCCTTATCGGCTTTTTCTCGCCATAGGAGTTTGCCCGTTTATTTATCAAGTTTACAAATTCAGAAAAGTGCCAATTTCGGACAACACAACACCCAGACTTTTCACCGGGCCGGGAATCGAACCCGGGACTTCCGCGTCGCAGGCAGCCACTCGACCGCCTACGCCACGGGGCCGATTAGGTTTGTTCCATCAGAAATCTCAAAACTAGTCGGAACCAATAAGAAGCGCCCAAATCAGTTTGCAAACTGATTTTCTCAATTCCTGTTGGCTCTGAGTAGTTTGAAATCTCTTGATGGAACTAATCTATCATACTACTGTGCTAAAATTTCCCTATATACACTCTGCGGATTTGCTTCAGCACCAAAAGTTGCAATGTTTTTTCACACTTTCTTTAGGAAGTTATCTGTTTCCATGACAAAAATTTCATTTGAATAATCATTCCATCTGCAAATGTCAATTTCCACAATTCACAAACTTCAATATTGACAATTTTCCTCACACATATGTTCGCAACTGCTGCATGAGGGTGCTAAAACTGGCGAGATATTCAAAATGTGCAGAGCGCTTCTATCGTCACTCCGAAGTTGAAAAAAAAAAAACAGCGTACGGTCATGTGTGGAGAGCACACCAAAGTCAGTATTAAAAATCTAACAGAGTAGTTCTTCTGTTTTTGCAGCAGTAATTTTATGATTGTTGTATAGGAGAGGAGTGACATCCATTTCCAAAAATAGCTTGGCGTTGTCATACTGAAAGTACCTATACCCACCACTCATATTAATAATGCACTGTTCGTCCCCGACTTCTTACTGTGCGATTGATTTTTATTCGACTTTTAATATAAATTCAGTCCCTCCCTCGCATGCCCGATGCGCAATTCATGTCATGATCTGGACAACTGGAATTAATGAGCCGTCCAGTAAATAAGTTGCATGAATCTTTAAAACTATGGTAGGTATTGTACAATTGTGCATACCTTACAAACTGAGGTCGATAATGTAACGAGTTGTCAGCATTGGATGTATATAATGCGGTAAACTTAACAAGGGACCTTTTGCGCAATGGCAAAAAGAAAATTTAAATAAACGAGGTAGCTTCGACGTTGGATACTGGTGAAATAGGAATATACCTACGTCAAATACCTACGGCCGTAATGAATGCGGCTTCGCTTCACGATTCTCACACAGAGGCACGATAACTTTTGCATTATTATTTACGCATGATAATTCAGTAGTTCAGGAACGGAGAAAGATTTGGAAATTCCATCAACTCCCCAAAACTCCCCAAAGAATTCAAACGATATAAAAATCATATCTTATATGCTGTGATACACGTAACTGATGTTTTGGTGCCAAAAGCTTATTTTCACGTCTGGCTACTATTAGACGCATGTCCATAAAGTTATATTGGAATCGATCTGAAAAATGAAAAAAAAAAAACGAGGGACAGACCATTTTTACTTTGTACAGCCTTTCGCTGAACATTCATCTTTTGTTTTTTTTTTCAAGGTGCATGCCCGATTTTCATCAGAGCTGCTTTGCTGCTTGTTGACATATTATTCCGTCAACATCAGGTAACCGCAATCGGTGAACTAATAAATACAAAACGAAATTACTCGATTTGATCTGAACTCCATCAAGATTTCTTGAGTACAAGAGAGAGAGAAGTCTTGAATTTCAAGACAAGACAAAAAGTGGCCATCAAGACAAGATCTCTTGTGTTGATGAAACACTACTTGTGGTATGCCATTATAAACCCTGACTATCATGCTCGCTATCATGAGGGTTATGTTATTTTGAAGAAAATGAGAGATAATGGCACCTGTCACAGCCACTGAGAAGGTCTCCGTCAGGGATCACGCGTCCTCGTTCGTTTTGACAAAAATGGTCGGATTGTCTAATTTGCGAAACAATTTCAAACTCTCATGGCATTAATTTTTTTCAGAGAAATAAAAAAACAAGGACACAAAATGTACTTGAGAAATACATGAGAGATCGATCGGATAAAGATATTGCTTCGCGGCCTATGACAAAGATCAATGAAGTAGGTATAGTTCCTTGCAGGTATTATCGTTTATATTAAATTCGTCAATATGGATGGGGGCTAGTATAGGTAGGTATACTTTGTTAGATTAGCTTCATTATTAAACAGGTTAACAAAAAACACGCAGCCAATAGGCCATGTTATTGAATAAATTCAGTAACTGGAATTAATGAAAGTAATGGGTTCAACCAGAAATATCCAGAAAATAGTGGAATCTGCTGGGTTCTCATTTAAAATAGAGAGGATGGAACTTGTCAATTCGTTTAACTGATATAATCGTAATGGACAATTTTAACACAGAAATTGTATTTTAATCTCCCCTCCAATAACTTGAAACCCTGGAGTGCGATTTTTGACAATTCAAGATACGGAATGGGGCACTCAATTCCGAACAGAATGTCGAATGTTCGGGTTTAGTATGTAAGCCCGACAGCCGTTATTCCGATACCCTAAAATTATGACAGCCTTGATCCCGACACCCCATAACGCCGAGAGGGTCAAAATCCCGGCGAGACTAAACTCCCGACAAAGCCGAAATCCCAACAGACAGAGTCTCGACAGACAAAATCCCAAAATACGAAATCTTGACAGATCAAATACCGACAGCCCCGAAATCCCGACAGACGAAATCCCGACAGACAGAATCTCGATGAACAAAATCCCAAAATACGAGATCTCGGCAAGACTGAACTCCCGACTAAGCCGAAATCCCGACAGACAAAATCGCGACAGACAGAATCTCGACAGACGAAATCTCAAAATACGAAATATCGACAGATCAAATCCCGACAGCCGCGAAATCCCGACAGACGAAATCTCGACAGCCTCGAGATCCCGACAGACAAAATCCCGACAGCCGAAATTCCAGCAGACCAAAAATACCGACAGACTTCATCAATTTTATGTATTTATTCAATTTTGACAAATAAAACTGTTTTTTCTCACTACTAGCTCTGAAGTAGGTCGTTATTGACCTGTTTAGAGGTCGTGAAGTGATTTTTTACAACCAGTAGGCTGACTGTCACATTATTAACCGCCTGTCACTATTATTAACCTCCTGTCACATTTTTAACCTCCTGTCAGTCCTGTCACATTCCATATTCTTGAAAAATCTTTACGAATCAGGATTTAATGTTTGCTAGTAGTGAGAAATAGTATATTATATACCAAGGTTGTGAAGGACGCTGTTATAGCTGCGGCGCCTGTTTAAATCCCGAAGCGCAGCTGAGGGATATAAGGCGCCAAAGCTATAACGGCGTTCACAACCGTGGTTTATATACTATTTTTCTCACTACCAGCAAACATTAAATCCTGATTTGTAAAGATTTTTTAGGAATATGGAATGTGACAGGACTGACAGGAGGTTAAAAATGTGACAGGAGGTTAATAATAGTGACAGGCGGTTAATAATGTGACAGTCAGCCTACTGGTTGTGAAAAATCACTTCACGACCTCTAAACAGGTCAATAACGGCCTACTTCACAGCTAGTAGTGAGAAAAATAGTATATAAACCACGGTTGTGAACGCTGTTATAGCTTTGGCGCCTTATATCCCTCAGCTGCGCTTCGGGATTTAAACAGGCGCCGCAGCTATAACAGCGTTCTTCACAACCTTGGTATATAATATACTATTTTTTTTGCCTTCAAGGAGATCAATAAAGGTGGTGTTCATTGGACAAGGAATTAAAATTCTTATTTCGCTAGCGTTCTAAATTTTTATTTTATCTATGTCAAATAAAATGTCAATATTGTCAAACGGTAGCCTCCGCCATGTCAAACGGTAGCCTCCGCTATGTCAAGGGCACGATATAGTATTAGACTGGTATTGTAGCGAACCGCCAAGGGACGGTCCAGAAACGTGGAAGTCGGTGTGCGAGAGAGATGCGAGAGAGACAGATTATAAGTAGACTACTGCGAGCGCCGAGCGCAAAAATCGCGTGGTGTGAAGACTGAAATATGTACCTCTAATTGGGAAAATAAGACAAATACTTTGTTTCACGTGGAATAAGTTTAATAAAGCATCATTATTATCATCAATAAGTAATAAAAATTAAGGTGTAGGTACTCTTTTCGACGCTGATGTGAGAAGAACGATCCACGCTATTTAATTAACATATTTTTGTTGCTTATGTATCTTGTAACTATGTTTCTAAATTTTATTTTGTTTGGAGAAACTTTCTATAATTTCTTTTGTTTTCTTGTCGTAGTATGTACTGCTAAATTCTCATGTAAATATAGGAAAAAACAACTTTGTGTGATGATAACATAGGTACGTATTTGCGATACAACTCGCAGGTAAATGCTGAGAAATTTAATTTTAAGTATTCAAAATCTGCAAGTGTTTCCTTGAACACATGAATAAGCGAGAATCTTTTCTAAATTTTCAAATAAATTGAACATAATCTTCAAACTTAGATGGTTCAGTGCTTTTGATTTTGAACTCGTAAAATGAGCCACAGTCGTGCTATTCTTATTATTAATTAGTTCGAACTTACTTGAGGGCCGAAAAAATAGGGTTCGATTATTATTATTCGAGGTATCGACAGGCTTTTCTTGCGAACTAATTACGGACGCTCTTATTTCGTCAAACGCTTTGGGTTTAATGGCTTTTTATTTTCATTATATCTTATCGCGCTCTAACAAAAAGGAACTCCGAAAAACTACTTGGACATAGGTAGGTACTTACTAGTAAGGTATGGAGATCTAAAACGCTGCAACAAACCATCACCAGTCCCGCACAAACTTTGTTCAACAGAAGATTAAGAACGACCATATCTGTCAGCAAAAAATATTGCTCCGACCGAATTGAACAATAATTATAATAAAATTGAATCCACTTTCAAAAACAACCAACTTCAAACTGGCCAGCATTATTATGAAACAGCAAAAAAACTATGTGATCTTCTCCAGGCTCCAGGAAAATAAGATTTTGAGTAGACACTTTGGGAGAGGAGAAAAATGGGTGAGAGCAGGGTAAGTAATTGGCTAAAGAAATGGGTAAAAAGCTCGTATATTGTAGAAGCGGAGACAGCTGGTAGGAAGTTTATGAGAAACAGAAGTCATATCAGTAAAATAAATCACAGAGAAATCAAAACTATTGAAAAAAGTATAGCTGTACGTAATTATGAGTTACCATTAAAAGGGGCGTTGTTACTAGACCTGGAAATGTACCTAAATAGACCTGTAAAACAATAACTTGTACATCCCTAACTATAATTTACCTGTGGATATCGATGCTGGTAGACCAGAGGAAAATAATGTTAGTGATATTTAGTACTGAAAATATACAAGATGTTGAGGAGCCTAGTTCAACGGAAAATATTGTTACGATTAATCCTACTTCACCCGTAATTGCGAACAAGCCGGATGTCATTACTGATACTTAATAAGGATTTAGGCATTGTTGGGTGATGAAATACAAAAAATCTGAGATAGGTTGATAATAATTAGGAGTTTCTACCCCGACTTGATAGCCCGATTCCCGCTTATTCAATTCAGTACGGCGTGTGCTCTGGTCTACTATACCCCGTCTCTCTCGCGCAGACGGTCGCAGTCACGTACCACGAGCTTGGACCACTTCTCAGCGGCAACGGTAGTGGTGGTTACAATACCAGTCTAATACGGGGTGTTTATAAGAAACTGTGATCGCGGCAGGCATGGGTCAGGCCGAAAAACGCAGCAACAGGCGCAATTGTAGTGATCGAAAGCGGATTCCAAAGGCGATGCGATCACAGACGTTTATAAACACCCGGTACTATATCGTGGTCAAGGGTATGCGTTTGGGCTCCCTTGCGGCCGTTGGCTGTCCGCTTCGGCCAAAGGGTTTGGTGCCTTTAGCTTTGGAGGTCGTAGCTTGGCTCTGAGCCGGTAGTCTCTAAGTCCGAGGTATGAGGTAAATTAAAAGAAAGAGTTTTAAAACACTTACGGATATTTTATTCACACTGGTATAATGTCTTCCCTAGGAGATAGTTAGAAGGGCTCGAGTTCACTAGGAATCATCGATGACACAGTTTTCGCAACACGTATTTGTTGTAAACGTTGCAGGACAATACGGGGAACTGTTTTAAGGTCCGGCGAGACGTGATGCACTGCCGACGCCTAAGCAAGTTCCCTTCCTCTTCAGCCAAAATGCTACTCTTTTTATATGATGATTTGTGTGTCTAATATTGAAAACAATCCTTGCTAGTTTCCAATGCAGGTCTATGAAGCCGCTGCATCGCAAGGTGATAGCAAATTGAACAATAATTCAGTATACTCGTGTGTTACGAAATCAAGCGTCTCGGTCATTCATGTGACAATATGTCAGTCAAAAATGTCTATTTGAAAATACAAAAACAAAACTGAGCCTGTCATTCTCTTAGTAAAAATGCAAGTGAAAATGTCAGGTCTGAACACCGCCACTTTCAAACTTTGTCCTTCCTGATACAGCAACCAATTTGTTATTTACGACTTCATTCAAATTAAAAGCATCCTCAGTTGAAACAGGACCTGTCGCTCTTGGAACGTCTACTGGAGTGTTCAGTTCCTCTGCAGGTACCAACAAAGTTGTTTTCCCAAAAAAAATTTCACAAGTCCCTATCTTCCTCGTATCAGAGTCTTCGATATAATTCTCGGCAACAGTACTGGAGCTCCATTCTTCATGTCTTTTAAGTTCAAGAAGATCCGCACCTCCATCTGCCAAAAGAGATGCGGAGCTGCTTCGGAAAGCATGTCCGGTATATAGGGCAGGCTCAGGAAGTCCCAAAAATGTCGCAATGACGATATGAATTGACCGTATTTTGTTTTCTCCTACCGGCTGGACGGTACATTTTTGCTATGTTGGTAATTTAGAAAAAGACGTCTATGGGGCACCGCCTGTGGTCATAACTTTGCGTACTTCAGGTAGATCTGCACAGCATTTAAATCCCCTTCTTTAATTATGGTGAACACGCGAGGCTTATTAGTTTTGATGTCTGGTAGGGTAACAACCAAGACACTTCCTCGATCGTCCACATCGTCGATTTTCATGTTTACGAGTTCACCAATGCGAAAACCACCAGCTATACCAATTACAAGTATCGTCTGCAATGAGTGAACAATTTTTGTCACGTACTACATTTTTATGTTTGTCTTTTCCTGGCCGAGTGAAGCCGGCCTTGCCTGTTCGTTCGGCTTTTGGCCCATTCAATTTCCTTAGCAATCAAACCGGTATGTTTTGTTAAGAATCGTATCTATGTCAAACTGACAAAATTGACTCTTGCAAGCTCTATTGTGTGCGGTTCCCTTGTGTCATTTGGTACCACGGCCCCATGATGTCTTCCTGCCGTTTAAGCCCTGATGGAGCCCCCCTTGAGACGTTTTGTCTCGCGTTTTAGAGCTATTACATTATGCTGTTTCAGGCCAAAGCGGCGCCTTTGTCTTCTCTTGGGTTGACTAAAGCCCTATCGGGCCCCTGTTGTCTATGAGTGCCTCGTAGAGCCCCTATGACCCCCCCGTTTTTTAGTTTCCAGAACTCTTGTGCCGTCAGGTGTGGCTTGGACCTATACCTTCTGATGGGCTTAAAGGCTTATTTCCCACATGTGACTTGGAGGCCCTGAATTAAGAGTCCTCTGTACGCTCAGAGTGGCTCCAACTAAAATGCCTCTAAATCGAAGCCGGTGATTTTCTTTGAACTGGCATTTGGAGATTTCACTTCATATATCTATTTTAACATGTGAACGGAAAAAAATCCGAGAAAAACCGATCACAGCCGAAGATAGTCAAATCTTACGCGCGCCACCCTAGGGCCTTCATTTGACTTGGAACAAGAATCCTTTTCTCAGGGTGGACTCTCAACAGTATTCTGCACAATCGTACCGGGTGGTTTTTCAGTAAAAAAATTTCAGCTGAAGATATGGAACTCTAAATTTTTGAGTATTTTTTTGATAATTTTCACAGCCAAATAACTTTGGCTCCAGATATTTTATAAAAAAACCACCCGGTACTATGGTGCAGAATACTGTAGAGAGTCCTCCTTGGGAAAAAGAATTTTCTTTCAAGTCAAATAGAGGCCCTAGGATGGCGCTCGTGTAATTTCACTATCTTCGGCTGTGATCGGTTTTCCTCGGATTTTTTCCCTCTTACATGTTTTTATGAAGATATGAAGTGTAATCACCAAATACCAGTTGAAAAAAAATCACCGCCTTCGATTTAGAGGCCTTTTAGTCGGAGCTGCTTCGAGCGTACAGAGGACTCTTAATTACAACTCTGCCCCATCAGGTTTTCCATGCTTCCTCAATCCTTGAATTGAAATCCACCAGTTATGTTTTAAACAATAAGTAACTGGTTCTTGAACATTTTACAACGATTTTTGTTCAATTTCTCGAGTTTCTTCCAGTTGAAAAACAAACCTCTCCCTATGAAACCAAATGTTCCGACGGATGAGGTTCTACAGCGCCTTGAAACTCCTTGAATCGCAGTGCTTCATTGTGATGTATATGTGCAAGTTAATTGTTCTGGATAGTCGCTTGACTTGGTCGATTTTGTCTTCAATTTCAGAACCAAGTCTCCCCTTCCCGGATGGACACTTCGATCAAAATCATTACTGACGTCTCTGGATACCGCCGGGGAAGTTTTGTGTTGCCCCACAAGAGATTTTTTTCCAAGGTTCTGGTAATTTTTCAAGTCTTATTCCTGCTGAATCGAATGTAATGACACGATTTTTTTTCAAATGAGGATGTGGAAATTAACTGACCCGTACGTTGTTGAGGATTGTTTGACTCGCGGTCTTGAGGTGAACTGGTGAACTTCTTCATTGCATGAGTCAAGACTAGTACCTACATTAGATTTGGTGTTGCTTTAAAATTTACTTGTTATGATGACATTGATATCCCGATATTTCAGCGCTCTTACTGCTGTTTAAGTGCCTATGCTTTGGAGGTCGACTATGACCGTGACGTGTGAAAAGGAGATTCCACTTCACAACGTCCATTGGGTATTTCAAACCTTCATAATAGGAGCTTTTTCATGGTTTCGAGATTTGAGCTCCATTTAGTTAGAAGCCTCTTGCTCTTGCACTGGAGAAGGTAGGTCATTCATTGTTATTCTTCTCAATGATGACAATCAAAAAAAGCAAGTAGAAATTTCTAAAGGAGCTTTAAAGCGCATCGTACAAAACTTTTAAATTCCCTGCCAACGGTATTGTTTCTCCACTCGGTGGAAATTCAACGGATTTTTCCTTCGCCACCCTTAAATCAATGCCCTCGCCGATCTCGCCTCCGCGTTTCTCTTGTTCAACTTCCGTTCCGCCAACATTTGAACTCCCAACTCACCTCATATACCCGCCGTACTATTACTACTTGCTCGTGATCGGCGCGAGGCCAGCCGGCATCAGCAGCCAACCCGTCGTCCGACCGACCGACCGACCAACTTTTCTCCTCGCGCCGGGAGTTTATGAGAGTGACGAGGTGGAAGTTCGGCGCGCCCTGCGGTCGTATCGGAAAAGCTCGAGGAATCGTCCTCCGCAACCGGCCGACCGGTTTGTGTACCGTGCAAGAGAGCTTCATCAGTCAGTTCGTGCTGAAGCTCGGCGCGATCTAGCAGCTTGTTCGTGCCATCGCGCGCATATCACGACGCAAACCAGTCGCAACGTGTGTCGGTCCCTCTCTCGCCACTTATACTAGAGAGCAGCGCTATCACGCCGTTCGCAGTCTCCAGCTGGTTATGTTGCGATATCGTTAACTTAACATAATTATCGTGAGTAATGGCCCAGCCGGGCTGTTCCGCAGCTTTAGATTAAGACCGCGAAAGACTTTGGCCGTGTGCAAGATATCGCGCCAGCTCTTTGGGTTTGTCTTCTTGTAACGACGTTTACGAATCAGGGTGAGTTTTCTCCCAAAGTTTTCACGAAACTCTCAGAGTTGCGGTTTTTCTTCGCACCGTTACACCTCCCCACGAAGTTTATTGTCAGTCCGGTCGCGCGCCGCTCAACGCATCTTTTGCCGGCGATTTCCGGCGTTTCGGTTTGGCACTTTCAATTTTAATTGGAAGCCGCTTTCCGCGGAGTCGGTTCTCGGAAAGCTCGGAGCTTTCTGACGGCATGCGGAATGAAGACCTTGTTTGCGACATGATAATTAGCCGTGGAAATTGCAGCGCATCGTACATCCCGCCGGCGGTGATTTGTTGATTTCTCAGTTTGTTTGTCGGTTTGTTTACACTCCTCTTTGATAATTTGTAGCCGCGCTGCATTTAAACTCGAAGCGGAAGGATAATGAGAGCAAAAAGCGTGACAACAGCCCTTGAATCCGTTGAACTTTTCGCCGTCTGAAAACGTGATGAATGATCTTTTTCAAATTAGAAAAAATTATATATACGAAATGAAGTTTGCTCAATAATTTGTTGCCGAGTATTTCCTAACCAATTGTGAAAAGTTGAATATGGTGATGTTTAATAAGTCGAATGCAATTTTTTTATGCTCGTCCTCGAGTTCGTCAGACAAAAAAATGCTCGGAAAAGTGTTTTGTTTTCAAAATGAATTCGAGTGAGCACTGAGGTACCCACCTATCTACATGAATGTGAATAATGTGATTTATATTATATTATAGGTACCTAACTTTTTTCGGTTCTCACCAAGTATAGGGCGTTGCATGACAAGAAAAAAAAACGAGTTTTAAAGCACGACAGGTATACCTACAATGTAAAATATTTGACGAGGTATGAGAAATATTTGCATGAGGAGTAAAGCATGCGGGGTTCCGTAGCAGGGAAGCTACAGGCATTTAGAAAAATGTTACACTTCCTGACGCATTTTTTCAGAATTATTCATATTCTGTAACTAGTGACTACCTGGGCTGTAACTATACTGGTATAATATGTTTGAATACTAATTTAAACGTTTCTAATTATACATACTGGCTCCTACTTCACATATCAGGTGTAAATACAATAATACCTCCTTGGATCATTAGTAGTTAACTAAAATCTTTTGAAACGACGAAAATATGTAGAAACGATCAAAGGGCCAACTTTTGTCCCTCCATAACTTCATAATTAAAAGGCGTAGAATCATTTCAACAACTTTCCAGCACTCTACTATACCTCGTACTATACATTCATATTACGCGCCTTCAAGGTGGTCCGACACTTTTGAATCACCCTGTATACTTGTTAGTACATTATTATGAAAAAAAAAAACAATAAGAGCCGTGTCTTTCACGTGAAGTTACCATAAGTTTTGCAAACAACTCTTGCAGGAGTGAAGACGAAAATGTTAAAGAACGTTCAAAACTTGTAGACACTGACAGTTTATCAAAAATTAGGTTACTCTGCCACATTTTTTGGAAAATTTGGTAATCGGAAAGGTATGTGTAGTTATCAAATTTTTTACAAACCCTGTCATTGTCACCAAATTGTGAGCGCTCTCCAACGTTGTTGGCTTCACTCCTGCAAGAGACGTTTCTTCACTTTACTTTCCGGTCGTTTTCCTCCGAATAAATAGTTGCTGCGGATCGTTACCAAGAAAATCTGCAAGAAATAATACGGGGACAGCAGTTTGGGCAGGAGGCATGCATGGGGCCGTGCTCGTGTCTCATTCGTATTCAATCTCAGCAGAGATAAGTCACTGCATCAGTTAAACTTCACTGTGATGTTGTAAAAAAAGCCCAAAAATAAGCAATGCCGAAGCAGTTCTTTGTTTTTCAAAAAAAACTCGTCAAGAACTACCAAAAACAAAAATAAATACATGCTCTCTTGTACAAAAAAATTTCAAAATTATACTATTGGCCATATATTTATACTACTTTGCCCCAATACAACTGAAGCTGCCTGCACCTATCCTTTACCACAGCCTACCTTTACCATCGCCAGGACCAGAGCGCAGACCAGAGCTTGGCCTAAAAACTAGAAATAGCATGATTTCATGATGTTTCGCAAAGTTTTCACCTCTGTGATACAGACTACACAGAGTACTATCGATAACTTGAAAACTGATACAGATGAATGTGAGCTGTGTAAGTTTGAAATTTGGTAAAAGTACGATGCCGTCAAGAGGCGATGGACTGATCAAGGAGATTAAAGATTTCACAAGAAGAACCGATTCAGGAAGATGAAAGTTATCAGTTTTTTTTATCATTTTAATGAAATATAACATGAAACATTGCACCTAGTTCTAAAAAAAACTAACCAACAATTTGTATTTAAAATAAAAATTGAATTCCACGTTCACTTGAGATTCTACCCAATGGTATCTGCCCAGCATCCTCACAGATATCACAGTAACTCGAACGGTTTTGTCCTTCTGAGTCTTCTCACTAAATGCGTATTCTCGTCGAGTAGCAGGTTCTCAGTTGAACAGGATCATGAATTAGTGTACTATCTGTTAGAGGGTGCGTTCAGCACAGCTTGAAAAGTTGTTGCTGGAACAAATTTCCCTTGAAATTTCCCAGGGTGCACGATGACGGCCAGCCAAAGAATAAGGGGAACAAACCATCTAGCTACACATATTTGGTTACTGGTTTATTTATCTGTTGAATATAGTGTAATAAATTGTTCTTTGCTATACAAAAACCATCGCTATTCTGCTGGAAGAATTTTCATCATCCAACTTCTTGCCTCTATTGAAATCCGACGGCATATGTCGAAGGCTTAATCAAAGTTTATTTTTTTCCCGTCTGTATAACCTCTTTGGTTCTTCAGATAGAAAGCATAACAAGACAATTCGGAAGCAGCACCAGTTTTCAAAGTTACCGATAGTACATTTTTCGACAATGATTGACAGAAAAATGTAAAATGTAATCATAGTGTCATTTAATGGTCATCCACTTCTAATGCAGAGCTTCTTGTAACTTCTCAACCCCATGTGGTTGAACTGAGCAATTCAACATTTTCGCCTCAATGGGATCGAGATCTGGAGAGTTGACCAGCCAATCCACTCGTCTAATGGGCCGTGTAAATGCAAAATAGCTTTTGCTTCCACTCCGATCTCCCTAGAATTTGCTGAGCAACTTTTTCTTAGCAACTCCCAGCTGAAGCTAGTTAAAAGCAAAAGTTATTTTTCATTCACACGTCCCATCATCATCTCTTTCGAAAATTCGTTGACGTGAATTGGCAGAACCAGCGGATACCATGTCAATTGATATTCCCAAGAGACTATCCCACAGCTACAGCCCAGGCAATTCGGCAATGAATAATTAGATAAAATCTGTCAAAAACTCATTTGTTCCCAAAGTATCGTTCCATTCTTCATCCACAAATGGCGCAGTGCAAAAAAATCAGTATTGCAAGAACTCGATGCATCGCCAAGGCCTGAGACAAGGAACGTTAAAATGGAATTTAGGTATCGAGTGACCCATTCATCCCGCGTAAGTCAACAAACCTCATGGCATAAACATGTGATTCTAAATTACCCTGTATATTAAACATCAATGATGACAAATTGACGAAATCATGCAAATCAATCGAAAAAGTAACAACCTTCTCAACATCAAAAGAAATTTTCAGATTGACTGACCCATTCAAAAGTTACAGGGTGTCAAAGTGAACCCATCGTTCAGGTGAGACTACTAAAACTCTTGTTTCACACCACTTGAACACAGAAGAGCGTCGTTACGCTTTTCTGGTGGTCCAGTTGAGTCAAATTAGCTCTGTCAAGTAATCCAGTAGTCTCAAAATTATTTAAATTATACTCTTTCCAACTATCCAACATGGGAGTTGATGCAACAGGAATAAAAAAATCAGCGTTTCGATATTATTTGCCCATTCTAAGGTAGGATGTAGGACCCTAGAGACCATTATGGTGACTCTGGTAACGCCCTTGGAGGAACAGTTCTACTCAGCACCATCTAGAGTCTTCTTTGTGATACTTTAAAGTAGAGCTGGGCCGATACCGATACTCAGTATCTGGTATCGGCCGATACTTCCTATTTTCAGATACATGCCGATACCAAGAAAATTCAGATACTTGTATCTGAAAAGTATCTGAAAATTACGTGGCGCTCGTGCGCAGCCTCCGGCTTCATATAGGACTTTATTTTGCACCCAAAGATTCCCAGAACTCGTTTGTCTAACCCAAACTGATTTTTATCATCAGCTGGTGCTTGCGTTGAAAAGAAGGTGTCCAAAATCTGCATTCAGATCCAGTGGATTATTGGAAAAAGGAAACAATTGCTATTCCAGCAGGCTCTGTGTTTTCGGAGTCAGTTTTCTCTGAAACTGGGGGCATCGTGACTATCAAAAGGACAAGTCTGGCTGCAGAGCATGTGCAACAGCTTATATTTTTGAAAAAAAAATGAAATTTGTTGGAAAATGATTGAATTTTTTTTTATTTGATTAATGTTTGAATTAAATTGAAAAATGTTGGAAATAATTTTTTTTTGAACTTTTTTTATAAAAAACTGCAAAATATTCTTAAAACTAAGTAATTCTTACTTGATGCAGCTAATTAAAGTGAATCTCGCGTTTTTCTGACTTTAAATTAAATTTCAGATACATGTATCTGAGTATCGATATCGGAAAAGTCAGTATCTGAGTATCGGTATCGGTATCTGAAATCCTAGTATCGGCCCAGCTCTACTTTAAAGAGTATGGGATACCAGCTAAATAAAATGCTTGTATCACAAAGAGCAAGTTATGAACAAATTTTGGTCCTCAGCTTTCGTACTCCGTATTGCTCCATAGTCTGCATTGCCTGCTCGGTTGCCTGCAATTTGGAGAAATTCACTGGTATTCATTTTATGTTAACATGATCGATTCCGGAGCACTACCAAACAACAAGAGGCCCCCGAAATTCTCGAAAAATTAATCGGTTTTGCTTGAGACTTTTGACCGGAATGCTTTTTCACCATTCAAGTCCAGAATGATAGTTCTGCGACCTCCACGATGATCTGGTCAAGTCAATGTTGCTGCCAATCTATCCAGCTTCCTTGAAATACATGGAAATGAAGTTTTTCCGGCCATTGTACGATAATTTGATGATTTTTTCAAAATTCGGGCGCCATTCTGAAAAACGGGGGCTGTACAGCGGTCCCATCGATTTCTTTCCTGGCTTATCGGATGAAATTATTTGAAATGGTTTCAAGGAACTGTGTGCCAAGTTTCATTGCATTCCAAAAGTGCATTATACCGGGTGGGCCATAATAAACCGGAATACTTCTTTTGCCTATAAAATTTTTATTCCCTGACCGATTTTGACAGGAATGGTACCAACGGAAAGCCAATAAACTAGGTCGTGCACCACAGAAGTCAAAATGGCCGTCACTTCAAAATTCAAGATGGCGGAAATGTTTGAATATACACCTTCTTTAGTTTTTGTTCTTTTTGTTCAAAAGTTATGGGAAATGTGAAAACAACAAAATAATCCGAAAGAATGGAGCTTTTCTCACAATTCAAGACCATTCCGAGCTTATTCGGTCCATTCGTTCTGGAGTTATAGCGAAATTAAAAAAGGCCCACTCCACATGTTCTGACCAGAAATGATGATTTTAAATTTTGGTTTCCTGCCTATGAAATTTTTATTTCCCGACCGATTTTGACGGGAATGGTACCAACGGAAAGCCAATAGACTAGGTCGTACACCACAGAAGTCGAAATAGCCGTCACTTCAAAATTCAAGATGGCGGAATTGTTTGAACATACACCTTCTTTTGTTTTCGTTCTTTTTGTTCAAAAGTTATGGCAACTGTGAAAACAACAACGTATTCGGAAAGAATGGAGATTTTCTCACAATTCAAGACTATTCCGAGCTTATTCGGTTTATCCGTTTTGGAGTTATAGCGAAATTAAAAAGGCCTACTTTACATGTTCTGACCAAAAATGATGGATATAAATTTTGGTTTCCTGCCTCCCAAATTTATGTTTTTCGGGGCCGATTCAACAAAAGTTCTTCCAATCGCCATGATATTGTCCATCAAACTCATTTAGGTAATTATTGGGTATCCATTGACACCAATTTTTGTGGAATCGGCCCCGAAAAACAAAAATTTGGGAGGCAGGAAAACAAAATTTAAATCCATCATTTCTGGTCAGAACATGTGAAGTGGGACTTTTTTAATTTCGCTATAACTCCAGAACGAATGAACCGAATAAGCTCGAAATGGTCTTGAATTGTGAGAAAAACTCCATTCTTTTCGATTATTTTGTTGTTTTCACAGTTTCCATAACTTTTGAACAAAAAGAACGAAAACAAAAGAAGGTGTATATTCAAACATTTCCGTCATCTTAAATTTTGAAGTGACGGCCATTTTGACTTTGGTGGTGTACGATCTAGTTTATTGACTCTCCGTTGGTACCATTCCTGTCAAAATCGGTCAGGGAATGAAAATTTTATAGGCAGGAAACCAAAATTTGAAACCATCATTTCTGGTCAGAACATGTGAAGCAGGCCTTTTTTATTTTCGCTATAACTCCAGAACTAATGAACCGAATAAGCTCAAAATGGTCTTGAATTGTGAGGAAAACTCCATTTTTTTCGATTATTTTGTTGTTTTCACGGTTTCCATAACTTTTGAACAAAAAGAACGAAAACAAAAGAAGGTGTATATTTAAACATTTCCGCCATCTTGAATTTTGAAGTGACGGCCATTTTGACTTTTGGGGTGTACGACCTAGTCTGTTGGCTTTCCGTTGGTACCATTTCTGTTGAAATCGGTCACGGAATAAGAATTTTATAGGCAAAAAAAAGTATTCCGGTTTATTATGGCCCACCCGGTATGTCCCATTTTTGTATTCTGCCAAACGCACTAATTTCTCACTTGCCTATCAAACCTTCGATGTATCATTTTGACCAATTGAAGTTTGAGAAATTCTATGTTTGTTTTAGTAAGAACCTCAAGAGTTATAGGCACGCATGAAACTACTAATAGGTCTTATGAATAGAGATTGAGCAATTTGCTTTTGCTTGATTTTCTATTTCTAAAAATTCTTAAAAAAAAAACTCAGAAACTAAAAGTAAACAATTAATTCAGTTTTCACTGAAGATTTGAAGAACTGATTGAAATAATAACAATGATTTAATGTCTCATTTTCAATTGTTCCTTCGTTTTTTGTTGCTTGATTTTCACCAAAAGCATAATAATTGCCTTATATTTATTCATGAGGCCCATTCGAGCCCATTGTCAAGAATTAAATCCCTAGATATAGTTTCTTCTGTGTTTGATACGGTTGTTAAGCTCACGACATTGATTTGTCATTAGTTCTATCGGAAGTTTTGTGCCGAATAGAGAAAGTGACCCCTGCACAATCCCATTTCCCAATCGCATCGTTCTGTCCAAATTATATTTCTAATAAAAGCCCGATTTTCCCGGCCGCACAGGCACCACCGCCGCAACGTGACGTTATACGCGTAGATCAGGAGAAGATTATGCGAATAATTTGCCGCGCAAAGCTCCCAACAGCTTTTCCCCCGAATCCCCAAGTTGATCAGCTCGGCCGCATGCTGCGAGGAGGAGTGCGAGGTCAGCAGGATTTCCCCAAACACAACCGCATCACACTATATAACAATCACCTTTTCAGAAGTCTCTGAAAGGTAGTTAGCCGGGACATGCGGGGAGGATTTCTTCTCGCCCGACCCTCCGAGATGAGGAGACTGTGGACGGCGGCCCTTTGCCCTCACTGCAAAAATCGATGTTTCGATGAAGCTGGAATGGTTTCGTATCTGTTGCTTTATTATTGGTCGTGATGGGTAATATTGGAAAACGATTTTGTCACTCGAGGAGCGCCGACAATATTAATTGCACAAAGTGGTGGAAACGAAACAGGAATAAGCTGTAACTGTAAGCTGATAAGCAATCTGGTTGCTCTCAACGATTTGTCTCTTTAGATTAGTGTACAGAGTGTTCCTGTATTGTCGCATCATAACAGTACTATAGGATCTTCCACGAAATCCTCCTACTAATTTCAAAATATTTCAGTTAACTGTTGGTGGCAGACCTATATATGACTGGAAAATATCAACTACTGGTTGTATACTAGATTTTCGTTCACTCTATAGGGTAAGTCATGCAGAAAAAAATCCGATTGCTCTAGAAGAATTCTTTCAAGTACATTCCTTGGTACAAAACCGGATTTTATACTCATCTCGCTACTTCTGGTAAGATGAACACTGCTCACACAACACAAGACAATAAACAACAATTTTAATAATAAGACTTTTAACCAATATTATTAGTGCGGCGGTTAGTCAAACCTACCTTTCATTTTATTCTAGAGCATTCAGACTTCACACAGTTGCAGTACATACCCCCAGCATTCTCTTAAGAAGTGGAAACAAGGTTGCAACCCCGGAAGAGCAGCGGGTTGCCTATTTCAAAGCCTCCACAAATCGTCCGTTTTGGTGACTTCTATGGACGGGGATCGGTCCCCCACTTGGCTTTTATTAGTTTTAAGGCATATGTCAACTTTGGCGATGGGTCGTGGAAGCGGCTTGTCTACCTTCCAGGGGCACAACCAAGTAATACCGAAATCATAGTGTTCCCATCACCATTTTTAATAACTCAGTTATTTTTCAAGATATTCGGATGAAATTCGGTAGAACCATAGAGAGTAAAATCTTGAAGAGAATGCCGTGTGCTGCCACCGTCCTTGCCTGCTATATTCGAAAACACGACAGTTAACTGTTCTTCTCCTAAGGCCGCCATCTTGAATCCACTTATTATTGAATAACTGGAAAATCAATCGGCAATACAAATCATGGTCTTGAGGAATAATACAGATGCAAAAATAACTATATCCAGTGAGCAACTTCTTTTAATTTGACCTAAAAGAGCTGTAGGACCATTGGACACATTTTCACGAGTTTCACAGAGCTTTTGGCGCTCACCATGGTCAAAATGACCATTGGATAGATGAAGGAGGGTGTTCAAAATCATCCTCTATCTTTTTTGATGTGGGATACAAAACCATTTTGATTCAAGTTCAGTCTTTCCTGAAATAGCCTGAAAATATTCTGAAAAAATTGGTAGTTCACTATAAAATTTCATACTTTTAAATAGTCGAAATTATAGTCAATTGAAAAGGATTTACTCACTGGGAATGATTATTTTTGCACTAAGATTATTGCCTATGACCATTATCATTAGTACTGATCATATCCTCACTTATTCAATAATTGGTGACTTCAAGATGGCGGTCATAAGAAGAAAAAGAGTTGACTGTCATATTTTCGAAGATAGTGGACAGAGACAATAGCAACAAACGGCATTTTATTCTTGACTCTACTCTTTGAAGGACTACCGAATTTCACTAAAATATCTAAGGAAATCACCTCGGAGACTACTGATTTGTGAAAAAATGTGAATTTTCATTAAACTGACCACTAATTTTAGGATTTCTCAGAAACGGCTAAAGATATGGAGACGCGGTTCATTTTATCCTCACAAACATCAAATTGTGAATTTATGTTGTGACTTTCATGACTCCAACTTTTTTGGTTCAAGGGTTGGAATTTTTGAATGATTGAACACCCTGTATACGACGTCTGCAAGGAGACTCACCGTGACATCACCTCTTAAAAGTTACTCAGGGGCCTAATGAACATTTTGTGACAAGTCTCATTGCTTGATCATTCTTTGCAAGGTTGTAGCCCCGTAACGTCCGGACTAACTGTGATTCCGCTGATTTCTGTTTGTGCCTCTGAAAGATTGACAACCCGCTGCCACAACTCATCGCCAAGGTCGATATATGCCCGTAACTAGTAAATGTCAAGTGGAGGACCGATTCCGGCCCATGAAAGTCACCGAAACGAACGATTTGTTGAGGTTTTAAAATCTACCCCTGTTAGGTAGACAACTCGCTATACTGCTGCTCTCCCAGGTTTGCAACCTTATTTCCACTTCTTAAAAGTATGCTGGGAGTATGTACTATAACTCTGCCAAGTTTGAATGCTCTAGAATAAAATGCAAGGTAGGTCTCAAAATCGTCCACTAACCGCCGCACTATACAGGGTGATTCACCACCAAATGGACATAGCCTAAGGGTAGGTCCAGTTTTACCAGGCGAACCAGGATCTGGCTTTGAAATTTTTCTAACACTGTTTGTTTCGAAGTTACAGGGTGATTCATGTATGTTGTCGAATTTTTTGACAAGCCGTATCTTCAGAACGACCGAATGGATTGGATTGAAATTTTGTGGGTTGATTCTTCCATTGATATCTGACACATCGCCCTATCAAACAGTTTGAAGTTTCCAGGGCCGGCCTTGTAAAAAAAACTCCAAAGCTTTTTTCTGAAAAAGACATTTTGTCTGCATATTTTTCAAATTTCATTTTCAAAATCGGAAACTACATCAAACATGCCAATAATATCGCAAAAAAAATTGCTTGGCACCATTGAGCTGTCAAGAAAATTTTGACAATCGCAAGATTTTTGAGGTTGGGATTTTTTCTAAATTAATATTTTCAAATACTTGCAAATGATCTATTATGGCCCTGAATTTCAGCTGTTTTGTCAGACACATGAAAATGACATTTTTCTCATTTTCTCAGAAGTAACAAAAAATTTCATCAAAATTTTCAAAATTTTTTTGATTTGTTCCTCAATTTTAGCTCAATTTGAGATAGAAGTGGAGCAGAGGGACGTTATAATATTTTTTTTTAAATTCGACTGAAACTTTTTGTTACTACTGAGAAAACGAGAAAAATGTCATTTTTCTTTTTATGACGAAATGGCTGGAATTTGGGGCCATAATAAATCATTTGTGAATATTTTGAAATATTAATTTACAAAAAATCCTAACCTCAAAAATCATCAGGATTATCAATTTTCTTTTGACAGCTTAATGGTGCCAAGCAATTTTTTTCGCGATATTGATAGCATGTTTCATGTTGTTTCTGAATATGAAAATGAATTTTGAATAATATGCATACGGAGTGTCTTTTTTGGAAAAAGCTTTCAAAGGACCCCGCACATTTTATGGGTAAAATGGTTCTTGGTCAAATTGGCTGAAATTTGGATATTTTGTAGCTTTTGGTCCACAAAGAAAATGCTGTGAAGCATAATCTATTTGTATGACCAGTTTGCCCCCTACAGGGGGCGAAAGGGTAGCTCAGTCATGTTTTTGTGAAATCATTCAGGAGCAAGACACTACTTTTTCGAAAATCGCCGAAACAGGTCGATTTTCTATTTGAAGGGTCCAGCTTTCTACCATGAAGCCACCCATTTTAGGTCAACCCCCTAAGGGGGTTACTCACCCCCTAAGAACTTTATGAGCAACATAGGTCGAGTTGCATATCGTTGAAAAGATTTTTCAACGCTCTTTGCAACAATGCTGCGCTTTTTCAGTTCAAAACAGTTGTTTTTGAAATAATGAATGTCAAACTTACAGGTAGTCGATCATTAAAAAAAAAGTAACTGAACTCAGGTTTAACGATTTTATTTAGCTAGTGTGGGTTTCCAAACCTTGAACTACTGACATTTCAACTATCCTAACAACTTTACTGAGTCTGTTACCTACATTCTTACACAGAAGAAAAAATTACTTTGGCAATAGGATGTCCGTGTCTTACCAGGTCCGAGGAGAGGTTTTAGCGGGTATCCTTTCGAAACTGCGAGTCTCACATTACTCTGGTAGTCCTGGTACCATTCAGCCAGAGTGTGCATGGGTGCATTTCCCCTCCTCCCAAAAAAGGCCACCGTCGGTGATTCAAGATTCAGAGACTCCCACATTGACAAAATGAAAATTCTTCAACCTAAACTCGGTCAATTCCTTATGGAGACCTTCTACATTAAAACTTTGAAATTCATTATCTCAAGAACGACTATTTTGAATTGAGAAAGCTGAGCTGAACTCAACTTGAACTAAACGCTGTTTGCAACAGTGCTCAGCTTTTTCAAATCAAGATAGGTAGTCGTCCTTATTGACATAATAGATTTCTACGTTTCAGGTAGTCGATCGATTCCAAAAAAATTGAACGAATTCAGGTTGAAGAATTTTCATTTTGTCAATGTGGGAGTCTCTAATGAACCTTGAATCACCGATGACGGCCCTTTTTTGGGAGAAGGGAAGATGCACTCATGCACACCCTGGCTGGGGTGGTACCCTGGTAGTGGTTGAGTCCCACACTACCAGTTTCGGAAGGATACCCACTAAAACCCCTCCTTGGACCTGGTAAGATCAACAACTTAACGCTAAAGTAATTTCTTATTCTGTGCCTGAATTTGGGCACAAAAACTGGACCTGCCCTTGAGCTATGTCCATTTGGTGGTGAATCACCCTGTATTTGGGCGCTCTCAGAACACCGATCCCTGTACAAAGCTCGTTGCACCCTCTCGAACTCCTAGTAAGTGACGGCTAAGCATCTCCTGTACTCACTCTTTTCCCCCAAACAGCTTATAAGCACAGCAAATCTGGATATTGGTCGATACCTGCAGCGGAATTTTTGGCTTCTAACGCTTTTGTAAGCTGCCAACACTGCCAACAATAACATAATTATGAATAAAGAAACCTAAAAGATTTCCAAAGATTAAAACCGCCAAGAGAAGCGAAACTTCTGCAGCACCACGCGACCACCTCGAGATAAGGACCTCATTCGGAGGTCCTTCATGTCTCCACCCTCTGTTTCCGGACGTGGAAAAAATCCGTCTGGAAACGGCGCCGCGCTTTGAATGCCGAATTAATTCCCCGACGAATTTTAAGAGAGATGCGGATATAACCTGAGCATAAAAACTTCTTGTGATGGCCAGCGCCAGCACTAAAACGCGTCCCGCGTCGATGATATTAAAGTCGCGCCGGGGCCTCTCGCACACAGAAGCTTGCCCTGTAAGCCCCGCGTTATCGCAGCTTGAAATTTTTATGAAGGTACGCCGTACTTTTGCAATGAAACTGCCAACAAAACGTCCGAAATTAGGTTAACCTTTGACGGCAGCCAGGAGCGGAGCTTTGTGTGTTGCATTCGCAGACATTTTCGAAGTCGGCGGCCGGTTTTTTGCTTGCTCGTTTCCTCCAACTCTGTAATGCCCGATGTCGGTGCTGCTTGTGCAAAATGTGATCAATAACGAAACTTGCCCGAAATCGAGCACATAAAACTTCAGAAAATTCCTTATTGCACATGCGAGTTTTACAAAAGCCGTTGGTTGTTGGCTGTGATATCCAAATGATTTTGTATTCAAACTGAATTGTGCACACATAGCAAGGAGTCAAAGACTCACATAGTACTCGTATAGTGGCTGAATAAAAAAAAACTTCAAGCTGAAGCCAGACTCAGGCAATATACGGTGCGTACTTCACTAATTTTCAATGTGCACCTAGGACAAAAAGATGCTTGTTTGCTTGAAAGCGTCGTGCTGGCTGTTATTTTTGCGACTCCGTACATTTCCGGTTGATAAAACCTAAGCATGCTCTTGAAAAATAGCCGGGTAAATTTCGTCGCCGCGTTCCTACAAAGCCTAACGTTTAATTAATACCACTCGCTATTTGCGTTCCTCCTTTGAGCTGGAAGTAGGTACAATCAACTTTTGTATTGTGCAATTCTAATTGCATTTTTAATTTCGTTAATGACAAAGCTCCGTGTACCTATGGAGTCTGTAGTCCATGTTCACGTAACCCATTTCAATTTCATGAAGAAAATAAATATTAAGAGCTCCAGACAGGTAGGTACATAGATTTTTAATTTGAAAATTTTGTAAAGCATCCAGAAATAATTACAACTCAGCAAATATACCTACGGAGTTTGTGTATTGTTAGGCATTACTTATTCACGTTTGCACTTTTAGTCCGAGCTTGATGCAGAAATTAACATCATTTCATTCATTCACGCAAGGTCCCTCCATCATAGCTCGCTCAATTTACAAAGTAGAGTCACTATAGCTGATTTTACGACTCCCTATGGAGTTTTTTTCGAAACTGACATTTTTCACAACCTCTCAGATTGGCACAATTTTCAAACTAATTGGTTGGATTACAAGTGGATTCCGAGTAATAAGATGGTTATTCAAAACAAGTCATACCCGGTGCATCGGCCGGTAGCGCGGGGGACTCCTTCTTTGAAAGCAATTCCAGGGATCGCTCTCTAGTTCCTTGGCATGTACTACCGTACAGTCACGTCAAGGAAAAAAGGGTGAAACGAGAAGGACACCGGGAAATAGAGTGCTAATAACCTAGACGTTGGTGAGGAGGTACTGCCAGTGTTTACACGGATACCCGTCCATGGCAAAAAAAGAAGTTTCTGGTGAATTCTAGCTGATACCCCAACCCGTTCATGAGTTTTTGATAAAAAACCAATAATGAAAGTCAAACTTCGAAGAGCTGTATCTCGGTTGACGTTGAGTTCTGAGAACAATTTTTTAGCTCAAGAAGTATGATGATTATCACGGGCCTGTATAGCTTACTAAATATGTATTAATGTAGCGATTTCTGCGTTCTTTGGGACTCGCTGCAGAAGATAAGGCGATGTGAGCTTAATTAAATCTTAAGACAAGGCACGAGCTATTCGATAACCTCCTCCGCATCCAACGAGCTGTACGTAATTATCGCTGATCACACAACTGAGTATACCATAACGCAGTATGACGCCATCAATCAGACATCTGGCACATGCTGCAGCCCTTGCAGTGACAAGAGCCAGCAGCTTTATTCACTTGGTAGCAACGTCTTCCATAACGAAAATCCACATCTCGCATTGGCCTGTTTTCTGGCCGTGACTAGACAAGATCCAGATCCACCTCTGAGACATGACCAGTGTTTTGCAAGCGTCCCGTTGGCTTCAAATTGCTTGTAACATTCAATGTACTTTTGGGCATGTTCATGTCTTCTCGCACGGACGGCCAATAGAGCCTGCTTGAACATCCTTGGCAAGTTTGTTAAACTCCATAGTAACCCGCGAGGAACGCATTATGACATTATCTGTTCATATTTTCTTTCATTCATCTTTTTGAACTGAAATGATCAACTGGAGCTCATCAGTGACGGCATCTGGATTACAACGGTGAAGGGCACCATTCGACTTGAAATATCCATGCTCTAATCAGCGTGAATGGTCGACTCTGTTGGAATTATGCGATTTGAAACATTGAAGAGTTTTCGGATAACGCAGTCTTCCATTTTCTCTTCATGAGATAGGATTTTTAATAAAGTCATCACTGGGCGGTCGTGACAGGGCATCAGAAATAACACATTAGCGACGGATTTTTTGCACAGCGCCCACTACCGCAAGAGCTTCGCGCTCTGTCTTAGAGTAGTTACGTTCTGGTGGAGCTAACAGTCAACTTATGAACTCCAGTGAACGTTTGTCGGTACGCTCCCTTTGGAGTATGCAGTCGTCGATGGTGTAAGGTGGCATCGATTCTCAAGAACAAGCGCATAATTGTCAAAAAAGACAATATTTTTGGGGGCTTTCGGTACATAAGACAAGTTTGAAATTCTCAAAAAGGGCCAAAGTTCACCCCCTCCTAGAGACTTTCCCTTGGACAAAATTTCAAAAATGAACAACGATTCTTACATTTTTTTCAATTGGTTTTGAATCTGTCCACGAAAATTTCCAATTGCCTGAAGAAGTCTATCTTGAAACATGCTCCATCTACGAGCCCACAATCCCCTACATTAAAGAAAAATATGTACTTGAAGAAGTCAAGTGTATAGGATTGATAATTGGTGCGCGGGGGACTATTCCTAATTTTTTAATATTGAATTTTTGTACTTTTTCCGGATTGCTTGTTTTCTAGCGAAGGATATTGCAGTAACCGTGTTGCAAGACTCTAATAAAATTTTAAAACATCATTCTTATCAAAACTAAAATTGAAGTTTGAAATTAAAAAGATCTTTTCAAAATTATATTCAATACACTATATATGGTATCCTTTGTTAAGAGCGGGTCAAATTGTTTGGCAAGATTGTTCATACTGTTGAATGAATATATCGCTAACAAGGTGCAACATCGAAAAAAAAATTGGCATCAGACATCCTGTATTTCAACATGGAAATCGATTCCGCTCTTCATCCTGATCACAAATATATATCACACTCACCTCGGGTTCCACAAAAATTGCAAGAGCAGATTAAATCTATCACGCTGATAGTTGCTATGCACCAGCCAATAGGATGGCCAGTTGCCTAGTTACTATCGGAGTGATAAAGTTATCGCGTTGATGAAAGTCTGGCGGAACCCGAGGTAAATGGTTTATTGTCAACAAAACACCTGTGAAAATATTGATGAGTAGATGTGAATTTTGGTCTTTTTTTTTGAAAATTTCAAACTTGTCTCATGGGCCGAAAACCCCCAAACATTGTGTCTTACGACCAGATTTCCCATCAAGATGTTCGACTAATCTTAACTCAGAAAATATGGAGGCCCGAGAAGAGGGTGGGCACCCCAGAATGTACAACCAAAAATAATCCACGTGTTGAATTGATGAATAATGTGTTTTTTCAGTGCCTCTTCATCTTAGAAACTCTTTAATTGCACAACATTGATAGGCAAAACTGATGAGAAATCTCCACAAGTTCTGCAAAATGTACTAAAAAAATGCACTCAAAGAATATAGCTAGGAATTCTGAGCTAGAAATCGTCGCAAAATATAATATCAACACGAAAATGTTCCAAAAATGTGCACAAACTACATGATTTCTCAAAAAAGTGTTGAAGAGTCAGCAGATCTAGAGAAAAAAAAAACAAAAATTGTCATGCTACCTGCTAAACTATTGTAATTTTGTAGAAGATCATCTGGATTTTTGGCTGAAAAATCACTCTTAGGTAGTTTCTCTATCAGAATATCAAAAAAAAAGTGGTGTCAATAATGCCTTGATATGAATATTGTCGAAGATTCTATCGTTTTATCCTGATTTCGACAAAAAAAATCACTCAAGTAATGATACTTGTATCAAAATCACCAACAAATGCTGTAATTGATACCTAAATGTGAACCTTACATCCAGTTCCACCAGCGAATTTAGTTATTGTTAGCTAATTGAGACATTTTCTGATGGATTCCAGGTCATTGCTGGTTAAATGACCACGGAAAATGCATACAAGCGGTGTGGTCTAGACATTTTCCCATAATCTTTCGTGAAACTTGTGTTTTCTATGGTCACTAAGCCAATATCCACCAGAGAAAATATCTCAATTAGTTAACTAACAATGATGGAATTCGCTGGTGGAACTGCCTGATCATGTTACGATTTTGTGAAAGATTAGTTTCATACATGGAAAACTGTTCTAATATCGTCATATTTGATTCACTTTGAATTGTTGTAAGTGCATTAGCTTCCAAAATGTTGAAATTATGTAAAAATTTGATCGTTTTTTGTCAAAAATTGCTCCGGAATTACTAACGGAAAAGAAGGCATCAGGGTTGATTCCAAATATCATGTGTCACCTATTTCTTTTCCAAGGTCAAGCCATAGATTTTAATATCTCTGGGTCAAAAGCTCAACTAATGTGCATGAGCAGTATCGGGATTTTTACAGTGTTTTTCACTCATCATCAAGTACCTTGATGATGAGTGACAGTGACACTTCGTCAGAAAATGATTCGATTTTTCTAAAATATACCACGAACTCAAATAAAGAAAAAATCAAGACATGGAAAATCTCATCTCAAGACTACAGAGAAGCCGGTTGCTCACATTGGATCAGGAAGCCATCTCTTCTTTCAAGTAATGCTGATAATGATCTGTCAACCGTGCCGCAAATCGACAAAAACGAATCCTTCCCGTGCTCTGTTTGCCCAAGATCTTTCCCAACTAGGAAAGGTTTACATATTCACACTGGTCGTATGCACGCTGCAACAGTTTGCCGAGACGCTTCAATCACAATCTTGGATGAAACCCCTGATACATCAACAATACCAAACATGTCAGTAACAACACAGCCAGACGCTCAGCCTCAAGATCAATGCCCTATTTGTGGAAAGCACTATAGATCAGTACGAATTCACGTCAGCAAGTCACATCCAGACGTACACAGAACGATGATCGCCGGCTCCTACGTGACATCAAATAGATCTGAACCCTTGCCCGACCTAGACTTGAGTGAACATGATTCCAACAATGACTCCAAAATATGCCATGATGAACAAGTTGACCAAGACATAATGAAATGGGAGGAAGTTTTTTCAAAGCCTACGAGCCATGGCGACTTTGAAAGAAACGTTTGTAAATTTATTGAATATCTGGCAAACTCCATAAACAAGTTACCAGGTCCAAAACACCCTGCTTGTAAATATTTTGAACTAAGAAAAAAGAAAAAAGCGTTTCCACAGAACAGGACATACAAAGAAAATAGGAACCCTCAACGGACAACAAAAGGAGACAGGGAAAGAAGACGTGAACGTTATGAATACGACCTAACCCAATTTTACTATTATAACCAAAGGAAGAAAGCTGTCGGAATGGTGACTGAAGAAAAACCGAAAGTGTGCTCCATACCAGCTGAAGAAGTGATGAACTATTACCAACACCAATTTTCGACTGAAAACGATTCAATGAGAAACGAATATAATATCAAGCTGAACCCGGATGAAATCAACAGGATTAATCAGACGTATGACCAAAACGTCTCACCACAAGAAATCGAAACTAGTCTGAAGCAAATCAAAATTGACACCGCAAGTGGCATCGACAGAATCATCGTTCGAGTTTTGAAGAAGAAATCTATCATCAACATACTTTAAAAAATTGGCACAATAATGGTGGAGACAGGCAAAACACCATCATGCCTCAAAAAAGCTAGAACCATCCTCATTCACAAAAATGGACCAGAAGACCTGATCACCAATTGGAGGCCTATATCCATATGTTCTGTGGTTCGAAGAGCTATCGAGAAGGTATTGGACCGACAAGTGAGAAGCTACATCCAATTCCATGAGAATCAAAGAGGGTTTACTTGTATCCCAGGGACCCATATAAACACATCAATTTTGAACGGTATCCTTAAAGATTCAAAAAAAATAAAAAAGATCTAACATTATTATTTCTGGACATCAGTAAAGCTACGATAATATAGGACATAGCCACCTAGAAGCATGTATCAAAAGCTCATCTATGCCGCAAAAACTTCAAGAGATAATCATCGATTTACAGAAAGGGAATACAACTCAGTTTGAGATAGCTAAAGGAAGGACAAAACCCATCACCATAAAGAAAGGAGTAATGCAAGGAGCACCACTATCACCTACGCTCTACAACCTCTCCACCGACCATATTATTGCTGAACTTTCTGAGCCAGAGAATTCAAGAACGTTTGGTTATCAAATAGATCATAATCTTCCGAATGCAAGCGTTTTAGGATTTGCAGACGATATTGCACTTATAGGAAATTCTGAAAACAGCGCTTTCACTCTTTTTGATGTGGCAAAGGAAAGATTGGCTGAAATCGGTCTACAACTCTATAATATCAAATGTACAGCGATCAATATTAAAAAAGGAAAGCTTTCTCCATTTGATCAAGAACGCCCCATCAAATGCATAGTTATCTGTCGAAGAGAAAATCAAATATCTTGGGGTAACCTTCAATGATGAGATCATACTTGATACGGTAAAAATCATCACCAAATTGAGAGATACGCTTCAAAAATTGACCAGTACGCCTCTTCTCAAATCACACCAAAAATTCCAAATTGTTACGGGTCGGAAATTTCGGGGCTTGAGCCGGCCCTGAGCTGGGCTGGTATCGCTGCCGCAGGGGAAAATTAATTCCCCCAGACGCATGACAGCTGACAGGCGGTATGACGGTCCACCACGTGCTTCCGTTCTTTTTCTTTCTTTCGTTGATTCGCATGAACGTCATGTGTGGCTAATTGCCCGAGGTACCGGCGACCTGCCTCTCCCCAGGTGAGTTACCTCGGAGACTCCCTCGCTCGGGACTCACGACCTTCTTTTGTAGGCCGCCAGCGATGGTTCCAGCGTTGGTTCCAACGTTGGTTCCGGCGTGAGTCCGCCGTCATGCCATGACCACCATGAAGTGCCGTCGAGGCAAGGAATTACGCGGCTAGTGGCTTACTGCTGTGCCCTGCCGCCTCTACGTTACCACCAGAAGCCCTACTCTCGCCCCCTTCGCCAGAGACTGCCACCGAGGCCTCCTCTCGAAATCGCGCCGATGCCATCTCTACCACCTGCGGTGATGCCTTGCTCATCAGCCGTCCGCCGTCGCGACGCCGTCGACGCTCTCGTCACCCCACCGATCACGGCTCTGCCTTTTCCAGCCGTCGGACCAGGCAAAGTTAAGTGATTCCGTTGCCAAACCGCTTGCTTTGGTCGCCGCATGCAGGGCCATGGCCGATGCGCTTCACGCTGTCTGTTCTTTTAGTAGTTTGGAACTGCTTTCACCTGCTTTCACCTGCTTCAACCTGCTTTTTCTTTGCTTAACCTAACTTTAACTTTCTTGCTTTATTTTAACACTTTGTCCACCTGTCGCACTGAGTTCTGTCCGTTCTGTCGTGTTTTCAGGGTCGTCGCTGGACCGGGCCTGCTGCCACTACATCCAGCGTCTCCGTTGCTCCCAATAATTGTCGGCTAGGCCACCAGGACTACGGAGTGGCGCCTAAAACCCACTGAACATCAAGCTTCAGCTAGCCGTAGTCGACATCGGGCTTGGGTGGCAGGTCAGGTCGAGCGGTGGCGGCCCTGGAGAACTGCAGAGCGGCGGGAACAGGACACCCTTCTTTGTGCCGGCAGCGTGGATTAAGTACCTTGTTTTGTTTATTTTCCTTATGTTTCATCATCATTTATCGTAGTAGTTTAGGTGACGGTAGTAGCGTCATTTTAGGGGCCTTCAGCCCACCATAGGTTTATTGTAATTATTTTTTTTATGTAGCGAATCGAATAATTATATACTGTTGTTTGAATCTATCGCCTTTTTGTTCACACCCGACCCCGTGCCAGCAAGTACTTTGGCCATGTCAGCTGCCGAACCCTGACTAGCCGTAGCAAAATTCTTAATTGTTCTATTTGCCCGTCTCTTGTCTACTCATTTCAAGCAACTCCACTAGATAAACTACCTTTGAATTTTCTTCATGATCTCGACAAAATTATAAAATCTGCTTTGAAAGAAATCTTGGAGCTGCCAGGAGATATTCCAGATAACATGCTGTTCAGTTCACCCAAGGTCAAAGGTTTGGGTCTATTCAAAGCATCATGGAAAGCCTTTATCCAAAGCTTTAACATCTGCAAAAAGCTACACGAGCAATCTAATCCGTTCATTGATCACATGAGAAACTTGGAACACGAAGCTAGGAAATGTACTATAAAATTAAAACTATCTCTACAAGAAGATAACATTTGGAATTTGAATGGGAAAAAAATTAGAGAAATGCTCCGCAATGAAGAATATGAAAAATGGAAATTGCTTAAACAAAAGGGTCGCGGCGTAGAACTCTTCGATGAATACACCCCCTGCAACTCGTGGATAAGATCATCAGAAGGCCTTTCATATTCCGAATGGAAAGAAGCGATCAAGATGATTGGATACGTCTCAAACGTGAGAGGAATACCAGGCAGATCCAAAGACGGTTACCAATGCAGACACTGCACTGAGACTGAAACTTTGCCACACGTCTTGGGATCTTGCCAATATGGCGGCCTCTTACGGATCAACCGACACAACACTATTCGAAGCCTTATCGCCAAATCACTACCACAAAATTTTGAAGTACACGAAGAAGTGACTTGTGTAGGTGACAATGACAGCAACAGACGGATCGACATTATAGCTCTAGACAGACAACACGACATTGCTTACATCATTGACCCGACAATACGCTTTGAAAACAATAAAGACCAACCGACCGACATCGACCTTGAAAAAAGGAATATTTACAGCCCGACAATAAATTTTTTCAAAGACAAATCCAGGATCAGAGAAATCAAAATTATAGGACTTTTCATCGGTGCTCGTGGAACCATTTCAAAATTTTTTATTGACTTCACGAAAAAATTTTCTATTCCAAAAAAAACTGTTAAAACAATTGCTCTAGAGACATTGAAATATTCCGTTTTAATTTTGAAACATCACTTATACACTAACTATACTAGATAAAAATTTTTGTATCTACCTACCTACTGGAATTCAGTTTTACATCTACTAAATATTTTTATACAATATCTACATAAACACACAATATTAATTTACTTTTTAAGTTTGTAATGTTCTTTATTGTTAAGTATTCCTTGTATTTACAGACCATTTATTATAATGGTAGGACGTTATTGTTTACAATAAATATATATATACTAAACTGAAGGAATGAAGGCCTTCATGAAATGAAATGAAATTGAGTCTTCCACAGGCAGTGGCAAAGGAGGCCACGTCACAAGTGACAATTTTAGCGAGTGGTAGGACCTTGTTGGAGTTTGTTGAGTGGTGACCCATAATATTTTCACATTTTTTCGGTAAAAGTCGTGGATTTATTACACTTATTACGAAAACTACTGGCACGGCGCCTGAATCGTATACCGGCGATCAAACGGTTAATATTCCTCATAACAATTCAAATGTATTTAAGTATTGTAATGTGTAATTATATGGTTGTACATGTTTGCCCAGAAAGGCGGGTCATTTTGCTTGTTAAATCGAATGCCAAAGAACTTTTCCGCTAATGATTCTGGGCCATAATCATACCTCTAGTGTTTGTTTTCACGTATCGATCGTCCACTTCTGCCTTGTTCCAAACAACCAGAATAATTCCCGCAATTAATATTAAAATTACAGAATTATTTACCAGTGAATAAACCGACGCGATGGCGGCGGGCTCGCAGGGCTTAAGATACGCTCGTGAGCGCTGTTTAATTAATGTTCCACCAGGCACACTGCATGATTACCACTGGCGCACAAGTATGTAAACTATTGTTAAGTACATGGGAGTATACGTTCGAATTAAATTGAATAAATTGGTGTTCACCAGCTCAGCTTTCGGGTTAGCGTTCCGTTCAGTCTGGCCGGGACTTTGCTTATTATGAAACTACTTCCAGCGGCTATCACGAAGGCGATTCCGGAAATACCGCACTGGCACTTCTTCCATATTAACCAGGGGCATCGTCACGAGAAGCGGGCAAGAAATTCGCCCTAGCCAGCAGCCATACGCCGACCACCGCCGCCTCCCGCTGCCGCCCCCGCCTGGCCATAGCTGTTTCGTTCGGTGAATTATTTCCCGCGATGTTGTCGGTGTCTGCCTGGCCTGGTGCTGCACCCGCTTGTTTATTTTGGTATTTTGGATCTGCGATGCTGTATACCTATACGGTCGGAAAGTGCACCCGTGAGGGCATTAATTTATTCCGCTCGGCCCAACTTTAATAACAATAATAATTATTGCTGAAGAATAATAATTAAATTATGTTGCGCATGGGCTGCACTGCTACTTGCATACGTGCAAGTTCTTTGGCTTCGCGGCATGCGGCATACCTTGCAGGATGATGGTGGAAAATTTAATTTCCGATGCGCACCAAATGGAAATTTCCATTATTAGGTTTTGATCGCGGTCTGTGTTGTAGTTCAATAGAAATGAACAATGCTCCACATGCCGCGGTGATAACACAGAACTATCTCGAGAGCCTAGCCAAAAGCTCAACAGGGAATTCAAGCATTCAACTCTTGCGAAGCGTTTGGAAAATGAAGAGAATCCCGACGGTACATATCGGTCAGAGTGAATACCTATCCTATGATGTTACTATCTGTATGGTCGACATTTCACTTTGTTGACGGACCACAAACCGTTGGTCACAATAAAATATTTTCGAGGGTAAAAACTGCTCTGGTGACGGTTGGTAATCTACGTTTGTTTGGAATCATTACAGAGGGTATTTGAAATCCTGGGTATCAAAAATTAACTGGGCTACAAAGCGTCATGAATGATTGTCTAAGGTCTATGCAGTGATTTTTTTTCCATAATTGTAATTTTTGACGGATTTGCTCAACTTGAAAGTCGAACTTTTTCCGAGAATTCATAATCCGTGAACGTTTCAAGTTACTGAACCTCGATGTGGTACAGCTACTTTACGAACATCGTCTACCTGCATATCAAATTTCAACAAAACTCAACCAGTCTTCAGAAAGACTTCAAAAATTTCCACTTTCACTCATGGCCCTTCACAATTCATTCCATTTTCGATCCCAAGGTTTCAAACACACTCATCTACTAAGATTAGTATAAACTATACAGAGTCACAAAACCTAGAATGTCCTTGCAGTATTTTAATATAAGCAAAATTGAAATTCTGTTGCATTTCCGAAGCTTTTTTCAAACTGGCAGCGTGAATGCTCAACGGTATAAATTTCGTACTCGTCCAGGGTTGTTTTGCTAGAACCAACGTTAAAACTTCAATTTTCGTCTGCTTAACGAGTGTAATATTGCGTTTAGTTTTTTTGGACTCGGCAAAAAAATTCGGTAGGAGAACTCACGCATTGAAGCACTAATTCCAGCTGTAACCATTCAGCATGCACCACCGAATAGCCTCTGCGTTACAAATTAACGGCTGCCCATAGCATAGCCTGCAAAAGTGAACTTTATATTTGCTGAATTTTCATATTTCCCGGAATAACGTGCGTTGCGCCAGTCAGTAACAATATCCCATTTGTTACACTAATTTAATATAAATGACTCCCGGTCCCTGTGTCTCTCGTCAGTAATTACGTCGTGTAGGCTATACCTGCTCCAGCAGGGAAAATTATATTCATGTAGTACAGGTGCTCGTATATACACGCGTAATGTACGTGTTGGAGGCACCTTCAGGAATACAAATCACAAGTCTAAATTGGACGTTTTGAAGCGTGAATTTATACAAATTGATTTCGTTGTTGATGATAGCGAGATATTTAATAAACGCACGTGTATAACGTTTCCGGAATAAAAAATTTGGTTCGAAGCAACTGAGGAATTTGCTAAATTGATGCTGAATAACACGAAAAATTCAAAGGGAGAGCGAAAGAGAGAGAAAAAGTCTTTGGAATGTTTTTTTATTAAGTGGAATTTCCTACAGGAGTCGATACAAAATTATCGAAGTTTCATATTTGATTTGTTGACATGCGAGTGATGTTTGCTCCATCGGTTTTCAGGGGGAGTGTTCGTATAAGAACATTTATTTTAAAAATTTTACCATCTCAACATTCTGATCTGCGAGGATACAAAGGATAATTGAACATGAGTAACATTTTGTAACTATAATATAAACCATTCATTATAATAATACATCACAACATGAATAGTATGTAAATGGTTACAATACAATCAACTTCAGTGATAAAGTAGAAGTGTAAAGGTGTTGAGTATAATATATATTTATTTAAAACTCAAAAATATGTATGATTTCATTGATTTCGCAAAATGTGAATATAGTCCCTCTTAACTGACACAGCAATTATTGTATTCAATAATTTTCTGGATTCTGGATTTATTGAGGGGAGTTGATGGAACATATTGTTCCACTTGGCACGTAGGCCTCGCTATTAGGCCTATTATTGAACCCCTTCCCAGACCAGCTGGGCTCGCCGCGTCACACTGGGACCTCGACTAGGACCAACCAGAGCACGGTTGACTTGGACTCTGTCCTCAACCCCCGATGCAGGTGTAGATCCCCGACACATTCATGTCCGGTGATGATACTTTTCCGACTTCGTCCGTCTCCCTGACTGCGTCGTCGGTTTTCCTCCATACATTGCCATACTGCTGGTTGCAGGCGTGATGTACTCGGAGGGAAAGGGTTGCCCATGACCACCCGAGAAGTTCCAGTCGGCTTAAAGTGAGGTCAGATCCGCCAGCGAGTCGCTGACTGACATTACCTACCGGCGATCTCCCATCTAACTATTGGCCGCGCTGAGCGTTGCTTCAGTTTAGTTATCATTCGACTGGAGTGGTGTACCACACGCTATGCTTTCCTCTCATTTGTAGTATATCCTGGTCGCGGTAGGGATGTCCAACTTCGATTCGATTCATACTTAAATGGATTCAATGGAAACGATGCATCTGAAAAGTTGAATCGATTCAACTGTATACGATTATTCAGGGAATCGATTCAAACTTATGTGATTGTTGTTTCGATTATCACGCACGCGACAACCCTTGTTAATGCCGAAAAGCCGTTCAATTTTTTGGTCATTTGTGTCGACTATTGATGAAAAATCACTTATTATTGTCAACATTATTACTATTCTGAATTTTTTTTGCCAGGGGCATCATTCAATAACACCACAAACCTAAATAAGCTGCCCCGCCGAACTGAATGCACTAAGATCGGTTCTTTCCGATGCATCGATTCATTTCATACGATTTTTTAATCGAATCAAACTTATGATTACGATTAGATTCGATTAGCACGAATCGATTCACCGATAACATTTGGACATCCCCAGGTCACGGCACCATTTCTGTAGTATACCCAGGTCACGGGACCATTTCTGTAGTGCATCTTGGTCACGGCACCATTTCTGTAGTGCATCCTGGTCACGATACCATTGCTGTAGTGTATCCTGGTCACGGCACCACTTCTGGAGTGTATCCTGGTCATGGGGCATTACTCCTGTAGTGTATTCTGAGCACTGCACCATTTCTGTAGTGTAACCCCGTTTTCGATGTTCGGCTGTGATCGTCGTTATCTCTTCCCTTCCCAACGTTGTTCACCTTTTACCTACGTTGTGTGAGTTCTTACTCTAGATGAGAATGTGTCGTTGGGGATGAGGTTTGATTCTTGAACGAAACGCGAATGAATCACAAGCAAAATGAACTTTTTATTGAAAATCAATGGCAAAGTTTTAAATGAATTTGCTTATCTTCTCAAAACACCTCACAAGAAATTGACAGTGATAAAATGACACAACATGATTGAAGAACAACAAAACACAAAGACAAATGAAACAAGAAAAGTCATTACAAACTATTTAGACATACAAGAATGAAATGAACACCAAATCAGATTAGCAAAACAAAACAACAAATCATGAAAGAGGTTAAACTGTCAATTTGATCGCAAAGGAGAAGTGACGTATTCGCTGACAGACACACATGGGATGAACACGTCAACAAGTCAGCGTGAATCGGTTTTGAACCTCTTTGAAACGTTTGCTTCGTTTACAAGTTATTTACGTAACAACAAAAGAAAACTTGCTTGCTTATGCTTTCAACGCTGAGCAATTAATTTCACTTTACAAACAAAAGAAGTCAAATTGATAGATAAAAAAAAACAATAAAGAAATGATCGGTGAACAAGTAAATAAATCAGCAAAAAACAAATAAAAGATAAATAGGTAGATAAATAAACAAGAAACAAATAAGAGTTGAATAAGTAGAGAAGCTGGAGTTAGTCATACTTTTAGTGAGCAATTGAAAGGAAGAAGTATCTATAACGCATTCGCCCGAAATTCCCCAGCAGTTACCCATCAAAAACCCCTCAGATACATACTTACATACAAAACAGAACAATGGTTAGTAAACAGTAATCAAATACAGGAAATAACAGTAAATACAAGAAAATTGACTCGAGCCAACCTGTGGCCCTCTCTTCGTCGTTTTGCATAATTCCCCTCAACTAAGAAAAGTTAGTAGACTCAACAAGGCAGATTTATACAAGTGGTAGCCCCCCCCAGAGGACACGGAGAAGCGGCATGTCTCTCCTCCCTTCCTTTACTTTCACGTATAACCTGACAATGAACAATAAAATGAGAATCAATCATAAAATCTGTTCTCCACTTAGCGGCTGATTTGGTGTAGCAGAGATTCTTTTGTCGTCTTCCTGTTTGTGACGTAACGTGTGGAAGGAAAACATTCAATGAAACCTCGAAATACGCGCGACAGTGCAGTTCGGAGGCCACGTCATGAGTGCACAAAGTGCACACCCTCTAGATTACGGCGTTTGCCATCAACATCGAGATCATTTGGAAATAGATAAATTACACAAAATCCAAAGCAGTGTAAAGCACCTTGATTTCAAAGGGGAAAAACTGCGGGTTATGCAAGCCCGTTGAGAACAAATAGAACAATGATTTCCGGGTTATGTAAAATTATTTTGCGGACAAAATAGGTATCGAAATGCACGATTTGGTGAGTGGGTGAAAGCCAAAATTATGGTACAATAATCAAAGAAAGACCGACTCTAAATTAGGAGAAACCGACGAACACTCGTTGCACTGAAAAATCACGTGTTCTTCACTACAGCTGATTCTCGTCTCTGTGTACGCGGCTACCGCTCGCGCGCCAGCGGCCTACGCGCCCTATTTCATCGGCAAAACCTACGAACGTCAACGACCGTACCTACTTCAGATACCAACGTACAAACAAAACAAAGGAGGAATACCACACATTGAATAATTTTGTTTGCAATTCAATTTTGCAAAGTGGTTATTTAAACCTCATCTTATCTTATCTTATGGTTCTTTTCTCAAAACACCCAACATGACTGAGACTGGCAGAATGGACCAAATGACACACAATGGACAAAATGGGAAAAAAAAACAATAAAAACACAACAATAATTAGAACGTAAAAATCAATACAAGAATAAAACAATACAACAAAATATGTCAAACTGTCAGTCAAAGAAAAGGAAGAGTGACGGATTTGGAGAATAGGCACTTAGTGGAAGAATTCGTCAAAGAAACCCCTGAGTATTGCCCACAGAAGGACTCTCAAATATGTGGGGACAAATTAAAGACAGGCAACTCACTGATACCTCCCGTATTTAGGGCAAGCAAAATTAGTAAAACAAAACCAGTAGTAGATAGTCCACAATTGAACACGAAAATACAAAATAATCTAAAACAGGACAAAATATGGATGGTGTTAGTTGAGGATCCTAGAAAAAAACTACACCAAATATCAAACAAAATCAACAGTGAGCATAAAAAGTGACATGAAAATATATGAGAGACTTAAACGAGGGGGGACATGACATGAAAATCATGACACAGCAATTACATCAATGACATCAGAAATGAAAATGGCCACATAATAATTGCACGAAACTCACAGTCAAGTGAGTACATGACAAGCAAATTTCCACAATGTGGACACGGTGACCCTTTCTGTAATGGCCTGTCCATTCTAGGTATGTGAGTATTTTTTAGTCCGGCAGCTTCATTTTTGAACGCTTTCTCACACTTTCCACGCAGGCATTATTGTTACTCTGTTTTTTTTTTGTCTCAAAAGACACAGTTTCACAGATATAGCTCCATCCACGGCTCTTCAGGTAATTTTCCATGCCGATATTTTCTTTAGAAAATTGCCGCCACTTGTATATTATTTGGTAGGCAAAAAGCGCTCCCAAGAGAAGTCGTCGCTGTTTGAATGGCATTATTTATACCTGATCGAACCTCTGGATTTATGTAACCGCCAACAAGCTCGTACCTATAGATTATTTCCGTTTAATTTGATTTGCTTGTTTTGACTGTGCAGCGACGATTTCGACGATTAAAAATTGAATTTATTTTCAGATCCCGCACGTCCTGCTCATAACCGCCTGGAATGAATTTTTCCTAGGATCATCAACACGCAAATTCTCAACATCTGGTAAGTGTCACGCGAGCATATGATTCAAGAAGCTCGGGATGAAAAGTGCAAATTACTTTCAAAGGAAGCGTATTTCCCAAGTATATCTAACGTTTTATCTTCCTGCGTGTGTTGGCGTTGTTTGTTTAGTTGGCAGAGATGAAAGTTGTCGTAGAAGAGGGTGAAAAAAAGGAACGCATATCAGAGGCAGAAAGAGCTCCCTTTGCAATTTTGCTCCAGTTGTTCTGCCTGTTTGCGTAATTTTTATTCTAACGGGTCTCTCGCGACGTCTTTTTTTTTTTGTTTGGACCGACGCGTGCTTTCCGTTTTGTTCTCGCGCAATTTATTTGCGTCAACAATTCGCCAATTTCGGGCAATAATTGGCTCTCGTACGGGCCGTGGCAGTACACGTGTATATGATGAACCGAATGGCGTGTTCCAGTCGGGCCTTGTGATGAACGACAAAAAATTCCATTCGCTGATTGCAAATTTGTATGGGCCCATCAAGCCTTTCACAATACCTGGAATAGGGGAAAGTTTCCGATTTGTTCGGATTAAAACCGTGCTTTTCCTTTTTTTACAAATCTCTGTATTATGGAGTGTGTGGGCTCTGTATAATATGTCCGTTTTCATGATTCCCATGCACTGCAAAACTGAATTATTTCACATTTTTGTAGTGGATCAGACAAGTACTATATACCTAGATATTTCTTGAAAAAAGAAACGAAGACTTTAAAATGACCAGATATTTTATAGAAGTTGAGAAGCTCATGCACGAGGAAAAATTTTTAGCCTGATGACAAAAAAATGCAACCAACAATACATTAGCCCAAGTCTGATCCAAAAAGAGGAAGATTTTGTGGCTCATTCTGATCACTGATGAGCAGCTTTGCGTCAGAATTATGTTTCCAATGTACATAACACCCAACAAATTTGGTTCGTCGAAAACTTTGCTGTGCAACCCAAATCTGCTCTAACTAATTGTGATATGGCCTTCTAGCATGGCGCCCAAGTGGTCCATTATCTCCCTTTGCGTTAGTAGACGGGAAAAGCTTGACTTGTTCATATAAGTGGCTCATCGCCTCACCTATAATATTTACCACCGTGCACCGCACTTAGATCAGGAGAAAAGAGCGAAAAACTATTTCGCTCCATACAGTGCAATTACCACCTAATTATTGTCTATTAGGAATTCATATGATTCCCGCCAGAGTTGTTGTGAGATAACAATTTCTTTTATTCTATGCGAAATCCCCAAAAGACAACCCCGAGTTTAAAAACTAACCTCTTTCGGGCAACCACTGCGGTAGCCTGTTGCCCTCGATATTTACTATCGTTGTAGTATCCTCAATACCATAAATAGCTATAAGGGAAGAATATTAAAGTCAAATTGAGACAATAAAGACGAGATATGAGAGTGTGTAGAGAACGATAACTGTACCCACTTTCTCGCCAAGTCAGTTTTGTGACGATATTCATATCCGAGTACCTGATGCCCACCCATAAAAGGAAGAAGAAACAACAATCGCATGTTCCGCCACTTCAATAATTTCTGCTTCCTGCATGCTCATTCTGCACAGACCAACATTCCCATAGTTTCAAGCCATCATGTCGTCTAAAAGCGCGTGCAATAGCTTTTTCTTCGTAATCCAATTTGCACAATGCTCTCTAAATCCCATTGTCCAATTAAAGTTCAGTAGGTAGATACTGCAGGTTACGACATTAGCGTTAACAATAAAGTCTGTTACTTTTTTTCATAACAAAGACCCAAGCGGATTGTCCCACAGATTCGCTTGCGGAACGGTCCGGGAAAAGTGGTTTAGATTGGTCACGTGATCTTGATATAAATGTGAGCAATGTCTTTGAATTTTCGTCCCTGTCCATAGGAAATACACCTTTATAAAAAAGTTATCTCTCTTCAATCATGTTATCACGGGATAGACGCTGTAACTGGAAATAGATAGTCATTATGTTTTATCGGTTGCATAAGCACTGGAGATAAATCAATCTCTTCTGCCAGTTGAAGTTGGTGTCAAGTTGACGAAGAATAACACATGATCCTTTTTCAGGATTGCTAAATTTGTGTGATTGATTATAAGGCTACAAGCCGCACTCCTAGTGTTCTGAAGCTCAAGACGTGGCGAGGCTCTTGTAATAGTGGAAGGCTTGCTACTGGCGCCGATGTTTCAGAGGTAGAAACGAGAGCAGGCACGTTTTTTGTTACACGTTTTGGTTGTCTCTCTCGACTACCTTCTTTTTCACAACCTCCCTGGACTGCCATTCTGATAATCCGCGAGCTTGAATATATTGTCACACTCTATTCTTGCAAGTTCTTTCTTTCTCAACTTTTTATTACGTTGTTTGTCGAGATGAAGGTCGACAATTTCTTCAAAATCTTGAGGTGCTCTTGCTTTTGCTTTTTTTTTCCACCGCTTCTGCCATACTATGCACGTGGACATATCCTCGAATAAGCACATGATGCAGGTACTTTTTTCGACTATAACACGACTTTTCTGAACTTTTGCCTGATACGTGACACTGACGAATGAACCCACGGTACTGCTAATACTTACCTAATCCTCTTCGTTCCATGAGGAACATTGGGCATCTACCGGTGTTTCTCCACAGCGTTCTGTCTTATGCCTAAGCTCTGACTTCCATCCAAGTCAGACTACTGCTTTCCACTTTCTTCATTGCCTTTTTCTTCCATGACTGCAGTGGTCTGCCTTATTTCCTTTTTCCTGGTGGTTGGAATTCCAGTGCGTGTTTAGTAATGTCTGTGTCGGGCTTACGCAACGTGTGACCAATCCATTTTTACTTCCTTTTGCAAATTTCTTCACCTATATGGTCTTGTTGTGCTCTTTTCCACAGCTCAGTATTTGAAATGCGGTTGGGCCAAAATATGCCTAGATAGTTCCTTAAACATTTATTGACGAATACTTGAAGCTTGTTGATGTTGTTATGTGTTATTCTCTGAGTCTGAGAGATATAATATGGTAGTACGTTTTTCACATTACTGTTGAAAATTCTGATCTTGTGCGATTCTGTAAAAAATCACATTCTATAAACGGCCTGTTATGCAATGCAAAAATAGGTAATAATAGCGTAACAGAGCCTTTATGGAATGTAATTCTCCGGAGAATCGCACCATTAGTTTGTTGCTTGACGTTCTTTAGATTTCCAGACGTTATTCGGTAAGTGAAACGCTGTTTGGGTTTTTTCTATACGGGCTTTGATGTCTTCTGGGGCACGGCCAGCAGTGTTTATTACCCTTCCAAGGTAACAAATTCTTTTGACAGTTTTGAGCTCTTCATTTTCCACGGTCACTGCAATCTCTCTAGGATTATTGATCTTCATAAGCATAGTTTTTCCGTAATTCATTTTCAAACCGACTTTTCCCGCTTTTTTCGCTAATTTTTCTGTTTTCTTTTGTATGTGTTGACGTTTTTCCGGTAGAAGACATACATCATCAGCAGACTCCAGATCTTCCAGCTGGTTGAAGGTGTTCCAGAGTATTCCTGTTTTTCCTCTTGTAGTCCTTCCGAGAATCCAGTCTATATCATAATGATGAACAGTGTGGGCGAGAGAATGCAGCCTTGTTTCACGCCACTTCCGATGTTCACTGAATCTGTCAGGTCACTTCATGTGTTATTTTTGCCGTTGTATTCTCGTAGAACAGCTTCATCATCCTCACATCGTCCAGCAAAACATGCATTGCAACAATACTCCACATTTTCTCTTTATCTATGGTATCGAATGCCTTTCGGAAGTCAATAAAACTGACATACAACTTGCTCTGTCATTCTATTGATTGCTCCACGATAATCCTAAGGGTGCATATTTGGTCTGTGCATGATTTGTATGCTCTAAACCCTGCTTGGTTCGGTCTTAGTGTCATGTTGACCTGATCTTTGATCCTATCGAACATCAGTCGTGTCATCATTTTACCAGCAACACAGGGGAGAGTCGTTATTGGTCGCCAATTTTAGCCATTTTTGTAAGTCTTCCTTTTAGTGCGGCGGTTAGTGAACGATTTTGAGACCTACCTTGCATTTTATTCTAGAGCATTCAAACTTGGCAGAGTTGTAGTACATACTCCCAGCTTAGTTTTAAGAAGTGGAAACAAGGTTGCAAACACGGGAGAGCAGCAGTATAGCGAATTGTCTACCTAACAGGGGTAGATTTCAGAACCTCAACAAATCGTTCGTTTCGGTGACTTTCATGGGCCGGGATCGGTCCTCCACTTGATATTTACTAGTTGTGGCCATATATCGACCTTGGCGATGAGCTGTGGCAGCGGGTTGCCTATCTTTTAGGGACACAAACAGAAATCACCGGAATCACAGTTAGTCCGGACGTTACGGGGCTACAACCTTGCAAAGAATGATCAAGCGATGAGACTTGTCACAAAATGTTCATTAGGCCCCTGAGCAACTTTTAAGAGGTGATGTGTCACGGTGAGTATCCTTGCAGACGTCGTATACAGGGTGTTCGATAACTCCAAAATTCCAACCCCTGAACCAAAAAAGTTGGAGTAATGTAAGTCACAACATAAATTCACAATTTGATGTTTGTGAGGATAAAATAAACCGCGTCTCCATATATTCAGCCGTTTCTGAGAAATACTGAAATTAGTGGTCAGTTTCATGGTAATTCACATTTTTCAAAAAATCAGTAATTTCTGAGGTGATTTCTCAAGATATTTCAGTGAACTTCAGTAGTCCTTTAAAGAGTAAAGTCAAGAATGAAATGCTGTTTGTTGATATTGTCCTTGTCCACTATCTCCAAAAATATGACAGTCAACTCTTTTTCTTCTCATGGCCGCCATCTTGAAGTCACTCATTATTGAATAAGTGAGGAATTATTTTGTTCTAATGATAATGGTGATAGGCAATGATCCTGGTGCAAAAATGATCATTCCCAGTGAGTATACTGACGGACAAAATTAGCGTTACACTTTTTCAAAATACTGGCACAGACGAACCCGTCAACAGATTTTTCCAAAATTTTTCGAGGAGCAAGCTTGAAGTGTTTTCCTCAAGTCCACAAACGCGCAAAAACGTGGTCCGGACGATGATTGAGTTGTACGGTCTGAAAGGTAGAAATGACCAGAAACCATTTTCGCAGAATTTTCCAACACATTCAAGAGATGTTCATAAGGCTGCAGAAGAGATGGTTTTCACTTAAAATTATGTCAGTAGGTGGTTCATACCCTCTGTAGTCTTCCTGCATGATTCAAACCGTAAAAAATGTTCACCTACTCGGTGTTAGTTCTTTGTTCAATGAAATGAGAAAATTTCAATATGATTTGCAAAAATGCTTTGTGTGATTGGAAAATCTGTTTTTTACGTACTTGAGAAGGTAATGCAGTAAAAAATGATTGGAAAAATTTCTTGTTTCCTTCGCAACCTCTTCATGTGGTAAGTCATTTCCTTATCATGAGCTGATAATCCGTTGTTGGAAGAATCGAAACAGTCCCGGTGATACCTCAAGGTTCATTGGAACCTCAGAGCGCCATCGGCTTGGTATCCGACCCTCGAGGTCCTCGATTAACCATAATTTAACACCTTGTTGGTACCCTCTACAAGAATGGTAAAGGAAGCAGATTTTTTCAAACTCGCTCGAAAAAATGCTTTTTCATCTGCCATTTATCTGATCTGTTAACTCAAATGCACAAGAAATCCTCATCTTGTGTTTTAAAGTCAATTTTTGTGACTTCCGTACATCAACTTGCACCCAGTGCAACTTTTAGGATTTTTATCGCATTTTATTTATCGTTCGTCAAGAGAAGCCTCGATGCCTTCATTCATCAACGTAATCATGAAAATGCATACACAGTTCCTCAGAGTCACGCAATCAGCCTTTATTTTGGATGTTGCAATGGGTTTTCCCAGGTGCGAACAGCCGGTCGGGTTGGCGGGTTGCTATGCTAGAGTACGTGGCTCGTACCCAGGAAGTTTTTAAAAGTTTATTTGTCATCCTGTGCAACCAAACGAGCCTTCCAAGGACTGGTGGTAACTCGTATCCCGGTAACAAAGGTCTACCCGAGGATTTTCAATCCTTGCAATCCTATAGTTGGTAATTTTGTATCGCTTGAATATTTTTTTCTGACAAGCGTCAACGTCAGGATCAGGCAGCAGTACCTTATTAATTGTTGTTAATTTACAATAATGAAAGGTATGATTCACATTTCGCAAAATTATCTACGACAGGATTGCGAGGATTGAAAATCTTCAGGTAGATCTTTGTTACCGAAATACGAGTTACCACCAGTCCTTGGAAGGCTCCTTTGGTTGCACAGGATGACAAATAAACTTTTAAAAACTTCCTGGGTACGAGCCACGTACTCTAGCATAGCAACCCGCCAACCCGACCGGCTGTTCGCACCTGGGAAAACCCATCGCAACATCCAAAATAAAGACTGATTGCGTGACTCTGAGGAACTGTGTATGCATTTCCATGATTACGTTGATGAATGAAGGCATCGAGGTTTCTCTTGACGAACGATGAATAAAATGCGATAAAAATCCTAAAAGTTGCACTGGGTGCAAGTTGATGTACGGAAGTCACAAAAATTGACTTCAAAACACAAGATGAGGATTTTTTGTGCATTTGAGTTAACAGATCAGATAAATGGCAAATGAAAAAGCATTTTTTCGAGCGAGTTTGAAAACATCTGCTTCCTTTACCATTCTTGTAGAGGGTACCAACAAGGTGTTAAATTATGGTTAATCGAGGACCTCGAAGGTCGGATACCAAGCCGATGGCGCTCTGAGGTTCCAATGAACCTTGAGGTATCACCGAGACTGTTTTGATTCTTTCGACAACGGTTTATCAGCTGATGGTAAGGAAATGACTTACCACATGAAGAGGTTGCGAAGGAGACAAGAAATGTTTTCAACCATTCGCTGCTGCATTACCTTCTCAAGTACGTGAAAAACAGATTTTCCAATTGCACAAAGCATTTTTGAAAATCATACGTAAATTTTTTCATTTCATTAAACAAAGAACTAATACTGAGTGGGTGAACATTTTGCGTTGTTCAAATCATGCAGGAAGACTACAAAGGGTATAAACCACCTACTGACACGATTTTAAGTGAGAACTACTTTTTCTGCAGCATTAGGAAAAACTCTTGAATGTGTTGGAAAATTCTACGAAAATGGTTTCTTGTCATTTATACCTTTTAGACCGTACAACTCAGTCATCTTGGGGACCATGTCGTTGCGCGTTTGTGGACTTGAAGAAAACACTTCAAACTTGCTCCTCGAAAAGTTTTGAGAAAATCTGTTGACGGGTTCGTCTTCGTCAATACTTCAAAAAAGTGTAACGCTAATTTTGTCCGTCAGTATATATCCTTTTGAATAGACTATAATCCCGGCTATTTAAAAGTATGAAATTTTATAGTGAACTACCCACTTTTTCAGAATATTTTCAGGCTATTTCAGGCTATTTCAGGATAGACCGAACTTGAATGAAAATGGTTCTATATTCCTTTTCGAAAAAGATAGAGGATAATTTTAAACACCCTCCTTCATCTATCCAATGGTCATTTTGACCATGGTGAGCGTCAAAGCTCTGTGATACTCGTAAAAATGTGTCCAACGGTCCTATAGCTCTTTTTGGTCAATTAAAAAGAAGTTGCTCACTGGGTATATTTATTTTTGCATCTGTATTATTCCTCGAGACCAAGAATTGTATTGTCGATTGATTTCCCAGTTACTTAATAATGGGTGGATTCAAGATGGCGGCCAGGAGAAAGACAGTTGGCTGTCATATTTTTGAATATAGCAGGCAAGGACGGTGGCAGCACACGGCATTCTTTTCCTGACTTTACTCTCTAAGGTTTTACTGAATTTCATCCGAATATCTTGAAAAATAACTGAGTTATTGAAAATGGTGATAGAAACACTATGATTCCGGTATTATTTGTTTGTGCAGCTGGAAGGTAGACTAGCCGCTTCCACGACCCATCGCCAAGGTCGACATATGCCTTGAACTAGTAAATGCCAAGTGAGGGACCGATCCTTGTCCATAGAAGTCACCAAAACGGACGATTTGTTGAGGTTTTGAAATCTACCCCTGTTAGGTAGGCAACCCGCTGCTTTTCTCCGGGGTTACAACCTTGTTTCCACTTCTTAAAAAAAGGATGGAGGTATGTACTGCAACTGTGCCAAGTCTGAATGCTCTAGAATAAAATGCAAGGTAGGTTTGACTAACCGCCGCACTATTTTTTGGTAGTTTCACAATAATCTCCTTTATCCGATCCTTTGGTGATTTTTCTTGTTCCCATATATTGTTAAGAAACTGCCATGAAATCTCTGGCATTTTTTCAGGGTCAGCTTTGAACAATTCCTCCGCGATGCCATCTGGACCGGCTGATTTTCCATTTTTTAGTTGCGGGATACTTTTAGCTATTTCTTCTCGACTGAAATTTGACGTGTCCATATCCAGTCAGTCACAGATAACTTCGTCCTCTATCCTCTATACTTTCTCCGTTGTACCCTACTTGTCTGTAAAGTATTCTATCCATCTTTTAGCAATTTCTCTCTGGGTTGTTACTTTTTCACCTTGTATATTTTTGATGTGTACGTTATTAGTTCTTTGTTTTCTGGATAGCAATTCAGTGGTATTACACAAAGCTCTCATGTCGTTTTTTTGCGCTGCGACCTTTGCTCCAGTTAGTGAGCTTTCGTAATAAACTCTTTGGTCTCTCCTGGCACATCGTTTGACATTTTTATTCTTTCTCCTTGTATTTCTTAACTAGTTTTTCTCGTCATCTCGTTCTTCACACTCGAAGTTCTATGTTTGATCTGTCTTAGCCCTTCAATCTCATCCCATGTTTCCCTTGATATCCATTGAGCTTCTTTGTCGTTGGTGGGAGCATAAACATTGATCACTGTTATGTTTTGAAATCTCGTTTTGAAGCGAGCGGTTATCCAGTCTATCAGATACTTCTTCCCACTCCATCAATGCATGTGTGGCTTCTTTACCCAACATGATTCCTACTCCGTTTTCATTAATGGACTCGTGCTCTTCTTTTTCAGAGTGAAGTGTTTTTCCCGAACTCAACTGCATTTTTCCTTTATCTTTCCATCTGACTTCACTCAATCCCAGTATTTCTATTCTATTTCTTTCCATTCCATCGGCTACTTGGTTGGCTCTAGTTGCTTCTCCCATTGTACGAACGTTCCAGCGCCCAACATATTTAACTTTTCTCGTATCCATTCCCATTGCATATTTCGTCATATTCATTTCCGGCCGCCTTCCGAAGCCTTTAGTAGTTGTTTCTTTAGCGGTCAAAGGCTGTTACGTGGTTGGGTTGCTAGCCCTCCGAACCCCCCTTCTCCTTTCTCATCCGGGCTTGGGACCGTCCATGGCGAAGTTCAGTACTGCTGATACTTCCGTCAAAATAGATTGTCGATATGTATTACTAATTGCATCGTACCAAGGACAGATCGACTGTTTCCTCTAATTGGAATCGCGTTTTGTTCATTTCCTAAAATTTACCGATGTGTAGCTCGGCATCCCCCTCAAAACTAGTGAATTATTCAGCTTAAAAAAAAAATTTAAAATAAAAACTTTAGAACATTGTTTCCCATTCATTACCCATAACTTTTTATATGAACACCTGAAACTCCATCAAGCAAGAAGTCATTATCATACGGTGTGTGGTAAAATTGCACTAAACCCCCCCATAAACTTCCGCGTAAACATATTCGCGCGCTGTTTGAAAAAGCATATAGAAACCCTCTCCTCCAGGTGCATTTTCTTACCGTTGTCGGTAATAACATCCCATGAATTAAACATAAACACGTTTATATGTCTTCTCTTCTCCGACACCGAATGCATTTCAACTCCACAAGCTTAGCGTTGCATTTTATATGGCATCCGACGCCTCCTGCGATATTCTATATTTATTTAGAGCGGCTCGGCTGTTCGAAAAGAAAATTCGTACAGCTTTATACCAAATCCACTTGGTGAACACGGACGCACGGAATTGGAGCCTCGCGAACGCGGCGAAAAAAGAACGAGTTACTGCAGTTTTTCCTCGTCGGTGCGGAAAATTGCACTCTGCATTGTCTGGGCTTCGGACCATTGTAATTCAAGGTGCTGCGGGAAAGGAAGAGCGTTATCGCCGCGAGAGAGTGTTATCGGAGAGAAAAGCGTTCCGTATGCCGTGCGCGCGCGGTGCTACCTTTCCAACTTTTGATTAGTTCATTCCATGCAAAAGCCCTTTAACTATTCTCTTTGTGTGTATGCTTCATTGTGTTCTTTTAAAGCCCCCGCCGTCTTTTATCCGCGCGCGATATCATGATGCAGAAAAATTACCTCTTCATACTTGAAAGGAGCAGAAGCACATACGCCCCTACTTTCGTTTTATGGCATACCGTATAACATTTTAGGTGTCTTTACGACGCCGTGAATTTTCCAATGGTCTCGTCGAGGATTTGGTGTTTTTGTTTGGGCGCGCGCGGACTCGGTCGTCGATAATCCCGTTCGGAAGAGTGTATGTACGCGCCGGCATACGAGCTTCGGTTGTAAATTTGGATTTTTAATAAAAATTTGTGATGCATGCAATGAATTTCCGCTAACAAAATCACGGCGAAAGATATGCGCTTCTTGCCAATGGCGCAGCGGGAGCTGCCCGTAAAACGTGTGCTGGATGGTGCTAAGAAACAAAGAAGATTGTAATCTGAAATCAATAGGATTCGGGAGATAACTTCATTTGTCGGGGCGAGCAGGGGAACTGGTGATTAAATTGTTGGAGAGGTCGTTAGAAATGGTCTTGCAGTCAGAAAGGCGATTGGTTATCTCATTCTGATGTGGCATTTCGCGATATACAACAAATAAAAAATTTGAAGGAATCGAGTGTTCAATGTGAACTGCGTTCTTTCTGCCTTTCTTTCCTATAATTTTGCAAATTGAGCTCAAGAACAGAAAAAATACCGGCATTTTGAACCGCTTGTTCTTTGAATAAGCTAAATAGTGGTGAATCAAACTTCCTGTACGTTTCAGGTTGTATAAGTCCAGTATGATCAAAAACTTTCCTTTTCTAGGTAGGCTGTGGTCTGGCCATTGGCGGGCATACGAGGCTGATTTTGGCCAGGCTACAGCCTGCCTAGAGAAGAAAAGTTTTTGATCATACAGTATGTTCAATTGTTCATAGCTATGTAGCTAGGTTTCAGAGAATTCGGCTGGAAAATTGTTCCCCATTATCACACAAGATATTGCGATTTGTACCAATCGTCCAGCTGTTCTAAATAAAATTTCGTGACACAGATTTTGAGAGTTTGTTATGGGATTCGAGACAAATCATCGACAAATTGAAGTTAAAGGACTGCAAGTGTTTCGAGCACAATGGGAAGCTTTCCTCAGCCATTACAACCTATGCAACTTCCTCGAGAAAGCTAACAACCAATATATCAACCAAACGCGTAACCTCGAATTGGAAAAGGAAATTTGTTTGAAGAAACTGGAGCTAGATAAAGAAACCTACAAGAACTCTACAGGGAAGAAACTTAGAGAATCCTTGAGAGAGGGTGAATTTAGCAGTTGGACCAACCTACCAAATAAAGGCAAAGGAGTCGAGCTCTTCAACGAATATACTCCTCCTGATACAACAATAGCCAATGAGAAAGGTTTCACTCTATCGGAATATACAACGGCTCTCAAAATTATAAAATTATTGGTAATGTCGCCCCTGTAAGAGTTACCCCGGGAAGGAGTCAGGATGGCATCCGGTGTAGGCGTTGCGCCTCTGCCGAGATTTACGTACCTGAAACGCTGTCACATGTCCTAGGCTCCTGCCCGTTTGGACAACTCTTGATAAACAACCGCCACCACACCATAAGAAAAATTTTGGCAGAAGCTCTTGAAAAGACAGGATTGAAAGTTCATCAAGAAGTCACGGGATATGCAGAGGACGGTAGTTCAAGAAGGATAGATATTATAGCAATAGACCCGAAAAGAAAGCGAGCGATCATAGCAGATCCTACAATTCGATTTGAAAACAGCAAAAACCAGCCAGAAGAAGTCAATTTGGAGAAAAAGGCAATTCATGAAAAAACAACATCTTACTTCAAAAAAGTCTATGAAGTTGAACAAATAGAGGTTTATGGTATTTTTATAGGGGCAAGGTACTATTACATTTTTTTTAGACAATTCTCAAAAAAATTTCGGATACCAGCTAAAAATTCTGAAAATTATAGCAATCTCAGTTATGAAAATTTTTATTTATATTCTTAGAAATCATCTATGTATATTATTCTTAGTTATACATTGTATTGAGCTTTAGTATTTATAATTACTGTTTTAAAACTTCATATTCGAAATTATGACTAAAGTATCCTTTGTAATGTTTATAAACGACTGTGATCGCATCGCCTTTGGAATCTGCTTCCGATCACTACAATTGCGCCTGTTACTACGTTTTTTGGCCTGACCCATGCCTGCCGCGATCACAGATTCTTATAAACACCCCGTATATGCAGCTCAAAATGTTGAGAAGGTGAATTTTCAATAAATTTCTTATATATATATATACGTTCGAAGATCCCTTACGTTTAATAAACTCAATTTTTTCTTGCATCGACGTTGGACGCACAGTGCATTAGGTCAGTTCACCTCTAGGATTTGGGATATTTCTCAACTTCAATAGACTATCATGATCGTTCATAACAGAAAATCTTGCGCCTTCAATATTATGGTCTCAAGATCTCTAAATAAAAAATCAAATTGAGCAATTCCTCTTTTGTTACGAAGTAGTTTGGCTCTCAACGTGAAAAGGTCCTACTAGCATTAGCTGTTCTACCGTCCATTGAGGTAAAACACCATGACACAGTAGATTATCAAAGATTCTCTTCAGAAAGTTACAACAGCTAGACGCCGCCGCCGCATCCTGCAACATCGGATACAACTGGTTACTTAAGTGAAACATCTCCTCGCAAAACATGTCTTGTTTTACTTACTGGACCACAGCTTCCTCTCCATTGAACAAAATATGGACTCCATCCTAAGCAATCGCAGAGAGGCTATGATAGCCTCCGAACTAGAATCCGCACTAACTCCCACTACAGCGAGATCTACGGCGCGATTCTCAGTACCCCTGAATACTCACTGGGCTACAACACTTACCTCACGAAAGCTGTCTCCTTCAAGAAAATTAGAGTGATCGCGCAGATTTATACTGATCAAACCAAGTTTGTGTTCGATCAGGACGAAACAAGGACGGTCTTGTTACACCGGCGATGTCTTTGACCTCTACCACTCAGTTTGTAATTGCCCCATTTTGTAAGATCAAGGAATCGCTGGTTGGCTGGCCATTTGAGAACAATTACTACGCCCGAAAACTTCAACTCTTTGTTGGCCACTATTTGCATTGAAAAGCTCAACGACATTTCTTCTCACTTCTTCTTAGCGGTCCAAAGATTCTTGTCTCTAATTGAACAGTGAAGCTGGGTGCCCTTCTCACGGACCTCTTTTCTTGCAGCTTCCTCCTCTCTGTCGCATGCACGATCATTTATCTTCTAAATATTCCCCTTTTTCGCCTCTTTGCTTGAAATTAATCAGTATCTTATTTAGTGTTATTCATGAGTTACTGCTATTGTTGTATGCCTCAAAGGCTGAAACAAATGAACATCTAATCTAAATCCAAAGAGTTCGAAACATATTGTTAGTTTTGAGGGGGAATAAGATCTTCCTTGTTTTTTCATGAAGGAATCTCCCAACGCAGTAGACAAAACAATTTGCTGTTTTCTTTTGTATTATTTGGTAAATCACTAAAAGGAGATACAAGAGTTGAGAAGTTGTCAATAACTTTGCGATACCAGCTACACATTTTAATAGGGCATTCAATTTCCGTGGTAATTGTAGGTCGAGGATAGGTTAACAATACACGAAACTTCCTTCGGGGTTCGTCTGGAGATCTTTAGGATCAACAACGAATCCGAAATATCTTGAAAAAGTGATCAGAAATTCACATTTCTCAGAACAGACGGTCAGTTTTGGTCACAGTTGGATGTGACGCGCAAGTATAGAAGATGAGGTGATTAAAATTATCTGAATATATCGAAAGGAGCCCGCACGACTCTTATGGAAAATGGCCTCCTGTCTCTGAATTTTTGATAAATGTGTTGTAGCTCATGAGATACTAATCAGATACCGCGAACCCCAAATTTGAATAATAGACAGGTTTTCACCCACGGGGGGTTGAAGTTGGAGGTTCTGTTGATATTCCTTCCCCGAATAAATACAATTGACATGAAAATCAACTTGAAGAGAAACCAAATAATAAACTCATTTACGTCATTGATATTTTTAAGCCGTCAGAACCTCCTACTTCAACCCCCTGTGGGTAAAAAACTGTCCATTATCCAAATTTGGGGTTCACGGTATTTGATCAGTATCTCATGAGCTACAATATAGGAAAAACAGAGAATTTGACCGAGATTCATTTCCCATAAGAATCGAGCAGGGTCCTTTCTGGCCTAAACTTTGAACCAACGCACCATCTACCAGACATTGTGCTTTTGAGCTTTATAACGTGAATTGGTCGACGTTTCGCTGGACTTTATTCACAGGATTTTCAAGACATCGGAAAGCACCTGGTTACGTTGTCCGAAAGAGTGAAAATTATGTTTATTGTTTATCGTTATATCATAAGTAACACAAACTTGTCTTTTATCCTTTGCCAGGCACATGCACAACCAGCACCCTTATCGAAAACTTCACACTACATTCACCTGAAATATTTATCGCATGCCTGCTTTAGTTTTGATGTGCCAGAAGAAATATAATTAGTTTTTTCAACTTTGATCGCATCCTATCCCTAAGAGGGGACAAAGAACGAAAACGTCATTAGAACAATACATTGTGCGTCTATTAGCAAGACTTCACAGACTTCACGGGGACGGACGTGAAGAGTAACGTCAAAAATGTTAGAGAAAAAATATTAGAATTATTATTTAAAGGGTACTTTATTATTATGACTTTATTATTGTTATTGAGAAAAGTTCCAGAGAGTAGGTAGACAGACGATAAGCAGGGAGTGTGAACCTATGGTCTGTTACGCTGATTTGTTTTATTAGTTTTCAAAGAAATGTATATCAACGTCTGGCGGAGGGTGGATTTGCTCCCATGAAAGACCCAGATCCCAGACGTCAGTCGGTTTTAGTATGTGAGCTGTTTAAGTGTTTGAAATTGCAATTTTTCATTGCAATTTGTTACGGACAACGTAACCAGGTGCTTTCTGATGTCTTGAAAATGCTGTGAATGGAGTCCACCGAAACGTCGACCAAAAAGCAATAGTTTCATTGATCTCCCTTTCACTTGGTCAAAACCCATATCATCATTACATACGCAGTTTTCTCCTTTGATTGTTCCTCTAGTGGGATCTGCTAAAAAGCCTAATTCAAATCTATACTAGAAATGTGCCAAGCGTTACTTAGCAGACTGAGGACCGGTACCTTTACCTCCTAATAACTTTGGAAGGTGAATACCGTGAATGGAAGGAACGACTAAAAACTGAAAAAGGCCTCCACCCGCAATACTGAAATCAGTTTCCTCATTTGATTCTTCCTCGAGTGGAATCTGCCAAAAAGCTCAACTTAAATCTATACCATAAATGTACCAAGCGTCTCTCAGCAGACTAAGGGCCGGTATCTTCATCTCCAAATAACTTTGTCTGGAAGGTAAATATCATAGATACAGTTGTTACAACAATTGTTTCCACCGTGTTTGCGTTTCAGTTCAGGGATATCCGAAAGTTATCTGGTATAATACCGACCCACAGAATTTGACCTATACGCGGAATTGGATATTATGAACATTTTTCATATGTTCATTGAGCTTCCGTCCACCAAAACAGAATTATAATCCCCGTTGGATTTGTTCGCTCACAGAACTGAACTGGACCATGGACTACTGGAAGGTTCAAGAACTTTTTGCTTCAACCTCTCATCTAGTCCGTCGTTGAGAATCCACAGCATGCGTAACTGGACAAAGAATGCTGTTTTATACAGAAGGGCATTGGTACCGGTGTCGATCACCAGAGATTTCACTCATACGACTTGGGCGATCTTCACTTCCTATATCGTTCAATTTTTTGATGATTGACTCAGCTCTGGACTTTTCTGCGCGATCCAGCATATCCATCTGTTTTCTTGACTTGAATTCGACCTGATTTCTTCGCTTTCCAGAATATTGACATTTAGCTTACAGAAATCTTCTTGAACAAGCCTTGTACCTCACTGTCTGATGAGCAAAATAACAAGAATGAAACTCGGAAGACCTTGATTCTGGTGTACAATCATTTCATCGCCTGGGTGGAAATACCTGTTGTTACAAGCTGCATTTGGGCTTTTGTGGGACCCTCAAGATTTGAATAGAGGCCATTTCGCTCCCGGACTTTCGTAAAGTGAATCTCCGGGCATCCTGTGATACCGCACTACGATTTTCCATTAGATAAGACCACGAAGGACGAAGGGGTCCCGAAGCGAGTGCATGGGTGGGCTAAACCGCGTCGCGTTTGACAGTTCCAATTCCATCAAGGTCAACTGAAACTCGAGTAGGGGAGAACGGGGCACAAGGGTACCGTATCGCACCAGGCCATTTTCGGTAATTATGCTAGGAAGCTAGCTGCCTGGTTGACGCCTTACGGATTCGGCAAGCTTCTATCTTGTATCTCGAAGAAGTACCCAAGACCACCCGCCGACTAGAGGCTGAGCTACCAAGAAGTTCCGTTTTTTTTTTTGTACTTTTTATAAGAAAAGCAGATTACAGCCAATTGCATATCTTAAAATCACCCATGTGCTTAAATTTGTGCGTGAAATCACCCCCAAAAGTCAGCGACTACAGGCAGTTTTAGAAGATCGCAGTGATCAGTGGCCATAATTCGAAGTAACTGCGATGGGAAGACACAATTGACGGATATTGTCACGTCTGGGGGTTGACGTGGCGTTCGCGCTGCAATCCGTACGTCAACTGGACGTTCGGAATTCGGCGCAATACATTGAAACTGGCACGCTGATTAAAACGGTTCATTACAACTGAATTGGTCTGGAGTGAACATAGGAAATAATGAATTAGGACTAACACTTACATTAGAGTTGGTCGGAGAAACATCACTGGGCTACCAGATTGGCATTGATTCGTTCGTTCTCTGCTGTGCTGACTCCTAATTCAAAGACCCATCGGCTATTTATTGGCTTTGAAGTAAGCGATCAGTAACGCGTCTAGGTTTCGGTCGTGTCTTTTGGAATGTATCCTGTCGTTTTAGCGCTATCAGCACATCTTGTATTACTGCGCCTGAAGTGAGTTTTACTTGTTACACCTTTTTTGCGATTGATTCTCAAGATCTATAATAAGACATTCAACCATGGATGTCATCCAACTGACTATCTTTTTCCGACGGCGTTGCTTAGTGACAATATGTATTCATGCTCGTACAGCAGAAGTTGAAAACTCGTAACGCAAAGCCAAAGTTTTGACGAAAGTCTTTCAAAGTGATTTTGAATAAAAAGTTACGTAACGAAGTCGGGCCATTTTATGTTGACCCATAGCAGTCGGTCTCGGCCTCTTTAGCCGAATTACTCAAAACAACATCTCCGATGCGAAAAACACCGACAAAGTGCTCAAGAGGAATGCCGCTTTTTCCATCGGCACCGACGACACCTAATTATAAAAATACGCCGCGTGAATGTAGCGTTGAACAAAAGCGCGTTTCCTTTCATCATCGGCCTGTGAGAACGCGTCTCTATTTACAAAAGCGAAACACAAATATTAAAGATGTTTTAATTACCTGATGCGATATGCCCGCATGGACATTAAGAAAAAACTTCTTAAAGAGAAACTCCGCGCCAGCTGCTCGCCGACGTAAAGTTCAAAGGGCGACAAAGAGATCTTATATCCCCTCATGGGAGGGCATATGCCTTCTTCCTTCATCCTTCTTCCTCGCGCCGGTTGACATTTTAATAAATTTCGCGGTTAATTGACGCAGCGTCGTCTTCGATAAATCACCTCCTACTTATAAACACATTATTCGATACCTGCACATCGGCACATCCAGATCCGCATCTATTGACCGAGTTTCCTCGCCGTATATACAGATGGATATACGAAGGAGCAGAGGAAGAGAATGAAGTGATGAATTTGAGACATGATGAGCGTACGCCGGAGGACCATTAATCACGGCCCTTCAAAAACAAGTGTTTGACTCCGAGTGAGACACCGCGAGAGATCCGCCAAATGACTCAACTTATTTGACGGGCGCAAGAAAAATAGTTTTCCTTCAATATAATACTCTGCTGTTATCGCGCGTGCGGGTGCTGGGTAAAAAAGCAAAACGCGCAACAACAATGTGTTGGTAAATAATTTCGTTTTGTGGTTGATGCGGAAAGCCGAGAAATACATACGTCTTCATGAAATCGCCATCTACGTCTGTGGGGGGTGGCGAAGAAGAGGTGTTTTTTCATTTAATATGCAATCATGCGGCGAGGAAAAACACGTGGCGTCGTCCCGAAGCGAAACATTGCACATCAATCAACCAGAATTTAATTCTGTGTAGCGGGAGTGTGCCGGTGCGACAGCTTCTTTACCTTTTTCGGCTCGAGCGAAATATTTACTGTCATTATAAGCAATTCCTGCGGGATCACCGAACGTTGTTTTCCAGATGCGCGTAGATTTTTCAGGGAAATGTTGTCTTTCATAACTCTCACGTATACAGCGGCATGAGGATGAGCCCCGAGCTTTGGTGTTATTCGAGAACTGCAGGAAGGAAAAGCTACACTGTGACAACTTAGGTATATTGCAGGTGCCAGAGGGGGCAAAAGCTGCATGCTCACGTGTCACTTCCATGAAAGATTTATTCGTGGCTTTCTCTCCTCCAGTCACACGGAATCATCACGGTGACCAGGAGAGAGGATTATTAAGAGAGCGAGTATAACAAGAAGAAACGTGAAGCGGACGAAAAGAAAAATCGTTCAGAAGTTTCCTTGGCGATTCCAATATCGATTTGGCAGCAAACAACACAAGTTTCCGATTTTTCAGCAGGAATCGAACCCGAACCAGGCAATCACACGACCTGCTCTGCCACTGGACCGTCGCGTCACCTTCAGAGACACAGTCTTCGCTGTAACTCACAGAAATGCCGCTTCGGCAAGTCGAGCACAAAATATGTAAGGTATATTGTGAGTGACACCAGGTAATTCGCCACAGCCAAAACACCTGAGGCTTGTACAAAGCGCCCAGCCTTTAAACAAATTTCACCTTCAAAGTTTTCTCTGAATTTGTAATTGGCTTCGCGAATATCTGCCTCACTTTCTTATATCGCCGCTCTTCTCGTGGATCTCCTTTCTGAGAACAAAAGGTGAATCTGAGGTGAATCTGAGGTGAAATCTAACAAAAGGCGTTCGAGGACTTGAAGGGAGCTTTTGCAACACCACGCTGCCTCATCCGACCACACGCGTCAAAACCTTCCGTGTTGCCAGCCGATGCGAGCAATCTCGGTATGGTCGCTTTGCCTTATCAAGAATCCGAATTGAGCCAAAGATCAATTATCTCCTACTCAAGCACGCGATTCACAGCTACCGAAAGAAGATATACTTATTGTAAACGAACAGGAATGTCTTGCAGTGATGTGGGTAACCGGTCTGTATTATACTCTATCTAGAAGACAAACCCTTTCATATTCAAACAAATGACAGAACGTTGCTCTAGATTCAAAAGTCTAAAGATTCCAAGGTCAAGCTGATCTGCTGGTCACTGCTTCTGCAAGAGTTCACATTCACGGTCGAGCACGTTTATGCTTCCCTCGAAGGCCAGGACCAAATTCCGACCATAGCGACGTAGGAAGGCTTTCACTACCGAAATCGCTCCAGGCCAGAGTCCTGGTGAAGACATTTTGGAGCCCGTAGCAACATACTATATGTCTACAGACGGAATTCGAGAGGGTGAAATCGATAGTCGCAGCATGCAAGAGCTCATTCGAACAAAAACGACAGAAGTTAGAGCTGTGGCTTGGAAGATTCGCACGTTGGATTCCGAGCTGTTTATGTTCCCCTGTTCCCAAATATTGAAAAAAAAATACGAGCGCAGTTTTCCAACTCGACGGCCTCGCCGGCTCAGAGATTCTCTTCACGTCTATTGCTGGCCCCTAAACTGGCGTGCTCTCCTTACAAGGCAACAAGGTAGTCCTTGCGCTGGCAAGCTCGGCTTCCACAGATTACTTCCAAAAATGCAAGATTTGCCTTCTCGCCGTGAGGTAGACCACTCGATTGCAGATGGTTCGGTTACAATGGCAGCAAGGCTGTCGTACGTGCAGCTTATCGACGCAAGGTCAATTGGGAGTTAGATACTGTCACAAATAGGGCAATGGTCTAGCCCTTTCCCTACAAATGAACGGGACTTCGCTCTTTATTGTTGTTTGAGCACATCTGAAATCGGAAGAGGTAAATGGGAACGCAAGCATTCTACTTAGATAAGTTTATTATAAAGGATTATTAAACGCACACATCACACCCGACACCTTACTAGCATGGCAGATATAAATGGTTTTTCTCACTACTAGCTGTGAAGTAGGCCGTTATTGACCTGCTTAGAGGTCGTGAAGTGATTTTTTACAACCAGTAGGCTGACTGTCACATTATTAACCGCCTGTCACTATTATTAACCTCCTGTCACATTTTTAACCTCCTGTCAGTCCTGTCACATTCCATATTCTTGAAAAATCTTTACAAATCAGGATTTAATGTTTGCTAGTAGTGAGAAAAATAGTATATAAACCACGGTTGTGAACGCTGTTATAGCTTTGGCGCCTTATATCCCTCAGCTGCGCTTCGGGATTTAAACAGGCGCCGCAGCTATAACAGCGTCCTTCACAACCTTGGTATATAATATACTATTACTCACATGCCAATTGATTGACAGAACCACGACGTATTGAGTCACTGCCCTGAGATGCGATTCTCGAACGTGTTCGAAAAGTTTTCGTATACGAATTCTCCTTTCCGGCAGCCCAAATGCACACGAAACCAAGGAGATTCGTATACGAAAAATCATTCGAATAACTCGAGAATCGTATCCCAGGAGGGCTAATCGAATGACAATCGACCATCGATCGAATCAGTGAATAATCAAATGCCCTTTTTCAAATCTTCGAACCTCTTCTATCTAATCGCCCAAATCAGGTCAGTGACGCAGCTATGCATTGCTGATCCTGCAAAACCTTTGTCTTCATTCTGTTTCAAGGCGGAAATGACGTAGCGTCTGCTGATTTGGACGATTCGGCGATACTTTGGCTACACGTGCCTGCTTTTTATGTTCAAGGGATGAACTTTCAACTTATTGAAAAAAATGCAGGCAAAACCATTCTAGCTCACAAACTTGGAGCTGAACTGGAGCGAACACCACGGGGTTTTCTTCATGCGCAAACAACATCTTTTTCGAAAAGTTGTAGCGAAAAGGCCGAATTGTTCGGAAAATTCGTCTGCTTTTATGGACACGAAAAACTTGCTTCACGTCTGTCAATGGCCTTTGACAACAGCCGTCAATGCACGGTGGTACCACTAGAACGGGTCGAAACACATCACGATCGGCGCTCTAGGGACAGGGCCGTACTAGCCCAATCCGTCAAACCACAAAATTTAACAAAAAAGCTTGAAATCGGGAGAATGCGCAACAAACCGTCGTCAGTTTGTAAAAGTACATGCCTTTCATGTGTCTGATACAAACTTCGAGCAAAACATAATCCGACAGAGCTACGACCACGACAGCTTTGCGTGCCAGTTGCCTGCAACCTCATGAGACCACATAAATATTCACATGAAGGCAATCAATTGGTTCATTTTGGTCATTACAGATTTAGTCATCCACTGAGTCTAAGCTTGGTCACGGAAGAAATCTGTTGTGAAGAACCTCATAATTAACCTTATTGACACAAGCTTCTTCACTGCTATCCACGCGCGATGATAACGGGTAACGGCCCACAATTATCTTTCGCTTTCTGTTCCCGCGTGTGCACACTTGGCGGACTCATCACTGGACGACTGCGGTCTACCATCCTCAAGTCAACCCAACAGAACGACGCAACCAAGAATATATGAACAAGGTCGCCGACGTCGTCTCAACTGACGTTCTTCTGCTGATTGGGGCATCCACTTGCCTGTCATGCTTTTTCTTGTGTTTTGCTCGTTTTTGCGAACAGAATCACTTCCTGAAGATCGACGCAACATCGCTGAAACACCCTGTATCCCAGTTCTTTACCTGACTTAGATGATGACTTCGTGTGACGTCATCAACAAGAAGGGAAGTATCTCAGGTTTTGGCCGCCTTATGACATTCGAAAAAAATTGCACATAATATTTTTTTGTATCATTTTTTCAGATTTTCATTATAGCGACACAAGGTTGATTATTATTCCCAACAATGAAACGACGCAATAACGAAATATTTTCCGAGCTCGGCAGCCTACTAATTTACATACTAAACCGTGCGTTAATTATACAATTCCAACAAGAGCCGAAAGCAGATTACCGAATGCATGTTTGCATTTTGTTACAGCCTGCTACGCCGTACTACATTGTTATGATGACCGTTTCGTGCCAGACGTTTCGCCCAAGTCCACGTAATAAATACAACGAGCTTCTGAAAACATCGGACTGGTCAATGTTGCCTCTGAAAACAATCCCGGAGCTTTTTTGCGGGCGCGCGCGAGCGAACCGAGCAGAAAGCTCTTGTGCTCGGTGCTCTGATATAGGTTGAACATGTTGCGCGCATAAACCGGGATATTACAAACGAGGATGTAAACGCAAAGGCGTTCATTCACTCTGACTGGACGAATTAAATCCGGAAGGGCGGAGAGGGGGATAACGTAATGATTCAAAACTATATCATGAGCTTTGTTTACTAACGTATAAGCTTGTCCCGGCGGCATATTACGTACTTCGCCATAAACGTTTATACAACGTGTCATAAAAGGATTTTATGATATCGGAGGCCTGATTGCATTGTCTCCAAAGTACACACACATTTTCTTGTGTGCCATGCAGAGGCGGAACGCGGTATCGTTTGAAAATCAGGTGCATCCATGTACACACATGGTAGGTAATGGCGTAGATTTTCCTCGAGATTTTCGATGTGAAAAGAACAAAATAGTCAAATTGAATTGGCAAAGCTTTGATACTGTGCCAAAGGATGGCCAATCGAAAACTTTTCCGTGCAACGCCACGTACCTACCGCTGCAGGTTTTCTTAAAATCACTGTTTGACAAAGTAACCGTAGAGTCCTTGTTGATTATGTGGCTGGCTTCCTGTTGAAAAGACCTCAGTTGTCTACTCATGTTTCATTATGACTTACTTAGAACTCAACTTATTCGAGTTTCCTGGCTCCGAGACTCTTGTCATGGGATGGCCGAGTCGTCTAGTGGAAACGGTATTCCTTTGATGTTAAATTGTTCTTCAAGATGATAGTTTGAGGGCGTTGAGAATTTCCTATTTGACTCATTGTACATAAACTCGGAACACAATAGTATATTAGTGAGTGACAGATCACAATACCGAATGGATCCTTTTGCAGTATCCAACTATCCATCACTACTTCCTGTCGCACACAGCATCAGATAGACCTACTCTTCTAACACCCAAAGTATTTTTTTTTTTGTAGGATACGAGCTTCCTTCTCCAACCTTATATGTTACGGCCACCACGTTGGCTACATTTACACTGAACTACGGGACGTACAAATGAATACGAATGATGAAAGTTTGGTTCTGTTGAACGTCCAGACACTATAGAAATATGGTTGAAAGAGTGAAACTATGATGTTCACTTCAGTCGCATATCTTGTGATCAGAAAATCTTCATAATAGAGAGTTCGGACCTTGATTCGGACTATGTATCAGCTTCAAATGGCTTGGCTTTTCAGGTTTTATGTAGTAGATTTTCTCGCGCTTCTCATTTCTTGATCACAGCAGTTATTATTATCATCATTATTGTGATACTTACTCTATCGCGAATTTATGGCTATCACGTTGCGTTGCTTGGTAGCCAGGGTCCGGACTAATTGGCTTTGACGAGCGAACATCTTCTCAGACGGGTCACATCGAGTTTGTCTTTTAGGAAACCACTAATAAATTAATCCTTCTGTTTGGGTAATTGTTGCTTTGGATTCGCATAGTTCATGGTGCCATCTTACCACGTTCTTTGTGAAGACAGCGTCTGTTCCGTACGCTTCTGACGTCAATACTGAAAAAAAGTTGAGTCAATCCAAACCACCTGTACAGGTGGAAAAGTCCATGGAATTCGTTTCGTGCAATTTAAATAAATCTGACATCAGACTGCAATGGGGTATTATACTTAAAAAAATTTTTGATTGATATGAAAACTACATTGGAAAATAATTGACCCGTGTTTTTTTATTCAGTCAAGAGCCGTATCGTTTGGGCGCAATAAATAAATAACATCAACTAGTTCTGACGTCACAGCGAGCCACCGCCTATACCGCCTTTGTAAATGACGTCAAAAATAGGCACAATATAGGAATTTCGTTTATTTATTGCGGCCAAACGATACGATTTTTTGTTGAATAAAAAAATACGGGTCAGTTATTTTTCAATATAGTTTCTGATTCCATCGGAATTTTTTTTTTCGAAAGTATAATACTCTATTGGTTTACCACCGTTCAAGAAATGATAGTGAAGATTGTACTCTACTTGATTGAAGTGCAACTATGGTTCAACAATAACTCGTAATAACAAATTTCTGCAAACCTGCCACTTCAATTATTTGTATCAAATCAGTGGCAAGCCAGTGGCATTATTTGTTGATGGCAAGCCAAACCATTCGCGCTGCCCTGTGTGGGTTCGAATCCTACTTCATCCATGGATATTTTGTGCTGTCCCCGAGGTTGCATGGTAGAGCAGCTTATAGCTGAATGCCGCCTCTTAAAATAAGACAATAAAATAAAATAAATAAATAAGTGATGTACTTGCCTTGACTCCAAGAAGAGCACCACACGAAATACAACAATCACTCAACAATAAACAATAATTAATTAGTTATATAACAATTATAAAAAGAACGCTAAATAAGGCGTCGTTCTACACCCTACACTCTTGGCATTCCACCGTCAACCACCCTGCGTGCTCCTCGACCTCTTTTCTCGAGCGGCTCATTCCCTCTTTTAATTTTGACTGCTGATTCAACTCATTCCGGCCTAAATTGGTGCAACGAATCTCAACGTTTGGCATTTTCTTTTGTAGACCTCCCTGTACATAACAATCAATCCATTTCCAAAAATCATTAGGTGCAGTCCCGTTGCATTTCCATGGTAATCGTTGCAACACATACTTGATTGCAAATGCATACTGTAATCAATATTCAATTGCAATTTGTAATAATTATTTATTTACATTCTACGCACACCTAGGCCGCAGAATTTATAATTACGGTTTCAATTATTAACATAATTGTACAATAAACTGGATAGCTGAAAATGTGTTGGATCAAAATACGATATAGCATCTTTTTGCAGTAATTGAGTTGCGCTGTTCCAGTTTTTTTTATGTGGCAAAAAAAATTGATGTATACTTCCCCACCCCAGAAGTTCTTCTAATGGGAAACTTCTCATTTCCTCCGCCGAACTTTTATTTCAATTACTTCGATGGGGAATAACCAGATGGCAGGAGAAGATTAAAAACTACTTTTATGGAACCGTCATTTTCTCATGATTGATCACGTTTGTATATCAGCTCTTTTCAATTACATCTTACTACTTTATACGTCGGAGTCGGGAAAAAATGCGATGGCAGTAAACAACCCCTCCCACTGCTCTCGATATGTTCCATTTTTCAAACACACCACACCGCTCCCCACCAAATTAACATTTGATGCGTGAGTGCCATCCATCCACATAATAACGAAAATTGCACCACAATGTTGCACTCGGCACAACAACAACGGAATGATTATGATATGGTACGTAGAATTTCATGCAATTATTATTCCGCATCTGTAAATTGCGATAATTTATACGTCGTCCGACACAGAGCGCTCATATATCAAATTTTATTATGTTATACACAGAGAGTGGATTTTACAATGGCTTTTCTAGCTTTAAACGGTTAAATATTTAGCATATCACTGGGAATTATGGCTCGGCAGCGCGCAGCAGTTCGGGGCGGTGTTCCAGACCTTATCTTGACAATATAGCCGGCGATTGCTATTACGTTTGTATAAAGTTTTAAAGCAGGTCCTCATTCCGCCGTTCTCGTTGTGTTCGTGGTGCGGGGTGCGGGCGGGGTGTGTGGCCACCTCTGAAATCCACTTTGAACGTTTCTGAATCACGGCTGGCTCGTGTAACTATTTAATTTTAATCTTGCATACTTTTATTCAATTTATGCTATTTGAGCAGTCAAATCACTCAGGATTGTAGGAGTCGGAAGGACATTATCAAAGAATATCTCAGGGCCAAGTCGCTATCAACAAAAAGAAACCACTCTTATGTTTAGAAACGATAAATTTAGCAATTCGGAAGAGACTTTTGAAAACATACGTATGGAGCACGACGTTGTACGGATGCGAAACTTGGACTGTGGGAGAAGTAGATAAGAAAAAACTTGGAGCGTTTGAAATGTCGTGCTACAGGCGCATGATGAAAAGACCATGGATAGATAGAGTCAGCAATAGGGAAGCCCTAGAAAGAGTAGGGGAAAAAAGGAATGTATGGCCAGTAAAGAGAAAGAGAAATAGGATGGTAGGACACCTTCTGGGACACGAAGGACTAGTTCGAGATATACTCGAGGCGGAGGTGGAAATAAAAGAGGAGCACAGGTAGATCCAGGTTGGATTACTACCCCCAGATAGTTGTTGGGGATGTGAGATGTGAGACCTTTAAGGAAATGCAGGACTACCGGCACAAAGGCGGAGCTTATCGATACGTAGGTAACTAGTAGCGCCCGCAGCGGCCACGAAAGAAGTCATTTCCTGTGACATTTAGACGCATGAGAAAAGGCGAAATCTTGTTTCCAATGATTATTTTATTGTAAGCGTCTTGAAAACCCGCGAATCCCTGAAAATATGGGAATATAATCAAAGGGGAGAGTTTTGTGAATGTCGCAAATGAACTTTTGAAATCCTTGAGTTCCTCCCTCTCAGGTGTGGGAACTACGCTTGAAAATCAGCTATTCCTGTATGTCACCGAACCTTATCTTCAGAAACATTGTGAGGTCATCGACTCATTGGAACATTATAAAATTCATAATCCATGACTGTGTATAGAGACCAATCTCGCCAAGCACTCGGACTTTTGCTGCAAGATAGCCTATACAGCTATTATTCATAAAAGGGTAGCTGACTCGTCAGTCATTTTGGTGAAGAAGTCAGACTAACGTTCCTATGTCATGCGTCCTTTTGTGCTTAGTAAATCTAGTTTTTCGAATACAGCGTTAGCTATGGACGTCAAGTTTTAGTGTAAACGCGTAAAAACTGACAAAGGTTTGCAGCATTCATCTATCCAAAAATGGACTTAGATTTCACAAGTAAGTCGTGATTCTTTCGGTATTTAGTCAGCATACACGAAAAACAAAATAATTTGGGACAGGTAGCCCTACATTCGTCGTGGGGGGGACTATACCTATACCGTGGTGAAGAGGATCAACGACGTCGTGAACCGTATCCAAACAGCCCCTACAGCCGAGATGAGTTGTTCACCTGGATCGACTCGCAGAATAATACTGGGGGAATAACAAAGTGCCTGCTATGGATTAACAAATAGAGCCAATACGTACCTAGTAAGTGCGACGATTCGTGTAACGTGCAAATTAGTAACCTATGCAGCAATAAACAGTGTGCCTCTTCGGCATTCATCATGGGCAAGGTGAAGTTCATCATAGCTGGAAACTGATACCTTGTGACGAGGTTGACAATTAATTTTCAAATTTCTCGCTATTAATTTATCCACGCACCACGACGAGTAACAGAGCGCGCATATTTGACATCTTCTTCACCAAAATATGTGGCACAATACAAAAGGCACAGGAATTAGTTCGAAAACGCTCCGCTTGAGCGCCAGTAGTCATTCTGCCGGTAGTCTATACTAACTGTATCCTGAAAAACCACTTGACAGAAACTTCTAATCGGTTGCAGAAACTAAACTCCCATGATGCACTGCATTTTGCAAAGACTCTTTGGAAAGGGTCCATATGTTTCCAGACCAGCGTAACTGGAGTTTAGGAGGGCCAACCGCGATTTGAAACCGTCTGGGATGGATTATGCTCCCGCGCTCAACTTTCTGGCAAGTTTCGCACCGGTGCGAGGATCGATATTGAAAGAGAGACGGGGAGCGCACGTTAATGCAGGTAATAATGTAATCTGAGAAGTCCCGGGGGATAAGGTTAAACGCGAATATTCGAATGTTGGGAGACAATCGTTATTGCGCCAATATATTATCTCTGTGAGTCCTAATGTCGATGCTCGGAGTGGAGTAGTATAGTGGAAATGGGTGCTTCTGCTTTGGGAAACACTCTGATAATCGGGAATCGGCTTTTACAGGGCGCAATCGCTTCACATTATTATCTTTCTTTTTTCTGCTTCGAAACTCTGCACAGCATAAATGCATAGTTAATACAGCGACAGAGATCTCCTGGAAACGTGTAACATTTTCAAAATTTCAAGCTCAAGGTATTGAAGGGCTCCAGTTTTTTTGTGAGAGCGTTTGGAATTACTTGTCTATTTGCCTCACAAAAACAGTATCTTTCTTGATGGGTTTGCTTTGAATTTCCAGCCTTGACTTATGCCAACGCGCTACGGCGCTCGAACGTCGTCAAAATTCACATTGAAAACGTCAACTGTGTGTTTGAGGAGGCGAAATAGTCCATCACTACGTCAAAATCAGTTCAATTTAAATAGGGCCTCATCTTCTCAATGACCCAGATCACCGCCAAACATTTTTTTTCTGTAGCGCTATAGTTCCTTTCGCTTCTGTTCAAGGACCGAAATAGGTTGCAAATCACGTGTTCGTCGTCATCGGTGATTTGTGTTGAGTCCGAGGTTTAGACTGCCTCGCACTTATAGCCGCTGACGTCTGTCTGCACTGTAAAGCGCAAGGAAAAGTCGAGCCATGTGACATGAGCCATGACGCAGTAATGAGGCTTTTCCTAAGGATTTCGAAAGATTTGTCGCAGCTCTGGTCCCAGTGGAAGACGACAACCTCTCTGGGCAATTGAGAGTGATGTAACGACGGTGTAAAATCCTGGGACAGGATACCACTCGGCCATTCCCAAAATTATTTGCATCTTCTTGAACTTTGTAGGGGCTAGAAGTAGAGGAGCTATAGGGATTCTGGCGCACAAAGGATGCCGCCGGGAATCCCCGACGTCATTATCATGTAAAGTTTCGTCAACATGGTGTCAAATTTCCAGAAAACTAATAGAATTCCAAGAAACTTGGAAATTCCCCGACCTTGAACTTGTTGATATCATAATTATTATGCAACCTCGTGAACCAGAATCCCTATAGGTCATTTGGTCGTCTAATCTCAAAAGAACCCACAGGCTGGAGGTCTAGAGCTCTGCACATCCATTACTAACATGAGTGAGGAATAGACTGACAAAAACGAGCTAAATAGGTAATTTCAGAAGTTATTGCATCATAAATATTCCTAAATGTAACCTCAAAAGAGGTGCCCAGGCTGGAGGCCTAGAACTCCAGAACATAACCACACTTTGCACTGTAGAGAAATACAAAATATCTGTATTAGTCCGGACGTTAGTGGAAAATACCTGCATATCCTCATTTACACGGACGGCTCCAAAACCAACTGAGGATCTGGTGCATGAATCATTTCTGAACAGCTAGAAATCCGAGAAGGTCACGCTAGTATTCCAGGTGGAATTGATAAGCGTGATTCATGGAGCAAACCTAGTTTCTGAGAAGAGGATCAGGAACCAAACGGTGCATATTTTGACAGATAGCAAGGCGGTGCTCTTGCCACTGGCAGGTTGCAGAGTAGCCAGCCTCCGGGATGGTCTGGGAGTGCCACCAGACTCTGGAACGAATAGCACGGAAAAACGTCGTCGAACTTATATGGGTTAAAGGACACACCTTCTGGGGATCTTGACTTGGCATTTAAGGCTAAACTACCACATGCACAAGATAGGGATCAGAAATGACCCCACGTGTTGAGGCTGTGAAGAAGAGGTGAAACAGCTTAGCATGTGCTCTGTCACTGCCCAGCTCTTTCATTAACGAAGGGATCCATACTGGGGGACCTCTGGTCCAGTATGGTCAGCCTTGGCACCCTACCTGGCCGTGTCTTATGACGAATTCACTTGACTGCTCCAGTGCTGCTTGGCCGCACTCGTTGCCAAGAAAACTCCAATAGGATAGGCTCTTCCTTGACAACAAGCGCGGCCGAGCAACACTTGAGCAGCCAAGTGAATTCGCCACTAGAGTTTGTCGAACGTCTAGGCTGGATTGACGACTCACCGGGAGGGGAAGCCAACATTTGAGGAGATGATACAATGGGCCCAAAGGTGAAGCCTGTGTGTCGGATGGAACTACATATGTCTCATCACTTAGTTCAGAGTCCAGAACTTAATCCAGAATCCAGCACTATATGTATAGTATATTCTATTTAAGAATACAGTGCACGTTTAAATATGTTCTTGATTTCGATTGGCTTAGAAGCGAGGCAAGTTTACACTCTAAAACTCCCATTCCCACCGCACCGCTGCGAACGAGTTCACTTCTCTAGCTCTTACTCAGATTTTTGTGTCTCGGTGTTGCTGGTGTGAATCAAGTTCTGCTACATTGCTTCATTTTTGAATTGAATAGAGTATAATCAGTTTTGTGGTCTATTTGCGGTGTACTTCGAAGTTTGTACTGGGCGATAGATAGCAGTGTGTTGTCTTCCGCCTTCAGCGGTCTATTTCTAATTTGGGAATTTCAACAAAAAAATTAATAAATAATGAGAATACAATATTTATAACATTCCAAACAAAACTATTTTGAGGGGAATATAATATTTAGCTCTGAAAATGGAGAGAGTGTAGTATTTTTTCAATCAATATTATAGATAGCTGCGCACGATCTTGTTCACCTACATCAGTGATGATTTGGTGGGCTTCATGACGTCTAAATGTCGCCAGCTCCGTCCACTTTCCTAATGAGGACGTATTCCACAGGAATGTTGACGGGCTGGAACACAGCATATACATTATGTACATATTACTTAATTGTACCAAGTACATACTTGCCTACCATAAAATGTGCATTGTTATTATTATTATCATCATGATGATGAACTACTCGCCCTGTTGACAACTACCCAGTACTAATTTATATTTCCTTTCGTTTCAGGTAAGCACTGGGGACATATTTTCTTGATGAGCCAGAGTATACAAACTCAAGTAAGGTTTGTCTTGAATAATAGATTTCTATCGGCTCTGTTATTCATTGTATTGCAAAGAAACAATAAGAAGAATGTCTTTTCAACAACGGATTTCATCCAGTCAAGTTATTTACACGCGAACAAGTCCACCCTTCGAACAAATACATATTCATCCATACTCCTACTACCGATACCGTATGATTGAAAACTTTCTTCCTCCATGCAGGCTGTGGTCTGGTCATTGGCAGACAAACGAGGCTGATTTTGGCCAGGCCACAGCCTGCCTGGAGGAGGGAGGAGGGTTTTTGATCATACGGTACTACTAGGACACTCGGTGTAGCGTAGCACAGCGGTGAACTCGGTTGGGTAAACATAATGGTTTATCATACTTATTTGATAGTTATTTGATTATATCAAAAGCGAAATGTATACTTCAATGTTACGTTATAAAACAAAGTGATTCGAGCGGTATGCAGAGTGTCCCAGAAATACTCAAGTGAAATAGAAGAGCCCTAAATAGTACGACTATTTCTGAAGTTTGTTTTAAAAAAGTCGTAAATCACTGAAATCCAACCAGTTGATAACTTCAAAGAGACGCTAATTTTGGAACACTACAGTGTACTTTTCAAATGAAAAGGTTAGTCCTATCGCAGGAATACTTGATATAAATGAATGGGGAACCTTGTATGCCAGATCGACTGAGCACCACCGAAAGCCGACAGTCACGTGTTTTGACCTCATTTGGGTCTCATCAGTGTCGGGGTATTCGAGGCAATGCTCAGCGATCTCAGTGTACGGTATCCTATATGTCACTCTTTGCAGAGTACTCACAAGTGCGACTCCCGTGAGGCGCCATCTATGATCGGCACACCGCAATGTATAAATGGAGGTTGCAAGTGGCCGCGGAGGCTTATATCAGCCCACTGCACCGACCACTGTCCTCCTCACATTGATGGAAGATGTTCCAAGGAATGGGCGATAGTACTCAATTTTTTTTACTATTCTGTATAAACTACTTCGAACCCTTAACGACATAAGCTGATTTTTGCTCACTATAGTTTGCCGAATATGGCCGTAAAGTGAGTCCAGAGTTGATATCAGGGCGACGCCCACCTTTTCAGCCAAGGGACTGTGACGTCATGGGGCTTCGTACGTATCAGCTCAATTCGGCATCGCCGCGTCCACTACTGCTGTCAGTCTCAAATCAGAACATTACCGGATTCCAAGCGACCACGTGTATCCTTGGCCTGTACCACGAAATCTTGGACCGATAAAACGAGAACTACGCAAGTACACAATCCACTTGTGCTCTCAATCACCCGATTGGCCTGGCGTGTGTCAAACATGACATTCAAACTTCCTAGCTACACTACAACATGAAAAACACCAACACCGGCTGACATTACGAGCGAGGTTGCCTTATTGCTCTTTTCACTAGAGCGCGGTATATAATCAACAGTAATATCACAAGTGCTTAGATTTTCACGATCATTTTGGACAGGCCATCGTGAGTGCTGATTGTAGCGATAAATGCCCGACTCCGTAAGAGGAGGGCATTTATCTAGGGACAATCAGCCTGAGGGAAACGTCTGACCAAAATTATCTGGGAAAATCTCGAGCACGAGTGATATTTTGGTGATTATTACAAGAAAGAAGTCCGAAGTGACAGCTGTCAGATTTTTTGTTTACATCCACTTTATTCCGTTGCTATTGACAGTGGGATTCAGACAAGTGAATATTATCCTTGTAGGTCTATTAATCAAGGGCGTTGTGTGTAATAATCAACAGTAATATCACAAGTGCTTAGATTTTCACGATAATTTTGGTCAGGCGACCGCGAATGCTGATTGTAGCGATAAATGCCCGAGGGAAACGCCTGGCAAAAATTATCTGGGAAAATCTCGAGCACGAGTGATATTTTGAAGATTATTACATAAAAGAAGTCCGAAGTGACAGCTGTCAGATTTTGTTGTTCACATGAATTTTATTCCGTTGCTATTGACAGTGGGATTTAGATAAGTGAATATTATCCTTGTAGGTCTAATAATGAAGGGCGTTGTATGTAATAATCAGGTTAAAATGTGCGGCTAATCTGGACGTACTTTTGGAAGTCCGTGATTCGAAAAAAAAAATCTGATTGAACTGTATTGATATTTAGATGTTGGTATTTAATATCAACATAAAAATTGGCTCGATTTTTAAGTGTTAGAATATAGCCCATTTTTTGCACCCCTCTGGGCTGCCAATAGTTGATTAGTTAATAATTATCTTTCTTCCGGCCATAGGATTTCTCTTTTTCTCTTCTTTTTCATCTTGAATTTTTGTTCAGAGGAACATTTATTATTTGTCATCTTTGTCAACAGCGTGTCGTCCCAACCACCACAACACGCAGCCTACCTACTTCTACCTCCACGATTGCCTTGTGAAACCTGAACACACAGCTTTTAGTTTATACTGCTGATGGAACCGCTGGTTTGGTAAACTGCCAAAAACCCGTGTTGGGAGCTGAGTTGCGTTGTACACAATTTAATAAATTAAATTTCATTCACACAGGTAAATTGATACCTTTGTGCAAATATAGATTCTATGCCCAGTATATGATGCCTACTTCACATAACGACTGTGCGTTTGTAAATAATTGCTACACCAAAACGCACTGAAGCGTTAAAATTCCAAAGTCAACAAAACAACAGCACGCGCACATCGATTTAAACTTGAAAGTGTCACTTCCACAACAAGCCAAAACGCATTTCCAACAAAAATGTATAATACGCCGCGAGCGCCATAATTTCAATACGCCTCTTGCAGGACTCCCCGAATATTGCAAGACATTAATCATTTTTACGTGCTTTTTATCGCAGATCTATCAGATAGCGCGCACTCTATAGGTACGGCGGGGGTGATTTGCAGCGAGGCGAATAATAAATTGTTTTCCACAGCTATTTCTTGTATTAATTTTTTCGTTTCGCCCACCACCCACCTTCCATGCCGCGACCACTGGCAGCCCTCCCAGCCGCAGTCGATATAAACGAACGACACATTTTTTTATCAGCGTATTCGATTATTACGTCATAAACATCGCGTATTTCGGCGCCGATATTTAATTATATGGAAATTCGACGCTGCTTTTAGTGTCCGGGGGCGCTCAAAATGGTAATTTAATGGACTTGGTCGCGACTTTATAGTGCACTTTTGGATATGCGCGGCCATCATAAAACAGTTTAATGCGATGGTACCACCCCCGCGCACCGACAAAAAATAATCGAGTAATTTTCCGTCGGCCATCCGGGGCGTTTTTAATTGCTGAGAGTTGAGGGAATTGAAAACGCCAAGAAAAAAAGTTTTGAAACGGGCGCACAACTCTCGCGCGAAAATAGTTTACTCGCGAGCTGTTCTGGTGTGGTGGCTGGGTTTTTGTCTGGGACACGGTTTTTGTTGCAATCAGCGAGAGGAAATGGAGGACTTGGGGATTACCATCGCGCGCACACCGGCCCTACAAAACGGCAACAGGGCGGACCTTATTTTTCGTTGCTAATTAAAGTTTTGTTGATTGTTGATGTCGCCGATGCTTTTAGGGGGTTGCGGGGGTTGTAATAATTAAAATTAATTGCGGCGTGAAACGTCACGTTCCGTATGCTGCTTAATGGTGGATTAGCCCTCCAGTTGTTGATGTGTATTTAGGACGCTTGTGACACTGGTCGATTGGCTGGACGCGTACTTTAATCATTTGCTTTTCTGAGCTCAACATTGCTTAAGATAGTTCAGTACATTAGCCCGCCATGTTATACGTTGTTTGACGTCTTTACGCAGGGTTGTTGCGAGTCTAGTTGTACCTTTTTCCGCCTCAAGTCTTGACTTACTGTCCGTCTGTCGCGTGTCTTAACTTGTCCTCTCGAGCGGATCCCGAACCCCTCTTCTCTCTTCCACCGTCACCTGTCACAGTCCTGTCTCCGGTTGCTGTCCGGTGCTGCCCTCCTTCTACTGTCGTCTGTCAACCAGGGCTGTGCAATAACAGACTGGCCGTACATGTGTGTCCATCCACCCAAGTGCAATCACGTACGCCCACATTCGGCCATCCTAACTGCGTTCTTCCCCGAACGCCTTGGACTTCGAGAGGTGAAATGGAGGTGGAATGAAATGGAAACAGTAGATCAGGAACATGAATTGGCTGGAAAGAGGAGAGAAGATGTGCAGCGAAGGCATTGTGCGGCTCAGGCACTCATGTGTGTGCAGCTAGGACACGGTGCAGCTAAGGCACGCATTGGGGTGCAACTAGGGCACTGGAATGAAAAGAGAGATGTGCTTGTGAACATGACAGTTACCTTAGATGGTGAATGGTTTCATTTGTTCAAGACACACGACACCCTCGTATGGAAGTTGGCTCCGAGTAGAGTGTCTGTCTTTTTCAACCCGATAGCGGTAGTTGGGAAGAACTTCAAAGATTTTGAAGGATTCCCTGTATTTGGGTAGAAGCTTATTGCTCTCTTCAGTGGCTGGATGGCTGAGAACATTGGACAGCACAAGATCTTTTACCCAAAAGGTGCGAAGTGCCGCCTGTGTTTTGTTAATGGCTTCGTTTTGAGACAAGCGATTTTGTTGCAAATTCTTGGCGACGGTTTCGCGGAGAGTGGTTACATCAACGAGAGAAGACTCGTCAGCACATTGGAGGACTCGGTCACCTTCGATCAGAACAGGATACCCTAAGAGAACTTCTGCTGTAGAGGTTTGAGTTATACGATGTTTTGTACTATGATACCTTGTTGGATTCTGGATAGAGTGACATCCCAAGCGTCACTGGCGTGGCTGGCTCCCATGGTGGCGAGGGCGTCGATCACCATTCTGCTCATCCTTCCCACTTGACCGTTGGCGCGAGCCATAGTCTGTAGACCTTATTACCCCCAAGGTCGTAGGCCGAAAAGATCTTCCGGTGACTGTCGATATCGTCCGAGAGAAGAATAGCCTTAATGTGTTTGATTTCGGGGTCCTGGTACTACGCTTTCCGAAGTCAGTCGTCGTCGAAGATAACGAAGACTACTTCCACTGTGTCGGAATCTTCTACCGGATTTCGTCTGAATGCGTCCACGTGTTGAATTTGAGATCCCGTTTTATGTTGGATCGTGTACGAGTACTCTTGGAGAATCAAAACCCATCTCACTACTCCTGGGCTCAAAGATTGTTTGGATAATGTCCGTTTTACTGCGTTGCAGTCGGTGACTAGAGTAAATTCCTTGCTCAGCAAATAAATCCGGAAACGTGGTACCAAGTGGTACCAATCGTACCACCGCTAAAAGCTCCAACTCAAAAAAATGGTACTCCTTTTCGTCCGACGAGGTTTGTTTGCTGAAGTAGGCTACCGGTTTCTCTCCTGCAGCGTGTTTCTGTACAAGGATTCCTGCGAGTCCATCGCAACTGGCATCAGTATAAAGGAGTGTTGCAGGTCCGGGTTGAAAATAGCTAGCACGGGTGAAGTGGAAATGATGTCCTTCATATCTTCTACCAACTTTTGATGGTCAAGTGTCCATTGCCATTTAGCGTCTTTTCTTGAGAGATTTGTCAACATGCTTGTTTTACCGTGGGTTCCACCAAAATATTTAACCAGCTGATAGCTAACTCGAGATTTATTTTGAAGGATTCTGGCCAAATGATAAATGTAAATTCAGGTTTCACACTAAGTAATTAACCAAAGGTCGGTATACTTGCGATTTAGCGTATTTTCCAAAATGAATCCACCAACATTGACTAGAAAAAAATCCGTTTAATCTCGGTTTAGCTTGAACCGCCCTTAAATTTTTTGGTGGAACCCGTGGTTAGAGACACATTTTGGGACGAATTTTCGAAAGTTACTTACAAGGCTCCAAAATTGACGCAGTTGATGAACAGTTTTCGGGGTGCGGAACCCTTGCACTGCAGCTGTTTTCACTTTGTTCGGTTTGATTTGGTTAAGAGAAATTTCTGTGCCAAGGAAGGTGATGTCGGTTTGTAGAAATCCACATTTGGACAAATTGAGTGTGAGGCCGTTTTGCATTAAACTTTGGAGAGTTAGCCTCAAGAGGTGCAACCGTTCCAGCATTCCAAGAAGGGTCTGATTGAGCCGCTCAACCGTTCCATCGGACTGAGGGTGAAGAGCTGTAGTTCTTGTTTTGTTGATACCAAGAATGTTCATGAGCTCGTGGAAGATTTCCCATTCAAAATTTCCTTCTTGATCTGAATGTTACTCCAACGACACTCCATATCTTGCCGTCAACTTTTCAAATGGAGCTCCCACATTATAGTGCTGCCTGCATCTTGGGATGTTATCTTAGGGAGGCCTTTTTCGCGAGTTACATACCTCACAGGTTCCGATGTGAATTTTCACGTCTTGTTGATACCCTACCCAATAGAATCTCTCTCAAACTTTCTCTCTGGTTTTCTTCACTCCAAGATGACCAGAACTAACGGTATCATGAAGCTGGACCAGGATTTCTCTCACAAACTTCTTTGGAACCACAAGTTTGTTCTTGACGAATTTACCACCAGCGCTTTCTCATAGTCTGTAGAGCGTGCTGTTGTTCAATCGAAGAGATTTCCATTGGGCCAGGTAGGTTTTCAACACCGGACTGCACTGCACAATCTCTTGTCATTCGGGTCTTTGATTATTTTCCAACCAGCCAATAAGAGGTCCCAAGACAATGTCGTTTTGTTGAGCCTTCTTCATTTGTTCTAAAGAATGTTTCAAACCGTCACATTCAAACTCTTCAACTTCAACGACGTTAAGCACCATTCCTTATCTTCTTGCTACAAACAATGCTTGCAATGTTTCGGGCATGGCCGTCGAGACATTGCGTCTGCGTTGGAATGTGCCATTCGAGGTCGGTGCTGGATTTCTATGTCATAAACTTGTAGTCTTTCGATCCATCGAGCCACTCGTCCCTCTGGATTTTTGAAGTTGGTTAAGCATTTCAACGCACCATGACTGCTTCTCTTGTCCATCTTGCATTTGCGACAACACAGCGGCCATCGCTTTTTTACTGGAGTCTGTGTCAAGGATGAAAGTGCCTTCGTCTCGAGGGAGTGCCAAAACGGGACTCGTTATAAGAGCATTCTTCAAGTCTTCGAATGAATGTTGGCAATCTTCAGTCTATCTGAAGACTTTCTTGGCTTCTGTGAGGCGGTGGAGAGCTCTAGCGAGTTGGGAGTATCCTTTCAGAAACTTGCGGTAATAGCTACATAACCCAATAAAACTTATAACTTATTGAATACTTGTTTCCTTGCGTCATCTAGTCCTTAACAGCTTGACCGTGGGTTCCTCAAAACAGATAATACGAGATCAGTTGATTTGCGATTTTTGTTTGTTAATTTGTAGCTGACTGATCAATGAAAATGCTGGTTTTGCCCTCAATAATGAAAAGATGATTGGTCTAGTACAGATTTCAGGCATTTTTTGTGAGTAATCACCTAGCATTCAGCAGAAAAAAGTCCAGTTAATCTGCAATCAGCCTTGATCGCTGATCATATTTTTTGTGGAACTGACGGTGAGTTTTGTCTTCGTCGGTTTGAACACCATCTTTAGATATCACGTGAAGATGCTTCACTTTTCTTTGCAATAAGTAACATTTCTTTGGATTGAACTTCAAGCCTGCTTCTTGTAATCTCCGGAAAACTTGCTGGAGTCGGTCGATTTTCTCGTGAAAAGTGTTTCCATGAACAATCACATCGTCCAAGTAAACCAGAGCAGTTTTCCATGGCAGTCCTCTCAAGACCTCCATCCACCTCTCGAAAGTCGCCGGGGCATTACATAAACCGAACGCACCTTGCGTTGACGAACACTATCAGGTCAATGATCGTTATCAGGGAACGGCCATGACTGACCTCGGGTTCCACCAAAATTTTAAGAGCAGATTAAATCTATCACGCTGATAGTTGCTATGCACCAGCCAATAGGATGGCCAGTTGCTTAGTTACTATCAGAGTGATAAAGTTATCGCGCTGATAAAAGTTTGGTGGAACCCGAGGTGAAGTGCCAAAGTCCAGCATATGAAACAAAAGCGGTCTTTTCTTTGTCCTTTTTTACCTGCTAGTAGCCGCTCTGTGGATCTAACGTAGAAAACCAGCTTGCTCCAAAGACGGCGTCAATCGTGTCGATTTTCACAAAAAACGACCGCAGATTCAGAATATACGGAAAAATGCTATAAGATAGGCTTCTAAATTCGCACGGCACGCTTTGACCAGTCACAGCAGATTTTTTACCAGTAATCAATGCGTTCTCAATTCCCACGCGAAATCACGTACCACCTGAAGGGGGCTGTGAGTATTGGGAATAAGGGAAAATAATATTTACAATGACATAAATCAAGATTAATGTTTCACGTCTTCTATGGCCATCCTTTGCTCGAGTGCGACAGACGCTCGTTCGTTTTGCCAAGGTTTTATTTTTCAGATTAATGTGGTACTACACCAAGCCAGAGTGTATTGAATCTCAATAATATAACAGCACGGCGTTCCGGAAAAAGCATGGTTTATGAAACATTCATAAAATGAAATCGGTGTGGAACCCACAAAAAGCCAGAACACAACAATCAATTATTCTTAATTTACTTTCAATAATTCACAGGTCCCCCGGATGAATTATTCAACGGGGAGAGTTGATAAATATAAATGGTGGGCCTCAAAACTTCCAAGTTCCCAACAAAGAAGAGAAGGTGAACGCGTTTCATTATTATTTACCGCGGAAACATCTCAAGAACTCAAGTCTCCGGTCAAGTGTAAATAAATAAGTTGGTGCCTTCAGCAGCAACAATTCGGTATCAGTTGAAGTATGTTTTAAACAATAATGAAGTGCGTGACTGTTTCTCGAAAAATCATTCTGACGACATTCTTTGATTAATCGTTGTTATAAGCATTACAGGTTATTTTTGTACTTTCATTTTTTGTTTCTTAATAATTTACAGAGCTTAATAGTGCTTTGCATGCCCAAGTCACTAAAAACTTGAAATGTTGAAACTCGGATTGGTTAAACTTTTTGTCATAAAACACTGAATGTAAAGAACGCTGATGATTGTCCATCCACGGCATTCCCTAAAATAAGCGAGTTCCTTTCACAACCGAAGGGCCGATGGCACCCCGTATTTTCGTTTATACATTCCTGGCTTACGCCGTATGAAAAATTCATGACCGGCGAAGTATTCAATATATTAGAAAAAAACGAAAGAACGGAAAAATCACAAGTGGTAAAATAAAAATAAAAAAGGGAATAAGTCGCTGGCGTGCGATGGAGGAGTAGGAAGGCAATATCTATCGACAGCTATCATAGTTGGCAGGGTTCGAGTTTATATCCGGTACAATCTACTTCAGGATCTGAGTGCGTGGCACTGAAACTGCTGCCGTAGCCGATGAAATCTCTCCTCTCTCTGATGCCAGTTCACTTCCACAACCCCCAAGCTCGCAGTTTACCGATCCTTTTTAATTAAAAAGAAGAAAAAAAGCGAGGAGAACGAATGATCTAATTGCTCTCCATCTCTCTCAGGGCGGAGGGAAGGGACAGGGGAGCGGGTGGTTTTGACCTCGGTGATGCTGAATATGACAGTGTTTGATCCTTTATACAACAGGGGGTTGAACGCAGTTGACACAAAGACGCCGGCGTTTAGGCTCGAGTTATTACGCACAATAGATGATTATGAGCAGGAGAATTTGGGGGGGAGAAACAGTTGGTAATCCCTTGTGCTATTTATTTTCATAATGTTCGAGCATAAGGGTCTTGCCGGAACTTAACTGGGTATCAAATAATAAACATTGTTTTATTGACGTGGGTCAAACACACCGGCGCCCCCTTTATAGTTTTCCTTGTTATAGGTTGTGTGTGTACTGCGGGGTGGTATCAGTAGCATACACGGGTCTGCAGAGGTGGCGAGGGATTCACACTCGGCACTGTTCAAACTTAGTGGTCATGTTTTAACCCTATCATAGACTTTTTCTTGTATAATATCATCTTGTATTATACGTAGTTATACAAGGTCGAAAAAGTTTGCTAGCTGAGTAAGAAATGACAAAATGACACACTTGATAGAGAACAACAAAAAAGACAAAAAATGAATACTGGCAGCAAAAGAAAAAGCAGAAATAACGGACTCCAAAACCCAGACAGCACGAAATGTTTCAAAATATTTGGTAGTAGTTGATGGATATTTACAACATTCTATAAATGTTTACAAAATATTCTTCACAAATATCACAGAAATATTAAGGTGGAATATTGTACCAACATTCAGCAAATATTTTTTTTTTTTTTTATTATCAACAATTTTTATTCGTGAAGCAAATTACAAAATTATCAAAAATGAATAGAGGATAATGTAAAATGTGTAGAAGGTATGGAATATAAATATATATAATACATGTAAAGATCTAAATACCTGACCCATCCTCTAAGCCTACTCCGCGAATAATTTTCTTAGTTCCCCTTATCCTCATACTTATTGCCCTGATCAGGCTGAATTCTATCCTGACTCGAACCCAGCATAAGATGGAAGAGTATGGCCTCTCCCAACGCTCAGCTAAGGTGCATGCTATCCGCTTCAAAAAAGCTTCAAACTCCTTGTGCATTGCTCCTTCGCAGGAACAAACTAGGGGTGTGAAGGATCCCCTAACATCTTCCGCAGCTCTATCGTATTTGGTGTGCTTCTCTCTGGCATGCTGGTTGGATATAGTTGTTCAGGATAGATTTCGAAGGCGGTAACTAGGAGCGTCAGCATCAACGATGCGGTTATCGAAGAACGCCACCCGTCCCGCCTCCCAAGCCCCCCTTACCATCACATCCCCGATAAGAGCCGGTTGACTACTGCCAGGATCAGCCATTTTCATTACTGGTTCACGTACAGCAGCTCCCCATACGAGCTCTGCTAATCGAGCACACTCGTCCCTGAGAGAGTCGTGACCGGCCTTCACTAACCCACCCTTCTTGCACGTTAAGCCATGATGCAAATGGAATGCGGCCCCACATCCATCACAAGTGCTCGGCAGACCTAGCGGTTCTCTTCCATATCTTAGAGCTAGGGCATCCCTGAATTCATTCGGAGACAGGTCGAAACCATCGGCCGCCGTCGGAATTACCGTGAGCCATTGTGATGTGCCAGCTTTTACCATTCGCGAAGTCGTTCTCTGCCGTGAGGGAGGAAGTCGAGGTATTAATTCGTCTAGAGTTACTTTAGCTTCCTTCATCCTTCTCTTTCGCTCTCTATCCAGAACATTCTTGACTTGCCTGCTGTGATCCAAGACATTCAGAGCCACACCCAATGTGACCGACTCCGTCAGAACAGAGGTTGCCTCCCGAGATGTAGCATGAGCTTCCGCGGCCTTTCTGACTGGGTTCTTCAAGTCTAAACCTCCAAACTTGGCAGGCAAAGTGAAGAGCTCATGCTCCAAAGGAGACACCTCTCTTCCAACAATAGCCGGCACAAAGTAGGTCTGAATTGCTTGGGACAGAGGCAAGTATTCGTTCTCGCAACCGTCAACTACTCGTTGGAGATAAGCCCATTCGTTTTGCAACGATTTAACGAAGGCTGTATATGCAGCTTGTGGACTCTTTTCGCCAGCCTTTGCCAACTTCTTCACACATTCCACCCAGTCAGTTACCTTATTTCGAACATACTCTCTTTTATTGTCCGCATTTCCAATCATTCCTCCTAAAAATTTGTTACTCTCAACTACTTTCACATTCAAATCTCTAAACGTCGCTTCCGCCTCTTCACGCATCTCATTCTTCACAAGCAGAACACTTTTGGTTGGTTCTGGATGGTATCCACAGGAAGGTCCCCTGACAATGAGTGTTTCAAACCATTCTCTCACTCTTTCAATGGAACCAAAGCAAGCTGAATCATCATGTAATTCATGTAATATTTAGCAATGAATAATATCAAAATCTGTTGTGGGGCGACACAAAACTTTCCCGGCGGTATCCAGAGACGTCAGTAATGATTTTGATCGAAGTGTCCCTTCGGGAGGGGAAGGAATCGATTTGAAAATTGATGAAAAAATTCTATTGAGTTGAGCGTTTAGCAAGCATCCTGCATCCATTGTTAAGCGGGCAGAACAAATGACAGGTTAGGTCCAAGGTGATGAAATACTTAATCCAAAGGCAGAACTAGGTAGTTCACTGTTGTATGATATCTCAAGAATGCAATGCTAGTCTCGTATTAAAATTTTTGTTTCTACTTTAGATATGATGATAAAATTACACAAACTTGATAAGGACTTTTACTGCATCGCATCTTTGTGTCAAATTTCAACCCTATATCTTCAATTTAGAGCTTGGGTAGACAAGCCGAGCGACGGCATTCTGCAATCATTGTTGGACAGTTGTTGGCAGAACAGTTCAATCTGCACGATTACATATCAAATGATTGTGAAACTGAAGAAAAAATCCATCAAGTCCAGCGACCATCCAGGAAAACTAACTCGGATACACACATCACAATAAAGCACTGCGGTTCAATGTTCAAGGCGCTGTAGAACCTCATCCATCAGAACATTTAGTTCCATAGAGAGAAGGTTGTTTTTCAACCAAAATAATTGAGAAGATTGGACGAAAAATGGTTGGAGAATATCCAAGAACCAATTACCGATTGTTAAAAAAATATTTGGTGAAAATCGGTTCACGGGTATAGAATACCTGGCGGGAGTTCTTATTATTTGAACTTCAGGGCCCCAAACGACATGTGGAATGAGGCTTCGAGCCCTTAAAAAGGGCAGGTCCGGAACACACCTGACGGCACAATAGTTCTGAAAACTGAAAAGACGAGAGAGGAGCTCAGTGGGACTCCATGAGACACCAGTAGACACCATAGAGCTTCAACCAACCCAAGAAGACATAACGGCGTCGCTTGGCCTGGAACGGCAAAATCTGATTGTCACAAGTGGGGGCCCCATCAGGGCTTTGAACGGTAGTAATAAAACATGGGGCCCTGGTACCGAATCATACAAGGGAACTGGACACATTCGAGATTGAACGTAGGTATACGCCAAAACGGGATGGGCATACTGGAGTTGCTAAAGCTACAGAAAACACAAGGGGGTTAACGGAGCCCCCCAAAACGATACTTGAAGACACAAAGGATCGGAGCACACTGTTGTCTTAAACGATAAAAGAAAACACACCGAGATCTGCCTGCATCCATAATTATTTTGTCACTTTGACATAGATACCAGGGATCACGATGGATACGTCAATGTAACAGAAACGTACCGGTCTGGTTGCTAAGAAAATTGAATAGGCCAAAACTCGAGCAACAGGCAAGCCCGGCTGAATTCGGCCAGGCCAAACTTTGAAAATTCATAGCGCTCGGCTGGTAAATGATGGGAAACTCCAACTTCAGCATTAGTTTGATTCTTTAGTAATGTTGCTTCCTGCCAAGTTTGGTTCAAATCTGTCGTATAGATTTTGAATAATTAAATGAAAAAGCTCCAGACTTCGGCATTTTTTATAATTTGACAGATAACAGATAGGGAAATATTTTCAACTGTTCTGAATACAGTTTTTTAAGGGCTTTCGAATGACATATTGCAAGTCAAGTTCCGTGAGATGTAGCTTCTGTCATTTTCTGATAGTGACATTTCTGTTTGACAGATGACAGCCAAAAACTAATCCGGTCATTCCAGGGTGAAACCCCGTCTGCATACTCAATTTCAAGTCGATCGGATCGACGTTTCGGCAGTTATCGTGGAAGATCACAGACATACACACATACAGACTCACGGACAAACATCATTCTGGAAATTGTCTCAATCGTCTTGAAAAACCTCAAAATGGATATATCCGGCGTAATCCCAAATTTTTTTTTCTGCACGATTACAATACTTTCCCTCCGAGTTCGTGGGGGGCCGGGAACGTAAAATATATAGTGAACTCTATTTCTCTAATATTCATAGGATTCTAGGCAATGTGGCTTCCGGTTTTTGTTTTGGTCATTTGCAAGTATTATTTTGATCAACTTTGGAATTTATAGTTGTGTTGAAGAGATAGCGTTTCACATCCCTCTGGCTTCAAGTGTAATTTGCCTTAAATTAGCAAAACTTGGTTTGCGGTCCTGAAAGTGCCTCTTTAACGGCCAACAATAGGTTTTTTCTATGTTACGGTCGAAATGATCCACAATGCTGTGAAATACATCCGTTTTATTTGTTTCGTACAAATATGTCACTTATAATTATTTTGACACCAATTGGTAATTTATGTAACAAGTACGCGGATAAATCCGCGTAGCGAGGCGGTAGCCGAGTATCCCTAAAAGTGGATGAGCCGCTGGAGCAATTTGCATACTTGTTGCATACAACATTTTTTAGCATAAGCTCTTCAATTGTGTCTTCTATATCGGCAATAGTGACATTGTCTATTCTGTGAAAATGTAATTACAACAACTAAACTACTAAATCAACAATGCAACACCTTGCATCATCTTTCCGATATATAGTTAGCAAAATTCATATTTTGCGGACTCAAAAGAGTCGGCAAAATGACTAAATATACTCCAGGGAGACAATACTTGAGAAATAATAGTTTGTTTCATTACACAAAAAAATGTTTTCGGTCTATTTTGCCTATTTTAGCTTGTTACGGTCTAAAGTGTCCTAAACTAGAGCTTTCATTTGCCTAAACATGTGTCCCAATCCCCATTTTTAACGGCCTTAACTCGGTCTCTAATAATGGAAAATAAGTTTTTTCTGAAATTTTTCACATTCTTGCATCTTTAGAATTCCTGTACCTAAATTTGAGAACGTTTATGAAATATACTGACGGACAAAATTAGCGTTACACTTTTTCAACATACTGGCACAGACGAACCCGTCAACAGATTTTTCCAAAATTTTACGAGGAGCAAGCTTGAAGTGTTTTCGTCAAGTTCACAAACGCGCAAAGCCGTGTCCCGCAAGATGACTGAGTTGTACGGTCTGAAAGGTAGAAATGACCAGAAACCATTTTCGCAGAATTTTCCAACGCATTCAAGAGATCTTCCTAAGGCTGCAGAAGAGATGGTTTTCAGTTGAAATCTTGTCAGTAGGTGGTACATACGCTCTGTAGACTTCCTGCATGATTTGAACCATAAAAAATGTTCACCCACTAGGTGTTAGTTCTTGGTTCAATGAAATGAGAAAATTTCCATATGATTTCTGAAAATGCTTTTTGTAATTGGAAATTCTGTTTTTACGTACTTGAGAAGGTAATGCAGCAGAAAATGATTGAAAAAATTTCTTGTCTCCTTCGCAACTTCCTCATGTGGTAAGTGATTTCCTTACCATTAGCTGATAATCTGTCGTCGAAAGAATCGAAACGGTCTTGGTGATACCTCAAGGTTCATTGGAACCTCAGAGCGCAATCGACTTGGAATCCGACTCTCGAGGTCTTCGATTAACCATAATTCAACACCTTGCTGGTACCCTCTACAAGAATGTTAAAGGAAGCAGATTTTCTCAAACTCGTTCGAAAAAATGCTTTTTCATTTGCCACTTATCCGATCTGTACAGTCAAATGCACAAAAAATCCTCATCTTGTGTTTTGAAGTCAATTTTTGTGACTTCCGTGCATCAACTTGCACCCAGTGCAACTTTTAAGATTTTAGCCCGTGCAACTTGCTATGCTCGACGTACTCGAGCATAGCAACCCACCAACCCGACCGGCTGTTCGCACCTGAGAAAACCCATTGCAACATCCAAAATAAAGGCTGATTGCGTGACTCTGAGGAACTGTGTGTGCATTTTCGTGATTACGTTGATGAATGAAGGCATCGAGGTTTCTTTTGACGAACGATGAATAAAATGCGAAAAAAATCCTAAAAGTTGCACTGGGTGCAAGTTGAATCACGGAAGTCACAAAAATTGAGTTCAAAACACAAGATAAGGATTTTTTGTACATTTGACTATACAAATCGGATAAGTGGCAAGTTAAAAAGCATTTTTCGAGCGAGTTTGAGAAAATCTGCTTCCTCCACCATTCCATTCCTGTAGAGGGTACCAACAAGGTGTTAAATTATGGTTAATCGATGACCTCGAGGGTCGGATACCAAGCCGATGGTGCTCTGAGGTTTCATTCAACCTTGAGGTATCACCGGGACTGTTTTGATTCTTTCGACAACGAATCAGAATCGAATCTTACGACAGTTTATCAGCTGATGGTAAGATGACTTAGCATATGAAGAGGTTGCGAAGAAGACAAGAAATGTTTCCGACCATTTCCTGCTGCAATACCTTCTCGAGTACGTAAGAAACAGATTTTCCAATTACACAAAGCATTTTTGAAAATCATACGGAAGTTTTCTCATTTCAATAAACAAAGAACTAACACTGACATTTTGTGCTGTTTAAATCATGCAGGAAGACTACAAAGGGTATGAACCACCTACTGACACGATTTTAAGTGAGAACTACCTTTTCTGCAGCCTTAGGAAGATCTTTTGAATGTGATGGAAAATTGTACGAGAATGGTTTTTGTTCATTTCTACTTTTCAGACCGTACAACTCGGTCATCTTGCGGACCACGTCTTTGCGAGTTTGTGAACTTAAAGAAAACACTTCAAGCTTGCTCCTCGAAAATTTTTGGAAAAATCTGTTTACGGGTTCGTCTTTGTCGATATTTGAAAAAAGTGTAACGCTAATTTTGTCCGTCAGTATAATCTGGCTCCATCTGCGTGTCACATACTAGTTTTCCTAGAACCACTGAATCTTCCCAACGCCAACGGCCCCTTAGCACAGGTGCTCAGTAACTGCCAGTGGTGCGGAGATTGCGGGTTCGATTTCTGCTGTAGTCGGAGCGTTGTTGTGTCGTGTTTGAAAGGCAATTTTCCAGCTAAATCAATTGTATATGAAATAAAGGCGAGCTCTTATGACCAAAAAAGGCCGATAAGGAGAAAAAACAACTTTTTCCCAAACTTCTAAAAATACAAGGTTCTAAATGTTATCAAAATATTTTTCGCAAATATTGTACGAATATTAAAAAGCGGGACATCAAAACATTCAATAAATATTTATACAATATTCACTGGATGAATTTCAATATTTCATAAATATTATAATATTTGGCTTTTAATATTCCACAAACATTTTGTGAATGTTTATGTGCTGTCTGGGAAGGTAGGCAGAGGTAGAGAGAAAACACTTGAGCATTATAGCCTGAATAGGTTCTTATATATTTCAACAAAGTGCAAAACTCACCGATTTCCCTAATTGATAGCGCCTTCCATACTCCATAGTCGCCTAGCTCACACAGATATACAGAATACAAAATTCAAATGAAATGATTAGATGATACATAACAAAAACAATAAAGAATCGGTTTCCGGTCAAGTTATGAAGGGCGAAAGGAATCGATGGCGCCGGACGCGTGAAGGCATTGTTTACTATTGCACAACACAGTACCGTACCACAGTAAGCAACAGCCAAAGTCACGCAGCTTTCTCTTCGGCAAACCTTACCACGGTACAACACCGCAACGCCTTGTAGTGGAGTAAGCATTGGCGTATGATTTCAAGTATTTTGATTGGTCATTCCTCGAGGCAATCACAAATTGATTAATTACTATTTAATTGTTCTATCTTGGCAAAGTAGTTTTACTACGAAATTGAACAGATGGATCAATTTATTCAAATTATGGCAAATTAGTAGACACTGCATAGTAATTTTAAGTTTAATACTGAGACGACAAAGAAAGTTTTCGGTTGTAAATTTACGAGTACATTTAAAAATGACCCTGACTATTTCCCTCATACGTCATAAATGCAATAGTTCTCATGGAAATGTCCAGAAATTTCAAGTGATAATTGATGTACTGAGTCGTCAAAAAATTATCGGTGAATATTGCACTGAAACGTCAAAAAATTATTGCCGGCGATTCAACTAAAATGTCATTACGTTGGTATTATTTTTTTTTTAATAAAACTTTCGTTCAAGATCAAGATCACGGTAAAAATAAAACATCATGTCGCATCTCTTTCATATAGACATAGGCACGCCTCAGGGTGGAGTATTGGGCCCCTTACTTTTCCTGTTGTTCATTAACGATCTGCCGCACTTTCTGACGAGGGGTAGAGTTTTAATGTACGCTGACGACACAACTGTCCTACTGTCAGCCGGTGACATGAGTGAACTATCGGAGCAGATCAGGGGAACTTTGAAAGAGTTCCACAACTGGTGTTTCAAAAATAGGCTCATAGTAAACCACGACAAGACTGTACTTGTGAATTTCACCCACAAAATTAACAAAACACCGGTAAATTTAAATTTCAACTTTGGAGAGCATATTTTAAAAAACAGTTTTTCCGCTAAATTTTTGGGCGTTCTGGTGGACAGTCACTTGGGCTGGGATTGTCACATCGATGGCGTCTGTAAGAGGGTCTCACAATCAAATTTCGCTATCGCAGTGTTGAAAGACCAAATTGAGACTGGCGGCCTGATCAGCGTTTATTACTCAATGGTGTACTCGTTCCTATCTTACAATATCCTGGCGTGGGGTCGTGCTGTGGACGCTCACCGTGTGTTTGTGATGCAGAAGCGGGTTATTCGCAACATGTTTGGCCTTACGCCTTTGCAGTCATGCAGAACGGTTTTCAAAGAGAGAGAACTACTCACCCTTCCGGGAATATATCTGTTCAAGTTGTTGCAGTTCATTCATGCGAAGCGAGCGGAGCTGCGCGCACATGCGGACGACCACGACTATTTCACGAGGAACAGGAAACATCTGAAAATTCCAAAGCACGCGACAGCCTTGTTCAAAAGGTCCCCGATGTGTGCCGGCAGCTCCCTCTATAACATTTTACCATTGGATGTAAGGGATTCAAAGTTTTTCAGGAGCTCCCTTAAAAAATTTCTCATCGAAGGCTGTTTCTACAGTATTGACGAATATGAGACCCGGTGTTTGAGAGCGGCTGTGTAGGTCTTTGTTGATTCTGTGCCTATTTTATTGTTGTTTTATCTTTATCATTTGTCTGCTTGTAAAATTTGTGTGTGTGTGTGTTTAAAATCAGTTGTACAATCTACATTCATACCTACTTGTTAAATTATTATTATTCTCAAAAATGACATTTCCAAAACATGTATATGTAAAACGGAAGCAATAAACAGTATAGTATAGTATAGTATAGTATAGTTCAACCGTAATGCCTGAGAATTTTTCAGGAAATATTCTTTGAAATACTGCTCTTGTAGCAATACTACAAGAGTAGTATACCGAAGAACCGAACGTTATGACATTTCAGTTGAATTCCAATTTTTGACGTTCCAGTGCAATATTCGCCGATAGTTTTTTGACGTTTCAGTGCAATAGAACGTTTCGTTTGGGTGTGCGTGAATTTCGCGAATTTCGCGAATTTCATAGTTTCGTACACCGATATTGAAAATTAACACTAGAAAATCTTGAAGTGCACCTAAAATTCCACCAATAATTTGGGATGTGTGTAAAAGTGACAGCCAGGAACCAGTAGCTAGTCAGGGGGGTAGACAAAGCATGCAGCGTTGCCATTCAACTGACTGATGTACGAATGTTTTCAAAATTTGGCACCTTTACGCAAGCGCACCTGCCCAAACGAAATGGCCTATTATCACTCAATAATTCTGGACATTTCTATGAGAATTATCGCATTTTTCATATATAGGGGAATTATTCAGGTGATTTATAAATGTATTCGTAAATTTATAACCGACAACTTTCTTTGTCGTCTCAGTTTTAAACTTGAAATTATCATGCAGTGTCTACTAATTTGCCATTGAAGAAGTTTGTGCGAAACAAACGAAACGTCACCTACGGTAATTCAGTAAGAGAAGTTTAGGTTTTATTTCACGTCCAAAATGAAAATTTCAGGAAAATACTACATATTATCTTCACCTAGTAACTATAGTTGATAAATGGATGAGAATGCCACCTGCTATTTTATTATCACCGCTACTATAAATTCAGTCCTTACATAAGTGAATTATAATTGTATTGCATTTCGTTGCAATAAATTTATCCATGTGTTCAATTTCGTAGTAAAACTAGCTTGCCAAAGGTAGAACGAATAAATAGTAATCACTTTCTGTATTAGATTTTAGTTGAAGTAGAATAAGGAATGCCCAATGAAAATACTTGAAATCATAAGCCAATGCTTACTTCACTACAAGGCGTTGCGGTATTGTACCGTGGTAAGGTTTGTACCGAAGAGAAAGCTGCGTGACTTTGGCCATTGCTTACTGCGGTACAACTCGGTACTGTGTTGTACAATAGTAAACAATGCCTTCACGCGCCCCGGACTCCACTTTCCACGGTTCCACGAAAATCATAATCGGGGGCCCACATCACGGCTGTTTTATAGTGATATTCTGTGAAAAATAACATTCCAAAAACGCTCTGCTATGTAAAAATCCGTGTCAGCCATTGGTTGTTGCCTAGGTGATAACAACGTAACAGAGCCTTTATGGAATGTAATTTTTTTGAGAATCGCACCATTATTCTTGCAAGCGTAATTGCAAGTACTAGTTTTAGGGCTGTTTGTTCCTTGAAACCCTCGCAAGGTATTGTTACGAAGCTCGCGACCATCCCGGCTCTTTCTAGAGAAATCTAGCATTACGCGTTGCATTCGGGAAGCATCGAGAGACTTCAGCGGTAGGTCACGACACGTCGAGACTTCTGGCGGAGGTGCCGTAGAAAATACGCGTATATTCTCGACGCAGATACCAGAGAAATCCTCGTGTGCTGTAAACATCATCAGGAAGCATCCAGAACCTTCGATGCCACTATAAGAGAGGAGCTTGACCTGGCATCGAGAGAGTTTGAATCGAGCGATCGTGGCGTCAACACCTTAAGCGACATTGTGAATCGATTAATAATTCTGTGCGTTATTTAGTTGGGTCGGTAGTAGCTAATAAAGTGCAGTTTGTTAACAAGTAAATCAGCGCATTTAATTCCGAGATAGGCGAACCCGAATATCGTAACAGTATTGTTACGATATTTCGCGTACGGGTTCGAATATAATTGAGACGATCGATTTAGAACACACACTGTTTATTTCGGCGTACTACTACAATAAATGCCAACAATTATCCACTTGGAATTATTTCGCAGGTACTTCGCTTGTTTCGCACTCGTAAGCACTTCGCATTCCAATTCGATACTGCCGCGAGCTGCCGGCTGATGCCTCATATAAGGCCTACGAATGGTGTTCTCGAACCCTCTGTCTGCTTCCAGCAAATTCCATGGTGGTCTGGCATATGCGGTTTCTAGATCATTCCTGAATAATCGCACACGTTACCCGTATGCTTCCCATGTGTTCTGGAATCTGCGCCTCCGCCAAAGTGGACTGATGTGCCTTGATCGAACGTTCGAGTCTCCATTGGGTTTCACATACACGAACGCTCTGGAATGCACGAGATCGCTTCAGACTTCTACACTGCGATCTAATGGTGGAAAGATCTAGAAACATCGAGTGTTTACCTATATGTACGAGATCGCCGCTCGTAACAGTATAAAGCTGCAACTATTTGACCGTTGTTCCGACACCCAGAGTTTACAAACAACTTCTTTGTCTATCTTAAATAGCAAAATATACTGACTGCACTGCTACATATTCATCTCGTAATTCTAACTGAAACGTTTCATTCCATGAACAAGTTCCAGTGAATATCTTGTGTACAATTAGAAGGCCTTTTATGAAACCTGCTGTCGTCCCCGAGGCATTTCGGAGGGCTGCCGAATTTTTTGGCGCTCTTCATTATGCCTCCCACAACGCCATTTTTGACTCTATTGCTCCAACTTTACAGTACAGCTCAGCGCGCGAGCAGGGGCCTCATAAAACCAACGGAGCAACAGACAGTTCTCGTTCTCGCTAATGTAACAAAGAGCGCCTTAATTCTCTTTAGCGATTGTGCGCGCTTCCATGCATGATGCATTTTCCAAACAATAAAATCACGCTTTTGAACGGTTTACAGAGGTACACATACAACACGCGCGCATACCCTCCACCAACAAGGAGTTTAGAGAGTAACTGCTGAACGTTTCAACCGTAAAACTTTTATACATCTCACGATCCCCGCGCTACCACTGCTGGCTGGTATATGGGATTATGCCAGTAGGACTGCAACTGATTGCCGCAAGGAACAAACGGCCAGATCTCTCTGCCGCCGCTACCGCAGAGTGTGATATCCCAGAGGGGTGGCAAGGTTAACGAGCCCCCGCAGGCGGCATTATATCCGCCATACATTTGCGGGGGGCATGTGCGCCTCTTCATCTCCCTAATTCCTCGTATCTTGCCCCCGAAAGTCGCCAAATTGCGCACGGCCTGAACTTTTTAATGCTTACGGATGGCCTGGCGCTGCCTCGCTGTTTGCACTTCTTATTAATTTTCATGGGACCCGGGACCACAGGTCGGGATGTGCGTGCGTGCGGGTTTATGTGTGTGTCTGTGTGTGTCCGGAATTTACGGGGGACAAAAGTTACACGCGCCATTTCTACCGAAATTACCGAGGGAATCGGAAACAAACTGCTTAGAAAACTGGCTCTGTTCTGGCGCAAAGATCTGCGGCTTTGCACAGATGAGAAACGGCTTAGTGGATGTCCGGTTCTCGACTCCAACCGCAGCAAAGTGTAGCGTGCGCCAGGCCATCAACTACCTGATACTACCAACAATAATGCCGGGATAACGTCACCCTGTGGGAGTGTGTCTTCTTTGAGCTGCCTTTACCCAGGGAGTTTGAAATCTTCTCGCCTTCTGAGTCGTCTTTGCTTATCAACTGCTCGCCTATCCACAGTTGTTCTTGTGTTTGATAGACATCAAATGTGGATTTTTGGCTGACCAGTTAGTAGATTCTCGATCTGTAGTGATTGAAGCCACAAACAAAAGTCGTTCGAATAGCACACGCTGCTTTTTGAAGATGGTTATTACGAATTAATCAAACATCGCCAATTTAAATCAATTCACTTCAATTATTCATTAAATAACTACCAGACGAGCTGAAACCAGCTAGCGTTAGGAATTAGTTAGGTTCACATTCGGTTTCTGAAAGAAAAGTACACCCTAATTACGTGCGAAAACCCTGCGACTAATTAGCTCTACCCGTTCAATTTAATTCCGTTCTCATTCTCCCTAATTGGCAAAACTATTGATGAACCCATTTCCTAACGCACTTGAGTTCAATCCCCAGCATAATTTATTGATACTTTGTCGAGTTTCAATCTCAACCCTTCCTTTCTTCTCGCCCATTTTTCATTTTGTACGGAGAAATTTCGATTATTTTACTGTACTTAGAGAGAGATTGTTGTTCACCGAGTTCTGTCTAGGAATTTCAAATTATAGCCAATATTTCAACTATCGATCAGATAATTTACATAAAAATTGAGTGTTGACATTCCATGAATTTTATCCGTCTGGTGCTGTGGTTTGGAACTTACAGACTTATCCAGCAGCTCTATCTCACGCTGGGTTGAATAACTTCACACAAATCTACAATCAGGTGTACAATTTATTTATTGCGGTGAGCCTCTAATTAAGCAGCTTGCAAAAAAAAAAGATGTTATGTTCCGTTCTATCTTGAAGTGTTTTCGAAACGACACTGAATTTTCTTGGCATAGTTCAAGAGGTTCTCTTTGGGAACTCAACCTCGATGTTCATAAACTCCTTGTCGTGCGAAAAGGGTTAAATATTTTATTCTATGGGGGAAATTAACGCGTGGTCGAGATTTTCGCTTAGATTTGATTTGCATAAATACTGCTAGTGCTTCGTCTAAAGCTAAAAGAGTCTACAAAATCATGCTCTGTAGGAAGCTAGATCTTTTCGGAAGGGTTACTGAAGCTTTCACCATTTTCCTGGTGGTTCCTGGTGGTTTCCAATGTACTTAAAACTTCACCGCAATTTCAGGGCATGAAACCAGTTTGATGCTTCCTATAGCTATTCGAAATGTCAAGAACAAAACCTACTATCATTTTATAAACCAAACCATTACTTCAACCCCATTTAAACAATCAGCATTTGATTACAATGGAAATCAGACTTGCCTTAATATTTTCCTTCGTAACTGATGCACTATAACTATTAACAGTGGGTTTTTTTTCCACTCATAACTATTAACTATTAAACTATTAAATAAAAATATACTGAACGTAGAATCCAAAAACTAGAACGATTCCCAAAAATATCCAGGGTAGTAAAAAATAGAAGAATAAGAATAATATTTTTCAAGTAATAAATTTTAAAACTCTACCAAAGAGTTTAAAATTGGTTTTAAAGCACTCAAGAATCAAGTTAACTGGTGTTTGTGTCAAAAAGGCAAGGAACACAGTTCTTTTTGGTTTCTGGAACTATTCTATCACTCAATTGCAAGGATATTTGGAGGTTATCCAGATACTACCGCGGCTCTAATGCATATAAAATAATGGAAAACTGTATCGATTCCAGCATAGTGGTGTTTAAAGACAGAGTTAAATTGGTAAAATAATGCTTTGCGGAATCAATCCGTACGGGCTTATTCCTCGACAGAAATTCACCATTCAGGTCTGTCTCTTTCGAGATCTACAAGGTGTACTTTGGTTTGAGATCATAGACATTTCCAAAATTCAAAAATAATTTTTTCTCAAAATTTGGATTTTGAAATTATTTTTCAATTTGAATTTTTTCCAAAATTTGAATTTTTTCAATTGAATTTTTCCAAAATTTGATTTTTTCCAAAATTGAAATTTTTTCTCAATTGGAATTTTTTCAAAATTGGATTTTTTTTTCAAAATTTGAATTTTTCTAAAATTTGATTTTTGAAAAAAACAGGGTGTTTCAGGGATGATAGCGAAAAATTCAACTGTGGGTAGATCTCGTCAAAATATGACGAAAACCTGCATGCCATTTTGCAGAGTTCAGCCTAATGACGAAGATACAGTCCTCCAAAGTTCACTTTTTTCGGATTTCAAAAATTTGTAACTCAGGAACGTTCCAACAAATTCAGTTTCAATTCAGCATAAGCTGGTTTGTCATAATTATCTATCAATCTGCTAAATTTGGAAAGAATCCAATCAGTGGCTTAGAAGTTATTAGGGGTCACTTTGAGTCAACTTTTCTTCGAATGCTTCTAAATTATTGACCCTCATAACTTCTACAACACTAGTTGGATTCGTCCCAAATTTGGCAGGTTGATAGATAATTATGACAAACTAGCTTTTGCTGGATTGAAGCTAAATTTGTCGAAACGTTTCTGAGTTACAAATTTTTGAAATCCGAGAAAAATGAACTTTGGAGGGCTGTATCTTCGTCATTAGGCCGAACTTTGCAAAAGGGTATATAGGTTTTCGTCATATTTTGACGAGATCTACCCACGGATAAATTTTTTGCTCTCATCCCTGAAACACCCTGTATAAATTTTTCAAAATATAAATTTTCTTCAAATTTGATTCTTTTTCAAATAAGAATTTTCTCAAAATTTGAATTTTTCCAAAATTTGAATTTTTTCGAGTTTTGGAAATGTCCACGGGCTCAAACCAAAGTGCATCTTTGAAGGTTTCGAATCTACAATCTCTGCTGCGATAACGGCCTCATGTTTCTGATCAAATAGGAATCAATTTGCTCAACAAATGATATTTTGTTGAGCAAATCTTGGAGTTATCTTGTAACGACAAAGACGGAGAAGTTGGACATGGTGGAATAATAACCATATGAAAAGTCGTTTCTACTTTGCTGGTATATCAGCTGGCACACTTCTTGTTGATGGTGAAAAATTCAACACCTTTGACACAACATCTTCCCGCGAGTAGGTTTGTTTTGGCGTCCGGTCTTTGGCGGTATCTGATGTACTTTCTCTTGTGGAATTTCCTGAAAATGTGAAAAAAGTTACAAAAATGTTTTTATAATTGAAATTTTGAATTATTATAAATCTCAACTTATGGTGCTATTATGTCAAAAAGATACATCGATGTAAGCGCTACATCGCTGTAAAATGACAAAAGTAGGTAATAATGTTTTGCATTGTCACATATGTGTCATCTCATCTTACAGCGATACCGATACAGCGCTTACATCGATGTATCTTTTTTACAGAATAGCACCATAAGTATTATACTGGTCACAATTTGGGAGGACATCCGAAAAATTATTCGCCTCCAAGCAGCCGTCAAGTTCTTGAAAGTTATCGAATTCTGAGGCGGCTTCCACCAACTTCAAGATAAATCTTTCTACCTCCACCATCTGCAAGTAGGTACTTGTTGGCTTGTGACAGGCTTGTGACAGCGATATGCTTAATACATGGTGGTAAAGGATACCTTACAACTTTGTACTTTTTTGAAATGGTGCAGGACTTTTTGTTGCCACCCTATAATTTTTAGTTTTGCTGTATGCAATAGTCAATACTTTGAGGAGCTATTTTTTTCTAGTTTGATGCTCTAGGTTGCTTAGTTACAAGTATGTTTTTTTTCCATATTTATTCCTATATTTAAAAAGTGTTATATAAATAAGCGAGTACCCGTACTTAGCCAAAGTAATTACCATGGATTATGTTTTGTTGTTGGCTCAGTTATTGGCCCTCGACTTCTAGATGGACTGGTGTAGACGGCATATCAAAGTGTTTGGGTATATGGCATTCCGGTTCAATCTAACGTGGGTCGGATTTACGAAGGCGCTTCTGTCAAAATGATTCTCGCAGATACTCATTTCGGACACATCCATGTTTCGGACAATTGGACGGGCTGATACTCTAAAAAGTTGAAATAATGATTAGGCGAAGATCCCAATGCAATTTCAAGAGATTGTCAACTATTTGAACTTTCTTTCAGCCGCTGCTCTTGGACTCAGCCGAGCCAACTAGTCTTTATTGTGACTTCAGAAAAAATATATTATGGAGCACCTCAAAGTTGAAGTGGGGTCTCTGTGACTTTGTGGAGCTTTATATTAACAAAAATCATTAGATAGGTACTTGACATTATTCTATAAAAAGGTATGAACATGAAAACTTACCGCGCAATTTTTAGTTCCCTGCTGCGTCTATCCATTTCTACAGCCTGTTGGGATCATTCTCTGGAAATTTATAAAATTTCCTGTCACTTTTTGGACACCAAAATAATTGCATTTCGTGTATGACATTTTGCAATCAGAGAGGCACAACCGAAATCAGACCGAAAAGTCGGAAACACTTTAAATGACTCTATCATCAACATAATTGCACGCATGTCGTAGCTGTCTATGGTCGTAGCTTTCGTCGTTGTTTACTTCATCACACTAATTAAATCGACATTGTTAATCGCAGCGCCATCTACCGGAAGAATCTTGAACTATTTCGTAGAAGTACAATCGGCCTATTCAGTTGGCTAACTGGATATAATTAAACAATGGTTCAGTATAAGGTCTGTTTGTTCTTCAACAGGTTTTTCATTTCCTGCCGGACTGTTTGATATCACAAACAGCAGGACGGTTCTGGCCCTGGTTAAGGGATTTTAGCCCCCCTTTTTGCGAGTAGGTCCGCTTTCTTCCCTTGGTGTCTTTTGGTTTACCTAAGGGTGATTTTGTTGTTGTGTTCTCCTTACTGTGTTAGAGAGTCTTTTGAATAGCATACTATCTGGAAATAGACCCCTCACATCCTACGGTCGTCGTTGACGTATCAACCAATATCCGGTGTTTTGATATTGCTGAAAGGCATCGACCTGCGAGTGGTAATAGGCCGTGTGTGAGATTCCAACACGGTACCTCATCATGAAGCCCGAATACACTTGAAACACGAACTGTTCACCATTGTCACAGTGCAACGTTCAGAACAATATATGAACGTTTTCCGCGTGATATCTTGGAAGGAGTCCAGGAATCCACGTAGATGAATTACTTTGGTCTAGAAACATTCCGTCAACCCGTCATCCGCACATCAACATCTTGAGGCTTTCTTCTTAGGTTCCTGAGCAAAACACACCTGAGTTCCGAGTTCAAGTCCAAATTCACTAAGAACCGTCTAGACCTGGATAATAGCGAGATGCTGATACACATCACCACTGGAGCAGTTACGAGATGCTGTTCAAGTGAACCGCCGTACTTGAACCGTACGTTCTTCTGAAGGAGGTTGTTCACCAGCGTCGGGAATAAGTTCGGGACGAATCGGTGTTACCCAGTCTGCCATATCCGTCTCTCACTTTGATGACCACCAGAACTTCCAAGATGGCCTCAACCTTATCTAGGCCAACCCTGTCCATCAGCCATGTAGCCCATATAGCGAAAATCATCAGGACAATAGAACTGGCACTTGCCAAACGCACGCGGCTCGCTAGTAAAGGTTAAAGTACGACCCTATAAGCGTAACACTTCTTAAGAGAGAGAATGCTCACGGTTTTCCCATGGCATCTCAAGTTTTGCTGAACTTACTCTTGAAGAGCAGCTATTCGCATAGACCTGAGAATCCAGTCTTTCATCTTGCATCCTCTTGATGGAATCATTCTTTTATTGATTTGATCTCCACCGGATTTGTTGAGGTCTAGCTAGACACTGTTGACTCAACCCCTGATACAGTTATTCCTGAGCCTAACGTCATGCTACAGATTCCTGATACGGCGAATAGAAGTAACAGGATGGGGGGATCAAAGCTCAGACAGTTCGTTCCGCCATTAGAAACCCATCAGTGCTAACTGCTATCATACAGTGGTCGTCTGGATCATTGCGGGGGGTGTATAAGTTGCTGGTCACAGCAACGCCGTCTATAAATCATGGGACGCCTCGTATAAAAATGCGATTAAATGGCGATTTTGTAGTGTCATCAATAAAACAACGTCGGAAGCACCCACATCGACACATAAATTATTATACTTCCCCCCCCCCCTCTCCCGAAGAAGCGGGCCACCTACTTATTTATGGGGCTCCTCTTTCCTTGATAGTAATTTACCCTATGCTTCTCGCTTTTCCGCCAGGCCTTCTCTCGCTTCCTTTTGTGGCTGTTGCATAAAACAATAACTTTTCGCAGCGAAGAAGAGTCAAAGCCAGATTCTTGTGATTAAAGACTGTCATGAATCAAAGTTGCGCGTCGGTTCATTACATTAATAACGCCCCTGCCCGCCCGTAAATTCTTTTGTTTTCTTTTCTATCCCGCACTCTCTCGGCTGTATACAGCGGCGGCAAACATAATTTGTCCCATGATGGATTATTCCCGGAGCAAAAATTGCTATTAATTAGCCTCCTTCCACCCCCCCCCCCCTCCCCTCGCGGAAACTTACAGACAATCATTTGTTATATCGCTGTGACGCGCGCTGGTTTGATGAATGCAAACGATGCGGTGGGGCAAAGTGGACAGGGGTGCTTCCACAAAAGTCTCCTCGAACCTCGCGTGTCCCTATCATTCCATTTTGATGTTATCTGTGCGTAATTTAGACGTGTTATGGTGACATGTTGGATGATTTAACAAGAAAAAAAGCAGAGTTCCCAACGATAATCGAAACCAGATAATGGGAAGGATACAAAACCTGTCATTTTGTGCAGGATATACTATACCTACACAGAGTCAAGGTATAATTTGTCTGCATAAATCTACAGTCTGTACTTTTTTCTTCGTTTGCATTCAATTATTCATTGCGACAAAAACGCGCTTCAGTGTAAGTTATGTTTATTCTCAATTCGCTGCCGCTTGCATTATTAATTCGATCGATATTCAATTTTCTCAATAATTACATCTGTTTTCAATTCGAATAATTGATGTGCCTCCTCATCTTCTCGGTTTGCCGTGTACTTACAAGCTAATAAATTGCACTGGCACCCAACAATCTTCTTTCCCATCGCGGGGACAGGTTACAAATTCGTATATTATACATATTACCTGCCTACATGGCATGAAAATTGCTCTTTTCCGCGTTTAGATTTATTAAGTGAAGGCTTACAGGGCCTGTCGCAAAGAGGATTATAAAACCCCAAGCGTAAATCTCCACCTCTTCTTCGTGAATCCCTCGTGGTATTATGCGTTAATTTTAATTAGCCATCAGGTAGTTCCATGTCACATGCACGGTAATGCTAAATAAGTCCTAAATAATGTCACACAGTATCATCCCCGTACCATTCCTGGAAATATGCTATACTAACATGTAATTTTAGAAGGATAGACTTCCCAAAGAACAAACAAAGGTTTCAAGTAGTGGAGCGGTATCTCCTACATACCCGATCTGAGTCTCATTGGAGACGCGTGGGATGTCCTTTGAAATAATGATTGTATGTTAATCTGGGTTTTATTGAGGGATACTTCAAGAATAAATCTTTTCCACCCATTTTAGTGGGGTTATTTTTAACATTGCTTCTAAGCTTTTGAAAATGGCATCCTATTGATGTGACCGAAACTGAGTAAAGAAATTTAAATTCATATTTCTTCCATTTCGTTGGAGAGGACAATATAATACACCGATTTCATTTTATTTATTAAGGGAGTTGATCGAACATAATTCCATCGAGTACATAAGCCTCATCATACCACTTCCTCACCTGCCGAACTCACCGAGCCGCAATGTGATGCTTGTATCCTTGAATGCTTGGTGTTAGGTCCATCCAGGCTTTTGAACCGCCAAGCACCCGGTACATTAATGTTTCGCCAGGCGTCCATGCTGGTGGTTATCCTCCACACATTCTTGTACTGCCGGCTGCACGCGTAATACTCAAAAGCTCGTCTAAGGCCATCCGAGGATTCATCACCTAGTTTAGAATTAAACGGAGTCCACTTCACTCGGCTACTCATCCATATTGTGACTTGGCTCCGCGCTGCTGCAGTTAAATTTTATTTGGACTGGAGCTGTGTACTACGCGCCATGTGGTCCTTGAAACAAATATTTATGGAGCTTCTAGTTCAGCATAGGATTCAATTGAGAAATGTTCCACTGACAAATTAAGAAATCATAGTTCATGATTGACAACTTATCTTCGAGCAATGAAGTGGATAACAAAAAAAAACAGTAACAGCACAGTGAAACAGTGCTGCACTCTAAGCCCGATTACTGGACAACGACGCTGGCATGCTACAGTTTTCGTCAAGTATTCATGAAATTTTACCACCGCTTGGATGCTGGCTGCGCTGAGGCTAATTTGGCTGGATTATGTCAGGAAAACTTCAAGAGAGGAAGAGAAAGGACGTCGCCCGGGGAATTAATAGTGCGAATTAATAGCATATAAATAGGGGAACAATTTGAAAGGGCACACTGTGTAATTATTAAATGATGCCCGCGATAAAGGTTAAGTTTGTGTGCATGCGGCCCTCTCTGCTAGATCTAATGATATGACCGCAATGCTCCCTCAAGTGTAATCGCGCATAATCATAGGCGAGCCCCGGACTCAAATCATCCGTAAATATGTACTTATACCTCCATGCGGATCTATAATGTAGGAACGAGGGACAAAGCGATTTTTGAGAGATGAAGAGTCGAGAATCGATATTTCAATATAGATCAGTTCACGTTCATTTTGAGGGCTTTTGTTCTGGAATAAATCCAATAAGTTCTCAGCTGTTCCCAATTGTTAGTTATTTCTTGACAGCAATGGTGCTCGAGCATTGGTGCCTACGTCGAATATTGCAAAGAGATATTGTGCACTGGGAACACTCCAAGTTGGACACAGTGCTCTGAGGCTCTGACACCTAATCGTCCAGCAGTTTACTCAACTGAAGTACCGCAGATAAAAAGTAGAAATACAATCTTTAGACTTATTCTTGTTTAACGTCTGTTCTTTGTAAGTTCTAATTTTTTCACAAGCTTCCTTACAGTACCTACTTCCTTGTAATTTTTTTTCAATTCGTGGAAATCTAGGATGCGTTATTGAACATAGAAACCAGTGGCACACCCAGTAGTTGGGTGTACAGCTAGCGGTGGTTGTATAGTAAATAAAGAAGTAATAATTCAAACAATAATTAATTGGGAAGGTTGATTAATTATAGGTCTGGCACATAGCTCAGTTGGCATCGTCGCGAAACTGATCGATACAGAACACCTCCAGTTCTATTACTGGTTACAAAAAAAGGACTACGTAGTTCGTGCTAGCAATTAGCATCGAAATTGTACGATAAGGGACGGCTTGTTCGTATAGTTATGATATCACGAAGGCTAAGAATTGAATTGATGAAGTTGTTGGAAACTTTCTGGAAGACGTAGCTGTCTAGAGATCAAGCAAGTATGTAATGCTCATTTGATCATCATGGTGACTGTCGAATATTGAATATTTGTATGAAGTCAATAAATCCGCGTTCGGCAATCCTCACTCCGCGCTCAGTCTACTTTTTTCATTCCAACTAACACGTGACCTAGGTTTCAAGAGTTCCAATTGGCTGAACCAATGTTTTGGAGTGGAAAGTGCGAAAAGTGCAAACGGAGTTGAACTGCCGAACGCGGCTATAGAATTCAGACTTGAATTTTTGAAGGTTAAATTTCTGACAATGACACAACGTGACGGACCATTACAAGCAGCTGCAACTCTTGCTGTACTTAGCTCATTTTCCACGATTTGACCATAATATTTCCCAGAATATTCAAAAGACTGGCGTGAAACCTTTGAACATCTACAAGATGGGGCGGGCAGTCATGATGACGGTGACGGCAGCCTGACCAGAAGAAGAAAGAAGTGAGGCTTCAACGGACACACACCCCGCCTGCATCATTTCCGCGACGTTAGCTAAACTGCTCAACAACTGGAATGACGGTATCGAAAATTTTGCCCTTTTTCAAAATGACGTAACTTTAGATTGACACAACCCATTTTGAATTTGCTTTCACAGTTTTTCAAATTTATCTTTCAGCAATCCATCCCATTGACGAGATGAGTTTTTTGATTCCAATCACTTTTTTTACAGGGTGGAATGTAAAACATTGCAAAAAGTTCAAGCGATCCCCATTTCTGCGAAAAAATTTTTTCGATTTCCAATGAATTATTTATGAAGCCTGATGTCTAATCTCGAAAAGGTTTTTGAATTTTCCAAATCAGACAAGGTTCGGCAAAATGTGGAATAGCGAAAAAAATTGTCCACCAAATCAACATCGTAGCTTGATTCTTCAGTATTTTCTAATCCAGAAAAACTCAATTTCAAAATAATTCATCGGTGAATTTGTCTTGTGGACAATTAATTTGAAATTTCATTTATCCCAGTGGGTTTTCTCGTGGTCATTTTTTGAAGCCCATCTGCAACGTTGAGTTAAAGTATAGTGGTTGGTGCCAAATTGTTCCTTAGACCATGACGAACAAGTATCACGATGGTGGACAGCTGAAGAAGGGGAGGGGGCAGGGAACGTGCTGAAGAAGAGATAAAAAATGTAAACTCATGAACCAAAAGAGTTGGAAATATGAAATATCGCATACGATCTCGCTATTTTACGCCATTGATAACGCAGCAAATCATTTTTGAAAATACTCAACCGTTCCACAGAGATCTTGATTAAACTTTTTTTTCTGAAAATGTTACTGTTGAAAACATACAAAAAACTACACAATAATATTTTTGGCACCTAGAGGGGTTGGAAATATATGCATATTGGTGGAAATCCCTTGCTCTTCTATTTCAGGAAATAAGACCCCAATATTCACCTACCTACGTGACTTGAAGAGCCTACGTGAAGAGCTTTGTTATGTCTATCAGGAATTCGTTTTTGATGATTTTTTTGTGGAAAATAAGCACACTTTGGTTCAAATAACCCCCAACAAATAACCTTTTAGCTCGTATTCATAACAGTTTTGGAAGGTGGCTTCAAAAACTAATACAGGGTCTTTTTTTAGCAATGTCACTATTCCGGAAGCTTCTGGTAAACAAAGTACGCAACTTTTTGACAAAGGCAGGGCAGCATCTTGTAGTTTATAGTTTCAAGCTTTGTTTGACACTACAACCATGGTTGGCAGTCATCAACTCCGGGTACACGGTGCCAAGAGCCTGAAAGTAGCAAATTTTTTGTTCCTTCATTTTGAGATTCAAAATTCTCCCCCATCTCTGTACCAATTGACTTGAAACTTGTAACAAATTGAAACCTAAAATTTGAATGTTGATATGGTGGAAATTGTCCTCGTGCAACTTCACTGCGATGGCCGCCGTTTTCCAAAAAAGTCTTTGATCAGAAATGTGGTGCTCGGCGGGTGTCACAGAATCTCGAGACGTAACTTCACTACAGATATTTTCAATTTTCCTCTCAAGATAACGAATGTCCCTGATTATGTCTGAATACTTGGTCTTTGAGAATGCCTATTAAGAAAAAACAAAGCGACTTTTTACCACTGTTTTTTTCTATGGCCAAGCACAATATTTTGTTCTGTCGCACCGTGCAGACAAAGTTGATGGCTGACAACTGTGGGTTGTATTGTCAAACAAAACTTGAAACTATAAGTCACAAGATGCTGTCATGCCTCTGTTGATAAGTTTCTTACTTTGCTTGCCAGAAGCCATTCAAATGATGACATCCATAAAAAAAGACCCTGTACATTTGATGATAAAAACCGTCCGTTGCCGGTTCATAATGAGCCATCATGTGGCACTGGCCTTGTGCAGAACCACGTGAGATACCAAAATGACAATTTTTCTTGCCAAAGCAGCCACTAACCCGAGCACTACTCTAACTTGAGTAAGTTGTACCTTTTTATCTTCCAAATTCGTCAATAATTTGGTTTTCAATGATAACATTCTCCAGAAGAAAAATACTTTTATCGAGATTTTTCTGAAACGGTTTGATATTTTTGGAAACGGTTTGCTGCACCTTCATTGGCGTAAAATAGTAAGCATGTGTGCCATATTTGATAATTCTGTCTCTTTTGATTCATGAGTTAAAAAAATGTTATCTCTTCTTCAGCACTATTTCTGCTCCCTCCCCCCTCCGGCTGCCCAGTCGTGGGTCTCAGATGTCCAGAGATCATGGTCTAAGGAACAATTTGGCACCAAGCACTATATTTAACGGTCAAGTTGCACATGGGTCTCTAAGAATGAATATGAGCAAAACCCACTGGGATCAATAAAATTTCAAATTATTGCCCAAAGGACGAATTGAGTTTCTCTGGATCAGAAAATAATGAAGAATTCTAACATCAAGCTACGATGTTAGATTTGGTGGACAATTTTTTTCGCTATTTCACATTTTGTTGAACCGTGACAGAAGTCCAACAATGACTATATGATTTTTTCACTTTCCCGACCCACCACCCAATGAGGAGGGGAAGTATTGTGAAAGCGCTAAAAATTGTTCGCGAGATTCCGACAGATATATCCGTTTTGAGGTCTCCTATGACGATTAAGACCATTTCCAACGTGTTGATCCATCTTCAAAATCGACGCGGTCAAGGTTTCCCGACGATAGTTTTTTTAAAATGCAGTGTAAACTTTGACATGCGATGAGCCCCACGAAATATCCATTTTAGGTGCAGACATGCTGGGATAAAAGTTTGAGAAAAGATTGAATTAATTTTTAGAGGAAGATTTTTCGAAATCGGACCCACGGTTTTCAAGTTTTTCTCTCTGGAAAAACTACAAATTTCCCAACTTTTTATCCCGTGAACAGATTTTGGTGGGTCGGGAAAGTAAAAAAAATTCTATCGTCATTGTTGGACATCTGATCTGGGAAATTCAAAATCCGTTTCAAGATTAGACATCAGGCTTCATGGATAATTCATTAGAATACGAAAAAAAAAATTTCCACAGAAACGGGTTTCGGTGGAACTCAGCACTCTTCGCAATGTTTTACATTCCACCTTGTAAAAAAAGTGATTGGAATTAAAAACAACATCTCGTCAATGGGATGGATTGCTGAAACATGGATCTAAGAAACTATGAAAACAAATTCAAAATCGGTTGTGTCAATCCAAAGTTACGTCATTTTGGAAAAGGGCAAAATTTTCGATACCGTCATTCCAGCTGTTGAGCAGTTTAGTTGGGCGATCTCCATCAATACGATACGATCATCCCTTCTGTTGATACTGCTGAGCTTTTATCTTCGAATTGTTACTAAATCTGCTTTTGAGATACTCTGGTTTTTTGTCCCACTTCACGCTACAGTAATTCATCTCATTATTTCCTTGTTTCTATGCTAACCCTACGTCATCTTGATTTCTTGCTATCATCCTACTGGTCCATAATTGACTCCGAACTAGTGGTCCTCACATTATAGCGGCTCACTAACAACTGAATTCTTCGCAGTCTTCTGTCCTCTTGATGGTGTCCCTCGAACCAGACCGTACCAGCTTGTCCACTTTTCCCAACATGGATTCGTTGTGTTCAGTCCAGAAGGCTGCTATTCGGCTTGTAAAATGCCTCAGTCACATTTTAACATTGCACTGAACAACGGTTTTTTTTTTCATTTAGAAATTCTCTCCAATGTTCTCAAGCGATCAAGTGAGATATACTTCTATGCTTTGTAGGTCTTGAAAAAGACTTGAACTTAGACTTATCCAAAGATATGATGACCTGAAGAATCGCGGGGAGGTGAAATCTTTTGTGAAAATCTCGATTCAGAAGAGTTTTTGCAAGCGTTAGGACGATTCATCATTGTTCGTATTGACTCAGCCACCTCAAGATTCATTGCTCTTCTCATGTTCATCAACATCCAACTAATTGAGTCAACTTCGTCTTCTGAGATTACATTGTCATGCAAACATTCCTCACGAGGTCTTTAATTTGTAAAGGCTGTCAAGAAATATTGAATACGAGCATAAGCAATGTGGTGACCAGACAAGACAAAAGTTTGCAGTGGTGCTCCCCAATCCAGGTTAAATGTGCCTGTTTGTCTTAACAAGTAGCTATTATAGTCCAGGCAACTTCGAAGCTCTGCACAATTTCCACGTAATTGCATCCACGGTGTTAATCGAGGCTCCATCGAACGTTCGCCTGATGGCTACACATTTTATTTAGAATCTCACAAGTTTAGATGACGCTCTCGACATTCTTTTCGTCTAGGCTTCAGCTCCGGCTGGAAATTCAAACGGATGACGACACTTTAATTAAAAATCCCATACACGTGACAGCGGAGGCGCCCGAGAAAAATTGCTCAAAAAACTAGCCCAAGGACTTAATTAAAATATTGCCGAGGGACACCGCATCATAGGAACGAGCAACACGAGCAAGAAGAAGCACATGATCGAGTGCCTGGGCGGCGGGAATGTGCATCGGCAAGGATTTGTATGCAGGGGAGTGATAAAAACAAACCAACCATGGATGAAAAACTCATGCAAACATGCAAACGGTAGAAAATGTCGGGAAAACTGAGAATCAAGGCCATAAAAGATGCGATGTGAGCAATATGTAATGCTAACTTTGAAATATATCCCTTGTTCGGTTGGCGTTCCATGCCGCTGTGTGTGCTCCCTCTCTCTGGCAGAGCGTCCTCGTTCTTTTCAACGTGTTCGGTGAGCCACCGCGCTCGCGTTGTAATTTAGGCGTGGAGGGTGAGTTTAGACAAGAGGACGTGAGTTTAATCTAATTCCGGACAGTTAAGGTGCTTCCGTTATTTATTGGACATAACCCATGCACATTAGAGCGTATATTTTAATACACCGCCGAGGGCAGCTACGGCACCCCCGCGCTATCTCCTCTCCGACACTCCGCCGCCCCCGGAATTCACACAGATTTCCGGAAGTGTGACGCGCCATGCCGAGCTCCCCAATGCAAGTTTATGTAGACAGACATTCCACGTGTTAAGGGGATTTGCGCGATCTGTAACGGAAACATCCCGTTAGGATTGTTTAGGGATGACACCACCAAGTGCTTTCTCGGCTGTATATATGCACGCACACAGAGCCGCGTTCCGTGTTTTCCGCGGGAATTTTCCTTCGCGATGGTCCTTCGGGAACGGTTTCGACTCTCCGGAAATGCACATAAAACGCTTCTGGAATCGGAGGTGCTCATGGCTGAGCGCCGCATCACGCTCAGACACAAAGTCTAATTGCCGAAATTACTAATTATGCATAGGTATTTCTTGAATGACAAAGCTGCGGAGAAGGAAAATCAATGTAAGCCGCTGCTTGATGATTTATTCACAATGGAAGAGGCAAAGTCAAGCGCTGAATAATTACCAGACGCCCGTCAAGAATTGAAGTTTATCCGGGGAGGCGTGCTTGCTGTAGCTGAAGAATTAATCAGAATATTCAAGTGCGAATGTAGGTGGGTAAGACAAGCAGAAATATTACAGCATCCGGCAACAAGAAAAAGATTTGTACAAAAACAGGACTCTGTTGACAGAGTTTACGGCCACGATAGGGAAATGAATATAAATAGAACTCAACTTTTGGTTGTGAGGGGCGTTACATAACCAGTATAGCTGAAAGCGAAAATACAAATCTCTATAATAGTGTCGCGACGAGTTTTGTAGGACTGATGGCCCACCATTCATGACTGCCTAGAAGGCATTTACTTCTTATGCAAGCCAGGTGGAAGGTTGCAGGAGAACACAGCGATGTTTCATTACGTTGTATCAACGCACACATTGTTTGCCCATTGACATTCGAGACTAGCGATAAACTTTTCACAAACGCGTATCAGTTACTCTTACTCGTCATTCTAACACCAAATGATAATCATAACAATCTTATCATGTCCGGCAGAGCCGAGGGCCGCAACTGCACCAATTGATTTATTGACTTCCATTAATCTCTGGGTTCTTGTATAATACTCATTGATTCGTCATTTGGTCACATGGGACCGTGCATTGACTTGTAAACCGCCGGCGCCGCATGGAACAATCCGTCAAAAGAAGCTGCTGTTGCTGCTAGCGGCGGCGTCCCTCTCTTTCTCGGATCGTACGGACCTTCGCAGTTGTGCGTTGTTTTCGTTGACGCTCTCTTGCTGAGATGCGCTGTTATTCCCGCTCTACTCTTGCTCCCCCGGTGGTTCGATTTTTGTTACGGACGGATCGTCGAAGTCTCCAGAACATTCAAGCTCCTATCTAAGCAGCGGTAGCGGTGTGACGAAGTTACACTTTGGTTCTGCTGGCAATAACCACTATCAGAGGGCTTGTGGAAGGAGCACTGGCGATAAGTAAAACAAATAAAAGTGTGCGACGATTATTTTACTAAGTAATATACGAAATAAGTGCAGTTGGAAGGCAGCATAATCAGCGGTGGCAAATCGAGATGGGCGAACCCGAAACCAGTAACAGTATCCAGTTCCACCAGTTAACTTTCGAAACTGAACGTAATTTGATACCTGAAAAGAATTGTGGTAACGCAATGAATCATTGTAAAATGTTTATTGGTGATAAATCATTGGTTTATAGAATTGTGGGCAGTGGCGTATCTAGGGTAAATTGCGCCTAGGGCAAAACATAAAAAGTGCGCCCCTGAATTAGAAACTTTGGAAATTGTGCCGCAGCCGGTTTTTCAGAATAAGCGATTTACATTTAAAAAACGCCACCTGGTGTAGAACTCGGTACTTGGTCGTAGAGGACGTTTTTGCGAGGAACACATGCTCCGACGTCTAGTAGCCTAGGTGCACGGGAAAAAAATTGAGTGAAATTTTACTCAAAATCGGAGTAGAATCGCATCCACTCTGATTTTGAGCGAAAATTTGTACTCATTTGATCGAGTGAAGAGAAATGGGTTGGAGTTAAAACTTTCACTCATAGCTTAAGTCTAGAGTTGGCAGAAGTTCACTCCGATTGTGAGTGAATTTCACTTAGATACTCACTCGACTGTGAGTAAATTTCCCTCGGTTACTCACTCGATTGTGAGTGACTTTCACTTAGATAATCAATCGACTGTTTTTGCAGAAGTACCTAATTATAATAAAAATTGTCTGATTATTGTGATGATGTGCTTGGTGGTTGCTCTACATTGGATTGGTGCTTCGGATGCAGTACGGGCCTAATCGTCTTGAAATCCAATGGCATGAAAAAATTTGGTTTGTTTTCAGCTGTTCATGCACATTTGCGGAGGTGTAGGAGGATGCTTCGGTCACATTTGGAAGCGAGGCGAATTTTTGATACCATTTGTTTCACTTCAAGACAATTGAGGCATTCTTCGCAAAAACTACACCTGGAACTTTACTACAGTGAATTCACAGAGATTCATTCAGTGATTGAGTCTAGCATGACCCCAAATATTCGAAATTAGGTTCTACCAAAAAGTGAGAAGTGGGGTTTTTGCTAGAATTGCCCACGTTGCAATTCAAAACAGCAAACGCCAATCCAATCCACAGCAACCATTGAACCACACCACTATCACAATAATCACACAATTACGGTTACTTCCGCAACAACAATAACAATAGCAATCAATGCTGACTACTATACCCGGAGGGCCTACGAAGAATGAGTTTTCTCAACACGCGCCTGCGTAGTAGGTTAAATGGCGCTAATCATATAATTTTGACGAAATAATTTAGTTAGCTATACTCCAGATTGAGTGAAATAATTTCGTGAAAACTTGTTGTACTAATGCCGGTGTGAAATTGAGCAATTAGTACTCGTGATTGAGTGAACAAATATTTCACTCAATCAATTGGAATCAATTTCACTCAAAAATTCTGTTCACTCATTTGGAAACCTGCTTCACTCAGAGAAATTTTTTACCGTAAGGGCACCAGTGGATACCTGCAATACCCACATGATTGACTTGTAGTGGACTGTGAGTGGACTGCACAAGACAGTAGCAAAGTGACAGTTTTGACGTGCCACCAATTGACGTAACAGCCGACGTTGCCTGCGGCAACTTACACCTTTTCTGACAACTAATTCCCTAAAACTTCCTCGATGAAACGGCCATTTTCCCCAATAAGGTCAATCGCCTATTCAGGTGGGTCAACGACAAATTGGGCCCCCGTATTAGGCTATATCTGGATCGGATGAAAGTCGCGAGTTGATATCGTCTGTTTGAATGTATTGGTTTGGTTTTATCCTTCTTTCACTATTCCCATTTCGCTTGTCAATTATTGTTCACACGAATGGCGCCCAACAGTTCAAATATTCACATTATTTCATTTTTTCATTTTTAATTTTTCACATCTTTATCTTTTCTTCTCATTTGCGCCCTGAGGATCAAAGTGCGCTCATGGCACGTGCCCCACTTGCCCCCCCGTAGATACGCCTCTGATTGTGGGAGACTGAAGTCAAGTTGCACATTCTCAAAAATGTGCGCGAATGGACACTTTCAAGCAGTGGAAGTGTCCATATTGCACTCGACCCCCTCTCGTTCTGCCTTTTATAGTTATGGGCTACACCTTTTCAACACCTAAAAAATGAGTAATCATGCTAGTAATCGTTAATAAACGTAATCTGAATTAATTCTGAGCTGCAGTGTTTTCATATACACCTACTATTCGTATCGTTAAATCCATGCTGCAGTTCTATGCAGTAATTAAATGTGTGCTTCCATTCTTACATTAAATCTGTGCAGTGTCCGCACGCGAGCTAGAATCGTAATGACTCTCAGAATCGCAAGTGGTTGAATCGCGTAAACCATGACACGAACCTCCTCTTGTATAGTGTTTATTACTCGTAAAATGGCGTTTTCCAGCTATTTTAAAGCACCCCCAATCTGAATTTAAAAGCGGTAGATCTAGCGCAGAGCTGCTCAATAATGCAGTGTTCAGTTGCTTTTTTAACGGCACATAAAAAAATCCACAAAGATACACGGGATAGTTAATAAATATTGTTATGTAATAGAAAAGAAATTGCCGTCGAATCTACGGCATTACCTCTAGCTACGAGCATTGTGCCATTGCCGCGTTTCCGTAGACATTATTATGTTCCTGAAAGTCAAACCGCTGAAAAAATGTTCCACAAAAGACAACTCTTCGTGGCTGCGGCTTCCAAGGTTCTTCTGCTTAGTTCCTTTATATTTCCCCGGAGCTCCTTTGAGTCAACGGTACTGGAGATTCTGCGTATACTTAACGCGATAGCCCCATTCACAGGTCTGCATTCCTCCATCAATAAATCATCTGAACGTGTTATTGTGTCTTGTGTCATTCCGAGCTAGGTTATTTTGCTTCCAGACAGGATTATTCCGCCTTCAGGCACTCCTCGTATGAAAGACGACGACTCCTGTTGTGGGATAGTCTCTGCCGCTAACCACCATTATACCTTTGGCATCTCTCATACTGCACTAAGTTGTTCTTCCAGATTATCCTCATTTCAAAAGAATTTCTTTACCTGTCTTTTGATAGCCTTCATCTGTAGCTCCCAGTCATCCGTTAGCACTTATACGGATACTTCCTATTTTTATGATCTCAGGCCTCCACTTCGATAGCCTTTCCAGTAAGGTCTTTGCTTCCAGACAGCCCCATACTGACGTTTTTGCCTTCTTTCTTCTCGAACCTTTCATACTCAAGATTCCGCTCTCAAACAGCCACTTTCTCACTGAGTTCTGACAACCGTCATTCTTAGTCTTTCGCCCCGAGAGCCCCACATTTCGGCCTCCTCCCTAGCTGGCCCGCATAGTTCATCCTTCGGCCCGCATAACTCATATTTCGATAAATTCCAACATCCGACAGCATCCCACACTGAAGTTCTTGCCTTTATGCCGAAGATTCTAACTTTTGCGGGTACAAGGTTATTTCCTCTAGGTAATCCTCGTCGTAGAGAATTTCGCTTTCTGTCTTCTCATAGCCTTCATACTTCATTCCTGGACTCCAGGCCCTCGCAATTTCATGGAAGAGGCTTTTGAAATTGTATCTTCCTGTTTTGAACTCAAGAAGATGAAGGTTTTTGTGGTCTACACCTGATGAAGGGTTAGTTTTCAGGGCAAGATACTCCAGGCCCCACGTTGGGCGCTAAAAATGTATCCACCCCTTCTTCACCAACCTGGCGGGCCCCTACAGTAACTAGTCACCTGGTCACGGACGGTAACAGGCAAAGTCGTGGTTACACTGTATCTTGACGCTTGGCGAGGTCTCGTTCTGTTCCACGTACGCCCCTAAGTAACTGTTTGATACAAACCTTGTTCCGGTTGCGACAAAAATCGGCCTAAATTTGCCAGCGTAGAGACAGCGAGCTGTCTGCAATGTGTTGTTCAAGGCGCCACCACGCTCAAAATAATGTCCTGACCAAAGGAGTGTACAGTATAATCGGCGTGGACGATTCAGACAAATCAGCAACCTGACGAGAACAGACATCGATGACCGACCATAGACAGGTAAAGCAGAAACAGGAGATTTTGAGGTGTACGGCAGCTCCGACTAGTTGCGTTTCAAGTCATCACTCCATCTATTACTCAATATTGTCGAGGGGCTATCGTCTTACCTTCGTTGAGGGCTTCCGTGACGGGACAATTGGTCGCGTGGACAATTCGTCGCGCGAATAATTCGCCGCACGGACAATTCGTCGCACGGAAAATTCGTCGCATGGACAATTCGTCGCGGACAAATTGTCACGGACAGTTCGTCGCACGGACAATTCGTCGCAAATTTGCCCTTTGCCTCGGTTTTACTAACCCGTGTTTTGTTTTCTTTTACTTTTAGAGTCCTAATGAGCCCCTTATAACTTACTGTATTATTTGAAATCCTTTTGGGCATCCTTGTTTTTTCAATGTCTTCGAACCTCTAGTGAGTCCCCTTGCATTACTCCGCGCATTTCTAGTAGTGCACCGAGTTTCCGAAACTCTAATTCGGAACCCTATCGAGCCCTATGTGTCCGCAAGTGTTGTTTGGAGACCTGATTAGCTCTTCAGGTTTTTTCATGACTACTGGAATCCCAGCAAGCCCTCTGTTGCGTTTTTTGTGCTATCCAGACCTCCATTGGGTCTCCTTGTGTCTTTAGTGCAGTTTAAAGCTTTTGGCGAGCCCCTTGCATTTCTTCGCGACTTTCGTAGCGGAAAGCACCTTTGTGTTTCCATGTCATATTTGGAGCCCTATCCTGAAGTCTCCTTATTTTTCTGAGCTCTGCTGAGCCCCCTTACATTTTTCTGTGACTTTCGGAGCACTAGTAAGCCTTTTGTGCCTTCATGTAGTGTTCGGAGCCCTGTCGGGCTTCTTACGTCCTTAAACGCGATTATGAGCCCTAATGACCCTTCTTATATGTTTCATAGCTTTCAGAATTTCATAAACCCCCATTTTGCATTTTTGTGTTATCAAGAGCCCCACTGGACCCCAGTGGGATTTGAAGCCCCGCTATGCCCCCTTGTATTTCCTGTGACTTCCGAAGCAGCAAGGAGCGTTGTGCCGTCATGTCATATTCGGAGCCCTACCGGGCCCCTTTGTTTCTTAGAATGTTATCAAAGCCCTGATAAGCCCCAGAGCTGAAAGATAGGCTTCCAGAGAAAATACGTACCAATAAGCCTATTTTATTATACAGATCACCAGTAGACCCCCTTGTATCTTCAACATCGATTAAAGCTCTGTTGGGCCCTCTTTCATATTTCCGAGGTTTTCGGAGGACTAGTGAACCTTCATGAACCTTGTGCCTTCATGTGATATTCAGCCTGCTATCGGGCGCCCTTGCGTCCTCAAGTGCCGTTATGTGTTTCATAGCTTTCAGAATTCCATTAAGCCCTCTTTTATCATCTTCTGTTATCCAAAGCTTCATTGGGCCCCCTTCTTGTGTCTTGAATTTGACTTGAAGACCTACTAAGTCTCCTTGTATTTTCCGTCACTTTCGGAGCACTAAGCACCCTTGTGCCGTCATGTCATTCAGAGCCCTATCGGTCAGAGCATTAGTAAGTCTCTTGTGTCTTCATATAATATTCCGACTATTCTTGCCCCCCACCTTGTGTCTGCAAGTGTAGTTTTGATCAGCCCCGTCATGTTTTCTCATGGCTTTCAGGGTATCAATAAGCCCAGAGGTGAGCCCCTTCAGCCTTCTTTTGTTAAACAGAACTCCGTCGGGCTCCATCAAGTCGCCTATATCATTTGAAATCCTGCTGAGTCCCCTAGCATTTCTTCGTGGGTTCTGGAGCTTCATTGGTCTGGTCCCCCTTGTGCCCTAATGTATCGTTTGGAGCCCTGATAAGCTTCCTTATGTTTTTCGTAGATTTCAGGATTTCAGTGAGCCCCCTAGTTGCCCTCTAAGGACCCCCTTGTCTCTTCAACGTCTTTTAAAGCCCTGCTGAGCCCCATAGAATTTTCTCATGGCTTACGGAGCTCTATCGGGCCCCCTTGTGTCCTTATGTATCGTTTGGAGCCCCGATGAGACCCCTCATTCTTTATGTAGCTTTCAGAATTCCAGTGAGTCCCCTTGAGCCTTCTTGCGTTGTTAGAGGCCCTAGTGGCCCTCCAAGAGCCCCCTTGTTTCTTTAATGTCTTCTGAAGCCCTGCTGAGCCCCATAGCATTTTTCCGTGGCTTACGGAGCTTCATCGAGCCCTCTTGTTCCCTCATGTATCGTTTGGAGCCCTGATGAGCCTCCTTATTCCTTCCGTAGCTTCAGAATTCCAGTGAGCCTTCTTGTGCCTTCTTGTGTTGTGAGAGGCCCTAGTGGCCCTCCAGGTGCTCCCTTGTTTCTTCAACGTCTTTTGAAGACCTGCTGAGCCCTATAAAATTTTTCCATGACTTACGGAGTTCTATCCGGCCCCTTCTTCCTCATGTATCGTTTGGAGCCCTGATGAGCCCCCTCATTTCTTCCGTAGCTTTAAGAATATAAGTGAGCCCCCTTGTTGCCCTAGTTTCCCTCTAAGGTCCTTCTTGTTTCATCAACGTCTTTTTAAGCCCTGCTGAAAAATGCAATGACCTCTGGGAGTAGTCTTATTAGAATTAGATCATGCAAACCCAGACAAACCCCAGCTGCGATTTGTTGCCAGAGAGACAGTCACACGGCGCTACTAAACGTGCATTTTTGTACTGGTCGAAGACAAAAGAAAAAAGGAAAAAGACCCTATCCAACCGGTACTGCAGGTCGGGCGCAACAATCAAGTGTTACTAAGTAACGACGGAGGGCCACCACTAAGTCTCATTTTATTTCAAATATCTTTGTTGAGTACTTTTTCTATGTACACAATAAGCTACACTCTGTGATGTGAGGATCTAGAGAAAAGTATAAACTTTTTGTTTTGATACTTCACATTCTTTAATGAGAGCTACGAGAAGAAAAAAATGTTGAGAGCATTCCAGGCTGTATCTACTTCTTAATTATTTTCACCGTTTACTCTTGGAAATACTATACAGGGTGTTTCAGGGATGATAAAAAAATTCAACTGTGGGTAGATCTCGTATGTACCATTCTGCAAAGTAAGGCCTAATGACGAAGATAGCCCTCCAAAGTTCACTTTTTTCGGATTTCAAAAATTTGTAGCCCAGGAACGGTACGACAAATCGAGCTTTAATTCAGCATAAGCTAGTTTGTCATAATTATCTATCAACCAACCACATTTGGAAAGAATCCAATCAGTGGCGTAGAAGTTATAAGGGGTCACCTTAGGTCAACTTTTCTTCGGATGCTTCTGAATTATTGACCCTCATAACTCCTACACCACTGGTTGGATTTTTCCCAAATTTGGTAGGTTGATAGATAATTATGACAAACCAGCTTTTGCTGAATTGAAGCTAAATTTGTCGAAACGTTCCTGAGTTACAAATTTTTGAAATTCAAAAAAAATGAACTTTGGGGGGCTGTATTTTCGTAATTAGGCCGAACTTTGCAAAATGGTATATAGGTTTCTGTCATATTTTGACGAGATCTACTCACAGGTAAATTTTTTGCTGTCATCCCTGAAACACCCTGTAGAATGAGTTTTGTTTGTTGTTTTGGTTCTGATCCCAGTCAAAACTTTTTAATGTAAGCCAGAAAACGAGTATAATCCAAGTAGTTATTAAAACTTTTTCAGTTATAATTAAATTTCGCTTTTTCAACTAAACACTTCTACTGCAGTGTTTCCTACACACCAGGCTTGCCTAAATAAACATATTCAATTATCGCCGCGCATGAACCTGCTATCCACCGAGCTTTCCGCACACCGGTGCACTTTCATTGTTGACGCCCTGTAAATAATGCAAGCATAATGTTATGTGGGTGAGGCAAGTAAGCACACACTAAACGTACCTGTGTAGCGTAAACTATCGTGCCTGGATTCAAGCCCTGCGGTTTAGATTAAAATTAAATTGCGCAGTGTTGGAAATTTTAATGGAATCCTCTCGCAGCTTGTATGGGAAGCCTTTTTTATTCGCATACAAGAACGCAAGCTTTTATCGCGTTCTTATGGTTGAGTGCTACTCATTGGAGGAGTTCCAGGAAACCAGCACACCTGATGCTAGAAAATCGCTCTGAGTCTAGTTTCAGTTTTGGAATAACTCCTTATTGCAATTACTCTGAAATAGGTATTTCTACAACCTGGAGAATCCTTCGATCCTGCGGGATGGTTCAGACAGGAACACGGCACGAAAACACGGAGTGATGGATGATGATACGGATTCCATCATACAGACCTCGACAGCGAACAACCGATGAACCAGTGTCGCCATCACTTTAGATGCACTGATGCACCGGTCAAACCTGAGCAAAAACTGTCACTCAAACGTATTTTTCAATCTCATTTTTGTTGAGAAAACACTAATTAGAGGGGTAAGAGTGGTTATGTTATGTGTTGGGCTGTGATTCAGGCTGCGATCGGCCAATAACGACCAGAAACACAGCCCACTCGAATCATGTAGAAATCAGACAACCTATAATGCTGTCGCGGGGTAGATCCTTACGAACTCGGAGCGCCAGCAAACCCTACACCATTCCAACTCCACTGTCTCTGAAATGAAGCTCGCAAAAACCTCATGCGAAGGGCTCTTCGCGCCGAAGGTATGCTGATGCTCAGGAAGAGCGTCATCCCAGCTTTAGTAATGTTCTCCTTCCGACGCAAACGTCGCCGTGCGACGTGTCTACTGCTACAATAAAGGTCTGGACGTCGCCTTTTCCATCGAAACGCGTTCTACAATGCGCGAAGTTGCCTTGCGATTGTAGTTGCCTGTGTGCTTGTAAGTTCTAAGACATTACTTTGCTGTTCGAGCAGCGTCTGCATGGTATACAGCAGCAAGGTTACTTGGCTCGGTGGAAAGCTTGACACCTGGTTCGCCAGTTGCTTCTGCTTCGTCGGAGTTGTGTTGCTCCACGTCCTCAATCCCCTTGGCTTAAAGAAACCGGGTGTAAGCTGTTGTATGTAATTTCTCTGATGGTTGCGACGTCTTGGAACGTTAGGGAGCTGCACACGTACCTACGTGTGAGGTAACTGCACTCTCGTTCTAGTGTGATAATTGATAAATTAATAACGTGGGAAATCCTAACACGGGAAAATTGGTTAACGGGCACTGTGGTAACATAGCAGTGGTTTAATTACTAGAACTTACTGGTTGGGTCAGTAGGTACTTTACATAATTGATAGTCGCTGAATTGGGCGCCACTGTAAGATTAATAGAGACAACCTTGCATTTTTACGGTTTCATTAACAAATATTCAAGGCACAAGTTATTCGACTCAAGGTTTCTGGTGACTTATCATGTATAATAAAACGGCTGAGAGAAAAAAGCTAGCCGAGAAGGCGTTACGCCCTCCAGATGGTCCGTCAGAGTCGGCATGTTACACACTACTATTCAGTATTGAGCTCACTTGATGAATAAATAATTATTATAGGGCATATAGCAGGTATTATTATCATGGGTACTGCCTAGTACCTACCAACTGCCCAACAATTACTTATAGAGATAAATGAAAAAGCACCTCATACTATACAATTTCGATGCGATCGCGTGCGCGACCTTTTATATACAATCGCGCACACAAACAACATTTTAGATTATGACTTCGACGCGTGTGTCATAATAATAAAGTTTTTCTGAACCCATTGTAATCCCCGTCGCATCGTTTTCGTCGCCATATTGTGCCGCATGATTGATTATCAGGACGAGAGAGTCGTCGTCGATTTCGAGTCAGCCAAAGACTTACGACGCCCGCGTGACAAATTACCGGACATTTTCCAACCGTACCCCCAATTTGATTTCATACCGCGCAAGCACCCCCATAATACGACGAACTACTGCGCTCTCCCTTGTTAAAGAACTCCAAAATCTCCTCTAGACGTTTTTAGGACACGGTTTCGTTATCGTTTCGGCTTCAGAACTATAACTAGCTTGCAGCCGAAAGTTGGGGCTCCGTCGTCGTGAATATCTTTCGCGTTTTGTGTGCGCTCAACTTCATCGCCGCTGATGTTATTAAGGCCCGGGTGCGGGAAACCGGGTATATGGGAAAAAGACGAGAAAAGCGTTCGGTTATTCTCTGTTCTGCCGGCATTTGCCGTCCGCACATACGCTGCCGCGAATAAAACAGTCCGAGTGTTCCTATAAAGGGACGTCTCCGAAACGAAACGGATCCGCCGCGCTTGCATTTTTAATAACGAGCACCAGACGGTGAAGCGCGGAGTTTTGTCCGCGACAGAGGAGTCAAAGTTTATGAAATTCAAGCCATTGTCGGAGTGCAGCAAAAAGGGTGGAAATTGGAAACTTTTCGAAACAAAGCCCGGTCCGCATCCAGCTACCGGCAGCTGTAAAAAAAGTGAAATAGCTATAAATGAAATTGCAAAATGAGGGTGAGGGTGAGGATTTATAAGCGGTCGAGTCGAATTCACTAAACGACTGGATTCTTATTCTTCAATTCTGAACAAGACTCCAGTAACAGACAAAGCGGTGAGTGTATGAATAAGTGAAAAGACAATCAACAACACAAAAGCTCTCGTCACGAGAGACGCAAGCTGCTCTTGTGTCATGGCTCGTTTTACTCTGAGTGTTTGCTCCTGGTCGCACTGGTTCCCGCCGGAGTGTGGGGCTACAACCTTTCACTTTGGACTCCTCCAGCATCTCTGGAGATGTCCGGTCCTGTCGTCTTTTGACTATTTCGTTCCGGTTGTACAAGTATTGGTACCACATCTGCTTTTCGAGAAATGGAGAGAATCAAGCTGTCTGAAGTGCAGTATTTGCCAAACTTTGCATGATTGGAGCTCGCAAGTTGTGAATGATATGACTTCCACGATCTGACATTAGCCATCGCGCTTCGTTGAGAACTTGGACGGGAGTAACACTTTATCTAAGACTTTGTAAGAAACTTCTCTTCTTGATTTCTCTGCGTACGATTTTGGAATATCTTGTTTGTGGAAGACCACATCATTCGCATTTTTATCACGGTATCATAGAGTGCTCGAATTTCTATTGCAAAAATCAAGAATGCTGGGGCTAGTCCTGTACATTGGCATCTCGTTGAATTAATAGCAAATCGAATGCTCCAATCTGCATAGCTCTTTTGTACCAGAATGGCAAGCTGGGTCTTCACATCTATGTGCTTTTTCTCAACTGGGTCGCTCTCAGCATGATACAGTGGAATATAGGAGGCCGAGATGTTGAAGAAGAAGAATAGTACTCTGCATTGCGTCACTCACGAGCTGAACGCCATTGTCTGAAACTATCTTGCGTGGAGTCCCATATCCGAAGAAAACTTTTTTTCTTTTCCCATCAGGGTCTTGAGGCAGCTCCCAGCTGTAACATTCTTCCAATACTATAATCTTCACTCCTGGATCATCATTTTCTCCATTTCCAAAGGCTGTATTGCTAATAGTTGTTGGCATTTTTTCGGCAGAAACAAAGCAAACGTCGCGGCTAGCATTTCTTCATGTTCGCAGGATGGCCTCGAGAAATAATCAGCCACACGTTGGCCTTTCCCGTGGCGTAAATTATCTTCATGTTTGAACCTTGGATTTTTAGTGCCCATCGCGCCAAGCGTCCTGATGGAGTTTTCACAAAAGAAAACAGCCATTATAGGGTTGGTGATTTGCAGTAACGGTCACTTGTGAATCTTTCAGATACGTTCGGATTTTGTGAGTTGCCCACACTACTGCAGGAGCTTTTTTTTTCGTAGTGGAGTACTACCTCTTCGCGCTGGTCAGGAGTCGATTCACGAATTGAATAGGTCGGTCTGAATGGCCCTTCTACTGGAGAACAGCTGTACTGTGAGATACCCCCTTTTTCTTATAATCAACTTAATCAGCTGTGATACGCCTAGTGATCCTAAGTCATGTTTTTGTTGTGCCGTACATTTTTATTACATCTACCTTAGTCCTTTGAATTAATTCACCATCTACCTTAACTTTACGCCGTGCTAATACCTCAATCAAACTATAGTAACCTCACGTTCTTTGAAAAAGGATGAATTGAATAAATATTGAAAAAAAAACAAAGCCATTCAACCACACTATCAGCCGGTTCCACCAAAAAAAGACCAGCCTCAATTAGAGTACTTATGAGTGAATTAGCGAATTGATTATGATTAACTTTGATTTTGTGTTCCACCAAAATAGCTTATACCTTAATTAAAGTTGGCTCCGCCCCTTTTCGCTAATTGAGTATTAAACCAAAATCAAACTCTGAAATAGCGCGAATTTGCGTTCCACCAGCCTCAATTAAACAATAATTGCGAATTAAATGCGATAATAAATTAATTCAGCCAGGGAGTTCAATTAACTCGTTAATTGCGGCAAATTGTTGACATTCCTGGCATTTATTTAGCGTTTTTTTTTTTGGAAATACATACCCACCCTTCTAGATCGGCAAAAATTCTTGCAGGTCGGCATACTTGCCGTCGCTGTCACCTTCCCCGAGCACTTCCAGATAATTTTCTTGGTCCTCCAGGTCCTTGGACCTTTGCTGTCGGCGACCAAAGTGCAAATTTTTGCCAGATAGGAAATATGGTTGAATAATTGGAAAACAAACCCTTATGACCTGCAAAAATTTCGTACTTTGTTCGCCCGCAGCAAAGGTCCAAGGACCTGGAGGACCACGAATATGGTCTGGAAGTGCTCGGGGAAGATGATAGCAACGGCCTGTATACCGACCTGCATGAATTTCTGCCTACCTGCAAAAATTTAGTACTTTATTCGCCAACAACAAAGGTCCAAGGACCTGGAGGATCACGAAATTTGTCTGAAAGTGCTTGGGGAAGGTGACAGCAGCGGCCTGTATGCCGACCTGCAAAAATTTCGCACTTTGGTCGCCGACAGCAAAGGCCCAAGGACCTGGGGGATCACGAAATTTGTCTGGAAGTGCTCGGGGAAGGTGACAGCAACGGCCTGTATGCCGACCCGCAAGAATTTTTGCCGATCTAGAAGGTATATGGGTGGGGTGGGTATGTATTTCACAAAAACCTGCAGGCTTGGCTGACCTGCATTTCAGATATCCCCCTTCATCGTTCACAAGAAATTCACAAATCGCACCAAAACCAAAAATCAAAATTTAATTGAAGATTGACACTTGACATTGGTCATTGACACATTTGACGTAATACCCGGCGAAATTACAGGTTTTGTTACCGACTCGTTACCAACCTAACCACGAAAAAAGCAAAAATAAGAGTTAATCGCGGCAATAACTAATTGAATCACTAATCGAGCCTAATGGAACGCAATCAAATTTAATTGAGGAATAAATTTGATTGCAGTGTTAGCTAATTGAGGCACAGCGTCTTTGTGGTGGAACTGGCTATATACCTTTATTGCAAGTCATCGCCACTTAGATTAAGTACTTCTTAATTATTCATTTCATGATTTCCAGACGTGCTGACATCAGCTAGCGTTAGGAATTAGTTAATTCAGTTTACATTCGGTTTCCGAAAGAAAAGTACATCCTAATTACGTGCGCAATCCTACGACGATAGTTCAACCCTTCCAAGTTAATTCCGTTCCCATTCTTCCTGATTCGCCGAACTATTGATGAACCCATTTCCTAATGCACTTGAATCTCAATTCCCTGCTCAGTTGATTCAAAACCTCGTCGAGATTTTAAATTTGAAACCCCTTCTTCTACCTAGGCCATCTTCCATATACGAATAGAAATCTCGATTATTCAATTGTACGTAGAAAGAGATTGCTGTTCACTGAGTTTTGTCTTGGTATTCCAAATTTTTAGCCTTTATCTCAATTATTGATCAAATAATTCACTAAAATTGAATGTTTACATTCCATAAATTTTATATCCGGCTGGTGCTAGAGTTTGAACTTACAGCCTTATCCAGCAGTTTCATTCCACGCTGGGTTGAATAACTCCATACAAATCTGCAATCAGATGTCAGTACAATACAATTAGTACAATTGTCGCGGTGAGCCTCTAATTAAATAGCCTGCAAAATTGATGTAATGTTCCTTTCTGTCTTGGAGTATTTTTGAAACGACACTGAATTTTCTTGGCATTGCTCAAGGGGTTCTCTCTTCAGGAAACTCAACCTTTTGCCCATAGACTCTTTGTCATTCGAAACGGTCAAATATTTTATTCTATGGGGAAAATAACGCGTGATCGAGATTTTCGCCCAGATTTTGATTTGCATAAATACTGCTAGTGCTTGTCTGAAGCTAATAGAGTCTACAAAATCATGCTCTGTAGGAAGCTAGATCTCTTCTAAAGGGTTACCGAGACTTTCACCATTTTCCTGGTGGTTTGGAGGTAGCTGAAAACAATTCACTTGAAGCCTCACCGCAACTTCAGGGCATTAAATCAGGTTGACGCTACCATTGGCTATTCGAAATATCAAAACAAAACCTATTATCATTTTATAAACAAACAATCACCTCAAGCCCCATTTAATAATAAGCATTTGATTACAATAGAAATCAGACTTGCCTCAAATGTTGTCATTTCTCGTCACTAATGCACTACAATTAATTACAGTGTTTTAGCACTTTTCTAATTTTTTTTTTTTTTTGTTGGAAAATACGATTTTTTCTTCTTTCTGCACATCTGCCGTTCTTGACTGCTATCACGCGAATCTTCTTCCTTGCGCTCATCCCCTCTACTGATGTGAACCCCTGGTTCACAAAATCGATGCGCCGACATATAGTATATTGGAAATAGAAAAAAATAGGTGCTTTGCTGGAATTAATTCAAACAAAAACGATTTTTTTACCATAGCAAGCTTACAGTCCCTTCTTCAACATATCAAAAGTCCTCAACTTTAGGACTTCTACAAATCAGTATACAGGGTGAAAGTTTATTATTTTTATTTACTTTCTTTTTTTCTTGAAAAACTGATGACCAAAAAAAACGGTTTCAGGGCAGTTTGATAGGCCATAGTCTTCCAATAAACATATAAAAAATATACCACCCAGCAACTGCTGCGTATCAAGTTACAGGGTGAAAACTATTTTTCATCTTCAATTTTTTTTTTCTTAGTGGAACTGATCTAGATTGAAGCCGGTTCCAGTTCTTTTGCAAGCTTATAATGTCATACTGAAAATATAAAAAGGACACATCTCTGCATTTGCTGCTTTTCAATTTACAGGGTGGAAAGTCATTTTCACGTTTCAATTTTTTTCTTGATGAAATCGGCTCACACAACAATTGCGACTGGTTTTTCTGTAAATTTGGGGTTTCTAGTCAATCATATCAAAATAATACATTTCTGCTACAGCTACGTTTTTATTTACAAATTTAAATGTTTGGTTGCGTTCCAAGATTTTTTGAATTTTTGATGCAATATATCCGAATATACCCAAACATTTAAATTTGTAAGAAAAAACATAGCTGTAGCAGAAATGTATTATTTTGATATGTTTGACTAGAAACTTCAAGTTTACAGAAGAATCAGTCGAAATTGATGTGTGAGCCAATTTCACCAAGAAAAAAATTGAAACGTGAAAATGACTTTTCACCCTGTAAATTGAAAAGCAGCAGTTGCAGAAATGTATCCCTTTTATATGTTCAGTATGACATTATAAGCTTGCAAAAGAACTGGAACCGGCTTCAATCTAAATCAGTTCCACTAAGAAAAAAAATTGAAGATGAAAAGTAGTTTTCACCCTGTAACTTGATACACAGCAGTTGCTGAGTAGTATATTTCTTATATGTTTATTGAAAGACTATGGCCTATCAAACTAGCCTAAAACCGTTTTTTTCAGTAATCAGTTTTTTGAGAAAGAAAGGAAATAAAGAAAAATAATAAATTTTCACCCTGTATACAAATTTGTAGCAGTCCTAGAGTTGAGGACTTTTGATATGTTGAAGAGGGAACTGAAAGCTAGCCATGGTAAAAAAATCGTTTTTGTTTGAATTAATTCCAGCAGATATTCTATTTCCAATATACTAATACTTTTCCTAACTTTATCAGCTCCCCGTGTACAATATCGTCACTTCACCATATCGCCCATGATGCTAATTTATTCCTCAATATTTAATTTCCTTTTATTTTATAATTTAAGGCGTCCCATTACAGTACCAAGGGCAAAAGCACTTGCGTCGGTACTAGTATACTGGAAATAGAAAAAAATAGGTGCTTTGCTGGAATTAATTCAAACAAAAACGATTTTTTTACCATGGCAAGCTTACAGTCCCTTCTTCAACATATCAAAAGTCCTCAACTCTGGGACTGCTACAAATCAGTATACAGGGTGAAAGTTTATTATTTTTCATTACTTTCTTTTTTTCTTGAAAAACTGATGACCGAAAAAAACGGTTTCGGGCTAGTTTGATAGGCCATAGTCTTCCAATGAACATATAAAAAATATACCACCCAGCAACTGCTGCGTATCAAGTTACAAGGTGAAAACTATTTTTCAACTTCAATTTTTTTTCTTGGTGGAACTGATCTAAATTGAAGCCGGTTCCACTTCTTTTGCAAGATGATAATGTCATAATGAACATATGAAAAAGACACATCTCTGCATCTGCTGATTTTCAATTTACAGGGTGAAAAGTCATTTTCACGTTTCAATTTTTTTCTTGATGAAATCGGCTAACACAACGATTGCGACTGGTTTTTCTGTAAATTTGAGGTTTCTAGTTAAACATATCAAAATAATACATCTCTGCTACAGCTACGTTTTTATTTACAAGTTTAAATGTTTGGTTGCGTTCCAAGATTTTTTGAATTTTTGATGCAATATACCAGAATATACCCAGACATTTAAATTTGTAAAAAAAACCGTAGCTGTAGCAGAAATGTATTATTTCGATATGTTTGACTAAAAACTTCAAGTTTACAGAAGAATCAGTCGAAATTGATGTGTGAGCCAATTTCAACAAGAAAGAAATTGAAACGTGAAAATGACTTTTCACCCTGTAAATTGAAAAGCAGCAGTTGCAGAAATGTATCATTTTTATATGTTCAGTATGACATTATAAGCTTGCAGAAGAACTGGAACCGGCTCCAATCTAGATCAGTTTCACTAAGAAAAAAAATTGAAAATGAAAAATAGTTTTCACCCTGTAACTTGATACACAGCAGTTGCTGAGTGGTATATTTTTTATATGTGTATTGGGAGACTATGGCCTATCAAACTAGCCTAAAACCGTTTTTTTTAGTCATCAGTTTTTTGAGAGAGAAAGTAAATAAAGAAAAATAATAAACTTTCACCCTGTATACTAATTTGTAGCAGTCCCAGAGTTGAGGACTTTTGATATGTTGAAGAGGGAACTGAAAGATAGCCATGGTGAAGAAATCGTTTTTGTTCGAATTAATTCCAGCAGATATTCTATTTCCAATATACTATACGTAGAATGTAGGATTTTGTTTGGTCTGCTGGCATGAGAACTGCAGCTGATGTCAGTTTTTTTTTTCAAAGTTTCATACACGTCGTTTTCTTCTCGTTCATTTTTGAGTAGCTTCTTAAGAGATTGGGCAATATCGGCAAATTACGGTACAATCTTGCAGAACCACGAGTACGTTCATAGGGGTTCCTAATAAGCTTTAGATCGCCGAAACTTTTTCGCGCATAAAGGTTCAACAATCGGAGTCTTCCAAGCACTGCTTTCGAGTCCTCAAGATATTTTTCGTGAGTCTCTGCTACAAGCAAGAGTATGTCATCGACTCAGCGACATATATAGAAGGCGATCCGGAACGGATATAGAAGGCAATCCGCAACGAAACTTTCCACTAACCGCACAAATGTTGTTATAGAATGCACTTTTTAGCTACTCAATTAAAAAAAAATCATTCCAATACTTGTGCGTCAGAAAAATAGGAAAAATTAGATGCCTACATCTGATCTATCAATACCGCGACAGGAATGTTGGTATATTCATATTTCTTTATCCGTGTTACTATGTACATACTTACACCCGTCGAGAGAAAGAAAAAAAGAGAAAAACAAATTAAATTAGTTCTCACAATATTAATCTGTATCTCTAGTTGGATTCGAAACTAGAAGATAGAAAATCTCTTACAGAATAGAACGCATTCTAGAGCAATATTTTCTTGAGGGATGTCTGAAGCCGAGCCGGAGACAGATTTCTTAGGAGATTTGGCAGTTCATTGTACAATCGAAGACCATGGTAATGTGTGGCCTCTCTAGACCGTTTCAGTCTATGGAAAGGTAGTTCTCAAGGTTCTTATCTCCAAGGAAACGTTCTCATCTAGAATTACACAGGCTGGGGGCAACGATGATCTTAGCCAAACGTCGAAAAGTGTTTAACATTACAGTGTTGCAGGAGAACTTTGCAGTCCGAATGGCATTCGACTAAAATTAAAAGTTTTGAATAGACTCACGTAACACGTTTCATCGCGATCTTACTCAGTCATCAGAGCTAGCTGAAAGCCCACACCCAAATCATTCTCTTTCGTAAAAGCTGTATGCTTCGCGGTATGCAAAATTTCTTCGATGCGAGGCATAGGGTAGCTACCTTTACCACGGTAATAGGATTGAGGCACCTGTAATCCACGCACAATCTACAACTATCATATTTTAGTGTGAGGACGGGTGAGCTCGACCATGGAGACTCGCACTCTTTGATTATTTTCTTTAGCGACTTTTTGATCATCGAAATGTGAGCCCCGACGAAATGCGCCCACAACTTTTGACAAAATATCTATGGAATCCGGTTTCAATCACTGTAGGGAAGGGATTGACCTAAATCTTGAAGATCCCTATAGTCAACACGGTGAATTGACTGATCACAGCCGCGAACTCTTGAAGGACGAAGCCATCATTTAAATGTGATGTCTGCAACACTCTTGCATAGTAGTGTCCATGTAGCACTACGACCCAAATTTAACAGATCCCAGCAACTTGAAAACCTGAAATTTGAACAGTATTGCACCAGAGGGGGGACTTGCTACTTATAATTCAAAATAGTCCCGTTACTTGGTGGACAGGGACAGAGTCTAGCAGTAGTTTACGTTTTCCAAATTCGGCCAGACATAAACACAAGAAAATGGAATCGATCGTTCAGATGGACAAAATGTAAAAATATGTTGATGCTAAACTGTTCCATCGTTGAGCGGAGGCTCAAGCTTATATGTCGAATTAGTGTGAATGCGAACGCGCCCCTTTCACGAATTTCAAATCATACACCTCATACATCATGCAACTCTTCCATTCACGAGATCGCTTGAGGTTTTTGGCTGGATATAATGTGAAACCGGAAGTGATTGTCGTTCCGAAAGCACTGCCCTCGAAAACACTGATTTGCTCATACTCCACATATTGTGTCAATGTTATTCTATTCTTTATTCAACCAAATCTGTTCTCACTTATCCAACCACAATGACCTTTTTTCAGACAGTTTATCGAGCCATACAACAAAGTTGTAAGTAGTTGGTAAGCTCGATATTACCTACCGAGCTTTTATGACAGTGCTTACAAGAATTGAACATTCGAATATTTAACGTTTTCTGCGCAAGTTAAAAGCTCTCACACATCGTCAAATTTGACTACCAAAGTTCCTCGTATGGTGTTATGCAAACTTTCCGTGATGCCGAATCGATAAAAATCAAGTCATAAACTAACCGGATAGGGGTTATTTGAACTGGAGGTGCACGCCGTGAAAAATATCGCGTTTTCCCAGTGCACTACTTATACAAACTTGGCGTGGTGGTGGCTTATAGCTTCAATCTTGCACGAGCTACAGCAAATTACGATACTCCGTTGGTTGCAGTTTCGCTTCAATTTTTCACACCGTCTGCACGTTTTAATGGCTCTCGCCCCTTTGCAATCATGCCGACTGTTTCTAACCATTGTAATTTTAATTGTTGCAGGAAAATGAAGCCGCCGACCCGGGAAAACACCTTGCCCATTATTCTGCTGATGCTCGCCGTTTTATCGAAAGGTGAGTGCGCCACCTGCATTTCCGCAACAAATCCATGTGCAATGTCGAGCGCGGCGGGAGAACGTTTGATGATTTTGCACGCATCAAATCCCGGTGACATCGCGCAAACCGTGTCAATCTCAAATGGCTGATTAATTATACAAGCGGGGTGATGGTATGATTTTCAGGAGTGGAAAACCGTGTTTCAGATGACAAAAATGCGGGGGCGGTAGGCGTCCCCTCTCGCTCTTCGTGTAGCGGAGTATCCCTTTGGTGTGCTACATTTTATGTGTGGCTGTAGCTTTAAGTGATCGTGGAATTTTAAACAGCTCTTTATCCCAGCAGCTTTACAGCGTGGATGGTTGTTTTGTGTATGGCATGGCGCGTCGCGACGCCCGGCACCGCACATTTCGGGAGTAAATAAAAACAGTGGATATCATCTCTGCCGCATGTAGGCATACAAAATTTCAATTTCTTCAACTCGTGTTGAGTGCTTGACTTATAAATAGGAAAAGGGTTTAAGTTATCAAGTGTGTTTAGTGGAGAAAACCGGTCAAGTTGGCCGGGGCAGTTGGGCCCCGATCTACTTGAAAACATCTTATAACTCTTATATCTTATATGTTTTTGCCGCCAAAAGACGATGAAGCGGACATAGGATTTCTTGGGACTTCCGGTATGTTGTTCACATGATCGAGGAAACTAGTTTAAGCAATTTTCAGATGAATTGGAACTTCAACGCCTATTCCAATAAATAATAGTTTCCAAAACAATGTCATTTATACCTTTTTTCCGCCAAAAGACAATGAAGCGAACAGGGAGTCCCCTAGTACTTTTAGTGTGTTGTTGCACTGACCAAGGAGACCATTTCCAGCAATTTTTAACTGTATCGAAACTTCAACCCGTATTTCAATAAATAGTAACAAAAGAAAATTTCACTTATACCTTTCTGCCGCCAGAAACTAATGAAGCGGAGTGAAGATTTCTGAAGGACTTCCAATATGTTGCTCAACCAATCAAGGAGACCATTATCAGCAATTTTCATCTGTATCGAAACTTGACCGCCTGTTTGATTGAACAGTTTCCAAAACAATGTCACTTACACCTTTTTGCCGCCAAAAAACAATGGAGCGGACATATGATTTCTTAGAACTTTCAGTATTCTGCTCGACTGACCAAGGAGACCTAATAGTTTCACCTGTATCAAAACTTCAACCCGTATTTTATTAAATAGTAACAAAAAATTTGTCATTTATGCCTTTCTGCCGCCAAAAAACAATGAAACGAACATAGGATTTTTGAGGACTTCTAGTATGTTGTTCAACTGACAAAGGAGACCAGTTTTAGCAATTTTTAGCTGTACTGAAATTCCAACTCGTATTTTATTAAATAGTTTCCATTTGAACTTTTTTGCCGCCAAAAGCCAATGAAGAAGAGAGAGGATTTTTTAGGACTTTCAATATGTTGTTCAACTGACCGAGAAGATCATTTTCAGAAGTTTTCAGCTGTATTGAAACTTTAACGCGTATTTTAATAAATAGTTTTTAAAATGATGTCATTACACCTTTTTGCCGCCAAAAACCAATGAAGCGGACATAGAATTTTTTTGAACTTTCAGTATGTGGTTAAGGAGTTAAAGTGAAAGCGTTCCACCAATTTTCAGGCTCACCTTATTTTTCGAGGAATGGTTGAAACATGTTAGGTATATACAAACTTCAGCGTTTCCTAGATTTGTTGCGCAGTTTGCTGCTGATTTTGTGTGGAGGTGGTGCTGGCTGCGTTGGTGTACCTACTGAAAGAAAGTTTCCTAGTCGGATACTTGCTATTGGTCAGCTGACATTCCGTTGAAGGTTATCTATTTGCCGGTCAACATTTGCCCAACAGGAGCTTGACTTGCTCCAATGGATAATGAACCGTACGGATACTCAGTCAAACGCCAAATATACAACAGACTAAAAGAAACTTGATCGAGGCACTTTTATTCCGAATGGGTTCCGCACTGACGAAAATATAGCAATAAACCTCAGACAGAATATTCACAGGATGACAATTGAAATAAGTGATCTCAGCGTTTCTGTAGCTCTGCTTTCATATATGATCTCCAGTGATTCAGGAGATCGCTCGGTGCTGGTGCCTTTAAAGCTCCCCAAGAGTTTTGCAATAACCCAAGATCTATAGAGAGGAACCCAAAAGATGGAGCTTCAGTGGGCCCTTGGAGGATTATCTGCGGCTGAACAGTAAGTTGTTGACACTTGACCAATAGAATGGCCAAATGTCCGTTCAGTGAATTTTTCATCCAGTTGAACGTCCATCTGATTAATGACATGTCGGTGTAATGCCAATCGATCAAAATGTCTTTCGGCAATAATTATATCAAAGTCATATATTTTCCATGTTAAAGACACTTGTTCTAATAAAATATCAAATGATGTCATTCAATCTGCTATTGCTAACCAAGCTCAATTTTTAATAGGAAAACTTTCATCTTCAACTCCAACAATCGGAGCATATAAAACTTCCTCCCATGAAATTGCATCGCGTTTTATAATCAACCCCGCCGCCCTCATCATAACTGATCGAAATTTACGGCACCCGTAAACACTGCGCTGTGTCCACTTAAATTCAAATTACCTAAACTTCAAGGACTTTCGTGACTTCGACGCGGAGTACGATATCAGGGAAAGTTATTATTGCAATAAAAAGGCAATTCTAGAGTGCACCAAAACAGACAAGAAAACTTTCCGAAACGGAGGAGACAAATTCCACCAGGATCGACGACCGAACTTGTGCCCGAAACTGATTAGTCAACTTACATCTGCAATTAGCTACCAGTTCGTGAAGTTGTACCGAAGCCGACTTAGACGTGGCATTGGCAAGATAACTCCCGATGTTAAATTGTTGAATAACTCGCGAAATTTTGCCTATATCAAACTTAGATAAAGGCATCAGGTATACGGGTTGATTAAGAAGGGTTCAGGTACAACGAATCTTCACGTGTTAGAATACCAGAATCGCACAATCGGTCTGATCTATAGGTTGGCTTTGAATTTTTTTTCTCAACTGTTTTATCACTCCAAAACTAGAGCTTATCCAATAACTGAGTAGATATACAATGAGAGCTACGTGAGTTGAGTTAGGCGGGTAATTTCCAATCTGATCAAGAGTTCATCTACTGCCCAGCTCCTGGAAGTTTCGAAAATCGCTTTCGACATACAAACAACGATCTTTTGAATTACTATTTCCAGGGTAGGTGTGAAAAAGTTGCCCGACAAACTACCTGCCCTGTGCTTTAATCGTCTCGGCGTTTTCTCAAGAATGGTTTGCAAGAGATTCTCCACAGAGAATTAACCGACATGGCTATGATTTGACGCAAGATCCTTTTCGATTTCACTGTTATTCCGTAATGACTCCCCTACTCCCCATCACATTGACCCATTCTTCGGCAGGTAGGTGCTGTTCCATTTTCATCAGCGAACAGTTTATTGGAACGAGAGGGCCGCAGATGCAAGTTTCATTCATACCTAAAAAGTAATTCCGTGTATCAAATCCGCGCGGCAAGAATGATGAGAAAAAAATCCACGCCTGAGCCTCCCTCTCTCTCTTTCTCACTCTCTCTTTTGCAGAAAGACGAATACAAGACCCACACCAGAGAGAGGCCGCATCTAATTATTCATAATATTGACGTTTCCCTGCTCATAAAGCAATGATTGAGTAGTGAGTTACCGTGTTCGCGAAAATCTCCGGAATCGGCGGCATTGACGTGAAAATGATTTCCGGGCTTTTTATACGCCGATGATGATCCTACCCGGGCGCTGCTGCGAATCATGATAGTGGTGTGAGTCGGGCTGAGCTTTTGAGCAATTCGCATTTTCCTCTTGCGATTTCCACATAGGTACATACACTCTGACATGATGATGACCCCGGAGGCGCGCACGCCGTACCGGGGCACGAATAAAAAAGCCGTTATAAAGGCGCTTCTTTGTCTCGCAATTTGCGTCTCGGGGATGGATGGCGTAAAAATTTATAGTGAAGTGAGCGCCTTATTAACATTTCCCTCGTAGATACACTCCTTTATTTCACCCGGGGTGGTCGTTTTACGTCCCGTTTTAAGTGGTTCATTGAACTGGGGAAATTGGGGCCTTTATGATCTTTGGGATATAACAATATAGCAGCCTCGGATTTAATATGGGCACGGACGGTCCTGAATTCTTGTACAACTATGTTATTAAACATGTTTTAAATTTATTATCAGTTTTATAATTCGCGCACACTCCGTAATGTTTTACGGGGCATCCAGACATGGCGCGTGCCGTTTGCTCAGCAAAGCAATTCACGTCTAGAGGCAGAGTTATAATTCTCGAGGTCAGTACTTCCATCCCTGGTTAACTTCAAGGTTAACGACAAAGATCTCGGTGGCAAAAGGTATCAAAGAAACGACATATCCCACTAACACAGTAGAAATGTTTCATCGCTTTATGTCAAGAGGAAAGTTCGTGAGGCATTTTTTGTATCACGAAAAAGGGGAAAAGCAAAATATCAAACACAGGCGATGACATCGATGCAACTAGAAAAATAATGTTGGATGAATTACAAGATGAACACCCAAAGCCAGTCGAATCGAACCCTAGTCTTTCGAGTCACTTTAAGAAAACATTACTATCTCAACAGCAAGTCTACGTAACTAGTAACAAAAATATACCTTGGGAGTCGATCAAGGCTTAAATGAGTAGCCAGTAGGAACTGGTAAATGCTAAGCCGAATTCTATGGAAATTCATAGCTAAGGCGTAGGCAAATATTGCTGACTTTTGCGAAGGAATATAAGTTGGTGGAAGATTTGGATAGGGAAAATAGGGAGTCCACTGTCATTTTCCACCGTCCCCTTAGAGCCTAATAAAAATTTTTCCTGGACCGAGAATTTCCGAGAATTTTGATATGTTGTTTCTCATGATAGGTAGGATCCGTAGCCGAAAATTCAGCCAATTACAAATTTATTCAAGGTCTGGGACCATAATGACTGAACCATGAGTTTGAGATTGGAAATTTTGGCCGCGACCTCACTTATCTCACTTCTGACACCAGTTTGCAGTGTGCTATTGTCAAAATTTTCTTGGCTCAATTTACATTTTCTATAAATATTTGAACTAACTAACAATAATTCACGTGTAGTTACCAACGATGTCAGTACCTTGAACTCACTCAGTGTTAGTATGCATGATATGACACATCAGCTCAAGGAAACGTATTAGAGAATGGTGGAATAAGTTGAGAATCAATGGCCCAACTCATGTTCACTTTTTCCAGAGTTTCAAATACCTCGTTGAGCATTCCGAAACTGTGAAAGCAGCAAAAAATGTTCAGTTGTACAGCGGTCAGAGTGACGAAAGGGACAGCTTTTTCTTGGAAATTATCTTGGTGACGAAGGCGTTAATGGCACTACGTGAGTGACGTACTGTAGTAATTAGGAACCCGTGATGATAGATAACGTCGTGACTTATTCACAATTTCATCTCCTGTTAATGTCCTCCAAACCCTTCAATCCAAACCGGCAAACCAGATCCGACGGTAAAAAAGATTGCTAAACCAGTTCCACACAAAAACAAAACATTGTAAAACCTCACCTATTTTTTTGTTCCCACCTGTTGACTCCTCTCCTTCCATTTTCGTTCAGTTTTTTTTCTATAGATTGTGATGGAACGCACTTTTTAGCTGAAAGCAAAGTGACGTATTCGCTGACAGGCACGAATGGGAAGGACACGTTAAAGAAACCCCTGCATATTGCCTGATTATGTGCTGGAATGACTTTCACAATCATCTGAGCAATCCTAAGTGACTTGAGCAGCGTACTCATCAAACTAGTGTGCATTGGTACCCAAAGCGCTTTAGATATTTTGCAAGCAAAAGCACTCCATTTCTTACAAAAAAAGAAGGCCAGTTGGTAGACATATGCGACAAAATGAATAAAGACTCTGGGTTCCCACAGATCAAGGTTTTGCATGTGAAAATTCAGAGGTAACCTGGAAAGTCCTACACCACAGAGCTGACATGGCCCTCCTCAAGTTGAAACCGTCTATTAGGTACAGTGGCGGACTTTGAAGTCACATAACCTTTCTAAATTCAGCAATGTAATTTGCATTGTTTGACATTGCAATGATAATGAGTATTGGCTTCTTGGTTTTGAAGAAAGTGGTGCGATTTTAAAGTCCGCCACTGTACCTGAAACTGCTTTTCCCCGGTTTCCCGAACCTCCCTAATCCTCAAACAGGAATCCAACAACACCCCCAAAAAACTAGCACTAGTCTCACAGACTTCGCTTGCTTGCCGATTGCATGATTTGGAGTACAAACAGACACTGTTAAGACAAAGGATGCTTTTAAATAAATGAAGAGGTGTATGAGACATTTTGTACATAACAACGAACATGTTTAACAAAATACAAGCATCAAATTCAGTAGTTGCAAAAATTCGTATGACTACAGAAATTGACATCAAAATAATATCGTAAAACAGACACATACAGAAAAAGTGAAATACTTAAGTCCAGGTATAAAAGCTCAGTTACCTGCAGCAACAAAGTTGTTGGAAGAAATATTCAGATGAGAAACAAATAATTGAAGCCCGGACCTGAAACATAGAAACAATCCTATACGAGCTACATTCCATGATTTCTTGATCTGCGTTCTTCGACGTGCACGCCTGTGACATCTCCCGCAACAATAACACAAATAAGATACCTTACTTTCGATTCAAATTCTACCTAGGGTTGATCGGACCGTCTGTTATCCCAGAAACAATTTAAATGAATAGTATGAGTAATTGGGTAAGGCTGCTCCATCCCCTGTCCGGTTTGAATCACACCAGCCCATAAAATCCAATTTCTACAATACTTTCCTTTGTCGTTAATTTCCTTAATCAAGCACACAAGCATAATGAGGAAAATCCCATTTGAGTTCATAACTCGGCCGTACGTGCAGGTAAAAATGTAAATCCAACGCAAAACAAATCCAGGCAAATCAAAAGAGATTAGGACTATGTCTCCAAATGAATTCGGCAAATTTATTCAGAAAACCACTAACCTGTAGGGTCAATCAATTAGTGCAGTGAACCTTCTCGCACCTCTGGCCGCCCTCACACACCGCCAGTCCCCTCTTTGACCTCGCTTCTATTCCCCGAATCTTCCTGTCCCACCATCGACGGACTCGAACGTAAGCAACTTATTAAGCTTCTTTCTATCGCGCGAAGGTATTCAGATGCATTTTTAGAAATGAGCTGAAAAGTGCGTTTCATCACAGTACCCTTCTTGGAGAAGCGACGGATAAGAAGACGAAGCGAGAGGCTCCTCATCGAACCCAACTCTTTCGAGAAGGTTTCAAGTGACGTCATGTGACAATGAAGGTGAATTCCGGCTTGAGACGAAACTTATGCAAAGGTGTTGGTCTTCGGAATAATTTTTAGCTGGGTAAACAAGCACTCCTCAACCCTCCTTTCATACTCAGTATATTTGGCACTAGAGGAAATGCCTTTTTGGATCTTTCTGTCGTTTGATTGTTTGTTTTGGTTTCCAGTAAGCTTCTTCCTGTGCAACAGGTGGAGGAACATGCGCCCCTGAGCGTCAAAATGTGACCACGAATTCGAGGGCCATGTTGGCAAGTGGAGGTCGTGGTGGTCCAACAAGGAATGGTTGTTTTCGGCAAGGCTCTTTGGATCCAGACGGTGATGAAGTAGATAACGTTGGTGGCTATAGTTCATTGTCCCAGGTTTCGGTTTTAATGACAATCAGACGATATTCCAAATGGCCTTCCTGGATCAGCGAAGTTTAGTGTAGGAGAGCAGACTGCTGGTTCATCATTACTGAATCGCGCTGTTGAGCGTGGTAGTTCTTGGGTCTTGGGGATGCCATGGACTTGCTTGAGTCGTCCGCTCGCCAACTCATACCAATTTGAGTTGTCGCTCATCAAAACAAAACATTCATCAGGAGTGAAGTGTGGCAACAGACAGGAGCCTAACATCATCCCACAACGTTCTCATCTTTGAGTATCCTGGCCACGGCACCACTCTGTGGTGCTACACACTTTTCGACATTTGTCTGTTATCTTTGTTGCCCTTCCCTTGTCTACGTTGTTCACTTCTTACCAAGATGGTCGTAGCTCTTACTCAAGCTCTCACTTGACCTTATGTGACCTTGGGAATGATGTCAAAAGTCGAATGAAACACGGACGAAAAGCAAACAAAAAGAACTTTTATTAGAATCATTGGCAAAATTTGAATGAATACGGTTATTCTCTTGAAATACTTCACAAAATATACTGACAAAGTGACAAAACATCACATGGGCAAAAACAACCAACTAGGATGAACACACAAACCCAATCACAATAAATTAACAATGAACAATAATGACAATCAATTTTCAATAATTATTCATTTCATTTCATTTATTTATAGTGCCATCGAGAGACCTCGTCGGAGGTAGTTTATATCTCGACACTATTCGTTTCCTTTACAACCACTGGAGCTGTTTCTAGACATCTACTCTCCAACTAAATATTTTTGGTGACGTCAAACTGTCACGATATATAGCACAAGAATAGACATCGCACCAGAGAAAGCAGTTGTTCGAGTAAGGAGCACTTGTGTTTTCTCTTTTGTCAATTCCCTTCTTCAGTTCCCCTGCAAGATAGTAAAAGCTCTGGCGCCAATCCACCGCCTCGCCGAGTCAACCCTCCGCTTGCATTGAAGAAACGGCTGCTTGAATTGAAGATTTGCAGACATCACTTGGATTCCAAGACGTTGAGGCGTCTCGCTGGTGGCAGATTACAGCTTGTTGCCATGGACAAGAAAGAAGCTTTTCACGTCACTCTGAGGTCGTAAAATAGCGTATTTAATGTAGTTCAAAAATTCATCTAACCCTAAATGGTTTCTAACCGGTTTGAACACAAATAATGTCTTGTGGTTGAGTCCATTATTGCGCACGCTACACGTTAGTGGGCGATAGATACACGGTAACATTTCATCAAACGTGCCCAACACATGAATTCTTTGGATCATGACATCCATTTACAATAATCGTAAGCATAATGCTTCTGCCTATTCCACAAATGAACAAATGGGTCGCTTAGGGTGTTCCTATGTGGGATAAAATGCATCAAAAATTAAAGCTCTGGCACAAAGCGGAAACAGAGTTGAAAGCTCGCGTAACTTCCTATATAGAAGTAAAACCTATGCTGGAGGTACACGAGACGATGTCGAGTGCTCTTGTTCCTTTTCCAAGTACGGGTTCCATCCACGAGTACATGTAGCATGTAAAACAGTAGTATATGAGACCAGATCACCAGATTACCATTTCGTGAACCGCCAAAGTCTCCGATGCAACTCTCCATGTAAAAGAGATCATTCCGCAATCAGAGTTAATCCTCATGCCTTAGTCATCTCGGTTTTTCCTCTTTTTCCCTTTCTCTCTAAAGCCTCGTCAAAATCCGGACGAAGGCGAGAATTACATCCGCCCGCACACCCCACAGGCGAGTGATGCCGGAATTGTCGTCATCAGGGCTGGTGAAATTGCCCCAAACTCAATAAGAAATTGGGATTCGCCTCTCTCGGGATTATGTAAATTACGGCCTCGCCGCGCCGCCGGTGTATGTGTGTGTTAACTCGGTGCAATCGCATCCCTCTTTCTCAAAGCGCAGAAATCTGTCTTTTCTTTAAACTTTTCGCACACACAAAACAACGCAAAACGAACAGCAGCAGCAGCAGCACGCTGGCTGGCGGGCCCGCTTTCCAGAGGATGCATCCCATCAAGCCGGGATTCCCCTAAGTACATGAATAATTTATTTGGATGCTGAAACGGCGATGCTGCCACCTCCTTCTCCGCTCGTTTCCTTCAGCCACTCCAAAGGCGATGGCACCAGTTCCTGATGCGTGGTGCTCTTTTTCCATCAGATGAGTGCACGGCACAACAACTTGTTTGTCTTGCCGAAGACCGCCGAAAGTCAAATTTGATTAAAGGCGAAGCTCGGTTCGGAAAGGGCGGGGTGCGAGCACAAGAAGTGCGTTTGTTTTTGCATTTCCGAAATTAAAAGTGGTAATTTAATTAAAGAGATGGGAGAAATGGCGTCCACGTACTCGAAGCTACCAGCTACCTGCGCTCCTTGTCCCAATTCAATTAAACTTTAAGGCAATTTCTGAAATAGGACGAGCATGTAATTAAATTTCTCGAGTTTTAATTTGTGAAGAATGGAGGAATTAACGAGAAATTAATTTGGAATTTAGCGAACGGAACCTCAATGCAAAGTCGCAAGCGGGCTTGGGTGCAGGTGCGGAAGCGAAAAATTCTCGAAAGCTTCGTCATTAAACAGTCACTTAAAAACTTGGACAAATCCCTATTCTATACAGGGTGTCTCCAGAATTAAGAATCGAAAAAAATAGCTTCAAATTCACACCGACCGTTCAAGTTACACTTACAAATGTAAATTATGCAGCAAAAAACTCAGTCCGTGAGCTCTAGTCATCAACTTCTGCAATCTCAAGTTGTTTAGGTGAGTGAAAGAACTGAATTTAGCATGCTGCTGGTTAGCAACAAACCAAACAATTAAAACTTTGTGCATTGCATCGGATCGAACCGAGCTTCCATACTGCCTTACGTGCTACTTATTGATGAAGCAGAGTTGAATGCGAATGGTCACAATTGTCACGAATTCCGAAGCAGCAAACTCCAGTCCACAATAATTAACAGTCAAGTTCTGCATAAACTTCCTGAACAGAATACACTAAATAGATTGAGCTATCCGGTGTGCCGTTCGCCAATTGACGCGCAGCGATGGATTTGACTTGTTCAAGATCTCTTGTTTGTGCTGTTAAACCTGGTTCAAAACAGTTGCGAGTAAGAAAACACCTCTCCCAAGTCGTCGATAATTTGTTAACGTGGAAGTTATGGCCACCGGGACGCTGGGAAAGACTCAGGGAAGAACAGAAGCTGCAACCTCTGAATCGCATTTTGCGGGTAGGCGTCATGCGAAATGGTTGAGCAAATTGGTGTGGGTGCGCGTCATGAATGTGAAAACTAGGTGAATTTAGAAGATAGGTTTTATTTTTTTTTTTCGAGAAAATCTAAAGAAATATAACCAGAGATTGGTATAAGAGGGGAGGGGGTTGTGAGATCAGCTTTGCCTGCCCTGCAATACCAAGTGGCAACATTCCAAACTCCTTATCAGGTTCACGTCACATGTAACGTTCATTATACGATAATTTGTTGCGTGATGTCATGCAGTTTAATTGGCATTTATTGCTGAAAATGTATAAACAACCCCTATAGAAATATGGCTGAAGTTTTTATGTCAGCAGTAGCAGTAGCAGCAGTGTCAGCAGATTCCATAATCATTCAAAAAATACTTGATAATTGTATACCTAACGAGCGAGCCGAAACAGTAATTATTATTTGATCAATAATCGGAACGCTTCCAGTCTTCTTCGATTATCCTAAAGCGCTCCGACCCATAAAAAGACATAATAACTCAATCAATAAGTTGACCATAAACTACCTTTTCATTGCGGCCAGTAACGTATAATTATCATTCTCCAATATAATCCGTCTTAATTGCACAAAAAAAAATACATTGTCACTTTAAAAAAGTGAAAGAACAATAGCTTCCTTTTTGGACAAGTTCGACCATAACTTAGTTTTGAAGAAAATTTTGCTGTAGGACACACTAAACGACGCTACGAAAAAAAGATATTCAAAAGACAGAAACAACAACAGGAAATAATGGTTCTCCAAGCACACAGCCTGATATTAGTTGCTCCCAACGACAGAAACTGATAATGAAAAGAGGTTTTCAACCACCCAAAACAAATTGAACGATAAATAGCGTGCAGATGAGCTTTTTTACCTACTGATGGCATTTTATTCATTTACAAAGGCCAAGATATTTCTTTCAACCTGAAAAAGCCGCTTCAGGATTGTGGAAAAATAGGCAGGAAAAAAGAGAGAAACAACAAAATGAAAGGAAAAAAGAAAATGCAAATTTTGCAAAAATCTCAACCAAAATACCAAACAATAATATTCACAAAGAGGTCACTTGGGACTTCACAAAACTGTTCACATTAGACCGTACCTGGTAGCTTTGCAGACCTGAATCCGTAATGCAAGTAAAAAAGGCAAATTTCGCAAAAATTTCAACCAGAACAACAATCAATGATATTCACAAAGAGGTCACTTACCTGGTAGCCTTTCAGACCTGAATCTGTAATGCAAGTGATTTGGTTGCACTATACTATACTATACTATACTATACTGTTTATTGCTTCCGTTTTACATATACATGTTTTGGAAATGTCATTTTTGAGAATAATAATAATTTAACAAGTAAGTATGAATGTAGATTGTACAACTGATTTTAGACACACACACACACAAATTTTACAAACAGACAAATGATAAAGATAAAACAACAATGAATAGGCACAGAATCAACAAAGACCTACACAGCCGCTCTCAAACACCGGGTCTCATATTCGTCAATACTGTAGAAACAGCCTTCGATGAGAAATTTTTTAAGGGAGCTCCTGAAAAACTTTGAATCCTTTACATCCAATGGTAAAATGTTATAGAGGGAGCTGCCGGCACATATCGGGGACCTTTTGAACAAGGCTGTCGCGTGCTTTGGAATTTTCAGATTTTTCCTGTTCCTCGTGAAATAGTCGTGGTCGTCCGCATGTGCGCGCAGCCCCGCTCGCTTCGCATGAATGAACTGCAACAACTTGAACAGATATATCCCCGGAAGGGTGAGTAGTTCTCTCTCTTTGAAAACCGTTCTGCATGACTGCAAAGGCGTAAGGCCAAACATGTTGCGAATAACCCGCTTTTGTATCACAAACACACGGTGAGCGTCCACAGCCTGACCCCACGCCAGGATATTGTAAGATAGGAACGAGTATACCAGTGAGTAATAAACGCTGATCAGGCCGGCAGTCTCAATTTGGTCTTTCAACACTGCGATAGCGAAATTTGATTGTGAGACCCTCTTACAGACGCCATCGATGTGACAATCCCAGCCCAAGTGACTGTCCACCAGAACGCCCAAAAATTTAGCGGAAAAACTGTTTTTCAAAATATGCTCTCCAAAGTTGAAATTTAAATTTACCGGTGTTTTGTTAATTTTGTGGGTGAAATTCACAAGTACAGTCTTGTCGTGGTTTACTATGAGCCTATTCTTGAAACACCAGTTGTGGAACTCTTTCAAAGTTCCCCTGATCTGCTCCGATAGTTCACCCATGTCACCGGCTGACAGTAGGACAGTTGTGTCGTCAGCGTACATTAAAACTTTACCCCTCGTCAGAAAGTGCGGCAGATCGTTAATGAACAACAGGAAAAGTAAGGGGCCCAATACTCCACCCTGAGGCGTGCCTATGTCTATATGAAAGAGATGCGACATGATGTTTTTTATTTTTACCGTGATTTTGCGATCGTTCAAATAGCTCATGATGAGGTTCAGTACGTTTCCTCGAATGCCCAGTCTCAGCAGTTTTTCTCTGACAAACTCCTTGCTAATCGTGTCGAAGGCTATGCTTAAATCGAAGAACAATCCAGCCACGCACCGACCTCTATCCAACCCCTCATGGACAAAAGTCACCAATTCTATGGTCGCAGTCTCCGTCGACAATCCCGCCCTGAATCACTGACCAATAAATTGTGTCCAGTGACCACTGGACACTGGTTGGGTAGAAGTGACTCGTGACTGAACCCTGCCTTTTGTAATTTGGTGCTTAAGAACTCTGATATATCATGTTATGGCATGTTCTATTTGATATATGGTCTAAATCTAATTTATTTATTGCATTACCTGTCTATTGGGTAGTATTAATAAAAGAAAAAAATAAGCATTTGCTTGGATTTCATAGGCTTTGCTAAGGAAAGTCTGCTTAGCAACTCCTCAAAAATCCAAGCAAATGCTTATACATACTTATTTTTTATCAATACCAGGTCATGAAGGCTTGCTTAAGCGCGCCTTATACCAAAAGTCAGGTTGTCCTGAACATTGAATAAACTTGGAGATTAAATAATCTTGAAAATTGAATAATCTCGAAAACTGACAAATCTTGAAAATTGAATAATCTCAAAGAATGAAGACTCACCCTTGAAATTATTCGAATTATAATTCATTCCTCAACATTACTTTTTCATTCGTTATTGTAGAACACACAATGAAAAAGAAATCAATTTTTGAGATCATTAACATTTCATAGCTTGCAATTTCTTCTTTCCAAAATCTGATATGTATAAGATTCGGAGGCCACCATGAAACATGCTATAAAATGCGATTCCTCAATTGTTTGGCATACTTTGGCTGATTCGAAGAAAAAAAATATAAGTAGGTAACTGAAATGTTTCAGGAATATTTTCCAAAATTTTAATTTAGATCAGTCAAACGCTATTCCAGATATTCACAAAGTCACTATTGCAATTTTGGTGTTCCAATTGACCTTTATAACACTCGATAACAACGCAATCTAATGAGATGCACCTCGGTACCTACTCATTTTACTTTCATCAAGCTTGGAGCATAATAATAGGCAACACAACATGCAACAGTAATCTTCGCTGTTGTACAACACAACCACACTCAGATGTAGACAACCAAACGTACTTCAACTAAAGCAGGGGAAGTAGGGGAACAGTGTCTAAGCTAACGCAATCAAATATGGATTATTTTATAAAAATGACCGAACTTTCAGCAGAACACCAACATTAAAAAATTCATTCTGAAAATTGTGACCAAATATCCTATGACGATCATGTTCGTTTTCACGTTTATTACTTCTTGTGATACACTATCAGTGTTCACAGTCACCTCAATGTCCCCTATTAGTTCGTTTCAAACTACCTACTTGACCACGTGATCAAGTTCGAAGTTCGAACAGCGCAATCGCGTCCATGGCCTTGAAGTGGACATCTCTTCTCTAGAGTAAGGACTACCCATTATGTTACCTCTTCTTTTGCTTTTTGTGGAGTTGCTACGCCAAAAAACAATAAAAACGGTCATTATTATCGATATATATATATTGTGGCGGAACGTCTTAGAATTATAAAATAAAGGGGAATGAAATATTTGGGAATAAAATTAGCATTACGGGCGGTAAAGGAAAGGAAAGGAATTTGGTTGAGGAATGCGAAATATATCGATTTTTGCCGGCCAGCGTCGGAGTGACACCGGATGCAAGAAAGCATGCAGGCATCGACGTTTGTAGGCCGGAGAGGGTTGTGACGGGAGACGGGGTGTGGGAAAATAAGATAGGTCCAAGAACAGTGACGCTGGGGGAGGGATTCGAGTGGTAAGAGTCGAGCACAACGGGTGTATTTTGCTGGAAGAAAACTAATATTTTTCAAGAAGAATAAATTAAGAAAAGTGCTAAAACACACTGTGATAGATTTGTAGTATATCAGTGACGTGAAAGGAAGACATTAAGGCAAGTCTGATTTCTATTGTAATCAAATGCTTATTGTTTAAATAAGTTTGAAGTAATTGTTTTGGTTTAGAAAATGATGGTAGGTTTTGTTTGATCTTTTGAACAGCCATGATAAGCGTCAAGCCGATTTAAATTCTTTGTAATTGCTCTGAGCTTTTAAAATGTGGCCCCTTGTTTTCAGATAACTACCTTCCAGACGCAAGAAAAAGGGTGAAAACCTCAGCAACCCTTTTAAGAGATTTGGCTTCCGGCAGAGCATGATTTTGTAGGCTCTATTAGCTGAGACAAGCACTAGCAGCATTTATGCAAATCAAATCTGGGCAAAATCTTGATTACGCGTTATTTTCCCCATAGAATAAGATATGTAACCCTTTCGCGCGACAAAGAATTTAAAGGCATGAGGCCGAGTTTCCAAAGAGAAACCCCTTGAGTAATGCTAAGAAAATTCAGTGTCGTTTCGAAACACTCCAAGATAAGAAATGAACGAGACACAAAATTTTGCAGGCTAATTAATTAGAGGCTCATTGCGATGACTTGTATTCCGTATTGTAAATTTGTGTAATGGTATTGAAACTAGCGTGAAACAGAGCTGCTGGATAAGTCCTTAAATTATGAACTATAGCACCAGCTGGATATAAAATCTATGGAATGTCAACACTCAAATTCTATGTAAATTATTTGATCAATAATTAAAATAATGGCTATAAATTCGAAAGATCAAGACAAAACTCAGTGAACAACAATCTCTCTCTAAGTACAATTAAACAGGAAAGATTTCTTCTCGTACCAGGGCGAATGGGAGAAAGGGGAGAAAGGGTTGAAACAAAAACTGGAAAAAGGATAAAATAATTAGGCAGGGAATTAAACTCAAGTATACTAGGAAATGGATTCACCCATAATTCTGAAAATTAGGAAGAATGAGAACGGAATTAATTCGCAAGGGTTGAACAAATTCGTCGTAGGATTGCACTCGAAATTAGGATGTACTTTTCTTTCAGAAACCGAATGTAAACTGAATAAAACAATTCCGAACGCTAGCTGAATCTCAGCACGTCAGGAAATTATAAAATGAATAATTAAGGTGAATTTAATTAAGTTGGCGATGATTGATTAATTTGTAATAAAATTGAGGTGTGGTTAAATGACTTTGTTTATTTTTCAATATTTATTCAATTCATTCCCTTTAAAAAGAACGTGAGGTTACTACTAGAGTAGGCTTGAGGTATTAGCACGACGTGAAGCTGAGGTAGGTGTAATCGGGTTAAATAACTTAGGTAAAGGTAAAATAAAATCTACGGCACAACGAAATACGACTTAGGGTAATTAGACGCATCACAGCTTAATTAATTTATTGTAGGGAAGGGAGGGGATGTCACAAAATTGGGGCCGGTGACGAGGTTTATCACAAAATAGTTGTCGTGACGCAGAACGTTACAAATGGTTACCGTGAAGCAGGATGTTATAAAAATAGGTTCCGCAATGACCAGAACCTTACAGTAGGTGCAGTGACTAAGGGATTTTACAGTTGGTGCCGTGACCAGGATTCTCATAGTGGTCGTCATGACCAGAATCTTACAATATATATATTATTATTATTATTATTATTCGAGATATTTTATTCTCATTCCACGTTTTATATTGATTTTTGATGTAACAACATATCATTGCGACTATACAAGGTGTCCAATGCTCAATCGCGGAAACTTTGGCAATCGATAGAGCATCAAAAAATAGATCGAATATCCTAAAAATACCTGGTCAAAAACGAACAATAACGAAGATATAGCCCTTCAAAGTTGTAATTAGAAAAACCTTTTTTTTTCATAACTTCTGAACCGTTCAACCAATTGTGTTCAAATTTGGATCAAGGGTTACCGAAGCAAGTCTCTATTGAACGATGATAACGCATTCTCTCAAACACTTTAATAGCCGAAGATAATAGGGGGTACCCTCCCCCCTTTTACCCTATTTTACACTCCCCTTATTATTTTCAAGAATCATATCACCTTTTGAAATTTTCGTTCAATTTATAAAGGAAAGTTACTCTTTGATCAGAGGCTTCGTTTTAGAGATATTTGGGTTCGGAACTTTGGGATACTTACGTCTCGAAAATACCATTTTCAAAGGTCTAGAAATCAAAATCCATAAAAAAAACTTATGATTATTTCTTTGCTAAATAAGGTTTTCTAGAATTTCTAAGTTGGTTAATCACCAGTTTTCCAAAAACGAGAAGTTTCCCGGGAAAAAACTGTTGGACTCATTGAAAGTGGAGATTTCGAGATGATGTTTGAGACCATGCGTGATTATTGTTTGAAGACCGATTTTGAGTTAAGTTTGATCCGTATTTGAGGAAATCGGTTGAACAGAGCAAAAGCTATGCAATAGAAAAGATTTTCTGATTGCAACTTTGAAGGGCTATATAATCTCTCATCATTCGTTATTGAGAAAAAGTTATCATAAAGGTCCCCTTCATTTTCGATGTTGTATCCGCTGCTTAAATTTCCAAGAATTAACACAAGACCACCAGTATTTCGGTTTGTGCCTTCAGTAGGATTTCCTTGTGGATGGTAGAGTGCAGTGAAGAAAATCATCAACATCCTATGAGAACATCAACTTTCAAAAATTATTGGATCAAAATTGTACCTCATTAATCAATTATGACTCTATTTGGAACGCCAAAACTTCAAAAATATGTTTTTCCACTGCGCAACATACCCACAGCATTTACCGTAGATTTTAAAAGAGAGACCATAATCGAGAACTTGCTGAAATAATCAACAATTATTGAAACAAAATTGTGACCTTGTGAAAATCTTACAAAATGACCAAATAAATCAGCGGAAACTTGATGCTATGGGCGGTCAGGTACCTTTCGGGTAATCATCAACATCAGACCCAACCAGGTTTTGTTTGCTCGGGCTTGTAAGTCTTACAAAATTTCACGATTCTCACAAAACACAAGATTGTATTTTGGTCCAAAATTCATTGCTTACCAATCTATCATTGGTTTGCATTTCCTGATCTGCTGTAACTTGATCATGGTGTTGAGCCAACTAAATATTCATATTGTTCATCGCGACATATTTCCACTCATCACCTGAGTAGAACCCTGTATTATACGATGATGTTGCACTTTGGACAACTCTGGTCCATGGACTCGATAATTTGAAAAGTTGAGCGAATCGTCTGGCATACGTTTTCGAAGAGTGGAATATCATGTGTCCTCGAAAGGAACCTCTAACATTTGGAGCAGTGCTTGGAGCTATTATTTATATTGCTGCACATTATTTCATCGGCTGTAATACGCACTGGCCTGGATAGCATATTGTCGGGAACAACGTTTAATTTACCAGCAGGATAGATGAATGTATATCGATTTCTTGCAGGCGTAAACTCTGTCTTGCGAGAGGATCTTTAGGGCCACTTCAGAGTACTCAACCAGGCCAAGGCATACTGACTTGATCAGTAATCGCAGTAAAATATGAACAATTCATCTGAAAGGTTTGATAGTAAACAAGACTCAGTGCTAAGCACTACAGTAGTTCAACAGTAGCGTAATATCATTTGGTGTTATTAAGCGCAACACTCAAATACGCTATAGTAGTTTTCGATACAAGAGCGTGTTTCCAGGCCCGAAGCCTTGTTTGCCATCATAAGGCGTAGTCGAATGCTGCAAAAGAGGCTGAGGGCCTGGAAAAGCACACACTGAGAGAAAAGATTTCGAATATTTATTATGGAAAACACAGACTCGTTTATTGGTAACAAATGCCTTATTTAAATACGGCTTAATAAATATTTATTTGCATCCACCAAGCGGATTGTTTTGATAGCGTTGAAATACCTTGTTTTCTGTTATTTAATATTTTGTTATAATTACAAAACATCAGTTTGATAATGTATTATCAATAAGAAACGTGAATAATAATAAGCAATTCGATTATTGAGTGGTAACGATAGAATATTAGCTATGAATAATATGATCTAAATTAGTTTTTATAGGTAATTTTATGCATTATTGCTGGCTATAGATGATTCTGCCAAATCATCATAAAACATAATAAATCCATTATCAATAGCTAGCAATTCGTTTAATGAATACAGGGTGATTCAAAGTGTCGGACCACCTTGAAGGTGCATGATATGCAGGTATAGTACAGTACTGGGGAGTTGTTTCAAAGATTCTAGGCTTTTTAATTTTGAAGTTATGGAGGTACAAAATTTGATTTCTCGATTTCTTCTATTTTCGTTGTTTCAAAAGATTTTAGCAAAGATTCCATTACATATAGTGAAATAATGGATTCGAGAAATCAACCTCTGAATCTGTATTAAATTTCTGTTTTCTATACAGGTTGAGTCATAAACTATTCTGTTTTCTATACAGGTTGAGTCATAAACTACAAAAATTCAGTTTCCCTAAGAAACCAGAAGCAAAGAATTTTATAAAATTGAATTGTGTTATATTGTGCTCTACATAGGATATGAAACTGTTTGCAGGCACTTTTGGGAAAAAATAATTTTCAAGATTCATGACTCACCCTTTATACAAAAGAGAAATTCATCACAGATTTAGAGGTTGATCTCTGGCACTCATTGTTTTTCCATAAACAGTTCACCAAAATCTTTTGAAACAACGAAAATAGAAGCGATCGAAGAACCAACTTTTGTTCCTCCACAACATTAAAACTGGAAGACATTAGAATCTTTCCAACAACTTTTCAGCACTCTACTACACCTCTACATTACGCACTTTCAAGATGGTCCGACATTTTTGAGTCATCCTGTATAAATAAATTTGCTTTTCTTCAACGAGATACTGGACAATGAATGACATGGGATGATACGACACAAATGACACCATGCACGAATAATGGCGCCGGGTGGAAATCTCTCACCCCACCAACGCATTACATTGGCAATGTAATAAATAATAATATCCGAAGATACTCTAGTGATTAAATTCATTGAGGGTGACTTAGCGATTGTTTATGAATGATGCACAGTTATTATTGGGGAATAAATAGTGCTAAAGTGAAGTGAACACAGGTATATTGTTGGTTAAGAACAGGTGATTGTCCGCCAATATGTATTTGTTTATAGTGATCAAAGCGGCTCAATCACAAACAAAATGTGCAATTTGGATGTAGTAAATCATTTTGTGGGAAAGTTTGACTAATATTTGATACGGAATAATATACCTATTCATTGAATCTTATGAACTCTTATGAACAACTGGCATAATAAGCCCCTTGGTTATAATGAATAAGTGATTTTGAAATAATTATTCGATGTAAACGACATATGGTGACATATACTTTGTTATAGTATTTGTTATTAAATTGGTACGAAACAAGTATTTATTACCTATAAATGAAACTTTTCTCTCAGTGCAGCGCTCGTGTGTCGAACAACGTTTCTCGTAATTATTAAACTTAACTTTAGAGAACACTCGAATTTCTTGTAGATTTTGACACTACTATGACAAATGTCAAGCTAGATAAGTACATAAACTGCAAAACTTATATTCTTGCGATTATATTATATCTTTTTGCGCGTTATGTATCTATGAAACGATTATACACAATTAGTATAAACTATAGTGTTACAATGACGATTTTTGTAATACGACTTATGTTTACTCAACGAGTCGCGAGGCGGCGAGTTAAGCAATGTAGGAGTGCTACAAAAAAGAATTGTAACACATGTTTTTCACACTACTTGGTCTATTTCGGCTTGATTCTCTTGATACAAATAAGAAAATGTACAAACTGACATTATTTTGAACTGTGCTTATGTCATTGATGACAGCCAAAACAGTGGCACGAAGTGCTCTGGTGTCAGTTGCAAAATAGTATTTATTATAATACAAGTTTTATAAGACATCGTATTGTCACAAGCGACAAGCGATTCAATTGACGAGTGTGACAATAGGTCTTATGAAACGTATGTGTTATATGTATACAATTTTCTCTATTTTGCAACTATTCCATGCTTCTTTTTTAATAAAAAAATGTTAAATATGTGCCTCTGCTAACAAAATTGTTGGGAATTGCACAGTTCATCATCACAAATGAGCCGGATTTGTCTGAAATAAACCTCTTCTGCGAAGTGATGTCACCTAAGCTGTCTTTTCGGTCAGTGAGTGCTGTCATGTTGACGTTACGCTCGCTGATGAAAAATGCGTATCGAAATGGAGCATGGATAAATGGAGCGTCTTACGATACGCGAATGACGTCATTTGCGTATCGTAATGACTTTCGTATGAACGCGAAATAAAAAAAGTACTATTTTGTGACACTGTTTTTCGCAAAAACAGTGTTACGAAGTAGTCATATTATAACCGAAATAGGCAAAAAAAATTCGCCATATTGCATGTTGCAGAGGAAATACAGCGGATATGCTATTGCGCACCGGACTTAGGTATTTGTAGGTAGGAAAACGCCAGATAGGTATTGCTCTAAACGTAAAACTGTTACAATATTCTAATTGATCATTTACTGGAGCAAAAATAGATATCTTTTCCAATTATCCTGGAGTAATTGTTCAGGGAAGTAATATTTTGCCACCCGTCACATCTCGGAAAAAAAGTAGAGGGTGACGAGCACGAATGCAATACTTTAGGGAAAACCGCGCGCCAGCCGCAAAAACCATTTGAATGCCAATGTGAAAGAGTAATTCCGCAAATTTGCAATGCGCGCATATATTTCACCCCGTCTGTGTGTTTATGTAAAGATTCGTCAGGGAAATCCCACCTGAGGGATGTAATTAAAACTCCACCGGAAATAAGCATTTTGGTGTGTACACACACAAAAAGTAAGCTCAAAATAAGCTTGCGCCCGCATGTAAGGGCCACAGAAATAACATATCATGCCGCGTATATAACGCACACAGATATACGAGTACATATTATTATATAGGTACGTTTTCCTGTTAATTCCGGGGCGGTAAACAGTCCGACCCCGTCGTTGATTTGCATTTGAATCGCTATTTGTAGTTCGGATTCAATTATTCGTATATCTTCCTGGAACCTGTGAGCGCTGTGCGCGTCCAAAACCAAATTGGGAGCAACAAGCCCCGATAAATATTCCACCCTTTGCCAGTTTTATATATGAGCACGTGGTGGTGGTGGCGGCGGCTCCGTCGGCGTCGGTGGTGGCCTTTTTCGTTATTTTAATACTTCGGACCGAGTTTGCTGTTAAATATTTATTGGCAATTACGAGTGGGGCTTCAAAGTTTTGTGCCGAAATTTGCCGCGTGCTTTTCATTATTGGGCTGCTCGCGCGGGATCGGGAAGAACGAGGAATTGAATTATTGCGGACACCGCAGGGCCACCCACTCCGCAATGAGGTATGTTCCGAGTTTTTGGCACCCGAAATAATTGTGTTTCAGATTCGAAATAATCGCGAGCAGAGGCATAAATGTATTGTGAATTCGTTCTTGCTTGAGCACGTGCTCAAATTAAACTTCGGCATTCAGCTTCAGCGACTGAGTGTTGGCCAAGAACCACTCGAACCCTATACTTCAAAGCGGAAGGGGTGCGAAGGATATGGGGTTGGAAGACGGCAACGCACGACCACTGCAATCTGCTGTACTTACCACCGCTAGGTTCAAAGCTTTTTTTTTGTTGAGCTGTCAGTTGAACTGTCAAAAATCAGTTTATTGCGGGATCAAACTCGAACGTTTTGACCCATGCGGACCGGAGGAGTGCAACAACCGCATTTGAACTAAAATACTGTGCGGAGAGAACATACAAGTGAACGAGAACAAGGGCATTGTACAAATCGTGTAATTTTCACACAGAAAATTACTAAACTGGGAACACAATAACACCCGCTGAACCAGGTACAAGATACGAGAAGTGGAGCTTCTCGTTTCAAAACACAAATAATACTGGCACAGGGCCGCTTACAAACTAAACTGGAAAGAGTTGGAGACTCTCCCAAGTGAAGACGGGGGATAAGGTCACCGCAATATAACAATCAAACCTCTAGATTTCTTGCAAGTAGAAAAAGAAATGGAAAAGGACTTCCCTGTGGCTGACGTGCGTTGATGAAATCCTGACGTTTCCATTTATGCTGCCCCTACCAGGCCACCGGACCTCCGACGGATGCTCCGGTAACCGGAATAAACATCGCAGGAGAAAACATCGCAGGAAAAAACATAGCGGAAAAAACATAGCAGGAAAAAACATCGCATGGAAATAACATCGTATGGAGAAAACATCGCATGGAAGAAACATCGCACGGAAGAAACATCGACCGGAAAGAACATAGCATGGAATAAACATCGCAGGAGAAAACATAGCGGAAAAAATATAGCCAAAAAAAACATCGCACGGTAAAACATAGCAGGGAAATAACATCGCAAGGGTGTGTTTTTCCAAATCTCCTGTGGTCTCCCAACTATCAAAATCAAGTATGACCGCAAGTACGCGGAAATTAAGTCTTCAGTACAGGTCTATGTACGAATGAGGGCCGCCTGGGGTGGAGGCCTGGATATATCAGAAGTCTGGCCGTGCATGATGTGCATGATGGAAGTCTACACACGGTAAGGTATCATGTTTGGGTCGTGAAATTCAAGTAGGTACCTATGAGAGTCGTTCAAGTCAAAGACATAAATAAGTATAGGGGCTGTCTGTAGCAGAGTTTTTTCCTGGCTGTGATTTTTCCATGCTATGTTCTCTCCGGTGACCGGATAATTCTTCGCCGGACAATTCTTCGCGCCGGAAACTTCAGAGCTCTAATGAGGCCGAGTGTGAGTGTGATATTCAGAGCCCTATCCCCCACTGGGTTTTTACGTAGCGTTTCAAGCCTTGTTGAGCCCCCTTGTCTCTACAAGGTATCGTTTGGGATCTTTATGAATCCCCTTGGGTATCTTAGGGATTTGCTTCGCCCTTATACCTTGGACAGTTCCACAGAGCCCTCTTAGGCCCCCTTGTCTTCATGTTGCATTTGTAGCCCTGCTGAGCCCCTTTCCACAATGTGTTAGTTTTCAAGCCCTAGTTAGCTCCTATTAGTGTTTATGTGTTGATCAAAGTTCTACGGGGCCCCCTTATGTCCCCAAGTGTCATTTGGACCCCCAGTGAGCCCCGCCAGGCCTTTATTCCGATCTTTTTTTTTTTTTTTTTTATTTGTTTATTTAACGTCGGCCTATTTCCGCAACGAGGCCTAACACCGACGCCGGTGAATGCTTTCCTCCACTATACCGGAAATTTTGCCGAACCCCTGTGTGTTCCAACACAGGGTAGGGATTTTTAACGACCACCAACATCGCATGGGGTCGGCACCATCGTTCGTATTTTACGTGCTATGCGACACACGGCGCGTCTTGCATTTAGCAAGCATTCCAACTAAACCAAGGAGCTTGTTTTTCGAGGCCGAAAATCCGTCCCCGGCGGAGATCGAACCCGCGACCTCTGGAGTGGCAGTCGAACGCGCTAACTAACCACACCACAAGCTCCTCTATATTCCGATCTTGAGAGGCCTCTCCTCTCTTGTGTCTACATTGAAGCGTTTCAAGCTCTATGAGCCTCCTTGTATCTTCAAGTATCGTTTGGTGCCCTATTGGGCCCCCTTATGTATTCAATTATCGTTTGCAGCATTTTATAATGTGTCAGTTTCATCAGCTCTAGTTAACTCCTGTTAGTCTTAATGTGTTTATCAAAGTTCTACGGGCCCCCTCGTGTCCCCAAGTGTCATTTGGAGCCCCAGTGAGCCCCGCCAGGCATTCGCTCGATTTTCAGAGGCCTCTCCTCTCTTGTGTCTACACTGGAGCGTTTCAAGCTCTATGAGCCTCCTTGTATCTTCAAGTATCGTTTGGTGCCCTATTGGGCCCTCTTATGTATTCAATTATCGTTTGCAGCATTTTATAATGTGTCAGTTTCATCAGCTCTAGTTAACTCCTGTTAGTCTTAATGTGTTTATCAAAGTTCTACGGGCCCCCTCGTGTCCCCAAGTGTCATTTGGAGCCCCAGTGAGCCCCGCCAGGCATTCGCTCGATTTTCAGAGGCCTCTCCTCTCTTGTGTCTACACTGGAGCGTTTCAAGCCCTACTGAGCTCCTTTGTATCTTGAAGTATTTTTGGAGCCCTATTGAGCCCCCTTGTATCTTCAATTATCGTTTTCAGACCAGGTGCCTCCCTTCTGATTCCTCGATGTTTCTGGAATCTTAGAAAGCTCCTTTGTGCCTTATTGAGTTTTTCAGAGCCGTATGTGGCCCCCCTCTGTGTCTTTATGTTTCATTTGCAGCCCTGCTAAGCCCCTTTTTTCAACTCTAGTTAGCTCCTGTTAGTCTTTATGTGTTGGTCAAAGTTCTACGGGGCCACCTCATGTCTCCAAGTGCCATTTGGAGCTCCAGTGAGCCCCGCCAGGCCTTCGTCCGATTTTGAGAGGCCTCTCCTCTCTTGTGTCTACATTGAAGCGTTTCAAGCCCCACTGAGCCCTCTTGTATCTTCAAGTATCGTTTGGGGCCCTATTGAGCCTCCTTGTGTCTTCAATTATCGTTTGCAGACCGGGTGATCCCCTTCTGATTTCTTGATATTTCTGGAATCTTAAAGAAGCTCCTTTGTGCCTTATCAAGTTTTTCAGAGCCCTATGTGCCCCCCCTGTATCTTTACTTTTCATTTGTAGCCCTGCTGAGCCCCTTTTTTCAATGTGTGAGTTTTTCAAGCTCTTCAAGTATCTTCAAGGATCGTTTGGAGCCCTATTGAGCCCCTTGTGTCTCCAAATTATCGTTTGCAGACCAGGTGACCCCCTTCTGATTTCTCGATGTTTCTGGAATCTTAGAAAGCTCCTTTGTGCCTTATTGAGTTTTTCAGAGCCGTATGTGGCCCCCCTCTGTGTCTTTATGTTTCATTTGTAGCCCTGCTAAGCTCCTTTTTTCAAGCTCTAGCTAGCTCCTGTCAGTCTTTATGTGTTGGTCAAAGTTCTACGGGGCCACCTCATGTCTCTAAGTGTCATTTGGAGCCCCAGTGAGCCCGCCAGGCCTTCGTCCGATTTATAGAGGCCTCTCCTCTCTTGTGTCTACATCGAAGCGTTTCAAGCTCTACTAAGCCCCTTTGTATCTTTAAGTATCGTTTGAAGCCCTATTGAGCCCCCTTGTGTCTTCAATTATCGTTTGCAGACCAGGTGACCTTCTTCAGATTTCTCGAAGTTTCCGGAATCTTAGCAGCTCCTTTGTGCCTTATCATGTTTTCAGAGGCCGATGTGGCCCCCCTGTGTCTTAATGTTTCATTTATAGCTCTGCTGAGCCCCTTTTTACATTGTGCTAGTTTTCGAAGCTCTAGTTGGCTCCTATGAGTCTTTATGTGTTGGTCGAAGTTCTACAGGGCTCCCCGAGCTCTCTTTGTGTCTCAAAGTTTCATTTGGAGCCCTAGTGGGCCTCGCCAGGCCTTCTTGCAATTATAAGAATCTTATCCTCCCTTATATCTACATTGAAGCGTTTCAAACCCTGCTGAGCTCCCTTGTATCTTCAAGTATCGTTTGGAGCCCTAATGAGCCCCCTTGTTTCCACAATTTCCTAGGCAGGGGTCTCGCTGTCGTCAACTGTTCCACCTGCCACACGCGAGAACGAATGTGCTGATGTCCTCCCCTCTCTATAAGATGATACGCAGCTACTCCGACATCGAGGAAGGATGTGACATTTTCAACGCGACTATACCATCTATCCGAGAAATTTTCAACTGTCTGTATCGATAGCCCATAGATCTTTGTTTTTTTTTTTTTAATTGTGAAGTCTTCCAGTTTTGTATTGTTTCATTGCTTTATACACAATTATGTTGTTCACTATTTTTTGTTCATCATCTTGTAAATAGGATATTTCCTGTAGATGATTCAATAAATTATTATTATTATTATTATTATTATTACAATTATGGTTTGGGGCCCCGGTGACCCCCTTCTGACCTCTTGACATTTCTGGCATCTTAGAAAGCTCTCTTGTGCCTTTCCAGGTTTCTCATAGCCCTATCAGGCCCCCCTGTGTCTTACTGTGTTATTTGTAGCCCTGTTGAGCCCCTTTCCAACCCGTCTTTGTTGCGGAGCTCTAGTCAGCTCCTGTGTGTCTTCATGTGTTGATCGGAGCCCTAGTGAGCCCTATTAGTCCTTCTTTCGATATTTACAGCCTTATCCTCTCTTGGTCTACAGTGTAGTGGTTTAGGCCCTGCTGAGCACCCTTGTGTCTCCTAATGTCGTTTGGAGCCCCATTGAGCCCATCATGCCTTTTTGTGTTATTCGAAGCCCTATCTAGTCTTGTGTCTACATTGTGTCTATTTGAGCCCCGCTAGCCCCCTTGTGTCTTAAAGTATGCGCGGGCGCAATGCTTGCGAAGAATTGTCCTAGCACCGTTCTCTCCTGCTATGTTTTTTCCGCGATATTTATTCCGTGCGATGTTTTATCCTGCTATGTTTTTTCCATGCTATGTTTTCTCCCTGCTATGTTTTTTCCGCGATATTTATTCCGTGCGATGTTTATTCCGTGCTATGTTTTATCCTGCTATGTTTTTTCCATGCTATGTTTCCTCCCTGCGATGTTTTTTCCATGCTATGTTTTCTCCGCTATGTTTTTTCCGGCTATGTTTTTTCCAGCGATGTTTTTTCCTAGATCCGGATGCTCCTGGCGTCGGCCCGTGATTCCCGGAAGTTCCGCTAGCTCAGCCGGAGAGTTGTCGGTAATTCAAAATGACAGGGCGCCCAGGCCTGACGTAGCTTCGGCCGACGTCTGGTAATGTTGGCCTGAGGAACTCTTTACTGTCGGGGCCGTGGACCGGGGGGACAGACAACAGAAACAGATCAGCACATACACAACGCGTGGCAAAATGGTGGATAAATAACACTGACTCAATACTTCAGTGGCGAGGATAGACAATTACACATAAATTGAACACTAGAACACGCAAGAAATATCCAGACGCGTTTCAGCTCCGATTTTGCTAGGTTATGGCATTGACAGTCCGTTCATTAACGTTTTGGTACCGGTTGCAATTCTTGTCTCTATTGACACAAGCGCTCACCAGCTCTTTGAATTCTCGCCGAGGCGGGAAGTTTGGCCCATCGATAACTAATGAAACCACTCAACTTTGATTCGTAGCCGACGATGCAAGTGGCGGCGTAAGTTCGGCAGCGAGCACGGCTGGCGGGGGAACTTACAGCGGCGATGGAACGTGAAAAACGTCGATAGCCGGCGGCAGTGGAAACTCCAGCGGCAGTGGAACGTGTAAAATAGCGATAGCCGGCGGCGGTAAAAACTCCAGCGACGGTGAAACATGGGAAATAGCGATAGCGGCGGCGGTGGAAACTTCAGCGGCGGTGGAACGTGGAAAATAGCGATGGAAGATGGGTAAAAGCGCCGGAAAAGGGCCCCTGTAGAAGATGAGCCGAAACGGCCGGCGGCCGTTTTCTACTCGTGCAGCATTATCGGTACAAATTCGGCGACAGCAAAGAACGAGTTTCCCGCTTGAACGATTTATATAGCTTGCGCTTATCGCCGAAAAACTTACTAAAAAACACGAGCCTGCACGTCACACGTGGAACGGGTGGTGGCAACAGCAAAACTCCTAGGTCTTACAAGAAGTAACCAGGAAATGGCGCACGCGCAACTGATGGTGTGCATTAAAGCGAACCACCGTTCGTGCGAGAATCCGAACGTAACAAGCTCTCCATCTGTTGGATAAAAATAAAGATGAATTTTATTGATTGTCAAGGCGCATAACAACATGTCCCAAACTGCATAACAAGAAACATAAATTCACAAATTACACAACGTTACAAATATATTATATTTAAGTGTTCAAATCAGCTCTTAAGAAGTCGTTGATGCTGTAGAATGAACCTCTCCCCAGCAGCTTTCTCGCTTCCCGGCCAAAAGATCCCCGCTTCCTGATCGCTTCCCAGATCCGAAAAGAAGGATGATACTTGAGTCGAAAATGAACTCCTTGTCTGGTAGGCCTCACTATCCGGTCACTTCTGCGTGAATAAGTAAAAAAGTCGAGTGAAGATACGCTGCCTACACTGTAGCTTATGCTTTCAATGATGAAATTTCGAGGCCTCGGGGTAACCTCGAAAACTTGTTTGTTAATAATGGCCTTTTGGGATGTTATTTTGGATGGCAAGAGGCAACTCTTGTACGGTAATCTCTTTTCAATTTCCCCGAAAAAAATTCTCGCTTCGCCCTACTCTCCGGTCGTCCTCCAGTGCGCTGTACTCTATCAAGGTCGATGATTGATGATGAACTGCAAATTTTCCTTGAACATTTTATTGTTCTTCGCTTTCGCAAATCCACAACTCGATCTTTTAACATTTCTCCTTGTGCCTTCTTCAAGGAATACACTTCCGCGTGCGTCATTTCGTTTGTTGTTAGTCATTTTTCTTTCTCGGCGTCATCTTCCTTAAAAAAAAGCTGTTCGTTCGGAAAAATCATACAGCGTATCGTAACAGTCTTGTCCAGGTAGATCTGGGAGGAATTGGGAAATAAGGGTTCAGTTCAGAGGTGATTCATCAGGCGAGAATATTATCACGCAATTATGATGTATGTTTGATTCAGAAAGTGAGTGTGAATTGACTTGAATAATTTCTTATTGTCAGATGAATTCAGCACAATTTTAGACAATGTAATTGAAAGTCAATTCAAATGAGGTAACTAGGGCTCAATTAATCAAATCAGCGGTATAAATCTACAGGCAATAAAGTCAGGTGTGGTTTCAAACTTTGTTCATTTGTAACACTTGTTGATTCATCCTCTCTGAGAAGAATCTGGTATAGTCTAGGAGGATAGAATAGTAAGGGGGGAACATACGCCAATTAAAGTGTAGCCATGCGGGGTAATCAACTACGCCCAGTAACCGTATCGAGTCACCAGTGCAACTTGACATTAGTGACTGCGATTTGATGGAAATGACATTTGTAAATAAACATAATTTGAGGTTATGAAATGTGACTGCTGTGAAGTGCTGTGCTTCTTCGGACTTTTGTCTGTTATTCCACCTAAAAGACCGACAGGATCAGTTTTTGAAGACGTGTTGAAAGACATGCTGCGGCATACGACGTTTAAAAGTGATTATCCCCGCATTGGAAGCATTGCATTCGATGTCATTCTTTTGAAGTGTGTTGGCCAATATCTGCATCGATGCGTGTTTATTGAGTTGGCGCATAGGAACTCCCTGCGATCCCTGCTCCCTGCATCCCCTAGGATATGACATGGTCTATAGAGAATGAAAAATGTTTCACAAACTCAAAAATTACGATCTCATGACACCCATCAACATACCTTGCAAAATGACGTCCATTTCAATGCCTCCAATGCGGGGATCATCACTTTTACACGTTGTATGCCGCAGCATGTCTTCCAACACGTCTTCTAAAACTGATCCTGTCGGTCTTTTAGATAAGATAACAGCCAAAAATCTGAACAAGCACAGCCCTGCACAGCAGCCACAACTCATAACCTTAAATTATGTTTATTTACGAATGTCAATTCCATCAAATCGCAATCACAAATGTCAAGTTGCACTGGTGACTTGATACGGTTACTGGGCGTACTTCATGCAATCCCCTTTCGTCTCCCGGCGACAGCTTTGTCCGTCCACAAGCTGGCTAACCTTCCCTCCCTAATATTCTATCCTCCTAGGGTATAGTGGGTTCACTTGTACTGTGACTCTAGTTGGCTGGGCAAATTTTCTACTTCAGCATTGTAGGCTTGCCGCCTTTTCACCTGGTGTGAAACTGACTTCTCTGGAAATAAAGTTATATTCCTCATCAAATTGATATTAAAATCTTAGGAAAGCTGACCTGGTCATAAGTGGACGTGCGACTAGGGGGACGCAGAGCTGTGTTACCATCATGTAGACACCTAAAGAGCACGGGGCGGCAGCAAATCTAAGTCATCTTGACGGCGGCCCATTCAGGGTCGACAAAAACTTGTCCCGGTAAGCCCCAAAACGAAAGCAAATAGCAAATTGAAGGTACTTACATCAATTTCGGTCCAATACGCAACTTTGAACGGCTTGGTTTTTTGAAATTTGGTTCAATTTACTTTTTACACGTAAATTCTTCTGCCAATCACAGACTGCACGGCGATCCTTGTATCGCCTATAATTATTCAGGGTTTGGCTTTTTTTCTGACTGGAAGAGGCGAAAGGGTTGATGATTGCATGGGGCCGTTTTTTTTGACGAAGGGCATTGTATACTCTTCAATTTGAACCATCGAAAGTTTAACCGGCTTCGAGAGATTATAAATATTTTTGACAACTATCAAATGTCAAGGCTCTTTTGATTTATTTGTTTATTGGCGAAAATTAAAAACAGGTCAAAAAATTGCTACATTTCCCAATAAAATGGAAAAAAGCGTCAGGTATCACGTGCCGCAAAAATATTCCGGCTATCTGCAGGGGAAATACGCAAAAAATGTGTTTCAAAACTGGTCCAGCCAGAGCAGCCAACTGCAAAGTTTTGGGGATTTTCTTTATTTCACATTTGAAAACTTAGAAACAAAATCTCACAGCCGACTAGAATCACGGTACAAGTGAATCTAGTATACCAAGTTTGCCTGCCAATGACCAGACCACAGCCTACCTAGAGGAGGAAAGTTTTTGATCTTACTGTATTTGGGAAAAGAAACCCGGGAACTTGTTTCAACAATTATCGAGCGCAATAGGTTACGAAGGAACTATGGAGTAAAAAACGAAACGTCGTATGCCAAAACATGACCTTGGCGATGCGCCTTCACGCATGACGTCCAGGCATAAAAAGACAACGAGAAACTGGGAACCCCAATTATCTACCTTTGTGTCGTAACAGTAACAGTCGCTGAATCTGACGAATAGTTGAGGGTATGACTTTTCACAGAATACTTGAAATGTTCTAGGGCTCTCACAAAGTTCTACAAACATCTGCTCACGCGAGTAGGTAGGAGTAGGCCTTTGGTGTGCAAATATTAAAAATAATAGAACGGCAAAAAAATTTAATCAACTTCTCAGAAACTTTGTTTCAAAACTTTGAACAAATCCCCATCCCAATCAAACAAACCAACAATATCGAAACTTGGAGAGGCAAACCGCGGCTAATCAGTTGTGACACAAAACTATACAGAAGCTTAAACAAGAGTGGCTTATTCAAATATTCCATCGGAATACAAATTAGAGTTTTGTGCCAAAGCAAAACTGAAATTGGATTCCGGTTTATTTGGAAAGCAAGCGCGAGCGAGGCGGACACAACGTGATTTATTTCACATTTATTTATTAAAAATATATCAGTCAAGGCGAAACGATGCAATTCAAAACAAAAATTGAGTTTGCTGCACCACTTCAATGAGCGTGTATGCAGAGCAAACTAGCCTGCGGTTTATTGCCGTACTTGCGAGGAATTTTCCTGTGTGGGAGTTTACTTTTCCGTATACCACGCCGAAAGTTCAGAATATGATGTTTGGCCTAAGAGGATACATAAAGTGCACGTCTCTCGTTTTGTGACCTCTGCCCTCTGCCCTATCGCATCACCGAGCTTGATGACGGACGTTAATGAGAAAGAACTTCGAAACAAGTACACGCCAAGATGTTTCTTGAGAGGCACTAATTTCGGTTATTCTTCCTTGATAAAGGTTTCCCATTCACGCTCAAAGTTTTGTATTTGACAAAAGCACGGTCGTCGGTGTAACTTTTAATATAACCCTAAACAAACGGCTCGAAAGTTGCTCCGAGTTGTCGTCGCCGTCATCGGGACGGGTGTCGCTCCCAGTGTCGACAATTAAATTCGAAATATATTTCTCTATGCGACGTGCTATGTGCGAGGATTCCACTGAAAGGGCCGCGTCCGACCGTCTGAAAGCAAAGTTTCCGCGAGTTGGAGAGGACAAAAATTGAATTAGCCCATCGAATGCGATTATTGGCAGAAGTTGTTACACAAAAGAGAGTCAACGTTGGAGTAAGTAGCTTATTTGGAAATATTATATTTCCTTTTTTTGGCGCGCGCGCCACTATTCGAACATTCTTTTGTGGACTGTATTATCCGGCGAGAATGGAAGAGAACCTTTCCGGGCTGGAGCGGCGACATAAAAGGAAAAACGCATTTAAGAAATCGGCAGTGTTTGTGCCGCTTGCATGATGCCGAAGATGAAACCAATTCCGGTAAATCTTCAAGGCGATATCGCACGTAGCCGCTCTTTATTCGTTATAATGGTGCAAAATGCTCCTGCATCATCAGCTGAATTTTTAACGGTAGTTGTAAAATATGCTGTGCTTTCGAAAGCAAAAAGCTGCACTTTTCAAATTAAACGGACGCGTTTTCGCAGATTCACCACAAAAACTACCATGCAGACATAATATACTGTCGTGTTAATTGAAAAGGGCGTGTCTGTGTAGAAAAAATATCTCAGAAAATTAACTAATACGTTTCTCTAATCTTACGAAAGTGGCCAGTTACAATTTACACCCATTTTCAAACGGCTTCCGAGCTAATGGCTATGAATGCAGTCAGGTAAGTTACGTTTTGTCATCCGAGCACACATTCGTTACTCAATATATGCCATATGCCTCCATTTTGAACAAAACTCGAGATAACTACACGTTTTTCGATCAACACGAAAAAAAAAGGTCTAGCTCTAGAAATGACTGAGTCACCTCGCCAGTCGCTAGACATTAAAAACCTCGAAGTTTTTAAACAAAATGTTGAAAATAATCGCGAAATTTTATTTTATGTGAAATAATTCCACGTTTCTTCTGGTGATGACCAGTTTGTTGAGGATGATATAGGTTTGGTAGCAATATTCGCCCAATCCGCAGCAAAAGATAGACAAGTGCGGTTGTCTGCTGCACCAAACAGCCGTTTTAAATAAATCAAGCACTCACAGTAGTGTATGGAGAAAGAATGTTTGGCGGTCATTTTGGCTGTGAAAAGGTTCTCGTCATTCATAAATCTGCTCTCCTGTCACGACTCTGGATACTACCCATTCTCTATCGCAAATAAACTTTGAAGCAGTTGACATTTGGTGGAGGCGCCAACAACCAATTTGCAATCAACAAAGTGCGTGGTGGTCTAAGATCCTGATATGGATTTTACTGCCATATAATATCGACTGGAGGCGCAAAATGACCCATATCACTGTCAGAGCTTCCATCTGATGAAAGCTGTATCTGGTCTCTGCTTTTGTGAGATTTCCGCTCATGAAATCTATGGGGGTGTAGTTGACAATCCGTTGCTTCTTATAAGATCGTTGCGCCAAGTCCTTGTATTGACGCGTCGACCCTAATTCGCAAGTGCCTGAAAGGCCTCCTCCTGCTTATTGTTTCATTTAAACGGTGTGTCTTTGTGAAGTCATGGAGTGGGCGGGCGATCTCTAAATAGCTTTTTATAAACTTTCTATAATAGTTGCTCATCCCAAGGAATTGTTGAACCTACTTTACCGTGTCTGGTTTTGGTAACGCTGTGATTCCTGTGTTCTTGTCTGGATCTGTTTCAATCCTCTGTGCGCTTATCACATTACCCAACAATCAACCTTTTCCTGGGTGAATGTTCACTCACTTAGCTTCAAAGTAAAGCCTGCTTCTCGTAATTGTTCAAAAACGTTCTTCAATTTCTCTTCGTGTCTCTCAAGCGTCTCACTGAACACGAGAAATTATGTCGTCCACATAAATGAGTACGTCCTTCCATTTCATGCTGCAGAATACCCTGTCTGCAAGCTCCTGGAATGTGGCTGGGGCATTGCAGAGATCAAAATGCGATTTTGTTGAACTCGTACAAACCATGTCCTTGTGCCAAAAATGCGGTGTATTCCTTCAACTGCTCGTTAATATCCACCTGCCAATATCCTGAATACATTTCTAGCGTAGAAAAGTACTTGGCCTGAAATAGGATATACAGTCTTCTTTGTCACTTCGTCCAGCTTCCTGAAGCCCACGTAGAATCTTCTTGTACCGTCCTTCTTCTTTGCGAGTACTGTCGGCGATGCCCATCTTGAGATAGATGGTGTTGTATTTTAGCATCTCTTGAATCTGTTCGTCGATAATGTCTCGCTCCCTCTGTGACACCCTGTATGCTTTGCTTTTGATAGGTTTTGATCCTTCTACATCGATGATGTGCGCAGTAAGGCTCGTTTCCCTCATCTGAGCTGCCGTTTTGGCGAATACATCGTTGTAATCCAAGGTCGATTATTCGTTCTCTGGCTTCCTGACTAACGCCCGGATTTACATCGATATTCTCTTCACACAGGCGTTTCTTTTGCTTCGCTTCGATGTGCCGTGACAAGCCTATGGTGCCATTCACGTCTGATTTCCGTAAGTGCATTATTGCTGTTCCTGCTGATATGTATTGCATCCCATCGGCTTTATGCAGTATAGCGTAAGCCATATTTCATCCATTGAAGATCTGTTGGATTGTAAAGGTCCTCTTGACACCAAAAATTTTCCGTTGAGTACCACATGGATTTTTCTAAGTTTACGTGTTCCTCCCCTTCTATGTCGAGACGGCACCCGTATTTTTTGTGGGGTAAAAACCTTATATCCTCTGACATTACGGCTTCAAATTCTTGAACCTCTGCCACGTTGCAATGTTACGGAGTGCTCACAAAGAGAATTTCAACGTTTCTTTGCCTTGTTCTGAATGACATTTGTATCCTACAGTCAATGGTCGCCTTGTATTGGTTCAGGAATATGTTTTCCAGAATAATCGATCGTAGTAATGTCTGAACTACTAGTACCTCAACTTAACAGATTTCCTTCCCGAAACGTAGGTTCAGTCATGTATAAATCCTGCTATTGACACTAGACGGTCGCCCGCTGTCCTCAGGCTGAGGAGGTTGTCTATGTTTGTATTGGACTCCCTGTCCACCATTGATCCAAGCCTTTTTATCGACCACCTATCGTTGGCACCTTTTATTGTAATTTTCCATTAAGGTTGATGTGCGGTGCAGGAGGTGCCGTGGCGCCAGAAGAGCACACATGTGTTTCTGCAACCCCACAGATTTTACGGCAATTTTTCTCTCTAAAGCTAATTTGCGATAGAGGGAGCTAGACGGAGCTAGAAAGAGCATCTATGAGGAGCTCACCGGGTGACCGAGTGACCTTGCTTAAACTAATGGCAGATACAAGAGTGACAGGACGCCAAGGCGAGCGAAAATCCACAGGAGAAACTCTTTGTTCACTGATTACGGAGGTACAGGGTGTTTTGTGTGTTTGGTACAAAACTGTGATAGGCGATATTTCAGAAACGACTCAAGATGTTCTGTTGAAATTAACAGTACTATAGGCGATTGAATTCAAGATCCCAGCGCCAGGTGGCCAATTACGGAACTGTCCGAAACAACTTTACAGATGACAATTTGACCTTGAACTTGACAGTTCGGATTTATATTTCAAATGACTGTCACCTCGACTGACACTTTTCAAGTTGAAAACTCGCGCTTCGTTTTCATCGTGATAAAATACCAACAAAAATTCCTGTTCTCGAGGAGATTCTGCCTAAAGGATCCAACAGCTGATGCGGACGTCCTAGGACTCTCAGGGTGTCGGTGGCAATGATAATGTGGGCGCTGAAATGACCGGCATGTTGGAAAATACCTCTTGGATTTAAAGGATTTCTTGTCTAGGACGTCGTCCTTAGCTGGCGGGTGTCCATCGAAGCAACATCCTCCCCGAAAATGGCATGAAAATAAAAGCCTTTGCCACTCACAAGGGTGCTGTGTGCTTGTCGATGATGATGGTAAAAGGAACCCAAGGTGTGAGGTTATGTTTTAATCTTGTTCTGCTTTCAGTTTTTAGGGAGAATTTCCGGGTTCAGAGAGCGTTGTAGCCCGTATCCTGTTCCCAAGTGGCTCCCCGAAATTTTCCCTGTTTCCTTCTGGTTTCCCCCCTTCGTTCTCATCGGAATGAAAAACGTCCTTCCCTCAACCGGCTGATATATTTCGCCCCAATTTATTAGGGCTTCTTTAGAGCATCTACATGGTACATGGATGTTACTACAATGTTACAATACAAAAATGTGAACTACAATAATAAACTTCTCAATCTATAACGGCTTCTCTTTCTCGGATGAATGTTTCAAGAGGGTGTACCCCGAGGTGTACCCGCACATTTCTCAACACAATTTCGAATTTTGGGGCGGATCACTAGCACTTGCTTCTATTCCAAAATCCTCTTGATTACATTTCCGTGTGCCAGTGACAATTTCTTCACTGTGTCGTCATCTCAGGAGACAACTGGAAAGCGATGTTCCGGAGTATGGAAAACTTCAGAACTTTTTTCAACTTTTGACGTACCTACTCATGTCAAATATCAATTCCGCGCCACAGCCATCGTGACTGTGCGCTCCGGGCGCCGGGCCGAGCGGGTTTAAGTTGGTTCACAGATCTCACACCAGGGTGCGTAGTCCTTATTTTCTATCGCCTATAGTGGGTTCACTTGTACCGTGATTCTAGTCGGCTATGAGATTTTGTTCTTAAGTTTTCGAATTTGGAATTTGAAAACTCCCTAGAACTTGGCAATTGCTTGCACTTATGTTTGAAAGTTCAAGCTTGACGCTGTCATAATGATTGATGATGAGAAAATTACCTAGAATGGGATGTGAAAACTGTGCTTGTACCCCGGCCTGTGCCTTGAACAATAATGTCCAGTCAGTGCTTGTTTCAAGCCCTTGAAGGTGCCATAAGGACTCGCTTCTGGGAGAAAATGGGCGGAGTAGGTGCTGCGGTGCTGGGCATGTACCACATAACGTTCAGCTTTGCGGAGAAGACGTGGATTTATTTTCAAAAACCACATAATATGGTAGCATTGTGAACTATTCCTGGTTTTTGAGAGAAGTACCCACACTCTGGAAGACTGGGAACTGTGGGAAGTTACACCATTCTGATTTTTGTGTGGATGGGATTCATCGGCGTCAATACTTGATTCCACTGCTCAGGACATCGTACTGGAACAAGAAATTTGCGGAACTTGTGAAAGGTGAACTACATCCACTCCATACTTACAATTTGCAAAGTTGATTACGGTAATTTTTTCATTTTTGACAGCAACAGTCAACAGTCAGCACACCAACATAACCGATCTTTCGAAGCCAGACGCTCAGGCGCACAGTAGGCAGTTGGACGTGAAGTCTACAATGTCAAACTGTAAAATTTGCCCAGCCTACTAGAATCACAGTACAAGTGAAGCTACAATATACTATTCCTCTGTTAGAACTTGCCAATATGCCACACTGGACAAATCAAAATCTAGAACCGGACTAGAGAAAGATGTGAGACTAAATAGCGAAGTGAAAATAGACTAAAGGTGCATTCAGGTGATCAACTTTTGTGGCAACCTAGCTAGCTTTCTCTGAAGTCCGTTCAACATTAGCCAAATTGGGGTGCTGCATGATTCCTCTTATACATCTGTACCAGCAATGACATCCAAGCCTCTGTCACACGGTCATCGAAATCATACTTTTCATTGAAAATCTGAAACGAGTTTGATGATGAAAACGAGTACACTCACGAGTATACTTCCAAGCCTGCCAGAAAACCATGATGAAAACGCTTCCTCTTTTCAATGTTTGATTCCATCTTGATCCAGTCTTGCTCCTTTCACCCTGTTTAGCATCGATGTCCATGTGAAAGGTTTCATCCCAGATTTCCACCATGATGTACTCGCAAGTATATACTTGTTTTCATTCTCGTTTCCATCATTGATCTCGCTAATGACCGTGTGACGAAGACTTTGACAGTGAGTAAACCTACTAATTGTTTTTTTCTGTTTGTTTCAGGTAAGCCTCTATACGGTCATTATCTCGCCCATCAGCCAGTTCCTGCACGTAAGGTTACTGAAATTTGATTTTGAAATGAAAAAAGACGAGCTTGAATGGAGGTCCAACAGTACAACAGCTTTTCGGAATCTGTCTTCTGAGAGCTGGTAGGTCATGCAAGGTCTCTTGAAGGTGAATCAGAGTTTCGACGTTGAATTTTGTGTATTTCCTCCCATTAATAATAATCCAACACATCAGGATCCGATGCTTCAGTCATTCACTTTAACTGAATCTTAGCTGAGAACCGTCATCTTGTGATCACAGATAATTCCATCAATGTCACAATTAGAAAATTTGAATGAAACCTGTCCGAGTGTCCGACAAAGATCGCATCAGTTGACCAGTTCACTGTGAGACTTCCAATCTCGGTAATTCCAAAACCGCTTCGAGACAAGAGTTCACACTTCATGATTTTTGTTTTACAATATAAAAAATATATATTTTTGACAAATGGGGATAAGATGAAGTCGTTGCAATTTGGCAATGGACTCATTAACTTTATCGTTGGCTTAAACTGTAGATGTCATTAACTCGAAAAGCATCAGTTTCATCATTGTGAATATTAATAATTGCTACTCATTCACTGTCAGGATAATTGAGGGATTTGGTAGGAAGACGTGTCCACAACACACTGTGCACAATGTTTGCGAGGTTGACGCCCTTATTTGAATGAATCGAAAGCTGAAAGCTCACACAGTTGTCCCTGCGTCTGATACTATTTCTTATTTCCACCAGCTGCCATACACCCTTTGACGAGGGTCAAACTAATGTAAATTTATTTCAAATATGTAGATACAGAGTGAAACGTGGCAGTATTCTCAACGACGCTGCCGGATACCTCGAAAAAGATATTTTTCCTCGAAGAAAAAAAAAGTGCATTCGGTACACATTTATCTTCCGCCAAAGACAAATCCGCGTCAACTTCCTGGAACAACGCGCGCGCTAATGGTTTGTTTTATCATTTTCGCAATTACGCCGTGCAATCAAGACTTGTTTTTCCCCAAGACACTGGGTGTAATTTCCTCGTTGTTCTAATGACACAAGAACAGCTGAAACGCAGACCCGGCGAGGCTATCTTTGTGCTGGCTATGCGCGGGCGACCTTGTTTCTTTCACACAGCAGCATTCCGAATTGAACTCACCACCCTCTCGCCATGTATAATTCAGAACATATGGATTTGGCTTGGGGGTTGACCCGCCGGCGTGTCGTCTAAGTGAAAATTCGTGTTTTTGCATTCCGGAAATATGTGAGACGGTATTGATTCCCTTAAAACACTCCGCCGATGTTTGTGTGGGAAAAGAGCGGGGTGGCGAGACACAAAATTTTACTCCGGGTGCTTCCAAGAGGAGAGTTTCTTGCGAAAAGTATGGATATGCGAGTGGCGCACGAAAAAAGCGATTCTTATGGAATCGTGGGGGTGGGGCAGGGCGAGAGGATGCCGCGGGCCATAAAAAGTTAATTGTAATGCCTCCAGGATAACAATCGGGAAATTAAATAGAGAGGAGCGCTCATTCAATCCCAAAATTGCGCGATAAAACCATGGCCCCTTGATAAATGCCGGTCGTTTAGTTAATCTGTTGAGGATGTTTCAATTGCCGAGAAAACATCGTCTTTATCTCTGCTCCTCATTATAGACCCCTTTTCTCTCGTTTTCCTCTGCTGCGCTCCGGTATAAAAATAAATTATTTAGAAGTGATTCGGGTAATCACGCTCAGAGTGTCCAGATAACAGCGACTGTTTTTCATACCATGTAGCTCGAGCTTTCGCCTTTTCTCGCAGTCAGGTAACTTTCGAGCTTTGAAAGTGCATTACTGACAGCTGAATCCGCTATATAAACAGGTTGAGGTGCAGAGCTGCTGCCTTTTTTCTTCTTCGAACTAATGAAAGATCGATCCGCGTCGAAGTTTCCCAAAGCGCGCCAGAGAAGTTTTAAAGATTTCCGCATCAGACTTAAATTCTCGTTATCGCGATCTTGAGGTGAGGTTGGCTTTTCAAGTTTTAATGGCTACCGAATTTCTCGAAGACACTCCTCGAACATGTGAATCACACAGAAACTTTGGCGCATGATTCCATAATTACCCGGCAAATAGAAAACTCGGAGCTTAAACTGAAACTCGCCACCGGCGGCGCACGCGATATATTCAAAATTTAATTATACAATCAACGGAAGCGCGCAGAGCCTCCTATCTGCGGTGGCGGTGGACTCTTGAAGCACTTGAAGCTTTTAAAACTATTTCCACCAAAACTTGCATTGCATTTTACCTGATGCGGAAGGCCTCCTCGCGCAAGCGAAACTTTTGAACTGTACAATTTGTTCCGCGTACAACTTTTGTAGGCGTCTCTCTTCAATATAATCCGGGACCAGCCGAGGAATTTATTTCCCTCTATGATGTGCACCATTCGCTCGGATGCACGGAACAATATCGAAAATTCATCATATTATACAAGTTGTTCGAAATTGGCAGTGAACCATGTGCGGAGCGAGATCCATATTTTCATTCTTATCCCACCGCCGGGCCATTGTACCCGCAGTTTCTTTTAATCTCGCCCGTCGGGCATGACGGACGAATTCTGTTATGCTCCATAAATATTCGGAAATCTCCGATATTTCGGAACGCTTGTGTATACAGATGTGTCCGTTGGGTGGACTGACATGGTTCCAGGACACATATAGTTTTTTTTTAACAAAATTGGACCTGGCTTTAGAATTTTTCCAAGGCCTTCCGTTCTAAATAGCCCAGGCATTTTAGGTTTTGACCTGGAAAAATATAACGTAAGTATGAAAATTGGTGGAACGTCTCCACTTTAACCCCTTAACCACATACTGAAAGTCCTAAAAAATCCTATGTCCGCTTCATCGGTTTTTGGCGGCAAAAAGGTGTAAGCGACATTATTTTAGAAACTATTTGATAAAATACGCGTTGAAGTTTCGATACAGCTGAAAACTTCCGAAAATGATCTTCTCGGTCAGCTGAACAACATATTGAAAGTTCCAAGAAATCCTTTCTCTGCTTCATTGGTTTTTGGCGGCCAAAAGGTTCAAATAACATTATTTTGGGAACTATTCATTAAAATACGAGTTGGAGTTTCAGTACAGCTGAAAATTGCTAGAACTGGTCTCCTTTGTCAGTTGAACAACACACTAGAAGTCCTCAAAAGTCCTAAGTCCGGTCCATTGTTTTTTTGGCGGCAAAAAGTATAAGTGACATTTTTTTGTTACTATTTAATAAAATACGGGTTGAAGTTTTGATACAGGTGAAAATATTAGGTCTCTTCGGTCAGTTGAGCAGCATACTGAAAGTCCTAAGAAATCCTATGTCCGCTTTATTGTTTTTTGTCGGCAAAAAGGTGTAAGTGACGTTGTTTTGGAAACTGTTCAAAGGCGGTCAAGTTTCGATGCAGCTGAAAATTGCTGAAAATGGTCTTCTTGATTAGTTGAGCAACATATTGAAAGTCCTAAAAAATCTTCTCTCCGCTCCATTAGTTTCTGGCGGCAGAAAGGTATAAGTAAAATTTTCTTTTGTTACTATTTATTAAAATACGGGCTGAAGTACAGTATACAGATACAGCTGAAAATTGATGAAAATAGTCTCCTTGGACAGTTGAACAACACACTGAAAATACTAGGGAAATTCCTGTTCGCTTCATTGTTTTTTGGCGGAAAAAAGGTATAAGTGAGATTGTTTTGGAAACTATTATTAATTGAAATAGGCGTTGAAGTTCCAATTCATCTGGAAATTGCTGGAACTGGTTTTCTTGATCATGTGAACAACATACTGGAAGTCCCAAGAAATCCCATGTCCGCTTCATCGTCTTTTGGCAGCAAAAAGGTATAAGATCATTTCTTGAAACTATTGTTCAAAACGAGGTTCAAAATATGCGTTGAAGCTGCAATACAGTTGAAAATTGCTGAACATAGTCTACTTGGACTAGTACAGTCAAGTAACAAAGGAGACCATTTTTAGAAATTTTCAGCTGTTCTGAAGACTATTTTCGGCAATTTTCAGCTGTATTTAAACTTGATCGCGTGTTTAATTGAATAGTTTTTAAAACAATGTCACTTATACCTTTTTGCCGCTAACAAAAAAGTATGAAGCGGACACAGGATTTCTTAGGATTTTCAACATGTTGTTCAACTGGCCAAGGAGACGATTTCCAGCAATTTTCAGCTGTATCGAAGCTTCATCGCGTATATTCTAATAGATAGTTTCTAAATTATTGTCACTTACACCTTTTTGCCGCCAAAAACCGATGAAGCGGACATAGGATTTCTTAGGACTTTCGGTATGTGGTTAAGGGGTTAAAGTGGAAGCGTTCTACCAATTTTCAGACTTACGTTATTTTTTTCCGGGTTTCGGTCAATTTTGATCTAAAATGCCTGGGCTAAAAGTTGCAGAGTGAAAACTGCTTTGGGGTGAAGCAAAAACTTAGATTGACTATATTTGGATCAATACTTTTATTATTCATGATGATATTTTCCACAAAGAATCCGAGTCACATGTCAAATAAGAAATTACGCACTTTCTGGCGGTCCGACCTTACCTACCTGAAATATTGAGTTGAAAGTCAAGCTGCTCCTAAAATAACACAAGATTTTTTTTATTTTTTGTTATTATTGTTTTATGCTGATTGTTATTGTTGTGTGTCCATTCTGCCAAAAGTAACAAGGTACAAATAGACAGTAACAAGGGGAAAATAGCCCTTCAAAGCATTTCCAATCCTCCGGTCCATAAGGGTGCTACCCACGTGATCGCCTGACGCGTCCTCTTTTGACGCCCTCGATTCACGAATTTTCTTGTTACGTTACACCCTGTACCCATTCATCAGGTGACTTTTATTTATTGTGGCAAATAAAGATGATTATGATTAGGTATGATTATTACGACTAAATTTATAGACCACTACCTTTTTCCAATTTTGAAATCCGGTGTGAAAATCATTCAAGAAATACCTACAAAGTGGCATTGCTCATCATGCGGGTGTCTTAAAATTCACTCAAATTTCGGTTCACGGGATTACTGGAAATATTCAAAGAAATATTAAAAAAAAAATTGAAGCTTAAATTTGGGAAGACATGGATAGTCAGAAGGAGGTCCTTCGAGTCCTTCCAGTTCCGTTATAAGAAAGGCTGGGAGTGAACTGTTTGGGACAAAATAATCCATAGAAAAATCAATCTGTGCATTTGTATCGAATATTGGTTTCCCATTCAGGTGATTAAGAATCTCGAAAATTACTTTTCTCTAAAAATGTCTTCACACTATGCGGTTGATCTCTCAGTTGATTTCGAGAATAATATCATACGGTACCATTGTACCAAGAAATTTTTTTAAAGGGATTCTTTTAAAGAAATTAGGTTTTTTCTATTTCATGACCATGACTCACCTTGTATGGTGAGTGGTATAGGTAATTTAGTGCGCATCCAGTAGTTGATATTTTGTATTCATGATTCTGCCACCAAATAATTGCTTGAATCTTTTCAAATTACGTAACTGGAAGGGTTTGAAGGAGCTCCCTTTGACCCTTCATATATTTAAGAATGGGAGTCTCCTCTTTTTTTTTTAATTTTTTTCACTTCAAAGTATTTTTGTAAACCGCCTTGGGCTCAATGGACACGAGTTTTGAGACACCTGTATATGATCATGATGAATTATTATCATCATTATTATTATGATTTCTGGTGAAAAATCTAATAGCGCCAGGATTTATTTATTGGAAAAATGACTTCGGAAACTAAAAGGCTATATCTCTATAAATACGCAGCGGAAACGTAAAACTGTGGTAAAACTAAGAAACTGGCGAGATACACAAGCTACAAATGGTAAGGTCCAAATGAGTAGTATAAGCAATAAGCATACAGGTCGAATGAAGAATCTTGTGCACTAGAGTAAAAAACCAAAACTGAACAACTTTTTCCATCGGCCTGTATTTGACATATCCATGTGATAATCGCCAAAGACTTCGGAAGTCCATGAAAATATGAACAGTTCTCTTTGAAACGTTACAAATGGTTCCACAATCATTTAGTTTTTGTAAATCTAGTGATTTCAATAATATCTAGGTATGTGCTTCAATTAGTGCACGTTTAATGATGATCCATATTTGGCCAATCAAAGTTTTCGACCATAACCAACCATGAATCACCCTGTAATTCCAAAACGGGAAGTCTCGTGAAAATTTCACAGCCGGAACCTGATCTGCCTAAAAAGCTGGTTATATCCTGCCAGTTAACCCGCGGCGGACACCTTATATAAAGAAAATGTAGCAAGCTTCCGGGTTTGTTCACCAAACGCCAACACCACCAACACGACCATCAGAAACTAGAGATTATTTTCCTGTTTTTGTTGTTGTAATTCAAACGTGGAACATTTCGCGATTAGCATAACATCACCCAGCGTCGACTTTTTTCGTACGACAGGAAAAGTCGTCTGTCGTAAATTGAGCCACGCAAGCGACTAGAAATTTGCGATTTTGGCGCTTTGCGAAATGTGGATGCGCGATATTTGTTTCATTTTATACAGTTCTTAATCACTTTGTTGACGTTGGTTCACCCCTATGCGTGCCTCTTCTCAAAATAAATAGCAACAGTATCGATTTATTCACTTATAAATCAAGAGCTCCGGTGGAAACGGTACAAAGAATATTACCTTGCACACAGGGGCCATTGGAGCCCCCCTTCACTTTTGGAACTACAACAGCTATTGAAAAAAATCCACCTTGATTTTTTTCTTCAATTTTTAAAGATCGAATACAAAAATGCAAGCAAAAATGTATAGGCTGTTCAAAAACAGAACGAAACTAACACAATCATAGAGTAGCACACTGTTAGTAGGTATCTTAAGTATCAAACACTAGTGACTGAACAGACCCTTTCAGCCTGTGGCAGGTGATTTTCATTTCTATACATATATTGGTGGAGGTCTGTCTCCTTGAAAAAAGTCATTTTATGGTATTTCAAAGATGGTGGGTGACATTCATTCGCTTCGTCGCTTGAGCTATAAACGAAAATACAACCTTTTTCCCGGTGTCTTACGCCGACGCCGGCGCCGGGGGGCAAGGACCTTCCACCTTTTCAACGCGGTTCATTTTCGAGTACAGTTACCAGTTTTTTATAAGCAAAGGTGCGTAGGTAGTCACCCTAAAATAATGAGATTCAATTATTTTATCCATAATTTATCAATTGCCAGCATCTCGATTCAGTTTTTCCACAGCATTCCTTCACTTGGGAGTGGATGCCGGAAAGTAACTTTCCAACTTTTCTAGCTGGCGTAAAATTATCGCAACAATATGGAACATAAAAGTAAAACATTGTTCGTAAATTCATGCTTTTTTTCAATTTCGCCTCGGTCGGCGCCCCCTTTTATTGAGGCGCCTTAGGCTGCAGCCTACTTAGCCTATTGGTTGATCCGTCACTGACTGTTGGCACGCCATAAAAGGTCACCTTGGGCTGGTCGTGTCGTCAATCACCTTTTTCGGGACTCAAATTTCATGCTTGCAATCTGCCTGCGAAAGGTGTAACAGTCAACAGTCGCAATTTTTCCATCGCAACTGCAATGTGATGCATCGCTGGTAGCGCAGTCTTCCAGTTCTTCACCTCTGGAACTAGATCTACTTCAGTCTTCTTGTAGCCTGCTAAATGCGCTAACCACAAGATCAGAAATGGGACACAAAAGCATTACGTTACATTATTCCCACTTCTTAAATTCCATGCCATTGATGCGGGTATTTCAGATATCTACTAGTTCCGACCTAGGCTACTAGATGTCTCAGTATGTGTTCCTTCCAAAGAATTCCTGCACGATCAAGTACCGAGCCCTATACCAGGTGGCGTTTTTTAAATGTAAATCGCCTGTACTATTTCATCCACTTCACCTTGATGATTGCCCAGAAAGTGGCAATTCTGGCTGCTAAAAATGAAAACCTTTCGGTATTGACATCTAGGTAATATATTTTTTGTTCACTGCCATCACAAAGCGAAGTTTAGCTTGTTCGAATATAATTGAGACGATCGATTTGAAACACACACTGTTTATTTCTGCGTATTACAAATAATACACGCCAACAATTATCTACTTGGAATTATCGCTGTGATTATAACTCGCTCTCAATTCGATCGCTACCACTTCGCATTCCAATTCAATACTGGTCTGAGCTGCCGGCTGATGCCTTATATAAGACCTCCGAATAGTGTTCCCGAACTTTTTGTCTACTCCCAGCAAATTCCATAGTGGACCGGCATATGCGGTTTCTAGACCATTCCTGAATAATCATACACATTATCCGTATAATTCTGCCGGGTTCTGGAACGGTGCCTCCGCCAAAATGGACAGATGTGCCCTGATAAGGCATTGGAGTCTCCATTCGGTTTCACGTACACGAACGCTCTGGAATGCACCAGATCGCTCCTTACTTCCACACTGCGATCTAATGGATGGAAGAATCCAGAAAGATCGAGTGTTTACCAGCATGTACGGGATCGCCGCTCGTAACATTATGAAGGAAAGTGGAGGGCTGGGTCAAATTATTCATACTCGATGCAAAAGCTGACAACGCCGAAAGAAGCACGACATACGTCTCTTCCGCGGCTCTACAGCTCTTGATAAGTTAACACCCCGTTCCAGCAACAAATTAATTTGCATAATTCCCAGTTACATATTCGTCCACGGCAACAGTGCCACCTCCACGACGCCTTGCATACCAAATCTACCGCGCCCTGGCACACGCATAGGCTCCCCAAACGGTGCCGTATCTCCGGCCGAGAGGGACGGATCGTCTGAAACGTCCTCTCATCCGACAAATAAATCGAAACGCTTGATTTACACGTAAACTGCTTTTCTACCACGCGCCGTTTTATTCGAACTCGAAAGTCTGGAACAGCCGGACGGCAATTCCTCTCCTTCTCCCTCTCTCTGCAGAGGGATTTCACTTTATTTATAACGGCAGCTAATTTCCTTTTAACAGCCTACCGAGGAAATTGACGAGGGCCTGCAAGCACACAAACTTCACCTCAGAGCCAGTATATAGCGCCATCACCGCAGACGAAAAATGTTTTCCATTAATTGGCTTTCACCGCCCGACCCCTGCCGCCGCCGCCACCGCAGTCGACTCTCCATTCGCTTATGTAATAACTCACACGCATGCACACGAGAAAAACGTTTTTCCAAGTGCCTACTTTTGCGGTCGGATGGGCACTTTTCATACACATCCATCAGTCAGTTTAGGTATGCGCACGAAAATCCTGTTAAGTGGGGCGCAAAAAGGTATCGTGTGTGGAACTTATCCGTCAGATTATCGCCGTGTTGAGGTATGAATGTATAAAATTTTGTATGAATGCGTGGCGTTGGAAGCCTACATAATCTTGGCGGTTTCGCTATCACTACCGATGATCACTCAATTTCGCTTGTTTGCTTTGCACGGAATGGAAACTGAAACTGGTTCGTTACGAAGAAATCCATCACAGCATTGGACACAAAGTCGTAAAGGCGCTGAAAAGTTGAGGAAAAAACTTCGAGGTTATCACAGGGAGACGTTATCTCCACATGCACCTAGAATGGTGGCCTTTTCCGAAGGAACTCCAATCAGACACCTTATTGGCCGTGTGCGGCTTGGTCTATTCATCTTTCATTCTGTTCTTATAGACTCATGGAAGACACAAACTAGTGTTTTCTCACTAGAGCATGTCTTTGGCGAAGAGATGAACTAAACAAATAATCGGTGAAATATTCGGTGGTCCTGAGCCAATTACGATAAAGCGAAAGCACCCATCTATCGAACGGGAACTTCTCGCTGTTGTCTGTGACATTGAAAAGGTTCGAAGGTTCCTATTTGGACTAGTGAGGCGTTGTTACATACCGCCCCTCCCCTTCCCCTGACAATACATTTATTTGGCCTATGATCGTCTTAAAGAAATCCTCCGATCCGCTTTTGCTCAGGAGATAAATGACACGGAGGGGAAGAAGAAGGAGTTTAATGAAACACGCTCTTGCACAGAAATTATATTTACACAAGCAAAATGAAGGAAAATGATTTTTTATGGTTCTTTTCTCAAAACACCTAACACAAGACTGACAGAATAGCAAAATGACACGCTATGAGCAAAATGAACAAAAACAATTGAAAAACACAACAACAAACTACGTCAAACCACGTCAGGGAAAAGAAAAAAGTAGAGTGACGGATTCGGAGACAGGGCACTCAATGGAAGAACACGTCAAACAAACCACCGAGTTGAACTAAAAAAACGAGACTCTCAAATATGTGACAAAATTGCAAGTGGCTCATTGATAATTTCCGGTACCTATTCAATGTAACTAGTAATTATAAGTGGAACAAAATTGAATAAACACAGTAGACAAATATAGAACACATCAGTAGATAGTGCATAATCATTAAATCAACAATAAATAAAATCCACAAGATATACATCAATACAAAAACTCAAAACAGTGTTAGTTGGGGGATCTTGAAAACTAAACTACTCAACAATTGAAGTGGCCCACCCAAAATTTTGAACGAAGTTCAAAGTGTCCTAGCTCCCGACAAAATAGTACTTAAAAAAAAAATTCCAAATACCTGCGCTCTTTGTCTATTACAGGACGGATACAGAATCAAGTTCAAATCTTTCTCGTTGGTTGTACAGGACGTCGCGTAAAACCCTTCAAAAACTGAAAAGTTTGAGTAACTCCCAATTCAAAAAAACATGTTTTTGGATATTTTCAACTAGTCCAGGGAGGATAGTACACCCATATCTCGGAACGGTTTTTCAATTTTCCGATTATCTTTCTTCGCTACAGGGTGATTCGATAAAAACAACTTCTGGGTTTTTTGGTCATAGCTTTCTCCTTGTTGACCGCTTTTTATAATCTGTGAGTCATGTTAAAGTTAAAGCTTCAGGGAACAAGAATGTCTTCGAAATTGATGCAGAAGAAAACTTGAAATTGAGACTCTGCATCAAAAATGACACAGATCTGAATAACTCCCAAAATCAGATCTGTAGATGGAACTCGTCCGAATTGAATTTGCTTTAAAGTCAACTATTCAAAATGATCATTTCAAGATATACCTCTTCCTGTTTACCGGGTGATCATTTGAAAACTATCCACCTGCAATATCTCCCGCTTTCTTGTGCAAATCTCTTTGAGTAAAAACAGGTCGATTTTTATATCGAGGGGGACATCTAAAACATACATTGGAGAATTTATATCTTAAGCCCCCTCGCCTACACTCAACCCAACTTTGAAATTTCAAATGGCACTACCTACCTTGCGATTCATCAAATTGAAGAGAATTAAATTCTCTTTCTGAAAAAAATATTTCAAAATTTTTCAACTTCACCCCCCGTTCTTCCTAAAATTCTCTGAGTGTCCAAGTTAATATTCTTGACCTCCATTTCCCTTCAATACAGTCAACGTCATACTGTTCAGCATCAAAAGAGAAAATTTTTTATAAAGAAGTGCCACCTAAATTCATATCCTTCGCCACCTGACCTTGAAAATCTAAAATGTCAATACCCACTTTTCAATACATCAAATTGAAGGAAATTGAATTCTTTTCCTGAAAAAGATTTATTCACAATTTTTAAAGTCCCCCATTTCCCTCCTAGAATACTCCAAATGACCAATTTAATGGGGGAGAGGTAGAAAATTTCGCAAAAATTCTTTTCAGAAAGAGAATTCAATTCCCTTTAATTTGATGTATCACAAAGTAGGTGGTGTTTTGTTAAATTTGGGAGTTGGGGTGGGGGGGGAGGGAGCAAAGGGGTGAGTTTGGGTAGCTTTTTTCTAACTAAAAATTTTCTTCTTCGATGCTATTCAGGATGACGCCGACTAAATTGAGAAAAAAATGAGGGATCCAGAATATAAACTGGGACAGTCAGAGAATTTTTAGAGAAAAAGGGGTGGGGTTGAAAATTTTGAAACAATTTTTTCTTCAGAAAGAAAATTTAATTCTCTTTAATTTGATGTATCGCAAGGTAGGTAGTGTCATTTGAAATTTCAAAGTTGGGGTGAGTGGGGTGAATATAGAAATTTGCCAATGTATGTTTTAGATGTCCCCCCCGATATAAAAATCGACCTGTTTTTGCTTGAAAAAATATTCACCAGGAATCGGGAGTTATTGCAGGTGGATAGTTTTCAAATGATCACCCGGTATAAGAAAATTTCTTGACGAGGGAATTAAATTAAGGCAGCATGTTTTCAGAAAAAAAATCAGTATCCCTCTTACCTGAAAACTAATGTAACCTACGTTACGAACAACAAAGCTGGTAATTGAATTTAGAAACATTGTTGGATTTTTCTTGGTTCAATAATAATTATCAGTTTTGATAGTCGTAACGTAGGTAATATTAGTTTTCAGGTAAGAGGGACGCTAATTTTCTCCTGAAAACATGCAGCCATAATTTAATTCCCTCGTCAAGAAATCTTCTTTTATACAGGAGAAGGTATATCTCAAAATGATCATTTTGAATGGTTGACTTTAAAACAAATTGATTTCGGACGAGTTCCATCTCCAGATCTGATTTCGGGGGTTATTCAGATCTGCGTCATTTTTCTTCTGCATCAATTTCGAAGACACATTTTTGTTCCCTGAAGCTTTAGATTTAACATAAGCTACAGATTATGATAATCGGTCAATAAGGAAAAAAGCTGTGACAAAAAAAGCAAAAAATTGTTTTTTCTCAAATCACCCTGTAGCAAGAAAAGATGATCGGATAATTGAAAAACCGATTCGAGATATGGGTGTACAAACCTCCCTGGACCAGTTGAAAATATTCAATAACTGGTTTCTTCAAGTTGGGAGTTACTCAAACTTTTTAGTTTTTGCAGGGTTTTACGCGATGCCCTGTATAACCAACACAGAAGATTTGAACTTGATTCTGTATCCATCCTCTAAAAGACAAAGAGCGCAGGTATGTCATAAACAAAAAAGTTTGGAATTGATCCTATTATTTTCGGAAGTTAAGGCACTTTGAACTTCATTTTGGGTGGGCCACTGCAATTGTTGAGTAGTTTATCTCTGAGTAGAGTATTAAATATCTGACAGAAATACCAGCGAGCATAAAAAATGACATGTATAATATAGAGTCACAAAACAGACGGAGGACAATTGATATCTACATCGACATCAAATCGTGACACAGACAAAAATACAAGTCAGGACATGACAGACAAATACACGGAATTATTTAAATGATCATCATCAAACGAAGAACATAAAATGGAAATAAACAAATTCAAATTCGGACAAGGTAAAATCTTCGAGCACGACACGGCGCGGCGCGGCGTCTGTGAAATTAGAAATAGCCCGCCAGCCACCAGGAAAAAAGTTCAAATCAGACAAAAGCGCAAATCAACGCAATAAATGATATTTCATATTAGGTACACTCAACACTCAAACTCAATACAATATTTAAAACGAGACGCAGTTAGTACATACATGTAGGTAAAAATAAATACGACGTACCTCGAGCGTCCACAAAACACTTGTTTCGTCCAACAGACGTATATCGGTTCTTCCCCTGCATTTTTTGTGCGAAGCCCTTGGACCCCGGCACAAGACATAAGAACTCCTCTTTGCTCCTCGACTCCCAACATCATAGCGAAACTGATAAAAATGCCCTCTGCCCCTCTCGACCGCATTGCCAGGCCATGGGGTTCTCCTAGTCACATTCCAATAATTTGTACATATACACATTCTTAAACCTATAGACGGCGCGCTTATTTAATACATGCTAAAATGTTGAAATAAAATAAGGCAAAACCCACAGCGTCCAGCCAGCACTAGCTACGAAAGTAGCTTGATTTATGGTCCCCTGCTAAAATCAACCTGACTCGAAAGTTCAATGATTCCGAGATAATAAATACAAACTGCTTTAGGGTTTTTGCTGATCCGGAGTTTAAAGTTCAAGTTGCCGAATTGATTAGTAGATGTTATTCTCGTAAATGATGGAACTCTATAAAGGCATGTTGAAGAAGGCATCGAATATCTAACACTCAACCTGTAGAATACCCGCTAGTGCTGGAAACCAAGGAATATTATGTACCAATTGCAGCAGGTCACTTGCTGGTCAGAAAGCAGGTCACAGCACACACTACCAAGGGCAGTTATTGAGAGAGTCAAAAGAATCGCCAGATCAAAAGACAACACACCGCGTAAACGTTTGGTTTGTTGAGCTACTTTCCCTAAATATCAATGACTTGGATTTATCACCAGAGGCTGGAGCGTTAAAATCAAAATAGAATAATCACTGAAACCCTGTTGATCACTCAACACTTCAAGATCACTCACGAGCTCCAAGGATTCCACTAAACATCACGCGTAATCCACAACACACTTCCAAGATACTCATTCCAAGTAAGTGAACTGACCAAGACAGTCACTCTGAGTATTCCTATTAGAAAGAATAAGCCCACTATCAGTCGTGAGCTGATCAAGCAATGTCACCCTACTACTTGTATTATTGCAGACTCAATCCAATGAGTCCCTAGTAGAAAATTGATTATTACCTACCATCATCTCGGTGAATGACCTACCTCAAACTTCTCGAACAAAAAAAAGCTACACGAATCAATTTGTTCTTACCGGCCAGGGTGTTAGCTGTTAACTTATCAAAAGCTTTAGTAGAGCCGCGAAAAAAAGTATGTCGTGCTTCTTCCTACGTTGTCAGCTTTTGCATCGAGTATGAATAATTTGATTTCGCCCTCAACTTTCCTTTGTACTCTAAACTTCGCTGTATGATAGCAGTGAACAAAAAGTATATTCCCCTCGTTTTTCTTTGATATATAACATGGTCATAGTAGATATGACCATCAACGAGATCAACGTGACATCAAAACGCTCCTTTTCAGTAAGAGGAATATAAAACACGAGTCGCAAATAATATATTTTTTAATAAAACTTTGTCTAAGTGAAACGTTGTCGTTTTCCCGGGCTCTTTGAGAGAGAAGAGCGGCAGTAAAACTGTCCGCGATTTTTTTGATGTGCGTGTCGTTCTGTGACGAGAAACAACGCAACAAAGCGAGCGCCGTATATAGCCCCACTTGACCAGGCCGCCCTAAAACTCGCCGGAATGGAGTAAATAAACTGACATAGCTGGAAGCAAATAAAGCGAACTTTATATCTAATGTCCAGTGTGTGAACATGAAAGACAAAAAGGAAAAAACTGGGGAGGAAAATATTTCAGAAGCTTAATGGATAACAGATGTATTCGACAGGCAAAGCAAATATCCACCTCTTGGAGTTTCCATCCGTGCTGGCCAATATGGGGAAGGCGCAGCGCAGCAGACTATAAATTCCAGTTTTGTGTGTACGCTGCAGAAAGCAAGTTTAATCTTGCCACACACTTCTTTTGTGCTTGCCTTGACGTAAAGAATTTTTTCCTCCTCCGCCGTCCGCCAGCCAACACCAGCGTCATATTTTCATCCATACACAAATCTTTTCGGTGAAATACGACGGCGACTTTGTAGCGTCGTTGTCATTTGAAATATGAAGATAAAAGTGCCTTCCCCGCCCCCAGTCACGCTACTATACTTTCATTACGAACCATCCGGATCTGCGAATTGTGTCGTAAATCAACAATCTTGTTTTACAAGCAATTTCATACCGTGCGTCGTTAAATTGGAGCGTGGCGCGCATCGGCTTTCGAAAGGGCTCTCGGTAACAGCCTCCAAGCCCCCAGGTACCTGCAGCGTCTGGTGCTAATTTAATATAAGAAATTACCGGGGGAATCTAATCAAAAGGCGCGTCCAATTCCGGAGCGTTACTTTATTAGGGATATGGATCGCAAAAAGAAAATTGGAAATGGTGATGAAGCGCGCGAGAGAGGTAATCTTCCGGTTGCTTATCAGCATGTTGACAACGTACCTCATACTTCGCGCTAATACTTCGCGTCTACATCATGTTATACCACCGTGACTGTCAATGAAGTCTGGTGGAGAGGCTCTGGTGGAAACTGGAAAGTATCCTTTAGAAGTGTATATGAAATAAAATTCAAAAGGCTGAGAGAAATCACCCGGAATTATTCCGGGATGCTTGCAACAAGAAAAAACAAACATCAAAACCTGCGAGGGGAGATCAAAGACAGCTTTGCTTATTTGATGGAAACACTTGTTGGATTCGTTTTGGTGCAGAAGTAAACGTGAAAAAAATCACTCGGCAGATCAATAACGGCAGGTTTGCTGGAGACTCCGACGACCGATAGACCACGAACCTCTCACGCTATCACGTGTTTTGGTGAATGCGCCAGTTGTTTTATTTGTTCCTGGATACTTCTTTGGCCTCAAGATTATATTATTTGATTTTTTTAGGCACTAAATTGTGTGCTGTTACAATAATTGAAAAGGAAAACGCTGTTTGGAAAACAGAAACAAGTTAGTGTTGTGATGGTACGTGCAAAGCAAAATAAGTGCAAAATTATTCTTTTATGGTCTTTTTGCAAAACACCTAGCATGTGACTGACAGAATGGACAGCATTAACAAAATAGACAAAATGCACAAAAACAATGGAAACTATTGGAAACAACTCAACAAAATATGTCAAACTGTCGAGTCAAAGAAAAGGGAGAGTGACGGATTCGGAAAAAATAGGCACCAAGTGGAAGAACCCGGCAAAGAAACCCCTGAGTATTGCCCGAAGCAAAGGACTCTCAAATATGTTGGACAAAGTGACAAAAACTCACTGCTGTTTTTTATATTAGTGGTAAGCAAAATTCCGGGATGTGAACTCACACAGATACTCGAAAAAAAACAAGATACATTAGTGGACAGAACATACTAAAACAATACAAAACAATACAAAATACCACCTACAATGTAAACTGGTGGCGTTATTAACGCACCCCCTGCACATGAGGAAGGAGCTGCAACAGAACCTACACCAAATAGCTGACATGTTTCTCGCGAAAAGTTGGCAATAATCTAAGCATATCCATCATTGCCGACCCTGACCAGACCCGACCGGTAATTTCAAATCATCTCATAGCAAATACAGTAATGTATGGATAATCCGAACCCTCTATAATCCAAACTACTCTATAATCCGAACACCCCAATTCTGTAAAATGATATCTATAATCCGAACCCCTGTATCCTGTAATCCGAACTGTTACTTTTTTTTTGTGCTGCCTTTCGAAAGAATACCAAACATTTTATGCGAGCTTGTTAGTCTCAGCTTTCATTGTAAGCTGTATTTGAACCATGTCTTCAACACGGAAGCATGTCACCTTGATTTTCAACAAAAAGCTGATATTTTGCGTCAATTGGACTCTGGAATCTGGATGTTCATACGCTACCCTGGCAGTACGCGCTTTAATTGAATAATATGAAACAATTCAAAATAAACCTTTCATGGATAATTTTCATATTTTTTAATGCATATTCGCGGCATTTTGATGGTTGAACAAGGTATCTATGAACTGAACACGTTCGGATTATAGATATAATTTAGTTTGGATTTTATAATCCGAACGTTTTGGTAATCCGAACGGGGTCTGCAAACTTTCTGTTCGGATTATCCAGACATTACTGTAAAGCAAAATAATGAACACGACAACCCAACAAAACGTGCTGTCCAACCTGCTCAAACCGTAAAAGCCCCTGAAGCATAGACCAATACAAAGCATTGAAAAACAGTCAAATTATGTCGGATGGAAGCGATCGATGGCGACGAGTAGTGTTAAAAAAAAAGACAAGCGAATACACAAGTAAACAAAATTACAGCAAAAATTGATATATTCACCTACAAAAACACACGCACTAGCATCACGGAAATGCGCACATGTCCCCAAGAGGCTACGAGCACAAATTGAAAACACGTCTGTGGGTTGTCTACTGTTGACACTCTTCTTCCGATTTCTCGCCCGAGCTTCCTAAAACCCCGGCGAGGCCAAAGCCATAAAATCCTACCCTTCACCCCGTACTACCTCGTGGACCGCCGGGCTGACACTTGTGTTCCTTCAAATATGTGCCTATATTTGATCTGCATTTTTATACTTCGACCACGTAATTTCATGATAGTGCGGGCGCTAAGAGCCAAAATCGGGATGAACCTTGCGAATGGTGATGAAAGCATGAAATTTGGTACACGTACTCAGAATGATCCCCTCTTTCAGATAAGAGGTGGAGCCACGCCGAATTTTCACCGGAAGGGGGCTCGGGGGGCTCCTGATAGTTGAAGGTGCTAGGACTCCCACTAAACAGCTTATCAGTTCGTTTTGACAATTGAAAAGAAAACTTATGAATATCTTGTAAACATTGACGGCGTTTATCGTATTGTCCCGGGACTTTTTCATTATGAAAAAGAATAAGTTCTTCGGCAGAACACACAAATTGGCTTTATTTTATTTTCACCTACGAAGAACTAATAAGGAGATGTGCAACACGTTGATTCCCACCAATTCGTATCTTCTGAGTTCGTTTGTGAAGTCAAAATTTTGATGGTGTATCTTCTTGAAGAGGGGCATTCCAAAGAGTAAGCTATTTCCAACTCTAAGTTCAAACAGAATTTTTCCAATGTTCTAAATCGAAATTACTGAATTCCTTCCCGCAATGCATACCCTGAACCCTTCTTTGAAAGTACCGCGTGCGATTGAACGTGGAGTAAGTCCTGAAACACTATCAGAATTTTTCTTCTGTGATGCGGATAGTAGCATCACAGAAGAAAAATTCTGATAGTGTAGATCACAGAATTTTTCTTCTGTGATGCGGATAGTAGTAGAAAAAATTTTGTTTGAACTTAGTGTTAAAAATAGCTTACTCTTTGGAATGCCCCTCTTCAAGAAGATACACCATCAAAATTTTGACTCCACAAACGAATTCAGAGGATACGAATTTGTAGGAAATAACGTGTTGCACATCTCCTCATTAATTCTTTGTGGGTGAAAATAAAATAAAACCAATTTGTGTGTTCTGCCGAAGAACTTATTCTTTTTCATCATGAAAAATTCCCGGGACAAGACGATAAACGTCGTCAATTTTTACGATATAGTCATGAGTTTCATTTTTAATTGATACAACGAACTGATAAGCGGTTTGGTGGGAGCCCTAGCACCTTAAACTTTCAGGAGCCCCCCGACCCCCCTTCCGGTGAAAATTCGGCGTGGCTCCACCTCTTATCTAAGAGAGGTGCTTATTCTGAGTATGTGTACCGAATTTCATGCTTTCATCACCATTTGCAAGGTTCATTCACCTAGTGCCTTCACTATGAGGGGGATTTGAAACTGCGATGTAAACGACGCAAAGAAATAATTTTTTCACAATAAAACCTGGTTTTCTACAGAACGTCCATTGAAGGAGCGACGGAAGAGACTAGAGAACGATGACAAAGGTTCTTCAATAAATCCAAGACAGGTCATGTGGTGTAGCTTTTTTTTCTTGTTGTTCTTCTTTTTTTCTTTTCCCTGTTTGTTGTCTTCTGTTTTTCTGCTTCTTCCTCTTCTTCTTCTTATTTGTTCTTCCAAGGTGACTTCAGGAGCAACTAGACGAACCTTAACAAAACGTTCAAATCCGTGGTGCAGAGGCAGGAGCAATGCCCCTAATCGACAAAAGTTTAGCACGTGTTCAGCGATAAAAGTTGACCAAGTGTCCAGATGTTGGTGGGAACTTCTTCTACACGAGACAAGAGGCGGACGCCCCTAGATTCCATTTGATGACTACAGAATTCGGACATTCTCATGTTGACAACTGGAACTCGTGTAGGCAACGATTAATTTCTGCTCCAGACAAGGCGCTTCAGTGGAACCCGGTGGTGATGAAGGCAAAAATTCGGTAAATGGTTATGTTCACTTCAGGCAAAACTCTTCTTCACTATGAGAGAAGATGATAATGACGCCTCAGTGCTTGTTTTCGGTGCCGAAATTGCTTCACTGTCAGGTAGCAAGATGGCGGCGACGTTTTGCTGTTCTTCTCGTCTCAGCACGGTAGCGAGGTCGTGCAAGATGACAGTGGTGACGTTTTGCAGGATGTGATTGAGGTTGGCTGAGATGGTTGACTGAGAAGAGCATGTCGAGTCAATTATGTTGTGTCTGCAACAGATCCGGTGTTGCCTGAGCTGAGCCATATGTTTCGTGAAGCATAAAAGTGTATGCTTGAGCAAGGCTCGCTGGTTCAGCAGAAATGTCAAGAGCAGGCACATCTTCTCGTCCATCGTCATGTGTGAAATCTCTTTCCCGGAGAAACATTTCAACGTCAGGTACAAGCGTCCACAAGATTGAAGTTGTCATTCATGAAACACAATGGGCCAAATTCATATATCGCTTCTAAGCTAAAAGCACATTCAGAGGAGCGCTTTTAAGGGCTTCTTATTCATATGTGAATGTTCAAAATTACATGTTACAATTAAATAAATCTGTTGTGGGCGACACAAAACTTTCCCGGCGGTATCCAGAGACATCAGTAATGACTTTGATCGGAACGTCCCTTCGGATGGGAAGTTAGAATGGAGAGAAAGATTGAAAATATTTGCAGGAAATAGAAAATTTTGTCAGGAAAATTTGAATTTTCAGAGCAAACCTCAATTTTTCTTCCAAATCATCTTATTGTGGAAATCGCCATTCAAGCTCCACTTTAGGCTCCATCATCCAAGTCCGGTCTCGATAACCGAGGCCGGTTTTATATTCCCAGCAGGGAAATTTCCGGGAAATTGGAGAAAAATTGTTCGAAAATGTTCAACAACCAGTTATCTATTCCTTAATAACAAATGGTTGAAATCTGTTCGCGGAATGAAAAGTTGGAAAATTTGCAGTTTTTCCAGAGAGGAAAACTCGAAAACCGTGGGTCCGATTGTGACAATTTTTCCTTTAAAAATTAATTCAATCTTTTCTCCAACTTTCATTCGCAGCATGTCTGTACCTAAAATGAATATTTCGTGTGGCTCACCGCATGTTGAAGTTTACGCTGCAGTTTTTTCAAATTCACGATATGTGCAAATTTGTTATTGAAAAAATTACCGTCGGAAAACCGAAGCTGTGTCTATTTTAAAAATAGATCTACAAGACGCCCAGTTCAATCTACTTCCGATATCAGTCAAAATTTCTCGAAAAAAGTCGATCCTCGAGCAGGAATGAATTTTTGAGTGGAGTGCTGCATCAAAAACGAGTCATCCTGGTGGAAATCCGGGCGAGTCGTTCTTTCGGGTGGCAACGGCTAGGAGAAATTTTGAAAATTCATAACGCCCGACGGGAAAATGGTGGAAAATTGCAACTGCGGACTTAATTTGACTCTTATGTTTTGTTGCTTTCTGCCAAATTTGGTCCCAATTCATCGGATAGATTTTGGATAATTGAATGGTAAAGTTTTAAACTTTGACATCTTTTATTTTTTGACAGATGACAGATAGGGCAATATTTTAACCATTCTGAATACAGTTTTTCATGGGCTTTCAAACGGCATTTTGAAAGTCAAGTTCTGTGAGATATAGCTTCTGTCATTTTTTGATAGTGACATTTCCGTTTGACAGATGACAGCCAAAAACTAATGAGCTCATTTAACAGCAAGACCCTGTCTGTATACCAAATTTCAAGTCAATCAGATTATCGGTTCGGCAGCTATCGTGTCAGAACGTTTCTCCTGCATCCTGCATCATTACATAACTTTCCCTTGGACGGGCCGGGAAAGTAATAGCCATCCAATTGTAATATGTATTTTTGAACATTCAAATATGAATGGGTAGCCCCTAAATGTGCTCCTCTAAATGCTCTTCCAGGTCAAAAGCGAGATATGAATACGGCCCAATAAAAATCAGCAGTAAATGGAAAAAAAAATTAAAAATTTGCCTTTAACATCGGTTCCTTATTTGAACACTCTTGGTCTGACTGGTTTGACAAAAAAAAAACAACTTCCTTAAGGTTTTCTTTCCTGAACAACTAACACTGGTTTCGAGGCAAAAAAAAAATCCGTGCCTCCCTTTCTGTCAAGCCTGATGTGCAAAAAAACAACTCGCTCCTTGGACAATCCTGGTTCGAACAATCCTTCCTCCGTAAACAATCAATCAACAACAACAAAATTTAGGAACAATTCTGGAACACTTCTGACTTCTACCCACAGCGCCCCCTCTTTTGAACAATCCTGGTCACGGCACCCTTACATCAGATGACATAAAATAAAAAAAACAAGTCAACTGACACAAAATCAAAAAGTGGCAATGCTGGCGGTCTTCTCCGCTTCGCTTGCATTTCCAAAGAAGCCAGTCGAAAGCCCAACCGATGTGGCCCTGCCACTGCCAAGATGCCGATGTCTCTGACTAGCTTTCGTCGGATCGATGTCAGTTTCGTTGCGTCACTACGCGGTGAATAGCGATATCCTGGTTTGATTGTACGTCGGCGTAGGCAATGGGGCTGGAGATGGCTTCAGGCTTGCCGACCAGCGCCTCCCTGCAAAATATAAATAAAGGCAGTAAGGTCTTTCCAAAGCAGGAAAGCAGCTGTATACAAGGTGTTTCACTTTTTGTTATTATTTTATAAGGTGATTTATAAAGCATCGAAAAATGAGTGAACTTTCTGGAATAAAAAAAATGTCGGAAACGGAATATAACAGGGACAGAGGCTTTCAAGGTTGAGTTTTGAATTTGTTTTTTTGTCTTCGACTCCAACTCCAAATTGATTTAATAAATTTGGCCCAAACTGTATATGATGCATACCTACAAGCATTGACGTTCTTTACATTTACCCCTTGCATTTATAAAGATGATCGAACAAATGGATCATACCAAGGCAATACGGTTGCCACCACAATAAAATTGTGCCAAAAACAAGATTTGCCTCACCTATAGACAGTGTTGAATGATATCATTCAAGGAATCAGCCGTGCTATCGGTGTCCCTGCAAAAATCGTTTGATATCTTTCAAAGTCATCGCTAACACATTCCCGTTGCGTAGGTGTAGCTGGTGCCACATGAATATTTCCTGCTGATACGAAAATTTGATCAAAGCAAGTCGCTCGAGGCGATACCCACCGCAATCTCGCAAGAGATCTTTTTCCACTTCTTTTTCAATTCAGTTTTTTGCATGACCTCCATGATATTATAACAGTGTATGAGACCGTGTACATCCAGCTTCATGATTCGCATGTTATGGTATTATGTCAGTTCCTAATAACGACTTACCCTTGATTAAGGACCCCGGCGAGCGGCAACTTAGTTGCGAAACTATGCATGTTGTCCCACTACCGAGATGCTTGTTCCAGAGTAGTTCGGCCGTCTCCCCCGGGAATTAACCGAAATCCCCCGATGACGACCATGATTTGTATAAACTTGCAAGGGGATGATTCCCGAAATACTTTAAAACATCAACCTCCTATAATCAGATGACGGGAGCCGGCGCGCGAGAGTTTCGACAAGTTCCAAATCCACTTTTTTTCGGGGTAGTTCGGGGCGAAAGCCGGGAGGAAGCAAAGCACGCGGACCGAAAGCTCGCGCGGAAATCCCGTCGACCTCAAACATACACAATCGACATTGTCTTTATACCCCGACGACGAGAGCACGCCGAATTTTGCATAACTCTTGTGATAATTACAAAGTTGCAAAGTTTTGACTCTGTCAATAAAGCACACTGAATTAATGACGTGAAAGCTCCAGCGACGTCTTGTTCGAGGGTAACCTTTCGTTACAGGCCGTGTAGTATTATTATTTAACAGCTCGCAGGATTTTCGAACAGGCAAAGCAGGATTTGGCTCTCCCTGCTAGTTGAGTAGTTGCCGCAATAAGAATTTGTCCTGTTGCGTTTTCATGTGCGCGCACTTGACACGTTTAATCTGGTCTGGGTGACTGAGCGCTCATGGCTTTGAGGCCAGGAAGCTGGCTCCGTGGCGCTTGAGGACAATTCACCTCACTTCTTGAAAAAGTATATAGGCCGTATAAGTGTTATTACCACCAAGGTCATTGGTGAAAACACCCCTCCAGAATCACCAACCTTAAACATTCGAAAAGGTTTTTAACTTTTTCTGGAAAATTTTCAGTGTTGTTCGGTTGATTGTTTTAACGAATACACCTCTAGGTTCGCTATATTATAGCTTACATCTCGCTTTACACTCGGGTGCCCTCGTGAAAATCCTCGATGTAGCGATAATACACCTCACCTATCGGTGTATTACATACGACAATTCACCTCACTCCTCAAAATAGTAGGCCGTATAAGTGTATTACCACCAAGGTCATTGGTGAAAAAACCCCTCCAGAATGGTCAACCTTAAACATTCGAGTAGTTTTCACTTTTTTAGGAAGATTTTCGGTGTTGTTCGGTTGATTGTCTCAACGAATACGCCTCTAGGTTCGCTATATTATAGCTTACATCTCGCTTTACACTCGGGTGCCCTCGTGAACATCCTCGATGTAGCGATAATACACCTCACCCATCGGTGTATTACATATATTACGATTATACCCTTTGCATTATCCGATACAATCATATCGGGGCAGTGGCGGACTAAGGGGGGGAGCGGTGGGGGCGGTCCGCCCCGGGCCTCGGGTCCTCAGTCATCTGATGGGGCTCCCAATTCCTCTTGTTTGTAAAAAATACTAGAAAAAAATTGGGATAAAATCCAAAAATTTCAATTTTTCCCCTTGATGGTCATTTTTTTTCGCACATTATTTAGGCGAGTAACATTGTTGTTCTTTTTTTTTTCATTTTAACGTTACGTTGGTAGGCCCCATGACAACAAATTTGAGGGCCTACACACAGGCAATAAAGGTGTGTCTGTATCACGGAATCTCTAAGAATTATTTTCACTTTAGGCTTGAGGGGCCCCGGCTCCGGATATCAGAGTGCTAGGGGCCTCAAGCCTTTGAAATTTTGAATTTTATCATTTCTTTTCAAAAAAGGGGAAAGATGAAACAACAAAATTATCTCGCCTGCGCGCTGCTGGTAGTAGAAATTCATATTATTTCTAATTTTGCATAAAGTAGGTTTAAGAATGGTTTAAGCATTGAGCAATAACATTCCAAATCCAATTCAACATACAAAGCTGGAGCCTCAAATTTCTTGTGTAGATACTGGTGGTCAGCGGCATAGCCAAGGGTGGTGAAGGTGGGTCAATGACTCCACTCCCCTACCTCCCAAGCGCCCACGGCACTTTATCCCACACTAAACCGATACAGAAAACATTTTTGGCGAAAATTTTCAAGAAAAGCAAAATTTTTCAACAAGAGAAGTTTGTTTATCAAGTAATTTTCGTGAAAACGTCTAAAACCGAAATCGCAAAACGCATGAGATATACCGATTAATATCAGCATTATCATTATTATACCCAAATAATGTCGCCTGTGGCGCTACCCCTCGCCGACTTACGCCCTCGTCGTTGCCTTTGCCCTCCCCGCCCTCTCGGCCCTCAAATTCTGACTACGCCACTGTGTGGCACATTTGACCGATTGTTATGAAATGTTTAGGATAACGAGGCAAATCTTTGAATATGATCATTGAACGGTTTCACTTTTGGTTTTATAGTCAAGTTAACAACTCATTTCTTTCTTAGGCTTTTGCTCGATCACGACGGGGCAGGGCAAGCCAAAAAGGCTGCCGCCTCCCTTCATATTCTCAACTTTCACTCCTTAGGGGCCTCATCTCAGAATTCCGCCCCGGGCCCCCAATTTCCTTAGTCCGCCACTGTATCGGGGAGACCCATTCTGCAAAAAATACTTTCCAAAACTTTTATTTTACCTGATGAAGTCATAATTACTGATAACAATAGCTTCAACCCATTTACTGTGTGCGTCAACCACTATCAAAATGTACTTATTTGAGATAGGACCAGCATAGTCAATGTGAATCCGTGACCAAGGTTTCTTTGGAAATTCCCATGTCATTAATAATTTGTGTTTTTGTGGAGATGGTCGAGTGTTTAAACATTTATCACAAGACTTTACAAGAATTTCAATTTCAGAATTTAGTCCTGGCCACCAGACGTATGATCGAGCTAAGCTTTTTGTTTTCACAATACCGAAATGATTTCTGTGCAATTCTGCTAAAATTCTACTCCTCAGGCTCTTTGGAATGACTACGTTATAGCCCAACATCTAGACCTGTTTGTCAAAAGAAAATTCTGACTTCTTTTTCCAGTTTCGTCGGCCAACCCATTCTTACATTATTGACAAACCTTCCTTAAAACCGGATCTTTTCCTAACTCTTTCAATAAAACTTCCTGATTTATCGGAATTTCACTGTTCAGTAAGTTTTAAATCAAATATGAGATATCTTGGTCAGGTGACTGTGTCTTTAAAGGTAATCGCGTTAAGCAATCTGCATTATTTTTAGCAGATTTTACATATTATTATTCAATGTCGTATTTATAATTGCTCAAAATTAGTGCCCAACGCTGCAAACGGTTTGTGGTCATTTGTGGAATTCCCTTTTTGTGTCCAAAAAGTGCAACCAAAGGATTACTGTCTTGACACTATGGTAAACTGTTCACCGTACAAGTACTGATTGAACTTCTGAACTCCAAAAATGATTGCGGCTGCTTCTTTTTCGACCATACTGTATGCAATCTGACTTTTATTTAGCGTTTTGGAAGCAAAAGCTACTGGTCTTTCTACATTATCAATCATCTGAGAAAGAACGGCCCCCACTCCATAGCCTGAGCTATCGACGTTCAATCTGATGGGCAACTCGGGGTCGAAGTAAACCAGAACGTCAGAAGATGTCAGTATTTTCTTCACATCATTGAAAGCTTTATTACACCTATTGGACCCAGTGGCGCAGCCAAGGGGGGGCTAGGGGGCTATAGCACCCCCCCAGAGTCTCGCTTTTTCACCGAAGCAATGAAAAATTTTGAACAAAATTAAAAAATTGTTGTGTTCGACTGTTACTTTCTTTATCATTTAGAAAATAGATCAATTGTCTCTCTGTGTAGGAGTTGCACTGCATTGGATTGCGCGTTTTTTTTTTCAATTGGTGCGGAGAGAGAAACTCTTCTGGTTCAAGGACGGAGTTGAATTGGTAAGACAAGCGTTGCGGAATCAATCCCTGTAGGTTTATTTCTTGACAGAATCTGACCATTTAGGTTTCTTCCGAAAGCTACAAGGATGCACTTTGGTTTGAGCCCATTGGCGTTTCCAAAATCCAAAAATCAATTATTCATCAAAAAATAAAAAAAGATGTTTTTCGATTTCGGGAATGCCAATTGGCTCAAACCAGACTACATCCTTGTAGCTTTCGAGAGAGACCTAAATGGTAAAATTCTGTCAAGCAATGAACCCACAAGGGATTATTGATTCCACAACGCTTATTTTACCGATATAACTCCTCAAGCAAGTATACTCACCTACCTATCAGGCTTATTTTGTAACTTCTCGTTCACTAACGACTCGTTAGCGAACGATTATCGTTCAGACTGCCAATGAACGACTCTTTAGCGAACGATTATCGTTTAGACTGCCACTATCGATAGATCTAATAAGAGCACGAAAAACCGTATTTCGTGACTAGCTGCGTTCGGCCGTATCGTTTGTGTGTGCCGAACGATCGTGTATGACGTTTCCACGTGCGCGCAGCGCAGCTGTCAGTTTGAAAGAGTCATTACTACCATTTATTACTATCATTTTCCCCGCAAACCCGGAGAATACTGAATTTAATACCTACTTCAATTTAAGGTAGGTAACATTTGGTACCACAATAATTATATTCGAAAATAGGATGACCAATGCCCTTTTTCCTGGGGGGGGCGCCTTTGGCGCAGCTCGCTTCGCTCGCGTTCGTTAGCCCCCCCAATGCCTAAATCCTGGCTGCGCCACTGATTGGACCATTCATATTTCACGTTCTTTTGCAGTAACTGATAGAGGGGAGCCATAATGATCGAACTGTTTTTCATGAATTTATTATAATAATTCACTAGCCTCAAAAATGATTTTAGTTGCGTTACATTTTCCGGAATGGGAGCTTTATTTATTGCCTCAATTTTGTTGTCATATTTCTTTGAATGCTAAAATGTACATAAGAAAATATCAGGTGAAAACTCATCAATAACTCCTTGTTCAAATACAAATAAGGAACATGAAAATGCTATACAGTGATTCTCTTATATTACAACAAGGATGGCCAAATAAAAGACCAATTGGGCACAGCTCTCCACCAAACAAACGTCGCCTCCCCAACGTCTCTACTTTTTTCGACTATCCCTCTCATTTCAAACCAAGCACAATTTCAAACACTTTCGCATAATTTTCGTCTCGTTACACGTCTTCATCGTCCCATCTTCACAGATCATACTTTTGCCGCATTATGGGAAATGTGACATCCGTCTCTTATTTATTGTTATCTGCGCTGCCACATCCGTTGTTTGCAGCACACCGTCATTAAACCGCCGTGAAAATTTAATGAGCGCCCAAAGATAAGTACACCCTCGAATTTCAATTCCGTCTCTGGTGCGGGTGTGTGTCTGTGTTTCTGGCTCGACCATATTCCTCAAGGAACAAATTAATTTATCGACATCAAGCAGCTACGACGTGAATTTATTGTCTTCCTCTCCGGGGACTTCTCCTTTCATTGGCTATTCCGGGCATAATTTGCTGTCAACGTTGATCGATATGTTTCTTGTATAAGGCAACATTTGGAAAGGGATGAGCAGCGCAGGGTTTTCGCTTAGTATCCATCGACTGATTGGTGCCATCATGAGTGTCCCGATGAGAAAAAGTGCAAAGTGCGCTTCCTAGCTTGAAGCTCTATCGACGTAGCTGATCACGTGCAACACGCGGTCGTTTAATTAGCGTTGATTAGGTGAACATGTGAAACGACAAAAGCTTCGCAATTGCTTTGTGTCCGTGGCGCTAGTAGTTTGAGCTGGTTTCACATAGATACAGCTAACTTGGTTCTCTCAAAGGTACCGGAATGTTTGACAACGCGTTTCTAGTAATTGCTACAAAAAGTACTACCAACTTTGCTTCTGCACATACAGGCATAAACTTTATTGATTGTGTACATTGTTTTTCAATAAAACCGCAAGGTCTTCCCTTTTCATTCATCCTGTTTCCATGTTATACCAAAAAAAAGTTTTTAGTATTGACAGTTACTGGCAAATATTGCCTTCCGCTGCGCGCCGAAATCTTCCAGTAAAGAATCTTTATTAGTCAATAAAAGCCAACCACCATACCCAATCAACTGGTATTCGCTTCCATGATATAAAAAAGCGACGTATAATCGGGAGGGTTGCACTAGGGCTGTGGGCACCAGCCAGCGAACATGTTTACTGCCATTCAGCCCACAGCTTTGCGATTGATTGGAACAACAACATTATCATATTAGCGGAAATTGAAATCCGATTACGGGAATCTCTCAGCGGCGATGGTAATCTTGTTCCTCCCCATACAGCCGGAGCTCCAGCTCCGGATAAACACATTCAAATGATGCAATCTTGCACCGGACCGTGTCATTGGGCTCTCTCTGGCACCGTCAATGGGGGCGCTTTGCCGGCTACTGTGTCGACAGGCGAGAGAGAGATCCTATACAATGGGATTAGGAGCGTTTACTGATGGCAAAGTCCTTATTACCTCCCGCACAATGCGCCGGGAAATCCAGTTCTCTTTTTGTTGCAACAGTTGTCCCGTTCCTTTGCTACCCAGGAAATGGAATGCCGCGCGCGCGCTTTTTCCGAAATTGGCTGTTTCAAATTGCTCCCGAAATCTTTCGTCGTAATGTGGATGGGACTTTAAAGCCAGTCCGAGAGCTCAGATCCCGGCCATTTACATTGCGTCTACCTTAGCCCTGGAGATTGAGTTCTCACCCGGACGTTCAACATGAAAAAGAAACTTTCAATTTATTCCTGCAATTCTCACAGACATCACGCTTCTTTATACCGTGTGATCATTTGAAAATTATCCATCTGCAATAACTCCCGATTCCTAGTCAATATTTATTCGAACAAAAACAGGTCGATTTTTATATCGAGGGGGACATCTAAAACGTACATTGGCAAATTTCTATCTTCAGCCCCCTCGCCCCCACCCATCCCAAAAATAAAATTTCAAATGACACTACCTACCTTGCGATACATCAAATCACAGAAAATTAAATTCTTTTTTTGGAAAAGATATTTTCGAAATTTTTAACTCTACCCCCCCCCCTTCTCCCTAAAAATTCTCTTGAGTGTCCCTTTCAATATTCTGGACCCCTCAATTCTCTTCAGTTTAGTCAGCATCATCCTGAATAGCTTCAAAGAAGAGAACTTTCGGTGGAAAAAGTGCCACCCAAATTGACTCTATTGCTCTCCCCCACCTCAACTTCAAAATTTAACAAAATACCGCCCACATTGTGAAACATCAAATGAAATTAAATTCTCTTTCTAAAAACAAAAAACAAGCAAACGGGTGCGTGAGGTCACTGGTGAAGTACGTTCAATGGAATTTTTGAGACAACGTTTAAGCGTCGACATCCAAAGAGGGAATTCTTGGTGTGTCATGTCATCGGCCCCGCCCACTCCCGTTCTTGACATTTTTCCATTTTAGTTCTTCTTTACCTACATACATTCAATATGTAGGTGATTTATACAATATTGTACAGAACCTTAAACAGAATTAAATTCTCTTGCCTTTATTTTTTTGAAATTTTCAACCCCTTCCCCATTTAATTGGACATTTGGAGTATTTTAGTAGAGAAACGGGGGTTTTGAAAATTTCGATAAAATTGTGTTCAGGGAGAGAATTCAATTCCCTTCAATTTGATGTATCACAAAGTAGGTATTGTCATTTTAGATTTTCAAGGTGAGGAGGGGGGAGCGAAGGGGTGAATTTGGGTGGCACTTTTTCCATAGAAAATTTTCTCTTTCGATGCTGTGCAGGATGACGTTGATTGCATTGAAGAGAATTTAGAGGTCAAGAATATTCAATCGGACACTCAGAGAATTAAGGGGGGAAGAGGGGTGGGGTTGAAAATTTTGGAAATATTTTTTCAGAAGAAGAATCAATTTCTGATGAATTTAGGGTATCGCAAAATAGGTAGTGTCATTTAAAATTTCAAAGTTAGGGTAGGTGGGGGCGAGGGGGCTAAAAATAGAAAATCGCTAATGTATGTTTCAGATGTCCCCCTCGATATAAAAATCGACCTGTTTTTGCTCGAAGATATTCTCACTAGGAATCAAGAGTTATTGCAGGTGGATAGTTTTCAAATGATCACCCGTATGATTACTTATGTTATTTGTATCCACAGTTGAATCATGTCAAGTTGATTCACTTCATTTTGATAAAATTGTCATGTCAGGGTTGTCAGACCAAAATATTTGTTGTTACACACGACCCAAGTCAACGCAGAAGCCATAAGCAAAATGAGAAACGCGAAATGTCCAAGATGCTGATGCAATAGCGAGAGAGTCACCTGCGATCAACTTATATCTTTTTAGTCATGACGTACTCAAAGGTACATCTTGAACTACAGCTTGACGTAAACCTGAACTACTTGCAAAAGAATCAGGTTTACTGTTAAGATTGATGACACTTTGTGTAAATCTGCGGTCTGGACTCCAACACATCACAACACACAAACCTCTTGAACTGGTGCTTCTTATTCCTGTGCCCCAGTTGCTCCTCAGCGTCTACCAGATATCCGCCCTGAGCACCCGACGTGACGTACGGATGTAAAATTACCTCAAAATTCAAGCTCCAAGATATTTTGTACCGAACTTGGCAGTACTTAAATATCTTGCCAATCTATTCTCCCCCTTGTCACAAACCGTTCCACCTTGTCCACGTTTCACCAAGCGTCTCAGTCCGCCCGAGTCCCTGTGTCTGGACCACCGGCTCAACCTCCAATTACTCCGCGGTAAAAGGGAGCGCTCTGTCCTGATTCGACTTCATCCTTGGTACGCATGGTAGCTTTTTGAGGTTTGACTTCATCTTGGTATTGGTAGAGCTCAAGAGTATCTCTAGAAGTTCTCTAGTAGGGGAGGAGCCTATAAAACCTGTGCTTATTGGTTGTACGGTTAATTTTGAAGAGACTCAAATGTACTTTTCTTGGCTTACCCATCAGCCCCAGGCTCTCGCCTAGGCTTATGTATGAGCATGTTCCTGTACTCCACAAACTTTGCATCGTTTTGCGAAACTAGCAACATCTCGGTGCATTTTTGACCGATAATATTGGACGGCCCCGTAGCCCAGTCGGTCGTCTGCCGTCTGAGGTGCGGATGGCGCGGGTTCGAATCCCGGTAAGTCATGGATGTTTTGTGTGTGTTGAAAAATTTGCGTATATTGTAATTCCTATGTAATAATTCACTGTTATCAATAAAAGGCGCAAAAACTCCTATGGCACTGATAAGCCGAGAAGGAGAAAAACATTAAAAATAAAAAATAAAAATAAAAAATATTGCTCTTGCACTCTACGAAGAGCCTTAAAGAAACCGGCATGAGCCGCTACATGTTCATCATGACTTCAGAAGAGAATTGGTTTTCTGAGGGCCACTGGAATAACCTTTTTCCACTGAACTAAATTTGTTCTCACTGGCACGAGTGACAGAACGAACTTATAAATCACATTATCCCGGGCAAGCCAATTGGAAAACGCTCCTAGGTCAGCTAATATCTTTCGACTATGATTTCCGTACCGTTCATCAGTCTTTTCCATGGTTTTCTACAAAATTGATTTTCGAAAGAGTACTTCGCGACAACGCATCCGGCACGATATGCTTCTCACCTTTTCTATTAAACAAATCAAACAAAAAGGACTGGAGTTTAACAGCCCAACGAGCGAGTCTTCTTGGCTCTTTTGTAAAACCATGACAATGCATGATGGTCTGTAATTACTTGGAACTGAGTACCTTCAATATACGGCTTATATAAGTTGTCTTTCAGTGACAGTATAATTTTGTTCAATCGAAGACAACGACCTTGAGCAAAAGGCAATGACGGCTTCTTCGCCATCTTGTATTTGAGTAAGATTTCTTCCAAGTCCTACATTACTTGCATCCGATTGGATAGTAAATGGTTCACTGGAATCAGGACTCTTCAATCCTGGGGCCGATACGAGCAGTTGTTTGATCTTCAAGAAAGCCTCTTCAGCCTGTTCCGTCCACTGGATGTTCCCTTCCTTTTTATGGCCTTTAATCAGATCGTTCAGAAGCAAAGAAATACATTGAAGTATTTTGTATTTTGTATTTAAATACATTTGATTGAGAAGTATGCGTATTTTGTATTTTGGAATAGTTCAGGCAGCTAGTATTTCGTATTTTGTATTTCAAATACATTTTTCGGAAAAGTATTTTGATTTTCAAAATACAAAATACAAAATACATTTGATTCCCATTCTCTTTAGTCTGTTCGGGCCGAAATTGTTCTGGTAATACTATTTTCACCCCATTGACATCTCTTGCTTTTGCACACCATCTGGGATCGACAATGAGTTCAATTGCATCTTTTCCGTTTTACGTTTTACTGGTAAGTGCATCCTACTGTCAGCCACGAGAGGTTCCATGTCGGATGTCGAACAATATTTTCGAAAAGCTGGTTGTCCCCAAAGGAAATCAACATATGTTATTTTGAAGAATTGATGAATGAAGTAAGGAATAGGTTTGAATATGAAGTTTTCTTCACTTTATGTTCATTTTATTTGTCTTTTCATAGTTCATAATAACTTACTTATTGTTGCGACCGAATCAATGAAGTGTTCCCATTGAAATACTTGCATTTTACGGATTTTCCAATAAAATGGTTAAAATACGCAATAAGAATGTAATTTGTATTTTGTATTTGGAATATTCTAGGTTGTATTTTGTATTTTGGAATTTCTTAGTTTTCCAAAATACGTATTTTGTATTTCAAAGACATTTCAAGAAGTAGTTTGTATTTTGTATTTCGACTATCTTGGATCGTGTATTTTGTATTTCGTATTTAAATACATTTTTCAAAAGTATTTTGCCCAGCCCTGCTTGTACTGTGACTCTAGTTAGCTGAACAAATTTTTTACTTCGGCATTGTCGGCTTGGCGCCTTTTCACTTGGTGTGAAACTGACTTCTCTGGAAGTAAAGGTATATTTCTTATCAAATTGACATTAAAATCTTGGAAAACTGACCTGGTCATACGTGGACGTGCAAGTAGGGGGACGCAGAGCTGTGTTACCGTCATGTAGACACCAAAAGAGCACGGGGCGGCCGCAAATCTAAGTCATCTTGACAGCGGCCCATTCAGGGTCGACAAAAACTCGTCCCGGGAAGCCCCAAAACGAAAGCAAATTGTAAATTGAAGGTACTTACATCAATTTTGGTCCAATACACAACTTTGAGCGGCTGGGTTTTTCAAGATTTGGTTTCATTTACTTTTTATTCGTGAATTTTTTTTGCTATTGACAGACTGCACTGCGAAGCTCCAATTCATGTTAAAAGTATTACGGTAATGAAAAGAATTCAAAATATAATTTTGTTAATTGGATAAAATTGATTTCTTTAAATTTTTTATTGTTAGTGAAGGGAAGAATGAACAAAATTTAAATGAAATCAATCCTGAAAAAATCATATCAAATTCATTTAAACTTAAAATAGAATTGATTTATATAATTTCTCCCAATAAATTTGAAGAAGGAGGAGCCTTTAAAATATATCTAGTTTTTTAAGAAATAAGTTCAATTTAGTTACTACATATTATAAGTTATGAATTTATTTTTTTTTTTTTTGTAGTCAATACTTTAAGGGAAAAGCTTTAAAGTAAATTTTTATAAATTTTAAATATTGGTTTTTATTAAATAGAATTGAAAATTTTAATTTTTTTGCACGGTGATCCTTGTATCGCCTATTATTCTTCAGGGTTTGGCGCGTATTTTTGACTGGAAGAGGCGAAAGGGTTGATGATTGCATGGGGCCTTTTTTTTGGACGAAGGGCATTGTATACTCTTCAATTTGAAGCATCGAAAGTTGAACCGGCTTCGAGAGGTTACAAATATTTTCGACAACTGTCAAATGTCAAGGCTGTTTTGATTTATATACGCAGAAATTGTGTTTCAAAACTGGTCCGGCCAGAGCAGCCAACTGCAAAGTTTTGGGGATTTTCTATATTTCACATTTGGAAACTTGAAAACAAAATCTCACAGCCGACTAGAATCACGGTACAAGTGAACATACTATTTCATTCCTCAGGAGGAATTGATCAAATCCTGGTATAAAAAGGTTTGAAGCTTCAAGAAGAAATGCAACTTGTCATGTACATGTGGTGGAAAACTCAGTCACAAAAGAACAGGTTCAAAACTTGTCTCCGCTGAAAAAGTATGTTCGACTTTAAAAATCGTTAGAATTTATCCACTGTGAGGATCCATGCATGTCAATATCTTCGGGTTAGAGATGCTAGTACTTGTTGACAATGAAATACGTAAACGTGTGCCGGATGGGACGGTTAAAAGCGTCCGTGTTGGGGGTTCGCATGAGAACTTGCTTTGGTGCTTTGATTTGTTGACTTTGACTTCCAGTCTTGGTTGAGGATCGTAATTGACCTCTAAGGCCGTCACGCAATGGTGACGGTTTACTCCTGCTGTTACCAAATTCGGTTGTCAATTATGCGGATCCTGTAGATCCTATCAACACACTCACGGTGAGAAATATACACCATCAAAGCAGCGAAGCTGTCCAAATATCTGAATAAAATCCACCTTCATTGGCGTCGTGCCTTGTAGTTCAATGGTCTGTTCAGCTTTATGGTTAATATGAGCCCTGTTGTACATCGATACCTTCATCGAAACACAAGCTTCATCCTGAACATCAAAGCTATTGACAGTTACTTACTTAGAAATAAGAGATCAAATACTGTGTACAAAGAGGTCGAAAAACCGAAAGGATTAGTTCACCAGACCCTCGCACTGATGGAGTTCCGCCGTAATGTCTTACCGACTTCCTCTTCTTTTCTCTGCGAACAAAAAAGAGCCCGCCGCAAACCCACTCGCACACAAAACCTCTCTCCTCCAGCTCTCCTGCTCCGTCTCCTCCCCCGAGCTTGAGCCTTCTGGGAGTCGCTGCTGTGCACTTTCACCTAATCACTTAAGCTAAGATTCTCTCTTGCGGCGGGCGGCAAGTCGAAGCCCAGGCATCATCATCATAGCATAGGGGTAGGTAGGTACACTGTTGTTGCGTTTTTATCGGAGTGAGGGAGCGGATTCAATTATGCCGTCGGTATGGGAGGCGGCGTCGGCAGGAAAGCGAACTCGTTACCGGTCGCCGGCAAAGCTGATGTGCATTTGTATTCAGTCCTCTCGGTTTCTGCCGCCTGCGACACCCACCACCGCACCACACCAAGAGCTCCTTTCGCTCTCTCTCCTCCTTCCATCAGCAGTATCTGTAATGTAATCCCGGTGAGTGTGGTGCTATAATCCTGCTGCTTGTTGTTCCGGCTGACCTGCTTGCCATCCTACTTGACATGCTGTCCCGGGCTTGTCTTTGTTTGGTTGCAGACGCCGCCGTCACTCGCTTCCAGACGCCGCCCGCCCTTCCCACTTTCTCTGCTGATGCCTGTGTGTATACCGCGCTGATGTAATCATCAGCGGAAGTTATCCCGTCAATTCCGTCGTCCGCTATTTATAAGGTGTCTGTTGTAGCGCGCAAAGACGTTGGGTCGCTTGTCTCGGCTCCGCCAGGGTGGAATTGATAAAACATCCGTGTGCCTTGGCGGCGCGTTCGCTCTGCTGCCTATAAGACGTCGAAACTTATTCATGATCTGCTTGCGTAGGTGATGAGCAAGGTCGACGTTTCGTTATTTGCGAAATATCAGCGGTAGGTAGTGTGGGGCTATTAATAGTGATAAGGTCGATAAATGGGAGAGGATGGCCTCAACGACCCGAGATGGATTAGGGTCCGGCATCTGTTTAGCCCGTTCTTGTTTGACCGTTCACCTATTTGTCGGACGACGGAGAGAAATACGGAATTCGCCAGAGCACTTAATCCGTGCTGGGCTAAGTATTTTCACGAGTAGTAAAAAAGCAGATGGGTATGCTTGACCTTGAAGACTATTGGATTTTTTGCTTGCTGTCGTATATACGCAGGTCCGTATCTTAAGGGACATACTTCCACTGTAGGAGCGAAATCATCCAAGTCCTTTGATCTTCAATGTTCATTTCGGATGAAATGTGAAAGGCAATTTACACTTGTCACTTTGTATGACTCTTTCAAGATGAACATCCAAGGTAACAAATGCAAATTTGGTGCCCTCAGCGAGATGTTCCGACTTACTTACGTACATACTCATCCATCACACAATCAACACGTGGTGATCAAAGTTGTTATAGATTACGTCACTGTGAATTATGTGACGTCAACCCGTCTGTGAAGTAATTTGGCAAATGCGGTTATTTCGTGCACTAAAAGGTAATTTCTCTGACCACACCAGAGAGACATATTTCTATTATTGAAAGGAAACGTCAGGTATTTATCCAAACATATTTGAGAGAGGGCGCGCGGATTCGGCTGTTGTAGTATTTTGCCCGCGTTGCGAGTCTAGCATCGCGTGGGTATCAATTGACTATTCGGCGTTCAAATAGTTCGATTTACAAATATATTCTCTATTTTAATATGTGGATGCAAGATCCTACCTGGTCGGCTGATCATCTCACAAAAAAAACTTATTCTTCAATTCTGATCCACCGGTGTTCGCGCACTTATTACACTTGTAGTGATTCGTCGTTTGAATAGTACGTTGTACGCCTGTACATATCAATACTGTACATATTCACAGGCGTGAATAGTAGTACGCCTGTTATATCAATATGGCGATACAAAGTCTTACCTAGTCGGCTGATCATCTCACTAAAAAAATGACTTCATAACTCCCGATCCACCGGGGAGTTCGAATGATTAGTTTCGCGTTTTTCGATCTTGAATTTTGGCCTTCATTAGTTGGTTAGGTTGTATGCTTCCCTTTCCACTAAAGAGAATAGGAAGTTCTCGACAAAGATAATAATTGATCAACTCATTTGTCTCGAACTGAACTCTCCCGCAACCGACTGATTAAACTGCTCAAAGGTTTTTTTATAACCTCTGATGACGTATTTCGCGTGATTTGTTCTTAATTCTGAAACACTTCGGGCTTGTGCTCACATAGCTGTTTATGGAACATCTCTTGCAAGAGGAATTGAACGTTAATAAAAGGAAAATAAAGGGTGGTATTTTTCGGCCCGACAAAAAAGGGCAAAAAAAACGACAAAAAAGGTGAAAATCACGGCAAAATAGTTGTTCACGGGAGAAATAATTATTTTGAACGCCAGACATAAAACGACAGAAAATGTTCGGATAACGGCAAATTTGGTGTTTATCACGACAAAAAAAGGGAGAATCACGACAAAATGAGGGTTTGCACGACAAATTTGGAAGATCATTATAGATCGGGGCCAGTTCCCGTCATAGATTTTTGTAGGTACATACGTCGAAATCAAAATGTCGTAGTCACGTTGCAGTCATGCAAATCTTGGAAGACTACGTTGAAAGTAGAAGCGCTGATAAATCCCCGCCTGTGAAGAGAAGAGAAGGGAGGGAAAGAATTTTGAATGGGAGAAAGTTCTCCCCGCACGGAGAAGCGGTAGCATATTGTTTCTTCTGAGATATGGTGGAGCAAGAGCTAGAGCATCACTTTTCATAGCTTTCAGACTTCCAGTAAGCCCCCTTTTGCAGTCCTGTCTTATCAAGAGCTAGGTAAAAAAATAAAACTGACGTAGGAGAACTTCCAAAGGGGCCTTTGCAATTGCAGACAAGAAAAGCCGATGTTAAACTGATAGAATCTACAAGAGACGGGAAGACTAGGGCTCCTAAGTAGCAAGATAAGTGACTCGGGTAAACTTCAAGGGGACTTGCAGTTGCAGAAAAGTTGACTAGTTGAAATGGATTATGAAGAGTGGAGAGACTAAGGTCTCTTTCAGACCGGCTAATCGGCTATATCAGATTGTCAATTGAACTACAGAAGATTGACTGGAGGCACTAGTTCCCCAGGTACACGATTTGATGCTTCATAGGAGTTCCAGGGAGGGTACTGGGCGAGGTACTGGGTCTCTGGAGTGATAAGGTGAAAGAGCCTCTGCAGTTGCAAAAAACCAAATCAAAATTGACGCTTCAAGATTCAAAAATGCAAGGAGACACAAGGACCTTCAAACTGTTTTGCATTTAGATTGCCGGTAAACTTTTGAAAGACTTCAAGGAAGCACTGAGGCTTCCAAGTGACACGACTAGGTTAAGATTTAAAAATGTCAAGGGTGATTTTCAGGGTGACTGTTCTGTCTTTCTAATTTGTCGTGCATTTCAACATTTCCTCGAAAATAAAGGCTATTCCATCCAATAATTACTTTCTTCTGGTTTCAAGTCGTAGCCTAATAATGATAGCCACCAAAGCTTACGTTGAGAAATATTCTGGGACAATTATGATTATCAAATGAGCAATTTCTACATAGAGAAAAATTATGGTAAATTCATACCATACCATTCATAAATTATGGTACCCGCTTTGCTACAAAGTGAAGAAGTCCTGAAGAAACGATTCAGGACTATAACTTCAAAAACTCGAGGGTCTTTCACCTGCGACAAAAACACTTTAAAGATGAGCTCTTGAACTTCAGAAGGTCCATAACATCAAAAAACATGGGCCGAAATGTCTTATCTGATGCATTTTGTCAATATCATTGAGGAAACCAATAACGCAAAAAAACGGGATGCCTTGAGGACGAAATTCGCGATTCCAAAGCGGGGTTTGGGTACAAGAGGTTTGGAACATCTACTGCTTCATTGTGGTATAGTTTCGTGGATATCTGAGGTTTTCTGTAGGTCTAAAAAGTTGAATCCTTGGAAACTGCAGAATCTGCGTCTGTAAAAAATATTCCAGAGCAATCACATGTTGAGAACAGTCAAACGAAGTTTTTTGAAGTTTCTCGAATTTTGGTGATTTTTACGTACCAGCTCAGGATATATTTCGAAGTATTAGGTCCGAGTCCGAGGCAAACATTTTTTGGATTAATAATGAATCCGTAGTCTGAAGCTGTGTAATTTCACGCAAACAACCGGAATGCACCCCGCCACCTGCCACATTTAAATTTGTTGCTTTCTGCGTGGCCGGAATCCGCTTCGGGCCTTGTGCTCTCTCAGCTCAGCTCTTCGTTCGACTCGGCTGAAATTATGCTGAAATTATTAGCGAAAAGTAAATATTTCATCAGCGTTTCAGGGCGCACAGCCAAGATTTTGCCACCGCGAAACTTTTACGCGAGTTCAATTTTGTGTACTTATACTTCTGCGCCAGGTACCTACCATACCATTGCCATGGCCATATTTATTAACTTCATTAAATCCGCGAAAAGCCGAAAAGAGACAGAGAGAAGAGGACTGACTCTTCGCCGGGCTAATAAAACCAGACTCGTTCCCGCGGCCGCACGCGTTCTCCTCATCCTTCCCCCGCGTGCACCCTCAAACATTTTAATTTGATTTCATGAACGCGAATGGGGGAAATTCGACAACAATCACGATATTTCCCCATCGTGCCGGCGCGACCCCTAGCGCAGGTAGTTATACACCAGCGCTCTAGTGCGGAATCAATTAAGTTTATCATCGGCATAGGATCTGATGGGGTGTTTAATTTACGATGCGGCATCCGGGACGTAATTTTTAACCAAATTGGAAGAACACGATGTGTTGCGAGGGGGCAAGGCCCGCGCGAGGTCCCGGAGCTGGAGAGAAAAGATTAGCTCTACACCTCGAGCTTCCAAGTGATGAAAACCGAACCCTAGGGGAGCCGAGAGTGCATCCGTTTATCTGACACCTATCCCTGTAGATTACGCGATAAATATACGCCCGGCGGGCTTGTTACCTTATTAAAGTTTTATCGTTTGAGAGATTCTTGTCGATTCCAGCAGTTTCAGGCGCGAATGAAAAATTGATTCGAGCCACTCGCAAAAACTTGGAAAAGCTCGCGATAATGAGACACCACTTCCAGGATCCATCAAGTTTGCCAAAGCGACAGATTTTAATCTAACTTTATTAGTTTGAAATTGGGCTGGGACCGGAATTGACGTTGTGTGTAACGCGTTCCTTACCATTCGAAGACGACAGCAGGCCTATACACCACTCGTTGGCCAATTCAGTGACTCACGAATTCAAGCCGCAAAGAGGATTTTGACACATCCAATTGTCGGATCAGCAGGCAGCATAGAAAACATCCAGCAAAGCTCCAGATATTCTTTAACTGATCACTTGTTTCTCAGCGTCTGTAACAAGCTCTTTGATCCTCCCTCTGTTCTTGCTTACGATGTATCGGACTTCCCATAAGATAAAGGAAATAATATTCGCTCCGACTCCTATAAATTTCTTCGAAGTGTAAAACAGTTGGCGAACTCTAGTAAGCCCCCTTTGCCTTCATGTGATATTCGGAGCCCTATCTAGCCCTTCGTGTCTGCAAATGTGGCTTGGAGGCCTAGTTAGTCCCTTAGGTTTTTTCATGACTACCAGAATCCCAGCAAGCCCACTGTTGTCTTCTTGTGCTATCCAGTGCTCCATTGAGACTTCTTGTGTCTTTAGTGCAGTGTGAAGCTTTGGTGAGCCCCTTGCATTTCTCGGTGACTTTCGTAGCAGTAAGCACCTTTGTGCCTCCATGTCATAGTCGGAGCCCGAATCGGAGCCCTATCCCGATGAGTCCCATATATTTTTTTCTATTTAAAGCTCTGCTAAGCTCCCTTACATTTCCGTGGCTTTCGGCGGAGCACTAGTAAGCCCCGCACATCTTCATGTGATTGATACTCGGGGCTCTGTCGGGCCCCTCATGTCCTCAAGTGTAATTTTGAGCCCTAATTATATGGACCCATCATATTTTCATGGCTTTTAGAGTTCCAGTAAGCCCCATTTTGCAAACTTGTGTTATCAGAGGCCCACTGGGCCCCCTTATTCTGTTTCCAGTGTGATTTGGAGCCCTGCTATAACTCCTTGCATTTCCTGTGACTTTCGAAGCAGCAAGCAGCGTTGTGCTATCATGTCATGTTCGGAGCCCTAGCGGTCCTCCTTGTGTCTTGAAGTGTAATAGAAACCCCGATAAGCTCAAGAGCTGATAAGCTCCCAGAGCAAATACGTACCAATAAGCCTATTTTGTTATACAGAGCTCCAGTAGGCCCTTTTGTATCTTCAATATCGATTGAAGCTCTGTTGGGCTCCGTTTAATTTTCCCGAGGCTTTCAAACCACTAGTGAACTCCCTCGTGAACCCCTTGTGCTTTCATTAATATTCAGCCTCCTATCGGGCTATCTTGTATCTCCAAGTGTAACTTGGAACCCCTAATGAGCCCCTTTATGTGTTTTTTGGCTTTCAGATCCATTGAGCCCTCTTTTATCATCTTGAGATCTTTCATAGTACCAGTAAGCCCCTTTCGCCTCCTTTTGTCGAACAGAGCTTCGTCGGGCCTCCCGTGTCGGCAATATCATTTAAAATCCTGCTAAGCTCCCTAGCATTTTCTCGTGGCTTACGGAGCTTCATCGGACCCCCTCTGCCCTTATGCATCGTTTAGGGCCCTGATGAGCTCCCTTATGTTTTTCGTAGCTTTCAGAATTCCAGTGAGTCCCCTTGTTGCCCTAGTGGCCCTCTTGAGGCCTCCTTGTCTCTTCAACATCTTTTGAAGCTCTGCTTAGCCTCATAGCGTTTTTCCGTGGCTCACGGAGCCTATCGGCCCCCTTGTGCCCCATGAGCTCCCTTTTTTGTGGCTTCCAGAATTCCAGCGAGCTCCCTTGTGCCTCCTCGCGTTGTTAAAGGCCTCAGTGGCCCTCCAAGGGTCCCCTTGTTTCTTCAACGTCTTTTGAACCCCGTAGCATTTTACGTAGCTCACGGAGTTTTATCGGGCCCCTTTGTGCCCTCATGTATCGTTTGGAGCCCTAATGAGCTCCCTTATTTTTTTGTAGCTTCAAAGTTCCAGTGAGCTCTTTTGTGCCTTCTTGCGTTGTACGAGGCCTTAGTCGCCCTCCAAGGGCCCCCTTGTTTCTTAAATGTCTTTCAAAACCCTGCTGAGCCCTCTAGCATTTTCCCGTGGCTTACGGAGTTCTATCGGTCCCCTGTGTGCCCTCATCTATCGTTTGGAGCCCTGATGAGCCCCCTATTTTTTTGTAGCTTTTAGAGTTCCAGTGAGCCCCTCTGTGTCTCCTTGCGTTAATAAAGGCCCTAGTGCCCTCCCGAGGATCCCCTTGTTTCTTCAACGTCTTTTGAGGCCCCGCTGAGTCACTTACTTTTCTGTCTCTTTTGGAGCATGAGTGAGTTCCTTGTGTTTTCATGTGATATTCGAGCCCTATCGGCTCTCTTAGGTCCGAAAGTGTAGTTTGGAACCCCAATCAGCCCCCTTATGTTTTTTCACAGCCAGGGATCAGAATTCAAGCAAGCTCTATTTTGCTTTCTGTGATCCAGAGCTTTATCAGACCCTCTCAGTTTCTTAAATGTGTTTTGAAGCCCTGCTGAGGTCACATTTTCCATGACTTTTGGTGCATTAATACAGGGTGATTCATGAGTGACCTTACATAGGCTAATGGGTGATAGAAGACTTCGAGGCGAGTCAGGATCCACTGAAGAAATTTTATTTTCTCCAATGGTTACGAAGATACAGAGTGTTTTGTGTGTTTCGTATGAAATTTTGATAAGCGATATTTCTGAAACGGCCAGAGGTATTTTGTTGAAATTCACCAGTAATATTTCTCTGTTGGAACTCATCCCGAAACCATACCGGGTAAGTCAAAATTCAAAGCCGGGCTAAAAAAAAGGTGCCCCTTTTTTGTTTCATCAAAAAGTACATTTTCTGACCGCTTCTCAAAAAAACTGCTATCGGATTCAAAAAGCTCAGGAAAAATGCTCCAAGGATCACTCTTCAATTAAGATGGCACACCTAAACCGATTCGACAATAAAATTAAAAGTAAAATTTGTGGGTGAGTTTCCATTTTCGACCGGACATAATCCGGACCGGACTCATTGTTTGATTGAATTCAATCAAAGTCATTTCTTTGGCTTGTCTCTGTTGAATAGAAGAGCTTGGTTGAAAGAAAAATTCCAGAGCCGACCATTTTTTTTTTTAACAAAATCGAAAGTGAAACCAAAATTAGACTCGATTTGGTTGTCAAAAAAAATCTTCTGCTATGGAATTTCTCTTCCTACCAAGCCCTCCATTTCCAGAGACAGGCTCAAAAATGAATTTTAATGAATTTAAACAAACAATGAGACGATTATGTACGGTCTAAAAAGGAAACTTACCCACAAATTTTACCTTCAATTTTATGTTGAAACGGTTTAGGTGTGCCATGTTAATTGAAAAGTGATATTTGAAACATTTTTCCATAGCTTTTCGAATCCGATAGCAGTTTTTTAGAAAAGCGGTCAGAAAATATACTTTTTGATCAAAGAAAAAAGGGGTACATTTTTCCAATCCCGGCCCTGGATTTTGACTTACCTAGTATGGCTTCAGGGTGAGTCCCAATAGAGAAATATCACTGGTGAATTTCAAGAAAATATCTCTAGTCGTTTCAGAAATATCGCATATCAAAGTTTCATACGAAACACACAAAACACCCTGTATCTTCGTAACCAATGGAGAAAACAAAATTTCTTCAGTGGATCCTGACTCGCCTCGAAGTCCTCTACCTCCCATTAGCATATGTAAGGTCACTCATGGATCACCCTGTATACATCTTGTGTCTCCATGTGATGTTCAGAGCCCTATCAAGCCCCCTTATATCCTCAAGTGCTGTTTAGGACCCACATCAGTTCACCTATGTTTTTTCTTGACTTTTGGAGAGTACCACAGTCAGCCCCCTATTGTCTTCTCTTGTTCAGGGTGTTTTTTTTTAAAGTTTCCACCTCTGATTTCTCGCCGCCAAAATTTTTTACAGGAAAACGCCGAAACAGGTCGATTTTTGTTTCGAGGGGGACATTCAGGGCACATATTACCAAATTTTTATCTTTAACCCCTTCGCCCCCACCCCACCCTGCTTTGAAATTTCAAATAGCATGACCTCTTTTGTGATACATCAAATTGAAGGCAATGAAATTCTCTTTCCAATAAACATATTTAAAAAAAATTCAAACCACCCCCTACCCTTGTGAAAATCCTCTTTCCGTTAATGAAAGGACAATGTTCCCCCTATAAACACTCGATTCTTGAGAAATGGACTTTCCAGCAAAAACAGGTCAATTTTTATTTTAGTGGGGTCATCTAAGACAAGTATGGCCAAACTTTTATCTTCAACCCCTTCGCCCCCACCCTACCCTACTTCAAAGGGGTGGTTTTAAAAAAATAGAAATATGTTTGACGGAAAGAGTTTTATTGCCTTCAATTTGATGTATCACAAGGTAGGTAATGCTATTCGAAATTTGAAAGTAGGGTGGGGTGGGGGCGAAGGGGTTGAAAATCAAAATTTGGCCACTCGTGTCTAAGATGACCCCACTGAAATAAGAATCGACCTGTTTTTGCTGGGAAGTCTATTTCTCAAGAATCGAGAGTTTATAGGGGGAACATTGTCCTTTCATTACCGAAAAGAGAATTTTCAGAAGGGTTGGGGGTGGTTTCAAAAAGTTTGAAATATGTTTAACGGAAAGAGAATTTTATTGCCTTCAATTTGATGTATCACAAAATAGGTCATGCTATTTGAAATTTTAGAGCAGGGTGGGGTGGGGGCGAAGGGGTTCAAGATAAAAATTCGGTGATATGTGCCCTAGATGACCCCCTGGAAACAAAAATTGACCTGTTTCGGCGTTTTTCTGTAAGAAATTTTGGCGGCGAGAAATAAGGGGTGGAAACTTTTCAAAAAATCACCCTGTATAGAGCTCTATTAGGCCCACTTGTGTCCTCAATTTCGTTTCAAACTCTGCTGAGTCCGTTGCATTTTTTCAGGGCTTTCGAAGCTCTATAGACTCTCTTTTGTCCTCAAGTGTTATTTGGAGCCCTAATGAGCCCTTTCGTGTTTTCTGTGGCTTCAAGAATTTCACTAAGCCCCCTTGTGCCTTCTCAAGCTGTTGGACTTTCGGAGCATTTGTGAGTCACTTGTGCCTTTATGTTATATTCGGAGCCCAATTAATTGGACCCCCTTGTTTTTATGTTTTTTTTTTCGGAACCCTTTCGACCCTCCTTGCATTTTCATGTGTATTGAGTCCCCTCACGTTCCGAAGCCTTGGAAGCATGACTTTTCATGCTTTTTTTTCGGTTCTCTTGCGGATGTTCCGTAAGACTAATAATTATCCGGCCACGCATCAAGAACTGTCGTTCCTCTTGCGACGAATTGTCCGCACGATGAATTGTTCGCGACAAATAATTGTACATGCGACGAATTGTCCTAGAACCTATAATACGTATATTTTCAATTTTTGAACCATTAACTTCACTTTTCCGAACCAGGCGTCAGTTCATTGATGAAAAATTACGTTGACACAAAAAAAAAACTAGTGATGATTTTTTTATCCGGGCCAGTAATGTCTCTGTCACTCATGTTATGTTACTCACCTGTATTGAAAATGGGAATCGATTATATTCTCCCAAGTTTTTGAAAGCCCATGAATGAATCAGTTATTATGGGCGATTGACCTTATTGGGGAAAATTGCCGTTTCGTAGAGGAAGTTTTAGGGAATTAATTGTAAGAAGAAGTGTAAGTTGCCGCAAGCAACGTCGGCTGTTACGTCAATTGGTGGCACGTCAAAACTGTCACTTTGCTGTCTTGTGCAGTCCACTACAAGCAAAATTTTGTTCCTGTGAACCCTTGGGACCCCGTAGGCTCTTTATTGGGCCCCATGTTGATGACCAGCGTCGTCGCAGACTTTTCTCCAAATCATCCATATCTTCCGCCCAAGGAAAAACAACAGACTGTCACATCCGCACGGAGGGAAACACACAAGCCCGTCGACCAGTCTTGCAACAAGCGAGCCTGCCAGCCAAGAAAAAATCACCACGGGCTGGCCGTGCAGAGTCAACCACCACCTAACCTTTTTCCTCGCTTTTTTCTAAAGATGTTTAGCTGGAGATCCGCATTTTTCATTCTAATAAGCTCGCCGTAGCTACCTTTGTGTTCGGGGAGTAAACGTTTTCTTTTTTTTTACCGCAATGTAGTGCATTGCTGGGGGCGTAGACTTTCAGCTGCGCACCTCTGGAGCTAGATCTACTACAGGCCTGCTAAATACGCTAACCATAACATGAAATAAGAGACACAAATGCAAACCCCTTTTCACATTATTTCTACTTGTCAAATTTCCATGTCAATAATGTAGGTATTGCAGGTATCCACTAGTGCTCGCCTAGGCTAGTAGATGTCGGAGTATGTTCCCTCTCAAAAAATTCCTCTACGATCAAGTACCGAGCTCTACACCAGGTGGCGTTTTTTAAATGTAAATCGCCTATAGTGATTGCGAATTTGCGAATGAAGTAAATTGCTCTTTTTTATATTGCAATTTCCAAATTCTATGCATAAATTTCGCGAGTCATGCGAAATATTTATTTCCGCGTGCGTATATTGATGCCGCACAATTTCCATGCATTTTAAATGCAAATCGATAAGACCAGCTACTAAAACGGTTCGCTGACAGTTACGCCGCATGCATTACGGCGATTATATGTATAAATTGTATGTACCTACCTATACCTACAGTTCGAAAAAATAACGCGTCCGTAATAGAAGCGCTGATTTGTGGTCAGCAATTTAACCGTTTCGGGTCCGGTTTTATTTCAAACTGATCTGGATGGGCCCGCTCACAATCACAATAATTCCGCGAGCTCACAATAGTTCCCGATGACGGACAAGCCAGCTCCAATATCACGCCGAAATACCGCAAATCCGCGAGCGAAAAACACAATGCGTCCGGAATTAACCGTGGCCGAGGCGGCTGTGCAAATTTCGGGAGCGCTGCGCTAATTGTTTCTTTCTCTGTAGGCCCAAGGGTTCGGAAATGCTTGATCACTTGCGAGTTTTACGGCTGGGGCTGGCAGGACCGGGCGAACCTTTTGTGTAGTATTACACAGCTTGAGCATTATTTGCGAGGGTGGTACTAGTGGACGCATTTATATCAATTACCCGAATACGTTTTCTGTGAAATATTTTGAAACGCCCCCGCCGGGCTACTACCCGCCCCCGTCAAAATGCTCTGCATGAACAAGTATTTTTGACTTTGACATTGGTGAAGTGCTTGATGAGGGTTCTTTCAGCACGTAAAAGCTTCCAGCAGCAAAAGCTTCCTTTGTCCTTTATCCTCTACTTCAACTTACCAGACCTCAGTTATAGTCCAGTAAAATGAGGCGATTTTTAGGCCAAAGTTGGAACGTATTAGGGGCAGGATGAAAAAAATATGGCGATGTAGAGAATGGAAAACTGAATAAGAAAAACCAAAGTTTCATTTCCAGTCATCCCGGGAACCATGGAAAAAAAATGGAGAAGATGGAAAAACATGCGCCGCGATCTTTCTTTCAAAACGGTGAGAGAACGGTGAGAGATGTGTGAAAACTGTCAGAAACAAAGTTGTAGGGAATTCATTAATCTACAAAAAGTCCTTGGGGGCATATGTCTAACTTCTTCAGTTTTGCCGTTTATCGCAGTCAAAGTTGCGCGCCGTTCTAGTGCAGTGGGAAAACTGTCCGCGTGACCTTCCTTCTTGGATGCTGTGAGAACGATAAGAGAGATCAAAAAATTGCAAGCGACAAAGTTGTAAAGAATTGAATGTTCCACTAGAAAATTTTCAAGGCTGGTTATTATCTCTTCTAGTTCAGCCGTAAACCACGTCCGAAGTTGCGCGACAATCCTGTTGATGAAGTGGTTCTTCTGGAAAACTTAAAAAACCCTAGACTCGATGAAGAAACTATAACAATGTAGAGGATGAAAAACTGGATCCAAAAAACCAAAGATTCATTTCACACCGTTTCGGGAAATCTAAGAAAACAAAAGAAAAAGTTTGAAAATAGCGATTTGCACCCCCAGCTTCCTCATTGAATACTGAAATAAACGTAATAAATATGGAAAATCTGAACAAACTAGCTTGTAGAGGATTGAATCATCTATAGAAAATGCCGTGATGACATGTATGCGTCTTTGTCTACTCAGCTGCGGAGCGCTATCAAAGTTGGGGTACATGACTAGTGACGCGTCGCATATGTGGTTAAACTGGCACGACGTTGCGGTCATTATTCAATTGATTATAAAACATGATTGAATGATTTGAAAAAATTGCGTGCTTTGTTGAACGTCTGGCAACTATTGTTGGAAATGTAACTCCGCGGATGAACGCTTTGTAATGTATAAAGTTTCTTGTTTGGCAAAATTAAAGTCGTGAGTGTCACTATACTATTTTCATTATATTTTCATTCTAGAAATCTAGGACGAGAGACTAGGTTGCTAGGAAACTTCTGAATTTGTCGTTTCCAATCATATATTAATATCATCAAAATAGTACGAAAATATGTAGTATCGTGACAGCCTTAAAACTGAGAAAGTTCTCGTATTTTGTAACACAATATGTATAATAATAGAAAAACGTGATTCACGTTTGATAATGTGATGTTTTTCAACTGATTTCTGATGAACAATGATCATTCAACAACAGCTCGGAGATAATAAACAACTGTCCGCCTGAACAATGGGGTTGGAAATTAAACATTTCTCTGTTGATGCCTATTAGAACCCAGGATAACGTAGCTCTCGAAAATCTGCTACGGCTGATTTCCTGGAGATTCTTGAAAAACTGCGAGAAGCTTTGTGGATGCAGAAAAGCTGACCTCAAGTGTACCAAGTTTTGCCACCACTACGGTGGAGCCACCTGTTCTGACGCTTACTGCATTGTCGTTTCGGAAGACGATGATGATGACTACAATGATAATTCTAACAATAAGTAGCTACCCAGACGTTAAACAAAGCAAACAATTTTTTCAAATCATTTAATCATGTTTTATAAGCAATTAGACAATGACCGCAACGTCGTGCCAGTTTCACCACATATGCGACGCGTCACGAGTCATGTACCCCAACTTTGATAGCGCTCCGCAGCTAAGTCGACAAAGATGTATACATGACATCACGGGATTTTCTATAGATCATTTGATCCTCTACAAGCTAGTTTGTTCAGATTTTCCATATTTATTACGTTTATTTCAGTATTCAATGAGGAAGCTGCGAGTGCAAATCACTATTTTTCAAGTTTTTCTTTTTTTTTCTCAAATTTCCCGAAACGGTGTGGAATGAAACTTTGGTTTTTTGAATCCAGTTTTTTATCCTCTACATTGTCATAGTTTTTTCATCGAGTCTGGGGTTTTTGTAAGTTTTCCAGAAGAACCGCTTTATCAACAGGATTGTCGCGCAACTTCGAACGTGGTTCACGACTAAACTGGAAGAGATAATAATTAGCCTTGAAAATTTTCTAATGGAGCATTCAATTCTCTACAACTTTGTCGCTCACAGTTTTTTGATATCTTTTGTCGTTCTCACAGCATCCAAGAAGGAAGGTCACGCGGACAGTTTTTCCACTTCACTAGACCGGCGCGCAACTTTGACTGCGATAAACGGCTAAACTCAAGAAGTTAGACATATACTCCCAGGGACTTTTTTGTAGATTAATGAATTCCTTACAACTTTGTCCCTGACAGTTTTCACACATCTCTCACCGTTCTCTCACCGTTTCAAAAGAAAGATCGCGGCGCATGTTTTTCCATCTTCTCCATTTTTTTACATGATTCCCGGGATGACTGGAAATGAAACTTTGGTTTTTCTTATTCAGTTTTTCATTCTCTACATCGCCATATTTTTTTCATCCTGCCCCTAATTTGTTCCAGGTTAAATCCTTATTTTACTGGACTATTAGTGACAGGATAATATGTTGGTATTACAGTGATTTGAGCACCTGATAATTTCGTTGTGACGTAAATCAAATTTCATCACTCGTTGATTACTTCCACCCCTTTCATTCATGCCGACAAACCAGATTCGACTTGGGGGAGATTCTAAACCATTTTCTACACAAGAAGAACTACTATTCTCAATCACATCTAAATTTTATCACATTCGTTCGAAGATTGAAGAGCAACAAAACTCTTTGAATGTTATATCGTATACAAGTAAATCAAACTTCTACACAAAAAAAAAACTTAGTTCTCGGTTTAATGTTATATTTTAATAGTTTTTTGGCACTGCTTCAATTAGGGTCAATGAGAATGAGAATCCGATGTAATTTGATTTGTGGAAGAGAACACCGCATTTATCGTTGGAAGATCATTATTTGACCTGGATTGGCTCCACAAGAACTATAGGGAATATTCAGCTGAAAAACTCTTCACTTGCTTCTGATCATTCTGCCACCGCAGCTATCCATAGTTCGATTTTCTCTTCGATGAATTGATTCTTTACCCTACACCTCAAACGAGGTAAATGGGATTTTCGATTGATATACAAATATGATAAGTTGACTTTTTTCTTGATTACAGTCTACACAGCCCCCAAGAAATTCATTTCTAGCTCTGATGATGATGTACTTTTGGGAACTCTTGCAGCTCCTTACATTTGAGACTCTGGAACAATCACACTTTACTTTATATTTTGTGTTAATTTGTGTAATTCTTTATGTTCGTGTGACAGCTAATTTGGGCAAATTTGCATCTGACAACTTTAATAATTTGTGTTTAATTTGTCACCAAGCTCTGTATCACGTTGTGCTACATAACTTCACTCAGATGTGCAATAAGGTGTGAGCCTTTTATCAATTAACCTAGAAATTTATATTATTTTTCTCTGTCTTGTAGATGTTTTCTGAGCAACAAATTGGTTCCCCGGCACGTATCAAGCGGCTCAATTGGGTCTTAGAGAACGCAACCTGACAGTCCTAGAAACCCCTTTGACACCGAGAAAGGGTTCTAATTAACCTAGAAAATTACGTTACTTTTCGATGTCTCGTAGATTTTTCGAAGCGACACTGCACTTGTAGGCATGTTTAAAGCGGTTCTCTTGCTAGGAACTCTACTTTGAATGCTCGAGAAACCCCTTGTCGTTGCGAAAGGGTTCGCGATATTTCTATTAGTCCAGGTGTGGCATATATGTTGCTTGTGCTAGTGCGAATAGAACCTACCCTTACCTGGCGGAGACTGATTTTGGTTGTTGTGTCACCGTGGTGATCCACCTAGTGCTTTGAAGGCGATAATCAGATTACTGGAACCAATGGAGTTTGAAGCTCACAGCTAATGGAGGAATACCAATTTGGTGTAACAATACGTTCGGCTTTTGGCAGTCCCCAAAATACACAGAGCAAACTCAATAAAGTTCATGAACAAACAATTACTTCAACCCCGTTGAACAATCGTTACTTGATTACAATGGAAGAAAGAATTGCCTGGGTGCTTTCTTCTCTCGTAGATGATGCACTACAATCATTGACAATGGTTTTAGCACTCTTATTAAATTATTCTTGACGATTATCAATTTTCTCCTGTCACACATTCGCTGGTGTCGACTGCACTCACGCCACTCCCGCTTCTATTCGGCTCTTCCTATCTCGCTTTCCTAAGCGTCACCTCCTTTTGCCAAAATGTCCCTTGATCCTCAAACTGATCTGCCGGTGTGCGGTGTCACTCTCGACACAAGGCGGCATGTCGCTATTCTCGCATTCCTAAACCAAGGCTACTTTATCCCAAATTTAAATTCCTTTTTTTGATTTCAAGCTGGCCATCACAATCTAACTGAAAATGCTGCATATACATAGATAGGTAGGTACTGTGGTGGGACGCCTAAAAAAATTATAAAATAAAGAGGAATTAAATATGTAGGAATGAATTGGAATCACGGGCGGAATTGGAAAGTGACGAAATTGTACACGGTGTGAGTCAGGAAGCGCATGGGTTTGGGTGTCAGGTTTCCACACACTTGAGACGGAGGGTGGAAAATAAGAAGGAGTCCGAAAGTAGCGACGAGGGTTGAGGAGATTCGCGTGGTAGCAGTCAAGAACGGCAGACGTGTATGGAGAAGAAAAAATTATCACTTGTCAAGAATAAGTTAATCAAAGTTCTAAACACTGTTAATAGTTGTAGTGCATCAGTTACGAAGAAAAGGAGATATTAGGGCAAGTCTGATTTCTATTGTTATCAAATGCGTATTGCTGAATGGGGTTTAAGGTAATTGTTTTATTTATAAAATGATAGTGGGTTTTGTTTTGAGAGTTCGAACAGCCATGATAAGCGTCAAGCCGATTTCAATTCCCTGTAGTTGCTTTGAGCTTTTGAATGCGGCCCCTTGTTTCAGCTACCTACCTTCAAGACGCCAGAAAAAAGGTGAAAACCTCAGTAACCCTTTTAAGAGATTTAGCTACAGAGCATGATTTTGTAAACTCTATTAGCTTGAGACAAGCACTAGCAGTATTTATGCAAATCAAATCTGGGCAAAATCTTGATCACGCGTTAGTTTCCCCCACAGACTAAAATATTTAACCCTTTCACACGACAAAAAGTCGATTGGCATAAGGTTGAGTTTCCAAAGAGAAAACCTTTTGAGCAATGCCAAAAAAACTCACTGTCGTTTCGAAACACTTCAAGATAGAAAGGAACAGAACATAAATTTTACAGGCTAATTAATTAGAGGCTCACCGCGACAATTGTACAACTGATTGTAGACTTGCGTATTGAACCTAGCGTGGAATAAAGCAGCTGGATAAGGCTGTAAGTTATACACTAACAGTCTCAGCCTGAGATAAGCAAATTCATGGAATGTCAACACTCAAATTTTATGTAGATTATTTGATCAATAATTAAAATAATGGCTATGATTTCGAAATATCAAGACAAAACTCAGTGAACAACAATCTCTCTCTAAGTACAATTAAATAGTAAAGATTTCCTCACGTACCAGTGTAAATGGGCGAGAAGGAAGAAATGGGTAAAAATAAACGGACGAAGAATGAACAAATTAGGCAGAGAATTAAACTCAAGTGCACTATAGGAAAGGGGTTCGCCAATAGTTAGGCAAATTAGGAAGAATAAGAACGGAATTGACTTGCAAGGATTGAACAAATTCGTCATAGGATTGCGCACGTAATTAGGATGTACTTTTCTTTCAGAAACCGAATGTAAACTGAATAAAACAATTCCGAACGCTAGCTGAATGCCAGCACGTCTGGAAATTATAAAATGAATGATTAAGGTGAACTTGAATAAATGGGCGATTATTGATTAATTTGTAATAAAATTGAGGTGTGGTTAAATGACTTTGTTTATTCTTCAATTTTTATTCAATTCATTCCCTTTCAAAGAACGTGAGGGTACTGTAGTGATTGAGGTACCTAACTATTAGCACGACGTGAATTTGAGATAGGTGAAATTGATTGAAATGACTTAGGTAGGGGTAAATAAAAATCTACGGCACAACAAAATATGACCCAGGGTCCCTAGACGTATCATAGCTTAATCAATTTAATGTAGGGAAAGGGGGTAAATCACAGTACCTACCTACCTATACCACTGGACTAAATTTTTTCACATTTTTGTTCATCTTGTTAATGGGTTAGGGACTATAGGGTTACCGCGCCGATCAAAGAGGTTCCCTCTCAAATTATGAAGCAATAATCTCGTAAACACGTCGAGGATTAATATCGCTCTCCGCAAATCTAAATGAATTACCAGCGCAGCCCTTGGCCGCCTGCTAGGAATCCATCAATGCCAATCATCCTTTTCTTCGCCGTATTTTTCAAGCGCCCCCGTACATCCCATCCAGTCTTTCGTGAAGAACGGAAGGAAAAATTATCCTCAAAAATTCGACCCCGCTCGCGCTCCGACGGTCATTAAAATTAAATTATTCCATTCATTCTGTTGACGGGACACAAGGCACAATAAACCCTTCAGTGTGTATGCTTATGCCAGCGCGCATACCCAAAACACATTAATCTGTCCAGTATGCCTCGGCCCTGTGCCCTGGCAAAGTATCTTGTTTGCATAAAACATTTACCTTTAAATTTCAGATTAAATAATTCCAATTAATTAGCGCACCGGAATGTAAATCTTCCCTCAAACGGATTTATCACTGTGCTCTCGGGCCCGGTGGTGGTGGGCGCTTTTTTGCATTTTGGCTGGTATGGAAAGCGAGCAGGAAAATGCTGGGCGATGAGGCCATATACACAATCTACTCTCTCGCTTTCTCGCGCTATCGCCGCCCTCCTACATTACTCTAATTAACCCTCATTTGTTGCAAACTCCCGAAAACAGCTTTAACTCAACTAACCCCGTTGCGCCCATTTCGCGGATGTGTAGTTTAAAAATTACCGTCCTCCCTTGCAACGATTCGAGGTAACGATGCTTGGCGGATAATGTTTGAAGTTGTTGTCTTGGCGTCGGGCTGTTGTGCAGAGAGGACGAGAGGACTCGGAAGTTTTGAGGAAATAACGCGCCAGGTTAATTTTCTGGCAGCTTTTCTCCGTGCGCGCCAGGACCATTTTGCTTCGCAGTCCTGATGAATATAGAACGCAAGAGAATAAGCACAACAATGTAATCTCAAGAATTTAGTGCACACCAGGCGACCACCGCGCACGGAAATAAGATTAGCACGGCAAAAATTCCGGAATAACAAACAGCCCCGCCGCGTTATGGACGTCGGCACTTCTCCGAATCCACAAAACGCATTCTGGAACTTGGCAAATTGGGCATGAAGTTGATATCTGCTGATGTTCGGAAAAAGGAAGACCAGGAGAATGCAGGATGAGTTTGGGAAACGCAGCAACGGTCATAGAAACTAAACTACGCCAAATCTGCCGATGGAACTGTTCTGCTAGACCGTTTGACCAAGGATGGTATGTAGTTGTACGCGAACGATGAAATGGGGGGGATCGGATGGGATGAGATCGGTATGTTTTTTGCGTGGCCAGAACTACTCACTTAAGATTTGCGCAGGTGTCGAAGAAATAGTTTGCGATCACTGATCTCTTTTTGCTCCAGTAATTGGCTAGCTCTAAGCCTCTCGTGAGCGCCAATAACTGGAGGACTTAGTACAATATCTCGTACTTTGGAAGCATATTTGGAGCTGATACATCCATTATAGATGCAAATTCTCCTGTCGCTGCCATGCAAAACTAAAGTTTCGGATCCAGCGGAAAAACGGAGGAAGAAATACTGCAGCCCGGTTGGCAGTTTGCATTGGCCCTGGATGCTCAATCCATCGCCCATTCCTTGTGTTGCTGGATTCCGAGAAACAGCGATGTTGCGGCTATACATTCTAGGCAAAACCTGGCTATAATAGCATGCTGATAAAAGCAACCCATAGAAGATTATACCCAGCAAGCTTACACCGAGCTTATTTCGCCATTGTAAAACTTACGAACAGTTACCTTTTGTATCGGTCTGAAGCCTTTCTGTTGGCACATACAACTGATACTCTTTAGTTTCCCTCCCTACTGCCATGCAAGTGCCATAGAGACTCTTCAAAAGTTGTCAAATTTGAACCGGGAAGCGAAACGTTGAAAAAGAAACATCCAGCAGACATCAGACTATCAACTGGGAAATTGAGGAGCGATGAAACGACTGGCCCTGGCGTTGAAAATTTTCCCGCCGGCCCTCTAGCTGGCTCGTCGTCGGTCGCGCAATTCAATTCCTTAAAGTGAAAGCGCTTTTACGATTGCATTTATGGCATCCGACCAGTTAAGCTCCGCCCGTCAATAATACAACTATAAAATAATATTTCATCCCCTCTTTGGGCCTCCTCTTTTGCTCGGACGTTTTATTATTTTGACGCGCGATGTACGAGTGAAAAAGGCGATGCGAACGATATATCGATGCGGACGGCCGGAGGATTTGTCGTGGTGTATATAGGTCTTTGGAGCGATGATGGCAGAGCGCGCGGCCCAAACCTAATCTTGGAAATGTCCGAGAACCGACAAGTAATCAAGAACCAGAACGGCCCGGCGCCATAATTGAAACCAGGGGCGGCTTATAAGTCCCTGAGCCGTTTCTGTATATACGCAGATGAGCCCGGGCCAGACCCAGACTCGCACAGAGGATTCGATACATTCATCTCGGGATGTGCAATTTCAAGACGTGCTATTTACAGTTCCCACATAGACCTTTTGCTGAATCATTTCTTTATAGACTCAACCCTTACGCATATACCTCAAGCAGCATACAAAAGCCGATGTCGTTGAAGCCGGAAGTTTGAACATTTTTGGATAAACGAATGATGAGTCGCGTTGACGAAATGACGAGTCGCTACTGAACATTAACGAGAAATTCCCTTTGGACGCTTAGGGCCCATGTTGTATAACGCATGGCAGGGCAGGGCAAGCACGATTGAATCCGCCAATATTGGATCATTCAAGCTGCTCTCGGTTTATTAAAACCCAAATAGCTGTGTTATCGTGAATAAATTGACCGGTCAACCTCAAGTCAGCCCTGCATTCTAGATTGATATTCAAGGGTGTATAAGTGAACGCCTACATAAATTACAATTCATATAAACATCGTCGCAGTAATTAGGACAAACATTTCTCTGAAATGGGTTCCATACACTGATCAATATGCACAGTTACTGTTACGAAATTATTCTCGAAACTGCATACATGAAAATGAACTAGATACTCCACTTTATATCATACTAACTTTTCAAGTCGCGGAGAAGCTGAAAAGACGAGTAATTAAAGATTCACACTGCTCTTCCGTAAAATTTAATTTTTGCACTCACAATTAGATGACTGTTCTTATTACTTTGAAAGTAAAATATATAGAAAGAGAGGTAAATGAAGGCGATTCAAAGAAACAGACAAAGATAGGATGCAAATAACATGCGCGTTAAGAGTCACAGAATGGAACTGTTTTGCTCTGGGATCCAGAAATGCTTATCAGTAATTAGTTTTTTTCACTCTACCACAACACTTTTTGCGTTCCTTTCTGTAGGTGAACATTCAATTTTCTGGAAGTATGGCTGTTGTACCTGTTAGTTATAGTCTGTAAATGACCTCGGTTATCCACGTAGCCGTGACTGCAGGAACTCTTCCAGTTTGTCCAGATACCTTTCAGTTTGCAGAACGCTCCGGCGACGTTGCAGCGCTCATCGATAGAGCTCTGGGCGTGACGATGGAACGACATAATGTCTACGTGGGCACCCCGATGACATCACCGCTATATCATACCTTGATCAACATTTGGGGATTCTGGAAGAGAGAAGAGGTCGAGACTCGGGAATTTCGCCGCGAATTGGATAAATTGGGCTATGTGGTGGCTGAGCAAGGTTCAAGAGTTGACCTGATGGTACAGACGATTTCAGAGTCACCACTTGGCTGCTGTGGCCAAATGAGACTTTGCCACCATCAGGAGTGATGTAGTAATTTGGAAGGCAATAATCCTCGAGACGCGCTATCAGCGGGATTCTCCTCCGACTGAACTGATCAACGTCGTTGCCGCTTTCAATAATGAAGAAAAACTCAAAGAAACTGTGCTGCATCCATCCACCCTACGAAACGGACTTACTCTTCCCATCGTCATCGGATTCCCAAGACGCCATATAAAAGGTGATTTCGGTTTCCCCGCTTGACTGCAGGAATTCTCCTGCAGAGGGTTGTTCCTGCAGGAGGCGAGCATTCTTGCACTGGACTCGCCGGTAATGGCGTTCCACATCGACCTACAACGCTTTAATTGAGCAATGCGTTTCAACTTAATGGACGCGCGAAGAGCATTCCAGAAAGATCGCCCTCGCCCTCCTTTTTAAATGGCCGCTCCCATACCGCCGGCCGTTTCGGTGTGAAGCCCGCCGGAGAAAAGTTTCCGTTATCATCCTCGGATTTTTCAAACATGGAAAAACGGGACGGGCGCGTTTCCGCTTCGATTTGTCGTTTTCGGGCGTGCATTTAATCTTTTTTCTTTCGAGCGTGCCGCAGCCCTCTCCCGGACCTCATCTTTTTTTTGTGTCCTGGAAAGTGATGCGGAATCTGATAGTGCACACCATCACTTTATTACGGCATCACCCCGGTCGGGCCCTTTTACCGCCGACGACGACGCGACGCTTCCGTATAATGTTGGTAGTGTCGGGCGATATTGCAATGGTTAAATGTTGGTTGGTATAGCCTCGTATAAAAAGTAACTGTCGATAACGGTTATTGCTGAGTTATGTACTGGAGCGCCAGTTGTTTGCGGTTATCAATTCGGTGAAGGGGTGGATGGTGGGTGTTATGCTCAGTTTATGATGAGCGATACCCGGCGGAGCGGAGCTGAGCTGAGCGATTTTTTTGTGTCTGGACCAATCCTGTCCATTCATGATGTCACTTCCACGCATCGTAATTGGCCTAGGCAAAAAAATCGCTCCGCTCCGCTCAGCTCAGCTCAAATCGCGGCAAAAAATCGCTCATCATAAACTAAGCTTAAAACTGTAAAAAGTAAATGGGTCGATCAGAATAGCGTGGATTTTCTCTCAGCTCAGTAGACTGTAGAACTTTTTTACATACGCGTGTCACTCCTTGCCGAGAACTGTTAGTGCATGGATGCGTCAATTCGGGGGCCTAAGGAATGAGGTGGGAAGTCAGAAGCGAGGTCAGAAGTCGAATTTAGTACGCAGTGAAAAATATTTATAGAGTAAGATTATCTCGTGCTGCCATCTGTCCTTGCAGTTGAGTGCTTTACATACAATGGTAGCATGATGCATCAATCGAAGCATCAAGTAAGCACCTGAATGTTACGGACATTATGGCACCGCACGGGAATCTCGTTGAGTTTGCTTCAGTGATCCAAGCTATTCCATCATGGGGCCTCGTATCGACAGACACGACTAGAACCCAAACATATACTGTGGATGAATAGTGTAAGCTGATATTGTTGGATCTGTCCGGTGGGGCATAATTTGTAATACTTTATAAACTCGAAGACTTAGAGCAAAATTGTTTTATTTCAAACTTGCATGTACAACTGTTGTACACGTGTTACAACTCCTGTTACGACTGTTACAGGTGCCTCGGAATTCATGATGATCGTGTTCCTGTAATCAGATCTGTCAAACATGTCATCATTGTCAATATAAATCGCGCAGCATACAATACCATAGAATATATTTCCATACTAAACAGGTGATAAATTGAACTGGTCCATCTTAAAATTCCACGCCACCTCCAGATCTAAAATCTCGTAGAAAAATCAACCGATTTTAAAGAATGTGGTCATGCCGGATAGGTCATTCTTCTGGCCACAAAATGCCATGCTGAGTCACTTGGACGTTGACATTGTTCACCAGGTATCTTGTACAACAAGTCAATACCGTTGACAATAAAACCAGTGTCAAAATAACCAATTTTCAACATTGCACAACTTTTCGAAAAAAAAAATTGTAGATTCTTACTCATGAATTTTCAAAAAACTTTTTACAATATCTCAAAACGGTTTTTGAATAATCCCCCTATCTGAATTCCCAAGAGAGTTATGTCAGTTTTTGACAAAATCATGTTTTATGATGCCGGTTCTCTCCAAGGTCATGTTCCTGGCTCAAATGTGATAGAAGTACATAACTTTGCTCTACAAAGTAACCCTCAATCAAGTTTGATCGCACTGACCATCTGGAACGCTACCCCCTGTGACCGTTTGCAAACGCTTTTGCAGTCTGTTCCAAACAGGACACATTCTACTGATACCTTGCATCCTCATCATCACAGGGCGGTCCAAATAAACCATCAGTACCAATCTACTGCATAATAAGTCCCCTCTAGATCATAACAACCCTGTTTCTCTCATTTTTATTAAGGGTTGTTATACTCACAAAGTTCGAATGCTGTATCTCCCGAAAATGGAACATACAGACAATTTTTTTTGTTATCTTCATTCCGATACTATCCTGAACATTTCAACAATACGAGGATGTATTGAAATCATCCCTCTCTAATAAAGGTTGTGGGTGACTGCAAGATTTTGAATATGAACAATTCCGTGAGCATTTCCATCTCTTTCCAATATTTTAACATCACTTGTAACTATCCAAATTGCCCAAAATTGTCCTCCACATTCCCCAAAAATCATCCCATAATAACTATGTGATAAACCGCCCCAAAAAGGCGATTAAACGCGCCACAGAGAGCACAGAGCAGGCGCGCGACTAGTTCCGCGCTCCGCCACGAGATGGGCGCGCGCGCTCCAACCTACGACGGCTGACCCCGCGGGGCCGCGGCCCAGCGTAAGAGAGTTTTAGTACCGTTCAACGAAACATTAACAGATGGCGCAGGCGCTCTTGCCTACTATTGCGAGCCTCGCCATTACGCCTAAAAGCATTTTAGATGCGTGGCATCTTCAACAGTTCCCATCCATACTGTTCACATAACCTTTCCCATTCCTTGTTCCATGGCTTCGGCCGATTTTGGTAATAGATACCAGTCATTCTACTGGTATGGTAAGAGTGTTGTTGCAATCAACTGGACGAACACTTCCAAAGCAGAACAACCATGTCCTTCATTGGGCATAACCGCTCTCAAAAGGTCGTGGGGAAGCCAGATGACAATGGGGCCTTGCAATTGAAAAACTCAACGTGAGGTCGCCACTACTGTAGGGGGCGCCTACTTCGATAAAGCGGCCGTAACGACGCGAAAAACAGGGGAGTTTGAGTAGTTTGACCAGTAACTGACAGTGACTGGAGACGACAAGCAAGAAACAGAGGTTATCCAAATTTCAAATCAAGACATAAAATGACGGACGTCGGTCGCTGAAGCGTCAACGCCGTCAAAATCCTCCAATTTGCCCCCAACGGTCGTGGCGCCCTCGGTGTGTAAAAGTGGCAGTGCAAGGCCCCATTAACATCTCCAAACGTTGTACCTAGGTATCAATTCCATGTCCACGGTGTTCACTGAGTCTTTTCTTCAAGATTCGCTGGTGTGCACCTGACTGGGCAGTATGAATGTGTTGTCTGTCCTGGCTACTGGCGTTCGTGGATACCTTGTGTCCTGGAGCAAGTCTAGTCGTGGATGACTGTATGAGCAGAGCTACTCCGAGTAACCGGCAGGTCGTGGATCCGGCGGGTCCAGGCCGGGTTATTGCGTGAGTAGTTACGATTGTTGCTGGGAGATCGGCTGGTCGTGGACACAAAGCTCCGGTAGTGTCCTGGCCGGATCTTGCCAGCACAGTCTGTGCGAATGAGTGTGTGAATGAGGGGGTAAATTTGAGAGAAAGGTAGTCAGGTGCACGCTGCACACGTCGCACCGCATCGTTATCAAACTCTCCTCCGAACTGCGCTCTGTACTACGTCACACCCTCCCCTCGCGTCACGTGCTTTGTGGTGGGATCCTTTGCGGGATAGGTTTTTGTTATTCCCATCTCTTGGCTGTAATTATTTGTGTAACAATCACTGTCATTTTGTGTGAAACCCTTTTGTACGTAAATTATTTGTGTGTTCAATATACTTGTTAAACTACATGCGACTTTACTTTCCCTGCGGTCAGTAGGGTGGCGCCCGAGCAATCTAAGCTGAGAAAAAACTTAAACCTATGCAAGGAGAGTTGACAACCCTTGACTACCTGAGTAAAACCTGAGCATCAGCGCTCATCATAAATAACGGGCGACCTCAAAGACCCCCCGTTACAACTACAGACATCCATTGCATACCTTCTTTGCAGAGTTTTGGCAAATCTTATCTCAACAGTACCATTGAACGTATGATGCCTAGATGACCTTTCTTCATCCACCACTGTAAAAACCACCTCATTCAGAAAAACTCTGTCACAACATTTGAATAACGACTTTCTGAGGATGAGGTAATGTAGCATCCAAATATTGTGACAGATTTTCCAGAATGGACGAGGCAAGTACTTTTTGAAATAGGTAGTTTATTAATGGGGTAGTTTCTACAGAGGTGGACAAAAAAAAGATCATGGACGTATGATGCGTTTGATGGGACTGTTAAGATAAGACTTGAAGAAACCCTGTGAGGTAGGTATGCAATGGATATATTTAGTTTTTAGGGGATGATTTTTGAGGAATGGACAATTTTGCGCACCTTGGAATGTTACATGTCACAATATTGAAAAGACATAAAATTGCTCACATGCTCAAAATCTGTAAGTTACTCTCAACCCCTATTATAAAGGGATGATTCCAAAATATCCTCACAATGTTGAAATGTTCTTGATAGCATCGCAATGAAAATATAACAAAAATCGGTTGTGTCACCTCAAAACTTCCCCGACGAGTAGCAAAGAACGGATGGAAATTTTATTATGAGACGTCCCTTCGGGTGAGAAGTTAGAATTTGAGAGGGAAATTGGAGAAGTGAGATATTTTCTCTAATAAGGGCTCCATCATTTGAGTCCAGTGTCCATAAGCCAGGCTGGTTACTCATTTTGAAGTGGAAAACTCTCGGAAAACTTCAGAATTTTAAGAGAAATTGCCTGAAAATGTTCAAGAATCACTTACCCTTTGTTTAGAAGAAGCTGGCATAAATATGTTCACAAGCTAAAAAGTTATAAAAATTTGCAGTTTTTCACAAGAAACCAAAATTATGTAGAAAGAAAAGCGAGTGAGGCAGTCAGACGCATTGGATGGTACATGGATGAAGGTGAACGATCTGGAACTGGCATCACAGAGAGAATGAAATAATTTGCAGGAAATTTGAAATTTTGAAAATTCGAATGTTCCGGAAAAACCTCAAATTTTTTCCCAAATCATCTTATTGGTCAGATCGTCAATTATGGCTTCACTTTAAGCTCCATGATTCAAATCCGGTTTCGATAACCCAGGCCTGTTTTACATTTTTAACAGGGAAATTCTCAGGAAATTGAGAAGAAAACTATTGGAGATTGTTCAAGAGCCAGTAACCCCTTGTTTAAAAAAAATGGTGAAAATCTGTTCACGGGATAAAAAGTTGGAAAATTTGCGGTTTTTCTAGAGATGAGAACTCGGAAACCGTGAGTCCGATTTCGAAAATTTTCTTCCCAAAAATTAACTTAATTCTTTCTCCAACTTTCATTCGCAGCATGTCTGCACCTAAAATAAATATTTTGTGGTGCTCACCGCATGCCAAAGTTGGCATTGTAGTTTTTTTAAATTCACGGAATATACAAATTTCATTTTAAAAAAATCACCGTCAGAAAACCGGAACCGTGACAATTTTGAAAATGGGTCTACACGTCGCCCAATCCAATATACTTTCGATATCAGTTTGACTTTTTCGAAAAAAGTTGATCGCCGAGCAGTAATGAATTTTTGAGTTGAGTCCTGCATCGAAGGCGAGTCGTTCTGGTCAAAATTCGGGCGAGAGGCCCTCTCAGGTGGCAACGGCTAGGAGAAATTTTGAAAATTCATACCGCTTGACTGGAAAATGGTGGAAGATTGCAACTCCAGACTTGATTTGACTCTTTTGTTTTGTTGCTTGCTGCGAAATTTGGCGCCAATCCATCAGATAGATTTTGGATGACTAAATGGTAAAGTTTTGAACTTTGACATTTTTCATTATTTGACAGATAAACAGATACGGAAAAACTTTTAACTGTTCTGAATACAGTTTTTCATGGGCTCTCAAACAGTATATTGCAAGTCAAGTTTCGTGATGTATAACATCTGTCATTCTTTAGTAGTGGCATTTCCGTTTGATTGATGACAGTCAAAAACTAAGGGGCTCATTCCAGGGACCAACAATGTCCGCATGCCGAATTTCAAGTCGATCGGATCAACGCTGCGGCTGTAATCGTAGAAGGTTACAGACAGACACACAGACAGACATCACTCCAAAAATGTTCTTAATCGTCTTGAGGACCTCAAAATGGATATATCCGTCTTCATCTCAAAAAAAATTTTTAGCGCGTTCACAATACTTCCCCTCCTCGTTGGGTGGTGGGTCGGGGAAGTAAAATTATTATCTTTATGTTTCATCGTTCGCGAGATACAGCTTTCGAACTTTGTAAGTATAACAACTTTTGACAAAAAAAAAAGAGAAACGGGGTTGTAATGATCTAGAGGGGATTTATTATGCAATGGATTGGTATAGACAATACAAATAGAAATAACCGTAATGTCGTCACGGATTCTTACGGTTGCGTAGGAACCAGGCGAGTCCATCATTCAAAAAAAGGTTGGCTGATTTTTGATGCCCCAATATCCGTGACGACGGTGGTGATAACATATGGTCTTCTCTATTTGTATTGTCTATACTAATGGTTCATTTGAGCCGTCCTGTGATGATGCGGATGGAAGGTATCCGTGGAACGTGTCCTGTTTGGAACAGACTGCAGAGGGGGTTGAAGACGTTCGTAGCGTTCCTGACGGTCAGTGGGATCAAATTCGATCAATGGTTACTTTGTAGAGCCAAGTTATGCACTTCTACCACATTTGAGCCAAGAACATGACCTTGGAAAGAACTGGCATCATATAATGTGAAATTGTCAAAAATTGACCCAACTCCCTTGAAAAATCAGATGGGGGGTATTGTAATGAGCTTTTCAAAAATTCACTGGAAAATAATCTACCGTTTTTTTTTTTTTTTTTTTTTTTTTTTGAAAAACTTTGCACTGTTGAGAATTGTTCATTTTGACACTGGTTTTGTTGTCACCCTGTAGTACATGGTAAACAATGTCAACTTCCACGTGACTCAGCATGGCATTTTGTAGCCAGAAGAATGAACTATTCGGCATGACCACATTGTTTCAAATCGGTTTTTTTTTCGACAAGATTTTCGATCTTAGAGTAGCGTGAAATTGTTGGGCGACTAGTTCAATTGATCACCTGTTTAGATAGACAATATAAATAGGTAAAACAAAATTATTATTATTATTTCCAACAATTTCCCAATCATTATTTTGTATAGTTCAGTTATTAAGGCGCTCACAGACCTCACCATGACATTTCATTCAATTTCCGTGCTCTTCCCCAGCCTTCCAGTTATATGTGTTGCTCCTGCTGGCTTTCCTAAACTTCCCCTGAACTCCCTGGGGCATATCTCAGAACGCCAATTGATCTTCTCCAAACTTCTCGAGGCTCGAGCAGCATAATGAATAGTCGGATGCACCAAAGGGTTGCACGCTGGCGACCGCGCACTGTCTCAACTAATAAGCATGCTGATTGATGCATACTATCGAGCCGGGCAAAAAAGCCCGCGCCTTTGCAGCCCCCTCGAGAACACCCAAGTGCTCGGCATTTACGGCATCATCATCGACGTAAACTGCGCGTCCCGAGCGTCTCTCTGTCGTCGTAAACCTTCAACGTCAACCGCAATGATTCCTCTCGCACTCGAAATTTAACTTCAGAACTTTTAATGCAGTCCTGATGCCGTCTATACAATACCGAAACCAAAAATTCCAGTCTTGTACTTTGAAAAGGCCCCGAAGCACATCACCCCCTATTGATCCCCGTGCGACCTCTGCGTTTGACAGGGTGCATTGTGTCGTAACATGAATAATGAACGATCCCGCTGAGAAATTTTCTTCAGTCCTTAAACTTAAGTATTTATTAATCGCTGCTGCCGCCGCTGCTGGTACTGCTGCCAGTAGGTATAGCTAGGCATATACAAGCCGCAGATAAACAACTCGGTAACTAAATTAGGACTCCACTTGAGCTCTTGTCAATAAATTTCAGAGCGCGTGTGTACACACCGCGAGAGTCTCGGGGAGAATATTCGCCGAACCCCCCACCCTCGGTGTTCAAGAGTTTTAATTGTTACGACCTATAACTCTAAGCGTGTCGGTTCATATTCCATACCCAGACACTAAAACGAAACTATTTTTGTTCCAGAATGCAGTGCCAATTTACCTCCAGTGTTCTCCATGGACATGAACAATTTAGCCATATCAGAGAAGACTCCCGTAGGTAGCGTTATTTACACTTTGGAAGGCTCCGATCCGGAAAACAGCACGGTGTATTTCGATCTGCAAGGAACGGACGTCCTCAAAGTGAATCGGAATACCGGAGACGTGACGGTGGTCAAACCCTTGGATCATGAGGTAAGAATCTGATTCCGTTATATTTTGTCAAGTAGTCAAGTAACACATTCGCACCGATTTTTTTCGTGAAATGTTACCTGGAAATCTTGCTAAAGAGCATGCTGCTGTGGCAAAAACTGATGGGAAAGGCCATGACAACTCGTTCATCAGCAAGATTGCTGTACGGTAGATATGATGTCTTGTGTTGCTCAAGACACGGCTCCTATAGTTATGGATACCTATACCTAGCTGATTTGAACTCCGCTAAGATGTCGATGACCCAAGTTCATCAAAGGAGAACTTATCTAACGATTTGAGGGTGCACTCATTTGTCGCTCAAAACCACTTGTGGATATGTACGTTTCATCAAATTTTACTGATATAAATGAATAATTACTGTAATCAAAGCAAACTTTACAATGAGAGAGCTGAGCTGGTTCTTGACAAAGACATGATATTTCCATCATGAACTTCTTTGCGCCACACTCGAAACGTAGATTCATATACTTTCCGAGTGACGATAGAGCCCCGTGTCTGCGACTTTTTCGTCTTTTAGTTATTTCGAACGCTGATGCTGCACTTTCCTGCGTCATCCAGCGAGTAGTTTCTAAATTGTGCCGGGATCGATTCCTTTTCAGTATGTGTGCTGTGCCGCTAAAGGTGGCTTCACTCTCGACAATATCAAATTAATGAAAAGACTTGATATGTTCGCATGGGATCACCTTCATGTGTTACCTGGTTCACTTCGAATATTGCTAGTGCTTTTGGGTGGCTTGCTTTGCTCCGGAGCCGAGTAAATTCTTGTTTTATATGCAATTGCGAGCAAGGCAGTTTTTGCAGACACATCAAATTCCAAAGAAGGCAATATAGTCTTGCTATTAATTGCTTCTTCCCTTCTTCCAGTTACGCAGTACCAACACAACTTTTTGTTCATTTCCCCTCTGCTTTCTCGCAGATCTGTTCCCCAAGGTGATTACTAATTTTTTTATTGAAATGTTACATTCTTCATCAACTCCATCGTGTCATCTTGAAAGCTTTTGCGTAGCTGTAAGTCAAATTTGGTTGAAATCCGTTTAGTACTTCTTGAGTTATTCAATGTTCAAGTTCTAACTTTGATATCCACATTGTTTTGACAGGTGACAAGTCAGTAGCCCATGCAATAAATCCGAGAAGTGCACCTTTTGAGTAGTTATTTTCACAGTTTTCGATTTGGATTTCTCCACTCCGTGTCAACACATGATTTTCCGCGCCTCCTTGGGTGGTCCCAACAGTTCAACTAATTCAGGTGATCACTCGGTCTCTAATACATCTGTTTTGTTGACATCAAGTGAAAAATCTTCAGAAACCTCAAGTTCGTTTTTCTTGCTTGTGCTCTTGTGACAGCTAAAACTGTCTCGATCGCGGTTTGATCCAATTCTTTCAATCCATCCCTTCATGCACCTATTCGATTTGAAAATCGTACTCTTTTAGAGTAAACCTGAATTTCATTCAACGGTTAGAAGAGTCCTTCATACCAAAAAGAATGACCAGTGGTCTGTGGTCTGTCGGTATTTTAAAACTTCTTGCGTGTAAATACGGTCTGAATTTTTTGAAGACCCAGCGAATGCTGATAGTATAGCGGTCAATGAACAATTTCCAGGGGAACCGTGCACTTAGTGATGAAAGCATGGAACTTGGCTTGTCCTTGAACTTAAACAGAAGTTAACGGATCCCCAAACCTAATTTCATTTGCTTTGGCTCGCTGAAAGACGTTCAAAAAACGAAGCTCTCAAACATCACTTTTTTCAGTTATTTTCCCCGCCATATTGTCTCGCCTCCACCCCAAATCTTGATAGCTACTGAAGTACGTTTTACGACAGCGGTAATGTGGGGAGTTTCACTTGTAGCTTGTAGCGAATCCCTCACCCCACCGCACTGTGTACACTTACACGAACATCATAATATTATACCGGCATGTTATGTTAACAATACTCCAGTCTCTGGAAATTCTTGTGTGTGTGTACACGTTTTTGTCCTTTTACTTTTGCTCAAGTACACGAGAATATGGTAATTACAAGGAGAGTTAGTAATGTGCAAGTGCATCAAACGAATTGAAGGCAACAATGTAACTTGAACCCCTGCAAAACTTCCTGTGTTATAGTTGTGTATGCGCTGTGCTATTATAATGCTCAAAAGGGTTTCCGCAAGCCAATTACTACGGTTTTGAGAGGATGCCATGAGCTCATTAAAGTCCGCATTGGTGAGGTTTTTGCGGAGAAAATTGAATACTCTTTTTTTCAGTGGAATTTATGGCTTAAATGAACATCGCGCTGCATTTTTGTTCCGTTCCGACTAATCAACGTGGCAGAAAATTCTCATTTAGGTCCTGTGATTATAATACGGTATTGCTGGTCGATTTTTCAGTGATACTTTCCGGCTTATTTCAGTCAATACTAGGCGTTATTGCGACCAATGTTATACTGTTTTTTCTAGGGCGCGTAGTTTTTGAGTAAAACGCGATTGCCATGGAGGATGCAACACCCTGTACCATTTATAAATCTACCCCATTGAAATATCTATCTACTTTACACTTGAAATGAGCCACTACCCCATATACCAGCGATCAAAGTAGGTAAAAAAAGGCCCCAAAAAGTTTCCGCGGACAAGTACCTCCAATATGAGCGTTGCGGAGTGGAGCTGATAGATGGCGCCTCACGGGAGCCTCATTTGTGAGTGTACTGCGGAGATTGTATACATACGGAATCGCGATGGTGGTGGCCCAGTCGGTCCGATCCTATGCTCCGATAACTAAGATCCTCCACCCTGTAATGGGACGCCTTAAAATTATAAAAAGAAAAGGGAAATTATAATTTGGGACAAATTAGTCTTGGGTTAGGAATGCGAAGTAGTGATGAATGCGAAGGATATCGATTTTGCCGCCTGTTGTCGGGAGTGACACCGCACATCGGCATCAGCTTTGTAGGCCGGGGGTTGAGATTTTAGCAGAGAGGGTGAGCGCAAGAAAGGAATGGCCCAAGGAAAGAACTCAGGGGTGGAGGATTCGCGTTGTAGCAGTCAAGAACGGCAGATGTGCGGATGGAAAAGAAAATTAATATTTTTCAAGAATAAATTAAGAATAGTGCTGAAAACACTGTAATCAATTGTAGTGCATCAGTGACGAGAAAGGAAAACATCAAGGCAAGGCTGATTTCTATTGTAATCGAATGCTCATTGTTGGATGGGGTTTAAGGTAATTGTTTTGTTTATAAAATGATAGTAGGTTTTGTTCTTGATATTTTGAATAGCCATAGGTAGCATCAAACTGATTTAATGCCTTGAGGTTGCGGTGAGATTTTAAGTAAATTGTTTTTCAGCTACCTTCAAACCACCAGGAAAATGGTGAAAGCTTCAGTAACCCTTCCGAAGAGATCTAGCTTCCTACAGAGCATAATTTTGTAAACTCTTTTAGCTTTAAACAAGCACGAGCAGTATTTATGCAAATCAAATCTTGGCGAACATCTCACGCGTTATTTCCCCCATAAAATAAAATATTTAACCCTTTTCGTACGACAAGGAGTTAATGAGCATAAGGTTGAGTTCCCCAAAGAGAACCCCCTGAGCAATGCCAAGAAAATTCAGTGTCGTTTCGAAACACTTCAAGATAGAAAGGAACATGAACTATCATTTTTGCAGGCTGTTCAATTGGAGGCTTATCGCAATAAACTGTACACCTGATTGTAGGTAGATTTGCGTGAAGTTATATAACCCAACGTGAACAAGAGCTGCTGCATAAGTCTGTAAGTTATAGTACAGCCCCAGCCGGACATGAAATTTATGGAATGTAAACACTCAATTTTATGTAGATACTTTGATCGATAATCAAAATAGTGCCTATAAATTTTAAATACCATGACAAAGCTCAGTTAACAACGATCTCTTTCTAAGTACAATTAATTGATCGAAGTTTCTCTTCGTACAAAATGAAAAATGGGCAAAAAGGAAGAAAGGGTTGAAATTGGAATCTCGACGAGGTCTTAAATTGACTGAACAGGGAATTAAAACTCAAGTGCGCTAGGCAACGGGTTCACCAATAGTTCGGCAAATTAGGAAGAATGAGAACGGAATTGAATTGGAAGGGTTGGGTAATTAGTCGTAGGGTTTTCGCACGTAGTTAGGGTGTACTTTCTCTCAGAAACCGAATTTAAACTGAAATTACTAATTCCTAACGCTATCTGATGTCAGACGTCTGGAAAATATGTAATGAATAATTAAGATGAACTTAATTATATTTGCGATGATTGATTAATTTGTAATAAAGGTGAGGTGTGGGTGAATAACTTTGTTTATTTCTCAATATTTATTCACTTCATCATTTTCCACAGAACTGAGGTTACTCGCATGACAGGGGTATTAGGGCATGACTGATAAATCGAGGTAGGTGTAATTGATTCAAATGACTCAGGTAAAAATAATTAAAAATTATGGCAACAAAAAACACAACGTAGGGTCACTAAACGTATCACAGCTAATTAATTTAATTATAGAGAAAGGGGTTTCTCACAATCCCAAATACATCTCACCACCTAGCCTTTACTTTGCATTTAAAATTTGAAAGCCGCGCACCCCCAATCCCGAATCCCCCATTTGGTTTGAAAAATTGATAATCCAATTGCGTCACCACTTTGCAAAATAATGTTGAGCCTTGTGAAAAGACAATAAGGGAGTTTCGCGGAGCTCAATGAGTATCTCGCATCGGACCCGTACGAAGTGAATCATAGGACTTTGCGAAGGTCAGCACAAACTAGAGCAGACATAAGTGGAGATCTTGTGATTGTAGCAATGGAACATAAGAGACTCCAACTAGGTGAATAACTTTTTGCATTTCTGCGAACTTTCTCGGCGCGCTTCTCTTACTAACGTGACAATCATGTCTTATTACAGACGAACGACACCCTCAACGTTATCGTCAGCATCGAGGACGAAGTTCAAGGTGGCAGAAACAACATCGTCGAAGTTCCCGTAACAGTCATCATCCTTGACGAAAACGACAACGCTCCCGACTTCCAAAACGTAAGTTTATATTATTTAACGAGAGCAAATTTGCCCTCATTTCCTCCGCCACTTCCTCCACTCTGTTTCTCGATCCACCCTCCGCTCCCGCAACTCACGCACACACGTTTTCCATTTATTCCAGACGCCGTACGAGATACTGGTTCCGGAAGACGCACCCGTCGGCACGACCGTCTTCTCCGACGTGGCCGTGACGGACAGGGACTCGGCGGGGGCCAACATCGAAGTCGAATGCATAAATCTGCCCGACTACGAGAATGCCTGCGACCTGTTCGACATCGAAACGACGGACGCCTCCCAGAACTCGTACAGCGGTGCCATCAGGCTACGCAAGGGGCTGAACTACACGACTCGGCAGAAATATCAGTTCTTGCTGAAGTCGACGGTAATTATCTGGCGAAATTAGGGGGAACACTAATTGATCGCATAAGTGTGCGCAAATTGTTACAGGACGGCGAGCTGAGCAGCACGATTAATGTAACCGTCAACGTTGGGGACGTGCAAGACACCCCGCCCCGGTTCCACGGGGACCTGACGGCTGAAGTGGACGAGAACGCCACCATCAACACGCTGGTGATGACGTTTCACGCCGAAGACGGCGACAAGGGCGTCCCGCGGAAGATCGTCTACGAGCTGATCAACAGTTAGTTTTTTCTTTTGTTTATCCTTGAAGTTCTTGTTGACGTGCACGAGTTGTTGAAACAGTTCTATTAACTGTACTGCAGCGGTTTAAGCGGCCAATTTCCCATGAGCTTTTCCTCAATCTGTGCTTTCCTTGTGCTGCATTATAAATTACGCTGGAAGCTATGGCGTTTCTCCTTTTTTAGTTCAACAAAGTTCACATCAGTTGCAAAAGTATCTACCTACGCTAAAGTGTGACAATGTCGATGAACCCGTTAATGTGATTGATCTGCAGATTTTGTTACATTCTCAAATTTATCCATAATTTGTTACACAACAATACATGAACAGTGTAACTGTGAAAACGTTACAGCATAAATCGAGAATTCACATTAGGATTCCTGACATCAATGAATCAAATTATTATCTAATAAAAACTTGGAAAGATATTTTCTAATAACAATAATCTGTAATAATGAAACATAGATGACTCAAAAACTAATTTATACGTTTAGTGATCCATCAGCGAATATCTAATAGGCCCAAGGGTGTTCGGCGCTTCATTAGTAAAGTCTGATAACTGTTGTCCAACTAATTAACTATCAGTGAGTTCGAGTCATGTGAGGTATGATATTGGCTCTCTTTGCTTCTCCATAGTATAATTGCATTTGTCACAAACCAAAGTGCTTCTGTAATTATTATTCTCAGCTTTTGCATTGAAAACAGTGGAGTATCTCCAAATTAAAGACGCTTGCAGTTCTCCAGATGCCCACACCGGCTTCAAGATTACTTTAAAAGTTCAGTTGTTTGTTTGTATAAATATTCTTGTTTTCCAGCATGACTTGGTTCCACTAATGTTGATTTTCCAAGGAATTTTGGATGCTATTGTATGGTTTCTCCTTTTCATTGCCAGTTCAGCTTCCATCCGTTTTTCTAATTGGAGAGATGAGTTCTATAAAACTATAAGTGGCCAATTTTCAAATATAATCATCAACAGCCCAGGTATCTGCTATCAAGAACTTGGAGAATGTTCGCCTCAATACAGGGTGTTTCAGGGATGATAGCAAAAAATTTAACTGTGGTTAGATCTCGTCGAAATATGACGAAAACTTATATACCATTTTGTAAAGTTCGGCCTAATGACGAAGATACAGCCCCCCAAAGTTCAGTTTTTTCGGATTTTAAAAACTTGTAACTTAGGAACGTTTCGACAAATTCAGCTTCAATTTAGCATAAGCTGGTTTGTCATAATGATCTATCAAGCTGCCGAATTTGGAAACAATCCAATCAGTGGCGTAGAAGTTATGAGGGGTCACCTTAAGTCAACTTTTCTTCGTATGCTTCTAAATTATTGACCCTCATAACTCCTACACCACTCGTTGGATTCTTCCAAAATTTGGCAGGTTGATAGATAATTATGACAAACCAGCTTTTGCTGGATTGAAGCTAAATTTGTCAAAACGTTCCTGAGCTACAAATTTTTGAAATCCGAAAAAAGTGAACTTTGGAGGGCTGTATCTTCGTCATTAGGCCGAACTTTGCAAAATGGTATATAGGTTTTTGTCATATTTTAATGAAATCTACCCACAGTTAAATTTTTTGCTATCATCCCTGAAACACCCTGTACAGTGGAGTCGGTACGATATTTTCCGCTGCAAATTTGAGGAATGCAATGCTCTTTGGCATACATGTTCTCTGAAGATTTTCGAGCAATTTTGGTCGAGGCGATTTTCCAAATTTCCGTGCAGAGGCCGTATACAGGGTGAAATATAAAAAAAAGTGTAAAAATTCGTATTTCATGAATCAGACCAGGTAGAATTATGCGAGTATCGTCATAAGATGCCCAATTTCAAGATGAAAAAGAAGCAATGAGCAGTTCTGACAGTTCTACAATATTTTCTGAAAAACCATGAAAAAACTAAAAATTGTCAAAAAAATGATTTTTTCAAATAAATCAGTCATTTTTCAAAGCATTTTCTCACAACTTGGTATTTCTACCATAACTCATGTTTCAAATGAAATGTGGTGGAAAGTATGGATCTAGTAATGCATGCTATTGTCAAAAATAAGACTGTCAACTTTTTTTTATTGTGATCGCCATCTTGAGTCTCACCATAGCTAAATGGTTTTAACAGTGAGTGGTAATCATTAGAATGACGTCATGGGACAATTCAAGTGGGTAAAAGACAACCTTACATAGAGCAATAACTTCTTCGCCGAGAAAAGAAGTGCACTCGATTTTCTGCTTTTCACAGAATTTTATCGCTCACGATGGCTGATGTGACCATGGGATGAGTGAGATAGCTATGGTGTTATGGTGCGTGATTGTTTGTTAGGTGGTTCGCCAAAATTCATGGCCGCAAGTTGAGTGGTTTGTGTTTAGTGGCTATTTAAACAAAATAAGTGCCACTTTTTTATAAAAAACACGAAAATAAACAGGGTGTCGTATGTATCTTATACCTCATTGTGAAAAACCTGCCGAAGGAATCCTTGAAATTAATAGTGGATATGCTTCTTATGAATATATTCGGTTGTCACCGACTTCAAAAAGTGATAAAGATGCATCCAAGTACTCTGGGGTGGACGTGAAAGATGTTCTTGCAGTTGAAAATTTGAAAAAAGCACGAGAGAGAAATCTCCATTTCTGTTCATCATTTTGTGGAAATCTGCATGGGAGTAGGCACAATTGGTTCTGGGACTGGTTCTTTTCGAAATAAATGTGTCATCAACTCATCAAACCACTGGTATCTTATGTGACTGCACATCCCTGTTGTAAATGCACATGTGAAACCATAAAAACACAGAACCTGGATTTTTTATGGTTTCAGATGTGTTCAGTGTAGGTTTTTGTCCGGTGTAATTTCCATCTGAAATGTTGAAATCCCATCCAAGCTTGAAGTTGACCGCTCGGGACAGTAGGGGTAGTTGTTCTCGACGTTCTCGTCGGCAGGTGGCTGGGACCCTTCGTCTACCATCCAGTTGGAAATAATTCTTACGGAATGACATAAAGAGCGACCTTTTCGACTTGCTAGCCCTTGACTTCTTGAAGAACTTTGAACAATTGCATATAGTGATCAATGTTTGTGACGTGATAGAATCAAACTCGGCAGTAGGGACAGCCCTATTCAAACTCTGCACTATCGAGGAAGCAGATGGACGATGGGCGCATCATTGGTCATGCAAAAGATATGACTTTTCTTAGAGCTACATGGATAATTGTTTGTACTGTTGATTCCGATGTAATTGTACTTCGGGTCTTCGTAATTCGCAAACGGTAAAAGAAAATACCTACACCAAAAGTACAATCCCATCGGAATCGACAGTACAAACAATAAACGATGTACCTCCAAGAAAAGTCATATCTTTTGCATGACCAAGATGCGTCCATCTGCTTCCTCGATAGTGCACAGTTAGGCGGCTAGGGCTGTTTCTGCTGCCGAGTTTGATTCTATCACGGCACAAACATTGATGGTCACTATATGTAATTGTTCAAAGTTCTTCAAGGAGTCAAGGGCTAGCAAGTCGAAAAGGTCACTCTTAATGTCGTCATTTCGTAAGAATTATTTCTAACTGGATGGTAGACGAAGGGTTTCAGCCACCTGCCGAAGAGAGCGTCAAGAACAAACTACCCCTACTTTCCCGAGCGGTCAACTTCAAGCTCAGGTAGGATTTCAACATTTTAGTTGGGAATTACACCGGACAAAAACCTATACTAAACACATTTGAAACGATAAAAAATCCAGGTTCTGTTTTTTTTATGGTTTCGCATCTGTGTTTACAACAGGGATGTGCAGTCACATAAGATACCATAGTACAAGAAAGATAGATTTCAACCTCGGAATAAATATGGACGTCGTGAAAATTTGATATTCTGTTCAGAATTAAGTGCTCTACAACATATCCAAAATCGCCAAAAATCGCACCCGGGGGTTTTGAGTTATTGGAGGGGGGGTAAAAAATTGTAACTTAAAATGGAGGGGATGAAGCCCGTCGATCAATTGGAAGCAAATACGTTATGATTCGACGCATCATATCCCGTTGATACCATTTTGGCACAAAAAGTGTCGATTACTGTTGAAGGGGGGTCGTGGGGGGGCGAAGCTCTGCTAGGTGGTCCATTTTGTTTTTCTGGCCATGTAAAACCGATCACGACAAGTTTGGTATCTTTTCCAACTAAATTCAATCTCCTGAACTCGAATCTGATGTGTAAATTTGGATGAAAACAAGTTTGAACAAGTTAACTTGAAAAAACTTGTTTTTTCTTTGACAATTTTGAAGAATTTTTTTTTCACTGTTAGAGGTATACATCGTCCAAAAATTTTCAGGGGTCATTGGATTGAAGTGTATTCTTCACGAAAATCATCCACTTGATGTACAATTTTGATTCTCGAGTTCAAAAAATCGATTTGAACTCGAGCCGGCTCGGCGCGTCGTCTACTACTGACCAGAACACTAGAGCATGCACCTTTCAATGAAAATAGCTCAAACTTTCGAAGAAATAACAACTCATCTTTGAAAATTTGATTATATGTGCAAAATTGAATTCTCTATAACATAAACAAAATCGCCATGAATCGCACTGCAGGATTTTGAGTTATTCGAGGAGTAGGATAACATTTTCTCAAGATTCGTGCTCTATGAACTGTTGGCTCTCCCCTCAAATAACTCAAAACCCTGCAGTGCGATTCATGACGGTTTTGTTCATGCTATAGGGAATTCAATTCTGCAGAGATAATCAAATTTTCGAAGATGAGTTGTTATCTCTTCTAAAGTTTGAGCTATTCTCATTTCAAGGTGCATGCTGTAGTGTTCTGGTAAGTAGTAGACAACGCGCCGAGCCGGCTCAAGTTCAAATCGATTTTTTGAACTCGAGAAACAAAATTATACATTGAGTGGATGATTTTTGTGAAGAATACACTTCAATCTAATGACCCCTGAAAATTTTCCGAAGATGAACACCTCTAACAGTAAAAAAGAAATTCGTCAAAATTGTCAAAGAAAAAACAAGTTTTTTCAAGTTAACTTGTTCAAACTTGTTTTCATCCAAATTTACAGATCGGATTCGAGTTCAGAAGATTGAATTTAGTCGGAAAAGATACCAAACTTGTTGTGATCGGTTCTACATGGCCAGAAAAACAAAACGGACCACCTAGCCGAGCTTCGCCCCCCCACGACCCCCCTTCAACAGTAATTGACACTTTTTGTGTCAAAATGGTATCAACGGGATATGATGCGTCGAATCATAACGTATTTGCTTCCAATGGATTGACGAGTTTTATCCCCTCCATTCAAAGATGCAATTTTTTACCCCCCCTCCAATAACTCAAAACCCCCGGGTGCGATTTTTGGCGATTTTGGATATGTTGTAGAGCACTCAATTCTGAACAGAATATCAAATTTTCAGGACGTCCATATTTTTTCCGAGGTTTTGCAGATTTTTTTACTATTTTTCCTGTACTACCAGTGGTTTATCATTGAAACCAGAAATATACAATGGTATAAATATTTAGGTACCTAGGTAGGTTTTGCTGCTGACCGAAAAGACATGACTGTCTTTATAATTACCGTTTTCAGCATGTTCAGTGGCATAGTTGATGACACATTTATTTCTAAAAGAACCAGTCCCAGAACCAATTGTGCCTATTCTCATGCAGATTTCCACAAAATGGTGAACAGTAATGGAGATTTCTCTCTTGTGCTTTTTTCAAATTTTCAACTGAAAGAACATCTTTCACGTCCTCCCCAGAGAACTTGAATTCATCTTTATCACTTTTTGAAGTCGGTGACAACCGAATATATTCATAAGAAGCATATCCACTATCAATTTCAAGGATTCCTTCGGCAGGTTTTTCACAATGAGGTATAAGATACATACGACACCCTGTTTATTTTTGAATTTTTCATAAAAAAGTGGCACATATTTCGTTTGAAAAGCCACTAAACACAAATCACTCAACTTGCGGCCATGAATTTTGACGAACCACTTAACAAACAATCACGCACCATAACACCACAGCTATCTTACTCATCCCATGGTCACATCAGCCATCGTGAGCGATAAAATTCTGTGAAAAGCAGAAAATCGAGTGCACTTCTTTTCTCGGCGAAGAAGTTATTGCTCTATGTATGGTTGTCTTTTACCCACTTAAATTGTCCCATGACGTCATTCTAATGATTACCACTCACTGTTAGAACCATTCAGCTATGGTAAGACTCAAGATGGCGATCACAAGAAAAAAAAAGTTGACAGTCTTATTTTTGAAAATAGCATTACTAGATTCATACTTTCCACCACATTTCATTTGAAACATGAGTTATGGTAGAAATACCAAGTTGTACTCCAATGCTTTGAAAAATGACTGATTTATTTGAAAAAATAATTTTTTTGACAATTTTCAGTTATTTCATGATTTTTCAGAAAATATGGAATAACTGTTAGAACTGCTCATTGCACCTTTCTCATCTTGAAATTGGGCATCTTATGACGATATTCGCATAATTCTACCTCATGAAATACGAACTTTTACACTTTTTTTATATTTCACCCTGTATACGGCCCCTGCACGAAAATTTGGAAAATCGCCTCGACCAAAATTGCTTGAGAATCTTCAGAGAACATGTATGCCAAAGGGCATTGCATTCCTCAAATTTGCAGCGAATATTGGATTTTACGAACGTACCGACTCCACTAATATCACAAACTAATTTTCCACCGCCTCAACGAATATTTAATGGATCATGAATCTAACTCTACTTCCCGCCATAATTAAAATATCCACCTGAAAAAAGACGCCCGTAGTAGGTACCTAGTAGCTGAATTTTTAATTGAAAAGTTTCCTTTTCCACGCGATTCTTCAATTCCCGTCAGATTAAAAGTTGTTATCCTCTTTTTTGTAACGAACAACATGATACTTTTCAGATCCAATGAATTATTTCCTTCTGGATGCCATTACGGGAGAGCTGCGAACCGCAAGGCCCCTAGATAAGGAAGCTGTAGACAATTCGGAGGGGATATTGATTTTGAACGTGAAGGTAAGGAAGCCTTGGATTTAAACTCTTTAATAGCTTCGGGTAGATTTGCTCATAGGTATAAGGGCACTTCGTCCGTATAACAGGAGCACACCTACGTTCAATTTAATTGAAATTGTTGTTGAGTGATTGAGAGTAATTATTATTGAACTAGTGCCAGTACAGAGTCATAATAACTACTAACTGTAATCTCTGGATTTTTCCGGGCTTCGTAGAAATGCCGGTTCATTCAGCGCCAGCAGAGTTAATTATTACTTATTGCGTTTTGTCCGTTCAGCCGCGAAGCGTAAAATGTCCATTTCCACAGGCTGTTATCCGCCATTAAGCACTAACACCGCGCGTATTTTTCCAAAACGAGGTCTCATAATCTGCATCAAAGTCGCATCTAATGGACGTTAAACTGCACGCTGGGACGAAGAAAAAAAGTAAGCTTTTCTTACGTGTGTATTTGCATAGTTCATGCATATCGAAATTATTCAGCTCTGAAGTAGTAATTATGTTTCCTATCGGTCTGGAAGACAAAAACTTGAAAATGCAGAGCGGAAACGTTTTGTTGCAATTCCTGCATAATTGGAGCTTCTTAATCTTGCTATAATGACGACGTTGATGTATTCAGCTGGCTTAATCAAAATGACTGGGTTTTTGTGTTCGATAATGTCAGTCTCACCACTGCTGGGAATTGAAACCGTTTACTGTTACGTAAGGTCACATTAGGAATTTGCATAAAGTAATTTATGTAATGTACCTATATAGTTTCTAACACCCAATGACTATTTCTTGTACTCCTTGGGCTATTTGCAACTGTTTCGCGCTTCATTTCATACAGTTCCGAATATTACAAAGTCAAAGACTGAAGAGAGATTAGTAGAAGGCGTCGGAAAGTCGAGAAACAACAACAATGGCTTAATATTACGACTTTTTGTTTGAACAACAGGCTCCGAGGCATATAATAAGCCTAGTGTAGCGTTTCGAGGTCTGCACCGTCAGTCGAATGGGGGGTCCCACATAGAGAAACGGGAAAATTGAAAAAGTCCCAAACATTTTCTCCAATCATCCGACTTATTTCAGGCTCACGAGCTAATCGATGGCATAAAAGGAAACGACCCTCTGACCGTGACCAACGCCGAAGCCGTAGTAAAAATACGAGACATAAACGACGAACCGCCTTCGTTCAACAAAAGGGAATACTTTGTGCAAGTCCCCGAAAATATCGCCGAAGGTTCGCCGCTCCCCGGCCTGGACATGTACGTCACCGATCCCGACGAGGTAAGTTTTCACATTATCCATTCTCCTCCCGCAAACTTCAAAGTGAACACACAGCGACTGTGCAACGAGAAATCTACATAATGCCGGATTTATTCTTTACATATACCTGCACGCACAAAGAGAGAAATTTTGAAATGAGAGAGACGTTCATTTTTCACAGGGCAACAACTCGGCGTTTTCATTGCAACTGGACGATTTAATTTCCGGATCGTTCTCCATCGAGCCGGAAAAAGCCATCGGTTCGACTTCGGTCACGATTCGGGTGAAGAACAGCTCGCTGGATTACGAGGACCTGAACCAGAGGAAATTCATCATGCTGGTCGTGGCCAAGGAACTGTACACGGAAGAAAAGTTATCGTCCACGGCCACGATCACGATAACCGTCACTGACATCAACGACAACGCTCCAACTTTCGATCAAGAAACGTATTCGGCTGCCATTTCAGAGATGTCCACGTCTGGAACGCTGGTGACGTCGATAACGGCTAAAGACCGGGACAGCGGCAGATTCGGCGAGAACGGTATAATCTACCACTTGGCTGGAAGCGGAAGTGAGCTCTTCGCTGTCAACAACCGGACGGGAACTGTAAGCGTATCAGAATGCGAGCACCCTGGCAAAACACCGTGTTTGGATTTTGAAGACAAATCCGAATACCAACTGCAATTTATTGTAAGTAGCCTCCATACACCGCTGCACAACGCATTTGTCTAGGGATAGTCAGTTTCACATCCTGTCGCTTGTTCAAAGCTTTAATTATGTTCGTTACTCTCGACAGGCGACAGACGATGACGGTAAGGGACAAACCAAAATAGTGCCTTTGAAGATCACCCTGACCGACAACAATGACAACCCGCCCGTGTTCAGTCAGTCGATCTACCGCGTCTTTGTCAACGAAGGCGCGGTGCGTTTCGACCCCGACTTGGTCGTCGAAGCCAAAGACGCCGACAAGACCTCGCACGTCACCTACGCCATCATTGCCGGCAACGACGACGAACTGTTCAGCATCGACTCCAACTCAGGCAAGATCCGCATTTCCAGCAACAGAGGCCTTGATGCCAGCAACGACACGGACAGCGTTCTCGTTCTGACCGTCTTGGCCAGCGACGGTAAGTTCACCACCACATCGGTGGTCAACATCACCGTCAAAGATGTCAACAACAACTCGCCAATTTTCACCAAGGAGAGCTATTTGGAGTCGGTCGCTGAAGACATCCCCGTCGGTGAGTGCCTGAGACCCAAGGGATCCTGCACCGCTTCAGTTTTCAAGGACACATCAACGATTTGATTTTTATTGTTTCAGGATCGACTTTGATCCAAGTAGAGGCGACGGACATGGATGCTGGGCCGAATTCAGAAATCGAGTACCAGATCCAGAAGGGAGCGTATGAAGATTTCAAGATTGATGCCTCGTCGGGCGTCGTGACGGTGGCTTCGAAGCTGGATTTCGATAGGAGAAATACGTACAACATCGAGGTCGTGGCTAGAGATCATGGCGAGCCTGTCCTCACCGGTACGACCACGCTGACCGTCAACGTGATCAACACCAATGACAAGATGCCTTATTTCACTCCTGCGACTCAAAAGGCCGAGGTACGTTTGAATTTTGTTCCTCAAATTTTCTTTTTGCAATATTTTAGAAAAGATAAGAATGAAGAATGATAAAAATCGTTTCTGAAGGAACGATGAACTAAATAGATGTATTTTTAGTGTTTTCTATGCATTTTCTACCTTTCAAGAAAGCATTTCGCATGCTTGAATATTGATATGCGCAAAAGTTGTCCGTCCAACTCTGTGTCTGAATACATTTTCCCTGTGTTGAAGCTAAGAAAGGCCATGGAAAAAAGCCACGCCAGAGATTGCATTATTAAAAATCCAGTGAAAGAAATAGCAACAATGATAAGACGTTCACTCCAATCGCAACAAGAAAAGATAACAACGGAAGAATTAGCACGTATTTCTTCAAAATAAATCCAACCCTGTCATGCAGGTTAATTTTTGTAATTTATTGGATGATTTGCCTTCCCCCTGTTATTGTCGCTCAGAGCTGTTGTAAAGCATTATTTTTTCTTCAGGCTAGTTACCTAAGCGTAGCAGCCTGGCGGCCTAGTAGTCGGTGTGGTACGCGACATAAAATGGCAAAATACCGCAAATGAATTAGACGGGATGCCCTTTGGTATGATGACTACTTATACCAAGGTGATTAATTTTCGCCAAGGATGCGTCAACATTTCTCACTCAGAAAAAAAGATGGCGACGATTTTTGACAGGACCTGAATTTTTGTAAAACATAGGCATGTGGGATATGTTTTCTTACAAATTTTGACCTCCTAAACACGAATATCGAGTTTATTTTCACATAAGGAATCAAATCGACCTCATATTTTACATCTGAAAACCGCAAAAATAGCAGACTCTCGCTTATTTTCGAATTGAAAATTTTGTGTGCGATTTACAGCGATTTCCAGCCTTGAGCTTGTTAAATAGATCCCATGGAACAAGTTAACAGTGTAAGTTCTGCAAAATAACCCTTCAAACATGGCCAGGGTGCGCCTCAAATCATACCAAAAATGGGCGCTGGGACACATTTTGCTGCGGCTGGTTGGGGAATGTAAGTGTAAAAGGAAGAATGTTTTGCAATATGTTTTACTGTTCAATATATAAGCTAACACATACCAAGCATTTATCAACATACCATGGCAATTTGAAACAAAATATAAAAAACAAATTTTCATGATTTGTTCATAACTTTTTTATAACAGGTACAATTGATACCAAAAAAACGTAGCTTTGATTTTGATGATGTTTTTATCAAGGTAAATACATCAAGAGACCTTTCTCACCTGGAACAACCACCCTACCTCTAAGTTTCATATAATATAAAACATTTTCGTCAGATCCGCGATTCCGCGATTGTCAAACATCAGGAAAGCGTCTTTTAATAATTTCAAAGTTCTTCTTTGAACTTGCTCTGGAATGCAACATACGGCTGATGGTTTGGCTTTGGCTTAAAGTTTTCTGTCTCGCCCGTGAACTCATTCATGTCTAGAAACTTCTGGACTGGATAATATGCACCAACGGCAAAGGTCAGTAGGATCTTCAGTGTTATTCGTATTCCTATGCCACCAACTTAAAATTTGTTGTCTTGTGTGTGACAGAAGTTTGCGAGAATGGAAGTAATGAGCTATCAATGGAGGCTCAAAAGCGTCTAGGACGTGGACAAGCCACAGAGCATGAAAACATACATCATGTATTATAGGTATTATATGTATTATATGTTTTCCACGTCCGTTTTCTATGCCTGTTCACGTCCTAGGTGCTCTTTCGCCTTCACTGAAAACACTATACTTCCATTCTCGCAAATTCCAACACACACAAGACAATAAATTTTGAATTGGTGCCATAGTAATAACACCGAAGATCGTACTGCCCTTTGCCGTTGGTTCATATCCAGTCCGAAAATTTCCCGACACCTGAATGAGTTCATGGGAAAGATAGAAATACTCATAGAAAACTTTGAACCGAAGATTCACCATTAGCCGTATGTTGCATTCCAGAACAAGTTTAAAGACAAAACTTCAAAATCAAAAGACGCTTTTCTGGATGTTTGGCAACCGCAAGTCTGACAAAAATGTTTCAATGATTATGAGTCGCTACACCGAAACTTTGAGCTAAAGTGGTTGTTTCAGGTGAGAAAGATCTCTTGATGTATTTACCTTCATGGAAAAGTTCATCAAAATAGTATAATTGAAAAAAAGTTACCAACAAATCATGAAAATTTATTTTTTCAGTTTTTTATCTGAAATTGCTATTGTATGTTGATAAATGCTTAGTATATGTAAGTTTACTATATAAAACAGTAAAATATATTACAAAACATTTTCCATTTCACAATTACATTTCTTAATCAGCCGCAGAAAAATGTGCTCCCAGAGCCCATATTTTGTATGTTTTGGGGCGCACCCTGGCGATGTTTGTAGAGTTATTTCGCAGAACTTACACTGTTAACTTGTTCTGTGGGATCTATTTAACAAGCTCAAGGCTGGAAATCGCTGTAAATGGCACACAAAATTTTCAATTCGAAAATAAGCGAGAGTCTGCTATTTTTGCGGTTTTCAGATATGAAATATGAGGTCGATTTGATTTCTAATGTGAAAATAAACTCGATATTCGTGTTCAGGAGGTCAAAATTAGTGAGAAAACATATCCCACATGCCTATGTTTTACAAAACTTCAGGTCCTGTCAAAAATCGTCGCCATCTTTTTTTCTGAGTGGGAAATGTTGATGCATCCTTGGAGAAAATCAATCACCTTGGTATGAGTAGTTATCATGCCAAAGGGCATCCCGTCTAATTCATTTGCGGTATTCAAAATCGTAGCACCCCGACTATAGTAGAGTAATTGGACCATAAAATTGCGCGTATATTTTTTGCGCAGAAAAACACCCTATCAAGTTTTTCGCGGTTTCTGGATCGCGCTGGCTGAAATTCTTCACGTCGAATAATAAAACCATCGATTACACTGAAATTGTGTGCTTGGTAATTTTTTGGCAGTTTCGTTGGTAGGCGCTCATGTTTCTGGGAATAATTACATGGTGAAAAGCACTTAGTCAAGCCGGAGGCTGATGTAAATCGACCGAGACACAGCTAATGTCAAGGTCAGCTATAGCGCGAAACACGGCAATGAAGCTTATTCCCTTAAGGTTGGAATGCTCGCACCTCAAAATTTCCTTCCAATTTTGGTGCTTTATTATTTATATTTTTTGAACTTGAGGCGCTATGGTTCCACAAATCCTTAGTGGTAAAGAATCCATAATTCGATGGCCCCTAATAAGACTAGGGTAACTCGTGAGACACGGTTAGAACTAGCGTATCTCTGCGCTTACCAAATGAACTAGCGTATCTCTGCGTTTACCAAATGAACTAGCGTATCTCTGCGTTTACCAAATGAACTAGCGTCCCGCCCATTGGATTTACACAGGCTATACGCTAGTTCATTTGGAGAACGCAGAGATACGCTAGTTCATTTGGTAAACGCAGAGATACGCTAGTTCATTTGGTAAACGCAGAGATACGCTAGTTCTAACCGTGTCTCACGAGTTACGCTAGTCTTATTAGGGGCCATCGAATTATCCTTGTCATGTGGAAATTCCCTTGCTCGGATTGGCCACTTCCTTAAAAATAGTTCTGAGGTTTTTTTCAGTTGGGAAGAATCATTTTTTAAGAAAACTGCCAATCCAATCGCAGTGAAATTTTGACATGGCAAGGATATTGATCAATTCCCTGCACATGAGCATTTATTAAACCATAGCGCCTTTGTTTCAAGAGTTATTAATTATAAACCACCGATATTGGAAGGAAATTTTGAAATGCGAGGATCCCAATCTTGAAAGGTGTCTCTGATGCCAGCGGAAAAGTGGATAAGGTGGTAGGGGAATGTATGGATGATGCCATTCAATTTTTTCCGTAAAATTGTGTTTTTTCTTCGGAAATTAAATAGCGTTGTCTTCCATTTCTCGTTTTAGAAGTCTCATGCCAAATAAGATTTTTTTTATTTTCAAAATAAAGGTACCAAAAGTGTTATTCTACCTACTCACTTTTTTAGTAGCATCAGAAACCCCTTAAATGTTGTGGGTACTGAATAATCCTGTTGTTTATGTCCACTTAGCCCGCTATTTTGATACTGTTCAATTCACATTTGATAGTTATCAGATTTAATCTACACTCTGTTTTAAGGAAGTTACAAATGGTAGCTTGTTATACACTGCATTTAATCACTTTGCAGTGATAATTATTACATTTGGATTTTATTTATTTCTATCATCTTCGTAGTCCGCTATACCTACTGCCCAGCATTGCATTTTCAGAATGCCATTTTTTTGGAAAATTGTAGAACTGTTGACCATGTTAGCGTTATTCGGTTATCCGATTCTAACAAAGGTTGATCAATAATTAGAAACACAGGGAAAGTCGCGAGAGCTGCACAGAAAGAAATAAAATTCATAGACAAGAAATGTAGGTAATAAACAAGGTAATATAATAAGCTCTTAGTGGCAATAATAGTGTAGGTACCGGTCGAAATGAGAATCTGTATTTCCGTATGACAGAATTACGTCGGATTAAACTGCATTAAAAAACAAAGAGGGCAAACAATCAGAGCTGCACACTGCACATGGGGGAAATAAAATCTTTGCACAAGAACTGTAGGCAATAAAAAAGGTATATTATGAGGTCATAGTTACAAGTGTACCTGTTGAAGTAAAGCTCTGTTTTTAGCGCATTTTCCATCTTGATGAAAATCGCTATTGCAACCGCTTTGTCCGTCCGTCCGTCCGTCCGTCCGTCCGTTCCTCGAACTCCTCCCAAACTAGACGACCTGACATTCTAATTTTTTCGCTGTTACATAGCTGCCACTCCCAAAGGAGGGCTAGGCTATATTGGATGTCTATATTGCGCCGCCAACATAGAGAAAACCGCCCCCGATAAACTTAAAATAACATAATATTGCACTTTCTACCAGACCTGATGCTCTGGTGTTCTCATTTTTTGAATAATACATGGTTGTCACTTATAAACGTAAGCCAAGAGACATTCCGTCATCAATATGCGCCGCCGACATGAAAAAACTGCTAAAAACCGCCCCCAATCACTTTAAAATGAAAAACATAAACCCGAAGACATAGCAATCTGATTCTTTCGGTATATAAATAGCTGACTGAAAATGGGAAAGGATAGGCTACTTTTGGTTAGTCGCCGCCCCCAGATTCCGCCCCCAAACAATAAAAAGTGCAACTTTCACAAATGTTACTGATTGAGATGTTTTCTTAAACATTTAGGAACTGCCAACTCAAATTGTGCAACATTTGCTCAGCCGAACGCTGCCGCTCCCACACGCCGCCCCCAAAGTAAGAGATAAATGAAAAACATGAACCCAAAGACATGGCGATCCAAGTTTTTCGCTATATGGATAGCTGAATAGAAATGGAAAAGGATAGGCTACTTTTGATATGGCGCCGCCTCCAGCTTACGCCCCCAAAAGAAAAAAGTGCAACTTTCAACAATTTTCACTGATTTAGCTGATACTGTTACCTCGAACATTTGGGAACTCTCCACTCAAACTGCTGCCACCCCCACACGCTGCCCTCAAAGTAAGAGATAAATGGAAAACATAAACCCGAAGACATAGCGATCTAATTCTTTCGCTATATGGATAGCCGACTAAAAATGGGAAAGAATAGACTAGGTACTGTTGATTAGTCGCCGCTCCCCAGATCCCGCCCTCAAACAAAAGAAATATTGATGAGTGAAAGAATTTTCATTCAAATCTATTTCATTGGCAAGTACCCCATTCTGATAACAAAATATCACAATGAGTTTCGAATGAAGAAAGTGGGCAAGGAATGGTGTTTTTTCCTTCAACCAAATTTCTTTACGTTCATAATATGCCTCTTTGAGAAAATGCGCTACTGAGACTCACGCACGTGAAGGCATACTCACTTGTTTATATGTGCTATAACTACGAAAAATAGGTACCTATCATCTTTTCAGGGCTTTCTCGTAAGAAAATGACGCTTATATGGCCGTTTGTCTGTCTGTCCATCTGTATCTCCGTGTAGAAATTAAGAAGTTGTACTCTTCCTCGGGGAATGAAGGCAGCCTTGAAACTTTTTCTGATGGATAGTTGATATCCTCAAAGGTGGCCAGTGGACTTTTTTTTCAATAAGTACATAAGTAAATATCATTATTATTATAAAAAAACTAAGATTTCCCGTGCACTTTCAAGAAGTTGAACTTCTCCTCGGGGAATGGAGCTATAGCATAGAGCCCTGGAACTTGTTCTGATCCATAGCTCAGGTCCTCAAGGGTAGCCAGGGGGCAGATTGGATTTCATGGTTGCGCCGTCATCCTGGTCGCCATATTGAAATCTCTTATCAGTTGAACGATTTTCATGGAACTTGGAACTTACTCTTATCTCGTAGGTATGATCATTCTTATTTTCAAGCTGAATGCAATGATTCCGCCGCCATCATCTTGGCCGGAATATTGGAGTTTCTCATTAGTTGAACGATTTTCATGAAACGTGAAACTTATTCTTGCCTCGTATGAACATCCTTATTTTTCAATTTCTACTTGTAGGTGGTTAACTACACTAAATATTTCTACCACAGTCTGTATCGACTGTAAATCAAATAAAAATGTTGGGGAAGGCATCACCGCTGAATAAACAATTATCACGTGTCGTCAAAACTCTAGGGTGAGAATTTTGAGACAACCTGTATTTTTGATTGTTTTTCCAGTGCCCGTTCTTGCGGGTCATTCTGAAGGGTGACACATTAAGAGTGTTCCGTTTTGATCCGTTAATTACAAAATTGTTAGACATCGGATTCGCGTTTTCTTCAATTCCAATGAAAAGAGAATTCCAGCTCTGTTATGACATAACTGAAATTCAGTACTTGGCAATCATATTCATTATAATCCAGATTTCTTGTGATCTGTGCAAGTTCCCGGCAAATCCAGGCAATAATTTTGGTCTGAGCATGGCAACGGCACCGGATTTTTTGTGGGACCACAATAAATCTCACGTCTTTCAAAACCAACCTTACAATCTTGATGATAAAAGTGATTAATAAAATTTCGATCGAAGTGTGTCAACGTGCGATAAATTTATGATTATACAGAGCGCAAAAAAATATGTTTTGATTGCAATGGAAGCCATTTAGTTGACGTAATTTTCAAGTAATAATACAGAAAATATGTTACAATAAAAGCTGAAACTCTGCTTTTATATTGAAAGAAAAGAAATTGCGAATCCGATGTGTAACATTTGTATAATCATGATGATAAATAATCATAATCATCATGATTGAATAATCAAACCGTGACAGTCTATTTTGTCCCCTTCACTTGGGTTCCACAATGATTTTCTGCTGCCTTTTATTGCCTGCAACATTAAATCGCTGCATCATATCCTCTCAATTTAATTCATAGGGCGTATTCATATTGCTATTGTATTCACAGATTTGTGGATACGAGTGAATCAATATATTAGAAGAGAATCAGAAGCCAAGATGCGAATGGAGGGAACCATTTGACCAGAACAATAATTTATGAATTCATGATATATCCAACAATGAATTCATCACTCACTATCGCACATTTGTGGGATACTCTCATCAATTAATTGTGGATGGCCACTTTTTGCGCCGGTTATTCGGTTCAGAACTCTTCGGCAAACGCTTTTGGTCCTGTCGTACTCATTACTCACGTCAACTGACCCACAAAAAGATCCTTGATGTATACGCAGCTTATGTTACACCCACGTTACACGACTTCGCCCGACTAGATGCTTGTTTTCCCCCGAATGATATTTCATCAATTCATTATTGTTTTGTTACTCATAGGGATACGCTTTGTGTAGCTCGAATCATTCATGCACGAAGAAGCAGTTTTTCTAGTTTCAATGCGACGGCAGATTTCATCTATTTTATATCTATCTTTTCTTCAGTACGATTATTTACCAAGCACAGAAATGACACCTGATTGCAAAAAGTAACACTTATTCATTTTTCTGCACACAGAGGTATCCGCTTATTGAAAGTTATGTAACAACTATTTTTACATAAATAGTAACTCAAAAATCTCAAACTCAAAAATCACCGGCACACTGACCGCCGCGCCGGTTTCACCAAAGCTGTGTTGTTCATTAACACACAGTGAAATTCCGTTTTATTGATTCTCATTATCAAGCGACACTAGACAGAAATACAGGTTTCACAAAACAAAACGATGAGCTGATGAATTTTCTCCAGATTTCACGATTTTGTATTTGTTAGCGCGGTACACATAAAGACGGCAGCCTTCCGATGAAGGCTGCATTAAAGCAATAACTCTTGGATTAGGAAAGCAGCAAGCGACAGTCAGAAATAAAATTCACAACAACAATCAAAAACTTTAATGCAAAACAAAGAAAAAAACACAAACAGACAGAATTACAAAACAATAAAAAAAAAACAATGTGAATTAAATGAAATGAAAAATCCGAGTGGTTCTGATCGGGGGCAGATTCGCTGGCGCCGAGTGGCGTCCTGAAAACGAGACGAACTGCACTGAAGGTATACACCCCGGCAAACGGGAATAAACGGTAAATGGTAAAAACAATGGAAAATATGGAACTTACGGGATCTTATTCGGTGGCGGCGTCGTCCTGGCGGAGTCCGAAGGCGGCGTCGTGGTGGATGGCCGTTCTGGTGGTGGATTTCCTGGTGAAATGCACGAGTGCCCGTGTTCGTCACCAAAATGGCGGACGAACGACTCGATCCCGTCCGAAACTGGAGCTTTGTGTGCGGCTGGCTGATCCAAGCCGCTCCCCGGTGAAAGCGGTGAAAACTGCCGCTTTCTGGACTTGGAGATGCTGCAGAGCTCCTCCAGGAGTCACTATCGGACGCGATGGGCCTTGGATGGGCTTCTGGTCGAGTACGAATGTACGCCGATGGCACGACAAGATGGCCGCGAGAACGATGACCAAAAAAAGGACGGCGTGGCTTCCCGCTCGACGTACGGAGATCAACGCCGCTTCGAACGAAGCGGTAAAGGCACGAGCGGAAAGAAAGCCGAAGAATGCCGAAGACGGCCGAAGAAAGTGCTGGAGCTCGTTTACGCTTGCGCCTGACAGCCAAGTGCCAGGCACACCGAACAGGGGGTGAGGGGTGAGGACTTGGACGACACAGGGATATTTTGGGTTGCATACCCTCAATGCACACGAATGCAATGAACGGGGCCGAGACATACTCCCCACCAAAATACCACTCGGGGTATTTTCAAAGTTCAAAAATTAATGAAATCAAACATGATACAAAAAGAAAGAGCATAGTGAAAACAATGACGGAAGTGAAAACACAGAATGCTCACTGTCCTGAAGGGAGGGGACAAAGTTTGACCATTGGGCGTCGCAGAACGTCGCGTTGAGTACGGACATCTGCGACACGACAAATGCCATCTTTGCCGGGGAAGAGTTTTGAAATTCTGCCTAACCTCCACTTCAGAGGGGGAGCGTTTTCGTCCTTGATGAGGACTAAAGACCCCACATCTGCGGATTCAAGGTGACGTGACTTGTGCCACTTGCCGCGTTGGTACAGCGTGTGTAGATATTCGTCGCGCCAACGCGCCCAGAAACGCTGTTGCATGGATTGGACCAACTGCCATCGCGACAACCTGCTGATCTTGAGGTGGGACAAATCTGGGTCAGGTGGGGCCGTTAACGGCTCGAGCGTCAAAAAATGACCAGGCGTCAATGGGCACAGATCATTTGGATCCGAGCCCAGCTCCGAAAGTGGCCGTGAGTTGAGCAACGCTTCAACTTGGGTGACCAACGTGGTCAGCTCTTCAAAGGTGAGTATTTGATCACCTATCACGCGAGATAGATGAGTTTTGACAGCTTTTATGCCGCTTTCCCACAGCCCGCCAAAGTGGGGACTGGAGGGAGGAATGAAGCGCCAAGTGATGGCTTCGGATTCCGCGGCGAGTTGCATTGACGTCGTCAATTGCCTATGAGCTCCGACAAAGTTTGTGCCATTGTCGCTATAGATGGTAGAGCAACGACCGCGCCGGGCAATGAATCTGCGCAAGGCAGCGAGGAAAGCATCTGTTGAGAGATCGGAGGCAACCTCGACGTGCAATGCCTTGGTGGCGAAGCACACGAAAAGACAGATGTACGCCTTCGTAGTTCTGACACCGCGAGCGCGTGACATGAGGATTGGAAAAGGGCCACCATAGTCGAGCCCGACGCAGCTAAAAGGTTTTAGCTGAGAAATTCGCGCCGAGGGGAGGTCGCCCATGGTGGGAGAAAAAGTTTGCTGCTTAGTCCGGAAGCACCGGTAACACGATGCAAGGTAGTGCCGTACCGCGCGTCGCGTGGACAATATCCAAAAATTTTGCTGCAGGAGATAGCAGGTATTGTTGAGTCCCGGGTGGCAATGTCGGGAATGAACTTGTCGAATGACGAGTCCTGTCAAGACGTGACGAGATGGAAGAAGAGCAGGGTGTCTGGTTGCAAATGGCAACTCATGACAATGCTTCAAACGTCCGCCGACGCGGAGAACATCGTCACGATCGAGAAAGGGTGAAAGTTTTCGAAAGGGTCTTGAACAGGGTTTGCCGTTGCGTAACGACGCGATTTCGACGGCAAATACCTTCTGCTGTACATGTTTGACAATGTACAACAAGGCAAAATGGAGTTCTGTATCCGAGAGAGGTCCTGTGAACTTCTCATCGGACTTGCATTTGCAGAACCGATAGAAATAGGCGACAGCGCCCTGAATCTTCCGTAAGGAGGATATGCGCAAAAAGAGGTCGTCGATGTCAATCGGCGGCGGCTGCGGCACACGCACGACCAAAGCGAGCTTTCGCTCTTCAGACGCAATGTCTGGGGAGGACACGGAGAATTTGTCATCCGGCCATGTGTCATCCGCTGATGACAGAAAAGGTGGGCCAGCCCACCAGAGGGAGCACGAAAGCATGTCTTCGGGAAACAATCCGCGCGAAGCTGGGTCGGCGGGATTGTCCGATGTTGAGACATGTCTCCAACACTGAGGCGGGACACGCTGTTGAATATGCTCAACACGGTGAGCAACAAATGTTTTCCAGCGGTACGAAGAGGAACGCAGCCAGCTGAGAACAACCGTAGAATCGGTCCACGCAAATATGGCATCGAACTGTACGGTTCCTGCGAGCGCTGCAACGGTGAAGGCAACGAGATTGGAAAGTAGGACCGCTGCACACAATTCGAGACGGGGTACGGTCAGCAATTTGACTGGAGCCACCTTTGATTTGGCGGTTAGGAGACGAATGGTGGGAACACCATTTCGAAGGTAACGAACGTACAACACGCTCGCGTACCCAGATTCAGATGCGTCGCAAAAGGCGTGCAACTGGCACCTGTCTGCAGGCGACGGAAAAGTATGCCGTGGAATTTGCAACCGCGAAAGTTGCGATAGCTCGGATTGAAAACGCAACCACTGCTGACATACGATGTCTGGAGGGGTGTCGTCCCAATCAAGGCCAAGTTTCCATAACCGTTGGATTAAATGTTTGGCGAAAAATGCAACAGGGCACAGAAAGCCGAGCGGATCGTAAATCCGAGCCACCTCCGACAAGATGGACCGTTTTGTGCACGGTAGTTCATTTGGATGAACCGTGAATGAAAAGGTGTCTGTTGCCGCTTGCCACTGGAGGCCAAGAATTTTTACAGTATTGTCAGCCACGTCACTGAAAGTGGACGGCTGAGTTCGAACGTGATCAAGTGGTATGTCTTGCAGCACATCAGGGTGATTGCTTGCCCACTTGCGCAATTCAAAGCAACCCGATTGGAGCAGGTTGATTAGCTGCGTTTGTAATTCCCGTGCTGATTCCACGGAGTTCGCACCGCAAAGTAGATCGTCTACATACAAATTACGGCGAATTGCCTGCGAAGCCAATGGAAACTTCGAGGCGCTTTGTTCTGCCAAGTGAAGCAACGTGCGAACCGCTAGAAACGGTGCCGAAGAAACACCATATGTAATGGTGTTCAATTGGTACGTTTCAATGGGTCGATCAGGGGAGAAACGAAAGCGAATGAGTTGATACTTGCGATGTTCGGGCGAGATAAGTATCTGCCGATACATCTGACGGATGTCACAAGTAAAAACGATCGGCTCACACCGAAACTGCAGTAGCAAAGCTGCTATGTCCTGTTGTAACTTAGGACCGACGAGAAGCGTCTCGTTGAGAGATAAATGATTCGGCGCTTGCGCCGAAGCATCAAAAACGACGCGAATTTTCGGCTTGTCGTCTTCGATCTTGACGATCGGATGATGAGGGATGTAATACGCCTCAGAATCTGGAGGTTCTGCGTCCAGCAAGGTCATGTGACCTAGGTCGAGGTAGTCGCGCATGAATGCTATGTACAGATCACGGAGTGTGTCCTGACGGACCAGGCGACGTTCGATAGCTAACCAACGGCGGTCAGCCATAGACCTGCAATGTTCAAAGGTGGGGGACTCCCTTTTGAAGGGAAGCGAAACCCCAAAACGACCTGACGGACAACGGTAGACAGAGTCCCGGAAACAAATTTCTGCACGTTCATCATCTGGGGACAAACGTGTTTTGGACGATGGTGACGAGATTTCCTCTACTTCCCAAAATTTGTGCAGAGACTCGTCGATTCCAGTTGGAGTGCAGACCAAAAAGGAATGCAGAGGTTTTGACGGGGTTTGAAAGGGACCGAGAAGAGCCCAGCCAAAAATGGTGTTTATGGCAACAGGCTGTGACGGACCTGACGAGACGATTCCCTCTTTCACGACTGACGGATAAACGTCGGCGCCCAACAACACTTGAATGGGGCCTGGCTTGAACCATGTGGGATCCGCCAGATTCGATAAGTTCAAGTGGAATTGATCCGGGTTCAAAGCGGTGTCTGGCAGGTTACCACAAATCCTGCGCAGGACAATTAACTCCAATTCAGGGATTGGGAGAGACTCATCATCAGCCTTGACCTGGCAAGTGACTGTGCCACACGTCGAATTGGCGGGGGTGAGACCCAAGCCAAAAACGGGCACATTGTCATTTGATGGGGATAGACCCAATTTGCGCACGCAGGAGTCCAAAATAAACGATGCCTGACTGGCAGGGTCTATGAGCGCACGGAGGCTTTGGTAGCCTCCCCACCGGTCACGAACGTGAACGATTGCCGTGGCCAACAAAACATGAGCTGCCTTGAGGCTTGAGGCGAGATTCGTCACCGAATTCGCGACATTTTCTGGAAGACCAGGGGAAACGATTTGCGGTAATTCAACTGGATTCGATAAAGAACTGGGTGACTCATGACCTGCAGTTCTATGTGGCTTGGGGAAGTGCAGCAAGGTGTGATGCCTTGCGTGGCACTGCCGACACGAATACGACGATGGACATTTTGGAGCGCCGTGATTGGTGCTCAAGCAGTTGAGACAGAGCCTTTTCTGTTTGACCGCCAAATATCTGTCATTTGGGGACATTGACAGAAAAGTCTTGCACGCGGTGACTCTATGACTTCTCGCCCCACAATGAGAACATGCTGACTCATGCGACGTCGCTGGGGCAGATGAAGTCTGAGACACCAACGTATGTGAGGCCCACGACTTGCGGCTGACCTCGGGCTTCACGGTAACGGTGTTTGCCCGTGTGGAGCGGGAGTTCGATTGCGTTTTAGAATTTAAGGCAGTTGCCTCGAAAGCCTTGCATTGGTTGAGCACGAAAGACTTGACGTCTTCGTATTTGGGGAAGGGGGTGCCAGCTGACTGCACCTCGAAACGTTTTCGCGTCGACTCATCGAGTTTCTGGAGCAGCATGCTCGACAGGGTGAAATCCCACAGGTCGATATGCGGATACTGCTCGAGCGCCACTAAATTTTCGTTGAACGTGTTCACAAGATGGCGAAGCGCTTGCGCGGAGTCAGATGTGACGGAGGAGGCGTTCATCATCGACTGCCAGTAAAAAGTGACTAGCACGCGGTCGTTCTGGTATCTCTCAACCAACGAGTCGAACGCAATTATGTAATTATCTCCCGTCAATGGCAGGTGTTTAACCATTGAGAGAGGTTCACCAGATAAAGACGAGATCAGATACTGAAACCGTTCAATATCTGAGAGAGACTGGTTTCTGTGTATTAACGCCGTGAATAGATCATAGTATGGTGGCCATGATTTTAACTTTCCGTCGAACAACGGCAACGCGATTTTTGGCAATCGGACATTGCTCCGGCCTGTCTCAAACCAAGTTTGCGAGGCTTGGCGAGAGAGCGAGGAAGTCGGCTCTGAATTCGCAAACGAGGCTTTTACCGCAGCAAGTTTGCCATACAAGCTGTCTGCCCGGAGTGTACGTTCAAGAAATGTAGCCTTCTGCTCCTCGGAGGCACTGGGGAGAGGGGCAGTGTTGACCGTGCTCTTGAAACCGTTGTAAATTTCCGCCGCAATGTCAAACGTGGCTAAAAATGCCGGTTGGAGGCTTGGCTCGGTGGTAGCTGTGACGCCTTGTTCCAGAAGGGGCTCAAGGCGCGCAATAGCTATCGCGATGGACGATAAAGTTGCGTCCATTGTGTACGACACAAAGAAAAATGAATACAAAGCAACTGACCCTTAGGTTGGCGTACCTGAATGGCGAACCCAACCCAGGTGAAAAAGTGCGAATGAGACGGGCGAAAAACGAATTGATCAACACGCTGGACCAACGCACAAGTGTCACGTGGGTTTGACCCGTGACTTTAAAGTTTCAATAGTGAGGTGAATTAAATTCCTGACTGTACCATGCTTAGCCTGTATCCGGCTACGAAGGACCAATTTATATGTTAGCGCGGTACACATAAAGACGGCAGCCTTCCGATGAAGGCTGCATTAAAACAATAACTCTTGGATTAGGAAAGCAGCAAGCGACAGTCAGAAATAAAATTCACAACAACAATCAAAAACTTTAATGCAAAACAAAGAAAAAAACACAAACAGACAGAATTACAAAACAATAAAAAAAACAATGTGAATTAAATGAAATGAAAAATCCGAGTGGTTCTGATCGGGGGCAGATTCGCTGGCGCCGAGTGGCGTCCTGAAAACGAGACGAACTGCACTGAAGGTATACACCCCGGCAAACGGGAATAAACGGTAAATGGTAAAAACAATGGAAAATATGGAACTTACGGGATCTTATTCGGTGGCGGCGTCGTCCTGGCGGAGTCCGAAGGCGGCGTCGTGGTGGATGGCCGTTCTGGTGGTGGATTTCCTGGTGAAATGCACGAGTGCCCGTGTTCGTCACCAAAATGGCGGACGAACGACTCGATCCCGTCCGAAACTGGAGCTTTGTGTGCGGCTGGCTGATCCAAGCCGCTCCCCGGTGAAAGCGGTGAAAACTGCCGCTTTCTGGACTTGGAGATGCTGCAGAGCTCCTCCAGGAGTCACTATCGGACGCGATGGGCCTTGGATGGGCTTCTGGTCGAGTACGAATGTACGCCGATGGCACGACAAGATGGCCGCGAGAACGATGACCAAAAAAAGGACGGCGTGGCTTCCCGCTCGACGTACGGAGATCAACGCCGCTTCGAACGAAGCGGTAAAGGCACGAGCGGAAAGAAAGCCGAAGAATGCCGAAGACGGCCGAAGAAAGTGCTGGAGCTCGTTTACGCTTGCGCCTGACAGCCAAGTGCCAGGCACACCGAACAGGGGGTGAGGGGTGAGGACTTGGACGACACAGGGATATTTTGGGTTGCATACCCTCAATGCACACGAATGCAGTTTTCAATGAACGGGGCCGAGACAGTATTAGCGTTAACACTATGTTCAATAAATTCAGGTTTTGAGGTCGACACTGATTTGATAAAGCCAAAATTTGGCATGGACTATCATAAACATGGCCTCTATCACCAGTCAAAGGTTCTGAAGAGTTCTTTTAGCGCTAACCAAATAAGGGGTGAAAAACTACCCCATCGGGAGACTTTTGAACCTCGTTTTGAACACAAATTTTGAAGTTGGTACAACTCGAGGTACTACTGCTGTAAAGTAAGGCTTTACCACAGATCATCACTGATATGTTCTCTTCCACATATAAAAAACCCTCAACTGTCCCTGCTTTTTTTAAGCAAATAGTTCTTAGGAGATTTATCCAAAAGATTTTATTTTCTCAAAAGCAGTACTTGTCTTACTTTTCAATATAACCCGTGGGTTAGTGACCAGATCTCGTGAAAACTGTTCACTTCATGATGAAGGCATGGAATTTAAAACTTTCTTAACTTTGGGCATAGTGTCACGCCAAATTTTGACTGTAGAGGCCTGGAGGGTATTTCAGCTTATAATTTTGAAAACTCAGATGGCAGATGTATTTTTGGATACTTGATAAATAATAACCTATTATTTGGTTAGCGTTAACGGGACAGTTGATAACTTTCTGTTAATGAAAAAAGGCATTATTCATAATGGTTTGTGGTGGATCTTGACTTAACCGCAATAATACCAACTCAAGAACTTGAATTTACTAGAGAAAATGCACCTAACAAACATTACGTTTTTTTTCGGTTACCTAATTAAAAAAATCTTACTCAACAGTCTTTGCAGAACTAGCCAATTCATACATAGAGGACATTTTTTGTCGGTGCAATTTTTCCCCATCTTCAATATTATGTCGCCGTGGAACATTCCTAATTTTGGGTACTATTGCAAGAGTTGTATGGGGATTAGCCAAACGAGGTATGTACCGGGTGTTTATAAACGACTGTGATCGCATCGCCTTTGGAATCCGCTTTCGATCACTACAATTGCGTCTGTTACTACGTTTTTCGGCCTGACCCATGCCTGCCGCGATCACAGTTTCTTATAAACACCCCGTATTATCGTATGCGGAATTTAATGCTCATTTTTCCATTTCCTTATCATTTGTTCACTGAAGTAGGTACTCAAGTGAGGTTCAGCTGAAAGATGGGGATTTCTTTGCGAAGTCTCCTAATCTCTGTTGGAGGTGGCTCTTCACCCCTTGTCTAGCCCCAAGAGAATTCTTTGGGAGTTATTGATGGTAGCAGAGACTACAAAATTTTAGCTTTACCATAAATCGATGCCGACCTCACCCTAACAATATATACTAGATTATTGGACTATTTTTGGTGAAACTCGCGCTGAAAGGGTGAGCCCCTCAAGCAAGGTGCTAGGTCAGGTCGCAGCCGGCGCCATCGCTGTAGCGGGGCCGTGGAAAAAATAGATTTTCTGAACTCTGTTACGTCCAATTTATGTACCTAATCTGAATATCATTGTGATGGATAATTAGCTTATGCCATATCAATCGGTGTTGCCCTTATAGATCATGGAAGATGCGACCGTTGGAACCGTGGTTCATTCTCTGATTGCTCTGGATCCCGACGTGAACTCGTCGGAAGCTCTGAACTTCGCCGCTACTGAACCAATTACAGCGCTCGACAAACATGGCAACGAAGTTCTGGGCAGCGACGTCTACAAGAACTTCTTCTCAGTCGACAGGAACACTGGAAAAGTCACCGTGGCCAATCCCCTATTACGAGACATCGCCGCCGTCGTCAGAATTACGGTGCTGGTCACCGACATCACGGCTCCGTCTGTCCAGCAAGGGCAAGGTAATTTTGAATTTTCCCAATAAACTCGATCATAGTGAAACAAAGTTTTGGTTCCAGGCTTGCTGATAGTGACCATAACCGACGTGAACGATTCTCCGCCGAGATTCTTGCCGCCCTGGTCCGTCGATCAGCCCGTCTACAATCTGGAACTCAAAGAGGAACAGCCCGTCGGCACGATCGTGTCGACTTTCAAGGCGACCGACGACGACTCGGACATTGCCGCCTACGCGATGATCCCCCAGAGCGAACACTTCGAAATTAACAACGGCACCGGCATCATCCAAATTAAAAAGCAAATCGATTACGAAAGGACGAAGCAATTAAATTTCACGATCCTCGCTTTCGATGCGGGCATACCGCAGCTGAACGCCACCGCCACCGTGCTGGTGCGCGTCGTCAACCTGAACGACAACGATCCGATTTTCACCTCCAAGTCGTACAACGCCAGCGTCTACGAGAACTCGGCCAACGGCTCGTTCGTGGCCAGAGTCAAGGCCACCGATCTGGACGACGGCGACTTCGGCAAGATCACCTACAGCCTGGCCGGCGAGCACAGCGAAAATTTCGCAATTTCCCCCGAAGAAGGCGACATCACGGTGGCAAACTCCAACTTTTTCGATCACGAGGTCATCAACGAAACCGTCCTGCAAGTGGTGGCCAGCGACGGAGCGTCCGGGAATCTCAAGAGATCCGTTACGGTGCCGGTCAACGTCAAGATACTGGACATCAATGATAATCCGCCCAAGTTCAACCAGAGCGAGTACAACGTGACGGTAATTGAGAATGTCAGGCTGAATCCGCCGATGCCGCTGCTGCAAGTCAACGCGACCGACGAGGATTCCGGAATAAATGGGAACATACACTACAGCATTATCGGAGGAAACGACAACGGTATGAGAATAAGCTTTGTTATTACCTCGAGATGGCTTTATTTCGTTGCTAGAATATTGTCGATGCTCGCTCAATAAGAAACCTATGAGCCTTTGGGGAGTGAAATATTTATTTGTCGATCTCACGGTGAAAACTCCTCCAGGCAATATTAGTAGTTCCCTCTGGCGGCGAGCGTTGGGAACTGCGCTCGGGAAACTCTCTGCAAAAGCAAGATAGGTGTCTACTCCGCTATTTCAAATCAATATAGTTTCGAAGAGATCTTATTCATGGATAATCTGCAAGCACAGCAATATATTCACACGAAAGTAGATGGTGCTAAATCATGATTAGTTCAAACATTGTCAAGAACAGTTTCCTTGAAAAGATTGGCTTAAAAATGGATATGAAATACTGGTATCACTTACTTGCTAGATGGCAGTAAGTGTCCCTATTTTCACGTATCGTTCTAATATTCTAAGGTTCCAATGCATCAGAATGAACAACAATAATAATTCTCAATTATGTTGCCCTTTATTTTATTCATTACCGTGACAATAAGGGTCTTTGAACAAATCACTAAAAATATTAGCCAAATAAATCGCAACCCGTTACTGTGAGGGGTGAATGATTCACCTCTAAGTAAAAGTATGGTAGGTTACCTACTCTAGATTGACGACGTTTTACTATCTGCAGTTAGAAAGCGTCAGATTTCTTGAATATTTCCGCAACATTTTTAATAAACACCTCCCTTTGCAATTTATAGACCACCAGACAGAATTGAATTGTTTAAGGACGGAGTCATATTGGTGAAATAAGCATTGCGAAATCAATCCGTGTGGGTTTATTCCTTGACGGATTCTTACCATTTTGGTCTCTTTCGAAAGCTACAAAGAGATACTTTGGTTTGAGCCTATTGGCATTTCCAAAATCCAATGATAATTTTTTCAAATGTCAGAATTTTCCAAAAAAAAATTGGATTTTGGAAATGCCAATGGGCTCAAACCAAAGAACATCCTTGTAGCTTTTGAAAGAGACCACAATGGTAAGAATCCGTCAAGGAATTAACCCACAGGAATTGATTTCGCAACGCTTATTTTACCAATTGAACACCGTCCTTAATATCAGGATCACAATTTACCCACAGGATCGTTCAAGTTCTAGGAGGAAAACTTCCCAAATCAATGGAAATTGAGTCACGGTTCGGCAAAATGTGAAATAGCGAAAAAAATTGTCCACCAAATCTAACGCCGTAGCTTGATTCTTTATTATTTTCTGATCCAGAAAACCCCAATTTCAAAATAATCCATCGGTGAATTTGTCCTGTGGACAATTTAATTGATTTTTTTTTATTTTAGTGGGTTTTTCTCATGTTCATTCTTTGAGGCCCATGTGCAACTTGACGTTAAAATATGGTGGTTGGTGCCAAATTGTTCCTTAGACCATGATGAACAAGAATCGCGATAGTGGACATCTGAGACCCACGACTGCGCAGCTAGAGAGGGGAGGGGGCAGAGAACGTGCTGAAGAAGAGATAACATTTTTTCAACCCATGAACCGAAAAAGGTGGAATTATCAAATATGGCATACAGGCTCACTAGTTTACGTCAATGAAGGTGCAGCAAACCGTTTTCAAAAATATTGAACCGTTTCAGAAAAATCTCGATAAAAGTATTTTTCTTCTGAGAATGTTATCATTGAAAACCAAATTATTGACGAATTTGGAAGATAAAAAGGTACAACTTACTCAAGTTAGGTTAGTGCTTAGGTTAGTGGCATAGTGGCTGCTTTGGCGAGAAAAATTGTCATTTTGGTATCTCACGTGGTTCTGCGCAAGACACCAGTGCCACATGATGGCTCATTATGAGCCGGCAACGGACGGCTTTTATCATCAAATGTATTAGTTTTTGAAGTCACCTACCAAAACTGTTGGATACGAGTTGAAAGGTTATTTGTTGGGAGTTATTTGAACCAAAGTGTGCTCATTTTCCACAAAAAGATCCATCAAAAACAAATTCCTGATAGACATAACAATAAAGCTCTTCGGGGAGACCAATGGCCAAGAATGACCGAAAAAGTCACGTAGGTAGGTGAATAGTGGGGTCTTATTTCCTGAAATAGAAGACCAAGGGATTTTCATCAATATGCATATATTTCCAACACCTCTAGCTGCCAAAAATATTATTGTGTAGTTTTTTGTATGTTTTCAACAGTGAAATTTTCAGAAAAATTTTTTAAATGAGATCTCTCTGGAACGGTTCAGTATTTTCAAAAATGGTTTGCTGCGTTATCAATGGCGTAAAATAGCGAGCTCGTATGCTATATTTCATAATTCCAACTTTTTTGGTTCATGAGTTAACATTTTTTATTTCTTCTTCAGCACGTTCCCTGCCCCCTCCCCTCCTTCGGCTGCCCAGTCGCAGATCTTAGATGTCCACCATAGTGATACTTGTTCGTCATGGTCCAAGGAACAATTCAGCACTAATCACTATACTTTAACTAAACGTTGCAGATGGGCCTCAAAAAATGAACTTAAGAAAGCCCACTGGGATAAATGAAATTTGGAATTAATTGCCCACAGGACAAATTCACCGATGAATTATTTTGAAATTGGGTTTTTCTGGATCAGAAAATAATAAAGAATCAAGCTACGGTGTTAGATTTGGTGGACAATTTTTTTCGCTATTTCACATTTTGCCGAACCGTCGAGTATCAAAAATTATGATTTTCAAAATATCTTTTGACCTAATAAGTATGAGGGGGAGCTCCTCAATATCTCACGCCACTGGAGTATTTTGACAAAAATGTATTAATAACGGTGCATAGATAAAACATATTGTAGTTATGCATTTGAGAAAAAAACTGGTTTCTAGATCAACCCCTTTTAATTCGTGCCAAACGTACAGTTCAATTTTGCTCACTTCTCTCCGCTCATTCCTTCATCTCAGCGAGTCGGAAAGACCCCGAACCCTTCAATTAATCTCAGCTGAGAGCCCACCAATTTTTTTTGAAGGTGGGAAGACCAGATAGTTTCAAATATCAACAATAACACATCACATCGGAGCTCTGTGGGCTCCGTCTCTGGCTTCAAACCCAGAGGTCCGGAGTTCAAATTCCGCTGGGGCAGATGACTTTTCTCTATGCGCTCTCAAGCACTTTGACGTGTACTAACCAAGCGGTCACGTCAAGGGAAAAAGGGTGGAACTGAGGAAGACACCGCAAGGGCGCTAATGAGCTAGTACCCGATGCGCCCATAAACACCCAATAAAAAACAATAACACATCACGCTCAAATCCCTGAATTCTACACAACGTTACACACGGTGGTGTCAGAGTCACAGACTAATCTTTATTTCGGCAAAAATGTTCCTACATCTCTTATGCTATGCTATCTTGATCGCAGAACTCTGGAAAAATTGCTAGATAGCTTGAAAAACAAGAGGGAACGTGATTTCCCGTGACATGTACCTTGCTGCTGAATTTCAGACAGGGGATTGGTTGGGATTTGTTGCTTGACCAAATCTAAGTTGTTGCCTGTTCATTTGTTCAATTCAATTTCACTCGAACATCCGAACAACTTGGTTTAGAAAAAATGTAAAAGCTGTATTACACTACACAATTTCTTATACAATTTCCCAAAATTTTGTCAAAAACAATGAACTTGATCGTCTAACTGACAGATTGTTCAAGAAATTGTGTGGTATAATACAGCTTTTACATTTTTGCTCAACCAAGTAGTTCGAATGTTCAAGTAAAGCCAAATTTAACAAATGAACAGGCAACAAATTAGTTTTGGTCAAGCAACAAATCCCAACCAATCCCCTGTTCGAAATTCAACAGCTTATCTTATACAAAGGAAATGGCAAATGTAGCCACCAACCTGAGATCAACGGAAACAGGTAATCCAAAAGTCACTGCCACAAACGAGCACCCAGCAAACAATAAATTGTTAACTAACTTTTCTTGCTGAGCTGAAGGAATCTCAACTCAATAACTAACTGGGGAGAGCGGACGGCCCTCCCAGTGGAAACGGAGGCATACGGCCACCGAAAAATCGACATTTACATGGATGCATGAATATGCCGTATCTAGCTCGTGTCCAGCTCTCTACCGAAGAGAATAGATCAAAAGGACTTCCCTGCGGCTGACGTGTGCTGCTGAAGTCTCCTGCGTCTCCGCTCTGTTGCTCCAACCGGCTTGCCCGCCTCCCTACGAACTCCCTTTTGCGTCGGCTCGTGTGCCCGCCGAGTGGTCCGGCCAGCTCCAGCGGAGAAGGTAGAATGTATTTACACGGGCGCCAAGGCCATACGGATGCTCTGCCGACGCTTTGAGGTGCCGGTCTATGGGAGTTTCTCATCAACAAAACGGATCAGCTCAACACAACAAGCACATTGCACAACATTTTCAGACAGGCGTTAAACGCGGCCGCTAGGTACTCTCGGCGACGATCCTAGACTTCACTATTTATATTAGAAAACGATCGGATGCAAAACTGGTTTCAAAAGTTGCTTGTTGCAAGTTGCAAGTTGCTTGAATACCACTGCTTGTGGTATTCCGGCCAATACCAAAAGGCTGCGATACCGCCTCTTTATGTAATTCTTCATTCAACGCTTTGACGGCCTCAAAGAAAGTCCTATTATTTTTAACGCTGTATCGTGAAACTTCCTTCGTTGAAACCTGGACCATCCTGTATAATCCATAGAGAGCGAGCAAACTGGGAGGTCGCGACAGTAGCATTTACATGTACTTATTTTTCCTGAGAGTCAACGCCAGGTTTAGGCGCTAGGGATTTCAGTTCAGTCTAACAGACAAGGTGCGAATTTAGAGTAGAAAGTGAATATTTAGTTCCCCTTCTGAATTCCTCACCTTCCTTTTGAATAGGTTCTAATGCTGTGTTTATGCACTTCAAGGGTACCACTTTTCACGGGGGGTGTGTAACGGTGATGGGGCTCTCAACTGAACTCAACAAGGCACTGTCATTCGCATTGATCTCGCTTGACAATTTTCGGTGAAACGAAATGTCAGATCAGCCTCATGGGCCGCTATGCTTGAATCGTGTGTTTTATATAATCCGTACTACACTTCTGTAGCGAAAGTTGCCTAAAAATCACGATTTCAGGCAACATTCGCTACATCAGTGTACTGCGGAATGTATTTTACTCCCAGGGACTTTTCTCACACGATTCAAGAATAGCGGCCCTGGTCTAATAATGTTTGTTGATTGCTGTTGAACAAAAGGTGAAAGACGTAAACAAAACCTTTGAACGAATTCCTTGTTTCAGATATATTTCTTTTGGGAGTCGAAACCGGCATTCTGTACCCTCACAAGTCGCTCCTGGGCCAAAACCGCGACTTCAGACTGACAATCGAAGCGAGAGACGGTGCCGGAAACGGTCAACTCTACGACAGAGCCAAAATCAACGTTCAAGTGTTGAACGTCAACGAACACAAACCCGTCTTCATCATGCCGCTCTTGCCCAACGCTACAGTAGAAGTCACTGAGGTAGCTACCGCTATTTTACTCTCTTCGACATCAAAAAGACTAATAATTTTGTAATTGCTTTCAGAACGCAGCAACAGAGAACTACTTGGTGATGACGGTCAAAGCAACGGATAAGGACGAAAACGAAAACGGGAAGATCACTTACCACTTTAAAGTCGACGGGCAGGACGTCCAGCAAACCAACGAGTTCGTGATAGACGCCAACACCGGCGAGCTACGCGCTCGCATGTTCTTGGACCGAGAAGTCCAGTCCAAGTACGAACTGGTTTTGGTAGCCAGAGATCATGGTTATCCGAAATGGTTCGAAACTTTGCGCTATCTGACCATTCTTTTGGTGGACATCAACGATAATCGCCCGGAATTCTCCGACTCTAAAAGCGCCAATCCTTACCACTTCTACGTGACCGAAAACGAAAGACGCGACATGCGAATTGGACAGGTCAGAGCTTTAGATAAAGACGAAGGCAACCACGCTAGGGTTTACTACTACATTTTGGCTGGAAACGAAGACGGAGCTTTCTATTTGGACAGATCCGATGGCAGTTTGTACACGAACAAGTCTTTCGATCGCGAAGAGAAGGATGAATACAACTTGTTTATTTTGGCGAACAATGATCCCGATTTTTACTTCACGTTTGAGGATAAGCAGAAGATGGATGAAGAAGAAGTGATGCACGACAGCAGCATAGCTAAGGTTTGGGTCACCGTTACCGATATCAATGACAACCCGCCGATTTTCGAACAAGCGGCGTATTACGCAGCAGTGAATGCTATGGCGAATATCAATGACTTCGTAATAAATGTCACCGCATTCGATCCTGATTTGGGCGCGAATGGAACGTTAACTTACTACATCAAAGCATCGAATTTGTTCAAGTATGGTTCGAATAAAAGCTCGGGGTCGATAATCCCGTCGCCGTTCAACATAACTGAAAAAGGCATGATTTCGACTGCCACTTACTTAGCTGAGAACAATCAGCATCGGTTTATCATCGACATAATTGCGAGAGAAAACGCCTATCCGGAACGCGAAGCGTACAGTCAAGTCCACGTCTGGATATTCGAACCTGAGCAATTAATCAGAGTGATTCTCTCAAGACCTACGGATGAAGTAAGACGCGAAAGAGATGAAATCGTGGCTGAACTGAGCAACGCTACTCAGAGCTTAGTTATCATAGATGATATTAGGTACCACACTGACGATAGTGGCTATAAAAACGAAGAATGGTCTGATATGTACATCTTGGTCGTAGACCGAGCGTCTCAAAACATACTCCCAGTTCCAGACGTCTTGAAAATTATCGATTCCAAATACGATTTCCTCAAAGATTACTACGCTGGATTCGCGATCGAAAACGTAGTCCCGGCTTTCGTTATAGAAAAAGAGGACTCGTTCGATCCAGCTCTGGCAGCTCTGATCGCGTTGATTATAGTTCTCGTCGTCGGAATTATCACTTTTATCATAGTCTGCTGTTGCCTTAGACATTGGGTCATCTCGCCGACGGATTTGAAGAAAAAGGATGCTCTGATCAAGAAAGCGATCATTGACGATTTGAACACAACAGAAAATCCGTTGTGGATCGAACAGAAGCTCAAGATATACGAGGAACAAGAACTGACGATGCAAGTGTTCAACGAGCCCGAGCAGAATCCGTTAGGCAGAAGAAACAGCGACGATTTGATCCCCGATGACAACACGTACGCTACCATCCAGCATCCGAATAGAAGAGGATCAGCGCACATGGCTACGATGTCCCTAGCCGATGACTTGGCGGATTACGCCACGCTGTCAGGGCTACCGCACCAGAGTGACAGCACCCATAGTTCACTCAGAGGAGCCCCAAATGTAAATGAACTTTTTATTATTCGAAAATAAATTTATTCGAGTCCAAATTCCATTTATTAATTTGCTTGAAACTTTCAGTATTACGAAGCTGCCATGGGTTTCCAAGGTTCGACGTTCCAAGTTCCGGACAAGCTCAACAACGATTACGACTCGTACAGGACGAGGTTCAAAGGATCGGAATTGACGATAAACCACGATGGACAGCCAGAGTACGTCGCAGAACTGATTTGAATGCTTTTCGCCACGACGGAGACTTATAGGATATTGTGACAATAGTGATTTGTGGAAGAGCAGTTCGTTTTTCTTTTTTAGTTTTTGGTAAATTGTACTGAGGCAGCTCTTTCGAAATCTGTAAATTTGGGGGTTTTTCTACTGTAGAAAAAGTGATATTCTATTAAATGATAATTTTAGGTAATATGTCAACACACGATATATTTTTTATTACTGAATTGCGTAGAAATAAGTTTTATTTTTATATCTTAATTCTTATGATTTTATTATAAGTAGTTCGTTTTAGACAATTTTTGTTTACTAGGAATCTAAATTGATGGCCATATCAGTTTTTTAAAGAGGAAGTTTTCTTTAGATAATAATTACCGTCACCTTAGATAATTGTTCGTTTTTTATCTTATTTATTTTTTTACCGTAATGATTGACAAATAAAATTGTATACATTTGTATATACGAAATAAATATCTTTATGTACAGTTGCTGTTTCTATACAACTAAAATATTGTCCTTACTTTAGGATGCAATAATACAAATACCCCCAGGAAAAAACAGGTTCCTGGAGACGATTAACGGCAAGCTAAAAAGTTGTAATACTAGATATACAGGGTGTCCCACGAAGTAACCGACATAGTTCAAGGGTAGATGTACTTTCTCGAGGCAAATCAGAATCTGCCTTCGAAATTCTCTTGACGTCCCCCGTTTCCGATATACAGGGTGATTTATGTGTTCAACCGAAAAGTTTGATTGGCCATATCTCAGGAATACATCAATAGAATCTATTAAAATTTTGCAGGTATATTCTAAAACCAAGAGCCTTTGTAGCGCCCTGTTCACTTATAAAATTAATACAGGACCGTACTCAAAATTTTGTTTTTCGAGTTTCTGTTGAAAAAGTCATCCTGTATAGATTTTTTTTTCAAAATCTGATGTCATATTCGGAAACTGCATAAAAAATGCTACAAAATGCGATTCCTAAATTGTTTGGCACTAATTTAGCTGATCCGAAAAAAATTAATACCCGAAATTTTTCAGGAATATTTTTTAAAATTTGATTCAAATCACTCAAACGCTATTCCAGGTGGTCAAACAAAGTCACAATTTCAATTTTGATGTTCTATCAAACTAAGGATAATTTCAGGAGATTTTCTGGAAACATGAATTTTGGTAGGAATCTGAGGTACCAAATTTATGTTTCAAGAAAATTCTCCTGAAATTATTTTTGGTTGGTTAGAGCACCACAATTGAAATAGTGACTTTGTTTGACCATCTGGAATAGCGTTTCACTTATTTAAATTTAAATTTAAAAAAATATTCTTGAAAAATTTTTGGTATTAATTTTTTTCGGATCAGCTAAATTAGTGCCAAACAATTTGGGAATCGCATTTTGTAGCATTTCTTATGTTGTTTCCGAATATGACATCAGATTTTGAAAAAAATCTATACAGGATGACTTTTTCAACAGAAACTCGAAAAACAAAATTTTGGGTACGGTCCTGTATAAATTTTATAAGTGAATAGGGCGCTACAAAGGCTCTTGGTTCTAGAGTATACCTGCAAAATTTCAATAGATTCTATTGGTGCATTCCTGAGATATGGCCAATCAAACTTTTCGGTTGAACACAAATCACCCTGTATATCGAAAACGGAGGACGTCAGGAAAATTTCGAAGGCAGATTCTGATTTGCCTCGAGAAAGTACATCTACCCTTGAACTATGTCGGTTACTTCGTGGGACACCCTGTATAGGTACCTACATATTCTAATCAGCTCCACAGCTTCCCTTATCAGAGCAAGTCTTGGATGCGCAACTGAAAATTTCGTACACTACGCAGCGTCAATAAGAAAACGTGAGGCTCCCGGAAGTGAAATTTGTTGCGGTTGTCAGAGAGGACATCGTCTCCACTAGTTATGGCGAATCCTCGCTAATGCTGTTTGTTAGGTGAGCGGTGGTCACTGAAGAAATGATGCCCAAGCAGCCAAGCCAAGTGCGGCAGTAATATAGGAAATGGGATAAAAATGACTGCGTAGTTGGTACCTTACTACCTGCTCCAGCTTTATATTATATCATCTTCAAAGCGTGCACTCACGCACGTGTCTCAACTCGTTCAATCCAACTCCATGAATCATTGTCCATCTGAGGAATTTTCTCAACCTCACTGGGGCGCCACAAGACAGTAGGAATATTCATTCCATTTTCTTCAGTAGTGCCGCGCCGCTTGGGCATCATTTTATTCATAGACCACCACTCACCTAGTAACATTAGCGAGGAGCCGCCACCAGTAGGTACAGAGGATGTCCCGCTTATCGACCACAGACCACAACAAATTTTCGCTCCAGGGAGACTCACGTTTTGCTATTTTCGCTGCATAGTCTAGAAAATTTTCACTTACGCCTGCGATGATGACATGGCAACATAACACATTTCTTCAAATGGAAAAAGCTGTGAAATTATTCATGAGTAATGTCGTTGGGATAGGTCACAGGGGTGTGCAGGGACGTGCTATGCAATCAGTGCATGGCCCAGTAGCTATCTCTGGTTATTTTTGGTTGAAATTTCCGGTTCTCTCCTGGGACTCCGGCTGATAAAACAAGTTTGGGATTTTTGTTTTTTGACTATCGTATGATAACAGCGAGTCTATCCATGGCAATGGAATTTCAATGGATACGTCATTCTGATTGAACAAGTTTATATAGAAATTAAGTGACGGTGATTTTACTGTTCTCCAAGTGTTCTCTCTTTTGCTTGGCTCATATAGTCAGGAAATTGAAAATAAGGACGCTATCTAACCATCCAACACATCAAGCAGGATGGGTTATCTTGGAATAGAGATGTTTTCAAACTTGAACCTTCAAGTTCCAATGATAAAATTACGGGACCACAAAGTGAATTGGGATGCTGAGCGGGTGAAAAATTAAAAAAAAAAAACAGAATAAAGGGCGAAATCAGTAAGAAAATAAATGAAAACGCAAGGCCATATAAGGACCGCATCATGGTGCTAGGTGAGTGAGAAATTTGAAGACCTGGACTGGAAATAGAAAAAAGTAAAAATGTGTGAAAATTACCAGAAAATAAAGAGAAATAGAGTACCTACCCTGCACAGATCAAAGTAGATGTGCCAAGCAGGTAAGAAACTGAAAAGGAATGCGAAAAGTAGTAATTTAGGGGAAGGGAGCAAGACTAGGGGTTGACAGCAACAATGAAGCAAGAAAAAGTTGATCCAAGGCGAATTAGAGTTCTGAGTGGTCAATTAATTTGGAAATTAGGAGTAAAAATTAGCCCGAGAATTAGCCCAATACATATTTGTAAATTTACTATTCAACGTATAGTCGTAGTAAACTTGCTCTCCATTCTATGGCACAGATCAGCTGTATTAAAATAGGTGAACATCTACGTACCTACACAATTTGTAGCACACTCAACTAAACTGGCAACAATTGAAGTAATTAACTCGAAAACTTTGCCTCACTTCAAAAGTGGATATCTTGGGGGAAAATGGACCGATTTTGGAAATCGTGGTCATGCTGGACAGCATGTTTTTTTGGCTGTAAGATACTTGGATGGTACAGAGGTTCAACGACGTTGAGTTGACTATACAGGGTGGAAACAGAAGAAGTGCAAAACCAGTCCACATTATTCAATGCCCCACTTTTACGTGAAAGAATCTCATATTTTTCCTGAGTGCAGTTTTGAGAAGCAGATATCAATAATATCTCTAAACCATTTTCGAATTTTGATCGTATAGTGCGGTTTTCTCGAGAAGTAAACCACCTTGGAATTCTGGTGTACACTTTCATGGGAATCATTGAAAATCATTTGAAAATCACTGAAAATCATTTGGAAACCATCTGGAAATCATTGGAAACCATTGGAAATATTTGGGAATCAATGGAAATCATTTAAAAAATCATTGGAAATCGGTGTACAAAAATTTCGTCAGTGGCTTACCCCCTCGGGTTATTTTAAAGTTGTGAATTTTGCAATTTTGTTTTGTACTACCACATTTTTTCACGCTGATTCTCACAGTGCTTATGTACTGCATTCAAATTTGAGAAGAATGAGCACTATGTCACAACTGTAAAACAACTACTGCATTAGTCTTATTCAGCAATAGTATATTATTCAACAAGCGGGTAATGAATGCTTCTTATTCATGAGGATGCGGTTTGCCGACACGAGCCTTGGCGAGTGTCGTTAAGCATCCGAATGAGTAATAGCCATTACCCGCGAGTAGAATACTATGCTTTATCCAGTCTTATTGGAAAATGTAGGCATGTATGCGCGTGATAATGCGTGCATTTTTCAATAGGATTGTATAAAATACTTTTACAGGGTGCTTAATTGAAATTTTTTGAAATTTATATCGGAAACGAGCAGACGTAAAGAAAAAATCTGTTCTGCCTTAGATCTGTTGCAGTTTTGATCATGAAATCTGCCGTTAATTTGATAATACGGTGGTCTCGTAACACCTCGTTAACCCAGAAAGGCTCGATGTGGTTGAACAATATCATTGGGTTGGTGTTACCGTTTAGAGATATTGATAGGTATGTGCTTTTCAAAACTGCGCTCAGAAAAAATTTGGATTGAATAATGTGGACCGGTTTTGCACTTTTTAGCGCACTTCTCCAAACGGGAAGGCGCTTTTGTCCTCGCTTTGTCCGTCCGTCCGTCCGTCCGTCCGTCCGTCCGTCCGTCCGTCCGTCCCCGCATCTAGTCCTAGACGAAAAGGTTTTTGCGAAAAATTTTTACTCCATTAGGTAGCTCATGACCTTGTATCCCGAACCAAGAAAAATCTTGACGAAATAATAATAAACAATGACAATAATAACAATTTAGTGTGACGCGGCATCGCCGTTGAATGCTGCATTTCAGAAGCCGGCCTGATCTCGAAAGTTCTCACATGCGAGGAAGTATTCGATCTTATCATTTTACCATAATACATATGCGGAGTTATATTTAGAGGATGATTTGAACTTTATTTTATTGAAAATTTCACATCGGTGCGAGGTGCCGATTAGTAGTTATTAATTTTTGAACATGACTCCGAAACTACGGCTCGGCCGCAAATGATTTATTCGTTGCTTGCTGGTGCTTGATATCCTTTCCTCCGAACAAAACGAAATTCAATACAGAAAATATTTCAACTCGAATGGGTAGCTCATGGCCTTGGTACGCGAATCAAGAAAAATTTTGCCGAAATAATCATGAACAATTACAAAAATAACATTTTGGTGTAGGGCGGCTTCGCCGATCAAGTGCTGGCATTCGCGGTAAGATGTAGAAAGTTGCGATATGCAGGCAACTACAATTTCTTAATGAAATACATCACTGCATGTACGGCATTATATTTAGAAAACAATTTGAACTTTCTTTTGACAAAAACCCCACTTCGATCCGACCGTTAGGTCAATTGTTATCGATTTTTGAAAACGGCCGCAAAGCCACGGCTCGGCGCATATTACACGACCCTACAAATTTAAAATCAGACGTGCCGAAATAGTAATTGAACATTTTGAAATAGCCAATACTAGGTACCTGAAGGATAATGGCACTCAAATTACGAAACATGTTCGCTCAATAACAAAAAAAAAAGTAGGTAGGTATCACTAAAAATCATGTGACAAGGCTACCATTTTTTCGGTTTTTCGATCAAAAAGAAATGTTCCAATTCAAAAGTGAACCCGATATTCGTGTTCAGGAGGTCGAAATCAGTTGGAGCACATTTTTTTATATAAGTAACAGAATGACGCTTATGTGGCCGGTTTGTCTGTCTGTCTGTCTGTCTGTCCGAGTCCGTGCAGAAATTAAGACGCTGTACTCCTTCTCGAGAATTGAAACAAGAGTCTTGGAACTTTTTTCCGATTAATAGCTGATGTCTCCAAGGGTGGCCAATGGGCACTATTTTTGTTATCCATACATCGTTATCATTATTCTCAAAAAACAGAGATCTCCTGTGCACTTCGATGAAGTTGAACTTCTCCTCGGGAAATAAAGCTACAGCCGTTGAAGATTGAACTTTATCCGGTGGATAGCTTAGGTCCTCAAGGACCAAATAGGCAGGTTGGCTTTCATAATTCGGCCGCCATCTTGGCTGCCATATTGAAATTTCTTATTAGTGGAACGATTGTCATGAAACTTGAAACTCACCCTTGTCTAGTACGATCATTCTTATTTTCAAGCCAAATTTTATGATTGCCCCACCATCTTGGCCGCCATATTGAAATCTCTTATAAGTGGAAAGATTTTCATGAAACTTGAGAGTTACGCTTGTCTCGTACGATCATTTCTATTTTCAAGCTGAGTTTCATAATTCTGCCGCCATCTTGGCCGCCATATTGAAATCTCTTGTTAGTGGAACGATTTTCATGAAACTTGGAACTTACCCTTGTCTAGTACGATCATTTCGATTTTCAAGCCGAATTTCATTATTCTGTCGATATTTTGGCCGCCATATTGCAATTTTTTGCCCAAGACGGTAGAACCCTTATCACTTAACATCTTGCGTTCACTAGTCCTCCAAAAAGAAAGTGCGCTACTGAGCCTCATGCCCATGAGGCATATTCGCTTGTTCTGTTTCCACCCTGTACAGCCCACTCAACGTCGTTGAACCCCTGTACAATCCAATTATCTTATAGCCAAATAATCACACTATCCAGCATGACCATGATTTCCAAAATCGGTCCATTTCTCCCCGATATATCCACATTTGGAGTGTGGCAAATTTTCCGAGTGAATCATTTCAATTGTTGCCCAGTAGTTCCTATTTATACTGAGTTATTAAAAAAAAAAACTTGATGACCTGACGAGGTCTATGTACACAGCTTCTTGCCCTCTCTCCCAATAAATTATTGGTTATGTTGGGAGACTTCGTTCAAAATATGGAATGTGAATAATTTCTGCTGAATAATAATGAAAAAGTTTTTGTTTTCAATTTTTTCTCCATTATCCAGCAGAAATTGTCCAAATGTCAGATTTTAAACGTAATTTTCCAACAAAACCAATTATTTGTTTTTCGGTCGAGTTCTGTGTTTTCCGAACAGTGAATTCGTTACGTAATGGAAACCGCACACTTTCCGCTTCGTAGCTCTTCCGCCACTGACTATTTTCCAAAAACAAGAACGCTTCCAGATCCCGTGATTTACGCTCAGAAAGAGATCACTCTTGCAAAATTGTGATTTCATGCTTCATTCCTGTACTATGTGCGTTTAAAATCGAGTCCTAAATTTTACAAAATTAAGGTGTTTTTACTATGCATTCCATTTTTCCTTTAACGGTTGCTCGAAATGGGATCAACAAGTATACTTTTTCTCTGTATCAAGTGCAGAATTTGCAAAAAAATTGTGGCGTAAAAAATGGCTAATTGCCATAGATAATAAAAATTCAGAAAATCGGTCACGGTGACATTATTTGTGTAATTTAATATAGCATTTTCGGAGGATATCAGATACATTGAAAACTCATAATTTCAATAAACTTGGGGTCATTATTCAGAATATCCACTTTTCCACTTCGCATTTCTGCCGTTCTGGTCATCATTTTGGAAAGATGGCGCCCAAAAAAAAAATATATATTTTTTGGTAAATATTCGAATGATTCGTCATGAACTTTCAGAATTCATACCAATATTATACAAATGAAGGACCATTGACTTCTCTGAAATTAGACATCTGGATCACCTATGTGCAACTTACGGTTCTTAAGCTATACCTTTTCAAAGTCAATTTGCCCCTAGAGTTCACCCCGTAGTTGCACAACAACCATCACCATGATAGATTTTCTGAATATTGATGGTCTGTGGTTGACAACTGATCATTATTTATGGTTAATTTGACTGCCACATAGAGCTTAGATCAACTTAACACGCTGATTGGATGCCAAAAGTTGATGCTTGATGGAGTTCTAGAAGCCATAACTCAAGAACCTGAAAAAGCACGTACAAGTAAGGTGTCAAAATGTAGAGAATTGAATGAGCTTCCATTCGCATATAAACGCTTCCACCTCACCTTCACCTCAAGATATCGACAAAAAACTGATTTGTGGGGCGCCAGCTTTTCAGTATGGCGCCCACAACGGCCAGGGTTATTATTATCATAATCTTCATTCCTTTTTTACCCTTAGGTGTAAGGTATATACAGCAATAATATGTACAATGTATTTTCAAATGTCTGCAGTAGTCACAACACTTGGTTTACTGGTGCGTGTACAAATTCGGCCCATTCTCTTCTGTTCCTCGCCATCACCGTTGCTGTGATCCATGTTGTGTTCCGTCTTCTCAGTATTGTCGCTATTTCGTCGTTCCATATGTTTTCTTGGGTCGGTCTCTTATCTTTCCTCTCTGTCCCTTTGCCTCCCACATTAGTTTGGTTGTTTTTCTCTCATGCATTCTAGTAAGATGTCCGAACCACTTAAGTTGTTGTGTCTCTATTCTGTGCGTAACTGACTCCACTCCCAATTCTTCTCGTATTGTATCGTTTCTCATCCGATCTCTTTTGGTAACTCCTTCAACTCTCCTTAGGTATTTCATATCTATGGCCTGTAATTTACTCTTCATTGTATTCGTTAGTCTCCAACTTTCGCTTCCGTATAAGAGTTACCGGTCTGAAGATTGTCTTGTACACTGTCATTTTTGTTTTGTCACTGATTTCTTTTTTTTTTCCTACAGCAAAAGATACGAAGTGGAAAAGTGGAAATTCGGGAAGGGTAGCTCAAGATCTATAATACTGCCAAGTTCCAAAAATAACGGATATCCTCCAAAAAGCGCCGGAAATTATCATATCTTATACTGCCTGCCAAAAAAAGTGCAACACTCCCATCCTCCAATAAGAAAGCACCCTATTCAACTGCTAAACTGCCATAAGCTCCAAAACAACAGTGGAATTCGTTTCTGAAAACATCCATCTATTATTCTTCAGCTCCAGTGGCTCATCGCACCATTCAAGTCTTCAGCATGTCGTCGTCCAAGAGGAGTCAGAAGACGACCACAGGAATTGGGTCCAGAGGACGGAATTCGCCTGAAGTTGGTATTTGCCGAAGTCAGACGTTCTAGGGCTGCAGTCCAGTTATCTCTGATCCTACCTATCATTTGTTCCTATATCTTCTTATAGCAGCCACTCGATGACAAACATATTCACGAAGAACAAAAACTCGTGAGAGACCAGACCTTCTTTGTCGTTCGCAATTTGCCTCCTCGGTCCATTGGCTGATTCGAGTCTTTAAAACAAGTTTTCGGCGAATATTGAACCAAAATATGGTTCACGACGTTTTGGTGTTGCACTTTTTTTGGCGGGCAGTATATTAAGACAATTTGGACATTTTCCCGAAATGAGTATGTATGTAATGAGTATTCCTAAGTACTTACGTCATTATCAGTCGCCTGCGTGCTTGCTTGAAGGCAGTCATTAAAGAACTCAGAAAATTTTATTAATAAATTTTGGGCTGTTAATATACGATAAAACTCCGTGATAACCCATGCTTCAAGTATCTCTGTCCGTTTCAATTTTTTTTCCTTTGTAATTTGTTGCGATTGTGACTCGGATTGTGAATTCCCACTTTAGAACGAATAGGCGCTCTGCACATTTTGAATATCCCGCCCATTTCAGCACCCTCATGTGGCAGTCGCGAACATTATGTGTGAGGAAGATTGTCAATATTGAAGTTTATGAATTGTTGAAATTGACATTTGCTCGGACATTTGCAAATGGTATGATTATTTAAATGGTATCGTTGTTATGGAAATAGATAACTTCTTGCAGGAAAAGTACAAAAACCCGCAATAGTGGGGGGGTTAGCGGAATGGTCTGTGCATTTTGTGATCAAAGCATGAAATTTGGCATACTTGTTCAGAAGACCCTCCTTCGTAATTCCAGATGTGGCGCCACGCAAGATTTTGCGCCAGAGACGCTGTATTGCGGTTAATATACCTGCTAGGGGTAAATTCTGCACAAATGATTCCTGGCCGGTCTCTGGCACCGCAGTCGGTATTTTTTAGTTCTGTTTAGTTAAAACTACATGTAGAAATGAGTGAGGAGTACATTTTCACAAGCAAAGTTCCAAATGCTGCCTTTATACGTTGTTTCAATACATTTTAAGGCCAACTTTGTTTTAGTACAGGAAACTTGGTAAAAAAATTGCCAATACCTCGGCAAAGATATGAACGTCCTGAAAATTTGATACCCTGTTCAGAATTTTGTACCCTACTACATATCTCAAATTGCCAAAAATCGCACCCCGAGGCTTCGAGTTATTGGAGGGGGGGTGAAAAATTGCAACTCAAAATGAAAGGTATAGAACCCGATGGAACCCGTCAATCCAATGAATGCAAATACGTCGTAGTTCGACGCATCACAACCAGTTGATACAATTCGATCACAAAAAGTGTCGATCATTGTTGAAGGGGGGTCGTGGGAAAAGGCGAAACTCGGCTGGGTGGCTCTTTTTTTTCCTGGGCCGTGAAGAATCGATCCCGACAAGATTGGTATCTTTTCCGACTAAATTCAATGTCGTGAACTTGAATCCGATGTGTAAATTTGGATAAAAATAAGTTCGAACAAGTTAACTTGAGAAAACCTGTTTTTTCTTTGACAATTTCCACGAAACTTTTTTTTACTGTTAGAGGTATTCATCTATGAAAATATTTCAGAGGCCATTAGATTGAACTGTGTTCTTAACGAAAATTATCCATTCGATCTGTAATTTTGTTTTCCGACATAGAAAAAACCGATTTGAACTTTAGTCGGCACTGCCCGGCGTCTACTAATGACCAGAACACTACAGCATGCACCTTCAAGTAATAACTCAACACCCTGCATTGGGATTTATGACGATTTTTGTTTATGTTTTAGGGAATTCAGTTCTGCACAGATCCTCGAACTTTTAAAGATTAGTTATAATTTTTCAGATAGTTTGGGCTATTTTCATTCAAAGATGCATGGTGTAGTGTTCTGGTCAGTAGTAAACGACGGGCTGTGCCGACTAAAGTTCAAATCGATTTTTTCTATCTTGAATAACAAAGTTACAGATCGAATGGATGATTTTCGTGAAGAATACAGTTCAATCTAATGGCCTCTAAAATATTTTCAAAGATGAATGCCTCTAACAGTAAAAAAAAGTTTTGTGGAAATTGTCAAAGAAAAAACAGGTTCTCTTAAGTTAACTTGTTTGAACTTGTTTTTGTCCAAATTTATACATCGGATTCAAGTTCAGGACATTGAATTTAGTCGGAAAAGATACCAATCTTGTCGTGATTGATTCTTCATGGCCCAGGAAGAAAAAGAGCCACCCAGTCGAGTTTCGCCCACCCCCACGACCCCCCCTACAACAATGATCGACACTTTTTGTGCCAAAATTGTATCAACGGGATGTGATGCGTCGAACTACGACGTATTTGCATCCATTGGATTGACGGGTTCCATCGTGTTCCATACCTTTCATTTTGAGTTGCAATTTTTCACCCCCCCTCCAATAACTCGAAGCCCCGGGGTGCGATTTTTGGCACTTTTAGATATGTAGTAGGGCACTTAATTCTGAACAGAATATCAAGTTTTCAGGACGTTCATATCTTTGCCAAGGTTTTGGCAATTTTTTCACCATGTTTCCTGTACTAAAACAAAGTTGGCCTTAAAATCTATTAAAACAACGTATAAAGGCAGCATTTGGAAGTTTGCTTGTGAAAATGCACTCCTCACTCATTTCTACATGTAGTTTTAGCTAAACAGAACTAAAAAATACCGAGTGCGGTAGGTACCAGAGAACGGCCAGGAACCATTTTTGCAGAATTTACCCCTAGCAGGTATGCTGACCGCAATACAGTGCCTCTGGTACGAAATCTTGCGTGGCACCACATCTGAAATTGCAAAGGAGGGTCTTCTGAACACGTATGCCAAATTCCATGCTTTGATCACAAAATGCACAGATCATTCCATTTTTGGCCGTTAACCCCGCCACTACAACTTTTGACGCTGAAGCAAATCTGCAGAGTGCCTATAATAATTATATATGCCGTTGACGTTTCAAATTCAGTAGAATGACTTTTTGGAGCAAAGAAAAAGTGACAAGCTGCGGGGGGCTACGGCTAGGGCTGATGGCACCTGCAAAGTTTTGGTGCGAAACTATCAGCGGCCATATCAGCCGTATCCTCTTAGCGTTCCAGCTTGTCACTTTGATTTTGCTTCAAAAAGTCATTCTATACTGAAAATAAAAAGTGTACACAATAGGTACCCTTGCGAACTTGCGATCGCATAAATGGAAACACTTTGACACTGACACTGTTTTTCTTTTCCAATTTGACCTGATATTATTTGATTTTTCTCCCCGATCTTCACGACAACACAAAATAGACGTTCTTTTCTGTGACTAGTGGAGCTCCTGCATGAGAAGAATCCTTTACAATCGATCAGAATATGGAAAATAAAAATGAGAAATAATGTCAAGTGTTCCTATTTATGCGATCGTAACTGTACCTACAGAAGTATTTTTATTTTCCCCTAATATTTACTCACCAATAACCTACACCTGATACTTACAAAGAAAAATAATTTTGACATTTGTTACTCAACATTTTTTAATTATTTCACAATCAAGTCACCAATATAATAATATATGATTAATTTAATACCTACTCACTATCAACCGCCAGAGTTCAACTAACGTAATGTGTGATTAAAATCTAAACCTTCAAATTTGGCGGGATAGACCTTGTGTTTCTGTTTGATTCAGCACGCCTACCTATAGTTCTTTGACGCTATGGGGTTGAACGAATATTTCTGTAAATAATATACAGCGCAAATTTCAGCTTTTGATAAAAAAATTGTATTGAGAAAATTCTGAAGAATTCGGAAAAATAATTTTAAAAACGGTACGTTCAGAAAGTACAAGAAATTCAGGGCTCCATTACCTTTTCCTAAGTGATCTGAAGCCGGCAGATTAATGTGCTCCCGGAAATCGGCGCGCTCCTATTGTTGGGAAAGAAATTCCACCCAATATAAGAGAAATGGGGGCATTGGTCACGGAAAACTTCAGCATGTCTCAAAGGACGGCATCTGCGTGCATCCTCCTCACCTAAAATTACTAATTCTTTATTTTTGAATATTTTAATGATGTTATCTAAGGTTGAAGAAGGGCATCATTATCTAAAGTCATAGGTCTATCGTCTGTCACGCGGGTCCCAAGAAGAAGCACGGCAGTGAGAAGTTACTTTCAGTGTGAGTGAAAGCGTTTCGCCGTCACTTTCAAAAGTAAGTACCTTTCTAACTAGCTACAAAAGCGTTCGTTCGCTAATTTGGTTTTCCATTGTTTTCCACATTTTCTTGTTTACAATAATAAATAATTATTACTTATCTGGCTACGCCTATACCTTCTGAATTTTAAACAAAAGTCTACTGACACTTCAATGTCGTATCCGAGCTAGTGCAAGTGCAAGATCTCTGCATCGAGAGAAACAACAATACTTATTTTTTTTATTTTTTACGATGTTTTATTTATACATTACTGCTGATAAACCTTTAAATGTTTTTATTGGTAATCTGCACTGGCTAAATATATTTTGAGTGTTTTTATGCATTCCTCATGCACGTAACCTATTAATCTTAAATTTTTGCCGGGAAAACAAATTATCGCATGCCAAAAAGCCACTTTTTTAATAAGTTCTTATGAAAAACATATAATTATAGGTACTTGCTCAAAACACCTACATTTGGCACGTCATATCAAACTCATGTGACTTCAGAAAGTTTGGCGCTAATGACTGGTACCTACCTATAATAATCAATGTACAGGGTAGGTAACGCGATGAAAAGTTCTCATGTTTTCAATAGGTAACAAAAAATTCACGTAATCAATCAATGTTTTATTTGTTCCGTACAAGAAGTACCTACATTGATACCTTTAAGGCTATACTTAATACTAATAATGTGGCTACTGTACCTAGATACTATGTGAATGATCTGTCTGTAAGAGTAACATGAGCCCAAAGCCCAAAGCTTCGAAGCTTAGTAAAGCGATCCTCTAGAAACTCTGCAATTGTAAAATTTCAAGAATATTGCCTGAAACCTGAAATTTTAAAAGGCACAGGATTCCCAAGGGAATCAAAAGACTTCTAAATTGATGTTTCATTCAAGGTTTTATCCAAACCCTATTATTCAAAATTGGGCCTAAAATTTCTCAAGTGCTACCTGGGCTAGGGGGATGCAATAGCACGGTTGAATGAATAGCACTTGAACGTCATCCTCGATCTAAAATCAACTGGCATGTCCCAGTAAAAAACGACTCGTTGGATCATATGAAACCAACAGGAATTTTCATTGGGACACCTGTATTATCTTGAACTTGTTGAATGTCTTCTAATTGTGATAGGGAACCGAATTTCTGGGCGCAGGAATTTTTTAAAGGCCTCAGAAAAATGTTTTCGTGCACCCACAAAAATTCACGTTTTTATCGTGCGGTAATGTGATTAAGTTTCAAAGTACACTTCTCGATAAGACTAAACAGGATATAATTCTTCGTATAAGAAGTAAGCAGCGTGGCTATAGAGTTGAATCACCAGGAGATGAACTGTTGATCTCCTCGAGCATATACGACTGTGTCTGTAAAAATGCCAAATATTATTATTATTTAATAACTATGCTTCTTGAGCTATATCTTCAGCTCTCACGCCTTGTTTACTATTTTCCGTGTTTTTTGCTTGGTCCAGTTGAAGTGGGCACGGTACAAAAGAACTTGTGTACCTGCCTACTTATATTTATTTCAGGTATTATCTTTTTTGTATCCAGCTATGTTGAGCTGTGTCAACCTACCTGTGATATCAAATTTGAGATAGCACGCGAACATGATTAATCCTTCTGCTGCTTTAAGCTTCGCAATATCAGTTTCTAAACAAAAATGAAAAAAAAAAGACAATTATTGTTAAACATCTGTATCATTGAATCTGGACATGCTCACACATCCTGAATGGGTGAAATTTGAAACTAAAACAAATTATCAACATCAAAACATTTCGATGCCGCCTCAGATACGACTTTGTATAATTTTTGCAATAATTTTGAATTATGCAATGTAAATAATATGTACACCCAAAATGTGGACGTTGTGAATGTGTTAGATGAATTTTATTTTACCATGCTCAGTCACCGATAAATCACTACCTTATCACACTCACTACCCATACAGAGTGATTCATAATATTAAGACCACACAATAATAATTAACTACAAGATATTGCTATATCCGTGTTGCTGGACTTTGTTAAAATCTTGAAAACTACACTTTCATCAAAACTGTTCACCAAAATTAGAAATTGAAAAAGACCTTTAGAAATTCTACTCAAAACTATTATGGTATTTTAAAAAGCAGGCCAAGTTGGCAAAGTTGTTCACATTGTTGAAACAATATAACAAAGAAAAAGGCATGTGTAAAAAACCAGTAGGTAGGTAGATATATGTATCAATATTTTGTTTATATTTTTTTCCATTCCAATTTCTATAACTTTTTTTTGAGCTCAAAAGATGCCATTTATACCTACCATTTTTGACCTGTATGTACTTTCAAATTATAACATGAAAAAGTGAAAAAGTAAACAAATTGAAGAAAACACCAAAATTTCCTGCAAGTTTAAAAGACCCAATTCTCAAAAGTCATCAACGAGTGGAAAAAACATTTGACGGCCGTGCTCACACAGTATATCTTGACGCAGGGCTCAATTCTTTTGGTTTGATTATGATTCATCCTGTATAAAATTTTTCGGCATTTTAGAATTTTCACAATTCAGAAATTCAGAAAAGTCGGCATTTTGTCAATTTGAATTTATGTTAGTACCAATGACTTTCACAAATTTCAGTGTTTCTATTGATTCAAAGTTCAAAGATGGAAGTCATTATGAACTTTCAACAACTAACTAGTGACAGCTGACAATAATTACCTAGTTCAAGTATTTAGATATAATTCCATTGTTTCCGTGTAGATTCTTCTAATGTTGATGAAACGTAAAACACTAGTGCTGAAACGTGGGTCCTCAGGGTTCTTCTGGGCAGGGCCGGCGTTAGGGTGTGACGAGCGAGGCGACCGCCTCTAGCGGTCTTTTCTGTAATCTCTTCTTTAATCTGTAATTTTCTGTAAAATCTTCATGAAAATTTTCTGTAAAATTTGACACCGTGTCACATGGGCTTAACATTTAAATTACAGCCAAAAAATGTAATTTCGGCGGGAAACTACGAGTTGTCGCCTGATTTTTCCTACAAGCTTGTCGGCATTGTTGTGGTACAACCTTTATTGTTGTGGTAACAATGACATGCAGAAATCACATGGGCGTAACGGAAAGTAATCCGACATAGATAAAGGCATTCTTTTGAACTGAAAGGGTTTGCAGCATCGGCCTCCAGTAAAAACATCAGTAGAAGTGGATGCCATGTGTGTCACTATAGTGGGTTCACTTCTACCGTGATTCTAGTCGGCTGGGCATATTTTACAGTTTGGCATTGTAGACTTGACGTCCAACTGCCTAGTGAGCGTCTGAGCGTCTGGCTTTGAAAGATAAGTTAGGTTGGTGCGTTGCTGCCAAGATAGGTCATGTTGGTGTGTTGACTGTTGCTGTCAAAAATAAAAAAATAAACTCAATCAACTTTGCAAATCGCAAGTATGGAGTAGATGTACTCTACCCTTCACAATTTCCGCAAATTTCTTGCTCCAGTATAATGTCCTGAGCAGTTTGGCCGAAAGAATTTCACCCGTTGTTTTTATAGTATGCCATCCACACAAAAACTGTAAAGGTGTATAGCTTTCCAGTCTTTCAAAAAGGGGATGATACTTCTTTTGAAAACCAGGAATAGTTCACAATGCCTCTATATGATGTGGTTTTTGGAAAATGAGTTCACATCTTCTCCGCAAAGTTGAACAATCGGGGAGTTCATGCCACCTTCTCCGCCCATTTTTTCCCAGAAGCGAGTCCTTATGGCACCCTCGGAAGCTTCAAAATAAGCACGACTGGCAGGACATTTTATTGTTCAAGGCACAAGCCGAGGCACAAGCACAGTTTTCGCATCCCATTTAGGTAATTTTCTTTTGATTTTATTATGATTATTGATTATTATGACAGCGTCCAGTCTGTCAGTTCAATTTTAAATTTGGGAACTTGAAAACAAAATCTCACAGCTGACTAGAATTACGGTGGGAGTGAACGAACTATAGTAAAAGTTTGCGAGTATTCAAGTATTCGTATCCGAGTATTGGTATTCGAATTTACAAAAAGCGCCGTTTGGTCCAGTTTCGTGGCTTTTCATGAATTTCCAGCCAGCTTTGGATTTTTATTACTACCTAACCTTAGTCAATAATGAAGAATTATTGATCTAGGTCGAGGAGAAAGACTCTCCGGTCGAATAGGTATCGGTCGATAATGATGGCTGTGAATGGTGAAAAAAACATTTTATAAAACAAATGATTATGTACAATCATGTCCAATTACCTACTTATCGGCGGATTTCCACATTTCAAGTGTCGTATTTTGAGTGTAACCAATTTTTAAGCAATTTGGAGCTCACCGTGGAGCTCACTCTTGTCTTTATTTACCTTTCGACACACTGGAGCGCAGCACGTCGCAGCTTTGGTCAGGATCACGTCGAGATTATGAAATCTCTTATTGTCTATCTACTCACCCACGGATGATTTATGAATTAAAATATTTGATTGCAAGGTTTGACCGGAGGTTTGACCCTAACTGACAACAAACAGCAGAAGCAGGTCGAGTTAGTCGCCGTGAAATATTACATGTTGCTAGGGTTTATCAAGCATTCAGCGAGGTGCGAAGCACCGAGGTATAGAATGCAGCAAGGTTCACTTATGACTTGAGTTTTCTAAAATTTAGTTTAATTGTTTCACCATTGACTGTTCCTGTTGTTTCGATTTTTTCGAAATCGTGTCCCCAGTTAATTGGTGACATGGTTTTTTTTAGATGCAAAAAAACGACTTCCTGACAGCGGAAAACATTACATAGTGACTAATCCAAGAATAAAAGCGCCGCACGCGAAATTTTCCCGAAAAACGGGGCTTCACCCGCTTGTTTTGAGCCACAGAGTTCCTTATGGACAGGGAGCTGGTGCCTCAAAACTTACATCATAAGGTACATGATTTTAACCCTATAGGTCTAATGTACGTTGATGAGGTTGTTAAAAATTGCTTTGTCTTACATGTCAGACCGAGGGCTTTAGGCTGGTATGAGCCTGTCAATTTTCGAAAAATTGGCCAAAAATTTACGTCACAAAGTACATGGATGAAACCAACTGGATTTTGTGTGGGAACATCTCCTTAATCGAAAATCTGGTCGAAAGATAAAATTTTCTAGGACTTTCGGCCAATAAGACAAAGTTTGGAATTTTCAAAAAAGGGCCAAAATTTATCAATTTTTTCACAGGCATCATGTTGAATAACCCACCAAGTGTGATATATATTTGTAATTAGGATGAAAAACGGAATTGATTCCCATGTTAAAATACAGGGGATTTGAGAAAAAATTTTCGATGTTGCACCCTGTGAGCGATGTACCATCAAGAATTTTTGTGGACAAATTCGAAACTTGCGTAAAAAAATGTGTGAGAATCGTTTTCTATTCCTGAAATTATGCCGAAGGAGAAGTATCCAGGAGGAGGTAAATTTTGGCCTTTTTTGAAAATTTCAAGCTTGTCTTATGGACCGAGAGCCTCCAAAAATTTGGTCTTTCGACCTGATTTTTGATTAGGGTATGTTCCCACACAAAAGCCCTTTGGTTTCATTCATGTACCTTATGATATAATTTTTTGACATTTTTCGAAAATTGGCAAGCCTATACCAGCCTGAAGCTCCCGGTCTGACATGTAAGACAAAGAAATTTTGAACAACCTTATCAACACACATTAGACCTACAGGGTTAAAATCATGTACCTTATGACGTAAGTTTTGAGGCATCAGATCCCTTTCCATTACGCCTCAAATCAGCAGATGAGTAGATACCTCTCTCACCTCGGATAATCCGACACTGACACCTCCTTACTGCTGGTATAGTCTGTACAGCGATAGAACGGACTTTTTTGAATTTCAGTGATGTAACCTATAGCAAATAAAATCACCAAAGACTGTTACAAAATGGGCGCGTTTGGAACTAATATTAGTTTTGTTCGGTTGGTAGTCTTACCCGGGCGAACTATTCCTACGCCAAGCCAATGGCATTACATTCAGCGAGTTTGAGACTTACGTACGATTTCTAACCTCCATTTCTCTATGATGTTTGTTATTTTTAGTCGGCTTGGCTGTTGTGAGTGTTGAGTTGAATAAAATCAGCTTAATTCAAAACTATTATTTTTGTATTCAATAAAATTGATAATAAACTTATGTCATTTAAAATTACCATAGCACTTAGCTGTGATTAGCGGAAATAAGCACCTCTTTCTAACTGGAATTTCAAATTTCGCGGGTAACGCTCGGGACTACTTTTCAAGAGGAGGAATCTGGTGGTCCTTTCTATAAGTGTATAGAGTATACCCGGTGCGGACCGCAGCCCCGTCCCCGCTTGGTACGCCACTGCCGGGGCGAGGGTCTTTATTACTCAAAAGATAAAAAATAAGCCAGTATACGTATAGGGTATAGGCGTACCTATAAGTACTGAAATATTTGTCGATTTAGTGGCAGCGGCACTTTGTATATACCTACTATCATCAGCCCTTATTAGTTTTTTGGACTTCTTCGATACATCCATCATACTGTGGATTAAATGCCTACCAAAAGAGATTTCATGTTAAATGGCTTCCATAATCATTAACACATTAACATCCCATAACTGATCGTTAAAATCTTAGTGCGTTTGATTATTCGCAGAGCCTAATTGTTTTGAGGAAATGAAGAAGCATAGATTAATTAGCGGACCAGAATTTTATCTTCAAAAAAGATAATGAAACATCTTAATGAAGTCATACTGGTTATTCTAATGAAAACTGCAACAACACAACAATAATAATAATAATTGTACGTTTGGGGTTAAAATCATGCGGGCCACGAGACCAAAAAACACGATGCTTTTCGTTCCTTTTGATGATAAATCACTATCACAACTTCCAAATTATGAAACGCACTCTGGACTAAATTGAAATCTGCCTAATTATCCGTTTTAATAATTACATCCCATAAAAATACAGACACAAATCTGAATAACGTTCCAATTATAAAGCGTGATGTAAACAGAGTCAAAAGGAATATTCCGACTAGATCCAGAATCCGAAAGTCGATAAAAAAATTACGCAGCCAGTAATAATTATTTTGACTACATAAGGCTTTTTTACCATTCATATCAATTATTTAGGTGTGTAATGGTACAACGACGCCGTCCCTGGAAGGGTTATAAACGCGTCCGATCCACCGTTCCCGTCACCAGAAGGAAACACGCCATGGAGCCTTCAACTGTTGATTGTATGATCAAAATTTTAGCAGTTGCTGAAATCGAAAAAATTTGCTTTACGCTTTTTATCCTCACATTTCATAAAGCTGGAGCTAACACAAGTTCTTTTTTTATAGTGGTGGCTTCGAAGCAAACCAAGAAGAGATCTTTCGATCTGCAGAGCCTGGAATCAGTCAATAGAATCACCACAATACCGTTAGTGGAATCAGGATGGAACATTGCTGGAAATGTCTACAACAAGATAAAAGTATTATTTTTTTTTGTAAATTTCTGTACTATTGACAACTTTTACAAACTTATTTTTTTAGACGTCCAACAGCTTGGTGAAGTGGACACTGCAACAGGCCGAGTCTTCGATTTATTCCGCCGTGGACACTGCCATGCCGATGATGTTCTTGTTTCAAGGCCCGATCAACACCATCGACAAAGTTTTGTGCAAGAGTCTGGATATTGTCGAGCAGAAAATCCCGGCCATCAACTTGCCGCCAGAAATGGTACGTCTGCAAGGTCTTTGCTTGATTTTTTCAGTGAATTGTGAATGATTGTAGATCTACTGGAATACTAAGCAATACGTGACCGAAGTCAGTACCAAAATTGTTCGTCCAGTACTGAAGAGGGCCGATTCGGTCAAGCAAATCGGCAATACGGTTTTGGCCAGCAAGTACACAGCTTTCGCCGCTGACAGGCTAGATGGAGCTTTGGACGTGGCCGACAAATACGTCGATATATACTTGCCAGCTTCGGTCTACGATGACCAAAACATTGACGGTAAGCCTACCTGAGTAGAGAATGCAATCGTATCGATTTTTTTGAAAAAGTGGCAGATGAGCAATACACTTATCTACATAATTACGGCATCACCAATTTTCAACCGACATTTCAATCACTAGTATCTTTTGAAGAATTGAGAGAGAATCTTCAAAACTCTCACTAGGTACTGAAGAGATTATTTCTTTGGCTGTTAGTGCTGCTCAATTTCTTTGAAGTTGTGATTGCTGTTAGTACAGGAAAAATAGCCGAAAAGGTGGCAAAAATCATTTCATGAATTTTTTTTCACCAGTCAACTTAGAAAATGACACTCTATCACACATTTAAAGTTACCGAAAATCACAGCATTGTAAAATTTTCTACAGGATGATAAAAAAAAATCAAATCATGAACCAAAAGAGGTAGAATCATGAAAATCACCACGTAGACTCAGAATTCATTGTATATTAAGATAAAATAAACAACACCCGAATTTCTTTAGCCGTTCATGAAATATCTTGGAATTAGTGGTCGATTTCATGGAGAATTAATTTTTTTTATAAAGCAGTGATTTTTCAAGATATTTGGCTGAAATGTGATATTCTTGCCAAAAGTGTTGTCAAGAATTAAATGCGGTGTATTGTCACCGTTTCCGCCTACTATTTTCGAAAATGTTAACAGACAACTGTTTTTTTCTAATGGCCGTCATCTTGAATTCGCCCGTTATCAAATAAATGGAAATTTAAGTCGTACTAGCAATGATGGCCATAGCCAATAATCAAAACACAAATAGTACCATTTCCAGGGAGTGAATTTTTTCAATTGATCGAGAGAGAATGTTGCTTCTAGAAACAATTTTTAGGAAAAAAAACTGTTGACTGTTGATATTTTTGAAAATGATAGGCGGAAACGATGGCGACACATCGCATTTTATTCTTAGCATGACTATTTGCGTAAATATCGAATATCATCCGAGTATCTCGAAAAATCATTGATTTATTCAAACGTTTTAGTCTTCATGAAACCGACTGCTAATTTCAAGATGTGGTTTGCAGCATTGTTCAAATGCTGTTTGTTTTATCTTAATAGGCGATAAATTTTGAAACTACGTGATAATTTTCATGATTCTATCTCTTTTGGTTCATCAGTTGATTTTCTTAAATTTTTGATCACCCTGTAGATGACATAATATGAAGAGGTGAATTATTTTGGCCCTCGAGCGAAATCGCTCTTTGAGGAATGCAATTTATTTTGCGTGCCGCTTCCACTACATATAGCTTATTTCAACTTGTGAAATAATTGGTTCAACTTTGAACGCACAGCAAAACTTTTGCAATGCGGGGATTTTTAGTGACTTTAAACATGGGATAGAGGGTCTTTCTCCAAGTCGGATAGTGGAAAAAAATTTCATGAATTATTTTTTTCCGGGTTTGGGTGTTTTTTTCCGTATAAATCCTGTACTATGTTGCTTATACAGGGTGAGTTTTTCAAAACTTACCAGTGGCTTATTTTCTAAACCTAAGAGAGAATAAGAAAATGCAAAAACATGTCAATTTTTATATCGAGAAGGACGTTTGTTTACGTGTAAACTACATTCGTAAAATCATCCCTCTAACCCCTAGCGGCTAACCTTAAACTGTTTTAAATGGCACTACCCTACTTGTGATACATCATTTGTTAGGAAATTTGATAAGAAATTTAGTGATGTACTTGTTATTACATAGCAAATGATGTATCACAAGTAGGGTAGTGCCATTTAAAAAAAATTAAGGGTAGCTGCTAGGGGTTAGAGGGATGATTTTACAAATGTGGCTACACGTAAAAAAAAACGTCCCCCTCGATATAAAAGTTGACCTGTTTTTGCAATTTCTTATTGTCGCTTAGGTTTGGAAAATAAGCCACTGGTAAGTTTTAAAAACTCACCCTGTATATACCGGGTGATCATTTAAAAACTATCCACCTGCAATAACTCCCGATTCCTAGTGAAAATGTCTTCGAGCAAAAATAGGTCGATTTTTATATCGAGGGAGTCATCTAAAACGTATACATATTAGCGATTTTCTATCTTTAGCCCCCTCGCCCCCACCTACCCTAACTTTGAAATTTCAAATGACACTACCTATTCTGCGATACATTGAATTCAACAAAATTGAATTCTCATTCTGGAAAAATATTTTCAAAATTTTTAACCCCACCCCTCTTCCCCCCTAAATTCTATGAGTGTCGAATTAAATATTCTTGACCTCTCAATTCTCTTCAATGCAGTCAACGTCATCCTGCACAGCATCGAAAGAGAAAATTTTCTATGGAAAAAGTGCCACCCAAATTCACCCCTTTGCTCCCCCCTCCTCACCTTGAAAATCTAAAATAACAACACCTACTTTGGGATACATCAAATTAAAGGGAATTGAATTCTCTTCCTGAACACAATTTTTTCGAAATTTTTAAAACCCCCGTTTTCCTACTAAAATACTCCAAATGTCCAGTTAAATGGGGGAAGAGTTGAAAATTTCAAAAAAATTGTTTTTAGAAAGAGAATTCAATTTCCTTTAATTTGATGTATCACAAAGTGAGTAGTATTTTGTTAAATTTCAAAGTTGAGGTGGGGAAGAGCAATGGGGTCAATTTGGGTGACACTTTTTTCACCAAAAATTCTCTTCTTTGAGTTAGTTTCGTTTTGTGATTTTTCCTATTCCAAATACATTTTATTGGTGTCTCATCACAAAAGAAATCACTACTCCCAACACAGATGACTCAGAGTGAAAGTCGAAAGAATGATGCCTAGCAGACACATCAGTTACAAACTGTTGATGCGTTGATTACGTAGAGAAGTGTTTTTATAAGGCATAAAAAGCAGAAAAAAATTATAAAACACCAAAGGTATATTTTTTCATTATCAAGTTGTTGATAGTAACTCATATCAAACAGATATTCGGCCATGACTTTGATGTGTGACAAGTTCTCTTTCTAATTTTTATTACTCTAAATTATCAGGCTCAATTTTTTTTTTATAATAGCTCTAATTACTGATAATTAGTAAATTGAAAGTTGCGTTATTTTGGAAACATTAGAATTTACGGCGCAAAATAACTAGCAACATTCAACAACAATCAACATTAATGAACACAAGACTTTTTATTCGGTTATGAATACGGAGAAAAGTATTCGACCTTTGGCTCCTAAACCCAGACATAGACAAAACAGTTGTCTGGGATAAACGGCCTGTATTTTCAAATGTATGTCAAATGATGACTGTCAATTCGATTTTGCGGGTTTTTCGATAACTTCTCAGTACACTGGGAGGCAAAATTAACGCACTAAATTTTTTACCCTAATGAAGTTGAATTATTCCATCCAGAACAATTTCTATCAGCTTTGATGATTTTTTTTTCTGAATTGTACAAAGATTTTTCAGACTACTCCAGAGTGTGCCGGAGATTTTGTGTGCAATGAATTTTGAGAATAAAATAAATTTTGGATATTTATCTAATCCTGGTCTTGGTACCGGTCATGACGGTATGGTGTTGTTTCCGTATCTTTGGGACCCCCTGTTGGAAGCACCGATCTAAATAAAAAGTTACAAATCATGGCCAACTGTACCATCATTTTTCCTCAACTCTCTTGTTTCAAAGTGTTATCCGGATTTGAAGGAGAGATAAAATTTTCCCCTTTTCTTTTTGAAATTTAAGAGCCTGTCCGGGACAGCAATGTCTCCAGAACCCTTTGTCCCTACTGTGACAGAATCAACCCCCAAACGCTACAACCCACAAACATTCTTTTTTGAATCTGCATGAATATGGAAGGTGTTTTGAAATATCTCTGACCGTTTTTGGAATTTCTTGGAAATACCAGTTATTCACGAAAATTGTTTCTTCCATTAATCAGTGATTTTTCAAGATATTGGCTTGTAATTTGGTCCACCATCCGTTCGTTGTACTGCACATTTGTCAGGTCGAAGCTCGAGCAGCCTTGAAAATGTATAGCAGAGATTCTTAAAGGTTTTGTTGTTCCGGTTGGACGGCACCTATTCACCAAGAGATTTCTCTAACAAAGAATTGCAAAGCAGATTTGTCCTGCAGAGTTTCAACAACCGCAGAGCTGTCCACTCCATTATCTTTCTGCAGAAAACTCTTTGTGGAGCAATTGATTGCGCTGATATTCTGCTAAGAGATCTCCTCTTAGCAAAATATGGTTGAATCATAGTCTGATTAAGGAAAACGTTAACATCCTGTTCTGCATTCTTTCCTCATGCACGCCGTCTTCTCTGAACCCGACTTGTGATTAGGCTCAGGACTTTTGATAGTTGAAATTAATTAAAAAACTCTAATTGAACTTTCAAGAACAAAAACTCATTCCAAACATTTTTTGCAGAAAACGACAGCAGCAAGCCCATCGATGGTCCAGCGGGCAAAGCAATCCAAACCATACACCACGTCGGTCGCTTCTCAGGCAAGCTTCAAAGACGGCTAACTCGCAGAACTTTGGCCGAAGCCAAAGCTCTCAAAGAACAAAGCACCGAAGCCATTCACGTTTTGATTTACGTGGCCGAATTGGTAAGCTTTCTTCGTCTCCTTTTTTCCTAATCGATTTTCAATTCCTTTTCCAAATCCTCAGGTGTCGACCGATCCGAAGCTAGCCTACACCAAAGGCAAAGAGCTGTGGGCCAGCCTGAGCAAAGACGAGCCCGAAAACCAAGCCCGTCCTGAAAACCTGGAACAGCTCATCGTGCTCCTCACCAGAGAATCTGCACGCAGGATCGTGCACCTCATCAACTTCACTAGCGGAATTCTCAGCAAGATCCCGAGGAACATGTCCAATTCGGTGTTCTCGATGATTTCCAAAGTGATCCACGTCGCGGATTCGATGGTCAAGGTGCGTTTCAGAGTAATTTTTGTTCATCAGCACCACTGTTTAAATTTTATTTAGACGTATCGTAGAGTGAGGGTGCTAATAGAACCAAAGCTTCGCACGTTATTTCAGTTTCATAGTGGAGTTGGTGAGTGCGGCAAGTTGGAGTATATAGCATCTACCTGCATCGCTCCAACTTGCAGCATGACTCCACTATCTACTGTTCACCTTGATTCGTAAGTGATTTGGTTCTTTCTTAGAGCGTCCACTTGGAAGGCGTCCAAAGGGCCATCGTCACAAGTAGCAAATATCGGGCACACCATTTTACACTTTTGCTTAAACAACTAACCTATTACATCAATGACGTCTTGGTAAGTTGAACATTATACACACTATATACTATGCCTATTTACACTATATACGAGAATTTTTGGTTCTATTAGTTCATGTTTGCATTCATCCTGTCATTATGAAACCCTTTCAACAAAGCTACCATCACTCCGATCTTTGCTTGCAGGACAATGTTGCCGAATCGCTGTCTTCGCCCGAGTCGGAACAACCCAAATCAGCCTTAGAAGTGCCCAAAATTAGGGTCCAGTTGCGTGCGGTGCACAGGGCGAAGAACTCGAATGGGGTCGAAACCAACTCGAACAAATAGAGCGTGTGGGATTCGAGTTGTGTGTAGATCCTGAAAAATGACATTTTGATACTTTTTTAATCCATGTATGTTAGAGATTTTTATTTGAAAGCTATTCACACCAACTTTTAAGGAATCTACTTTATGAGCTTGAGCGGTTGTTCCATACATGTTTATTTATCTTTCTAGTTTTATAACTAATGTATAATGTATAAAGCGGACTGATGTACTATATCTTATTTTGTTGAAATGATTGGTAGATTGTAGCTTTTGATTATCCTTGAAATATATATTTACTCGTACAGCTAGAGTTTCAGATTGATTATTGATGTTATCCGTAAGCAAAATCAACTTCGCCCAAGGTCAATTAACACCAATGAAAGACTAGAGAGGATTTATATTCAACATGGCCTTATCGCTTTTGAACATGAAGAGAACAAAGATATTTTGCCAAAAAAAAATCGAATAATCAATTTTGATGGACTGTGATCGCTGATTGGGTTCTTTTGTTCACATCCTGTTGACTCCAAGACTCGCTCCAAGATGTCCTTCGGCAGTGCCCTCGTGCATCTTTCTCAGGTCTTCATCAACTCGTTTCTTGAGAAGCATCAATTGCGAAACTTTTTGCTTCCCATCCGGACTTCCCTTTACGCTTTCAGCAGCCCGTTCCTCCGGTCCGTCCTGTCCGAACTGTTCTGTTCCAGCAGCAGGCCAATAGTAGAGTCCTCTTGTTGCTTCTTTGTCACCGCAGCTGTGGTCCAGTTACGTAAAATCTCAGCAGAGATTGCCCTGACCTGTACTGCATTCGGTTTGTCCAGATACAGTGCTTACCATCTTTCTCGCCTGATCTTCGCGACAAAACATCTGCGTTATCATGACTGATTAGTTACTGGTCGGTGAACTTCTCGATCAACAGTTGCCCGTTCCAGCATGAGAGGGTCTGCTGAACGGTACCGTTGCCAACAGTCACGCTGCAGATGTTTAACCTTCTAACAAAGCTGGGCACCAAAGCGTTAATCCGTTAATCGTTAATCAACGAACTTTTTCGTTGACGATTTAACTTCTAAGTTAAATTGGAAAATTATTAACGGACTAAGTAACTTTCGTTACATTCAACTTCCGTTAACTTAAGTCCGTCCGTTGACTTGTTCAGATATATTTGTTTTCAAAACCTAAAATAGAAGAAGTCTGAAAGAATGGAGCGAGGTTTTTAACTATACCACCACCCGTAAAAGATTATCTATCGACCAGCACAAACCGAGGCACAAACATTTTCAGAATCGGGCAATTTTTTCTCGATGAGTCATCCTCATTGAGGTAATCGAGGCAAAATTTTGAAGTGGTCCACTCCAATTCTGACTCAGTTTAGTAAGGTACAGGGTGTTCACGATAAAATTCACCCCCTCCCCCTCTAGGAGATTCCTCGTTGAGATATTTTGGAAAACTAAGAATTTTTTCTCAACGATTCATCCCAGGGATCTTGAATCGATCGCCTAAAAGTTTTCAATTGGTACCGTATACAGGGTGTGACATGTAATTTTTTTATTTCAAATGCAACACCCTATATTTTATTACGTCATTTGATGAAGCCTTTCTTTCTGATTACACAGATATATAACATTCATGATTTATTTTGACAGGGAGCTGTTAAAAAAATTATAAAATAGGTAGTCAAATAAATTGAAAATTAAAAATTACGCGACACCTTGTATTAGAAACGAATTAGACCATTTATCCATGCAGTGTTGAATTCTACAGACAAAATTCTGCGGGAATAACTTTTTTTTAAGTGAACTGTAGAAATCAAAGCCATCTTGCCGCGAAACAAAATTATTTGACTGCCTATTTTATTATTTTTCCGACAACTTACTTGTCAAAATAAATCATCAGTGTCATATATATTTGTAATCAGAGAAAAATGCTCCACCAAATAACGGAATGAAATATAGGGTGTTGCATTTAAAATAAAAAAGTCACATCTCACACCCTGTATACGGTACCAATAGGCTACTGGACATCAATCGCATTTCAGTATAAAAGTATCATAAACCTGATAAATATCTGAATGACGAATTTGTAGTTGGAAAAGTTTTTCGAAATATGATTTCAATTCGGTAAAAAATCAATTTGAAAGAAGACTTATTCAAATCAGGAATAATATGCTACGTCACAGCTTGAAAGTGGGCTAGGAGGTGGGAGGGAGGAAGGAGAGGGGAACGCATTTGACATTCGACCGAAGCATTCGTTCTGGATCTATTACCTAGTGATGTACCGGGTGTTTATAAACGTCTGTGATCGCATCGCCTTTGGAATCCCCTCTCGATCACCACAATTGCGCCTGTTACTACGTTTTTCGGCCTGACCCAAGCCTGCCGCGATCACAGTCTTTTATAAACACCCCGTATTTTCACGTGCGAGCACAACTTATCACAAGGAACTTATTTTTGATGCCATTGCATGGAGTGGTTGACATATGGCATATGCGATACTCGCAGTACTGCCACTCATATGGCACTAATAACACTGTTGTGACATTAATCCGAAGCCTGCACAAGCAAAAATTAGTGAATTTTAAGAAAGAATCGACCAAAATGTGAGGTCAAACCATAGCACTCCAGTATTTCATTTTATTTTTTTGGTATAAATCAGTTCAAAACGAGAAGGTGTTCTTCAGTCATTGAATGGCCAACTAAAGTTTCTATTGGCTCTTCAAAATGTGACGTCACGCACTTGCCGCGCCATCCAAACAGACAAATCTTTTTCATGTTTTTTTTATATGTACAAAAACTTTTTTAAACAAAATCATCTTGCCAATGCAACAATTTTGGGAGGATTTTTCATAAAAAAAATATAAAAAAACATGTCCACTAGCCTATTGGAAACTTTTAAAAGATCGATTTAAGGTCCCTGGAAAAAAACGTGAACAAAAAGTTTTTAGTCCTTTGAAATATCTCAAAGGGGAATCTACTGGAGGGGGGTGAATTGTATCGTGAACACCCTGTACGCTGGTGTAGAGTGTATGGTAGGTATTATAGTTTAGTCGCTTCCAAGGTGGTGCTCTGGTGGTCTAAAAGATGATTATTTTGGTTTACAAAACGAAAAATTATGTTAACGTTAACGGTTAACGGTTTAACGTTAGCTTCCGTTACATTTTAAATCAATTAACTGATTTACGAATTTTTGTTAGCTATTTAACGTTGAACGAAGTTAACTTTTTCGTCAACGGTGCCCAACTTTGCCTTTTAACAATCAAAATAGCGCGGATTTCTTCTTGTGCTGTGGCCCTGTGGCTTTCTCCTGACTGGAGGCGTTCTCGATTGGCAGTTTTCCGTTACAGAATGGAATTGTTTTTGTAAATATATTTCACAAAATATCTTCTGTTAGATATTATTCTGTAATTGTACACCATTTTGGTTTAAACAATAAACATTCTCGAGAACATTCTCTTTATCTATCTATCTATCTACAGAATGGAATTGAAGTAGCCTAGCCTTGCTCCTTTTATGTTCTTGGCTTGTCGTCGAGCCAGGGTTTATTCCGAAACAAACCGATAGATTTCTGAGGAGTACCTAGTAGGTATGTGAGTCTCTTGATTTTCCCAAGCTCACCTCTTTGACTCAATAAGCGCATGCAATTTTGGCTACCTTTTTGTGGATCACCTGGACAGATGAGTGCGCCGCTATGCCGACTAGATTTTTATTCATCATTTGACGCAAGTCTCGATCTAATCCATGCATAAATGCATCTCTCACGATATCTGTCAAGAGATGCGCTGGGTACGCTGTAAATGCTAATAATTGCTATCATTCCAGCAGTCGTTGAACAAATATAATATTTGACCATATTATTGTTACTAAATTCCCTGTGGATCACGACCGGGAGGCAGAGTCGCGAAACACGCGTCTGTGGAGCTCTATATTCATCAAAAGGTGTTGGGTTCGCTTTGGCCCTAAGAGGCGGATTCATTTGCATGTTTGGTCTTTCATTCCAGAATTTGTGTTACAAAAAAAAAATCGAACCAATATTCGTACTCGTGTTCGAATATCGATTCGAAAAGTTCAAGCGAATCAAGATTTTTTTGAGAGAGAAATCGGACGGATTGATTTCGCAACGCTTATTTTACCAATTCAACACCGTCCTTGAATTACTTTTTTCTCGCATTAAGTGAGGACACGTGAGGACTAGCCGCATAGTCAAACAGATCTTTTCGATGCAGAATTTAGTGGGGAGTATTTTCACTCTTATCACTATTCTACGTTCAAGTTACCGTTTGGCAGAAAAATGAGGAAAACCGTCATTGTCAGGGTGGTTTTTACCAGGGACCCGGACCGGACCGATTTCGGACCGAAAACCGGACCGGAACCGTAATTTTCACCTGGACCCGAACCGAAACTGAACCCATATTTCATGTTTCATAAATTTTAGGGAACGAACCCGAACCCTTAACATATTTTTCGGTTTTTTCGGGTTTTTTTCGGTTCTCGTCAGAATTTTTTTTGCGTTTTACTTTTGGTCTTGCTTTGTAAATAATCAAGTAATAGTATATTACATACCGAGGCGGGAAACGAGTTATTACTGCGGAGGGCAAAGATTGCTGCCGGGGCCTGCCCCGGCAGCAATAGCCCGACGCAGTAATAACCGTTTTCGCCGAGGTATGTATGCTATTTTACTGACAATCATTCAATACCTATAATTAATAGAAATTCATTAAATCTGCAAAAATAATAATTCTTTGAAAACCGTTTTCATCAAGTGAGCACAACAAATTGGGTGGCTGTGATTTTGACATATTCACAAATAACAAGAAAACAATTGCCAATGTCAGTTTTTTCTGTTGAAATTTATTGAAATCATAATCATGTCTGAATCAGAGCACGAAATGTTCGAACTAACTCCCCCCGAATTACGGCAAGCGGCCGAAGAAGCCACTGCAAATTTAATACCCGAAAAAAGCCGCAGTCGGTATGAGAAGGTGTACGAGGCATACACAAATTGGACCGACCATCACAGAACAACGAGCTGCTCCGAAAATGTGCTCCTAGCCTATTTTAAGGATATAGCACAAACTAAAAAGCCCAGCACATGTTGGGCTACTTACTCGATGCTCAAGTGCATGTTGAAAATTAAAGCAAAAACTGATATATCAAGGTACCCCAGGCTGCAGGCGTTCCTCAAGAAAGGAAACACAGGTTACAAGCCAAAAAAATCCTGTGTGCTCTCTGCGCAAAACGTGGAGGACTTCCTGGCCAGAGCTCCAGAAGAATTTCTACCAGTCAAAGTAAAATAATTTACAATTTAACTTACGTACCTATTTTATCACTAAATCATTCCAGGTGGCCCTCATAATAGGCGTCTCGGGAGCCTGCCGCTCTGACGAATTATTTAAAATGCGGGTTAATGATCTTGATTTTTCTGACACACGTGTTAGTATCTTAATCCCAAACACAAAAACTTACAACCCACGGTCTTTTGTCGTGACAAAGCCAGAGTGGGTTGCTATTTTACGGCGCTACATGCACTTAAGGGTGAATGTTGAACTGGGATGCGACAGGTTCTTGATACAATACCGATGTGGGAAATTGACAAGACAACCAATCGGCCACAATACTATAGCTAAATTTCCTGAAAAAATTGCCGTATTTTTGAATCTGTCTGAACCGAAACGGTATACTGGCCACTGCTTTCGACGATCATCAGCTACATTGTTAGCTAACAAGGGATGCGATGTGATGCAATTGAAGAGGCTGGGAGGTTGGAAATCGAGTGCTGTTGCCGAAACGTATGTGGAAAGCTCCGTGGAAGGACAGATGCAGATAGCAGATCTGCTAACAACAGCTGCTCCACTAAATCCACTCCCCAAACCTTCCACCGTCATCCATCTACCAGCACCGCCTGTGACTGCCAGCTCATCCTCCTGTACCTCACATAACCGTTCATCACCTCCTAGGTCACCTCCACTACCCCATCATATATGTCATCAACGGTCATCATCTACAACAACACGTGAAATTAACTTCACAAAAGAAGAAATTAAACAAGGGGTATACCTTTCATTCAGTAGTCATGATCAATCCAAAGTCATCATCAATTTTAACTCGGCTTCTGCTTTATCTGATTCTGTAACTGAAAGTAGCAATAACAATAATTAAACATGGTAGTCGTACCTAGTAGTAAGTAGTACTTTAGTAGATAAGTTTTCCATTTTGCGTGATTTTTACTCACCCTAGTGTATTTCCGGGTATTTTCCATATTAAAATGATTGTTCTTTTGTTCTTCACTATATATTGTGTTTAAAGAAGTATAATCTGTCTGTGGTATAATTTGAAGTAGTTTTACGGTTTGTTTTCAAACTGGCTGGCTTAATTAACCGAATTTACGTGATAAGTGACCGATAATGATGAGTTTTTTTATAATGAAAATCTAAATTCTGACTACAAAATCACAATAATTGAAATTGAGGTTAGTTCGAGTAGTTGTCTTTGTCTTGTTCCAAGTGTGAAATGGAAATGCGAGATGGGTTCTCGTTCTCTATCTGAAATCTGGAATTTTAGATAATGATATGCATATGCAACCAATTTAACACTCTCATACTGCTGAATGCCGCAGCACCACTCAAGTTTTTAAAAGTAGGTAAGTAAAAAGGACTTTATTTATATTGCAGTGTTCAACTTATTACAATCGTTTGAATATTGTACCCATGCTAATATTCTATGAAGTACAGGTAATTCTTATTCATGGGCATACAATTTTTATCATCTTATGGCGTCAAAACAACAATCCACGATTCTGATTCTTGCTACAGCTCGGGTTTAGTTATTTGCTCTTCTAGTTCCTGAAACTGCAATGAATCAATTATTGATAACTCCTTTCTCCAGCAAAATCTTCTCACAATTACCTTGGCCAATGAATGAGTAACTGGTACCATTACTGTACGGTGCAGCAGTCTCAAGATCAAAGATCCCAAATAGATTGTGACCTTTTATGACATGATTATAACTTAGATCTAGATGATAATGTTTTTGTGGGCAAAACTTGTTCCTGGTAGTATGGTATTGCTCAGCTTGTTTCTCTTGGTAAGTATCAGGCAGGGCCAGAACTCCAGGAGGGCTTCGAGGCTACAACAGAATGCAATTTACTCTCGTATGCTGGCTATTAGGTACACATGATTATTCAACAACTACAGCAAATGCGAGTCATCCACTACACTTACCCTCGCAATAATCACATGTCGATGTAAAAAGACTCATAGATATTTTTTTCCGATAAAATCACGCAAAAACATAACCTGGAACGAAACCAACAGCGATCTGTCAAGTGTCATGTGGATGAAATTTTTGCACGCAATCACGTCAAAGACCAGCGATCACAGAAGGCTAGGTTTTTCCGCCCAAGAGATGGAACACACACGTTACCTACCTCTTAGAAGTCTGAAATGAATCAGTTACCATGTTGATTGTCAGTAAATAATTGTACTATCGTCGCGCAATATCTACCCTTCGCTATTCCACCACCAACGAGGAAATGAGCACATTCGCGCCACTACCGACTGACCTCTCACCCCACGCACGCCTCGTGACTCCCGAGACAGCGGGACAGGCAAGAGCTTGTGTGTTTCCGAATCCGCGTAAAAATCATATCTTCATGGTGGCGAAAAAGCACAAGTTCAGTCGTAAGTTACTACGACCTGACATAACTGAATCGAAACTTGAGGCCGATAATCTTGTCAGTGTATTATAACCTATTACTTGACCGCATGGGCGCTGGAAGGGCACTTGCACCCCCCTGGCATGAGGAAATCCACAAAAAATGTCAAGATTTCGTCTCTTGTTTTTCTTCTTTCATCTTTGTCTTTCACGGTTTTAGCATATACACTTCTAAGAACATTTCACGTACCTACCTACAATGTGCTGTAAGTTTTCGAATTAAATTTAGTTTTTGTCGACTATTGACCAAAAAACACTTATTATTGGGCGCGTTCAGCAGGTCTATGGTGAGTGCTACCGGTGGATAACGCATGCGCGTTATCGAGTGGTAGCAGCTACCAGTCGCCATTTTTTCCACCACAATTTATTTGCGGTAGCTCCGGTAGCGGTGAAATGGTGAGCTGTACATGCCAGTTTATGTCAGTTTTTCGGTGGAAATGAGTGGTAAAATGGAGGGCGATTCGACAAGCCGTTCAGCAGCTCACATATCTACCGGTAGTTTGTCGGTAGCCTGCTAAACGTACCCATTATCAATGATATTTTTATTATTCGCAAAAATTTTCGTCTGCGCCAATCCACGTTTACCATCACGTACATCGCTTCAGCGCATACATGAGAACGCATACCTGCAGAGCGCGGTAATTTCAATTTTGACGCACGGAGTGTCACTACCAATGGCAACTGTCAATCAATAATCGAAATGTAAACAAACATAACCTCCTAACAATTCAACATTTAATATTGTTCAAAATGAAATGTTACGTGCCGTATGGCAAAAAGATGCAGAAAAGATTCAGAGGCGATCACCGAAACAAGAGCATTATTAGGTTAGGTCTGTCGAAACGTCAAATCGACGTCAAGCGCTGTCAGCTGCTATTTGCGTGACATTACACACGCACACCGTATTACAGTGTTGTCAACTTGTCATGATATGAGATATGGCAACGTCCTACTTTCACAGGTATGCGCAGAAGCCTTTCGGGAAACGTGGATTGTCCTTGGGTGCGGATTCTTTCATCTGAGCCAGGCTGCTGCACCCCCCTAAAAGTAATCCTGCCGGCGCCCATGCTTGACCGTTATTTTTAACTGAGATTTCATATCCACTACCTAATTTATATTTATTTACTTTCGAATTGAGGCCGAAAAGTGCTCAAGGTTACGCTAGGTTTAAGTTTACGACGTTACCAAGGTTATTTTTTATTATAGAAAAGGCTACCTATCTAAAGTGATAACCTTATTTTTCCGAACCGAAAAAAACCCATTTGGACCGAAAAAACCGGACCGGACCGGACCGAAATATTTTTAGAATGGTGTGGTCAGAACCCGAACCCAAATTTTTGATCTCGTTCCGAACTGGACCGGACCGGAACCCTTATTTCATTTGGGTCCGGGTCCCTGGTTTTTACCCCCTAAAATCCATGTCGCGAACACCGGAATTTCTGGGAATTTTGATATGCTGCTCAGACGGGTCAAAAAGGTCACTAATACGGAAAATAGAAAAAAGCTAAGAAAAAAGATGAAAATACGCATTTGGCAGGACAGCAGAGTGTCGTTTCTGGTAGTAATACCTCGAGTGATACTGCAGACTGCTTAGGCGTGCGCATAATAGCATATCATCGACGTTGCAGGGGTGAGCAAGGACACTATTTACAGATATGAAAAGAACACAAATCTGTTCACTACTTGGAAAAGTGGTTGTCAGATTTGTTTGAAAACAAAGAGCGGAAAAATTGATTGATGACATACGTTTATTATGTTATCAGTTAGCACCTTCTCAGTGGCGGCTCGTGAGTTTTTTGCAAGGAGGGCTCAAGTTAATAACAAATTCGCGAGCTAAGAACTATATTGTTCTATCTGCATTTCTTGTAGAAAATGTTTTTCGAACTTCGAACCAGCAAAACATGGACAAAATGTTTCCTGATATAAACAATATCAGATCAGAAACTAGAGAACGAGGCTTTTATTCCTTTCCCGTTTCTGATCTAATTGTTCAAATCATGAAACATTTCGTCCATGTTTTGTTGGTTCGAAGTTCGAAAAACATTTTCTACAAAGAGTGCATATCTCGGTGCATATAGAACAGTTCTCAGTTCGCGAAATGACGAAACTCGAGACAAAAACTTTTTTGTCGTATCCGCATCACAACCATATGGAGTTTTAGCATTTACTGTTTTGTCAAAATTACGTGTGAGTTAATGCACCACGAATCTATTCTTGCGGGTTCGATTTGCTTTATATTCAGTAAATCAATGCTGTAATCGGACGTCCGTTGTTTTTTTTGTATTTATTTCTTCTTGTAGGCTTGATGACCTAAATGTAACTTTTTTAGGTCAGCTATCTTCATGTTTGCAAACTGTTGACTAATCGAAGAGTACATAAATAATTATATCGATTATTTCAATCGGCTGGGGGCTCGAGAAACGGAGCCCATATCTGCAGTATAGAGCGGGAGCCGCGTCTCGCGTTGCCATGGTTACGGACATGTTTTGCGCGGGTGCACCCCGGCATCACCGCATCGGCGGTGGGCGCCGAATGCGGAGCCCAAGACGAACTTCTTCGACCGTGGGATCGCTTAGAATTATTTTGTTAAAATATTAATTGACCAATGACTGAACGTTTTTGCTCTAAACCAAATCTTTGGAATAAGTATAATTGATAAAATGCATTCCATGTCTTCCTACCGATAAAAATCTCTTGCCGCCTTTAGCGTTGGGGGGGCGCCGCCCTTGAGCCCTCCCTCACCAGCCGCCACTGCACCTTCTTATACTTCACCCAAAGTTTTTATTTTTGTTGAGTAGATATACAATGTACGGATCGAGGTACGGATACATCTACCAAAGCATACAGGTGTCCCATCCAAAAGCGAGCACAATCTGCACAATTCTGAATCAATTTGTCTGACAAGACAACAGATAATGAGAACACAACGGTTTTTCAATGTTCCACTCAAAATAAGGAGCAAGTTGTTCACTAGAAAGCTATTTGTTAATTATCGCTTTGATCGAACGCGCACATTAATTCTTTATATCACTTTCATTGAAACCTTTCACAAATGCCTGTATCAATCAATCTCATGCTAATCTAATCTCTGCTATACCTACCAAAAAACCTGTCATGAAGAGATACGATAACTGATTCTCTCGATGTGCGTTAGGTATTTTGATAAAAGCGAGATAACAAAGGACATCGAATTTATAAGTCACCAGTTTCAATTTCGCGAAATCGCCGAACGTGAAAGTGGTGGTTGGTTCTGTGATGGTTTTTTGAAGGTATGTTCAACAGAAAATACCAAAACAGTAAAAAGTAAGTTTTACTCTATATATTTAGTTTGTGTGGGTAGCTACCTATCTACCCACTAAAAAAATAAAAGAAGATTGCAGTCACCAATAAAACTAAACTAAATAGCTGAGTATTGATCGTGCTTATTTGTATGGTGTGGACGTCTTTCGTGATACCTATATTATTGAGGTATTTGTACTGTTGTGGTGATTTTTTTCAGAGCGAAAGGGGAGGTATCCTAATTCCTAACCAAAGTCATGATCTGTTTTTTGTGTATGTGCTGGTGGTAAGAAATCAGGTCTTTGTTAGGTATGCGATTATTGAATTTAAAATGATTTTGAAAAGGTAACTTGGTGTAAGTACAATCATCACTTGATCAGGGCCGATTTGAATCATCTAAGGCCCTTTCTCAACATCAAAGAGCACGAAGTATTCACAATTTGACGTATAAAATAATTACTAATCCACAAGGTTCTGATGTAGGTGGCTGCCTATAGATAATACAAGATACATTCTTTTGATATTATGGAAATCATGTGGGATATGTGGGCCCCTTTTGACGTAGGTATAGTTTGAAGTGCAGTTTTATATCAGTTTCCTACCCCTTACGTTTATGCCTTGAACAGCTGACTAGTTTCACAAGAATTAATTTGATGATTAATCGATCCACTTCACTACAATTTTATCTTGTTGAAAATTACAAGATTGTTTTCTCCGAGGTTTTTTCAATAATCAAAAAATTCCGAAACAGGGACGTCATGCTTCCATTTAGTTAACCTTGATAGGTTAATTCAAGGGTTTATTGTTATTTTGATTCTTGCAGATATGCCGCCAATTATAAGGCTAGTTCTGCTAGCATCAGCGATCATTTTTGAAGGTCAGTATCTGTTTATCATATTACGATACTTAAAGACGAATTATTTCATTTGCAATTTTTCTTCCAGTCCATTCACTGAAGTTCGAGGATCCAAAAAATGACATCATCACATTCTACCCCAACGACGGTTCCTCAAGTACACAAAAAATTAGCATGGATGAGGATAACCCTCCAGATGTCGTCCTGGTGATTGTATCAGAAGGTAAGGACAGAAGTTTTTCAAATATTACTAATAAGGTACGGTATGCGCCACTTTAATCAATGAGTTTCGCCTATATCCGTTTGTGAAGAACTTAATTGGTGAGAAACCCATCTTGATATCTCAGACCGTATCCGAGAACATGGTCAAAACTCACGACGATGAGCAAATGGAAAAAAGATATAATTGTGAGAGAAGTGCAAAAAAAAATTAAAACTAAACTGTTGAACAACGAAACTGTCGGTATCGGAAAAATGGTCCGACTTTGAAGACCAATTACTTCCGATTGCGAAATGCGATTTCCCATTTTTTCGTTGTGATAATAATTAGCCTAATGTTTCCGTAACCTATCCTGTAAAAGTGAATTTTAAGAAGCTTCATCTAAAATTTCTACAGGGTGACACGTAAAATGCTGCACATTTGCACCGACTCCATCGTATCCTCATTTATCATTTTTTTTATATATATTTTAATACAAAAATCATTAAGTGTGAAGTCTTATCTCGAAACGGTTTTGAAATTACTGACTGGAAGTCTAACATTGAAGATGAAGAAGAAATTTTCATGCCGAATGTTGAAGATTTGCCTTGTTGGCACGCGAGATTGAGTCACTTTTGATGAATGGATGCTGACATTGAGCAAGATTGTTCGTACAACAGTCCAGGACAATTTTACTCTCAACACAACCCGAGTATTTGGTGTGGGGACAAGCAGGGGGCAATTTTCCAAGTGGTTGTCCTTGCCTGTTTTTCCGTACGTTGGATTTCGTTATAATATTATCAGAATTTTAGATGTGGAACATGTTTTATTCGCAAGTTCAAGCCCCTGAACATGGTAACGATGTATTAGTTCAGTTTCTGTGTGAAGTAAAGCACCCCTGGACGTTATATTTTTTATGCTTGTGCTATGTCTTTCGTGAATCTGCAACATTCAACATAAAAAGGATCCCGCACGATTCTTATGGAAAATGGCTTCCGGTTAAATTCTTTGAATTTTCGATATGTTGTAGCTCATGAGATAGGAACTTATCAAATACCGTGAACCCCAAACTCAAAAAATGGACAGTTTTTTACCCACATGGGGGTTGAAGTTGGAGGTTTTGACGGCTTCAAAATGATATTATGACGTTAATAAAAGATTTTTATCTGGTTTCTCTTCAAGTTGTGTTTCATGCTAAATGTATTTATTTGACAGGAAAATATCAACCCCCTCTTCCACCCCCAACCCCTATCTACCATCATAAAATTCAAGATTACTCCCAAAAGCCATGCGGATGGCTTCTGTGATTTAAATTATGAATTTTGACATAAAAATTATTTTCCATCCCCAATGTTGGGGTGCCGAATTTCCAATTTTCCTTGGTTAATTTGGCTGAATTTTTAGTATTGTGTACTTCTAATTCTGCTGAACAAAAAGTTCTCATACCAAAACTTATTCCTATGAACAGTTTTTGTTCTGCAGGGGACTGAAGTTCAATATTCTCAAATCTTCAACTTCAGTCCCCTGTAAAACAAAAACTGTCCATAGGAATAAGTTTTGGCATTGGAACTTTTTGTTCAGCAGAACTAGAAGTACACAATACCAGAAATTCAGCCAAATTAACTGAGGAAAATTGGAAAATCGGCACCCCAACATTAGGGGTGGAAAATAATTTTGATGTCAAAATTCGTAATTCAAATCACAGAAGCCATCTGTATGGCTTTTGAGAGTAGTCTCGATATTTGTGATGGTGGATAGGGGATTGGGGGTGGAGGAGGGGGTTGATATTTTTTTGTCAAATAAATACATTTAGCATGAAACACAACTTGGAGAGAAACCAAATAGAAAGCTTTTATTTACGTCAGCATATCATTTTCAAGCCGCGTCAAAACCTCCAACTTCAACTCCCTGTGGGTAAAAAACTGTCCATCATTTGAGTTTGGGGTTAACGGTATTTGATAAGTATCTCATGAGCTACAACATATCAAAAATTCAGAGAACTTAACCGGGAGCCATTTTCCATAAGAATCGTGCGGGGTCCTTTATATCTTTATTGTTGGACTTCGAATATAGGTAATTCTAAAACAGTTTCGAGATAAGACACCACACTTCATTATTTTTGTATTAGAATATTAGGAAAATATATTTTTTGAAAATGAGGGTACGATGAAGTCACAATTTACGTATCATCCTGTAGAAAATTTAGGGAAAGTTTCTCAACATTCATTTTTATAGGATGGGTTACGGAAAGATTAAGCTAGTTAATAGCTGTATTACACTACACAATTTCTTGTACAATTTCTTGTACAATCTGCCAAAATAGTGTCAAAAAACAATGAACTTGATTGTTCAACTGACAAATTGTACAAGAAATTGTGTAGTGCAATACAGCTATAACGCAACAAACAAAATGGAAATCGCAATCAGCAATCGGGAGATATTCGCCTCCAAAGTCGAACAATTTTTCCCATCCCGACAACTTCGTTGTCCAGCAGTTTACATACCTATATCTGGAGCATGTAAAGTAAACCACTCAATAACTTGTCTTTTTCTTTATTTTTGTTACTGCCATTATGTCACTATGCAACTATGGCCAGTGGTATACGAACAGTACATGGGAATAGCATTATGCTGAAGAGTACCGGTTATCAAGTGCTCTCTCTAGGACGTCTTCAGGTTTTCGAACTCTCACAGATGGAAACAAAAACATGCTTGCTCGTTTCTAAATTGGATTGTTATTGATATCTGTGATAAAAGTTGTTCCTGCAAGTGCTAATCAAGTTTAATAAACACATTTCTCACAGCTTCGGGAGACATAACAGTCAGTGTCACCAGTGGTGGAACTCCGGATCTGCTCAAAATCACAACGAATAAAATTGGAGAAGGACGTTACGAGATAAAAACAGCCTTGGCAGTCGACTACGATGACGTGTTACCTGACCACAGATTCCTTTTGAACGTTGTCGATAGCACTGGTATTGCTAATTATTTAAATCTGATCATCAACAACATCGATAACAAGAGCCCTACGCTTGAACCGGTTGGCTCGTGTTCAATGGATGTGAGTTGATTTCAAAATTTCAAGTGTTACATACAGCTGTGTTGTTACTGTAGAGAGACGGATGTTGCAGGAAAACAAAGATTATTCTGCTGCTGCTGACTCAGAATGTGTCTTTAAAATCTCCGACCCTGATGGATTCCTTGCTAAAATGGATTTCACTGACATCACCGGCACGGACGTAAGGCAGCTTTAGCTCCAGTGGGATTCAGAGATAATTCTCCTTCATGTTTCAGGCAAAAGTCAAAGAGTTATTCGAGTTTAAATATCAAAGTACTCCAGCTGACACTGACCTGACTCAAAATGTATATTTGACGTTGAAATCTGGACAAAAACTGGACTACGAAACTGCATCTCTTTATACATTCCAGCTGCATGCAAAGGCAGGTGATATACCTAACAGATTTTATAGCAAAACAAGTATCAGAAATGAGTAGTCTGATGAAGCTGATGATAAATACTGATAATTTAGATTTATTTTAGGATGGAGCGAAGCATGATACAACGCCTCGAGAAGCAGTCGACATTGTTGTATCCGTAAACGACATGCCTGATGTGCCGCCGAATTGGTTGACATTTCCTTATTCTTTGCAAGTAATGGAAAAAAAACCATACGTGAGTGAAAGTCTACTTGTCTCTCTCCTCTCTTTTCAACTAATCATCCGTATGACTTGAATGAACGTACAACCTACTTTTTTAGAGCGTTACAATAAAAGCTAAAGATGGAGATTATGGACTCAATTGGGAAATCAATTACAAAATAGAAGATGACGGTAAGTCGACACGGAGAGTAGGAGTATTGAGAAATACACAAGAAAGTTTCAGTTACGAACAGTGGCCATGTTAAAATAGACGCGAAGACTGGACTTCTCACACTAGACTCTGTAAACAGAGACCAAGGTGACGGAATCGATCAAATCGTCGTGAACGTGATAGCTTTCGAAATTCCCGGGGAAGGATTTTCAAAGGATGATGCAATGCAAATAAAAGAAACCCTTACGTTTATTATACAAGACAAAGATGACAATATACCAGAGATTTCAGTCAAAGATTCGTCCGACAAGTTAATTGATATAAGGATTGATGAAAACACTTACGTTGCTATTGATACTGTCATCTTAGTCGACGACATAGATCTTGTGAGTACCTTGGTGAATATTCATAGCTTTTCACGTAACACTGCGAATAGATAAAGAGATAGTGAAGCGAAAGAAGCTGAAAAATCTTGACTTGGATTTCGCAGAAACTCAAGCTCTATTATAGTTGGCTTCTATTTGTAGAAACGTGACATGAAGATAAAAACTTTTTTCAGGGGGTCAATGCAATGTACAGCACTTCCCTGAGCAAATCGCCTGATGTCGAAATCGACTACAGCGTTGCATTCGAAATAGTTCCAACACGTGGTTATAAATTGGCACAGTTCAATTTAGTCATAGCAGACGTGTCAAAATTGGACTACGATTCAGGTCCTGATTGGCGCGTAATGAAATTTGATGTGAGCACCTCTTATCCTGCCACTTGATTACCTTATTCTTGTAATTATTATGTTTGATCAGATGCACACAAGCGGAGATTCCGAGGCTGGAAACAAAGATAGTCTACCCATTACGATCACTCTGAACCCCATCAACGACAAACTTCCGGTTTTCGACGCAAAAGATGGAAACTATGAAGTCGACATTTATGAAAACATCAAAATCAATCAGCCCGTTGAAACCGTTCATGCTACAGATGCGGATCTTGATATTGACGAAGTCGTGACGTAAGAACATCGCGGCTCTTGTGTCAACTCATGAGTTGAGTTTCGTATTACAGACATGCTATACTGGGGACTTACGCTCAATCAATCCTCAACATCGACCCGACCTCTGGAGATGTCACCACCAAGATTGACAATGCTTTCGATTACGAAAAGCAAACGGAAATATTCGTGCAAATCCAAGCCGAAGACACAGGTTCGCATAAGACCACGGCCCAGCTGACGATAAATGTCAAAGACGTGAACGACGAGAATCCCAGGATCAAAGTGGAAAGCAGCACGAGCATCGATGAGAACCAAGAAGACGGCACCGTACTGAGCGAGATCAAAGTGTCCGCAACCGACGACGATTCGAATCCCAATTTGGTATTTTACATAGATTGGGAAGCATCCAACGCCTTAAAAAACTCCCAGGAAATTCCGGCTGATAAATTTGAACCGTACAAATCGTAAGATCTCAAGAGTGTATTTCTGATACGCCCTGTTGTACTTGAAATTTTTGCAGATGCATAACTGTCGACACTATCAAGGACGATACGGTCGACAAAAAATTCAACGCTCAATTCAAAATCAAAGATGTCGTTGAACGCAACACTCCAGACTACGAATTGTTTGATTCCTTAAACATAATGATAATGGTGCACGACGAAAACACTCAAGAAGGCACTGGCCTTGACTCTGGTAAGATAAAGTTCTATACGGATCATAATGATAACACTACATTTTCAGCTTCACTAACTATCAATATCAAGAACATAAACGACTTACCGCCAGTGTTTAGCAAAGATGCAGGAAACTTGAAGAAGTCGGTGTCGGAAAATTCTATAGTTGACTCACCAGTGGGTCAAATAACAGCTACCGACGAAGATAACTTGTTAGCGCTGGTTTATTCAATGACGTAAAGCTCTAATTTGGACTTGATCAAAATTGCGTTTTGTACAATTAATAATCGTATTTTAGGAGTAAAGACGACACCACCAAAGACTGGATCAAAATTGATCCAAAACTAGGATCTTTGTCGGTGGGATACAGTAAAATCGATTGCGATGATCCTCGGCGAGACGACATACGATATACCGTTTCAGCTTTTGACGGAGTGCACACGGCCTCTGTGGATGTAAGCGTACCATTTTGTCAACAATAGACGACTCAACAGAAAACATTACAGATAGTCATCGAGATTTTGGATGTGAATGATAGTGAGCCTCAGATGGACGGTGCAAGTGAATCGATCCCTGAACAGTCTCCAAGTGGAACTCTCGTTTACACCTTGAAAGCTACAGATAAGGATAGGGATGGTGAGTTTGTAATTGGTTTGTGATCTGTGTGTGATAAGTGAACACATATAACTACCTACTCGTAGACACAATAGGGTATCATCACATGACGTCACAAGGTGATGACCTTGGATGGAGATGACGCAAAATAGAGTACCCTGACAACTGCCACTTTTCCCATATGACCCAATGGGTGCTTTCCACCTAGCTCCAAGTTTGGTACACCTACCATTTACGCATGTGCGGGTGCCAAACGGTGCTTTCCATCTACGTGTTCTTACCCGGTTCTGTGCCGTTCATTGGATCACCTGAAATTTTGTGCCACACTATGGAATATGTTCCGTCTAGTGGTATTTGTACCGTCTAGGTGAAAAGCACCCAATGCTGATGCGATATGTTTCCATTCAAAAATCAGTTTTCAGTCGACAGTAAGTGACAGTTTTTGTCGACACAAGAGCCATCTATTGGGACGTGCGCGAACTGAACCGTGCCTTAGACGCGCACACGTTCACCTGAAATAATTATTCTACGTCTTGTTATGGAGAAATCTTAAGTAATTTTTCAGGTGTGTACAGATAAAAGCATGAGCAAGCGTCTGCAAGCATACGTTTCCGTCGAAATGGCGTAGAATTTAAATTAAAGCATTTCGCATTAGCATTGAGTCATAATATGAGAAAGTGGCGGTTGTCAGGGTACTCTATCTTGCGCCATACGCCGCTATCTTGATGACGTAAGTGACAATCCCCTATTAGGCATTTCCATTGACGTCACAGCAGTGTTGCCAACTGTCCAGAATTGCCCGCCTTTGAACCAAATAATGTTCGAAGGACAACCGAACTACAGGGCGCTTATGGACTTCCAGTTTCTGCATTTTTTTCCTCGGCTACCTTTTTGAGTGTTGAGTTTGAAACTTTTGTATTGAGTTCAAAGTAATGTCCTCAATGCGCCTGTGAAATAAGTTCTCGTGGAAAAGTGTGTTTTTTGTGATAAAAGCAAGCCAAACATATTAGGTTACCTGCACAGGGTATTGGTGAAAACTCATATTTTCCGAGGAAATTGGGCATGGACTTTGCCAGCAAACTTCACCTGAATGTTGGAGGTTTACATTACCGGCATTGCTGGAGTGATATGCCTTGTGAGGGGCTAGGTATGTACCTCTTCGGTTTGTGCTTTCCAGTCACCCAGATTCTTGAGGCTCAGCTTTTACTGCCATAATAAACAAACAAACAATAGTTCTTGTTTATATTTTATATTTTGAAAGTGCAAGTGTCTTCACTTCGGTTGTAGCATATGGACACACACCACCGAAGATGTCTTCGGTCACCGGAGCCCTCCTTGACAGAAATTTTACACCTGATTCAACGATGTTGAATTTTTAACTACAACTTGATTGTGTCAAGATTCTTAAAAATACAAATATTCATTGTTCTATTCAGGATTCTAGATTCCAAATTGTGGTCGACGTAGAAATTCCTCAGTCCACAGATTTTCCAATTTTTAGATTGCCGAAGGCCACAATTTTTGAAACAGGTACTTCTTGAAACTAGAGAGGCTTAGCAACAGATAATTTTGTGCAAACATCATAACTGTATTACAGCGTTACCGATCCTAATCGTTATCGGTACAACCTCCGTATATTTTTTCAATTGTATTCCTTCCTTCCTCTTTTCCATTTCTTGGCGCTTTGGGATACATTCTGTGATACTTCGTACTTCCACGAGCCCAGCGTTTCGAAAAAACTATGAATTTCTCATTTTTTTCTCAAAAAAAAAGATTCAACCACTCCAACCCAACTTTCACGTTCATTGAGCTCTCTACATCTCTAGCCATACTTTCTCAATTGCTTCCACAAGCCTGGATGTTTGAATTGACAATAATTTCAATTTTCTACTTCACTGTAGAATGTGAACCAGATGGGATCGGCTCCGAGCTCGGCTCCGAGTATTTTCTGATGACCAAATCGTACATCTGGCTTGACAATCTTGAATTCTCCAATCCTAAAAATTCTCCTTTTAAGCAGGATTTGAGGCAAAATTGTGGTCAGCTTAGGAATGCCTTGGTCGCTGGCTTTTCCCATTTCGAGATCGCCACAGGTCACAGTGTTTGCCACAGCCATACTTTCTGAAATCAGAAGGGCGCTTAGTAATGGATAATTTGTGAAATCATCTGATTCTCACCTTTATTCTGTATTTCAACAATTTAGTCAGCTTTTTACCTTATCGGCAGGATAATAAACTGGCATATTTTCTCCTTCCCAGATGTTTTTGAGTCGCATATCTTGGCACTTTGAGATACTTCCTGAGATGCTCTTTACTTCCAGGAGTCTAGTTCTCCAGGATTTTTTTTTCCGACGAAAATGATTTGAGCACTCCACCAAACTTTCTTGTTTATTGTGCTACTTGGGGCAGCACATCTCCAACTATCAGTATTGATCGAAGCGACAGAGTTTATTGAACAATTATCACGCACAAACTTGCTTCCTACTGAATCCAAAATCTCAAAAAAGTACTTTTTTTCCAATCATAACAACGCGGGTTGTTCCTGAACACTTTTTTGAGGTTATACATTTAACTAGGTTAACAACACTGACGAGCTCGTGACGTCATGTGGAAATGCCTGATTATCTTGATCGACCTTTGTATCGACTATCGATCTAGTGGTCAAATTGAACGTATTTTTGTTTCTTGGCCACCAGAATAATGAAATTCCCGTTACTAAAATTCAACGTATTTCAGCACCGAATAACGAAGTCTCATACGCGATAGCTCCCACGAGCGTCGACGTGACCGACAGATTTTTGGTCGACGGTGACCAGCTAGTGGTAGATCTGAAAGACTCGGCGACCCTCGATCGCGACAACGGCCCTGCGGTGTTCAACTTCCAAATCGCCGTCACGGACAAGGGTACACTGCCGCACAAGATAACGCCCGATTTCAAAGTGACCTTGACGGACATCAACAATCAAGTGCCGACCGTCGTGACGAACACTGCCAAGACCGTCAAGGAAAACCTGAAAAAAGGAGAAGTGATCGACACGATACTGGCCGAAGATAAAGACGGCGAGGGTCCGAATTCGGAAATCGACTTCCAGCTGACAAAAATCCAACGGTTTTCCGACGAGAATTACGAACACGAAACGGAGGCACCTCCCGAGGACTTGTTTCTTTTGGCAACGGACGACCAGCACACTAGCAAGAAAGCCACGCTCACCGCCAACTACGATTTAGAAAAAAGATACGGTTACTACAAGTTAACGATCAAGGTAAGTACTGACCTGGCGTGAGATATTCTGCTTTGTGTTCTTATCAATCGTTGTTATTGCAGACACGAGATTTTGGAACCGATCCTAAACCGCAAGAGAAGTTGGACAATATGGTGAAACTGCAAGTAGCCAGGTTCAATTTCAAAGTGCCGACGTTCGTCTTTCCAGTCGAAGACTTCTACTACTTGACCACCGTTCAGGATAAAAATTCCCGGCTAAAACTGTACAATGACGACGATTTACCCAATATACAAGCCACCGATAACCAAGAGGAGAAATACAACATACAGTTTTCGCTTCCAGTCACAGAAAAAACGTTTCAGATCAACAACGCCGATACTTTTGGCAATTCCCAAGCGCAGCTTCAGTTGAAGATCGACGATTTCGATACTGACGAGCAGTACACGGTTTGAAATATTGAATATATTTTGTACCAATCGATGACTGAATCAATTTATCAGGTGACAATCACGGCTAACGTGAATCCCGCCGAGACTCAAGGCCCAGGCGAATCGATTTACACTGCCGAAAAAGTTGTGACTTTCGGATTCCACAATCAAAAGGACGATCCGACTTTCGACGACAATACTCTTGAAGTGGAGTTCAAGGAAGAGTCAACGGACGAGAGCTCGCCTATACCAGAGGCGCAGTATCCCGAGCACATCGACCTTCCGAAATTTTATTACTTGCTTGAAGGCGACAGGACGCTGTTCGATGTGAACAGTGGCAGCGGCAAAATATCCTTGAAGGATAAACTCGACTTCGAAACAGTCACTTCGTACGATTTGACGATCCAAGCGGCGAGAAGAGCAGGCGCGGCCAATTCAGACGCGCCTGATAGCACCCGGTTGAAAGTGCATGTGCAGGTGAGTTCAAGCTCAAGAAATCTACTGATAAGCTGCATGTGCTTCTTTTTCTTGTCTTCCAAGAACTTGATAGGGTTTATGGCAGACAGCGGAACTTACTTCCGTCGTTCTCTCTGCTTTCGTCTGGCCAGCTCGCCACTATGATAGTTGAACTTTCATCTATATAACAGTTCAAGCTGATTAACGTTTGATTTAGCTAGGGCTTTGCGGGATACCTGCAAAAAGGTTCGGAAAAAAACTGGAATTAACGATCCGGAGGAAGCTGCTCTTGTTGAACGTAACCCAGCCAACCCCTTGTGCGTGCAGATTCACACTTCAGCTTCTTCAATTTTGATTTTTTGGATTGATCAATATTTCTTTGAAAGCTACGGTAATTAATTTAATTTGTCGCAAACTATGGAGTAACTTCCTACGAATAATGGCCGTAGTATCTTAAAGGGTAACTTTGTAGTCCCGTAGTCGACTCTTCTTCTATCTTTGCCAATCAATGGCCTCAGTTCATGTTGGCGACCACCTCAGATTTGATCTCATTGTTTGTTTATCATCAGTCTGGTCATTTCGACGGTTCTTCCTCGCTTTCAGAAGGATCATTGTAACTTTTGGAACATTAGCAGCGGCTAGCAATAATATCTATCACATGACCCCAAGACCAGTACTTCGGGCGTTTGATCCTTACCCACCATTTCTTCTGAAGCGCATCCTCCTCCAGCCCTCCCCGATCATTTTTAGCCTGTCCACTAGCTACTATTTTCTATTATATTTTTCAAGAGACTTGTTTTCGAATCCCACTTGGTTAGGGTCTACGGAATTAGATTTTTCTGGTGGCAACGACAAAAAATGTTGCTCTTACCTCCTGCGCTCCCTTGGAGGCCAGGCCAAAATTGATCAACTTCCTTTTCCGAAATTTGGAGGATGGGCGAAGGAGTGCAAAAGAATTAGGATATGATAAGAAGATTTCTCCAAAAGCAGTTCATGGTGGAGTTTCTCAATTCAATTCTTTTTTCAAAACGTACATTTCTCGTAGGAAAACAGCTTCTGAAATTTCCAACTGATTTTGATGAAAATTTGGAAACGCTGCTCAAGATCAACCATCCAGAACAGAGAATCTCAATTTCTGACCGAGTTACTCAGTGACACAGCTGGTCGTCGAAAATGACTGTCCATACTTTCGTAACACCTTGTTTGGTAGGCAAAAAACTTGGTTTCCAAAACTAGAATATTAAAAATATAGCTAGCTCCATCACTGGATAATTAAGCTAGAAACTGAGATTCCCTATTCTGGTTGGTTGATACTAAGAAGCCTATCCAAATTCTCAGCGAACTCAGCTGAAAATTTTTGAAGTTCTACCTTGAGGAAAAACGTATTTTTTGAGATATGGAAGGTTCCAGTATAAATTGCTTCAAGAGGCCTTTTCATCACATCCTGATCCTTCTGCACTCCTCCATCAATCCTTCAAATTACAGAGCTAGATCGACCAATTGAAGCCTGGCCCCCAAGAGAGCTCTGAGAATAACAGCATAATCTGTTGGCGTTGGTACTTTATTCCACAGATCTTGACCACGTGAGATTGACAGACAAATTGTGTGGCCCTGTTCAAGGAAAGCAGTAAGGCATTTGCAAGGCTCCTTCCCCATTGCCTTTTCCTCCTCATTGCTGTTCTTTGGTGGGCCCTAGCACTTGTGTCACTGACTTTGAAAAAGTCCATGTACCACATATTGATTATTCTGCAAATTATGTTGCACCAGGCAGTCAGGATAATACCTGTGACATTTGATTGGTATCAAAAAGAGTTTAAACCCTTCAGTTTCTGACACCAGTTCAGGGATTATTTTTACTGGGGTCCAACTCTCAGGTTTGTTTTGATTTTCAACAACAAACAGAACTTGGGCATGGGCCCTGTCCTCCCGATCAGTATTGACTCACACTTGACCTTCGCACCACACACTGGGGGTCCTGGAAGACCCCGGCAATTTTTTTTCTATAAAATCTCAATGGTTGCATTTTGATCCATTTCCCTTTATGTAAATCTAGTTTGCACATTTACACGTCTACTGTCGCAATTATCAGTTTCAGATGTCCTTATTATGGTTTCTATGAGGATTCAAAGTGGTCAAAAGCGAGAATCTCCAATTTTGACTTTCCGAGTTTTTGAATTTAAATTATTGAAATTAGTATTTTTTTTGTTTATTATATCTTAGAACTTCACAGCCCATCAACTTTTCCCACTTCCATTGTGGTACTTTCAAAAAAATTCAATATTTCATGCAACCATGTTTTTCCGGCTGCGGGCTAACTTTTTATATTACAGGGTTTGACAAATTCCACAATTTTTGGCATTATTGTATTTTGGAAGCTGACAAAATAATTGAACTAGGTCGATTACACTTGCCTTCATCAATATTCTTGACAGTTTACTCAAAAAAGTTTTGTTGTGCCATTCTTTTGGGACTTTGAAAATGGGGTCCGAGGACCCCTGTGTGTGTTTCCAAGGACGAAAACAATAGTGTGTGTTGCGAAGGTCAAGACTGCATTGTCTACTTGTCGTTGCATCACCTTATATTACACCTTGAATTATTTTCTCACGTTAACTCGTTACGTCAAATCATCTATGTTCACTCTAGACCTGTCTCTTGGACTAACTGCACCACCAATTTTGAGCGTTGCCACCGACAAATCTGCTTTTGTAGGCCTTAACCTATTGGGATTCTGAAGAAGTTTTTCGACCTCTTCCACAATACAAAATAGTAGCTAACGGATAGACTACGATGAGATATGTTGAAAAATCATTGAGACAGAGATAACAAACCTTATTGACTTTTCTTAAAACATGTCTGAAGTCAGGACTGTTGATTTGAGTCATCATTAGGGTCATCATAAACATCATCACTATGATGACTCATCAGACAATCATGTAAGTTGTGGACCTTAAACCACTCACAGCTTCATAATTGCTGATCAAAGAAACTCGACTGCAAACTTTGCTGGGAAGGGAGTTTGAAATCCGCACAAAAAAAATTACCAAAAAAAACCACCTCGCTATGTATTTCTTGGAAGCTGAAACGCCACATAATGTATCGAATGAGTGAAATTCCAATCCTTGTTTCCGATTGAATGTGTGATAACCTATCTACCTATTTCCCGATCATTTTTTCAAGAGTAGGTACCTACTCATTAACAAAAGAGCAATAATTATAATACAAAGTTCTGGTGTCCAAACTTGTATTAACCGATATTTATGTCGTTTACAGGTACTGAACGAAAACGATAACGAGCCAGTATTTGTAAAAGATCCCCCTAGCTACTACGCTGGAATTCTCATGAACTACGTTGCTGGAACCCCAGTGTTAACTCCCACGGTAAATCCCAATATCTCACCGAAACCATCTTGCTAATGTCCATTTTTAGGCCACCGACCTTGACATTGCCGACCCCTCCACAGGTGACGAGCTCCACGACAAACTGTCTTACCATATAGATGAGAGCTCAATACAAACCACCGGCACCGGTTTGGGCATGCAGCACCCTTTCAACATGCGAGAAGACAATGGAGAAATCACCCTGAACTTCGGCGTGACCACCAGCATGGCCGGCTATTTCACCTTCACTGTCAACGTCCACGATTTGGACGAAACCCATCTGAAAACGGCCACCGTCAAGTTGTACATAGTATCTGAAGACGACCGTGTTAAATTCAAATTCCAGAATCCTCTGGCTCAAGTTCAATCCCAACGAGATGACGTACGTCGCCTTGCTTGAAAACTTCCGCTTCGGTTTTGACTTACGAAACTTTTCCAGATCAAGGCCGTGCTGGATGCAGAATTCGAAAAATACCAAAGCAACACTGAAAACCCGTCGGCTGACACGGACAGCAGTGGTGTTCAAATGACCAATCGCACTGTGACTCCAACGTATTTCATCGACACAGACAAGAACGAACCCATATCTGGCGATGTGATTCTCAAGTTCGTGTTGTTTCCACTTCTTCTAATTGGTTCTAACAAGTCGCTTTTTCCAGACAACTCACGGACATTACAGTTTTTGCTAGGCTGAACAAAGCGTTTTTGGATAAAGGTTTGATCCTGTTATCGTTTGGCGGAGAATCCAAAACCAAAGAAAATTTGGAAGAAGTCCTGCGCGCTTGGCTCATCGGCGTATCCGTGGTGCTAGGTGCGCTCTGTTTGATCCTCTTGATGGCATTTTTGTTGAAAACTAGAGCGTGAGTTGTGGTTTTTTTCGATCGCTTCGCGAACCTCTACAGTCGGTATTTTCCAGATTGAAGCAACGCATCAACAATTTATCCAACACCAAGTTCGGTTCGCAAGAATCCGGGCTGAATCGAGCAGGAGTCGCTGCTCCGACGACCAATAAACACGCAGTGGAAGGTTCCAATCCGGTTTACAACACCGAAGTTGACAATCACAAGGAACCCGATCGCGTCAGGTATGACTGGTCTGATTTGACGTGATGTCGCCGGTTTTACTTTCTTTGTCATTTCAGCGTCGCCAGTAGCGGTGACTCTGACCTCATCGGCGTGGAAGACAATCCGGAATTTGAGTATGACAATGCATCGTACGAGGAAGAGTACGAAACAAAAGATGAAATTACGACGTGAAATTATTCTGTGAAGTGTTTGATAAGCTATTGTTGTGTGTTTTTATTTATTAAAATGTTTTATTATTTAATTTTCTGTGAGTTTGGTCGGTTCTTTGGGAGTCAGGTAGTATGATTCTGTGTCCTAACTAAAAGCTGCAACCCAAAAATTTGTTTGAGTAAGGTCTGGTCAGTTGAAGTACGAGAAGCGGCAACAGCCCGATGTTGGAAAGGTCGCCATGGGAATCAAAGTTCCCGTCTGATTTAGAAACATTGTCTTGGATGTGTGAGTGAGGTTTGTGATGATACATTCATAAATGTCATCGTGGAGCGAGGGGTTGACCACCTGAGAAAAATGTGCACACCAAAATCGCCAATTGCCAGAAAATGGCCACAATTGCCAGAAAGTTGCTCACGGCTGTACACCAAAATTGCCGAGTGGTTAACCCCTCGTCGTGGGGTCTGCGCAAAAGACAAGAAAAAACTTTTGTGTCGTCATGACTTGAATAGACGAGACAGAGCTAGTGTGTGTTGTTTTCTAACGAACCAGTAAGCCACCTGGAACAAGTGGTGGCAAAGCTCATGAAAAATTCCTGATTTCTTGACATAAAATGAACTTTATCACAAACTATTGTGGGTCCTATCCAATGTCTCATAGCTGAGCTACTGGAAATCAAGACACTTTGCAGACCTTTCGCAATAGGGCACCCTTGAATTGATTACCTCGCCCTCGCACGCATGTTTGTTTGGTTGACTAGGCTCAAAAGCCATGAGACACTGAAAGATGGGATTTTGCAGCATTGACAGTTGTTTAGGGAGGGGATTATCTCATGGCTTATACGCGATATTGGTGTGATGTCAGGATCGCCGTTTTTAAATGCCGGATCCAACAATAGTCTGAGAACAAAGGAAATTTCAGAAATTATTTTTTGATAGCATTACCTTGCATATTTAACTATATTGGGGTACGAAGTGACAAACTATAGAACCTAGAGGTCATTTTGAGAGCATATTTCGATTTTTCATCTTTTTTCCTCAACATTATATCAGCAAAAGAAGTTGATGTGACAGCGCAACATAACCTCAAACCTCAATGCATAAACAACTTGTAGAGCGGAAGCGTGTCTTTGCGCTTCCTCTTATCAGGGGCCTTATTCTTGAAACGGGGAACAAAGTTCTCTCTCATATGCGGTGTTGCTATGCAAGGAGAGCTATGATTGGCCCTTGCCTAGCAACTACACATGTGGATTCTGTTCCCCGTTTCAAGAATAGGGCCCCAGGGCTTGTGAAGAAATGGCAAATGCATAAACATGCACCGGGTCCGTGTTCCACATTTCGCCTTTAACGGCAACAGTATGCGATTAGTGATGTAGGTATCTTACTTCATTAGAACAAACAATGGGGTACTTGCCTATGGAATGAATTTGGCTGGAAATACTTTTAATCATCCCACCAATGTAACCCATGCCAAACTCTTAACGCTATCTACAGCCGTTTGTGAAAACCAGGCGTCGGATTTTGGCGGGGTATTTTTTTTTTAATTTTCGCCGACGAACCGCAGTGCAAGTTGACGATGGGAAATCTCCGAAATTTCTGCCGAATTCGAGGGGCATTTTCGAAAATTCATAATTCATTCCAATTTTTTCCAGGGAACCGCCGCTTCGAGTATTCCATTCCAAACATCTTGTTACGTTTTTGCGGCAAAAATTCGGCTTTTCGGGGAGAATTTCGAGAAATTTGGTGTGAAATGCCGACCGGGGGGTTTCCGGGGGCTCGGTTTCGTTTGTTGCGGGCCATTTGGCGGGGCTTTTCTAGAAATTTAGCCGAAAAATGATGAAATTGGAACACGGCACGGCCAAAGTGACAGAAACGTCAAATTGACGCTCTGGGTTTTGGAAAACTGAACAGCTCGGGGCATTTCAACAATGTTTTTGGAAAAAATGACCCCGTCAGGGTACGAAATGCTACCGTAGCGGCCCAGGAGACCTGTGGGCGTTTGCCAGGCACCAGAAACGCAAGGTCTCCTTCAAATAATAAGGCATTTCGCTTGAATTTCGCGGGCCGTGTCTGACGTTGACGGAGTAATTTCACAAAAAAACAGATAAGTTGATGTTGATTTGGGGCCGAAACACATCTGGGGGGTACTCACAGTTTATTTGCGATTTCCAGCGGCTTCACATTTCGAGAAAAGGGGCCTTTTCGGTCCGCCAGAGCAAATTTCATGTCGGTTACAGGGGTTCCTTGTCGCGACTTGTTTTCTACGGAATCCATGATAATTCCATCCTACCTTTTGGTCACACTTCCAGAAAGAGTCCGTGTTTAGATGTGCGTCCTTGTTTCGGAGTTTTTCTTGTCAAATTTTCCAAAATATCACTACAAACATTGGCAGCATTATTGAGCGTCGCAGTTGTGTGGTGGCATTTGCAAATGTCAATGTAATGTCACAGCAGTGACGGCTGACGGCACACCATCAAGGCGATTTTTCGCGAACCATTTGGGCATGTTTTTCGCGAGTGCTTTTAAATACGTTGGAATGATGCCGACAGTTATGGACGTTTTCGCGAGTACCTAAATGTAATGATGAAAGCGGAAATCGTTACATGACATTTTTCAATCATCATCATTACCACAACATCCGATTGGGATTTTGAACCTATGCCAACTTGAAAATGATTGTTTGAATGCATCTGTCAAATTTCGATTGTTGACGTTTCGAAAAGTCGCCATATTGAACTCTTGCATTTTCAACCTATCCGATTGGGATCTGGAACGTATACCCACTTGGGTTGGACAACCAAGATGCATGTGTCAAATTTTGATTTTTGACGTTTCAACAGGCCGCCATATTGAACTTTTGCATTTTTCAACCGATCTGATTGGGAATTTGAACCCATAGCCACTTGGAGGTTGGCGATCGAAATGCAGCTGTCAAATTTTTGTTTTTGACGTTTCAAAAGGCCGCCATATTGAACTTTCACATTTCTCAACTGATCTGATTGGGAATTTGAACCCATAGCCACTTGAGAATGGCGATCAAAACGCATCTGTCAAATTTTGATTTTTGACGTTTCAAGAGGCCGCCATATTGAATTTTTGCATTCTTCAACCGATTTGATTGGGATTTTGGACCTATACCCACTTGGAGGTTGGCGATCGAAATGCAGCTGTGAAATTTTGGTTTTTGACGTTTCAAAAGGCCGCCATATTGAACTTTCACATTTCTCAACTGATCTGATTGGGAATTTGAACCCACAGCCACTTGAAATTGGCGATCAAAACGAATCTGTCAAATTTTGATTTTTGACGTTTCAACAGGCCGTCATATTAAACGTTTGCATTTTTCAACCGATCTGATTGGGATTTTGGACCTATATCCACTTGGAGGTTGGCGATCGAAATGCAGCTGTCAAATTTTGGTTTTTGACGTTTCAAAAGGCCGCCATATTGAACTCTCACATTTCTCAACTGATTTGATTGGGAATTTGAACCCATAGCCACTTGAGATTGACGATCAAAACGCATCTGTCAAATTTTGATTTTTGACGTTTCAAGAGGCCGCCATAATTAACTGTTGTATTTTTCAAGCGATCTGATTGGGATTTAAACCTTTACCCACTTGGAGGTTGGCGATCGATATGCAGCTGTCAAATTTTGGTTTTTGACGTTTCAAGAGGTCGCCATATTGAAATTTTGCATTTTTCAACCGATCTAATTGGGATTTTAAATCTGTACCCACTTGGAGGTTGGTAATCGAAATGCAGCTGTCAAATTTTGGTTTTTGACGTTCTAAGAGGACGCCATATCGAACTTCCATATTTCTCAACTGATCTGATTGGGAATTTGAACCCATAGATACTTGAGATTGGCGATCAAAACGCATCTGTCAAATTTTGGTTTTTGACGTTTCAAGAGGCCGCCATATTGAATTTTCACACTGTTCAACCGATCTTATTGAGATCTTAAATCTACACACACTTGAGGTTGGCGATCCAAATGCATCTGTCAAATTTTGATTTTTGACGTTTCAAGAGACCGCCACATGAAATTTGTGCATCTTTTAACATATCTGGTTGATATAACAAGCCTTTATCTACTTGAAGTAAATAATCGAGATGCATCTGTCAAATTTGCCATTTTGACATTTCCAAGGCTGCCATATTGAACTATTGTATTTTTCAACAGTAGATTGTATTGAGATTCAACAAATACTTAGTCAAGATGGACAATCCAAGTGCATTCGTCAAATTCGACATTTTGGCAGTTTGAAGCCGGCGCCGTATTGAACTCTGGCTTTTTTCAAACGAATCCATTGAGTTTTCAAACCTAGACTTGGTTCAGATGAATAATTGAAACGTAACTGCCAAATTTTGAATTTTGCACATATTTTTATTCCATCAAAATTTCTCCTACAAATATTTAGAAAGGCTCCCAAATAATACAAATACACGGTTCTGCTTTTCCTTCCACTACACAGTGTCTTCCACGACAGTACCTTCTTCCGGTTTAGGTTTCCATAACACATATAGTCACTTTCATCTTTTAAAGCTTCATCATGTTTCCAGTATTTTCATTAGTTACCTTGAAGAAAAGTAGAAATACGTATTAATAAACAAAATAATGGTGTATCGATTTTCCCCGACAACTCTTCACTGACCAGACACTACCCACTGACATGCGTTCCGTTCACAATAGAACCCTACAAGTTGGGGCAGAAATTTCAAAACACGCGAAAAACAAACATTTGCTCGGATTCATGTTACTCTTACACAATCAATTGCTCACGCCTCTTGGAAAACTTCATCTGACCAAAACACTATCGACGGACATGCAAAAAATTACTAAATTCGCCTAGGGGAAACCTGACATCTGCCTAAAACAACCGAAAATCAACATCATGTATACAATTCCCTTTCCACTTATCCGGTGTCAGTGGAACAAATTCTCTGGCTACTTTTCAACCATAGCTGTCACCCAGGCGACGGCTTGCCGGCGCCGGTGACAGCTAGTACTAAAGAGTATTTCCTGAAAATTTCCGAAAAATATATCTATTGGTTTAGAAGATTTTCTTTTCCGATTTTTTTTCCAAAGAGTTGGTAACAGTAGGGAAACTTCAGTGGGATTTTTATGTTCATATTTTTCAAATATTGTGATGCCATTCTACCAGTTTTTTGAGTTTTCAATCCAACAGTGCTGTTTGTTTAGTTTTTAGTATATTTGTGACGTCACAAATATATTTTTAAAACACGCATCACGGCCGCAATTTTAAGAATTCAGGAAAAATAAAAAATACGGGTACACTATTTTTGGCCATACCATCTATTGAGCCAATAAAAAAAATAGGCAAGTAGCAAGTAGTGCATTTCGTATTTTCGTACCTAATCACAGCCGTTCAAGGCAAATTATTGTAAAGTTGGAATTTACAATTTACCAGCATACCTAGGTAGGATGTCAAAAGATTCTTCGATTTGTTTTCTTTCATTTTCATCTTTTGGGCATGAGAAAAATGTACCTACATGTTCGCCGCTCATTGTAGTGTTTACTATCTGATGCCCAACACATTACTTACCTACCAATTTCACTACAAAATGACCAACCGAGTGATCAACTGAAAATCAGAAAAAAAGCTTCTCCAACACGTCTGCAGCTCTGCACTTTGCCGTGTGGTTGACTGGATGACTGATTCTTGTTGTTGTCTGGTGCAGGTGCAGTTGTTTGCGCTTTGAGGTTATGTCATCGCTGTCACTTTCAAACTTCTTTTGCTGATAAAATCTTCAAGAAAAAAGATAAAAAATTGGAATATGCTCCAAAATGACCTCTAGGTTCGGTTGTTTATCACTTCGTACCCCAATATAGTTGAATATGTTAGGTAATACTACAAAAAAACAATTTCTGAAATTTCCTTTGTTCTCAGACCATTGTTGGATCCGGCATTTGACAATGGCGACTCTGAGGTCCCACTAATATCGCGTATATGTACGTATTTAAAACAGGACGAATCTACCGCGGAATAGTCTAATGTAAAATTGATTTAACGACATGTTTTATCGTGGGTAGACTAATAAAATAAACAGATCTCACTTTTGCAAATATGACATTCAAAATTGAAGGAGCTTGATGTATGCTAAAAATCGGTTTGCCTTAATTTTTCACAAGTTTCTCCAATCAGGCCAATTTGTTTAACCACTAAATAGATACCTACTGTACACAGGAGAGGCCGAGGGAGAGGGGCTTCACTAAAAACCATTGTTTAATTGAGGGTGGCAAGTGACCTTGCCGCCTTGCGCTGTTCATCCAGTATGTATGAATGATAGTATGGTATTGCCCATAAAGATGATTGTGTTGACTGTTGAGTGTAGTAGGACTAAGTGTATGGCCATAACGGCGCACCGACCATCGCCTGGTACCATCGCCTCGCCCATAGCCTCGTACCCTCGCCTCGACCATAGCACCATAGCCTGGCACCTTCGCCTAGACCATCGCCTTGTCCTAAAGCTACCTACTGTTATTATACGTTATTATACGTATAGGTAGTGCCCAAAGTCTTGACTTTCTGATTATTTGGCGATTGTTATTAGGAAGAAAATACGCAAATACAGGGTTATTCAAAAGTCCGGAATAAAATTCATAACTTTTTTTCCATATTTATTTCGGAAAAAAATGCTCGAACAGGTCGATTTCTAAAAATGGTAAGCCGTTTTTTCATGACACGTGTCATGTTCTACCGTCAACCCCCCAGCCCCAAGCCACCCTTAGTATTTTTTTTCAAACAGCACCCTATGTCTTGTGAGGGCTCGTTGGAAAGCTTGTCGAAAACTCTATTCAGATCTACCATTGAAAATTAGATCGGACGTTTCACCATGAAGCTTTGAGGAACTCCAGTTTAACTTAACAGTCCGGAATAATTTTTTTCCATATTTATTCCGGAAAAAACGCTCGAACAGGTCGATTTCTAAAAACAGTAAGCCGTTTTTTCATGACACGTGTCATGTTTTACCGTCAACCTCCTAACCCCAAGCCACCCTTGATATTTTTTTTCAAATGGCACCTGGCAAATGGGTGGCTTGGGGTTAGAGGGTTGACGGTAGAACATGACACGTGTCATGAAAAAACGGCTTACCGTTTTTAGAAATCGACCTGTTCGAGCGTTTTTTTTTAAATAAATATGGAAAAAAATTATGAATTTTATTCTGGACTGTTAAGTTGAACTGATGTTCCTCAAAACTTCATGGTGAAGCGTCCGATCTAATTTTCAATGGTAGATCTGAATAGAGTTTTTGACAAGCTTTCCAATGAGCCCCACAAGCCATAGGGTGCCATTTGAAAAAAAATACTAAGGGTGGCTTCGGGTTAGGGGGTTGACGGTAGAACATGACACGTGTCATGAAAAGACGGCTTACCGTTTTTGGAAATCGACCTGTTCGAGCGTTTTTTCCGAAATAAATATGGAAAAAAATTATGAATTTTATTCCTGACTTTTGAATAACCCTGTATATCTACCACAGTTATGGACTTAAATATTGCACTTAGCAGCCCAAACATGAGAAATTGGCGAATGCATGCAATCACAAACTCAAAAAAAATCGGTTGTGTCACCCCAAAACTTCCCCGATGAGTAGCAAGGAATGGATGGAAATTTTATTATGAAATGATGTTCCTTCGGGTGGGAAATTGGAGAAAAAGATTGAAGAATTGAGATATTTTTTCTAATTAGGGATTCATTTAGAGCTCCATCATTTGAGTCTCGTCTTGATGAGCTAGGCCGGTGGATTTTAAAGCGGGAAACTCTCGGAAAACTTGAAGAATTTCAAGAGAAATTGCCTGGAAATGTTCAAGAATCAATTACCTTTTGTTTGAAGAAGGTTAGTATAAATCTGTTCACAAGCGAAAAAGTTACAAATTTGCATGTTTTCATTATAGGAACCAAATAATGTAAAAGAAAAGCGAGTGAGGCAGTCAGACGCATTAGTAGGTGATCGATCCGAAACTGGCACCACAGAAACATTGGAAATAGTTTGCAGGAAATTGAAAATTTTGAAAACTTGAATTTACCGGGAAAACCTCAAAAAAAATTCCAAATCTTATTATGAAGATCGTCAATTACGGCTTCACTTTAAGCTCCATCATTTTATCCGGTTTCGATAACCCAAACCTGTTTTACATTTTCAACAGGGGAATTCCCGGGAAATTGAGAAGAAAATCATTCGAAAATGTTCAAGAGCCAGTAGTCTCTTGTTTGAAAGAAAAAGATAAAAATCTGTTCACGGGATAAAAAGTTGGAAAATTTGCGGTTTTTCTAGAGATGAAAACTCGGAAACCGTGAGTTCGATTTCGAAAATTTTCTTTCCAAAAATTAATTTAATCTTTTCTCCAACTTTCATTCCCAGCATGTCTGCACCTAAAATGAATATTTCGTGGGGCTCACCGCATGTCAAAGTTGGCATAGTAGTTTTCTCAAATTCACAGAATATACTTATTTCATTTTGAAAAAATTACTGTCAGAAAACCGGAATCGTGCCGATTTTGAAAATAGGACTGCACGACGCCCAATCAAATATACTTTCGATATCAGTTTGACTTTTTCGGAAAAAGTTGATCGCCGAGCAGTAATGAATTTTTGAGTGGAGTCCTGCATCAAAGGCGAGTCGTTCTGTTCAAAATTCGGGCGAGAGGCCCTCTCAGGTGGCAACGGCTAGGAGAAATTTTGAAAATTCATACCGCTCGACTGGAAAATGGTGGAAAATTGCAACTCCAGACTTGATTTGACTCTTTTGTTTTGTTGGTTGCTGCGAAATTTGGTCCCAATCCATCTGATAGATTTTGAATAATTGAATGGTAAAGTTTTGAATTTTGACATTTTTTATTATTTGACAGATGATAGATAGGGGAAAACTTTTAACTGTTCTGAATAAAGTTTTTTATGGACTCTCAAGCGATATATTGCATGTCAAGTTCCGTGATGTATAACATCTATTATTCTTTGGTAGTGGCATTTCCGTTTGACAGATAAGAGCCAAAAACTAATGGGCTCATTCCAGGGACCAACAATGTCCGCATGCCGAATTTTAAGTCGATCGGATCAACGCTGCGGCTGTAATCGTAGAAGGTTACAGACAAGACACACATACAGACACACATACAGACACACATACAGACAGACATCACTCCAAAAATGTTCTTAATCGTCTTGGGGCACCTCAAAATGGATATATCCGTCTTCATCTCGAAAAAAATTTTTAGCGCGTTCACAATACTTCCCCTCCTCGTTGGGTGGTGGGTCGGGGAAGTAAAAAGAAAACACCAATATGAAATGAAAACCAAATAGAGAAATTACACGTTTCAACTAGGTACCTATATTTCGCGACTTTCTTCCCGTTTTCTGTGTTTTATTCCTTCTTTTTGAACGTACTTCAACTATTTCTGCGCGATACTTTCCATGCGTTGTTATTCTTTCTTTGCGCTCTTCCGCTATTTTTCCTGCATTTCATTCTTTCCTTACACGCGTCGACTGCCCTTTTTGCAATTTTCTTCCCTTTATGTGTGATGTATTCCTTCTTTTCAATTTTTTTCAATTATAACGATTTCTGTGATTTTTAGCCCTGTTCCTTGTTTTACAACGCGTTCTTCTTAGCTTCTTCCCGCATAACACCCCCATTTTGCTCCTCAGTCCCGTTGGTGTCTATTGGTAGCATATTGCCACAAAACCAATGTCTTTTGGTGGTTTTATTACTATTTCTTGCGATATTTCGCCCTTTTTTTTTTCAAATTCACGACGCGTTATTTTTAGCTTCCCCTTCCCAACACCCCTTTTTTGCTCCCCAGCTCCGCTGGTGTGTTTTATCGTCCTTTTAGTTTCATTTCCATTTCGTTCGGGGGATTGCATATCCACCTGGCGCCAAAAAAAATACACTGCGCAGCTTTCCATACTTCAGATTTTTTTTCTCGAAAATTTGTGGATCTCCAGCAAAATTCCCTTTGAAAACGCTTCTTGGTCACTGTTTGTAGTTCATTCCTACTTTTGCGATGATCAAAATCGAGATTCCCTTCATGACACGGTTACCGTCGTTTATTACTTTCTACCCCTCTACTTTCTGCCTCGACGAATATTTTTGAATTCTAGTCACATCTTCAGATTCTACATTGAATTTAGAAAGGGAAAAATGTCCTAGATATTTTTTATTCGGAGGCTTCGTTTTCGAGAATTTGAGTTTCGATGTCTGGAAACATGGTCAAAATATCTGCTTTTATTGCTGAACTTTAAAATCAAATTGAAAAGCCCAACATATTGCTGCAAAAATCGCGTGCGATGGGCGATGGTCTGAACAATACCATGCTCTATTTCTCGAGGCAAGGCTATGGTGCCAGGCTATGTGCGGTGCGCTGTGCGAGGCTCCACTTTGGCCACGTACATTTAAAACAACGCATGTATTTTTTGCGTGTGCGAGGCTATGGTACAAGGCGATGGTCGGTGCGCCGTTGTGGACACGAAAAGCCACACACTAAGGACTAGTAGGACTAGTTTTTGTAATAAAATTTGTACTCACATAACCCTTCAAAAGAAATCTGTTGGGCACCACAACACTGATACCATATCATCTGATACGAAGCTCGCTGGAGGACACGACACGCGAACACTACTAAGACACCTGCACAATCGGAAGCTTGCGCCGAAACACTCATAGTAATCCAGGCCCTAGCAGTACTTCTGTAGGAAAAACGATGTAATCAAATTTTTTTTTTTGGAATCGTTAAAGGATCATCCCAGGACAAATAATCACTCGGGTGCTTTCGCGATTTCTGGTACATTTTCCAGCAATATCGCATCAAAGTTGGCGGCTGGTCAATTCTTCAGTTCGCTGATATTTCTTGGAGTTTTTGCGATTTTTTTCAAATAAAAGTACTAATCTACTCAAAAAACAATTCCGGATCGAATGGTGCTGTCAGATTTTGAGTACTTACGTTATACCGGGTGAAAAAAATATAAAACGAGTTTTATATTTTTTCTCCAACTTTTTAGTTTCTTGGCCAATTTTCACAAACTTTATGTCAAAAGCTCGCTGACTAAATCGTCTGCTTAAATCAATTGTCAATATAGCCAAATTATCAAAAATCAAGATGGCGGCGGCAAACCCAAATAAAAATGTGTCGTATTTCGAGATTTTTTTTTTATTTCTAAACTTCGTAAAGAACGACCCTGATGGTGGATTCTGGAAGATTCGGCTTTCTTCTGCAATTTGGGACTAGATTCACTTGATTCGCACATTACACTGTGAAAATATAGTGAATCAAAGGAAGGTCCACTTGTGATTTTTTCCAAATTCACAATAAATCAGCAGTTTAAAAACCTCCCGCGAATCCTTATTTCTGGAGCAATTTCTACACACTTGGTAGTGATCGTAAGCTGTGTGCATAGGCTACAAATACCGTGTTGGTGCATGGCCGAAGTTTCGAAATTTTAGATGATAGATGACGTAAATGGTGGAGGTGCGCATGTCAAATATCGGATATTCTACTTTTTGTTCTCACATGTTCTGAACGAAATTTCTATAAATGGTTGGCTTAATGGTCAGCTGGATAAACACGCAACGAGAGTCAAATGTTGAAAGAGTCGAAATGTGAAATTTTCAAATAGACGACTTTACTTCTTTGGAGAAAATAAAACGGTTCTATCCGTTGGTCCAGGAATTTTTGCTGTTAAAATCGCAAGTAGCGAACAAAAATGAATGCCAGCCGGATATTTGTATATAAGCTCAGTTAAGCATGTAGTTCAACATAGTCAAAGTTCTCAAGAATCCGGTGTGAGCTTCGGCCGTTGTGGCCTCGAGAAGAACTTGAGGATCAGTTTTTCGCGTATATCTCGTGAACAATGGCACTTGGGAAGAACGTGCTTGGGAAGAAATTGTTGAAAATTTTATTGTCTATAAGAAAGGTCCTTACACGTTTCATCGTCAGTCCACTCTTTCTTCGTCAAAACACAAGAAAATTCAAATAATCCAGATGCTCGATGATGAAGACTGTATGGACCTTGAGTTTTATGATGGCGAAGTGCCACCTAGTAGAGGTGTTGGTTGGTCCACTATTTCTTGATTGAAACTTGAAGCCATCAATACGAACTATGCCGGCGGCATATACAGGGTGAAATAAAAATAAAAAGTTGAACATTTGTTCCTCAAGAACCAGAATAGGTGAAGACATGTAAATCGCCATAAATAATTCTGATTTCATGGTCATGAAGTCGTCGTGAACTTGAATCAAATATGTTGAGCCGTTCTTGAAATATCTTCAAAAGACTGAAGTTGTTACCGAAAAAAATAATTTTTTCGTCTACTCATCAGAAAAAAAGTTGACTGTGTTTTTTCTTAAAGTAGTTGGCCTAGAAAGTGTTTTCAACTATTATTTCATTTTAAATGTGATTTATCATTGTTTCGATTCAAAACACCAAGTCTCGATTCAATATCTGAAGAGTTACTGATAGACGGAAAACTAGTTTTTTTTCGTAACGACTTCAGTCATCTGAAGATATGTCAAAAACGGCTCAACATATTTGATCCAAGTTTACGACGACTTCATGACCATGAAATCAGAAATATTTTTGGCGGTTTATATGTCTTCACCTGTTTTGGTTCTTGAGGTACATTTCTTCAACTTCTTATTTTTATTTCACCCTGTATATGCCGCCGGCATAGTTGGTATTGATGGCAAATAGTTACAGTCAAAACAGAATAGATCGAACAACACCTCTACCAAGTGGCACCCCGCCATCATAAAACTCAAGGTCCATACAGTCTTCAGCATCGAGCATCTGGATTATTTTAATTTTCTTGTGTTTTGACGAAGAAAGAGTGGACTGACGATGAAACGTGTAAGGACCTTTTTTTATAGACAATAAAATTTTGAACAATTTCTTTCCAGCACGTTCTTCCCAAGTGCCATTGTTCACGAGATATAAGCGAAAAACTGATCCTCAAGTTCTTCTCGAGGCCACAACGGCCGAAGCTCACACCGGATTCTTGAGAACTTTGACTATGTTAAACTACATGTTTAACTGAGCTTATATACAAAAATCCGGCTGGCTTTCATTTTTGTTCGCTATTTGCGATTTTAACAGCTAAAATTCCTGGACCAACGGATAGAACCGTTTTATTTTCTCCAAAGAAGTGAAGTCGTCTATTTGAAATATTCACATTTCGACTCTTTCAACATTTGACTCTCGTTGCGTGTTTATCCAGCTGACCATTAAGCCAACCATTTATAGAAATTTCGTTCAGAACATGTGAGAACAAAAAGTAGAATATTCGATATTTGACATGCGCACCTCCACCATTTACGTCATCTATCATCTAAAATTCCAAAACTTCGGCCATGCACCAACACGGTATTTGTAGCCTATGCACACAGCTTACGATCACTACCAAGTGTGTAGAAATTGCTTCAGAAATAAGGATTCGCGGGAGGTTTTTAAACTGCTGATTTATTGTGAATTTGGAAAAAATCACAAGTGGACCTTCCTTTAATTCACTATATTTTCACAGTGAAATGTGCGAATCAAGTAAATCTAGTCCCAAATTGCAGAAGAAAGCTGAATCTTCCAGAATCCACCATTAGTGTCGTTCTTTACGAAGTTAAGAAATCAAAAAAAATTCTCGAAATACGACACACTTTTATTTGGGTTCGCCGCCGCCATCTTGATTTTTGATAGTTTGGCTATATTGACAATTGATTTGAGTAGACGATTTAGTCAGCGAGCTTTTGACATAAAGTTTGTGAAAATCGGCCAAGAAACTAAAAAGTTGGAAGAAAAATATAAATTTCGTTTTATTGTTTTTTCACCCGGTATAACGTAAGTACTCAAAATCTGACAGCACCATTAGATTCGGAATTGTTTTTTGGGTAGATTAGTACTTTTATTTGAAAAAAATCGCAAAAACTCCAAGAAATATCAGCGAACTGAAGAATTGACCAGCCGCCAACTTTGATGCGATATTGCTGGAAAATGTACCAGAAATCGCGAAAGCACCCGAGTGATTATTTGTCCTGGGATGATCCTCTAACGATTCCAAAAAAAAAATTTTGATTACATCGTTTTTCCTACAGAAGTACTGCTAGAGACAGGACTATAGACAAACTATAATAGACAGGAAAGTCACATGGGGCTGAGCAATCCGTGGGCTGAGCAGAACTAAATTTTTGGTTACCGACCGCGCTAAAAGCTTGCCCCTACACCCGTTAGAGGGCGCTTATTTGACATATCTTGACAGTACTGGCGAAAATTCCAAGATCTGTTATCTGTCTTTCGCGGTGGGCCCGTTAAAACTTGAATATTCTTTGTGCTCTTCGCTCTTTTCGTTGAAAAGCAGTTTGAAAGGTGTTTTTTTTTTGTGAAAAATGGTATTATTTATGCACGTGGTTGCTAAATCAGTGGTTGGAAATTAATTATTTTCTACAATTCAATCAACTTCGACCAGGAGCTATATCGAAAACATTATATCTGTAACCAACACTTTCCCGATGGGTATTTTGTCCCCGGTACAAGGAGAGGGCTGTGACAATATGTTTTTTCTACACTGTTCTGAATGGTGAGCTATCTATTTCATAATTTGATTTAGAATTCAAATTGATTTGGCCAAGGATTTGGCAAAAGTGTATTAAAAGTAATCAATGTTTATGTTCATAGTGGAGCATGTGGCGGAGGTAATTCCTGCGCTTGATCCTCAAGTAGTCGCTGCGGAGTGCGGATGTAATCAAGCCCTTAAGAATTGGCCAGCGCTTTCACACCGGTCAAAGAACCATCCAGCACTTTTACACCAGTCGAAGAACCAGCTAGCATTTCCAGACCTGTCGAAGAACCAGACAGCACTTTTACACCTGTAGAAGAACCTGCTGGCACTTTCATACCTGTCGAAGAACCAGCTAACACATTTACACCTGTCGAAGAACCAGCCGGAATTTCCAGACCTATCGAAGAACCAGTCAGCACTTCCACACCTGTCAAAGAACCAGCCAGCACTTTTACACCTGTCGAAGAATCAGCCGGAATTTCCAGACCTGTCGAAAAACCAGCCAGCACTTAGTTTACACCTGTCGAAGAATCTGCTGGCACTTTCATACCTGTCGAAGAACCAGCTAACACATTTACACCTGTCGAAGAACCAGCCAGCACTTTTACATCTGTCGAAGAATCTGCTGGCACTTTCATAGGTACCTGTCAAAGAACCAGCTAGCATTTCCAGACCTGTCGAAGAACCAGCTAGCCCATTTACACCTGTCGAAGAACGAGCCGGAATTTCCAGACCTGTCGAAGAACCAGCCAGCACTTCCACACCTGTCGAAGGACCAGCTAGCACTTTCAGACCTACCGAAGAGCCAGCTAGGCCACTAAAATAAACAAAATGAAAGTGTTACTGATGTCTCAAGTTTCAGCTATGAAGTGGGGTCCGTGATGAGAAGGATTCCCTAGTGAAGTGAGTAAATCTTATTATTGATGGCCGAAAAAATTAAAAGCGGCCATTTCCTTTGTTTTCAGTACCTAAGTAGGTGTGCCTCCTATGATTTGAAATAAATTTTGTTGAAAAAAAGTCAGTGTTTTTTTTTGTTTTAATTTTATGTCTGTTCGTTTTGAGTAACTATACCGTTTATATGCATCTTTAATTTGTAAATTCCATTTCTTTGTTTCAAAATTATTGCTACATCGCAGAAGTTACCCAAATTTTTTTTCGTTTTTCAATAAAACATTACAAATCGCTATTACAGTGGAAAATCAAAATATAATTTGGGTTACTTCTGCGATGTAGCAGTAATTTTGAAACAAAGAAATGAAATTTACAAATTGAAGTTGCATGAACAAAATTCGAAGTGGATTCAACAAGCAACCCGTTTAAAAGTCCCGCCTTTTAGTATTTAGTTGCCCCTACACCCGCCGCTGGCGCTAGTGTTTTCATCCTCATCCAATATACGGCAGATGCCGCTCTATTATAGTTAGGGTCTGGTGCTCTGTGGAAACACTCGAAAAGCCAACATTGGCCTCCCTCTCTAGACCCTCGCGAATCGACTAAGTAGCCGATGCCGATGCTGCATTTTGTCGAAACAATAATTATGGAAGCGAGTATGGAAGTGGCGGGATTGCGGGAAACTTCCAGGTCTTTCTGAAATGCGTTTCTAAAAATGTGTCAGACAATGAAACAGAACAACGCATGTTGAAACCTTGGTTAATACTTTGTATGAGAACTTACACACCCTAATGCAACATAAAGTATTTCCAACATCCGCGGTGCCAGTGATGATTCTTACTTCATTGAACATGTGCATCGAGGCCTCGATCGAGGCGTACACCGTACACCAAACTTTTGAGCGCATTTTCGTAAGAAAATGACGCTTATATGGCCGGTTTGTCTGTCTATCTGTCTGTCTGTCCGTCCGTCCATCTGTCTGTCCGTGTATAAATTAAGAAGTTGTACTCCTCCTCGGGAAATGAAGCTATATATAGTATAGACCCTTGGATCTTTTTCTGATGGATAGCTGATGTCCCCATTGGTGGCCAATGGGCATTATTTTTGTATCCATACATAGTTATATGCCGATCACGTTTTAAATTCAGTAGAAATTAAACGCGGTTGGCCATGTTCCCTAGAGTGTAACGGACGCTGACAGACCAAGTTACGTGAAATCGGGCTTTTTGTGGCGAAGTCCAGTGAGGTTAGGAAATTTTGACATGAAATGCCAATTCTGGCGTCTCCTTGCATCATATTCCGCTACAGTGTTGTCTTGGCTGTTATGACTGTTATCTTGTCAGAATGGCAAGTAAGCGACAGAGTGCCGAGCCCTTTACGCCCAACCTGAATTACAGCTGAAGAACTCCATACTGCAGATAGCGAGGTGAAAAGACACTGGAAGGACATATGGGACACTGAAGCTGCAGTCAAAAACAGAGCAAACATACAATCTTGCAACAGCGCTGTACTTGATTGACAGTACGAATTTAAGGTCGTCTGGGGAAAAACTGATCCAACATTACAAATTTGAACATCCCCAAATATCGCAGAATTGCCAACTTGGCGTGCAAAAATTACCGTTCTAGTGCTGAATTTAAAAGCTGATCGGCATATATCATCAATTTTTATCAAAAAACAAAGATTTCCTGTGTACTTCTAATACAGTCCTCAACAATTGAAGTGGAACACCTGAAAATTTTAGTCAAGATAAAAATAAATGGTCGTATTTTCTCAAGAAAAAGCCGAATTGCAATGAGTTTTTCTTTCTGGACAGCTGATGTCTTGAACTATATGCCGATCAGCTTTTAAATTCAGCACCAGAACGGTAATTTTCTTACGCCAAGTTGGCAATTCTGCGATATTTAGGGATGCTCAAATTTGTAATGTTGGATCAAGATTTCCCCAGATGACCTTGAATTCGTATTGTCAATCTAGTACAGCGCTGTTGTAAGATTGTATGAACGCTCAAGACGTCTTGATTTTGATAGACTTTCTCCAGTTTAAATGGGCGACTGGTCAACAGTTTTTTTGGATAAAATAATGAATCATAATATACCATCATATCATATACTAGGTTGAGAAAACTGTTCTAATGTATGGTCAGAAATGAAGGCCTAGTGTCTAAAACCTAGAACGGCTCGGCACTCTGTCACTTACCTACCATTCTGACAAGATAACAGTCATAACAGCCAAGGCAACACTGCAGCGGAATATGATGCAAGGAGACGCCAGAATTGGCATTTCATGTCAAAATTTCCTAACCTCACTGGACTTCGCCACAAAAAGCCCGTTTCCACGTAATTTGGTCTGTCAGCGTCCGTTACACCCTAGGGAACATGGCCAACCGCGTTTCAATTTCTGCTGAATTTAAAACGTGATCGGCATATTATACAACATGATTTAATTGTTTCTTGATACAGGCTTGTCATATTTTTTATACAGGGTGAAGTAGCGATGTACTGAAAAAATGTAAAGTTTGCACCCCTCCCGATCCGCGAAAACATTATTTCGATTTTTTTTAACTCGTTCTGGAGAGTCATTGGACCCATACCCAGGGTTGGGTCGGTAGAATATACGCCGTCGAATATGCGTATTCTACGTGTATATTCTACTGTAGAATATGTCACCAGATTTCCAATTTTTGTTACATATTCTACACGTAGAAAATTATTTTGCAGATAAACACATTTAATCCAGTAAAAAAAAGCTTTTCGACTACCACAACACCAAACAATCAGACCGAGAATCAGACCAAAACTGCACAGACACTTGTTTCGCCCCTCTTTGGGACTCATCAGTGCGTAGGCATCAAGTCGTATCCTCGGTCGTATCATCCAGTGCTGTGGCAGTACGATTGTCTAGTGTTGTGGTAGTTGGAAACCTTTGTTTTATTAAAAATGTGATGAGTCCGCTATGGTCCTAAGAGGCGCAACTCTAACATTTTTCTAACATTTACTTAATTTAGAATTGACTCGAGAATATACAAAAATCAAGGTGTATGGTGTATTAGTAGAAATAAGATTTATCCAATCCTATTGAATACCCTTCGAATACAGTCTCAAGAATGTGTTGCACATATTATAGTTTCTTGCATCTCTACGATTTATTTGTATTTTTATCTTTAAATCTTCAACTGACTGAATGTACCTACTCGATAGGGGGGGGGGGGGGGGGGTTAGCGGAATGGTATGTGCATTTTGTGATCAAAGCATGAAATTTGGCATACTTGTTCAGAAGACCCTTCTTCGCAATTCCTCGCGCAATTCTAGTTGTGGCGCCACGCGAGATTTTGCGCCAGAGACACTGTATTGCGGTTAATATACTTGCTAGGGGTAAATTCTGCAAAAATGGTTCCTGGCCGGTCTCTGATGGTACCGCAGTTGGTATTTTTTAGTTCTGTTTAGTTAAAACTACATGTACAAATGAGTGAGGAGTACATTTTCACAAGCAAAGTTACAAATGCTGTCTTTATACGTTGTTTTAATACATTTTAAAGCCAACTTTGTTAGTACAGGAAACATGATAAAAAAATTGCCAAAACCTCGGCAAAGATATGAACGTCCTGAAATTTTGATATTCTGTTCAGAATTAAGTGCCCTACTACATATCTAAAATTGACAAAAATCGCACCCCGAGGCTTCAAGTTATTGGAGGGGGGTAAAAAATTGCAACTCAAAATGAAAGGTATAGAACCCGATGGAACCCGTCAATGCAATGGATGCAAATACGTAGTAGTTCGACGCATCACAACCAGTTAATACAATTTTGACACACAAAGTGTCGATCATTGTTGAAGGGGGGTCGTGGGGAAGGGCGAAACTCGGCTGGGTGGCTCTTTTTCTTCCTGGGCCATGAAGAAGCGATCACGACAAGATTGGTATCTTTTCCGACTGAATTCAATGTCCTGAACTTGAATCCGATGTGTAAATTTGGATAAAAACAAGTTCGAGCAAGTTAACTTGAGAAAACCTGTTTTTTCTTCGACAATTTTCACAAAACTTTTTTATACTGTTAGATGTATTCATCTTTGAAAACATCTCAGAGGCCATCAGACTGAACTGTATTCTTCACGAAAACCATCCATTCGATCTGTAACTTTGTTTTTCGAGGTAGGAAAAATCGATTTGAACTTTGGTCGGCACTGCCCGGCGTCTACTATGGACCAGAACACTACAGCATGCACCTTCAAGTAATAACTCAATACCCTGCATTGCGATTTATGACGATTTTGTTTATGTTATAGGGAATTTAGTTCTGCACAGATCCTCGAACTTTCAAAGATAGATAACTATATCCCGAATAAGTGTTACAAAACTCACAGTAAGGTAGAAAATCGAAAAATAATGGGACTTTTCTTGATGAACATACCCTCGCAAACGCATAATAACGGAGATACAGGCCTTCAAAGTTGTTTTTCAAAAACAGCTTTTTTGCATAATTTTTGAACTATGTTCAACCGATTTTAGTCAAATTCAAACCAAAGTTTACTGAAACAGGTCTTTATTGAACAATAATAACAATAACGCATTTCGTCGAACATTTTTAGGGGCGAAGATAATAGGGGGTGTCCCCCCCTTTTCCCTCTATTTTTGACCTCTTCGAATATTTTTGAAAATCGTTCCAATTTTTGAATGTGAAGCCACCCGCATTTGGCGGGCCAAAATTAATCCGGAGGAAAATAATCCAAAGCCGTGAAATCGCGGTATGAGAATGTGAATATTCAGAGTCAAGGCATCATTAAAAGATGTCGCTAGTTATTTAATTCATTCGTGTAAATCCCGCAAAGCTCTACAACATAATTTATTTGTGCCTCATCGTCAATTCAATAACCGTTCCTGCCTGACGTCCGACGAAATGGTGAATTGGTGCATATGAAGAAAAGCACCCGCACATTGACGCAGCTAGTTGCTGCCGTACTCCTGCTATGTTGACGCGCCGTGTTACCGCCCGCTCGCCGCCGCCATCATCCGATGTTCACCCGGTGTCCCAGCGCAGTGTATTAAATTACCCATTGGAATTTCACGGCTATACGCCGTTCGCGGTCGTTTTGGATGCGGAAAAAATATTCCGAATTGCTGGGAATGGAGGATATCGCCGGAGGTTGACCGTGGTACCTGGACCAATCCTCCTGGGCTGCCGTCCGCTTCCGACTTGTCACGTCCGTCACCGAGTGCTTCTGCGGGCCTGTTAGCGAAGAGTTTTAGTCCCCTTCGAGGAAGCTGAGTTAGAACCCGTTTATGTTGCGTCGCGACCCTCCTAGAGGCCGAAGCGTCGAAGCCCCAATGATGAGCCCCAGCCCACTTGGAAAATGACGAGTCGATTCCCTCCGGCTGATGTGTCTCAAAGGCCCCCTGGAGAAAGTCGAGTTGGAACCCTTCGGAGTCGTGTTTTGGTCCCCTTGGGGGCACGCTGAGTCGAGAACCCTCCAGGTTGAGTTTTGACCCTCCGAGAGACTGATGAGTTGCTTCCCCCGTTGAGTTGCAACCCGTCTCTAGGATGTCGTGTCAGAGCCCTTGGACGTTGAGTCTTGATCCGCCTCCAGGTGTCGAGTCAGAGCCCTCTAACGACGAGCTCCAGCCCTTTTTCCAGGTCGATGTGCCAAGGCCCTTCTGGTGTTGAGTTTCGACCCTTCTCCAAGTCGTAGAGTTGGGACCCGTTGACGAAGTGTTTCGAACCCCCTCCAGGATGCTGAGTCGCGTTCCCTCCACGATGAGTTCTAGCCCACCTCGAGGATGTCGAGTTGAAACCCCTAAGTGAACCAGGCCCGATAGAAATGAGGTCTCTCGTTTCGGTATCTCGTGTGGCGGAGTGATGACCTCGACGAGCGGGAGGTTAGTCTTGGTGAGTTGGGATAGTTGCTTACGGTTAGGCTTTGTCGGAAAAATGTATGATGGGGCTCACGCGTGCGTTCTGAATCTGCCTGCACGTGCTGGTATCTGCGCTACTGTCTGCCGTCAGGTACAGCCACTTTCAAGCCTCGTCCTTTGTTGGATACCTTCATAGAAAGGTATTCGTGCTCTTGGGCCCTCTGGACTTGGCTTTGTGACTGCGGTACTCAGAGCACCGGACCTAGTGGGTTAGATCTGGAAACTCGCGGGTGAGCTTCCTCTGCGTTTCTGAAGCTCCTAGTTATTCGGAAAATGTAAATTTTGAGAACTACGTGAAAAATCAAGTAATTGGAAAAATAGAATCACGTTTGTATCGGGGTTCGGACCCTGCCGTAGAGTCGTAATTGTTGATCGGATTGATGGACACCCCCCCCCCCCCCCCCTCCTTGAAACTAATGATTTTGTTTTAGCGCCACGACAGTTCCGGATATTTCCATATAGAGCTTGTTACGGGAATGAAGACGTTCTTATTCGAAACTGATGAATTTAATCCGGTACCCAACGACGCCATCGTTCAGATAGGGACTTTGTAAAAATGAATTGTTATTAGGGCTCGATCAGGAATAGTGTAGACGGCGATTATTTCGCGTTAGGGCAAAGATTATTTCGACGCCTCTCCGCATCGGCTTTTCGGCGAACACCCTGTATAGTCTATTCTGTGCGTTTTGTTTCTCCTGGCTGCGGCCTTCTCTCACAAATTGCTAAACAACAACGAACTAGCGCGTGTACGGGGCGTGCTCAAAACGTTCTCCAAATTAAATTTGTATCTTGACTAGAGTAATTGTTTCGCGCTCACCATCGGTTTGAAAGTTTTTGGAAGGGCGAAATTTGGTTCAACATTTCCGGTTATAGACACGCGCGATCGCGGGAATCTTTCTAAGCGTTGGGGGCGACTCACGGTGAAAAAAGGGAATAGGCCCCCACAAAGGCAGCCATATCCAATCCTTTCCAAACGGGCAAAAGAGACCACAGCCCGAAAAGAAGCAACAGCCTTTGAAAAGAATGCCACAATAAGGTGGGCTACCATACACACACCGGCCCACAAATCTTGGATAGCACTCGTGATCGAAGTCACTCTTCTCTTTTCAGTGTCTAGAAGCCGGGCCTAACCCTAACATAACCTTTAACACTAACATAAATGTTGGATCTGATTTAACCCCAAAAAGAACTTTGAACCGCGAGAACCAGTCAGAATTAAATGTCGGTCGAGGTGTAGAGTCAGGTGTTCGTCGGAGGGTTGGGGTGTTGGGACGTCTGAAATAATTAGGGGAAAGTTATCTCTTCGGTAATAGGTTAGATCTTTTAGATAATTTAGCCTGCGATGTGAAGGTAGGTCTAGGTATAGGAGCGAGCCATTATTTAAACATTTTGAATTGTACATAGAGGTCAATCGATTGCTGTTATGTTAAAACTTTAACTGTGTCTTATTGCGTTCAAACTCGTAGTCAGACCCATCTCAACAATCTCGAGAGCTCTACAGTCGAACAACAAGAAGAGAGGCACAACGGGATGTCGTCCTGATACTAGATGATCATCGGCCAAGCGGTTCCAAAAGCGGGAAAAGTGATTTAATTTAAATAAGTTGGATTAAATGCCAGTATAATGGGTTGCCTACCTATTCAGGGGTACAAGACGATAGCTGGGGTCGTTTCAAATGCTATGTTTAATTCAAAGAGAAAATTTACCGCTGCAAATTTTTGGTTAGAGGCTTTGTATTTTAAATATTTGGGATTGAAACATTTGGAAAACATCTCGGAATCGTCACATTCCTGGGCCTAGAAATGACGGCCCCGTAGCCCAGTCGGTCGTCTGCCGTCTGTGGTGCGGATGGCGCGGGTTCGAATCCCGGTAAGTCATGGATGTTTTGTGTTTGTTGAAAAATTTGCGTATATTGTAATTCCTATGTAATAATTCACTGTTATCAATAAAAGGCGCAAAAACTCCTATGGCACTGATAAGCCGAGAAGAAGGAAAACATTAATTTTTTTAAAATTTTAAAAATATTTGGGATTGAAACATTTGGAAAACATCTCGGAATCGTCACATTCCTGGGCCTAGAAATTAAAATTCAAGAAAACTCATGATTCGTCAGTTGGAATGAGTTTTCTGGGTGTTTTCAGTTGATAAACCACCATTTTCGCTAAGAAACATGGAGTTTTCCAGAAAAAAAGCAATTTGGGCCTTGGAAATTGGCGATTTCGTGTTGTTTTCCAATGTTTCAAATCCAAATATCTTGAAAATGAAGCCTCTAATCAAAATTTCGCAAAAGTAACTTTTTCTTCAAATTGAACGCAAAATTCAAAAATTAAAATTGTTCCCAAAAATATTCAAGGAGGTTGAAAAAAGGGGGAAAAGGGGGAGGGTACCCCCTATTATCTTTGCCTCAATTAATGTCTGATGAAATTCGTTATCATTGGTCAATGAAAACCTGTCTTAGTGAACTTTGTTCGAATTTGAATAAAATCGGTTGAACAGTTCAAAAGTTATGCAAAAAAAACTTTTTTGAAAAACAACTTCGAAGGCCTGTATCTCTGTTGTTATACGTTTGCGGAAGTATGTTCATCAACAAAAGTCCCCTTATTTTTCAATTTTCTATCTCCCTGTAAGCTTTGTAACACTTATTCCGGGACACCCTGTATAGGGTGCTCCCAAAATGGTGATACAAAGTTCTAGGGGAGATTTCCCATAAAAAATGGACAAGGAAAAAATATAACTCCGAAGTCCTGAAACGCCCTATTGGAAAAATAGAGGGTGTTCAAGTTGACTCTTAAAAATCGATTTTTTGACATAGCTTTTGAATCATTCAACTGATTCTGTTCAGATTTGGAACAAAGGTAACCAGAATAGGTCTCCATCGGATAATAGCAACGTGTCTAGAAAAAAAAATTGAGGATCGTAGATGATGGGGGGTCTCTTCATATCCCCCCCCCCTAATTTTTACCCCCCTAGCTATTTTCCAAAGTGTTTCAAATCTTTGGATTCTACGTCCAATTTAGAAGGAAAAGTTATTCTTGCAAAATTTTGATTTTAAGGCATTGTTTTTTTAATTTCTCAGGGACACAAAAAAGGGCACAAAGTACGCCTGTTCTTGTCTTAGGCATTGCTAATAATCACAGCAAAATACTGGTTCTGCTACTTACGAGACGCAACTGCCTCAGGGGCGGACTGGCCAAGGCCGCTAGGCCGCAATCCCAGCCTAGATTTTTGGCGAAGGGCCCCCAAAGCTTCGGTCGATTAGGGGCCCCCGTTGACCAAAAGTAGGTAATTGAGTTAAAAGAGCACAAAAAAATTATACGACAACAAAATGAGCCCCGAGGCTCCCTTCCTGCTATTTTTTCTTCAATAAAGGGCAGTGATATTACAGCGCAATAGATAGATGCAGTTCAGCAGTGAGAATTCACAGTTTGTGACAATGAATATATACAGGATGTCCGTTTTTTGAGGCTAAGCATGGGTATCTCGCTCATCTTGAGAGATACAAAGTCGGCTAAATTAGGAAAAAGTTGCGCATTTCCATGACGATTATTGATCCAAAAAGAAATTTGACGTATCGATTTTAGTTTTTGAGATATCGTGAAGAAACAGGAATTCGAATTTTTGTTTTTATTTTTTATTAAAAAAACGGTTGAAGGTGGCCTTTTCTGATCTAGACATTGTCAGGGCACTCGTTCAAGGGGAATTCAAAGCTGCCAAAATCTTTATTCTAGCTTTCAAAGCAACCGAGATACGACATTCAACTTTTTTCTCTAATGAACGCCATATTGGATTTTGATATTTTTGATAACGGCATTCTTTTCTGGTTACAACGATGTGCCACATGTCACTGTTGAATAAATGTTCAACATTTACGTTTTTTTCATTGTCATTGATTTTCATTTTTCATTTTCAGTTTCATTGTTCATTGATTTTCTTTCCAAAGCACTCTTTGAAAAATAAAAATAAATAAAATTTTGCGCAAAAGTATGAATTCAACAGTGGCATGTGACACATCGTTGTAACCAGAAAAAAATGTTGTATTCAAAAATGTCAAAATCCGATATGGCGCCCATAAGAGAAAAAAAAGTTGAATGTCATATCTCGGTTGTTGTGAGAGCTAGAATGAAGATTTTGGCAACATTGAATTCCCCTTGGAAAAGTGCCTACACAATGTCTTAATTAGAAAAGGCTACCTTCAACCGTTTTTTCAAATAAAAAATTAAAACAAAAATTACAAATTTCTGTTTTTTCTCAATATCTTGAAAACTAAAACTGACAAGTCAAATATCTTTTTGGATCCTTGATCGTCATAAAAATTCGCAACTTTTTTTCTAATTTGACAGACTCTGTATCTCTAAAGGTAAGCGAGAGACCCATGTTTAGCCTCGAAAAACGGACAGCCTGTATGGTTACAGTAGGTAGTTGCGCCTTTTTTCATCAGACCACCAGGTAGGTAGGTTTTACCAGGTAGTTACAAATACTTTCACCCATAATAATAATTTTAATTCAAAATTAAAAAAAAAGTTTTAGCCTGTGACCCCCCCCCCCCTCAGCGTCACAGGGGGGCCCCCAAATCACACCAGCGCAGCGGCCTAACTTCTATAACCCCAGTCCAGGGCCGGCAACAATAGTGGTGCTGACGTGCTCGAGCATCACACGTAATCCGAAGAGGTGGTGCTGAGCACCACATGGGGACTTGTTTAGAATGGTTCCCCACTTATTGGCATAATTTTACTTGATTCGAACCAGTAATAAAACAAATAAAAATTAGAATACGAAAAAATAAAAAAAATTCGAATGCCGAAAAAAATATGTAGGGGCCTCTAATTTCTTCCGGGCTATCTCCCAGAATGCGTGTTATGGTTAACATTAAAAGTTATGGTTGAATAGGGGTGGGTGTCGTTTACCTTACTATTTTTTTGTTATGGCAAAAGAAAAGATGCAATCTTATAATAATCAAAATAGCAACGCAAAAAAAATTACTAGGGTGAGATAATAGGTTATATTAACTAACGTTTGAAATGTTGACAAATTGCAAATTTAAGAAAATAATTGATGGTAGAATAAATTAAGAATTGAACATTTATATGAGACGGTGCCTGAAGGGCTAAGAACTAACGTACTTCGGCCGAACTGCGTTTGACAAAATTTAAATTTACTTCACCTGATAAGTATACTTTGTATACAAAAAAAGGATATTTTATGTTCCGTTTTTGTTACGGATTTTTAATAAACTTGGTTCACTCTTGTCAAGTTGTTTGTATTTTGGTTTTTCATTTGGTACACGTGGTTTTGGAATCAAAAAAAATGTACTCAGCTTGGGCTGGAACGTGGTTGGTAGGGTCGCGTCTTCCGGCTCCGCGTCGTTCTCTCACAGTAAAGATGCTTGCTTCCAAGCTGTCGGTGATTTTACTTTTCCGTGGCGGGTGTTGTTTGCCAAATCCACGAAGACTTGATTGATTTCACAGCAATCAGAAGGAAAGAAGAAGAGGAAAAAAAAAACCCTAAAAGATAAACCTATTTGATCTACCTAGTTTTCCCACTTAAATTCAGAGCTACCGTACCTTACACCGTAAGGGTTTCCTGTTCTGCCTTTGTTTCTTTCGCACACGGCGAATATCAATTAGCAACTAGCTCAAGTGCGATGGAAAACGATTCCTAAAATATTAAAATTGGTAATGAAAAATACGATTGACTGTTTAGTTTTTACCTTTCGTGGACTGCGACCTAGAATTAATCTTGAAAAATAATAATATCGCCGGGTTGCTTGAGAAGCGCGTGAATTTGTTCGAAATTATTTTAGCTTGCGAAGCGACTTCTTTGGTGCGGCGTAGAGAAGTGATAAGAATTTTTCTTTCGTATCAGTTTGGATTTTAAAACAAAAAACTATGGAAAACGTTCACTATTAAAAGAAATGGACAAGGTACGTATACCGGGTGTACTGCTAACCTATTCAGACGTTACCACGTAACATGCGTTTGGCTACTTTATTTTGGGACAACCTGTACCTATAGTAGGTATATTTTATTCAAATATGACGTTGTGCTTGAATAATTTTTTTTCAAGTTCAGACTTCTAAACTTGAAAAAAAATCGCCTGCGACGCTGATACCTCCCCCCCTCCAGTCCTTTTTCTGAAATATTCAATAGTCAGCACCACACGTTCAAATCCAAAGTTGCCGGCCCTGCCCCAGTCCGCCTCTGAACTGCCTGAAACATCAACAATGTGCACCTGGAGATCTGAAATAGGGGTGGGAGGTGCTTGAAAGTGAGGTCCCCAACTTAGTCTCAACACATTATTTCAACATTTGAACAACAATTTATTTGATCATTTCTTCGTAAACAAGTAAAAAAGTCAAAAGTACGACACGAAAATAATTTTCGCTCCACCCTACTGTATAGAATGTACTTAGATAGATGGATTGTGGTCTGTGGTCCTTCATTTCTACTGGAATCAGTCATTTCTAAACAAGCCCAGTTGAAACGAAATTAAGAGTGCCGAGGATTCCGCAAAGTTGGCGTAATTAGCCCTAAATTATCATTAATCTGCAGCATCTGCAGATTTTCCACCACCACGCAACTTTTTCCTCGGCCGCCGCATCAAGCGAGAAATATTTACAAAATTAATTTACGCGCACCGGCCGTCCCCAATTACAAACTTTGCCAAATATTATGTGCCTCCCCGGTATTATGGCCCCGCACGCAAAGCTCAAAGATTATGCATATTAGCATATTTAGGTACCGAAAATAAAATTTTGAACATCCCTCCGGCATTTACATGCATAACCACTGACGTTGCTCCGGAAGATGCAATGCAATATAATTAAAATCATTTCAGTGTAAGCCTAATGACGGGGACAAGGCGGGAACGTCCCGCGCGCTTTGAGCACGCAACCGCAGCATCATTCTTCGCGCCGCGCGTCCCCACTCTCTCATCTCGCGCTGCGAAAGCACCCCCGAAACGTTATCAGTCTGCCGACAAAAGCTCCACGTGCCTGACCAACCACCCGAAGAACAGACTCTCGAAAGTTTTCGTTCGAGCCAAAGTTGCGGCCGTAATTTTTTCTTTTCGAATTTTTTATTCAGGAATGGATTAATTTCGATTGCAATTCGAAAAAGTTTTGCGGGGACGATATGCGGAACGTCCCAAGTTTGGGAGTCATGTGCGTATGAGAGAAGACAATAATAAACAAGCGGTCGTAAATCTGTCAGCGTCATGTTTCCGAGCATAAACCCTTTGGGTAACGAGTGCGCGGGAGGTGGGCCCCCGTCGAGGACAATGAACAACGTTCCGGCCAGAGACGTCTCGAAATGCTTGGAAAGCTTTTTCGATTGTTTCCAGGTCTTCACCAGGTTCTGGGGTGTTTTCTCGGCCACTGGTGAGTCGTAAAACTTTTCAAAAGAGTTTGGGATTGTAGTGCGGTTTTCTTTGATGACAACTAGGTAAAACTTTATCGGGTAGGTACCTACCTATCTACCTATTTATCTGGTGAAGAAACATACACAGATAGATAAATGCAGTGCATACCTACAAAAATGAGCATCAAAATTTTGACAAATCAGTTAATTGAAATCTAACTCAGGTTTACCTGTTAATGCCTATTTTTATTCCTACGAAATAGTATTTATCACCAGCACAAATTGAATAAGTTGACGGAGTTACGCAGTAACATTTACCTACAAACTGTATAGGTACCTATGGGACTGGATACGTAAATTCTTTATTGTCTCCCTCAGCTTTTCGCTGGACTCTGCTCTATATCAGTTCGCAATTTTAAAAGGCGGTTAAATATAAATAGGTTGAATGGCAAAACTTTTTTTTCCAATAAACAATTACTTTACGCCAAGAATAGCTCGAACTATGCATTTTGAGCTTGAGCAATGCCCTTTTGAGGCTCGATTGGGGGTCCCCAAACCTTCATTTCAAGAGTTGGAGACATCGGCGAACTCGATGCGGAGGGGATCTGGGGGGCCGTTGAAAGTTGAAGGTGCGAGGCTTCCCCCCAAATCACCATTCCAGCACGTAATTTCTATTGGGATGTCATCAAACGGCTCCAACCTACACATTCACAACATTTGTTACCATGTCCAAACAGTTCTTCAGAGTAAAAAAAAATAATTTTTATGACAGATCGAAAAAATCTGTTTTTCTCAATTCCTCATTCTCACACCGATTAAACTCCCAAGTTTGGTGTCATTTTGGAGTGAACGGCATCCTCTTATTCAATTCACCGAGTCAAAATGTTTGAAAGACCACCGTGCAACGAATGACAGGCCAAGAAGTGAGCATTTTTCATCACCTCCTTTAACAGTAGTTTCTTGGCTGTTACCAATCGATATGATTGATAATTTTGTCGTGGATCAATAACTTGAACTATTTTGTAACGATAATGCATGTGCATGAGTTGACACGAGCGTGGAGGCCCGGATTTTTTTTTCTCGAACGGTCGAATTTATTTCACGCCTCGCTAGGCTGAGGCGTTTGGAAAGGTTTGGAGAGAAAATTTCCATGTCTATATTCTATGCAGCTGAGTAGCATAATTCTGAAAATTGATTCGAGAATTATCAAAGATTGTTTTGACAGTCACTAGGTACCCTCATGGGGATTAGCTGCAGGAGTTATGGCTGACGACGGAGGGCATTCAACTTTAAAAATGTTATATTTTTTCCTGCATCAATTTTGAAGGTTGTTATCATTTTGTGCGTGTTAGTTTTTCTATGTTTGGAGTAGGAATTATTTTATAAACAACAACTGTGAAAATAACTTTTAGAGTGGGAGAGAATAAGATCTTGTACGTTGAATGCCGTGAGCCATCATCTCTGCAGTTTACCCCCATGTGGGTACTGACTGGCAAAACAATCATTGATGATTTATAAATCAATTTCCAGAATTTAGCTACTCACTTTATATAGACCCTGTGATCCAAACCATTCCGAATTAAGGTAGGCTGTGCCCTGGCGAAATAGTATTTTATGTTACTAGCGCCGAAAACCGGGCATAGCATAACGAACGTGAATGCAGCTCGAGGCTCTTGGCCGAGAGCTGCATGTAAGAGAGTTATGCTATGCCGTTTTCAGCGCGAGTATCATACATCGTTTTTCGTGCTGCTTTGAATAAGATTACAAATAAATAAGATCATATCGCAATAATCATTGTAATAAATTTCAAGTTGGTACTTCTGCCATTTATCACCAAGGCACGAGGCATATACCTACTAGATGCAGATTTTTGTGTGTCAAATGTCGATTTGAAAAATTGCGTCCTATGTTTGAATTTTCTTGCATAAAACTGCCCTCCCCCTCCCCAATTGGGAGGGCCATCCTCCAATAATCCCGAAATCACTGAGCTCTAGTGTCTTGTGTGACGACGAAACACAAAAAATAACATACATTAATCACTTTTAAACCTTGGCCCCACAAAATGTCAAAAATCATTCTGCAATTGTACCAACAGCTATTAGAAAAATGACCCTAAAATATCAATTTTGAAAATGATTATTTATGATTTTAACTGATTTAAACCGAAAATTTCAAGGTATGACATTGGAAACGTGGTCTCTCTTGAATTCTGCATGGTTTTGCAAGGTTAGTTTATTTTTTACGTGTACTTTTTACTTTGCGGCTCTAGATCTTTTTCTGAATATTACAGTGCAGGTCACCGAGCGTATATTGTCATTTTCGGTTATGGCAGCACGAAAAGTAGCTTTACATCCCGGAATTTGACCATGTCACAGCCTACCCCAATTCAGAATGGTTTGGATCACTCGGTATAAAAATTTTGTTTCCGAACCTATCCAAATGCTCCCTGCCTGAGCCCAGCGAACTGACTCTCAGTAGGCGTAAAATAAATTCGACCACTGGAGAATTTTTTTTCCAGGCCTTCACGCGAGTGTCGAGTTTCATGCACATGCATTATCGTTACAAAACAGTTCAAGTTATTGATTCATGACAAAATTATCAATCATATCAATTATCAATTGGTAACAACCAAGAAACTACTGCTAAAGAGGTGTTGAAAAATGCTCACTTCTTGGCGTGTCATTTTTCGCACGGTGGTCTTATAAACATTCTGACTTCGTGAATAGGGTTGCCAGATGCAAAAAATGGATTTCCAGGACATAAGCTTCAAAAAACCAGGACAAACGTCGAAAAAGCAGGACATTTTGAAACTAATGATAAAAATTTTTTAACAAATTTTCAAAAATTTAGAAACAGTAGTGTATATTATTCAACAAGCGGGTAATGATTGCTTCTTACTCATGGGGATGCAGTTTGCCGACACGAGCCTTGGCGAGTGTCGTAAAGCATCCGAATGAGTAATAGTCATTACCCGCTAGTAGAATACTATGCGTTATCCAGTCTCATTGAAAAATGCAGGCACGTATGCGCGTGATAATGCGTGCATTATTCAAAGGATTGGATGAAAAAACTTTTTGTCATCTTTATTTTTCAGAAACGTAATTTTTATCGGACTTCACCACCTCAAGAACTTTTTTCTCAATGGGAAGTGATAAAGTTCTTTAGTTCTTTGCACGACATATTGAAATTAGTTTTTATTTATAGCTCCGATTTCACATGGTCAACTAGAAGTCTATTCTGAGCATCTGTCCAAGATCAAGAGGCAGTACATAGCGAGAACACTCTTTCGGAAGCGGCATTTGAGCCATAAGTCGAAAAAACAATTTTTCAAGTTTGGAATGTCGTTGGCCCACGGATTTCGGAATATAGAGCTGGATAGCTAATACAATACATGCGTGTTGTCCGAACCCAGCTGGCCGCCATACTGTGCTAAAATGTTATTGGCTGACGGGCAACAAATCGGATTCAAAATATAAACCGCCGTCTTTTGTGCATTGGTGTTTACATTTGTTTCAAATATTAATTGTGAAATAATATTGAATAATAATCACCTGAAACTGGATGAGTCCTACAGGGAGAAAGCTAAGATGCTTGTACTTTTGTTTCGTAGAATGATTCTTGGTTCTTGAATCTTCCTATTATTCATTTTTTAATTATTGGTTAGTGGTTATAATTTCATTAATGTTATTCATTACAAACTGCAGCTCATTTTATTTCGGAATAGTTAACTACATACATGTTGGAAACGTAAGGTATTTGATGAATTGTTTCGAAGACAAAACGTAGAAACTCAAGCAAAAAACTAATGGCGTTTTCGACTGGCCAGAACGGAGCCAGTTCAGCTCGAAAATCGCTATCACTGATTGGGCAAGGATTTTCGAGAACCTATCGGATCTCCTGATTTTTAGAGTCGAACTGGTTCGGTTCTAGTGATTTGAAAACGCTATAAACAACACAAACACGAACCTGATTTATATCACAAAAATAAAATGAAAACAATTATTGAAGTATAACATAATTGTTTATTTGTGCCTAATAATAATTCCGACATAGCTTGGCTTGTTGATGCTTTCGGCATAGCTTGATCTGGTCATGGTTCCGGCATAACTTGGCTTGTGGTTGTTGGAGCTTCCTGGATAGCTTGACTTTCTGAAGCTACTGGAATGGGTCTCAGGTATACCGTGGTCTCAGGGTAGGCAAATCAAGTGAAGGAATTACATTGGGTTTCAGTTTTTTGAGCAATCCAATTCGCTCGAAGGCTTCATCCAAGAAATGATCTGAACAAACACGCTCTCATTGTTACGCTGCTGAATAAATGTTTGTTGATCCCTACTGATGGCCTGGAGCCACTCCACTTTGATCGTTTTGGAAACCTGAAATAATTCTTTTGTAATAAATGAAAAATCGGATAAAAACATCGAACTTACACATGATAGGTTATGCCGGTTTTGTTTTGTTTGTCACTATTTTTGCAACTAGGCCCAAAACAGGACGGCATCAAGTCTTTTTCTTCAACAAATCACTGAAAAACGCCGAGTAAACTTCGCACAAAGAAACGGATAAACAAGAAAAACGTCAAAAAATGACAATAGATTGACATTTGGGTGACATTTGGCAATCAAAGTGACACTCAGGGATGACAATTATTCGCAGCTTTGCCAACCCACAAGCATTAAAGTTACTAAAAATTAGCACAGTATGGCGGCCAACAAGCGTTCGACAAAAATTGTGGTGGGGGTATATTGTGATTGGCTATCCAGCTCTATATTCAGAAATCCGTGCGTTGGCCGCACTCTCAGCCTCAGTAGCACACGCCATCTCGAAGATAGGCGCGGACGATAGACGGTGGTAGCAGCTCCAGGGAAAAATGTAGAGAATACAATACAAATAATTTGGAGCCTTATATAGGAACTAACTTATATAGGTATCAAAAATACAGGACATTCAGCGTCCTGCGGAGGTCTCAGGAAGGACGCAAAATTTTTAGCCTGAATCCAGGACGTCCTGCGAAATCCAGGACGTCTAGTGCTAGCGGTACAAAAAAAAAGTGGCATTTGATGATACAAGCAAGCCACTTTGCATATTTGTTGTCTAAACCCATTAGAAAAATTTGACCCGCAGTTTCTAAAAATTCATCCCTTAGGACCCGAGATTTGGGGAGGGGGAGGGAATACTATAAAAAAATACCAAACTTTTTCATCCAAACCTGCTAAGGCGTGTTTGGTGTCAAAACTATATAACTCAGACCTCCTCGATACAATGACAATGTCAAAACTCTCGTGCGGTCACCGGAAGTCGAGTCAAGTCGTGATCTTTGAAAATTAGAGCTGAAGGTCAAAATTACAAAGTAGGCGTCAATAACTCATATGTTGGGTATCGATTCTTAGGTTTTCGGGGTCGTTGAAAACGTATGAAATGAAACAAAAACGATTAGGTACACCGTTCGCCCATATCGATGGGTCCTAATAAGACTAGCTTTATTCGCAGAGCCGGATGTGAAGTAACGTTTCTCGCAGGGCATCTTTGTAACTAGCGCTATTGAAAAGAGGTCGTTGTAACTGGCGCATCTCGAATGAACGCAAGTGAACTGGCGCAACTTCTATTCGCGTACATAGAAGTTGCGCCAGTTCACTTGCGTTCATTTGAGATGCGCCAGTTACAACGACCTCTTTTCAATAGCGCTAGTTACAAAGATGCCCTGCGAGAAACGTTACTTCACATCCGGCTCTGTGAATAAAGCTAGTCTTATTAGGACCCATCGATATGGTCTACCTATGGGCCCAGAAGTCAGGTAAGCGAGAAAAATCCTACAAATTTTCGAAAATAGAAGTGAAATAATTATGTGAAATAGCTTCAATCTGTACTTGGTGATGATGCTGTACCAGCTGTTCTATGTGAAATTCATGATGTTCCCCTGTGAGCTGTCAAAAATCCAAAATGGCGCCCATTCAAAACACTCAGGGGAATAATTTATCGTGATTTTCTTTAGGGAGCTCCTACGTGTCACTAGCTAAGCACATGTTGTTTATCAGTGAACAACGACTTAGAAAGTTCCTTACACTATTGGTGGTATCTTGCATCGTTTAAATGATATTCACCGCGAAACTGTTTTGGAACCGTTTTTGGAGAATAGATTGAATACTTGAATAGAAGGAAAAACTTTGCATGTAAAATTGAAATAACCGACCTAAATATATTTTTTCTGTTCCATGCAATCATGTCTTATGATGTATTTTGCCTGATTTGTCATTCCTGGTCTATGCATGGAGGGAGGTTCGTGATGGAGGGTCATAAATCCAAGATGTCTGTCTCTGTAAGTTTCAAAATTCTATACCAACTTTATTGTTGGATTGGGATAAATAATAAATATCTACCGCACCCGGTACATTACTCATGAATTTCTGAAGAGTTCCTCACATTTTTATTCCTTCAATAATTTGAGAGATATAACCAATTACTTGCCTAAAGTAGATGTACGTGAAATTTCAATTGAAAAATAATATCTACCTACATGATAAAAACTAATGAAAAAAATCTGTCGGTCTGCTACCGGTTTATTCAATAATGTTGCACTGTTGCAGAAAACAGGAGGAAATAGAGTGGCGGAAAAAATATCTAATTAGAAAAAGTCTAAGAAAATATCTAATGCGTTTGATCCGAAACGCAAAATATCTGAAATGCAAAAGGTTACCCTAAGATGTAAATCTAGTATGTCTAATATACAAAAAGTCCACAATATACAAACCACCAAACATAGAAAGGGTCACAAGTTTCCACCTTCTTTTCAGATCCACTGGATCAGGAAATGCTTTTGACTTGAGTTTCCTCCGTTCGTGTCAAGTCCACCAGATAAAGAGCTGCTTTTTGACTCGAGTTTAGCCTTTTTTGTTCAAACTTACTAAGCAAGACTTAGTCGACGAGTCTAGAGTCTATAGACATCTAGAAGGCCTGAAAAGATAGAGGAAACCTGAATCATTGAGCAATTTTCATATGGTGGGTCTGGGAAGAAGGAGGAATCTGAGTCAAAAACCAACTCCTTCTGGTAGGTTTGGAAAGGAGACAACTTGAGTCAAAAGCGAACTCCTCAACTGGTGAGTCAAAAAAAGTAACTTTCTCATTTGGTAGATTTGAAGAAAAGAGAGGAAACTCAAAACCATTTATATTTTTGACGTTTTCTACATCGTACGAATTGTGCTATAGATCTTTCGAACTCAAGCTCTCATGTACTGTCGATTTTTGTACTTTGGATCTTTTGTACTTAATTTAGATATTTTGCGTTTTGGATCAAATGCATTAAACCTATCATTTGTAGACCTTCCATGTTTGAGTTTTCCCGCCACCCCCCTCCGCTTTTGGACAAAGTTAGCATGAAATTTTCTGAATAACCCTACAGCGGCGGACATCTTGGGTTTATGACCCTCCATATACCAAAAATGACAGATCACGCAATCTAAACCATAAAACATGACTACATAAAACAAAACAAATATCTTTAGGTCGGTTATTTCAATTATACATGCAAAGTTTTTCCTCCTATTCAAGTATTCAATCTATTGTTCAAAAACGGTTCCGAAACAGTTTCGCGGCGGATATCTTTTAAACGATGCAAGATACCACCAATAGTATAAGGAACTTTCTTAGTCGTTGTTTACTGATGAACAACATGTGCTTAGCTAGTGACACGTAGGAGCTCTTTAAAGAAAATCACGATAAATTATTCCCCTGAATGTTTTAAATGGGCGCCATTTTGGATTTTTGACAGCTCACAGGTGAACATCATGAATTTCAAATAGAACAGCTGGTACAGCATCATCACCAAGTACAGATTGAAGCTATTTCACATTATTATTTCACTTCTATTTTCGAATATTTGTGGGATTTTTCTCGCTTGCCTGACTTCTGGGCCCATAGGGAGATCAAATGGGCGAGCAGTGTTCCCGATCGTTTTTGTTTCATTTCATACGTTTTCAGCGACCCCAAAAACCAAAGAATCGATACCCAACATTATGTGTAATTGACGCTTACTTTGTAATTTTGACCTTCAGCTCTAATTTTCAAAGATAACGACCTAACTCGACTTCCGGTGACCGCACGAGAGTTTTGACATTGTCATTGTATCGAGGAGGTCTGAGTTATATAGTTTTGACACCAAACACGCCTCAGCAGGTTTGGATGAAAAAGTTTGGTATTTTTTTATAGTATTCCCTCTCCCTCCCCAAATCTTGGATCCTAAGGGATGAATTTTTAGGAACTGCGGGTCAAATTTTGCTAATGGGTTAAGACAACAAATATGCGAAGTGGCTTGCTTGTATCATCAAATGCCACTTTTTTATAATAATCCTGGTGTACCGCTTGCACTAGTCTGGCAACCCTATTCGTGAATGGAATCAGAGGATGCCGTTTACTCCAAAATGACAACAAACTTGGCAGCTTATTCGTCGTGCGAATAAGGAATTCAGAGAAACTGATTTGTCCACAGCTGTTGTACCGTATGTTAATTAAAAAATTCAATAAGGGGCGGATGTGGAAGTTCAAACGTGTTTCCGTTACTTGATTCAGACTCATAATCATAACAGTGAAATGAAAGCGTCAGTGACGGACAATTTTTAGGTTATGTAAATGAAAATTCAAAAGTCAAACAGACAGTAAGTGTTGAACACTACAGAAATTGTTGATGACCCCATTTCCTCGCAAAAATAGCAACTTGGCGTCATGTGTTTTCAGACGTGTTTTGGTAATTTGGAGCGTGATGTTACCGCAATCTTCAGTGATATCCCTTAGCCCTTAGCTGTCCAAGATTTTGGAGAAGTGTGTTGAATTTCGTGTTTTTCTGGTGAGGAAAAAGGGAATAGTCAGGTAGGATCAAATCCGTTCTTTTTTTCGATCCACGCTGCCAGTTTGCCAGAGCAAGGCTATAGTTCTTTGAATCGTCGTGAAGACGTAATTCTCCAAGATTAGATATTAAATCCAGCTGTTCAAGATTTTGGAGAGGTGTGTTGAATTTCGTGTTTTTCTGGTGAGGAAAAAGGAAATAGTCAGGTAGAATCAAATCCGTTCCTTTTTTCGATCCACGCTGCCAGTTTGCCGGAGCAAGGCTACAGTTCTTTGAATTGTCGCGAAGACGTAATTCTCCAAGATTATAAAATCCGGGAACTTTTGCCGGAATTCAACAATTTGCAAAGTTCATCCATTTTGATGAACTTCATTGCGGGAATGACTTGATTATAAATGTTTTGTCTTCGGAAGTGAGAGCAATAGTTTTCAAACTGACACAAATTGAAAACTCGATGACATTCCATTGGAATTTTATGAGCATGAATCAAGTCGCAGACATACGTTTTATTCTCCACAGCCACCCCTTATTGAATTTTTCAATGAACATACGGTATTATCGATGTACTTATATTCTATTTACCCGTAGTTACCTAATGTTGCCCATAATCCACGGTTCATAATCCACGACTTATAATCCACGGCCTGATAAACATTCGTAATAAAAAACTCTCTATTCTTCTTTTGTTACATCCACTAAACAACGTGGCAGAATGAACTGCACGCATTACTGGGTAATCTAATGAAAGCCTTTCTATACTCACCGGACCTGCCCTTGTAGCGGTGAGATGGAGTGAAAACAAAATTCGGAATAATTTTGACTCAAATATATTCACATTATTTATTTGTGGATTTAATTTTTCCTCACATGTATAGAATTTCATTCTTCTGGATCACATTGTTATTTCCAAGCAAAGTACGTTCACAAGAGAGATTTTCAAAATGCCCAATGATTGAAGTATTTAGTCCAATTTTTCCAGTGACTTCATCAAGTATAGGTATACAAATGTCATGCATCAATAAAAAAAAATGCTATCAGTTGTCAGTTGCGTTGAGTTAACGTTGAATGAAAAAATGGAAGAAAATCTGGAAATTTCGAGTGCTGGCCGCCGGAAATTAGGAAAGCGGCCCAACAGACTTCTTTGGAACCTGCTGTCTGAGAAATCACGTGAAAATTACGAAGTTTTTCATGCAATTTTTATGGATTGGCGCCAGAAAAAAATGCCAGCTCTTTTTCGGAGACTATCTATGCTGGCTGCTGTCACTATGACACTCATGCACGAGCTCATGCATGCTGTTTATAGCCCAGGCATTTTAGGTTTTGACCTGGAAAAAAATAACGTAAGTCTAAAAATTGGTGGAACGCTTCCACTTTAGCCCCTTAACCACATACTGAAAGTCCTAAAAAATCCTATGTCCGCTTCATCGGTTTTTGGTGGCAAAAAGGTGTAAGTGACATTATTTTAGAAACTACTCATTAAAATACGCGTTGAAGTTTCAAAAAAGCTGAAAATTTCTGAAAATGATCTTCTCGGTCAGTTGAACAACATATTGAAAGTCCTGAAAATCCTCTTTCCGCTTCATTGGTTTTTGACGGCAAAAAGGTTCAAATGACAATATTTTGGAAACTATCTATTAAAATACAAGTTGGAGTTTCAGTACAGCTGAAAATTGCTAAAACTGGCCTCCTTTGTCAGTGGAACAGCATACTAGAAGTCCTCAGAAATCCTATGTACGTTTCATTGTTTTTTGGCGGCAGAAAGGTATAAGTGACTTTTTTTTTGCTACTATTAAATAAAATACGGGTTGAAGTTTTGATACAGGTGAAAATATTAGATCTTTTTGGTCAGTTGAGCAGCATACTGAAAGTCCTAAGAAATCCTATGTTCGCTTCATTGGTTTTTGACGGCAAAAAGGTGTAAGTGACATTGTTTTGGAAACTGTTGAATCAAACAGGCGGTCAAGTTTCGATACAGCTGAACATTTCTGAAAATGGTCTCCTTGATTAATTGAGCAACATATTGATAGTCCTAAAAAATCTTTTCCTCCGCCTCATTAGTTTCTGGCGGCAGAAAGGTATAAGTGAAATTTTCTTTTGTTACTATTTATTACAATACGGGTTGAAGTTTCGATACAGCTAAAAATTGATGAAAATGGTCTCCTTGGTCAGTTGAACAACACACTGAAATAAACCAGGAAAATCCTTCTTTGCTTCATTGTTTTTTGGCGGAAAAAAGGTATAAGTGACATTGTTTTGGAAACTATTATTTATTGAAATAGGCGTCAAGTTCCAATTCATCTGGAAATTGCTGGAACTGGTTTTCTTGATCATGTGAATAACATACTGAAAGTCCCAAGAAATCCGATGTCCGCTGCATCGTCTTTTGGCGGCAAAAAGGTATAAGATCATCTCGATGATCATTTTTTTAAACTATTGTTCAAAATATGTGTTATAGCTGCAATACAGTTAAAAATTGCTGAAAATAGTCTACTAGGACTAGTACAGTCAACTAACAAAGGAGACCATTTCTAGTGATTTTCAGCTGTACTGAACCTTTAACCCGTGTTTCAAAAAAATAGTCTACAATATAATGTCACTTATACATTTTTGCCGCAAAAAAAAAAACATGAAGCGGACATGGGATTTCTCAGAACTTTCAGTATATTATTCAACTAACAAAGGATACTATTTTTAAGCAACATTCAGCTGTGCTGAAACTTCAACTTATGTTTTAATAAATAGTTTCCAAAATGATGTCACTTGAACATTTTTGCTGTCAAAAACCGATGAAGTGGACATAGTATTTTTAGGACTCTCAATATATTGTTAAGCTGACCGAGAAGACCATTTTCGGCAATTTCCGGCTGTATTGAAACTTGACCGCGTGTTTAATTGAATAGTTCTGAAAACAATTTCACTTATACCTTTTTGCCGCTGAAAAAAAAGTATGAAGCGAACATAGGATTTCTTAGGACTTTCAACATGTTGTTCAACTGGCCGAGAAGACCATTTTCAGTAATTTTCAGCTGTACTGAAACTTCAACGCGTGATTTAATTATTATTTTGCAAAGCCATTTCACTTATTCCTTTTTGCCGCTAAAAAACGATGAAGCGGATATAGGATTTTTGAGGACTTTGAATATGTTGTTCAACTGGCCGAGGAGACCATTTTCAGCAATTTTCAGCTGTATCGAAGCTTCATCGCGTATTCTACTGGATAGTTTCTAAATTATTGTCACTTAACCCTTTTTGCCGCCAAAAACCGATGAAGCGGACATAGGATTTCTTAGGACTTTCGGTATGTGATTAAGGGGTTAAAGTGGAAGCGTTCTACCAATTTTCAGACTTACGTTATTTTTTTCCAGGTTTTGGTCAATTTTGATCTAAAATGCCTGGGCTATTATGCCGAAATGTCGGTGCAACCAAATGTGCCAGTGGCGTGCCTGCAATTTTTTTTTAAACAAACGAGTACCTTCATTCACATTGAATTCAATATAGCCGTGGACAAAGCATAATATTCTACTTGCATATAATGGTGAAAATCCACTCGGGTGTTTTATGACACTCGCTATCGCTCGTGTTCTAAACTACACCGTTGTGGATTATAACTATCATTATATGCTCGTTGAATAATATACTATTATTCGATCTGTCATAAGAGATTTTTTCACTGTGAAGAACTGTTTGGACATGGTAACAAATGTCGTCAATGTGTAGGTCAGAGTCGTTTTCGTTTGATGGCATCCCAGTAGGAATTACGTAGTGGTATGGTGATTTGGTGGGAAGCCTCGCACTTTCAATTTTCAAGGGCCCCCAGACCCACTTCGCATCGAGTGCGCCGATGTCTTTAACTCTTGAAATTATAAAGCTCAAGCTCAAAATGCATGGTTAGAACGCTTAACCACCGGACTATTTGGGGTTGCGAACAACTCAGTTCTGATTTCTGAAATGTTATTGAAAATTTTTCCTTTTAGTACCTACCTACCTTCGTAGCTATATCTATACTCACCGTGCAACAGTATACCGAGCCCTGAGTTTATACCCAGCATACATAGCATCCCCTGGTTGTGCATTCAAACACCGCCTGCAGCTACTACCTATACATTGCACTAAACTAATATTGTTCCCAATCCAATTATTGTTGACTTTCAAATTCAATTTGGATTCTCGCTCAGCGTCTGAAGTCACATACACAATTTGTCTTTACACTCCGTCTTTGGACGGCGTCTTTTGTTTCATAACAAAATAATTTTTCCGCGGGGCTCCCGTTTCGATTCACGGTCCGATGAATAATTCCATACAAACCGCATGGGCCGGGAGAGAGAGGGCCGGGAATATGGAGCAGGAAGGCGCATCCACCATCCGTCTTGCGGCGGGAGTCGTTCTCCATAAATCAAAAGAAAATTACGTTTCGTTGTTATTCGGAAAACAATGGATCCAAAGGTTTTGAAAAATACAAGAGGGGCAGGGATGCAACAACATGCGAAAACCGAAAAAGGATCCCAACGCTGAGTGGAGTGCTCAACGGAATCACCCGCCATTTCTCAGTTTAGGTGATGCATGCTTATTGCTCACCTACCTACGGACAATAGACCAAAGGCTGTGAAAATTGTTTGAAAGAACTCTGAATTAGATCTTCGCTGGAATTGGTTTTTTTTGTGTTTAGCTAGTATGGGACGGCAGCCCATGATGGTAGACTTCAATTTGACGCTCAGTCACCACCTTATCTTCAACTTCAAGGCTAATTGCATACCTACGCTGAATCAATGAACAACTGTAAAAATATTATGATAGTTTTATCTCTCACTTTTTTTATAATAAAACAATGAAACAACTCAAAATGTCCCGTCATAAAAATTGTATCAAAGCTTACCAAAATCTATTTTGCTTTTGTGGATGATTCAATAGATCTGTCTCTCACACAAATCTGTTTGTAGTTGCAGCGGTACGCTAGCAAAATGATCCTGATTCTGCATTTTGTGATACTGCAATGGAATTTGGCATATGCAAACTTCAAAGAGTTTCAAGTGATTTGACCCGCAGCACTCAAAAATTTGTCCATTAGGGGGCGACTGGGGGCCCCTCCAAATTTTAAGATGTCAGAGTTTTTACCATGCACTATTCAGTACCGCCCTATCTACCGTACAGGACCTAAACAACTTTGTTCTTGACCATCATAACGATTTTCGTCATGTCAATTCCATTCTTCTTACAGAAAAAAATTATTTCTTTGTCTGGTCAACAAGTCGAGAAATATATATTTTTTTGGACCACAAATAGATTGTTGAGTCGTTTTTGTGTGATCATCGATAAATCCACATCCCCTTGGTTTATTTATGGAAACAAAAGTTTTGCTGTTTTATTCTTTAACGAAGAGGTGACCTCAACTTACCATTATTTTCAACATTACCTATTTCAATGTTTTATCCCTAAAAATATGATTATTATTGTTCTAATATATAGCTTGAAGTTTTCTTCAACGGTGTGGATGACGAAATGACCTCAGATTCCACCTGGAAGCCGTGCATAATTATTTTTCTGCAAGGCCGTCAAATTTGGCATTTTTGATTTTCCACCGGGAGCGGCCAAAATGTCAATACACACCACTCCGCCCAAGAGCACCGGTTGCGGTACTTTCGCACCAACTCTCATTTCAGTATTACAAAATGCAAAATTGTTAGGCGTGAATATCGTTTTCCCCTATAGTCCAGTCAAATTAAGCAAAAATCTGGCCAAACCGGAAATAAATTCGGAAATTGACGAAATTTGGTAGATTGATGCAGAATTCAACGTGGAATAACATACTGAAATTCCCAAAAATTCGAAAGCTTGGCTTTTTTTCTAGGACCAATAAAAGAGCGCCATCCTTGTTAATTTTCGATTTTTTCTGAATAACTTGTAAACTATCACATTTAGAACACAAAAACCAGCGAAGCAAATGTAGCCCGGTCAATTCTCAAGAGATCAGTATTAAAATCATCACTTTGTGGTTGATAGTCTCTGAGATACAGCGTCTGCTAGAACGCAGTGAAAATGACTCAAAATTTATTTCCGGATTTTACGTAACAATTTGCATAGTGTCAGTTCAGGGGCTGTAACGTGAACAGAAAATGTGCGGATTTCAACATGTTTCACATTTTTGGAAAGCCAATTCAACATTCGGTATCACACTTTTGTCTAGAAGTCCCCAACATCAAAATGGTACTTTTCCTTGACCTTTGAAATCGATACTTGGAGTCCCGAAGAATCCCCAAAAATCGAATATTTTGATACCATGCCCTTTGCCTACTTTTTCAAGTAGAGCAAAACTATCCAGGAAACATGTGAAGAATTGAATAACAAAAACATAGAATGTTTCAGAATGTTTTTCCCAGTGATGGTTCCTGAGTTATATGGGTTGAAAGACCAAAACGACCTTTTTGGTGAAAAAGATAGGTAGTCCGGACACTAACTGCTGAATACTGTACGGACCTTGCATTTGATGATACAAAATGCCACTTAGCAGACGTAGTGAATATATTTTACCTACGACCACTACCGTAAGTGCCGTATACCGCACAACTAGGAACCTAAGTAAGTGAGCCCTTACGCACATCGTGACGTATTCTGTAAAGTAAATCGCACAGCGTGCGGTAATGGTAAAGTAAATCGCACAGTTAGGGAATTAATGTTTCTGATGTTGGGGGAATTTTGATCGAAAGACATTTTCAAAGAATTCACATTCAAAAATGGGAGCATTTCACGAGAACCTGACGCGTGCCTCGATAGCACCTTTCACACCGAAAGCCTAAGCAAGACTAGCTGTATATATTCGTAGCGAAGGCATCGCCATAGAAGTGAGATGTATCAACAACAAAATCGTCCAGATTTTTTTCCCAAGTAAGGTATTCGAGAATTTCTTGATTAAATTTTAGCTTGCATTTGTAGAACTTAGTTTTTACTTGATCACAATAATTTTGCGAGATTTATAAAAGATTTAAAATATCAATGCCAGAAGTGCCCGCAGTCACCAACAACTTGGGATCAAGTAGGTGTAAAAATTAGACAGTTCAGTTACGTCAAGCATCAATCTAATGTCTAATGACAGGTACTCTGCTGCCCGCCTAAGTTAGATAGTTTTCAAATAATACTATTTATTGCTGTCCAATATTCATGTCCCAGTGTTGAAATCCAGCTATATCACCACACTGAACTAAGAATTGAATGGCTATCAAAGGGATGGCTATACCTAATAGGTAGGTACGCTTCTAGATACACCTCAGGCCTCGCTTTCGGCACAGTAAGTAAACACTCAATTTTCATGAATCGATTTGTGGGTGCTTTTCTTTTAGGTCTCGACGAAAAGCGTTGTATAACAGACAACCACCGAGCCAGCAGACACCAGAGTTTGAAAATGCTATCCGTCTTTGACATTGGATTAATCTGATGGCCGTAAACACCACTCAAAGTGCCCCTTCTCCGATTTACTGTAGTTTTAGTTTCCAAAAGTGTATAATATGAGATACAAAATACTATTATTCTTATTTAAATACAATAAAAGTAATCAACTGAAGCAATTCCCCGCTGAACACTTTAAATTTGGCAAAACCTAGTATCCTATGAACACGGATATTAATATTATGAACACGGATGACGGCCGCTGACACTGCTATGCGGTGCGTGCTTCTCCTGTCAAGAGTGTCAAGGCACACTTCGCACCGACCAATCAACACAATCTGCATACGGCGGGATTTTATTTGAATTTTGAATCAGGGGAGAACTTAAATCGTAGGTATTTCATGATATACGTGGCTTTTTTACCTATAATTTTTGCCGTTTACAATACCACTGGCTACATTTCACGTTAATTATAACTTTTAAGTCAATATCTACTGTTATTGTTGATGTAGGACTGTTTTATTACCTTGGATCTCTGAGAATTATTCTGGGCCCCTTACAAAGTTACAATACCGCTTTGGATTGGGGTCGTAGGTAAAGTACTGTACATGACACGAGTAGTAAAGCAATTACGCACTCAGGGAGTACTGCCCTCGCTCGCTACGCTCGCTCGTGCGCAACTTTTCCCTGCGTGCGTAATATGCTACTTACTACTCTTGTTACGTAATGTACTATATGTTCTTTCCACGTCTGCCAAGTGGCATCTTACACCTAAAATGCAAGGTGCGTACAGTATTCAGCAGTTAGTGTCCGAACTACCAATCTTTTTTCCAAGTAGGTCGTTTTAGTCTTTCAACCCATATACCTCAGGAACCATCACTAGGAAAAAGATTCTGAAACATGTTATTTTTTTGCTATTCGATCCTCCACATATTCTCTAGATGGTTTTTCCATACTTGGAAAATGAAGCAAATTGTATAGTATGAAAATAATCGATTTTTGGGGATTCTTCGGGACTTCAAGTATAGATTTCAAAGGTCGTGGAAAAGTACCATTTTGAAGTTGGCGACTTCTAGACAAAAGTGTGATACCGAATGTTGAATTGGCTTTCCAAAATCGTAAGACACTGTAATCCGCACATTTGCTGTCCACGTTACAACCCTTGAACTGACACTATGCAAATTGTTATGTAAAATGCGGAAATAAATTTTGAGTAATTTTCACTGCGTTCTAGAAGACGCTGTATCTCAGGGACTATTAACCACAAAGTGATAAATTTGATACTGATCTCTTGAGAATTTAACGGGCTACATTTGCTTCGCTGGTATTTGTGTTCTAAAGGTGATAGTTTACAAGTTATTCAGAAAAAATCAAAAATTTACAAGGATGGCGCTCTTTTATTGGTCCTAGAAAAAAAGCCAAGCCTTGGAATTTTTGGGAATTTCAGTATGTTATTCCACGTTAAATTCTGCATCGATCCACAAAATTTCGTCAACTTCCGAATTTCTTTCCGGTTAAAACCTATTTTGACTGGACTACTAGAGCAAACCGATGCTCTTGGGCGGAGTGGTGTGTATTGACATTTTGGCCGCTCCCGCTAGAAAATCAAAAATGCCAAATTTGACGGCCTTGCAGAAAAACTATTATGTACGGCTTCCAGGTGAAATCTGAGGCAGTTTTATCATCCACATCGGTCAAAAGAACTTCAAGCTGTATATTAGTATAACAATAATCATACTTACCGGGGTAAAACATTGAAAAAGGTAATGTTGAAAATAATGGTGAAATGAAGTCACTCCTTTGTTGAAAAATAGCACTGCAAAAGTTCTCTTCTCATAAACGAATCAAGGGGATGCGGATTTATCGATGATCGCACAAAAACTACTTAACAATCTATTGGTGGTCCAAAAAAAATATTATTTTTCAATTTGTTGACCAGGCAAAGATTTTTTTTTTTTCTATAAGAAGAATGGAATTGACATGACGAAAAATGTTATGATGGTCAAGAACAAAGTTGTTTAGGTCCTGTACGGTAGACAGGGCGGTACTGAATGGCGCATGGGAAAAAATCAGACATCTTGAAATTTTGAGGGGGCCCCAGTAGCCCCCAATCGGACAAATTTTTGAGTGCTGCGGGTCAAATCACTTGAAATTTTATGTGGTTTTCATATGCCAAATTTCATTGCAGTATCGTACCGCTGCAACTATTGTCAACATCTGGTGATAATGGGCACTTGTCAAACAGGTCGTTCGGCAGTTTAACTCAAATGCATAGAAAATATTTACAGTCTGCCATCATCGGCACCATGAAGTCACAGAGCACCCTCCCTCACATATAGATGAGTACATTCGCCAAATTTTCTTGCTTTCCATCAAAGCAATGTATCTATTTAAATACCCAAGCAAGTAAGTCGGTACAGCATTAATTGGGCTTCGAATGCGAAGAATTAGCTTTTGATTGAATACGTTACTCGTTTCAATCAACAGTAACGTTACAGGTTCAACTGACTGAACTGAATATATTAGCTATTCCGTAAAGCCTATGAATTTTTCAGGCTTTACCGAGAGCCAACTGATGCAGAATCGTCTTGGCACGATGTTTTGAGGCGTTTGAAAACTTAGCGCGAAGTTGTTTGCTCTTCCATCTAAATATTCAATCACATTAAACGCAAATGAAGTAAGAAAGAGATATGAAGGACAATTACAGCGGATGCAAATCTAGTAATCGCAATTGATTTGATGGAGTTTCCGTAGAACTGGCTGATGGATCAAGGGAGAGCGGTTTTGATGCGAAGACTAACCATAGTAAAGGTTCGCAACATTCGCTGATCACATAGGTCCAATTTGGGTGAAATCGAGATTTTAACGTCATCTGGTGAAAACAATCCAAGATTTAGCCAGTGATTTCATACAAGTTCTGAAAAATTCCAGTTTGGGAAAGCCTGGGGAAACTTTTTACATAACTTCAGAGGGCTGCCGGGCTGCAATTCTTGAATCAGTCTGAACTGAAATTTACTAGGCCACGAAATGACCGATTGCGGTGCTTTTTGGCCTGATTCAGCACACTAAATCACTGAGACCGAATCAAAAAACGCAGCCTAGGACAACAGGAACGTCACATCAGTCCTGCTGAAATCCAATCAAAACGCGCTGCATACGGCACGTGGCAACGTATCGTCCATAAACGTCCAGAAATGATTTGCTTCCTGTGCTTTTCCTGTGAAAGTGGATTTCTGGATTTTTAGACTTGAGTGATTTGCGAATCACGCCGATGATATCACAACAGACTTAGAGTATCTGATAAAATTCATCCTAGTCAGAGAAGACGATGGTCTGTTTGTTAACCAAAAACTAGAAGTCTAACCTAATACAAAACCAAATCAGAACTGTTCCACAAAAACGCGAGAAAACTCATTGAGTGGACCAAAGAAACGAAAGAAAATGTTTAAAAGAGTTAATCGTATATTGTCACTTCATCCCTACATGATCTTTAATTTTTGGAAAACAGCTCTCAAAAATAGACTATATTAGTCGTTGTAGCAATGTCGTGAGTGATGGACCTCTTTAGTCACTTCAGCGCCATCTACGGAGTATGGTGATTGCCACATACGTACGACGTGATGCTAAGAATTCTGTGAAATCAGAAGTGTCGTTAGTCACAAGCCAAATGTGAGACTTCCACGTTGCATAAAGTCGTCTGTACGTATTGAACGTGAAGTCCTACACAGTGGAGCTCGGACCATTCAATCTTGTTGAGAATGGTGTCATAAGTGGGATCCACTGACCGCTAGAGAACTCTTGAATCCATTCAATGTGAAAAGATTGACTCTTGGCAAATTATTGGTTCCATGCCTTATTCAAATGATAATTGAAATGAATTAAATGAATCAATATTGCTATTATGGACTTGATGGAAATGGAGAGAAATTGGGATCATACAGGGTGTCCCGAAATTATTGCAACAAAATTTACAGAGAGATAGAAAATTGGAAAATAGGGGTACTTCCTGGATGAATATACATTCGCACACGTAATAACGGAGATACAGGCCTCCAAATTTGTTTTTGAAAACAGTTTATTTTGCATAACTTTTGAACTGTTCAACCGATTTCATTCAAATTTGAACCAAAGTTTACTGGTGCAGGTCTCTCATGAAGAGTGATAACGCATTTCATCGAACATTCTTAGGGGCGAAGATTCAAGGGGATACCCTCCCCCTTTTTCCCCTGTCTTCCAACCCCCTAATTTTTTTCGAAAATGGTTCCAATTTTTGAATTTTGCGTTCAATTTGAAGATAAAAGTTACTCCTGCATTTGGATTAGACGCTTCATTTTCGAGATACTTGTGTTTGAAACTTCGGAAACATCTCGAAATCGCCCTTTCCAGGGCCTGATGTTTTTGTTTCTGAAAAACTCTGTTTCTCAGCAAAAATGGTAGTTTATCAACCTGAAACACCTGGAATTCTCATTTCACTTGAGGAATCTTGAGTTTTCTTGAATCTCAATTTTTATGGCATTTGAAAGTGGTGTTTTTGATACGTTTTCCGAAGTTTCAAACCTTAATATCTCAAAATGAAGCCTTGAATCAAAATTTTGCAAAAGTAACTTTTTTCTCTAAAAACGTAGAATTCAAAAATGGATACCATTGCCAAAAATATCCAGAAGGGTGAAAAATTATTTTGAATAAAATATTTCATGAAATGCGTTATCATTGTTCAATAGAGACCTATTTTAGTGAACTTTGGTTCAAATTTGAATGAAATCGGTTTGGCAGTTCCAAAGTTATGCAAAAAGAAATGTTTGAAAAAAACAACTTTGAAGGCCTGTATCTCCGTTATTACGTATTACGTTTGTGAGGGTATTTTTTATTTAAGAAGTCTCCGCATTTTTCAATTTTCTACCTCCCTGTAAATTTTGTTGCATTAATTTCGGGACAGCCTGTATGGTGATCGGGAGTGCCACCAGCAATATTTAAAGAAAAAAAATGGGGAAACTAGCTTCTATATGAACACAAGCGTGGATTCTGGAAAAGATAGTTTGAACCAAAGATCTGTAAGGGCATGCCCTTTCCCTACCTGTGAACTGAGGTTTGCTCTTTATTGTTGTTACTCAAGCACAGCTGAAACAGGGAAGGTGAATGGGAACACATACATTGCTACTTTATCCAGTTTATTGAAGAACGATAACACATCACACGCTTCTCAACCACAGATCTGAATACTTCACTTACATACTGGCTCTCAGAATCACAATGTATTGAATAAATGCTCAGGAGAGCTAACCAAATGGCAATCGACCATGACAATGACTACCACCAAACGAATGAATGAATCAAATGCCCCGTGTTCCAGAATTGCAAGACTTTTCATCGAATCGTCCAAACCAAGTCAGTGACGCGAGTAGGTACCTATCTACACTCGTTTCTCGTGCAAAATCCTTTGTCTGCATTTTTTTCCATTGCGGAAATGACCTAGCGTCTGCTGATGACTTGGACGGTTTGGCGACCCCCATACTTAGGCTACACGTGCCTGCTTTTTATGTTCAAGAGATGAACTTTTACCTAGGGCCCTTATGTCACTACCTATATGCCGATCAGCTTTTAAATTCAGCACTAGAACGGTAATTTTCTTACGCCAAGTTGGCAATTCTGCGATAATTGGGGATGCTCAAATTTGTAATGTTGGATCAGTTTTTCCCTAGATGACCTTGAATTTGTATTGTCAATCAAGTACAGCGCTGTTGCAAGATTGTACGAACGTTCAAGGCGTCTTGATTTTGGTAGATTTTCGGCAGTTTAAATGGGCGACTGGTGGTGGAATGTTTTTCCAAATAAAATAATAAATCACGTTGAGGAAACTGTTCTAATTTTTGGTCAAAAATAAAGGTCAATAGCTGATATCTGAAATTAATCTGTGCCCTTCAAATTTAACACTAGGTGATAGATTTTACAAGCTCTCGAAGGTAATAATCGAAAATTTTACAATTTTTCTGAAATTATTGCTATGCCTGTACTAAGGATCTAATTTTAGTGACAACGTAAATCAACTTATATAGTGCAATAGTACCTAGTATCACTATATGTAGGTACTTAAGATACATTGATACTATAACTAAATATATACAACAATTCTTGAAAACCTGTGAGATGAATTAACTTCAGCTACAGCATTCGCTTGAAGATCTATAGGCAAAGCACAGAGAAACTGTTCGACGTAGCTTTAATGCAAAAAAAAAAGGAAAAGATGTCAGCGAGGCTGATATCAGTGGCCATCTTAGGAAACAGAGGGTAGAGTAGATGCAGCAAGTGGGCGAGTGCGAAGTTGCCGATGGAGATGTTGAGGAACTACAGGTCTAGCTCAGATGCAGTTTTTGATAGCCATTGTCCGCGGACACCTACTCCGCGACGATGTGGTTCATGGTCTGGTTCTCAGTTCCACATGGCTGCGATGTTCAAAATTGGCAGCCAGAAAGTCTGGGTAGATTTGACAACTCCAGCAATGATTCTCAATGCTTGGTTAAGAAATGACGTCAATGATGTTGTGTGTGTGTGTGCTATTCATCCAAACAGGAGCGCAGTATTCCGCTGTCGACAGTGTCGACTAGACCAAGACAAAGGTGGATATCCGAAGAGTAGTGGCGTCGACACTCCATGTAGTTCTCGCAAGTCTCTGAACCAGGTTCATTCGTGTCTTCGTCTTGGCACTGAGTTTCTCCAAGTTGATCTTGAAGGACAATGTTTGGTCGAAGGTCACACCGAGGTACTTGGGAGTGGGATTGTGCTGCAGATGAAGTCCAGCCATCAAAGCTGACATTGAGGTGACGATCTGCTCCTCTGTTGTTCAGATGAATGGTTCTAGTCTCTATCTCCCGAGAGTTCGGATTCAATCCTCATTTCTGAAAGATGACAAAATTCTGTTGGAAAATCGTAATACATATTTATTTTGTGCAGAAATATCATAGTGAAAAATCACAGAATTGGCGGGTTTTTATTTTGCACATCTGTGTTATTTGTCCAAAAAGTTCGTTTTCAGTTTTGACAAAAAAATACAAGGTAAAACTTTGGATCAAGTTTTCATTTTTGGCTGGTCATAATCTACTCGCTGTTCGATTGAATTGGTTCAAATTCATTTCATGGCTTGTCTCTGTTGACAGAAGGGCTGGCCTAAAAAGCTAAAATTACAGAAGCCAACTTTTTTCAAGAAAGAATCGAGCCACATCGCGGGTCAACCATTAAATTTGCCTCAATATGGCTCGAACCCGATAACAGTATTCCCAAAAATGTAAATTTGACCAAATAACACAGGGATACATTTTTCCGAATCTGCGGCCCTGGACTTTGATTAACCCAGTAATTCTTGACAAGTTTTAACAGAGGGATATTGCTGGTAAATCTAAACAAAATTGAAGTCCTCTATCTGCCATTGGTCTATGTAACGTTAATAAATAACCTTATAGCGTGGAGACCTCAGGTGATGATAAGCACCGCAAAGCAAGAGCGCCTTTCTCTGGTGGTGATTCAGGCGTGGCCCCAAACTGTTGATAATTTGTGGAAATTCACTGGAATCCCGTGGCTATCCATTTAATTTGAAGAAATCGTATCCGGTGGGAATCCCGTGGTAATCCCGTGGCAATCCATCACAATCCGTTGAACGTTCTGATGTCCCAGTAATTCACCCGAGGATTCACCCCTTGGTCATTTGCATCTGAAGTCAACTTTGAATGAAACAAAAAAATTACATGCACCTAAGTACTGAGACAAGAGTGCTACTCGTACTTACTTACCTCATAAATGTACAGGCAGAACCATGAATATAGCAATGGCAGAACCGGGGGCAGAACCATGGAGGGTATATCTCTACCCTCCATGGGCAGAACACTTAAATGAAATTTTCCCAGGAATGTAAACAACTATGACACTCACCTGACATCATGACAAACAACGGCCAAGGCAACAGGGCAGCGGATATGATGCAAGGAGACGCCAGATCTGGCATTTCTTGTCAAAATTTTCTAACCTCTTTGAGCTCAGCCCGTTTCCGCGCAACTTGGTCTATGAGCGTCCGTTACACTCTAGGCAACATGGCCAACCGCGTTTTTATTTCTGCTGAATTTAAAACGTGATCGGCATATACCATGACAATATTCAATCTGACAGTTCTGTTCTGCAATTTTCCATAAATAGGTTGTGACCTTCCTCCCAAAGGGACACTCTGAACCAAAACTTATCTACGTTTCTGGATACTCACCGGAAAAGTATTGTGGTGACACAATAGATTTTTCGAAGTAAATAGATATCTACTCTCAATTTATTACGAAATTTATTTTACGGAGCTCAATTTGTCGTAGAAATAGAGCAAATCCGAAGCCTTGCGGGTTATGCTGCACTCCGACTTGATATTAAATACTCCACTCGCCATTTCGCGAGTTCCAACTCCGCTATTGTAATTAACAGACTTAAATGAGTTAGCGCTATTGCCATTGTCCTTTACCTTTACTTACATTGACTGCTAACCAATTACGAAATCCCAGAACTTACCGGTGAGTATATAGACCCCATCTTCTGCTTCCACACCTACACGTATACCTATATTCTGCTTTTATAGCTTCATGAAAAGTTTTCCATTAGAGTAAAAGGAAAAAGGCCGCACGCCGTTTTTTTCCCCTGCGTTCTCCTCATCCAGCCGTCCCCAACTTTCCCATCAAAAGTTGGTTATTTGTCTCCAAGTACCTCTAGTCCTCCATCTCCCGTATGACAGCTTCTTTTTCATTACAAAAAATACTTACTCGAAGCATTATTCCAATTTTTCATACCTTGCGCGAGTTCGCACAAGTTGTCGTGGAGTGATTCAATTATTAAGCTCTGCCCGGTTGAGTTACAAACTTGACCCATCGTGCACTATGTCCCAGATTAAACTCCACTCTCGGCTCAACTTGTAGTCACACAGTTTAATGCAGATTGATTTGTGGTGGAACCAAATGTGATATTGCGGAGTCCCGGCTGTAATTAGGGCGCTCTGGAGTTCTCGCAGAGGTCTTAATATTTAATTTCAACTTGGCGGTGCAGAATCCAATGAATATAGCCAATAATTATTGCTTTATTTCTCCATTTCTGTGACGAAGAGATAATGGGAAGCCAGAGACTCTGACGGACTGGGGGATATCGGAGGGTCGAGCGAAAGCACCATTTCCGGCAGAATTTATTGCCGGGATAATCTCCATAGGAACAATTATAGAGACAATCGTTTCCGTAGAGATTATCACAAGTAGTAGGAATTTGAGCGGAAGAACCGATATCCCAAAAAGGCATGATTATTAATGTAATGGCTTCCGGGCCAATTTGGCTCTGGCCGAATTGGCTTTGCTTGTGCTCTTTTATTTTTAGAGGATCTTGTCAAAGTATCGTAACGCCATTTCATACCTCGCTCCCCTGCTGATTCGTGATGACTCTGTACGTCTCCGTCTACGCTGGCAGTTATCTTCTAATAACCATTGCCGTACTACCGGTTGCAGGTAATACTCGGAGAGGCTTGCTTACAGCCATGTTAAAAAGATGTTTCCGCCTGTTCAGACTTAAGGGTTTGACAACTGGAACTGTGTACTGTGTCAATTGTATCTATACGTAGCCTCATAGCTGTTATGTATACATTCTTTAATAGCTAACCTGCTGCCTTAGTATATTTTTTCCCCGGCCTGGAATTCCTAACCATGATCATGTGGAAAAGGCTCAATAGTTTTCAACTTTTCAATTGAAAACCTTTGTTCTTTTAGTAGCTTTTTCCCCACTTTAGCTACCTACGTTTATCTCTTTTCAATAGAAGTTAGAGAATCGAGCAGAAATTGTTTGCGATGCAGTCGTACCATGAAGTACATCCCGCAAGTTGGCCGAGCAACATCTGCGAGAATACATGCGGTATTTTTGCTGCTGGCTTCAAACTTTCTACCCGCCCGCCAAGTTTTGAGGGACACGGCCAGCGAATCCAGCAGAACTTTCAGAATTTCAGTTGTATGTGTGTGTGTACGTGTGTGTCTTGTGTCTGCGCGTCCATCATCGATGTTTACTGACAACATATTTTGTTCAGGAAATAGGTACAAAATAGTTTTTGACACATCCACGTTTCGCGTAGGTACTTATACCTACCTGCATATACCAATAAAGCTTGAGCCTTCGAACACTCGAACACACATACAATGGGTGTCGGTACAATATACCTACATAACGTGAAAATGTGCTTCGCCATTTGCGGCAATTCCGAAACGGTTATTTCGCCAAATCAATTGCGTTTAATGGTTGAGCGGAGCTGGAGGAAGAAAATGAGCAAAAAGTGCGGAATTGTGGGACTTCTTCGGCTGCGCGCTCTGCGTTGCACCTGAACGGACGCGGTTTCCAATTCGCGCGAGCTTTTCAGAGCTTCACTGCCAACAAAATGCCTGCGCTTTGTATGCAAAGCTGTTTTGAAAACTAATACACGCCACATAAAGTTGCTCCGGTGTAAATATTTATTGCGCATCTCGTGTAAAAGAATCGAGACCCAGTTTTGTGGGGAATGAAGCTTTTCGCTTTGAATCGAGATGGGTATCGAATTTCTCGCAAATTCATCAACACGAGCATATAAAAATATTCTTCAAGTGAAATATACAGCCCTGCCAGTGGTCAGCTGGTCCCACTTCTGACACAGGTGTGAGTTTTAACGTAGGAAGGTATAATTTGGTGGTATAATAACAGTGTAGTAGTCATGTTTGGTGATATTTACCACGGTGGTTGCTACGGGACGACCCTCAGAACACAAAAAGGTCGAAAATTATTCAATGAGCACGTGATCGACTTCTATACCGTTATAAGTCGCGAGGCTCTTGACGGTTCCCGTACGTTCAAGAACAAGTGTGAAAGTTCACTACTGGTAAACGCGACGCGGTGGTTCTGGAATGTTCGAAGTCTCCGAAGCATTCAAGTCTCCTATACTGGTTTCCTGACAGGCCTAATAACTTTAAAAGTGAAGAGATAATAAAAAAATATGCTGACTCGATCATATTTTTTCTAAATTCGATTTTTTCCCATGATCTCTCAGCCTGTCCCAACTTTGAAACCACTACTTGGATCATAATGGAATTTCACTAATGAGTAGATCAGCATTCAATAGTGTATTGTAAAACTTGTGTTACAATAATGATTTTTGTAATGCGACTAAGTTTGCTTAACGAGTCGCGAGTCGGCGAGTTGAGCAATGCAGGAGTATTACAAAGATGAATTGTAACACATGTTTTCATACTATATACTTTGTCTGATTCGCCTTAATTTACTTGATAAAAATGAGAAAATGTACAAAGTGACATTTGAATTGTGCTTATGTCATTAATGACAGCCAAAACAGTTCTACAAAGTAGTCATTATATAACCGAAATGGACTGATCAAATTGTGGTAAGCTACAGCCAAATACCGTAACTCATTTGTGACTCATTCATAAAAAGTACTTAATAAATGAGTCAAACTTTGAAAGGCTGTATCCCTGTTATTGAGGGTTTGCGAGGCCTGTTTTCGAAGGAAGTCGGTGCGCTTTGTTCCATTAAAAATGCGGGGTGCCCCAGTGGCGTAACTAGAACTGTCCAATGGGGGGGGGGGGGGGGTCACGACTGAAAAATATGCAATAATGCGAGCAAAACGAAAAAAAAAGCGCCGCATTCGAATTTTTTTCAGGAAAATCGATGGCTGAGGAAGGGGTTTTGACCCCGAACCCTCCCCCTCCAGTTACGCCACTGGGGTGCCCGCTATATGGCTCTTAGAGGCACACTATTTATATTTGTGTGTTTGTTGTCTCTTAACATTGCTTTACTCGGCTTTAGTATACGTGTGTGCACGTTATCATTTCATTGATGTTCTTGGCGATGATGTGGTTCTACGTGGAATTGTATTCGATTTCCTTACCTGACTGATGCCTTGAAATATAGCATCTGCGGAATTCCGTCAATAGATGGCGCCACTTAGGAGACTCACATATCAGGAGTCCCCTTGGGTGAATATTACCAAGATCTCTGGTTGCCACAGCATCGGGTGGTTGGACTGATTGCCTGCGCACTGATGAGCCCCCAATAGAGTCAAAACACGTTCCTGTGCAGCCTCGGTCCGATCGTCTGATGTTGCGGTAGTCGGTCGGAGAGCCTTGTCTCCTTAAAAATGCGAGGTGCCCGCTATAGGGCCCTAAGAGGTGCAATATTTATAAACTACGCAACACTCAAAGCGTCGTTCTCGAAAATTTTGCCTTTTTTTGAATTTGATGTAACTTTGGATTGCAACTAACAAACTGAATTCTGTTTGAAGTATTTCTCAGCACATTTCTTCAGCTATTAGTCCGTTGTTTTTCAAAACATCAGATATTTCACATGAAGTTTGTACAGGGTGTTAAGTAAACCAGTGCAAATTTTCTAAACCGTCAAGAAGCTCCCGTTTAAAAACTTATTTCTTTTCCTTGAATTTTAACCACAGAGATGCCGAAGTAGGCCATGAAGTACGGGATGGTGTTCGAATTTCCCACTTATCTCCTTCATTTACAGGGTGAATACAGAAAAACATCTTTTTGGTTTTGAAGTGATAACTTCTTTCCTTGTCAACCGATTTTGAAAATTTGCAGCTCATATTGAAGCTGAAACTTTGAGGATAAAAAAACCTGAGGATCAGAGATGACTCGAGACAAACAGTCAGAGCTGAAAAGTCCATAAAAAGTGGCCCAAATCTGAAACGCCGTCGACGCCTATTTAGGAGAAGGATTTGGTGAAGAAAACCGTTTCTTTCGGGGAAATAATTCATTCTGAATACGTTAGGTTTTTCTTGCTTGTCCTAGCCAAGAATTGTAGGTGAAGGAATCCAATGACAAATTCATGTTTGAGAAGAAAAAACAGTCCCTTGATTACTTGAAAATGGTCGTAACCAACACTACAAAAATCAAAACAATGAGTAATAGAGAAATCAGTTTGGGTAATTCATTGTTTTGATTTTCGTAGTGATGGTTACGATCAATATCAGATGAACAAGGGGTTGTTTTTTCTTCTTGAACATGCATTTGTAATTGGATTCCTTTACCTACAATTCTTGACTAGGACAAGCAAAAGAAACCTTCAAGTATTCAGAATAAATGATTACTCCGAAAGAGACATGACTTTTACCAAACCCTTCTACCAACCGGGCTGTCGACGGCGTTTCAGATTTGAGCCACCTCTAATGAAACTCCTGACTCTTGACTGTTGGTCTCGAGTCAGTTCTGATCCTAAGATCTTTCTACCTCAAGCTTCAGCTTCAATATGAGCCGCTAATTTTGAAAGTCGGTCAACGACGAAAGAAGTTGTCGTTGCATAAGCAAAAAGATGATTTTTTGAGTTCACCCTGTAAATAAAAGTGATAAGCGGAAAATTCAAACACCATCCTGTACTTCAAGGCCTACCTCGGCATCTTCGTGGTTGAAATTCAAGAAAAGAAAGTTCTTTTTCGAACGGGAGCTTCTGGACAGTTCAGAAATTTTGCACTGCCTTATTGAACACTCTGTAGAAACCTTATATGAAAGACCTAGTGTCTCGCAAAATCACGGATTGATAGTCAAAGGATTAGGTCAGCGAACACTCCAAACAGAATGCAAATGTATTGTAGCAGTTCAAAGTAACATCAAATTCAAAAAAGGCAAAATTTTCAAGAACGACGCTTTGACTGTTGCGGAGTTTATGTGCGTGTTTGTTGTCTTTCATACCTACTAGGAGAAATCAGAATATTAGTACATTGAATATTTTTTACAGAATATTCTACGAATGTTTCAGTGGTAATATTCAATTAATATTCAGGACATTCTAGGAAAGACCTGAATATTCATAGAATATTTCTTTTAGAATATTCCACAAACGTTTAATGGAAATATTTAAGGACTATTCTGTATGTTCAATGTACTTATTTAGCGAGCTGTATAGCACTCCCTTAAGAAGCTGTTCTAGACCAATGTTCTTGGTCATTTTTGTAATACGGTCGTACCAGCGATGACCGTGAGAGGACGCCGTGCAACCAAGCCACTGCACCGCGCCCAACGAAACGATGTAAATAGGAATTGAGGGTCAGACAATGGTATTCTGGTATTCTACAGGGTCCTGCAACAGTGCGTCGGGCTTTCCTAGTGCCTTTACGTTGCAAAATAGAGAAAAAGGTACTATTCAGGTATCTATTAGCTATAATGTAGTTATAAATAAGTAGAAATCCATTTAGTCTTGTAGTGGTGTTGTATAAAGTTGAACGTATATGGTTAAATCTTAAAACTACATCACAATTTTTGTATTTTCTATGTTTTCACAAATGTCAAAACTTTTACACATTTCTCCAAAAATGAATATCTTTTCAATATTATACAAGCCCTGACGATGCCGAAAGGCGAAACCGGTTGGCAAAAGAAGAATACAAAAATTGTGGAGTTGTTTTAAGATTTCACCAATATACGTTTAGCTATAATGTGTTGAAGTATTCAATGAAAAAATAATAAAAATTGACAAAATGTTAGGAAATTGTAGGACTGAAGTCTGAACTTCCACATCTCTCCGCACTTTAATTTTAATATTCTACTAACAATAGAAAAACTTACTGTGAATTGAATAAAATGAGAAACTCTTGCTCAAGTTTGCTCATTTTGAGAAAAACATTTTTTTTTGTAATCATCTCCCAAAATAATTTTCACAGTAATGCCCCTCTGCCCCTGATATTTTATTTGTCAGGCCTGTGATCGTCTCAACTCTTCATTATGCCCGCTTTTGTTCATAAAGGAAACGACCCAAGGGGAAAAAAGGTGGAGTTCGATGGATCACGCTCATTGCGCAGAAAGATACATATTCACTCATAGCAAATTGAGTGCAAAGTTATTCTTTTATGGTTCTTTCCACAAAACACCTAACATGTAACTGACAGATTGAACAAAATGAGCAAAATGGACAAAACGAACAAAAACAATTTCACAAGAGAACATAAAAATCAGTACCATGAGAAATTGACAACAACACAACAAAATATGTCAAACTGTCAAGTCAGAGAAAAAAAGAGAGTTGCGGATTCGGAAAAGATGCACTCAGTGGAAGAACCCGACAAAGAAACCCTTGAGTATTGCCCAAAGCAAAGGACTCTCAAATATGTTGGACAAGTGACAAAAAACTCGCTACTATTTTTGACTCCTCTACCAAGCGTGAGTCTAATTTTGAATTTTCCTGTTTTGATTGGTGTAGGAACTTTATTTCCGGTAGTAGCCATGCCTTTGAGATCGTTCAAGATTGATTGTAATTTTTTGTAAAGCTTAAAAATATTCCACTCAAGTAATATATTGGGGTATTTTGTTTCTCAGTTCTCTGGTATTGCTGTTGCTGGATCGTATTGTGCTTAAACAAAATCACTGAAACCATTATTTAAAAGCCAAGATGGCTCCCTCGGATTCAGTGGCTATGATGCTCGTCGAGTACAAATAACTCACTCCGAAAAGTGTGTATCATCTAAAATCTCGTCTAAAACTACATACTTTTGTAAACAAAAACCATCATTCTCCCTTTTGTGTGATTAATAATTAATAATGCAAGAATTACTTCAGGGATTCAATGCGTAGGCAATCAATGATTCATTTCCGATCCAACGGACAAGCAATTTAAACTCTTAGGTAAGCACTCTCATTCATCCCATAACAAAGTCTTGAACTATCTGCTTCCGGTTGGCATTATTGCTTTGTTTGATTACTTATCACATCTTTAGGATAGGTGCCTACCTAGGCACTTCACGTGTATAGTACCTACCTACTATATTACCCATTAGCGTTATCTTCCACTATACCAGCGCATACGAACATTCCCTTATCTATCTATAAAAAGTGAATTTGGAATCATTCAGCCGTGAATTTCGCGACGATCCATCAACGTCACGCACTCCGAAATTAAAACGGCACCCATCAATATTCATCGAGGGCAAAAATGTGTGCTGGGAGGGGGGCGGATCTGATGTGGGGAGGGGGCACTTGAAATATAAATCATCGATATATACGTGTGCCGCACACTCAGCAAAAGTCGCCACCACTGTCATAGTAATAAAAATCCACCCTCTGCGGAACTCCTGCCCGAACTCTTCCCTGAAGTCGTCTCTCGCGAACCTATCGCCACCTGAAAGTTTTCTGATCTTTCAGCGATTTTGTGGAACGATCAATTCCGTCGTCTTCTTTCCCGCAATAATAAACCTTAGAGATATTTTAAAATGTAATTTTCTCCGCGGTGCAATTCCGATAGTCGCGAAGCCCTGTTTGAAAACAGGCAAACAGGACTCTTTTCCAGTGCACCCCGGGGATTGTTGGAATTTAATAAGGTGCATGATGCAGGGCTCTGAACACTGATGGGCATCGACGTTGGCTTCGGCTGCATTGTTGCTTGTTGCACAACGAGACGAAGCACCGCGGAGAAGTAATAAGCATACAAATTGGGAGAACTTTATTTTCAATAACGTGGTAAAAGAATGAACGGGATGTGGGGAGATGTCTCCAACTATACGTTTGTCGGACTACATGTTTTTATTCTGCATATACCTATCCTACTTGGCGGCATTTGGGCTTATGCAATTCCTGGTTGCTCCAAGCTAATACATTAGTATGATAGTTTTTTTTTTAGATAAAAAGAGCTCTCAGACCACTACGACGACGTGTTTTGCCTCTATTGGGGGCTTATCAGTACTTATCTAGGCTCATCTGACATCCTGGGGACTGGCCACCTCCGCATTGATCAGCCCCTAATCAGTTCACAAGCACCTTGTGAAATGATACTGCAGAACATCAAGTCGCAATACTCGCAATACCCTGTTCGTAAATAAATACTTTCAGTAGTGATCTAGCAGTATTGCTTTTTTTTTTTTTTTTTTTTTTTTTTAGTTTATTTAAGCGCGTTAGCAGCAAGGCTATTGGCGCTGTCTGAATAGTATTTACAGTTTATGTACAATAGTAGTCTGTATGTTTACATGTATTACATCAGTGCAATGATTTAGATATTATAGCCGTGTGTATAGCCCAATTTCTTTCAAGAAGTTCATGAGTTCGTCTGCTTCTTGTCCGGATAGGATGTCTTGAAGTTCAGCTGGTAGTTGATATTTTCTTCTTGTTTCTTCCAACTCTGCACATTCCAGCAGGATATGCTTGACAGTAAGCAGCTGTTGGCAAGTGCCCATTTCACATTGTGGTGGTTCCTCTTGAGACAGGATGTGTCTGTGAGTCGTGAGGGTGTGTCCGACGCGAAGTCTTCTGAGGATGACCTTGTCTTTTCGAGGAAGTTCTTTGAAGTCCCGGGGAGTAACGGATTCTTCTATGTCATGTAATTGGGATGTTCGTCCAGATCTCCAGTGTTGATGCCATTTCTGTATCATGATGTTCTTGATTTCGTTTTTAGTAGCTGTCAAGTCTTCTGCTGTGCTGTTCGGCTGGGTTGTTGTCCATGGTGCTGGCGTGTTGTGTTGGTGTGTTGTTGGATATTGGATTGGTGGATGAAAGCGGCGTAGTTTTTCATATATGGGGAGTGGTATGCGTGGTTTATTAGGTATCTGTGATATGTGAGGTGGGAATAGCAATGTTGTTGTGGGATTTCCTATACCAGAGTTCCGGGCTGCATACTGAAGCATGAGTCTATCTCTTCTGAGGAACAGTGGTGGCTCGTTTGCTTCGCGCTGGAGTGATGCTACTGGACTAGTTCTGAAGGCGCCTAATGCCACTCGAAGTGCAGAATTCTGGATAACGTCGAGGGTCTTCAGTATGGAATAGGAGGCTGTTGAGTACACGATTGAGCCGTAGTCGATCTTGGAGCGTATCATGGATCTATAGATTTTTAGCAGTGTTTCTTCTTGGGCTCCCCAGTGATGGCTTGACAGCACTTTCATGAGGTTTATATTTTTAGCACACTCTGTCTTTACATGGCTTATGTGCGATGTCCATTTGAGTTTGGAGTCGAAAATCAGTCCAAGAAATCGATGGCTTTCTACAACTGGTAAGCAAGCATCATTGATTTTAAGTGGTGGAAGGGGCTTCGGTTTTCTCCGGCGGGAGAATCTCATCACTTTTGTTTTAGTTTCGGAAAATTTGAAACCCACTCCTTTTGACCAACTCACGACGTCGTTTAGGGAGTTTTGTAGCATTTGGTGGACAGTATTGATGTTTTTCCCACGGCTAAAAATCACCAGATCATCAGCGAATAGAGATGCTTGGACTGGTGTTTGAATATTGGAGCTAACCTCGTTCATGGCGATCAAGAACAATGTGGTACTTATAACAGATCCCTGTGGGACCCCATTTTCGAATCGGTATGTTCGGGAGAATTTTCCATTGACTTTAACTTTGTATGTCCTCAGGTTTAAAAAGTTATGTATGAAGCCAAACATACTTCCTCCAATATGCCATTTATGGATGGTTTTCATGATGTTGTATCGCCATGTGGTGTCAAATGCTTTTTCTATGTCGAAGAATGTTGCTACCATTTCTTGATCATTCCTGAACGCTTCGATTATTTCGGTTTGGAATTTGATCAGGCTGTCCAAGGTGGAGCGTTTGGGTCTGAAACCATTTTGGATGTTTGTTAGCAAGTCATGGGTTTCCAGATGCCACAGAAGTCTCTTGTTGATGATTTTTTCTAGTAGTTTACACATCGTACAAGTTAAAGAAATTGGTCTATAAGCATTTGAGTCTGTTTTGGATTTTCCAGGTTTTGGTATAGGCAGAACAATAGATTCTCTCCATATGTCTGGGAAAACTTGTCTTTCCCATATGTTATTGTAGATTTCTAGTAGTTTTTCTATGCCGTTCTCGGGTAGATTCTTGAGAAAGGAGAAAGGAATATCATCGGGCCCTGGTGCAGTATTTCGACAGTGACTCAGTGCATGTGTGAGCTCTTCATGGGTTATGGGTAAATTTACTTCGTTCGATTGTCTTTCGTCTGGATTCGTGATCTTGTTTTCTTCTATTTGATTTTTTGTTTGTAGGAAGTCTTGATTATAATTTGCATCGCTGGAGTTTGTGTAGAAAGATTCTGCAATGAGGTTTGCAATTTCTTCGCTTGTGGTTTCTAATTTTCCAGTTTCATCCAAAATGCCCGTGATGCTTTGTGTATATTTGCGTCCTTTGATTCGCCCAATTTTCTTCCATACTTCGGATGGTGAGGTATTGCTGTTTATAGTTGAAACGTATTCTTGCCACGATTTTATTTTATTTTGTTTCACGATAAGGCGCGCTTTGGCTCGTAGTTTTTTGAATATGATGAAGTTTTCTTCTGTGTTGTATCTCTTCCATCGATTTAGTGCGGTCTTGCTTTCTTTTATAGCTGTCTGGCATTCTGAATTCCACCAAGGTACGTTTTTTGTTGTCTTTGGCTGAATTACTTTTCCAACATGTTTTGTTGCTGCATTCAACAGGATCTTGTTAAATCTTCCAATCTGTGTATTTATGTCGCAATTTGCATCAATGTCAGGGATTCTTAGTTCGACTTCTTCTTTAAAGTTTATCCAATTTGCTAACTTGAGGTTCCATCTGGCTTGAAAGCTTGTTGAGGAGGTCACCTTATTTGTGTCAGTGTCGTTGAATTTGATTTTGATCGGAAAATGGTCGCTGTCGCATAGGTCTTCAAGTGTTTCCCATTCCAGTAGTGTTGCAGTGCGAGGGTCTGATAATGTTAAATCTATTGACGAGAACTTTTTATTTGCGATGTTACAATGGGTGGGACATCCAGTATTCAAGAGGATAAGTTCAGCCGTGTTCAGGATTTCTTCTATTATTTTCCCTCTAGCGTTTGTTGTATCTGAGCCCCATAATTGGTTATGTGCGTTGAAGTCTCCAAGCAGGATGTGGGGTAGAGGCAGCTGACTGATGAGTTCGTTCATTTCTTGAGAGGTTAGTTGGTGATCGGGTGGTATATAAACGTTGCAGAAGGTGATGGGATTTGGTTTCCATACTGTGACTGCTACAACTTCAAGATTCGTCCTGAGCGGTACTTCTTGTGAGTGGTAGATGTTTTTGACGAAAAGAGCTACTCCTCCGCTTGCTCTGAGATTTGTAGGTCTATTCTTGTTGTATGTGTCGTAGCCGTGAAGTTTTGGAGAATGATCCTGCTTGAAATTTGTTTCTTGAATACATAAGACATCGCTTTGATGTTCTTGAAGTAGAAGTTTAATTCTTACTTGACGCGGATAGAATCCACACGGGTTCCACTGTATCACCTTGAAATGCATCGAAATTTTCTTTTTTTTTTTTTAAATATTTTTTCTTAGGTCGGAGTCAGAGTCAGTATCGGCTTGTGATGGTTGGATGAACTGTTTTAAGTAGCAAGTAGCTATTTAATATTCTTCTATTTCAGAATCTGTTTGTTCTATTTGTGATAAGTTGTGATCGTCTTGTGAAGTTGTTGAGTCCATACTGGTAATGCTTGTAACTTCAAGTTTGTCGATTTCTGCCTGTTTTTTTATTTTTTTGTGTAGACGTGTGAAACGTGCTTTGAGTGCTTTTTCTTTTAGGTTCGGATAAATGTCATACATCATTTTTAGCAATGAGTTGACGTCTTTGGTGTATCGGAGTGCTTCGGCGTATGGGTCACTGTTTCCTACTGTGTTCTCTATAAAGCTTGAAAAAGCTTCATAGGTTAGAGGGTAATTATTCGTTTTGTCTTCGATTTGTTTTCTCACTGGTTCTAGAGATGTTGTCATATTGATGGATTCTGTTGATGTAGATTTCTTCAGCTTTTTCGTAGATGGTTTTTGATTCTTGGGGGCAGGTTTCAGAAAGGTTTCTTGTGTGTTCTTTGGAAGGCTCATGAATGGATCTTGCGAAGTGGAGGGCTGCTCTTCAGTTGTGGGAGATTCTATGCTTTCTGATGGTGGCGGTCTTTTATTTCCTCTTTCTTGTTTTGTTTTTGGGTCTCTGTTTTCAGTTGTTTCTGGACTTTCTTCTTGTCTCTCGAGCTCTGGCAACGGTTGGCTTGATTGTCTTCGGGTATTTTGCTGGGTGCAGTTGACGGAAATATGTCCTTTATGTCCACAAACGAAACAGGTAAGCTCATCGAAGCTCAAAAAGATTTTGTAGTCTGTGTCATCAAATTTCATTTCTAGGAATGGTGGTAGGGTGTAATTTTCTTCAGACGGGGGTGTTATGAATGTCTGTCTTCTAAAGCTTAGAATATGGCTGTAGCTTTCGTGCTGAACTCCCACTCTTGTGAAGCTGACAGGAGACACGAGATTTAATCCTATCGATTTTAATGCGTCTTCGATATCTTCGTTAGGTATCGGCGGTATCACATTGGACAATATGACCCTTTTAGCTGGAGTGATCAATCTTCTAATTCCTATTTCTATGTCTTTTATTGTTATTGTTTTTTGTTTACTTATCAATTCTTCAACTATCTGGGTGCTCGCTAGATATATACAAAAGCGGTTGTTTGAAATACGTGACGCGAATTTGATGTTTTCTGGGCCTATGATGTCTCCAATAGCAAATAAATAATCATCTCTTTTCAAATTTTCGTCGATGTTTAAAATGATAGCTTGATCTTTTTTGGCGTAAGATATTGATTGTCTTCTTCTTGTAGCACTAGCATATGTGTTTATTCTCGCTGAGTTGCTCATGTTTGGGGTATTTTGGCTAGTTGGTGTTTGTTGCATCATAACTCCTGTACACAGAAGTTTGCGCCGCTGTAGGTATTTGTTGTTGAGGTTTTAGTTAGGTATTTTTCTTGTAGTAAATTCTGGTCGCCGCGCCGAGTGAACGGTGTCCCATTCATTCAGCGCGCTGCGATATCTCTTGCGTTATCTGGTTCGCCTACAAAAAGACTTGTATGTATTTTGATGAAAAATGGACCTTACTGCGCTGTAGTATTGTTGATTTTCCAATTTTCCAGCGGGTTTTTCAGGTAATCTTCATTTTTCTTGGGCTCGATCGACTCTGATTCAGTTTTCTCAATATTCCAAAATAATCGTCGCTTTACATACTCGTATTTGCGGCTTTTAAGAGAGGCAACTTGGTGAGCGACTGTACTCAATGATATCAAACACCGAAGTCAGCAGTATTGCTAATGAACAGGTTATTGTTTGACAGCCAAAGGCTATGGCAACTCCTTCGTTGTGAAGATCGCTGGCAAATAATCTAAGGACAAAGTATAGGGCTGAATAACGCACAAAAGCGTTGTTATAGGCTATAACAATGCTTTTCTTCGGAGTAAGGGTCAAATTAAGCCCAAATCGATGTCTGACGGCGCCTTCAGCAGCCATCAGTCCATCACCATCTCATTATATCGAATGGAGGAGCTGTCGAAAGCCGAAAGTTGGAGCTACTACACAGGGTATACGAAACGATCAAGAGTTCCAAATTCCCTCAATTGTTCGAAAGTGGCCCAACTATCCCGCGCCATATTAGGTGCCTCGGTAATTGTAATTTGAGCGGGAAACGGTCCAAACTTTACACCACCCATGCAAAATTTAATTAGCTGCATCACAATACGCGAATGGAAACGCAGCATATTAAGCAAAACACGGTAAGGCCAAAAAACGACTTGAGCGAATCCACAGGCACATCAGGGATGGGTAGCAGGGGATGATTGCATTATTCGAAAATTGGAGAAGAGGTAGTGGTTTGCTGGATTTGTGTGTTGTGGCAGCTAGAATATTATGCCATCCATTATTCAGTATTAAGTGCACCCCGAGGAAATTATGTGTGATGCGCTATTCCGAATTATCCAAGCAATCATCGCTGGAATCTGATAAGGTGATAAATTATCAATTTACGTTGCTTTCTTTTCAATGGCAACAAATTTATTGGATTTATTCAGGTACTAGATATCAGATGAGTTTAATTGATTAGGTACAAGTGAAATAGTTTCATCTGGCATCAAGTGGCGTGGGAAATTTTGATTTCAGGTTTTCGAATTAGATTCTTCATGTTCCTATAGTTTCGCAGTTGGTCATGCGACTGGTCAACTTGACCAGGTGCTTGCTGAAGCTTTTTTTTTGCTGAAAAATGACTTCCGGTCTTGCCGGATGTGTTTGAGGCAGATAAAGGTCTTATTCTTGGACACAGAATGCAAGTCAAGCAGATAGACCAAATTTGAACTGAGAATCTATCTCCTGCGAAGTACGGACCACGGCGGTATGACACGTTATTAGATTTTTGTTATTTGATTTGTTTGGCCTGTGGTCATCTCAACCCCGCGCTGTGTAAGCAAAATTAGTGAACTCACGCAGACTCTCAAATCACAAAACCAAAAACTCATTAGTAGACAGGGCATACTGAACAAAACACTACAACACAACTCCAAAATAATACGAAATGGTGGTGTTATTTGCGTAACCCGTGTTCGAGGATTCTGAAAGAGAACCTAACCCACAAAAGCTGACATGTGCCTTGTTACGCGATTCGCAAGCGACCAAGTTGCAACCAATCAAACATATTCGCTATGGCAGACCCGACCCCTCCCCCCTGACAGGTAACATCAAATCATTTCATAACAAACAAAGCAAAATCAATGAAATGCAATCAATGGAATCATTTTGTAAAATCAATGAACATGACACCTCAACAAAAGTACAGTATAACCTGCTTGGACGGTAGAAACTTGATGACATAATATATGCAAGAACAAAACATTGAAAACAATCAATTTAGGTTGAGCGGAAGCGGGTGATGACACGAAATATGCCTGTTCACGGTATTCAGGAGAATATTAAAAATTAAGGCATCAAGGCCCTTACATACACAAGCGTCATTTTGCAAAATAACAGTGAGTAATAAACAAACAAAATGGAAATATTTGAGAACCACAACAAACGGAAGGCACGAAATATCGACACAAAAAGTGTAATAATATTTGCACATAAAATTTCCCTATATTAGGTGTCTACCTGTTGGAAATAAATGCTATTTATTTATTTAATAATTTATTCATTATAAAAATGAAATAGTAAAATAGCGCAGACAAAAAAAGCGTTCGGAATGAGCACATGAAAATCAAAATAAAAATCCACATAAAACAACTGAAATGATCATACAAAGGCTCAATGCGTCGTGCGTGTTTTCAGAGTCACAAAATCAGTGCAATGGAAAAGACGTACTTTTATTGAATTCGGCAGTGAATAAGCAAATAGGCAAATCAAACCCACAGTGTTCAACAAGGATCGACTAGCGTATACACAGGTGATTTAAAAATAGTGATAATCAATGAACTTACAAAATTGATGCGGTAAGGAAACAAACATGTGTGACCCTTCAAGAAACTGTACGAGTCTTCTTGCAGGTATAGTTTTCTCGTCTTGGTACCTCATATGTAGAGAGCGGATTTATAATTGTTTACATGTTCTATTCGCTAGGTTGGTTGCAACTGTCGACTTGCAGCTTGACGTTTCCATCTATGAGGAATTTAAATACCAAGTTTTATTTCGCATATAATTTATTATTTTGAGTTTTTACCGCATACAAATTGATAGTCCATATATTCGCATATAGCCGCATATTCAGTCCATATTTTTGCATATTACTGGATTCTTGTCAATATTTTGGCCATTTTATATATATGTGCCAGAAAAATCATGATTTTTTCATTTTAAGAAAAGAAAAATAGAAAATTTTCCATGAAAATTTTTTCTTCACTTCGACGGTCAGAGTTGGTTGGTTGGTTTTACATGTGAATGTTGAAATTTTCAATATTTTTGCAGCTTATATCACATTCACTCGCATATATTGCTTTATTTGAACATTTTTACCGCATATTTTGATACTTTTTAAGCGCATATAAACTGCATATTTTGAGCTTTTTTACCGCATATAAATCCGCTCCCTACTCATATGCTCAAAAGTAATGGAACGCGCCGACCCTCGCGCGGTGACTCATACACCACCATAGAGCGGGTGACAGGAAAGGCGAATTTCCCTTCTCTCTTCAAAGCGCAGTGTGACGCTACGTGTTCACTAAGACACATGCAGATAGGTCGGCGTTCGATAGTTCGACACTCAAACAAGGGAAGAATTTGAAACTACCAAAACGCAGCGCTTATTTAATAACTTTTCCCAAATAAAACCTGGTTTACCACAACTCTGGATAGAATGCAAGTGAAATCAAAAACCGAACCTATTATTATTATGATTAGTATCGCATTGCGAAGCTTGAGCATTGGTTCTAATTACACGATGTATTGCATACTGCGTTAGCTGTTGATGTGGATATGAGAAGCTGTGCTTCGAATGATTCAGGGGATGACACCTCGACGAAGCTTCTGGCCGTTGAACCTGAAACCAATCTATACGTCTTGCTGTTCGTTCCAAGAATGAGTTAGTTGCCTCCTCTATTGCTTCAGTGTATCTACGGAAAATTTTCCTTTGTGATAAAAGTCCACATCCACGTTAAAGATGAGTTGAGGTTCTTAAGAGATGCGTTCCAACCCTCCGTCGGGAAGCTAAGTTGAGACTCAGAGCTGTGCTTATATTTTCTCTAAAGAAGCCGCGACCTGAGGCTTCTAAGAGCTGTGTTTCAACTATTCTTCTGGAAGTACAATTGAAACTCCTTAGAGCTGCGCTTCAACACTCCTTGAAGAAGTCAAGTTGATAATCCCGAGCCATTGGAAAGCGCTCATGCCCCGGTGAATGTGGTCATCTCGGCGAAGGGAGAGCTGGACCTGGTGAGAGTGATAAGTCGTGGCTGGCGCTGACGATTGAGCTTGTGCTGTTGATATCTGATAAAGCTCTTGCGTATTCCTTCTGAAATCAGTCTACATGTGCTGAGGTCTGTTCTACCATTGAGCTATAGTTCACGCCTTGTTCTTTGTGGAGTATCTTGTGTAGATGCCTCGTCCTGTCTAGATGAAGATGAGACCTCGGAAGGTATTGTGCTCTTGGGCCCTTTGGACGATCGCGTTGTTATCACGGTGAACAGAGAGACTGGTGAGTCAGACCTAACATGACCTGTTCATCACAGCACGCAACTCATGTTTATAAATGATGTATATTTTTAATGTAGCTCCTGGAGTGTTGAAACTCTAACTCGAAGCTAATGGTGTCAACCAGGTACTCGACGCCTTTTTTAAAATCGGTAGTTTGTGAAATAAATTGTTCGAACTCTGATTAGGTATAGTCTATATAGTCCAGGCAATGGGTAGGTTCTACCTTGCAAAAGATCGCGGAGAGTCGAAAATTTGCCGTCTGGTACGGTTTTGTGTCCTGATTAACATACTTAGTTTTCGAATTCGATAAGCCGCCGCTCGGTCCTCCACATCGAAAAGTTGGTGCCGAAGGACCCAAAAAGAGCCACTTTTCACTAATCTATTTCGCATCGCCGTCTGACTTACCGCAATGGAACCACATGACTGTAGTGGAGTCCTTGATAGCATTTACTGCCAGGCCAGTGCAATTCTTCGCGGTTAAAAAGGAATAATTCCCTAGGCAAACGTCTAGTTTTTCTTGATTTTGAAAAGATTTTTTTGTCATGCGGAAATATCACAAACTGACTCAACTCAGGTTGGTTTCGATCAGCTTCTTTCTTCTTTAGCTCGTCCTGGTCTCATAATTTTCATAACAGCATTTGTTGACAAGGTGCATTGCAGAAAGTGTAAAATTGCCAACAGCAAATCAACAGTCATTTTCTCATTATTACCAACGATCAGGAGTTTCAATTTCCCCAGGAAATGATATCTTGGACTGTTTTCTGCTTATACAGCATGGACCGAATCCCCAAATGCCCGAAGGAATACCGAAAAATAAATTATTTTCCAGAGTGCGCGTAAATCTGCAAAGCTGCATCTGAACACCTGAAAATAGTCGTAACCAACACTACAAAACCCAAAACAATGAGTGACAGAAGAACCAGTTCAGGTTGCTTATTGTTCAAATTTATGTTGTGTTGGTTACGACTAATTTCAGGTGCTTAGATGCAGTTTTGCAGATTCACGCGCGCTCAAGAAAAAAATGATTTCTCCGTACTCCCACGTGAATTTCGAAATTAGATCGCATGCTGAATAAACAGAAAACAGTCCAAGCTATCAATTCCTGTTGAAATTGAGCTTCATGATCGATGGCAATAATGAAAAAATGACGTTGAATTTGGTGTTGGCAATTTAACATTTCTTGCAGTGCACCTTGTCAACAAATGATGTTATGAAAACTATGAGACGAAAACTAGCTCAAGAAGAAAGAAGCTGATCGAAATTCACTTGGGTTAGGTCAACTGGTCATATTTCCGCGTGAGGAATAAATATTTTCCAAATCAAGAAAAACGTGATGTTTTCCGAAGAAATTATTTGCCTTTAACCGCAAAGAATGGGACTGGGGTAGCAGCAAATGCATCAATAGTTTCAACAAAGTCATAGGTTCCATTGCGGTAGGTGAGACGACGATAAACAGTAAATTGGTGAAAATTGGTTCTTTTTTGGTCCTTCGGCACCATTTTTCCAATGTGGAGGAGCGAGCGGCGGCTTGCCGAATTCGAAAACTCAGTATGTTAATCGGGACACAAAACTGTACCAGACTGCAAATTTTCGAATCTCCGCGACCTTTTGCAAGGTGAACCCTATTTTAATGTATCGGTCGACTGTACTAATATGTCTAAATATCATTTATTGATAGGGTGATGATAATTGCTTCGAGCCTCTTCGCGTCAGCTCGTCTCTGTTCCAAACGATCCCCATATTAAAGTTTTTTCCTTGACTTAAGCAACATATTTTTCATTTCCAGTGTCTTGAAGCCCAGCCTTCAACATAACTTCTAATACTAACATATAAATGTTGAATCTGGTTTGGCAACGGTGCATGGTGCAATGACTTTGGAATAATAACTAGAAGAAAACGCAGCTCAGGCGATAAAGTAGAAGTTCACATCGGTCAATCTGGAAATCTCCCAGCGAGCTTGACGCACGGCAAAAATACTTTGTTTGTAGGTGCCTACTGAATTCGTGACTTGTTTGTTCAAGAATGCACGTGATGGAGTTTCATTTTTATCGAACCACAATCATCAAAACCTTGATCAATTTTTGAAATCTACCGAAAATACCCAAGTATAAAGTATGGAGGAATATTCGCCGTCGAGAGGTACTACTGTAGATCTGATATTCTCCGTAATAATCGATGGTGATGATAGAAAGATAAATGTTGTTTTGCTCATTGCAGATATGATTGTTTAAATAATACAATTAAATCATGCCACAATGAATCGGCATTCTACAAAGTAGTCAACTTGAGGTTACCACGAAAAAATGAATTCAAGTAATGAAAAACTGCGTAGGAACAACGCAAAATTTTCTCAAGAACAGCCTTTTGGCGCCACAAAACTGATTTATTCTACAACGACCTGTCAGATAAGGTGAGATTTTTACATGATGGTTATCATCTAAGTAAATGCTGCAGCTCCAAGCCTGATCCACTTTTCTTGCGTAGACGAGGCATTAACAACATTTTACAAAAGCCTCTGTCACATGGTCATATATTTGCCAATGAGAACCTGAGATGAGAATAATGATTATAATGAGGATGAAAACAAGCATGAATTTTTGCAAGTATGTCAGAGAACTAAGGTGAAAATAAGTCTAATTCAGTAAAATACTAAAATAAGTCTATTTTAGTATAATAATTCCTTGATTTCATCTTGATCCAGTCAGATTGTTCCTTTCACGCTGTACAGGATCGATGACCGTGTAAAAACTTTCATTCGAGATCTCTGGCATACTGACGAGGCTCAAATAATGTGAACACAGGTGCATGTTAAAAAAAAGGTTACTAGGTATTAAAGACTGAAACCATAATCATTCTTGATTTTTTTTATTTTTAAGAAACACTTTTGTACGTTGAAGCATTCAAATAAAATTAAAATAAATTAAAATCACTCCAAAAAAAAACTGACTAGAACTTTTCGCCTTTTTCTGGCTTTGAGGTTATAGGCACACACTTTTCAAATAGCGCCGACTAGAGCTTTGCTCATGAACGAAAATGCAGCAACGCTACCCAGGATGATAACCAGCAACAAGAACATTGTCAGCACTCTTTCTGCTCCTGCGGCTAACCTGTAACAAGGATCACATTCAAGTACTCAAATATCAAGATAAAGATCGACAACTTACCTTGACATGTTAATCACACAAACATTGAGCAAATAGCCGTGAGAGGCCCCAAAAATTAAAATGAATATTATGTACAGGTAGTCTTCATTGAAGGCGACGGGAAGATAATCTCTTGGTTGAACGTTGCAGAACATCAGTAGAGGTACCAAGACACACCGTATTATGGATAAAACCATAAGAGCAATTGGATTTTCAGGCTAGACAAAAAAATGTTTGAATTAAAAATTATAATGTATAAAAACAAATCAGTGGAATGATTGTCTACACTATACTAAGTGCAGCTGTTGATGAGTTGATGACGTACAGGCAAAGATTGGTTTCTTCCACAGTAGAACAGAACTATACCTTTAGAACTCTTAATGCGGTACTCCTTCCAGCGACATCAGCAAGGTTATACAAGAAATACGTCACTACTGGTACAAAATACGTATCTATAAAAGATGCGAATGAGTTGGATTTTCAAACATCAAGCTCAATCGAACATACCATTCCATGCAGATCCTTTGCCTTCTGAAATCACCAAGGAAGTGACACCAGGATGCACCATAACCGTACTCCCCGAAATGACTATCACAGTAACAATGTAATACTTGAACTTGTCCAAAATCCTCAGAAAGAGATCTTTCGTTAATTTTCCGTCGTTGCTGTCTTTGGCCTCTGTGCTGTTGTAGTGGTTGAAAAAATCCGAGTTTCGTCTGGCGTATAAGAACAGCAAAACTGTCTGGATTACCAGAGCCAGACCGCAGAGAAAATACACCAAGCCACTTTGGGCAGAATCTCCCATGATCAGAGATAGGATTTGCATCAAAGCCGATATGACGCCAGATATAGCCTGGCCTGTGGTAAGAAAAGCCGGGTATATGGCTGGAAATGCAGCTCCGATCTGGAAAGTTGTTACCATAAACACTCCGCAGGCTCCGGAGAATAGGAACAGGAGAGCGAAAGCGATCGCCAGAAACGTAGTTTGCCCTGAAATCAAATATGTTCATGAGTTTTTGTTTTGATGTAAGGACTAAGTATAATTATTATACACTTACAAGAATCGGTGTCAATTTCAACAAAAACTGTCGTTATACTCAGCACAATCACCATTGCTATTAGAGATGACCACATCCGGATAGAAACTGAAATTCTCTTGTGTAATATCACCGTCCCTATCATGAAAACTACGTTTGCTACGGCACTAATGATGGAACAATTGGATGTAAACTCGGTCTGTAATTTATTTCTGTGGTGATCATCCCATGTTTCTCTGCTCGGAGTGCGGAACTTGTACATCCAGTACTGAAAAATTTAACGCATTGGAAAATTCTCTAAACTCTGCCCAGGTATACTCACGTTGGTAGCAGTTACGAAAAAATGCGAAGCCATCAAACTCACAATGCCGAAGCAGTAAAACAGCCCGCGGTTCAAGAAAAATTTGTCTTTGGGCGGCACAATCAGACTTTTCTCGGTGTCCTCCATCGTGACGGTTGTTGCAGTTGGTGCGGATGCTTTCTGTTCGATTTTTGATTTCGGGCACTGAATTTATGCTGCTTTGAAGAAGGGGCAGGTATTTGGTTGGTTCAGTGATTCATGGCTATTGGGTTTGGATGCCAAACGGAAATTTAAGATGATGTCTGATTCTTATCGCACGCATAACGTGCAACTCACTGACTAACGCAATCGTAAAATTTGTAAGTACGTAAATAATACAGTTATTGTTTTGTTTAATATGTTAATCTGATTGTGGAGGAGAGGGAAATTTTGAGTGTTGCAAGAAAATAATGGCGTATGCGTACTATAGCTATGTATCTGAAACTGGTTTCAACCTGTTATATAAGTTTTTACGTTTGTTTAGTACGTAGGAGTAGTAAGCGCTGGTGTCTTGAGGGATTGAGAGCAATCACCGGCGGGTAGGCAACCCAGTTTCCCTGTTATGCGATTTTGCAGTTTATTGTTTATTGCTTTTATCTAAAATAGCAAGGTAGAATTTCAACTTTCTGCAGCCCAGCGACGTAGACTTCATAATTCTTTATATTTCAGCATAACGGTTGTATTCTTTGCGTTTAATAAAACCAGAATATATGCGGAACATAATTATTATGTTCTTTCTCCAGTCTGCATCTTTCTCGAAAATATTTAAAAAAATTTAACAGAAGAGAAATTGACAGGCCTTATTTTCGCGATTGTTCAAGAGCTGTGTACGTTGCTCGATCGTTATTGGAAGATCACAGAATTTGTGATTTGGACATTTACCTACGGACTGTGTATCCACGCTTGCATTTAGATTTTAATCAGTCGAAACTTGCGAACGGGAATCTTGCAATAATGCACTACATAGAGGGAAAAACTTCAATTATGAACAAAGTGTTCTGCCTGCGCATCACAGGAAGCTTCAAAACAGCATAAACATCAATACAACTAAGTAAATTCAATTGAATGAAGGATATGAAAAGTACATAAGATATCTACAGATCAACCATGTGTAAACATGAGAGTGAATATTTTGTAGTATCGCATACAGATTATACATACTGACGATTTTAGATAAACTAGGTCTAGTTTGAGCCATACTTTTAAATTGTTTCCAGAATTTATAAGAATTAGTCAAATTTATTGTCTGCACATAGCTCAAGGAATTTGCGACAAAAAAATTTCACCGTTCTCCTTCACTCCATAGTTCAAGCTCTAGATATATGTATAACTCACGCTGTAGCTGTGTGCTATGCTTCGTTTTCAAAATACACTATTAGTGCTAGCGGTACGCAAAAAAAAGTGGCATTTAATGATACAAGCAAGCCACTTCGCATATTTGTTGTATAAACCCATTAGAAAAATTTGACCCGCAGTTCCTAAAAATTCATCCCTTAGGACCCGAGATTTGGGGAGGGGGAGGGAATACTTTAAAAAAATACCAAACTTTTTCATCCAAACCTGCTGATGCGTGTTTGGTGTCAAAACTATATAACTCAGACCTCTTCGATACAATGACAATGTCAAAACTCTCGTGCGGTCACCGGAAGTCGAGTTGAGTCGTCATCTTTGAAAATTAGAGTTGAAGGTCAAAATTACAAAGTGAGCGTCAATTACCCATATGTTGGGTATCGATTCTTAGGTTTTCGGGGTCGCTGAAGACGTATGAAATGAAACAAAAACGGTTGGGTACACCGTTCGCCCATATGGTCTACCCATGGGCCCAGAAGTCAGGCAAGCGAGAAAAATCCTACAAATTTTCGAAAATAGAAGTGAAATAATAATGTGAAATACCTCCAGTCTGTACTTGGTGATGATGCTGTATTAGCTGTTCTATGTGAGATTCATGATGTTCACCTGTGAGCTGTCAAAAATCCAAAATGGCGGCCATTTAAAACACTCACGGGAATAATTTATCGTGATTTTCTTTAGAAAGCTCCTACGTGTCACTAGTTAAGCACATGTTGTTTATCAGTGAACAACGACTAAGAAAGTTCCTTACACTATTGGTGGTATCTTGCATCGTTTAAAAGATATCCGCCGCGAAACTGTTTCGGAACCGTTTTTGGACAATAAAATGAATACTTGAATAGTAGGAAAAACTATGCATGTAGAATTGAAATAACCGACCTAGAGATATCTATTTTGTAATATGTAGTCATGTTTTATAGTTTAGATTGCGTGATCTGTCATTCCTGGTCTATGTATGGAGGGTCATGAATCCAAGATGTCCGCCTCTGTAAGTTTAAAAATTTCATACCAACTTTATTGTTGGATTTCGATGAATAATAATTATCTACCGCACCTGTACATTACTTATCTATATATTTCTAAAGAGTTCCTCACATTTTCATTTCTTCAATAATTTGAGAGAATGATATACCAACTACCTACCTACCTATCTAAAGTAAAAATGTACTTACGTGAAATTTTAATTGAAAAATGACACCTACATGATAAAAACTAATGAAAAAATCTTTCGCTCTGCCACCGTTTTATTCAATAATGTTGCACTGTTGCAGAAAACAGGAGAAAATAGAGTGGCGGAAAAAAGATCCAATTGCAAAAAATCTAAGAAAATATCTAATGCGATTGATCCAAAACGCGAAATATTTAAAATACAAAAGGTTACAGTACCTAAGATGTAAATCTAGTATGTCTAATAAACAGGAGGTCCAAAATAAATATACAAACCACCGAAAATAGAAAGGGTCACAAGTTTCCTCCCTCTTTTCAGATCCACTGGATCAGGAAATGCTTCTTGAGTGAGTTTCCTCCATTTGTGCTAAGTCCACCAGATAAGAAGCTGCTTTTTGACCCGAGTTTACTTTTTTTGTTCAAACTTACTAAGCAAGACTTAGTCGACGACTCTAGAGTCTAGACATATCTAGAGAGTCTGAGAAGATAAAGGAAACCTGAATCATTGAGCAATTTTTATCTGGTGGGTCTGGAAAGGAGGAATCTGAGTCAAAAACCAACTTCTTTTGATAGGTTTGGAGAGGAGGCAACTTGAGTCAAAAGAAGCCAGCTCCTCAACTGTTGAGTCAAAAAAAGCAACTTTCTCATTGGTGGATTTGAAGAAAAGGGAGTAGGGAGTACCTAAACTCAAAACCATTAATATTTTTGAAATTTTCTACATTGTACGAGTTGTGCTATAGATCGTTTGAATTTCAGCTCTTTTGTACTGTCGATTTTTGTACTTTGAATCTTTTGTACTTAATTTAGATATTTTGCGTTTTGGATCTTTCGTATTTTCGATATTTTGCACTTTGGATCAAATGCATTAACCTATCGTTTGTAGACCTTCCATGTTTGAGTTTTTCCGCCCTCCCTCCGCTTTTGGACACAGTTAGCATGCAATTTTCTGAATAACCCTACAGCGGCGGACATCTTGGATTTATGACCCTCCATATACCAAGAATGACAGATCACGCAATCTAAACCATAAAACATGACTACATGAAACAAAGCAAATATATTTAGGTCGGTTATTTCAATTCTACATGCAAAGTTTTTTCCTCCTATTCAAGTATTCAATCTATTGTCAAAAAACGGTTCCGAAACAGTTTCGCGGCGGATATCTTTTAAACGATGCAAGATACCACCAATAGTGTAAGGACCTTTCTTAGTCGTTGTTCACTGATGAACAAAATGTGCTTAGCTAGTGACAGTAGGAGCTTTCTAAAGAAAATCACGATAAATTATTCCCCTGAGTGTTTTAAATGGGCGCCATTTTAGATTTTTGACAGCTCACAGGTGAACATCATGAATCTCACATAGGACAGCTGATACAGCATCATGACCAAGTACAGACTAAAGCTATTTCACATTATTATTTCACTTCTATTTTCGAAAATTTGTAGGATTTTTCTCGCTTGCCTGACTTCTGGGCCCATGGGTAGACCATATGGGCGAACGGTGTACTCAACCGTTTTTGTTTCATTTCATACGTCTTCAGCGACCCCGAAAACCTAAGAATCGATACCCAACATATGAGTAATTGACGCTCACTTTGTAATTTTGACCTTCAACTCTAATTTTCAAAGATGACGACTCAACTCGACTTCCGGTGACCGCACGAGAGTTTTGACATTGTCATTGTATCGAAAAGGTCTGAGTTATATAGTTTTGACACCAAACACGCATCAGCAGGTTTGGATGAAAAAGTTTGGTATTTTTTTAAAGTATTCCCTCCCCCTCCCCAAATCTCGGGTCCTGAGGGATGAATTTTTAGGAACTGCGGGTCAAATTTTTCTAATGGGTGTAGACAACAAATATGCAAAGTGGCTTGCTTGTATCATCAAATGCCACTTTTTTTTAATAATCCTGGTGTACCGCTTGCACTATATCCTAAAAAGGAAGACTGAATTATAGATAACAGTTTGAAGTGATTCAACTGTGTTTTAATAATTATTGTTATACAGAAACTTTTTTTTTAAGTACGTAATTATGTATACCTACTTCACCCATAGGTACTTACTTAGTAGGTAGTGACACCGCATAAAAATCACTTTTCCGGTCCTCAAGAGGGTTGTTCAGAACCATTTTAGGAGACAAAAATTAAGTAACCACTTAAATCAGCAACTATTCCATGTTTTATAGGTAGGTAGTACCTACAACAACTGAAGGAACTATTATATTCAATTTTATTTGATATGACCATTGCTACCCCACCTAGGGCGAGACCTGGGGTTCTTTCCTTTTAGTCGACTTACCACATTGACGCTCATACAGTTACTTACGTTATTAATTATGCAACACATACTTTACTCTGCATTCACTCCTATTTATGTTGTAATAAATATTTAGGTAGGTATGTACCATATAAATCTCGTTTAAAACTATGCAAATAATTCACTTTGTTAAAATTGCTCCGGGTTAGATCTTAGGTCTTTAATAACACTAATCTGCATTGCTATCTGATATCTAAGGAAATACCCTCATATATTACGATCCCAGATTGAAATTTATCACCTACCCATTGTGGAACGTCTCGTTAATGCTAATTAATAACTAAATTAATTTTAAGGTTAATGGGCAACTTCAGGCGAATTTTAGATAATTATGACACTGATAGATAAGAGATTTTTATCTCATAGTGTAGTAGCTTGATATGCACAATATACACAATCGTTTCTAGTGACTGAAATGAGCTTTATTCACAAGTGACTCAATAATGATTGTTTTATCATACAGGGTGATTCAAAAGTGTCGGACCATCTCAAAAATGCGTACCTAATATAGGGGTGTAGAAGGGTGCTGGGAAGTTGCTCAAAAATTTGTATACTACTTGATTTTGGAATTATGGAGGGACAAAAGTTGGTCCTTCGATCGCTTCTATATTCGTTGTTTCAAACGATTTTAGTAATCTGTTAATGGAAAAATAATGAGTACAGAAAATCAACTTCTGAATCTCTATGGAAATTCTGTTTTGTATACAGGGTTAGTCTGCGAACATAACCTATGTGTTGCACGATAAAACACAATTCATTTTAATAGAATTCTTTTGCTTCCGGTTTTTAGGGAAAACTAAATTTTTGTAGTTCATGACTCACCCTGGATAGAAAACCAAAACTCAATACGGATTCAGAGGTTGATTTTTCGTACTCATTGGTTTTCTGTAGAGTTTCCTTTATTTTTAAAATTAGTTCAGGGATAAGCCGGCCGGCTAGTGGAGGAGGTCAATCTTAACGTGAACAATGAACATCCTGTATAATTTGAAAGAATTTTTGGAAAATTCGATGCATTTTTCCGGATTTTTTATTAACTACTCCTATCTTCCTGCCAGCTTTCGAATGAGTGCCTGTATGTTTTTCGATTTTTTCGGCAGACAGGTTTAGCCCAGAGGCTCGACAGAAAAGTATTTCTGTCTCTTTCGCACTGCTGGCCGATAGTTCGCAGTCTGTTCTTGTGATGGAAATACAGCCTCAACTGAGAGCATTATTGTAAAGATAACCTAGGTATGTACATGTACATACCATTAGTTTTGGCACAAAATTTTGGGGTCTATAAAACTAGGTTGCCATGATAAAATGACAAAATGGAAAAAGGACTAAACTCTGACCCTTAATTTTGTGGGCTCTATAAAAGAAAGATTACATACAGGGTGCTCATTTTCAAACTTCCCATGACATCCCACATATCTCGCCGCCAAAATGTTTTTTCTGGAAAACACCGAAATAGGACGATATTTTATTCCGAGAGAGACGTCAAAGACACGTATTGCCAAATTTTTCTTCTCCACCTCCGAATTTCAAATGGCATCAGCTACTTTGTGGTACTTACATCAAATTGGAGGTGATAAAATTATCTTTATATAAAAAGTTATCTCAAATTTTCTGAACCATCCCCTCATCTTTTTATCGCATCCTAAAGTGACGGATTTGAACAGCAGGCACGCAGTAGAAGAATTCAGTCAAGAAACCAAGAACCCCAAAGTAGAGGATTCTATATTTTGTGGAAACGTGTGGAAACTCACCGATACTTTTCTCAGTTGGAACCGAGGTTGGAACAGACATTCAGCTCACACAGACATACAAAATACAAAACTGAAGGAAAGTTAGTGAACAGTATATAGCAAAACAATAACCAAGGGGGTGTCGGGATACCATCAAGTATTATTGTGCCTTCGGGCACACGAGGATATTGCAGGAGAGCCTAACCCAGCAGGTGACATGTTTCCCACTTCAGGTGATTGATAACGATCAAAATGATGTCATATATCCGCCGTCTCAGACCCTGTCCTTCTGACGTGTATTTTGTGAACTGAGCATGAGTTGAACAGAAGTATAGGAACTTATTTAAACTCAATATACAGGGTGCTCTAAAAATACTCAAAAGCAGCCCAATTTAAGACCTCTTCATTGATGTTAAGGATCACTGTTCAATTTTTCCCCAAAAGTCGGTTTCATGACGAAACGACTCCTCAATGTGCAACTCCTTTTTATGTTTTTCACGTTTAACTCATAAATTAGCTCCAAGGACTAGGCTCCAATCAATTATAGTAATGTTTCGACCTAACGTCTCAATTCGGGGCAATTTCAAAAAAAATCCTGCGAGTGGTTCCAAAGTGACAGGAAGCTGTTCCAAAATTGAGTGACAGAAAGCTATGAGAAAGAAGTCGAGTTTTCGGAAAAAAAACTTCACGGCCACCCTCAACATGATCTGAAGACTCTATGCGTAAAATAAATTCGATTATTTCTGGGACACCAGTATTTTTCCAGTATCACACCCCATTGCAAACGAGACGACCTTCACCGCAGACTTTCATCGCCTAATCATCCGTAATTAAATCCAGATATATTTGACTGAAATGTGACGACTGAACAGAGGCGGGGGATTAAGTCGTCGCGCCTTGCGGCTTCATTATCGTCACACTACACCGGCAGGTACACAGTTTTGTTTGTCTTGTTTTCAATTTGACTTCACACTGTTAAATTGCTAAAACCGCGATAGTTTGGCGTTCCCAATTTGAGATAATCCCCTGTTTAGGAGCGCAAATTCGTTGTGCTGAGGTAGCTGTGTAGTAAGTACAGGCTATAGGTGCGGGGAGACAGGATACATTCCTACCGCCAGCTATAGGTACGTTTACCCCCGCCAGTAACAATCTTGTTGCAAAGTTGGCAACTGGTATCGCACGTAGCCGACCGCAGCCTTCAATACCGACTCATTATACGACTCCTGCCTAATTGCTAACAGTTAATAGTGAAATCAACACAAAGCTAATTGCTGCTGATTAAGTTGGCGTTTCCCAGAAAGCGGACGAGTTACATCAATTTAATCCTGCCGTTGTTGTACAGCCGTGCACCATGGAGAGCTATAATGCAAATACGAAGTCCGACCGTCCTATGGCTAGCTGATGCGCGGATTATCGTTGTTTATCAACAATATCAAATCTGCTACTCAAATAATTCATTTCCCAAATTACCATCTGATCCGGTTCGCTTTGTATTGGGGCATTATCCGGCGATAATCAGGGGATAATTTACGGAATTAATTATGCAGTGGACCGGACCTTTGCAACTGGAAATAAGGGCCAACATGGCGATATAATATATGGGCGACCCGAATCGGCTTATGTATTTCACAACGAAAGAAACAGCACCTACTGATTTTCGGTAGCAATTTTCAGCAGTAATTTCCCCTAGATCCAGTAGATACTTTGACTTATTTTCGGTAGATATAATTTATTAACGGCTTGAAATAGCTTGAGTCAGAAAAGAGGAAAGTGCCAGGGAATAGATTGTGTAATTTAAAGAAAAAAAATTTTTCACAACAACTGTTCACTCCCGTTTTTCTAGTTTCGGAACGATACCGGTAAGTCTACGTTAGAGATAGCAAAGAATTATTGTGAAAACAAGATAATTGAGCTATATATGAAATTGGATTGATTGCATATGTTTATCCAATTCAATTGAATATGAGACACAAAAAAGCGCCAGACATGCCTTCTCAACACATAGTGGTAGAAACATGGTTTCTGCTCTAGAATTTTTGGCGAAACGTTGTAATCTTTTGTCAAAGATCTCTTGATTTTTTGTTCAATGCGGCCAGATTGTAAAGATAAATATTTGATAAATTTTTGAAAATTGCACCAGTATCTAAATTCCTTACTAAATTTAAACAAATAATAGTGTATTTATGAATTTATGTTCATGAAAATTTACAGTTTACATACAGTTGATATTCAGCATTACCATTCCATAAATTAATTTAAGATATCACCGTTTTATAACAAGCTTTAACATGCTCCAAAACTTATCTATTCACCCCGCAGGCGCAGGCCGAAAAGCACAAAACCAGAACATCATTTTGCTATCACCACGAAGTACCCAGCACAATGCATAAAATGCATTACCTACTTCCGGATACTAAATAGCCCTTTGTTCTGTATAATTGGGAAACATGCATTATTATTTTATTGGGTTTATCGAAATAATGTGTATCAAAGGCGGATGTCATTAACCGCCCTTGGTCATCGTAGTGGCACAAAATTGTGTACACCATGGAGATGGATGTAGGTAGGTATATGCACGATTGCACGAATTCGAATAACCCATTTCGATACAATAAATATTTATCTTTATTTTGATCAGATACTTTTTTCTATTATCCAAATGTTTCAGCGTTTAAAGCCGCTTCGATTAGTTTGATGCATAAAATGCTTTCCCGTCGAATGATAATTTTAACTCATCAATAATGAATAAATATTAAAATACGGGGTGATTTAGAAATGGCGCATTCACTAAAGGGTATAAATTATAAGGAATGTTGACGCGGCACGGAAAAAACTGTAAAATTCTTTTATCGGCTTTGATTTGCAAGTGATCAACAAGAACAGATTAGCCCAATCTGGCAGCATCGCGTTTGTACCCTACTTGGCACCTTCAGAAGAGGTACCTACATTACAATATCATGAATTGTTTTGTTGGAATGGAAACTCCTTCCTTAGAACCTTTGAAATTACAATGCCCTGAAACTTTGGAGATCACACATTGTTCAAGGGACAGTGAAACGTACTTGCCAAATGTAACTTCACACCCAACATCTCACCTTTGACGTAAAAAATGAATTTTGAAATTTAAAAATATACGACTCAAATCTCAATTGCAAGAGCAATTTCTATTTGGAAACTAATAACGACTTGTGAAAGTGACGCTTTGCTTCAAGTCCAAAATCATATAGATTGGAGACGTGTGATTCTTAGCTTCACCGCTTACAAAGAATAAAAGAGCTATTTTTTGTACTATTTTCTCGTGCTTCGTCAAAGTCTCCCACCACTTAGCCTGGAGAAAATGCGCCGTTTTCAATCACCCTGTATAGCGTATGTGAATGTGAATAAAATTACGATTGGAATATGATTAACAAAACAAATATTCATTAATTATAGTCGGGATTGGGTTGAGCTTCGCCTTAATGCATAAAAATGCATCGTGTTTAGCTGTTTCGCAATTTATGTTTTTGAAAAGTGACACGCTAAAATGATAAATTATGTTAAAATTACAGAACATGGCGCCTAGTATAATTGGCTTTGATTCAAAATCAAATGCTTCCGGCATTACATTCAATTCATTAATCAGTAGTCATCAACTACTGATTAATAAATTGAAATTGAATGATTTTTATGTCTGTTGAGTATCTCTCTGTCTTTGTTCAAATAAATATGATAAATCAACTTTGTCACTGGAAAACCTTTAAATTAGTAGAATTCAGGAATGCTCTGTAATAAATCTGTTGAATCTAAAGGACCGCTATGAGGAATTCAGCCAATCATAAAGACGAATTTTGACTGTTTCTATGTGAGAGTGCTGAGCTAGAGGCCCTTCAATTTTAACGAAAATGACATGTCAGTTTTGTGTATCCAATTTTAAATTCAAAATATAACCAAATTTAAGCTAGGGCTGATCGCCAGCTGCCAAAAATAAGAAAAAATAAAAAACTTCAAATATGAGATGCCTTTTGTGAAATTTTGAAATACAAAAATTCAGAATCGCACTTCTGACACCATTTTCTATATCCAGCAGACTGGATGGAGTGAGCTACAAAGATTATTATTTTTATTATTAATATTTTATATAGCATATTGGGGGGTTGGCCGCTGGGGAGGGGTGATGTCTTTGATGTCTCGAGCTGAAGCTGACTGTTGAGATGCACGTATTTGGTTATATCAAGCAATAGTTGTGAGCTTCATCTCACATTGCATAGCGGTTTATAGTCTAATAGCTGTATTAGACTACACAATTTCTTATACAATCTGCCACAATAGTGTCAAGAAACAATGAACTTGATTGTTTAACTGACAGATTGTTCAAGAAATTGTGTAGTGTAATACAGCTATAAGATATGCAGAACTCATAGAAAGGATACAAGTTCATTTTTTCGAAAGGCTACTCCCATTGGCTGAAAACACGCCTGATTATATTGTGCGTCTCGAAATGAGACTACCCAGATTGTCCTTGTACATTTTGGAGATGGCATTCAACTGGATGGATAGAATTCTCATAATAAATACAGACAAGACAGAAATCCCAAAGATTATCTGCGTTTGAGGTTGCCCATTCACTACACTATAGTACGTTCAAATGAGAGTTGCTAGCGACAAATATATGGAACTATCGTTCAAGGGCACATGTTACCGAATAGCTGCTGATGAGATACCTATATGCTCCATTTGCAATCTCAACCAAAATGAAGATCTGGATAATTTTTTTGTTCATATCCTCTCTACTGTAACATAAGATCTGTATGTACTGTTGAACCAGCATGATACTTGCCTATTCATCCAGTCATCTGAATAGCACAAAATAACCAGTGCGCAGTGTTAAAAGTAGTATAACAGCTCAGAGCGCCCAGAGCTACAAAACTTGCCTGATGACGAACAGGGTAGAGGGTAGACAGACACAACATGCAACACCCGCGCACATAACTAATTCCATTTAACTGCAAACATGTTTAAATACAATGAGTGAAGTTTGTACTACATGAAGCATTACATGTTTTGATAGAATCACACGGAAAAGTTTGTTGTGAAAACGTTTCTGCTTTGTAAAATATAATATGATAACTTTTATAGAATATAACATCAATAAAGAGCACCTTAATATATAACCCACAATATGTTTTTACTCTATCGTTTAAAAGCTTCCAATGAAATCTAGATTCGTTTGTAATCAAGCGCCGAATATAAAAAGTAATTTGAAACTTTCAGGGTTGAAAATTAATTCCGACAAATGTATTCCGCCAATATTGACTTTCAGTGCGGGTAATTTGAATTTTAATTCTCAATCTTGGATTCACAGATGATGGTTCCGGGTATTAATAAAAGAAAACGATGACGCAAAGACTGCTGATTGGAAATTTTAAATGAATAACAGTCCCCTAATACTTCTCCAGGCAAAGGCAGCCCAGTTCCTGGCGAGTGTTTACTCGTAGGAATTCCAAAGTTTCAAATGGTGCATGCACTTGTACTCTTTTGCGTCTGAAACAAGACTGGCGAATATACAGGATTTTCAACATCGCTAATTGGATCTGAACGACGCTCGAATCATGCTCAAGCACTTCGTTTACCTGATGCCAAATTCTCGATTCTCCCGGCGATGTCGACTTTCAAGTGAACTTTACATCATAATTAGCTCGGAATTAGCTTGTCAAAATAACTTCGCTTCCAAAGTTGTCAACAACAAATACTGAAACTCGTGGAAATTAAATACCTGCGTCAACACGAATTAATTAATTCAATTACCAATTCGAATATTACCCGCTTCCCTTGCCTCCATGCCCTCGAGTATCGAAACCCGGTGAATTCTACGCTTTCGTTTTCTCGTTCAGCTCTCATTATTATGGCGCTTATACACATGAACAACAATTTGCTCGCCAATTTAATTGGCGTAAACAAGAAACTCGGCCTGTGAAAATTCACAGGATTTTTAAAAATATTTCGAGGAACGAATACATTGGTAAGCATCAGCCACTCTTAACATCGATGGAATTGGGCGTTGAAAAAACACGACCGCGCGCCCCGAAAAAGCCTTCGGGCTGATGGTGCCATAACAAATGGTTAAAAAGTTGCCCCCATGTAAATGGCGGCCTTAAACATGAAGCTGAACTTTTCGCATAAATCTTTTTAAATCCTCAGGAATTCGTGATTTACACTGGCTGTGGGAGACAATGTCACGTGGACGGCGACGACGACGACGATGGGAATAAAGCGTCGGCAAAAAGAAGGGATTTTCCAATTAAACGGTTTCCAGTGGTGGAACACGCGGCAATTTTCGCAATCGCAAACTTTAAATTAAGTTGATCAACTCTCGTGTAATTTTATTATTTCACTATAAGAAGGAAGCGTGTGGCAGGGGGTTAGCCATGCTGCTGGTGCGTGTTTCTCTCCCCAGTCACTCCCTTGGCCCATTTCCTCCTCAGTTTGTCTGAGTTTAATTCAATGTCAGAACTTATCTCGGCCTATCTATTTCACATCCAAAAGCGTACTAAAGCGATTACGATATACACTACGGCCACTTAAAAGTTTCCGGGCGCACTTTCCGTCAACGACAACTTATTCGGGGACTCGCGGAGCTATTCCGCGCGATCATTTCTCCTGAGAGGGCGGTTTTCTTCTTCCGCCGAGCGTGCGACACATAATATACGTATACAAAAACCCTGCTCCATTCACGGAAAAGCAGTTTTGAATTTTCCATGGAAAAACAGTTTGTTGTTTGTGAGAAATTACGATGTTTGCCTTGAATAAACAGTGTTAGTACCGAGTTCTCGAGAAGCGTAAAAGCTCGTTTCGATACTGTGTTCTCGTCCTCCGGGTCTGTCTCGCAAGCAAAATGTTTTTTGATGTTATTCACTTTCCACATCACCCCTGCTTTGCATAATAAAGTCTCCAGCCAAGAGATTTAAAAAATCAGACATACAGAAGAACCAAAAGAGATCCAGATTCCAGATGTTGTCATAAAAAGTTCTGGAAATAGTGCGCGTTCACTTTAACGGTCCATTTTGGCCCTCAGCTTCGAATTTCAAGAATGTTTCGTAATGCGTGAATTTTCGATAGAGCGCCTGTAGATGGTACCACCACGCGATGGCTCCAACATCTTCAGATCCTAGGTAGAGCCCGTGCTTCTGGGAGTATTATAGGTAGATAGACTTTGCTTGGGATGACAATTTTTTATTTTGTTGCCCCAGAGTGGCTGGTGTTCCAATTGCATATTCATTTTGCTTAAAAAGAGTAGGTACTAACATAATTAGCCGAGATCAGAAATAAATTTCCAGAACGTATCAGTTGATGAATTTCAGATTCAAAAGAAACATCAGGTGGTTATTTTCCTGAAACAAAAATAGCTGGCGCCCATTTATGGGTGTTTGTCGGATAGGTTTCTGTTTTCGTAAGCCGGGTAAGTGATCAACTATAATCACAACCCCGTAATTTGCCTCACTTGTTCGAGACCCACCCCTGTTTATTTGCTGAGTCCGTTTTGTTGGCTAGAGTGTCGTTTCATCACTAGCCAAAATAGAAGTATTTAATTTTGTACGCATACATTATCTTCCTTGACGCACGCACAGTTAGACCAGTCAACCTGGCTCAAAAAGTGTCTTATATTACAAAACGTCTACTCTGGCTGAATTTCTGCACACACCTAGGGAATCTCCCACAGAGCCCCGAACAGCGAAAATCCACCAAAATTTCCTTGAGCTTTTCGAGATAAGGGTGTTTTTCCATATCTCGGTTGCTATTGGTTGAATTTCGATTTTCTTTTTTTTGAAATGTTCGGAAAAATATTTGGAACAAGTTATGTCCAGAACTTTTCAATAACTTGTCGAGAAAAAGTGTCAGAAGCCGAAAACCGTCGTTTTTTAGTGGGTGGTTTTTTTTTTACAATTTTCTATCTGCTTTTCTATTCATGATAGTTATGGAAAAAATTCCCAACAAAAGTTGTAGCTCCTGTAAGTCCTTACAAGTTTCAACCGAAAATTTCTTGTGTCGCGAAAATTACCCACCCCAGAGGGCGCTTAAGTCAACCTCGTTTGAAAAATATTTCCAGGTGTAGGGGGCATCGATTCCAACTTCATCGTGTGGGGATCTAAAGGCCAAATTCTCATTTATGTTCGAACTAACTTTACTAATAATTGATGAATAACAAAACCTTTGTACAGGGTGACTTTTTTGTTGACAGAAAGGGCATTTTATAACCTTCAATTTGATGTATCACAAGGTAGGTGATGCCATTTGAAATTTTAAAATAGGGTGAGGTGGGGGCGAAGGGTTGAAGACAAAAATGTGTCATAACGTGTCTTAGATGTCCCTCTCGAAATAAAAGTCGACCTGTTCCGGTTTTTTTCCAGGAAAAATTTGTGCAGCGGAATATCAGAGGTGGGTCCTGTACAAAGGTTTTGTTATTCATCAATTATTAGTGATATTAGTGCGAACATAAATGAGAATTTGGCTTTTAGATCCCCACACGATGAAGTTGGAATCCTCTTTACATGGAAATATTTTCCAAACAAGGTTGACTTAAGCGCTCTCTGGGATTGGTAATTTTCGCGACACAAAAAATTTTTCGGTTGAAACTTGCAGGGACTTACAGGAGCTAAAACTTTTGTTGGGAATTCTTTCCATAACTATCATAGAAAAGCAGATAGAAAATTGTAAAAAAAACCACCCTTCAAAAAACGCCGGTTTTCGGCTTCTGGCACTTTTTCTCGATAGTGCGGCGGTTAGTCAAACCTACCTTGCATTTTATTCTAGAGCAATCAGACTTGGCACAGGTGCAGTACAAATCTCCATCATTCTTTTAAGAAGTGGGAAAAAGATTGCAACCCCGGGAGAGCAGCGGATTGCCTACCTAATAGGGGTAGATTTCAAAACCTCAACAAATCGTCCGTTCTGGTGACTTCTATGAACGAGGATCGCTCCCCCACTTGGCATTTACTAGTTCAAGGCATATGTCGACCTTGGCGATGGGTTGTGGAAGCGGCTTGTCTACCTTCCAGGGGCACAAACAAATAATACCGGAATCATAGTGTTTGTATCAGCATTTTCAATAATTCAGTTATTTTGCAAGATATTCGGATGAAATTTGGTAAAACCTTAGAGAGTAAAGTCAGGAAGAGAATGCCGTGTGCTGCCACCGTCCTTGCTTGCTATATTAAAAAATACGACATTCAACTGTTTTCCTCCTTATGGCCGCCATCTTGAATTCACCCATTATTGAATAACTGGAAAATCAATTGGCAATACAAATCATGGTCTTAAGCAATAATACAGATGCAAAAATAACTATACCCAGTGAGCAACTTCTTTTTAATTGACCAAAAAGAGCTGTAGGACCGTTGGACACATTTTCACGAGTTTCACAGATCTTTGGCGCTCACCATGGTCAAAATGACCATTGGATAGATGGAGGAGGGTGTTTAAAATTATCCCCCATCTTTTTCGAAAAGGGATACAAAACCATTTTGACTCAAGTTCAGTCTTTCCTGAAATAGCCTGGAAATATTCTGAAAAAATGGGTAGTTCACTATGAAATTTCATACTTTTAAATAGCCGAGATTATAGTCAATTTAAAAGGATATACTCACTGGGAATGATTATTTTTGCACTAAGATTATTGCCTATGACCATTATCATCAGTACAGAATAATTCCTCACCTCGTTCTTCACTTATTCAATAATGGGTGACTTCACGATGGCGGCCATGAGAAGAAAAAAAGTTGACTGTCATATTTTCGAAGAGAGTGGACAGAGACAATATAGCAACAAACGGCATTTCATTTTTGACTTCACTCTTCAAGGGACTACCGAATTTCACTAAAATATCTTAGGAAATCACCTTAAAAATTACTGATTCTTTGAAAAATGTGAATTTCCATGAAACTGACCACTAATTTTGGGATTTCTCAGAAACAGCTGAAGATATTGAGACGCGGTTTCTTTTATCCTTACAAACATCAAATTGTGGATTTATGTTGTGACTTTCATGACTCCACCTTTTTTGGTTCAGGAGTTGTAATTTTTCAATTATCGAACACCCTGTATACGACGTCTGCAAGGAGACTCACCGTGACATCACCTCTTGAAAGTTGCTCAGAGGCCTAATGAACATTTTGTGATAAGTCTCATCGCTTGATCATTCTTTGCAAGGTTGTAGCCCCGTAACGTCCGGTTTAACTGTGATTCCGGTGATTTCTGTTTGTGCCCCTGAAAGATAAGCAACCCGCTGCCACAACTCATCGTCAAGATCGATATATGCCCATAACCAATAAATGTCAAGTGGAGGACCGATCCCGGCCCATGAAAGTCACCGAAACGAACGATTTGTTGAGGTTTTGAAATTTAATATTTTTAATTTAATTTAATAGATTTATTTCCAACAGGCCGATACAAAAACCCAATTACAGGAAATCCAATAAAATAGATAAATATACATATATACAAAAAGAAGGAAACAAAATAGTGAAATTAAAACAGATGTAAAGAGATGTGCGGGTCTTAGTAGAGTGAATTAAGTCAGAACTTATCCGAAATACAATTCCGCAACACATAAAAACTGTCGTAAAAAACATCACAATCACCACAGAATGTATTGACGCTATTACACACAACAAACATTGGGCTTCTCACCAAGGTATTACATTTGGGAGCATCACAGTAAAAAGTCAGTGTATGCCTAGCGTTTAGGCGTGGAACAAGAAAATTGACCCGTTCGAGAAGAGCAATACAGTCGACTTTGTTGTGCAATAAATTGTAAAGAAATTTAACATTTAGAATGATACGTCGGGCTTCAAGTGAGACAATGTCATGCCGCGTCAGTAACAAACTGTGGTCATAGCCTTGAGGAGGGTATACACCATCAAGGTGAAAAGACAAACACTTGAGGAACTTGCGCTGTACAGACTCAAGGCGCGCTCCATGTGTCCTGTATATAGGGAACCAAATAAGGGAGGCATATTCCAGCTTGGATCTAATGTAGCTGAAATATAGTGTCTTCAAGCAATGAAATCTACCCCTGTTAGATAGACAACTCGCTGTACTGCTGCTCTCCTGGGTTTGCAACCTTGTTTTCACTTCTTAAAAGTAAGCTGGAGTATGTACTACAACTCTGCCAAGTTTGAATGCTCTAGAATGAAATGCAAGGTAGGTCCTCCAAAATCGTCCACTAACCGCCGCACTACAAGTTATTGAAAAGTTCTGAACACAACTTATCCCAAATATTTTTCCGAACATTAAAAAAAAAAAATCTAAATCCAACCAATATCAACCAAGATATAGAAAAACACCCTCATCTCGAAAAGCTCAAGGAGATTTTGGTGGATTTTTGCGGTTCAGGGCTCTGTGGGGGATTCCCTAGGTGTGTGCAAAAATTCAGCCAGAGTATACGTTTTGCCATTCCAAATTCCCTATTGACTGGCCTAGGTTTCTTTTTGTAAAAGTAGTCATGAATTACTTGACACTTTTTTTTTGAAGGAATTGTTCTTCATCAACGACTATCTACGCAAGAATGGAATACCGTCAGCCGTCCTCGGTTTCGTATAGCATCCAGTTCCAGAAACGTCTTCAAACAGTTCATTCTGGGTCATCACACTTAGATATCCATTCGCCGCATCGTAAGCTCAAACTGTTGAATACACTTCAAAGCACTATTAGGATACAATCGATACAAACCAGTTAAACGATACAACGCACATTATTTCCTAATGTTTGCACTATCCATCGATCGGAGCCCAAATAGTGCAGTCTTGGCAAAACAGCGGCGAAATAAAAGTGCTGCCTTAATGCTTTTCGTTTTGTTATCCTGATACAGCAGCCAAAGGTTTTTCATCTCGACACTTTGAAAACTTTTCGCATCAATCCTCCAATAATTATTTCGTTATTATACCGAATCGTCCCGGAAAAGAAAATTTGGCGGCGGTGCAGCAGCGGTCGAAACTTCTCCATTTCTTCCTCCCTTCCGTCCGTGGTGGTCCACGGCCCTCGCTCTACATGGAGTCTCCATCATCAGGCGCAAAGTAAAATTTATCGCAGTTCCGCGGGCACCGACTCATGTCCCGTTTACGAGCCTCCCGGATCACTTTAAGAATTAATCGGGATCCCCTTCGGCCCGCCATCATGTACTGGCATAAAAAACGATGGAAGCGCATCAGCATTTGAGCTTTTGATTAATTATCTAACCAAAGCCTTGTAGACATCCGTAAAATTGCATTTTAAAGCACTTAACAGCCGGAAGCTCTGCAACCTTATCGGCCCCCACAAACAAAGCTGCCTCGCAGACATTTTAATCAAGTCTCCGGCGCGCTCAAGTCCTCCAACTACTGTGCTGCTTTTACGGGTCGTTTTGGTGGCGGCGCCGGGACGAAGAGAAAAACGTAATAAGAATTAAGACACGGGCTGATGGCTAAAAACGGCAAAATTATCGGACAGGTGAATTTTATGCGAGGCTGCAGGGAGCCGCCGGGAAATTATTCAAAGCGCGGGTGCGGGTTCCGTGAACACTGAAAATCGCATCTTGCGGAATAATTAATTTTTACGAGTGAAGTTTGGAGCCGTGGGAGAATATAAAACCCGAGCTTGGCGTCGACAGATGATGATGCTTGGAGCGAGAATAGATCCGGAGATATTTCTGCTGAAGAGAAGCTTGCGACTTGCGTTCGATGGTGATGGAAAACTGCTTCTCCTGCATGACCAGCTGTGCAATTTACCTTGTAATGTTTTCGTTTGGACCACAGATGACCCAGATGCGCATCTGCAATGTTGAACGGCTTCCGACAGATCCCCTTGCCTCGCACCCCCCGTAAAGTTGCTTGAACTCTTTCAGAGATGGCGCCAGCAATCAAAAACCCGCGAAACTTTGAAATGTGAAGTACCTCAATATTCAAAATAATAATTAAAATTATCCATTTTTTCACTTCTTGACGCATTTCGGCAATCATAAGATTTTTTAAAATTTTTTCAACTGGTTTTTCAGAAAAGAAAAATCAACACTTCATAAAACCACTTGAAAAAAAATTAAAAATATTACAAGAGCCGAAGACATCAAGAAGTGAAAAACAGGACAATTTTAATACATTATTACAATTGAGTTGATTTTGATAAAACCCTCAACTATGGCCGCATTGAAAGACAAGAAGGCAAAGTGTTATGTTATTAATGACTATTTAATCGGAAACTATTTTTCACAAATGCCTACGGAAAATCCGAAAATCTATTTCGTGGTCTGAGTTTGGCCCACAGGTTTGGCCTATTGTACACCATGTTTTTACTTTAGTTTTTGTAACTTATTCAGTAGTAACAAGAATAACGTATAATAATTAATTACTAATTATGCAAAATTAAAAGTAGGTATGTACAAAATAGTAAAATACTTTCATAGAATTTGCAAACATTTTCGAGATAAACACCCATTGTCTCGGCCCCGTTCATTGAAAACTGCATTCGTGTGCACTGAGGGTATGCAACCCAAAATATCCCTGTGTTGTCCAAGTCCTCACCCCTCATCCCCTGTTCGGTGTGCCTGGCACTTGGCTGTCAGGCGCAAGCGTAAACGAGCTCCAGCACTTTCTTCGGCCGTCTTCGGCATTCTTCGGCTTTCTTTCCGCTCGTGTTCTTGCCGCTTCGTTCGAAGCGGCGTCGATCTACGTACGTCGAGCGGGAAGCCACGCCGTCTTTTTTTGTCATCGTTCTCGCGGCCATCTTGTCGTGCCATCGGCGTACATTCGTACTCGACCAGAAGCCCATCCAAGGCCCATCGCGTCCGATAGTGACTCCTGGAGGATCTCTGCATCATCTCCAAGTCCAGAAAGCGGCAGTTTTCACCGCTTTCACCGGGGAGCGGTTTGGACCAGCCAGCCGCACACAAAGCTCCAGTTTCGGACGGGATCGAGTCGTGCGTCCGCCATTTTGGTGACGAACACGGGCACTCGTGCATTTCAACGGGAAATCCACCACCGGAACGGCCATCCACCACGACGCCGCCTTCGGACTCCGCCAGGACGACGCCGCCACCGAATAAGATCCCGTAAGTTCCATATTTTCCATTGTTTTTACCATTTACCGTTTATTCCCGTTTGCCGGGGTGTATACCTTCAGTGCAGTTCGTCTCGTTTTCAGGACGCCACTCGGCGCCAGCGAACCTGCCCCCGATCAGAACCACTCGGAGTTTTCATTTCATTCAATTCACATTGTTTTTTTTTATTGTTTTGTATTTCTGTCTGTTTGTGTTTTTTTTTGTTTTGCATTAAAGTTTTTGATTGTTGTGAATTTTATTTCTGACTGTGGCTTGCTGCTTTCCTAATCCAAGAGTTATTGTTTTAATGCAGCCTTCATCGGAAGGCTGCCGTCTTTATGTGTACCGCGCTAACACCCATTAAGTCAAATATCACACATGTCATTAAAACACCTACTACTGGAATAGAGGTCCAATTGATGATAATGATAATGAACGTTCAGCTCTAGGAAATCATCACTAAAATGAGATGTGTTGCTTTTGACTATGTAACAAAAATTATGCTATGGTCGAATTGAAGGACGAGGATTCTGCTGCAGTGGTTGTCTTGTATTGTAGAAATCGAAGACGACAACGTAAGGGCTCTGTTGCACTAGTTGTATTCAGTTGTGGAAGTCGAGGGCGACAGTTCAAGGGCTCCGCTGCAGTAGTGGTCCTAAATTGTGGAAATCAAAGCCGATTAATTACGCTTGAATCAGATTAGAAAATGATATACCTAGCTAAAAATATTCACACAAACCACAGCATCAGGTAACTTAATGTCATGTTGATCATTTGCATGGGAAATTTATGCTGTATTTTATTTATATTTACGCATATTTACTCTGGAATGTTAGCAGATAATGCCTCATGCGAAAGAAGAAAATACTTCGACTGCCGACTAGTTGTACTTTTGTATTCAAGCAAATTAACTTCACCTCTACTGGGGGGGTGGAGCCCCGTAGTCCAGTGACTCCTCCGTGCCCTGTAACATTCAACGCCTGTAGTGACTGTTGCAGTTGCCCACTTTGACTTCGCTCCTGGCGGCTGACTGCCATGGAACTGGCTCTTCAGCAATCCGTGGAGGCTCGACTTCTACGACTCCAATCTAAAAATGAAATCAGATTGGGGTCATACTGACAGTATGAGCAAGTTTTGTTTTGTTGAATGTTGTTTCTATAATGACTTACCACTGGCTCATACGGAAAAAGTGTAGGAACGGCATTCCGGCCTATTAAGCCGCTGCCTGGTTCGTTGGTGAACTATGATGGCTCAAAATACAGTGGTCGGAGGAAAAGTAATCCCCATATTTTGGAACCATTGCCTTCGTCTAAAAGTTAACAATACGTATCAGTAAGTGGGAAAAGTTAAAACAAAGAGATACCATCATATTATGAGACCGAGTATGAGACATTGTAAAATACAAATTTTTACTAACCTTGATTCATCCTGAGGGAAGTAAAAGAGGTGCGTATTTCTCTCTCTACGAATTATGCACAATCGCCACAGGATTTTAGCCATTTCACACCGAGAATTTCACAGTTCAAAAAGTTTTTCGCGGAGTTCGACAATCGACAAGTTGGATTCGAAGTTTTTATTTTGACAGGACTACTGAAATAACGAATCGTGCGCACGGAGAAATCGGTAAATGTGGGCAAAGTAGATTCCTACTGAAATTCAGCGCCTTCTGAGAAAGAGTTCAAGCAACTTTTCAGGGGTAGGGGTATCGGATAATTTTTCCCGGCAAGTTGCGACCGCCTGGTTTGGACACAGGAATCATTTCATTTTCTCCTAGTCGCGTCTTGACGGAACAGCCTGTCTGCGCTGGTTCTCATTTGGCGTTAACTTTAACTTTCTTCCAGTAGCCATCTCGGAGGCCATCAAGTCATTCAAGTCGGATAATACCCGAAACGGAAAGTATCTCTAGTAGCCCAGGCGCCAGGGAGCAAAAATCAGCTCAATAAGGAAATAATTGTTTCCTGGCTGGAAACTAGCTTAAACCGATCTGTGTAGCTTAGATTTTGACATACCAATTTCCCCCCTTTCGGAAATGTCGGCGTCATGTCGCCATCATCAACAAGAAGTGCACCAGCGTGGTTTTTGCCGAATATCTTGATTTTGGGCCATCTGACAGCAAAAGATGTAAGAAGTCATTTTGAAACCAATGAAATTCCCTACGGAATAGTTTTTAAATGACCTTTCTGCGACCTATGGTTTTTGAGATAGAGCTTCTGGAAGCGAGAGGCATTGTCGTAAAAGCTCCATGGCCACTTGACTCGCAAAACTAAAATGTCGATGTGACAAAAAATTTCAAAATGAGATTTCTCGAGAATCCTTAATGCTATAGTTGCGGTGATGGTCTTAAACTCTTTCTCTTGAACCGTTGATTACAAATATAGAAAAGTCAAAAACGTCACATTGTACATATACAGGGTGTACTTAGGGAATCAAATCAGATCAGAGAAATTTTACATATTTCTTCGATTTAGCCTATATGCGACACTCTAAGCACCTAACACGAGTCCAATATCAATATGGATTTGCTCTATAAGCTTCACTTGATACACGAAAGAAGTGGTCAGCTCACAGCTTTACTGTAGAATGTTTTGAAGGCCCTCTGAAATCATCAAAATAGTACAAATTTACAGTACCAAGGAATGTATAGAACAGTATATTATATACCAAGGGACCAGAGTGAATTTTTAATTTGGGGATTTGGACCCAAAGGGCCCTTGAGCAATAAACTTTACCCAAAGAATCAAAAATTCACTTCGGTTCCTTGGTATATAAATATACTGTTACATTCATTTCTTGCTACTGTAAATTTTAATGATTTCAGAGGGCCTTCAAAACATTTTATAGGAAGGCTGTGAGCTGACCACTTCTTGAGTGTATCAAGTGAAGATTACAGAGCAATGCATATTGATATTGGACTCGTGATAAGTGCTTAGAGTTTCGCATAGGCTTAATCGAAGAAATATGTCAAATTTCTCTGTTCTGATTTGATTCCCGTAGTACACCCTGTATATGTACAATGTGACGTTTTTGACTTTTCAATATTCGTAATCTACGGTTCAAGAGGAAGAGTTTAAGACTATCACCGCAACTATAGTATGAAGAGTTCTCGAGTGATCTCATTTTGAATTTTTTTTGTCACATCGACATTTTAGTTTTTCGAGTCAAGTGGCCATGGAGCTTTCACGACAATGACTCTCGCTTCCAGAAGCTCTATCTCAAAGACCATAGGTCGCAGAAAATTGATTGAAAAACCAAACTGTGGGGAATTTCATAGGCTTCAAAATGACTCCTTACATCTTTTGCTGTCAGATGACCCAAAATTAAGATATTTGGCAAAAACCACGCTGGTGCACTTCTTGTTGATGATGGCGACATGACGCCGACATTTCCGAAAGGGGGGAAACTAGTATGTCAAAACCTAAGCTACACAGATCGTTTAAAGTTAGTTTCCAGCCAGGAAACAATTATTTCCTTATTGGTTTCCCTGGCGCCTGGGCTATAGGATAATAGAGGCTGTAAAGAGGCTACACCTACATACAAATTTCGTTGCAGGGTTTTTCAGTTTTTTGTGCACTAAATTTCCACTTTGTACCTCACGTTTCTTGTAGAAGAACCATAGTATTATTAGTATTCATATACACTCTACGAATTTTTTTTTCCTTTTTTCTTCCCATGCTCACGTCACTCATGGATAGCCATGTATGATGGCTACCGAGAAGCTCATTTGTACTTGCCCTTTTCCCCACAGAACAGTCTTCTTTTTTAGCAGCCGTAGTTTCCAATAAGGCATTCTCTTTGTTGCTCGCAGCTCATAAATGACTTATTGCATGACTCCGCAGCCATATGAAGTCCTCCATACTGGTTTCCAGCCACCGCTTGGTCCTCTTCTTAGTCTCTATCGCTTGACTGTTGATTTCTCGAAGACTCTTATGCTTGGTAGAATGCCCTTCGCATGTGCTGTTCCAGGATGTCTTCCGGGAGGGGGGGGGGAAGTGAGGTACGTTTTCTGTTGTTGATTTCTGATCCCCCTTGAAGAGGGTCTGGCGGCATGCATTATTGTCCTCGGCAACCTCGGTAGCAACTCCGTTCTTGATCATGATCACAGTAAAACAGCAGAAGACAAAAATTAAGGTCACAGTTCAACACCGCTCGAGTCCTATTCAAGTGAAAATACCAACTTGGCATCCTGTGAGATTTGAATAAAATTAGATCAAACTGGTTCAGCTTCTCTAATTCTTCCATGTGCGAGCTGAACGAAATCTCCTGCAACCTCGTGGCGTAGCTAAGAAGAACCTTAAATGCTTTGTTGATGCTAAAGCCGTTGAAATAAAAAACCAAATTTAGGAAAAAGTTCATTTCATCTTGCAGTGGCATGTTGCAGATTGGAAAAAAGGAACGTTGTTGCAGCCCGTCAATGCATTAAAAGCAAGCATTGTCATACATTTTTCCCGTCCAGGACCAGAGCCATTTCCACCAGAGACCCTACCAAAGTGATGTTTGTCAAGACTTGTTACCATTTCGGCAAACTGGTTCCTGCTTTTGTGGAAGTCCGGTTCACGGTTTGAAAAACGGATCAATTCAAGTTGAGAATCAGATCAAAAACAATCAAAGAAGGGTCTTTAGGCTCCTGTGACTATGAAAATGAGCCCACTTGGAAAAAAAAGACGCCTCGATGTTGGACTGCAACTTATCCCATTGTTTTGGCAAAGTCGTGATTTTTTTGTCACTTTTAAGGGATAGCTTCGGTGGGACATTCCCTTCATCAACTAGTAGAGAAGTTTTGGACTTGTGGAAAACTCTCAATTCTCATTCCAGCTTTTTTTTTAGATCGTTGGGTGATTTAGTTCGGCTATGTTCAACACGGCTTTCCAGCTCATCTAAAAATAAATGAGGCCGAGACAGGTGTTGTACTGCTCTATGCTCTTATAAAGGGCCGGTAGCCCAAAGGAATTGACAGCAATGTCTCTAAACATCACCCGTGTGGATCCAGGTTGAAATCCGGCCGGCGGAAAAAGACATTTTCTCCGGGCAAAAATTGTGAATCTCGAAGTGGAATTGTCTCAATCCTTGAATTAATAAGTAAATGAGTGATACCTCTTATGGCATAAATTATTTCAAAAAGGAGTAAAAGATTTCTGGGGAATTCGTGTCCAAGCTGATCGAATCTAGCTCAAAATTGGGTCAAGAATAGACTGAGGTCAACTTTGAGGTTTTTATTTATTTTTTTTTGGCGCAACGGAACAATTTTCTCAATTTGCGGGACAGATACATTGACATCGACGAAGCCTTGGCTGAGGCACTCAAAAAAATCCCTCTGTTTCAATTTCTAAGCTTTTTAAAATTTCGAGAAAAGTTTGAGACGCTTTTTGGACACGTCTAAGAATCAAACGACGCCGAAACAGGAATCGTACATGTTCTAGGCCCCTATTAATTTTTGTTTTTGGACTCACGGTTTTGTTTTCAATTTTGATTCAGATTCTATGATTTGAGGGGAAATTCTTGTACATTCAATCAAAGTTAAAAATTGGCTCAAAAACAGACTGAAGGCAACCATGAGGTTTTTATAGATTTGAAGAACAATTTTTTCATGGCCAATTGCTAAGTTACTGTGGAAATTCGTTCATAAAAGTGTGTTAGAACTAGAGAAGGCCGGGATACTTGTCTAACAATAGAACGAGGCCGAAACACGTGTTGTACATTGTTTTAGCTCCTTATACAGGGTGTTTCAGGGATGATAGCAAAAAATTCAACTGTGGGTAGATCTCGTCAAAATATGACAAAAACTTACACACCATTTTGCAAAGTTCGGCCTAATGGCGAAGATACAGCCCTTCAAAGTTCGCTATAATCGGATTTCAGAAATTTGTAACTCAGGAACGTTTCGACGAATTTAGCTTTTATTCAGCAAAAGCTGGTTTCTCATGATTATCTATCAACCTGCCGAATTTGAAAAGCATCCAACCAGTGGTGTAGGAGTTATGAGGGTCAATAATTTAGAAGCATCCAAAGAAAAGTTGACTTGAGGTGACCCCTCATAAATTCTACGCCACTGATTGGATTTTTTCCAAATTTGGCAGGTTGATAGATAATTATGACAAACCAGCTCATGCTGAATTAAAGCTGAATTTGTCAAAACGTTCCTGAGTTACAAATTTTTTAAATCCGAAAAAAGTGAACTTAGGAGGGCTGTATCTTCGTCATTAGGCCTAACTCTGCAAAATGGTATATAGGTTTTCGTCATATTTTGACGAGATGTACCCGCAGTTGAATTTTTTGCTATCATCTCTGAAACACCTTGTATATCCCGGAACTTACGCTGTTTTCTCTTTAATTTTGATCCAAGTTTTATATCTGAGAAATTCTTGGCCAAGCTAATCAGAGAGAGCCGAAATGACAATCGGGAGTTTTGCATGTGTCTTTGCCAAAATTTCACTAATGGTTGATAAAGAGACATGTTATTGTCACTCGGAGAGCTATGAGAGAAAAATGTAACAAAAAATATACGACGTTGCCCAAATATAAGGTTGAGCTGTAGACTTCTGCAATGCGTCTTCTTTCACAAACTGGTCTCATTCTGTCTCGTGGGAACCTTGAGGCACTTTAAATTTTTGGTCTTCCGACGCCGACTGTCTAGCTGTCCTAGGACCTAAAGCACTTTGATTTCGATTGTCCCTACAAAAGTACCTATCTGAAGAGCGCCTTGGAATATAGAGGATCTTGGCAGGTACATGATTGCAGTGTAAAACTGACAGGTCTTTGACCTTCTGCCGTCGCGAGCACCGTTGTTTCCGAGACGTGGGGCATTTTGATTGTTGACTAGAGAATGATGAGAGAAATTGGAGAAATGAGCCGATGTATGATATTTTGGCCATTTCGTAGCGACTAGCTGCTACCTACTGTAATACCTGAAGCATCTTGACCTTTACTAAAAACTGCTCCAAGACGGCTACAACAGCCTGAGGAGATTAGGGTGAGTAGATGGTGGGCTAAGTGAGCGTCGTAGAGATTGGCGACATCGGAAAGATTTTCGTACGACATGAAGTCCATGAAATATGGAAAATACTCACTACTGGTACCTAATTTCACTTGCTCCAACTTATTGAGCAGTAGCTTTTGTGGTCCATCCAGGAAATTTGTTTTTTGACCACTAAAAATGGTGTCAAAAGTGCGATTTTGAATTTTTAAATATCTCAAACAAGATTTCGAGCGCTAGACTCATAAATGTGAAGTTTCTCGAAAGTTGATCGGATTTGACTATGAAATAATAATAAAACTTTGAGAATTTTGTGGAAGAAACTGAATTTGTTTTTCAATTTACTTGATTCAATTTATGTAAAGTCCAATTTTAGGAATAGGATTCCACCAACAATTTGTGATGAGTGCAGATCTGTTGATCATTAAAAAAGAAACTTTTTTGCGGTGAGCGGGGATCCGTGTACTCACTGGCAGTCCCTCCTAAGCCCCGCCTCAGTACTCTGAAAGCGGTGCCGGGTGATTTGCACACCACCCACCATTTTATGGACGCATCAACAGCGAGGTTATTAGCGCCCTTTTTTCGGTGTCTATCTCGTTTCACCCTTTCCTCCTTGACGTGACTGCGCGGTGGTATACGCCAAGGTACTAGAGAGCACATGAAAATTTTCACCTGGCCCAAACCGGATTCGAACCCACAATCCCTGGAATTGCTTCCAAAGACGGAGTCCGCCGCGCTACCGGCCGGGTTTAAGAAAAAAAACTGAGTACTCGCCTTTCAAAGTCCTGCAAGTCAAACAATTCGAAAAGCCGCACACCAGCAATAAGCCTCAACCAATTCTTATTGAACCTGTCGGAAGGTTTGAGCAGCCCTCTCAACTCTTGGATCATCAACTTTATTTTGTTGTATCTCCATCATAAGCTCGGCTATGCTTATTGTGGCTGGAGCAACAGCAATTTATAATATTAGCAGACTAGGTACGTACTAGGTGTCACAATTAGCAATGTTTGTCGGGTGTCGATGTTTATTGTCAAAAATATCTTTTGCCAAGTGGTAAAACGTTGATCAGAATCGCGAATCGAATAGCCAAAGAAGAGGTTTCGCTCTGTCTATATCTGAATGACCATGACTCAATTTTTTAATTTACCTCAGTGAAGGGAATTGTCTCGAAAGTACTAATGTTCATATTCTTTGTTTCAGGTAAGCGCTTCGGACCTTCTATCATCACCTAGCTTGATTCACCTACCAGGCTGCGTATGGTAAGGTTTGAATGAAAAAATCGCGGAGGAGCAAGGCAAAAAGACAACTTTTCAACAAATTTTGAATGTGTTATCAGGTACTTTTCAAGATCTCGGTTCAGGAACGATGGTGCCAACCCCATAAATAATTAAATATTGGTGGTCGTTGAAGATATATCTATAATTTGTTGAAACGCAGGAATTCGTTTGATTTTTTTTTACATTATAGTTGAGAAAAGCATTCATCTGTATCGATGTTCGGCCTTAACAGTGGAAATAGGCCAAACGTTAAATAAACGAAAGAAGCAGAAAAACTCTCGCTTGATTCCCCGATTGTAATTTCAGCTACGATTTTGTCTATATTATATCGTATAGGCATGCAGTGATCACCAAATATAATTAGGTATATTATGTCTCACATCAAAACCATCCTGTCACAAAAAGTTGCAACTACCTGGAAGAAGTCAAGTCAAGATATAAACCTGTGAAATTTAGTTGAACTGCTAATGTTAGTTTGCACAATGATCTTTTAAAATAACTAATCTATCTGAATATTTAAATTTTGAGGCGTTGGTGAAAGTTGAACAACGACGATTCACCTGATTTTCAGTATGTATGTACTTTGATCTAAGATACCTTGTGGTGAATTTGAGTTGTTATAAGAACTAGTATAGTATTTTTTGCAACTCAAGAATCTCGAGGACAAAGGAAATAAAGAAAATTTGCCTCGAATGGAGCTGGAAAGTGGAAACTCACGTATGAAATCACACGCATTCCGGTGGCATTCCAGCGGACGCCGATGGACCCCGCCAGCTCGGCACCTATACGCCTCCAACCCGACGCAAAGCCTTGCATTTACTTGCAAATTTCGCGAAAAGTCCTTAATTGGCTGTTTTGCATACGCGTTCCATACGATATGCGCCAGAGCATGTGGAGTGCGGAGCTCTCCATCTTCACCACGCGCGCTTTGCACGCTCTTCTCGTTCTGAAACCCCAAAAGCCAAGCCAATGGATGAGAATTGGGACCATGCATGCCCTCGCCGTGCAGCCACTGCTGAGCTGCTGCGGTGTGCGTCTCACATAATTCCCCCAAAACCCATAAATTTGGATCTTCAAGTGGCAAATTCCGTTTCGAATTTATGCGCTCGCAGATATGTCCCGGACGTCCAAGTTTTGCGTTCGCGCGCGCCGGATAAATTATTAATTTTTCCGATTGGTTGTGGAGGACGCGATTTCCCAGGGGACGGCGTGCGCGGACCCTGTACCACTCGCTTTCTCTTTCAACAATGCACAAAGAAGATAAAGAACAGGGTGGATTTTAATTCGATTTTAATCCGACCTTTCGCCGGGAGTAAATATTACATAAACTTCGGAATTATGCCCGTCGTCCTCGTAAGCAGTAGCAGCGCGGGTGGGATTTCTTGCTGGTTACATCCAGCCGCTTTCTGAATGCCGGCAGTCGCAGAACAAACAATCACGTTTAGGGAAAAACTGAATCCCCGGATAAAAATGTTTCAGCGAAGCAAATAAGAGCTTTCCGAACCTGACAATAATTGATGAGTTTTGTGTTCGAGTTTCAAGAAGATCAAGAGAAACACGAAGCTCAAAACGTTTACCTTTGTAGTGCTATTGAGTGACTCCAGTGGCGCGTCTAGCAGCCATAAGTGACGAACTTGGCTGCTCCTGCGGTCAGAAGTTAGAGAAACCTGTTTTCCTTCTGTCAACGAATTGCCTGAAAAATAAAGACTCTCCGCAATATGCTGGGACAAAATGTAAACTCACTGATACTTCACTTCTCCTTCCTCAAGCAGCGTATAAACGCAAAGAAACGCAAAACAACGCAAAACAACGCAAAGTAACGCAAAGCAACGCAAAGCAACGCAAAGCAACGCAAAGCAACGCAAAGCAACGCAAAGCAACGCAAAGCAACGCAAAGCAACGCAAAGCAACGCAAAGCAACGCAAAGCAACGCAAAGCAACGCAAAGCAACGCAAAACAAAGATACGGCAAACTCACACAGACACTTGAAATGCAACAACTGAAGACATGTTGGTAGACAGGGCATAATTGAACACTACAAAAATAATTCAAAATACTACAACTACACAACGAGGGTTATTTTGTTGCGAACCTGTACTCGAGGACCCTGTAAGAGAACCTATCCCACAAAAGCTGACATGTGCCTCGTTACGCGAGTCGCAAGCGACTAAGTTGTAACCAATCTTCCATATCTACCACGGCAGTCCCTGCCCTCTCTCCCTGGCACGTAGCATCAGATAATCTCATAATGAACAAAGTAAAATAAATGAACTTGACTCCCCAACAAAAGGTATCGTACAACCTGCTTGGACGGTAAAAGCTCTTTGACACATACGCAAAAAGTGAACATTGTGAAACAGTCAATTTTGGACTGGGTAGAGATGGTTGATGGTACAGGAACGACTTCTACGGTATTAGAGAAAATATTAGTGAAATAGGTACACCAAGGCTCGATCATAGTCGCAAGTGCCATTTGTAAAATAACAGTGAGTAATAGATGAACAAAATGGGAAATTTAAGAACCACAATAGACGGAGGGCACGAGAAACCGACACACAAAGAATGATAATATTAGCACATGGAAATGGGATAGTAAAATAACGCAAACAAAAAATAAAGCGTTGAAAAATGAGCACATCAAAATCAAATTACACATGAAATTACGGAAATGATCACACAAAGACTGAATGTGTCGTGAGTGTCCTGAAAGTTACAAAATTAGCGCAATAACAAAGATGTATTTTTAATTGAATTCAGCTGTGAATAGGCAAATTAAACCGAAAGTATAAAAGGACCGACTACACAAGTAATTCAAAAATAATAACAATCAATGTAGGTACTAACAAAACTAAATACAGGAAGGCATAGCCCAGGCGCCAGGAAGCAAAAATCAGCTCAATAGGGAAATAATTGTTTCCTGGCTGGAAACTAGCTTAAAACGATCTGTGAGGCTTAGGTTTTGACATAATAATTTCCCCCCTTCTGGAAATGTCGGCGTCATGTCGCCATCATCAACAAGAAGTACACCAGCGTGGTTTTTGCCGAATATCTTGATTTTGGGCCATCTGACAGCAAAAGATGTAAGAAGTCATTTTGAAACCAATGAAATTCCCCACGGAATAGTTTCCAAATGACCTTTCTGCAACCTATGGTTTTTGAGATAGAGCTTCTGGAAGCGAGAGGCATTGTCGTAAAAGCTTCATGGTCACTTGACTCGAAAATCTAATAAAATATGTCGATGTGACAAAAAAAATTCAAAATGAGATTTCTCGAAAATCCTTCATGCTATAGTTGCGGTGATGGTCTGAAACTCTTTCTCTTGAACCGTTGATTACGAATATAGAAAAGTCAAAAACGTCACATTTTACATATACAGGGTGTACTGAGGGAATCAAATCAGATCAGAGAAATTTCACATATTTCTTCGATTTAGCCTATATGCGACACTCTAAGCACCTAACACGAGTCCAATCTCAATATGGATTTGCTCTATAAGCTCCACTTAATACACTTAAGAAGTGGTCAGCTCACAGCTTTACTGTCAAATGTTTTGAAGGCTCTCTGAAATCATCAAAGTTTACAGTAGCAAGAAATGTATGTAACAGTATATTATATACCAAGGAACTAAAGTGAATTTTTGATCCCTTGGGTGAAGTTTGTTGCTCAAGGGCGCTTTGGGTCCAAATCCCTAAATTAAAAATTCATTTTGGTCCTCTGGTATATAATATACTGTTATATACATTGTACCAAGGAATGTATATAACAGTATATTATATACCAGAGGACCAAAATGAATTTTTAATTTAGGGATTTGGACCCAAAGCGCCCTTGAGCAACAAACTTCACCCAAGGGATCAAAAATTCACTTTAGTTCCTTGGTATATAATATACTGTTACATACATTTCTTGCTACTGTAAACTTTGATGATTTCAGAGGGCCTTCAAAACATTTTACAGGAAGGCTGTGAGCTGACCGCTTCTTAAGTGTATCAAGTAAAGCTCACAGAGCAATGCATATTGATATTGGACTCGTGATAAGTGCTTAAAGTTTCGCATAGGCTAAATCGAAGAAATATGTCAAATTTCTCTGTTCTGATTTGATTCCCGTAGTACACCCTGTATATGTACAATGTGAGCAATGTGACGTTTTTGACTTTTCAATATTCGTAATCCACGATTCAAGAGGAAGAGTTTAAGACCATCACCGCAACTATAGCATTAAGAATTCTCGAGTAATCTCATTTTGAAGTTTTTTTTTGTCTCATCGACATTTTAGTTTTTTTAGTCAAGTGGCCAAGGAGCTTTCACGACAATGACTCTCGCTTCCAGAAGCTCTATCTCAAAGACCATAAGTCGCAGAAAATTGATTGAAAAACCGAACTGTAGGGAATTTCATAGGCTTTAAAACGACTCCCGACATCTTTTGCTGTCAGATGACCCAAAATTAAGATATTCGGCAAAAACCACGAGTTTCCAGCCAGTTAACAATTATTTCCTTATTGTTCTCCCTGGCGCCTGGGCTAGTAACAAACACAACTTGACCCTCCAAGAAACTGCACGAGTCTCTTTGCAGGTATAGTTTCGTGTGCCTGCTTAATGAAATGTTCTCGCGCGACCTATCAACAGTCTTAGAGCGAGTGGCAAGAAAGGTGAATTTTCCTTAAACGTGTTCGCTCAAAACTGCTTGACGATCATGTGTTTCCACAAATCTGTGCCTTCATCCGATTCAGTTCGAAAAGATACAAACGAAGAAGTTTCAAAATTATTGCATTTCAATAAAATTTTGAAAAATCAACCCAGAATCTCACACCAGGCAACATCATATGAGTAGTTTTTTCTGGTTCCAAAAATAAGGCCTCAGTTCTAACTCTCTGCTTGCCGAGGTCCTCACTCCACACAGCAAGAGCTACCATTAGGAAGGCTTGTCTTTGTCGTAAGAGGGTCACAACTGGGCTGAAGAAAAAAGGAAGATCGAGACTCATTATCAATGAGTCTCAACTCGGCTCCCCAGAAAAGGTTCGAAACTCAGCATCGACGGGTTTCAACTCGGATTCCTAGAGAGAGCTAGACTTCCCGTAGAGGCACTCACTCACAACGGGCGCGGCAACACACGCCTCAGAAACAGCAGCACGTGCGGATGGGTTTCAGCTCCATTGATATGTCACAAAACCATTGGAATTACGGTTTTTCACACCCCAAAATAATTGCGAAAGCGAACGCCGTATCCACCATTACGTGCAGCTATCGGATATCAGGCACGGTGCACGATCTGGCCTCGACGATATGAGTGGAGCCCCTTGATGCAAAGCCTAGAAAAGTGTTAAATAGCAGGCCGCTCGATTCGTCCGTATGAATTACATCAATGGGACCCTCTTTTAATCATCTCTTGACTTTGCATGCCCCAATAATTCGAATCTACCACGTTTGTTGATTTTTCTCGTGCGTTTTTTAAGCGCGTTATATTGGGGGTTTCAATACTACAAAAATGAGCGTTTGAAGAGGACCATCGTCACCTCGCCTGGCTGCAAATCGAACAGGTTCAAAGTAGAAACCCCATACCGTTTGTGATAAAAACTAAAGAGCGATGTTTGGCGTACTGTTTCCGTGTCTCGATTATGTGACAAAGTCGAGGAGTCAACATTATCAGACGAGTGCATGTGAAATAGTGAGTTAGACGACTACACCTCGTTTCCATATGCCAATGTTTGCAGCGCCTGGGATCGAGGTGTGGGGAAAACCGCCGGGGATGGAGAGCGTCAGAGGATGCGAGGCTCTAGAAATTCGGGATTTGCGCTCGACGCGGCTAGGATCGACGGAAATTCAGGTCGGGACGGCCTAAATATCAAGTGGCTCTTCGGACGCTTTGTCCTAGCTGGAAAATGAAAGCCAGCCAATTAACCCCCGAAATGACACTCGAGTCGGGCGTGTCTGACCGAAAAAATTTTTAATCTCCTGGAAAACCGGGCCGCATTGTGTCCTGTCACGTTATTATATTTTATCTTGTACGCGTGCGAATATTGTTTTCCCTATGATACGGAACGGACGGAGGGCCTCGAGCCCTCTGCCGGCTCGCAAGGACGAAAAACGTTTTGTCACTGGTTTTTTCATCTTGCGCGCGATGCGAATGCCCTCTCTGTGTGTAATTCCCGCGAGCCAGTCAGTGCTCGGGGCGATGGAATATAATTGAAAAAAGTTGTTCCGTGGGAATTGCTCAATTTGGGTAGAAGTATTCTGGTGTTGCTTTGCGTTATCCACAATATACATGTCGACGTATTTCTTGTCGGGCTCTAATTATACAGAACGCAGAAAATGAGCATTATTTTTGTTCCTCATCAATTTTCCTCTTACCAGTGTTGTTGGTTATCTTGATAAAACCCCGTTATCTATCATCTGATCGAGATAACGCTACAATAAATCATCTATCATCTTATACTAATAAAAAAGAGGTTATTTTTCCGTCTATCTGGGTTATCTGTTTCCGTGAGTCAAGGTAATTTTGGTGAACTGTTTGTGACAGTGTTTGTGACTGAAAATTGTCAACCACTGGGTGTGCACTAAGATTTTATTCAATATACGAGTACAATGTGATTCACAAGTCTCAAAAGCGCATTCTTCTTGAAAAAACGGCACTAAATTTTTTTCTTTGGAAACGAAAAGAGTCATATTTTGTTCTAAATGGATGGAGTGTTTCACGAGTTTCTGGGAAATAAATAATTTGGATATATTGTAGAGCTCACGTGTTTTTACTTGATTTTTTTGCGTTCATTTTGGCCCAAAAAAATAGAGAATTTCGCGTGTCGTCATGCTCACTGAAAATCAGAAACGTAACAGATGGCGCCAGGTGAAGCGGTAGAATTTTGTTGCTGAAGGTCGTACGGATTCGGTAACGCGGATGGCGGGTGAACTTGGCCGAGCGACAAACAGCTGATTCCGAATTCCCGAGAAAAATCTCTGCGTGAATTTCACGTCAGTTTTGAAGTGTTGAGTATTGAAATGTGGGTGCAATTTGCTGTTCGCTTGAAAAGCATTCGAATATTTCCAATACCTACCTCCCTGGTACTGAAGAAAAAAAGGAAACTGATAAAGCCCAACTCGAACCTCATTCATAGCGGTTATTTTTCAGACTGAATTCCCAATTAGGCATTTCCACATGACGTCACGAGCTCGTCAGTGTTGCCAACCTAGTTGAATTTATAACGTCAAAAAAGTGTTTGGGAACAGCCCGCGTTGTTATGATTGTAAAAAAAGTACTTTTTTGAGATTTTGGATACAGTAGGAAGCAAGTTTGTGCGTGATAATTGTTCACGAAACTCTGGCGCTTCGATCAATACTGATAGTTGGAGATGTGCTGCCCCAAATAGCTCAATAAACAAGAAAGCTTGGTGGAGTGCTTAAATCATTTTCGTCGAAAAAAAAAAAATCCGTGGCTTTTTCGGAAAACTAGATTCCTGGAAGAAAAGAGCATCTCAGGAAGTATCTCAAAGTGCCAAGAAATGCGACTCAAAGACATCTGGGAAGGAGAAAATATGCCAGTTTATTATCCTGCCGATAAGGTAAAAAGCTGACTTAATTGTTAGAATACAGAATAAATGTGAGATGATTTTACAAATTATCCATTACTAAGCGCCCTTCTGATTTTAGAAAGTATGGCTGTGGCAAAAACTGTGACCTGTGGCGATCGTGAAATGGGAAAATCCAGCGACCAAGGAATTTCTAAGTTGACCACAATGTTACCTCAAATCCTGCTCACAAGAAGAAATTTCAGAATTTTTCAAGCAATGTGTCTTGCCGCGATGAAGCCATCAACTGAAAATTCAAGATTGTCAAGTCAGGTGTACGATTTGGTCAACAGAAGATGAAGATACTATCGGAGCCGATCCCATCTGGTTCACATGTGCTTATATCACAGCAAATATTACAACTACAGTGAAGTAGAAAATGGAAACTATTGTCAATTCAAACATCTAAGCCTATCTAGTTTCAGGAAGTACCTGTGTCAAGAATTGTGGCCTTCGGCAATCTAAAAATGGGAAAATCTACGGACTGAGGAATTGCTACGTCGACCACAATTTGGAGCCTAGAATCCTCAATAGAACAATATATATTTGTATTTTTAAGAATTGTGTCTTGACACAATCAAGTTGTAGTTGAAAATTCAATATCGTTAAATCAGGTGTGAAATTTCTGTCAAGGAGGGCTCCGGTGACCGAATACATCTTCGGTGGCCGAACAGCTGTTCGAGTTAAACTTCCATGTTTTGCCCCTGTCCATATTCTACAACCGAAGTGAAGACATTCCTGCACTTTTAAAATATAAAATATAAACAAAAACTATTGTTTGTTTCTTCAATCCAGCAGTAAAAGCTGGGCCTCAAGTATTTGGGTGATTGGGAAGCACAAACCGAAGAGGTACATACCTAGCCCCACACAAGGCATATCACTCCAGCAATGCCGGGAACGTAAACCCCCAACATTCAGGTGATGTTTGGTGGCAAAGTTCATGCCCAATTTTGTCGGAAAATATGAATTTTCACCACTACCCTGTGCAGTTAACCTGACATGTTTGGTATGCTTTTTCACAAAAAAACACACTTTTCCACGAGAACTTATTTTGCAGGCGCATTAAGGACATTGCTTTGAACTTGATACAAAAGTTTCAAACTCAAACTCAAAAAGGTAGCCGAGGGAAAAAATGCAGAAACTGGAACTCCATAAGCGCCCTGTAGTTCGGTTGTTCCCAAACATTATTTGGTTCAAATTTGGCGGTCAATTTTGGACAGTTGGCAACACTGCTGTGACGTCAATGGAAATGCCTAATTGCCTTTGCGCTGAGTTCCTAGGAGTTTTTGATTTTAATTATCACGCGCTGTCAAAAAACCACTATGGGGAAAAGGCGCACGATCAGCTCAAAAAGTGGCATATAAATATAACTGAATAATCGTCATGAATGGGAAATGCGAACAATTTCATTTTATAAAAATCGTCATTAGTTTTGTAAATTTATGGAGCCTTGGGGGCCCCCAAAAAACCTGGGGCCCTGGACACAGGCCTCTCAGGCCCATGCCTAAAGACGGCACTGGACTGCGTGTTACATGAAAGGCCTAATGAAATCATAAACAATCGGTATAATTATTGAAAATAACTTTTTTTTTTTTCCCAATAATAACACCCCATTGGAATATTTCACAGACATTACTGGAAAAAAATTGGATTATTTATTCATTACTTTATTTTATCGACTCATTCAACGAGGCGACATTCAGCTATTTGCTGCTCTACCATGCAATTCGGGGACAGAACAAAATATGCATGGATGTAGCGGGTCTCGAACCCGCACAGCGCCGCGCGACTGGGTCAGTTTACCATCACCTATACCACTCGGGCACGACCGCATTTTGGTGATTTATGATTCACCCTGTATAGTAAACAGAAATTCAGTGCACACCTACTGGTTGATGATTCTCACTATTCAATCTATCACAAATAATTCCTCAATAAGTCACTTCAAATAATAATAATAATAATAATAATTAATTGAATCATCTACAGGAAATATCCTATTCACAAGATGATGAACAAAAAATAGTGAACAACATAATTGTGTATAAAGCAATGAAACAATACAAAACTGGAAGACTTCACAATTGAAAAAAACAAAGATCTATGGGCTATCGATACAGACAGTTCAAAATTTCTCGGATAGATGGTATAGTCGCGTTGAAAATGTCACATGCTTCCTCGATGTCGGAGTAGCTGCGTATCATCTTATAGAGAGGGGACCCAAGCAACAAATTAGGGCTAAATTAGGTTAAAATCTACCTCACTATTGGTCAGTGACCAATTTTCAATAGGTCGGATTTACGTTTAATCGACGTCGAATTCAGGTAAGTGGGGAAAAATAAGTGGGTAATTTAAACGTCGAAAATTGGGCACATAGGTCGATTTGACTTATAGGTCAAATACCCTGTTAGTCGGCTGAACCTAAAATAAGTTACATTCTTGGTAATAATAAGTAATTTAAGACCTATCTTTACTAATTTGTGACCTGTGTCTTACAAGACTTGAATAGGTATTATTATCCACTATGGTATTATTTTGGGTTTTCCTGACTTATAGTTGGTCATATGACTTTAAAAGACATTAGTGCACAATAGTGTTGTTGGTGTTACCATAGTGACTGAGTTTCATGGCGGACCTCCGTCCTTCATAGCAAAATATACCTACCTACTTATAGCACGAAACATTTTGCGGACTTAGAGACTCCTCCCTGGTCATAATATTCACACGAAGGAAATATTTTTGACAAATGTGCCTCTTGCACCTCCAAATATTGCAATGCGCCTTGGAAAAATCGATTTTTTGCAGAATTTGCGGAAATAACAACTTGAATTTTTTTTGGTCAATCACAGTTTAGAGCACTAAAATATTGATATTAAGCTCTTAAATTGAACAGTGTTACTTAATTACACTTTTTTTGCCTGGTGCCTGGCAAAAAAACAAGTAATTAAGGGAATACAAAAATTACAGAACAGCTTTTATCGTAATGGCGGACGTGGAACCTGCTGGAGTAAGATGGCGTGTCTGGTGATATTTCGAGATTTGACTTACAGGGCAAATTTACTATTGTTTTTTACTTATAGGGAAAATTTCCCTTCGAACAGGGCAAAATTACTTGAAATTCGAACTTTGAAGTGAAAATTGACCTAATTAGGTAAATTTTACCTCATAGTCTACTCATGGTTTTTTGTTGTTATCGACTTCAGAGTCAACTTTCCCTAAATTACCGATTTGGACCAAATTTCAACTATGAAGACTACAATTTTAAATTACGCGCTCAATAAATCGGAGTCGGAGAGCGATGCTGGTATGTCGATGTCCGCCATTTCTGACAAAAGCGGAGTTGGATTTTGAGCTGCGCCGGTGACACTTTTTTTTAATAGGCGATAGTAACCTGCGGTGTGCTTATACAGCTTAAACTTCTTACTTGGAGGACATTTTCTGCTTTGTACTATTTCACAGCACAGCACAGCAGGTACTGGTAATACTGACAAGAGATGATCTGCATGAAAAACCCCAAACAACAAAGAGCCAGCTCATTTTCTGACCTCAAAAGCCACATAAGACGGATTTCCTTTAAAGTTCACTATAATGGTAGTTTCGCCCTCCTTTTGACCAGTGTTCCTTAATAAGTCAATTTTTATAGTAATTCTGACTTCAAAGGCAAATGTTCAAATTGAATAGGTCCGCTTTTTTACTAAAATAACCCTTGTTATTTACCATGACCTGTAAGGCATTGTGTAAAGTTGAAAATTACCAAATTTGGACCAGTATAAAGAGGTTATTCATAACCAGACTTTGAAGTTAAAATTAGGGTAATTTTGAAGTAATTGCGACTACCGTTGATAGCTTAAATCAACCTCAGAGGTAAAATGGACTTAAACGGCGAAAGTCAAGCGAAAATGAACTAATTTTTGCCCTAGATAAATGCCTTATGAATTTTAAAGAATTTGAAGGCATTTTTTAGGTGGAATCTAGGTAATTTTTAACTTCCAAAAACTTTTTGAAGTCGATGGTAAATTTAGGGTTTTTGCAAGGTTAAATCTTGGTAATTTTTGATTTAAATAATGACTTTGTGGAGGATTTGTCATAGAAGGAAAATTTTAAGTCAAATACATGCATATTTCGCCTTCTTTAAGTCAATTTGACTTTAGCTTGGTAATTTGGCCCTAAATTGCTGCTTGGGGAGGACATCAGCACATTCGTTCTCGCGTGTGGCAGGTGGAACAGTTGACGACAGCGAGACCTCTGCCTAGGAACACGCAGGTTCAAGCTGGACAGTATTTCTGGACAGTCGATGATGGAATTGACTACCTTGAACAGAAATATAACAGAGTGCATATCACGCCTGTCGCGCAAGGACTGCATGCCGAACTGCTGCAAAAGGTGATGCTGCGGAGTGCCCTGTCGGGGATAGGAACCTGTCAACATAAATGCAGAGGTCTTAAGAAATCGTCTTTGAACTTTTTCGAGAGATGCGATGTGAACATCATACTTTGGAGATCACACAACCGAGGCATACTCAAGGCGCGATCGTACAAACGATGTGTGGAGCGTCCTGAAAGTCATAATATTAGTCATGTACCTACATTCACGCAATACAAATCCCAGAGTCTTCAGCGCATCAGGAATAACGGACTCGACGTGAGGAACAAATGTTAGTTTAGAGTCAAATAAGACACCCAGATCCTTCACGGTGTTTGGCCGACTTAAAATTTTGCCACTGATGGAATAATCAAACAACACTGGAGATATTATCCTATGGTAACTCATCACATTACACTTCTCAATGTTCAGAGGTAGCTGGTTACAAACACACCACCGACTCAAAACATCAAGGTTCCGCTGCAATCTGACGCAGTCGTCAGCTGTGATGATTGGTTGGTACAACTTCATGTCGTCAGCATACAACAAACAATTTACATCGAGCTCTGCCGTGATATCATTGATAAAGATGGAGAACAAAAGCGGCCCCAAAACCGTACCTTGCGGAACACCAGAGGGTTGCGCAAAAACAGAGGAACGGCAACCCCTGACCTGCACATACTGACAACGATTACTCAAGTATGACCTGAGTAAATTCACAAGCGAGGCCGACAAACCAAATGACTCCAGCTTTCCGAGTAAAATCGAATGATTCAGACGATCGAAAGCTTTGGAAAAGTCTGTGTAGACAAAAATAATGGGAAGAGGAGCGAAGTCCCACTCTTTAACCCCCTTTAGCTCCAAAAATAAACGATTGAACGTCATTACTTCTCTTTGAATGTTTCTCTTGTGTTCTTGAGTGGATATCATATACCGCTCTGAGCTCGGAATGCGTTACTTTTGAGACAGCCTATATACTTGTGTCGTGTTTCTCAGGAACACTCCAGCAATGCCTGGCAGTCCGTTCGCGTATATTCTGGCAAGCTCTCGATCGCCGCTCCTCCGCCCATTGTGCAGATGTGTCTTACTCGCGCATCGAGATCTCCGACTTGCTCGAACAATCCAAAACCACCGCCTTGGTGACAGCGTACGAGAGCCTCGCAGCTCGTAATGTAATAATATTCGACAAGCGAGTAATAATGAGTGCTATTACTCAAGAGGATGCAGTTTGCCGACACAAGCCTCGCCGGGTGTCGTAAGGCATCCGCATGAATAATAGACATTACACGAGAGTGGAATACTGTGCCCCATTCGATTATCAAAGTCACTTGAAGCTGCCAGAATTGAATAGGAGCCGTCCTCTTTCCGTCCTACTGACAGGAAGACGGAGAGTTAAAGGGAAAGTGTAATTCACGTCTATAACAAAAGTAGGTTGGCTTCTCTAGTCATTGGAATGGAACGGAGCCTAGCAATATCTACCCAGATAGTTTCTATTAGTTCACGAACAGATTATTAGCCAGCACTGAATTGCTATAACAGACGTATTGAAGCAAAATTATTGTCTCTAGAAAAGCTCTTGAGTGAGGGACTGCTTTGCATCTTTACACTTAGGTATCCAAAACTAATTAATTTCTTTGCGTTAGTAGGTATCAAGCTGATTACATTCTAGTTGAAACAAATCTCCGCAAGTTTGTCGCCACAAGCAAGCAATCTTGCCGGAAGCAGCAAAAGCTGCGTTCACAGCTCGCGTGCTTATAGTTTACCAAGTTCAGTCAAGGAGGCACCACCAATGAACTCGAGGTGCATTTACCTAAATCCTTAAGGTAATGGCGCTTTTACTGAAACTTGAAAATTTAATAATATACACCTCAAACTTCAGCTCCAAACTAAAATGATAAATTCTCTTTTACCAAGTTTCCGGAATGGTCATTTTAACACTGTTATCAAGACTGCCATCCATGTCTAAACCAATTCCGGTAATGTTGAAACCGCATTGCGTTTGCAGAGATGACTTCGATAAATAATATATCTCATATCAATCAGCCCGAATTCCGCTTTGAATTTGTGTGCTTGTATGTGGAAATGTGTATGCGGTATGATCAATGTCTAGAGTAAATATTATCCCAGTCATCTCCAACACAACCAAACCCACCATGAAATACATACCTACATGCGCCCATCTCGCCGGCTTTTCGTAATATTATATTTTGTTTTATTTCAGTGGTTCACAGCTCACGGAAAACATATTCAAATTATTCTGAGCTGCCTTCATGTACCTACAGTGCTCGTTCAGACTTGTATTACCATATTTTGCTTCTTGCTTGATGGACAGTTTTTAATAATATGACGCGCCCGGTTCGCGGGATACACGAAAACCGTTTATAAACCTCACGAAAAGCCTATCCGAAACCCCTGACGTTTCTGGATGCCCGCACAACCCCTGAAGTAAAGCAATTTTAGCGACGCGAATTGTCATCTGCGAGTGTTTTATATTTTGTGCATTTTATTCGTATTCACAACACGTTTCTCGTCATTTGTCTTGTAACACCTGATGCAAGAAACAAAACACGCGAGGAAACTGCGGCATATTGTTACCTCACTATTATACACTAGCATAAAACTCTACTACTGCAATATCTACAATATTATGCACATTTCTGGAAATTTACTGCAGCGTCCAGCGGTATCAGTTTTTTGTGGGTGGGGGTGGGGCATAATGCTTAAACCGGGGAATAAAGATGGTTTTAATTGGGATTAGTGCATGTGTCTTTCCACTAACAACGACTGGAGCAACAGATTAGTCAGCAATAGTTTCTTTTTCCTTAGCAAGTCTACATCATTTGCCAGCGACTAAGAAGGCTACTCAGCACAACGCTATATGGTAGAATAAATAATTGCTAAACCAGTCACTACCCTCGCCTCGCCATCACTACCTATACTCACTCGATTTTGACAGTCACCTTGCTACCATGACACTCGCTACAAAGCTATAAGCTCGAAGCTTAGTCGATGAAGATGGATTCAGTTGCCTTGCTAAGCTGGGGAGTCCGACAAAATCAAGGAAATCTGGAACCATGCATGCAGAAATCATCTTCGATTCCGTACACTCTTGTGAAATTTTGTTGAACTGTACGCAGCTTGTGCCCGAATAGATTGAAGGAAACTGTGTCATCCGTAGAGATTAGAATTTTTGGTACCTACTGCATATTGCTGTAGAACTTATTTAACTCTTGGTCGCTCATGGCCGGCACGGTCGAGAAAACCTGGTGCCACTCGTGGCAATACGGCTTCTTCCGCTACCGCTAAGAATGCAGGCTTGAGTTCCAACCTTCGAAGGTTCGACATCAGCCTATGGACAGCTTGAATCGACATCATGACATAGGATTGAGGTTCCTTCCCAACACCGAGTGCCAAGGAGGGATGACCTTCTACCAAGAGTTCATGCCATCGTCGTTGTGCGACGTTTAAGGTGTCGAAGTTGCAGAAAGAATTAAACTCTCAAAGAAGAGGGTTTGATTTCGAAATCCGCCGAAGCGGGTTAGGGATTTATTACTGTATAGAAAATACGAGTCACCGTTAGAATGAGAATAATGTCGGGAATTAAAGAGAATATAGTATCAACAGACGGAGAGCAAGAATGTTGATCAATGAACGAGCTGGACCTGCCTGAATGACTAACAAGGGAGATGAGCTGAGTGATGTAGACAATGGATATAATCACTTGCACAGATTCACTGACAGCCAATCTGGCTGAAGGGTACAGGTGGACTAAAGCTGGCCATACCTAACTGAAGATAGCTACAGATGGTGAAGAAGTAGGTCGCAATTCCAGGCATGATGCAAACACGATGAGAAAAAAGGCAGGTTCATACAAGTGATGGACCCCCTCCCAGGACACGGAGAAGCAGCAAGTCTCTCTTTCCTTCCTTTTCTTTCATGTATAACCCGACAATGAACAATGAAATGTGAATGAATCATAAAAAGTACTGTTCTCTACTTAGCGGCTGATTTTGTCGTAGTAGGGATTCCTTTTGTCGTCCCACTGTTTGTGACGTAACTTATGAAAAAGAAACATCAATGAAACCTTGAAATACGCGCGACAGCGCAATTTTGAGGAAACGTCATGAGTGCGCAAGGTGCACACCCACTAGACTACGGCTTTTGCCATCAATATTGAGATCATTTGAGAGTAGATGAATTATACAAAAGTCAAAGCAGTGCAAAGCACCTTGACTTCAAAGGGGAAAAACTGCGGGTTATGCAAGCCCGTTGAGAACAAAGAGAACAAAGAATTTCGTGTTATGTACAATAATTTTGCGGAAAAAATAGGTATCAAAATGCATGATTTGGTGAGTGCGTGGAAGCTAAAATTACGGTACAATAATCAAAGAAAACCCGACCTTGAATTAGGAGAAACCGACGCACATTCGTTGCACTGAAAAATCACGTGTTCTTTACCACTGCTGATTCTCTTCTCTCTCTGCCCGCGGTTGCCGCTCGCGCGCCAGCGCCATCTCCCTCCCCTATCGGCAAACGTTACGAACGTCAACGGCCGTACCTACTTCAGGTACCAACGTCCAAACAAAACAAAGGGGAAATACCACACACAGTTTGACAATGAACTGCGCTCCAGAAGAAAGAAGATAAGCGTCCGGAAAAAACTGTATGGGGTTATCGCACTGGAGTGAAAATAAATGTTTCTGTTAGCCATTCTGGGAATAGCTAGGTGGAACCGTCGATCTGTGTCTGTCCCACTTTGCTTCTCTCGTCGCTGTGCTCACCAATCTTCTCAAAAAAGAGTTGAAGTTCCACTGGTCGTCGGACAATCAATGGGTGTTCACGCAACTAAAGCAACATTTTATTTCGGCATCACCTATACATATAGTCCCGATGGTGAGCACATCACGAGCTATATTAGTCGTTCTCTTCAGCCAACGGAGGAAGGATTTAGTGCCATCGAGAAAAAGTCTATGGCAGTCGTATGGGGTATAGAGAAGTTTTGGGTCGAGGGCTACCCAGTGCGGGGTCTACTCCGATGGAATAGTCACCGACCATTTTGCTCTCCGTTGCTTGAGTTCGTTGAATGACCCAAATGAACTGTTGGTATGGTAAAGTGTACGTTTTCAGCAATACCACTAACAAATCCTGCATTGAAATGGCATAAAACACCGGCATCGGATGCTTTCAGTCGCGCGGTACCCAAGATTAAAGTTGAGATTGTTGCGGTAGATTTCTTCTTAGTTCCACAGAAAAATTGGTGATCATGGCATCTACCTTGTGGAGTACCTACTAGATATCCACAATAAACAATCAAGCAGAATCCCTGGCCAGACAAATCAAGTCCAATTCGAAAGTAGTGTTGCCGTCTAGACAAGACAAGACAAGAGTTGCCCTACTCTTGTCTTGTCTTGAAATATCAAGATAATTTCAAAATTTCAAGACAAGACTCTAACTCTTGATGGAAATTTCTCAAAAGTCTAGATAGAGTCTTGAAATTAAATTACTATAAAACCCCTTTTTCCACAAAAAATACGTGACAGAAATATAAACATCTTTAAGCAAGAAAAATTAAGAAACTGTGAGGGGCAAGGAGCACCCTTCGAATAGAGACTGCGCTTCAATAAAATATTCTACTTGGGTATACTTAAGTTCAAATTTTAAAACAAAGAACCACTTTTATTGACACTGAAATTGATCATTGCTGTGAATGCTAAAAGAAACACCCACCGACCTGTAAGTAGACGTATTTCTGCGATGGAGTCTTATATAAAATGACAAGATACGATTTTATAGCCGTAGGTTGATGCCTGAATGAATATAAGTCAACTACTGTTCATTAAAAAAAGTACACAAAAAATCTGGCATCGGGAAAGGATATTGAAATCTAACTCACCGCAGTCCATCGGCTCGAATCGAGTGAATAAGCAAGCCAAGAACAATACCAGGTTGCCACATGAACGTCAAGAAACAGTCGACGAAAGAGTTACAGTCAAAAAATAAGCCAAACAATCAACTTCAATATCATTTTTTTGCTGTTTGGTGTTCGAAACATTGCTGCTGGACAAAGAAATGTAAATAATTGGGTTTAAGCAGGACTTAGAGTTCCCAGATGTCGTGATGCGGACGTGGTCGTGAATTTTTGTCGAAAATATACCGATTATTTGCAGACCTGTGTCAGATTCCCACTTGTGTCGTACATTGGAAGGATATATCTGGCAGCAGCGTGTTGGCTGAATCATTCTCCCTTTATTAGCAAAAAACACTTTGTTTTGCAGCTATTGACCAAAAGCCTCATTGAGCTACCTTATTTCTTAGAAGTTGCGATCTGAGAAAACGCAGCTATTTTTTTGAGAAGTAGGAATAAAGATGTTTGAGCAGCCCTTGAAAAAAATCACTTGGACAAAACTTGCGCATGAGAACCGGAAAAAACAGTGGAGACATACAAAGTCTGAAAGAGATGTTATGTGAATATATAAACACAAGACATTGACATAATTCGACATAGCATCTCCCTGGCAACGCTTTCCCGTTCTCTGATGCAAAATTGATAAATTTATATTGAACTGCCATCACAAACCGGAAATCAAATTGTCTTCTGATATATGTATAAAATTCACAATATACCGAAAGATGCTACTATGTGTTGTTCTGTTTTTCCTAATTTTCAATCATAACTAGTGAATATTCATGGACTTTAGACTGTCGATCAAGCCTGACAACAACAACAGCCTGACAACAACGGTCAATGCATAATGACATGATGGCCTGCCTAGTGCGCAAGCGCGAAAGAGGTTATCTGTTTCATTATTCTCTCAATTTAAAAGCCCAAGTTTCCAGATTTTTTTCTGAAAAAAGTAGGGACTTTTGAGGCGAGATATTTCATATCGTCTGTAGTGATCTCGGTATTTTGCCATTGCAATCATTTTCATTTTAAGTAGAGACCGTTTTGAATAGCATTTTGTCATACCGTTTACCCTTTTTCATGTTATTTTATGTTGTTAATGAACTCTGTAAGAAATCTTCAAGCTAATCACACATTCAGTAGAAAATAAGAACTATCAACGGAGAGGAATATATTTGATTTTTTTTCAATTTTTCTTTTTCAAGAGTCTGATCAAGACTCTTGATCTTGACAGCCTCACTCTTGTCTTGTCTAGAAATTTCAAGACAAGAGTTTCTAGAGGTCTTGTCTAAGTCTTGACGTCTTTTCAAGACAAGACTCTAGAAAGTCTAACTCTAGACGGCAACACTATTCGAAAGACCAAAAGAAGGAGCGAAGACTACTAATTCTGGGAGACGATTCCACGCGTGGGAAACTCGGCAAGGCCAGAAACCTAATCGTAGTCTTGAAGCTTTCAATTCAGAGTTTGAGAGAGTGTCCTTGCAGAGATTGAGAGTGACATCGTTATAAACGGCTTCAGCTTCAATTGAAAGAGAGATTGAGAGTGACATCGTTAGAAACGGCTTCAGCTTCAATTGAAAGTCACCCGTGGTACGCGTAAATAAGATCAGAGCGCTGTCCTCTTTTCTTCAGCGATGAGAACCTTGAATCTGCTAACCTATCCTCATAAGAAAACGATCCCAACTGGGGGAAAAGCTCCATTGATCCAGGCTCAGTCTTCTCGAGTGTATCAGTGTTTTTCTTCAGTCCGGGGCTCCAGACGGTTGGCCCTACTCCAGGATAGGGCGGACGTATGTAAAATATCGTTTTCTGCAGATGGAAGGATCTGCACGTCTGAATGATATCTTGGTGAGGTATTGAACGTAGTTTGACTGTGACCGCGACCTGGTTGGACCATTAGAGATGCTTGTTACGACGAACTCAAGATCCGCCTGAGAGTCAACTGTGTATAGCTGCTGTTTTTTTTTCCGTTAGAGTAGTGTAACTTTGAGTTATTACAACCGATGTGCAGAACAACGCATTGAAAGTGTTGAGAGGAAGAGCCATCCTTCGCACCAGTGAGTCAGGGTCTGTAGGTTGTTTTGTAAAGTGTTGTGTGCTACTGTGGAGCACCCGTAAACTTTGTTGTCGGTGTACAGAAAGCGGTGACAGCATGAGGGAGATCAGAAATTTAGATCAAGAAAAAATCGGGCCTTAGCCCTGAGAAGCGCCACTGGTGACAGACAAAAAGGAGAAAAGTGTCTTGCCAACTCTAACAGGGAAACGACGATAAGACAAGTACGCCTCCAACCACCTCTACAGGTGTCCTCACACGTCAAAGCTGTCCAATTTGTGCAGCAGTCGCTTGATGAGGACCTTATCAAAAGCTCCGGTGAAGTCCAAACAGATGACGTCCATACAGGGTTACCACTATCAAAGCTTTTTGTCCAGTCATTGGAGTAGGTCAGATGGATGGATCTACCAACAAATAGCCCAGGCATATTAGGTTTTAACCCGCAACAAATTTCCACAAAGCTGACGTTGTGACACAAAGCTCCACGGGCGTTGTAAGACCTAAGGAATAACATATCAAAATACTCGGTGGCACACCCTTGTGCGTCATTGATTGTGGGGGAGGGGGCTAAATATTGCGATTTTAAATGAGTAAATGACACCCTGTAGCTTATATAAATGAAAAAAATCATATTTAGATGCCTCAAGGCTTCACAATATTTGCTTGACGTTTGAATTGTTGATAAGTAGTTTGGGTTGCCTGCAAAAAAAAACATCGGCAAAATTTATTTTGCTTTTCTCTCAAAAACCTCGAATTGATATCGGCAAGTGTGGTATCGTTTCTAGTTAAATCTTGGCCTCTGATATCAAATATGGTGTTTAAAATTGAATTTAAACACGATTAAACAAGTTTTACTGAAAAAACGACGATTTTTGCCATCTGAAATTGTCGTTTTGTAATTTCGGTTTCCGTATGGTTAGAATCATCTCAATTGAGTATTTCCAACAGAATTCATTGTTCTTAACCATTTTATACCTGAAAACGATAAAAACAATGTGCCTGTATTCATTACAAGATCAGAAAATTGATCTGTTGTGAAAGTGATTATATGCCCAATTTTCTCCCGAAAATGCATACAATTTTTGCAGTTCTTTTTTTTTACTGATGAATGATGGAGCGGTTCCACTGTTTTTGTGTGTAATACTAAGCGAAGTTCTTCCTCTATCAGAAAATACCAAAAGCTATTGTATCTATCGGGCAATAGAAACATAAAATCATCTTTTCTGTAGCCGTTATTCCATTTTCAAAAAAAAAAGTGGGTGTAAAACTTGTTTAATAAAAAATTTATGCTCTGAATTTTTAATATAAATAGGCGTAAGCAATTGATGCTGTTTTTGTCCAAGATAAACATAAATATAGGATTTGTCGGTAATTTTTATTTTTGACAGCTTCAGACAATGATGCCCCTAAATGAAGAAACCACATTTTTTTTGTAGAGAATTCATTATTTTCGGGATGAGCACTGTGAATATCAACTGTTCAATCATCAGTCTCATCACTTGGGTCTGTTTTGAAAATGGGAAGAAGAACCTATTGACAATGCTCAGCTTAATTGGCCATCACAAAATATTCTCACATGTCATTGTTTCTCATTCAAAGATCCAGGAGAGAAATTCCACCTTGCGCGTACTATTCACGCCACTATCAAGCAGAAATGTTTCATGGCTACCGGAGTCCACTTCATAGGCAACAATATACCGTGTTTCCTTTGAGACCCACCTTATATTGTTAAAATGATTGGTTCGTCCACAGAAACAGTTATAGAGAAAAGTTTCTGGGTGAATTTTTTGACTAGATATTCAAAGCCCCAAAATCGTAGGAGGCACAGAGGTGTAAGTCTAAATATTTTGATATGTTCTTGCTTAGGGATCATACTAGTTATATATCTATATTCAACTTTGTGCGACATCGCTTGAGGCTTTAAATTCTCTTATGGTTTTTCCTGAAATATCCGGGCGACAAATTAACACTCAGCCGCCTTTCCCGCAGAACTAACCAATCGGAAGAGTTACAAAGGCTCCCTCACACACTTTAGCACTAACAACAAAACTCTTTTGTTCATTTGAAACATATCTTATATCGATCGGATACTCCGTTCACTTGCAGGAACAGCTTGGAGATAGGTATCTCTCTAATTCTTAGAACTTGACCTTTGAGGATGAAAATCAAAAGACGCACAAGGGTGTAAGTCCGAGTATTTTGATATGTTGTTCCGTAGGTCTAATAGAACATATATACCAAAATTCAGCTTTGAGGGAATTTGTTACGGGTTACCACGATTTTTCGACTAAAATGCCTGGGCTAAAAGCCATGCTGCTGAGGTGGTATAATATTTTGCTAAAAATTAGACGGTATAGTAGATTGTCCACGATTATGAACTCCATACGTGGAATCGATTACAAGCTTGTCGGTCGGTAGTTGCCAGGTTTAAGTTCTTCCCTTTTCATGTATATCGGCGTCACCAGCAAACCCGTCATTTGGTCTGAAAGCGAACTAGAAGGAACTGTTGAAGATCTCTGATAATGTAGATGAACTCGACGCATCGTTTAAATTGGTGGAGTGCTACACCATTGAGTCCAGGACAAAAGATGGACGAAGTTGTTATCAGAGAAGTGCTTTGTTTTTCTTGAGCCAAAGGTGAAAACGGTGTGTTCATGACCGTGACCGGACAATTCGTCGCGTGGACAATTCGTCGCGGACAATTTGTCGCGGACAATTCGTCGCGGACAATTTGTCGCGGACAATTCGTCGCACGGACAATTCGTCGCGCGGACAATTCGCCGCACGGACAATTCGTCGCGCGGACAATTCGTTGCGCGGACAATTCGTCGCACGGACAATTCGTCGCACGGACAATTCGTCGCGGACAGTTCGTCGCACGGACAATTCGTCGCAATTTTTTTTTTGCCTTTTGCCTTGGTTTTACTAACCCGTTTTGTGTTTTCTCTTGCTTTTAGAGTTAAAATGAGCCCCTTATACCTTACTGTATTATTCAAAACCCTTTTGGGCACCCTTGTTTTTTCAATGTCTTCGAACCTCTAGTGAGTCCCCTTGCATTACTCCGCGCACTTCTATTAGTACACCGAGCTTCCGGAACTCTAATTCGGAACCCTATCGAGCCCCTTGTGTCCGCAAGTGTTGTTTGGAGACCTAATTAGCCCTTCAGGTTTTTTCATGACTACCAGAATCCCAGCAAGCCCTATGTTGCGTTCTTGTGCTATCCAGACCTCCATTGGGCCTCCTTGTGTTTTTAGTGCAGTTTAAAGCCTTTGGCGAGCCCCTTGCATTTCTCAGTGACTTTCGTAGCAGTAAGCACCTCTGTGTTTCCAGGTCATATTCGGAGTCCTATTTTGGAGTTTCATTATATTTATTCTGAGCTCTGCTGAGCCCCCTTACATTTTTCCGTGACTTTCGGAGCACTATAGTAAGCCCCTTGTGCCTTCATGTGGTGTTCAGAGCCTTGTCGGGCTCCTTACGCCCTCAATGGTAATTTTGAGCCCTAATGACCCTTCTTATGTTTTTCATAGCTTTTCAAATTTCAGAAACCCCCATTTGGCAAACTTGTGTTATCAAGAGCCGCACTGGACCCCAGTGTGATTTGAAGCCCTGCTATGCCCCCTTGTATTTCCTGTGACTTCCGGAGCAGCAATAAGGAGCGTTGTGCCATCATGTCATATTCGGAGCCCTACCGGGCCCCTTTGTTTCTTAAAATGTAATCAAAGCTCTGATAAGCCCCAGAACTGATAGGCTTTCAGAGAAAACACGTACCAATGAGCCTATCTCATTATACAGATCTCCAGTAGGCCCCCTTGTGTCTTTAACTTCGATTGAAGCTCTGTTGGGCCCCCTTTTATTTTTCCGAGGCTTCCGGAGCACTAGTGAACCCCTTGTGCCTTCGTGTGATATTCAGCCTCCTATCGGGCCCCCTTGCGTCCTCAAGTGCCGTTATGTGTTTCTTAGCTTTCAGAATTCCATTGAGCCCTCTGTCATAATGTTCTCTGTTATCCAGAGCTTCATTGGGCCCCTTCTTGTGTCTTCAATGTAATTTGAAGACCTGCTGGGTCCCCTTGTATTTTCTGTTACTTTCGGAGCACTAAGCACCCTTGTGCGTCACGACATTCGGAGCCCTATCGGTCGGAGCATTAGTAAGTCTCTTGCGTCTTTATATAATATTCCGACCCTTGTTGCTCCTCCCTTCTGTGTCTGCAAGTGTAGTTTCAATTAGCTTCGTCATGTTTCTTCATGGCTTTCAGGGTATCAGTAGATAAGCCCAGAAGTAACCCCCTTTTGCCTTCTTTTGTTGAACTTGGAAGTCCGTCGGGCTCCATTGTGTCGTCTATATCATTTGAAATCCTGCTAGGTCCCCTAGCATTTCTCCGTGAGTTATAGAGCTCCATCGGGCCCCCCTTGTGCCCTAATGTATCGTTTGGAGCCCTGATGAGCCTCCTTATGCTTTTCGTAGCTTCCAGGATTTCAGTGAGCCCCCTTGTTACCCTAGTTGCCCTCTAAGGGCCCCCTTGTCTCCTCAACGTCTTTTAAAGCCCTGCTGAGCCCCATAGAATTTTCCCGTGACTTACGGAGCTCTATCGGGCCCCCTTGTGTCCTTATGTATTGTTTGGAGCCCTGATGAAACCCTCTATTCTTTGCGTAGCTTTCATAATTCCAGTGAGCTCCTTTGTGCCTTCTTGCGTTTTAAGAGGCCCTATGTGGCCCTCCAAGAGCCCCCTTGTTTCTTGATTGTCTTTTGAAGCCCAGCTGAGCCCCATAGCATTTTTCCGTGGCTTACGGAGCTCTATAGGGTCCCTTTGTGTCCTCATGTATCGTTTGGAGCCCTGATAAGACCCTTCATTCTTTGCGTAGCCTTCAAAATTCCAGTGAGCTCCCTTGTGCCTTTTTGCGCTGTTAGAGGCCTTAGTGATCCTTCGTGGGCCCCATTGTTTCTTCAACGTCTTTTGAGACCCCGCTGAGCCCCCTCACTTTTTTCTGTGTCTTTTGGAGCAATAGTGAGTTCGTTGTGCTTCCATGTGATATTCGAAGCCCTATCGGCCTCCTTGTGTCCGAAAGGGTAGTTTGGAGCCCCAATCAGCTCCCTTATGTTTTTTCACAGCCAACGATCTGAATTCAAGCAAACTTCATTGGACCCCCTTATTTCTTCAACGTGTTTTGAAGCCCTGCTGACATTGCATGACATTTCTTTTGACTTTTGGTGCATGATTAGACACCTTGTGTTTTCATGTGATGTTCGGAGCCCTATCAAGCCCCCTTGTGTCCTCAAGTGTGGTTTAGGGCCTTAATTATCACACTTATGGTTTTTCTTGACTCTCAGTACTACAGAGTACTACAGTGAGCCCCGAGGTGAGCCCCCTCTTGCCTTGTTTTGTTATAGAGAGCTCTATTAGGCCCCCTTTCCCCCTTATGTTCTCAATATAGTTTGTTTTGTTGTTGTGTTGTATACTTTGTTTTTTTCCGTGGCTTCGAAGCTCTATCAGGCTCCCTTTTCTCCTTATGTGTAGTTTGGAGCCCTGATGAGCCCCTATGTGTTACTTGTCCGGCCACGCATCGAGAAGTGTCGTTCTTTTTGCGACGAATTGTCTGTGCGACGAATTGTCCGCTAAGAATTGTCCGTGCGACGAATTGTCCGCGCGACAAATTGTCCGTGCGACGAATTGTCCGTGCGACGAATTGTCCGTGCGACGAATTGTCCGTGCGACGAATTGTCCGCGACGAATTGCCCGCGACAATTTGTCCGTGCGACGAATTGTCCTAGAACCGTTCATGGCAGTTCAGGTTGTATATTTGCGCCCTTGAATTCGGCAGCCAGTTTGTTGACATATTATATCTCAATCTCGCAAATTTCGTCAGAAGCGAGCCGTAGAAAGGAAGCACTCACCTTAGACAAAAGTTTTGTTCACCTTCAGGACCAATGTACGTCAGGATCAAATGGCGAACAGTGAAGTATCCAAGAAGCTACGCTCTTCAGCGTGTGCAGGTCGCTGTATAAAAGCTGCAGGCAATTGGAAGTGGTTGACGACAACCACCGTGCCTGGCTGAGGGTAGTACCGCCGAGAAATAATTCTCTTCGAGTGATCTTCGAGAATCATGAGCCAAAACGTCCATCGAATCGCACAACGTTTCTGCTGACCTAAAATGAGAGTGGACATAACTCGATTTGTCACTGCCTGTATACCTCTGTCATTCGCAGAAACCCGGACAGGAAGCCTTGACGGGACTTTTTTTTATGATCGTCTGTGAGAAAAATGACGTCGATAGAAGTCGACGGTACATTACGAAGTCCAAGTCCGACATCAACCGGATGTCCTATCGGTTGAAGACTTTTTCAGTTGTTTCGCATTGTTCTTTCCTATGCGACAGGCTAACAGTCAGTCCATTCATACAGTGGTGCCGTATTTATATAAGTTTTACCGAGGCTGGTTCCATTCTAGCTTCCTCGCTCACACCACACTTCGTTTCAGAGCTGTAGAGGAGGCTAGTGAATCCATTTAATTTATGTTACACTTCAAAAATAACGTTACTGTGCTTTGAAGATAAATCTAACATTAATGTGCCCTGCTGATTTTTGAATAGATGGGATGATAAATCAAAGTTTACATCTGTCTGCCTCTTCTGCCACAGACAATTAACTTCTCATCAACGGAAATCTTGGAAAACCATCACCTGTATGCAGTAGAAACTGGAAGCATACGACTTAATATCACATTATTTTCAAGTTTGCGCTGAATGTTTTGGAGCCATTGGAGCTTCATTTTAATTATTAGTACGTTTCGTATATCCATAATTATTTGAAATGTTTACCCACCGTATACACATCTTGACTAACTTTATATCTATGCGTCCCAACCATCCCGCTATTGAAGTTTCTGTGTAGGAGAGAACCGATTTGACACGGATCGCATAGATCTCCGAATTTCAACGCAACGCGTAACTTATTTTGCCATCGAACGATCATGCTCAAATTCCACGGATTCCCAAACACCACTCTTGCTGGAAATGGATGTTTTTTTTTTTTTGGCTTCTGGCTCGCTCCAACATCAGTTATAAAAGCGCACAATGAAATTAATATTTTGCAGTAGTCGTTTCACCAACAGCTGGCATTAATATTTAGCAGGATATCGCATTGTCTATTCGCTCTTCTGTCGCTACATAAATATTACATTGTGTGGCGGTGACGCGCTAGCTGGAGAGCATCAGGAGGATGTTCGAAAAATGCCGGAGCCCTTACAAGCAAAAAGGTTAGGTGGAGAGTCAGTCCGTTCACGGACGAAAAGCTCCACAAGTGAGAGATGAAACGAAAAGCAATCGGAACACAACGTTTGCCTGATGGACCGAAACATGAGAAGCTCAAATCAGATGGCATTATTTATAGAGCGAGTTGCAAGCAGAGGAATCTAATTATTACACGGTAGAGATGGCGCGCGTTAGAGTCAAATTGAATTATCATATCGCACACCGGCTGGGGGTGGTTTACTCGGAAAGAATACAATCGAAGTTGTCGAGGTTTTGGGCCTCACAAGGCCCTTATGACTGTTTCACCATTTTTTTGTCATATATTGGAAAGGTGCCAATCTTCGAATAGGCAAAGTTACAAAAAACAGTCATGTGGGGATCATCATCAAAAAATTTTTTCTCTTCTCCACTATCCCAGGTTATTATGATCCTATGAATCGAACAGATGTTATCGCTTGGAATGGCCTGAAAGTTGCTTCTCGTGGTATCGCGATGTCATCCGGGAAGATTGTAATACGGACCAATGCCCTTATTTCGAACTGTGTCTCTACGATGGTAACCCCTTTGCAGATGCCTACAGGGTGATCAAAAATCGAGAAATTCTGTTTTATGAACCAAAATAGGTCGGAACATGAGAATTAGCACACATACTCCTCATCCGATGCTCATTGATGTGGAACAAACCACTTTGAGTTATCTCAAACTGTTTCTCAAACGTACCTGAAATACAAGTGTTACTCATCATAAAAGGGACGTACCTACTGGGTGGGCCTAGCAAGAACCTGACTGTTTTATTTTCCTCGCCAAATATTTGTTACTCCTCCGATTCCAGCAAGCTAAGTATCACTGAATAGTCAAATGGATAGGTTGTAAAAGTCAAGCAACAAAATGGACGAAACGTCAAGATTCAAAATGGCGGAGGCAAGTAAAAAAATACCATTTTTTGAGTTCGTTCATTTTTTATAAACGCTCTTGCGATTCTTGCGATGGTAACTATAATGATGGTTTTGGAAAGAACAGACTTCCTCTAACAAACCAAATCAACAACGACCCAAATCGGTTTATCTTGTACAAAGATATAGCGATTTGAAAAAAGGTTGATTACTTATTTTATTGACTGCGTTTCTATCGCAGCGCTCGATCCGCTCGAGTTTCGATCGGATCCAGAGTGGCCCCAGTCAAGCGCGTTTCTATCGTTGCACGTTCGATCCGCTTCACTCAATCCTATCTCACTACTTGAAAATTAGGTTAGAATTTATGAGAGACAACAGCATGGTTTAAAACGCGTCAAACTGCGCCAACCGGAAAAGATATTGATTTTGAATTTTCTTGGTGTATTTCATTCACAATTACTGGAAGGCATCCCTTGATTCCGTAAAAATAACGCTTTGTTCACAAGTTGGTCATATGTCACTTCGATCCCATCCCGTTCACATCGGGTGAAATACGAGCGGATGCAAGCCTCGATCCGCTCGACTCAAGTCAAGAAGGCCAAAGCACCGGATCGACTTGAACTGCTCGATCCGATTGAAATCTCAATCCCGACAGTTTATATTGGCTCTTTCAAGCAGATCAACCCGATCGGATAGAGTTTCGATCGGATCCAAAGCTGCGATAGAAACGCAGTCATTGATTAGTTTCTCGCCTGCCATTTTTATTTATTTGTCAATTCAAACTATATTTGCTTCAGTGCCTATCTGATTGAATCGGCTACAAACACCAGTTTTAAAATGGTCGAAATGTCAGAATTCAAAATGGTGGTTGAAAGACGGAACACTGCCGACCACGACGTTTGGTCAAGAAATATCAAAATTACAAAACAAAAGACAGAATTGGGAAGAATGAACTTTGCCTTGCATTTGAGGATCACATCGAGTTTAATCGCTTCATCAGTTGTGAAGATATACCGAATTCAAATGAGTTTGTTGATTACTTTCTTAGATATGCATCGACTATTATTTAATTACATGTTAGTTTCTCACCTGCCATTTTTTCACTTATTAATCGATTTTAACGATTTTTTTTTGTAACAGAAATCTACTAAGTTCAGCAGGCTATAAACACCAGTTTGGAAATCGCCAAAATGTCAAAATTAATAATGGCGGATAGGAGACGGAACATTGGCGAAGTTCTTTTTGGACAAGAGATATAAACGTTTGTTATATTATATAAGTTATATCATATTATATTGTTAATATTGTAACGATATTTCGCGTACGGGATCGCCGTTCGTAACACTGCCCCCCTCTTGAGCCTGCTCGTTCTGAATAAGCTCATCGTTACTCCCGGAGTAACGTGCAAGGCGATCAAGGTGGACAACCTTCATCTTGGCTTTCGGGGCCCGCTGGATTCTGTGAACGACGTCAATAATCCTCTTGACTACCGTGTACGGTTCTTCCCACGACATATGCAACTTCGGAGACCTTCCTTTCTTGCGCTGAGGATTGTTCAACCAGACCAGGTCACCTGCTTAAAATCCCGTGGAGTTCGCCTTCAAGTCGTAAGGCGTTTTCATCTCTTCTCGGCTGCGAGTTCTTGGTCCTTTGCTGACCGCACCACCCTGGCACTGACGACACCATGTTTCCACGTCGTTCCGATAGTTCACCCAGTAGAACCGCTCGCGCACCTTGTCCAACGTCTTGTTCACCCTAAGGTGCCCCCCAGTGACGCCATTGTGCATTTCTTCTAGGACCTCCTTCACTCTCTTCTTTGGAAGCATTAATTGAGTCATCTCTTTCTTCCCATCGGGTCTCTCCCAGACTCTCTTTAGCAACCCGTTCTCTAGTCTCAGAGAATTCCATTGAGCCCAAAGAGCCTTGAAATGGGGCCCTTCACCAGATATCTCGGCCCATTCTGGTCTGTCCCGGCCAAGTTCTTTTCTTTCAGCAAGCAAACCGATGGCTGGGTCCTCACGCTGCTCTTTCTTGAGCTCAGACATAGTCCAATTTCTCGGGGTTTCAAAGACAAGTGCTTTGATTTTGACGTTCCCATTCTGCTGGTCTACCCTCTTGTCGTGCCTGCAGTCCTCGGTGCGTGCTCTTCGAGAAAGACCATCCGTGTTGCCATTATCATGACTCCTTCCAGGACGATGTTCACTTCCTTGATCAGCAGCTCCCCGTTCCAGCCTGGAATGGTCTGCTGAACGGTACGGTTGCCAGCAATCACGCTGCAGATGGCCATTCTTTCCACAATTGGAGCAACGCAGCCTTCCTCCTGTGCGATTGCTTTCTTTCGATTGATGACCTCCTCGATCAGCAGCTTCCCGTTTCAGAATGAAGTCTGCTGAAGCGTATCGTCGCCTGCAGTCGCGTTGCAGATGTCCGTCCCTTCCACATTCAAAGCAACGTGGTCTTCCTCCTCTACGATTGCTTTCTCTCGGTTGGTGACTTTCTCGATCAGCAGTCGAGATCGTTCTCCGTTCCGCTATGAAATGGTCTGCTGAACTCGACCTTTGCCTGCAGTCCCGACGAAGATGTCCCGATCTTCCACAGCCGAAGCAACGCGGCCTTCCTCCAGCTCTTGGCTCGCCTTGAGGTCTGTTCCGAGACATGGCGCTAAGAAGTTCCTCAAACACCTCCTTCACCGATTTCGGAAGCATGTGATGCTCTGGATTCGTCAAAGTTCACCTCCCTAAGACGATGAGGGCGCAAAGCATCTTTGGCAGCCTCGATGCGAATAGCTTGGATGAGTGCGTCGCTAATGTTGGCTGGATTGCTGATCATGACCATCTGACGCAATTCTGGATATTTTATTCCGCCCATGAAAGTTTCCTTGACAATGTCGGCCAAAACATCCGCTGGATGAGCTGGATAGGCCAGGTGAACCAGCCTCAGAACTTCGGATTCGAATTCCTGAAGGCTTTCTCCGCTCTTTTGTGTTCTGGCCTTCAGCTGGGTTTGATGGATCTGCCGCACATGATTGTCCCCATACCGAAGCTCCAGGACTCTCGTCAGCTTGGCAAAGTCCTTCTGCTCACTCTCAGGAATCGTCTGGAGCAGCTCCAATGCTGGGCCTCTGAGAGCCAGGACTAGAGCTGTGGCTCTCTCATCGTCGCTTCATCCGTTTGCTTCGGCAGCGGCATCGAACTGCCTCTCATAGGTTGTCCATGGGCTTTTCCCATCAAAGTTTGGCAGCTTCACACGTTGGACACCCGCTGAACTGACCATCGCAGCACTGGCGGCGGTTTTCCGAACCTGTTGCTCCAGCTTCGTCATGTTGGCCTTCACCGCTTCCACTTCTTTTTCTAGCTTGCTCACGCTGCCATCGAAATACCGCGTTTGTTGTTCCACAACGGCTAATATTTCTTCCATTTCCTCCAGGCGTATTCTTTCCTGTTCTTCCAGCAGTTTTCTCAGTTCTTCTTTGTCTTCGAGACGCTGTTCTTGTAAAAGATTTTTCAATCCTTTTTCCTGTCCTTCTAGAAGATTCTTCAATCTTCTTTCTCTTCCAAACACCTCTTCTCCTGTTCTTCTTTCTCTGCCTGGCGTTCCGTCTTTTGTTCTTGCATCATCACCATGATGCTCGCCAAAGCGTCTTCGACTCCTGTCTTCGACATGCTTCTCGTCTCCGGCATTTACCAAATCACGAATGTTCCGAACGTCCTGTAGTCGCAAGCCGAATTACTCTAAATTATACCGCTTTCTGACACCAAATGTTACGATATTTCGCGTACGGGATCGCCGCTCGTAACAATATTGTTATATTGTTACTAAACGAAAGTTTGGCAGACCTGAGGATGAGCCAATAACCGTTTCAGAATACAAAGGATCCGTATTGTGACCGACGGATGAAAACGCGAATAACGCTATACAACTTGAAAGCCAACTCTGGAGGATTTCAAGAAGGTAACATTCTATGACTGTACAACCACAACGCAAAAAAGGAGTGGGAGGAACCGTACACCGTGATCAAAAGTATCAACGTCCAGGAATAACGAAGTGCTTGCTCGGGACGAACAGATTTTAGGGAGAGGAGCCAGTACTACGAAACTCGCTGGAGATCACGATGCGCAAATAAGACAGATAATGCATTATTGGTGAAGAGGCCGTTATTTGAGAGATACCAAAATATTCGCAAAGCTGATGAGAGTCTCTAGAGCTTCCGCGATCGGGCTATCAGGTAATACTGAAGTCGAACCAGAACGATAATGGAAGCGACGAGTACCTTCGAAAAGTTCCCAAAAGGAGCTGGGATATTGTCAATATAGATGACGCTAGTATAACAAAGCGTCATGGTCAGAGAGCAGGTCAGATTTGAATTCGGTGACTTTTACCTTTCCTTCCTCCTAGCGATCTTTTCTTTTTGTTTTTCTAATTAAAGATGTTTTCATTATATAGTTCCCTTTCGTGGCCAACAAGCTAGAACTTTGGGCCAACAAAAAAAACCTTTCCTTCCGCAAAGGCAACAAATGTCTTTCACTATATCAACAAACTGAAAGAAAGTATACTGATGACAATCTACTCGATGGATATACGAGAAAACATAAAAGCAAAAACTGACACAAAAAATTGATCTGTCAGTGATATTTTCTGATGAACATTATAACGACACTAATTGCACTTGGCTATGCAGGTGAATTTCGCCTGCTGTGTTTGTTCAAGAAACATCCTAGAGATGCTGCTTTTCGGAACTACCATCGAAAAAAGCGAAGTCGGGAGGGTTTCAACGGGACAGACAAGCTCAGATGAGATCACAATCTCCAGAATAAAAAGACAAGTGGATATGCCCTCACGGGCATGAGGCTCAGTAGCGCACTCAGCTGGCTCCAAGTCGAAGCATGATCAGTGACAAGTTTTATAACTTTACTGCCAAGGACAACAAGATAAGAGCTTTATCTCCTGGTACCCCGACTGATGTGATGTGAATCTAGGCCCAGTCATGAGCTATTTCTCTTCTTAAAATAATCACTTCGAAAACAACCGGGGAGTAAAAACTCATGCATAATTGTTCAAAATCACTACCTTAGGAACATTTCGATTTTATATAAGCAAATACGGCAGCTGATCGACCACAATTTGAGAAAAACCTATTGCGCCGGGCCCAAAATTCGCCCAAACTGAATAGTGTTCAGCACTGATTTTTTTTTATTCAGGAAATGTGCAAGTTTCATTTTGAAGAAATCACCGTCGGAAAACTGAAATTGTGTCGAATTTGAAAACAGGCCTACACGACGCCCAATGCAATCTACTTTTGATATCGGTTGAAATTTTTAAAAAAAAGTTAATGTAAAAGCAGGAAAGAACAAATTAAGTAGAGTCCTGCACCAAACGCGGGTATTTCTAGTCAAAGCCAGGGTGAGCGGCCGTCTCGGGTATTAACGGCCAGGAAAAATACGTTTTTTGTGTGAAGGCATGCGGACAGCCTTTGATGGATATGATTTTTCACACGTTATGTAACGAGTTTCCCTTGTTTCTTCTTCAAGATTGAAAAAGAATTATTCAAATATATTGAAAAATTCAAAAGTTATCTACATCCCAATACCTACCTACTCTGCTATCTGAAAATCCTACAATAACAATTCTGAAGGACCAAGCGACATGAAGATAGGCAAGCTGTGATTAATTATTGAAATCAGAAGCAAAAATGGGACAATTTTGCTGAAAACCACGAAGATTTTACCAAATAAAACCATTGTAAAAATCGTCAGTAGTTAAGGCTTCATTCAAGTTTTTCATTTGAGTCCGGCTCCGATAAGCTAGGCCAGTTTTGCATTTTCTAATGGGGAGAAAACTCTCGAAAAATTAAGAGAATTTTGACAGAAATTGTCGAAAAGTTCAAGAACCAGTAACGCCTCGTTTGAAAAACAATTGGTGAAAATCTGATTACGGGTCGAAAAGTTGAAAATTTGCAGTTATTCTGAGGAGGAAAACTCGAAATCCGTTAGTCCGATTTCAAAAATTTCTCTCACGAAACTCAATTCAACCTTTTCCCTAACTATGACTTGCAGCAAGTCTGTACCTAAAATAAATATTTTGTGTGGCTTACCGCAGGTCGAAATTCGCATTGCATTTTTTCTAATTCACGAAATGTTCAAGTTTCATTTTGAACAAATCACCGTCGGAAAATGGAAACCGTGTCGAGTTTGAAAATAGGCCCGCACGACGCCCAATGCAATCTACTTTTGATATCAGTTGAAACTTTCTGAGAAAAAGCGATCTACGAGCAGAAAAGGGCATCTGAGTAGAGTTCTGCACCAAACGCGGGTATTCCTAGTCAAAGCCAGGGTGAACGGCCGTCCCGGGTAGTAACGGCCAGGAAAAAGGCGTTTTTGTGTAGAGGCATGCGGGCGACATTCAATAAATATGACCTTCCACACCTTTTATGACAAATTTTCCATGTTTCTCCTTTAATATTAGGAACGAATTATTCAAATATTTTGAAAAATGAAAAAGTTATCGACATTTCAAAACCTACCTACTACCTACCTGATGTGAGTCCAGGCCCAGTTGAGCTTTTTTTCTTCTTGAAATTATCCACTTCGAAAACAACCGGGGAGTAAAAAATCATGCATAATTGTTCAAAATCACTACCTTAGTAACATTTCGATTTGATACAAGCAAATACGGCAGCTAATCGACCACAATTTGAGAAAAACCTATTGCGCCGGGCCCAAAATTCGCCCAAACCAGATAGTGTCCTTTGCATGGTATAAACACGAGAATTTTAATTAATCGAGAGATATAGACACCCTAGGGCAAAAAATTGTTAGTACCTGATTAATTTTTGCTTGATAACGTGCTTAGTTTGGTGTAAAATCTCGAAGAAGAAAAAAAAAGCGAATTATAACGACATGGAAAGAAAACGGGAAGGATAATTACCGCGCGCAAGGAAGCGAATTTGCATGGTCCGAGAAGTCGTGTATCCCGTGTCGGAAGTTGAGATGAGTGTGCAGACTTAATGCATCGACATCGCCGCAGGCCCAGACCATCATCAATCTCTGCTGGGGCTGTCGGCGAGGTCGATTTTGAGCGAATTGTGATGTTTACCTAGCTCGCATCATCATCCAGAGAATGGGAGAGAGGCCGAAGGCCCGCGTCATTGTGTCTGCTGGACGTGCACAATGACGAGCTGGTGTAGGTACAGAACATGGAGAAGACCCACACGCATCACAGTCGACCCGGATGGCGCCCAGGTCCTTTATCAAACTTGCGGAATCTTAATCAGTCGAATGCCCATCAACCAACCACCCAGCCGAACCCGACTCACTGGCGTTGTCTTTGAACTGTAATCAAACAATTTGGTGGGGGGGGGGGGCAGTTAAGTTCGAACCTCGCAATTAATTATTCCGGCAGTTAATTTGGGCTTAATTACCCGAATCAGAGGTCGCCTTTGACGGGGATGTATGCATAGGTATCCGTTTTTCGGCGCGGACTTGGAGGCTTTTCGATTTATGCCAAGCGATGGGAATAATTTATCTAATAGTAGTAGATACCGGAGTCGAAGACTCCTATTACTAATAATGGGTAACATTCATTTATTTGGATCAGTAGGTACTTTGCCACGATCTATTCTGCGATGGAACATAATTTTATCATTGCTGTTTACATTAGCTTTCGCCGGGCAGCTACGCAACCATAATACGCTGGAGAGTTGTTGTTGTGGTTCGGGGTCGGGCTCGGGGTTCGGTCGCTTCGCGGCCTCACAGACTTTTCCCGAATTTTTCCATTGTGGTATGATGATTGCAGTATCCGCAGTGAAGTTCATCCACCAGGCGAAACAACTGATGATTGATCAGTGGTCAAAGAGGAATGGTACCAAATGGTGATCATAAAAGGATTCTTTTCCTCTTTGACCGGGTGTCGACTGTCGTGATTCCAAATACTTGTTGTGGTCAAACCAGAGGTAAGCGTTAGAGGTTACGTTTAGGTTAGATCTTCTAGCTAGACACTTCAAAAGAGAACAGTGACTTCGACTACGAGTGGGAACTTTTGCTTCATTTGGATTTTTCTTCTATTCTAAGAATCTAAGATTAGAGAGCGCTCAGTGGCTACAATGGAACATCTCACAGATGTTTTTGAAGTTGAGTCTTTCAAAAATTTGTTTCTGACATGTCGAGCTCTCAAGACCCCGGAAAATAGTGAAATTCTCACCTTTAAGTATCTAAGAATTATTTTGATTTTTTTAATCTTCAATATTCAATTTACCAATTACTTTATGTAGAAAATTTTGGCTTGGAATTAATGACAAAAATGTCTTCTTGTATATAATAGAGTATACAGGGTGTTTCAGATTTGAATCGCCTCCTTTCAGGAAGTGATGAGAAACGTCAAATAAAGTAGACTTTCTCAAAAAAGTAGGTATATGTCAGAAACAAATAATAACGGAGATATGGGCATTCAAAGTTGAACCTCAAAAATCGATTTTTCGTCATAGGTTTGAAACTTTTCAACAGATTTTGTTCCAATTTGAACCAAAACTCACTGAGATAAGTCTGTATCAAACAATTATAACGTGTTAAATCAAAATGTGTCAGGGGCGTGGATAATTGGGGGTACCCCCACTTTTTCTCCCTATTTTTTAACCCTTAGCTAATTTGGTGAATTGATCTTTTTTTTTTTAATTCTACGTTGAATTGTCACGTAGAATAACTAAACACTAAACAAAAAGTCACTCTTGCAAAATTTTTATTAGAGGCTTCGTTCTCAAGATATTTGAGGTTGAAACTTCGGGGAACATCTCGAAAACACCACTATCAAAGCCCTACAAATTAAAATCCAAAAAATATTTTTTTGGCTCTTGAAGGGGATATTTTGATGTGGTTTTCGGAGTTTCAATCGCAAAAATCTTTAAAACGAAGCCTCTAATAAAAATTTTGCAAAGGTAACTTTTCCTCTAAAATTGAACTTAGAATTCAAAAATGTAACAAAAGGGGTGAAAAAGCAAAGGCATTCTCCATTATACACGCCCCTGAAAAATTTTAATGGACTGCGTTATCATCGTTAGATACCAACTTATTCTAGTAAGCTTCGGTTCAAATTTGAACAAAATCGGTTGAGAAGTTTCAAAGTTATGACGAAAAATCGATTTTTAAAGTTCAACTTTGACGCCTATATCTCCGTTATTATTGGTTTCGGGCATATATTTTTCCGAGATAGTCTACCTCTTTGACGTTTCCCATTACTCCCTGGAAAGACGCGATTTAAATCTGAATCACCCTGGTATAGAGTCAACTTTTTGACATTTTATCTGTAAATACATATAGAATTTAGAGCCAAACTTCAGGTCCTAATAACTCGAGGAATCTACGACATTTTTTTTACTATTTTCACCTGATCCCTTGACATATCAGCAACAGTGTGTTACAACAGAAAGTCAAGCTCGAGAACAACCCTGTATACAGGGTGCCCCAACGAAAACACAACAGGGGTTTTCTGGGCATTTTACCTGATTTTTTTTTTTTGATCAGATGGATCGATTTTTAATCGAGGGGGACATCTGAAGCATACATTGACAAATTCTTATCTTCAGCCCTTCCACCCTCACCCACCCCAACTTCAAAATTTCAAGTGACACCATCTACTTTGCGATACATCAAATCAAAGAGAATCAAATTCTTTTTTTGTGAAAATTCTTTTCAAATAAATGAGCCTACCCTCTTTCTTCCTGAAATTTTCTGACTGTTCCATTTCATATTCTCGACCCCTCAGTTTTCTTCAATTTGATCAGCGTCATCCTGAATAACACCAAAGGAGAAAATTTTCGGTGGAAAAAGTGCTACCCAAACTGACCCCTTTGCTCTCCCACACCCCAACTTCAAAATTTTACAAGACACCACCTACTTTCTGATACATCGAATTGAAGGAAATTGAATTCTATTCCTGAAAACAATTTTTTAAATATTTCCAAAGCCTCCACCAATAAATTGAACATCTTGAGTATTTCAAGGGAGAAAAGGGGTTTTTGAAAGTTTTAAAAATATTTTATCCAGGAAGAGAATTCAGTTTCATTCAATTTGATGTATCACAAAGTGGGTAGTGTCATTTTAGATTTTGAAGTTGGGGTGAGGGAATGAAGGGGTGAATTTGAGTGGTACTTTTTACACAGAAAAATTTTCTCCCTCAGTGCTGTGCAAGATGACGTTGACTGTACTGGAGAGAATTGAAGTCAGATAAAAATCGACCAGTCCGAGCTTTTTCCAGAAAAATATGGTGAAATGCTCAAAAACCCCTCTGTTGTTTTCGTTAGGCCACCCTGTAGCTTGCTTTAAAAAAATAATGCTCTTCTTGAGTCATGACTTTTTTTTTGTCCATTTTGAGAGGGATTGGATATGGCTTACCTTTGTGGGAGCCTTCAACTTGTTCTCATCGTGAATTGCCCACAATGCTTACGAGATAGGTACCGCTATCGCGAGTGTCTGCACCGGAAAAATTCACTCCACCTTTCCAAAAACTTCTGAACCAATGATGTGTGCGAAACAATTACTCAAGTGAGGATATAAAACCTCAATGTGAAGAAATTCTTGATTACGTCACGCAGAATATGCTGCAGTCTGGTCAACAGAGCACTGATGAACTTACAAACTAACCTGATAAGGTGTTCGCCGTCGCTACCGCAGGTCGAACAGGAAGCGAGATTGTTCTCTCACGGTCACACCGCATCATCCAACTAGGGAGCTCTGAATACCGGATGCGATTAACTTGATTTTCAGATGGCTTTGTTGACAAATAGACAGTTAGGGTGAAAGTTGGTAAAATAATGGAAAATGCACTTAGGTCCCAAAGGCGAAACGGCTAACTAACACTTGGCCCCGCTTTCAAAGGTGGAGGTCCTGGGTTCAAATCCGCACCGGACCAGATAAACTTTTTCATGCGTTTCTTAGTACTGAGGCATCTACTATCGTGCGGTGATGCCCTGGGAGAAGGAATGAAACAAAAAAGCCATCGAAAACAAAACCATACAGAAAATCCCCACAGTTCCAAAAACTGTTATCTTAACGTTGTGTCACTCGGTCGTTGTGAACTCACCGAAAAAAGCCTGCTAATAAACCAGTAGTTGATGCAGGAGGTGAAAAAAGCTATAAATGCAGAACGCGATGAGCTTGACGCAACGTCCGTGTTACATTCGAAGAAACACCACTCTGAAACATTTGAAAATTCCTCAAGTGCACCGTCACAAATGGGAAGATTGGGGAAGTATAGTAGATATACGACAGCAAAGGTGGGTGCGTTTTGGACACATTACCGGTGTATTTTCTTTTGTGAATTTGAATTTTTGTACTTTTTTTTTGTGTTTCAACCTTGCCTGCCTGATGCCCACCCGGAGGTAAAATAAGCTGCTCTTGTTTGTATATTTTTGTGTTCATTTCTCGAATTACTCTCATCAACATTTAAAAACAATAAATAAGTGTAAACTAACTTTTCTAAGAAAATTTCAAAAATGACTTTTGGGAAAATAGATACTGATTGCACATACGAACAGGTAGGCAGGTATGTTGAACTAACTCTTGATTGAGTTATAGCTTCCAACAGGGAGACAAATTTTTAAATCGGACTTCCAGTGATTAATCCCGCAGAACTGATTTCATTAAAGCCCTAATTGAAATACACACGTAAATGGTGTCGGATTTAATCAGGGCTGACATTGTGAAATAATAATTATGAAGCTTTCAACCCCCGGCCCGCCCTGATGTGCTCTTAATCCCGTTATTAACATTTAAATTATTCATATCGTTGTAATTTACGAGACCCCGCAGTTCAACACCGTTATTATTCCAACTTAATTATTGTGGATGGTATATGGTGGTGTTGGAGCTCTCATTTTCGTTAACTTACCGAGATGATACAATATCTCACACCATATATCCTAATCTCCAGACGCCAAAGCTCCCATCATCATCTCTGAAGTGTCTCCGCCGAGATCGATGCGGACAGGAGAAAAGAAATGGAGATAATTCGGGATGACTGCTGCTTATTATTTCAAAAGCTTCGGGTACAAGGCTCTAACTCGTTTCAAATCAATCCAGGATAAGTACCGTATGATACTCTATGGTATGATCAAAAACTTTTCTCCTCTAGGCAGGCTGCGGCCTGGCCAAAATCAGCCTCGTTTACCTGCCTATGACCAGACCACAGCCTGCCTAGAGGAGGAAAGTTTTTGATCATACGGTATAACTTTATGTACTTACCAATCTTATCATAGAGAAAATTAGGAACCGTTACTCATTTTCAAGTCTCCTGGTGCATTTAATTTTGGAGCTAATTATTGCTGACAGCATTGGTGTCGTTTCGCGGGAATTATGATGGGAGATGGGAGATGATGAAAAATGATGGCGGTTTAATTAACTTGGAGGGGTGTCATCGTCGCGGCACTTTTAATATCCGAGAAATAGAGACAAAAACGATTCGTTATTCTCCCATGCTCGCGAGCATGAATTATTTATTGTAATCACTTTGTTACTTTGTTTCGATTTCAAGAGGGGCGTTCTCGTACCTAAGATACGAGTGAACGCCAATTTGTTTGGGAATACGAGCAAATGTTACGAGTCGTTTGCTTTTCGCGTGTGCCTAATTGAAAGAAGACGAGAATAATAAATATGCTTTGAAAAAATTTGGGGTAGGTAACCCCTCCCGGATTTTCTCTCCAAAACAGCTTGTTTACATAATAATCTCGCTTTTATAATTGATTGAGACGCATAGCGCATGTCCCTCGATTCGAGACCTCCCGGGAATAATAAACTTTTGGAGGAAAACAAATGTTTGTTTATTTTGAGGAAACTTTCGTCGCCTTCGTTTTGGTGCTTGCTAAACTGGATATAGCTGCACGATTTTCAGATTATTCACAGCATCTTGGCTATAATATTTTGAGGGTATTTTTTATGCTGGGTGTTCAAAATTTATCGTCTTCGCCGCTTATCGGAAATGGTGATAGCAGCTGGCCAGCTGCCCCTGGAGGAAAAATCGAGTCTACCACTAACGTCATTGACAGCTATTCAGCTGACAGCTGGTCAATTACTCTTCCCAATTTTATGACAAAGAAAACAAAGCATAGGTACATGGTTGTTGAATTTCCATAAAATTCAGTCAGTGCCCAAGTAACATTTACCCGACTTCCGACCAAATTTTTACCAATTCCGACGTCGGAATCAGTGCAAATTTTGGTCGGATGTCGACCAATATTTGAAAGTCACGAGGCGACGTTGGAACAACGTTGCCTTCACGTCGGCAACCCGACGTCCCCCATGCAACTAAAACCGACGTTGGCACGACGTCGGTAAATACAACACAATGATACAACGTTGGCGCATCCAACGTCGGATGGACGTTGGGATACCCAACGTTGGACACGGTGGATATTTTTATACCTAATGCGACCAAATCAGTCTGTAGTTATATTTGGGCAAGCTTGACAACGTCGGCTGACGTCGGCTTACCCAACGTTGGGATATGCAACGTCGGCTGAACGTTGACGTATCCAACGTTGGATTCGGTGTATATTTTTGTACCTAATGCGACCAGTCTAGTCTGGTGTAACCGTCGTCCAGATTTCGGCCCGCAGGGCCGGCGCTAGGCATGAATCGGCGAAGCCCCTGATTCAGGCGGCAAATTCCAGGGGTGGCAAATTCTGGAGGCAAAATGTTCCTAAATTTCATTTTGTATTTTTTTCACTTCAAGAAGCTGTGGCGCCGCCCCTGTGTTAGATTCCAGGCGTAATTTGAGAGGTCCGGAAATTAACTGGCACGCGGAAACGTCATGCACCAGTTTTCAAATTTTATTGTTGGGATTGCACCCGGGGTTGTATAAAGTGTAGTAAAATCCAAAAATAATATGGGTAAAGGACATAGGTATATAGACTTGACCATTGTTAGATCACGTCCGATGAAAGCGGAAAAATTGAGCTTCGGTTCAGACGGCAAAATACCTAGCGCCGGCCCGGCCCTGGGCGAAAACGGCCGGGACCGCGGCAACAATGGACATTATTAACCGCTATGCTGGGTGGCCCTAAACTTGTGCACGGCGTTTTGGTGCAATTGTATATACGCCGACTATAGGTCGGATTAGGTCGGCATTGGTACAATAAATCAAACCAGAAGTCAGAATTGCTCGGAATTGGTCTAGAAATTTATACTCGTATAAAACTTAGTCGGATTTAGTCAGTATAGGTAGAAAGAGCCAACGCGGCCATTTTTTCTTCCAATATCAAAACAACAAGACGAGGCCATGTTGAAGAAATGCCAATGAAAATCTTTGAAATTATTGAATTTACCATTTTTGAACTCGAGAAACGAAATTATGGTGGCTATTGATTAATTGAGTATATATACATACTTCTTTGGTCTTCTTTTCTTTTGAGAAACGGTGTTTTAATTGATGAATGTTTTAATATAAAATTAAAATATTTTGAGAACAGCCAAATTTTTGGTGGGCGATGAGTATTTCCGACTTAAAACATACTTGTTCATCAGTAAAATTTTCTTCGCATCAAGTTTTCATATCAACCAATCACAAAATTTCATTATTAAAGTTCAGATGCTCTGTTGTCTGTTATATCTTATACGGCAACATATTGTATTGTGGTAGGTAGTTTTGGTCTGAATCTGACTGATGGTTGTAATAGGGAAACTTTACCGTCCTATATTTGGAGCTATATTTCTTTAGTACAAAACAGGTTAAATAAAGTCCACCTAATGCGACTAGCATAAGTCGGATTAGGTACACGACAGGCGACTTTGGCTACACGTATAGGTAAGATGGTCGGATTTGGTCGAGTTTTGGTCGGCAATCACAACGTCGCGGATGCCAACGTCGTACCGACCCGCATTTCATTGACCAAATGGGTGCAAATGTGAGTCGCCTCAACGTCGCGCGGACGTCGGCTGCCGACCTCAGGTCGCGAATCGCAACGTTGGCCCGACGTCGGATTGCTACTTGGGTGTCGGCGTAGTTACCGAAATTGTCTCTAGATTAAATCTTGCATGTATCTAATCATGTACCCATTTTAAAAAAATGGAGTGAATGATGGCACGTCAAGAATTGTAAGTGAATCGAGCGAGCAATACAAGGTTGTTGTGACATGCGGGATAAATGAAAATAAGCTATAAATTAGCGTATTTGAAAAGTAGTTCCTGTGATGGACAGACAGACATACATGCACACAGACAAACGGACAACGGACGGACAGAAGAAGTGAAATTAAAAACGCCATTCTCTCTGGGTGGGGTCCCTGGCAGCAGCTGACCAATCACAGCAGTTTGAGCGCAGAAAGTGCAGAAAGCTCATGCGACGCGAACAAACGTTATGTCAGAGTGACCGTGTCATAATGCGTGTATGTGCATTGTGCATGCCAGAGTGTGACAGTGTCAGAGTGTGACAGTGTCAGAGTGTGATAGTGTCAGTGTCACAGTGTGTCAGTGGGTGTTAAGCTCAGTCCGCACGGGCGATATATCGCTGAAATTTGGCGATATGCCGCTGTTTTTGACATAACAACAATGACAACAATTGCATTTCAGCAGTATATCGCCGAATTTCTGCGAATCTGTCGCCCGTGCGGACCGGGTTTTAGTGTCAAAGTGTCAGTATCAAGGTGTGACAGTGTCGGAGTGTCAGTGTCAGGGTGTCAATGTCAGAAAGGCATTGCTTCCGTACAGCTTCCATACTGAGCCGTTTACAGAATTCTGAGCCACTCCTTTCTCTTCACCCTTCAGTCTACAGTTGTGTTACGTCAAACGGCCTTTATTTTTGGGCCTTCTCGCTTCTTGCCTCTCACAATCCAACTCGACAATTTCATGAAGTTTCTACGAAGACCGAAAGGATGTTTTGACCTACTGTAAGCTGGTAAGCCCTAATTCTGAGACAAATATTTCTGGTCTTAAATTCGAAATTTCTTCCAGTGACCATATAAAACAGATGGGTACTCTCAGGGCCGGCTTTAGGGTGTAGCGAGCGAGGCGACCGCCTCGGGCGCCAAACTTTGCGGGCGCCTGAGCGCCATTTATCTCTCTATTATCTCGAAAAAATTTCACTTGCGGCGAATTTTCAATCATTATCAACATTATTGTTGTCATTCGAAAAGAAAATCGCTTGAGATGCTATTTTTTCATTCATAAAAGGGCGCATCACAGAACTTCGCCTTGGGCGCCAAAAGCTGTAAAGCCGGCCCTGGGTACTCTTTCCCATACACAGTTCCATATCTTGTCTCAAGCTTCTCCACCAATCAGCTTGCTTTTTTTCAACTCTTCTTGCGCACTGAACCCACGTAATTTTGTACATTGTGGTATATGGTGTGGTACTCCGCTCCCTCAAAAATCGCGTTCAACTTTTCTATGAAAGCTACTCAGATGCACAAGTCTCGTTGGACTGAAATGCATGTTGCTCGCGCGTTTTACGCTGCCATCATGAGACCAACCAGCTTGACTTCTCCCACTTTAATTTGCTACTTTGAAACCCGATACATCAAGTGCAGATGCAAGTGTCACGGCATCGATCTTTCCATCCATTGCAACTTCCACGTAAGTTTTTTGTCATCGCGAACATGCTCTCTCCGATATTCATCCTCAACCCTAACAAGGTGTTAGGATCCCCTATAATATTTGAATTGAACATAATCTAATTGAACATTGGAAGATAAGAGATTCAAAACAAAAATTGAACAGGTCGAAAATCTCGTGGCTTTGTTACCAAGAAGAAAATGCAGGGAGACTAAAAACGCATCCAAGGGCTATTGGAACTGAACCAGGTTGAGATCACTTTTCACCAAGACTTATGGTAGCTAGGTGAGTATTCTCTCAATTTTTCGTCGAAACCTACTTTGGGTCTTTCTCTATAGGAGCAATATTCCCTTCCATCAGAGGCCGACAGAGGATTACCTGGTCGAACGTGATTAACCATCGTCTCAACAATCGGATTCAGAATCTCGTTACCAGTAAGCTCGTTACTCAGTCCTCGGGGGATTTCGGGATTTGAAGGGATTGTATGCGCGAACTCTGAAAAAAATCGCGTCTCCAGTAACGCCATCCGCTGTTGAAAATAATCCGGACGAGTATAAAAGCTGCTGGAAAAAAGTTGGGCGTTGTATTTCATGTTCTGGACATTTTTTTTATTAAGTAGAGATAGCCAGACAAAAGACTGTATTTTTATTTAAACTGGAACCGGAGAGGAGAAAACCGATATGATTTTCTTTGTGTGCAACTGTGCAAGCAGAGTGTATCAATGGAAATTGGGCGAGTTGCTTTAGGAGGCTGCTGCCGTTACATTGATCGCGAACACAAAGAGACATGCGAATACTCTTTATCTAGCAGGACAAAGCTTTTACCGGAGAGGTTTTCCACGAGTAAATGCGATATAGTACCGAGAGCTATACAATGTATATTGTAAAATACGTGAGTGAAATAGGTGGTGTCTCCTGGATGGTATGCCGACGGTGGAAGAGTAGGTACATCAGAAAACCTAATAAAATTGACGGCTCGTACAGCTTTAAATTGGTCTGATTCGATTTGGAAATCCGCCGCGGTAAGTAATTGGAGATGCCGAAATCGAAGTGCCGAGGTGGGAAATATGTCACCGGCTTGTTTGGTTCGATTATGGAAGCGATTGGGAAAGTTTCGTTGGCGAAATGCAGGTGAAGGTGCATGTACTGTGTAGTGGCTGAGTGGCATAATTAAACCTTCGATTAAACCTGGTTCACGACTTGATTTCTTCTTGCAAGTTTGCATCATCAGCTAAAAAAAGTTGACAAATTGTCTTCATTAAATAGCTCAGTCAATGAAAGAACTTATTCAGTGTAGTTTTGGAAATTGACAGAGCTGTTCCCAAAAGCTTGCTGATGACTATGTATGGAAAGTCCCCATCGATGGGAGGTGTCGATTCGCCATCATCTTGAATTATTAGCGCACTTTTAGTATATTTCCAATTACCTTGATAAATGGCGATCTCATCGAAAAAAACTCGGTTCAAATGGGAGGCTTTCACAGTACACTGTCTATATCCCATCCACTTTCTATTTTCAGTAGAATGACTTTTTTGAGCAAAAATTAAGTGACAAGCTGGGGGGCTACGACTACAGTTGATGGAACCTGCAAAGTTTGGGGGCGAAACTATCAGGGGCCATCGGCCGCGTATTCTCCCAGCGCTCCAGCTTGTCACTTTATTTTGGCTCCAAAAAGTCATTCTACTGAAAATAGAAAGTGTAGGTATGGGATATAGGTACAAGTTCGTGCTGATTGATCACTTTCACGTAGGTATCTATCATAATTTCCGAAAAACCGGCCTGCGAGCGTCAGGTATGTGAGTCGTGGAGGGGATATTATTTTTCCCTCGGCACCTTTGGAGGATCCCTCCAAACTACAATGCAGTGCTGTTAATTAACCTTTCAGTATACAGAATAAATAGTAAAAAAATCGGCAAAACCTCGGAAAAAATATGGACGTCTTGAAAATTTGACACCCATTCTGTTCAGAATTGAATGCTCTACTACATATCCAAAATCGCACCTGGGAGGGGTCATTGGAGGAGGAGGGGGGGGGGGGGAATTGCAACTTGAAATTGAGGGGATGGAACCCGTCAATCTATTGGATGCAAATACATCGTAATTGGACGCATTGTACCCCGTTGGTATCATTTTGGTAAAAAAAAAGTATTGATCATTGTCGAAGGGGGCTCGTGGGGATGTGAACCTCGGCTAGGTGGTTCTTTTTTTTCCTGCGCCATATTGAACCGATCATCATCATATTGACTCAATAACTCGAAACTTTCAGTCTTACGCTAGCCCTTTTCTGGGGCTTCAACTAACATACCGGGTGATCATTTGAAAACTATCCACCTGCAATAACTCCCGATTCCTAGTCAATATTTCTTCGAGTAAAAACAGGTCGATTTTCATATTGAGGGGGACATCTAAAACATACATTGGCAAATTTCCATCTCCAGCCCTCTCGCCCCCACCCATCCCAAAAATTAAATTTCAAATGACACTACCTATCTTGCAATACATCAAATTGTAGAAAATTAAATTCTCTTCTTGAAAAAAATATTTTCAAAAGTTTTAACTCCACCCCCTCCTTCCCTAAAAATTCTCTGAGTGTCCCTTTCAATATTCTGGAAGCCTTAATTCTCTTCAGTTTAGTCAGCATCATCCTGAATAGCATCAAAAAAGAGAGTTTTCGGTGGAAAAAGTGTCACCCAAATTGACCCAATTGCTCTCCCCCACCTCAACTTTAAAGTTTAACAAAATACCACTCACTTTGTGATACATCAAATCAAAGGAAATCAAATTCTCTTTCTAAAAAATATTTTTTTGAAATTTTCAACCCCTGCCTTATTCAACTGGACATTTGGAGTATTTGAGTAGGAAAACGGGGGTTTTAAAAATTTCGAAAAAAATGTGTTCAGGGAGAGAAATCAATTCCCTTCAATTTGATGTATCACAAAGTAGGTATTGTCATTTTAGACTTTTAAGGTGAGGGAGGGGGGAGCAAAGGGGTGAATTTGGGTGGCACTTTTTCCATTGAAAATTTTCTCGTTCAATGCTGTGCAGGATGACGTTGATTGCATTGAAGGGAATTAAGAGGTCAAGAATATTCAATTGGACACTCAGAGAATTTAGGGGGGAAGAGGGGTGAGTTTAAAAATTTGAGAAATATTTTTTCAGAAAGAGAATTCAATTCTGGTCAATTTGATGTATCGCAAAATAGATAGTGTCATTTAAAATTTCAAAAATGGGGTAGGTGGGGGCGAGGGGGCTAAAGATAGAAAATCGCTAATGTATGTTTTAGATGTCCCCCTCGATATAAAAATCGACCTGTTTTTGCTCGAAGACATTTCCACTAGGAATCGGGAGTTATTGCAGGTGGATAGTTTTCAAATGATCACCCGATATGTGAATTTTTTGGGAATTTTCCGCCCAACACAAAAATTTTCAAAATTTTGGACTCAAAAGTACCGTCAGGAATGAAACGAGATGGAAAAGGGTTCCATTAATGGTTTTGTCATCCGCCATGTTCGATAAAAAAGTTTCTCTTTTGCTTTGAATGGTCTTACATGCCAGAGTATTTCTCAAACGTAGTTTTCCCAGAAGTACAACGGACATGAAATATTCAACTACCTATAGATATTTCTTTGTTCATCCCAATCAGCTTTTGTTAGCGACAAAACAACACGTTCACCAAGACAATACTCCTCCATTTCTTCCTCTATATCTTCATTTTTTCCTTGTCACACCTCAAAATAGGTGACATACGCATTTTGATCAGCTTAGCACCATAACTTTTATCCCCCTTGATGGGCTTTATAAGGTTATATTGTTCTAGACTGCTTCTACCCTTGAAAAGGATCAAGCTTTCGTCAATACTTGTCTTGATGTAATGGGCGATGAGGGAAGAATGGAATGATTCTTGTCTGGGCGAAGTGAAGAGACCTGCGATAGTGTGTTTTTATATTTATTTTCAATATTTTCATCATCGTCATCCTCTTCATCGATCGTCAAATCGTTATCCAGCGGTGAATTCTCCGATAAAATCATGGCCGCGAGCTCCTCTAGCTGTTTATTCTGTTAGAGGTAGATCGTGAATCTATTTGATTCTTCTTTGAGCCATGAGTGTGTTTTATTCCTGACGGTACTTTTGAGTCACCTAAAGAAGCGGGTCCCAATAAGTAGAAGAAATTGCAATTCGGGGTATTACTTCATCATTTTTATTGATAAAGAGTTATATTATTGTTTTATTGTATGATTAGGGTCATTAGAATGTATATCATGCAAAATAACCTTACTGCAAATTATATGACATACCACCTCGAGCCATTTTTTAGTCAACTGCTGAAATTGTTTAAAAACCGAGCTTCGACATGGCCACGAAATTTTTCACGGATTACTGAAGAAGTACTTTATAGTACTGTTCAGTCTGAATCTAAAACCTCCTAAAATAATAAATTAATTATTTTACGGTGTTGGAAATTGGTTGGACTCAAAAGTACCGTCAGGCACTAAAGGGTTAAACACTTCTGAATGTTACTGAAACAACATTCCACTGTCGTGTGGCGTGATTCTCCAAAGACACCGTGGGAAATAAAATATCCTTTCCACGACTTACATCCAAAGCTCGCAGGCCAGTTTCTTGAGAATCATGACAGATATATGAAATTGATCGACACTTTTTTGTAGACAATATGATGGCCTTTTCATTCGAACTGAGCCGTTTTCAGATGGGATCGCTATGTGTTGAGATAGGTAACTGCTAAAACTTTCGCTATTCTCCTAAATTATGTTTCCATCGACTGGGCCGAGAAAGAAACACTATAAAACGACCAGACAAAATCCGAATGGGAGATACACTCCAATAAATTGAATGATGCGTACGAAGGATAAAGTGGTGAAGCACGTAATGATGAGTACCTTGGTCTCGAGTTTGGTGGAGTATTTAGAAATAATGGGTGTGTCAGAAACGATGCATTCATGTTGCTGAAACGAATGAAGTGTGCAGAGAGTGCGCGAATGAAAGTCATAAATCCTAAAAATCACAGAAACTTTTCTTATGGCTGGTACAGGCAGACGTCATTTTCGCAGTTTCCACGTCGTTTTTTTTTGCGGCGACTCGATCACGACTCATCCATCCTTCTGGTCGGCACGGGACTCGCGCGGAAAACTAAAATAACAAGTTTTTGTCGGCGCCACGTGGAGACAAGATAAATTTAAGCTCAACTTGCCAAACACACATGGCGGTACCTATATATACAGTAACTGGACGATTTCGCGGGCGAACTAGAACTTTTGCTCCGCAAAAGTTTTCTTGAAGAAGCTGTGGCAGAGCCTCCGCACGAACGTAAAGAGCGAAAGCATCAGCAGCTCTGCGCGCCACTGATGGCAAAAACTCCCTTCTGATAAATGGCCTGGAGCAATTTACAGACAAGAAAAGAGATATACAACTGCGGCGTATAATGCGTGTAATTAAGTTGGGGTCGGGGCAATAATTTCAGGAGGTAAATAAATAATTTGATTTCCCCGGCTATATTAAGCGCCGCCCTCACTCGACCAAGTTTTTCTTTCCCAACTTCCTCTCTTTTAGGAATTGTTCGCGCGCGCGGAGCAGGTCGAGTCTTGCGGCGCGGTTAATTCTTATTTCCTCGGAGCGGGAGGCGCGAGATGGATGGCTCGAACTGGGGGGTTGTTTCGATATTAAAAATCTCGCTCGTTTAATTTTTCAGCTGTGTAAATTTTGCAATTTCCCGCAGCAAATAATTATATTCCATTTGTATATCTGCAGCTAAACGTTGCAATAATAATAATTGTAGTAAAACGGCCTGTAGAAATAGCAAACAATTCATTTGTGCACATAGAATAATGAGAACACTGGAATGAGGTCGTTGCGTAGATGTTACATGTACAAATAGTTGCCATACACATCAAACAAAAATTCAACAAACATTCAAACCTCGCTTTGCATGCAATTAAAAATTAAATTCGAATTTCATTCAATTTGGATTTTCAGCTAGCGGACAATAATTTTGCGACAGACAAATTGATGTGACAACTGTATTACCAAATATACTTTTCATTTATAATTTACCTGAATTATTTACATGCCACCGGCCATGCACTCGAGAGGCTTGTTCAGTGAACGACGATTATGAAATTTGATCACGCAAATCCATTTCCTGCTACACGTGAATCTGATCTGAATCATTCAGAAGCTGGATGGATATTGTGATCATGAGATTTTTTGCTAGAATTGCTGTGTTCCCAGCATTTACGATGTGACCGCCAAGGGTTGCATCTCAACATTCCGTCTATGTATTTTGCCCCGGGCCTTTTCTATTGGCCAATTTGAAATTCCCAGCCAATGAGCGGCGTGGTGCCAAACACGTATTTGGATTGTCAAACTGTCAGTAAAAGGAAAAGGAAGAGTGACGGATTCAAAAACAGACACCGAGAGGAAGAACTCGCCAAAGAAACCCCTTTGTGTATAGTCTGGTGTCTCCTCAACAGAATTACGAAAGAACTTGTGCAGAGATCGTCAACATTTTTGTTGAAGCTCATTAGACCCCCCCCCGCATGGCCAAGTTTTGCTTCGCTTATTTCGCTTGCTTTGCCATGCAATAATAATTTACGCTTTGCAATTCACTTCACGCCACTCCATCACAAAGTCACACAAACAAAAGTGAAGAACATGAGTAGACAATATACAAAAATACCACAATCTACCAGATTGTTTACTATACCATCAACTAAGGTATGTTGCGTCCCAAGGTACACCAGACGCTGGAACAAAATTCCTAAACCCAGGAGATAAGTTTGTCTCGCTAAACTTGCAACTCACTCCACAATCATCAGTTTAGTATACAAGATTTGAGCAGCCTCTGCTCTACATTTAGTAGTAAAAAATACCCAAAATGCCAGACAGGAGATGGAATCAGGGCAGATGATTTGAGGGTTTCTGATCAAAAGAATCTAGGGGACAAGCAAATTCAGACGATTTCTAAAATCATCATAACTTTTGATTGCCGTCAGCGATCTCATGTCTGTTTCCAGTGTTCGATAGCCCAATCCTTCGTTTTTATGTCTTGATCACGTCAAATACGAACAATGTTTTATGAAGTTTCTACAGGGTGATCAATGGAACAGTGTAAAATTGCCAAAAGTTCAGTACGAGCGCGATTTCCCAAAAATTATTTTTATGCATTTCAATAGCACAGTTATGAAGACTGGTACTGCAGCTTCAGTAACGTTTTTGAATTTTGAAAATCGAAGGTGAATTGCCAAAGATATTGATCATTTTGTGCCGCCATGTTGAACTTCCAAGAAGTGATCCGATTTCATTGAAACTTGGATCACATTCATGTCTGGTTTCAGCAATTGGAATTTCAAGGTCAAATGTCTTTCTCGGTCACTTCCAAGCCGCCACATTGAACTTTCATGTGAATGATTCGATTTTGGTGTGTTTCAAGTTCCATTCAAATTGAATCATTAATGTGAAAAGTTCAATATAGCGGCTCGAAAGTGATCGAAAGTGACATTTGACCTTGAAATTCCAATTACTTGAACCAGACATGAGTGTGTTCCAAGTTTCGATGAAATCGGACCACTTCCTTCTTGGAAGTTCAACATGGCAGCACAAAATGATCAATATCTTTGGCAATTCACCTTTGATTTTCAAAATTCAAAAACGTTACTGAGGCTGGAGCACCGATCTTCATAACTGTGCTATTGGAATGCATGCAATATTTTTTTTGGGAAATCGCGCTCGTACTGAACTTTCGGCAATTTTACACTGTTCCATTGATCACCCTGTAGCAACCTTATGAAACACTGTTTGTATTTGACGTGATCAAGGCATAAAAACAAAAAATTGGGCAATCGAACACTGAAAACCGATAAGAAATCGCTTAAGGAAATCAAAAGTTATGATGATTTTAGAAATCGTCTGAATTTGCTTGTCCTCTAGATTCTTTTGATGTGTGTAATCAGGAAGACTGGAAATAATGACAGATGGTTCAAGAGTTTCTGGATAATGATGAAGATTAGAAATAATGGCAGGATGATTTGAAGGTTTCTGAGAAATGAGGAAGACTGAAATGGTGACAGATAATTTGGGAGCTCTGAACGAATTTTAGAGCCTCCAAAGTGACAAGATGTTTGAAGTTGGTTTGGTCTTGAAGTATTTTGTAGTACTAAATTCCGAGCAACAGCAATGACCTGTCACCTCATTTAATTGATATAATCATCGTCCTCGCTATTCCTGGTTCCGGACCCGCCCCTCCAAAGCCATTTTCCGAGGACTCCACAAAATTGATATCTAAATACATTTACGTTGGACGAGAGGAATGATGTCCCTTGGGTTCGACTTTCACATACATAATATAGGGACCGTGCACGGAGGCAAACCCAAGCAGTTTGTGACTGGCAGCGATCGGGGTGGCCAACTAGGAAACTTCGCACCCGTCATTCGTTTGACAGCATCACAGCTGTTTGCTGCTTGACGGCCACGAACTTCAAAATCAATACTCGTCAAGCTCACCAGTCACCCCAGTCACCCGCTTTTTTGCCCTAAAAAACAGCACCAACATAGCGTGCTATGAGGCCGCCATGATAGCTCACCCTGACGTTTTCAAAGATCCTAACAACTTACAAACTTGTCGTTGTGACAACTACTGATAAATAATTAATTCCTTCAACGGCCGAAACTTCCTGATGCCTTCCGCCGCTGGCCAACGGCAACGGCTATCCTTATCAACCTAAAATTGCGTTGGAATCACTGTGACAAAACCAGAGAACCTCGCAGTGGACAAAACGACAACGGAACCAGACGATGTGACAAGAAGGAGAAAGCAATATCAACCTTCACGCATCCAGGCTTGTCAAAGAGGAAGTCATGGAGGATGGGACCGGCTTCGCAGTGATCGTCCTAGACTTTAGGCCGCCGATGTGGCAAAGTGAAGTGCCTTAGGGAAGCATTGTCGACTGGAGTGGCGTTGTGACTGCTTTCGGAAAAGCGGGGGATAATAGGCAACAAAAGTTGCGACTGATCCAAAAATCCAATATCTCAGCCAATATCGTGTTGGCGAAAAACATGTTTTTTTTAAGAACAAAACAAAGTGTTTTTCCACGTTTTAAACATGTTTCTAATTGTTCGAACTGTTTTTTTTCTTTTTGAAAAAAAAACATGTTCAAATCAACTAAAACACATGTTTCAAACATGTTTAAAACTCACGTTTACACGTTCGATGACTGTTTTTACCATCTTAGGTTCATGAATGTGAATGTCGGTTTCGCACCCTCTGCAAGCATCGGCCTCGCAGCTCCAGGTCGAAACACATTTTTATGACTCTATCAAATGCTTTAGCTGGGCGACTTTCGGTTTTTACAAAGCCCTGCTCCCAAACTACGACTAGACTTATAACAAAATTTGCATCTGCAAAATTATACTTAGAAATAACTAGATTCGTAGCTCGTTTCCTTCTTCTGTGAAGTCGGGACACCACAGTACCTACAAAGTTCTCAGCCCTGACGATCTGTCGTAAAGCCAGAAAAGCAGTTGTACAACCGGTGGATTCGCTGGCAGTTGAGTTCATAGCAGATTTCATATTTTGAAAGTGATCACCCAGTGCGTCAAATTCCAATATCTCTTGTACTATGATTAGAAGCCGGGTTCTAAGTTTCCGGTTGTTACGTTAACTTTTGGCGTGATAGGGCGAAATGTAAGAGTTCTTGATGCCAAAGCAAAATAGAACCTTTTGCATTACATCCCAAATAACTGAGCTCCATTATCCGAGACTATTCCTCTTGGCGTCCCGTATCGCAGAAGAACTTCTTCAATCAATTTCTGACGCAAGCCTCAGCTGCACAATCTTCAACGATCAACACCCATTCCCCACCAGGCTAATGGGGTTTCTCATGATCACCTGGATAGTCTGATGTAAGCGATTCCTCACTGTGTGATGTTACGGCAAGGGGAACAGTCGCTCGGAAAAACCTCTGCAAAATAAGGAAACTTGAACAAGACACTAGGGAACTTCTGATATCTCACAACTGGGCTCCTTGAGGGCTGCTTTTGCTAATTTCTCACCCGGTCATCAATCAGTGCATGCTTCGACCAAAATATCACATAAAATAATACCAGGTCTGGAACCTGCAAGATATAACACAAGGTGGCCACCAGAGCTAAGTGGCAACGTGACGACGATTGCTTCATCTCTTTGATAATTTTTCACGTAAAAATCACCTGAAAAGTTTCAGCGTAGCTCCAACTGAAATTACCATTGCTTTAATTTCGAAAGTAGAACGAGAACACGGATTGCAATGGAACTTTGTTTTTGTTCGAAATGCAAATTAGGTGGGTATGTTGTAGGCAGGTAAGTACGTAAATAAAAACTGCCGTGCATTTTTATTGAAGCCGGAATATTGGTAGAGTGGTTCGCAGAGTTCGCCACCCACCAGATGCGCTCTTGCGGCACGGACATTGAAATTAAAAACTGATATTGGTGAGCTCGTTGGTGAGATTGAAAAAAAAGCATGCGGACCGAGTGATAGATACTGGTGGTGCATCAGGAAAAACTAATTTTGCACGTATGTAAAAGCTATATTGCTACTAACCAGTCGCACATGCAATAACACCTATGTATGTTCATGTATACCTAAGGTGTACCAGATGTGGGTAGGTCCTACCCTACATACCTTCCAACTCCGATTCGTTTACGAATGCTTCAAATATTCAACTTGATTTTTCCTGCCCCAAGATGGATGTCCAAAAGCGACATGCAATGGCAATAATTGGCTGCCACCTGCCACCGTAATGTCACTTTGATGTCATTGACAGCTCGGTTGTCACTACTCGTTACAATTTGGCGCTTCTAGCAGCTATCTTGGGGCGGGAAAAATAAAAACGGATCGCGTGTAACATGAAACATTCTGTTTTCAAATCTCTGAATCTAACAAAACTATTGTGTCTTTTGTGTGCTGTGTGGCTTCTGGGTCCTGAAGCACTGAAATAAACGGAATCACAGAAGCAGATATTGGTTATACGAGATGAGTTTCCGAGTGAGTTCCAAGCTTTGGCTAACGTGCTGGTACTGCCAGACACAGTCGAAATGTGACCAGACCTCAGACCCTTGGCGAAAATTGCAAAAGCACTTGACTTTGAAGATGAGTAAAGAGCTGAAAAAATGCAACGTTCAGGATACTTCCAAAAAGCATAAAGAGGGGTCGAGGAGAGCGTTGATACTTATAGACAATGTCGTCGAATTTACCAAATTTTAACCAAAGATTTGAGTTTAAGAATTTGAACGAATCGGACTATGCAAAATAAAAGTTTTCTTTTTACTTGTTGAGTTGGTTTGGCCGTGACGTAAAACGAGCTCTGGGTTCAAATATCTGAGCTTGATACAAAATCATATTTTCTTGTTAGAGATAGGTATAACCAGCAAATACTAGCACAATTTCAATGAGACAATGTCAGACAACCGCTTGTCTGCAATACTAGAGACATTCAGCGTATAAATTCATTGAGTTAATTCCCACCGAGACATGAAAGTTGCATTTGCTTATTAGCCACGAGCCATGATACCTCCTGCATTATTATTAAACCAATTAGGCTTCATGTTGCATTGGTATGGAATCTCAGTCTGAAAACTCAGCCACCTGAAGTGCCTCCTCCCCGAGCTCCTCCCCACTTGGAACAATTCAAGAAATAATTTACAATCAACCAGTTGCAAAGAATACCTCGTCCTCCTCTCCTCCTTGGTTCCGCTCTGCTGCTTGCTGATAGCGTTCTTTTTATTTCAATTTGTGCGACCAGTTGTGTGCCTGTGTATGAGGTGCCGTAACACCAGAATTTATTTATGCCCAAACTTTTCTTTGAACGATAAATCATAAGCGGTCCCCTCAGACATTAAACACGTTGGAACCAGAATAATTAAATAAGTTGCGTAGGTAAATGTCACCAAAGGACGCGGGCGCTACACCGGAGAAATTCAGAGATGAAATAACCTGAAATATAACCGTCCTACAGGTTGTGTGTAGGTATGTGTGTAGGCAGTATTTTCTTGTGAAAGCCAAGTTAAATTGCGGTTTTGCGGGGACGTATGTAGTATGCAAAAAGTTGAGTAAAACCGAGAGTAAAACTTTTCTCGGGAGGGTATCCGACGAGAGTTCAAAGAGGTCCGGAAATTTCGTCTCTCGCTGCTACAGTGCGGAATGTCTATCCCACCAACCCTGCCTCCTGTCGTCGTAGACTGGAATCGGGACGCTCCAGAGGGCCGTATCTAATTCGCTAAATTGATATCAAATATTATGGAACACTGCACAGTGGAGAAATGGTCTAGCCTCGGGTCTAGCAGTGCATGCGGTACGCGTAACGAACTATATGTATGTGCATTTTATGATACTCCATGCCATTTGACACGTGAGTACTTTGGACCAATATAATTTATCAGAATCCTACCTTGTTATTTAAACAAGAAGATTTTGCCTAGTTCAGTTTCCAAAACTATGAGCTATCCATCAATAGTAGGTATGATGAGATGTACCTAGGAGGTGGAACACACCTATAAAAAATGCTTAGAATTTCTCAGCTATGTCTACACTTTTTCCAGTTGTGATTGAGAAAGTATCAATTCCATTTCAGAAATCGTCAATTTAGATTCAGATTTCAAGTGCAATTCAGAAAATGTCAATTGTATTTCAGAAAGCGTCAAATGAAATTCCGAACAATCCATTACACACCGTCACATGCAAGCAGTTTTTTTTGTGAATTCCATTGTGCAGATATCATATTCTTCACCTTCTGCACGCTCTCCACCCTAATGTCCCGTATCTTAGGTGTCCACGCGACGTTCACATGGAGGTATCTGTGGAGATGGATTGAGAGTCGTCCATGTATACTATACATGCATGTATGTACCGTATGATCAAAAACTCTCCTCCTTTAGGCAGGCTGTGGCCTGGCCAAGATCAGCCTCGTTTGCCTGCCAACTCAATGACCAGATCACAGCCTGCCTAAAGGAGGAAAGTTTTTGATCATACGGTGTTCCATCAGGCACTGTCCCGAGATGTGAATTCCCTTCGGTGGTCTTTGATCTGTAGTGTCAGAAATTTTTGGTAGCCTCTTCAAAATGAAGACACGTAGTTCTAGCATTCATATTTTTCGCGCGTTCACAATACTCTCCTTCCTCATGATTGGTGGGCCGGGAAAGTATGAATGCTAAAAAGACATGCCTTCATTTTGAAAAAGCTACCAAAAATTTCTGACGCCACAGATCGATCGCATTCTCATCTAGGGATAGTACCTGATGGAACTACACACATGCATGTAAGTACACATAAACCACTCCTAATCCATCTTCATGAATACCTCCATGTAGCGAGGATACATAAAATACTACATTAGGGTAAGGGTAGAGAGCGTAGAAAGATGAAAAATATAATATCTGCTTAATATCACAGAGTTAACAGAAAAATCTGATTGCGTGTGATCGAGTTGCCCCTTGGCATAAGCCCACACTGCCTCGCCTAGAAATGTGTGGAGCTGTGCTGTTATCCCAATTTTTAAAAAAAGTGAACACCTTTCTTCGACTTGAAATTTTCAGATATCACTATTGGTGTGATTCATAGATCACCTTGGCATATATCAAAGTACCTTCTGACTGCTGGAAAATCTTTGCAGCGAATAGAGCGGCGGAAGTGCAGGACTTGACAGACCTGAATGATTTGTATTACGTATCGAGTCAAGATAACCCTGCTGATTTATTGACCCGAGGAGTCACTTCTTTACAACTCATGAATTCGCCTTTTTAGTTTCATGGTCCTGCGTTTTTGTTCACGGCTCAACTGGAAGTTTCAAATAGTCCTGCACTGCCGTCACTAAAAGAGCTTCCAGAATTCCGCCAAAGTTCGTTGTGCTGTCTTAACGCGGTTCCAGAGGGGGCTTATAAGCCGAATATCTCCATCAGATTTTCCAGTTTCACAGAATTGTGTAGCGCGACTGCGTTTATTCTTCGATGGAAGTCCAATGCATCTCCCAAGCTCGTGGACAGACGTTCAGCGCCAATCACTTCATTCGAATTGAAAATTGCAAGGAAGACATTGTTGAAAATTGCGTAAGTCGAGTCTTTTGCTCAGGACATCAACCAACCAAAGGTTCATGGTTGGCGGGAGACTTGCTCATTTAAAATTCGACTATGCCAAGCGGCATCCTATTCTTTTGTGTCCTAAACATCCTCTGACGCTCGTTCATGATGAGATCCGAACACATTCGTTTGCTACACTGTGGTCCACAAGCACTGGTCGCTTCGATCTCTGAGCAGTATTATTGGCCGTTATCAATTCGAAATGTGTACCGTTCAATCACGCAGAAATGTGTTACTTGCTTTCAAGCAAGACCGGTTACGTCTTCTTCTCCAATAATGGGAAATATTCCCTCATGTCGTGTAGCAACGCATTCACTGTTCGCACAAGCAGGAGCAGATCACGCAGGCCCATTTCAAATAAAGACTCATATGAACTAAGAGGAGCTGAGCTCATAAAAGCATGGATTGCCTTGTTTTTCTGCTTGTCAACAAAGGCTATACATCTTGAGTTAGTTACCTGACTCCTAATGCCCTTATTGTTGCCTTTCGACGCTTCGTGAGCCAACGAGTTGAACCAAAATCAATTTTTGCGGATAATGGTAAGAATTTTTAGAGGCAAATACTGACTTGAAAAAGCTTGGCAGCTTCTTGAAATCAAAGTCAAATCAATCTAAACTTGTTGATTTATTCTCGGGAGATGGAATTGCAAGGCAATTCATTCCACCCAGCTCTCCCACATTTGGGAGAATATGAGAAGCGCAAGTAAAAAGCGCAAAATATCACCTGAAGCGTGTGACTGGTGACGCGCATGTGACGTTCGCGGACTTTCAGACCGTTTTGCCACAAATTGAAGCGGTACTAAACTCAAGGTCCCTTTCTCCTATTTCCACAGATCCTGAGACCTGACTTCCTTGACCCCAGGCTATTTCCTGATAGGCAAACCCTTAACCTTGTTACCTGGAGACAACTTAATTGATGTGCCATCATCTTGACTGTGAAGGTTCAACCATCTGCAGCGGCTGATTCGGCATTTTTGGGCGCGCTGGAGCAAGGAATATATCGCTGAGCTCAAATCGCTCTCGAAATGTTACGCACTACCAGCTTTTGAGAAAGGGTGCTCTTGCAGTGATCAAAGACGACAACTTACCACCACCTCTCAGTCTCAGATGGCAATTAGCCAGGATCATCGATCTACACCCAGGTCTTGATGGAGAAATTCGTGTTGTGTCGTTGAAAACTGCCAATAGTGCATGTCGTGGAACGCGCAGTAACAAGAATCTGTGTTTTCTCTATTGACATGTAATAGTACATTACGTAACAAGAGTAGTAAGTAGCATATTACGCACGCAGGGAAAAGTTGCAGTACTCCCTGAGTGCGTAATTGCTTTACTACTCGTGTCATGTACAGTACTTTATCTACGACCCCAATCGAAAGCGGTATTGTAACTTTGTGAGGAGTCCAGAATAATTTTCAGAAATCCAAGGTAATAAAACAGTCCTACATCAACAATAACAGTAGATATTGACTTAGAAGCTATAATCAACGTGAAATGTAGCTAGTGGTATTGTAAACGGCAAAAATTATAGGTGAAAAAGCCACGTATTTCTTGAAATACCTACGATTTAGGTTCTTCCCTGATTCAAAATTCAAATAAAATCTCGCCGTATGCAGATTGTCAGTGTGCCTTGACACTCTTGACAGGAGGAGCACGCACCGCACGGTTCGGCTGTCGTCATCCGTGTTCATAATATTAATATCCGTGTTCATAGGATACTAGGTTTTGCTAAATTTAGAACGTTTCCAGCGAATAATTGCTTCAGTTAATTACTTTTATTGTATTTAAATAAGAATAATAGTATTATGTATCTCATATTTTACACTTTTGGAAACTAAAACTACAGTAAATCGGAGAAGGGGTAGGTACTTTGAGTGGTGTTTACGGCCATCAGATTAATCCAATGTCAAAGACGGATAGCATTTTCAAACTCTGGTGTCTGCTGGCTCGGTGGTTGTCTGTTATACAACGCTTTTCGTCGAGACCTAAAAGAAATGCACTCACAAATCCATTCTTGAAAATTGAGTGCTCACTTACTGTGCCTAAAGCGAGGCCTGAGGTGTATTTAAAAGCGCACCTACCTATAGCCATTCAATTATTCGTTCGGTGTGGTGATATAAAGTGGTCAACAAAATAAGTGTCTATGTCGATATTTTCATAGTTTTTCAATACTTGACAGCTTTGGAATCTTTTGCGCGATTTTGGATCTGTTTGAACTGGTGGGTAGCCGCATTCTTTGGCTATCGGATCCAAGTTTTGCGGATATTGAGAAAAGCCAAATAAAATTTCTACAGGGTGTCAAATAAAGCAGTGCAAAAGTTTTGAAGGTTTCGCTAACCCCCATTTTGCCATCAATTTTTTTTTGTGGATACCAACACCAAAAATATAAAAAATGATGTATTCTCTCGAAACGGTTTTCGATTTATCCCTCTATTTCTGTTTAAAAAAAAGTTATGCCATTTTTTCCTCAATCTACACTTTTCGACAATTAACGTTACAACTGGCCATTATTATCGAGGCAAATTTGACAACAATTGATACTTTCCCTTGAAAAACTGCCCCATGAAAAACATTTTCTTTACTCACCCCTAAAATGATTATCTACGGTCAGTGCCTTAAGCCCCTGCGGACCGACTTAGAATGTAGCCTGCTGGAGCGGGCATCAGGATGGGATAGTACTGTGTCACAACAGATTCACCACATCAACCATATCAAACCCCCTTTGATATTGTTTGTTAGGGGTTGTTTTCAAAAAATTGGTAATTGATAACTTGAGAAGAAAAAGACCTAGAGACAAAATTTTTATTTCATGTTCAATCGCATACGGTGACACATTTTGCAACGTAGTGGGGGTGTCCTTCTTAGCAACCCTTACTTAAGGGACGGAAATGTTTTTGTAGGAGTGTGTGGTTTCATTTCTTATGGTTTCGTCTGTTCTGAATTCAATTTTGGTATTAAAAATTGTTTTTATTCAACATTATCTCCTATTCGGGTAAAACTCGTTCGATTGGTTTTTCATTTGTGTATGTGTCTTTTTAGCTGAAGAACTTATCGTTTTACTTATGTTACCTTAAAAACCAAACCTTTTTCTTCCGCTATTGTGAGCAGAGTAATTTGTAAAATGCCGCGTTTAAGTCCGGATGAATTAGCCATCGTGGCACGAATGCGAGAGAGGGGCGACACCATCGACAACATTGCGGCAGTTTTTAGGACCTCTTCTAGGTCCATAAGTCGTGCAATTCGACGTCTGGCAGCTGGAGACATTAATTACCGTCGTGGAGGAAGAACTCGGAAAACAACCGCTGCGCAGGATCGCTTTGTTCGAAGGGCGATCCAGAGAAAACCGACCACTACTGCAAGTGCCATCAACAACGTGTTGAGGGCCACGACGGGGATCCAGCTGTCAAACCAAACTGTCAGACGAAGATTGCACGACTCTGGGCTAAGAGCGAGAAGAAGAGCCTCATGCCCTTTAATGAACCGACGTCATCGCGCCGTGCGTCTCCAATGGGCTAGGGACCACCAGAACTGGGGAATAGCTGAATGGGGTAGATGTTTGTTTACGGATGAAAGTAAGTTCAATTTGTTTCATTCGGATGGGCGTGTTTTGGTGTGGAGAAGAAGAAATGAAAGATTTTTGGAAGAGCACATGGAGGCGAGAGTGGCGTTTGGAGGTGGAGGAGTGACTGTTTGGGGTGGAATCACGATGACAGGAAAGAGTGAGTTGGTGGTGTTAAGAGGACAGAGCATGAATGGAGAGAGATATCGAGATTTGTGTATTAGGGATATTGTGGTCCCCTACGCGCAAAACTTCGGTGATGGATTCATTCTGGTTGACGACAACGCGAGACCACATCGTGCACGTATTGTCACCGAATTTTTGAGGGATCACAATATTGAGCGAATGGATTGGCCACCATTGTCTCCTGATATGAATGTGATTGAGCATGTATGGAGTAGAATGAAGAGAAATATGAAAGAAAGGGAAGGACAAATTGAGAATTTTGATGACTTGGCGGATGCGATTCAGGTTGAATGGGATGCTATTCCTCAGGAGTTTTTGCGAAACCTGGTGGAGAGTATGCCTCGAAGGGTTGCGGCTCTCATTAGAGCTAGAGGAGGTCCCACCAAATACTGATGAAGATGAACTTATGTGAGTGATTCAAGGATATTTTCATATCCCTCGTGTCTAACGGTGTTTCCTTTTTTAGTCGCAGCCGAAGAGTATTTTGCGGAGAGACCCGAAGGCAGTTCCTAGTTACACTTCTACTTGGTTTGAGGTGACTAGTGACGTGGCGCACTAACCGAGGAAGAACGAGTGCTTTACGTGTCCTCCGAGACACGAAGACAAGCGAGTTGGCTATTTTTGCGTGAGACTCTAGGCGCGGGCGTATCTCCAACTTGAAATCAAGTCCATAGTTCCGGCTACGCTTGCTCTATAGGTAAACCGCAGTGGAAGTCTGGTGTACACAATGGTGGCGGTCAATGGAAATCACATGGAAGTCAGTAGCAGTTACGTGGAAATCAGTGGAAGTCTTGTCTACAACATTTTTGCTGTCTTTGACCGCGCCGAGTTTGAAAGCAACTGAAAGTTAAAACTGGGCTGTACCAATTTTTTTCGCTACTGATAGTATAACTCTATCGATTTTATGGAAACATTGTTTTCAATTGTAAACATTTTGTCACAATAAAGAAAAACTCCATCCGAAGTTATGAACTTGATTCTTTCTTTCAAATGGTAACATTTGTTCAAAATCAATTTTAATTGCCAAAATTGCATTCAGAACAGACGAAACCATAAGAAATGATACCAAACACTTAAACAAAAACATTTCCATCCCTTAAGTAAGGGTAGCTATGAATCACACCCCCACTTTGTTGCAAAATGCGTCACCGTATGCGATTGAACGTCAAATAAGAAAGTAGCCTCTAGGTCTTCTCGTTCTCAAGTTATCAGTTTTCAATTTTTTTAAAACAACCCTTAACAAACATTATCAGAGGGTTTCATATGGTTAATGTTGTAAATCTGATGTGATACAGTGCTATTCCATCTCCAGCTCCAGCAGGCTACATTCTTACTCGGTCCGCAGGGGCTTTAGGCACTGACCGTAGATAATCATTTTAGGGGTGAGTAAAGAAAATGTTTTTCATGGGACAGTTTTTCAAGTGAAAGTATCAATTGTTGTCAAATTTGCCTCGATAATATGGCCAGTTGTAACGTTAATTGTCGAAAAGTGTAGATTGAGGAAAAAATGGCATAACTTTTTTTTAACCAGAAATAGGGGGATGAATCGAAAACCTTTTCGAGAGAATACATCATTCTTCATGTTTTTGGTGTTGGTATCCACAAAAAAAATTTCTTGGCAAAATGGGGGTTAGCGAAACTTTCAAAACTTTTGCATTGCTTTATTTGACACCCTGTAGAAATTTTATTGGGCTTTCTCAATATCCGCAAAACTTGGATCCGATAGCCAAAGAATGAGGCTATCCACCAGTTCAAACAGATCCAAAATCGCGCGAAAGATTCCAAAGCTGTCAAGTTTTGAAAAACTATACAAATATCGACATAGACACTTATTTTGTTGACCACTTTAGTTGGATTACAACACTGGGACATGAATACTGGACAGCAATAAACAGTATTATTTGAAAATTATCGAACTTATAAGGCAGGCAGCAGAGTACCTGTCATCAGACATTTGATGCTTGTTGTAACTGTCTAATTTTCACACCTACTTGATCCCAAGTTGTGTCGCCTATTTTTCCCTTCAGGTCGCTGAAGGCGGCACTCAGTTTTTTTTCTATGTGGAGAGCAAGGCGTGGGTTCTTAAAGTTTACACAAAAACTGCCACAACTAAATTTATATTTCAAAAGGCGCCAATCGGGCGTGTAGCTAGTTCAGATGGTTGGAATTGATATATTCCCGATTTTTACACAATTCCCGTGTTGTGTGAAACACGGCTGTACGCTCTACAGATGGTTGTAACTCGAACGCACTCGAGAGCTGTCAAACAGCTGACGGGTGACGTCTTCGAAGTGTCAAAAAAACAAGAGTAGTTAATGGTAAATAAATGCAGCTGAATTATGGAAAATATGAATTAAACTAGGCAAATCGGGAGAATAATTGGAGTATATTCGACGTAATTGACACGGAATTATCGAAAGGTATGTGCAATGTAAAATAGTAACAAATAAAAATATGATATTGACTTCTTGCTAAATTTCAGCCCGAGCCTCCTCGGCCAGTGAAAACGAGCTTCACAGGGCACCGGAAAACTACCCCCCAGCGTGTCTGGTTCCGACAAGGTTTTGTCGAATAATTGAACGTTTGCCTAACCTAACCTATAATACCTTGGATCCAAGTTAAAAGGTTTCGGGGCGCTCACTTGATTAAGTGATATTCTTAAAAACAAAACAACAACGCTAAATGGGCAACTTAAACTTAGGGATGCGGAAGAACTAGAACATCTCACGTGACCCCTGGTGCAGCGCGAAGTCGTCTTCCTCCGGTCCGGGTACGTGGCTTGACTCGCAGATGACGTGCAGCACTCTGGCACAAGGTGGACGAAGGCGTGCTGGTCGAGCTTCAGCGAAGATGGTACTAGCAGCCAAAATCGAAGGAGTTGACCGCAGCAAGTTATCTTATCGGCTTTGGTGGTCACCGGTGAAAACAGCGTACATCATATTATGGAAATTCGTCGGCAGCGTAACTGGATGATATGAAGGACGGAGAGAGAACGTGGGAAACGTAGATAACGTACGAAAACGTACATGTAGCGGTATAACCGTGGATGATCCCAGATAAAGCCTTTTCAGGTTATTCTCATGGCACACAAGAGGTGCGAAAAGACAGGAGGAGGCAACATGAAACTCATGGGGGCTCTCAGGCCTGCCCTTCAACGGAGAAACGGAACAATTTGCCTCCCACAATACTAACTGTCACTCTTCTTTTCTTGAATTGAATTCCCTTATCAGTAAAGTTTTCTATCATGTCGTTTCTTTTGCCGTTTCCTCTCTCATCTGTACCGCGATAATTCAAATAATTCACTGCTTTATTGACCACTCTCTTTAGGTTTTATATGGAATTTTGCAAACTCGAAATAAATTTTTATGTAAAAAAAAATGTAGAAATTTCAATTGCTACAGTTGTTGGTGACTGCGGGCACTCATTGCATTGATATTTTGAATCTTTTTTAATAAATCTTGCTAAATCGTTGTAATCAAGTGAAAACTAAGCCCTACAAATGCAAGCTAAAATTTAATCAAGAAATTCTCAAATCCCTCACTTGTGAAGCCACCCGCTTTTGTCGGGCCAAAAGTAATCCAGAGGAAAATAATTCAAAGCCGTGCAATCGAGGTATGAGAATGTGAATATTCAGAGTCAAGGCATCATTAAAAGATGTCGCTAGTTATTTAATTCATCCGTGTAAATCCCGCAAAGCTCTACAACATAATTTACTGGCCCCACATCGACATTCAGTAAGTTCCTGCGGCGTCCGATGAAATGGTGAAAAGAAGTGCGCATTAAATAACGCACCCGCGCTTCAACAACCGGCTAGAGTGCTGGCGCACTCCTGCTCCTCCTGCATCGGAGCCCGCGCTCGGTCACCCGCCACCCGCTGGCCAGCCACGTCGCCGACTCGCCGGCACCGTACACCGGTGCGCTCTGTTCTCAAATTACCTATCGGAATTATTACACCTATACCCCGTTCGCGATCGTTTTGGATGCACTAAAATATTCCGAATTGCTGGGAATGGAGGATATCGCCGGAGATTGACCGTGGTACCTGGACCAATCCTCCTGGGCTGCCGTCCGCTCCCGACTTGTCGCGTCCGCTGCCGAGTGCTTCTGCGGGCCTGTTAGCGAAGAGTTTTAGTCCCCTTCGAGGAAGCTGAGTTAGAACCCGTTTATGTTGCGTCGCGACCCTCCTAGAGGCCGAAGCGTCGAAGCCCCAATGATGAGTCCCAGCCCACTTGGAAAATGACGAGTCGATTCCCTCCGGCTGATGTGTCTCAAAGGCCCCCTGGAGAAAGTCGAGTTGGAACCCTTCGGAGTCGTGTTTTGGTCCCCTTGGGGGCACGCTGAGTCGAGAACCCTCCAGGTTGAGTTTTGACCCTCCGAGAGACTGATGAGTTGCTTCCCCCGTTGAGTTGCAACCCGTCTCTAGGATGTCGTGTCAGAGCCCTTGGACGTTGAGTCTTGATCCGCCTCCAGGTGTCGAGTCAGAGCCCTCCGGCGACGAGTTCCAGCCCTTCTCCAGGTCGATGTGCCAAGACCCTTCCGGTGTTGAGTTTCGACCCTTCTCCAAGTCGTAGAGTTGGGACCCGTTGACGAAGAGTTTCGAACCCCCTCCAGGATGCTGAGTCGCGTTCCCTCGACGGTGAGTTCTAGCCCACCTCGAAGATGTCGAGTTGAAACCCCTAAATGATCCAGGCCCGATAGAAATGAGGTCTCTCGTTTCGGTATCTCGTGTGGCGGAGTGATGACCTCGGCGAGCGGGAGGTTAGTCTTGGTGAGTTGGGATAGTTGCTTACGGTTAGGCTTTGTCGGGAAAATGTATGATGGGGCTCACGCGTGCGTTCTGAATCTGCCTGCACGTGCTGGTGTCTGCGCTACTGTCTGCCGTCAGGTACAGCCACTGGCAAGCCTCGTCCTTTGTTGGATACCTTCATAGAAAGGTATTCGCGCTCTTGGGCCCTCTGGACTTGGCTTTGTGACTGCGGTACTCAGAGCACCGGACCTAGTGGGTTAGATCTGGAAACTCGCGGGTGAGCTTCCTCTGCGTTTCTGAAGCTCCTAGTTATTCGGAAAATGTAAATTTTGAGAACTACGGGAAAAAATCAAGTAATTGGAAAAATAGAATCGCGTTTGTATCGGGGTTCAGACCCTGCCGTAGAGTCGCAATTGTTGATCGGATTGATGGACACCCCCCCCCCCCCTCCTTGAAACTAATGATTTTGTTTTAGCGCCACGACAGTTCCGGATATTTCCATATAGAGCTTGTTACGGGAATGAAGACTTTCTTATTCGAAACTGATGAATTTAATCCGGTACCCAACGACGCCATCGTTCAAATAGGGACTTTGTAAAAATGAATTGTTATTAGGGCTCGATCAGGAATAGTGTAGACGGCGATTACTTCGTGTTAGGGCAAAGATTATTTCGACGCCTCTCCGCATCGGCTTTTCGACGAACACCCTGTGTAGTCTATTCAGTGCGTTTTGTTTTTCCTGGCTGCGGCCTTCTCTCACAAATTGCTAAACAACAACGAACTAGCGCGTATACGGGGTGTGCTCAAAACGTTCTCCACATTAAATTAGCACCTTGACTTGAGTAATTGTTTCGCGTACACCATCAGTTCGAAAGTTTTTGGAAGGGCGAAATTGGGTTCAACATTTCCGGTTATAGGCACTTTCGATCATGGGAATCTTTCTGAGCGTTGGGGGCAATTCACGGCGAAAACAGGTTTAAAGCCCCCACAAAGGCCAGCCATATCCAATCCCTTCCAAACGGGCAAAAGAGAACCATAGCCCAAAAAGAGCGTTAGCCTTTGAAAAGAGGCTCCACAAAAAGGGGGCCACCGCACACACCGGCCCACAAATCTTAGATTGCATTCGTGTTCGAACTCACTCTTCTCTTTGCAGTGTCTAGAAGCCGGGCCTAACCCTAACATAACCTTTAACACTAACATAAATGTTGGATCTGATTTGACCACAAAAAGAACTTTGAACCGCGAAAGCCAGTCAGAATTAAATGTCGGTCAAGGTGTAGAGCCAGGTGTTCGTCGGAGGGTTGGGGTGTTGGGACGTCTGAAATAATTAGGGGAAAGTTATCTCTTCGGGAATAGGTTAGATCTTTTAGATAATTTAGCCTGCGATGTGAAGGTAGGACTAGGTATAGGAGCGAGCCATTATTTAAACATTTTGAATTGTACATAGAAGTCAATAGATTGATGTTATGTTAAAATTTTATACTGTGTCTTATTGCGTTCAAACTTGTAGTCAGACCTGTCTCAACAATCTCGAGAACTCTATAATCGAACAACAAGAAGAGAGGCACAACGGGATGTCGTCCTGATACTAGATGATCATCGGCCAAGCGGTTCCAAAAGCGGGAAAAGTGATGTAATTCAAATAAGTTGAATTAAATGCCAGTATAATAGGTTGCCTACCCATTCAGGGGTACAAGACGATAGCTGGGGTCGTTTCAGTGGTGCCGTGACCAGGATAGAGTTTTTCTTGAGCTGAGAGATTGCTGACTTTGAGTTTGAAGGCAATGAGTTTTTAGGTGACGAATTCAGGATGGCTGCGTGAAGAAGTTGAGGATGGTTCGAAAATGAATCAAACTCGGAAAAAGAGATGAGGTTTGTGGTGAAATCACCCTAATGATTTGTTTTAGATTGAGAAGCAATGGTAGTGGTCCAAGCACTCTGGCGCTGAAAAAGGATTGAGGTTGGTTATGAAATAGTTAGGTACTAATCTTTTGTTCTAGATGGCGACCACACTGATTTGATGAGGAATGGGAAAAGAAGGTTTGTTACTATGCAGCAACTAACTAATTGTTTTAGGACTAGGAGGAGACGATAAAATGCAAGGCCTAGGAGGAGGAAGGTCTATTCAAAGTTTAGGAGGAGAAGGAAGAAGAGTTCTCTTGAGACTCATAATAGGTATCTAATTTGTTGAGTCCATTCGTAACTGTTGGTTTTAGATTTTCTTTCCACGAAGACAAGATGTAAAGTCTAGGAGGAGGAAGGTCTATCAAAGTTTAGGAGGAGAAGGAAGAAGAGTTCAAGATCCACAATAGGTATCTAATTTGTCAAGTCCGTTCCTAACTATCTGTTCTAGATTTTCTTTCCACGCCAAGTTATCTCTAGTTCTCCCTTGTCGTGGAAAAGGAGGAGACTGAAGCCACCCGCTTTTGTCGGGCCAAAAGTAATCCAGAGGAAAATAATTCAAAGCCGTGCAATCGAGGTATGAGAATGTGAATATTCAGAGTCAAGGCATCATTAAAAGATGTCGCTAGTTATTTAATTCATCCGTGTAAATCCCGCAAAGCTCTACAACATAATTTACTGGCCCCACATCGACATTCAGTAAGTTCCTGCGGCGTCCGATGAAATGGTGAAAAGAAGTGCGCATTAAATAACGCACCCGCGCTTCAACAACCGGCTAGAGTGCTGGCGCACTCCTGCTCCTCCTGCATCGGAGCCCGCGCTCGGTCACCCGCCACCCGCTGGCCAGCCACGTCGCCGACTCGCCGGCACCGTACACCGGTGCGCTCTGTTCTCAAATTACCTATCGGAATTATTACACCTATACCCCGTTCGCGATCGTTTTGGATGCACTAAAATATTCCGAATTGCTGGGAATGGAGGATATCGCCGGAGATTGACCGTGGTACCTGGACCAATCCTCCTGGGCTGCCGTCCGCTCCCGACTTGTCGCGTCCGCTGCCGAGTGCTTCTGCGGGCCTGTTAGCGAAGAGTTTTAGTCCCCTTCGAGGAAGCTGAGTTAGAACCCGTTTATGTTGCGTCGCGACCCTCCTAGAGGCCGAAGCGTCGAAGCCCCAATGATGAGTCCCAGCCCACTTGGAAAATGACGAGTCGATTCCCTCCGGCTGATGTGTCTCAAAGGCCCCCTGGAGAAAGTCGAGTTGGAACCCTTCGGAGTCGTGTTTTGGTCCCCTTGGGGGCACGCTGAGTCGAGAACCCTCCAGGTTGAGTTTTGACCCTCCGAGAGACTGATGAGTTGCTTCCCCCGTTGAGTTGCAACCCGTCTCTAGGATGTCGTGTCAGAGCCCTTGGACGTTGAGTCTTGATCCGCCTCCAGGTGTCGAGTCAGAGCCCTCCGGCGACGAGTTCCAGCCCTTCTCCAGGTCGATGTGCCAAGACCCTTCCGGTGTTGAGTTTCGACCCTTCTCCAAGTCGTAGAGTTGGGACCCGTTGACGAAGAGTTTCGAACCCCCTCCAGGATGCTGAGTCGCGTTCCCTCGACGGTGAGTTCTAGCCCACCTCGAAGATGTCGAGTTGAAACCCCTAAATGATCCAGGCCCGATAGAAATGAGGTCTCTCGTTTCGGTATCTCGTGTGGCGGAGTGATGACCTCGGCGAGCGGGAGGTTAGTCTTGGTGAGTTGGGATAGTTGCTTACGGTTAGGCTTTGTCGGGAAAATGTATGATGGGGCTCACGCGTGCGTTCTGAATCTGCCTGCACGTGCTGGTGTCTGCGCTACTGTCTGCCGTCAGGTACAGCCACTGGCAAGCCTCGTCCTTTGTTGGATACCTTCATAGAAAGGTATTCGCGCTCTTGGGCCCTCTGGACTTGGCTTTGTGACTGCGGTACTCAGAGCACCGGACCTAGTGGGTTAGATCTGGAAACTCGCGGGTGAGCTTCCTCTGCGTTTCTGAAGCTCCTAGTTATTCGGAAAATGTAAATTTTGAGAACTACGGGAAAAAATCAAGTAATTGGAAAAATAGAATCGCGTTTGTATCGGGGTTCAGACCCTGCCGTAGAGTCGCAATTGTTGATCGGATTGATGGACACCCCCCCCCCCCCTCCTTGAAACTAATGATTTTGTTTTAGCGCCACGACAGTTCCGGATATTTCCATATAGAGCTTGTTACGGGAATGAAGACTTTCTTATTCGAAACTGATGAATTTAATCCGGTACCCAACGACGCCATCGTTCAAATAGGGACTTTGTAAAAATGAATTGTTATTAGGGCTCGATCAGGAATAGTGTAGACGGCGATTACTTCGTGTTAGGGCAAAGATTATTTCGACGCCTCTCCGCATCGGCTTTTCGACGAACACCCTGTGTAGTCTATTCAGTGCGTTTTGTTTTTCCTGGCTGCGGCCTTCTCTCACAAATTGCTAAACAACAACGAACTAGCGCGTATACGGGGTGTGCTCAAAACGTTCTCCACATTAAATTAGCACCTTGACTTGAGTAATTGTTTCGCGTACACCATCAGTTCGAAAGTTTTTGGAAGGGCGAAATTGGGTTCAACATTTCCGGTTATAGGCACTTTCGATCATGGGAATCTTTCTGAGCGTTGGGGGCAATTCACGGCGAAAACAGGTTTAAAGCCCCCACAAAGGCCAGCCATATCCAATCCCTTCCAAACGGGCAAAAGAGAACCATAGCCCAAAAAGAGCGTTAGCCTTTGAAAAGAGGCTCCACAAAAAGGGGGCCACCGCACACACCGGCCCACAAATCTTAGATTGCATTCGTGTTCGAACTCACTCTTCTCTTTGCAGTGTCTAGAAGCCGGGCCTAACCCTAACATAACCTTTAACACTAACATAAATGTTGGATCTGATTTGACCACAAAAAGAACTTTGAACCGCGAAAGCCAGTCAGAATTAAATGTCGGTCAAGGTGTAGAGCCAGGTGTTCGTCGGAGGGTTGGGGTGTTGGGACGTCTGAAATAATTAGGGGAAAGTTATCTCTTCGGGAATAGGTTAGATCTTTTAGATAATTTAGCCTGCGATGTGAAGGTAGGACTAGGTATAGGAGCGAGCCATTATTTAAACATTTTGAATTGTACATAGAAGTCAATAGATTGATGTTATGTTAAAATTTTATACTGTGTCTTATTGCGTTCAAACTTGTAGTCAGACCTGTCTCAACAATCTCGAGAACTCTATAATCGAACAACAAGAAGAGAGGCACAACGGGATGTCGTCCTGATACTAGATGATCATCGGCCAAGCGGTTCCAAAAGCGGGAAAAGTGATGTAATTCAAATAAGTTGAATTAAATGCCAGTATAATAGGTTGCCTACCCATTCAGGGGTACAAGACGATAGCTGGGGTCGTTTCACTTGGAAAGAAAATCTGGACTTGGAAATTTTGTTGCTGATACATCTCACTTCTATGGCCATGACTTCGCTACGAATATATACAGCTAGTCTTGCTTATGATTTCGGTGTGAAAGGTGCCACCGGGGCACGCGTCAGGTTCCCGTGAAATGTTCCCATTTTTGAATGTGAATTATTTGAAAATGTCTTTCGATCAAAATTCCCCCAACATCAGAAACATAAATTCCCTAACTGTGCGATTTACTTTACCATTACCGCACGTTGTGCGATTTACTTTACAGAATACGTCACAATGTGCGTCAGGGCTCACTTACTTAGGTTCCGAGTTGTGCGGTATACGGCACTTACGGTAGTGGTCGTAGGTAAAGATATATTTCACTGATGTGGTGTTTGAATTTATTCTTTTATCTTGTATGAATATTGTGGATGTTTCTACTTTATACTTTGAATTTTGTTTGTTTGTTGATTTCAAGGCCACCGGCATGTTTAGGACTAGAATGCAATAAATATATGATGTGTGTGTTTTTTGAATTTGGCGCTCTCCACAGTGGTTGTTCGGTTTGTTGAGGTGGCAACCTGATCGTGTGTGTGCGCGCGTGAAAAAGTAGTAGCGAGGAAATGCTGGCGGTGCTAGTCACCAATTCTGTGTTCCGGTACCTACAATGTATATTTTTATTTTGCGAGTTGATCGTTGCTCTCAATAAAGCAGTTTTGGTTTTTGATGCCTAAGTAAATTTCATACGGTCCACACCGCAATGTCCAAGGTAAGTTAATGACCCAGCGTGCCATCATCCCCGGCGTGATGACGCAACAGTGAGGTATACTACATTCGAGTAAAATAGTCTGGTTAAAACGAATAAAATACAATATAAATCCTCCGGAACAACGTCAGTGCTTTAATTGGAGTTAAAAGGTTGTTCTACTCGGAAAAAAACTACAAAACATTGAACGCCCTCTTTGAAGCCTTCCTCTACCTGGTTACCTCGCTGGTTCCGCCGCGAAAATTAAATAAGTAATAAATTCACAATTAAAAGCATTTGAGCATAGCATACCCACCTGATTCGTTTGCTTTCATGTTTTTTTTTTGCTCAAATGGAAGGCTTTCTCACTTTCCTGGAATAAGTACGTGCAATTCATAACCTACCCACTGTACAGTGTAGGTAATGTGGCCGATGTTGTTGCTGGTCATTTTAGCAACTAAAACAAAACACGTGCATTTGACCTTTGCGCATATAATCTGCTCAACAATGAAAGTGTTACAAAGCGAAAATTCACCAAATTTTGAACCGCTGTAATTTTGATTGGCACAAACGATTCCAATTCTGTTTCAAGTATTGAAGAGCCCAATCTTTTGGCCATCTTTCTTGTCAATATGGAATCCATAGAGCCCCTCATGAAACTTCTACAAGGTGATGAACAGAGCAGTGGAGAATTGATGAAAGTTCAATATACCCCCGTTTTCGTTAGAAAATTTTCTCGGGAGTAGGTATCAACACCAGATTTATGAAGAATGATGTGTTCCCTCATAAATTCATGATTCTGAATCTTCATCCTGATTTTTTTATTGTGAATACTGTATATTATACCTGTAGCAACGCAAAAACATTGGAACTTTTCATATCAAGATGACGCCACTTGGTAGGCTTGTTCACTGAACAATTTCAAGCAATTTGACTTGCAACACGTTCCTATTGTCTAGTGCAGGGGTGAAGAAAAGCCCAATTGGCAGCGTACTTTTTGGTACTACTCCTAAAATTCGGGTTTTTAGCATTGAAAAAAGGTTAATTTTTACACTCTCTAGTCAACATGGGACTACGTCATTAGAATTGGATTATCCACATTTCCGCCATTTTGGAATTTTTTGCCTTTAATTTCAAAACATAGGCATGTTTGGCATCATTTCTCAAAATGTTGGTCTCCTAAATGGGATTCTGTCAATTAGATCTGTCTATCTGTTTGTTCATCCGTCTATCTCTTTCCAAAAAAATATTTATAGAATAACCCCACCCCCTTCTTCCTGAAATTCTCTGAGTGTCCAATTTGATATTCTTGACCTCTCAATTCTTTTCGATGCAGTCAACGTCATCCTGCATAGCATGGGAAGAGATAATTTTCTGTGGAAAAAATGCCACCCAGATTTCATCCTTTCGCTCCCCCCACCTCATCTCAAAGATCTAAAATAGCAATACCTACTTTGTGATACATCAAATTGAAGGAAATAAAATTCTCTCCATGAGCAAAATTTTTTTAAATTTTTTAAAACCCCCATTTTCCTCACAAAACACCCCAAATGTCTAATTTATTTGGAGAGGGGTTGAAAATTTCAAGAAAATTGTTTCCGGAAAGAGAATTCAATTCTCTTCAATTTGATGTATCGCAAGGTAGGTCATGTCATTTGAAATTTCAAAGTTGGGGTGAGTGGGGGCGAGGGGGCTTAAGATAGAAATTTGCCAATTTAAGTTTTAGATGTACCCTTTGATATAAAAATCGAGCTGTTTTAGCTAGAAGAGATATCCATTAGGAATCGGGAATTATTGCAGGTGGATAGTTTTCAAATAATCACCCGGTGCAGTATTCACAATAAAAAATCACATTTTGGCTGTTTCGGCTGGAATCCTGAAAATTCAAAAACCATTCCAAGGGAACACATCATTCTTCATAAATTTGGTGTTGATACCCCCAAAAAAATTTCTTGCGAAAACGGGGGTATGTTGAACTATCATCAATTTTGCACTGCTCTGTTCATCACCCTGTAGAAAATTTATGAAAAGCTCTATGCATCTAATATTGACAAGGAAGATGGCCAAAAGGTTGGGCTATTCAGTACTTGAAACAAAATCAGAATCATATGTGCCAATCAAAAGTTATAGCGGTTCAAAATTGGGTGAATTCTTGCTTTGTAACACTTTCATTGTTGAGCAGTTTATTATGTAGATCTACAACCACTGCATGATGCAAAGCCAACCATCATCGCGATTCTGCTGCTGATGCATACTATTTTTTGGACAGGGGTATGTAGTTGATTGAACATGTGCTGCAAGCTACCACCAATGTTACCGTACCGTCAATTTACAGCGGCGCGTTTATACTTTATGGAGCGCGGTATTTGCACGTTGGGGAAAAATCGCTTCCGTTTTTCCTCGGCAGCCGTCAGCCGACTAGCCGAAAATCGAACCTAAAATGCAATGGCATTGCCGATAAGTACAATGGCCGTGCATTATGGCAAATTGGATGCGATTCCGCATGAATCGAACCGTAATGATGAGTCAACCGCGCGTATTTACGTATCATATTGTAGTATCTGTTTATTCGACCCGACGTAAACTGGCGCGGTCCCGTCGAATCGCATAGGTACCTACTTGAGTTCCGTTTGCTGAATTGCTTATATGTTCGGACGGAATTCCAATCCGAAATATCTAACCGTAGAGGTAAGGTTCCACCGAGTTCCTAGTTCGATTACGCTTCACAGGTAACTGCTATTGCACTTGCACATGACATTGCGATTTTAGCGAAAGGTTTTCTAGGGAGAGGGAGTTCCAGATTGTTGTAGATCTAAGTTAGTTTGCGGTTATTGAGTCTGGGACTTGCTGCAGGTCACTGGTAAAGTTTTGAGTTAATGAGTTGAGTACTCTGGAAATTTAATTTCAAGTTAGTGTCTATTTACTTCCGCAATTGCCAAGAGAAATGGGTAAGTACCTGCAATTGATAGATCTATCTATTTATTCTAATTTAACAACTCTAATTTATCAACAATTTCGAAAATGGAAACTGTTGTAACATTAAAATATGTTACAACTAGGTGACGGCAAGAAGCCAATTAAAAGAAATAAGTAGGTAATCACACGAAAGGTCTGGCAGAAGAGTAAACGGGACCTCCCTGTCTGATTAGGGCGAGGCCGACGCCAGTGCAAGTGATGGTGTCTCCTTGTCGAGTGCTCCAGGCCTCCCGATCCAGGTTTCACCTGTGGCAAGTCTTTTCAGGGGGCGCAGCCGGCAGTCTCCGGAGAATACTCTTCCAGGGGGCGCCACAAATCTAGTTTTCCCGGGCTCCCACGGCTTGTCAACGATTCAGGAGCGTCTACCACGACAAAAGGGAGTGGCAGCGCTGAAACACATGAAACCAGATCAGAATGTACATTGATCAGAATGTACATTGATAAGTGACATCAACGATATATTAACAAGGTCGCTAAAAATGGTTATACACTGAAAACTTTAGCCAGAGAAGAGATTAAAATAATGCCATCAACCACAAAAGTATGCAAGACAACAATTGACAAACTGAAAGAAAACAAAGTTGGCTTTCACACTTACCAATCAAAACATGAGAAGAACATCAGATTTGTCATAAAGAATATACACCACACAGCTGATGTAACCGAGCTGAAAGAGGAAATAGATGGCTTAGGACACACGGTTAGAAACATCAATAAATCCAACCAGTCGAAAAACCAAACTTACGAGATAAATCAACAACTGCTACACACCAAACAGCACACATCCAGGCAACAAGTGTGAACGCAGAAGATAAGAGGGATCATCTAACAATATCAGCAGTATACTGCCCCTCAAGACATGCTATAAAAGAAAGCCAATTCAAAGACTTCTTCGTAACTCTAGGAAATCGTTTCCTAGCCGGAGGCGACTACAATGCCAAACATCATCAGTGGGGATCCAGACTTATAACCACTAAGGGGCGTGAACTGATGAAATGCATCACTAACAACTATTTAAAACATGTTTTGACTGGAAAACCCACTTACTGGCCCGCGGATAACAAGAAAGTTCCCGACATAATAGACTCCTGCGTTACAAAAGGTATACCAAAAGAAAATGAGCTTGCCGAACAAAACCTTGACTCATCATCCGATCACACACCTATTATGATAACAGTGAACTTCGAAGCCACCTATAGAGAGAAACCTTTGACACTCACCTCGAAGAAGACCGATTGGGAGCTCTTTATCAAGGCAATAAACAGTATTTATTTATTTATTTATTTCATTATTTAGAACCCTAATTTAAGACAAACTCCAAACTGAAATTTCCTCCAAAACAGCCGGTGAGATTGATGATGCAGTTGAAGCTCTTATTCGTACTATTCAGCAAGCGGCCTGGAACTCTACGCCGACTACTGATACAAAGAAGAAGAAAGAACAGAACTGCTCCGTTGCCATCAAGAAAGCAATTGCCAACAAAAGAAGGATAAGAAAGATCTGGATGACGACAAGATCTCCACGCGACGAAGAAAAATTCAATACAGCAGCAAGAAATTTGAAAGACCTCATCAAAAACGAGGAGAACAACGAAATACAAAATTACCTATGTAGCCTCATACCGACCGAAGCAACCGAATACTCTCTATGGAAAGCCACCAGTAAAATAAGACAAACACTAGAAAACATACCCCCCATCCAATAAAGCGATGGATCTTGGGCAAGGAACGATGCTGAAAAGGCAAGGATTTTTCTCAAACAAGTATTCCAACCGCACCCATCAGAATCAACACTAGACGATGACATGATGCAACAATTTCTGGAAAGCCCATACCAACTGGCTCTACCGATCAAAGCCGTCATCATCAGGGAGATCAAGAACACGATTGAAAAAGACCTCAACCCGGCAAAATCACCCGGATACGACCTCATTACTGGCGCAATAATCAAGGAACTGCCTGAAAAAGCTTTAAAAATGGTAACACTGATATTTAACGCCATTATGAGAGTCGGACACTTCCCATCACAGTGGAAGGTGGGACAGATCGTAATGATACAAAAACCCGGCAAACCAGCAGAAGAATTCGCCTCCTATACATAGAGTGGTGGAGAAGATTTACAAAGCCTTCGAGACAAAGAAGTATTGCTCGGTTGCCTACTTAGATATTACACAAGCTTTCAACAAGGTATGGCACAAAGGACTTTTCTATAAATTAAAAATGAAATTGCCACATTGTTTTTATCAAGTACTTGAATCGTATCTCACCAACAGATATTTCTAAGTGAAATACCGGGAAGAAGTAACCAACCTGTACCCAGTCCAAGCTGGTGTTCCACAGGGCAGTGTGCTCGGACCAACGTTATACCTGTTATACACAGCTGACATCCCAACAACCGCAGATCTGACAGCTACTCTCGCAGACGACACAGCGCTAATGGCTATACATGAAGACCCTACAATAGCATCTCGGAAACCGCAGATATCCATGGACAACCTTCAGACTTGGCAGGAAAAATGGCGAATGAAAGCAAACGACTCCGCCCATAAAGGAAATATATGATGGACTTATGACTTTGTACGGTAACTGACAGCCTTGCGGGTCTGGAAGAGTGGCACTGCACGCGTCACTGTGCAGGTGGCAAACAATTGCATACGGTGGCGGCGGTACACCGGCAGTCAATCCTCCGGGGAAAAGTCCTGATGCCAAAGGCAAAAGAGGTGCGGCCAGGCTGAAAGGCGGAGTTTTCAGCCTCCGGCGGAAACGCACTCTCGGTGGTGGTGGTGAGACCTGAGGTCTCGCTAGCGGACGATGTCCGCTCGGCGGATGGCTCGGAAAGGCGGGCCCAAGAGGGGCCGATGCTTTGGCCTTGGAAAGGGCCAATGGTTTGGTACAGGTGACCGTTGATGGAAAACATCAGGGCGAAGGTCGTCTGCGGACGTCAAATGTGACGTTAATTTCAATGAAGCGAATATACTCTTTGGCGGACGGCCGGAGTCGCACAATTTTTGCAAAACCACTGAATTTTAACCTGCACTTTATCAACCCTTGGAACTTTAATCCATCTTTCTTTCGTCTTTTGGAGGATTGTAGCTACCAACCTTTACAAGACCGACAATCTTATGTCATGACCCTGTAACACATAAATGTTGAGCAAGCTTTTGTATACTGAAGATCTGCTGAAATGATCTCCTTTTGAACACCATTAGGTACCTACATCCGGTGAAGTCGAATATCAAAGTGCTTTTAGATTACACTGACATACGTACATTATCTAGCTTTTGAGGCGTAGAGGCGATAAAATTGTAGCGATTTCCAGCGAGTGAATATTTCACGCAAGTAACTACTTGAACTCCGACCGTGTAACATAGCAAAATGCATTTTGTCTGTAATCCCGCGCGCTCGGACTCTTTTTTGGCTAAGTGGATTCTCCATACTTTTCGCGGCCAGAAAGCGAACAGGGGCCACTTGCCGGGTTCGCAGAGGGTGCGCTCAATTAGAAACCCGTAATTCTCGTAACAGGATGAATTAAGTATGTATAGTAACGTTTTTATTATGAAAATTCCTTACAAACTGCCGCAAGTCCGTTGTAAAACGTATGGGACTATTTTTATGGGCCAGCTTTATATTTTATGTCCAGAATTAAAACTTTATGAGCGAGTTGCTTGTAACACTTTATTTACAGCCGTTTAACACACGGAGAAGACAAAGTATCCTCCTGTGATGCTAAAGGAGGTTTGATGGTCCCCCGCAGATCCACTGCCAGCTTTTCACACGGAAACAGTGAAAACTTGCGATAGCCATGTTTACATTAGCAGTATTGCTTCACCCAAGTATCAGTTCACAGGTTCATACAAATAATGTCTCAAGTGCTTAATTTACAAATAGTTTACAGACAGGCTATAAGTAAAAGTTCAGCCCTTGAACATAAAAAGCAGGCATGTGAATTGTGTAGCCTAAGTATCGCCGAATCGTCCAAATCAGCAGACGCTAGGTAATTTCCGCATTGGAATAGAATGAAGACAAAGGTTTTGCAGTATCAGCAAGGCATAGCTGCCTCACTGACCTGATTTGGGCGATTCGATAAAATAGGTTTGAAGCTTTGAACAAGGGGCATTATGATTATTGATTGATTTGGTTGTGGTCATTGTCGTGGTCGATAGCCATCAGCACTTCTGGTGATTGATGAAGTTTATTCATTAGCGACTGAGGCTGTGCCCTCAGGTCCAAGTAATCACAATGTAAGTGAAACCATTTATTAATATTTGCCATGCGAGTAAGGTGTCGGGTGTGATATGTGAATTCAATAATCATTTCTAATGAAGTTATCATTTCAGTAGAATGTACGAGCTCCCATTTACCTGTACAGATTTCAGCTGTGCTTAAACAACAATAAAGAGCAACCCCAGCTCACGGGTAGGGGAAGGGCCAACCTTTTTTATATTCGTGACAATATTTCTGCTACACTTTTCCAGACTATCAAGCTACTCATGTAACAAGGGTTTTTAGGCTCAAGCACCCATTTAGATTTTCAAATTTTCAAAGTAAGGAGAAACCACTTTCAAAGTCAAAATCACTTTTGATGAGCTGCAAATAAATATCGAGCAGCTAAAATAAAGCCAATTATCAAGAATGATTGTCTGCGCAATCAATGTCAAAATTAGGGTGGCTCTTTCAAGCAATGCTGCCACAGATGCCAGAATCCGCTTATACATCCTGGAGCAGCATGAATGAGCTGGATGAAAACATTAGGCTTCAGCAGACAAAATACCTACACATGCAACTAACGCGTTAATAAATTTTTAAATGAGAACCAACAATGAATCATAATGTTGTGAATTAATCATCAGGCCAATTTAGCCGCGAGAGCGGCTTGTCATCCTCTGCTCTACCCTTTACCACCTACCCGCATTTCATGCGACATTTTCGGTTAAAATGGTCGTGTGCGAAGGGTAGGTAATTTTATCGAACAGCTTGTTACGAAATCATCTCTCTCGGTTTATGTCCTGTTTATGTATGCAAACACCGTGCCGGTATAAATGTGAAAAATTATCTTATGATACGCATATTAATGAGGTTGTTAGGGAGGAACATATTTTTGATTAAATCTCCACTCAGGGCCGGAGCAAATGAGACGAGGGGGAGGGGGCTGGTTTGGGTCGCGAAATGAAGAGGCGCGTCTCTCTCTGGAATACTCCCTGAACATCAATGTTAATGCCGAAAATCGCTCGAGGAATTTGCCCTGCATTGTAAATCGGCAACACCGTGACGGTGATGGTTTCGAAAGGATGCGAATCTGGCTTTGAAATGAAATTAGTATTCTGAGAATTCGTGTTGTCGGGAACGAAGAGCAGATCTTTGTCTCGATCTTTGTCTTTACTCCGCTCTCTTTATTTGTTGTTGTGCTTCCTGGAAATCTCTTTTGATTGCGTGCTGCGAAGTGGCCAGCAAGCAAATCTGGGTTGTCTCTTGCCGTTTGCGGCTTTCATTATCGACAAGCAGAGAATTCCAGCATTTATTTGGTGATTTTCAAAGCTTTGTAGTTGCAATCTTGTGCTAGCGTTAAATAGAAACAAAAGCGAGAAAATGAGTACTTGCCGAGCCGCCTTGCCTGGTCGATCTTCACTCACTTCGAGTAGCTCCTTATTCTAGGTGATCTGTGGATTAGTATCAGCTGGAGCTACTCAGAGTACTGCGACTCAAGTCACTCGATCAGTTGATCACTCACGCAAAATTCAGCAAGATTTCGCTTATGTATAATATAAATATCAAAATGTCGATACCTAGTGTCAAAAAAAATCAATCTGTCAAAATGATGATTTTGGACACAACAATTGTTCAAGTAATGAAGGAAAATAAGTGTCTTGGCTTGGTTGATGACAAGGCACATAATATGGTGTGTGAATGAGGTCTGGTCAGTTGAAGTTGATCAAGAAATGGAACAGTCTGATTGGGATGGGGTAAAGTAAAAATTACGAAGTGCACGTTTGTTTGTGTCCTCTGATACCTTCAAAATACTATCCTGATCAAGATCGTGACAAGTTGATAACGAAACGAAGTCTATGTCAGTTGATGAGATCTTAGTTTTATTTCAGCGAGTAACCATTAATGACCGGTAAAAAAAACAGCACCTTATGTCAACCATCAATAACCAGAGCAACATAACCGTTTAGAAATGGTTACTCGCTGAAATAAGACTCTGTTCATTTTGATTTTTGTTGTTCCTTAACTTTATTACATCATCTTTAATCTCTTATATTTCATCATCGCCATCATCATTTATAATTAGTGCCTATCGACGAAAGAATGCAGGACGGATAATGATAAACATTATCAAAATACCTACTTCATTCATCTTCAGTTCAGATATCAATCACAGACGTATTACTTTCTTCAAGTTTTTCATTACTTCGTTAGGATAATTACTCGTTAGATGTGGACAAGTAATTATTTTTATGTGTTGCTGGTATTTCAAAAGAAATATGCCTCTTCAAGAATTCAAATATCTGCCAATCAAGTTGATACTGTTGGATGCAAAACGCAGTGTGTATGCATGAAGCACACTCATGTCTATCGATGAGGTCTGATAATTCCTAACTTTTGTTTTCTTTTTTCCAGGTAAGCCTCTTGGACTACTTTGTTCTTCAACAGTTAGATTGCTGCTTCACGTAAGATTTATTCCTAAAGGCTGTACTCAGACGAAAACATTTCTGTCGCAAGACTTGTTACCAGACATCTGTTTATATTTTGGCTTAAAACTCATGATACATAACCTTGTCAGCTCGAGCTCCATTTTTGTCATACGTTCAACTTCAACGCTAACCGATTTCTTTATTATAAATAGATCATATCAGAAATTACGATTCACAAAACTTCACTGTGCGTATTTTATACGAAACAAGCAAAAATAATTTCAGGCGTTTTGAACCCATCAGAAATGAAAGAAGGTCTGGAGTCTCATCAGACCATGATTGTATAAAAAATAAAATGATGACAGGCAAACTGAAAAGCTGCTAGAGTCCATTAGGTTATTGGTCAAATCTTGTGCATGCAGTAGTAACTCTTCTCAAATGGCAAGCAGAGTGTGCTGGCACGTGATCTTGCGAAGAAATTTTGATATTTCTTAAGCCACATAAAAGAGTGTCGCTCCTCTAGATCCCCATAATAAAACATGCTTTGAAAACATGTCATTTGGTAAATCAAATAATCTCGCGTAAAAAGAGAGACCCCGAAAGAAATCGGAAAAGTGCGCTAGAGATTATCTCTCAACAAAGTTTCAGATACTAAATTCTGATCGAAAACGGCTATAGTATTAAGTGAGCACACTTTTTTCTTGTCTAAAATAACAAGTACCTACACCTCTATACAGGGTGTTTCAGCGATGATAACAAAAACCTAACCATGAGTGGGTAGATCTCGTCAAAATACGATGAAAACCTATAAACCATTTTGCAAAGTTCGGCCTATAGACAAAGATACGGTCGTTAAAAGTTAACTTTTTTCGAATTTCAAAATTTTTCAACTTAAAAAAGTTTTGACAAAATTAGCTCAAACTTGGCATAAGCTAGTTTATCAACATCATCTATTCACCTGCCAAATTCTCAAAGAATCCAACCAGTAGCGTAGAAATTATGGGGGGTCATTTTAAGTCAACTTTTCTTCGGATGCTTCCAAACTACCGTATGATCAAAAACTTTCCCCCTCTAGGCAAGCTGTGGCCTGGCCAAAATCAGCCTCGTTTGCCTGCGAGTTTGCCTGCCAATGGCCAGACCACAGCCTACCTAGAGGAGAGACCAAGTTTTTGATCATACTCAATTACTCTCGTAACTCCTACGCCCTTGGCTGGATCCTCCCAAAATTTGGCAGGTCGGTAGATAGTTTTGGAAAACCAGTCTATGGTGGAGAGTTAATTCCACCAAAACGTTCCTGAGTTGCAAGTTTTCGAAATCTGAAAAATTGAACTTTGATGGGCTGTATCTTCGTCATTAGGTGAACTTTGGAAAATGGTATATAGGTTTCCGTCATATGTTGACAAGATCTACCCACAGTTGAATGTTTTGCTATCGTCGCTGAGACACCCTGTATAGTTACACAAGCAAAGCATTAGATACTTCGGAGAAAGTACACTTTATGTAAGTACTGATTGATACCTATCCTATTGAAAAATAGTATATTACCACAAAAGTTTTATGAGGCGTAGAAATCAGACAGCTTATACCCATTACCCATCAATAAGAAGTTTCTATTTAAAAAAAAAAAGAACTTTTTAGTTTTTTTATAAAAGTGAAATACTTTAGCGCTGTTCCAAAAAAGTTATTTATAGACAAGTGCGCTAGTCATACAGCGTCAGTTTACAGCGCGACAGCTCAGGTGAGGTTCTTAAGGTGAAGCGCTGTATATGATAGCTCACAAGAAGTGTATTGGTTTTTTTGGCCAACGGTATTGTTTCACCAAATAAATAAGTAACTAAAAATGAAGATAATGGAGATAAATTTAGTTTTTTCCATCATTTTCAAAAGAGTGGTTTTTGGGCATTTCACCTCATTTTTTTGAGAAAAGCTCAGTCAGACGATGTTTATATATTGAGGGGAACATCTGAAATATACATTGGCGAATTTATATCTTCAGCCTCCTCAACCTCACCCACCCCTACTTCGAAATTTCAAATGACACCACCCACCTTGTGATAGATACCTACATCAAATTATTAAATCAAATTCTCTTTCTGAACCCTACCCCTCTTCTTCCTAAAATTCTCCAACTGTCCCATTTCATATTTTCGACCCCTCAGTTCTCTTTAATTTGGTCAGCATCATTGCAGATAGCATCGAAGAAAAAAAACTTGGTGGGAAAAGTGCGACCCAAAGGACCCGCACGATTCTTATGGATAATGGCTCCCGGTTAAATTCTCTGAATTTTTTATATGTTGTAGCTCATGAGATACCAATCAAATACCGTGAACCCCAAACTCAAATAATGGACAGTTTTTTACCCACAGGGGGTTGAAGTTGGAGGTTTTGACTGCTTCAAAATGATATTATGACGTTAATAAAAGCTTCCTATTTGGTTTCTCTTCAAGTTGTGTTTTATGCCAAATGTATTCATTTGACAGAAAAATATCGACCCCCTCCTCCACCCCCAACCCCTATCTACCATCATAAAATTCGAGATTACTCCCAAAAGCCATGCGGATGGCTTCTGTGATTTAAATTATGAATTTTGACATACAAATTATTTTCCACCCCTAATGTTGAAGTGCCGATTTTCCAATTTTCTTCAGTTAATTTGGCTGAATTTTTGGTATTGTATATTTCTAATTCTGCTGAACAAAAAGTTCCCATACCAAAACTTATTCCTACGAACAGTTTTTGTTCTGCAGGGGAGTGAAGCTCAATTATTTATATGCTCTCAAATCTTCAACTTCAGTCCCCTGTAGAATAAAAACTGTTCATAGGAATGAGTTTTGGCATAGAAACTTCTTGTTCAGCAAAATTAGAAGTACACAATATCAAAAATTCAGCCAAATTAACTAAGGAAAATTGGAAAATCGGCACCCCAACATGAGGGGTGGAAAATAATTTTTATGTCAAAATTCATAATTTAAATCACAGAAGCCATCTGCATGGCTTTTGAAAGTAATCTCGAATTTTGTGATGGTAGATAGGGGATGGGGATGGAGGAGGGGGTTGATATTCTTCTCTCAAATGAATACATTCAGCATGAAACACAACTTGAAAAGAAACCAAACAGAAAGCTTTAATTTACGTCAGAATATCATTTTTAAGCCGTCAAAACCTCCAACTTCAACCCCTTGTGGGTAAAAAACTGTCCATTAGTTGAGTTTGGGGTTCACGGTATTTGATCAGTATCTCATGAGCTACAACATATAAAAAATTCAGAGAATTTAACCGGGAGCCATTTTCCATAAGAATCGTGCGGGGTCCTTTACTCATTTGCTCTCTCCACCCCAACTTCAAAATTCAACAAGATACCACCTAATTTGTGATAACATCGAATTGAAGGGAATTGAATTCTTTTTCCAGAAACAATGTTTTAAAAATTTTCAACCCCTCTCCCAATCAATTGGATATTCAAAATTCTCATAGAATTTTACAAAAATAGGGGGTGGAGTAGAAAATATCTTGAAGAGAAAAAAAAGGGGGGGGTGAGAGGGCTAAAGATAAAAATTTGCTTAGTATGTATGTAAAAAAGAGGTGAAATAAATGTCCAATAACCTTCTTGTTGTGGTTTTGCTGGGCCACTCTGTATGATTCAATTTCGGTTGATTGGCAAAGAAAAACTATAAACCAACATCGACCTTCCATTATACTTATTGCGCGTGCTTTCCACAACATATTAAATTTAGGAACTCTTTTGAAAGCATAAACGAAGCACTTCACGCAAAAGGAACAAGATTGTTTCAACGAAATCCACGCTCCATGGATCATCCTGTAATAACACTAATTCATAATAGTGCGAGAAGTCCCAAAGATGCTTAATATTTACCCATGCTCTTTAGAATATTAAATTAGAACAAAAACACTCGCTTATTCTCACAAGAGAAAAACAACATGGCAAATCCCTCCCTGCTTTTTTTTCTCCATCTCGAGCTCCTCCGCGGTCTTCTTGCTTCATCCGCCATAATCGTTAGCCGCGCATCAGCAAAAAGAAAACAACGTAAATGGAAGACTTATTTCCCTTCAACAAAAGTGCCATTAAATCCACTAATGAAATATGTTAATTCCGCCCAGCCGTCCGTCGCTAATAATAGAAAAAACCCAGCAGCATTATTGGCGCCGCGACGCCGCATGTCCTTTGTTTTCATTGCCAAAACCAACCAATTAACTCACACGAATAGGATTCTCTACGAGTCTACGTGCTGATATGATCGCCGAAGTCGGTTTTTTTACAGTAGCAAAATTCAACCAATTTCGAGTAACCTGCAACCCGGAGGGCATATTCCACTCGAAGTTGCAGTGCAATCAATTTCTGCACAAATGGCATCTGAGGCCGGCGGTGGTGGTAGCAGCTTCAAGAAGCGATTACTCCAAAGCGCGTTAGAGCCGAGATCTTGGAGGACCATCTCCAAACACACACACAATGAAACCGAATTACCGGAAACGGGGAAAATCTTAATCGCTTCTGGTCCGGACGACAAGAACACGCGGTAACTTATTTCACCTTGTGTTATCCCTCTCGCTGTCGGTGTGTGTGTAGTATAAACCCACCTACGTCCCAGGCTGAAGTCAAGAGCGGCTCCCTTGCTGGCGACGGAAGAGGCAAAAACTGATGAGACGTTCGAGTTGGCGTCGCGGTGTCCTCTGGGACCACTTCATTCCGGACGAGTGACGTCCACTCTCATATTTTCTGGCTGGCATCCCTTCGCCCCACATTTCTTTTCTTATCAATCCTTGCATCTATCACGGCCTTTCTTGCGCCTGTTCAAAGGACCGACTTAACCCCTTCACGACCAGAACGCTTTTTTCCATGATGACACGGATTTTTTTAGCGGGGCTGGTCGCGCGCGCGTTGGTCGGAAAATTGCTGTCCGGGACATGAACGAAAATACACATAGGACCGCTTCTTGGGAATGGCTCTCTATTTCACGGTAGCGACTTAGAATCACCCTTTTCAGTAATACCTAAAACCAAGTTATATATACCTATAACCAATAAATCCACTGATTTATTGAACAATGCCAATTTTTATGCAACTGACCACTATTATCAGGATTTTTCAAGAACGGCTCAAGATATGGAAATGCAATCCATTTTCTCTTAACAAGCATTGAATTGTCAATCTACCTTGTGACTTTCATCACTATAACTCTTTTGGTTACCGAGTTGAAATTTTTGCATTATTGAACACCTTATCAAAATCTAGGTGGTCGCCAAATCGGTGCGCTGCCATTTTGGAAGTGGCACCAAAGTATTTCGGTAACTTCATACATATGAGAATAATGAAAAAAATATTTGCCAGGCATGCCTCTCACGGGGAAGCACACAGCACCTGAGGCAATAGGGATCGTAAAAATCACTGATTTTCTAGTTTTTTTTTTCACTTTTTGGAAAAACTACTTGGCACACATGCAAATTTCGGACAAGAGCAAATAGAAAACATCAATACATACCTGATCAAAAGGAAAATCATCAAAGTCGGTTTGAGTTGAGCGGAAATAGGCGTAAGTAGAGTGTGAATCCATGTTACCAAAATCAAATGGTCGCCATTTTGGAACGACGCCATTTTGAATTTGGTAACAGAGTATTTCGGTGTCTTGAAAGGCCATAGAAGTAGTAACCAAAGAATCACACGTATACCTATACCCTGAAAAAACACACGGCAGGAACCTCCTTAACTTTACCATTTTTCGTGAATATCGCTCTTTTTTTCCCTACTGTATCACTTGTGGTCATTATTTTTCCACATTTTTTTTTTTTTATTGTCATCATTATTTGAGTTTTCAGTGAACTTCATTTATTGTAGATGCGGTTAGGATCAATACAACTGAATTAGGTTGAGAAACAGTCGAGAAACCTTTAGGACTAGAAGTCATCATAATTTTCAGTTTTTTTCTAATTCCGGTCAAACATATTGATATGAATGATAACCAATGACAGCAGCGGATAGAGAATCTGAATTCACGTATTTCTAAAAACAAAATTTAGCAAGTTAGGTCCGAATAAATGTCACCGGAAACAAATGGCCACCATTTTGGAATGACGCCATTTTGAAAGTGGCACCAAGGCATTTCGGTATCTCCACATACCGTCCGTTTTTTATTTTAGGCCCCAGCCCGTATCACCTTTATTATGGGTTTCACACCCAATATATTATATATTTTTGAAATCGCAAAAACAAGATCTTTCGACTGATGATATGTCGAATTATTTTTGACAGATGTCATTTTTTGACAACTGACAGAATATAGAATATTACTTGTGATACATCATTTTAAAGCCTATTAAATTCTGAGGAGAACAGTGTTTTTATTTTTCAAATAGGGTGTCTTTTACAGCTTCTATGGGTCTTTCAATAGGGAAAAATGTCAATTTCAGAAATAGCCACTCAATAAGTAATAGGCATTTTCAAAATTAACTAATGGTGATGATCTGATTTGTAAATTGTCCAAATTATTGGGAAACTTCATGAACACCTTATCTTTCGGATAGGCTCAATAAAACTCGAGGGGGGTCATTTCTGGCAAGCTCGGATGTCATCGCATTGGGCCGGTATAGTTCCAATTCACTGATCGTCGAATCTTTCATTCAAGGAACAAGGAGGCGGTCATTCGAGCAACTTTTTTAGGACATTTTTTGTTTCACTGTGATTGATTAATCATAATTATCATCAGTTTACATCAAAAATAGGTACCTGCTTTACCTATTCACTTATTATGTATTTTTGAAATTCAACATTTTTCCTATTGAAAGACCCCTAGAAGCTGTAAAAGACACCCAATTACAAAAATAAGAACACAGTTCTCCTCAAAATTTTATGGGCTTTAAAATGATGTGTCACAAGTGATATTCTGTCATTTGTCAAAAAATGACATATGTCAAAAATAATTTGACATATCATCAGTCGAAAGATCTTGTTTTTGTGATTTCAAAAATATATAATATATTGGGTGTGAAACCCATAATAAAGATGCTACGGGCTGGGGCCTAAAATAAAAAACGGACGGTATGGGACTATAAGAAATAAAATATCTTTTGCTCCCTTCACGAAGGAGCCCACGGGGTACCGGATGACCCCTAACTATTCATTGAACGACACATATTCGTTTTCATCTTCATCGGTATGTGCTTCTCACCGATGTTGTCAAAATGTACCGTCAGATTGAGGTCTGTTCAGAACATCGACATCTCCAAAGAATCATCTGGAGAGATCGAAACGACGAAGTCTAAATTTACAGGTTGAACTCGGTCACATTCCTCCACCTCCATCGACCCTCTCCAGCACCATATTTGACGATCAGACCACTGGAAGAACTAGTAAATGACCCCAACTTCGATTAACGCCTTTTCGAGATGATAAGGAGGGACTTCCACGTCGATGATTTGATTGGGAGAGTAGATGAGATCGTTGAACAAATGGGCGTCAGATTCAAATGAAGCCATCACGGATCTTAGAGACAAAAGACCGAATGAAACCATTATCATTTTTGACAAAACCGACGAGATCAAAACACTGAGTTTACTTTGGAATTCCGAATCTGACAACCATTTTCAAGTGACCAAGCCCCACTGTGAAGACATAGTGAAACGAACTATCCTATCAAGTATCGCCAAGTTATTTGATCAACTTGTAGGAGCCGCCATTATAATCTCGAAAATCAAAGCCTTTGATAGTCGCATGTTGATTAAGATGATTTGTTGCCGAGGAATCTCGTCGCACTATCGGATGGTTTCCGTTACAAGCTACAAAAAAAAATCAATACCTTGAACATATCAAGATACGCTGAAAACGGAACAGTGCGAGTCCAATCGATCCAGTTACATGGCTTTTGTGACGCTCCAGAATTAGCATACGGAGCATATTTGTGCCTTCAAGTGGCAAGTAACACTGAGGAACATTCAGCAGCTTTACTGTGTTCGAAACCCAGAGTCGCATCATTGGAATAGGTCACGCTTTCGAGACTACAATTGTGTGGAGCATTTTTGTTGGCTCAGTTGACACACAAGATTCAGCAAGCAATGATACAACACTCGAACGGGGTCTTGATGTGGACTGACCTGGAAATTGCTCTCTAATGACCATCTTTACCATCCAGAAGTTGGAAGACTTTTGGAACCAATAATGTGGCCGAGATTCAGGACTCAGATCGGACATTGGAGACATGTTGGAACTCATCATAATCCAGCAGATTTTGTATCACACGGCATCCAGCCTGACCAATTGCCTAATTTGGCAAAGTGGTAGCATGGACCTACATGATTCATTGGAGACATGTTGGAACTCACTATAATCCAGCAGATCTTGTATTACACGGCATCCAGCCTAACCAATTGTCTGATTCAGCAAAGTGGTGGGATGGACCTACATGGTTCACACAGTCGCATGGATTTTCCGATCGGCTCACTTTCTTCACGAGAAAACAACTCCGGAAGACCTCTGTCTATATCCGAGATGCAAACTATACTCTTCATTCTGTCCTCAAACTTTTTCAAGAGGACGCATTTTCCAACAGAGATCGGAGCCAAATATGAGCTATTGACCCAGTTATTCAGTTTTACGTACGCGAATATTTGGTTCGAATTCCCAATTGCGCGTTTAGAAGGTCGAATATGGAATATAGAATATAGAATATTCGTTTAGAATATAGAGCACCCATGTTTCCATTCTAACACGTCTATTGGTCGTTATTGCTCCACACATGATCGACCATGTACTTGTTTCTTGTGTTCAGATATCACTTCGAGATGGACGAATATATTTTCGTTCTGAAAATATCCAGCACTATCGTTGAATAGCTGAAGTTGAATCACCATTTACCTATACAACTTTCCAACACCCGACTTTCACAAAATAGGCCAGGCGGTAGGTCATTCCGGATAGAAAAAATTCCGACCAAAGCTTCTATGGTGTCAAACTCTTCCTAATGTGAGTAGGTATCTACCACTGAGTTTCCGCCCAAAAACGAGTTGTGCTGATTCCTCCACATCTGCCCAAAGGTAAAAGATGTCTTGAAGGTGCAAAAGGACCTGTTAAACCCCCGTACTTTTTCATTTTATTTGCCTCAATGCAAACGCACAACTCTTACGCAAACATTGGAAGCATTTGTCATCATCTCTGTGCCAGTCTTACTGTTGAAAAAAAAGATTTCTTTGTGCGGGTCAGATAAATCACATTTAATTGTTTTTCCACAAAAGAAAACGATGGAGCAACATGTATTTTGGATGTTTTCTAATAACTCGTACCCACTGAACCCATTTATGGTGCTAAAATTTCAATAACAGCATTTTTGAAGATGTTGCCCGCTAAGAAGTGGATAATTTTCACCCGCCTGTTCAGCAGCAATTTTTTCAATTTTACCACACACCGTTCTCGAAAATTTTATAGAGAATGACAAGCTGGAACTCTTTTCTAATGATATTATGTCTGACTTAACCGCGGCACGCTTTTTGAAAGTGTAGTAAACTGATTTCTTTTCGAGCTGTTCTATTTTATCCGCGTGCGGCCTACTTGACATGGACCGGACTGATTACAAAAGCTTGGAAATGTACTCTCTTCCAGCTTTAAAACATGACTATTATTGATAAAATAATATATAATTTCTTCATAAATCAATGTACAAAGTCTTAATAATAATGGTCGTGCTTTAAAGCTGAAAAAGAGTACATTTCTAAGCTCGTGTAATCAGTCCGGTCTATGTCAAGTAGGCACGGCCGCACGCGGGTGAAATAGGATCGCTCGATAAGAAATAAGTTTTTTAGACTTTCAAGTGCGTGCCGCGATTAAGCCAGGCACGATATAGTTAAAAAAGAGTTTGAGCTTTTCATTCCTTATAAAATTTTTGCAAACGGTGTTTGGTGAAATTGAAAAAATTGCTGCTTAACAGGTGGCTGAAAATTATTCACTTCTTAGCTGGCAGGATCTTCAAAAATGCTGTGATTGGAATTTTAACACCATAAATGGGTTCAGTGGATACGAGTTGATAGAAAACATCCAAAATACATGTTGCTCCATTGTTTTCTTTTGTGGAAAAACAATTAAATGTGATTTATCTGACCCGCACAAAGAAATCTTTTTTTTCAACAGTAAGACTGGCACAGAGATGATGACAAATGCTTCCAATGTTTGCGTAAGAGTTGTGCGTTTGCATTGAGGCAAATAAAATGAAAAAGTAAGGGGGTTTAACAGGTTCTTTTGCACCTTCAAGACATCTTTTACCTTTGGCCAGATGTGGAGGAATCAGCACAGCTCGTTTTTGGGCGGAAACTCAGTGGTAGATGCCTACTGACCTTAGGAAAAGTTTGACACCATAAAAGCTTTGGTCAGAGTTTTTTCCAGATTGTAGTGACTTCACCGACATACCGCCTGGCCTAAAACGCTTCATTGTGATTTTTTCTCATGTTTCAAGATTGTTCCATAAAATGAATCCTACATTGACAGATTTTATGATCCCTAGGGATGAGTTATGACCCGCTCTTGCAAAAGATGAATCATGATCCCGCTTTGCAGGAGATAAGTTATGACCCTCCATCTTTTCAAGTGATATAGAAATAAGACCTCGGAAAGGGAATGTGACCTGGACGATCGAATTGTATTGTTGCCTTTGAGAGTAGAGACTCGGACCCATGAATTGGTGCTGCCCAGCAGTGGCGTATCTAGCGTATTTGGCACCCGGGGCGGACTATCCTGTGACACCTCTCCTCCCTACCCAGAGAATGAGCTGCAGACTGTAGTGACACCCTGACACTCCCTGGCCAAATTAGGCAATTTTGCGCCCTGGAATTTTTAGGATCGAAAAATCGCACCCTTAGCTAATTGGTGACATGGTATTTTTAGATGTAGAAAATTGATTTTTTGACCAAGCGGAAAACACTATGAATAGTGACTAACGTGAGAAAAAAGCGCCGCAGGCGAAATGTTTTCCAAAAAGGGAACTTCACCACTTTACTAGCGAGCCTGTTTACAGTTTACACCCTCCAAGGCCTTGCGCCCCAGATCTGTAGACCTCTTTTGCACCCCGAACAATCCGACACTGACACCCCCTTACTGTTGGTACCCGGTGCGGACCGCACCCCCCGCCCCCCCTTTGGTACGCCACTGCTGCCCAGTAAGAACTGAATTTCACGTTTGCCCTTCCTCGTGCATTTATTATTTTATAATCTATACAAAAATGGTCATGGTCTATAAAAAACTCACTCTATTACTTTTCATTATAAGATAATCGAAGATCTTAAATGAGTCCAACACCAATTGTATCCACCTATCCATCTATCCTCGAATCTGGACTAGAATCTATAAAGTAGATACTTTTCAAACAAAATTCTCACTATGTACGATAAGTGGTACCTATTCACGTAATATTTTTCCAGAACTACTTATTTCGTATTCTTCCTTCGTTGAACATTGTGAGCAGATTTGATGCAATTTGGTTAGAGATCCTACGTACCATAATCCGCCTTTGACCCAGTAAATGCCAGCATACGTATCCTGTTATCCGGCACAATGGCTATACATACATTATATTGTGTTATACATGCAACGTCCTATTCTGCATTCTGATTGTCAGTATCGCACTAACAGCTTGGCCCTTGCCATTGCCGGGTAGAATTATATACATGCATGCTCGTAGGTATAGGAAATGGTGGCTTCATCTAATTGCATATCATATTACCAATTATCTAGTATGTACCTTATATAGTGCCTTTGTAAAGACCATAATTACAATGTTGCTACATAGATTGATTGATGAAGTTTCCTGTTTTATGCATTTTTGCTTGAAATGTGATAGGTGAGGTGGCGTTGTATTGATTTGATTCGATTGTTTTGTTATCGTGCGGATCATCGGCTAAATATAAAAATAATAATTAATAGATATCCAAATGTACAAATGGACAGTATAGGCGGGGGACAGGACAACTTGAGTCTTACTAACTTAGGCCCTGTGGTTTTTCATATGGCAGACCTGCTGTACGCATCGTTTGAATATCAAATATCGATACCTCTCCAGTCGTCCACAAGAGTTATTAGATCTGTTCAATACAAAACACAGAAACGGAACACTATTTCTGTCAGAAATAACCTCAGCTTGCTTTCCGTGTCTACTGTATCACCCAGAATGAATGATAGTTAATATCTCCTCGGGAATGTTCGAATAAATCTTGCCGGGGAATTTTAATTGAGACACCCGTTATATATGCTGGTTCGGTATGGGGATAAAATAGTGCAGCGTCGCCTTAATGCCATTAGAACTGAATTAGAACTGAAATATGGTCGATTTGCATTTGAAGCACTGAGTGGCGGCGTAGTCTTCCTGGCGCGCGCTTCTTCCTCCTGGTCCCGGGGCAGTATAAATTTCGCTGTAATTGCGAAAAATTCGATTACGAAGGCATCGGGAAAGCAGGATGGGTCTATAAAAATGCGCCACGCAATGTTACTAAAGCTGATTTATGGAGTTAATCGCGGTGTTCAGTGATTTAACACGGTGTGCGGGCCCTTGTTCGTCCCCATCCAGCATCAACCTATTCCGCGACCTGTGCCTACACCACCTCCTATTCCATTTCCGGTCCGTTTTGGTCGGTGTGATGCATTGGGGCAGGATATCCGTCAAACGATTGGAAAATTGCTATGCCGGAAATTTTGACATCTTAACATCTTAACCAAAAGATGGTGACAATTTATTGTTAAAAAAGGGTGATGGCATTATTATTTGTAACTGAAGACTTGGACCCTGAACGTAGATGATCGTGACGTGATCATGAATAACAATCGACAAGTTACTCACGTACCAAAGACTACTAACTGTAATATTATCAGTAACCAGCTTCTGCCGGGGCGCACCCGGCTCTGAGCTGCGTCGCGTCGTAGTGAACGGTATTCATCGGACGAAATGACTGATGGTGGAGGGGTAGCTATGGCAGTGTGCCAGATGGTGGTGTTTTTTTGCCTATCATTTTATGAATACTATCCTGCTACTGCTGAAGTTGTGTTTGTAACGATGCGCTGTGAGCAAGATAGTAGAAAGAAGTCTATTTTAAACATGATCAGATGAAAACTATTGTAAAAATTGAGCTCATCAACAGGGCGAATACATTTTTAGATTCGTGTCGCCTATTCTTGACTTGCCATACTTTGAGACATAAGATGAAAAATATAAGATATATCAAGTGTTTCTTGGAGACGTTTCAGGAAAAATGTGCACGTCAAGACGCATTTCCATTGAGGGCCACGGCCACGATAGAAGTGATGTATCCCATGCCAATACCTGAGTGCTGTGTTTTTTATCATTTGTAACCTAATTGCGACTAGACAGACACGGCATAGAGAAAAACAAGTAGGGGAGACACACAGACGAGGGGAGGGACAACAGACAAATTGAGACGTTTCTTTTGTTGATTATACGGCCGTGTTAGGGCCACGCGTTCTATCTCTAAAGGAGCATCGACTTTCACTACTTTTTCTTTTAACATTGGCTCTTATCAGAGCGTGTCTTTCACTTTTCAGTATTGTTCACTTTCTTGGTAGTGTGATTGTACACTTTTCTCCTAATTGAACGTGATACAATATACCTTTAAGTTGTGTTTATTCTTGTGTCGTAGTTTCGTTACCCTTTTACCTCGATCATTTCATTAAATCCCCAGCTCTCTTTTCAATTTCCAAATGTCCCAATTTCCCAGGTTCTATTAGAAGAGGACAATTTAAAATTCATATAAATCTTGCAAATAAACTAAGTTTTTCGAAACCACACCTCCTCCATTTACCGATCAATCAATGATCGCTAATTTATTGGACCTTAATCACTTCGTTTGCGTTGATAATATCTCATTACACATTCTCAACCTATGTCAAGTTCAGCTAACGGTGAGGAATTAGTTACTTCAATTGAAATTCAGTTTCTGAAAGATAATATACACCCCAATTGCCTGCTAAGACCCGCCCATCATTGGTTCCACACTCACGAAAAAATTCCCATTTCCGTCTTCTTCCTGAGTTGAAGAGATACAGATGAGCTGAATTCCACAACACACTAGAGTTTGATTGCTTGCATGATTAATTAACCCTTTACTTGACTTCACTCAACCCCTCTTTGTCGTCAAGCCCAGATTTGTTTGTACTCAGAGATATATCGAGCTTCCTCCCATCCTTCCGCTCAGAAAGAGATCATCAGCCTATTGAGTATGGTCCCTGTATTCCGAAATTGTAGCCCTTATCTTAATTACTGATCAAATTACTTAATTCTCGGTGAGACGGAGGATCAGCCGTTGAGCTGAAACTCACCTTTTGTGTACCTTTTTACACAATAAATTCTTTATTCAATCATTCAATCATTATTCATTCAATTATTTATATGAAAGTTGGGTGTCTTAGTTTGATCAATTTACGTTCATCTGGTGCTGTGTTTTCAACTTACAGACTTATCCATCAGCTCTGTGTCAATTTGTGTTTCACAAATTTAATCAGGTGTGCAATTAGGTGTGAGCCATGAATGAACCTGAGAAATCATATTACATTTCAATGTCTCGCATATCTTTCTTAGTGACAAATTGGCTCCTTGGCAGGTCTCAAGCGGTTCTATTTGTTAGAGAACGCAACCCTAATGCACTGAAAGTCCCTTGACACTAAAAAGGGGTTAAATATATTTTATTCAATGGGGGACGGATCCGCGATGTTTTCCGCCCAGGTTCGATTTGCATAAATACTGCTAGCGCTTGTTTCAAGCAGTAAGTCCACAAATCACCTCTCTGAGGCTATATCTCTTCGTAGAAGAAATATTGAAGTCTCCACCATTTACCAGGTGGTGAATGAACAACGTATTTCAGAGCTCACAGCTATTTGCGGAATATTAACCCGGTTTGACACTACCCGTAGCTTTTCTAAAAACACAGAACAAGCTCAATAACGTTGCTGAACAGAACAATTGCTTCCATCCCTTTGAACAATTGTCATTTGATTACATGGATGGTGAACTTGCCTTGGTGCTTCTTCTCTTGTCGCTAATGCACTACAATTGTTAATAACTAGCTTGGCGCTCTTGTCAACTACTATTTGACGACCACTAATTTTCTCCGGCCAAACACATCCGTTGGTGTCGAGCGACCTACGCCAGTCTCGCTACCTGTCTCCGGTTGCTCTTTCCGGGCCGATTCTCTCTCGCCGCCCTCTTCTCATACCCTGCAAGTGTGACTCCCTCTCCTACAAACCCTACTACTCTGGAATGCGGCACGACTCTACCATACTCTCTTGTACCATTTCTATCCTTCCTACTATCGCTGCTAACGCGAATTTATACAAAATATCAAATTCTCCTTCAAGATTTCAAGCTGGACACCACAGTAGACACTGTTACGTATTTTTTTGCTCCCCAGTCGTTTTGATTTTGAATGCCCCGTTGACAGATTGGGCTGGCCTGGCTCTCTCTCACACGGAGAATCGGTGCCTTTCGTGTTACTGTAGTGGCTAGCTATGAAATTTGACATCTGCGCCGCCGCCTTATGCCTTCGACTTGACGTTTCGTCTTTTTGTGTTCATGTCAGATTCCCCACGTGCGACTATTTAAGCAAAAGTACGCGCTGAAAACTTTCTTTTTCAATTGAGGCGACGTGAAGAGATAGGGGTAGTTCCACCAAGGGGCTTTATTGCCAGCTAAATGAGCATTCTCACCACACGGCCTACCATTACGAAACCACATGCACACCATCAAACGTAAACGAAAAGTAAATTATTTTTTTTGCTTTGGGCTTGAGTTAGTTTTTGTCGTCTTACACGAGTGATTAATTAGGTTCCAATTGTACAGCGATTTCCAAGCATAAGGTGAATTCCAATTCAATTTCAAAGTATATGGCGATTTCCAATTAGACATCGATTTCCAAGTTCTACTCCAAGCTTTATTTCAACTTTGCTACAAGACTCAACCTTCGAGGACGTTCCCACTTTCTACGGTGAATCTCAGTTTCTACGAGAGCTTAGTTCGGTGCAAAAGGCTCGCCTGCGTCGAGGCAAGCCATCTTCCTGAGAGTCGTACCCCCGGAGTCGGCTTCCGGAGCTCAGTTTTAGCTCCCACCACCTCTGCGTGTCTAGGACGTTCTCACCCCTCGAATTGTTCCCCGGGCAGGCCCTCGATTGGGCCATTCACCTACTGGAGTAGCTAGACCCGGCAGACGTCACCACTTTTGGCGAGGAGTGCCGAAACGCCTTCCTGGGGCGCGAAAACGGGGAAACTTGCGTATAACGGGTATTTTATTATTTTGTGTCATTATTCTATCTCCCCCTGCCTTAAGGTTGTAGTTAACACGACCTATGATACTACTTTGTAAAACTCCAGTATTTTTCTGTGGAAAGAAGATAAGGCTTTGATAGTGGGTTATTTGGATGGAGTAGCCCTTTCTGGGACTCAGGTGACAAAGTACTTGCGTCAGAGCCTTTCTAGTTCAGATGTACACAGGAAGCTTGGTGTGGAACTTCTTGTTGAAACTTTTGCATTCCTGCTTGCCATTTTATTATACTGTAATTTCATGTGAATCCCATCAAGATTTGGGAGTTGGGTTTCTATTTATCTTTTCGAGGTGAAATAGTTTTTTTGAGAGAGCATACATAAACCTTATCAACGCGCAACAGCGTACAGTATATCTAAGCTCATTGTAAAATTTATCACTACCTAACTTTCGATTTTATGCCTCATCAGTTTTATTAAATTTGCTTCATCTCTTTTTCATTTTCGTGAATTTGTAGCCTTGAACATTCGCACGCAGTTCTGATTGTTGTAATTCGTTTCTGCATTTAGATATTCAGATTTAGACACTGGTCAATTTGTACGTTTGATGTCCTTTGTACTTAGTTTTAAACCATAAGGTGGTTCGAGATTAGCAAATTTGAATATTTTGTTGTCACGTAGAACAACTGCCTACGTTTTCATGAATCTATTTGTGTACTTTATATTTTCTTTTTAATTAGTTTATTGAGTTTAGGACTTAGGCCCAACCCAGTCCCGCTTTCATTCAACTCCAACTCTCAACCTTTTGTGATCTTCTAGAGCGTGTTGATGATCACGCACGCGTTATATTACCCAGTATAACCTCACGAAACATTCTTGTAAATAAACACTGTATTTTGAAATCTTGGCAAATATTTTTCCTCGGTTTCGTCAAAAGCTTTGTTTTGAGCACAGCGTCGACATTAGCGGGATTACGGCCCACGAAACCGTGGCGCCCGTACATCATCTAATCGAACCCAGCCTTCCCCACTGGCATCAGCTGGCGGGCCGTGTTCCGAATAAGTCGGACCGTCACAGGTGAGGCACACGGAAAGGTACACGTAGCCTTTTTTGCTTGTAACAATACAAAATCTTGCTCTATACGGCAGTATAGAACGCTTTAAAATTCTGGATTTCGAACATTTCAAGCGGTCGAAATTGTTCTTTATAAATTCCCAAAACGGCTTCTGAGCCATAACCGTTGAATGGCTCGTTACCATATCGTATCAGTACTTACAAAATCCGGGTCGAGATCAACGACATCCCAAAGGACGTCACCACGCTGATGTAATTTGATGCCAATGAATAGTGTAATAGACATTGGAGATAGCATCCCTGCCCTGTCCCTACTATCACGGTCGGTGTAATCTTTATGTTAATATTAGATTGTTACTGGTGTTATTATCAGATGATGCTTTCCCACTAGCATGGCGCTGGCAGCAGTGGCAGCAGCTGCTTTTCTTGGTAGAGTACAAAACGTGGTGTGGTTGTCTTGCACGGCAATGTTGATAGAAACAGCACTTATTACTCGCAAGAGTCCTTTGAACTTGATTAAAACATTTATCTTCGTTCCATTTGAACTTCACTAGCAAAACACTCGTTCGGTACACACAGTGCGGTCGCTTCACCGACTTCTCCTCTCTGGCTTTGCAATAATTATCACTGATGCACAATATACATAAATGCATAGCAAAACGTATATTATACGACACGGAGCGCGGTCTGGCACGGATTAGTGCACGCTCTGGAGGAGTTTCAGTCCGGTTCGGCGTCGACATTTCAACACACACAAAAAGGAGCGACTCGCCGGGTGATCTAGGATAGTAGGAATGTTTACGTAGTTATACCATAACTCTTGAAAACTTCCGCGCGCACAGACTTGAATCCTTTATTTTCGCAACGGCTTTGCCAGAAATTTCTTTTGGAGGCGTCTAGGTAAATACAAGGTATCGATCGACAGGACTTTAATACAAACACTGGTACATGATGCTTAAAAGTACTAAACACAAATGAACTATTTCCGTCGTCTCCGCTTGAATATGTTGAAGAGACTCCCAGTCTCATCGAACGTAGAAATGCTACTCCTCTGGACATCGGGTGCTTTTTCCGGCGATTCTTTTCGATGTCGCGGTGATTTCTTCCGCGATTTCCGATTAGAATGCGACTTGCCGCTCGAAGACGTTGCCGAAGATTCGTCTGTTGGTTTAGTTCCATTCTCAGACTCGGAATTCTGCACGCTTTTCTTCTCGTCTTGTTGTTCAGGTTTACCTCCATCGCTCCTTTCGTGTGCGGATTTTTTCGGTTTCAGCTCACTCCACCAGTAATTCCTTTCGGCACGATGTGGCGAAGGCGAGCTGCATCTGCATTTGGCCAAATTTTCTTTGATTGTGCTAAAGTTGCATCTTTGACCCATTTTCGATTTCTTGTCTGCTGGCTTTTGCGCACCGCTTTCACCTTTTTTATCATCTTCACCGTCCGACTTGGCCTTTTTCTGTTCTTCGCTGGTATTCTTTTTATCACTCGAAGTCTCATCAACAGTTGAACTGTCCTTTTCAGCCTTATCAACATTTGAACTGTCCTTCTCAGACTTATCAACCCTTGAACGGTCTTTCTTAGACTTATCAACACTTGAACTGTCCTTCTTACTAGCTGCGCCTTTGTTGTACATAACGAGTAATTGATGGAACATGTCTTGCATATCTCGGACGTCCGTGTTTTGCTTGCGAAGTCCATCTACTATTTCTGCAAAGAGTTTTTGCTGGTTGCGACCTTCTCTTTTAACGTCTTCTTCCACATTTTGAATGTCTTTCGCGGAGGGCTTGCCGCTGGACTGGTGCGGTTCGGGTTTGAAGATGATCGTGTTGGTGTTGCCATGCTCGGTACGTTTGTTGGTGACATCGATGCTTCTGACGAGGGCATCCAGCTCTTTTTCGACTTGAGTCTCGCTCTGAGCAGTGTCAATTGGTTTTGTTTGATTTGCGTTCTTCTTGAAATCCTTAGGCATCCTCCGGGAGGGCAACGAGGCGTTGTAATGCTAGTTTGGGGAGGTTTTCGGTTGCGGGTCGCATGGTGTGACAGTGAGGTTTTTGACAAAAATTTTGACGCGGTTGTCTAGTCATGCCAATTTCACATGGTGCGTGTCATTCTCACAAAACTCAGCAGCTCAGTCTGTTGAATCCTCTTTCAGGTTCAACTTCAGTTCCTGTAGCAATTCCTTTCCACAATTTTGTTACCAGCTATTTCGAATTTTCTATGCTCTTGAACTAATAATTATAATTGTGAAATTTATTGTTTCAAACAACAGGTGTATACAAACAAGGGTGAGGTATGTTGAACGAATGAGGAAATGTCTTCATGAATGCGTAGTCGTTGTGGGGCTCACCTTTGTCGAGGCGCTGTCGGTGCCTTCTCACAGGCTGAACCGCAGAAATGTTTGCCACCTCTTCCACTGTGCTTTCGGCTCTTTTCGGATATGTTCCTCGTTATCTTGATCAGCTTCGCTCTTGCAGCTATTGATGTGACTTTTCATCTGATACACGTGATAAGTGATCGCCCGAGTGAGAAAAGACTGATTCGGGACCTAAGAAATTAAGTTAACATAACCTTGTTCATTCTGATATGAGCAAGACATTTGATAAACATACTCTGCCAAGTACCCAGAACAAAATTGCAGGTTTATTATTACTTAAGAGCTGGGTTGCCTCCACAATGATACACCAAGTTTATTGTCCTGCCATCAAACGGATTCACCAAGCCACAATGTGGTTCCCGAGGGATGTTGGGTGGTCGGTTCATACAAACGCTGGGGTCGACAAGCGCACGGTTGAGCTGGACATGTCCTGGACTCCGTCCTTCACTCCTGAACGCAGTTTGCGGTCAACCTCTCTGCTGCACTATCTGATGCCCGTGATTACCTTATTTTCGAGTAAAATCATTTTGAAATTTTTTTGCAGGCTCAAGAATCGAAAATCAGCCCTGGGTATTTCATAAGCGTATTCTACGATAAAAAATTAAAAACAAGTTTCCATGAACATAAGCCGAAAAAATGCTATACAAAAGGGGCTACAGCCCCCTAAATATGTGTCTCTTAAGATGGTTTTCATTTATCACCTCCGAAACTAAACTGCTCAACATTTGAAATGTCGGTATCGAAAATTTTGCCTTTATTCAAAACGGTATAACTTTGGATTGTCTTAACCGATCCCGACTTTGTTTTCACAATCAAATGAAATATAGAAAAATGTATTGGATGTTAGGCCGCAAATCCAAACTTGCAACACATAATAAATTGCTCTTATACAAGCAGGTTCTAAAACCCATATGGACGTATGGCATACAACTCTGGGGATGCACCAGACACCAGACCATCGAACATCAATAGCATACAAATATTTCAAAACAAGGTACTGAGAGACATAGTCAACGCTCCCTTGTACGTTAGAAACAAGAACCTCCATCGCGACTTGAATATGGAAATTGTGAAAGCAGAAATCAAGCACTTTGCTCAGAAACACGAAGCCAGACTACAGGACCACATTAACGTCGAAGCCACTTAACTTTTGAACCATGGAAATCAGCTAAGGAAACAGTTGTTAAGATACATCTTTCAGCAATCTACTTGGTTGGCGAGATTTTTTGACTTATTTCAATTACATTCGTTACAGGGTGGAATGTAAAGCATTGCAAAATTGTGCTTAGTTCAATAGATCCCCATTTTTGTAAACAATTTTTTTTTCGAATTCCAACGATATAATCATGGAGCCTAATGCCCTATCTCGAAACGGTTTTCGAATTGTCCAGATCAGAAGTCCAATAATGGTGACATGATTTTGTTTAGTAAAAGTTGCATTTTAGTCATTTAGGTTGGCAATAATAAAGTCGCATTTTTGATGATGAGAACTTGTAATTATTTTGCATGCTTGTTGCTTGAACTGTTAAAAACTGCTGTGCCTTCAGAAACCTCCGTTTTACTTTCCCAGTTTGCGTTCTCGAATGAAAAGGAAAATATTGTGAACGCGCGAAAAATTTGTTCCTGAATTTCGAAGAATAACTTCTTTTCAATGTCCATCTAATCGATTTATTTGGACCATTTTCACATCAAAGTCGGTCCGACTGCCTGTCTGTGTGTCTAGCTATGTGTAATCGTCCATGATAACTCCCAAACGGTACATTCAATTGAGCTGAAATTTGGTATGCGGCCATGGTATAGGCGTATAATAAACTTATGTGATTTTGGTTGAAATCCGCCATCAGAGGGCGCACTTATTGCATCGTATCAATATCGGAATTTTTGACGTGCGAACTTCAAATTGAACATGTAGATGTTTTGTTGGTTCAGAAACACATTCTAAAATTTTAGTTGGAATATGTTTCAAAAATATAACCCCAATTTCTTATTTTTTCAAGATGTCTAAAATGCAACGTTCACAAAAAAAATTCATATCATCATTATTGAACTTCTGATCTGGATCATTCAAAAACCGTTTTGAGACAAGACATCAGGCTTTATGATTATATCGTTAGAATTTGAAAAAAAATTGGTCAGGGGAACGGGGATTTATTGAACTAGCACAATTTTGCAATGCTTTACGTTCCACCCTGTAACAAATGTGATTGAACGAATCGGAAATTCTCGGCAACGGAGTAGATTGCTGAAAGATGTATCTAAGCAACCGTAAAAACAAAATCGGAATCGGTCGAGACAATCCAAAGTCACCATTTTGAAGAAGGGGAAAATTTTCGATACCGACATTTCAAATGTTGAGCAGTTACATGCATACATGCAATGTACGAACGAAAGATGCAAAAAGAAATGAAGAAATTTTTCGTGAAAAAATCAACCTGATTGATTCATTCTCAACGAAGATATCTCTATTTTTATGCGGATCTATACTTATGCACTTATATGCGGATGCGATTTTCAAGTCGCGACGCTGTGGTTCAACAAGCTGCTTCTGGCTCCGTGCTTGTGATCGATATAGTTATTCTATTCCTCAAGGCCTGCATACATTTTTTGCAACTTTTTCACACTGTCTAGGACCCGATAATGTCAGGATTAATTTTCCAGCGTGTCGATATCACTGACTGGGCACAATCTTCAGCTCGGTTTTAGGATACTTTAAAGATCACATGTACCAAATTTTGTGTGTGGTATCAGGAAGGGAAAGTAGTTCATCTAATAAGAGTAGTCACAAAATTATCCCAATTAATTCTTTTATTAGAATTTGCTTTAGTTGTAATTGAAAGTTCATCAATAACCCTTCAAGTTCATCCTATCAAATACAGCATTATTTTTCGAATAACAAAGCCACAAGAAAGAACAGAATGACGCAAGCTAACGTGAGCACAACTGCAAAATTCTTGTTGCCAAATCAAAGATAAACCTGACTCACGTGACTTACGAGTCTTACGACACAGAAAATATCAGAATAGCTGGAATCCAGACGTCAAAGAAATTGAGAGAACCAGGTTAATTAGATTTCCTGTAACTCTCAAACCAAAGATAAACCTGAGTTATAGTATAACATACAACAGACTGCCGCCGCACGTACTCTAATTATGGCCGTAGTAGCGGCCTCAGGGTAGGGCGAGACGGGTGACCGCTTAGGGCGCCAGCTCATAGGGGCGGAAAAATCGCGGTTGAAATCCAAAGAATTGACAATTTACTGAAGCAACAAAACGACTTGCCAGCGGCGATCACTAAATTTGCTCCTGTGAAAGCTTTAAAAACTCCTTGATTGCAAAAAAAAAGACTTAATTTTTGCTCGCTTCGCTCACGGACCCAAGATGGAGGCGGCGGTTTCGAATTCTTGCCCGGGGCGTCTAAAGTGCTAGGGCCGGCAGTGGCGCAACTAGGGTTTTTCCAGGCAGGTATCAACCCTCAAAAAGGCGCCATATAATATGGTTGTGACCAATGTCACTTGACGTACATATTTCGGAGGGGGAGGGGTCCGAGGAGCCGGGACCCCGGGCTCTAGTGCCGCAGACAGAATATTTAAAAAAAAATGAAGAAATTTTTTTCTCAAAACAGCACGAATGCGCGGCAATTTTAATTGAAGCGTTACTTTGTCCGCATTCGGTTGAATTGCTAATAAAAATTTCATTCACATTCAGTTGAAAAGTTTGTTAAAAGGGCGTTTGCACTATTTGCACAAATCAGAAGTGTTTGAACTTCTTACCTTTTAAATAACGTTTTTATGGGAGCAACACCTTTGGCTGCATTTTTGAACCAGTCGTTTTTCTTCCGTTCCCAGACAGAGAGCTTTTTCTTTTTCAAGGACGGTGTTGAATTGGTAAAATAAGCGTTGCAAAATCAATCCCTGTGGGTTTATTTCTTGACGGATTCTTGACGGATTTTGGTCTCCTTCAAAAGCTACAAGAATGTACTTCGGTTTGATCCCATTGGCATTTCCAAAATCCTGAAATACTTTTTCTGATTTCTGGATTTTGGAAATACCATTGGGATCAAACCGAAGTACATTCTTGTAGCTTTCGAAAGAGACCAAAATGGTAAGAATCCGTCAAGGAATAAACCCACAGGGATTGATTTCGCAACGCTCATTTTACCAATTCAACCCCGTCCTTAAACTCGACATTTTGCAACAACCCGTACTTATAACGCGAATGATCGAACTGAAAGGGCGGTCGATCGTGATATCTACAAAATTCCCACTCTTCAGCTCTCGAAAACTTGGAACAGTGAATAAATAAAATGTAGCTTTTTTTATTTTATTGCTCACTGGAATGTTATTGTGTGTATGGGGTGTTGGTGTATTTATTGGTGGGTTGTATTTGGATGGGTCTAGCGTGTGGCCGCCAGATGTGTGTCGGTCGCAAGTGTCCGGTAGAAGGGCCGGCTATTCACCCGGAATGGTGTGATATTTGCCGAGATGTTTTAAGATTATATAGCAGATTGGCTCAAAAAGGCGCTTTTGCACTTGTAAATCTTGTAGGTGGGTGCGGGTACCTGGGAAACCGCCCCTTGTTGCGCCACTGAGGGCCGGCACTGAATGGCAGATGTAAAATGATCCAATATTGTGGGACACACGTTGCATCAAACAAACCAATAGATAGGGGAAAAAATTGAAAGGAAAAAGCAATAAGGTAGAGTTTCAGAACGCTAAGTAGTGGCAATAAAGTAATCAATCTCAAGCCAAAATTGTTGAACTGGGAATGTTCTTCCGTTGAATCGATTCAGATGTGAAATATTTACATAACACACGTTCCGTATCACACAAAGGAGATAAAGAACGGTATAAATACTCAAGAAAAGGACTCAGAAAGGTGGTAAAGGTCAGAGTCAGAGTCCGAGAAGGAGTCCACGAGTTTAGCCAAGACAGCGCCAGAGCAGTCCTCCTCCCGCCTAGGCGGCAGGAGAATGTGAAAGTTTGAAGATGTCCCCAGTCGTTTCGCACACGCTTTGGTATGTACGCTCACCTTTCAACTGCAATCATTGGTCTCTTCGTATGGTGTTTGTAGAATTGTAATTATGACTGTTAATATTTCCATACCATGTTTTGTACCGGATTATCACCTCTAAGTATGCATAACGTACTCTCTTTTTTTGACCATGATTGTGATGTCAACTTTTTTTGCATAATTGATCCCCTTTTGTATATTTTTCTTTTTTTTTACTTACTCAGTAGATATTTATTTTTGTTTCCATTTGTTTTCCTGACAAAAGAATCCACGCCGCCAAAAAGCCAGGTAATTTTAGCGAAGTCATTCCCTTGATTTAAGTAAATATTAATGTCAGAGGATGTATCCCGATCCTCCATGACATGTACCTGTATCACAAAGTGCAAGGTAGAAAAAACATTGACGCTTAGCTCCCACAATACGTTGTCTTGATGAGATATCACCAAGGGATTTGGAACAAAAATTATAATATCCAGTGGAATCTTTGAGTTCCTCGACCTCGTACGCTGAGGTAGGTGCTGGATGATCATTGATGGCATACCCAATACTCATGCATTTTCAGCGTTTCTGGTGCCAACCAAAACGATGCCAAGAGATGGTGCTATGACTAAATAAATGAACTGGCTTCAACTCAGGGTTTGTGCAGGCGTTTTTTTTTAAGTGCTTCAATTTCAGCATGTTTGCATTTCAGCATTATTGTCTGCAACCGATTAGCGAAGCTTTGGGACCGCGACTTAAGGTGCCCATTCACTAGGGAACCCGGTTGGCCAACCCGGTTGGGTTCGCCGGATGTTGGCTAGTGTGTGGTTGGCGCCAACACCAACCCAACCAAGTTGGCCGGTTTTCCAGCGAGCTTGAAAACGCGGTTGGGTTCGTTGTTGGGTTCGTTAGTGAATGGGTAAGTTGGCCAACATAACAACCAACATGAGGGATAGTTACTACGGCTAATCACGGTATTTGAATTATTTGATGGAATATCGATATTATTTAGACATAAGTGATCAATTATCATCGAAGTAGATTAACTAGATACTTTGTCTTTTTGATACGGTTATGAAAAAGAATATCTTCTAGGAATGACATTTTATTCATGTCAGTGTATGTAATATAGGTACATGTGATACAGGATACCTTAATTCAATCCAAGAAATCAAAAATTCACAGTAGGTAGGTACCTACTTGATTTCCTTTGTTTTTGCTACATTACAGTCGCGTTACACATCAAGGCGGCAAGATGCGGGGAGAGGGGCGGGGGCAAACGCAAGGCTCAATAATTCATCAAGAAATAATGTGTAGAGTTAGGAACCATTTCCTTTTTGCAACACTGATAGTTTCTCGCGTCTTGTGGATTCAGGATGAAAAGCTATGTATGAGAAAAGAGAAAAACCCTCAAAAATTCGCGATTCTACGCCTGATTTGTAATCTGTATTCAGATGCCTTTTTACGTCGATCTAGGTAGGTAAGTAGGTAGGTAATTAGGTAGGTGCGTAGGTGGAGGTGGGTAGTTGGGTGGGGGTGGGTAGGTAGGTGCGTAGGTGGAGGGGGGTAGTTGGGTGGGGGTGGGTAGGTAGATACGTGAGTAGGTAAGTGGACACAAATAGGCAGGTAGGTAAGTAGGCAGACGCCGAAGTAGGTACCTAACGGTCATAAACCGTTTTTTAACTTATTTCTGGTACCTACCTATAGGTGTATACAGGACGTTCAAGATTTAACCGCCTAAATTCAAGGGTCGATAGAGGATCTAAGAAGGTGAAGATTCACTCTGGGAACCATATTTGTAAAAGTAACGGACGTAAGTACGTAACTACTTAAGGATATTATAGCTCTTCAAAGTTGAAAATAAATTACCTTGATCTACAAGCGTTAGATAATACATGTCACTTTTAGCACGTCGTCATGGGCGACGTGAAAAAATGATGATTCTGCGCATTCCTGTCATATTTTCAATAAATTCTGACATTTACCAAACATTTCAAAGACCATTGTAGATAAAATCCTGTACGATACCCGCGTTAAAAGTGTCTTATTTTGTTCGCGGGGTTGCTCTACTCGCTAATGCTCGTTTCGCAAGCGTCCCCGCTCACAAAATAATACCTGTCACTTTTAACACTCGTATCGTAAATAGCTATTTTTCTTCTAATTTTTGAGTCGTTAGACCGATGTTAGTCCAGGACCGATTTGAAATGAGGTAGACATCTTTGATATAAAGCTGAGTTTTTGCAGAGACATTCGGAAGCATGTTCTTATTCACCAAAAAAAAGTCCCCAAGTGTCCCGTTGGCGCTAGCCAAGTTATGGGGTGAAAACCGCCCCTAAAAGTAACACGGTGCTGGTTTTTCTCATTTTTCTGCCAAACGGTCACTTGCACGTAAAATAAGTATAGGACTCAAAATATTTCCCACTAAATTCTGCATCGAAAAAGCTCTATCAACCACATGCCTAGGTCCCACCCAATTCGCGTAAACAGCGGTTGAAGTGGGGGGTAGTTTCAAGCGCGTCACGAGAAATTTATGTAACGCTGTGTTTCAAGGTAGATATCTGATAAATGGCTGATCTGACAAAAAAACCGTTGTGAACGAAATTGTTCATCATCATGTTCTGCACACGATGCATGAGTTTTCAATCCCTTTGGAAAAAAAATTTTGGGTTATATCACGAAAAAGTGCCCTATATGCAATGCAGAAATTTCAAATAAATTGAAATTTCACAATCGCTTTTGGTCCTAAAAGGCCGTTCTTTGACACTAGTCATCACTGATATATTCTTAGTCGAATAAAAAAAGTCCCCGCCCGTCCTCCCCACATTAACCAAGTTTTGAGGGGGTAAACCACCCTTAAAGTGACTTCCAACTGGTTTTTCTCAATTTTCGGCTAAACGGTTGCTCAAATGCAAAATTAGTAGGTGACCAAAAATATTCCTGAGTAAATTTTGCATCGAAAAAGTCGAACACACTATTCAGCTAACTTCCACCCAGCTCTTGCAATCTCCGTTCGAAGTTCTACAAGTTCGAAGAGCGCGATTTAGACACCCGCTCCGACGCCGCTTAATAGCGGATATCTCAAAAACGGCTTGTTGTAGAATAAAAACGGAAGAGGTTAAATTTATTGGGTAAAATATGTTTCATGAGGTGCGGGTGATGATTTTCAGTTCTACGGATGATATGAATGAGTTTTAGCGGTTCCTAAATCGTCTCCCAAATAAGAAAAATTAAAAATTTCCTGGTTATGTGCCTGTTAAACACAGATTTTTTTGTAACTGATCAATATATAAATTTTAAATTGCCCATCGCTGAATTGGCAAAAAATTGTGCATCGAATGAAGTTTTGCTCATTTGGTTGGTCTTAACCTAAGCTGTGCAAAACACGTACAAAGTTTAGGGTGATTCCGAACACGCAGAGAAAAACTTGTATACTTCCGTCTATAGAAGCGTGTATCTCAAAACTGGCTGGTTTAACAAAAAAATGTACCAAGAAAGAATTGATAGAGTGGAGTGTCCTCTACAAGAGGCATATCTTGTTTTTTTTCTAATTCAAAAATTTCATGAGCTACGCTCGTTTTTCATAAGAATCTCGAAGGAAATAGAGATATCCCGCTGGGTTTTGCATTCTGCCCTTTTACAATGAATTATATATATTTAAAATGTCTAGAACAATAATTTCCATTAAGGGTATCACAAAAATGGTGACTAGCGATGAAATAATAATAATAATACTAATAATAATAGTAATGGTAACAACACAAATTTTTAAAAAAACTGGATTTCCCAAGTCCACCGAGTACAGCAGCCGAAGGCTGTGAAAAAAAACGCCTTCGAATTGTCATAATAATAACATTAATAATGATAATAATAATAATAAATTGACTTTATTCCCAGGCGGCATCCAGCACAGTACTGCTCTTCCAGCACTGTGCTGAATGCTGAATGAGTGATGTACCTACACTACACTGATTTTCCAATAACACGTTTACGTCATTGTCCTTCGAATCAAATATGATAGTTCTTATTCTTGATAAATCAGTGTACAATATGACAATTCGAATACGTTGTTTTTTACAGCCTTGATGGATGCTGTCCTCGGTGGACTTGAGAAATCCAGTTTTTTTTAAATATATGTTGTTACCATCACTATCATTATTATTATTATTAGTATTATTATTATTTCATTGCTAGTCACCATTTTTGTGATACCCTTAATGGAAATTATTGTTCAAGACATTTTAAATATATATAATTCATTGTAAAAGGGCAGAGTGCAAAACCCAGCGGGAAATCTCTATTTTCTTCGAGATTCTTATGAAAAACGAGCGTAGCTCATGAAATTTTTGAATTAGAGAAAAACCAAGATATGCCTCTTGTAGAGGACACTCCACTCTATCAATTCTTTCTTGGTGCATTTTTCTGTTAAACCAGCCAGTTTTGAGATACACGCTTCTATAGACGGAGTTATACAAGTTTTTCTCTGCGTGTTCGGAATTACCCTAAACTTTATACGTGTTTTGCACAGCTTAGGTTAAGACCAACCAAATGAGCAAAACTTCATTCGATGCACAATTCTTTGCCAACTCAGCGATGGGCAATTTAAAATTTACATATTGATCAGTTACAAAAAAATCCGTGTTTAGCAGGCACATAACCAGGAAATTTTTAATTTTTCTTATTTGGGAGACGATTTAGGATCCGCTGAAACTCATTCATATCATCCGTAAAACTAAAAATCATCACCCGCACCTCATGAAACATATTTTGCTCTATAAATTGAGCCCCTTCCATTTTTATTCTACAACAAGCCGTTTTTGAGATATCCGCTATTAAGCGGCGTCGGAGCGGGTGTCTAAATCGCGCTCTTCGAACTTGTAGAACTTCGAACGGTGATTGCAAGAGCTGGGTGGAAGTTAGCTGAATAGTGTATTCGACCTTTTCGATGCAAAATTCACTCAGGAATATTTTTGGTCATTTACCAATTTTGCATTTGAGCAACCGTTTAGCCGAAAATTGAGAAAAAACAGTTGGAAGTCACTTTAAGGGTGGTTTACCCCCTCAAAACTTAGTTAATGTAGGGAGGACGGGCGGGGACCTTTTTTATTTGACTAAGAATATATCAGTGATCACCAGTGTCAAAGAGCGGCCTTTTAGGACCAAAAGCGATTGTGAAATTTCAATTTATTTGAAATTTCTGCATTGCATATAGGGCACTTTTTCGTGATATAACCCAAAAATTTTTTTCCAAAGGGATTGAAAACTCATGCATCGTATGCAGAACATGATGATGAACAATTTCGTTCACAACGGTTTTTTTGTCAGATCAGCCATTTATCAGATATCTACCTTGAAACACAGCGTTGCATAAATTTCTCGTGACGCGCTTGAAACTACCCCCCACTTCAACCGCTGTTTACGCGCATTGGGTGGGACTTAGGCATATGGTTGATGAAACTTTTTCGATGCAGAATTTAGTGGGGAATATTTTGAGTCCTATACTTATTTTACGTGCAAGTGACCGTTTGGCAGAAAAATGAGAAAAACCAGCACCGTGTCACCTTTAGGGGCGGTTTTCACCCCATAACTCGACTAGCGCCAACGGGACACTTGAGGACTTTTTTTTGGTGAATAAGAACATGCTTCCGAATGTCTCTGCAAAAACTCAGCTTTATATCAAAGATGTCTACCTCTACCATATAAAATTATCAAACGGTCCTGGACTAATGTTGCGTTTCTTGAAGAAATACAATTTTGCGTGTCGACTTTTTTTTTACCGATATTTGTTTTGTTCAATGGTTTGCTGTATGACACATAGCGCCAGTAATTTTCTTTTTGATCCGTTCATGACTTCGTCTTCATCAACTATCCAAAGAACTGCGCTCGCCAACCCAGTTCGCCAACACGGTTCGCCAGTGTATGGGCAAAGCAATAAAACCCGCCAACTTGACAGCCAACACGGACCAACCGGGTTGGCCAACCGGGTTCCCTAGTGAATGGGCACCTTTAGGCTTTGATTGCGAACATCTTTCCAGACCGTTCGATTCAAGTCGCTCCTGACGGCGGAAACCACCTGTTGACTATCTTGCCTTTCATTTTTTTCGTAGTTGTTTCTCATAGATGTTGTGCTGCCTGGTGGTGTCAAGTTATCATTGCTTTTGTTGCTGTATTGTCTTGTCTCATACATAAAACGACGCCAGATGCGTGACGTCTGTTTTGTAACGCCCCATTTTGTCTCAATCCTTCTGTAAGCGCAACTACTCCTGCTAATCATTGGACTAATAAATTAACGCACTTGCTTCACATTAATCTTGTAGCGTTGACCAAAAGAGAAGAGGGGCAAGCTATTTTTCTACATCACTTGGGCAACGTGAAACTCACCTGAATTTACTGAATGAATCGACATGCAATTGTATTTTTCACTATCAATAAAATAAGGAATAATAGTTGCGGCAGGATGAACACACAACACAATACCAATCAACAACAAACGGTATTGACAATCAAGAAAATTTCAACAGTTTGTTTCTTTTACAAATTACTGATGCTTCCAAGAAAGTTGCTCTGTTCGAACGGCCCTGCATGCATGCCTCTCGAGCTCTACCTTAATTGACTATCTTTTGCGTCGCATAGTCCCTCCCTTCGTCAACAGCTGAAGCGCAGAATAACGTCAACCGTCACAAACGAGGTTACAATTTTGGTAAATTGAAAAATACCTACCTGCAAAACTCCTTGAAAATTTCATACGCATCCAGGTATCTGGCAAACAACGTTGGTGTTTTCCGGAACACTATTGGCGAAAATCAGTGGCCACCAGAATGCGCTGAACGCAGTCAAACATGGTGGCCCAAGGGGCCTTGACAAATAGGTACCCAGCGCACAGCCCAGCGCCGTAGCGCAGTAGCACTCGACAGTTGACAGTACCTACTCCAAATCATAATAATATTGACAGTTTTGACAGTTGAAAAATAATTAAATTTTTTTGTCTTCCTTGTTTTCCACATCGTCGTGAATGTGAGCGAGTGAGTGTTGTAGCTCTGGTTGTAGTTTGACTTGAATTACTGCGTTAGTATACGCCGATGGACACAATGCACAATGCAGCTGCAAAAAACGATACGTAAGTTGGTGAAATGCTGGCCGAAAAATGCAATCTCTGAATGCTTATTTTACATTACAGATGTTGAGTTGTGTGAGCCCCTTGCACACAAGGTGGAAATACTAAGCCCCCACAAGACAAGGCATAGGTACAACAGGACGCATCACGAAAATGTGCCAACAATTACCGTTTAGGCCAGAAAGATGAACATTCTTTTGGAGTAATCGTACGACTCATACAATGACTGTGAAGTGAAATTTCAGTAGCTAATAAGCATTTATCGCTGTCTAGAATAATAAAAATCATAGTTTATCAATAATAATTGAGTATTCTTCAATCATAAGTTTAATCATAGCTCATCGGTTAATGTTAGTGTTTCTACAATGGAAAATATTTTCATAACGATTAAGTTGTTCTAAATCTGAACTGATGAGGCGAGTGACGAATTCTGATTTGCAGGCCAGGTATCTTCTCTCAATACCGCTGGCGTTGATCTCCAGGCTCTCCGTCTGCTCTCACTGGCTTATCGGAGATGGCTTCACGAGTTCACAACACTGTTCTAACAACTGATCCACAGCACCCAACCTCCAAATGGTTTTCAATTATCCATTTATGAGACATAACAAAGCACAAGAGTCTCAGTCACAGTGAGCCCCAGTCACCCCACACACGATTAAATGACCTGCCTCAATCACTTCTTCGCACTTTGTCGAGAGGGGGCTGATTTGGTCACCAACATGACCATAAATATTGGGCAAATGAATCTGTATTATCGGCATTTTCTAAAACAAAAATAAGTTAGAGATACTGCAACGAAATTCCATTCCCAACGAACCTCCAGTTCTTGGCCCACTGTTAGGAGTTCGTGACTGTTACGCTTTCACTGACAGCTATCACTGTTGACAGCTGTTGTGATGTAAATGCGCACTGCGTTTACTACCTATTTGTCAAGGCCTCTTGGGCCACCATTTTTTATTGCGTACAGCGCCACTACGCGGAAAAGATTTTCGCCAATACAGCGTAGCTCTCTACTTTTTCAACCAAATCAACAGAACATCAACAAGTTGCAAACTATCTCCATTTATCCAGACCAAAAGCGCATCGAGCCATTAGGTATAACAGATTTGTTTGAAACATCAAAACGAATGCACACTACTTATTCGACCACCGTGGAATTGTTTTATGCGATTTTATTGTCTGCATCAGCTTTGTACAAATTCGACACGGAGCACACACTATTAGCCCAGGCTTTTTAGCATTTAACATGAAACAAATTAATCCACGTGCAATCTTCACGGTATCGTACCCACTTAACCTTACTAAACAACATACTAAAAGTCCCCAACTTTCCTCCGTGTGCGTCATAATTTTTGAGGGGGGGGGGTCAAAATTTTCATTAAAAAAATTCTAGGACAAAAGTAATCTAGCCAGTGGCTTCAAATTTATTATATTTGGATACATTGGGTAATAAGTGAAACTTACTGACAAACTAGATGTCTATGGTCCCCGTGAGGGGAGCTCGGGAGGGGGGCAATTGGTGACTTATGCAAGAAATTTGGTTTTCATTATTATTGAGACAATACTGGCATGTTGGGTATCGTTTCCCACTAAATCTGACCTTGCAAATCCGATTATGACATTTAAATTGTGTTTAAAAAATCTTTTGAGCAATTTTCGGCAGAAAAACGTGATTTTGGGACTAAAATAAAGCCGGTTTTTCAGTTTGGGTTATTTTTGCGTTTGATGCATTAATCATTTGGATTTAAGATTGGATTAATTATATGGACTTTTCTGCGTAAGACTATCATATCATAAACGCGACGTAAGTGGTTACAAGGTAAGAAAAATAATTTATTGAAAAAAATGTCGAAGTCCTAAATGTCACTCAAAAATATCTCCGCGCAGTTGAGAAAAAATGTATTGTAGCTGTAATATGGCTTTGATTTCATCTTTCAAGGTTTCTTCTTGTAGCCAAAACAATTCTCTAGCTTCCGAAAAAAGAACACTCTACATTAAAATATTAATAATATAACAACAGCAACTTTCCCGCGGGTATAGCCACATTTTTCAGTTTCAAGCTGGCTTACACCGAACATCAAACCAACTCGATTTTATAGTATTCAAGAAATGATAATTATGTAGAATGCCTGATGTAAATGCGTGAAATAGTTGCAGTTATCGATCCTATTCGAAATTTCGAACATTGATGTATTCAACGTGAAAGTATTGTAAATTGAAAATCCACAATTTTCAAGAGCAAATTATCATTTTTTTCAATCAAAAATGCTCACAACCTTTTCAAATCAGAGCTTCAACATTGTATTTACATATTAATAATGTATTGGAAGTCTAGCACAGCACAGGAAGACTTTTATAGCTATTCTCTGCAAAAAATATCAAATTATTATTATTATAATTTCAAGTTCACTAGTAGTCAAAAAAAAAATCGCATCTAGCTTACCATCCGTACTCTAAGTTTATTTTGTCCAATATTAGTTTCGTTAAAAACACGTCAACTGATTTCCAAACAATAAATCGATAGTTACCCCGAATACCTACCGATAGTACCTATACCCATCTAAAATAATAGCAAAGTTATCTAGCACCTAAAGGGACTGAATACATAAGTTTATAAAAATAACAGATCGTCCTCAGGGTCATACTCAACAAGGTGGGGTAGATTCTCACATGTTGTGCCCCTACAGAACTTACACATCTGCGAACAAGACAAGGAAGATCGCCTGCATCTACATTTTAGACCGCAGTTCTTCTTGCAGTTGCAAGACACTATCTTCAAAATAGTCTCCGGAGCTGGAGGAAGATGCGTTTTGACGGGGACCAACTACACGTGGGTGCTCCCGCGTAGCCCACCGTGTTGTTTGTTTACATTTAGAGTACCTTAGCTATTATTATCTAGCGAAAACCCGAGGTTAATCCGAGCTCTAGGAGCCGCGATATTGCGTGGAATGACAGACACACAGACGGACGGACGGACGACTAATGAAATAAAATATCTTTGTTGTTTGTACATCTAGAGTAGGTACCTAAGCTATCATCTAGCAAAAACCCAAGCGCAATCCGAAATTTAGTAGCTGAGATATTGCCGGACACTGCAGACGGCAATAACAAGAACAAACTATAAGGCTACAAGTAGTAGCGCTAAAACCATAGAGGAAAATTGCGAAACTGTACCTAGTACCTACTCATACAAGTACTACCAGACCAGATTTAGTCAGTACGATGCTGTGCATATTGAACGTAGGATCAATTATTACAGATCAAAGTCTGGGTTAATAATGTTGAAGTGATTTTCCCCATATAATGCGTTTGACGTAACTTCATAGAATCCTTATTGGAATTGCTGGACAATTCATAATAGAGCTAAAAGATACGTCATTTTGAAGCTAAAACTGTAGGGAATCTACTGCATCTAATAATACCAAGTGATATTTAGTGGTCGATGCAAAAGTAAGATGTTAACTGAAGCATAAGAAAAAAAACACGAAAAAAGTGTCATTATCAAGAAATTAAGTCTGTTAGTTTCAAATTTTGGGCAAAATTCATCCCATATCATTCACTTTGATTCATTATCTTTCATTCAAGACCAAGATAAGAGAAATCGATTGGGTGGTTAAGAACTAGGAGCATTTTTAAGCGGAAAGTGCATTATGAGGTGTCTTCATCTTTGCCTGTCAAAAAAACAATGACGCACACGGGGGAAAGTTGGGGACTTTTTGTATGTTATACAGCAAAGTCTAGTTAACCCAAAACTGAAGAGATTGACCGTGTTTTAATTTGTTTCATGTTTTGCCGTTTTTTCGACTAAAAAGCCTGGGCTATATAACGCCCGGTTAAATTTTCATCACGCGCGGCCGTTTTTCCCTCGTTTTTGCCCCGCAATATTTGCTCTGCTGCCGGTTCCATTTCATATCCCGCTGTGTCGTGCGGTGGGTGGCGGTTATATTGCCAAATCCTCGGATGATGGCGATCCGTGGGTCAACACTGACTTGAAGTCTCATATATAACTTCCATCGGCAAAGACCTTTTCAAGAAAACGCGGTGTAAGTATACCAAAAACGAGAGCTTTCGCTCTCGATGCTGATGTACCTTTGTGTATGCGTGCCTGTGTGGGCGATATCTCTCTCTCTCTTTGGCAATCATATACATTTGGCGGAATATTGCACTTTTGCTCCGGGATCCGGCAGAAGTTATAAAAGGAAAAGAAAAACAAGTTAGCCGTGATTGAGTTTAGCAGAGCAGCGTCCCGGTGTGCCTCCAGGAGTTTCGGCATATCTCACGGGCGAGGCTTTCAGCGATAAAAACTGAACAAAACGCGGCGGATTCAATAGATTCAATAAAACTATATTAAAGTCCTTTTTGCTCCGGTATTCATGAGGGATGCGCCTTTCGAGGATGTATCGAGATAAAGACGTCCTTTCATCTCAATAAGTGCAAAGTTGATTTCGGAACTGGAGGGAAAAGGTGGAGTGAGCGACGGGAGGAATTCGAAATAGCAAAATGGGGACACGTCCGGGTCACAGAGAGCGAGAGAGACAGGAACGAATGCGAATATTTTAACGGCTTTGCGTTTTAAGTCAAAAGGATCCGAGGAATCGTTTCCGCCAAGTTTGATGGTGGAACGCAGAGGACGTCAAATTTTCCGCGTTGTTGGCGGTTGCTTTGCGAATCGACAATGTTTGATGAGAAATAAAAATCAGGGGGCGGGTTCTGGCCATCACGGTCAAGGAAATGCCTTTCATTGTTTGATCCGCAGAAAATAATAAAATGTTTTATTGTAACGAACGTCCAGCAGCGAACGGAAAGCAAACCCGGCGCTCTCTTTAATGAAAGAGTTGTGTTTTGCTGGAAAATCTCGCGGTGGTGAGTTTTTAATAACGCTACCTGATTCGCTTACTGTTCCGGGTGGTACTCTCCGAATTGAATTTGCGGTAAGAAATCGCTCCAAAAGAAAACAACTTACTATATACTGTCGGGTTTGATTTCTCACGAAATTACGTAGAATTTTTCAGTATATTTTTGCTTGGAAAGCTTCTTCCACCTTATTGCTGAAGTCGCTATGGTCTTGGCCTTTATTGGCTTAAAATTAACCCGAGCAATTTTAAGTGCTGCATTCCTGGGTGAAACTGGATTTGTCGTTGAGTGTTTTCTTTCCAAACCGACGCAGTTCGAACAGACTTTGCTGTGAATAACTCCATTTTCAACACCAAAACCAATATTTTCACGCCGCACAACTATTTTCCCAACATTTAGGCAATTTCTGACGGAGACATTTCCAGCGGGTTTTTCACATTGTTTATTTGCTTATTCAGCATTGGTCTTTTTCTGTTACGGGGCTCTCGCGTGAGTATCCCCACCGCCGACGAAAGCTTTCGATGAATAACGGAAAAATTCTGAGCAAAGCAAAAGCAAGTTTGTGCTGATATTCAGTCTTCTTTGGAAGGAGGTCTAGATAGGTATATATCTTTATTGTCTCATAAATTTTATTGGCGAACTTTTGCGTAAGTTAACTGACCTGGAGTAAGTATACCATTGTATACTTGAAATCTGATCAAGCATTTGAGTCATGTTTGCCCTTCGAATGAGCTTTCCTTCGTAAGAATCATGTCGTTTCGGGTTAGCATTCTTGTGATAATAGTCGAAACTTAAGTCTCCAATTATCGAAGGATGTAACTATTCTTTTGACGGAAAGGGGCCAAAAAGACTAGGAGAAGACTTCTACGTTTAACTAGATGATTGAACTTTATCAGAAATGGTATATGCATGACGACTTACTGAGTTTCAGTTAATGCCTCTGAAACAGCCTTCGGCTAAATTAACATTGTTTGTAATAGTTTTGAGGGTATGTTCATGAAGGAGGGACAAGAAAATCTCAAAAAGACAAAATTTCTGGAAATTTGTCCTGATGACAAATTCAAAAGATGAAATTTACAAAAGACATACTAATCTCTGTGACTTTTTCCCGCGCGACATTTCTCAGTGGGAATGATATCTTTACAAGAAAAATTTCAGAATAATGCATACAAGCAAGCAATGAGTCGGGAAATCAGTATCACCTGATACAAGTGACAGCAATTCTTTTTTTGCCCTGCATCAACAGCTAGGTTATTAGCAGGTTTTTGCCGTCGGGGTTTTTTCTTTAACGATAACAATGAGGACGATAACAACGAAGTACTGTAAGATTTGAATCTTTGGATCAGTGGGGGATTTATCAGTGGGGTTTTGTTTCGATGGCTTTCTCGTTTCATCCCTCTTCCCGGGGCATCACCGCACGATAGTAGATGCCCCAGTACTAAGAGACGCGTGAAAAAGTCCATCTGGCCCAGTGCGGATTTGAACCCGGGACCTTCGCCTTTGAAAGCGAGGCCGAGCTCACCGTGCTACCGACTGGGTTGACAGCAATATTGATCGGGCAATTTGGAAGTTATGACATGAAATTAATTTTCAAATTTGAATTTTTGAAGCCTGTAATCCTGTGAGCTAGGTACAGGGTGATCACGCGGGAATTTCCCCCTATACTGGAGGTTACCCCTTTGAGATAATTTGAAAAGGAAAAAACTTCTCTCGATGAATTTTCTCCGTATATTTCAAAACTGTATTTTACAACAGGTCAACACATGAAGTGGTCCACCCCAAAATTTTGCCTCACTTTGAGGGGGCATATCTTGAAAAATACGTTAAGGATTATTAAAAGCCTGCTGATGCCTAAAAGAAGGTCCTTTTGGCTACAAGGTACCACAGCGTGTACCTTGGTGTGAACCGTGTACAAGGTACAGCGTTCACTAACATTGTACTGGATATACAGGATGACAACGGAAGGAGTGCCGAAGTGGTTCATTTTCAACACTGAGTAACTTTTGCTAAAAAAATTCCAGATTTTTTCTGGTGCCATTTTTGGAGAGCACTTATCAAAATCTCGAAACGGTTTTTGACTTGTTTCCGTATTTTGATTTTTGAAAAAAATGTGTCAATTTATGTGAAACTTGAATTGTCTGATGCTACTTCCGTCATTAGTCATGCAGTTGGCTGTAATTTGGCACAAATGCACAAAAGAAACTACCTCATGGAAATTTTTTACCTCTTGGACACCTAATGGTGCTACTCCTGTGGTCACCTGGTACCTGCTTAGGGTCGGTCACCATAGGCTCAGGGACCTTATAGGGACTTGTTACCATATCAGCCCTATTTTGGTCACTTTTGTACAGGGTGATTTATACGAAAAGTATATATCTATCTCTTTTCAGTTTTTTATATTTTTGTTCTCATGTTTGCATTCCAATACACATTATTTAATTGGTGGTGTCCTTATAAAACCTTTTTTCACAAGGTAGACAGTTTCGTGATCACGTGATAATCGTGATTGACAAGATATCCAATAAAAAAAAAATCTTTCCCAAAATGGCATGGTCAATTTCAACCCCTAGTTAAGGGCTGTTTTGAAAAATCTACTCTATGCTGAAATGTGCACCGCTGTGTCAGATTAGAACAAAAGAAAAATTTTTGATTCTACCTTCTTCCGTTCTCGAGATAGAAGAGCCTTGTTACTTTTCGTATAAATCACCTTGTACAAAAGTAACCAAAATAGAACTGATATGGTAACTATGGGACTTGTAATGCAACGAATGGTTGCTAAATCTATATTTGAGCCACACTGTGTTTGATAAACATGGAATGTATCGTCGCAACCTACCCCATTCGAGACCGACCCTAAGCAGGTACCAGGTGACCACAGGGGTGTAGCACCATTAGGTGTCTGTGGGGCGAAAAATTTTCATGGAGTAGTTCCTTATAGCAAATTATGCATTTGTGTCAAATTACAGCCAACCTTATGACCAATGACGGAAGCAGCATAAAAAAAATTCAAATTTCACATGAAGTGACACTTTTCTTTAAAAAATTAAAATACAGAGACAAGTCAAAAAATGTTAAAAAACTTATAGCAAAAAACTCTCCAAAAATGGCACCAGAAAAAATCTGGATTTTTTTTAGCGAAAGTTACTCAGTGTTGAAAATGTTCTTCGGCACTTCTTCCGTTGTCACCCTGTATATCAGATAAAATGTCAGTGAACACTGGACACGCTGTGATACCTTGTAGCCAAAAGAAGCTTCTTTCAGGCATCAGCAGGCTTTTAATAATCGCTAACGTATTTTCCGAGATATGCTCCCTCAAAATGAAGCGAAATTTTGGGGTGAACCACTTCATGTGTTGACCAGTTTATAATATAAAAATCATTCATTCGAACGGAAAACCGATACGACCTACCCCAAGGCGCTTCTGGAAGGCAAATTGGTGACATTTGGGACGTGAAATCCAAGATGTTGCAAACGGTGTCGGTCCATCAGAAAGAATATTTATTCTGGCAAGCTGCATACTCCAGTGAGATGGAATGGTTAATACGCGCAAGATATTCGACGACTATTAAAACAAAGAATATTCACACAGAATTTTCACACGGCTATTACTGGGAGGGAAGCTTGGAGATGCAACGCGGTGGGTTACTGGTCGGGGATGTGGAGGAATTTTGGATTCTCAAAGATAGGAGATAGATCAGTATTTGACATTTTGAAGGATAAACATCCGGATCAAGCTGCTCCGGCCCCAGAAGCATTTTTTGAATGTGAGATTCTGCCTGTACCGATATATGTGAATATAACTGGTCGACATCTTGAGAGCGTGACTGGAAGATTAAATGAAGGTGCTGGACCGAGTGGAACTAATTCGGACCAGTGGAAGGCAATGATTGTGGCTCAGATATGATGCTCACAGTTGTCGATTACGCGAAGCCGTGGCTCCCCTCACACGTCGTCGGGCCAATGAGGTTATTGAATGGGATTGTGTATGGGCTGTTTTTGCACGTAGAAATATAGGTTTGGACAAATCATGTCCTGGAGAGCGTCCAATTGAGATCGGAAAACTTTTTCAGCGATTGATGGCCAAAGCTATGGTTCTTGTCACTAGAGAGGATGTTCGGGAAGTTATGTGCGGGGACGAAGACAGAGATTGAAGAAAGAGTTCATGGAATAGTCAATTTGTTTAAGGTATGTGATAGTGAGGTGTTGCTATTGGTCGATGCGAAAAATGCTTTTAATATTTTGAGTCGGCCCATAGCGCTGTGGAATGCTAGGCTATTATGGGTTAGGTGTGCAAGTTTTTTGTTCAATTCGTACAGAGGGTATGTCGCTATTGTAGTGGAATGAGTGGATGATTTGATCCTCAGTCGAAAATGTACCACTCAGGGCGATACTCTGGTGATGCTAATGTATGCCATTGGAATACTACCACTAGTTCGCTCACTGACGAACCCTAGTCAGTTGATCAAAAACTGGTATGCCGACGATTCTGCATCCTACAGAACTATAAATAATGTTCTGAAGTAGTGTTGCCGTCTAGAGTTAGACTTTCTAGACTCTTGTCTTGGAAAGGCGTCAAGACTTAGACAAGACCTCTAGAAACTCTTGTCTTGAAATTTCTAGACAAGACAAGAGTAGGACTGTCAAGATCAAGAGTCTTGATTAGACTCTTGAAAAGAAAAATGAAAAAAATCTGATATATTTCTTTTTGTTGACGGTTTTTATTGTCTACTGAATGTGTGATTTGCTTGGAGATTTCTTGCAGGGTTAATTGACAACTCAAAATAACATAATCAAGGGTAAAAGGTATGACAAAATACTACTCAAAGCTGTATTTACTTGAAATGGAGCTGATTGCAATGGGTTTTCATACTATTTTTTTTTTATTTGTTGAAACCAAAGTACCGAGATCAATACAGACGCTATAAAATATCTCGTCTCAAAAGCCTCTACTTTTTTCAGAAAAAAATCTAGCAATTTGGGAGTTTGAATTGGAAGAATAATGAAGTGATGGATCTGTTCTGCGCTTGCGCATTAAGCAGGCCACCATGTCATTATGCATTGACCGTTGTTGTCAGGCTGTATCTGATAGGCAGCCTACAGTCTATGGTCCATGAATATTCACTGGTTACAATTAAAAATCAAGAAAAACAAAACAGCACGATGCAGCATCTTTTTGTATATTGTAATTTTATACATCAGCAGAAGACAATTTGATTTCCTGTTAGTTTGTAGTCGGAGTTCACTATAATCAATCAATTCTGCATCAATGAATAGGAAAGCGTTGCCAGAGAGATGCCATGTCGAATTCTGTTCATATCTTGTAATTATATATTCAAATGCCATCTCTTTTAGACTTTGTATGTCTCTACTGGTTTTTTTTCTTCCGGTTCTCATACGAAAGTTTTGTCCAAGTGATTTTTTTTCCAAGGACTGACTGCTCCAACATCTTTATTTCCACTTTTACAAAAAATAGCTGCGCTTTTTCAGATCGCAACTTCTAAGTAATTAGGTCGCTCGATAGGAAATGAAGTATTTTTCGCCAATAAAAGAAAAATGATTCAGACAACATGCAGCTGCAGCCCGATATCATTTCAATGTACCAAGGCAAAATACCGATTAAGCTGGTGCTCTTTTCACAACTTGAGGAATTGGAGTCTTCTTGCCCGCGTCAGGTTGACACAAGCGGGAACCTGACACAGGTCTGCAGACAATCGGTATATTTTCGACAAAAATATTGGACCACGTCCGCACGACATCCGGGAAGTCCGGCTTCTACTCAAACCCGATTATTCACATTTACCGTTCAGCAGCAATGTTTTGAACACCAAACAGCAAATATTGAAGTTGATTGATTGACTTTCTTTTTAACCGTGACTCTTTTTCGTTGACTGTTTCTTGACGTTCATGTGGCAACCTGATACTGTTCTTGGCTTGCTTATTCAGTCGATTTGAGCTGATAGACTGTGGTAAGCTAGGTTTCTATTTCCTTTCGCGGTGCCAGATTTTTTGAAAACTCTTTCAACTGAACAGTAGTTGACTGTATTCACTCAGACATCAACCTACGGCAATAAAATCGTATCTTGTCACTTGTCATTATATAAAAGACCCCTTCGCAGATTTACGTCTATATACTAGCAGGTGAGGGGTGGTGGTGGCAACCTTTTCTTTCAGCATTCACACAAATGATAAATTTCAGTGTCAATAGAAGTGGGTCTTTGTTTTGAAATTTGAACGTGAGTATAGGCGATTGACCTTATTGGGGAAAATGGCCGTTTCGTCGAGGAAGTTTTAGGGCATTAATTTTTAGAACTGGTGTAAGTTGCCGTCCGGCAACGGCGGTGGTTACGTCAATTGGTGGCATGTCAAAACTGTCACTTTGCTGTCTTGTGCAGTACGCTACAAGCAAACTTTCATTCCTGTGAACCCTTGGGACCCTATAGGCTCGTTATTGGGCCCCATGTTGATGACCAGCGTCGTCGCAGACCTTTCTCTAAATCATCCATAGCTTCCGCCCAAGGAAGAGCAACAGACTCTGTCACACCCGCACGGAGGGAAACACACAAGCCCGTCGACCAGCCTGCCAGCCAAGAAAAAATCACCTCGGGCTGGCCGTGCAGAGTCAACCACCACCTACCTTTTTTCCTCGCTTTTTTCTAAAGATTTCCTGCTTCGACTTCAGCTGGAGATCCGCATTTTTCATTCTAACAAGCTCGCCGTAGCTACCTCTGTGTTCGCGACGTAAACGTTGTCTTTTTTTATCGCAATAATGTAGTGCATTGCTGGGGGCGTAGTCTTTCAGCTGCGCACCTCTGGAGCTAGATCTACTACAAAGCTGCTAAATACGCCAACCATAACATGAAAGAAGAGACACAAATGCAAACCCCTTTTTCAGATTATTTCTACTTGTCAAATTTCCATGTCAATATGTGGGTATTACAGGTATCCACTAGTGCCCACCTAGGCTACTAGACGTCGGAGTATGCTTTCCTCGTAAAAACGTCCTCGACGATCAAGTACCGAGCTCTACACCAGGTGGCGTTTTTCTAATGTAAATCGCCTATACCCAAATAGAATATTTTATTGGAGCGCAGTCTCTATTCGAAGGGTGTCCCTTGCTCCCCACAGATTCCGGTTTTTCTTGCTAAAAGATGTTTATATTTCTCTCACGTATTTTTATTGGAAAAGGGAGTGTTATAGTAATTTTATTTCAAGAGTCTATCTAGACTCTTGAGAAATTTTCATCAAGAGTTAGAGTCTTGTCTTAAAATTTTGAAATAGTCTTGATATTTCAAGACAAGACAAGAGTAGGCACTATTCTGAAGTGGTTTAACATGCTCTCTGAGAGGGGTCTAACTTGGGGCTATTATCCAGAGACAAGCGAAAGTATTTTGGTCGTGCGAGAGGATGTTTGGGAGAAAGCTGAGATTGTATCCGGTGAGACAAGCAGTAACTCTCTTTCTTTGTAAGAAATGCTATGTGAGAAAGGAAGTGAATGAGTGGATTGAATGCATAAGGAAATTGGCTGAGACTGGTGAGAGAAGACCGCAGGCTGCGTACACCACTTTTGTGGAATCGATTCAGAACGAATGGGTATGTCCACAAAGAGTAACCGTCGGATGTGGGGAAGAGTATCTTTCTACCCTTGGTGCAAGCCACTCAGACTTTATTCGTGCCAGCTGCGGTTAGGAAGGAAGTTTCTGAAATCGAGCAGGAACTTTCTACTTTGCCCACCAAATTCAGAAAAAAAAACACATAAACAGGCAGCTGAAGTTTTTGCTGGTGCATATCTATGAGGGCATCACTATGGCTGACAGTAGTTTCGACTGCAGATAATGGATTCGATCTATCCCCAAACGAATTCATAGATGTACTGGCTGTCAGATATGGCAGAGAACCTTTGGGTCTGCCAAGTGAGTGCGACGGCTGCGGTGCTGCGTTTAACCTGCAACACAGTCTAGTGTGTAAAGAAGGAGACTTCGTCAAAGCAGGACATGATGCCCTCCGGGATGAATGTGCTTGTCTAGCAGAAATGGTATATGGAGCTGTGATTCGAGAGCCTGTCATTAAAAATGGCGGACGCTTGCACCAGTGAGCCTGCCCTCATAGGAGACAATATGATGATCAGGGGAGTTTGGGAGGCGGGAGAAGTAGCGTTTTTTGATAAACGCATCATTGATGCAGACACTACCTCTTACCGCCTCCGAAATATTTCCTGGCAGGCCATCTCCAATCAACATGCCAGCCAAAAACTTCTCAAGTACGACAAAGCTGCTGGAAATGTGAGAGCTTCCTTCACTCTCCTGATATCCTTGTGTGAAGGACCGTTGCACAAAGAACTTTAGTTTTCCTAAAAAGACTGGCCTCGACAATGGCAGAGAAATGGGACTATTCTTCATTCTTATGCTGGGTCAAGGTGAGGATTAAGTTTAGCCTAATCCGGGCTATCAGCATGAGGCTACATGGCATCAGAAACACTCAACCAAATAGTAGCATAAATATAACGAATGACATCATTGATTCAATGAATAAGTTCTTCAAAATCGGTCCAGTGAACCAATTCATTGCCGGAATGAACGTTACAACATTAAATGATGAACTTTTCTTGAGGGATTACTTGGATTCATTATATCTATGAAAGGTGTGCTTGATACTCTTTTCATTGAATCAATGCAACTGTTCATAACGGCAATGTTGAAGTTACATAAACTGACGTTGAAAATTCATTGATTCGATGATCATCTATACATTCCATCGATGAACCCTGGTCATAACCGTAATGAACAGCCGGTCATTGATTTTATGAATAAAATCCTTAAATAATGATACCTGTTTTTGGTTTGATGAATAGGTTCATGAATAAATTAATTTAGTTAATCGATCTAGGGGTTATTTGTAGGCAAAATATGAAGAATGTAGATAAATCTATTTCCTTGCGTTATTTTTCAAGATTAAAATTTCGAATTTGGCATGCGATTTCCTGATGGATATATCTAGAAGACACCCTTAGTTCCATCAAAAACTTAACACTGTGTTAAATTTTAACATTGAATCAGATTTAAATATACTGGTGAAATTGACTCAAAATTGAATTAATTCCGCCATCATGGTTAAATTTGAGCTATTGTTGAATTCAACACATTAATATCAAGTTTTTGGTGGGACTAAGGGTGTCTTCTAGATGTATCTATCAGGAAGTCGCCTGATGCCAGATTTGAAATTTCTATTTTGAAAAATAGAGCGAGGAAATAGGCTCACTCTACTTTCTTCATATTTTGCCTACCAATAAACTCCTTAATCGGATAAATAAATTAATTATTCTAAGAACCTATTTGTTAGGCATATAGTTACATATCGTATAATAATAAATACACGTAGGTACCAAGCTATAATAATAGGTACAAACTCAAAAAAAATTCCTCACATTTTTTATTTTTCAAACAATTACATAGAATATGAGCTTAAAAGAACAAACTAACTGATTTTGTGAAGAAATCTCAATAAAGGACCAGAACAAAACAGAAGAAAATACAAAAGCTTTTCCCTATACTGGCGTCTCAGTTCGATAGAAACTGTCTCCCGTCGTGTAGATGGCATCATAATCCATGTCAATCTGAAAACAGAACAAAGAATATCAATTAGGTTTTGCGCGTTTATGCGTTTTCTGAAAATGGAAGTGATACTTGGGTATGAAAATTTCGCTGTTTCTGATTATAAAAATAGACTTTAGGTACACGCTAGGTGTCTAAGAATGATAAATATTTTATTACCACTTGGGTACCTACCAGTTTGTATCTAGTAGGCATTTGATGAAAAGGCCATCTGTTGAAGATTTCCGCCCTTGTGTCCATTTTCCTGATCTCATCTATGCGAAATTGTCAGCACGCCTTCCAGTAACTATCAAGCTTATTGGTTGACAGCTTATAGAATTTCGAAGACCTGGTAGCAATTCGGCGTCTTCATCTGGAACTGGAAAAAGAAATTAATATTATTTATTACCGGAATGAAAGTGAACATTGTAACCATACCAAATTGTTTTTCTGGTCAAGAAAATTTCTTGGATGTTTGTTTCGATTTTGGCACCTCAAGTCAATATGCTTCTCTACGGGTTTTTTGAGAATACTTCTCAAGTTACAGTATTTCACGTGCAACTTTCCTCCTTTGCTCGTTCGCTGTAGTATTCCTAAAAAGACAAAATACATGAATAATTATGTAAATGGACTCAGAGTGCAAAATTTACCAGTTTTTCAGTAGGAAACTTCCCCTTGCCAAGCCTTTTGCCGAGTTCTATTGATGTATCAAATCCAAACTCGACTGTCCAATAATCAGACTCTTGAATTCGTTGGTGAATATAACGGTGAACAAAATAGGGCCACCTACCTTATCGAAACAAAGAAATCAGCAATCAACACGTTTCAACAGTTCTATAGCTTGTAGTTTAGCCATGCACTTCGCTCAGGACAGAACAACGGTTGATGCAGGAAACAACTTATGAAAATGAGGAAAGTGGTGCGTTCTGCACCGTGCGCATGCGCTTCAGAGATTCGATACATTAGTATAATGTATGTTTCATTGCATTGATGCCGAATCATCACTCAATGAAATTGTTCTTTATTATAATGAACATTGATTCAGAATTACGGATTGGATTAATGTATCAAATCATTATTACTATGTATTGCGATGTCAATAAATCCCATCATTGAAAATTCGTTATGATTGTCATTATATCAATGAATGTTGTTCTTGATATGAATGAACTTCTCAGCATAATTTGATGAATGCCGCATTCATTGTTTAATGAGGCTCCGTACATTGTATACATGATCATTGGTTATAAACGAATGATTTATCACACTTCACTTTACATAACATACATGAAAATTTCATTGAATTAATGAAAGTGAAGTCGATGAAAGCTGTTCATTGAAGCTATGATCAATAATTTTTAGAGTAAAAATTATTTGTGGGGTGGGAACTTACGACGGGGCAGGGATTCATTTGAATTGAGCATTCATACAATTTATTCTTATTTATACCCTGGACACACTAGAATGCTTGATGATCATCAACGGATCGTCATCTTACTTTCTTTGCTGTCACCAAGACAGCAAGGAAAGTTAAATGACAATCCATCGTTATTGATCATTAAGCTTTCGATAGTGTGTCCAGGGTATAGTCTTATTTATACACTACTTGTGCTCTGTGAATTATTCTTCTAGTCTCTTTATTTGTACAATGTAATTGAATGAATTGTTTCTCAATCTACGAGAAAAATTGTTCAAGGGAAGTTTTCTCCTTTTCAAATTATCTCAAAAAGGAAACCTCCAGTAGGTATGGGGGGGAGGGGGAATTCTCGCTTGATCATCACCCTCATACTCTCGATCGTGAGACAGTAAATGCATCGTTACTGTTCAGGGCAGTCTCGGTGTGTAGAATTCTGTTACATTCTCCAAAAAAAAAATCAATTCTTATCTATTAGAGATATGGGCGGAAGAGAAGTCACAGAATTCAATAAGTTCCAGAGTGAAAACTGAAAAACGAGAAGCAATTTCCGCAAATCGCACCTCTCCGCGCTCCGCTGGCACAATACGCATACAGGTGTGGCCCCGAGTGTGGCGGACTGGCAGACCATTTTCGCACATTTTGCACACAAAAGAGCTCATACTCCAGCGTGTAGCTCGATGCCCCGCGGCGCTAATTTCGTGAGGCCAAAACCCTCTCACCGACACATCAATACAAGAGAAGGGTGTAAGGTATCAAGTGAATGGAGTCACTGGATCCGTCGGGCCCCAACAATAACCTCCCAGGAGCGAACGCGTATCACGTTCGTAACTAATTCACGCCGATGTTAATTACCGCCCCTGGACCGACTGATATCCGTCGCCCAGTCTTAGCTGTGCTGCGACTTTGAATTAGATGATTAACAATAATCAAACTTTGAACATCATGCTGCGTGTATGGGGAAATAGGCACCGTTATGCCTGATATTTGCTTGGAAACTGGTACACTTTCTCGACGTATTATTGTGTTGTGATGTCTATATCTGCCATTCTGCCAAGTTGCCGGCGATTATGGAGCCACATCCAAAGACCCGTCAGTGGAAAGAGCGCTAACTGTATTGTGGCAGTAACCCACACACTTCCTAATGAGGTATCTTATCTCAAAATACTCTTCTAGGGCCTTGAGTTCAAACTACAGGGTACTTCTAGCAGTGTCCTTTTGGTAAAGGAATTCAGTCAGAACTTAGTACATAGTTTAAACTTAGCTGTCTATTAGAGTATACCCGCACCTTTACCCACTTATATTGCGAATCATGAATTTTCAACTCAAGTTGAGAATGAACCAAGCCAATTTTATGAACTCATGAATTCGCCCAGTTGGAGCACCAATTTAAATTCAACTCGATGATTACATTAATTAAGCGTCCAGGAACCGAAAGTTAGTAGTTGAACCATTCGCAAGATACGATATTCGCTGGAGAGCCCAACTGGGGGATAAGCTACAAACCCATGCAATTGGCGGAGGAGCCGCTCGAGACTTGCCGGATTGATCGGTGAAGCTGTAAGCTGTTGGAAGGTGCGTTCAGTCAGCTTATTTAGCCGCAAGTTTTAGTTTCAGTCGTAAGCGCAGCGATGCTCATTGGCTGTCATGAACCAGCCTCCTCAGATCAGCCAATAAGCGATGCTGCGCTCACGACTAAAATTAAAACTTGCGGCTAAATAAGCTGACTGAACGCACCTTAGAGCTCTCCTGTTCAGACGAAACTGGAAGATTTTCATATTTGTAGTTTAACATTGCTTGGAGTTGACCGATGATTCCCGAATGCAACAGGTGTCAAGCCGAAACAGATAAACTTTGGGTGTGCAAAAAAACAACTTAATATGTTAAACCGTATTAGGCATTTCCACATGACGTCACGAGCTCGTCAGTGTTGCCAACCTAGTTGAATTTATAACGTCAAAAAAGTGTTAGGGAACAACCCGCGTTGTGATGATTATAAAAAAAGTACTTTTTTGAGATTTTGGATACAGTAGGAAGCAAGTTTGTGCGTGATAATTGTTCACGAAACTCTGGCGCTTCGATCAATACTGATAGTTGGAGATGTGCTGCCCCAAATAGCTCAATAAACAAGAAAGTTTGGTGGAGTGCTTAAATCATTTTCGTCGAAAAAAAAAAAAGAAATCCGTGGCTTTTTCGGAAAACTAGATTCCTGGAAGAAAAGAGCATCTCAGGAAGTTTCTCAAAATGCCAAGAAATGCGACTCAAAGACATCTGGGAAGGAGAAAATATGCCAGTTAATATGCCTGCCGATAAGGTAAAAAGCTGACTAAATTGTTGGAATACAGGATAAATGTGAGATGATTTTACAAATTGTCCATTACTAAGCGCCCTTCTGATTTCAGAAAGTATGGCTGTGGCAGAAACTGTGACCTGTGGCGATCGTGAAATGGGAAAATCCAGCGACCAAGGAATTTCTAAGTTGACCACAATCTTACCTCAAATCCTGCTTACAAGAAGAAATTTCAGGACTTTTTAAGCAATGTGTTTTGCCGCGATGAAGCCATCAACTGAAAATTCAAGATTGTCAAGTCAGGTGTACGATTTGGTCAACAGAAGATGAAGATACTCGGAGCCGATCCCATCTGGTTCACATGTGCTTATATCACAGCAAATATTACAACTGAAGTGAAGTAGAAAATGGAAACTATTGTCAATTCAAATATCTAGGCTTGTGAAAGCAATGGAGAAAGCATGACTAGAGATGTCGAGGGCTCAATGAACGTGAACGTTGGGTTGGAGTTTGGAGTGGTTGAATCTTTTTTTTGAGAAAAAAATGAGAAATTCATGGTTTTCTCGAAACGCTGGGGCTCGTGGAAGTACGAGGCATCACAGATTGTATCCCAAAGCGCCAAGAAATGGAAAGGAGGAAGGAAGGAAGGAATACACTCGAAAAAATATACGGAGGTTGAACCGATAACAATTAGGATGGATAACTAAATTGCTGTAATACAGTTATGATGTTTGCACAAAATTATCTGTTCCTAAGCCTATCTAGTTTCAGGAAGTACCTGTGTCAAGAATTGTGGCCTTCGGCAATCTAAAAATGGGAAAATCTACGGACTGAGGAATTGCTACGTCGACCACAATTTGGAGCCTAGAATCCTCAATAGAACAATAAATATTTGTATTTTTAAGAAATGTGTCTTGACACAATCAAGTTGTGGTTGAAAATTCAATTTCGTTAAATCAGGTGTAAAATTTCTGTCAAGGAGGGCTCCGGTGACCGAATACATCTTCGGTGGCCGAACAGCTGTTCGAGTTAAACTTCCATGTTTTGCCTCTGTCCATATTCTACAACCGAAGTGAAGACATTCCTGCACTTTGAAAATATAAAATATAAACAAAAACTATTGTTTGTTTCTTTAATCCAGCAGTAAAAGCTGGGCCTCAAGTATTTGGGTGATTGGGAAGCACAAACCGAAGAGGTACATACCTAGCCCTACACAAGGCATATCACTCCAGCAATGCCGGGAACGTAAACCCCCAACATTCAGGTGAGGTTTGGTGGCAAAGTTCATGCCCAATTTTGTCGGAAAATATGAATTTTCACCACTACCCTGTGCAGTTAACCTAACATGTTTGGCTTGCTTTTTCACAAAAAAACACACTTTTCCACGAGAACTTATTTTGCAGGCGCATTGAGGACATTGCTTTGAACTTGATACAAAAGTTTCAAACTCAAACTCAAAAAGGTAGCCGAGGAAAAAAATGCAGAAACTGGAGCTCCATAAGCGCCCTGTATATAGTTCGGTTGTTCTCGAACATTATTTGGTTCAAATTTGGCGGGCAATTCTGGACAGTTGGCAACACTGCTGTGACGTCAATGGAAATGCCTAATTGAAGGTGATGAAATATTTAGCTGTCAAGCAAAAAGTACCGCAGAAAAATAAAACACCACTGGAAAGAAAGAAGCCATAAATAGCCCTCGGTACTTCATATGCCAAGGCTGAAAATAAAGATACCTACAACAAGATTCAGTGACGTCCTGACTAAACGTCCTCTGGGCCATCGAGCTACGAAACCTAACTCAAAACTTGGCACGAGCGACGAAACTCCGGCTTTGCTCAATAAATAATCAAAAACTAGAAATGACCCTTCAAGTGTTAGCGTTGTTGCACAGTGTGGATAAATGGCAAAGCCAAAGCCCTATCAGCACAATAATATAATACTCGACTTTGTCGACGACGTGGATTCCGCTTGCATTTGCGCCCAGGCAAGCACAGGATAATTCTAATGAAATTTAGCACGGCTTCCTAACAAGGATTTATGACTGTTCCAGAGATGAATTCGCCCGAGTACGTCATCTAAATACATCACTCTTGTATTACTGTGTGGGCTTTGAGGAAATATGACTTTTAGTTTTTGCACTGGAGGTTGCTCAAGCTGCAGCACTGCAATAATAATAATTCAAAAGCTCATCCTTTCAGAAAATTCCCCGTTCGCCTGTGAAAATAAGCGTGTTCGCTCAGCACCTACCTATGCCGGAAAGCTTTGGGATTTGAGAAATAGAACAAGAAAAGCACAATGATATAGCCGTCATGAAACGACTAAAAAGGGCGAATATCTTTGTTGATGGACCTAGTTGACGCGTACTTCGCAGGAACGAGCAACAAATTCTGCTTATTGAACACTTTTGGCATATGTACATATTTTCAGAATGAAAATTAATTTAAAAAATCGTGTAGTGTACCTATAGGCCAGGCGGTAGGTCATTCTGGATAGAAAAAATTCCGACCAAAGCTTTTATGGTGTCAAACTCTTCGTAAGGTCAGTAGGTATCTACCACTGAGTTTCCGCCCAAAAACGAGTTGTGCTGATTCCTCCACATCTGCCCAAAGGTAAAAGATGTCTTTAAGGTGCAAAAAGACCTGTTAAACCCCCGTACTTTTTCTTTTTTTTTACCTCAATGCAAACGTACAACTCTAACGCAAACATTGGAAGCATTTGTCGTCATCTCTGTGCCAGTCTTACTGTTGAAAAAAAAGATTTCTTTGTGCGGGTCAGATAAATCACATTTAATTGTTTTTCGACACAAGAAAACGATGGAGCAACATGTATTTTGGATGTTTTCTAATAACTTGTACTTACTGAACTCATTCATGGCGTTAAAGTTTCAATAACAGCATTTTTGAAGATGTTGCCCGCTAAGAAGTGGATAATTTTTACCCGCCTGTTCAGCAGCAGTTTTTTCAATTTTACCAAACACCGTTCTCGAAAATTTTATAGGGAATGACAAGCTGGAACTGTTTTCTAATGATATTATATCTGGCTTAACTGCGGCACGCTTTTTGAAAGTGTAGGAAACTGATTTCTTTCGAGCGGTACTATTTTACCCGCGTGCGGCCATGCCTACTTGACATAGACCGGACTGATTACACAAGCTTGGAAATGTACTCTCTTCCAGCTTTGAAACACGACCATTAATGATGAAATAATGTATGATTTCTTCATGAATCAATGTACAAAGTCTCAATAATAATGGTCGCGTTTTAAAGCTGGAAAAGAGTACATTTCCAAGCTCGTGTAATCAGTCCGGTCTATGTCAAGTAGGCACGGCCGCACACGGGTGAAACAGGACCTCTCGAAAAGAAAACAGTTTTTTAGACTTTCAAGTACGTGCCGCGGTTAAGCCAGACACGATATCGTTAGAGAAGAGTTTGAGCTTTTCATTCCTTATAAAACTTCCAGAAACGGTGTTTGGTAAAATTGGAAAAATTGCTGCTGAACAGGCGGGTGAAAATTATTAACTTTTATGCTGGCAACATCTTCAAAAATGCTGTTATTGAAATTTTAGTGCCATAGATGGGCTCAGTGAGTACAAGTTATTGGAAAACATCCAAAATACATGTTGCTCCATCGTTTTCTTGTGTAAAAAAACAATTAAATGTGATTTATCTGATCCGCACAAAGAAATTTTTTTTTTCAACAGTAAGACTGGCACAGAGATGATGACAGAATGCTTCCAATGTTTGCGTAAGAGTTGTACGTTTGCATTTAGGCAAATATAACAAAAAAGTAGGAAGGTTTAACAGGTCTTTTTGCACTTTCGAGGCATCCTTTACCTTCGCGCAGATGTGGAGGAATCAGCACAACTCGTTTTTTGGCGGAAACTCAGTGGTAGATAACTACTGACCTTACGAAGAGTTTGACACCATAAAAGCTTTGGTCGGAGTTTTTTCCAGATTGTAGTGATTTTACCGACATACCGCCTGGCCTACTACTCTTATCGCACATATTTGGGTAATCGTCCAGAAAACTATTCTTGTTTTCAAAGCAGTTTGGACGCGATGGTATACTCTAGCGATGTTTTGTGATTGCATAGACGAGTGGTAGAGCCTTAGTCAATTTTGTGCAGTGTTCTCATAACGTTTTTAAAATTTTTGCATTATTTCTCCAAGCAAACACCATTGGATAGGTAACCTAGTTATACAATATTGTCACGTCTAAAGAAGCCGCTGTTGCCGGCTTCCCATAGACGGTGCTAGAAGGGCTGATCCTTCTAGCTTGGGGGGTAATTTGGGGGCTGAGATGGTAAAGGCCACAGGCTCTGATACAGAATACGTTTTATTCAATATAAATATAATCTAATAATCTACAGTAGGTACTTACTTAGACACACATTCATCCGATGGGGGCGAACCCCAGTTCGTACGCTTTCCCACTTCTTGCACTCGTCGCGGTTGTTCATCGATCTCGCTATCGATTCACATATTCTTTGATGCGCTCCTAATTATAAGCGTTCCCTCTCTTCTTCACTCGTGACATGCCCCGGGCCCTTAAGGCTGGCCTCCAGCCTCCAAAAGGTCCGTCGGTGGCCTTTGTGACTTGAGACTAAGTGGTCATTTATCGTGACCGTGTACCCGAAGGGAACGGTTATAATTCCTTTCATGCACTCATTCATTCCTATAAAAGTTATGTTTTGCCTAAAGGGCCATGAAAGAAATTTTAAATATTTCACCTTAACTAAATGAATTTATACAATGCAAAAAAAATATCCCGGTGTTTGTACGATTATAGCATGCTTGCGCGGTTGGAATGTTCGCGGTGTCGGTTTGCCACTTAGGTATCTTAGTGTCGAATGACGATGGTTGTCGGTACTTCCTTCCGTCTTATTATCACGTGAATTTTCGGTTCGAGAACATGTAAGTTTTTTGGTACACTTATTGTTCGGTTTTTCTACACACTGTCTTTTTGTAGGATCCCTCACGATGCACGGGTTTTTGGGCAGTTTCCACCCTCCGTGCCTGCATAGTGGGGCGGGGGTGATGTGTCACCTTCTTCTACCTTTGACGGTGGACCGGAAGTGAGTTCCTGGTACCGTCTCTCTGCTCGGATGTTCCACAGCCGTTGTCAGCGATACAGCGACACGTCTTCAGCTTGCCAGCCACCCCCTTTGATGATAGCAACTACTCGATTCATTGCTTCGTAGGGGTGCGCTGTAGACAGCCCTCTTTGGTCCCTTGCCACCCTGAGCATCTTTGGTGAGTGGCCGGTCTCGCTTTGGTGTCCTCTCCCGCTGGTTTTGCTTGTAGGCTACTTTTCTTCGCCTTGTGTAGAGACTGGCTAACGCGCTGCTCTCGTCACGAATGTAGGATCGCAGATTTGGCCAGTGGGCCTTCTGGTCTGCTCTCCCCTCGCTCTCGGAATGAAAGCTGCCGCTGCTCGTCTGCCCATGGGCAGAATTTTCGGCAGTAATCGGAGATCTGCAGGCATCTTCAATGGCCAAGCTGGGTGCTGGCTTTTCGTTTTTCTAAAACAACATTTTGTGTGGGTAGCGTGTCATGTGTTTACAATACTATAGGTACTTATGTAATAATAAAATCATCATTCAGCATTTTCTTTCGTTCTCTGCATGCATCAAATTTCACTTACTAATCTTACTATAGTAGAAAATCTTTTCCCATTATGAGTAATTCATTCATTTTAAGTGTCTATCCCAATATATTTTTTTCATTTAAAATTAATTCCCAATAATATAAATAATATTTTCCAAATTGAAACACTGTTTGTGTCCATGATTAAACAATAAAACTTGATCCCAGTGAATAAAATCTGGATATTTGCTGAACTATTGAACTACCTATTTGATTTGCACAAACGTGTACTGGGTAGGTAGTTTAATATAGGTGTAGGGGTGATTTTTTTTCCAAGTAGGGGAAATTGAAAATGTGAATTTCCGATATTGCAGTGTGGATAAGGGTTTTTCGACAGTGCAATATCTGTTTTACCCTATAATTGGGCTTATCTGGTTTTCATCTCATTGACCGAATTTATTTGACTGGCCCCAGATTGGGCAGTATCAACTTATATTCGAATTTTCGTGCGAAAATTTGAGTAAAGTTGTGCATGTGTCCTCATTCAACTGGACTATGTAAACTCAAACAAAACAAAAATTTATCCTTCTGAGGCAAGTCAAATTTTCTGCAGCTTTGTCCTTTTTTTTCAAACGTTTTTCAAGGCATGCTGTGAATTGAATTTAAAAAAATAAGATAGAAAATCGTGACGTAACTTATGGCAATTTTTTTGTTGTTCTGGTTTGACGTGCATTCCTCGATTGGCCTGTTCCATTCACATTGTCGTTTTTTCGTTAGGTCAGGGCTCCTCTTCGAGTTGTCTCGTCCACTAAAACAATAAAAAATCACTGTGTTCGATACTTGGGTATTTTATTTTTTGGTTGTTTGCTGCTTTTAGGTGGTTCTTTCTGCCATGGATCCAATTTCCGTTTAAATTCTTGATTCCTTTGTATCCAACGATTTAGCGTCCTTTCGACTTGATGGTCTTTTTGGATTCTCTACGCTCATGTGGCAGTTTGGATTTGAAAATTTATTGCACCTGAAGAAAATTGAAATTAGTAACTCAAAAATTATACAGCTGACACTTCCAAAAAAAAAATTGAAAATTTCGGATTCTCTGAAAAACAAGTTGAAATTAATAAACATGCCCAAATCTGTTTTTTATCCCTATCCAAATTTTCGGTCGGGTGGTTTCTTCCTCCGTGTGAGAAATCGAAGGCCTGGAAACACTTCTTCTGGTCCTGGGAAGTTTTCGATTTTGATGTCAGGGGTTTCGTTTCGCGGTATTTTCGGGCGTGGTCCATCGACCATTGGCAAATTCCGCTTTCTTCCTATCGCATTTGCTTGCGATTGACTTGTTAGGGGTGGCAGTTTTATACTTTTGAGTGTGCTTTGTTGCATCATCTCTAACTTGTGATCCTCACATATTCGCGATTCATTGAAAATTGGCATTTCTATAATTTTTTCGTCGGCTTCGAATTTTTCCGCGTCGATTTTGTGATAACGTTCGATTCCGGTTTTTGCTTTTGGCTCTGGGCACCTATTTTCGTCTAGCGCAATAATTATTTCGTTATTTACAGTGTCAACCTCGGTTCCCTTTGGCATGTTACTTATTTCTGCCTCTGCAGTTTCTCCTTCGGGGATTATTTTTTCCGGTAGGTTTCCTATGTATTCTTCAGTACTATGTGACTGGCGGTCATTTGACCTAATAACTTCTATATTTTCGCTTTCTTGACTTTGGTCCCTTGGCATATCTAACAAAATTCTACGTTCTAAATCATTATCATTGACCCTATCTCTATTCAGTACTAGAGTTGGTATTTTGACACCTAACTGTGACGCGTGAACTTTTTCTTCCGATTTGTTTTGTTCTGAAAGCCAACTTTGTTTTTCGCGAGGTTTTCCGCGAGTATTATTTTCGCTTATTCGCGGCGCAAAGCTACGTTGTATATTTTTTATTTCGACATTATCAAAATATTCGCGCTGAGTTTTGCAATTGTATTTTGCTGACGACTTGGTTCTTTTTGAGGTCACGCTACTTGTGTAGCAATACGATGTGCTATTTTCCTCTTCGCAGGTTTCGAAATTATTTTTTGTATCATGGTACTTTTGTACCTTACGCGCCGATTTTATCTCGACTTTTTGGAAACTTTTTGGGTTATTTCGGTTGTCCGCAGTTGGGGATTTGCTCGTAATTTTTTCGAAAATGGCACGGTCCCTCTCAAGTTCTTTGGTTGATTTTGTAGTTATGATGTTATTTGTTCCTACAATCAAAACCTGAAGCTCGTCCCAAGTTGTTACCGTATTTATCAAGAATGCCGTTGCCATTATTTCAAAATGTTCTATCTGTAGGCCCTTTTTAAAATGTCTTATGAATTCGTCAATGCTAATTTTTGGTGCTAGCGCGAGTTCTAGACGCTCCTTTAGTTCTAATAAATTATAGTAAAAAGTCTTCACGTCTTCATCTCGAAATTGTTTTCGCGAATCCCACCGGTCCAGCAGCCTATCTTGCGCGAATGGGTCAAATTTCTTAATAAAGTCTGTTTTCACTTGTTCCCAATTCTTTGAACCATTTTCCGGGTTACGACAGTAGTCTTGGTAATGCCTCGATGCGTATCCTTGTAAAAATCGACCTAAATAACTTATCTTCAATCCCGCGTCCCAGTTGTTTGATCTGGCGGCTATTTCGAATTCATAGATGAAGTCATCGGCTAGATCTATCTCGGGGTTGAAGAACGGGGGTGGGGTATATGGCGTCTCCATTTTACCCTATTTCATTGAATTCTAGTCGCGGTTCGGAAAATTATTAATCACATGCTTGACACAATAAAGACCGTAGGTACTAGGTCAGTGAATTATTTTCCGCGATTTGCGAATTTAATAATAATTATGCGTACGCGGTACATTAAAGAATGCAGGTGATAGGTACCTATCGTCGCGTAATAATTTTCTTGGTCGCGCGGCCTCAGAATTGCAACGTAATGATTTTCGCTATATTAGCGCGGTATAAACACGTCGCGTATAATTATTGCTGTACAATGCGCGCTGAAGAAAAAAAATTTGTGGTCATTATTTTCCTGATCAAAGCCTGTGGGGTAAAGGGACTCTTCCTTTGCCCAAAAGGGCTAGGTTAGGAGCCTCCACCATGTCATGTCTAAAGAAGCCGCTGTTGCCGGCTTCCCATAGACGGTGCTAGAAGGGCTGATCCTTCTAGCTTGGGGGGTAATTTGGGGGCTGAGATGGTAAAGGCCACAGGCTCTGATACAGAATACGTTTTATTCAATATAAATATAATCTAATAATCTACAGTAGGTACTTACTTAGACACACATTCATCCGATGGGGGCGAACCCCAGTTCGTACGCTTTCCCACTTCTTGCACTCGTCGCGGTTGTTCATCGATCTCGCTATCGATTCACATATTCTTTGATGCGCTCCTAATTATAAGCGTTCCCTCTCTTCTTCACTCGTGACAATATCAACATTTCTTCTCATCTGATGGGAAAACATAATTTATCATTTTGCAGTGTAATGACGAAAACTTGATAATTAATTTCCCATATTTTAGCAGAACTATTGTTACTTTGAAATCCATTGAAATCAAAATACCCGTTATTCTGCATCTTTTGCGAAAACAAATGCAAAAAATTCGCTAAATTGATAGAAGATCGAGTTTCTCCGATTCCACCAAACTTTTATGAACGAATTAACTCCATCACTCTCATAAAAGGTAACTAAGCAACTGGCCTGTTATTGACTGGTGCATAGCAACCATCTGCATGATAAAGTTAATCCGCTTATAAAACGTTGGTGGAGCCGGAGGTATAATCTGTATTTGCCGTTTAACCGCAAAAAACGGTGCATGGGATTGTATGATTGTATCTAGGTATCTATGGGTAGAGCTGTCAAGTGTCTACCCACTGGTGCTTGCTCTGAAGAATCACAGCTTGCGAATATATGCTGAGTGGAGTCTGGGATTTGGATCACTGTTATTATACTGAGCAAGCGGAGCATCCACGATGGTTGGTCACAACGATCACGCCAACAATCACTACAATCGTTACCTTTACAAGGACTTGATGGATTGAAATGTTCGATTACATTTTCTTGAAGTGAACGTAACTTGCACGTTTTCAATAAATACAAAATCCGACGTCCGGATACTATGTTACAATTGCTCACGTCAGGATAAACACTCAAAAGAATTCCTGCAAGTGTGCAACTCTCCCGCCATGAGAAATGTTTCATCATCTTATACGAAAGCAGTAAATTACGTGCAGTTCCCTCCGTATAACCTGTAAATTTTTATTTCCGACATATTTTCGCCGGGAACGCTTTATCTCTATGAATTTATATCACCCAGTAGCCATCTGATGTCACGAACTATCTCCGCCGTCGCAACATTATGAATAGTTCCTTATCCTTTTCGCAGCGGGAGGATGAGAAATAAAACGCTGCTCAAACAAATCATTATAATTTACAATACCCCATTATTTTTCATTATTATTCTTTTATTGTATATTTTAGAATGGATACATGATTCCTTAACAGTGAGATAGGTACCTAAGTTACAACCCTGATATTTACTGAAGCCACCCGCATTTGGCGGGCCAAAAAGAATCCGGAGGAGAATAAACCGAAGCTGTGAAATCGAGTGAAATGAGAATATTCAGAGTCAAGTCATCATCAAAAAATGTCGCTAGCCATTTAATCCATACGACGTGTAAACTGAGCGAAGTTCTACAACATGATTCACTTGCTACACCTCGATATTCAACAACCTTCCCTGCACGACGTCCGATAGTGTGGTGTAATCAATATGTGATAGAATTAAAACACCTGGCAAATGAAGATGTTTAGTCCGCCGGCTTGCGGTATCGACATGGCCGTCTGCCGTCACCCGATAATAGCGTCCAATGTGCTTATATCAAATTCCTATTGCGGAATGTAACGACTATATGTCGTTCGCGGTCGGTTTGGATGCGATAAATTTATTCCGAATTGCTGGGAATGGAGGAGTATCGATGGAGATTGACCGTTGTGTCTGGATCAATCCAGCTGGGCTGCCGTCCGCTCCCGACTTGTCACGTCTGTTGCCGAGTGCTTCTGCGGGTCTGTTAGCGAAGAGTTTTGATCCACTTCAAGGAAGCTGAGCTGAAACCCGTTGATGCTGCGTCGCGACCCACCTAGAGGCCGTAGAGTCTAAGCCCTTCGATGATAAGTCCCAATCCATTTGGACGATGCTGAGTCGAGAACCCGACCGATGCGCCCTAGCCCACCTGGAGAATGTTGAGTTGGAATCCTTCGGAGATGCGCTTTGATCCCCTTGGGAGAGTTGAGCTGAGATCCTTGACGTGTGCAGTGTGCGAATGCAGATGTTCTTATTCGAAACTGATGATCTTGATCCAGTACTCATCGACGCAACCGTTCAGAAAAGAGCCTTTGTAAAAATGAATGGTTATCAAGGCTCTATCAGGTATAGTGTAGACGGCGATTATTTATTGTTAGGGTGAGGATTATTTTGACGCCTCTCCGCATCGGCTTTTCGGCGAATACCCTGTATAGTCAATTATCTGCGTTTTGTTTATCCTGACTGCGGCATCTCTTACGTACTGGTGAACAACAACGAACTAGCGCGTAGAAAGTACTCTACAATAAAGTTTGTACTTTGATTTGAGTTATTGTTTCGCGCTTACCATCGGTTCGAAGGTTTTTGGATTTGGAAGGGTGAAATACATTTCCGGTTATAGGCACTAGCGACCGCGAAAATATTTCTAAGCGTTGGGGGCAACTCACGGTGGAAAAAAAGAAAGGTCCCCTCAAAGGCAAGCCATATCCAATTCTTTTCAAATGGGCAAAAGAGACCCAGGCCCAAATAGGACCAGCAGCTATTAATGAAAATGCTACAATAAGGTGGGCTACCAGCTACCACACACACACCGGCCCAAAAATCTCAGATTGCATTCGTGGCGAAGGCGAAGTCACTCTTTCTTTTTTCAGTGTCTAGAAGCCGGGCCGATAATCCAGGAATTATAGAAAAAATAGCGAACAAAAATGAAAACTAGCCGGATTTTTGTATATAAGCTCAGTCAAGCATGTAGTTCAACATAGTAAAAGTCCTCAAGAATCCGGTGTGAGCTTCGGCCGTTGTGGCCTCGAGAAGAACTTGAGGATCAGTTTTTTGTGTTTATCTCGTAAACGATGGCACTTGGAGGAAGAGCACTTGGAGCAAAATTGTTGGAAATTGTGTTGTCTACAAGAAAGGTCCCCACATATTCCATCATCAGTTCACTCCTTCTTCGTCAAAACACAAGAAAAGCTAAATAGTCCAGATGCTCGATGCCGTAGACTGTACGGACCTTGAGTTTTATGATGGCATCGTGCCACTTGGTAGAGGTGTTGTTCGATCCATTCTCTTTCGATTGAAATTTAATGCCGTCAATACCAACTATGCCGGCGGCATATACAGGGTGACATAAAAATAAAAAGTTGAACAAATGTACCTCAAGGACCAAAATAGGTGGAGACATGTAAATCGCCAAAAATATTTCTAATTTCATGATCATGAAGTCGTCGTAAACTTGAATCTAATATGTTGAGCCGTTTCTGAAATATCTTCAGAAGACTGAAGTCGTTACGAAAAAAAAATTGTTTTCCGTATATCAGTAATTCTTCAGATATTGAATCGAAACTTAGTGTTTTGAATCGAAACAATGATAAATTACATTCAAAATGAAATTACAGTGAAAAGCCCTCTCTAGGCCAACTAATTTTAGAAAAACACAGTCAACTTTTTTTCTGATAAGTAGACAAAAATAATCTTTTTTTTTTTGGTAACAACTTCAGTCTTTTGAAGATATTTCAAGAACGGCTCAAGATATTTGATTCAACTTTACGACGACTTCATGACCATGAAATCAGAATTATTTATGGCGATTTACATGTCTTCACCTATTTTGGTTCTCAAGGTTCAAATGTTCAACTTTTTATTTTTATTTCACCCTGTACATGCCGTCGGCATAGTTCGTCCTGATCTTCAAGTTTCAACCAAAAGAGAGTGGATCAAATACCACCTCTACGAAGTGGCACTCCGCCATCATAAAACTTAAAGGCCATACCAGTCTTCAGCATCGAGCATATGGACTATTTTTATTTTCTTGTGTTTTGACGAAGAAGGAAATGACTGACGATGAAATGTGATAGGACCTTTCTTGTAGACAATAAAATTTCCAACAATTTCTTTCCCGACACTTTTTTCCCAAGTGCTATTGTTCACAAGATATACGTGAGAAACTGACCCTCAAGTTCTTCTCGAGGCCACAACGGCCGAAGCTCACACCGGATTCTTAAGGACTTTTAGTATGTTGAACTACATGCTCAACTGAGCTTATATACAAAAATCCGGCTAGTTTTCATTTTTGTTCGCTATTTGCAATTTAAACAGCTAAAATTCCTGGACTACTAACTTTAACATAATCTCTAACACTAACTTAAATGTTGGATCTGATTGAACCACAAAAAAACTTCAAACCACGAAAATCAGTCAGAATTAAATGTCGGTCAAGGTGTAGAATCAGGTGTTCGTCGGAGGGTTGGGGTGTTGAGACTTCTGGAATCATTTTGGGGAATTTATTCCTCCGGGAATAGCTTAGACATTTCAGGTATTTCAGCTGGCAGTGAGGGTGGGACTAAGTATAGGAGCGAGCCATTATTCAACCTTTTTGACTTGTACATAGATGATCAATAGATTGATGTTATGTTAAAATTTCTACTGTGTTTTATTGTGCTCAAGCTCGTAGTCAGACCTGTCTCGACAATCTCTAAGCTCTATCCTCGAACAACAAGAAGAAAGGCACAACAGGATGTCGTCCTGATACTAGATGATCATCGGCCAAGCGGTTCCAAAAGCGGAAAACGTGATTCAATTCAAATAAGTTGAATTAAATTGAAGTATAATGGGTTGTCTACCCATTCAGGGGTTCAAGAAGACAGCTGGGGTCGTTTCAATACCTAAGGCCGGTATTTTCAAACCGCAGATACCTTCAGATTATCCCTAAACTGGAAGGTATTTATGGTCTCTTATGATATTTACCGTCTTTGAGATAAAGTTCCAGATAAAGTTATCTAGAGATGGAAACACCGGATCTTAGTATAATATAGAAGTAGTTTCCCTCATGGTCATGGATAACGAGTAAAAAAGAAGTTGACAAACAAAAATAAATAGCAAAGAAGTTTCATTCCTACTGAATTAGAAGTTGAAGTAGACACTTCAACAAGAAGTTGCATGTGGTGAAGAAGTGCAAACATAAATATTCGGAGATCATAAAGCTATTCCTCATTAAAGAACTGCATGGTGCAATTTCTCGGAATGGGATCGCATTAAAAATGGATTTCAGAGGAAAAAAAGTCAGGGGCGATGTTTATGGACCCCACTGCTGCCCACAACATATGTAGTTTGAAAGAAGGGCCTCTCGGCGAAAATTAGCAAACTCGTTCTATGCCACGGATTTTAGAATTCACTGAACAATATGATCAACGATACTTTCAAGACCAAGACTTATTAGACAAGATCTATCCACAATGATATGGTCTTCTTTCAGAGATGAGGATTGAATCCGAACTCGAAAAATTAGACCCTCAGCCTTCCATCTGAACAACAGAAAAGCGGATTGTTACCTCAAGATCAGCTTTAATGGAATTCTGCAGCACATACCTATACACTCAAGTCACTCGGCGTTCACCCTTGTTTGAACGCTGAGCTTGAAGAGACTCAATGCCAAGATGAAATCACGAATGACCCTGGTGCAGTGACTTGCGGGAACTACATGAGATGCCGACGCCACTACTCTTCGGATATTCACCATTGCTTTGGTTTACTCGACAACGGAATACTGCCATCTCGTTTGGATGAATAGGAGGCACACAAATATCATTGATGTCAAGCTGAATCAAGTAATGCGGATCATTTCTGGTGCCGTCAAATACAGGGTGTTTCATGACTTATACGACATAGCTTAAGGATAGATCCAGTTTTTTGAGGCGGATCCGGATCTGGCTTCGAATTTTTTTTAAAATCCTGCGTTTCAAAGTTACAGGGTGATTTATGTATTTTGGTCAAAACTTTGATAGGTCATAACTTTGGAGCAAATGAATGGAATCGAATGAAATTTGACAGGAAATGTCTCTTACCACGAACAATCACAATGACCAACAAGGCATGAAAAAATCCAGGGCCGGACTAAAAAAAATGGCCCCTATCAATTCTTGGGGCAAAAAAGCCATTTTCGCATCGGATTCCTAAAAAAATGCCATTGTATTTGGAAAGTTGAGACAAAATGCTACAGAATCAGCTATCCAATACGAACGGCACACCTCAGTAGGTTTAGTAAAAAAATAAAATAAAAAAAAATGAAAATTTTAATAGCGATATTTCCTGAATGATTTGAGATAATTCATCGCAATTACTACTTTTCAAACAGGAAACGAGCAACCTTTGAAAAAAAAATCAAAACTCCCAACAATAGGTGATAAACACATTACATGTTATTAACAAATGGTTTTCAAAATACCCTCCCCCAACTTCGACGCATTTTCCACATCTCGTCACTAAATGTCTAGTGGCTTTTCGAATGGTTGGTGTATTGTTCCGCGTTTCATTAGCAGCTGCAATGATCTCTTCTCTACAATCCTTCCTGGTATTCATTTTCGTCTTGTAGACCTCTAGATCTTCCATGCGGCCCCATACATAGTAATCTAGGACTGTGAGATCAGGAGATCTGGGAGCCAGGAATGAGGACCCCCGCGACCAATCCAGCCATGGGGGTATTCTGCGTACAAGTGTTCTCTGACGTTTAATGAAAAATGAGGCGGTGCCCCATTTTGTTGAAAATAGGCAAAACATTTTGTAGGAAGTTTAGATAGCCTTCCCCCGTCAGCCGTTCCTCAAAGAAATGTAGCCCAATTAAAGTGTCGTCAACCACTCCGCACCACAAATTCAGTGAAAACCTCCGCTGAGAGTTCTTTTGTACCGTGGCATGAGGGTTTTCATGTGCCCATAAGTGGGAATTTTTCAGTTTTGAAGGTTCTCTTCATTTTTTTTGTTTCTCTTCGGTTCCGTTTCACCACCGGCGTTGTGCGAGGGCGATTTCGGACTTCTCATTATTGTTATTGTGTATCACTCCATTTTTCAACCCACAACCTACCCTACCGTGACGCGCTGGACATCAGCGGACCATGCACAGAGAGCGCTTTCTTCATCTCACGGCGCTGGACGTCACAAGGTAGGTCCTTTTTCATTTTTTACTTTAACCCGTTAACGCCCAAATTGTTTTTTTCTTCAGAATCTTTGCAAAAATTGGATATATTGCTATTTAGGACATGCTTAGAGTGAAGGCGTTGACCAAATTCAAAAAAACACTCTAGTTTTTCCAAAAAGTGCTGTCCTATAAATAGGACGCTGGGCGGATATGAGTATTATTGTGGTAGATAGAAATAAAGTGGAATCTTTTGAAAAATCGCATATATTTCATAAGAATAATAACAAAAAATGATGCAATTCTCTTTATAAGATCAATAATACCATTTAATAATAAATATCATAGAAACAAACAAAATTGAACACTTCGAAAATAAGCAATAGTAGTTATGAACGGTTTCACTCCACTATTTTCGATGGTATTTGGGAAAACAGACCATGCACAGGGTTTACCTAAGCAATTTTGGTATTGACAGTATCGACACCGGCGTTGCTTGTCACGTTTCCCGATTACAGAGCCTCTCCATCGTACCCTATTTCATCAGATACCCTCGATTTAGAAGTTGAAGGAAAGCTATACGGTCTGCCTTTTTTGATTTGTTTGGTGTGTCCAATTTTTAGGCACTGCACTGCAATAGACCTTCTGAAATTTCTTTTGGAAATTGACTTGTTACCATGAAGATTTCAGTATAAAAGGAACGCATTGCCAACTGCTATATCAACGACGCGGGTGACTAGGCACCAGTTCCACTTTTTTCCCCTACTCTTCGTCTTCAAAAATATTCACAGGCTTTGCCTCTCCCAAAGTCGCCTTCAGTGACGCAAGTTTCCTGTCGGGTCCGTCTTGTAAAGGGCTGATTTGGTATTTCGGCGAAATATGCTTCCATTTTGTAGTAACTGTCGTCTTGGCTGCCCTTTTTTCTGCGAAAGTAACTGGCTGCTTATCGAAGGACCTTTGATTCTGGCAGTCAGCGACGCCAGTGGTAAGTCGTCTTCATCGTCGTCATTGTCATTCTCCTGTGGGTACGTAGACGTGGCGCCTCCCTCATCAATATCATCAAAGATGTCGACTTCAGTACAGCCTATGATATCTTTGACGATCGGTGTAGACAGATCGCCATCTCCACACGCCTCCTCATCCGTCAGCTCGTCGACCTCAGGTGGTAGGGCTAGAATGACTGCCTCGATGTCTTCCAAAAAAATATATATATATATTCCATTGCCTTCTCCAAGGTTTTGAGAACATATTTGGAAGTTTGATTGCTCATTATATTGGCTAGCAGTCAAATCTAGGATGAAAATTCAAATATGAGTTGATGACTAAAATATTTGCAAAAATGCACTGTAACGCCCAGCGTCCTATTTATAGGACGCCAAGGTTCACAAGTTATCACAGAAAAATTTGACTGCAATCGAACGAAACTAATATTCTTGGTGATCATCTTGATGCTCCAACATGCTAAAATATTGAAAAAAGGCACTTACCTCTTGTAGTTTTCACAAAATACTAAAAACACTGCCGAGGTGCATATGTGCAAGAATTTTACGATACGGCCGCATCGACCAGTGAAAGAACAATAACAATCATCAAGAACATGCGCGGGCTAAAAAAGCCCTTGGGTATCTGCTTTTTGTCGGCGAGTACCTAGAACCCGTAAGTACTGCGAATTGGCAGAAAAAAAATCATGAACGCACTGTCCTATAAATAGGACGCTGGGCGGAAACGGGTTAATATCCAAGACAGTGCATCCCAGCTAAAACATCTCGGCGAGATTTTCTCAGAAACCGTTCAATCAATACAATTCTTCTTTTTTTGTGGAAATAAGCCCTAAATCTAAGCTTCAATTCGAGAGGTGCCGGTGTCTGCAGCTGCTTTACTTCCCAAAATATGGCAATTTGAACCGGCCCTGAAACAACAGGCACATAAGTATGGAGATTTATGATTAGGAAGAAGAACAATTCTACATCAGAATGCAATTGGAGCACTGTCTTATGTTACATCAAACGCCAAAGAATACTTGAATGCAGAATACCCCCATCGCTGGATTGGTCGCGGGGGTCCTCATTCCTGGCTTCCAGATCTCCTGATCTCACAGTCCTAGATTACTATGTATGGGGCCGCATGAAAGATTTAGAGGTCTACAAGACGGAAATGAATACCAGGAAGGATTGTAGATCATCCAAAACAAAAGATCATTGCAGCTGCTAATGAAACGCGGAACAATACACCAACCATTCGAAAAGCCACTAGACATTTAGTGACGAGATGTGGAAAATGCGTCGAAGTTGGGGGAGGGTATTTTGAAAACCATTTGTTAATAACATGTAATGTATTTATCACCTATTGTTGGGAGTTTTGATTTTTTTTTCAAAGGTTGCTCGTTTCCTGTTTGAAAAGTAGTAATTGCGATGAATTATCTCAAATTATTCAGGAAATATCGCTATTAAAATTTTCAATTTTTTTTATTTTATTTTTTTTACCAAACCTACTGAGGTGTGCCGTTCGTATTGGATAGCTGATTCTGTAGCATTTTTTCTTAACTTTCCAAATACAATGGCATTTTTTTAGGAATCCGATGCGAAAATGGCTTTTTTGCTCCAAGAATTGATGGGGGCCATTTTTTTTAGTCCGGCCCTGAACTTTTTCATGCCTTGTTGGTCATTGTGATTGTTCGTGGTAAGAGACATTTCCTGTCAAATTTCATTCGATTCCATTCGTTTGCTCCAAAGTTATGACCTATCAAAGTTTTGACCAAAATACATAAATCACCCTGTAACTTTGAAACGCAGGATCTTAGAAAAATTTCGAAGCCAGATCCGGATCCGCCTCAAAAAACTGGATCTATCCTTAAGCTATGTCGTATAAGTCATGAAACACCCTGTATACTCAGACCTCTTGGCTGCCTGTTTTGTCCAACATCGCTCCTCCTTTCTTAGAAAAAAAATTGCTGCTGAGTGATATGACTGATATGACAAGTTATTACAAGATCCAACAGTGCCCATTGCTTATTAGCTACGACATGGATATCTTTTCTCCGGGCAAAAACAGTTTGAGCCTGAAATCCAGACGCTTAACCTGGATCAGCCGGCGAAGAGCTCAGTGCTGCAGGTTTCGAAGAAGATAGATGGATAGATGGAAGAATAAGATGGATGGAACACTAAGACTTCAGTCAAAAACAGGAAAATTGTGACAAAGTCCGAGATCGAGAGCTTCCTTTTCACAAGAAACGTATTTACCACACTGAATAGCACAAGAACCAGACAGAAAAAGTGCAAGTTCCAGTTACACCAGGGAGATATGCAGAGAATCCAAATTGTGACTGCTAGCAACGCTAAGAACCGTCTAATCCTGGCTGTTTTCGACCAGCATCAGAAGCTTCTTGAGAAAACCCACACCTGGATCCGCTCGTGCAAATCAGCTTTCCAATGGCCCCATGCCGCATTGCAGTGTGACAGCGAATTGACGATCAGAGATTCAAACAGCTCCAACTGTTACCGCAAATCGTGCCATTAACAAAGATGGTTCCAAACGAAATCCGAAGCCCTAGATCTGGCAGTCGTCGATTTAGACATTTCAAAAAACAAAGCCGATAATGTGAGCACCAGGATCTCAGAATAGATGTATGTTTGCACCACCTGCATCTATTCACCATCATAGTGAAACTTCGGACCCGACCGCAATCGGGATTTAACACTTTTTTTATATTTTCGTTTATAACGAGTTTGCTGAGTTTGCTGTGATCTTCAAGTTAAGTAGGTATATCCTATCTCAGTTTGCGAGTCAGATCAATGGGAAAATTGTTAGAAATGACTACATCATCGGCATACAGGAGAAGAGTAAAGACACAGGTCATCTACGTTGTCATTGTCATTAAATTCACAACATCTCATTTTAACAAGAAAATAATGGATATGTATTCGGAATTCAGGTTACTTAGGTGATAGGTACAGTGGTGTCTTCGTGATTGGAATCGAAATCGGGGATCGAACTCGCAATCAAATATTTGATCTTTCGTGTGTTTCGCTGACACTTTCACACCTCAAAAGTCTTAGGAGATCCCGCGTGCGCGCCGTTAAAGATAGACCTTTTATTTCCGGGCCATCCGTTCGGAACTAATTTGACAACATGAAGGCTCAAAGACCATAACTAACGCGATACGACTGGGCTCTGTGTGTCGCAAAACGTCTACTTTTTATTTGCGTTTCTTTTCACTGTTGACACACGACGCTAAAAGTGAAGCCCGGAAGATGACGCGAAGAAAAGCTGCAGGATATATATCGAACAGCCGCCTGGATTTGCGCTCCAGGAATCGCTGCTGTTTGTTCTTGGAAACTCTGCATGGTACGCAAGCGACGGCAAAAAAAACCGACAAGCAAGTTGCATTTGGTGGAATTTAAGCTCTGGAAGGAATCCAGAATCAGTGCTCTCTAAATAACCCATTCGCATCACGTCAAGTACACCGGAACCGCACACCGTACCCATATGCCCACCCTTCACCAGACCGCGACACCTGAAACAACAACGTGCTGCGAGGGTGGAGGGTTAACCGCGTACGGCGGCGTTATATTTGATATATTAAAAAAGTTCACACGGGATGTAGGGGGGTGTTATTACATTCAGCCAGGATCGCCGAAACGGTGCCTGAATATTTCCAACCTCAAATTATTACGAAACGGCCGTGTGTTATTGTTATTGCGTGCCGGATGAAAAATCATTTTCAAACAATTTCAGCCCGCGCTCCTACCGGAGCCAAATCCTCCACATCATTAAGAGTTTTTCTTTATTGCGCTCTGGAATTTACACAACCAAGCACAATACACCGCTCGAAAGGATCAAGGAAGGATCGTTTTTCACCAACACGGCTCCTCCATCAGCCAAACAAAAAAATCACGCTTGATGCCGAAGACTAATTTGGCGTGTCAATTACAGCTCTTTTTCCACAGGGCTGATGGTAGCTTTTTTGTCAACGCTTGGTGTATTAATTCAGGCGGGCAGGTGGTGGCGATATAATTTCCAAAGAGACAATGGCGCGGAGGCGTCACTTCTACGGCCCGCAATATTCAACACAAATTGGGCGATATTGATGATCTTTGGGAATTAATTTCACGGGGCGTTTAATTTCGACGTGAAAGGCTTTGTGGGAAGGGGGCATCGCGAATCAGGTGTAAGAGCACTCTCGCGATAGCGATTATGGGGTAATTTCGGTTAAATTCCCCTTGCCTTAAGTGAGTTGCGCCGGGAATTTGGCAAAAGCTGATTGGATTTTTCTTGGGCAGGCATCAGGAGTGGATGCTGCGAACATGGTAATGGTAAATGAACCGCAAATGCTCATCGGTATATTGCTCGGGTCCTGAGCATTAGGGGGCTAGGGGCACGTCATTGCGTGTGACATCAATGATCTTGGCGAGAAAATCTCAGCTATCCGCTCATCCTCCTCTCCTAGATAGCTGGGCAACTCATTAATCATGAATCATTATACCTACTTACATCAAATTAGACACACCAGCACACAACTCTTTCCGCTCTCGGAACAGTTTGACCGGCAGTAGTCTAGCGCAAAGAGCTGGTTGACTAGAGGCAAACGTCACGTAGGAGCTGCCAAATCGCTGGAGCATTCAACTCAAATTGCATGTTGGTGGAGTGAAATCGCTCGAAAATCGTACCTTGAGAACATTTTAGTTTTATAACTGATGATAAGAGTGATCACTAATTCATTTATAATGGTCTTTCAACTCATCATTCACTTTATAACTCGTGGGTTACATTATCATCATTGATTTACCTTTATCAGGTGCCTTGGCTTGGTTTTTTCCCCGGAAATTCATCAATGACGATCGGCCTGATTCTATAAGGGAATGGTTATGGTAATCACCGTGCTTACAATCAAATTGCTATATAGTCAAAACTACCTTGCATTTCATTCAAGAGCATTCAGACTTGGCACACTTGCAGTACATACCTTCATCCTTCTTTTAAGAAGTGGAAACAAGGTTGTAACCTCGGAAGAGCAGCGGGTTGCTTACCTAACAGGGGTAGTTTTCAAAACCTCAACAAATCGTCCGTTTTGGTGACTTCTATGGACGAGGATCGGTCCCCCACTTGGCATTTACTAGTTCAAGGCATATGTCGACCTTGGCGATGGGTCGTGGAAGCGGCTTGTCTACCTTCCAGGGGCACAAACAAATAATACCAGAATCGTAGTGTTTCTATCACCATTTCCAATAACTCAGTTATTTTTCAAGATATTCGGATAAAATTCGGTAAAACCTTAGAGAGTAAAGTCAGGAAGTGAATGCCGTGTGCTGCCACCGTCCTTGCCTGCTATATTCAAAAATACGACAGTCAACTGTGTTCCTCCTTATGGCCGCCATCTTGAATCCACCCATTATTGAATAACTGGAAAATTAATTGGCATTACAAATCATGGTCTTAAGGAATAGTACAGATGCAAAAATAACTGTACCCAGTGAGCAACTTCTTTTTAATTGACCAAAAAGAGCTGTAGGACCATTGGACACATTTTCACGAGTTTCACAGAGCTTTGGCGCTCACCATGGTCAAAATGACCATTCAATAGATAAAGAAGGGTGTTTAAAATTATCCTCTATCTTTCGAAAATGGATACAAAACCATTTTGATTCATGTTCAGTCTTTCCTGAAATAGCCTGAAAATATTCTGAAAAAAATGGGTACCTAGTTCACTATTTTTCTTACTTTCAAATAGCTGGAATTATAGTCAATTTAAAAGGATATACTCACTGGGAATGATTATTTTTGCACTAAGATTATTGCCTATGATCATTATCATTAGTACAGATCAATTCCTCACTTATTCAATGGGAGGCATGGACGATTTTGCTCCCACCAGGAGGCGCTGCAGTTGGTTGGGACCTCTAGGGATTTTATCTCGCCTTGGTTGCATAAACAAGCGCGTTGTGTCAAATCGTCAAATCAATAAACGTCAAATATTTAGAAATGTCACCGTGAACATAAATTGTGATTTTTGAGTCATATCGTTGAATCGTTCATGAGGATGCCGTAGACTCTTGCGACGAGAGTCAGGACGCGGCCCCAAACTCCGGGAAAGCTCAGTTTGGAAAGCTCAGTTTGACTACCGAAGAAAAAAATACATTTTTATTCACTTTTATCGTAGACCCGGGCCCAGTAAGATGTAAATAGATGCTCTAAATAAGCCCTTCCTGCTCCATTCTACCAGACAGATGGAGACATCAGGAATCATCGAAAAACTTTGACATTGCTGAGCTGCATGAAGGGATCTAAGTTATGTTGGTTCTATGTTGAAGTTTTGAACTTGTTCAGTTGAGTTATTATGTTCACAGCGTTGTGCGTAGTATACAGAAATTATACACATGAAATACAGTTCTTTAATCAGTCAGGACATTTCACTTTATTACAATAATTCAAACCATCACTTTACAGAGAGTTTTCCACACTGCTACAAAATGTTGAAGGAAGGGCGACTCTTGTATTGGTGATACCGAAATGTCCTCCTGTTCTCGTATAGTATAGTCTAATTTCTCTCTCCGTTATCCATGTGCTAGGATGAAGCAGGAGTGGCTTATTCAGAGCATCCCTTTGCCTCTTCAGTAGATACCATATGGAGCCCCTCGGGTCTATAGTAGTAAACAAAAATGAATTTTTGCCTTGGGCAGGCAAACTGAACTTACCCGAAGTTGAACGGAGCCCTGCTTAAACATGATAGCTTGGGACCACTGTGGGTTGCATTTATCGTCTCACCGGCCCGGATTTTGTCTCGCACGAACCGCCAGACGGCCCCGCGCTGCTTCGCTCGCATTTGTTCTGCCTTTCAAACGACAAGCACCCGGTACCGGTGACACTAACACCATGCGAGTCATGCGAGTCATGCGACGACAATAAACAATAAAGATAGGTTAGGTTACGCTCTGACAAGCAATGACAACTGCAAGCTTGACCTTGGACTTGACGTTGACATGACGTTGACATTTGGTCCCAAGCCTATGTCGCGCCCTCTGGAATGCGTTTGCGAGAATGCCTCCCATTATGGATGACTTCAAGATGGCGGCCATGAGAAGAAAAAGAGTTGACTGTCATATTTTCGAAGATAGTGGACAGGAACAATAGCAACAAACGGCATTTCATTCTGACTTTACTCTTCAAGGGACTGCCGAATTTCACTAAAATTTCTTAAGAAATCACCTCGGAAATTACTGATTTTTTGAAAAATGTGAATTTCCATGAAACTAATTACTAATTTCAGAATTTCTCAGAAACGGCTAAAGATATGGAGACGCGGTTTATTTTATCCTTACAAACATCAAATTGTGAATTTATGTTGGAACTTTCATGACTCCAACTTTTTTGGTTCAGGGGTTGGAATTTTTGAATTATCGAACACCTGTATACAACGTCTGCAAGGAGACTCACCGTGACATCACCTCTTAAAAGTTGCTCAAGGGCCTAATGAACATTTTGTGACAAGTCTCATCGCTTGATCATTCTTTGCAAGGCTGTAGCCCCGTAACGTCCGGACTAACTGTGATTCCGGTGATTTCCGTTTGTGGCCTTGAAAGATAGGCAACCCGCTGCCACAACTCATCGCCAAGGTCGATATATGCTCATAACTAGTAAATGTCAAATGGAGGACCGATCCCGGCCCATGAAACTCACCAAAACGAACGATTTGTTGAGGTTTTGAAATCTACCCCTGTTAGGTAGACAACTCGCTATACTGCTGCTCTCCCGGGTTTGCAACCTTGTTCCCACTTCTCAAAAGTAAGCTGGGAGTATGTACTGCAGCTCTGTCAAGTTTGAATGCTCTTCGGCGGCCAACGTTGGCAAATGGAACCCACAATGGGCCAACGGCAAGTACTGAGTTGGGCCATCTGAAGAAAAGAAGTGTCCACCTGAAAAACACTTTCAAAAAATTGCTAGTCTATAGGGTGATTGCATGAAATGCGTTCACATGATCACCGGCAGGCAGCGCAAGGATCGACAGTTGACGTTTGTTAGCGAATATTGGGGCACATAACAGGGTCGCTATTCTCGAATCGTGTGAGAAAAGTCCCTGGAAGTAAAATACATTCCGCAGTACACTGATGTAGCGAATGTTGCCTAGAATCGTGGTTTTTAGGCAACTTTCGCTACAGAAGTGTAGTACGCATTAGGTATATAAAACTCTCAGGGACTCTTCTCACAGGATTCAAAAATAGCGACCCAGGTGTAGGGCATTGTTAGAAATGATTAGAAATCACAATCTCGATCTCGTAAACGCCGAATAAACCAGTATGTGAACAAAACACGTAAAAATGATAGTATTTAGTGAGGTTAGCAGGTTAGTCCGGTTGACGTTGACTCCGACATGGATGAAACTTGACAGATGACAATGACACTATTGACATTTTGCCATAAACGCCCTCTACATGCAATCACCCTATTCCGAGACCCCGGCCTAGAAAACCAGTGGCGGATTTACACATGTGCGCAGCGGGCGCTTGCCTATTATGGTCTTCTCGAAAAGTAAGGGATTTGAGGGGACCGATTTCTACGAGAATTTCTACTTCTTACGTTCAACTTTAACAAAAACCGGCCGTTTTCCCATTTGGGCATTGTTTTGGGTCTCAAATCAGTGACGTTACCAACAACAAGTGATGCAGACTCCCCAGAAGACGCAGAAAGATGGTGCAGAAAAGAAGACATGTTTGTTATTCCAGGTAACCGTCTTTAATAGCGTTCACATGAAAAAGAAATCTTCAAGACTTGAAAAGCCCCCTAATAACAGGAGAGAGAACAACAAGGAGATAGAAAGTTAAACATCTGGGCGTCACTTTAGACGGACGATCAACCTTCATGATCATGAGCCACATCAAAGAAATCAAGATCAAAACAACACGAGACCTTGCAAGCACCTGAAGGCTTGCAGATGCATAGCTGGGAAAACAAGGAGACTCAAACCAAAAATGGTTCTTTGGTCCGACCATTATACCTCAGACTTGTCATCCCTACCGATGCATAGGTGAATCTGCTGGTATTCCTTTCTAGAGAGCGCCCCGTTTAGGCCCAGATCCAAGGAGTGCCGTCGAGTCGATGCCCTGTATATAATTTGACGAGGGTGTCTATTACCTTTCAGGGTGTCTCTTTCACTTCTGTAATTTGGGATCCTGACACTTCTGTATTTAGTTAGGTCTCGGCTTATTGTTACGGTCGGTGTCCTACTTCCGCCAAGGAAATGGCTGTCGAGCGCCATCAGCAAGATATTGTTCATCTGAGAAAAATCAGTACAGTGTCGTATTTCATGCTTACCGACAACCAAAAAAAGAGCTTCTTCAGTTTTTTCTCGAGCTGAATTGACATGATATAGAGGTTTCACACCATTTCTGCGACTTTTTCAAACCCCTTCGAGGCCCCGGCGACGAGGTCAGTTGCCTATGATCAGCTATGCGATCAGGTTTGAAACTACGTTGGTTTTGATGTTGATGGAGTAATGGGATCTAATCTTGTTCTTCCTTTTGTTGTCATGCCATTCCTGTGCTTTCTCGATTCCCACGTGAACTTTCTCATGGGCCCACCGTCGGCTTCTGAACCTGCTGTTCTCAACTGTGATGGCTCTCAGTCTCAAGCATCCATATTCCGCACTTCCAATGTTCCCTCAATCGGAATCGTAACAACGTGTTAGTGATCTTTCTCCGCTGCACATGAAGATGAATGCTGAGGCGTTGACATCACACAGCTTGAAAATCATTGACGCTGAAGTCATTAACGACTTTTGGAACTCTTTGAGATAGTAGCAATACCAGAACGGGGACAAGTGGATGAGTCGCAGAAGGAACAAGCCACTTAATTCAAACACTGCAAGATTGCTGGAGCATTTGTCAACCCGAATGGCATGTTGGTAAAATCAAATCACCTCTGAGTCGTACATAACAAATTTCATAGTTCTGCAAATAAAAAAGCTGTGTAACAAGGTTAAATGCGGTGGAGTAATTCCATGATGAATTACTTGAACCAAAATACAAGCGAGTGTGACGAGATTTGTAGAGCGAAGAAAATGTAGGTTAAAAAAGAGAAGCCGTGAAAGTGATTCTAATTAACTCTTCTTGTAATCGCACGACAGCGTAGTTTTTTTTCTCAGCTCAACTTTTACACAGTCCAAACGCAGAGCTGCACTCTCCTGCAAGATTGATTAGAGGTGACTCCCGAATTACAAACCGTTTTATTTTCGGGAAGACGCGATTCATCATTGTCAGTCTCTTTCCCTTGCACAAGGCCGTGGATTCGAGTGGGCTTGGGTTTAAAAGCCACGCTAACAATAATTACTACTACAACAAGCAAACAGGAACGGGAACAGGGAGTGATGCCGGTTGGAAATGTCCGAGGAAGGAACGACTTGTTCTTCGCTTCCCCTTGCGGTCGGCGTGCGCTTTTTAACTGTCCCGCATTTATCACCGTTGATCTATATAGTGAAGTACCTACAAGTCCTCGGACCTTAAGGGATCGAGGGAAAAGAGCCCCGGGCATTTGAATCCTGGAAATAGAAAGGCCGTGTGCGGCAATCAACCGGGGAGCCGTAGGCGGCCATGCCTGGGGGCTCATCCATCCCGCCACTTTGTCAATGCTAAAAACGGACGCATGGAAGTTTCATCATATTCGTTTAGTGGCGCACAGAGCGACCCGGAATCCTCAGCACTGAAAAATTACAGGCTCATATTCAAATCTAGCCGAGCACGCGCGCGCCAAGGGCTTCTCAGTGCGATAAGGAACTTTTTAGCGCAGTGTTTTTCGCACGCTATTTCGCAGTGTATTCCAACGTCGGATGGCATTTGTCAATTTTTGCGAAATTGGCGGTGTTTAATGGAGGGTGTAGGTACCTGCCTGCAAAAGAGAAGACACCGAAGACAGACAATTATTTCTGCAGTCGCGCTCCTCCGACGGCAAGCAATATTGTCATGCAAATGTTGACTTTCGCGGGGCGTCGTGGCATGAGCAGTAGACACTGATGAGTTAGTTCCACTTTAAATTTTTATCAACTCCAGTCACAATGTTGTATATGGCGCTCCGATATTTCGCTTTGTTCGAGTACGTGCCCGACATATTTAACGCGCCAGCTTGCACTCAGGCTACACAAAATTAGTTGCCATAATACCTCCTTTCGCAGGATTTGCCGGTTGGCTGCTGCTGGTGTTGAGATTGATTTAATGCCTCAAAAGCGCACTAATCACGTGTTTGTCGATGTATTGAGCGCATTTTTTACACGACGCGTCCTGCGGGGCAAAAACCACTAAAATCCGAATGGATGTGCGGCTTCCCTCAGTTCATCCTAGTTTATTGAGACCGGGAGACCTCATTCATCTTGCCCGCATTTTTTTTCTTCTGGAATTTCGATGTCGTCTATCTACCAGGTCCCACATTTGACTGTACACGAACGGGTGCGTCGCGTCTTTGTTCTCTTTTGGATAACAATAACTCCAATAACTCGCTGGTTTTACATAACTCACTCCAAAATGATACCCTTTCTTTCTGCTATTATGCTTGCCAGAATGCCAGCTGACCTCTGGTAACATTTTCGTGAGATTGATCCATGAGGCAGAATGACCAAGATAAACGATAAAATGTAAGTATAGGTAATGTTCTAATATTTTTATTCACCATCACATTTGACATGTTAAGTGAGCCGAAGGCTGAATGTACACATACTGTAGGGGTACACCTCCTCCAGCTACCAATATTGGAGCAAGGACAGCGTGATCACCAATTGAATTGGAATGTTCAGTGTTCACGCTCACCTCATGATGAGTAAACTTACACCTCTGACATCTTAGTATACTCATCTATCGTTGGACTCCTATCATTTTGACCCAAATCGTTAATCTGTGCTTTATTCAGTTGATAAGAAGCAACCCCCTTCATCGTCTTCGTCGTCATCGTACCACAGACATTCTTTTTCAGGTCAGCGATTTTTTTCACCGACTCATTTAACGAGGCAACTTTCAGCTATAAGCTGCTCTTGGATTTGAGCCATGGAATGCAGTTCAAAGAAGGCCAACAAACTTTTATGAACAAATTACTCTTGAAATTTGTTGAACAATCACCCGTTGTATGACGAGACAATGGCCCGAGTTATAGTCGACCGACGGCGACGCGCAAACGGAGACGCAAGCCTAAGAGACTGAACCAATCACTAGCAACCAAAAGGGAGGAGCTAAGGTGAATACTGACAGTGATTGGGTCATTTTCCTTACGCTTGCGTCTCCGTTTATGCTTCCGCCGATTATCAAGTCCTTGTTAACTATAGTTTTCAGATGATTCAGATAATCTAATTTTATCTTACAGTAGTAGTTTTTGACATAGGTTATTTAATCGTTTCCAGTGACTAAAATAAGCTTTCATTAACAAGTGACTGAAACGTTTCATTATACCTCTTTAATTAAAGAAATTCAAACAACTAATAGAAGGCATCTACAAAAATGCATAATGGAGAAATATTCACAGAAAACTAGCATTACTTTTTTTGGATAACAATATTAATACCGGGTGTTTATGAATGTCTGTGATCGCATCGCCTTTGGAATCCGCTTTCGATCACTACAATTGCGCCTGTTACTGCATTTTTCGGCCTGACCCATGCCTACCGCGATCACAGATTCTTATGAACACCAGTACAATCAGCAGCATTATTGTGATAATAGGCTACTGGACATCGATCGATTTTCGTGTTGAATGTACCTGGCACTCAATGCATATGAAAAAAAAAGAACTTTAGATCAAAAAAAATTCTCAAAATATCATTGCATCAGGTCAGGAATTCAATTTGAAAATCGTCACTTTCAAACCAGGAGTAATATACTACGTCATCGGTGAAACGTAGGCGAGGAGATGAGCGGGGGTCGGTAAAGACAATGAGGAAGAGAAATGGGAAGTCCGTGAAAAGAGATCGAGATTGAGTATACCGCACACGTATACCGTCAAACGCAGGTTGAACGTCATTTATCTGTCATATGTCAATAGTGACATTTAGCGGTAACATAACCCTACATTGGCATCGCTAAAATTATTGATTTTGTGGTGTGAGAGAACTGAGACTCCAAAATCTACCCAAATATGACTACCAAAATCAAAAAATGCTTTATACGCTCTTGTAACAACAACACCAGTGATACACCACAAAAGTTGTTTTTCTTGATTCCCAAGGATTACGATCGGCGCGTTAAATGGTACACTGCAGTTGAGCAACAGGGTGTTCCGACAGTAACTCAGATCTATTGTTGTGAGGACCATTTTGATGTAAGTACATAGGTATTATTACTTTTACCTGCAATGAACAATATCCTTTCACTTTTCAGCTGGAAAATGATATTGAAAACTGGTCGGAATACAAGCATATAGGGACACGTATTCGATGGAAAAGCGGCGTTGTGCCCCATAAATTTATCAGAAGTCCGAAACCAGCAGGTCATGATTCAATATCCCAGCTGACGGATTCAGCCAAGAAGAGGAAGTCGGAGGCTTTGAAGCCACTGGGCAGCAAAGTACGAAAGCGATTTTTATTTGATGATCCCTCTGCAGGTCATCAAGCATCTGAAGATAGGGAGACATCGCCAGAGCCTACCGCTGCATCAAGGATAGAACCAACAGTCTCGTCTCCATCTAGATCCTTCAACATTACTAGCCTTCCACCATGTCCAGCTCTGACTCGGAATGTGCTCAACAAAGCTTCACAAACTATTCGTACATGGCATGTAAAAAGTGTTGGTGTACAAGTGAAGCCAATGCAGAAAACACGGTCCACTGCCACCACATTCAGAAGTTCAGGCATTCCGACATTGACATCAAAGACGGAACTGATGAAGTTTTCTTCTTCTGAAACTGGTAATGGTGGAAGTTCAGGTAGTGACTTCACAACAAATGCAAGTAGCTCCTCCAGTGTCAGTGCCAGTACTATAAGCACTACGTTTTCAATGAAGAAAACCACTTTCGATGATTATTACAAGACTCACAAAATCATCATCGAAACAAAAAGCCGGTTCTATCTGGGACTGCCCAGGGATGCGTATTTCATTGTAAATTCCATTTGTATTTATGCTAATATTAAGTATGAACATGTTCTGATCTGTTTAAAAAAGATAAGGGTGGATGACACTAATTCTAGATTAGGAGATGATTTTGGATTATCCGATTCCCAAATAGGGAAAATTTTTAATAGGTGCATCCCCATATTGGCAGCGTTGTTCAAACAATTGATTTTTTGGCAAGATTCTTGGTACCTAAAATCAATGTTGCCAATACCATTTCGATATCGGTATCACAAAGTGCAATCCATTTTGGATTGCCTCGAAATTGAAATAGAAATTCCTTCAAATCCAATCAGGCAATCCCTAACCTGGTCAAATTATAAGAAATGTAATACCATAAAGTACATGATATCCACTGCGCCTCATGGGTTCATAAATTTTATATCTCAAGGCTATGGGGGAAGGACTAGTGACAAGGTGATTCTGGAAACTTCAGGATATTGTGAGGTACTGCCTAAAGATTGTGACATAATGGTAGATCGGGGCTTTAAAAACATAGCACAATTGTTTAAAAATAATAATAATATAGTTAGACCACCCTCTGTTTCGGAAAATCAAACGCCCTCGAAAGAAGAGGTAAGGGAGACCCGTAGGATTGCTGCTTTGAGAATCCACGTTGAGAGACATAAGACGTTTGAGAGAATTCAGAATGTTGAGGAGACATGCTTGCACTGACACAAATTATTTACATTTATATGATTATATAGTTATAGTTTGTTGTGGAATTATTAATGTACAGGGTTCATTGATAAAATAATAAGCTTAAATGTAGGTAGTTCAAATAGGCCAGTCAAATAAGGAAAGCTGGAGGGAAAAAACTGTTGGAGTTTTGGAAATTTGACAGTAATGTCCGATAAGGTGTACTGTTGAACATACTAAAAGTCCCCAACTCTACCTATTGAGCTCGAGCCGCCATCTTGGAAAAATGGTCCTTCGATCCAGTTTTCTGTTTATATTCCCGTAATCATCAGAGATATTCAATTCAGTTTAATAAAAAATCAAGGCTATAAAAATGTCTACAAAAATTGTTTCATACCGAATTTTTTCTCGAATCTGTTGAAATTAATTAAATTAAATTAACAAAAAAAAATAAAAAAATTAGCGATTTTTGCCTATGGCTAGAGATATTGTCTTCAAAATTTGTGAAGATGTTGGCAGTCTACATCAAAGCTGAACGTGACAGTTAAGATAGAAAAAAAAAAATTGCGAAAATATTTTTTAAATTTTTTTTCAAATTAAGCAAAAATTTGGTTTTCGAGTTTCACATTTCCAACAGGGCGGAGTAAAGGTTTCAATCGAACATCAATCAGTTTTGATATTTACATATTGTAAGACAAGATTTCATAAGTATTGTGCCTTCACGAGCTTCTGGAATGCTCGATATGAATTAAACTGAAAGAATAATAGCTAAGTCCAAAAAGTGTTGTCGATTGGTTCTGAAGGAAACATTTCAAAACAAAAGACATCAGCAAAGGATATACAGGAGGTCCAAAGGTTATTCAACTGTATATGAGCCCCATATTGATGTGCCTTATCCAAAATAGTACAAAAGAATTAATCAAAATGTGAAAATCCACCCTGTATAACAAAAAGTAACGATACAAAATGGAAGTAGTAGATCATACCTGGTGCCAAAAATACAGCTTTTACATTGCTGAAAAAAAGAACAAAATTATTTGATTTATTTGAAAGTTATTAGTCCTCAAACTTGACTTCACAAATTTGAGCCAGTCAAATAGGAAAAAGTAGAGAGAAGTAACGGTCGGAGTTTCAGAAATTTGACAGGAATGTTCGCTAAGGTATACTTATAAACATACTAAAAGTCCCCGCCTCTACTTATTGCGCTTGAGCCGCCATCTTGGAAAAATGGTCCTTCGATCAAGTTAATTACCATTTTTCCAAGATGGCGGCTCAAGCACAACAGGTAGAGGCGGGGACTTTCAGTATGTTTATTAGTATACCTTAGCGAACATCCCTGTCAAATTTCTGAAACCCCGAAAGTTACTTCTCTCTACTTTTCCCCATTTGACTAGCTGAAATTTGTAAAGTCAAGTTTGAGGACTAATAACTTTCAAATAGATCAATCAATTTTGTTTTTTTTTCTAGAAATGTAAAGGCTGTATTTTTGGCACCAGCTATGATCTACTACTTCCATTTTGTATCGTTACTTTTTGTTATACAGGGTGGATTTTAACATTTTGATTGATTCTTTTGTACTATTTTGGACAAGGCACATCAATATGGGGCTTATATACAGTTGAATAACCTTTGGACCTCCTGTATATCCTTTGCTGATGTCTTTTGTTTTGAAATGTTACCTTCAGAACCAATCGACAACACTTTTTGGACTTAGCTATTATTCTTTCAGTTTAATCCATATCGAGCATTCCAGAAGCTCGTGAAGGCACAATACTGATGAAATCTTGTCTTGCTATATGTAAATATCAAAACTGATTGATGTTCGATTGGAACCTTTACTCCGCCGTGTTGGAAATGTCAAACTCAAAAACCAAATTTTTGCCTAATTTAAAAAAAATGAAAAAATATTTTCGCAATTTTTTTTTCTATCTCAACTGTCACGTTTAGCTTTGATGTAGACTGCTAACATCTTCACACATTTTGAAGACAATATCTCTAGCCATAGGCAAAAAATCGCTTATTTTTTGATTTTTTTTTGTTAATTCAATTTTATTAATTTCAACAGATACGAGAAAAAATCGGTATGAAACAATTTTTGTAGACAATTTTATAGCCTTGATTTTTTATTAAACTTAATAGAATATCTTTGATGATTAGCGGAATATGAGCAGAAAACTGGATCGAAGGACCATTTTTCCAAGATGGCGGCTCGAGCTCAATAGGTAGAGTTGGGGACTTTTAGTATGTTCAACAGTACACCTTATCGGACATTACTGTCAAATTTCCAAAACTCCAACAGTTTTTTTTCCCTCAAACGGAAAAATTTGTTCTAATTTGACTGGCCTAAAAGTACCGGGTGTTTATAAACGTTTGTTATCATATCGCCTTTGGAATCTCCTATCACTCTTTCAAATCGTGCCTTTCACTGCGACTTTTGGCCTGACCAAAGCCTGCCGCGATCACAGACGTTTATAAACACCCGGTATTTTCTCTTTGTTAATTTCTCTACTACTTATAAGTATGTACTCATAATAAAACACTTTATTTTTTTGAATATTGTATTTTTTTTTGCAATCATTGACAGAGAAGATATTTTTTCAAAATCATGGTTTATGTTTCAACAAATTAGGGAAAATGGCTTTTTTCCAAAATATAAGAGAATCCTTTATTAGTTGAGCGCAGTGTTTCAGATCCAAGTCGACTTCAACGATCTTCATAATTTTGGTGGATTCAAAATCAGGCGCTGCTACACAAAAGTAGCCTTTCCTCCTGGCAGCAAGGAACATTTGCAGTTGAATTTGAGCCATGGGTTTGGAACATAATTTACCATCATCGCTTATATAATTTTTCATTGTTTTGCCCTTGCTGGGACATTTTACTTCTATCACATGGGTACCTGTTATCCCGTCAGGAGAAGCTCCAAATACTGGAATATTGTGGCAGATGTAAAATCCGCAGCTTTCTATTCTGCCACATCTTCTACGGACTTCCTCCAAAACTTTTGGTTCTAGCAACTTTCCCCTTTCAATGGCAGGGGTTGATATTGGTTTGGAACCACCCAAAATTGCAGTTACTAGTGATCCATCGAGTGTGTCGCATTTCGAAGCTTCATATAGTTTTGAGGCTGTTATCCGTCCATATCGGACTCGAAACCAATCTGGGTTTTTGCTTTGTTTCCTTGTGCAATGTTCAACTGCATCACAGTCTTTTTTTGTTATATATCCTCCAAGACAATCTATGAAAGGTCTGCAGTCGTTGACGTCGTTTTCCTTCATATATTTCAGCACTGACTTATGTAAACACACTTTATTCACAGGGTCGGTGGGAAATTCTTCCTGGAATAAAGCTCCACTTGAGCCGACAGCTTTTCCCTTTTCCATGACATTTTCCCTGAAGCTCTTTTCCTGTATAGAAACGATATCTGGTAAAGAAGGAATAGCTTTGTCACATAAATCCTTCAGTGTTGCAGATTTAGTCGATGTTCCAACCTTTGCAAGCTTCGATCTCTTCCAGTAGCATTCTACTGATGTGACCGACTTTTCTTCCGATCTTCTGTGGAGCCATAATAGGAAAGCTATACTATGTTTACAACTACCTGATATTTGAATGTTAGTTTTCAACATCAAGTATTAGTTATGTGCAAAGTAACACCTGCTGATGCACTGCAATTTGAACATTTGCATTCCTTTACGATTTCATTTTCTTCATCGATAATGGCTTTTACCATATATGCCGCTTTGTGAACCTTGTGTTCTGGAGTTAATTTTCCTTTCACAGAACAAGTGTTGCCTTCCCTTTTCACTTGGACGTATCCAACAGCATTATCGCCATAACTTTCTCTAGTTGCTCTGAAAAAAGAATAACTTTGTGAGAAAAGTTGCTTTGCGAAACCACATCAGATATTAATTTTCAAACTGTGATCAGCCTGTTTTAGTCGGGGTGGTACGCGACATAAAATAGCAAAATACCGCAAATGAATTAGACGGGATGCCCTTTGGTATGATGACTACTTATACCAAGGTGATTAATTTTCGCCAAGGATGCGTCAACATTTCCCACTCAGAAAAAAAGATGGCGACGATTTTTGACAGGAGCGGATTTTTTATAAAACATGCGTGTGACACATGTTTTCTCACTAATTTTGACCTCCTGAATACGAATATGGAGTTTATTTTCACATTGGAAATCAACTTGACCTCATATTTCACATCTGAAAACCGCAAAAATAGCAGACTCTCGCTAATTTTTGAACTGAAAATTTTATGTACCATCAACGGCGATTTCCAGCCTTGAGCTGGCTGTATAGATCCCAGAGAACAAGTCAACAGTCTAAGTTCTGCAAAATAACTCTTCAAACATCGCCAGGGTGCGCCTCAAATCATACCAAAAATGGACGCTGGGAGCACACTTTGCTGCGACTAGATGGGGAATGTAAGTGTGAAAGGAAGAATGTTGTGCAATATGTTTTACTGTTTAATATGACATACCAAGCATTCATCAACATACCATAGGGATTTGAAACAAAATATCGTACAAACAAATTTTCATGATTTGTTAATTATTTTTTTTATGACAGGTACAATTGATACCAAAAAACGTAGCTCTGATTTTGATGATGTTCTTTATCAAGGTAAATACATCAAGAGACCTTTCTCACCTGGAATAACCACCCTAACTCAAAGTTTCATATAATATAAAGCATTTTCGTCAGATCCGCGATTGCCAAACATCAGAAAAGCGTCTATTAATAATTTCAAAGTCCTTCTTTGAACTTGTTCTGGAATGCAACATACGGCTGATGATTAAGCTTTGGCTTAAGTTTTCTGTCTCGCCCGTGAACTCATTCAGGTGTCTGCTGGACTGGATATGCACCAACGGCAAAGGTTCAGTAGGACCTTCAGTGTTATTCGTATTTCTATGGCACCAACTTCAAATTTGTTGTCTTGTGTGTGTGTGTGTGTGTGTCAGAATAATGCGAGAATGAAAGTAATGAGCTATTAATGGAGGCTCAAAAGCGTCTAGGACGTAAACAAGCCAAAGAGCATGACACATACACCATGTATCATAGGTACTATAGTTGCAAAATAAGAGTCGTAATGTTGAAAAGGTCTTGGTGCCTACCTGATCACTTTTCCATATGTTTTCCACGTCCGTTTTCTATGCCTGTTCACGTCCTAAGTGTTTTTGCGCCTTTACTGATAATACTATAGTTCCATTCTCGCAAATTCCAACACACAAGACAAAAAATTTTAAATTGGTAATAACACTGAAGATCCTACTGCCCTTCGCCGTTGGTGCATATCCGGTCCAAAAATTTCTAGACACCTGAATGAGTTCATGGGCGAGATAGAAATACTCGTAGAAAACTTTGAACCAAAGATTCACCATCAGCCGTATGTTGCATTCCAGAACAAGTGTAAAGACAAAACTTTAAAATCAAAATACGCTTTTTTGATGTTTGGCAACCGCAAGTCTAACGAAAAATTATTTAATTATGAGTCGCTATACCGAAACTTTGAGCTAAGGTACCTAGTTGTTTCAGGTGAAAAAGGTCTCTCGATGTATTTACCTTGATGGAAAACATCATCAAAATCATTGCTACGTTTTTTAGTATTATTGAAAGAAAGTTATCAACAAATCATGAAAATATTTTTTTTTTGTTTTTTATCTGAAATTGTCATTGTATGTTGATAAATCCTCAGTATATGTAAGCTCACTATATAAAACAGTGAAATGTATCGCAAAACATTTTCCATTTCACACTTACATCCCTTAAATCAGCCGCAGAAAAATGTGCTCCCAGAGCCCATATTTTGTATGTTTTGGGGCGCACCCTGGCGATGTTTGTAGAGTTATTTTGCAAAACTTACACTGTTAACTTGTTCCGTGGGATCTATTTAACGAGCTCAAGGCTGGAAATCGATGTAAATGGCATACAAAATTTTCAATTCGAAAATAAGCGAGAGTCTGCTATTTTTACGGTTTTCAGATGAGAAATATGAGGTCGTTGTGATTTCTGATGTGAAAATAAACTCGATATTCGTGTTCAGGAGGTCAAAATTGATGAGAAAACATATCCCACATGCCTATGTTTTACAAAAATTCAGGTCCTGTCAAAAATCGTCGCCATCTTTTTTTCTGAGTGGGAAATGTTGACGCATCCTTGGAGAAAAATAATCACCTTGGTATGAGTAGTTATCATGCCAAAGGGCATCCCGTCTAATTCATTTGCGGTATTCAAAATCGTAGCACCCCGACTATTTACCATTAATGCCTTTTACTAGGTGCACATACCTGCTTGTTTTTATGTTCCTCACTTCTGGTTGATCAAAATCGGGATGTTTTCTGTAATATTCAAACACCATTGTAGAATCCACAACAGGAAGATTTTGATTTGTGGCTTCTTGATATCCAGGCTCCATATTGTACAACACTATTATGTGGTAGATGGAAAATTGAAAAACGCAAGGGCACAGTTCACTCGGAATCGAAAACTCTGAACGAAAAGATAGGTTAACTCAGAGAGGTTAAGTTGCCCCAAACTAGTGACGCACTGCGTCCGTCAAATCAACGCAGCTGTAGAATCACGTGAATAATCGGAGCGTTTTCATTGGTAGCATCACCAGTTGCGTCATAAAGTGCCGCGCGCTTCAAACCGGTAACACTTTAATGTTCTTTTTTTCGTATCAAATATTGAGAAAAAAAAAATTTTCGCCGTGCCAAATTAAAAATGAATAGGTAGATTTTCCAAAAAAAAAATAAAAAAAAACATGTCCAGTAGCCTAATTTTCGTTCCGCCCGGCAACATCCAATGGCTCGTGATTGAAAACGTACTGATCGGAACTCCTGTGTGTAGAAGGGCTGGTCCCGTAGCTTTCGTCTCCACTCATAATTTTTTTCTCAATTTTCACTTTTTGGTCCAACGAGTCTTCTATGTACCCTTTTACTACTTTGTCACTTTTCCGACCTCCGAAACGTTTTAATGTCATGACGTCAGCACCACAATCAGCTAAGAGCATCGCAACCACTCTGCGAAAAGCATGAGCATGGGCACCCCTCAAAGGCCTTTAAATAAAATAAAATTTCTCTAATTGCAATGTTTTGAGCGAGTTGTTCTAACCTCAATTTTTCGAGTGATTTGTTCATATTTGCCCTTCCTCTGGGCTGCCTTCGGCTAATTGATATCTTCTTCGAGAAAATTGGAAATTTCAGTTTAGAGAAACAGGTCCTATTTATGTCAATTTATTTTTGTAGTTTTGTCCCAAACATCATAATAGTACATAATGTGATCTAACTAAACTAAAACAATTCAATAATCAGCACAACATGCGTTCTTTCGACCTTGTCCGCAATTTCCTCCCCAGTTCCTTTCTCATTCCTCATTTCTCCCCCTCAAAGGAAGACCCAGACCTCAGTGAACATATAAAATTATCATAAATTGTTCAACACTTATACGTTGGACGGAAGAGATGTGATGTGAGGAATCTTGAAGCGAGTGACGAGAGAGTACGACTTTTCACCAAGAAGCACCACTAAAATAAATGACTTCTCAAGTCTTTTGCCTTGCTTTCAAGTTTTTCACCTACTATTATCACTCGATACTTCTGATAATGCGTTTCAATAAAAACTGAATCTCTATCTGTTTTATAAATAAAAGCGGTAACAAGACAAACGGTATTTTATTACACAGGTGATTCGAAAATGGCAAATTGCATGGTTTCATTCCGAGGTTGCATGGTAGAGCAGCTAACAGCTGAATGTTGCCTCGTTAAATAAGTCAGTTATATAAAAAAAAAATCCCCTTTAGGGCACGTTATAATGGACTGTTATTAACAAAGCATGGGGAAAATAATGAAAAAATCAATCGGCTTTGATTTGCAACTTTACAAAAAAAAATTACAAAACTTTGTATCTCCCAGTGTTTCCGAGACCTCAATAGTTGAGGTGCGGTTAGCTGTGTTCGTGAATAAGGTCTGATCGGTTAGAGTTAGTTCAAGGCCGGAACGAGGTCTGATGTCGTGAGCATTGCAATTTAACGGACAGATGATGGTGTTTCTGTGTGTTTCAAAAATGATGTCTTATATGCAAGCATTTTGTATCTAACAATGCACCTGTCAGTGAATGAGGTCTAATCAGTTGAAGTTTGATGGAGTTGATCAAAGAACGCAGCATACCGAAGTGGGAAGCTCTAATTTATATGAACCGTTACAGATGGGTGCGGAAAAAAGGTACCTATCAGAAGTGAACGACTTTCCTGTTTGTAGATGTCGGGTAACCGATAAGTGAGGTGCAAAGGGTTGTGAATAATTCCGATTCATTCGATTCATAAAATCATCAATCATCAATTTTATCATCAAATTGCAAAACATTGCTAGCTTTAAAATGGCTCTCGGGGCTTGAATATCGTGGCAAGAAAAACTAAAAATGAAACATTCTAAATTCTGAAAGTACACTCCACATAATGCGAGACAGGAGCCGTTTAGCTGCTAGCGCACTGCATCGCGGACCGGAACAAAAAATCCTAGACGGCATTATATTACGAAGCAAAATGCAACATTGTTTTTGGAAGTAACAAATGACGATGTTAACCAATTGTTGAGGTTCGGTTGAACATGAGCAGCCTCATAAACCACAAGCAAGGGCACTTAAACGAGGGTGGGATTACAGAGCTAGGGCATATACAAGGAAATGATGGTGCGGCCCAGACCGAAAGCCCAGGCTCACTTGGCAAATATCTGAGCAATAAATTCGGAATGAAGTCATACGAGCCGGCAGAGCACCGTGTATCATAACAAATCTTAGCGTGTTCAGTACAGTAGTTATTATTTGCCTGATGCCATTTTCTAACATGTTTTCTCCTGTCTGTGTTCCAGTTCTGTGCGGAGTTGGAATAGACTTGGCCTTTCACAAACACAATACAGGATATTACCTCATGTAAGTACAAAAACAATTCCGTATATTTCTCGTCTACGTAGGTATCTAGGCATTGTGAATTCCGGTGCAATGTCTAGGTACTCTTATTGTAATGCACTTTATGTATACGTGTAGTAGGTATAAGGACATGTGGAGTAGAGCTTCCTTCTTGTTTGTTGGATATGATAGTTCTCTCGTAGTTTCATGTATTCGTGCGAGAGATTTATTTCAATATGCTATTTCCTGCTGTTGGTGTGGCAGGTTACATGTAAATATTCATGAGGAAAATTTGGGATGCATTCCGTGCGAACAATCATCTCGCAAGGGACGCAAATTCACGTCAAATAATCGTGCGAATGAACTTGTTTTTTTTTACAATTTAAAAGTTATAAAACGTTTCGATTCTGCCCACAAAGTCTCTGATCCTGAATGCGTTTGACTTTATTCCTTGAACAACGTCCATAAGATTCGCGTTTACATATATTCTGGCAAGCTTTGGACACAGCAACTCCGCCAATTTTGCAGATGTGTCCACTCTCGCATCTTGATCTCCAGCTTTTTCAAACCTTTTGGAACTGCACTACCCCTAATATACTAGTATATGCCTCCGTGTTTATGGTCGAATCGAGGGGCGAATGAAGTGGAATCGCACGAGAGCCTCGCAACTCGAAACAGTATTGTAGAATGTGTCCAATTAAGTTATGAGTACCTTATTTCAATACCTCATTAAATGAAATCTCTTGTACTCTCATTTACAAAGATCCTTCTCAAGTACCTGAAATCAGGCGAGCTTTTTTATCTGTTACGTTGGACTTGGAAAATATGTCAATACTTCGATTAATAACTTTTTTTGGATTGTAGCCAGGTCTTGTGTGTCTCTCTGTTCGCTTATTCGAACAAGACGAAGTGGAGATTTTCTTAAGGGCAAACTCTTCACATTCACAACAAGCGTATTCGCCTCGCAGATTGGTATAATACAGGCTTCATGTTCTCGTCTCTGTAGCTCTGTATCAAAGGATAAATATTTCATATTTCCAGAGGACTCACTCACTGGTGTTCGCCGGGAAGATATAAGAAGGGTGAATTCGATTAAAATCTGAATTGAAATCGTTACTTGCATTCGCTTCGCCAAACCTATGGATGGAGATGAAGCAAGATATACAATACCTATCATTGCTTATTCCTTTGTTTGTCAAGATTCCATACGTGTCATCATGTGCTTCTTGCATTAGCAAATCACTGTTCTAATCTCGACCCTAATTCCGGCTCATTTCTTTATTCCCGCTAGAAATATATGTGCCCATAAGAAAAGCACTTTCTCTGTTTCAAAATAAAAGCTAAAAAGATGATTCCATTCCTGATGCGTCTCTAAATACGTAAGGAAATGACACTAAAAGCTTCACTTCAGGCACTTTACGTCTAAAATGAAGTAATGGGTCGTATGAATGTAATTGGGTTATATTTTTTTACGCCTCTTGAATCCGCACAAAACACCGAGTTTAGGGTTTTATCACGATCCCATAAGGCAAAATGAAGGAGTTTATTATTGTATCCGCGTGTAATTCCCTGCCAGATAGCACCGAAATAAAATAGAGTTTCTCACCTTTATTTGTAAGCAGTATTATAAACAATGCGAAAACTTTTGGTGCCGGAAACACCAATCAGGAGATACGATGAGGCTTCAAAGCAATCTTTAGAAAACTCTCGTGCGTTCCTTCTCGCGTCGTCCTTTCCGAGGTTTTAAAATCGCGGCCTTTGACAATATTTACAATGTCCGAGATGTCGGAGCGCGAGGGTTATTACCCAGTTTTTCCTCTGGTACGATGTTGTTGTAATATGAAATCCTGCACCTGATGGTGTTAGGAGAGATAAGCGCGGGAAGAATAAAAATTTACTCGACGCTTGCCATAATACTTATTCGAAATGTTAGCTTTAATAAGCCCCTAAAAATATAATGGTGTACCAAATGGCATTATTATCACCGTCATCGACTTGAAGGCGGCAGGTTTTTTTCCTGCACTCGGCTCATTGATTTTCTTCCTCTTTGAATGAGACAAAATGAATTTCCCCGAAGTTGGAGCTTTGGGTATAGAGGCAGGCGTCTATAGCGTCTGTGCTTTATAACGTGGCCGATTTTGCGGTGTAAAGTGTAAAACTTTCTTCATAGTGTGCCAGGGGTTTGTGTGCCAAATCATTAGCATTGAATGGTGCAGTGTGTCGTCTGTTCGTGGTGACACCTTCGTTTTTGTCTTTGTGTGCGGTGCTCGCACGGCTTGCGGCCAGCCATAGTTTCATAATTACTCGGCACAAGTCAAACTCTCGGACTTACTCTCTCTCTTGAACCCCTTCCCGCAGGATGGCCACACTAGACCCATTAAAATCTCGTTTGAAGACGCTTAGAGCCAGGGACATGTGGTGGTGGTCTCGACGGCATTAATGGCACGCAACTTCGCCCAGATAATTCCGGCCACTTTGTCACAATAAAAAATTTAAAACGGAGGCACCACACGCTGATGCCTGGCCTCTACCGTGTTTGCCGCAATTCGTCGCAAATTAGGCAATTTGTTTTAATAAGCCCGCATATTTTAATGCCCCCTGTGGTTTGGGAACGTGCGACGTTCGCCGTGGGTCTCATTTTTTCTCCGCGCAGATCCACCGCCGGCTCATAAATTTGAATACTTGGCGCTTTATTATCGATATTGTGGCGACTCACCGCGCTTGAATGAGAAACTACTGCCGCACTAAAGAAGCCCTCATGATCAGAAGTGGGTCAGGGGGAGAAGAAAGACGAGCAAGCTCGCCGGCTGAGCGGATGAGCACTCCCTTTATCGAGATTTTGAGGTAATTGTTCTCTGAATGCAATTGATTTGGGTCGAGTTGATTGGAGGGCTTTTTATCTTGAGTAACCATGCGACACTGACAAGCCTAGAAAGCATCCTGTGGTTATGTCCCAAACCTCGTACCCCCATAGTATGTCGTTACATACGCGAGTAGATAAAAGAGAACCGTGTCGAAACTTACCCTGTTTTATTATAATAGTTCTCCCTTACGTACCGCTGAATTTTGTTCAGCTCTTGCTTCTTGTTCCTCCACCTCAGTAAGTCGAAAAGACCCTAAGCCCTTTAATCGGTCTCAACTGAGAGACCCACAAGTTCTTCGTGGAAGTGGAAAATTCAGGTCACAGACAACGCAACACGCTCAAATCACCTTAATTTTAGCGAACAAATAAATCAGGGACGAAACAAATAAAAACTTTTAAGTAGATTGCGGAACTTTCATATCAATAACTATTATTATTCTTGCTCTTGATTACGGAACCCAACGTGGAGCTTTCTCGACCCGTTTCTTCTTTGACTGAGCTCGTCTAATCATATCTTTTTCTCATCCCACTCAAACTTAACTACTACTTAATGGTACTCAAGCAAACAAGTCAATTACTTTGTTCTAGGAGACACTCTTGTGTTTTACATTGCCATTGACTCGAGCTTTTAACACCTGACTTCGCAGCCAAGCAACTCCAGTTAATCCTTGTCTCGCCTAAGGTTGAGTATTCTTATCCCGAATTCCCAGACAAATTAAAATATCTCAGCGTCAATGAGATAATTACACACACATTTAGGACACATTATTTTTTAGCAATTGATTGACGTTATAATTTTTCACAAAGTGACATGTAACTTTCTATGATAGTTATGGAAAAAATTCCCACTAAAAGTTGTAGCTCCTGTAAGTCCCTACCAGTTTCAACCGAAAAATTTTTTGTGCCGCAAAAATTACCCGCTCCAGAGGGCGTTAAAATCAACCTCGTTTAAAAAATATTTCTAGGTGTAGACATCGATTCCAACTCCATCGTGTGGGGATTTAAAGGCCAAATTCTCATTTATGTTCCTACTAACTTCACTTATAATTGATGAACAACAAAATCTTTGTACATGCAGGGTGACTCTTTTGAAAAGGACCCACCCCCGATATTTCGCTGCACAAATTTTTCCTGGGAAAAAACAAACGGAACAGGTCGATTTTATTTCGAGAGGGACATCTAAAACACGTGATGACAAATTTTTATCTTCAACCTTTCGCCCCCACCCCACCCTATTTCGAAATTTCAAACGGCATCACCCACCTTGTGAGTTTTATTTTGAGGGAAACATTCAAGACACCTATAGCCAAATTTTTATCTTCAACCTCTATCTACCCTACTCTCAAATGGCTTTATCTATCTTGCGATTCTTGTGATAAAGAGAATAAAATTTTCATCCTGCGAAAAATTATTTCAAATATTCTAAACCACCCCCTACTCCTCTCCACTTTGTTGGAGATAAAAATTTGGCAATACGAGTCCTGAATGTCCCATCCAAAATCGAAGTCGACCTATTTTTGCTGGAAAGTCTATTTCTCAAGAATTGGAAGTTGATAATGGAAAAAAACTTTCCTTTGATTCATAAACAAAGATCATTTTTACAAGGGTTGAAAGATATAAACTTCTCAGACTTGTTTGACAGAAAGACTATTTTATTACCTTAATTTAGATGCCTCACATATAGGTAAGCTATTTGAAATTTCAAAGTGGGGCGAAGTCCAGGCGAGGGGGCTGAAGATGAAAATTTGACAATACGTGTTCTAGGTGTCCCCTTCGAAATAAAAATCGACATGTTTTTACTAGAAAATCTACTCAAGAATCGGGAGTTAGGCAATAAGGAAGAAACTTTTCTGCAATAACAATGAGAGAATTTTGAAAGGGGTTGAGGGGGGGATGATTCGAGACAATTGGAAATATGCTTGACATAAAGGGAATTTTATTACCTTTAATTTGATGTATCACAAGGTAGGTGATGTCATTTGAAATTTCAAAAATAGGGTGGGGTGGGGGCGAAAGGTTGAAGATGAAAATTTGTCATCGCGTGTCTTAGATGTCCCTCTCGAAATAAAAATCGACCTGTTCCAGTTTTTTTCTCAGGAAAAACTTTTGCAGCAAAATATCGGGACTAGGTCCTTCTCAAAAAAGTCACCCTGTACGAAGGTTTTGTTATTCATCAATTATTAGTAAAGTTCGTATACAAACCTAAATGAGAATTTGGCCTTTAGATCCCCACGTAAGAGATCCCCACGGCCCTCCGTGAGAGAAATCGTATGTTCTTAACCCAGATTAGGCCACCGTCCTCTTAAAAGGACAGTAGATATTTATTTATTTTTTATCAGTCGTCATTCTTTTTTGTAAGATGGCAGTGTGGTTTCCGCTTAAGAAATGTTCACTTAATCTTTATCTCTTATCACCTGTTTGACATACTGTCATTATATGCCGAAAGCTATTGTTTAGTATGCTGTGATTGTTGAGGTTAGAACATGGGTAATTGGAGATAAGTGCAATGACTTCGGCAATCCTTGTAATCAAAATGTGAATGTAATTATAAGTGAAGTATTATTCGTATTTATGAGTTTAAATACAATTTTGATCATTCAGGTTATGTTATAAGAAATATTGAGCCAAAAAGGCGACTGTCCTTTATAAAGGACGGTGGCGCTATTTGCTGCCATCTACCAAATTTCTCGTTTTTGTTTTCAAGTTACTGGAAAAAGCCACTCCACGCTAAATAAGCTGCTGGAAGACGCGGAAAATGCTTCCGACGATAAAGACCCCCGACAAAATTGTAATTGTAATTGCAATTTTCATTGTAATTGACTATGACGTAGGTACATATATTTTGATAATTATTTTCACCAGTCTCCATCTGTTGGAGAAGCTGAAATCAAGAGGCCAGAAAGGGACGGAAACTATCCGGGAAAACCTAGTTGAAGAAGACTGTGACATCGTACACTCGAGTGTCCTCAAGAAGCAATAATATCTCCGTAAATGGAATGACAATAGCGTCGCGTCGTTAGCATTGCATTCAACAACATCCAGTGGTTGCAACCGCGCAAGTGAAGGAATTTTTGGTAAAAGGAGTGAAGGAGTCCTTTAGAACAACCAAAATATTATCAGAAGATACATCGAAAATAATGGACTGGATAGCTAAAGCAGATGAAAATATCAGTCTTTACAAAACAAAAATTCTTGGCAAGTAGTGGTATTTCCCCCACGTATCTGTAGAATCTGTCGCAAATCTGTGAAATATTAGCTTCCTAATATCGAGGAAAACTGTATCACTTTAAATTTCGGAGAAAAATTGCTGTTGGAATCCTGGAAACTTGAAAAAAAAACAGACAGGACCTGCTTGTAAACCAGCAGCAAATCTCTGTTTCATCAAAACCAGATGGCATCGATTACATTAGCTACCAAGATAAAAAAAACTTGTTGTGGTGTGTGTCATGAAGAATCCATTTATTTCTGTGAAAAGTGTAGTATTGCACTTCATTCTAAAGAGTCTAAAGATCATTTCTTTGTCTCATACACAAATTGAATGTTATAGGAGGACAAAGAATAATAGCCTGGCGAAATTGCTCTCTCCAGTTTTTCTATTTTTAGTTGATTACCGCATAATTTCTTATTTTTCTGTAACAAGACCTTTTTTACTTCAAATAAATAGATGTATTTTATTCTATCAATAATCGTCAAAATTATAATATGCACTGTTTTGTATTTTATTGTGCATGAAATATTTTATTCTGAATAGACGAGTATAGCGCCACCGTCCTTTTAAAAGGACACCTATTTGAGAAAAAACTACGACTTTTTGAAAAAAACTGCTCACTAATTTCGATTTAGTGCACTATAATGAGCCTATATTTGGAATAGTTTGAAAATCGGGAGAAAAAAAGTTTCGGCCTTATCTGGGTCAATGACGTTCATCGTGTGCCATTCGTTGAAAATCGGTTGATTTTTTCCAAAGGTACTTCGAAGTAAAGTGAAATTTGCGGTTGCGCCGGATAATATTGTAAGCAGCGTTTTTATTGATATCAGGTAAGTTTTTGAAATAAAATTAATACAAGGACCCGATTCGCAAAGTTAGGTATATTTATCACTGAATTTATATCAAGAATGAAATATATACGAGTATGTAATATGAATTGGTTTAAAGTTAACAGACAGAAAAACATTAAAGCTCGGGGTAATAGATAATTTTCAAGGTAAATGCGCCAAAAAGTAATACTGCTACTTCACAACTTTATTAAACGAAAGCCGAAAGCTACAAAAGTGTCCCGAAGGGTGATGAGTGGGTCGACTCTTAAACCAAAGAATCCAGCAGTTTAGCTCTGCACGGATAACATCTCCCCTGGAATTTCCATTTCGTTCCGAAGAAACGGCATCAGACAGAAGACAGACCGAATCTCCCTTTTTTGCTCAACGAAAGGTCCTGCGCTGATGCTCGTCTGGCTGGCTGATGGGGCCCGGAAATCTCCTCTGGCATATAGTCCAGTAAAATGAGGCGATTTTTAGGCCGAAGTTGGAACAAATTAGGGGCAGGATGAAAAAAATATGGCGATGTAGAGAATGGAAAACTGAATAAGAAAAACTAAACTTTCATTTCCAGTCACCCCGGGAACCATAGAAAAAAAAATAGAGAAAATGGAAAAACATGCGCCGCGATCTTTCTTTTGAAACGGTGAGAGAACGGTGAGAGATGTGTGAAAACTTTTGAAGACAAAGTTGTAGAGAATTCAATAATCTCCAAAAAAGTCTCTGAAGGCATATGTCTAACTTCTTTGGTTTAGCCGTTTATCGCAGTCAAAGTTGGGCGCCGGTCTAGTGAAATGGAAAAACTGTCCGCGTAACCTTCCTTCTTGGATGCTGTGAGAACGACAAGAGATATCAAAAAATTGTAAGCGACAAAGTTGTAGAGAATTGAATGCTTCACTAGAAAATCTTCAAGGCCAATCATTATCACTTCTAGTTCAGCCGTGAACCACGTTCGAAGTTACGTGACAATCCTGTTGATAAAGTGGTTCTTCTGGGAAACTTACAAAAACCCTAGACTCGATGAAAAAACTATGACAATGTAAAGGATGAAAAACTGGATCTAAAAAATCAAAGTTTCATTTCACACCGTTTCGGGAAATCTAAGAAAAAAAAAGCAAAAGTTGGAAAATAGCGATTTGCACTCCCAGCTTCCTCATTGAATACTGAAATAAACGTAATAAATATGGAAAATCTGAACAAACCCGCTTGTAGAGGATCAAATCATCTATAGAAAATGCCGTGATGACATGTATGCATCTTTGTCGACTTAGCTGCGTAGCGCTATCAAAGTTGGGGTACATAACTAGTGACGCGTCGCATATGTGGTCAAACTGGCACGACGTTGCGGTCATTGTTCAATTGATTATGAAACATGATTGAATGATTTGAAAAAATTGCGTGCTTTGTTGAACGTCTGGTAACTATTGTTGGAAATGTAACTCCGCGGATGAACGCTTTGTTATGTATAAAGTTTATTGTTTGGCAAAATTAAGTCGTGAGTGTCACTGTACTATTTTCGTCATATTTTCATTCTAGAAATCTAGGACGAGAAACAAGGTTGCTAGGGAATTTCTGAATTTGTCGTTTCTAATCATATATTTATAGCATCAAAATAGTACGAAAATAGTATCGTGACACTCAGGCTTAAAACTGAGAGCGTACTCGTATTTTGTAACACAGTATGTATAATAATTGAAAAACGTGATTCACGTTAGATATTAAGATGTTTTTCAACTGATTTCTGATGAACAAAGATCATTCAACAACAGCTCGGAGATAATAAACAACTGTCCACTTGAACAATGGGGTTGGAAATTGAACATTTCTCTGTTGATGCCTATTAGAACCCAGGATAACGTAGCTCTCGCAAATCTGCTACGGCTGATTTCCTGCCGATGCTTGAAAAACTGCGAGAAGCTTTGTGGATGCAGAAAAGCTTACCTCAAGTGTACCAAGTTTTGCCATCACTGCCATGGAGCCACCTGTTCTCACGCTTTCTGCATTGTCGTTTCGGAAGACGATGATGATGACTACAATGATAACTCTAACAATAAGTACCTACCCAGACGTTTAACGAAGCACGCAATTTTTTCAAATCATTGAATCATGTTTCATAATCAATCAAACAATGACCGCAACGTCATGCCAGTTTCACCACATATGCGACGCGTCACGAGTAATGTACCCCAACTTTGATAGCGCTCCGCAGCTAAGTCGACAAAGATGCATACATGACATCAGGGGATTTTCTATAGATCATTTAATCCTCTACAAGCTAGTTTGTTCAGATTTTCCATATTCATTACTTTTATTTCAGTATTCAATGAGGAAGCTGCGAGTGCAAATCACTATTTTTCAAGTTTTTCTTTTTTTTCTCAAGTTTCCCGAAACGGTGTGAAATGAAACTTTAGTTTTTTAGATTCAGTTTTTCATCCTCTACATTGCCATAGTTTTTTCATCGAGTCTAGGGTTTTTGTAAGTTTTCCAGAAGAACCACTTTATCAACAGGATTGTCGCGCAACTTCAAACGTGGTTCACTGCTAAACTAGAAGAGATAATAATTGGCCTTGAAGATTTTCTAGTGGTGCATTCAATTCTCTACAAATTTGTCACTCACAATTTTTTGATATCTCTTGTCGTTCTCACAGCATCCAAGAAGGAAAGTCACGCGGACAGTTTTTCCATTTCACTAGACCATCGCGCAACTTTGACTGCGATAAACGGCTAAACAAAAGAAGTTAGACATATGCCCTTAGGGACTTTTTTGTAGATTATTGAATTCCCTACAACTTTGTCCCTGACAGTTTTCACACATCTCTCACCGTTCTCTCACCGTTTCAAAAGAAAGATCGCGGCGCATGTTTTTCCATCTTCTCCATTTTTTTTCCATGGGTCCCGGGATGACTGGAAATGAAACTTGTTTTTCCTATTCAGTTTTTCATTCTCTACATCGCCATATTTTTTTCATCCTGCCCCTAATTTGTTCCAAGTTAAATCCTTATTTTACTGGACTAATAGGCAAATGAACATCGCGATAATTTCGGATTCGTGCTTTTCTTTTCCGTCAGCTCATTGATTTTCCCCATGAATCGAGTTGAATAAGACAAATCCCCGGAAGATTGATGTTCGCCAGGCGGCCTACTTCTAATGGCCGATTTTGCGGTGTAAAACTTTCCACTGACGGCACACCAAATCCATCATTAGCATTCAATATTGAGCCCTCTTCGGCGCAGAATGTTGTCACCGCCATCGCGGGGGCTCAAGTGTACTGGCATTTCGCTCAAGCTCGTGACCGTTCTTTTTGTCATGCCATTATTTTCTGAAGAAAAAAATTGGAAAGGGGGAAGCTGCACGGTATTGTAGTGATTGAAACCGATCATAATATTTCAGTCATGTTGAAATCCCGCCGATTTTTAACTTCCATTTTCAAAATTGAATTGACAACAGTAGACACTAGATTCTAATTGTCCAACGATTTGTGTAACATCAAAAAAAGTATAAGAGTCTACGATGCGAGTTGTGCATGTGCAGAGCTTTGGGTGCTGCCTAGTGCCTAGCAGTTGGTGTTATTGTACATCCTTCTCTTTACATCGGACCACTGACGCACTGACTACTTCAACATCTCCTGCACCAGCGCTAGAGATGTAATAAATGAACCATTGCAGTATATACATTCATTAGTAAACAAATCACAATCATTAATCATCAAAAACTTATCTGATAAGAGGTCACGTAAGATATAGTCTTTACGCACGGCTACTTCCAGCGATTGCCGTGATCTGATTACCTACATTACAACTTTTGCAAGGTGTGAATCATGGATGCCGCAGAAAATAAAACTTTGAGAAACTAAAATATCCCTGTTCGTTAAAGAGAAACAAGGAAAACAAGTGAGTATGCCTTCACGTGCGTGAGTCTCAGTAGCGCATTTTCTCAAAGAGGCATATTGTAAACGTAAAGAAATTTGGTTGAAGGAGAAACACCATTTCTTGCCCACTTCCTTCATTCGAAACTCATTGTGATATTTTGTTATCAGAATGGAGTATTATACTAAAAATTTTTTTCGATTGAAATGGAAACTAGATTGAAAAATAATTGACCCGTGTTTTTTTATTCAGTCAAAACTCGTATCGTTTGGGCGCAATAAATAAATAACATCAACTAGTTCTGACGTCACAGCGAGTCGCCGCCTATACTGCCTGTGTAAATGACGTCAGAAATAGGCAGAATATAGGAAATTCATTTATTTATTGCGGCCAAACGATACGATTTATGGAAAAATAAAAATATACGGGTCAGCTTTTTTTCAATATATGTAGTTTCCGATTCTGTCGAAAACAAAATATTTTTTCAAAAGTATAATACTCTATTGCCAATGAAATAGATTTGAATGAAAATTCTTCCATTCATCAATATTTTTTTGTTTGAGGGCGGGAGCTGGGAGCGGCGACTAATGAACAGTAGTCTATTCTTTCCCATTTTTAGTCGGCTATCCATATAGCGAAATAATTAGATCGCTATGTCTTCGGGTTTATGTTTTCCATTTATCTCTTACTTTGAGGGCAGCGTGGGGGGGTGACAGCATTCGGCAAAGTAACTGTTGCACAGTTTGAGTTAGGAGTTTCTAAATGTTTAAGGAAATATGACAATCAGTGAAAATTGTGGAAATTGCATTTTTTTTGTTTGGGGGCGGGAGCTGGAGGCGGCGACTAATTGAAAGTGGCCTATCTCTTCCCATTTTTAGTCAGCCATCTATATAGCGGAACAATTAGATCGCTATGTCTTCAGGGTTATGTTATACATTTATCTCTTACTTTGGGGGCGGCGTGTGGGAGCGGCAGAGTTTGGCAAAGAAACTCTCCCACAGTTTGAGTTGGGAGTTTCTGAATGTTTGAGGTAACATTAAAATGTAAATCAGTGGAAATTATTGAAAGTTGCACTTTTTTTCTTCTGGGGGTGGAAGTTGGAGGCGGCGCCATATCAAAAGTAGCCTATTCTTTCCCATTTTCAGTTAGCTATTCATATAGCGAAAGAATTAGATCGTTATGTTTTCGGGTTTATGTTTTTCATTCATCTCTCACTTTGAGGGCAGCGTGTGGGGGCGGCAGCATTCGGCAAAGTAACTGTTGCACAGTTTGAGTTGGGAGTTTCTAATTTCTAAATGTAAGGGAAATATGACAATCAGTGAAAATTGTGAAAGTTGCATTTTTTTCCTTTGGGGGCGGCAGCTGGAGGCGGCGACTAATTAAAAGTGGCCTATCTTTTTCCAATTTTAGTCAGCTATCAATATAGTGAAAGAATTAGATCGCTATGTCTTCAGGTTCATGTTTTACATTTATTTCTCACTTTGGGGGCGGCGTGTGGGAGCGGCGGAGTTTGGCAAAGAAATTCTTGCACAAGTTGAGTCAAGAGTTTCTAAATGTTCAAGGCACCATTATCAGCTGGATCAGTGAAAATTGTTGAAAGTTGCACTTTTTTTCTTTTGGGGGCGGAAGCTGGGGGCGGCGCCATATTAAAAGTAGCCTATCCTCCCTCATTTTTAGTCAGCTATTTATATACCGAAAGAATCAGATCGCTTTGTCTTCGGGTTTATGTTTTTCATTTGAAAGTGATTGGGGGCGGTTTTTAGCAGTTTTTTCATGTCGGCGGCGCATATTGAAGACGGAATGTTTCTTGGCTTACGTTTATAAGTGGCAACTATGTATTATTCAAAAATAGAACACCAGAGCATCAGGTCTGGTAGAAAGTGCAATATTATGTTATTTCAAGTTTATCGGGGGCGGTTTTCTCTATGTTGGCGGCGCAATATAGACATCCAATATAGCCTAGCCCTCCTTTGGGAGTGGCAGCTATGTAACAGCGAAAAAAGTAGAGAGCTAGGTCGTCTAGTTTGGGAGGAGTTCGAGGAACGGACGGACGGACGGACGGACGGACGGACGGACGGACGGACGGACAAAGCGGTTGCAATAGCGATTTTCATCAAGATGGAAAATGCGCTAAAAATCAGTCTCAACTTACTGTTACCGCAATTGTGTAATTCATACAAATATTCTCTGAAAATTTGATTTTCATCTTTTTGGTTGCGAACACCAAAAGCATCAGCAATATCTTTTGATTATCTTGGTTCCAAGTGTACCAGATGTTGTTCGCTGTCAAAATGGTGTGAATTTCACTCTGAATTGAAACATAACTGTCACAACTTAGATCTCATTTCATCATTTCCACCAGAGCTATACGAACCATAACATCCTTAGTATTTTGTCCGCCTTCTACGAAGCACCCTATAACGCAAGCTAGAGTAGCATAGCAGAAACCAAAGCGAAGCAACAGTAGTTTTGAATATGATACAGAAACTCCTGCAGAAATCATGATCAGGTCTCCGATTGCAATTTGCACGCCAAAAAGTGCAAACAGTGGGACCAAAGACGACATCAGATTTATCTGGGCATTTGATGTTCTGAAATTTCCAAAATCTCTGAACTCAGTCTCTCTTTCATGGAAATACGTGTTTGGGAATATAATTTACCTCAAAATTTCTCCATAGCGTTCGCAACAAAAACGCAATCTTTTCTTTATCTCCGTTTGGTATCCCAAATCGTAAGGAAGCTTCTCGGTGCTTTCATCATCTTCGTAATCTTCACTTAAACATGCTAAGCACTTGTGAAACATTAAAACTTCTGTTGAGTTCTGAATCTGATGAGCTGGGTTGCATACAGTACTTGAAATGAATGCACAATCATGCAATACATAACAAACGTTAAGGTACATCTGAACGTCCAACCTATAATTGCAGCTGGGGCTTTTGGGCAATTATCTTTGACCAATTTGAGAACAAAAATCAAATTTTCATCATCCACATCGGGTACGATGAACAATGTGGCTGCCCAAACTAAGAAAATTACGGTGAACATGACTGAAATGTGAATTATTTTTATTTCTTTCCGTATTTTTTGAGCAATCGCGGATCCGACGCTGTCAATTTCCCACTGTACGATTTCGTATCTCAAATTCGTAATCATGTCATTTTTAAACAACAACACGACCATTGTCAGGATACCCTACGAATTACATAATACAGTTTGTAACAGAACTTTCACAAAACATTCATTGTTGTTCGTACGTAATTCAACCAGGTGAATATGGGGACGTATGCAGCGAAAAAGTGAATGTTGAAAGTTTTCAAAAAGAAATAAATGTAGATAACCGACAGGGCTGTGTAGGATATTATTATGACTATCAGGAACCTTCTTACTGGCAAAAGGTTGAAGATATCTGAAGATAATTTTCGGATTGCTCGCAAGGGGTCACCTGGTGTTGGAAATAAATTGAACGTTTATCTGAAGATTTTGTAAAGCTTATAATAGTACCTTCCATTTGTTTTTTCTTTTGAAAAAACATTTTTGCTGCTGTTCGTTTCTATACCTACGGCGATACTGCTTCTCTGCCTACTCTCTTGAAATCATTTATCGATTTCCCAATTTGTTCAGTGGAGAGATTATCTATTAATGGAGTAAATGATTTGAGCATCAAAATGTAATTATTTGTTCATTTGATATTCAACAGAGATATTGGTGCTGTGAGCATCCACCCTGTGAAGCACTGTTTCTAATAGAAAATATTTACACACTTTAGTTTGAAAAAAAATCATGAAAGAGGAAAGAATTTTTGAAAAAGGTGTTGTAGTCTTTCATGTCTCTCATGCCCGGTTGCACGAACGTGGTAGTTGAATTTGCGACGCAGCAAACCTATTCCGGTTGCACGGACAGGGTATCAAACACGGTAGCAAACAGGCTGTGGTTAAGGTTGACACACATTTGAACTACTTGCATTTTTTTATGCGTAGGTAGGTACCTGAAATGTCTGATTCGACACTTTATTTTGAATTTTCCAACGTCTCTGATTTTTATTCTTCTGTGAAGACCAAGAAATAGCAGTTCGCCGGGACGTCGGGTCATTGCCGATCGAAAAAACCTCCCCGTAGATAAAATGTACTGCGCGGGCTGCGGGCTGTCAAGGTCAAAGAAGTGTCAAATTTTTTTGAGGTTAACAGCGTATCAGAGAGCGACTTTATTTTTGCCGATTTTGAACAACAATAGGCAAACAATTTCACCGAATTGAAGCATAAATCCATGTACAGGCTCCAGAGCTAGTGAGTATGACAAATTGCCTCTGTAAATGCTATTATTGCCAAAGAAACAATTCCAGGTTTTTCAGTGGAATAACACTTGCTGATGCCTCCGCAGGAGCCCTGTATGGCGAAAACAAAGCTGTTGTTGACACTCGCAACCTGGAGTCTCTTATAGCAGCACCGTGCAACTTACCAGCAAGGACTACAACGAACAGGACTGACCCTCGGCCAAAGTATTATCAAGACAATCCAGATCCCCGCCTGGGAGCCACCGAGCGCTTTGTTGACATGTTGTTGGACAATTCGTTTGAAGAAACTTGTACAATCCTGGGCCGCCAGTGACGTTGTGATATTCAGTGCCGAAATAGTGATACTGCATGCTTTGAATTTTCTGTCTCGACAGGCGGTCAAACAGCTCCTAACGCCAGGAAATACTGCAGGAGTCGTCGCATCGTCGGTGGTCTTACAGTAATCGTCGACCTCAGAACGGACAACAAAACTTTACGGAGATCGGCATGAGACATCGAAAGGAATTGGGAGGAAGGAAACCATGCTAGATTTCAATAATTTGTCGAAGTTTTTCTTCGGTACAAAAATAAATCTCACACACTGAAAATGACTGCCTTTTTTCTCTTTGTTCCTTACATTCCAAATCTTATCCAAAAACACGCTGTTCAACTAATAAAGTGACAAAATACAGCATGATTTGGATTGAAGCCTGTATTCAACTGGTTGCCTGCTGCACACACTAGTCAAAATTCTCAACTTTGGGCATAACATTGAAATCCAAACGGTATAGGTACTCGCTTTGAATTAGGCACAGGTGCTCTTGTTGCTCTTGTATCTTCTTCCGTGTATCTTTTCTCACACACAATCTCATTTCACTTTCCATTTTCATATTATATTCAATTTTCTGTTTGACATTCATGACTTATGTCAGTCGTCACTCCAGACACGTCTCTGTTTACTCCGTACAAGTAGCCTACCATTTGATACCGAGTTTGGTACCGAAGCTAATTTGCGACGGAGCAAATTCAACTTTCTTGCAACCGGGGGTCAGTGGCATGATGAAATTATCTTGTAGTGGGAAAACTTTCCTATTTTGCGCAGAGCTCACTACAATAAGATTTCCACCGGATGAAGAATAATAGCCATACAATAAGCTGGTGGACACTGGTGCCATTTTGAGATTTTACATGATCGGACTATCAAATACACATCAGTAAACCGATTTTGAGAAGAAAAATTAAACTTTTTCCACACGTTATTAGACCGATTTTAAAAACTCGCGTGACGTCATAAGCTCTTCCATAAGCGCTGCGCGTAGAACAAACACAGCATGCGAATGTCACGGTGAGAGAAGTAGGGATGGAGATATGAAGCAGTGACGTCACCGGCGTTCTATTTCAAGACACTTAGAATTGCAAATGGCACCATTCATCATATAAAAAAAAATCGATTGTGTCACCCCAATACTTTCCTGACTAGTATCCAGGACCTATCGAAAATTTTGCTCGAAACGTTCCTTCGGGTGGGAAATTGGAATTAGAGAGAAAGATTGAAAATAATTTGCAGCGGGAAAACCTCAACGAGAAATTTTATTTGTTTGCAGATACATGTCAGGTTCCTGCTTGTGTCAGCCTGACGCGGGCAAAAATATTCACTTTGGTCAAGTTGCGAATACCAGCTGAAATAATCGGTACTTCACCTTGATACGTTGAAATGATCTCTGTCTGCAAGAAGTTGTCTGGATCACCGACCTTCTATCATTGTCGTGTAACACTTCATCTCGTAGCTATCCACAATCAGCCTCATCGAGCCACCTAATTTCTTAAGAGTTGCAATCTGGGAAGCCTAATATTTTCGATTCAATATTACTCTTCCAATACTTCCTGCCACATTCTTGATACCAGGCATGTTGCTTGCCATGTTGCTTGCCATGTTGCACATGAGTTTCCAATTTCCATCACTTCTCTAGAAGATTGTAAAGTGAGGCATGGAGGGGTGCGAAAATTGAAAATTGAGAACACGCATCAGTTTTGCATTAGGTATAACTTACTGTTTGGCCTCATCTGGGTTTTGACCTTTTATTGTCACTGAAACAGTGAATACCACTTGTGTCGGCAGAACGTTCTCTTTTCAGGGGACTTCTGAAATATTATCTTGACAAGAATTTTCTTGTGAATTCTTTAACCTTTTGTTTATTCCTTGAATTTATTACGTACTGAATACGGCTAATAGTGGTACAAAGGGTACAAAATACTGCTCATCATAACCTAGTGAAAATACCTTTTTCGAAACTTTCAAAAAGATTTTATTGCTCTGTTTCTGTTATGTAACAATAATGTGGCAAAACTCATAACAATAACAAAAGCAACTAACATTGATAACACAAACTTATCTGGTAAACATCATTTTGGCATGCCATAGTTTGCTTCACAAATTTCCACCAGCTTCTATTTGCTGCCGTGATCCGTAGCATGAACGAGCAGTCGGTCTCAAAACCTAATCCACCTCTTCCATTACATTACAAATTTTGTAAGGTGTGAACCATGGATGCCATAGAAAAGAAAATTTTGACGAACTGGAATATCGCTTTCAGTCATTGAACTAAACAAACTGCTCAACGATCAAAGTGAGCCACTCGAAGTTTTCGCTATACTTCGAATAAGAATATCTCAGCAAAAAATCAACCAATTTTCAAAAAAATAACATTTTGAGATAGCGCCATCTTCTAACTACTAAACCCGTTTATTGCTAAGGAGAATGTTGGCTGCTTATACATGATATACAGGGTGGTCATTGAACTAGTGTCGAAATGGTTCATTTTCAACCGCGTGGCCCTAGCGTAAAAATATCGTAGATTTTTTCTGATTGAAACGGTTTTGAAATTTTGATCGCATCTTGTCTTCAAAACAGATTTGAATTTTTCCTGGGAGTATGCACTTTTTGATGCCGGGACTTTTATTGCTCACGTTCTCCACTGAAATTTGAGAGAAATGCATGATTCATAGTCAAAACGTTTCTCATGAAGAGTTCTGACTATAATGCCCCTCGACGGCTCCACCCCGGTTACGCCTTTGTCACCCTTCGAATAATAAGAGGAAACATCAATACCAATAAGGCTGTCTGTTCAGTCCGTATTGATGAAAGTGTCGCAAACTGCTACAGAATTGTTTACCATCCTGAATAGAGTTTAAAAAGTTACAAAGGGGTAGCACCGTCGAGGGTCATTGTAGTCAGAATTCTTTATGGGAAACGTTTTGCCTATGAATTATGCATTTCTCTCAAATTTCAGTGGAGAACGTAAACAATAAAAGTCCCGGCATCAAAAAATGCATACTTCTAGAAAAAAATTCAAATCTTTTTTGTAGAACGTTGGGAAGATGTAATTTGTTGTTGATAAATTTCTTTATATATATTTGAGATGAAAATTCCGGAACAGTTCCGAGATGTTGATGTAGGCTTTCCAAAAGTGGACTCAGAAAAAATCTACAAGTTTTTCACGCTAGGGGCACGCTGCAAGCTGTTAAGAATAAACCATTTCAACACCAGTTTAATGACCACCCTGTGGATCATGCATACAGCTGTCACTCTTCTCAGCAATAAACGGGTTTAGTGGTCAAAAGATGGAAGCATCCAAAAATACTTTCTTTCGGAAATCGGTTGATTTTTTCCAAAGACATTCTTCTTCGATGTAAAGTGAAATTTTCGAGTGGCTCATTTCAACCTTTGAGCAGTTCATATAAAATAAAACGCAAACAAATCTCAACTCACGGTCACCCCGATTGCGTAATTCAAACAAACTTTTTCGGAAAATTTAATTTTTATATCTTTGGTTGCGTACACCAGCAGCATCAACAAAGTCTTTTTATTGTCTTGATTCCAAGTATACCAAATATTGTTTGTAATCAAAATGGTGTGTACTTCAGCCTGGATCAATATATCGATAGGCCGTTTTACTTTGGTTATCAGAATCATCATACTAGTCCGGATGCTAGTTGAAAGTACCTTGCATTTTTTTTATGAGAAGATGCCACTTAGTGGAAATGTTCTCTGCATCGTACTCTTCCGATCCAGAGAGGTAGCCATCAGCGCCATCCATGCCGGCGGCGTATACAGGGTGATACAGAAAAGAAAGTTGAAAAATTATATCTAATTAACCGAAGCATGTGGAGACGTGTGATTTACCACATACATCAACTGTTTCATGCTTATGGAGTCACAGCCAACTGTTCTTGATTACCTTGAACCGTCTTTAAAATGTAGGAAAAAAAACAGAAAAAAAAAAAACAAAAACACTTTTTTTTGATATATTGACACAATACTTGATATTTCTACAAAAAGTAATGTTAGAAATAATATGAGCTGGGTAGCCAATTTCTAAGCCAACTATTTCCAGAAATACGATTGTCAACTTTTTTTCCTCTTGAGCACCATCTTGAATCTGCCCTGTGAGGCATCGTTAAAAAGTGATTGGTTATCTTGATAATGGTAACATGTAATCATTGAATCGTAAAAACAACCTCCTCATCATAATTTAGTGACTTCTTCGGCGGGAAAGAATTGTCATTTACTTATTTTTTTGGCTCTTCAAAGACTTAGTGCCTATGATGGCATTTGCAACATCTGGAATGGTGAAATATGTTACGCATGATGAACCTTGATGTACTTCGAGGTAGCCTATCAAGTGTCACCATCATCAATTGAGAGGTTTGTTCTTAAAAGCTGTTTGAACAAAATTTGTGTCGTTTTTTTATGAAAAATTCAAAATATTGGGTCACCCTTCTTGATCCCTCATTGAGGACAGCCTGAAACCGAAAGTCTCCGAAATTTTGATTATAATGGTTCAGTGGGAACTGCTCTCCAATGTGTAGTTGTCAGAAATTGCATAGTTGCGTTCAGATTCCAGACAGAGAGCGACAAAGAAGTTCATGCAGTAAAAAAGTACATAAATTACAATCGAAAGAAGACTAGTCCGGAGCTAGACTGAAAGCTGTCTGGAGACCTTGCTTTTTTCAACATAAATGTGCAATTTGGTACACTGTTAGAGCCTCAAGTTCGTGATGTTTCCAGCCTTTTACCCACGATTGGGAGTCTTACAGAACCTGTGTATTGCGGGAAGCTTACCTAAAAAGGACATTTCCGAAATTTCCCCGTTGCATTGAAATTTGTGTCTTTTTTCACTGCATGAACTTCTTTGTCGCTCTCTGGAATCTGAACACAACTATGCAATTTTTGACAACTACACATTGAAGAGGAGTTCTCACTGAACCATCATCATGCAAATTTCGGAAACTCTCGGTTTCAGGCTTTCCTCAACGAGGGATCAAATATAAGGGTGAGAGATCCAATATTTTGTATTTTCCATGAAAAAAATCAAACAAATTTTGTTCAAACAGTTTTTAGGAATAAACCTTCCATTTGATGATGGCAAAACTTGATAGGCTACCTCAAAGTGCATCAAGGTTCATAATGCGTAACATATTCTACCATTCCAGATGTTGCAAATGCCATCATGGGCACTAAAGCTTTGAAGAGCCAGAAAATACGTGAATGGCAATTCTTTCTCGCCGAAAAGGTCACTAAATTATGATGAGGAGGTTGTTTTTACGATGCAATGATTACATGTTACCGTTATTATGATAACCAATCACTTGTTCAACGATGCCTCACAGGGCAGATTCAAGATGGTGCTCAAGAGGAAAAAAAAGTTGATAATCGTATTTCTGCAAATAGTTGGCTTAGAAATTGACTACCCAGCTCATATCATTTCATACATCACTTTTTGTAGAAATACCAAGTATTGTGTCAATATCTCGAAGAATCACTCATTTGTGGAAAAAAAAGAATTTTTTTTTCTCTGGTTTTCTCCTACATTTCAAAGACTGTTCAAGGTAATCAAGAACGGTTTACTGTGACTCCATAAGCATAAAACAGTTGATGTATGTGGAAAATAACACGTCTCCACATGCTTCGGTTATTTTAATATAATTTTCCAACTTTTTTTTCTGTTTCACCCTGTATAAGTGTATAGGTACGCCGCCGACATGAATGGCGCTGATGGTTACCTTTCTGGATCGGAAGAGTATGTTGCAAAGAACATTTCCACCAAGTATCATATTCTCATTAAAGAATGCAAGGTTTATTCCATTTTATGCAACTAGCATCCGGACTACCTATACCGGGTGTTTCAATAGAAATGAGCCACCCTGAATACATTTTTGTTTGGTGGAACTTGGAAAATTTTCCGAGATCTGTCGATTTTTGTTTCGAGGAGGACTAAGGCATACATTGGCAAATTCTTATCTTAACCCCCTCATCTCCATCCACCCCAACTTCAACATTCCAAATGACACCACCTACCTTGCGATACATCAAAGTGAAGACAATGAAATTCTCTTTCTAAAAAAAATTTTTCAATCACACTCCTAAAATTCTCTTGAGGGTCCAATTGAATATTCTCCACCCCTAAATCCTCTTTAATCAGTTTCATCCTAAATAGCACCAATAAAATGAAATTTTTGGTGGGAAAAGAGCTACCCAAATTCACCTCTTTTCTCTCCCCCGCCCCAACTTCAGAATTTACCAAGACACTACCTACCTTTTGATACATCAAATTGAAGAGAATTTACTCAATTATCTCTGAAAACAACTTTTTTTCCCCCTCCCCCATCAACTTGAACATTCGGAATATTGAGAGAGGTGAAGGAGGTCTTCGAAATTTTGGAAACATTTTTCTCGGAAAGAGAATTTAATCCCCTTCACTTTGATATATTACAAAGTAGATAGTGTCATTTTAGATTTTGGAGTTTTCCCAGATAAAATGTTTCGCCTCGATAGTGTGCAGGATGACGTTGATTGCACTGGAGAAAATTGAGAGGTCAAGAATATCAAATTGGACATTCAGAGAATTTCAGAGAAAAGGGGAGTGGGGTTAAAAAATTTAGAAATATTTTTTCAGAAAGAGATTTAAATCTTCTTCAATATGATGTATCGCAAAGAATGTAGTGTCTTTTGAAATTTGGAAGTTGAGGTGGGTGGGGGTGAGGAGGTTGAAGATAGAAATTTGCCAATGTATGCTTTAGATGTCCCACTCGAAACAAAATCGACGTGTCTCGGGAAATTTTCTGAATTCCACCTGTCAAAGATTTATTCAGGGTGGCTCGTTTCCATTGAAACAGCCTGTATTTATGAGTAGGTGGTAGCACAAACCGTAACATCTTGAAAACTTTGTCCTCCCTCTACGAAGCTCACCAAAATGCAACCCATGAGAGCGTAACAAAAAACAACACGAAGCAGAAACAGCTTCGAATATGAAACTGAAACTCCCGCGAAGAACATAATCAAGTCTCCAACTGCCATTTGCAAACCAAAAATAAAAAAAAGTGGAACAAAACCAGAAATCACTTTAATCTTCTCATTCGATGTTCTGCAAACCACAATGATATCTGAAGCTTGTTGCGAAGAAACGGAAAGCTGCTCACCTCAACAACTCTCCGTAGCGCTCGCCACAAAAACGCAACCTTTTTTTGATTTCAGTTTGGTATTTCAAATCGTAATAAAGCTCTTCGATGTTTTCGCAACCTTCGTAATCTTTACTCAAACTTGCCAGACACTTGTGGAACATCAAAATCTGGAATTTGATGAGTTGCGTTCCGTACAACACCTGGAATGCGTGCACCGCACCGCAGTACATGTAAACCATTTGGTTGCACTTGTTCATCCATTCCAGAACTCTGGCTAAATCTTCACGGCAGTAGTCTTTGAGAAGTTTGAGAACGAACACCAGATTTTCATCGTTCACATCGGGAATGGCGAACAGCACGCCCAGACAAACCACCAAAATGATGGTGATCATGACTGAAATGTGTATAATTTGGATTTCTTTTCGTATTCTTTGCGCCAGCATTGGTCCGACGCTGTCGAATTCCCACAGCTTGATATCATGTCTCAAATTCGAAATTACATCGTTTTTCACAAACAACACGATCATTGTTAAAATGCTCTACAATTATTGTTATTGTAAATAAGTGATGCTTTTTTTAGTGATAATAGTAATTGTCCATACATAATTGAACCAGCTGAACATGGCAACATACGCAGCGAAAAAGTAAATGTCGAAAGTTTTGAAAAAGAAATAAATGTGGACACCTGACAGGATTGTGCAAGTTATTATTTCGGCCAACAGAAAAGTTCTGACTTGTGAAATATCGAAAATGTCTGAAGATAGTATTCGGATTAGTTCCAATGGATCACCTGGAAAATCTAACTAATTAAATTTCGACCACACAATTTTTATATGAACCTACCTTTTATTAGTTTCTTTGTATTAAAATACATTTGGTATTTTCAACACAGTCGCTACTACGTGGCTGGTTCCTGGATCTAAGGACCTTATCTGAGTGGTGTAGTATCGGTTGGGTGCGAATATATTTCAGAAATTATTCAACCTTACTGATGTCACAGGATGGTTTCGTCAATGAAATGTAATTATGTTATAATTCATGAACAATTAACTGAAAAGAACAATCAAGCTCTTCTTGAAGTACGATGTACCGGGATCCTAATCAATGGGTGATAATGAACTCGACCTAGACTACCTAATGGCATACCTATAGATCGTAGTCATACATAGATAACTATTGAACTCAGATATAGAGGTTGTTTAATGTTTATCTCTAACCCACTTTCTACACCACTGCACTGGCTTAGTCACAGCCAAGGGAGGCTAGTGCTCAACCTGGCGGTCCGGGTTGATCTCCAAATGTCACCCCTTGACGAAACCGCGACTTCTGCTCCAACGGAACAGTAGCCCACGTGATCAGGACCAAAAACTCCTCCTATCCACAATGACAGTAAATGGACTATAATTATCATGTAATTATGAGCGACCTCCTCGCATCTCTATAGTAGGATGTTGATTTCTATGTCTATTTCGCCTTAATTTACTTGATAAAAGTAAGAAAATGTACAAACTAACATTTGAATTGTGCTTATATATCATTAATGACAGCCAAAACAGTGGCACAAAGTGCTCTATTTTCAGTTGCACAAAGTAGAATTTTGTGACACTGTTTTTCGGAAAAACAGCAAAGTAGTCAAAGTAAAACCGAAACAGACAAAATCATTTATAATATTTGACTCAGTTCTTACGTGAAAATTGAATGGTTAGCGCCCCTTTCACACCATATCTAGTTTTTTAACAAAGCACTGATAAACAACCCCATAGTGTGTTCGCCATCAATGACGCTGGGAGCCTTCGAAATAATCATTGGTTTTCACAAGTAAATACCACACCACTAGAATACACCTGATCGAAGCTTGAACAATTAATTTTTGAAATTTCCTATCTCAAAAGACTCGTCCTTGAATACCTGGTTAACCCGTCAGCTTTCAATGAGAGTTTTTCAAATCCACGAAAAAGTTTATACCCTGTCTATAAACTCCTGTTGAACGCTGTAATACTAACAGGAAGATTAGTTTCTGAAAGAGGGGGTTATCCCCAACCGATGGGGCTCACTCATATATTTCTGGGTCTGACCCACCAGGTCTGGTTCTCTATTCGCCGGGATTACAACTCAATATCCCTAATAGCTTGGGGGCTGTAATGTTATCCAGTTTCCAACGATTTTGGCTGTGATTGTCGTTGACCCTCCTCTTTCCTACGGACCCTACGTCTTGAGTTCTTTGTTCTAGATGAGAACGCAAATTAGGGGAAGTTGCTGTAAATTTAATGGAACACGGATAAATGAACTATTCAAGTGAATTTTATTTCACTTGCTACCAAAGTTCATAAAAATTTGTTTCCTTTCTTAAAAGCACCTGACACAAAGAGACTGACAGAATGACGAAATGACACACAAACAAAACAACGAAAATCAATTAAATCAATGCAAGGAACACGGTGCGATAAAATAATAAAATTATGCAAGAATAATATAACAAAACACAGAAGTAAATTAATAAAATACAACCAAAATAGTAAAACATGTCAAACTGTCAGCAAAAGGGGGAAGTGACGGATTCAAAAACAGACACCCAGGGAAAGAACTCGTCAAAGAAACCCCTGTGTATAGTCTGGTTTCTCCCCAACAAACAAAATTAGGGAAAAACTTGTGCAGAGATTCAACGTTTTTGTTTAAGCTCATTGGGTAATTTCCCTCACCCGGACCCCCGCAATGCCAAGTTACGCTTTTCTTCGCTTGCTTCGCTTCGCTTTGACATGCAATAATAGCTCACGCTTTGCATTTCAACTTACGCCACTCCATCAAAAACACACACATACAAAACTGAAGAACATTAGTTGACAATATACAAAAATACTGCAGTCAACTAGATTGTTTACTACCATCAACTAAAGTATGTTGCGTCCCCGAGGTACACGAGACGCTGAAACGAAATCTCTATAACCCGGGAGATAATTTTGTCTCGCTAAAGTCACAACCTACTCTTCAATCATCGCCCTAGTAAACAAAGATTGGGCAGTTGCTTATGCTCTCCATTTAGTATTCAAAAACACCTAAAATACCGAACAGGACTTGAAATCATGGCAGATAATTTAAGGACTCCTGAGCTAACTAGGAAGACTGGAAATAATGACAGATAATTTGAGAGTTGCTGAGCAAATGAGGAAGACTTGAAATGATGGCAGCTAACTTGAGAGTTTCTGAGGAAGACATAAATGATGCAGATAATCTGAAAGTTTCTGAGCAATGAGGAAGTTTTGAAATAATGGTAGATGATTTGAGAGTTCCAGATCCCCCCTCCCTGCAAGAATCCCAGAATCCCACAATACACTCACGGTGGACGCGAGGGAGGATATACCTTAGGTACGAGTTTCACATACATATATAAAAATATACAAACTACGGAAATGTTATTTGGTGTCGCGAAATTCACCGAGGTCCTTCCATCCTCCCTAGCGCAATTTACAATGAGCATAAAAAAAATAAAATGCGGCCTGCTGTTCCGATTTATAATGAGACATGAGGGGCACAAATTGACACGTATATAAATTAATAGATCAAGCTGATCAAAATAATGACATGAAACCTAAAGTAAAACAGAGAATCCCAAGTAACATCACAAACAAAACACTCAAGACAGTGACGCTACGATAAAGTAACCCAAATTGCAAATAATTATCAACACAGTACAAACAATTCAAAAACATTAGAGCATCTCTGTCTTGTAAAACACCGCAAATTTGAACAAAATGGTAACAAGAAAACCATGTACAAAGCTGAGGATATTTAGGAAATGAATTACTGAATAAAACAATGAATAAAACAGACTTGTTTCATTGTAGGTACACAAATAACAGGCATATTGGAACACTGTGAATTTCGACCACGTCCAATACTAGTAGAGGCTAGGTTCGATCTCTCCGCATTTGCACCCAGACGCCTTCAGCTAACCCTTTGGCAGTTTTTGTGCCTCTCGCAGGTATAAAATCCGCCCACTTCCTAGACCCTCGGCGAACGACTTGAGGTTCGAAACTATACCAGAAGCTGCTTTATTTGCGTGTGTGTGATTTCGAGAAGGCCATGAATTTCAGCTTTATTGATAAATATGAAAAAGTCCGTTCCTCTACACAGGGCATTAAAACATTTGAAGGTTTCATCATTGTGGCATGCAAATTTTAGCTATACTATACACTCGAAGGGGACTCCAAGGAGTCGCAAGTCAAAGACAAGAGGAGGAGGCATCTGTAGGCAACACGTGTAGACAGGTTCAGGCGGAACGGTGTAGATCCATGTCGATGTGCCGTCAAGCCATTCCTAACACGGTTTTTTGCATTCAAAACGACAGTAGCAAATCAAAGCGTCACTGGCCCTTCTCGCTTGTTTTTGAAGCGCGCCTAAGGTAGACTTCAAAATGTTGGAAAATTTGGTTTGTAATCTTCGTTCAATATTCCCAAGTGTTTTGAGATCCTGATTTCTACATTAGAATAGAAGAAACAATTAAAAAAGTGGAAAGAACATCAATAATTGAGACCTTATCAGCCCATCATACTAAAGGCTCGTTTTTTTGGTACATCATCTACGGTAAACTTAGAACCTTGAGTCATTAAAAAAAACAGTACGAATCCTTTTGAGAAATATCAAGGAGACTCTTCAGAAGATAATCTCAAAGAATTGCACTTCCGGTTTTCTCAGGGGGCCATCGAAGTGGTCGTATATATAGTGGAATATAGAGAATAAATATCGTATATATTCCAAAATTTAATCATGAGCTCGCTAAATTCATCTCAAAATTATGATTTTGATTCCAATTTGGTGCGTTATTTACAATGAATGCAATCGTATCGCTGTCGTTTGATTCGAGCTGTAAATGCAGGTTTTGACCTGTTCTCTTCAATTATTATGATGAGTAACCTTTCACTTGCGATTCTAACTGGATTTCGAGTGTAATGCTGTTTACCTCGCACCCGCCATTTGAATAGTCACAAAAATGGAGTTTCAATTCTGATAACGATCGAACAGTACTTACCAAGTTTCACCTAATGCAGAATCGATGGCTATTTTCAATTTGCCATTCTCACAACCCCTCCTGCCAACTTCCACCTTCTCTTAGACCTGCGATGTATAGGCGGCGGGAAACTTCTATGTAACATGCCGAGTAACATGTCTACTCATAGTTAAGAAAGGAACGTGCTACATCTTAGCAATGTTTAGAAAGAATAAAAGTCAGTAATTTATTTTTATTCGATATCGTCATTCGTCACGATCACGAAGACTGTGGTGTAAAAGTAACACTTAGGGATTTGGGTACCAACTTATACCACGCAAAGCTGTGTACAAAATCACCAACAATGTGAACAAAGACCAGTATAGTACATGGTCAAAAAATATCAACAGAAAATGAATTTCTTCTTTAATTGGACCAAGAAACAATATTGTTACAAAATTGTTTTGGATACTCCAATAATCTAGGGGCAAACAAAAGTTATGTCCTCCGTCTTTTCATAGGTTTTCTCTGAGAAATTATATGTACGACGAGAAACTGAAAGTGTCACCCTTTTATGGAGTCTGGAAGTGCACCACCGACAAAACGCGAAAAACCCTGCTATGGGCCACCCCCAAACCCTGCCACCGAGCTGCAGGCATTGCCGTAGTACAAAGAAACGCTGTACCAGTGGCCTAGGTATTGGCGCAGTAAATTCCGAACGTATCATCAGTTTTTTCCGGGAGGTCTTGAAGGTTACTTTCGTTTCAGTTGCTAAATTGCGGCTTATTCCAGCACTATGCGTTGCTCTCGGCGTTTATTCCCTCTTCGCTTGTCTTACTTTATTGGCTTTGCGAATATTCCGTCAAGCTCTCAATGCACGGCTCCTCCGCCAATTGTGCAGGTGTGTCTTATTCGTGCGCTGAGGTCTCCAGCTAGTTTCGTAACAATATTGACGTTTTGGCGGAGTGGCATATTAACTTTGGTTACTTTTCTCCCTATTCGTTTATTTAACGTCGGCCTATTTCCGCAACGAGGCCTAACATCAACGCCGGTGAATGCTTCCTCCACTGTACCGGAAATTCTGCCGAACTTGCATTCAGCAAGCATTCAAACTAAATCAATGAGCTTGTTTTGGGGACGAGAATCCGAGCGTCCACAGTGGGACTCGAACCCACGACCCCTGGAGTGGTTGTCGAACGCGCTGACCACCACACCACAAGCTCTTCCTCTGGTTACCTACTGTTCAAATATTTTGGTTATTCAAGCCTATACACAGGTGTCCAAGAAATCGCGTCGCTTCTGACACAATTGGTAAGGGGTAGTAAATGATTTCATTAAATTTTTTTCAAAGGAAATCTTGACCCAGAAGTTTGGTAAAATTGTTAATTTTTTGATATTAAATTATGTATGGAAGGCTGTATCTGCATGAATTGTGTTTTTCAAATCATGCATTGCAGCAGGTGCTGTGGTGTGTATTTTTTTTTTCTCTTCAAGGTAACCCCACAAGATGAAGTCCAATGGAGTTAAACTGAGACGCAGCTCAAAGGATGTTTCCCGGAAACTCGGAAAGTTGATTTCCAAACTGATGGGGAAGTTCAAGTTTTGGTCTCCAAGAAGTCCCAATCTAAATCCCTTTGAACTTATTTTTGTCGGGTTCCTCAACAAAAAAGTATTCACTGTAGCTTCTACTGCACTGGATGAATTCATAAGCAATATTCTGGGAGAAATGACGGCTATTCCAGCTGCAATGTGTGTAAGTGAACCTTGGCAAACCTCAGCTCCAGAACCAAAAACGAATAAATTTCGCAAGTTTCTAGATTACAAATGCTTTTAAAAACAATGTATTGAGATAATTTTTTACCCCTTACCGACTTGTATCAAGCTTTTTGGACGCTGTATAATAATTGACTGGCTTATTTCAAGTCTTCTTTCTGTTCGCAATGCAAATTGACCTGGAATTCTTATTATTCTCTTCGTGTTTTTTTCATACAATCGGTTTTGTAGGTCAACCACATTGAAGTCAGTGAGTTCTCTATTCTTGATTGTTGTCAACGATGGCTGGCTGCCTTCAAGTTACCTTAGCTTAATAATTAATGTGAGGGGAAGTCTCAGACCATCGAACCGACCGAGCAACCACCATCTAAATCCAGCAAACACGTGTTTCGGCCTGTTTGGGTCTCATCAGTGCTAAAGCATTCAAGGCAGAAGCTCGATGATCCAACGATCCAAGACTTTTTCATATGTGCTCTCTGAGAATACTCATAGGTGGACACCCGTGCGGCGCCATCTACTAGCAGCTTTCCGACAGAGCAGTTAATGAGTCGGCTGTTAACTACACACATCAAAAGAATCTAGGGGACAAGCAAATTCAGACGATTTCTAAAATCATCATAACTTTTGATTTCCGCAAGCGATTTTATATCGGTTTTCAGTGTTCTATTGCCCAATCTTTCGTTTTCATGCCTTGATCACGTCAAATACGTACAGTGTTTCATAAGGTTGCTACAGGGTGATCAATGGAGCAGTGTAAAATAGCCGAAAGTTCAGTACGAGCGCGATTTCCCAAAAAAAAAATTTCATGCATTCCAATAGCACAGTTATGAAGATCGGTGTTTCAGCTTCAGTAACGTTTTTGAATTTTGGAAATCGAAGGTGAATTGCCAAAGATATTGATCATTTTGTGCCGCCGTGTTGAATTTCCAAGAAAAAACAAAGTGGTCCAATTTCATTGAAACTTGGAACACACTCATGTCTGGTTCAAGTAATTGGAATTTCAAGGTCAAATGTCACTTTCGATCACTTTCGAGCCGCTATATTGAACTTTCTACATAAATGATTTAATTTGAATGAAACTTGAAACACACTAAAATCGAATCATTCACGTAAAAGTTTAGTATGGCGGCTTGGAAGTGACCGAGAAAGACATTTGACCTTGAAATTCCAATTACTGAAACCAGACATGAATGTGATCCAAGTTTCAATGAAATCGGATCACTTCTTGGGAGTTCAACATGGCGGCACAAAATGATCAATATCTTTGACAATTCACCTTCGATTTTCAAAATTCAAAAACGTTACTGAAGCTGAAATACCAGTCTTCATAACTGTGCTATTGAAATGCATAAAAATTTGTTTTTGGGAAATCGCGCTTGTACTGAACTTTCGGCAATTTTACACTGTTCCATTGATCACCCTGTAGAAACTTTAAAACATTGTTCGTATTTGACGTGATCAAGACATGAGAACAAAGGATTGGGCTATCTAGCACTGAAAACAGACATGAAATCGCTGACGGCAATCAAAAGTTATGATGATTTTAGAAATCGTCTGAATTTGCTTGTCCCCTAGATTCTTTTGATGTGTGTAGCTTCCGCGACCACTGCTGCCTCGAGTACACATTGCGGAAAGCCGCTAGTAGATGGCGCCGCACCGGTGTCTCACCTATGAGTACTCTCGAAGAGCACATGTAGGAAAGTCTTGGACCGTTGGATCATCGAGCTTTTGCCTTGAATGTTTTGAGACTGAAGAGACCCAAACAGGTCGAGACACGTGTCTGCTGGATTCCGATGGTGGTTGCTATGATGGTGTGAGACTTCTCCTCACATTATTTATTTTTCTTGTCCCACGCTCGGACGGTTGGACGGTTGGACGTCAGAGAAACGCCTCCCTTTCATAAGGCATCGACACTGATTATTATCTTAGCTTCTCCGAGTTCTTGAGGAGAGACATCAACATTTCAACCCAAGGGCTGTATGACTTCTATGATATTTTTGTAATTTACATCTAATCTATATTTTGAACTGTTCCTCTCTTTTTGACCGTTGGCTATGATTGTCGTTACCCCCCTTCCCCCCCCCCCCCCCTCCCTTCTACTTTGGACATCTTACCGACGTTTTGCTTACGTTGTCGTTTCACGCAGGCTCTACTCTAGACGAGAACGGAACTTTGAGGATGAGGAATGTATTGAGAGTTCAACTGAAACACGAATTAACAGCAAACAAAACTAATTTTCATTGGAATCATCAGCAAAATTCGGAAGAGTTAGATTCTTTTAATAAAACACCTAACACAGTACTGACACAATCGCAATGTGACACACAATAAACAAAATGAACAATAACAATTAAAAACACCACATCAAAATATGTCATACTGTCAGTCAAATAAAAAGAGGAGAGTGACGGAATCGGAAAAGGGCACTCAGTGGAAGAACTCAGTCAAAGAAAACCCTGAGTTGAGCCCAAAGAAGAAGACACTCACATATGTGACAAATGAATAACAAAAACTCAGAGATAAATTCCGGTATTCAGTAAAAGTGCAATTAGTAAAACAAAATCACAGAAACTGCAGTGAACAAATGTAAAAACACATCGGTAAACAATGCATGATAAATCAACAAATCAACAATGCAGATAAAATCATATCAACAATGCATAAAAACCCAAAACAAGACAAAATAGGGTTGGTTAGTAGGCTCCTGGAAAATACCCACATTGAATATCTGACAAACATAGCAGCGAGCATAGAAACATGACATAAAAACATGAGAGTCATTAAAGACGGCAGACAATGACATTTACATGAAATCAAATCATGACACAGACAAAAATAGAATATATAAAAATCACAGTCATTACATGACAATCAAATTACACACAAAATTAATGTTATGTCAAAAAAAATTGACATGAAATTCATAAGTTTACAAAATTTGTGAGACAACAAAAATGACATAAAAAATAATTACGTAAACTGGCTCAGACAAAAAAAAGTAACTAATTCATGTTCAAATAGAAAATAAATAGTTAGCCCGGACCTGTAAATCCCGTATACGCACTAGGCTCGAACGTGAAACAAAGACAATCCCATACACGTTATTTTTAGAGCCTGCGGTTCTTCGTGCGAGGCGTCAATGATGTCACCATCCGCGAGCCTACGCCAAGTAGGTACCTAACTTGCAGTTAAACCCTGTAAACCCTTCTTGTAACCGTCCCGGCACGGTCGTTTGCAATCACCACCGTTCAAACACAGAGACAATGCAACAAATTCTTCATCAGACTCATCGCCGAAACTCGCGAAAAATCGAAAATCCCTCTTTTGCAGTCCGTTCCTATGTTCTCAGTTCCCGTAAACGAACTACATTCTTTATTCACAATGAGTTAGCCATCAATACATTCCTAACTTTTAAAAAGTTGGAAAATGAATGATTACTTACAGGCTGGAAAATGATGTCACTTTCGGCCCGTGGGCCGAAAATGACGTATGAAGAGAGGTGATCTGATCTAAATGCCTTCCTGATAAAAACGTTTGACGCGAAAAACTTCAAATAAAGCCAATTAATTGCATTTAAACTGGATCATTGTGAATAAAGTCCTATACATACCACGGAGTAAAGCCTCATTACAGCCTTTGGGATTCTATCTTACCTCGGCACGCCTCGGTAATATATTGAATCCCTTGGCTGTAATGAGACACTTTCCATCTCGTTATGTAATATACTATTTCACGGTGCCCGTGTTCTCACCGCGTCCGGGTGTCATTTTTAGCTGATCTGCATTTCTTACACACTGTGACATCATCCAGAGGAATAAATAACGCGTAGGTACCTAGTACCTAACACACGTCTAGGGCCAAAGGGGCCTTTGGGAATCCCAGAAAATCAGTGGAATACATCGATGGGTCCTAATAAGACTAGCTTTATTCGCAGAGCCGGATGTGAAGTAACGTTTCTCGCAGGGCATCTTTGTAACTAAGGTCTCTAATAAATCAGAAACTACTTGTTATGAAAAGTTAGCGGTGTTCATTGAATATTAATGAATATCGCTAACTTTTCATAACAAGTGGTTTCTGATTTATTAGAGACCTTTGAAACTTTGATCATCCTGTCCTGTAAAGTACGCGAATAGAAGTTGCGCCAGTTCACTTGCGTTCATTTGAGATGCGCCAGTTACAACGACCTCTTTTCAATAGCGCTAGTTACAAAGATGCCCTGCGAGAAACGTTACTTCACATCCGGCTCTGCGAATAAAGCTAGTCTTATTAGGACCCATCGAGTCATGAGACGCGTAGGGAGCCTTCATCCTCGCTTCAAACTATAGGCTGTAAAAACCGCGAAAACCCCTTTTCGGTCCTCTTCTCTGTTCTGAATTCCCGGAACAAGTAAAATTGACGCCCGAACAGGAAGATGCGATTTCAAATTCATAATTTGGCCCTACATGCGTATTGAAAATTGAGCGAACAAACCAAAAGGGATGTGGATGAAATCTTGAGAAAGTAAGTCAAAAATCACCCACCTGTAATGAGAATCTTTCAGGACGACGTCGCGGGACACATCTAGCTTCGACAAAGCACGACACAAGAATCCCCTTTGACCCGCGAGAACCCGAATTCCTGCCGCGCTTACAGTCAGTTCCTAATGTAGAAATATTTTACTCGCGTCGAAGTATTAGAGTAAGTTTGTTAAAACTCGCTGAAAATGCGTTCCATCAAAATTTGTATTATCATGGTTCATCACTTCACAGGGACAATTCAAATATTAGTGTGATAATTAGTACACCAGCTGATTTCTAAATTGAATAAGTATGGAACGATTGCAGGAACAAAACAGTCAAGACCAAGTTACCTTGCATCTGATGATAAAATCCGGGGTGAGATTAAGACGACTGACAGAGGATTAGATCAGGTGTACTACCAACCTTTCATAGTGTTACAACTGTTCAGTACCTATGATATATATCATTAAGTTGAGAGCTAGTGCTACAGCTTATGTTTTATATAAAATATTGTATCAAATCCCATCTAAATCCCCTCTGAATTCACATTCAGCAATAGAAGAGAGTGTTAGCTGCGAATTGAATCGACTCTGCAGATCAAAGTTTTCAATGCCGCCCAGTTTGAAAATTCCACTTAAAACTGGCACGAGTGCATCAGAGCCGCTCAAATCAAGGAGCCCCGGAGTTTTCTAAATTAATTGGGAATTTCGCAAACTCCCGGAGCTCGGGAGAGAATAAGTGAATTTTCGAGCGCCAAGGGAATTGATCGGATTGGAACCCAGAACCCGCGGCGTTGCTGCTGAAAAGACCATATTACCGTACACTCACACACATACACACACACCGCGCGCGTTCATTTTTAAACACACATACACAAGGCGAAAAGGTAATATCGCGCCGCCGGGACAGAATAAGGCGATACCCTTCCTTTCTCTCCTTCTGTGTGAAAGAGGAACGGACTTCATTTCTAGCACACAGGCAATACTTTGAATACCACAACTTCTCTTTTCCTTTCTCGCCGTATACGTGCGCTCGCCTCAGATTTGAATTTTATCTGTGCGGGATAAATTCTTCGCGTGTATGAGTGTTCTTCTCTGGACTGGATGGCGACGCCGCCGCGCCATGCCCACCGCCAAAGAAATCTGTCGACGAGTCGTCCTTTGAGCGGTCGCCGGCTTTCAAAAATTCATGTAACATATTCATCCATATTTCATGTTCCGGAGAGATGTTGTAGGAGGACCCGACAAAGGTCCAAGTCTCAATTAAAGTGAAATCAGCGGAAGAGATTCCGGGGCTTTGCTGGCGCTGTGTACAAAGAAGTTTGCTGTTTCTATTTTCTGGAATAAATTATAATTCAAGTACCTCTGCCTCTGGGCTATATTCACGAGCCGCAGACAATGGGCGCTTTTTGTTTCGACGTTGATTATTGCTGTGATTGTTTTGGTTCCATTTGGAACACAAATCTGCGATATTATTCAGAGTTTGCGACATTACTGGTAGGTTAGGTGAAGCTTTTAAGGAAGCCTGACACGGAACATCAGTAATTTCAACAATCAGTTGTGATAGTAAAATTATGATTCAAGCAGCATTCACGTTACCTAGAAGACAATGATCTAATCACACCTGGGAGGCTGGATGGTAGCGGGATAGTGTGGGACTTTCTTCATTACGCCTCTTACCCACTAAAAACCTCTCCTCAGACCTGGATAATCAATCCACTCCCTGAAATTGTGTGAACATAATTAACATCTTCAGGAAGCTGTTGGTCTTACTCTAAGCCTATTGTCCTGTTCCTTCTCGCCGATGATATAGGCGAAGAATCTATCCGTAGCCTTTTACCGTAGCCTTTTACTCCACTTCATTTGCCTGCATGAGTGGCATGGTGTTTTCGGGTGTAGGTTTCTTGCCTAGGTAGCTCTCCTATGCATTATTCTTTTGGTTTCCCAACGTGAGCAGTATGTCGTCCATATCGTCGCAGTATGAGCACATGTATCTCTCTATCTTTCCAATTTTCCTCATATTCCATGAAGCTGTAGCAATGCGGATACCTAATTGCCCGACCTTCCCTTATGTGGAAACTGCTCATTCGTTAATCATAATATTTCAGAGTATTTTCCTACGTGAAGCTTTGATGACCAATATTATTAATTTTCTTGAAACCAAAAGAGAGTAATTAATATTAATGATTGATAGCCTTTTTTTTCTTCTAATAACGCTCAATAATTTTTTTTACAAGAAATGTTTCATAAGCGGCTACGTTACCACTTGCACGCAACGTCTTAAAATTACAGGTGAGAACCCATGTAATCAGCGGGAAATTTAATCGTTTTTCTTATCGTCTAGACAAAAAGCATTTAGCAGGATTCGCTTTCGTCAAGGTTGTCGAGTCAACGGTCAACATTAGGTTTTCATCCCGCATAAAATCATAGGGTTCCAATTTTTTCAGAAATGTATAGAGGGTGGTACCCTGAACAACACCTAATAAAGTCCCTTCGATTTTGGGCGCCGCCGGCTGGGCGAAGTGTCGGATGTACACGTCAAACAATATAAATAAATGAATAAATAAATAAATAAATGAATAAATAAATAAATAAATAAATAAATAAATAACATCATGAACAATGTTAATTCGACAGTAACATAATATCACAGATAACAATTACAAATCACATAACATATAGTTACTCGTCGACAGAGTAGAAACAATGGAACAGCAGCAGATCCTTGACATGTTTAGAAAATTCTTTGGAGGTCATAGTTTTGAACTTATGTAGTAGCTTATTATACAGGGTGGTCCATCCTAGCGTAATTATCCCATGGCGGTCTTACCGTTCAAGATAGAGAAAAGGATGTAAAAATAAGTTATATGGTTTGATGAGACCTATAACCTTAAATTATTTTCAGCTATACAGGATGTCCCATGTTGACGGGATTGACGGAAAGTCAATTTTTTCAAATAGAACACCCTATATTTTTTTGCATTTTCATGTTCAACTTTCTCAACTGTCTTATGCCTGTATTTTTGTTTTTTAATTGTGTGGCAGTGCTACCAACTAAAAATTTAACACTAAAAAAAATCGCATTTTCACAGTTTTCTTAGAAAAATCGTAGCGGCCTTGCTTTTCAAAACTAAGATATGAAACTTGACATGGTGATAGTCAAGTCAAAGAACAATATCCAAATGTCAAAAAATTGGGATTTCTTGATAGAGGGCGTTCACAAAAAAACATCAAACTTCATAATTTTCAAAGTATCAACTCATTTTTTTCAAATAGTATGCCCCTAATTTTATAACGTTATCTGATAGCTTTTTTTTATCCTCTTTCATTTTTAATAGGAGTACTCTACCCTTAACCTTAATTTTTTTCGAAATAATCGGAAATTTCCACAAAATTTGCTGTTTTTCTTGTTTTTTTTTTCAAAAACTGAGTTGGCCGTGATGAATAACAGACAAGCCAAATAGTACGCAACTCTCAGTTAGTCAATCTGAATATTGTCGAACAAAGAAAAATGATTTTACGCGAGAGGAAATAATTGATATGATATTCTGGTAATAATCCAGATATCCAGGATCCCACTTTGTTTTCTTTTTGCGTTGGAGCCATTTTTTTTGTTCGACAGTATTCAAACTGACTAACTGACAGCTGCATACTATTTGGCTTGTCTGTCATTCATCACGGCCAACTCAATTTTAGAAAAAAAACAAGAAAAATAGGAAATTTTGTGAAAATTTTCGATTATCTCGAAAAAAATAAAGTTTAAGGGTAGAGTACCTCTTGTGAAAATGAAAGAAGATGAAAAAATCTATCAGATAACGTTATAAAATTAGGGGCATGCCATTTGAAAAAAATGAGTTATGATACTTTGAAAATTATGAAGTTTGATGCTTTTTTGTGAACGCCCTGTATCAAGAAATCCCAATTTTTTGACATTGGAATATTGGCCTTTGACTTGGCTATCACCATGTCAAGTTTCATTTCTTAGTTTTGAAAAGCAAGGCCGCTACGATTTTTCTAAGAAAACTGTGAAAATGCAATTTGTTTTAGTTTTCAATTTTTAGTTGGTAGCACTGCCACACAATTGAAAAACAAAAATACAGGCATAAGACAATTGGAAAAGTTGAACATGAAAATGCAAAAAAATTGAGGGTGTTCCATTTAAAAAAATTGACGTTTTGTTAATCCCTTCAAAATGGGACATCCTGTATAGCTGAAAATAATTTTAGGTTATAGGTCTCATCAAACCATTTTTCTTTTGCATCTTTTTCTCTATCTTAAACGGTAAGACCGCCATGGGATAAGCCGATAAGCCGCCAAGATTAATAATTATTATAATTATAATAATAATAATAATTATTACGCTAGGATGGACCACCCTGTACATTTGTATACCCCTGTTACTCGGCGACCTATTAATCATAGGCTCCCAATTTTTCCAGGAATGTGTAGAGGGTAGTTCCCTGAACAACGCCTGATAAAGTCCTTGAGATTTTGGGCGCTGCGGGGGGAAGGGGGGGGGGAGGGGTGACAAATGTCACTTTTATCAGTTTTCGCTGTTTATCTTGAAAACGGTGCGTTGCACTGAAATTTCACACCAATCTCAATTAAAGCTGATGAAATTCCCTTCAATATGGTGTATTCATGTTTCACCTGTGTCATCGATTTTGAGATATGAGCCGTTGAATATGAAAATTTCTCAAAAAAATGGCAGTCTTCAAGTATATCGTCAAGCTTTTACTTCTAACAACTCAATGCTCGATAACTTCCAACTAATTTTATAGAAAACTTGTAGCTGAGAAAGTTGTATGGCGAACAATTTCCCTCGAAAATATATAGGGTAAGTTCGGAGCAATTGGTCATAGTTTTGGAAAGGATATATTTTTGCGAAGTTCCACAAAACTTGAGATAAAGGTGAACATGGGTGAAAACTTTGACCACTTTTCTATATTCCTTGCGAACGTGAGAACGATTTTATAAAAAATTCAAGAAAAAAGTCACTGGCCATCTCTCCCTTGCTATTCGGTTAAGATGGCCATAGTTTCAGGGCTAGTCTCAATAGCCACGTCTAATTCTCCTCCGTTTGTTTTTCTTTCCATTTTCTTTTGCCTTTTCCTTTCTTTTTTTATTTTGATTTCTCATCTTCTGTTCATTTCCGGCACTTATCGTCAAATTGTGTGCAGTTTTCATGTAACCAGTAGAAACATAGCTCATACCTGATCCAGTCTACGGGCGAAAGTTTGGGCTCACCGTGAAGCTACGTTATCAGGCAAAGAAAATGATCAAGTGGACAAGAAGAACAAAATATCAATTTTGACTGTTACTCACGTGACGAGCATAACCAGCAAAATGTTGAAACCGAGGTTGAAACGTACTCCTAATCTTTAAAACGCTTCAACCATTCACCGGATAGAGATAAGCCAACATAACTAAATATTTTTGAAGGGGATTTTTTGGTCTAACTACAACTTTGTTTCCCACAAGTTTTCTGTGGAATTATTTCGGAGTTATCCCGGAAGTTATTGAGTATTGAGTTAAAAGAGGAAGCTTGACGAGATACTTGAACAGCTACCACTTTTTGGAAAAAAATTCATATTCAACGACTCATATCCCGAAATCGGTAACACTTAGACAAAACGTGGACACACTCCAATTTAGATTGGTATAAAATTTCTGTGCCATGCACCGTTTCAGAGATAAACGGCGAAAACTGATAAAAGTGACATTTGTCATCCCCCCCCCCCCCCCCGCAGCGCCTAAAATCTAAGGGACTTTATCGGGACTACCCTCTACACATTCCTGGAAAAATTGGAAGCCTATTATTAATTGCACGATTGGCCGCCATTTTGGGCTAGTTTGACTGAACTAAGGAGGCAGGACGTTCCCACATGTTCAGCGGAGTAACCAGTCGCTGGGATTGGTAAAGAACAAATCACGCGAAGAGCCCGGGAGGCTTCAAGTTGGTGGAGAATCAAAAAAGAATCGCGACAGTCAGTGATCAGCCGGTTATTTACGAATTATCTAACTTTGCTCAGAACTCCAAATTTTTCCAGTGAGAAGTGGAATAGACAATCTAACCGAATAATGGGACCAAAAAGACCCGCTTCATAAAACCAAAATGTAAGACCGGAGATCGTGAGATTAAATACTAAAAATTTACGCGCGAAACGTCCCTGTGCATATGTGGACGGATCAAAGAGAATAAATCAAGCCAGCATACAATAAATTATTCTCTAATTACAGTGTAAATGAGTGCGCGAAAGGCTGGGAGTATACCCCGGCGGATCGTTTTCATTTCTTTTTTTCAAGACTTCTTTAGTGGGATGACCATCTCAACAAGTAGGGTCTTTTGTCTACATGTTAATTTAAATCAATGAAATAATTATCCAAATTGGGAATCAAAGAAAACCTGCGACCTCTAACCCTTTAAAAAAAATTACATAGGTACCACAGACAATAAAATTTTAGGAAACTATCTTGAGGAGCTAGAAATAAAAAAGTTCGATTCAAAATTCCCTGATCTTTGTTCACACGACCACATCCATTACAACTCTCATTGTTACTCCCTTCTTTTCATCCTCCTACAAAAATTTCAAAGTTCTTGACAACTCTAAACCAAGATAATTCATACCTTGTCTCTAACCAACTTTGTTTCAATTGTTATTATTATACATTTATTCACTTTGACTTTGACAAACACTAATTTTTCACATTTATTGCTTTGAAGATGGCCCTTTACCCCAATTTGTGAAGCCGAAACGCGTTGCAAAATATACATGTACAATTTACGTGTTGAGATAGATTTTTTATATTACTTCATTTCTACAAGATGCCTTCATCAAGAGAATCCCTCAAGTTTTACGATATATTGAGCTGTTCGTTGATTTCACCAAATGTCTTTGACTTGAAATTACATAATTAATACACATAATTCAGAAAGATTGCACTACATGCAGGGCTGGGCGGTATTCCAAATACAAGTATTTGAAATACGTATTTGAAATACATTCAGGTATTTTGTATTTTGTATTTAAATACATTTGATTGAGAAGTATTTGTATTTTGTATTTTGAAATAGTTCAGGCAGCTAGTATTTTGTATTTTGTATTTTAAATACATTTTTCGGAAAAGTATTTTGATTTTCAAAATACAAAATACAAAATACATTTGTTTCCCATGCTCTTTTCTCTGTTCGGGCCAAAATTGTTCTGGTAATACTTTATTCACCCCATTGACATTTCTTACTTTTGCACACTATCTGGGATCGATAATGAGTTCGATTGCATCTTCTACGTTTTACTGGTAAGTGCATCCTACTGTCAGCCACGAGAGGTTCCGTGTCGGATGTCGAACAATATTTTCGAAAAGCTGGTTGTCCCCAAAGGAAATCAACATTTGTTATTTTGAAGAATTGATGAATGAAGTTAGGAATAGGTTTGAGTATGAAGTTCTCTTCACTTTATGCTTATTTTATTTGTCTTTTCATAGTTCATAATAATTTACTTATTGTTGCGACTGAATCAATGAAGTGTTTCCATTGAAATACTAGCATTTTACGGTTTTTCCAATAAAATGGTTGGAATACGCAATAAGAATGTATTTTGTATTTTGTATTTGGAATACTCCAGGTTGTATTTTGTATTTTGTAATTTCTTAGTTTTCCAAAATACGTATTTTGTATTTTGTATTTCGAAGACATTTTAAGAAGTAGTTTGTATTTTGTATTTCGACTATCTTGGATCGTGTATTTTGTATTTTGTAATTAAATACATTTTTCGAAGTATTTTGCCCAGCCCTGACTACATGTCGTATGGTTGCTTGGACACGGACCCATGATCTTACACGCCTCTATTCAAAGAAATCATAGAGTACGTCTACCAAAAACCACCCTCGTACCGTTACGGACTTTTTAAAGTGAGCGACAGTTGACAGATTCTTCAGGATTCTAGCTTGAACGTCGCATGACAGCAAGCCAACTTGTTGATATTGTCGTCCACTTTATTTTGGCCGCAACCGTAAACATTAGTAAATCAAAGTCGCGGTAGTGGCAGCGATAACGCAATCAAAATTAGTTTCAAGGCCTTCCCAGACATCGAAGGACGCACCTTTTCTCCATACAGAAGCACCACGATAATCCTCCACGTAAATACGTATCTTATTTGGCCCGGGTGGTACATAATGGTGCTTAGCGGTAAATTTATAAAGCAAGTCGCCGATAAGATCCAACCCTCTATGATTATTTCAACCTACTCAAACAAACTGGAGATGAATATTCCTCCTAAACACCCCCAAGTGTTACATTCGTGTGCCGAGCGGTGGAACTAAGTATATTACTATCATTGAACATGACCACCCCTAAAAGATTGACGGGTGTTACAAAACCACCATGTCCTGACCGTAACCGACTGTGTCATCAACACTCCGAAGATATACTGATGATTACGCTGGCAGATACGATAAACTTTAGACATCTCACCCGACTCGTCAAACTGATGCAGAACTACCTTGGAGACAGAACGGTCGAACTCAAGATAAGATACGAGGCAGTGAGAAAGCTAAGCCCACAAGGAGCTGTACTGAGCCCATTTACATGGAACGTAGTCATAGACATACTCTTCAAAAAGCTCCCGTCCAACAAAAAAAACAGTTGATTACGTCGACGAAATCTTCTTCAAGAAGAAACGAACTTCATCCTCCTCAAAGGAAGAATGAAAAAGAGACACAGTAATACAAATTGGAATGAGTTTGTCCAAATATCTGTGGTAAACTTCCTTCCGTCCCTTGCCACGCAAATTCGTTGGTCGCCCTCCACTTTGAAGATCTGGCAGGGGCTCCGCTTGCTCATAATCCTAACTCCCCACTAGTAAACAACACCTCAGCCTGACTAGTCAAACATCATGTGAATACTTTTGACCACAGTTTAATTCGCAATGATTACCTACCTTATGAACTACGTAATAGAATGAATGAATACCACAGTTGAGCTAAAACGAAGTTTGCGCGATCGACAAAGACCTACAGCCCTACGATACGAATTGGAGAATGAACGTATGACTATGAACTCGTCAATATACAGAATATACTCCTTGTTTTAGAGAGCTACTGCCGATTCAGAGAAGAGCCTCAGGTAGAGATAAACGTCCTCATGCGACTAAATTTCCATAACTAAGCGGTAGCTAAATTGACATACGCACACACCATGTGAGTTTTCGTGTGTATATCACATCTTAATTAGGCCAGAATTAAGGTCTTTGTGCTCCGCCTAATGAAACTGTATCTCCAAACACAAAGGATCTATTAGCGTCCCGTTTGATTTCGCGCGCGGAAGATAAATGGAGCCGTTTCCTAATGGATGTAAACGATTTGTTCCATTTAAATGGAATTTTTCTCTTGCGCGATCCTGCGACGTAATGGGGTACGCATTTACTCCAACAACGCGTTGTCTTTCCTTTCGAACACGCCGGGGGATGTTGCAAATAAATTTTTTGCCTCGTCGCATCCGCCAGACCAGCTCCAAGCACCGCAATAAGTTACTTAAGCAGGTCACATAAGGATAAAAGCCGTAATTATTTATAAGTTGCGAGCTACTTATTCGAAGTTCTTGGCTGATTTGAATAAAACATGCTTTGTATTTTTTTTCTTCTCTTTTCGTAATATCATAGTGGAGGTACAGAGCGAATCACGTATTCTATTCGGGTCCTAAATTCTGCGAAATTTGAATTTTGTGCGCGGTAACTTGGGAAGTTTCTTGCAACAACTTGAAAAGTGCGAAGTGTATGATGGCTGCTTTACCGCACCTTAAATTTGAATTTAAATTAAACGCGTGGTAAACATCTCACCTATAATAATAAGTATAACGGTATACATTCGCGGTTCGGAATTCAACAACCCGAGAACTGGTGTATGCACAGTACATAAATTAGCGAAGTTTCTTCGCCCCATCCTGCTAACTAAAATACAATCCTGCAACAGCGCCATATAATACAAAACAACATTGTCAACAAGCAGGCGCACGTCGTCGAGCGCGCGAGCTAAAAACAACAACCATCACAAGGGTTTGATGATGTTCGTTTCACCTTGTTTCTTCTTGATGATGATGCTTTTAGGAAAGTAGCAGCATTGGCGAACTCAAAATTAATTAAACATTAATAATAAATATATACACGGCGAGGACGGCTCAGCTGAGCTGCTTCCACCAAATTTTTAGCCAAGTTAATTATCACTGCTCTCTTGCAAACAATTTGCCTTGATTGTCGCTAATGAACTCTCGGGCTTTGTACTGCGTTCGGCTGCCTGACACCCGGCGTGCATTGCTCTCTTTTCTTAATTTCAATTTAATTGGCAAGGACTGCGGAATGGCTGCGCGAAGCTTGAAATTTATCATGAATCTTTAAACTATCCTTTCGCCAAAGGCTATGCTCCCTCTCTTGCCGCTTGAATTAAAGACGAACGGAATGCCAGAGTGTAAGGGTTGAAAATATCGCTTGCGGGGTCGTTTCGCCTCGGTTCATCTCTGCCCGTTCGGTAGTAAGTATACCACGACGACTCGAGAAGGTGGCGGTATAGCAGTACCACGAAGCCGATACTCTTGTTCCTGTTGTGTTGGAAAAAAAGTTGAAATTTACCTTTTTCTATTGTCATTCTGTTGAAAACGCCATCAATGCCTCTGTACACTGCATAGCCAATCCAATAGAATACCTCCTTGGTACCTTCTCGAGGTCATTTGCCCATTTCTTGCTCTCATTTACAGTTTTACATGGAATTTATTTCTGATTTTGCTGCGGTTACTTTTGGACCTGTTGCTTGTCTAATAGCACTGATCCAACCAAAGTCAGAGCAACATTTTACACAAGGGGTCAGGGCCGGCAACTTTGGATTTGAACGTGTGGTGCTGACTGTTGAATATTTCAGAAAAAGAACTGGGGGGTGGTATCAGCGTCGCAGGCGATTTTTTTTTTAAGTTCTACAATGAAATTAAAAAAAAATTATTATAAGGCGCACGTCATATTTAAATAAAATATACTATACAGGCTGTCCCAAAATAAAGTAGCCAAACGCCTATGGGAGATAGCCCGGAAGAAATTAGAGGCCCCTATACATAATTTTTTCGGCATTCGAATTTTTTGAATTTTAATTTTAATCTGTTTTACTACTGGTTGGATTTAGGTAAATGCCAATAAGTAGGGAATCATTCTAAACAAGTCTTTGGCAAATTTCAGCCGAATACTTCGACCCGTTTATGAATTAACCATGAAAAACCAATGAAAAAATGAAATTTTGAAGAGTTGTATCTTGGTTAATATTAAGCTTTCGCAGAAAAATAATATAGAGGTCTTTTAGTGTCTTTTGGACTCCCATAGGCCGTTGGCTACTTCATTCTGGGCATTATGGGGATAATAATATATAAATAAAACAAAAATTCTCGAAATTGGTGAATGGGAGTGCTATGGTGCTAATTTCAATTTCTGCATTTTCAACATGTGGTGCTCAACACCACCTCTTCGGGTTACGTGTGGTGCTCGAGCACTTCAGCACCACTATTGTTGCCGGTCCTGCAAGGGGTGATTTTTTGCAACATAGAACTTCTGTCGAAATAACTATAACACCTGTGATGGTACGCTTCCCTCCCTCCACCCCTGAGTATTACATTTGTTTGGCCTGTCTATGATCGTGTTAACCCTTCGTTGTGCTCACTTCTGTTTAGAAGTAAAACGACCCTAGGGGGAAGAAGGTGGAGTTCAATGAAACACGCTCATTGCAGAGGAAGTTTCATTTACTCAAAGCAAAATAAGTGCAAAATCATTCTTTTCTGGTTTTTTTCTCAAAACTAACATATGACTGACAGATCAAGGAAAATGACACAAAATGAACAACTACAATGGCATAAGAGAACATAAAAAACAATACCATAATAAGTTTGGAACAGCACAACAAAATGTCAAACTCTCCAGTAAAAGGCGGGAGAGTGACGGTTTCGGGAAAAAGGCACTCAGTAGAAGAACCCGGCAAAGAAACCTCTGAGTATTGCCCGAAACAAAGGACTCTCAAAAATGTTCGGCAAGTGACAAAAAGCTCACTGCTACTTTTTGTATTAGTGGCAAGCAAAATCAAACAAATTTAGTACACTCACAGACACTCAAAAACCCAAACCGAAAATACCGTATGTTCGTTAAAATCATGAATTAGGGCAGGCTATGAAAGGAAGAACGTATGTCGTGAATTTATCAATAATCACTCAAATTCGATGTCAACATGATGAGCCGTCGTCATGGAATTCATCTTGGACATACGTTTCAAACTTCACAGCCTGTCCCAATTCATGATTTTAACGAACATACGGTACATTAGTAGACAGGACATACTTAGACAAAACACTACAATATAACTACAGAATAATACAAAATGATGGTGTTAGGTATTTGCGTATCCCGTGTCCGAGGACCCTGTAAGAGAACTCAACCCACAAAAGCTGACATGTGCCTCGTTACGCGAGTCGCAAGCGACTAAGCTGCAACCAATCAAACATATCCGCTATGGCAGACCCGGTCCATTCCCTGACAGGTGACATCAAATCATCTCATAACAAACAGAGCAAAATCAAATAACATGACACCCTAACAAAAGTACCGTACAACCTGCTTGGACGGTAGAACCCAATGCCACATCATGTGCAAGAACAAAACATTGGAAACAGTCAAGTTAGGTTAAGCGGAAGCGGGTGTTGACGCGAAATACGAGTTTCACAGTATTTAGGAAGATATGAATAAATGCACCAAGGTCCTTGCATACACAAGCATCATAGCAAAATCTCAGTGAATATTATTTATAAGATAGCATGTGAAATTATTGAAAGTCTCAATAAATGGAGGGCAGCAACCTTGACATAGAAATTAACACACCAATTACATCAATGACATGACAGATTGAATCATTGTACAAAACACAGGGACATTATTCAATCACATTACGTTTTAAAAATGGACTCGTAGTGATTGCACAAAAAAAAGGAACAGTAAAATAGTGCAAATAATGACGTACAGGCAAAATTTTGACGCACAAAAATTTTAATCAAGTGAGCACATGAAAATCAAATTATACACAACATTTCTGATCTGATCATAAAAGTAATGACCTAAAATTCAAACAGACAAATTCAACTCAATAAACCCCCGTTCTTAATTGGTTCAAACAATAGGGCGGCGTGCGTGTCTTTAAAGTGACAAATGGAAACAAGGGAGCTTCTGAACGCATGTTTAACGTAATGAGAAAGACGTACTTTAATATTAACTCGACAGTAAATAGGCAACTAAAACCAAGTAGTGTTGAAAAAAAACAAGCGAATACACAAGTAATTAAAAATACAGCAAAAATTATCATATTTACCTATAAAAACACACGCATCAGCACCACGGAAACGCACACATGTCTTCAGGAGGCTGTCCGGTCCACGACCCTCGACTCTCGAGCATGGGTGGTTCTTTGATTTCTCCACGCGTCTCTCATGGTTCCTAACCCCTGCGTCTAACCCTCCGACCACCAGTTCACACAAAAAAGAAACAGCGAACGCGCCCCGCATATATCCACCAACACCATGAGTACTCCGGCGGCGACAAAGCAATAAAAATCCCTCCTCCGTTCCCGGGGACCTCCGTGTGACCAGATGTGTTTCCCTAAGTATATGCCTTTCGATAATTTGAGCATCCAAACACATCAGGGGACTTTATAACTAGTCATATATGTAATTTAGTTTTTAAAATATGTAACCTGGTTTCCCACACACCAACTGTCATGTGTCAACGTTGTTTGGGCTGGATTCCCAGATGCAAATATTCGGACAGAAAATGCAATTTTGTATGACAAATTTTGAATTTGAGGGGTTTGATTGGCTAATATTATGAGAACTTTGAAAAGAAATTCCGCATTTTATGTAGTGGGGGCACTAGGTGAATGAACCTTGCAAATGGTGATGAAAGCATGAAATTCGGTACACGTACTCAGAATGAGCCCCTCTTCCAGATAAGAGGTGGAGCCATGCCGAATTTTCACCGAAAGGGGGCTCGGGGGGCTCCTGAAAGTTCAAGGTGCTGGGACTCCCACTAAACGGCTCATCGGTTCGTTTTAATAATTGAAAAGAAAACTTTTGAATATATTGTAAACATTGACGGCGTTTATAGCCTTGTGCCGGGAGTTTTCCATTATGAAAAAAAAATAAGTTCTTCGGCAGATCACAAAAATTGATTTTATTTCATTTTTACCTACAAAGAATTGATAAAGAGGTGTGTAACACGTTGATTCCCACAAATTCGTATCCTCTGAATTCGTTCGTGGAGTCAAAATTTTTATGGTGTATCTTCTTGAAGAGGGGCATTCCAAAGAGTGAGCTATTTTCAACACTAAGTTCAAACAGAATTTTTTCAATGTTCTGAATCGAAATTACTGAATTCTTCCCAGGAAAACATACCCTGAACCGTTTTTTGGAAGTACCGCGTGCGATTGAACGTGGAGTAAGTCTTGAAACGCCATCAGAATTTTTCTTCTGTGATGCTGCGCTCCACTCTCGACCGGGGCAAATAGATTCATACACAGCATGCGCGGAGTGTATACACGATGCAGAGTATTTTCTCGGTTCAGTCAAATTTTTCATGATTGAAATTGTGTCATAATATTGAAATAACGTGTATACACTCCGCGCATGCTGTGTAGGAACCTAATTGCCCCGGTCGAGAGTGAAGCGCAGCATCACAGAAGAGGAATTCTGATGGTGTTTCACGACTTACTCCACGTTCAATCGCACGCGGTACTTCCAAAGAACGGTTTAGGGTATGTTTTCCTGGGAGGAATTCAGTAATTTCGATTCAGAACATTGAAAAATTCTGTTTGAACTTAGTGTTGAAAATAGCTCACTCTTTGGAATGCCCCTCTTCAAGAAGATACACCATAAAAATTTTGACTCCACGAACGAATTCAGAGGATACGAATTTGTGGGAATCAACGTGTTGCACATCTCCTTCTCAATTCTTTGTAGGTGGAAATAGAATAAAATCAATTTTTGAGATCTGCTGAAGAACCTATTTTTTCTCATGATGGAAAACTCCCGGAACAAGGCGATAAACACCGTCAATGTTTACAATATATTCATATGTTTCCATTTTAATTATTAAAACGAACTGATAAGCCGTTTAGTGGGAGTCCCAGCACCTTGAACTTCCAGGAGCCCCCCCGAGACCCCTTCCGGTGAAAATTCGGCGTGGCTCCACCTCTTATCTGAAAGAGGGGCTCATTCTGAGTACGTATACCAAATCTCATGCTTTCATCACCATTTGCAAGGTTCATCCCGATTTTGGCTCTTAGCGCCCGGACTAATGTCCGAATATTGGCATATGGGAGTCCACCTTTATCCTTGTTCAGTTAAGTTCAACAATTCATTATGCCAAAAGAAGAAACGATTGCAAATTGTGCAGATTAATAATCAAACTTGATTTTTTTGTACGGCAATTTCCGTGTTTTGTGTGGAATTTTTGCTTGAATTCCCAATTACAGGCCGTCATATTTCTGCATTCCAACTCCCTTGGATTCCTTTCTTTGGGGGTGTGTGAATTGTCTGGCTTTCTTAAAGGAATCCCAGACTGTCCAAGGTCTTGGGGTTAATATTGTTGGCCATATTAGTTGAACAGAGCCCGACCCTTGCCAAGAAGTTACTCAAAATTGGACCTATTCAAATTGGGATTCAAAACAATGATTTCGAGCTGCCGTGCGATGTGGCATGTATATCCTGTACACTTTTTATTTTCAATAGAATGACTGTTTGAAGCAAAATTAAAGTGACAAGCTGGAACGCTAGGAGGATACGGCTGATGGCCACTGATAGTTTCGCACCAAAACTTTGCAGGTGCCATCAGCCCTAGCCGTAGCCCCCCAGCTTGTCACTTAATTTTTTCTCCAAAAAGTCATTCCACTGAATTTATAACGTGAACGGCATATATATCCCATACACTCTCTATTTTCAGTAGAATGACTTTTTGGAGCAAAAATAAAGTGACAAGCTGGAGCGCTGGGAGACTACTCCGGCCGATGGCCGCTGATGGTTTCTCTCCAGAATTTTGCAGGTGCCATCAGCCGTAGCCATAGCCCTCCAGCTTGTCACTTTATTTTTTCTCCAAAAAGTCATTCTATTGAAAATTGAAAGTGTATGGGATATGGGATATATGTGCATGATACCAATGACAAGCCTTTGTGAGTATTCACCTAGATGAAAAAATGGCGGCAAAATATTTTGAAGCACCATTTCTATCGCCGATTAAAGTTCTATCTTGTCACATCAAAAAAAAACACCTTTGCATGTGAGAATCTGAACCGTTCACTTATTCATGTCGGTAAATGGAAAGCGCTCAACGTACACTGCACTCGGCGATCGACGAGGTCTGGTTAGTTGAAGCTAGCAAAAGACGTAAGTCTGATCCTACTATTACGTGTTCTTAGAGAATGCTGTTCTAATTGAGGTGGCCATGTCGATAATAATGTACATTATTCGATGAATGTGTAGCGATTTTGCTATACCTCAAGCTCTTGAGGCTGTCACGTCAAGCGCAACAGGTAGCACTGCAGACGGAGTGTTCCTGAGTTTCGCGACTGCTTGAGATGAGACGCAGTCGGACGTTACAAGGGGTCTTGGGCGCCACTGGGTGCTTTCCACCTAGACGGTACAAATACCACCAGACGGCACATGTTCCATGGTGTGGCACAAAATTTTACGTGATCCAATGAACGGCGCAGAACCGAGTAAAAACACGTAGATGGAAAGCACCGTTTGGAACCCGCACATGCGTAAATGGCAGGTGTATCGAACTTGAGGCTAGGTGGAAAGCACGCATTGTTTTCAGCCTAAGACAGGGAAATGGACTTGACCGCTGCTTCTTTTTCTTGCCCTGCATAAACAGCTAGGTTATTGCCAGGTTTTTACCATCGGGGTTTTTCTGCAACGATAACAATGATGACGATAACAACGAAGTACTGTAAGATTCACATCTTTGGATCGGTGGGGGATCCATCAGTGGGGTTTTGTTTCGATGCCTTTCTTGTTTCATCCGTTTTCCCAGGTCATCACCGCACAATGGTAGATGCCTCAGTACTAAGGGACGCGTGAAAATGTCCATCTGGCCCAGTGTGGATTTGAACTCGGAACCTTCGCTTTTGAAAGCGACCGTGCTACTACCAGTGCCGGTGCAATCAGCTGCCGGGTTCCGCTGCTAATTGAACGGCAAAGGCACAAAAACTATTGCTCTTATTGTCACAATTAGGGTACAATCACTACAATCGATACAAAAAAATCATAAAATATTACAAGACGTTCCAAAGTCCTTTCAGGCGAAGAGCCCTGGTCAGGTTTCGCAGAGAAGAATAGCCCTGGCGGACGGTAGTCCGGTCGTCCCAGTTGGACTTTGGTCTTACCGAGCGCGCTTTGTGGGTCTTGCCCATCTTTGTTGGACGGGAGAGCACAAAAAAGTTATTACTAAATGAAATGAAAAATATTTTTTATAATACTCAATGTTTTTATCCTCAAAATCAAATTACAAAAAAACAATGAGATTCATTGAAAATATGCAATGATTGCAAAATGGTAAGCTCAGCTTAATTAAATAGACATCAAACGTACAACTTACATAATAGGGAGTTTGCGATTTCATTGAACGTACGACGTAACGCAACGTAGAACGTGAAAATTCCCCTGTAACTAATGAATTGCAGATAACAAACTCGCCAATTTTTACGTTGAAAGTTACGTTACGTCTCACGTACGTGTGTACGCAAACTCCTCATTATCTATATTGAACCGATACCGAACGTGTAAGTCTAATATATGTCACATGATAGATTTTTGAGTTGAAAGATTGGCTTTCATGTCTGCAATTAGTGCTATGATTTCGCGCCTTTACTACGGTTATTAGTTATTATTTTTTGATCCAAAATCGATTAATAGCTCTCGATCTTTCGATACCTCCTTTAATCTCTCCAGAGGTAGACTAATAGGTATGGGTTGTCAATGAACCGGGCACGTGACTTAACTTGACCCTGGAAGGAATGTTTTTTTTTAATAGGTGATAACGAACAATTTATTGGCAAGTAAACTCTTGACAACTTGTCTTGGTCAAAAGTAACTTCGAGTAGACGCTTTCCATGGTAGGATGAGAGAAGGAACATGATGTTGCGGATTCTACTTTAGTCTCTTCAAAAACCCACACGTCCGAATAGAAAGCTGCCGCAGTTGAATAAGATCCACTTGGAAAGCCCCCTTACATCTGAGTATATCGTAGTTTATTCTTTGTCCATCAACAGCCAGTTCCACTAAAGCTTTACGAGCGGATTAACTTTATCACGCTGATAGTTGCTATGCATCAGCCAATAGCAGGGCTAGTTACTTAGAGTAATAAAGATGATAAAATTAATTCGTTGATAAAGGTTTGGTGGAACCGGAGGTTAATGACGCGTTAGTGGCATATCAACTCTGTTTTCGTGGCCCAGCAATATATTCGCTAAGGCACAGCCCTCGGTACGTTTCCTTCGCCGGTCAAGAGAGTTCGATATCACAACGACTCACACAATAGGGTAGTGACCACCATCGAAAAATAAAAAAAAATCATACTAATCGAATGTAGAGCCTTAATAACAAGACTACGTTTCGTGAAAATTCGAAGAAAAAAAAGTTCCAAGTGTCTCAAAATCTGCCTTGAAAGTAGCTACTTTTGCGAACGATTTCAAATCTACCGAGCTGTAAGGCGGGCTGTGACGTTTTAATCTTTTGACAGTGGTGGGGATGACCCCACCTCCGTTGCCTGTGTGTCAGTGTTGACGTTGACGTTTGCCAGCATAACATAACCATTGAAGTCTGATGTAGTTTTGAAATATTCATAAATCATGAAAGATTTTACCAACTTTCCATATTTTTAAGCAAAACAACAAAACAACACGAGTCACCGCACAGATACACAAAGCGTTATTAACAATATAACAATCAGCTGTTACGAGCGTTGACGGGTTGACGCTAGTGCTTTTTGTAGTAAGTTCTGTAGTGTTGTCAAGCCTGCTTCTTCGCCTATGAAAGATTGTGACGTCATCGCGCCAAATTTGAAATGATCAAAAACTTTCATGATTTTTTTTTACCAAGAAAACTTACGAAAAAAAATCTGTCAACTCTATAGCGTCACTTATCAAGAAGTGAACTTTAAAAAAAAAAATAAAAAAAAATCGGTCACTACCCTATTCATCAATTGTTGAGACAGGGCTACACAGCATAATGTTATTCATAACATTTCTTCACAGAATCACACCATTATGAGGGTGATTCATTCATTTAGCCAACCGACATTCAATGGTCAGCTCAAAACTGTTACGAACTGGGAAAAACAAAGTATTGTGGTGGTCTTATAAGGAGTTGATGTGATGTGATTTCTGTCTAGTTCTTTAAAGGCAACGTGAAGAAATTCCTTAAAACGCTATCATATGGCGGGGTGAACTTTTACTCTTCTGGACTTCAGAGAAGCCTTTAGCACAATGTCACCGCGTTATCAGTGGCTATATAGCTTTCAGGCGACGCCGACGAGGCTTCCCACAGCTCCTAATCACCCACACCCACGCAACTTTTTGCAAAAACAACGGGAATTTCGTTCGGCTCCCACACAACCAGAGTCATATTAATCGGGATAATCAGGAGTGGGCGAAATATTAGTAGCCGAAGTCAGGTGAAGCCTACTGAATTCAACGATACACTGAAGCCGACTGGCGTCTGGATGTTTTCTCCGAGCACAACACCCTGACAGCACCCTTTGCCAGACGTTATTGAAATACCTAAATGTAATATAGCTAATTAGCGTAACGACCACTGGTTCACACCCTCTGCCTGTCGTCTATAGCTGCCTGATAAATGTCTGGAGTTGTCTCGGGAGTTGTCTCAATCACAATAATGAAGCTTCCCTAAAATAATGATTTTATTATATTTAGACTCAGCAAATTACATCAAAATGAAGTGGACAAAAGGCTATTTGAAATTCTGCAGGAGCCACAAGGAGACCCTATATATTCCTGCACGATTTAGCTTTATTTGAGGTTAACAATCACGTTATGCGGTGTCCTAGGGACCGTGATAACATGTGCATATTCTAGAGATTGAAAATTGAATCAAACATTTACTTATCCAAATGACTCGTCTAACTAGAGATACTCCTGGATCAATTAGCGAGATTTCCACTGTCGCTAATTTGATTTGAGTTGTAACTCCCCACGTAAGTATTGCCCCTACAGGTTTATCAAGTTCACTACCACTGTAAGCACCTACAAAACTTTTAGAAGTAGCTATTTTTGAGTTCAAGAGAAAGATGTTTCATATTCAATTTTCTGTTCCAGGTAAGCTTCCACGACCTCTTCTCAGTCATCCCTGCCCTGATTACTACCTTATGTAAGAAATATATTTTCAATATTGAAAAAATGTATAAGCGTTCATCAAAGCCTGACGAACTGGAAGCTTTTGCTTTCGTCAGTTTATTTCACGGTCTGCATGTCGGCAACAAGTCAATGCCTTACATACCCTACACCTAATTTTCTGTTTCATATCAATAGTTTAGCACGCAAGCAAGCTGACGTCGTTCTATTTACCAAGAGAAAAGCCTGCGCGTTCCTTTGAAGAAAATTACCACGCACCCAATAGAACGAGTTCCATATTCTCTCGCGCTTCCCTATTCCATGAACAACTTTTCCACCCTCTCCAACAGGTGTGTTGTGCCATTACGTCAGGTTCAGTGTAAACAGCTTGAATTGACAATAGAAAACTCGTGCAAAATTTCGCGTAATTTACGTTTCCTTTCCGGCTTTAATACACGGCCCAAGCAAAATCCCCGCGCACTACCTACCTACCACTACTGGCGCATAAGACCCACGCTCTTCCGCAGTAATTTATAAATCGCTGTTGTGTAAACAAGCGTTCATTTATTATCAAACGTGATGCGAACGTCCGTATTGGATTTTGTATGCTCACCCACACACACCGGAGAGACTGGATGTTGCAAAAGAGGATACGATGAAAATGCGGTTTATTGCCAGCCAGGACGGCCTTCAGGGATAGAACCGTCAGGTGGGCACTTCACTGCTCAAAATTAGTGCGCTCTTTACTGCAACACACAGCCAGCTTGCAGTTTCTACCTTTGTATACTTACGTGTACGTAACATTTACTGGGTCCTCGAGCGCGTGTACGTAACTCCCAACTTCTGAAGTTGCTTCCGTAAATAGACATTTTGGCTAATTAAAAAGGCTTAGCAGACAATATTCCAGTTCAACTTGAATGATGGATGGGTCTGGCATAGGAACCTCTACAAAGCGAATGTAGATATCCAAAGCGATTCCTGGTAATTACGAATGCATGATGGCTTATTCCCTACACGGCATAGATAGCTGGTACGCTGTTAAAGAGAGGAAGTGCAATAGCCTGTCACTCGACAAGCACTGTGTCAATTCAAAACTCAATTTTCGAGGGAGATGTGAACTGCACTGTGCGGCGCTGTGAGGTGCTAGAACATTAATTGCGTTGGCTTGGCATGATATTATGATTATGTTATAGCTTCCGTGTAGATATTACTAGTTCAAACATGATATAGGCGTCTACTTTACATTTGGAAGGAAGTTAAACAACTCGGTTCAAAAGGTACTTACAGAGCAAAGTAGTATAACTAGAGTAGAAGCCAGGTAGAATGGCAGGTGCGATCAGGTCGGATCCAGTTGAGTTTATGTAGTGGTATTCTGACATAAAAAAGAACTAGGTACTTGGCTAATTCAACCGAAAGTTAGAGTAGGTTTTAAATTGTCAAATCTAAAATTAGTCCGGATGTTAAGGGACAAAAATTAGGGGTACCTTGCACTTTTATACCAAGCATTGTCACCTAGCATGCCTGTTGCTGAGACCACCCTGGATCAATCTGGATGTAGGGACATCGGCGCAAATCGTGCAGACACTTTATACAGGGTGAAGTAGAAAACATTTGTTGAGGAATCGTAAATCTTTTACGATAACTGGTGGATGTACGTGAATCAAGATATTGATGACGGATTTCATGCTTATGAAGATGCTGCAAACAGTTTTGGAATATCTTGAGGCGTTACCGAATTACGCTGGGAAAAGTGAAACTTCTTAATTTTTTTTCTTACTCCAATAAATCAGTTGTTTTTGGAGATATTGAGCTGCAACTTGATATTCCGACAAACAATCACGTTTTTAATAGAACGCGATGTGGAGACATCGATGAAGCCTGCTAGATTTGAAACTAAGATCTTCAGCTTTTTTTCTATCGTGAGCACCATCTTCAAATTACTCTTCGTGGAATTGTTGAAGAAATAACAGGTGACGACTTTGTTGGACACACACGATCGCTTTATAATAGAAAACTAGGTCCTGAATTGCGCCAATGACCTCTTCGCCGAAGAAACGTTATCAAGTTCGTTTTTCTTGATTTCTCTCCACTTATAGCCCAGGCATTTTAGGTTTTGACCTGGAAAAAAATAATGTAAGTCTGAAAATTGGTGGAACGCTTCCACTCCAACCCCTTAACCACATACCAAAAGTCCTAAGAAATCCTATGTCCGCTTCATCGGTTTTTGGCGGCAAAAAGGTATAAGTGACATTATTTTATTAACTATTTATTAAAATACGCATTGAAGTTTCAATACAGCTGAAAACTCCCAAAAATGATCTTTCAGATTAGTTGAACAACATATTGACAGTCCCAAAAAATCCTCTCTCCGCTTCATTGGTTTTTGGCGGCAAAAAGGTTCAAATGACATTATTTTGGAAACTATTTATTAAAATACGAGTTGGAGTTTCAGTACACCTGAAAATTGCTGAAACTGGTCTCCTTTGTCTGTTGAGCAACATACTGGAAGTCCTCAAGAATCCTATGTCCGTTTCATTGTTTTTTGACGGCAGAAATGTATAAGTGACATTTTTTTGTGACTATTTTTAATAAAATACGGGTTGAAGTTTTAATACAGGTGAAAGTATCAAGTCTCTTTGGTCAGTTGAGCAGCATACTGAAAGTCCTAAGAAATCCTATGTCCTCTTTATTGTTTTTTGGCGCCAAAAAGGTGTAAGTGACATTGTTTTGGAAACTGTTCAATCAAACAGGCTGTCAAGTTTCGATACAGCTGAAAATTGCTGAAAATGGTCTCCTTGATTAGTTGAACAACATATCGAAAGTCCTAAAAAATCTTCTCTCCACTTCTTCAGTTTCTGGTGGCAGAAAGGTATAAGTGAAATTTTATTTTGTTACTATTTATTAAAATACGGGTTGAAGTTTCGATACAGCTAAAAATTGCTGAAAATGGTCTCCTTGGTCAGTTGAACAACACACTAAAAATACTAGGAGAAATCCTGTTCACTTCATTGTTTTTTGGCGGAAAAAAGGTATAAGTGTCATTGTTTTGGAAACTATTAACTATTTATTGAAATAGGCGTTGAAGTTCCAGTCCATCTGGAAATTTCTGGAACTGGTTTCCTCGATCATGTGAACAACATACTGAAAGTCCCAAGAAATTCAATGTCCGCTTCATGGTCTTTTGGCGGAAAAAAGGTATCAGATCATTTCTTGAAACTGTTGTTCAAAATATGTGTTGAAGCTGCAATATAGTTGAAAGTTGCTGGAAATAGTCTAATCGGACTAGTACAGTCGACTAACAAAAGAGACCATTTTTAGCAATTTTCAGCTGTACTGAAACTTACCCGTATTTCAAAAAAATAGTTTTCAATATAATGTTACTTATACATTTTTGCCGTCACAAAACATGAAGCGGGCATGGGATTCCTCAGGACTTTTAGTATGTTATTCAACTAACAAAGGATACTATTTTTCAGCAACTTCCAGCCGTGCTGAAACTTCAACTCATGTTTTAATAAATAGAATCCAAAATAATGTCACTTGAACCTTTTTGCTGCCGAAAACCGATGAAGTGGACATAGTATTTTTCAGGACTTTCAATATGTTGTTAAGCTGACCGAGAAGACCATATTTGGCAATTTTCAGCTGTATTAAGACTTGACCGCGTGTTTAATTGAACAGTTTTTAAAACATTGTCAATTATACTATTTTGCCGCTGGAAAAAAAGTATAAAGTGAACATAGGATTTCTTAGGACTTTCAACATGTTGTTCAATTGGCCGAGGAGACCATTTTCAGCAATTTCCAGCTGTATTGAAACTTCAACGCGTGATTTAATTATTAGTTTGCAAAGCAATGTCACTTATACCTTTTTGCCGCTACAAAACGATGAAGCGGATATCCTAGGATTTCTTAGGACTCTCAATATGTTATTCGACTGGCCGAGGAGATCATTTTCAGCAATTTTCAGCTGCATCGAAGCTTCATCGCGTATTCTAATAGATAGTTTCTAAATTATTGTCACTTACACCTTTTTGCCGCCAAAAACTGATGAAGCGGACATAGGATTTTTTAGGACTTTCAGTATGTGGTTAAGGGGTTAAAGTGGAAGCGTTCTACCAATTTTCAGGCTTACGTTATTTTTTTCCAGGTTTTGGTCAATTTTGATCTAAAATGCCTGGGCTATTACGGCGATGTGACAGTCATGACCAAATGGAACTTTGAATCTATGACATGTTTGTAATATTATAATATAATCCAAATTCTTTTGTGAAGCCGGTCACTAAATTTCATTATCATCAGCCAAGTGGTGTCCTTTTGGCTAACAGTTGAACAAAAAGTTTGCTTCGATTTTTGTGGAAAAGGCAAAAACGGCAAGATCACTTCCTTGCTCAAACCCGATTGAAGAAAATCTGTTACCAAAAATGCTATCAATTCATACTGAAAGAGTTTGGAGGAATGCGTTCTATAGTTTGAAGCTAAATCGAAATGGATTGTTCCATCCTAGTTTTGCAAGAGGGACCATACCGGCTAAGTCAAAATCCAGGGCCGGGCTAGAAAAAAGGTGCCCCTTTTTTGTTTCATCAAAAAACACATTTTCTGACCGCTTTTCTAAAAAACTGCTATCGGATTCAAAAAGCTAAGGAAAAATGCTTCAAGAATCACTCTTCAATTTAGATGACACACCTAAACCGTTTCGACAATAAAATTAAAAGTAAAATTTGTGGGTGAGTTCCCATTTTTGACCGGACATAATCGACTCATTGTTTGACTGAATTCATCCAAATTCATTTTTTGGCTGGTCTCTGTTGAATAGAAGAGCTTGGTTAAAAGACAAAATTCCAGAGCCGACAATTTTTTTTTAAGACAAAATCGAGAGTGAAACCAAAATTTGACTCGATTTGATTGTCAAAAAAAATCTTCGGCTATGGAATTTTTCTTCCTACCAAGCCCTTCTATTCCACAGAGACAAGCTCAAAAATGAATTTGAATGAATTCAATCAAACAATGAGTCGATTATGTCCGGACAAAAATGGAAACTTACCCATAATTTTACTTTCAATTTTTATGTCGAAACGGTTCAGGTGTGCCATCTAAATTGAAGAGTGATTCTTGGAGCATTTTTCCTTAGCTTTTTGAATCCGATAGCAGTTTTTTAAAAAAGCGGTCAGAAAATATACTTTTTGATCAAATAAAAAGGGGGCACATTTTTTTAATCCCGGCCCTGGATTTTGACTTACCCAGTATGGCTTCAGGGTAAGTTCTAATAGAGAAATATTACTGGTGAATTTTAAGAAAATATCTCTAGCCGTTTCAGAAATATCGCTTATCAAAGTCTCATACGGAACACACAAAACACCCTGTATCATCGTCACCAATGGATAAAAGAAAATTTCTTCAGTGGATCCTGACTCGCCTCGAAGTCCTCTATCTCCCATCAGCCTATGTAAGGTCACTCATGAATCACTCTGTATACATATTACATACCGAGGCGGGAAGTGCTTCATTACAGCAGCAGCAGGAATGAAGCAATCACTGCCAAGAGTATGTATACTGTTTTAATTTTTAGTCGGTTTAGATACGGTAGAATGCGATTTGCTCACGTTCACTATTCCATTTTCGCACTTGAACATTGCCCACTGACGTTTCATTCACAACTGTTGAAAGGAAGAAAGTCGCGAAAAATAGGTAGTTGATAGGCAACCAACAATACAACTTGAGAACAGCGAGAACGGACTGGCGACGAGTAAGGAAACTGACGATGTCTAAGTGCAAAAATGGAATAGTTAACGTAAGTGAATCGCATTCTTCCGTACCTACATCGACTCGAAATTGCATAAGGAAGGGAATGGTGGTGGAATCGTCACTGTAAAATGTGCGGCTTCAGGTCCCCTCCATGACACTGTCGCCCTCAAATCCTACATTTTCCTTGTTTACGTCGCAATTCACGATGGCGCTCGCCGCGATCAGGAAAACCTACTTGAAATTCGCAAAAGTGGTACATGCATTATGGACCGAGCAAAAAATTCACGTGTCAAGCAGGCAACACCTTGACGAATAAAATCAGCAAAGAAATCCAAATAAAACCAACCTGTAATCACAAATGCCCGGCCCAGAACTTGGAACACCCCGACCGTCTTCACCTAATATCTCAATGTTGACGTTTCTCCTTGTCGATTTATGGCCATCCACCTAGGCAACCAACAATTTTTTCCTCGTGCGAATTACAGTGAATTTTTTCCAAACTAGTCGCAAAAGTGCGATCCCTTGCAAATTGTAGAAAAAAGGCACAGTTTTACAGCAATAAAACACTAAGGTCGTGTCTTCTCGCTATAAAACTGATTTCATTAGTCCAACTTTCACTAGTTTCAACATGCGCATTGATTGGTGAAAAGTATGTTGTGTAGAATAGTCAATTATAAATGAACAGGAAGAGATGCAATAGAGTAATTGAACTTTGAACCTTACAAGCAGTCGCGGAAAGAGCGGGAAAAAACGTCAATTTCAACACGTTTCAACTCAAAAAGCGAAAGTTAGGGGTTGCCTATGTGGCATGGGCTTATCGAAGACTTCAAGAAGATAACTGAGATCGTCTCAGGATTAAAATTTAATACGACTACGAGCATTTTTACGACCGCGTATTTTTTTACGCATGCCAACCATCTGCTTCAGAAATTCGAAAGCGTTGAAACGGAGTCTTCATGGCACTTTTCATTCCTGGGAAAACGTGATCACCCGGAGGGATAATGGCAATCCATTCAGAATTTTATGATTCATTTCCAATCGATCCACATTTCCATCCGAGTGACGTTATGGGAATTTATTTTATGTTTAGATCGTTGTAGTTTACGACACTAAATTTGTGCGCGCCGGATAATATAATATACCTGCTACAGAGTAGAGGGCAAAAATATGGCACCGGCGGCCAAATTTTGCGATTTACATTCTTATCTGTTATATTGTAAACTTATATAGTTGCATTTTCCGCTTTTCAGTTCTTCAAGCCCTTTATGCCATAAGGCGAAGTGAAAAAGATTCATTGTTCCCCGGTGTCTTGCGTGTGTAGTCAGACGGAAATTCAGGACCCTATTATTCCTTTTGTTGGGATTTAATTGGAATTTCTGATTCGATGCTGCGGCATCGCAAAACAATGGATCGAATAATCGGACTGCGATTATGTAAAGCGATTCGAGTTTTATCGCTTCCTCCCCCTTTTTGTCACTCTTGCGAAATTTAATATGGCTCGGCAAAAATTTCGCGACTTTCAACGGTATTCCCCAGTTAAAAATAATTAATAAATACATTATCGGAACTGTTTGGCTGGAAAATTGCAGAATGCAGCCTGATAATTGAAAAGTGTGCCGAGTCCTGGTACCGGATGCTTAATGATGTCTTTGATCACGGCAGGCATGGGTCAAGCCAAAAACCGCAGGGAAAGGCTTGATTTGAGTAAGCGACGTATTTTAAAGTACGATAACACACATTTTTCGTATACGCTCTCCAAATTGGTTATTTTGCGAATTGTTTTGAGTCCGCAAAATGTGTCTTTAGCGGACTAGTCCTTTAAAGGTAACTAGGCAACACTTTAGAGAAATTAATTATTCGTTTATTAGAATATGCCATTCAACATCTTCATTCACAATATTCACATTATTTTTCTTTTCCCATACGATGAATAAATCATATTCTTGCTCATATTGCGTGCAAAACTTTGCTGGAAGGAAATAAAGGACAATGTTCTTTGCTTTTTCCGAAATATCCATTGGAACGTAATCCATTTTTTGTGTTCGATTTGAAAACTACTCATAATAAAATAAGTTGCCATAACGCTGTTGCGCTGACGCTTTATTGAAAACGTGGAGTATGAAAAGACGAGGTTCTGTAGATCCTTTTATTCATAAATAATAAGGGGGCGATTGAGGATTCCTGCTGAGAGTCGCGTGTCGTAGGCGATGGCACGAGGACAAAGAGATTTGTCAGCAAAAGCGATACGCGAGTCTGTGTAGGCTTGGCGCGCTTGGACGTGTGCGTATGGAGGAGAGACCCGTGCGGTTATTCACCAGGCACGTTGGGTCAATCAGAAGGGAGCCCGTGCGGTTGTCCACCAGGCACGTTGGGCGAATCGGCGGGAGAGACTCGTGCGGTTTTGCACCAGGCACGTCGTTGTGCAAGTCGAAAGGAAAAACCCGTGCGGTTATGCACCTGGCACGTTGGGCAAGTCGAGAGAGAGCCTGTGCGGTTTGTCACCAGCACGTTTGGAGATTTTTCGAGATATTGTGTTGAAACTTATTTTAAGGTGATAACCTCGGGTTACACCAAAATTTTAAGAGCAGATTAAATCCATCACGCTGATAGTTGCTATGCACCAGCCAATAAGATGGCCAGTTGCTTAGTTACTATCAGAGTGATAAAGTTATCGCGCTGATAAAAGTTTGGTGGAACCCGAGGTAAGTGATGTAAGAAATGAGTTGAAACCGGTAGCCAACGTCTCCGCTCCATCAATTCCTAAAGAAATAAGCAAGAGCGCCCACATAATTTCAAGTTGAACGTGAAATTTTTCTGACCCAGAGTGAACATTTTGACTGGTGGGGAGATGAAAAACGAACTCCGATCAACTTTCATCGTAACAATGAAATGACAATGACATCAACAACTTCCTCACGCACAAATGTTCCTGATTCCAAAAAATCCGAGATGTTGCATTACAAGTTGGCTGCTACATAAGTGGTTTTCAGACACGAAGCCAAAATTTGCAGAACGAGGGCGCAGCCCGAGTCTGTGAGAGGCTTAGTGTCCGAATGCATCTTATGTAACCAGCCACGAGTGTTGTACACCATTTTACTTGGTTTTTTTATTGCGAAAGTATATTTTTTGTATTTTTTGAAGTTATTTTGACAAAGGTCAACTTGAATACATAAACTGTAATATAATATCCATATGCAGCTCATATAAAATACAATACATCTTATGTATCAACACAACAAACCTGTAAAAAAAAACGTTTTTGGGGTGTTCGTGGGTTGAGGACGGAGTTAAATTGGTAAAATGAGGCGTTGCGGAATCATTCCGTCTGAGTTTATTCCTTGACAGAAATCTATCATTCAGGTTTTTTTTTGAAAAGCCACAAGAATGTTCTTTGGTTTGAGTCTATAGAAATTTTCAAAATTCAAAAAAATTCAAGTTTTGGAAAAATAATTTTTCGATTTTGAAAATGTCTATAGGCTCAAACCAAAGTACATCCTCATAGCTTTCCGAAAGACCTAAATGGTAAATTTCTGTCAAGGAATAAACTCAGACGGATTGATTCCGCAACGCCTCATTTCACCAATTTAACTGTCCTTAATTGCCAAACTAAAACATCAGTATATCGTACGACGAAGTAGCTCATTCAAATCCGTGAAGTACCTATGGACCTGAACTCTTCATCACTGTATAGTAGAAAAGCTGCGCGCGCAACGCGCGCGTTTCGGTCTCTAGTGAGGTAAACAAGCGAACTGATGCTTAGCTTGCATGAAAATTTCAGTACAATAGTTGATCATTTCGAATTATTTGAGATTTCAAAATAAATACAAAAACTTGTTTAATCGCAAGAATAAACATGCCACAGGCTTGAATCCTGAAAGAAAAACGTTATTTGAGGACATAAAAGAATGGTTTATTCCAGCACCAACTTTTTATATTCTGAGTCGCTCCGTACAAGCGTATAGAAATTGAAATAAAATCAATTCGAACTCGATTGAATTATTCATGTAACGTGCGGTAATCATTATCATGCAAATTTGCGATTTACGTTTCAAAAATTAATTTATAAACAAGTGACCAATGGCAAAGAAGACATATTTTTTAGAACATACCATCCGTATAATAAAAGCTCCGCAATTTCAATTGACACATCTATGAAAACAAATCCAATTGAGCAATAAAAGTGAATTATATCAAGTCCAAATTTATTATCGCACATTATCTAATTGGATATGTTCGGTCAGCCGGAAGCTATTCCGACACAATTGATTTCACAAACATATCACAGAGTGTTCTCGCGCATAAAATATTATGGTTTTATCAATAGTCCAAGCAATGAGCGAAATGTTCTCACTTCGGGCATTCCAGTGCAGCCAGGGAGCCAGGTAGATATCACAACTCGACGCGGAATACGTGAATATCTCTTGCTCATACCTACCGGAGCTTTTGTGTGTGACGATGTCTCGAGCTTTAGAGAGCTTCCATCATCGGACGTGTACGTGACTGCCATGGTAGAATTGCGGTTTCGGCGCCGCGAGTATCTCTAAATCAATTACTTTTCCTGACAATGTCAATTCATTTAGGTGAATATTTCAAATTTGCACGTACCCACGACTCACCTACCTGTAAAGAGGTGCCTCGTCCTCAACCGCAGCGCAAATTCATGAACTTCAATTGTCACTTCCGTCTCGGGTAACAATGTGGTTCAGGTAAATTGGAAAATACATGCCGTGCATGCGGGAACAGACCGGGAATTCAAAGTTTTGCATTTCAATTGCTACAAAGTTGTGCCTATCTAGTACCACATACCTATTCTTGGGTATTCGGCAAAAGAACCAAAGATTCAATGGAGAGTCAGTTCTTGTGAAAGAAAGTCAAACTTTGTAATCCAAACTGTGGTAATTTTTCTGAAAAATCAGTCGCTTGATATTCAACAAGGACGAGTCTACACAACGCTCTATCAAGATGGAATACCTACTGGACCCAACAGAAAAAAATTACTAAGATGCTTAATCAAGAAATACATGCCTACATTATATTTCTCCGCCCGTCGGACTCGATAAAATGAGTTGATTCTAATAATTATCATTTTTATTTAGTAAACTTGACTATATAAATTTTATTTATGGCACAGCGTGTTTCCATATTGGCGTTCTTTGCGAATCTATCTTGCAGCTCAGCTCAGACCAGAGTTTATCCCCTTGAGTGATGAGCCAGATGTCCAAACATAAAGCACTCTAATCCGCACAAAAATCCCAGAATTTTAAAATGTGGTAAACTTGCACCAAACAGACGTAGAGCATCAGGTAATGCCGGGAACAAACATGATATTTTGCTTATAATTTAATTATTTCGCGTGGATTTTAACTCTGCTCGCTCTCCCCATAAATCCATGTTATACACACGGGCGTCGGTGTGGCGCCGACTGAGGGTTTTTTAATTTGTCGCCGCGTGTGTGCAGCCCGTCTGGCATCACATAAATGTTTGAGGAACCATCTGTTCGCTCCGACCCACAGCAGGACTAGCAGGAGCCTAGCCGCAGCACCGCAAGAACCTAATACGGATATGACCGCCGTAAACTTTTTGCCTGATGCCACACTACTTTTCAAGTTTCACCGCACCGCCGTCGTATTTATCCAATCAAAAAGTTCAATCTCTGCCAGGCAATAACTTCCATCCAGAGTTGCGGAAAAGTTGGACGGGCGCAGCCAGGAAGAGTGGCGGGTGCATCTGGTGTGTGTGTGTATGAATCAGGATTCTTGCGCACGTGGATGTTCCATGATGATGGCGCTTTAAAATTTATCGGAGCGGACATGCGATTTTATTTCACAATTTCGACTCGAATCTTGCTGAAGCTTACAAAAAATTTATGTTTTTGTAATAAAGACTTCTTTCTAGCAATGCAGTCATCTATATTGTCATCTCCGAGGCAATCGATATTCGATATTCTTCCATTGATTTGAGTTGATTGACTTTTCACCGGCGGATCTACCATCTTTGCGATAGCTGTTGTGCTGCTTATCGAATATAGAATTCATCATCAGAAGTCTATTTGTACTATTCTGGATCATCAAAAAATTCTGCATGATCAAGTTAATATTTCAACTGTGAAGTTAGTTATTAGTATTACCTACCTGATCAATAGAATAGATTTTCGATAAAGCTTGAATTCTGAAATGTATTCAAGAAACTCATGCTCGTGGTTTCTGATTATGTGGCCTCTGATATACATAAATCAATCATAGCCTACTTGACAATAGGTCGCGATAAAAATATGCATCTTTTTATCTATGTCAAACATATACTCATATACTCAAACATTGCATTCGGGATAATATCAATTTTTTTGAATTATGCATCCATGCAGGATGAGAATATTGTTTAACATATGTTTGTAACAAACATGTGAATTCTGGCATGTCTTTTGAGAAGTTCGAAACAATATTTCTGCTGTGTTGACCTAAAATGCCTCCTTTGCTTTATCCATAAAATCAACATCAAATATTATAAATTGAACTTTTTTCATGACAGAGTTCCGCATTCAAATGGTGCTCTTTCTGGTCATAATATAGCTAGAAGTAGGTACTATTTGGAAATGGTTCATTTTTCACATTCGTATACAGAATTTGTTGCTTTATCAATTTGCGCGAAAATCATGAGTTTGCCAAAAATGCACTTGATGCAAAAAAATACAGGGAGTGCGAAAAGTAGAAAATATAGATCTCGAGCACAGGACACTACTTACTTGTGACTATAAAATCACTGTTATTTCACGCTCAAAAGGTCCACAGTTGAACTTTCAACCAACTTGAACCATGGTGAAAATTAGCCTTTCAACGCGAATAAAAATTGCAGGGGAAATTTTCGAAAGGCAGTGATAAAACTCCGCCACCTACTCACCTCGCGTATATCCATCAGCTTGATGTATAGCAGCTGATTCACGGCATATTATCATTGGCCCGCGAAAAAATATGCTGTTGAGCACATGCATGGTGTGTACCTATTCACTTCCTATGGAAATTCATAATGAGCGTTGACACCATAATAAATATGTGAGAGTTTCTCGCTGCTGGCAGGCCTGATTGGCCATGTATTATGCATATGCGGACATGGTTGGCAATGCCGTGTTATGTGTGCGGCGGTAAACGAGAGGGATGAAGTGCAGAAGTGGATGCGAGCGCCAGATTCCGTAATTAGCAGCGCTCCTCCTTGTATGTGCATGTGTATGTGTTTGTTTCTGGTACAATGCAGTTTGCAAACCGCTCGAGCTCATACTCAAGTCAGAGATTGCATCGGCACTGTGAAAGGTTCGCGTTTTGAGCGAGCATCGTGGCAGCGCTACCTTTAATCCTCAAATAGAAATAGAGGATGCTCGTTCGAAAACCGCATAAAGGCACTCAATCAAAGTGGCTTCAGAATTTAATTTCCTACACCACGGTCCTTGTCAACTAGTCGAGAATGTAACTGTGGTGACAGTCGCCGAGGAAGATCATGACCTAGTTTTCAGTTACGTGTCTATAGGAAAAACTATCAATAATAATGCGACAACTTCTCCGCCGAGCCAGTACACTGTTATCCAAATTTTAACACATCTGAAGCAGTGTTATCTCAAAGCTTCGTGTCTGATGCAGGTTTTTTTTGTAGAATGTATCAATAACTTCTTTTTGAATTGAAAACCTGGAATACGAATCACCTTAAACAAAGCCGTAGTTGGTGAACATTGTCTTGACTTTCGTACCTGGAAAGCCGCGTGAAAATATTTTCAAAGCTTCGTGTCTGATGATCCTCTTCTTGGCGCAATTCAACGGTGCAATGTGTAATAACTCAGCAAGTTGGAAACCTAGAATAAAAACACAATAGGAAGAGGTATTATGATTGTGCTCTGTGGTGAAATTACTTGCATAGCCGTGAATATTTCTTCTGCCTCCGTCCCAATTTGTGTCGCAAAAAATTGCTTTAATTATGTACCGGGTGTTTATAAACGTCTGTGATTGCATCGCCTTTGGAATCCGCTTTCGGTCACTATAATTGCGCCTGCTACTGCGTTTTTCGGTCTGACCCATGCCTGCCGCGATCACAGATTCTTATAAAACCCCGTATTAAGCGTAATCGGCAGGTATGCCAAATGTTTTGCAAAACTGTGAATTGGTACTTGGAACAAACGAATCTATACTTTGTTGTTACATCTAGGAATATTTTTGTTCTTGTTTTTGTTGTTGGTTATGTCACACCAAATGTCATTTCTCGCAGGCTGTCACAACCAAAAGTCAAAATCCAGAACCAGAAACCAATTTCACACGATGCTACAAAATCCGCACTTTGTCAAATACAAATAAAAATTGTATGATGCTATATACAATCTATTCGACTTTTAGCTTTGATTGTAGGTATGATACCGCACAATTTTTGATCGAATGAAATTTGTAACTCTATATTTGAACTTTAATAACTTATCGTCGTTTAAATCCAACTTCACTGGCTGTAAAGCGTGCTCCGGTGGATTGACCGCGAGTGGATGGGATGGATGTCTTCTCCCAGTTCCAACTGCACTGCCCACAAAGAAAATTTTTTTATGGTATATAGAAACTGTATTAATGTACATGAGAATTCAGTTAAACATATTCCAAATTATTGCAATTGAATGGATATATTTTAAAAGGTTTTTTACATCTCACTTTTTGCTGGACACACGACGTGAGTATAAAGAATTCATCATTATTGTACATTATGATGAATCGGATCATGGTCCGATTTTTGATGACGATAACGCGCAGCAATAATTTGTTAGGGATTTGTGATTCGAAATAAATTAAAGTGGTTTGGCACGAAGAGAGAGTCGTGTCGGATCCGGTACCAACTGTATTTTAAACAGAAAATTCTCTAACTGTGCGTAATGGTAATCAAATCGCACAGCGTGCGTAAGGAGCTGCTTAGTGAGTCTGTTAATTGTGCGCTATTCATCACTCACGGTAGTTGTCGTAGGTAAAATGATGTTATGTTTCTTTCTGTCTTGGAGCGTTTTCGAAGCGACACTGAATTTTTAGACATTGTTCAAAAAGGTTCTCTTTTGAATGGAACACTGGCTTCAGCTGCTTATAGACTCCTTGTTGTGCGAGAAGGGTTCAATATTTTATTCTGTTCGATGGGGGAAGATAACACGTGATATTTTCGCCTAGATTTGATCCAAATATATGTCGAGAGCGCTAGATTTCCAGCAGAACTGACCTAAGGAATCAACCTGCCGGAGACGAAATCTTTCCAAAGGGTTACTGAAGCTTCCACCATTTTCTGGCGTCTTGAAGGTATGTAGCTGAAAACAAGGTATTAAAAAGCTCACAGCAATTGCAGGGTATTGAATCGGTTTGACGCTTCCTATGGCTGTTCGAAATATCAAGAACAAACCTACCATCATTTTATAAACAAAACAATCACTTCAACCCCATTCCATCAAATTATTATTTGATTACAATGGAAATCAGACTTGCCTTAATATTTTTTTTTTCTCGTAACTAATACACTACAGCTATTAACAGTGTTTTGAGCCCTCTTATCAACTTATTTTTGACGAATAATAATTTTTCTTCTTGCCAAACACATCCGTTCCACTCGACCTTACACCTACCAGTCCCCTACACCCCCGTCCCTACTTTCGGATCCTTCCTGTTTCCACCCCCGTCTCAAGTCTAAGCCCCTGGCCCACAAGCATGCCACCCAGGAATGCGGTGCAAGCACAGTATTCTTTCTTATCAAACTTCTTTCCTTTCCTATATTGCCCGTAATGCTAATTTATTCTTGAATATTCAACTCCCTCTTATGATTTTAGGCTGTACGCCACAGTATCTACGTTTTTTAGCTTATACTTGTCGTCTTGTCGAATCGTTTAATCGTCACCTATGGTCACAGGCACAGCCAAGGTAGGTAAAGTTTGTCTACCCAATGCAACGGTCTACCTTGTTTGTAGTATGGGTCTAACCTCGCAATTTATCACTGACAGATAAACACACGACAAGACTGACATGACAAGTGAAGTGACAAGTGACAGTTAAGCGAGCCAAGCGTCCCATTTAACACAGTGAGGTGAGGTAAAAATCTCATCTCACTTACTCAAGTGAGAATAGACAGGTACCTTTAAAGCAAGGTGGGATTCAGAGATTATGTTTTACCCTCGGCTTTACTCGGAAACCTTGTACTCCACAAGTACGAGAACCTCACCTCAGACGTAAAAGGAACGCGTGTATTATCATATCACGGTTGAACGTCCGTTGCTCACTTTATAAACCGAATCACAAAACTGTAACATAACACCACCAAACTAAAAAATTGTAAGTCCAAGTCCGTAAAATGTTCAGTTTATTGATTTTTGATCTATGCGCTCATCGTTTTTAGCCCAGGCGCCAGGGAAAACAATAAGGAAATAATTGTTTCCTGGCTGGAAACTAGCTTAAAACGATCTGTGTAGCTTAGGTTGTGACATACTAGTTTCCCCCCTTTTGGAAATGTCGGCGTCATGTCGCCATCATCAACAAGAAGTGCACCAGCGTGGTTTTCGCCAAATATCCTTATTTTGGGTCATCTGACAGCAAAAGATGTGAGAAGTCATTTTGAAGCCTATGAAATTCCCTACAGTTTGGTTTTTAAATCAACTTCCTGCGACCTATGGTCTTTGAGTAAGAGTTTCTGGAAGCGAGAGTAATTGTCGTGAAAGCTCCATGGCCACTTGACTCGAAAAACTAAGTGTCGATGTGACAAAAAAAATTCAAAATGAGATTACTGGAGAATTCTTCATGCGATAGTTGCGGTGATGGTCTTAAACTCTTCCTCTTCAACCGTAGATTACGAATATTGAAAAGTCAAAAACGTCACATTGTACATATACAGGGTGTACTGCGGGAATCAAAGCAGAACAGAGAAATTTGACATATTTCTTCGCTTTAGCCTATGCGAAACTCTAAGCACTTATCACGAGTCCAATATCAATATGCATTGCTCTGTATGCTTCACTTAATACACTTGAGAAGTGGTCAGCTCACAGCCTTCCTGTGAAATGTTTTGAAGGCCCTCTGAAATCATCAAAATTTACAGTAGCAAGAAATGTAATAATAGTATATTATATACCAAGGAACCAAAGTGAATTTGTGATCCCTTGGGTGAAGTTTGTTGCTCGAGAGCCCTTTTGGTCCAAATCCCCAAATTAAAAATTCACTTTGGTCCCTTGGTATATAATATACTGTTATATACATTCCTTGTTACTGTAAATTTTGACTATTTTGATGATTTCAGAGGGCCTTCAAAACATTTTACAGTGAAGCTGTGAGCTGACCACTTCTTTAGTGTTTTAAGTGAAGCTTATAGAGCAAATCCATATTGATTTTGGACTCGTGTTAGGTGCTTAGAGTATCGCATATAAGCTAAATCGAAAAAATATGTAAAATTTCTCTGATCTGATTTGATTCCCTCAGTACACCCTGTATATGTACAATGTGACGTTTTTGACTTTTCTATATTCGTAATCAACGGTTCAAGGCCATCACCGCAACTATAGGATGAAGGATTCTCGAGAAATCTCATTTTGAAATTTTTTTGTCACATCGACATTTTAGTTTTTCGAGTCAAGTGGCCATGGAGCTTTCACGACAATGCCTCTTGCTTCCAGAAGCTCTATTTCAACAACCATAGATCGCAGAAAGGTTATTTAAAAACTATTCCGTAGAGAATTTCATTATTTTTAAAATGACTCCTCACATCTTTTGCTGTCAGATGGCCCAAAATCAAGATACTCGGCAAAAACCACGCTGATGCACTTCTTGTTGATGATGGCGATATGACGCCGACATTTCCGAAAGGGGGGAAATTGGTATGTCAAAACCTAAGCCACACAGATCGTTTTAAGCTAGTTTCCAGCCAGGAAACAATTATTTCCTTATTGAGCTGATTTTTGCTCCCTGGCGCCTGGGCTATTCATAGTACTTTGTCGCCTGCTTGTAGAAAATGAAACGCACTTTTTTATTCATCGATTGTGTTTTCTTTGCTTTGATTGGGATTGATAGTCCAGTACAAAAAATAAATGTTAGTTAACATAAATGAAAGTTCTGATTTGGCTTTTTTCAACGGTGTGCTTTGAACATGCTCAAATGTGCCTTTCATCATGATTCAAAATGCGAGTCGAAATGTCTATCAGGTGGTTTTTTTTTTCGCACAATGTGTCGCAGACCTTGAAAGGTTTCTCTCTGCCCTGAGTGTGTTTTGCCTGTATCGGTGTCAGGGACTTTTTATTTTACGGAATTTTGCTTTTATTGTGTGGAGCATTGGTCTACTCCGTTTTTTTTCTATCATGCCTTCTTATAGTAAGATGGCAGGAAGTGAAATTTTGCTTCTTTTCAAAAAAATTGATTAGCTTTACGTCGCATTTGTTTGGTGGTATGACTGGTATGACGATTTTTTTCTTGGTAGCATGTTTGGTTTTGAATACTCCCATAACTCGTCCTGTCTTCTTCGTCCCGATCAAATCTGATCGCGTCTTTCAAACTCGAAAAAATTCTAGCCTCAATGATTGTGCCTAAATGTTGATTATCGAGGCCGTCTGAAAATTTCTTCATCTCTGTTTTTTCGATTTATGGGCTTTGAAATTTTTAATGCTGCATAATTGCCATTAGTTTTCAAAATGGTCAATTGTGCAAGTTAATAAACAGGTCCTCAAACCGTTACCGAATTGCTCTGTGATTTTATTGCCTTGTCTAGATCGTAATAGTTTATCTTACAATGTCGTGTCTGATTTCTGCGTTAGTAAGTGCGTTTTCATCGCTTGCATTGCCTCATCTACCGTGTCATACTTGGAAAGTCTAATCAAAATTCAACTCCATGGGTCAATCTAGTCTTTGATACAACAATAATCAAATTTTTCTTATTGTTGTCGTCACTTAGCATAGAGTTGAAGAAGTCCGTTCCAAAAGATAGCATATTTAAATTATTTTTTGTTGTTAATTCTCACCAAGTTCATCTCGAGCTTGTCGTCATTGTTTTTTGATCAACTTTAAGCCCGCAATTCGAGCTCAATTCAAAATAATAATTATGATAATAATCCACACGAATATGATGGCTGGTCATCCGCCGGAACTGGTGATACAGGTGCCGATTGGTACATGCTTGGTGGTAGTAGAGCAATTCTTTGATGACTCGATTACGATTCAGCGAACCAAGTGTTTGGATCATACAGGACACGGTCTTGAGAATTGAATAACTTTCAAATCAACTGATCGCTCCAAATTTTCACATGAGTTTCTTACAGCAAAAGTATGGGAGTTCATTTTGGCATTTATCGCTATAGTAATGAGTTCGCGAATGAGTATCACCGCATAGCTAGCATAGACTCAGTGAGTTTTTGCTGTCACACTCAGAACGTTTCTACGTAGGTACTTATTCAACAAAAATGGAAAAGTGAAAAAACGCAACTTTTTGGGTCAAGATAATTTCTTGATGTTAAATGTTCAGCTTTCATTGAATTATTCAACTTTGAAAAACAATCTGTTCATAACAACATTATGTTAGAGCCAGCCGGACAGAGCTCTGCATCTAAAATAATATACTTGTACAGAAACAGATGGTTTTATAACGATTCAGATATAAATAACTATCACTATCTAAACTCAAAAACAGGAAAAAAAAGAAAAAAAGGTAACTTCATTATTTGCTATCTACTCCAACTTCACGACTTATTCGCTTTGTGCCCCGTTATAAGTTCCTTCTTGTTCTTTTTGTCGCATCGCTCGAGCAAAACGTAAATAATTAACTATTTACATTGTTTGGAAAAGTATAGCCTCTTTAGAAAACATTCCGGCGGCGGCGGAAATCCAGACATTCGGCATGAATTCTATTTTTATTCCTGCTGCCTTGGAAATAAAATTTCCAAAGCAAATACAACAAACCGTTCGGCGACAACAATAGAACCTAATAAAAAGTCAAGCTTCTGCTCAAGTTTTTGAAAGTTTTCACGTTGTTATTTATTTTCACGGAACTTTTGCAGGAAACCGCAATAGTATTTTGTACGGCCAGATTTAATTTCAGCTGCATAGCTCTAGATCAATAGTAATTAAAACTGGGAATGAAACGTCGACATGATGTGTGTGGCAATACGTATGTAAAGCTTTTGACCCGGAATTGGTGTAATTTGATGTAGCGAAGTTGGCAGCAGCAGAGGATTGTGATTTCACCCTTAGTGCAAGCGGTACACCAGGATTATCAAAAAAAAGTGGCATTTGATGATACAAGCAAGCCACTTTGCATATTTGTTGTCTACACCCATTAGAAAAATTTGACCCGCAGTTCCTAAAAATTCATCCCTTAGGACCCGAGATTTGGGGAGGGGGAGGGAATACTATAAAAAAATACCAAACTTTTTCATCCAAACCTGCTGAGGCGTGTTTGGTGTCAAAACTATATAACTTAGACCTCCTCGATACAATGACAATGTCAAAACTCTCGTGCGATCACCGGAAGTCGAGTAGGGTCGTCATCTTTGAAAATTAGAGCTGAAGGTCAAAATTACAAAGTAAGCGTCAATTACCCATATGTTGGGTATCGATTCTTAGGTTTACGGGGTCGCTGAAAACGTATGAAATGAAACAAAAACGATTGGGTACACCGTTCGCCCATATGGTCTACCCATGGGCCCAGAAGTCAGGCAAGCGAGAAAAATCCTACAAATTTTCGAAAATAGAAGTGAAATAATAATGTGAAATAGCTTTAGTCTGTACTTGGTGATGATGCTGTATCAGCTGTCCTATGTGAGATTCATGATGTTCACCTGTGAGCTGTCAAAAATCCAAAATGGCGCCCATTTAAAACACTCAGGGGAATAATTTATCGTGATTTTCTTTAGAAAGCTCCTACGTGTCACTAGCTAAGCACATGTTGTTCATCAGTGAACAACGACTAAGAAAGTTCCTTACACTATTGGTGGTATCTTGCATCGTATAAAAGATATCCGCCGCGAAACTGTTTCGGAACCGTTTTTGAACAATAGATTGAATACTTGAATAGGAGGAAAAACTTTGCATGTAGAATTGAAATAACCGATCTAAAGATATTTGCTTTGTTTCATGTAGTCATGTTTTATGGTTTAGATTGCGTCATCTGTCATTCCTGGTATATGGAGGGTCATAAATCCAAGATGTCCGCCGCTGTAGGGTTATTCAGAAAATTTCATGCTAACTGTGTCCAAAAGGGGAGGGCGGGCGGAAAAACTCAAACATGGAAGGTCTATACAAACGATAGGTTGATGCATTTGATTCAAAGTGCAAAATATCGAAAATACAAAAGATCCAAAACGCAAAATATCTAAATTAAGTACAAAAGATTCAAAGTACAAAAATCGACAGTACAAAAGAGCTGAAATTCAAAAGGTCTATAGCACAATTCGTACATTGTGGAAAATTTTGAAAATATAAATGGTTTTGAGCTTAGGTACTCCCTTTTCTTCAAATACACCATTGAGAAAGTTGCTTTTTTGACTCACTAGTTGAGGAGCTGGCTTCTTTTGACTCAAGTTGCCTCCTCTCCAAACCTATCAAAAGGAGTTGGTTTTTGACTCAGATTCCTCCTTTCCAGACCCACCAGATAAAAATTGCTCAATGATTCAGGTTTCCTTTATCTTTTCAGACCCTCTAGATATGTCTAGACTCTAGAGTCGTCGACTAAGTCTTGCTTAGTAAGTTTGAACAAAAAGAGTAAACTCGAGTCAAAAAGCAGCTTCTTATCTGGTGGACTTAGCACAAATGGAAGAAACTCAAGTCAAGAAGCATTTCCTGATCCAGTGGATCTGAAAAGAAGGTGGAAACTTGTGACCCTTTCTATTTTCGGTGGTTTGTATATATATTTTGGACCTACTGTATATTAGACATACTAGATTGACATCTTAGGTACTGTAACCTTTTGTATTTTAAATATTTCGCGTTTTGGATCAAACGCATTAGATATTTTCCTAGATTTTTTGTAATTGGATCCTTTTTCCGCCACTCTATTTCCTCCTGTTTTCTGCAACAGTGCAACATTATTGAATAAAACGGTGGCAGAGCTAAAGATTTTTTCATCAGTTTTTATCATGTAGGTGTCATTTTTCAATTAAAATTTCACTTAAGTACATTTTTACTTTAGATAGGTAGTTAGGTAGTTGGTATATCTCTCAAATCATTGAAGAAATAAAAATGTGAGGAACTCTTTAGAAATATATGGATAAGTAATGTACAGGTGCGGTAGATAATTATTATTAGCGAAATCCAACAATAAAGTTGGGATGAAATTTTTAAACTTACAGAGGCGGACATCTTGGATTTATGACCCTCCATACATAGACCAGGAATGACTGATCACGCAATCTAAACTATAAAACATGACTACATATAACAAAATAAATATCTCTAGGTCGGTTATTTCATGCATTACATGCATAGTTTTTCCTACTATTCAAGTATTCAATCTATTGTCCAAAAACGGTTCAAAAAAGTTTCGCGGCGGATATCTTTTGAACGATGCAGGATACCACCAATAGTGTAAGGAACTTTCTTGGTCGTTGTTCACTGATGAACAACATGTGCTTAGCTAGTGACACGTAGGAGCTTTCTAAAGAAAATCACGATAAATTATTCCCGTGAGTGTTTTAAATGGGCGCCATTTTGGATTTTTGACAGCTCACAGGTGAACATCATGAATCTCACATAGAACAGCTAATACAGCATCATCACCAAGTACAGACTGGAGCTATTTCACATTATTATTTCACTTCTATTTTCGAAAATTTGTAGGATTTTTCTCGCTTGCCTGACTTCTGGGCCCATGGGTAGACCATATGGGCGAACGGTGTACCCAATCGTTTTTGTTTCATTTCATACGTCTTCAGCGACCCCGAAAACCTAAGAATCGATATCCAACATATGGGTAATTGACGCTCACTTTGTAATTTTGACCTTCAACTCTAATTTTCAAAGATGACGACTTAACTCGACTTCCGGTGACCGCACGAGAGTTTTGACATAGTCATTGTATCGAGGAGGTCTGAGTTATATAGTTTTGACACCAAACACGCATCAGCAGGTTTGGATGGAAAAGTTTGGTATTTTTTTAATGTATTCCCTCCCCCTCCCCAAATCTCGGGTCCTAAGGGATGAATTTTTAGGAACTGCGGGTCAAATTTTTCTAATGGGTTTATACAACAAATATGCGAAGTGGCTTGCTTGTATCATCAAATGCCACTTTTTTTTTGCGTACCGCTAGCACTACCTGTTTATATTTTATACGTTGTTGAATTTGTTTTTTTTTTCTGCTATCACGTCGCAGTCCTCGGTTTCATTAAAGTAAAAAACTTTTCGAATTAGTCATGCCGCCGGTTTTCATGAAAACCTCGCGTTTGTGTATCGAAAACTTTGCGTGTTTCCATTAAAAAAGCCTCAAGTGTCGATTGTTGTCAACTTTTACCGCTCCCTTTCGAACGGCGCAACTCCGCCGTTGCGATTTTAACTCCCGCGATGATTCTGCAACAACTTCAAAAGGTTACAATGAGGAAGCAAAACTGCTGAAACTTGTGCAAAAAAAAGTGTCGCAAACATGGGATGAAAGCACCAAAACAGACATAAAAGCTGTACGTGTGTGCAAAAGAGAAACTCTGTGAAGCCTGGCGCTGGATGCATGATGCTTTTGCCAAAGTAAAAATTCACAAGCGCATTATCGTTATTCAATCTGTCGGAAATAAGTTCAAGCTTCAATCGAGCTTTTCATTCTTTTTTTGCCGTATCCTAATGATTGCCACAAAGGACTTTGTCATATCAGGTATAAGTAATCTTATTAGTGCGGAATAAGAGGCTGGTGCGGGGGTGCTCTTTCGCCCACACTGATGTTATATAAAAAGCCATTTCTCAAACCGGAACAAAGCCGAAAAGAAGGTCGTCGCCGGATAGAAACATAAAGCGTATTGGGGCCTCCCCAAAACGCCGTTTCATTATGTGCGTAAGCGCCACATACGCATCCGAATGTCACCATAAAGTTACTTATATGAAAACCGAGGAAGAGAATATCGGATCATCGTCGCTATAACGCTCTGTTTACAAAGGATACACACACACGCAGACGCTTCGCTCGATGAGGGTTTAAATAAATATCTTTTCCATGCAAATACATAAATCATGCACAATAACGGGGGATGATCCGGCGGTAAAGCTTGCGGGGTAAATTTATTAATTTGCTCAATTTGGTTTTATACCTGAAGTTATGGCTCGCATAAAAAGGAATGTGAAAAGGTGAATCTTTTTTTTTTATTATACAGGAGAGTTATAACTATGCGATATAAATCTATAGTGATCTACGGCTAGCGGCGACCGGTGGGTCAGCTGCACGTTGTCTTTGAAATGAGTGGGCGATAACTTATTATTCACCTCAAACATGGTTTCCACTTCCAACCTCACACAGGATGGTAGTGCAAGTCCTGAATATCACTTGCGCCTGCGTATAGCATTTGGAGACGATTGTGCGCAAGTGCAATGATGCTATCAGTATCGTTGCTATGCTCTGAAAACTGTGAAACATGCTAGAATGCAAGCTTTTTTCAGGAGTCGTGGATGGCTGATGGTGACCTATCACGTATCCGTTTATAAGCTTGGATCTACTTGCTTACAGCCAGATATCCACGAACAAGAGACTTCTCGAGTGCCTAGACGGGCAACCTAAGGCTTGACCAAGCTTTGCCGACTTTTCTGAACCATCCAATGCTAGAAGATTCACAAAGTTTAGGTGCCTGATGCTTTACAAACTTAATTCTCCATCAAAAAGAAAAATCACAATCCATCAGGTCTTCTATGTAATATGTATATTGTTCAGAATTTATGTTGGGTTATTCAATAATAACTAAGGTGCCAAATGTAATAAATCACACATGATTTATTACTGCCGCATTACTGTTTACAGTTCACAATCGAATTATTATTCGCGTTTGATCTATAGCAGTGCTTCGCACTTTTCTCGCGGCTGAACTAACCTGCCTGCCTCGGTCCGATTACGCTGGTTCATTGTGCAAAATGGATTGTTCAATATGCAGAATATTCTCGTTCATTTGGACTCCATTGTCCATTTTGACGAACTGGTAGTAAACGACTGAATTTGGAAAACATATCAGTTAGTTATTACTAAAATCTGGGAATTACCCCTTAAGGAACGGGCGGTTATCCGAACAAATCAATCACGGATGACGATCTTCTGCCAGGGACGTGTCGGTGGATCAGCAAAGGTCATTAAACTCATGGATTGACGATAGATGGGTTTGACCGCAGCACAAACTTTGCAACTAGTTACATATCTTTGGACATCAATGTGGTATTTTGGCTACCAGTAATTCTCAAACGCTCGCGACTCATCCTAAATACACCTATGTGACCAGAGGTAGGGATGCTGTGACAGCTGAATAGAATCTGAGGTCGATCCTCCGTTGGAGGTATCAGTTCCAAAACACAGAACAATGGGTACAGCACAAGCGTTTTCGGGGTTTGCTCGATCATTCTCGGTCCTCACCAGGATTATCAGGACCATGATAAGTGACCACAACGTCTTTTTCCTGAGTACAGTCTGGTTCGTCGAAAGGCATCATTCGAGACAGACAGTCTGGGACAACATGTTCCCGACCTCTCGGTGAACGTTTTCTGGAAGCAGTCTCAAGGCACCAGACTAACCGACTTTGTAAGTTTTTAATTGATGCAGTCACAATAGACTGTAGTGATCCGTGATACTTGAGTTTTTCTGTGGCCCAAATGACAGAGGCATTCGTCCTCTTTGGCCGAAATTGTACGCGATACGTAACTGGTAGCTCGTACAGCATCAGGAATTCTGATTGAGTACACCACCTAACTCATGTCATAGCCAGATGCGTCTACCCAAAGGCAACCATTCGAGAAAGACAGTCTGGGACAACGTGATCTCAACCTTCCCAGTTCAAGATTGCAAAATCCTATGGCAGCAGTTCCGATGCCTCACGTATCAACTGACCTTGCGGATATTTCAATCGATATATCCAACAGACTGTGCTGATCAGTGATACCCAAGTTTTTTCGTGGCCCAAATGGCAAAGGCATAAATTTTCGATGGCCGAAATTGCACGCGATAGTATACTTTAGTATTATATTAGTATTGAGAGAGAAGATGCATTCGGGTGGCCCAGAGATATCGTGAACTGGCTAGCCCAAATGCAGCCACGGCTCCACCGCTGGTGTGGGCCTACACGTCGTATCTGATGCACCTGAGCAGTGCAGTGGACACTGGAGTGTGTGGTGATAGGAGCGGGCCCCAAACCGACGTTCTGGAAAAATGAGGAGGGCTTCAGTGCTAGGAGCGAAAATTCACAAATGCGGCTGTCAAAAGCTGGCAAAGATTTCACGTGATTAACTCGACAGCAGGCTAGACCCTTGGCCTTGATAAGACCACATCGGAGGCAAATGAAGCCGATTAATTCTCGCATGGGGTCTTCGAAGGAAGTGGAGAGCTAGCTCCGCTGTAGGCATGACGTGACATGGTGAGCTGCACCAGGACTCGGTAGAGGCTCGTGGACCAGCTGTTGCCGTGCTCTGGCAGTGGCGCACGCTGCGCAAAGTGCACGGGGCGAAGCAGCTGATCGGGCGATGATCTCGATGGAAGACGGACTGAAGAGTACCCGCTTCGGTGGTTTGCCGTAAACCAAAGATTGCGGCTGTTGAGCGCTCGAACGCATGCGGGAGGCATGCCAGTGGCCTCGTGCAGCATACGGTTGCGAGGATGGCGTTCTTGGCTATGATTCACCCCATAAAGTGGGTCCACATTGGAATTTGTGTCATGGCGGCGTGCCGCCATTTTGCTTCAGTCGGGCTTAAGGTTGCCAGCCTGATTTAGGCGGGACTGTCCCGCTTTCAGTTTGTATGTCCCGCGTCCCGCCAGCTCACTGAAATGTCCCGATTTTTTCAGTTTCGCCTATAACGCTCTGATTTTTTGACAGACATTGTGCCCAAAATGCCACCTGTGAAGAGAAAAATGGTGTCTCTGAAAAAATATTACTCCGTCTGATACATCATCTGGTTTGACATCAAATGTTAGGTGCTTTCCTTTTACCACAAAAAGTGACTGATCTGATCTAAGTTATAGAAAGAAAAAGCGAGAAATCATATGTGCGAAAGTGAGATAACACTAACAACTTAGGTCAGAATACTCAGTTCAGGTTGTAAAAGGAAAGGACCTCTTGTTAATTTTTATTGTTTTGAAGGAAGTTGGGAAAGTGTGATTTTTTAGTTATAATTTTTGTTGTCTGCTATTGGGTCTTATCACGGTGGCTCTTGTAATTGAAATAATATTGTAATTTTGTTGATTTTGCTATCGTTACGATCAATTGTTACAACAATAGTTTATTGTAAAAATTAAAATAAGTATTGCTTTAATTACAAGAGCCACCGTAATTAGACCCATTATCAGAAAAAAAGTGCCATTGATGGAGATAAGTATACTTTGATTTGGTTTATGAGTAGGTACCTGAAAGTAAATTTTCGCGTTTTTCTTTTTATTTGTCTGTGATGTTAGTTAGTTACCTAAGTAATTGATTATTTTATTTCGTGATTTTTTCAATCGCAACTCGAATCGCAATAACTTTCCATGCGTGCCATTTCAAATGTAAATCCTATCCTGCCAAATATATCAATTTACATTATATCGCTGGAATATTATTTTGGAAATGCTATTCTATTTTTTTTGTTGGTTGTATTTTTAAAAGTTACATGAAATTTTATTTTTAACATAACAGGGATGATGATAATTGTACTTACTATATTTTTCCATTTGAGATTCGATAGCTTTCAGAAGTTCCTCAATAGCAAGTCATTGTGCTAGGTTTTCCAAAGTGAACTGCTGGCATTTCTAGTGGAAAAACATAGTGTTTTCTGTAGAAGTATTTTCCAAAATACTACCCAAATCATGAAGATAATACAAAATATGAAAAATTCAACCATGAAAACCCCCATTACCGCTAATGTCTGTTCTATTTTGCCATAGCAATCCTTATGGCAAGACTGGGAACCTTCTTTTCGCTCTCCTGCACAATTTGCCCAAATGCAGAGGTTTTACTTTTTCACGGGAGACGTATGCGGGCGCATTGGTTTGGTAGGCCCAGGGTTGAGACGTGAGAGGGAATGGGGCAAGAAACAAGGATCGGTCCGAAAGTAGCGACGGGGGTGAGAGGATTGGTGTCGTAGCAGTCAACAACGGCAGATGTGCCTGATGAAGAGAAAGTAATATTTATGGAGAAGAATAAATTGAGAAGAGTGCTGAAAACACTGTTATCATTTGTAGTGCATCAGTGACGAGAAAGGAAAACATCAAGGCAAGTCTGATTTCCATCGTAATGAAATGATAGTTGGTGATTAATGAGGTTTGAGTAATTGTTTTGTCTCCAAATTGATAGTAGGTTTTGTCCTTGGTTCTTTGAACAGCCATAGTAAGCGTCAAGCCGATTCCATACGTTAGTTGCTTTGAGCTTTCAAATGCGGCCCCTTATTTTCAGCTACCTACCTTCAAGATGCCAGAAAATTGTGAAAGCTTCAGTATAACCCTTTGGGAAGATTCAGCGCTCTCGACATATATTTGAATCAAATCTGGACGACAATATCTCACGCGAAATTTTACCCCACAGAATTGAATATTCGACCTTTTTCGCACGACAAGGAGTTTATAAACATTGAGGTTGAGTTCCAAAGAGAACCCCTAAACTGTGCCAAGAAAATTCAGTGTCGTTTCGAGAACACTTCAAGGCAGAAAGGAACATGACATCGATTTTGCAGGCTTATCAATTAGAGGCTCACCGCAAGTAAATGGTACACCTGGTTGTAGGTAGATTTGCGTGAAGTTATATAACTCAACGTGAAGAAGAGTTTCTGTATAAGGGCTAAATTTCAGGTCCAAGTTGCAACCCGCGCAGCGTGGCGCAAGTAGTCACGTGATCCCTCTGTACCAATAAGCATGCCATTATTAACATAGGTTTTTAGGGACGTAAGTGCGGAGTGATTGAACAAATATCCCCTCCCAAGGTAGGCCTTGATGTCTTCGGTTGATATGGTTTTTCGCCAGATTTTGAGTAATCAAAGGCGACTTGAGGAGAAATTCATTCGATCACCCGTTAGTTTGGATTAACTTAATGCTGAATAAAAAAAAATTGAGGCCAATCTCTCACCTGGAAAGCCTATGAGGCGGTTGCGACGAGATATTTAGCTCGCGTGCTGCATCTTGGACTTTTTGACAGCTACTGTCACAACTGTCTCAGTGCCAGCACTATCAATCCACTAACGCCAAATATACCGATATAATACCGCTAAGGCTGGACCGGACTGGCTTCCCAAATTTAAGCCCTCACAACATTGAAGACCTGGTTTTTTCACCGAATTGTTCAGAAATCACCAGAGTTTGACAGCACTCACTGATAGTTCCCAAAGGGATTTCCAATCCTACTGCGGCAATAAGAGGTTCATTCTTTGGGTTTCTTTAGGTTTTCTACTTCTTTCTTGTGAGAACTAGAGCACTAATTTGAGAAGTTTTTATGGTCTGCATACTAAGAAAACTTTATCAGAGTCTGGACGAGGAGGAGTTTGCGTCGGCATCCGTCTCCAAATAAACTCCGCCACAGCACCTTATTGTTTTGTCACCTATCTTGCTTCGCACGCGCTCAAGTGTTGCTCAATTTTCTAATAATATAACATAAGTAATCAAGTATAATTTGTGTGGGAAAATTATCGCGACGCTTGGAACAAAAACTTGGGAACAAATACTTGGAAGCAAATTTCCAATTCACAGCGCTGGCGAAAGAAATTTGCTTTACCAAACTTTCTTCTCGTTGCTCGTGTTGAAGCTTTCCGATCAACGCACATTTTATATTTACACCTTCGCACCCCTCAACTCCCAAGCAAATTTTATTTCGGTACCTACACAGGTAGGTATATTGGCGCGCTACAAGCGCCCTGCTATAATCCTGAGATTTACGAGCTATTTTCATTTTGCAACTTTTGCAACATTGATCTCATTTTCATCATCTCCAGAAGTATAGCATTCCGTCTCTTTTTTTCCACGCTTGCACCCTCTCAAAACTCATAGCTCCATCCCGCTTCATCCGAGCATTATTATTCGTGAGCAAATAACACGAATAAAGATTTATCTCGTTTAATTTTAAGAAAACACGCTCCGGTCTGAATTCTCCAGAGAGCAACATTAACCCAGACAACTCTCATTCTAATTAAAAAATATATAATCCGCAACAATATCCCGGCCGCGTCCCTTCTGCCTCTTCCGCACCTTCTGCCGTGACGCCGTTTCCTGGGCTGCCTGCCGAGTGGGTGCTTGATGAAGGGCCCGCAAGCCCACCCTCATAACTTCTGTCAAGACAAATTAAACTAATAATCTCGTATAATACCGCGGCTCAGTTTTGGCGAGACGGAAATTAGGCTGTGTATAAAACCGAAAAAAGAAAAAAGAAAAACCTTTTTTTCTTCCTGTGTGTGTGCACGGGGTGCTCGCGTTTTGATTAAATGTTGGATTTGCAGTGCTCGCGGACGGACTTTTAGCTGAAATATTAATAAAATTCTCATTGTCATCGACTAAAATGCGAGAGCACGTCTCATAATATACAAAATTTCCATGCGAATGCCCCGCCGGAATTCCGCGCGGCTGGAATGGGAGTGGCCGGAATGAAGAGTGCGGAAGGTGCGAAGAAATTTAGAAATTCGCGTGGTCTTGCCGCGACTTGCTGGAAGAGATAAAACTATGTATCAGAGATTTGGATGAGGCAACGGGAGAATCTCGCGGGCTTTGTCTCTGTGTTTGTGGATTGTTGTAGAATTAGGGGATCTTCATCCTATACTATAGACAGACATACACCTCTTTGCCACAACGCACATCCATAATATAGTCTTTAAAAAAAAAAAAAATTTTTTGGGCAGTTATCACAAAATTCTTGGTTTTGTGGTGCCCCATTATTAACCACTTATTAATTACACAAACCGCGTGTAACGCACTTCCGCGATGAATGTATTTCACCTACTCAGCGAATATAGGGACTAGACAAAGGAGCAACGTCCGGTGCAAATATAATAAGCGAATAACAATTCAGAGTTAGTTAACATGTATTATCGACTCCGATGAATAAACATGTGAAAACCAATTCCGTTTTCGACTACATACGCTTAACACTTCAGGACACACGTTTCAAGACAATTTTATCAAAATTTCAAAAAGATATACCGCTATATGTTCAAGATAAATTATTTGCCTTTTGCGAAGAATTTTCAGATATTTTTGCTTCAGAGGAGGATATATCAACACATAACAACTTTTACGAACAGTAACTCACGTTAACAGATAAAACACCCGTCTACATAAAACCATACAGACTGCCACAATCGCAAAAACAAAAAGTGAAAAGGCAGGTAGAATTATTGAAACAAGAAACTCAATTGAAGCGAGCAGGTCACCTTTCAATTCTCCATTCATACTCGTCCCCAAAAAAGCGGAAGACCCTTATGAGAAAAAATGGCGTTTGGTCGTTGATTTCAGACAAGTTAATAAAAAACTGGTACAAGATATTTAAATTCCCATGACCAAGAATTGAGGCGATCCTAGATGAATTAGGTAGGGCCAAATGGTTCTCGGTTATTGACCTGATAGCCGGATTTCATCAAATTTTGTTAGAGGAAAACTCACGAAATATCACATCTTTTTCTATCGAAGGTGCTTCATGCAGATTCAAAAGATTGCCTTTCGGCTTGAATGTGTCATGTAACAGTTTTCAGCGTATGATAACAATGACATTTTCGGGTCTACTACCCGATGTGGCGTTTTTGTACGTTGATGATGTTATAATCACAGGTGTTCAGAAAGGCATCATTCATAAATTCTCAGAAAAGTTTTTGAAATATGCCGAAGTAGCAATTTAAAGTTAAATCCTAATAAATGTCAATTTTTCTAAAATCGGGTCACATATTTGGGCCATACCATTTCAGACAAAGGAGTCCTACCTGACTCAGCAAAATTCGATGCAATTAAAAATTTTCCTATTCCAAAAAACGCTGATGAAGCCAAGCGTTTCGTAGCATTCGCTAATTATTATCGGCGTTTCATAAGAAACTTTGCTGAAATAACTTCTCCACTAAATCAGCTTACAAAAAAAGGAAAAAAGGAGACTACCAGATTGCAACAGTACTTTTTTGAGTTTAAAAAAGGCATTGATGATACCACCAATATTTCAGTATCCAGATTTTTCAAAAACTTTTATACTTTCAACTGACGCCACAAATATTGCATGTGGCGCCCTTTTTGTCACAGGAACACAACGGAAACGATTTACCAATCGCATTTGCATCTAAAAAATTTACAAAGGAAGAAGCTGACAAAAGTACCATTGATTCCTCGAAAATTTAACAAACTTGATTAACCTAATGCTACGAGGAGATGTTCCCCCAGAAATAACCAGAATTCTCTACGGCGGAACACTCATCGCCCTTAAGAAGAAGGAAGGCGGAATCCGACCAATAGCCATTGGTAGCATTTTCCGCCGCATCGCCGCTAAAATTTGCTGCACTTCGATCACCGACAAACTACAAACTCTACTTCAACCATCTCAATTAGGCGTATGCACTTCATCTGGATCTGAAGCTATTGTCCACGCTACCAGAAGATTTATCACAAAATCACAAGAAGACAAAAACACTGACTACGTCCTCGTTAAACTAGACTTCTCGAATGCTTTCAACTCCCTAAGACGCGATTCCTTCCTTCAACTCGCTAAATCTCACTTCCCCAGTATCTATCCGTTTGTCTGGCAATGCTACTCCGATAGTTCTATCCTTTTAACATCCGGAAGCCCAATACCTTCCTCTTCCGGGGTTCAACAAGGTGACCCCCTCGGACCCGCCCTATTCGCCCTAGGAATTCACAACCTCATCGACAAACTTCGTTCAACACTGAACTGTTGGTACCTCGACGATGGAATCCTTGGTGGTACACCTAACTCTGTCGCTGAAGACATTATCTATATTTTAAAAGAATCCAGCGAATTGGGTCTATCACTTAATATCGACAAATGCGAAATATTTTCGTCAAATCCTTCATCAATTGATGATTTCTTTGATCGATTCCCTTTTAAAATTCCTACTATCACCTCATCTAAACTACACATTCTGGGCGCTCCTCTCCTCAACAACAGTATTGAACCCACTCTGAATAAAAAACTCTCCCAATCCGAAATGTTATTTTCTAAACTTTCAGAATTACCAGCACATACAAGCCTATTTCTCCTCAAAAATTGTCTCTTTATACCTCGACTCCAATACTTCTTACGTTGCTCCCCTATCTGGCAATTTCATACTATTATGAACAAATTCGACACCACTCTAAAATTAACACTAGAAACGCTTTTAAATATCCATTTAGACGACAATCAATTTCTTCAAACTTCACTACCGATTAAATTAGGAGGACTTGGCATTCGCAAAATCTCCGACCTCGCATTACCTTCTTACATATCGTCTTGTCATAAAGTTTTCAGTCTGGTTCATTCCCTAATCCCGTCTTTTTTTAAAGACGTAACGATCGAAAACATGACATCAGACGCTTACATTCACTGGCAAACTTCAAGCGGGTCAACTACCCCGGATCTCCCCAGCTTCCAAAAGTCCTGGGACTTACCAATTGCCAATAAACACCTGTCATTTTTATTCTCACAAACATTAGTTGATCCCACCGAACACGCTCGCCTTCTAGCTGTCAACACCAAGGAATCCGGCGCTTGGCTTCTCCCTATCCCTTCCACCGCTCTCGGCACTTTTCTTGATGACGAATCTGTACGTATCGCCGCCTCATTACGCCTCGGCTGTCCCATCTACGAACATCACAGTTGCCATTGTGGCGCCCCAGTTGATACCTTAGGCCGCCACGGCCTCAGCTGCATCAAACAGTCAGGCAGAACACCTCGCCACGCCTCTATCAACGACATTCTCCATCGCGCTCTGACATCAGCAGGAATACCATCAATACTCGAACCGCCCGGTATCTCCACCTCCGATGGTAGACGACCAGATGGAGTAACTTTGACACCCTGGCACCGCGGAAAAGCACTTATCTGGGACGCAACATGTGTTGACACCTTCGCCACCACCCATATTCCGCGGACAACGAAGGAACCTGCTGCTGCCGCCAACTACGCTGAAGTTCTCAAAACGAGAAAATACGCAGACCTGGAGAACTACGTCTTCATCCCCTTCGGCGTTGAAACCCTTGGTTCCTTCGGGGATCAAGCTAAGTCCCTAACTGACAAAATAGGGCGGAAAATCATCGCAAACACGGGCGAAAAAAGGGCCAAATCATGGCTCTTGCAAAAGATTAGCCTTTGCATTCAACGGGGAAATGCCACCAGCATTTTGGGGACCGCCGACCGTCATTATTATTAATTTTTATTGTTATAATTTATTGTTTTTATCCTAAGTGGCTACTCAAATAATCGAATGAAAAAAAATTAACAGCAATTCACTGGGCTGTTAATTATTTCAAACCATTATACGGAAAGAGATTTATTGTGAGATCTGACCACCGCCCACTCGTTTATTCATTTGCAGTGAAGAATCCTACTTCCAAGCCAACACGTATGCGCCTCGAATTGGAGAAATACGATTTTGAAATCAATTACATGAAGAGGAAAGATAAATATTGAGGAACTTAGGGTTTTAAATTTCAATGCAGCAAAAATAATGACGCGAGCCCAAACCAGGGAAAAAAAAATCTTACAGAAACTGACCGATCGGAAAAGGAAACCAGAATAAGCAAAATGGAGTTGGAGTTTTTGAGGTAACAAACAATAAAGATACCTTCAATTTACCACATCTTGAGTTCAAAGTTTTCGACCAATCTAATAAGTATGATAATACAGGAATACAATTTACAGTGTGTTGCGAGTTTTAATGAAAAAGTCACTAGTGATAACAGCTGAGGTCTTGTTATCCAGGGTAAAGCCCGGTGATGTAATAGTACAGGATAATCCCTCGAGTAACAAGAAGGAACTCGCTAGCGTTAACAATGCTTTAGAGCATCTGCTAAGTTGAATAATAATGATCGGCGACAATGAAATAAAAATATTGAAGCTTCAGAACGAGGATGAAATTTTAAGAGTAATAAGCAATAATGCATTTAAAAATATTGGAAATCGAACCCTTGCACATGTAAAAATCGCGATTTGTACCCCTATTATCACACTATCCGACGAAAATGACAGAAAAGAAATTTTTAAAACATTTCATAATGATCCACTACTTGGAGGACATGCGGGCTCCAAGAGAATGTTGTCGAAATTGAAATTGTATTTCAAGTGGAGAAACATAAAAAAAGATTTGGTAAATTTCATAAGAAATGGCGAGTCATGCAAGTTAAATAAACCTATGAAAGGGGATTCAGAAAAATTGATTATCACACCAACACCACCAAAAGCATTTGAGCTTTTGATAATTGATACAATTGGATCACTTCCGGTGTCCATCGACGGTAATAAATATGCTCTTACAGTAATATGCGATTTGTCAAAGTATCTTGTTAGTATTCCTATTCCGGACAAGGAATCTAAAACGGTGGCGCAAGCTCTATTCCAAGAGGTTTTCTTTATAGTGGACGTGGTTCAACCGAAATAGGGAATATAAGTTGCAAATGATGATAAAGGCAAACCACTTTGCAGGGTTACAACTGTGACCTTAATAAACGATTTGACCCGCAGTGCTTTTCTTTTCGTCCCTTAGGATTTGAATAGCGCCCTCTTTTTAAAATGGCGGATATTATCTAGGGGCAGACGGTATCGAATAGCCTAGTGATGTCCAGCTTAGTAGAAATATATGGGGCTATGTCTCAATCGGTTTCTGGGACATCAAACACTATTTAAAAAAATGGTGGAACATTGCCATCTACCGCAGGCAAATTTGGTGGAGGCGCCAGAAGGAATTTAGTACTGTCATAAGAAGATTGCTGTAACATTTTTATTTTTCAACCGATTTCAACACAAGACATCTCATTTTGTAGAAAAGTGAATACTTCTTGTTACCTCATATCTTCCATAAAAAATGACATTGAGGAATGTTGGAGAAAAAATTGAAAAATTATTTGAAAAAAAAAGAGTTTTTCATAATTTTCTATTATCATGAAAACTGCTTCATTTGTAGATTTTGATGTGCCCTTTCTAAATTTGCAATTTTCCGATTTTTATCTTTGCCGCACGCGCCGCCATATTGAAAAAATGATGTCTGAAAAGAAGTTTTTGACAATATCTGAATTTTGGCTCTTGTGACATTAAAATGTTTATATACATATGAAAGCACATTCAATCCTCCACAGTTTGACATCTGAACCAGCTCTGTGCGACCTACGGTTCTTGAGCTAGACCTTCTGGAAGTATAAACTCTCGGTTCCAAAAGAATTAAAAATCACCTCTTGGGGCTGTGCCAGGTCCACCAATGTTCATTATTTGTGATAAATGACGACACGTTATGCATGGGTAACTTGATTAAGACATGGTGGTGATCCAGTGGTGAAATCCGATAGGCGCGGTCACTATTTAACACCGAAAATTGATACTTCCGGAAGCTCTAGCTCAAGAACCCCGAGTCCCACAGAGATGGTTCAGGTGTCAAATTGTGTAGAATTGAATGTACTTCCATACGTATATGAAGATTTCAATCTTGCATAGACTAAAATTCAGATATTGTCAAAAACTTCTTTTCAGATATCATTTTTTCAAGATGGCGGTGCGCACTACGAAGATATCAATCGGAAAAGTGCAAATTTAGAAAAGGCACATCGAAATCTACGAATGAGGCAATTTTCATGAAGAAAAAAAAATAAAAATAAATCTTTTTTTTCAAATAATTTTTCAATTTTTTTTCAACATTCCTCAATGTCTTTTTTATGGAAGGTATAAGATAACAAGATGAATTTACTTTCCTAGGAAATTGGATGTCTTGTGTCAAAATCGATTGAAAAATAAAAATTTCACAGCGATTTGCTTATGATCGTACTAAATTCATTTTGGCGCCTCCACCAAATTTACCTGCGATAAATGTCAATGTTCCACCATTTTTTTAAATAGTGTTCGATGTCCCAGAAGCCGATCGAGACATAGCTCCATATATTTCAACAAAGCTGGACATCACCACGCTATTCGATACCTTCTGCCCCTAGATAAAATCCGCCATTTTTGAAAAAGGGGCGCCATTCAAATCCTAAGGGACAAAAGAAAAAGCACTGCGGGTCAAATCGTTCACTTAAGTCTTAGTTACGATCCTGCAAAGTGATTTGCCTTTATCATCATTTGCAACTTGTTTTTCGCTACCACGTCCACTATTACGTATGGTTTTCCAAAGGTAATTAGGCCAGATCTTGGTACTGAGTATAAAAATGCGCTATTTGATGAACTAGCCATTCAGCTAAAGTATAAGCATTAAGTGACAACACCATATCGACATGAGACGGTTGGAACAGTAGAAAGGAACCACAGAATATTCAATGAATACGTTCGTTCCTACTTGGTTGAGATATTTCACTTACTGTTATAACACAACCCCAAACTCCACGCATAACTACACTCCGTTTGAGTTAGTTTTTTGGAAAGACGCCAAATTTTCCCATCGACATTTTAAACCATGGACGCTGGACCTCTCAAAGCAAGGATGAGTGCCTTAGCTTTATCTTCGTCATTCCATCCGTTCACCTTGGCAACAACGTCAAATTGCCTTTTGTAGGTCGTCCATGGGCTTTGTCCATCGAAGTTTGGCAGTTTCACACGATGAATACCTGTAAAGGCTGCCATCGGGGCCACCGTATTACTTGCGGCGGTACTCTGGACACGTCGTTCTAGCTGCACAATGTTTGCCTCCATCGTGGCAATTTTTTCTGCCAGCTTTCTCACGTTGCCGTCGAGGTATCGCGTGTGTTGTTCCATAGCCGCCATCAGCTCTTCCAGATGCTTCTCTTTTTCTTTCTCTCTTATACGCTCCTTTTCCTGCTCTTCTAGGACATACAGTGGAAGTCGCTTATAACGACGACGAAGGGACTGCCAAATTTCCGTCGTTATATAAGGACGTCGTTACATACGACCGATTTTTTTTTCATGATGGAGTGAAGTACATAAGTTTGTCTATACATTTTATTGTAGGTATTCAGAGATATACTCAAAAAGTTACGAAAAAACAAGCAATAAACACATAGACAGGTAAACGGCTCCGTGGCGCAGGTGGTTGCGTGGCTTCCTGCGGCCGCGAGAGCTCCGGGTTCGATTCCCGAAAAGAGTCTGGGTGTTTGTAATGTCCAATTTGCAACTTTTCCAGATGATTGTATCAGTTTATGAAGGCAAAAACTCCGCCCAACAACTCCCTAGGGTCATTGCGAGCCGATAAGGAGAGAAACATCAATTTTAATTTTTATCCAATCCTATTGAATAATGCACGCATCATCAGGCGCATACATGCCTGCATTTTTGAACAAGACTGAATAAAGCATAGTATTCTACTCGCGGGTAATGGCTATTACTCATTCGGATGCTTTACGACACTCGCCAAGGCTCGTGTCGGCAAACTGCATCCTCATGAGTAAAGGTGCCTATTCACTAGGGAACCCGGTTGGCCAACCCGGTTGGTCCGTGTTGGCTGTCAGGTTGGCGTGTTTTATTGCTTTGCCCACACACTAGCAAACCGTGTTGGCGAACTGGGTTGGCGAGCGCAGTTCTTTGGATAGTTGATGAAGACGAAGTCATGAACGGATCAAAAAGAAAATTACTGGCGCTATGTGTCATACAGCAAACCATTGAACAAAACAAAAGTGGGTAAAAAAAAAATCGACACGTAAAATTGTATTTCTTCAAGAAACGCAACATCGGTCTAACGACTCAAAAATTAGTCGAAAAAAGATAATTTATTTTCAACTTTGAAGAGATATATTCGAGGATATATCCGTTGAGTAGTTACGTACTTACGTCAGTTACTGTTACAGATATGGTTCCTAGAGTGAATCTTCACCTTAATTCTTAAATCCTCTATCGACCCTTGAATTTAGGCGGTTAAATCTTAAACGTCCTGTATACACCTACAAAAAGGTACCAGAAATAAGTTCAAAAACGGTTTATGACCGTTAGGTACCTACTTCGGCGTCTGCCTACTTACCTACCTGTCTGCCTGTGTCCACTTACCTACTCACGTATCTACCCACCCACCCCCACCCAACTACCCACCTCCACCTACGCACCTACCTACCCACCCCCACCCAACTACCCACCTTCACCTACGCACCTACCTAATTACCTACCTACATCGACGTAAAAATGCATCTGAATACAGATTACAAATCAGGCGTAGAATCGCGAATTTTTGAGGGTTTTCTCTTTTCTCATACATAGCTTTTCATCCTGAATCCACAAGACGCGAGAAACTATCAGTGTTGCAAAAAGGAAATGGTTCCTAACTCTACACCATGGATGTAGCTCAACACATTATTTCTTGATGAATTATTGAGCCTTGCGTTTGCCCCCGCCCCTCTCCCCGCATCTTGCCGCCGCCTTGATGTGCAACGCCACTGTAATGTAGCAAAAACAAAGGAAATCAAGTAGGTACCTACCTACTGTAAATTTCTGATTTCTTGAATTGAATCAAGGTATCCTGTATCACATGTACCTATATTACACACACTGACATGAATAAAATGTCATTCCATCGCAGATATTCTTTTTCATAACCGTATCAAAAAAACAAAGTACCTATCTAATCTACTTCGATGATAATTGATCACTTATATCTAATTAATATCAATATTCCATCAAATAATTCAAATACCGTGATTAGCCGTAGTAACTATCCCTGATGTTGGTTGTTATGTTGGCCAACTTACCCATTCACTGACGAACCCAACAACGAACCCAACCGCGTTTTCAAGCTCACTGGAAAACCGGCCAACTTGGTTGGGTTGGTGTTGGCGCTAACCACACACTAGCCAACATCCGGCGCACCCAACCGGGTTGGCCAACCGGGTTCCCTAGTGAATGGGCACCTTAAGAAGCAATCATCACCCGCTTGTTAAATAATATACTATCAATCAACAAGTAAATGAAACTGATAAACGTAGCACTCAGCATAACACATCCATACATACATCAAAATTATTTTTCAAAGAACTCCGTAATTTTTTATTGTTCGGTAGATTGTTGAAAACAGTAGGTTGAAAAGGTTACAAAGTTGGACCAATCGAAACATTCGACACACGCCAGCGTGACTTGATTCTTGTCCGCACGTCGTTATATCCGACCTGATCTAGGGCTCAGCAGGACGTTAAAGACGACTTCGTCGCTATAACCGACGACGTTATATACGGGCTTTGGAAGCGTTGTCGCTATGGAGATCCAACCAATTCTCTAGGACTTGGTCGTTATAAGCAACTTGTCGTTATAAGCGACGTCGTTATAAATGACTTCCACTGTACTTTAATTCCATGACGATACGCTTTCTAGGCGACTCCTGAAAAATCACACATTTAGCGTGCTTCCCGTGTGCTTTGGAATGTCGGCGCCTCCGCCAAAATGGACAGATGTGTCTTGACCCACCGTTGAAGGCTCCATTCAGTTCCGCGGGCAAAAGCCTACACGCGCGCTCTGGAACGCACCAGAGCTCCGCTCTTGTACACTGCGACCTAATGGGAAGAGTCTAGAAAGATCGCGCGATCTCCAGAATAGCCGCTCGTAACAATACAAAAAGTAAAGGTTAATCATGACTGTTTGCTTTACGTGTTTTTTCGGAAAAGCAGAGTTTTTTGCGAAGCTAAATTGTTATATGAACTTTAGAATCTCGACCTAACAGAAAATTCAACAAAGCAAAGTGAGAGAAGACAACGCAAGTTTGAATGTTTTTTTTCTTGTTGCGAAACACGCAGCATGTCTCCTAAACAACACGTTATTTCGTGCCGACGAGGGCATAAAAACCCGACGTTTCTTGCTTATTATTGCGAGAGTAGCGAAGTTCCATTACTTGCAAGAGTTGCGTTAAAAATTTGGTCCCAACGAATGGACAAAGTTAGGCGCCGTTCCTCTCCTTCCCAAGGCCGAAGCCCCCACCGCCAGGGGTTTTAATGGGGGCCAGAGCCGACAAACGACGAGGCTTGTGGGGGCGCTCACGCAACATCATCAGTAATAATCAGCCCGGGTGGCTCTGGAGGAGCCATGTAGCCAGAAGCAGTAAAACTGGAACGAGTGAAGTGCGATTTATAACTCGATTTTAATTTTAGTCGCAATTTTAGTCGGATCGATCGTAAGCATATTCACCTCGCCAATTTATAACTCGATCGCAACGATCGCATCGATCGGAAGCAAAGCTGATGGAGGGAGGAAACCTAGGGTGCAGTGCAGTGGCGTAACTAGCCCATTTGAACAAACAGGCACCTATACAGACCAAGAAGGCGCCGCAAGTGAACATTTTTCGGGAAAATGAGGATGATCAATGTATGTTCGTGTGAATCCACGTTTACCATCACGTACATCACTTCAGCGCATACATGAGAACGCATACCTGCAGAGCGCGGTAATTTCAATTTTGACGCACGAAGTGTCACTGTCAATGGCAACTGTCAATCAATAATCGAAATGTAAACAAACAACAAACATAACCTCCTAACCATTCAACATTTAATATTGTTCAGAATGAAATGTTACGTGCCGTATGGCAGAAAGACGCAGAAAAGATTCAGGTGATACGAAACACAACGAGCTGCGAGGCGATCGACGAAACAAGAGCGTTATTTGGTTAGATCTGTCGAAACGTCAAATCGACGTCAAGCGCTGTCAGCTAAAATTTGCGCGACATTACACACGCACACCGTATTACAGTGTTGTCAACTTGTTGTCGTGATATAGATTTGGCAACGTCCTACTTTCACAGGTATGCGCAGAAGCCTTCCGGGAAACGTGGATTGTAAACGTTGAAAAGGCACCGTTGCGGTCAAATATTTGTACAGGTGGGTGCGGGTACCCGGCTGACCTCCCCTTAGTTGCGCCACTGCTCACCCGTCAGCTTGTCGCTAAAAGTCCCCAGAAAATCCACTAACAACACTGCTAATCAAGAAGACTACTGTGTTCATTTTCGCTAATCTTGATATTATCTTGAATTTCATTGGTCGATCGTAAGGATCGGATCGCAAGAGTTGGATATTGGCCAACTTCTTAAAATCCTAAAAATCGTTACGATTGCGGCTTGCGATTAAAATCGGGTTATAAAAGGTACAGAGGAAATCGTATCTTTGAACTTCGTTAAAATTGCGATTAAAATTGCGACTAAAATTAAAATCGTGTTATAAATCGCACTTGAGAGACAAAGGATGCTTAGTTTATGACGACAACTATGCCCGAAGCAGGCCGGAGCAGTCAAGTACCAAGTTCCTCTGCTAGTCCACGCACACACCGCGCACAGAACCCAGCTCTCCTCGTAAACCCCCCGAGAGTCGTAAGGTAAACAAGCGATGGAGGAGATAACTGCACCGGGGATTACCAGGAGAGAACGCGCGCCCGCCAAGAATTGACCTTCCGGCAAAAATAATATTTTCATGTACAAGCAAGCGCGGGGTAAACTAATAAACTCGGTCTTGCGCATCGACCTTTGGGCCCTTTCAAGTCGTCTGTACGTTCTTCCGCGTTTATTTGAAATTTTCGCCGACTTGCAGTGCATGCTCGCTCGGGTCTATTTATTTAAAATTTCGTGTTTTATTTGAGGCGGAAAAGGGAGGTAGGTATATGTGGACATGACTCGCAATCTGCCCTCCAGCACAGAGCACAGTACCATAAAAGATTTTATGGGGTCGTGAGCACTCCATGAATTTTATCACGAAAGTCCAGAGGCCCCGAAACGGCGAAGGGCCGCATCAGGGAGCCGGGTGGAAAACGGACCGCAGGGTTTGCGCGCCTAATTTTAAGACATTAATGGCAACTGACAATCACCGGAGGGGTTGATGGAACAAAATAGCTGTGCTGGCATTTTGAATATTCATCACGGCGATTGATCGATGATGGTTATAAGAGTATCTATCTCCGGCTTCTGTCGCTACGCTCATATGCATTATAAATTCTCTTGCTGGTTTTTAATGGGAAGGAAAATTGATAAGGATATCTTTCCGAGTTATAAAGTGGTGATTTCATAAACCGTATGGACCGAAAGTCGACACACCCAGCACAGAACTCCAGAACTTGTGACGCAGATGACAAATTGTATCTGAGCCTGAGCACTCAAGTGAATCAGAATTCACTAAATTCAATAGATCATGTGAGTTTCAAGTGAAGATCAAGACGTTACAGGCTTGAATATGTTCTGCGCGATAAACCGTTACAAAATCAACATGTCGACTTCAAACTTCAACAGCTTGATTACACAACTGTCACAATGGTCTAGCTTAGGAGTTCCAGTGTGTGTATAGTATGTCTGAGTTGATCCAAAGAAGTTTTCCTAATTCTGAACGGAACATCATAATTTTTCAAATAGGTAGGTATAGTTATTGAATGACTAAGAAATAGAGTACACAAAGTGTTCAACTTCAAACGCCTTGCCAGTAGCAAGGGCACGATGTCAGTTTCCACTATAATGACTAATGAGGTCCCATCTGAAAAGAGCAGATTAGTATTTTGCGAGCTAAATAAAAAACACCCAAGTATTTCGTTTTAATGATTTTGTATTGCATTCATAAAACGCTAATGGATTATTATTATTATTATTATTGTTTCATCAGCTACACAACCCATTACACTCAGTTTGAATGTATGTACGTATTATGATTAAATGAACCAAAACCAACAGCAAATTAGCCCCAATTTCCAATCTCAATTCAATTAAATTTCAGTTCGGACCCTACCACCTGTACACGTATTTGTGGCGGATTAAGCTTTATTCGGTATGGTAAACATAACAATAACAACTTAACGTCAAAATAATTGGATCGAAAAGCGATGCCATCTCATCCTGCTACAGCCCCTGATCCCTGAAGGCGATAGCATAAGGGATGTTATTTTGCGGCTCAGCTCAGAAGGAGATGGATCGTGGATATTATGGGGAATTGAATTTACTCATGGAACACACAGTTAATTTAGAAAAGACGGTTTAATAAATACGAAAATATTCAGATAAGGTATCAGGAACAATACAATATAGGTGACGCCAATGCGTTTCCATGTGACGAATTACGCTTGCATTACAGCCACCAGCTGTACCAGCACGGACACAGTTGTTAACCGGACAACCAGGGATCACGCGGACAACGACTTGTAGTTGACAATACTGTCACGTTTGACGAGCTGTTATAAGTGACGCTTCGTGTCTGAAAAGAAAACTATAATCAATTTCACGGCTATCTGCATTAGAGCAAGCTATGGAAAAATTATTTTTTGTTGGTAGGAATGAGTAGGAATCCATAACCGTCTTCGCAGATAGTTTGTGTAAATGTGGTATGTGAAAAGGTTGGGTATTGTGGCAGATGTCACCAGTCGCGCGGTGTGATGCACATCAAGTCAAAATGTTTAGTTTTATTGGGGAAAACAGATAAACACGTGTTCCTCAGAGTGTAAATTTGCTGGACACCGTCTTCACGGGTTGGTGGCTTTTGTGCTTTGGTAGTGGCGGCCAGTGAGCCAGTGTGTTAAATGACCCCAAAGGAAGTCAGCGGCAGCACTGAAGGAAAGAAAAAATAATGGAAATGCCTGTCCAGTGGCCCCAGTGAGGTTGAGGAAATTCGCTTCCATGGACATTGATTTATGGAGTTGCACTGTACAAGACAAGAAAGTCGAGACGCGACGCCTGAGTGCACTCTGTGTTGGAAGATCTTCCCAACATGAAATTATTGATCATTTCATGTATGTATTCCCTTCTTCATCTTCTTCTGGCTTGTATGCTGTTTTAGTGTTGTAGAGCACGTAGTACTTCCTACTATCGGTCCTACTTCCCTTCAGTGCTGCCGCTGACTTCCTTTGGCGTCATTTAACACACTGGCTCACTGGCCGCCACTACCAAAGCACAAATAAAGAGCCACCAACCCGTGAAGACGGTGTCCAGCTAATTGATACTCCGAGGAACACGTGTTTATCTGTTTTTCCCAAATAAACTGAACATTTTGACTTGAAGTGCATCACACCGCGCGACGGGTGACATCTGCCACAAATGCCACAAGACCTAACCTTTCCACATAACACATTTACACAAACCTAAATAAATAAATAATAATAAATAAATGTTTTTCTCCTTATCGGCACTTATCGCGGCCATAGGAGTTTATATGCCTTTATTAGTATCAATTATACAGTTGAAAAATCCATTTTACGACACAACAACCTGACTTCCATTACCGGGAATCGAACCCGGAACTCCACTTTGCCGAGCAGGTACGCATCCCACTCGACTAGTGGGCCGTCCATTTACACAAACCTCCTGCGACGACGGTTATGGATTCCTACTCATTCCTACCAACAAAAAATAATTTTTCCATAGCTTGCTCTAATGCAGATAGCCGTGAAATTGATTATATGATCCGAAGGCCAGGGGGTTGACCAGGACTACTTCACGAAGGAACTACCCCAGTACACTGAGTTAGGGGTCGTTGAAGAACGTTTCGCTTTGTAGCAGGTTTGACGGAAAGAGCCCGCTAGATCAGAACAATATAGCTTAATTTAAATCACTTAGCTGTCATGTAGCGCCGAACAACGCTCTCGAAGATTCTGTCGCCGTCGACTCGGCTTCCAGACTGCGCCTGCGGTCCACGAAGAATGGTATGAAGGTAGGTTTGGCACTACGGAAAATGGTCCGTATGGTAAGTATCGCACCACATCGTATGACCAACTCTGCGTACAGTATTGAACCGAAGAAGGTCTGGTCTACAAGAATAGGGACCCGAGGAAAATACTACACAAAAACCCGTTTGACAAAGAAAAATACTATTAGTGGTCTCCAGAAAATGGACTTGAGTGTTCACCTTTAAACAAAGGGCTTCGAGAGGTATCTTACGATGTTTTTTCTGACTTGACGTTCTTTTGAAATCCGTGTTACACGACTGCGGATCGACACAAACACACTTTGCCGATCAGCTTAATATAATCATTCCATCCGCTCCCAAATCCTCTCACGAGTTCGGCCAAAACCGTTGAAGCTGGACAGATTACTCGAACTTTTGTCAGAAAAACAGTTAGATCAAATAATAAAGTATTTCTTTTCGTTCACAACCCGTCTTTTGTTTTCAAGCAACCTCGACCATATTTCTGAAACCACTATTCTCTAAATCAAAATTTAAAACCTAACAATCCTTGGCCCTTCAGATGACTTCAGGAGCTGTGCTACGGTGTACGGGCATTCAGAGACTTGGACTTACTGCCAATAAGGCTTTTTATAGTGCCGGATACACGATTTTTCACGGGAAGTTTGCGAAAATGTTATAAGGCTTTCAGTGAAACTCAACAAAACTCTGCCATTCGCTTTATGCAGTAGGTACTTTAAAAATACAACATTCCACTAATACAACTGGAATACAATGCAATAGCTTTTATAATTATAGTTGAACAGAGCAGCATTTGAATGAGATGGAGATAAATTTCGTTAACACGCACACATACAGGAAACATGAAGTGCATGAATGGAATGTTGTTACGTGCCAAACACAATACGTCACCCAAAATTGCTCTTTATCTTACCTTAGGTACTTTACCCGAAAGAAATCTTATATTTCAAGTGGTGACGGCCGGCAGCTTCAGAGGAGAAGGCTGGGTTCAAGATTGAAAAGATAGGCGCCACGAATTTGTGATCACCACTGCAATAGTACACTACCCGATACTCAAACTCGAAAATTATCTAGGTAGTTTTTATCACAAGCTTTATTCAAGATAGTACGAAACAAGTAGCAGCAAATTTAAGAAAAGAAAATATTGAAGTTCGACAATTTACCTATAGATACTCGACCTGAAAGTTGAAAAATGTAGATACCTACTAGTTATATTCAATACAAAAAGTTACACACCAAAAGCAAGCTAGATAGGTATTTTATTTACAATAGAGATAAAGATAATTATGTACAATAAACAAGCAAACAAAAAAAAAGAATATGTCAGGTTTTCACAGCCTCAACTCGTAGCTTCAGATATTCAGACTGCTCAAAAACAATACGTCAAAGTCCCCAGGTCCCACTTCAAAGCCTCAAGACCCCAATTTTCCCCAGCAGCAGGAAATCTCTTTTATATATTAAAAACCAAAAGCTTACCTCCCAACCAGTCCTACAGCGTTATCGAGTCTACGATTTCCCTGTTCGTTGAAAATAGCAACACCCAGCCCCAGGGATCCTACCACACGTGTGTTATGCCCCAAAGCAGGTACAATGATTAATAGTGTCAAAGCAATTTAAAACAAAGGGTAAAAAGTACTTTAATCGAGCTCACGGTAACGCCTAGTCCAGCGTGCGAAGATGGTAGCTCCGGTGTCACAGGAAATGTTGCAAAAAAAAGGAAGTCTTAACCTTGGAAGCAGAGACCCTGGCCAGCTGAAGATTCGTAGAACGTAGCAAGTCTAGGTAGAGCCGATGATCTGGAAGAGTCGTCCACAATAATCGCTCTTTTCCCCTGGATAGATACAGGTTGGTACGACGCCAGCAGCGTAGCTCCGAGATAAATAAGTCTCCGTGTGCTTCGGAATATTTCCGGATGTTCGAGTCCAAAAATCTGGTGGACTCGCATGAAATTCGAGTCGCGAATCAAAAAGTTAAAAGCCTAAAAATTGAGAAACCTGTCACAGTCCGAAATATGCACCGAAACAAGTAGTTTCGTGTAGAAGAAAATAATGTACCTTTCGGTTGTAATGCGGCTTTTATTGTGGATTTTCAGGTGAAAGAAACTGGCTTCTAAATTCGACACCAAGCTGCTGGAAACGAAATTTCCTTCGGGGAGGTTTGGTAGATCCAACACTAGGTTGTAAAACTCGACGAACAAACTAGCAAAGGCGTACAACAACCAAGCCTTTTCGATACGAATTTCTTAAATCAAACTTTAGACTCCCGCAAGCACTGTCGTCTCTCGCACCCAATTTTTCTCTCTCCTTTTTCCCCGCGCCCAAAAACGTCGCTTCTTCTACCCGCGATAAAAACCTACCGCTCCTTATCAAGTACCTACTACCTACTTACTATACAAGGCGATGTAGAATCCAAGTTTTCCTACAATTTGCAAAAGGACGTGACAATGTGAAAAGTAAAATTCAAAAAACATAAATGGTGCCATATCGTTATCAAGTTCCACTTCACTATTCAGCGTTATCTTTGTGTGGCATGTGACAAATTGATTGAAACTTCAGAATATGATCTTTTGAGCTCAGGCACAGTCCATCTTCAAAGCAAAGTTGAAACTTCCATTCAAACTGAAGTCTGAGATTTGAGATTCCTCTCTCAAAGTTCAAGGCAAATGAGGCCTTCAAACCCCCTGAACACTAATAGTCCTGTCAGTGAGGGTCAAAAATAATTTGTTTCAGGCTGAATTTTTTGGTTTTATTTGCCATATATCCTGTAAAGAAATCATGAATTCCTGAAATGCCCCAATTTTGGAATTCCTCTGTTTTCTCTAAGAAATTCCGTAATTATTGCCCCTACGACAAAAATGTTTTCATGTCTAATTTTAACCTGATAAATTTCCTATAAAACATTGCTTAATTCATTGCTTTGTGATGATTGATTCCAGAGATAGAGCATTGAGAAGTACACCCTAAAAGTGACTCAAAGCTGCTAGCCAGATTTCTTGAAATAAATGGCCAAGTTCGACTTAGGAGCTCAAGTGTTGCTATGAATGTAAGGTATTGCTACAAGCGACGATTCCCGTGCAATCTGGTATCACGCCATATTTCTAGACTCTTCCACAGCCGCAGTGTACAAATGCGCGGAGCTCCGGACATTTCGAGAGTGAACGTGATGGCATTCAAATACATGGAGACCCAACGCATGATCAAGACACATCTGTCCATTTGCCGTCGGCGCCGGCTCTAGAGCACGGCAGAATTATACTCGAAATGTGTGGGATTATCCGGAAGTCGCCTAGAAAATCGTTTGCCGGCAGGTCACTGTCGAATTTGCTGGAAGCTGATGGAAAGTTCGGAAACACTATTCGGAGGCCTATACAAGGCATCAACCTTCAGCTCACGGGCAGTTATGAATTGGAATGTGAAGTGGTAGCGAGAGGATTAAAAGCGAGTAGTAATCACAGCGACATTCCTAAATGAATAATTGTTGGCGAGTATTCATTGTCGTACGCAGTAATAAACGGTGTGTTTTAAAACGATCGTCTTAATTGACCTTTCCAATTTTAGGAGATAGAAAATACATGTTTTTTCGAGGTCACCTTTGACGTTTTGACGTTTATGACGTTTGGACGTTTCGTTTCTGACTTTTGCGGGAATTTTGAATCGGATAGCTATATACTGTTCCCATTATCATGTGGGGAAAGTCACTAGAGCCCATAAGGGAGTTTTTAATGGACGAAGTAATAGAGTTTTTTCGTAGTAAGATGCACGTGTCTGGTGCAGCGTGATATCTCTGCTGGTGCTGGTGCAGCCACACTTCCTCACTTCCATCAAGTTTGGATCTTTCGTGAACCGGTGCATGGTTATGCTGGGTGTATTCGTCTTATTCTCGACTCGCATAGAGCGACACAACACCCTTGAACCATTTCTGTAAGTATCTTCTCAGTTTTCCACTACATATAACACACTTATTGGTAAGAACGAGGGTAAGAACAAGTGAAATAATGAAATCCATGCTGAAATCAAATGAATACACGACAAAGCGCTTGTCAGATTCGGAAAATTTCCCATTGTCAGAAACGAAATGTCATATCTCAAGAAACATAGGGCGCTTTCCAATAACTGCGACAAGACGGATACACAATGTCAAAGTGCACTTGCCAGCTCAATTCTAAACTCAGCCTCGCCAATGTTTCGATTGTGTCGACATGTGGTGCTATTACATTGGAATTCTAGATGTGTCAAATTGTGTCCATATGTGTCGAATTGTGTCCTTATACGCCTTATTGGGAAGCGCCCAATGACCTCGATTAACCGTCTCTTATACGCATGACGTCACAGTAAAGAGAGACAACGGAAAATTGGAGACCTCAATTATATTCGAACCCGTACGCGAAATACGTAACAGTATGTTACGTCGCCGCACGATGTTTCATCAAAAATGCGAGGTGCCTGCTTTATGGCCCAAAGAGGCGCGATTGTTTTTCATAAAAGATGAGCCCCCCCTAGCTCTCGTGTGGATGCACCTGGATGGATAGGCAACCTAACATACTCCAATTAAATTGAACTTATTTGGATTAAATCACTTTTCCCGCTCTTGGGACTGCTTTGGCCAGTGATCGTCCAGTATCAGGACACCATCCTGTTGTGCTTCCTTCTTGTGGTTTGAGGATAGAGATCCTGGGCGTGTTGAGATCGAATTAATCTCCAGCGTGAACACAGTCAGACACAAAAATTAGTTGCAACACAAAATAATTATATTGACTTCTATTTACATGCCAAAGCGTTTGGAGAAAGGCTCGTTCCTATACCTGACCATACCTCAACGCTGGTGACTAGGATAGCTGAGTTTCTGAGGTGTTCCGTAAAAGATGAGTTTCCCCTAATAATTATGTATTTCAAAGCCGTCACACATCAATACTCCGATGAACACCTGATTCTACATCTTGACCAACATTTAAACTTTGTTTGGGGAGCGTGGTTCGAAATTCGTCAATATCCTGGCTTCATCAGATTCAACGTTTAAGTTATAGTGTTATAGGTTATGTTAGGGTTAGACCCAGCGTCTAAACATAGGGGGGTGAATGACTTTTGCGAGCGATCGGAACTTTTCCCTCTCTTTTCAAAGGCTGCGTCTCTTATATTTGGACTATTCTTTTTGCATTGCTCTTTTCAGGCTATGGTAATCTTTTGCCCGTTTTGGAACGGATTGGATATGGCCGGTGCCTTTGTGGAGAACTGGACCTATTTTCACCTTGAATTGCCTTTAGAGCTTAGAAGGATATTGCGACCGCGAGTGTCTATAGCCGGGAATGTAAAACCCAATTTCACCCTTTCAAAAACTTCGGAACCAATGGTGTACGCGGACCATTACTCAGGTCAAGGTACCAACTCTTATGTGAAGACCCGTTGATTGAACCCCGTTCTGTTTTGTGTGAAGTGAACCATTGTTGCTAAAAACCTACAAAGGTGCTCGCCGACGAACTAACGCGAAAAGGCTTCGAAACAACTATTTTTCCCTATAAATGAATATCAGATTCCCAACCATTGAGCTGTAACAATTCATTATAGGTACAAATTTATGGAATCGTCGCGTCGTCGAATATCCAGGTAATTGAACGAACAGCTTCTAATAGATTTTCCATTTCTCGATTGAACAATATCTTTTTCTTTGGTTCAATACTGCAACAAATTAATTAGTTACGCGATGACCAAACCGGACGTTCCTCTAGGTGAAGCTCCTCTCCGTCACATTTGTCATCAATAATAATTCTCTTTTACTCAATAATCCAACCAACATGGAAATCTCAAAAATTGCAGTTGCACGCTAAAACAAAGTCATATTGGTTTCAGGGGAAGGAGGGGTCGTTGTCCTGAACCGATGATTATTAACAATCGTGACTCTACGGAAGGGTCCGACCCTGAGTTCACCAAACGCGAATTTTAGGTACTTCAAATTATTATTCGTTTCGCGGCACTCAAAATTTAAGCAACGCGTACTCAGAGGATTATTATTATTATTATTATTATTATTATTATATCGACTTTATTTAGTTAGGTAGGTACATGCACATTTGAAATACAGCAAATAATAGCAATAACTTATAAATAAAACAGGAAATAACGAAAAGAAATTTGCAGGTACCTAACCTATTGTGGGCGCGGGAGGATGGCGAAGTCTAGCTACCAGAGCTACTCTACTCAACCATCAACCGCGCCATAAAATGAAATAACAATGCAACATAGGTAGTAGAAAAAAGAAAAAAAAAATTCGGAATCGAAAAAAGAATCGGAATATGTTTTACCTATCCTTATTATGCAATATAAAAATCTATAAAAGTAACAAAACCTTTGAACACTATAATGGCAATGTGAGATGTAAGTATAAGTACAAAAAAGAAAAAGAATGTATAAAATGAGGATTGATTTAATTCAAGACAGAAGCTCGTTCTGCTGACTCATTAGATGCAGCTTAAATTTCCTTTTAAAAGTTGAGCTATCCGAACCAAGAATTTCCCGGGGTAACGAGTTGTACAATTTTACCGCGTTGTAAGTGAAGCTTCTCCGAAAGAGTGATGTGCGGTGGCCCGGCAACGTTAGTTTGTAGCTAGATCTTACACATCGAGAATGAATATCGGATCGTGGGATAAGTTTTTCCCTTATAAAGCAAAGGGAAGGACCGGACTCGCCCAATGTTTGCACAACAAAGCTGCCCAGGTGAAGAAGCGATCGGTTTCTCATGTTAAGCCAGTTTAATTGACGATATGTATGGGATATATTGTCGGGAAGGTTGACCCTTCCTGACTGTCTTAGGGGCTGGTGTTTGCAAGCAGGGTGGAAGGTTTGGAAGAGCACACGATAAAGTTTTACATTGTTTTATTAACACACATTAAATTCACAACGACACCCGAGACGACATGAGATAAGCCCGCGAACACAATCCGTATAACAACAAAATGATAAAGAAATGAACAATTAGTTATTAATTTAGACGCAGAAGGGCATAGCGGCCCGCCGCAATTACAAAGAATGAATTCGATTCGGAGCTATGGATACTCCTAGACTTATAGGCAACAGGAAACATCGTAGACCAATCAGATTGATGCCCGTTTCCTGGTGCAGGTGAACTTAGTACCACACGAGGCATAAACTGCAAAGCACAGCGTTTGCAGGATCAGCATTCCTGTGGCACCTCGTTCTTTTCGCTGAAGGCAATTTATGAATTATTATAATTATACCTAATAAACTAATACGTACTTAAGGGATGAGCCTTTCCCCTATGGCACTTCTGTCATGTTCATGACAATATGATCGAATTTACGAAGGCCATTAATTAAGCGTGAACACCTGTTCTGCACCCTTTGATTCGCCCCAAAGGTTCCGTCGAAATTCCAACTCCAACCCCTGAACTGCGGATGCCACCTAATGAGAGGTTGAGGTCTGCCCCCGTGTCGATCGTGGCCTTCTAGGACATTGACATAGGACATTTCTAGGACAATGAAACTCGGCATGGAGGTATATTTTCCGTTATAAACCAACCGCCTGCACCTGATGCAACCTGGATCGAATTCCAGTCCGCATCTCTCGTACTCAAAAATCAACATGCCATTTTGACAGCCCAACAGTGTTGAAGGTTTTCTCCTCTGCAAAAATCAACAGTGATATCCATTGGGAAAAAATGCTATTGAAAAAGATGTAGGTACCCACTGAAAAGGTATGACCTTGACCTCTTCTTAGGAAAATACCATTGCAAAAAAATTTTCTCCATATAGTCCGGTGGATTAGCGCCAAAAAATGCCTAAACTATGCATTTTGTGATAAAGCAAGGGGCTTCTGGATTTACGTCCTTGAGATTCAACTTGACAATTCCAGAATTGGCGCCAACGAGTTTAGTGTGGCAGGCGACCTCAGGAGCCATCCGTAAGTATGGAAGAACAAAAATATCGTTGCTGTTATTTAAAAGCTCGAAAACGATCACAAATAATTGATTTGTATCGTGTTGCAGCCTTTCTTGTTGGAAGCAGTCCTATTTGTGTTGCTTGTGGAGTTAGTATAGCAATCAAGCATGTTGATGGCGTGTTCTTGAGGAAAAATTGATTTTTCTTTTAGTTTGATGAAGCAGTGAGCATTTTACACATTTCGCGAGACTTTAATTTTGATTTCTGTTCTTGTTCATCAGCAATCATTATTTCCATAATATACAGGGTGTTTACACACAGACATTACAACCCTTTTCTTGGGGCCTTCCTCTTTGCAATGATCTTAAAAAAACTTTCCATTGTCAATTTTCATGAGGATTCCAAAATATTGGTTATCTATCTATAATTTTTTGCCTCTTTTCATGTACAGGGTGTTAGAGATTGTTCACAGCCTCCAGGTAGGCTATTACATATACCTAATATCTTGGGGGTGCTATTTGATGTGGATGTGATGATGACTCATGTGCTCTATGAGGATGTGCTCAACGTATCCATGTGCACCATGGGGATGTGCTCAATGTTTTCATGAAGATGTGACTATGGTTGGTACACATGAGCACGTTGGGCAGATCCTCCTGTATTTTGAGCACATCCTTATGATGCACGTGGGAACGTTGAACACATCTTCATGGTGCACATCGGTACATTGGGCACATCCCCATGGTAACCAATGCCATGGGGCACATATGTGTTCCAAAATGTGCCCATGGGCACTTTTCTACCAGGGAATTAGACTTACGGAATGTGATTTGGCTGATTACTCAATAGAACATAATAATTTATGGTTTCCTTGTCAAAAAGAAAGAACAGGTTTCTTAACATTAAAGAGGAATTTTTTTTTTTCAAGTTTGGAGAATGGAACGAACACGGCGACAATTGCTGCCAAAATTTCTAATGGACTCATGAGCTTCCTTTATGGGACATGACGATTCTCAATGGTCGTTTTGTGAAAGTTCTTTTATCTTCAAAGTTTGAAGGGCCCCATTCGCCTCCTTATCGACGAAATTTCAAGTGCTGCAGGTCAAATCATGTTTATTGGCATAAGGTTCGCACATGAAAAAATTCGTTGCCCTAACCCAAAATGCAGTATCGATGTACCCTTGGATCGCATTACTCGGTATCTCGATTCGGAAAAAAAATCAGGGAAAATATCAAAGTTTTTACTGCAGGTTAATAATTTTTCGAAGACATCTGGAATCGAAATTGTTATATATTGTATCAGTCACAGGTCCCTTAATGATGAAAAACATACACTGGATATGTCTTTTGTTTTTACAAGATGATTAGAAGGATTTGTTCCGAAAGTTAACTATTGTCAACTTTGAACACTGTAATTGACGCACCTTCACACGAAAAGTCATATTGTGCATGCGATACAGCTTCGATATCAGGTTTGTTGCTTTTACAAGAAGGAACAACTCTTCCTCTCCAAGACAAAGTTGAAAACCGTACAATAGAGCCTTTATTTATGATGCAACACGTTTTTAAAGTTAAGCATGCGTCACTTACAGGTGCCGTGTTCACGCAAAACCGCCCTCGCGACCAGACACTTCTTTAAGCTTGTGAAGATGAGAAGCATATCTAATGCATCTTTCTCAATCGAAGAAAAGTTGGAAGTAACTGAATATGCAAGAATTAATGGAATACCTGTGGTGAGGAGTGAAAACCATAAGGTTGAAGTTGAATATGAAAGAAGCGTGTTTTTTCACCTAAACTTGTTCAAACATGTTTCTAACGTAATTTCAACACTTTATTCGAACTCAGAACGTCGATTTTAGTCAAAAATGATACCAAACTTCTTCATATTCGTTCAGGATTGATGAAAATCATAAATCGCCTTCAAAGACAAAAATGCCTTCTCCTCAGCCCCCTCACGTGATAAGCATCGACATATTTTGTCAATTCCTCCCCATAGGGTATCAGCGCATCGAAGTATCATGTATTTGGGTGCCTTCGAGGAACATGGAAGGTTTTGGTTCCTTTACAGCTCTGGATGGCTCCTGAGGTCACCTGCCACACCAAACTCGTTGGCGCCATTTCTGGAATTGTCAAGTTCAGTCTCAAGAATGTAAATCCAGAAGCCCTCTGCTTTATCACAAAATGCATAGTTTAGGCGCTAATCCACCGGACTAATAATGGGGAACTTGCCAATGAATTAGATTTGACTGAAAATACTTTTATTCATCAACAAGAGTAATAAAGAGTATTTCCTGAAATTGTCCAGAAAATATATCCATTATGGTCAAAAAGATTTTTTCTTATTTTTCATTTTTCAAAGGGTTGGTAACAATAGAGAAACGTCAGTGGGATTTCCATGTCTGTATTTTTCAAATATTGTTATGTCACTTCAACAGTTTTTTAAGTTTCCAATCCAACAGTGCTGTTTGTTTAGTTTTCAGTATACTTGTGACGTCACAAATATATTTTTAAAACGCGCATCACGCGAATTCAGGAAAAAGAAAAAATACGGGTATATTATTTTTAACCACACTATCGATTGAGCCAATAAAAAAAATTGAGCAAGTACCCCATCGGGCTTACTGAATGCGATCTGGTTGGGAACGCCACAGAACATGTGAATTCATCATTCCCTTGCGCGACGAAAGAATAAAAACAGATTTTTCGACCAATGAAACGGACATGACGGCAGTAGTTGAAGCCAATATTTTTAATAGACTCGTAAACTTCCTCAATGAGACACATGACGATACTCAATGGTTGTTGTGTAAAAGTTCTTGCATCTTCAAAGTTCCGAGACTTTCGAGAGTTCCCATTGGCCCCCTACACGACAAAATTGCGAGCGCTGCGGGTCAAATCACTTGTTTTGGGTAGGTACGTCAAATCTCGTTGCCCTCACCCAAAATGAAGTATCCTTTTGCACCACTAATAGCATTGACCGTAGGTACACACGGCCGTGAATCAATTTTGAAAAAGCCAAGAAACCTCGTAAGGCCAAAAGTGAAGTATAGAATGAAACTTCCCCGACGAGAGGTAGAAAGTCCTAAAACTTGTTTCCTTCCCTCTTTTCAATATCAGCAACTATGTAGGTACGTTACTAACCACGTTTTAACAGCCCCGCTTCATTCGAAAACAATGCAAAAAGGACTCGCTTCTAATTATTATGGCGCACATATCCGGTAATGAAACTTTAGCATCACGAAATAATGTGTGCAGCCGGTAAGCTAGTAAATTAGGGTCCCAGCTTGGGCTGAAAAGTAATTATGCTAAAATCGTCCGCTGCTTATTATTGTGAAAGCTCTATTAGGTTCAAATTAAAATCGCACGCCAACTTTCAACTTATTGCTAGAAGATAAAAAATTACCTGCATACCTACTCACCCCTCTTAAATGTAACCAGACAAGGGTAGAGGTAAATTAATTATCGCGACAGGTTTCATCAGCCCCGAATGATTCCATAACCGACGCAGTTATGGCGAGGGTGATGATGCCAAATTTTGATACCCACCTCCTCCTCCTCCATCAAGCGTCTTTTACGGGAAATCGATGACGCAAGCCCGCGTATTGGACACACGTGTTACGACAAAACCGTAACATGGAAGAGGACCTCGGGCGCAAGGAGCTTCGGTGTGACTTAGTCCACATAATGTCAGTTTCCCAAGTCCTGCTTGCAGGACGGGTGTTGAAGTTTCCCGAGCAGCAATTTTAAATTACAAGCTCCCGCTTACTTAGTTGTTAATCCGCCGGCAGTTTCAAACTTTAAATTGTTGTTTTATGGCTGGGCCTGGCAAATAATGAGTGGAAAGAGGGTATTAATTTCTCCTCATCGCCTCTGTGCTGTGTGAGAGAGGTGCCCCAGCCACCACACCAGCTTTGCGGGATAAAGAATTTGGCGCTGCGTGTTAAGTGCGGTAAAGTTGAAATTAAACAGATTCAAGAACTAAGCAATTATCCTGTTTAGTTTAGATTAAGTGGGAGTTTCAAGTAGATTAGCTTTCCTCGGGCCTTGTAAATTTCAAATTCAGCGCCTCACCTCTGGAAGAGGGCTATTTGTAGAGGCGCATGGAACTCTCCACTCTTCCTCAAACGACAAACCGGCTGCACCTATACGATAAGATCGGGACGCGTACCTACTCTTGTCTCTGTCAACCCTCTTTCACTTATTCAAAAGTGCACTCAAAATTAAATCAGTCTATCGTGGTGTGTTTACGTACTAGGAAGCCTCGCCTAGAAAAATTGTTTTCCCACTATAGCTGCGAAGTAGGCCGTTATTGACCTGCTTAGACATCGTGAAGTGATCTTTCACAACCAGTAAGCTGACTGTCACATTATTAACCGCCTGTCAGTATTATTAACCTCCTGTCACATTTTTAACCTTTTGTCAGTCCTGTCACATTCCATATTCTTCTATTCTCAATTCTAAAAAATTGTTTTAAATCAAGATTAATTGTTTGCTAGTAGTAAGAACAAGTTTCATGAAAATCGTTCCACTAATAAGAGATTTCAATATGGCGGCCAAGATGATGGCAGAATGTTGGAGTTTGGCTTGAGAATAAGAATGTGCAGACGAAACAAAGGTTAGTCCCAAGCTCCATGGAAATCGTTGAGTGATAAGAAATTTCAAGATGGCGGCCAAGATGGCGGCAGAGCATCTAAATCCGAAATCGGATGTATTTTGATGAAGTTCACATTGCCTGTTAATTTTACTCAAATCGGACCACTTTTAGAGAAATTTAAAATGGCGGATCAAAGATGGAGGCAGAATAACAAAAAACCAAAAGTCAACTTGCCATCCTGGACATATGTACTATTGATCAGCGTTTACACCACATCGATATCTTTCTTCCTTGAGGAGTTATCCCGAGTACGGACGGACGGACGGACGGACGGACAAAGTGAAATGTTCAAGATATTCCCGAAGAGATCAGTTTTCTCAAATTATTTCAGACATCCCAACACCCCAACCCTACGACGAACACCTGATCACCTTGACCGACATTTATTTCTAACTTGTTTTCGTGGCTCAAAGTTCTTTTGGTGATTCAATCAATATCCAACATTTATGTTAGTTTAAGAGGTTATGTTAGTGTTAGGCACGGCCTCTAGACACTGAAAAAGGGGAAAGTGACTTGAACCACGAGTGCAATCCAAGATTTGTGGACCGGTGTGTGTGTGTGTGTGTGTGTGTGGTAGCCCACCTTTTTTGTGGCATTATTTTCAAAGGTTCTTGCTTCTTTTGGACCATGGTCTCTTTTGCCTATTTGAAAAGAATTTGATATGGCCTGCCTTTGTGGGTGCCTGTTGCACAACAATTTGTGAGTCGCCCCTAACGCTCAGAAGGACCCCGCGGTCACAAGTGCCTATCACCGGAAATGTTAAAACGAATTTCACCCTTCCAAAAGCTTTCGAAGCTAAGGTGTACGCGAAACAATTATTCAAGTCAAGATACAAACTTTATTGTGGAGAACTTTTTTGAACACGCCCCGTATACGCGCTAGTTCGTTGTTGTTTACCAGCACGTGGAAGAATTCCGCAGTCAGGAGAAACAACACGCAGATGATTGACTATACAAGGTGTCCGCCGAGAAGCCGATGTGGAGAGACGTCGAAATAATCTCTACCCTAAAAATAAAAACTCGCCGTCTACACCATACTTGCTCGAGCCTTAATAACAGTTCATTTTTACAAAGTCCCTGTCTGAACGGTGGTGTCGTTGGATACCGAATTGAATTTATCAGTTTCAAATAAGAACGTCTTCACAAGCTACAAGCTTATACATCATCTATAATTTTAGATGATTGCTGCAACAAAAATTATTCTTTTCACGATATCAAGCCGTGTATTCCTCCAAATAACATTCCCCTTCAGGGCATAATTATTCTCTAGTACTCTTTTCTCTAAAATAAATCTTTTTCTCCTCATGAGCTTTTCTTTTGCTTTTTGCGGTGGGCGGGTATCCGTGTAGTCACTGGCAGTACCTCCTTAGCGCCGTCTTAGTAGGCTAAGAGCGACGCCGGGTGATTCCCACACCACCTACCATTTTATGGACGCATCAACAGCGAGGTTATTAGCACCCTCATGGGCTTTTTGCCATAGGAGTTTTGCCCGTTTATTCATTTCACAATTGTTTACATAGAAAAGTGCTATTTTTCACAACACAACACCCAGACTTTCCACCGGGAATCGAACCCGGGGCCTCCCGCACCGCAGGCAGTCACAGAATCGCCTGCGCCACGGGGCCGTCTTGGGCATAATTATTCTCTAGTACTCAACTCAACTTTCCCAAGAGGATCGAAACGCATCTCCCCAGGATTCTAACTCGACGTTCTCCAGGTGGGCCTAGACGCATCAGCCGGGACTTCGACTCAGCATCGTCCAAGTGGGTTGCGACGCAGCATCAACGGATCATGGCTCAGCTTCCTCGAAGTGGGTCGGAACTCTTCTCCAGCAGACCGGCAGACTGAAGTGCTTGGCAACGGACGTGACGAATCGGGGGCAAACGACAGCCCAGGCGGATTGGTCCAAATACAACGGTCAATCTCCCTCAAATCGATACTCTCCCATTCTCTCAAGTCAAGTCTCTTCTCAAGTCATTCGGTATCCATTTATCGTAATCAAAACGACTGCGACCGACGTATAGCCGTGAAAACAATCCGATCTAGTAACTTGGCATCGAGCGCTGGTGTGGTATCCGATGTCACGGCTCGCCGAAGCACTGGTTTACTGGTATGCGGAGCGAAGTACAAAGGTGGTGCACTTGAATCGTGTAATAGAGAGTTGCTGAGTTCTCACGTATGAATTACATAACTAGCGACATCTTTTAATCATCACTTGACTCTGAATATTCACATATAATCTGATTCCACGGCTTCGGACTTTTTTCCTCCGGATTATTTTCGGTCCGCCAAATGCGGGTGGCTTCAAGCTTAACAATCATAAATCAATAAACTGCACGCAGTCTTCCTTCAATATTATTTATCTCTGACCGGTTTCTAAGGTCTCTGGCCCTTCTTCGTCAGAGTGTAAAGCTCTAAAATAAAATACATAAAACAAGTACATAGAAGGAGAACGATAACATACCGAGAATGTATAAAAGGATGGTAAACGTAAAGTTTAAGGTTTAAGGTAAAGGTCAATAAAACAGTTATGATGTTGTCATGGAGAAAAGGACAAAAGAACTTGATGGAAATGTATGAAATGATAGAGCTAATAATAATGGTACAAGGTGGGTGATAAATTAATGGAAGGATGGTTGATTAGAGAGAAAAAGGGTTATTCAAACCAAAGGCGTTGTAAAAATGTTGAAAAGGGAAATTTATACAATCATTTAGGCAATTTTGAGAAGAGTTACTAGTTACTTTACAAATTTCAAGAACCTCTAAACTATCTAAAAGCCGTCCTTTCTTACAAACATGTAAAATTTTAAAATTAGTTTCAAGAATGAAGTCATGATTCTCTGAGATGATATTGTTGGCGAAAGATGAAGGTGTGTTGATTGAAAGGGTAACTCGACCTTGTCTGATATATCTCATGTGTTCTTTAAGACGCTCAATAAATTTTCTATCAGATTGTCCGATATAGAAAGAGTTACAATAATTGTTACAATTAAGTTTGTAAACACCGGATTTGTCGTGAGGAGAAAGAATGTCTTTTGTATTGACTAGATAGAAATTTAAGTTAGAATTTGTTCTAAAAGAAATATTGATTCCAAAAGTTTCAAAAATATTTTCAAAATAAATAAATGAATAATTTTGCGGAAAATATAGTCATCGTCATATATGCATTCTAGTACATTCACGTGAGCATTATTTTCAGAATTTACCCCATAACTCGGCGAGCCTCAACGAGACCTTTGGGGACAATATTTTAATGCTCAAGGACATGTTTCTGATTATTTATGTAAAAGCTCAGTCTGTATATGACAAATTTCCATCTCATTTCTAGTCAGTTGTGGACAGTTGCGGTACCGTTCCGCGACTGCGCTGTCAAGTTGATGCGCCAGGAAAAAATCATAACTGAAAAGTTATACATACAGGGTTATTCAAAAGTCCGGAATAAAATTCATAATTTTTTGCCACATTTATTTCGGAAAAAACGCTCGAATAGGTCAATTTCTAAAAACGGTAAGACGTTTTTTCATGACACGTGTCATGTTCTACCGTCAACCCCCTAACCCCAAGCCACCCTTAGTATTTTTTTTCAAATAGCACCCTATGGCTTGTGGGGGCTCGTTGGAAAGCTTGTCAAAAACTCTATTCAGAACTACCATTGAAAATCGGATCGGACGCTTCACCATGAAGTTTTGAGGAACCCCAGTTTTACTTAACAGTCCGGAATAAAATTCATAATTTTTTTCCATATTCATTTCGGAAAAAACACTCGAACAGGTCGATTTCTAAAAACAGTAAGCCATTTTTTCATGACACGTGTCATGTTCTACCGTCAACCCCCTAACCCCAAGTCACCCTTAGTATTTTTCTTCAAATGGCACCCGGCAAATGGGTGGCTTGGGGTTAGAGGGTTGACAGTAGAACATGACACGCGTCATGAAAAAACGGCTTACCGTTTTTAGAAATCGACCTGTTCGAGCTTTCTTTCCGAAATAAATATGGAAAAAAATTATGAATTTTATTCCGGACTGTTAAGTGAAACTGGGGTTCCTCAAAACTTCATGGTGAAGCGTTTGATCTAATTTTCAATGGTAGATCTGAATAGAGTTGACAAGCTTTCCAACGAGCCCCCACAAGCTATAGGGTGCCATTTGAAAAAAAATACTAAGAGTGGCTTGGAGTTAGGGGGTTGACGGTAGAACATGACACGTGTCATGAAAAAACGGCTTACCGTTTTTAGAAATCGACCTGTTCGAGCGTTTTTCCCGAAATAAATATGGAAAAAAAATATGAATTTTATTCCGGACTTTTGAATAACCCTGTATAAGCTCTAAATCAACAATATTGTTTCCAAAAAATTCTTCAATGCTTTGATTCCATCTGCTCAGCAGATATTCATCTTGAAAATAGAATGCTCATTGTGTTGACACTTTATAATATTGTATCTGTCCGCACTCTGCATGCAGGAGCAACCTGTGATTCTTTGTTTTTTAAACATCTGCCTTAATTTGAGAATCAGCCCGTTATGATGTTGGTAGTAAACTAGCAATCACTTGCGAATAAGCACATTGCTGTGGCGACAACCAATGAGAAGGTCCCTCGCCATGGTAATTTCTCCATTAGCAGGATGGCTAGGAAGCAATTCATGAACGGAATAGGACAGAATCAGCTGAATGTCTGCACTACTGAAGCGTTTTGGGTACACGCGAAGTGATGAAGAATCAATGATTCGAAAACCATCACACCTACCGACAGCCGCCCATTTCGGACGGAACAAGGGAAAACTTTATTTTCAGCCCTATATTCCACAATACAGCTACGGCGCCGCCACGACACCTGTTTTTCCGGCTGGGAGCTTCGCACCCGTCCTCCTATTATTGATTTCGTAATGATGATTGCAAAAACTTGGGCGAATCTCGAGAACACTGCCTTCGAACAAAGTAATTGGGAGTCTGTTAGGAAGCTATAGATCCGCGTCTTCCACGGATATAGGTACATATTCGGCCGTGTTAACTTGCTGCTGCAGCTTTCGGCTACGGTGAAAGTGAGGACCGGGACGAAATTAATTTGAATGTTGGTTTAATTTAGCGTCTTTGATAAATAACGGTTTCAACCAGAGTCTAATTAAAATATCCGGAGCGAACGATGCTTCACCGTGGGATGTTGAGGTTTTGTTGCCACCTTACAACAGACAAAACCTTTTCGAGCTCCGAACAGCCCTCGAGGTGTTGAAAGCATATTCAATTTTCTTTGAGCGTTTCCCCGCACCGTGATGCCCGAAGAACACGGGCGGCATAGGTACGGGAGGGGATCCGGGCGTGGATGTGCATGGGAGTGTTGCCGGGTGTTGTCGGTAAGCACCCCAATATTATACGAGTAAGTAGTTGAACAATTTTGCTAGTTTTAGCTACTGTTTCAGCGGAAAGTGGTGCTATGCGCTTAAATTTAGTAGCAGGAGCGGTACTTCAATGAAAAATATGGTTTCACCACGGTACACTGTAACTGTTGCTCAAGAACAGAGTCATATTGATGAAATACGGCGTTGCGGAATCAATCCGTCTGAGCTAATTCCTTGACAGAAATCCATCATCCAGGTCTTTTTTGGAAGCTACAAGGATGTACTTTGGTTTGAGCCTATAGACATTCTCGAAATCCAAAAATTATTTTTTCAGAACTTGATTTTTTTGGATTTTGAAAATATCTATAGGCTCAAATCAAAGTACATCCTTGTAGCATTCCAAAAAGACTTGGACGATGGATTTCTGTCAAGGAATAAACTCAGACGGATTAATTCCGCAACGCCTCATTTTACCAATTGGACTCTGTCCTTAACCGGGAGCCGGGGCAATCCAGGTCCAGACAGAGTTATGTACCTATACGTGGCCAGTAGTTTTCGTGTAGAGCGGGTCGCGGGTTCTGCGGTGTGATCTTAGTTCTTAGATCTTATTTTATTTTTTGGGACGCCAACCGAGAATAGATAGACGGCTCTTGACTTCTCGGTCAAGTCAATAGAGCAAACACCCGGTATGAACACTCAACTCCAAACGAAACGATGGTTTTTATTTGGGAACTGGCGGCAACTAACAAGAACTGAAATTGTAGAAAATATTATGAAGAAAAGAACAAAATATCTCTAGCGAGAGATGGATGTGTTTACTGGCAAAAATTATTCTGTATTTTACAATTTGTGTCAAATTTGAAACGTTTGAAATTGAAGAAAAACACTCGTGAAGCGAGATGCAGCGATAGTTTTATGGTGCTACCATACACCCGTGACAAAACCTGTACCCGTGGATAATCCCTCCGAACTTTATGTAAAGGACGCACTTCCGTCCTGAAAGAAATGACGCGGTCAAAACTCTAGGAAAGAACCTGTTTCTGTCCACAGAGATATTCTTCTCTCTCCTAACGTGTACTGGCCAACTCTGTTTGCCTCAGTTAATTTCCGTGATAAAAGAAGAAAACAACAAAGAGGGCACCTCAAAATACTTGATTCCGTCAAGGATATACGTCACCAAACACAGGAAACACGCTGGAGTCGCAGACGTTCCGGGCCAGGACAGTGGTTGAACTTCTTTAGATGGTGGGTTGCACCGGCATCTGGTGAACCGTCGCTTAAAGAGCCGGACGGCTGCGAAACATTTCAGAAATCGATAGTCCCCTCATCGAGCACACTTGTCGCGACAGCGAGCCTAATTGTAGGGTACGTTGAACTTAGGTGACGTGTCTCTTTCGAGTATATGGGTACGTCAAAAAACCAAAACAAAGGGAAAAACCTAAAAGTCGAATAGTCGCGTTTTAAATCGCAACCACCAGTCTTTAAAAACAAACCTCTAACAGAATGATAGAAATTGTGCCACACGTGGACGGCGACGCCGGTCAAAAACAAAGAGGTTTCTCAAAAAAAAAAAAAAAAAAAAAAAAAAAAAAAAAAAAAAAAAGTTGTTGAGACAGAGCGACACTTTTACGTATTGTCAGCTCCGTGACGCTAGCCGGAAATGAAGTCTAACCTCAACGTATCGCTCCAGCTGAGCGTTCCACGTGCATGGGGCAAACGACAGTGCCCTCTGGCGCTTGTCGCGTAAAAATTGAGCAGGGCCTTGCACCGAAGGTGTGCTCGATGCGCATACTCCTGCGCCGTCACGCTCTGCCGCTCTTTTTCGCAAATTTAAGTTAATGCCCTGAGGCGGCGATTTGATTCCATAATTCACGAATACAAATTGGCAATTTTTAATTTCTGTGAATTGTAAACGTTACAGCACAGCAGTGTGGAAATATTTGTGATGAAATGTATGTACCGAGTACCGACTTATACTGTTTCCAATGCAACTGTTGTGCCAAGTGATAAAAGTAAAAGCGCTGCTGCGTTTTCAAGGAAACTGGAGCAAACCAAGCTCATGTTATTCCCCCTGCTAGGACACATCCTGGTGAATGTAAGCCGAGACTGGAATAGTCCTTTCCCATCCTCCCGTGTCCTGTTAGTAGGGCGAAAGTTTTCCGTTATAACTTACCCGGGTATATACGCCGCTGACGTTCCACTTTTATCAACCGCCGCTGAGACCTTGTCGACCGTAGAGCGCTCTCATACACATACACACACACAGAAGAATACCTCGGTAACCGGCCGAAAGTTGTGTAAATTACAGGAAAATCCGCAACCCAAAAATACGTCGCCAAACCCTTCAGGCCCTCGCTTATCTAATTACACATCAAAACTGCTTCCGTTAATCCGCCCAAACCGATTGGATGAAAGCAAGAGGTTGTTAAAAATGAATGGGGCCGTCGTGCGCCATCCCTGGGGGAAACGTAACACCTTTCTTTTGGTGAGGCAGCGGCCCCAAAACTAACCTGTTTCCAAATAAATGTATTTATATCCTCACGTACTTTCGACACAACGGCGTCGTGCAAATTTCGAATCAACCCCTGCCCTGGTGAGAGAAGAACCCGGTCTTCTTGTTTGCAAATCCCTTCGTGTCGTTTATATTTTTAATTAACACTGGCCGGAGTTCTTTTTCTGGAGTTTCCTCGCACAGCTCCCGCGTGACGCTGCTTTTGTTTAGTATATTATTTTTCACAGGAATTCTTCCATATCTGTAGTGTGTTTCCTAATAAATATGTAGCTCTTCTGTCTACACTACTTTATAAAGGCGTTGTCTATTTGACCAATATATATTTCGAGCTAGCGCTCATCATCAGGGATTTTTGAAAAAAATATAAAGTAGTGTAGACAGAAGAACCACATATTTATTATATTATTGTATATTGGTACAATGTACAATGCCCCCAAGCTTACATGAGCTTCGACGCGCTGCCATCGCTCTGAGAATTTGGTGATATTTTTTCGAGTCGGCCAGAGATATATTTCGATATACTCACAATATATGTTTCCGAGATAAAGCTCAACTTTTCAAATCCCACATGACAATATTCAAACCAATTATTTTCCTGCTTGTTGATCACCTTCGTCTTCTAGTCCAACACCCTCTTTCATCCTCTCTCCTCGTTCCTAAATGGGTACATCTTTAATAATTCTATATCTTGTTATTCTTTCCCCAGCTTTCAAGCTCGTATCGAGAATATACTCAGTAGTCGTCTGTCGAAATGTGTTTGTAGTGTTTATTATATCGGACTCTTTCTGTTCTGTTTCTCTGTTGTTGCTTCTATCCGGCTTTGTCTCTTTGTTCTATTGTATGTGCATTCTCCGTTCTCATCGCCTTCAATTTTCCGTTCAATAAGTATAAGTTTCTTCTGACATCTACTGTCATCAATATTCCTCCTTTTGCTCTTTCCATCTTGTTTTTTCTCTTTGCGTATTGGTATCTCCAGTTTGTTGTATTCTTTCGGTAGCAATTTTTTCAGTTTCAGGTCATATTTCTCCTCCATCCATGTTTCCATCTATCAAATTATCTTGAGGCTCTTCAGGTCATCTCAAAAATCTTCGTCGTCATTAAATAAACAGGTCACCACTTGAAATGGTCCACCCCAAAAATTAATCCCACTTCAAATGACGATTTTTTATAAAATGCTTGATCGATTCAAGAAATATTAAAAGTTCTGAATAAAGAATCTCATTGGCTACGAGAAGACTTATGTGGTCGTGTATTTATGGACCTGTCGCATTATATACAGGGGGCCAACGGAAAGACGGTTGAATTGGTCCATTTGTCACCTTCTGTAACTCAAAAAAAAAATGCGGATTTTTTCTGAACCTGTTTTTGGATAACCGTAATCAATATCTCGAAACGGCTTTTTTCAATTCCAAACGTGTTTTGTTTTTTATAAAAATTATGCCGTTTTTTCTGAAATTAGCATTTTTAGCTACTGATTCTCTCCTTGGTCATTATTCAAATTTGACAGATTATGCCCTCCATGTAAACGTGGACCTCCTGAAGATCACCCCAATTTGGGGCACGTCGTGACTACGTGTCACACTTTTATCATCACCAAGATGGTCATACGCAACATTACTGACCATCCGTAATAATCGCAAGTGTCATAGTTACCATGACAACACCATTTTTCCCATTTTTGCATAGGTTGCATTTTCAAAAAAGTTGCAAAGTCGTATCTCGAAAACCAGTTGACATGGGACCAAAATTATTTTCTTGCCCTAAATCTGAAACAATAGTGATCACTTTGAACACCATGCGATATTTAAAAAAAACAGCCTTTGAATAAGTACACATTTTGACTTTGACATTTCAGGCAAATGTTTTTTTCCAAGTATGCCTCGAAAATTGGAATGCAATTCAAAGTAGGTATACATGGCCATTTTGAAATTGACCTAACCGATATAATCTGGAGACAAAAAAAAGTTAGTTTTGTCTCTATAATTTTGGATAGATCTGTCACTCAAACAGGTCGGTTTGCTCTTTGACGACCCAGCATTTTGTCACGGATTCGTTTATTTCAAGTGACCTTCTAGGCCTAGCATTATCAAAATGGACCAAAATTTGAGAAGCTTCATCCTTAAAAATCAATATCTAGTCCCAAAATAATTCTACAAGCAATCGATGAGACACCTTTCGCCTCCTGTGGGGGGCAAACTAGTCATACAAATCAAATATCCTCTGCGGGCCAAACAATACAAATATCTAAATTCCAGTCATATCACCAGGATTTTTCCCCTAAAATGTTCGGAACTTTTCTTTGGGTTTTGTTAAGCGGGAGAGGCAGATATAAGTAGGATCCTCATCAATGGTATTGTTACAATTATTGTTTTTCTGACATATTATGTGCCTTGTTTGAGCCCTGTATTTTCATCTCAACCACCTTAAACCAATCGTAATTGAAATTCACGATAGAACCGTTTTATTTCCTCCAAAGAAGTAAAGTCGTCTATTTGAAAATTTTACATTTCGACTCTCTCAACATTTGACTCTTGTTGCGTGTTTATTCAGCTGACCATCAAGCCAACCATTTGCAGAAATTTCGTTTAGAACATTTGAGAACAAAAATGTAGAATATTTGATATTTGACATGCGCACCATCACCATTCACGTCATCTATCATCTGAAATTTTAAGACTTTGGCCATGCATCCACACTATATTTGTAGCAATGCACACAGCTTACGATCACCACCAAGCATGTAGAAATTGATTTAGAAATAAGGATTTGCGGGTGGTTTTGAAACTGTTGCACTATATTTTCACAGTGGATTGTGCGAATCAAGTGAATTTAGTCCCAAATTGCAGAAGAAAGCTGCATCTTCCAGAATCCACCATCAATGTCGTTCTTTACAAAGTTCAGCAACCAAAAAAAAATCTCGACATACGACACATTTTTATTTGAGTTTGCCGCCGCCATCTTGATTTTTGATAATTTGGCTATATTGACAATTGATTTGAGTAGACGATTCAGTCAGCGAGCTTTTGACACCAAGTTTGTGAAAATCGGCCAAGAAACTAAAAAGTTGGAAAAAAATAATGAAACTACTTCTATTTTTTTTTTCCACCCGGTATAAAGTAAGTACTCAATATCTGACAGCATCATTCGATCCAGAATTGTTTGTTGAGTGGATCAGTACTTTTATTGGAAGAAAATCGCGAAAACTCAAAGAAATATCAGCGAATTGAAGAATTGACCAGCCGCCAACTTTGATGCGATATTCCTGGAGAATGTACCAGAAATCGCGAAAGCACCCGAGTGATTATTTGTCCTGGGATGACTCTCTAACGATTCCAAAAAAAAATTTGGATCACATCGTTTTTCCTACAGAAGTACTGCTAGGGCCTGGATCAAAACACGTTTGAAATTGAAAGAAACCGTTTCGAGATATTGATTACGGTTATCCAAAAACAGGTTCAGAAGAAATCTGCAATTGTTTTTTTGAGTTACAGAAGGTAAAAAATGGACCAGTTTAACCGTCTTCCCGTTGGCTCCCTGTGCCTGTATATAAAGTGACAGGTCCATAAATATTTCCGGTTCAATATTTCTTGAATCGATCGAGCATTTTTTAAAATATCGTCATTTGGAGTGAGATCAAATTTTTTGGTAGACTATTTCAAGTGGTGACCTGTTTAGGTCGGCCCACAGCCCACTGCGCTCCATTCATCATTGATGTTCATTGATACTCTTCAAAAATTCATCCGTAACAATCTCGCTTGCCTGTCCCCCGTCCGAATGTTTCCGCATTGCTTTTTCCATAGCTTTTGTCCATTTTTCGATAGCGTTTGTATTAAACTCTCCATTCCTATAATAATTCTCTCATTGTTCCGTTTCTTGGCATTTTACTTATTCTTACAACGCGCCTCTTCTCTTTTAGTTCCCGATTTATCCGCCAAAATTGATTGGATTCGAACAAGAGTTTGTTAAAAATGATGGGGCCGCCCTGCGTCATCCCTGAGGAAAACGCAACACCTTTCGTTTGGTGAAGCAGCGGCCTCAGAACCCTGCTTTTTTCCTGCTATAAATAAATATATACTTATATATTATATGCCCACTCACTTCCAACAAGCAGGTACAAATTTAGAACCAACCCCTGCGAGAGAAAAAACCTGGCCCTCTTATGTTTGCAAATCCCTTCAAGTCGTTTATATTTTTAATTAACACTGGCCGGAGTTCTTTTCCTGAAGTTTACTCGCGCATCAGCTACCGCGTGGCGCCGCCTTAATTTAATATGTTATTACATCTGCGCCGCAGCCTAAGCTTTGCATTATCCTGCAGGGGGAAAATCTGGAAATTCTGGAAAAAGTGGACAGTTTTGCATATTTTCAGCACAACTTTGCAGAAATTGTCATCTCTCCGCGTTGCGATCCCCGGGCCGGGGCGTGCTTATTTATCTCGGCATGCGTCGCGCTTTTACATTTATAAGGTAACCCGGGTGGTGTTATATTTGAAAATATGGTAATACGCCCTCCGACGGTCGTTACATGAGCAAAAGGCAGAGCAAGTGGCCGTTGCAAAATTACGGTGTAGGTAGATTCAAGAGTAGTAAGTACCTGGAATTCTGCCTGGGTGTGTATAATAAGAAAACAAGAGTGGGAACCATGCCGTCAGCAGGAGGGGGTATCAAAAGCACGATCGATGGAAAATAAGCTTTCCCAATTTTAAACACAAATTAATGCAAAGCGCATAAGTACGTTTCTGAATTCTGCTCCCATTTCGCCGGAGCAGGGTCGAATATTATTCGAATATTACACCGATGTTAGTGCTAAGGAGGTGGAGGGACAAGTCAGCAGGAACGAATATTGGAAAGTGGAGAGAAGGGCACAACGGTAATGCCTTGCGGCATAAATGCTGAAAACGCCGATTGTTCCAAACAAATAAATCAAGAAAATTGCAACGGAACCACCTCCAGCTCCAAGATTTTTCTATGCGTACACATCTTGTCGCGTGAGTTTTAAATTGTCGAATCTCTCGGCGTTTTTCCACTCCATTGTCGAAAGTAAGTACGTAGTACTTCAAATGAAGTCCTTCACAATAGGGATCAATTCCAGAGCTCCCGGGCACACTTGGACTGGTATCAAATTTCTGTTGCCGACTGGCTCTATGGGAAATTTATACGCGCCGTCCCCATATACGGATAGTCTGCGTAGCAGAGTCGATCTGGCGATGTATATTTCATGAAACTTGGCTAATGTCGTGCGCGTTCCGGATGAAAACAAATTTATCGGACGGACATTTGTCAGGGATTTTGAAATGGAGAGCTGCGTGATTTAATTTGGAGCAAAAAATTAATATCTCGGAAGTTGGGTCGCTCTGGAATTTTCAACCTTATCTCGCGGCTCATAAAATTTGATCTATTCGAAAAGTTTGCGAGATTAGTGGTGAGCCAAAATGCGGGGACGGGGGTCTTTATTTCTCGGTTATGCTGCTACTAGTGAAATTTATTGTGTCGTTTTTCATACGCGATTCTAGACATTTTCGAGAAAGATTTCAAAATGTATGAGCTTATAAAAGGCGTAGGTGTGTTAGCTTTTATAAAACTTTTGAAACTTTACTCGAACTGCAGAGTATAAATCTGTCATGTATGGTTACTTAGGAGAAGGTATTTTGTAGCCGGTGGGCATTGTTACAAAACTCGTTAGAGACCGCGACGTGCGAATGGGACATATACCTGCAAAATTGGCGGAGGAGCCGTGCAGTGGAGCTTGCCGGAATATTTAGGAAGCCAATAAAATAAATAGACCTTGGATACGGTGAAAACGGTCTCAGAGGTAGCGCTGAAAAGGTCCATGGACCATGGAATCGTTTTGACAAATTTGTGTGCTGACAGAGAAAACCATGCATGTATATGGCGGGCGAATCGAAAAGAATCATGTGGGATACATTGAACGTTCACCCTAAGAAGATATGTCGCCAGCATGGCTAAACCTAATACAGCTACTCTACTACTGCATGGAATACTCAAGGCGTTCATCAAAATAGACAAGACCAAAATACCGCTAAAACTCATGTACAAGAATGATAGAGCCAAGACAATTATTAGTGGGGTCAGTACACATTAAAAAACGGTACTATACAGCATTTTATGATAAAAAAATTCCTTTTGTATAAGTGTTCTACAAGACCTATCGAACGGTATTAGAAGGGGAAGCACAAAAGCTTCCCCATAAGGGGCAGCAGGGGGCCCTGTCAAGTTGACGGTCCAAGAACTCCTACCAAACCATCTTTCAATTTTGTTGTATCACTCAAATGGGATGATGATTGTGATTGATGTGACTCCATTGTGAATCTCGATGGCATTGATCGTCATGTCTCTTACATCCTTCATGCTTGAAAAAATAATTTCTTGAAGAGGTCAGAGAAATCACTTCTTATTTTTTTATATATTCAAGAGGACCCAAAGTTGGCTTGTTTTGTGTCTTAACCTGTTATTTGGCATTCCCGAAATCCTATTATGAAATCAGTTTTTCAAATTTTCAACTTTGGGCTGATTGGTTGGCCAAGAAATAGGTATTTTTCAACACTTAGTTCAGACGTACTTTTTCCGATGTCCAACTGGATGTTATTGAAATAATCGTCAGGGGTGGATAGACTGAACTATTTTCCAAACATTATGTCGAGAAAATCAATTCTAAACCACGCTGGAGAGTATAGACAATGCAAATAGGAAAGACCATATGTCGTCACGGATTTTTACGGTTGCGTAGGAACCAGGCGAGTCCATCATTCAAAAAAAGGTTGACTTATTTTTGATGCCCCAATATCTGTGACGACGGTGGTGATAAACATATGGTCTTCTCTATTTGTATTGTCTATACACAAATTTATTTTTTTTCGATCGGTCGGATTGCGCTGCCTACTACGCCCGTCAGGGAGAATGCTGAGCATTGCCAGACTGAACTATTTAGTATGAAAACAGCCTAAACGAATTCAAAACTGCCTGAAACACTCATCCATAACACACATATTATGTAGTTTGACATTAAATTCTGAGTCAACACTTTGAGAGTTTTGCACTCTCTCACTGAAACATGAAATAATGCCCTTCTGTATTTTCAACCGTAAAAATGACCTCTCTGATGTAATCACAGGAGTCACCTCTCGGTGTATGTAATGGTTGTATTTGCTACAATCGCTTTCCTGGTGGGTTGACGTCACACGCTTCACGGTGACGTAACCATTAGTGTCGATGACCACGTGTTATGGTTTATTATAGTTATTTGAAGGGCATCCCACAAGTTAACTCGATAAATGGAGAATACCTAGCTCAGACTGGCTAGCTGTTCATTATTTGTGCTTTGTAAATATCTATTTTGCTTTTGTGAATATATTGTTACGATATTTCGCGTACGGGTTCGAATATAATTGAGACGAATTTTAAAAACACACACTGTTTATTTCTGCGTACCACTACTACAATAAATGCCAACAATTATCGCTTGGAATTATGTCGCAGGTACTTCGCTTGTTATTACTCGCTATCTAATTCATTACTGCCGCGAGCTCCCGGCTGACGCCTTATATAAGGCCTCCGAATAATGTTCCCGAAGTTTCTGTCTGCTTCCAGCAAATTCCATGAGGGTCTGGCATATGCGGTTTCTAGATCATTCCTGAATAATCGCACACGTTACCTGTATGCTTTTCATGTGTTCTAAAATCTGCGCCTCCGCCAAAGTGGACTGATGTGCCTTGATCGAACGTTCAAGTCCTCATTGGGTTCACATACAAGAACGCTCTGGAATGCACGAGATTGCTCCAGACTCCTACACTGCGATCTAATGGTGGAAAGATCGAAAAAAATCGAGTGTTTACCTATATGTACAAGATCGCCGCTCGTAACACTGCCCCCCTCTTAAGCCTGTTCGTCCCGAATAGGCTCATCGTTACTCCCGGAGTAACGTGCAAGGCGATCAAGGTGGACAACTTTCATCTTGGCTCTCGGGGCTCGCTGGATTCTGTACACGACGTCATTGATCCTCTTGACTACCGTGTACGGCCCTTCCCACGACGGATGCAACTTCGGAGACCTTCCCTTCTTTCGTTGAGGATTATACAACCAGACCAAGTCACCAGCCTGAAATCCCGTGGAGTTCGCCTTCAAGTCGTAACGGGTCTTCATTCGGTCGGTCGCGATTCGAATCCGGTTTCGAACCAACTCGTGGATGTCACACATTCTTTGCCTCAGGTCGTCGACGTATTCGGGGATGTCTTTCGGATCATTCTCCGGCGTGCCAAATTGCAAATCGCAGGGGAGGCGAAGCTCTCGGCCAAAAAGAACACGTGCTGGTGTTTCCCCTGTGGTGTCGTGAATGGCAGCGCGATACGCCATCAGAAAAATCGGCAGATGACGATCCCAGTCTCGCTGATGCTCGTTGACGACCTTTGACAGGTGCTGCTCAATCGTCCGGTTGAACCGTTCAACCATTCCGTCGGACCGTGGATGAAGGGGCGTCGTCCTGGTCTTCTGTATTCCGAGTAGAGTACAGATACCTTGGAACACGTTGGACTCGAAGTTTCGTCCTTGGTCTGAGTGTAGCTCCAGAGGTACTCCAAAGCGGCTTATCAGATTGTCCACCAGCACCCTTGCCACTGTAGAAGCCTCTTGGTTGGGCAGGGCGTACGCTCCCGGCCACTTGCTGAAGTAGTTCATGGCAACCAGGATGTATTTGTTGCCATCTTCCGTTGTCGGGAACGGGCCAGCCACATCGATCGCGATGCGTTCAAAAGGCGCTCCAACATTGTAAGTCTTAAGCTCCCCTCGGCTGCGAGTTCTTGGTCCTTTGCTGGCCGCACAAACCTCGCACTGGCGACACCATGTTTCCACGTCGTTCCGGCAGTTCACCCAGTAGAACCGCTCGCGCACCTTGGCCAACGTCTTGTTCACCCCAAGGTGCCCTCCAGTGACGCCATCGTGCATCTCCTTCAGGACCTTCTCTCACTCTCTTCTTGGGAAGCACCAGTTGAACCATCTCCTTCTTTCCATCAGGACTCTCCCAGACCCTTTTCAGCAGCCCATTCTCTATCCTCAGAGAATTCCACTGAGCCCAAAGAGCCTTGAATTCGGGTCCTTCTCCAGATATCTCGGCCCATTCCGGTCTGTCCTGGCCAAGTTCTTTCCTTTCAGCAAGCGTACCGATGGCTGGGTCCTCACGCTGCTCCTTCTTGAGCTCAGCCGTAGTCCAATTTCTCGGGGTGTCGAAAACGATTGCCTTGACTTCGACGTTCCCATTCTGCTGGTCTACCCTCTTGCAGTGCTTACAGTCTTCGTTGCATGGTCTTCGAGAAAGAGCATCCGCGTTGCCATGACTTCTTCCAGGGCGGTGTTGGACCTTGAAGTCATATTGTTGCAGTTTCTCGATCCACCGTGCCAACTGTCCCTCGGGATTCTTCAACTGCAGTAGCCATTTCAGGGCAGCGTGGTCAGTCCTCACCAAAAATTTCCGGCCATAGAGGTACTGGTGAAAGTGATCGACAGCTTTCACTATGGCCAGTAGCTCCCTACGCGTCACGCAGTAGTTCCTTTCAGGCTTGGACAACACCTTGCTGTAGTACTCCACTACTCGCTCTTGGCCCTGCTGATGTTGTGACAGCACTGCTCCAATTCCGGTGTTGCTGGCATCAGTGTCCAAGATGTATTGTCCATGCAGTTGAGGATATGCCAGGATGGGACTCGAACACAATGCAATCTTCAGAGTCTTGAATGAGTTTTCGCACTCCTTGGTCCACAGGAATGGCGCACGGTCTTCAGTCAGTTTGTGTAAAGGCTTAGCAATGTCAGCGAACTTTTCTACAAATCGTCTGTAGTAGGTGCATAAGCCCAAGAAACTTCTGACTTCATGCTGATTTCTCCGTCGTGGCCATTCTCGTACAGCATCCAATTTCGCTGGATCGGTTTCGATTCCTTCCGACGACACTACGTGCCCCAAAAATTTGACTTGCTTCTGGAAGAGCATGCATTTCTTTGGGTTGAGCTTGAGATGTGCACCTTGAAGACGTCGAATTACCTCCCGGAGGTTCTTCAGGTGCTCCTCGAAGGTTCGACCGATAACCATCACGTCGTCGAGGTAGACTAGGCAAGTTTCCCACGTAAGACCTCGCAAGACGCACTCCATTAGACGTTCAAACGTGGCAGGTGCGTTGCAAAGTCCAAAAGGCATCACAGTAAACTGATAAAGGCCGCTCCCAGCGGAAAACGCCGTCTTCTCCTTGTCGTCGTTGTGGAGTCCCACTTGCCAGTAACCACTCTTCAGGTCAAGCGTCGAAAACCATCTCGATCCAGACAGCGTGCTCAAAGTGTCGTCAATCCGAGGAAGTGGATAGCTGTCTTTCTTCGTCACATCATTGAGTTTGCGGTAGTCTACGCAAAATCGTGTACTACCGTCTTTCTTCGTGACCAAAACAACCGGTGAAGACCATGGGCTCGTCGATTCTTCGATCACGCCTTCATCCAACATGTTTTTCAAGAGCTTCGACACCTCTTCTTGCTTCGCCAATGGTAGGCGCCGGGGAGCCTGTCGAATCGGTGCGGCGTTCTCAGTGTTAATCCGATGTTGGATCACGTTGGTCCTTCCGGTAGGGTTACCTTCCATGGCAAAGGCTGCAGCTTCTTCCTGGATGAATTGCGTCGCAAGCTCCTTTTCCTTGCCACTCAGATGTTTCCAGTCAGGCGAGAACATCTCCACTAGCTTTTTCTCTAAGAGCTTGGGAGTCGCAGCCTTTGTCGATATGTCATCACAACGTGAGATCCACTCTACGGGTTCACACTTGCCCAGGGTCTCTCCTTCCTTGACTGTTTTGCTCGTCTTGTTCGGGTTAATGACTCTGATCAGGATTTTTGTCTTGTCCATGTTGATTAATGTCTTAGCCATGATGCAGCTGGCAGCTGTGTCGGGTTCAGCAATGCCGGCGACATGTCCTCCAGGTTGTCCGCTTAATGTTGCCCACACGATTTTCTCGGAGTTAGCGGCTACACGAACGGTTTCAGCCGAAAGTAGGCGGATTTCTTCAGCGGCCTTCATGGATGTTCTAAGCGCCAATTCCTCGTTCCCGATTTTCAACGTCCGCTGTCCAACATCCAGGATGAATCCGTACTTATCCATCAAGTCCAGGCCAAGTATGAAGTCGTCAACAATGTCAGCGACCAGGAACTTTTCTCGCAGAAGAAATCGTCCGAAGCGAATGCTTACTTCAGCTTCTCCGTGCAATGTAGCAGACTCTCCGGTAGCTGTAGTCAAACGAGCGCCGTCCCTCAGTGGCACAATGCGTTGCTGTCGAAGAATTCCTCGTCGAACGATTGATTTCGTGGCTCCCGTATCGATTACGAACACGCAATCGTCCTCGTCAATCTTTCCACTGAGAAGAAGGCTATTGGGTGACTTCTGCAGCAGTAAGACGGAGTAACTCCTGGGGCATTGAGGACTGCGTGCCAGCGTGCGCCCCTTAGCGCTAGCTGGAATTAGTTTTTCCTGATAGCGTCTATCAGGGCTGGGAGTTCTCCGTCCCGGTGTGGACCGGTCACTTGAACTCGACCTTTGCCTGCAGTCTCGAAGCAGATGTCCTGGTTTTCTACAGCCGAAGCAACGCGGTCTTCCTCCAGCTTTTGGCTCGCCTTGGGGTCTGTTCCGAGACATGGCGCTAAGAAGTTCCTCAAACATCTCCTTCACCGATTTCTCGGAAGTATGTGATGCTCCGGATTCGTCAAAGTTCACCTCCCTAAGACGATGAGGGCGCGAAGCATCCTTAGCAGCCTCGATGCGAATAGCTTGGATGAGTGCGTCGCTGATGTTGGCTGGATTGCTGATCATGACCATCTGACGCAATTCTGGATCTTTTATTCCGCCCATGAAAGTTTCCTTGGCGATGTCGGCCAAAACATCCGCTGGATGAGCTGGATAGGCCAGGTGAACCAGCCTCAGGACTTCGGATTCGAATTCCTGAAGGCTTTCTCCGCTCTTTTGTGTTCTGGCCTTCAGCTGGGTTTGATGGATCTGCCGCACATGATTGTCCCCATACCGAAGCTCAAGGACCCTAGTCAGCTTGGCAAAGTCCTTCTGCTCACTTTCAGGAATCGTCTGGAGCAGCTCCAACGCTGGACCTCTGAGAGCCAGGACTAGAGCTGTGGCTCTCTCATCGTCGTTCCATCCGTTTGCTTCGGCAGCGGCATCGAACTGCCTCTTATAGGTTGTCCATGGGCTTTTCCCATCGAAATTTGGCAGCTTCACACGTTGGACACCCGCTGAACTGACAATCGCAGCACTGGCGGCGGTTTTCTGAACCTGTTGCTCCAGCTTCGTTATATTGGCCTTCACCGCTTCCACCTCTTTTTCTACCATCGCAACCATTTTCTCTTCCAGCTTGTTCACACTGCCGTCGAAATACCGCGTCTGTTGTTCCACAACGGCTAATATTTCTTCCCTTTCCTCCAGGCGTTTCCTTTCCTGTTCTTCTAGCAGGTTCCTTAATTCCTGTTCTTGCCCTTCTAGAAGATTCTTCAGTTCTGCCTTGTTCTCTAAACGCTCCACGACGCGTTTCTTTTCCTGTTCTTCTTTACGCTTCCTTTCCTCTTCTTTCTCTTCAAGACGCTTCTTCTCCTGTTCTTCTTGAAGACTTTTCTGCTGCTGCATCATCGCCATGATGTTTGCCACAGCGTCTTCGACTCCTGTCTTCGACATGCTTCTCGTCTCCGGCATTTACCAAATCACGAATGTTCCGAACGTCCTGTAGTCGCAGGCCGAATTACTCTCAATTATACCGCTTTCTGACACCAGATGTTACGATATTTCGCGTACGGGTTCGAATATAATTGAGACGAACTTTTAAAACACACACTGTTTATTTCTGCGTACCACTACTACAATAAATGCCAACAATTATCGCTTGGAATTATGTCGCAGGTACTTCGCTTGTTATTACTCGCTATCTAATTCATTACTGCCGCGAGCTCCCGGCTGACGCCTTATATAAGGCCTCCGAATAATGTTGCCGAAGTTTCTGTCTGCTTCCAGCAAATTCCATGAGGGTCTGGCATATGCGGTTTCTAGATCATTCCTGAATAATCGCACACGTTACCTGTATGCTTTCCATGTGTTCTGAAATCTGCGCCTCCGCCAAAGTGGACTGATGTGCCTTGATCGAACGTTCAAGTCCCCATTGGGTTCACATACAACGCTCTGGAATGCACGAGATTGCTCCAGACTCCTACACTGCGATCTAATGGTGGAAAGATCGAGAAACATCGAGTGTTTACCTATATGTACAAGATCGCCGCTCGTAACAATATAGTGTTTGTTGGTTGGTATTACCAAAAATTTTCCCATGGATGTTTTTACGGAACTTCATTTCCAAGATTCTTTTTTTCAAGCCTCTATTTCGAAGAAAATCATAGAGCACGTCTGTCTACCACAAACTACCCCCGTGTGCTCAACGGTTGTCCACCCTTCTCCCGACCCGCAAGAAGGAAGAAAAACAGATCTTGCGGTGGTGGCAGCGATTACGCTATCGAAATTAGTTTCAATGCCTTACCAGACAATCAAAGGACGAACCCTTTCTCTTATATAAGTACACATAATTCCTCACGTAAATAACATATATTATGACTACAATTTTCTTTTCCTTAAACAGCCCAGGGTGTTACATTGGTGCTTAGCGGTGAGATTAGGCAAGTGACCAATTCATTAGGAAGCTCGCTGGAGACCACGACGCTCACATAAGACATACCTGCAAAATTGTGGGTGAACCGTTCCAAGTTATATAGTCTTTTGGACGTCTCGGAAATTCCGTGAGTATGTAATTTGTAATTTGCTTCCGTTTTGGAGCTTGGCGGAACGAGTTTTTGTCGGCCTTGAATGACCGTCACAAGATGACTTAAATTGAAGGCGGCCCCGTAGGGTTCTGGTGTCTAAATGACGATAATACAGCTCTGCGCCCCTCTAGTCGCCCTTCCACTTATGACAACGTCAGTTTCCCAAGATTTAAATATCAATTTGATAAGAAATATAACTTTACTTCCAGAGAAGTCAGTTTCACATCAGGTAAAAAAACGGCAAGCCTACAATGCGAAAGTAGAAAATTTGCCCAGCCAACTAGAGTCACAGTACAAGTGAACCTACTATACTTATCGCACCTGCACCTGAGTCGCATGATATGTTAAGTTGGATGTATGACCTTAGCTTTTGTATGGCCCATAAAACTGCAAAACTTTCTCTCTCAGTAGTCGGCATAACTTTCTCCTTAGGTTCTTTATAGTCAAAGATTTCGATAACTAGCAGATGTCTCGAATCTAGTCGAAGCCGCCTGTCGGTAAACTGAATGGTCAGTCTACAGTATCCTGCAATTTGTTCGGCAGCTAAAAATTGACTGCTCATTTGTGGATTCAAGCCCTCGAAAAGTACGCTTCCTCCCATGAATCCATATTCTTCAGCGATGACAACCAAAATCTACGAATATAATGATGGAGAAATACTTCTGCACAGTCGCCGTGTAAACATACATTTTTTGAACGAAGTATGTCGAATAAATTCTACACCAAAAGAATCACGCCGGCGCGACGTTTCCATGACACGGGTAGATATAGCTTTTTCGATCTACAAGAAATAATGGAAAATTGTTGTTGTGCAATATTCCACCTTCCATTATACTGATCCTGTGCGATTCTCATGGCCATTCAGTCTCTGCGATCTTTTCTCCTGCACGCGCGTCGTAAAAAAAGCGGATGAAATTCCAGGAGCCCAATAATGCCACCATCCCAATCTATTCCGAGATCCAGACCGATACCTTTATTATGTCTGTCGAAATTAATCACGGTGAATGTCAAAATTCCCTGGGATTTCACCTGGAGCTATCCGGGCGGAAAAAGATCGCGCGGCATCGGCAAAACAAGAAAAATTCCACGGCACCAGGGAAAGCCGACGTGGATCCCGCAAATATACGAGCAGAAGCAGAGCCGGTTTTTTTTATTATTCGTTTTCCGAGATGATGATGCGGTGGCGTTTTATTCCAATCGATGGTATGAAATGAGGGTTGGAAATATAGAGGTGTGTGTATCATTTTCTTTATGACACCAGGCCAGCAGCCAGCAAAAATCCGGAGAGATTCTCGCGTCTCGCGTGCACATATCAGTACGGGCAGCAGCTCCGGAGCCATATCAGTAAATAATGCAACAGGAAATGTAGGTAATTCCACTGGCGGATCGTCCGTGCTCGACAAACATTTTTCACATTTCGTCCTGTCATTTGTCGGACTGGATTTGTAAACATGTGTGGGATAGATGGAAAAACCAACAACATAACTCCTTGAGGGCTAATATCTCTGGTAATAACAGAGAGAGAGAGAGAGAGAGAGAGAGAGAGAGAGAGAGAGAGAATGTCGTCGAGAGAACGAGAGGTGATATCAACACTGCTGTAATAAAACTATTATCAGTGAACACTGAACATAGGCCCTATACGGGCTTTCATGGCAGAGATTTATTTTTTGTTGAAATATTCGTCAAACCTAATGCCTAACCCCAAAACTTGCAGCAACAATAATTATCAAGCTAACAGCTAGAGTGCTGAAACGTCTATGATTTTACGAGCTACACAATCTCTATGGTCTTCACCTAATTCACTAAGTTCTCTGAGTTATATTAGTACCTTCATCGTTCGCACTCACAGGAGTCACGGCTACACGTTATAGTAAAGTGGTACCTAAATGTGATTTGCATTTTGACACGATTCGCATCTAATGTCTCTCCTAACTAACCTGTTTCTAAAGTTTATCCTCGTAGAGTTACATTTGCTTAAACATCTAACCGTTTCAAGCAAGTGACAGTAATCTATAATTGAACAAAAACATTATTTTGTCTTTTGATCAATTGTCTACACCGAGATCTACACCGAAGTTTGTTGTACGAATGTGCGGTTTTTTAAATGGTTGTAATCTTGAAAAGTACCTACTCAAAGTAGAAAAGAAATGTCATTTTGTGATAAAATATACCGCAAGTATTGTGATGTTGGTCTTTTGTCACTGTACCTATACCATTGGCTGGTACCTACTCAACCAAAAGAGTCATTTCTTCCTTATCGTAGTACACAGCTCTCCAACACAAGTTCCGAAAGATTTCCACAAAATGAGCGAGCACTCCATCCATCACTCGACTTAAAAGCACTAAACACTATCATCCATTCATCCAACATGTTACCTTTACAACACGTTCTAAACAAACATATGTTTCACATCGTTCGTTCTTGTTACAGAGGCGGTTCGGCGGCAGTCCTGTTCCTGGAAGTCACGTGGGTAGTGACACTGTTCCTGCAGCTGTGCGTCGGGTAAGCTAGCTAGGCGCTCGCTCATATACTTCATTCCCAGCAGGAAGACGGAACGTTTCAATTCTCCCTTCTCGGGTGCCCCCTTATTCCTCATGTCATTTTCCCAAAAACGTACTTACTCGTGAGACTCGGGAAAGAAGACTGGGGACAGCGAGCGAAGGGAGAATTTCCAATTCCGACACAAAAGAAAAATGTTCACCGTAATAACTCGATGTTTGAACTCCTCACCTTTCGGGGTGACGGGCCCGTTTTGAGCTGAGAGGAGAATACAAATGAAAATGTGACTGTTCATTTGAAAAAGTGTCGCAAATGGGTTTTCCTTTTGTGCTTCTGGTGTGCCGGCTCGGCTGTCTCGTGATGCTGATGCTGCTACTCTCCTTTCCGGCTTCGCTGATGTCTGATGCGCCTCGGGGTCTAGCGGGTCGGCGGTTGCCATGTCAAGCATTCCGTTTTAAGAACACAAGAACGCCATCGTGTGCCCTCGCGCAGACACTCACACACAAAGGGAAATGTGTGCGCGCCCTCCCGGTGTGTTGTTGTAATGAATTTGCAGGATGAATGAGACTGCAAACAGGGCGAAATAAGCGGAATTTAACACTGTCTGCAAACATGATAGGCGGGGGAGGAGATTGAAGAGGATGAGAAGAAGGTAAAAACGTATCCTGGGAATGAGGAAACCGGAGTTCAAGACATATGCTTGAGTTGTCGACGGTTTGGTGGAGTTCACCATTGTTTTTGATGTCTGGCGTCTAGCGGGGACGATTCTACGCTTGAGGAGCTCCACTCTCTTTGCGCCCTGCTCGTAGTGTTTGCCTGGTTTGATGATAATACAACTCGACGTGAACAAGAAACATTCCTGTTAAACATCAAAAGCCGTACTATGGGTAGATCAAGATAATTTCAGTTGCTATATTTTTCTTACTCTCGTACTATAGCCCAACTCATTTGTTGATGAATTTTGGCGTAATCCCATCACTGTACATCGCGATCGTAAATGTCGTGAACATACATGAACAGTGAACACAAATTTAACACTTACGTTTGTCGGAACGGATAATGATAGCCAATGATACGGCTTTTCTCGGGAAAACACTCACCAAAATACAACAAGGCTTCGCACCTGCTTGCACAATTTCAAAGCATCATCAATATTCCGCATTGAATGTAGAAAAAGAGGCATTTGAGAGGTACGTAAACAAATCACATGAATTTCCTTCGAAAAAAATCTCCTTCCAGTATTCAAATCTCAAGTACAATGCAGAAGAACTGATAAGAAGCAGTTAACGTCTTAATAATAAATTCAATCGCGGCTTAAGTCCCTGTGACAATTGCTAAAAACAATTTTATTCAGACAGGAAAACAATAAATTACAATAGGGTTGTAGTCGAAATTGAATTACTTTGAAAACTGCAAGCGAAGGTGGGGGGGGACCATGAGACATGCAGCAATCCTGTGTTATTTTGCCACGCGAAGATCAAGCTTGACGGGACATACTTCAGACTTTTTGGTAGTTTGAGACAGCCTGGATAAGGCGTCAGCGACAGTATTGGATCTTCCAAGAACGTGATCTTTATGAGAATCGAAGTGCTGAAGGCACAGACTCCATCGCGTCATTTGTCCGCTTGGGGTACACAAGTACATTAGTGATTTCATTAGCTGATGATAGCTGGCGATTTTCTTTTTTAGTTCTCGAGATAGGTGCGTAACTTCTCGACATCATAAAGATCCGCTAGGGCCTTACTTTTGGTACTCAAATAATTCAAGTATCAGGTAAAAAACAGCAGTAGCATTAGTCCATGGTGATACAGAGCGAAGTTGTAACGATTCTTGGCCATTCATGTGCGTCTAATAGGAAAGTCACGCGATCAATGGGCGATGGCCAGAATATCGCTAAGCTTGACTCTGCATCGTCGTGGACTAATCGCTGTGGCTAAGGCTCACGCTATTTTTCCACCGAATGCTCCAATTCTTTCCGACTGCCATAAAGAGGCGGTTGGCATGCTCAACTGGGTTTCTTGTCAGGGCGCTCCCCCCTGCAGAATACATGCCCCCACTGCGTAAGCATCACTTGTGTCGATTATCAAGACGAACCAGGAGTTTGGGTTTGCTTAAAGCAAAATGAGAGTCACAACCAAGAGCTCTTTCAGCTTTTCAAGAGTTAAACGTTGTTCGGCTTCACACTCCCATTTTGCGTGCACCCTGATAAAACAGTTAGGGCCTCCGCCATCCCGGCGAAGTCCGGAATATACCTTCGAAGCCAACTGCGCAGTTGTAGAAATGAAAGCAGTTGCTTTACGTCGGTCGGCGGCTGCGGTTTGGACATCGTCGACTTCCAGGTCCAGGGGCCTATTCCATAAAGCTTCTTTGCAACTTTTCACTTGTCCAAATTCAGAGGAATTGCTACGAAAATTTTGCCTAGCGACTCCTCAACTTTTTGCAAAGTGTGAAGTGAAGAGTTGCAGAGCTGCTTTATGGAATAGGGCCCAGGTATGACGATCCTTGAAGTACAGTATTGAGAGACTCATAATATGTGGGTTCCCATGTGGCGCCATCTATCCAAGGTATTCGGCGATGCCATAAACACCTGTACATCAGGCAGGCAGGGAATATGATGGAGAAATTTCACTTGAAGCCAAGCCATCACAAGGAGCATTGATGATAGTAGTGTATGCACTCCTATACTCTGATTTGTTGCTATAATTCTATGATACCACGATGATAATACTATGATTTGCTCTGATCGCTTTCCTATTGCGCAAAATAAAACAGTGTGGATCACTCTTGGCGACCTATGAACTTGAGTAGTCTTGAATCTTCCACGAAATGTGAATACCTACAACTCTAGTATACATTACCCTCTTTTAATTATGCCCTTTGCTTGAAAATGAGGCTTATAATAGTTATAATTATTTCTAGGAACTGCTGTGGGTAATTCCAGGCCGTAAACTGAAGCAAGACTACGCGTCCTGGTTCTATTCTGGTGCATTTTCCGGCTTGAAATTACGCGAATTGGGGGGCGGAAAGCGAAATTTAAATTTGTACTCTGCCCTGCCTCGGCACTCGCACACTATATAATATTACGAGTGTGTTGTTGGTTGTACAATGGACTTTTTTGGTACTCCAAGTCAACTTTATTACTACACTTACTGCTCATATACTTTTGCACAAGAGAAAGGATTTTGATAATAAAATAATTTTAAAATATTCAAGGCAATTCCGGTCGCAAGAGATATTTATGCACTAGGTGCCTCCAGTGCAGTTCCCCGCATTTTAAGTACCAGCACACATTAACTTTTCTTGTTCCAACTTTAATAGTTTCAGCTAGGTGAATGCAATTTTCCACTTTTCAAGTTTTATTTGGATGAGTCTGATGGTTGAAAGCGAACACGTCTTTTATTTTGCTTTTGGTTATTGCCCATTTAATTATTTATTTTCGGTGCATCCGTCCCAGTTTTACGGCTTATTTTGCTTGTACCTCTTACGTCTCTCCTGGAAGCTGAGGCAGCCGTAAATCGATAGCGTGTTGCAAAATTTAACGCTAAGTAAAAATTTAAAATGTTTCAGGTTTTGCCGTTTCCCAGATGGCTGATACTCTTACGCTGACGCGATAACAGGATGTTAAATCATTCACTCCGTTTAGTCCCGACGTTAGGTACTGTCGAAATTTAAGTGGCACCAAAGAGTAACTCTAGCCTGCATTTTTGTGACAATCATCGAGCACTCGTCGAACTGCAGTGCGTGACCAACAGTAATGCAACTGAACTATATAAAGCATTGGCATTCTCGAGACACCGGTATGCTCGTGTGACAATGAATCGATTGGTGACATAAATCATTTGATGTTTGCTTGTGGGAATCATCAAGGGCTGATCGAAGCTCTGATAAAGAACTTGGTCAGCATCAGGAACTGTTTTCTTCCTCTGAACATCACTTCCCTGTTGGCTACAAATAACCCCCAAATCCTTTCACTGATAATAGAGTTTTTCCAAAACATTGAGACGAAAGTTTGAAATTAAAGAAATAGAAAAAGTAAAATTTTGAATTGAAAGTTCGTTCTAGTGGCTAAAGAGCAAGCCCTCAATGCCAACCAATTAACAAAAAAAAAAACTGACCTATATACCTATGGTGTATTCCTAAAAGTCTGAGACTGCTGGCACATTTGAATTTGATAGATTGATGAGTCTTCCTTAATGGGTAATTTCCACAGTGAATTATTTTTATATTACATGATTCGAGAGATACAGCTTTCAAACTTTGTAAAATACTTAACAAAAATTATAGAAACGGGGTTGTAATGATCCAAAGGGGATTTATCATGTAATGGATTGGTACTGACAGATGGTTTATTTGAAGTTTGAACTGTCCTGTGATGATGAAAGAGGGATGCGGGGATGAGGGATGAGGCAAGATACATATCAGTAGGACATATGCCCCTGTTCAGAACAGACTTCAAAGGGGTTGCAGACGCTCACAAAGGGTGGCGTTTCTGATTCTCAATAGGATCAAATTCACTTGACGGTTACTTTGTAGAGCAAAGTTACGTACTTCTACCACATTTGAGCCAAGAACTTGACCTTGGAGAGAACCGGCATCATACAACGTGAATTGGTCAAAAATTGCCATAACTCCCCTTGAAAATCCAAATGGAGGGATAAATCGAAAACTGTTTCAAGGTATTGTAAGGAGCTTTCCAAAAATTCATTTGGAAAGATTTTTTTTCGAAAAGTTATGCGCTGTTGCAAAAGTAATGCAAGTGCGCTGTGCATAGTAAACAATGTCAACTTCCACGTAACTCATCAGCATGGCATTTTGTAGCTAGAAGAATGACCTATCTGGCATGACTACGCTGTTTGAAATCACTTGATTTTCTTCGAGATTTTTAATCTAGCGAGGAGGTAGCATGAAATTTTTGGGTGCACCAGCTCAATTGATCACCTGTTTAGATCTGCAAGTTTCGTCTAATTGGGATAGCTCAGGTTCAGCCGCTTCTTTATGAATCCGATAAGCTCTTGAACAGCTCCTCCCCCGCCTGTTGTACCAGGTTTGTGGGATATCCATGAGTCAAAGTCTCCAGGTTTGTGGCCTATTCGCGAATCGGAGTCTCCAGCAAATCTCGTGAAAATCTTCGAAACTGCCTGGCAAAAACAATCCAATCCTTTAGTCATGAGTTGGTAGTTTATGTGTGATTTTTAAAAGTAGGCACCTACTCACCTATGTTTGATGTGGTTTTTTTTTCGTGCTATCCATAATCACTCCCGCTTTTGAAACCTAAGGTATAATTGAATTATGAATCACTCGCACATTCGATCGAATCACGGAGCGGCTTTTACCTTTCCTTTCATACAATCCTCTCGCATCAGCATCCGTAAAATCATACGGTAATTGGGACCATCCCTTTGGAAATAAGCATAACATTTCCAAACAAAGCTTTGTCCTGCGGCACGGCCATCTTTTGCCCAACCGACCGTGGAATATTTACCAAAGTATCCACTCTGGCCCACCGATTACAAGTCATTACATTATCGCGCTTCTGAATTTGTAATCGGACCGACGACCGCCGCCATGAGCAACACACATACCATTGGTGTAGGTATCTACCGATGTCTGTGCGCCGGTAATATGAGATTCAAATCAAATTCAGCAGTTCCAAAACGTATCCACTCGCTCGCTACATACCAGACTGTATGCCGTAATTCGATTGGGGGAGGGCCTCGCATCGAATGTGGGCCCCCACGGGAGCCCCTTTGGTAATCGCATTTACGTTATTGAGCGACAAAATTGAACAAAGCATCAGGTAATCGATTTGCGTCTAATAAATTGGGCGTCCTACTTTCGACTCCCTGTCGTTTTCTCTCTTTGTCTTTTTCATTCTGACTTCTTCTAATTGGAGCAACCGACGCGACCTAATGAAGCGGAACTACACCTGACTTACATAAAACCGCCGCCTGCGCGAGCTCCGCAACTCAATTTAAAATCGAAACCCGCCAAATATTTTTGTACGGGGGAGAATCCCGCTGCTCTCCTCTAATGTAGAGAATGATAAATGACGCACCTCCAACCTTTTAACACGTTTCAAGGATTCTACAGGGATCTGAGCTTCATGTCAAGTTGTTTTAGCCCAAGACAATTTTTCCAGCTGCTGCGTCAAAAAAGTAACGATTTCAGAACGGCTTTGATTGAAAGAAAATTTCTGTCAAGATTGTTAAAACCAAATCATTCAGCAGAGGCGAAAACTACTGGCAGAACTCTACTAACACGTGTGATGGAACGCATTTCCAGCGACATTTTGAAAATTTACTCTTATACTTCGATGCGAGTAAAATATTTCTATATTAGGAACTGAATGTAAGCGGGGCAGGAATTCGGGTTCTCGCGGGTCAAAGGAGATTCTTGTGTCGTGCTTTGTCGAAACTAGATGTGTCCCTAGATCCCTAGATTATGAATTTAAAATCGCATCTTCCTGTTTTTAGAGTCAATTTTATTTGTTTCCGGGAAATCAGAACAAAGAAGAGGACCGAAAAGGGGTTTTCGCGGTTTTTACAGCCTATTTTGAAGTGAAAATGGAGGCACCCTACGCGTCTCGTGGATTTCACTCTTGGCCCTGGACCTGTGTTAGGTACCAAATACCTACGCGTTATTTCCTCTTGATGATGTCACATGGATGAAGGACCGCAAATTGGAGCTTGAGCGCGAAGAAACCAAAAGGCATCGTAAAATAATATCGTGGACATGGGAATATTCTTGTTGCAGGCCTGATTCGAACAAAAACAATTGAAAACACAACAACCAAATATGTCATACTGTCAGTCAAAGAAAAAGAAGAGTGACGGATTCGGAAAAAGGGCACCCAGTGGAAGAATCTAGTCAAACAAACCCCTGAGTTATGCCCAAAGAAGAAGACTCTCAAATATGTGATAAATGAATATTTAAAACTCACTGATAAATTCCGGTATTCAGTGTAAGTGCAATTAGGAAAACAAAATCGCAGAAACATCAGTGAACAAATGAAAAACACATCAGTAAACAATGCATATTAAATCAACAAATCAACAATGCAAGTGAAATCATCAACAATGTATAAAAACCCAAAACAAGACAAATAGGTATGGTTAGCAGGATCCTGTAAAATACCTACATTGAATATTTCAATTCAATTCAATTCAATATATTTATTGTTCCTTCGGTATTACACCATGTACAAAAAAAAAACAGGGTAAGATAAATTAACATAAAAGTCAGTACTCGTTCCTGCTGAACGCCCTCAGCCTGAGAGCTCCCACAATAAAATTGGCAATTCTAACAATAACAGAAATAATATTTACCTCAATGAAATGCAAGACATCTTTTAGATTGTTGACGTCATACATGTAATGAAATCTTATTGGCTTATAAATTGGACACTCTAAAAGTATATGCTCCAACGTTTCTCGTCTGTGCAAATTACATATAGTACAAAGCTCCTCAGTTATATTTCGGTAACATGAACCCTTCCACGTGAATTTCAGGTAGCAATCACTGCCTAATTTTAGTTGGCCTACTATTTTCAACTTGGAATTGAATATATTGAATATTTGACAAACATAGTAGCGAGCATAAAAACAAAAACATGATATAAAAATATGAGAGTCATAAAAGGCGGCGGACAATGACATTTAAATTAAATGAAATCATGACACATACAAAAATAGGACATACAAAAATTACAGTCAAGCAAGTACATGACAATCAAATTACACACCAAATTAATCGAAATGGTCATAAAAATATTGACATGAAATCCAGAAGTTTACAATTGACAACAAAAATGACATCAAGAATTGGAACATAAATTCAATGATTAAATCTAATTAAATACGCACTAGATTTACGGTACTGCCGATATAAATATTGTAGTCCTTTAAATTTTGCTGATGATTTCAATTAAAGTTCATTTTGTTTGCTTGTCAATTCGTGTTTCTCTTCAACTTTTCAATACATTTCTCATCCCCAAAGTTCCGTTCTCGTCTAGGGTAGAGCCTGAGTGAAACGATAACGTGATCAAAACGTAGGTAAGAGGTCCAAGGTAGAAGGGGAGGGGGGTAACGACAATCATAGCCAAGAATTAAAATGAGGGGAACAGTTCACACTGCATCAATGGAATTCAGCTCGTGACTCTTGCTGTCCGGCTGATGAATCTGATGTGGAAAGAAAGAATTTATAAAAAAAATTGCAGCCTCAGCCTTCAACCTTTTCTTGTGTCGGCATGGTGTGGAATAAACGAATCCACCCTCGTACACATCTCGCTACCAAAGGCCGTAATTTTACAAAATCCAATTGAAATGTGACGTTGGCGGCGGCGGCGGAAACCGGAAGATGATGTTCGAGGTAAAATTAAAACCCAATTTGATTTTGCAGGCAGGTCTGCTTCGCGGAAGCCGCTTCTGGTTCGATTGCTCACGAATTATGATTTGGGAAATTGAATGTTTCGGATAATTCCGCGCCCTTTTAAAGATGATAGCCTGCTCGCTGCATATGCGGGATAACGCGAGGGAATATCGGAGGTTTGAAATTTATTGGATGGAAGGAAGTAGAGATACCTAGGAGCAGGTATATATTGTGAGCTGTATACTCTATGGCTTTCGTTGCATTTTAATAGCGTGAATCTAGGATGGGAAAATGAGGCGAATGGGGTGTTTATTGACTGCAATGCTGACAACTATGAATGTGACTGTGCGTTAATTAAACCCAACACCAAATCATTGTCAGGTGCTTTGGTTACTCTATTAAGTGCGTGGGCTTTATTCAACACCACATTTGTAATTATGGCAGTATATAAAGCGAGATACTGTGTACTGCGTAAACACATGTAATGTCCAGTCTACCCAGTCAAGTATTTATGAATTTGTGAGGCTTCATATCATCAGCTTTTATATGACCAAGAAGATGAGGACACCGGTCCTAGAAACCTGAAAGAGGCTTACTCATCTACACATGCACAGGCACATGCACATGCACATGCACATGCATGAGCATTACAAACATGCATTGAACTGTTCAATTTGAACATCATCACATTTTTAATCAAGTTCTTCGCAACAATGGCAGGAAAACTTGAACTCCTCCGCTCTAACTGATGACCGAGACTGTTACTTGAGACCTTGAGTCCTTGAGAGTACGAGAACCTTTTAGTATAGTCGAAGACAAGAACATTGTGGAGACTTCGACAGTGGATAAACGACGAACCCATCATAGTTAACTAAGTTGGTCAAGAAGGGAATAGTCATTAAAGCTTTTTCAGTACTTACTTGTGTTGTGCTCCTGATAGATCTTGTTTTTTTCTGTAAACTCCAGATTACAACTCCAGATTGTGCGTGATCCTCTAAGACAACCTCCTGGAAAACTCACATTTCTCTTCATCGTCATAGAACTCCTTTATTTCTCTTAGAACCGCATCCATACTTTTCAACTGTGCCTGCTCTCTGCAGAGAAATGTATGTACAAAGTAATCACGCGAGATTTCCGTCCCCACCCCTATACATACTGGAGGTTTCCCCTTTCAGACAATTTGAAAAGGAAAACTTTCCTTGAACATTTTTCCTGTAGATTTCAAAATTGAAAACTATTATATTTTACAACCTATGATATACTTACAGGGTGTCGCAAAAACTTTTTTTATTGATGCCACACTCTGTATATTCGAATCACAATCGTTGTAGTTTTTGATTCCCAATACAAATGCAGAGTGATTTTTTGAAAAGGACCCACCCCAGATTTCTTCCCACCAATTTTTTTTCCAGGAAAACGCCGAAACAGGTCGATTTTTATTTTGCGGGGAACATCTGGAACACACATTATCAAATTTTTATCTTCAACCCCTCCGCCCCCACCCTACCCTACTTTAGAATTTCAAATAGCATTACCTATCTTGTGGCATCAAATTGAAGCTAAGAAAAATTTCTTTTTGTGAAACATATCTTGAAATCTTTCAAACCACTCCCAACCTTCTCAAAATTTTCTTATTGTTGATTAAAAGGAAGTTTTTCCCCTATTAACTGCCGATCCTTGAGAGATGGATAGATCTTCCAGTAAAAGCAGGTCGATTTTTATCTCGAAGGAGACATCCAGAACATGTATTACCGAATTTTTATCTTCAACCCCTTCGCCTCCCAAATAAAAAATCTGTCGCCATCTTCCGGTCTATACATAGGTATAGGGTATTGTGAAATTCGACATTTTTTGTTGTCAATCTGTGAATGGTTGATGATAATCTACCACATGAAACTCACCCGGACTCCGAAAGTACATTATTTTCAACGCAAATGTCAAAAAAAAACAGACGTCCGAGATGTCATTTTTGTTTAATCGTACATTACTCAGTACATTATGTTTCGATATTAAAGTCTGTCGACCGATATTTGATATTTGAATAACGTCGTTGTTCCCCATTTTGGGACAGATTTGGTAAGTTAAATGTCATGAACATCATCAAAAGGTCAAATTGAAACCCCGAACGAACTAGAATCTATAGAACAAAATATTCCAAGTTAGACTTCTCTTTACATTATTCCTACTCTTATGTTGTTTTTCAGTTTTAGTGGACGTGGTAGGAAAAACAAGTTGCAAATTATGATGAAGGCGAACAACTTTGCAGGATCGTATAACGAAGACCTAAATAAACGATTTGAATGGTGCCTTTTTTTAAATTGGCGGATATTATCTAGAGAGAGAGGATATCAAATAGCCTCCTGATGTCCAACTTCGTGAAAATATATGAGGCTATGTCTCAATCGGTTTCTGGGCTATCAAAGACTATGGAAAAAAAAGTGTGGAACATTCACATCTGCCGCAGGCAGATTTGGTGAAGGCGCCAAAATGAATTCAGTACGGTCGTGAGAAAATTTCTGTAACATTTTTTTTTCTAACAGATTGTAACACAAGACATCTCATTTTGTAGAAGAGTAAATTCTTATATTCTTATACCTTCCATTGAGAAAAAACTTCGAGGAATGTTGTAATGTAACCCACTTTTCAACGATTTTGGCTGTGATCGTCGTTGCCCCCCCCCCTCCCTCTTTTCTACGGACCCTACGTCTTGAGTTCTTTGCTCTAGACGAGAGCGCAAAGGGGAAGCTGCTGTAAATTCGATGAAACACGGATAAATGGACTAATCAAGTGAATTCCAAAAGTTCAAAAGAATTTGTCTCTTTCCTCAAAAACACTTGACACAAGAAGTTCAAGTTTTATACTCTACAGAGATTTTTGCGAGTAGACAGAATGACGAAATGACACATAAACAAAACAAAGAAAATCAAGAAGATCAATGGAAAGGAACACAAAGTAATAAAATATTAAAATAATGCAAGAATAATACAACAAAACAAGACAGTGAATGAATGAGGTATGCAACAAAAATAATTGAACATGTCAAACTGTCAGTAAAAGAAAACGGAAGAGTGACGGATTCAAAAACAGACACCCAGGGGAAGAACTCGTCAAAGAAACCCCTGTGTATAGTCTGGTGTCTCCTCAACAAAATTACGAAAGAACTTGTGCAGAGATCGTCAACATTTTTGTTGAATCTTATTGGGATTCTTCCCCCCCCCTGCAATGCCAAGCTTGCTCCGCTTGTTTCGCTTCGCCATGCAATAATAATTTACGCTTTGCAATTCAATTGATTTTTTTTATTTTTTTTCTCCTTCTCGGCCCACATGGACCATAGGAGTTTTTGACTTTATTTATGTACCTTTACAACAGTGGAAAATTGCAAATTAGACAGCATAAACATACAGACTTCTTCCGGGAATCGGACCCGGGGCTCCCGTGGCGGCAGGCAGCCACAAAACCACCTCCGTCACGGAGCCGTCTTCTGAACCATTCAAAGAAGCGCTTCTTATTTTATGTAGTTTCTTAATGATGTGTCATCAGATTTTGGAAAAAGTACACAGGATTACTTCTCCCAAAAAAAAACCGAAGAGCAAAATCTTGAATACGGTCCTATGCTTTATCCATAAAGGAACAGGGCGTTATTCAATTTACGCCACTCCATCACAAACACATACATACATAACTAAAGAACATTAGTAGACAATACAGGGTGATTCATGAGTGACCTTACATAGGCTAATGGGAGATAGAGGACTTCGAGGCGAGTCAGGATCCACTGAAGAAATTTTATTTTCTCCGATGGTTACGAAGATACAGGGTGTTTTGTGTGTTTCGTATGAAACTTTGATAAGCGATAATTCTGAAACGGCCAAAGATATTTTGTTGAAATTCACTAGTAATATTTCTCTGTTGGAACTCATCCCGAAGCCATACCGGGTAAGTCAAAATCCAGGGCCGGGCTAGAAAAAAGGTGCCCCTTTTTTGTTTCATAAAAATGTACATTTTCTGACCGCTTTTCTAAAAAACTGCTATCGGATTCAAAAAGCTAAGAAAAAATGCTTCAAGAATCACTCTTCAATTTAGATGGCACACCTAAACCGTTTCGACAATAAAATTAAAAGTAAAATTTGTGGGTGAGTTCCCATTTTCGACCGGACATAATCGACTCATTGTTCAATCGAATTCATTAAAATTCATTTTTTGGCTTGTCTCTGTTGAATAGAAGGACTTGGTTGAAAAAAAATATTTCAGAGCTGACAATTTTTTTTTATGACAAAATCGAGAGCGAAACCAAAATTAGACTCGATTTGACCGACAAAAAAAATTCCGGCTATGGAATTTTTCTTACTACCAAGCCCTTCTGTTCCACAGAGACAAGCTAAAAAATGAATTTTAATGAATTCTATCAAACAATGAGTCGATTATGTCCGGTCAAAAATGGAAACTTACCCACAAATATTACTTTTAATTTTTTTGTCGAAACGGTCTAGGTGTGCCATCTAAATTGAAGAATGATTCTTGAAGCATTTTTCCTTAGCTTTTCGAATCCGGTAACAGTTTTTCAGAAAAGCGGTCAGAAAATGTACTTTTTGATCAAATAAAAAAGAGGCACATTTTTTCAATTCCGGCCCTGGATTTTGACTCACCCGGTATGACTTCTGAATAAGTTTCAGCAGAGAAATATTACTGGTCAATTTCAACACAATATCTTCAGCCGTTTCAGAAATATCGCTGATCAAAGTTTCACACGAAACACACAAAACACCCTGTATCTTCGTAACCAATGGAGAAAACAAAACTTCCTCAGTGGATCCTGACTCGCCTCGAAGTCCTCTATCTCCCATTAGCCTATGTAAGGTCACTCATGAATCACCCTGTATACAAAAATACTACAATCAACCAGATTGTTTACTACAAGTATGTTGCGTCCCCAATAGTACAGGAAAAATAGTAAAAAAATCTGCAAAACCTCGGAAAAAATATGGACGTCCTGAAAATTTGATATTCTGTTCAGAATTGAGTGCTCTACAACATATCCAAAATCGCCAAAAATCGCATCCGGGGGTTTTGAGTTATTGAAGGGGGGGTAAAAAATTGCAACTTAAAATGGAGGGGATGAAACTCGTCAATCCATTGGAAGCAAGTACGTTATGATTCGACGCATCATATCCCGTTGATACCATTTTGACACAAAAAGTGTCAATTACTGTTGAAGGGGGGTCGTGGGGGAGCGAAGCTCTGCTAGGTAGTCCATTTTGTTTTTCTGGCCATGTAGAACCGATCACAACAAGTTTGGTATCTTTTCCGACTAAATTCAATCTCCTAAACTCGAATCCGATCTGTAAATTTGGATGAAAACAAGTTTGAACAAGTTAGCTTGAAAAAACTTGTTTTTTCTTCGACAATTTTGACGAATTTCTTTTTTACTGTTAGAGGTGTTCATCTTCAAAAAAATTTCAGGGTTCATTAGATTGAAGTGTATTCTTCACGAAAATCATCCACTCAATGTATAATTTTGTTTCTCGAGTTCAAAAAATCGATTTGAACCCGAGCTGGCTCGGCGCGTTGTCTGCTACTGACCAGAACACTACAGCATGAACCTTGAAATGAAAATAGCTCAAACTTTCGAAGAGATAACAACTCATCTTTGAAAATTTGATTATCTGTGCAGAATTGAATTCCCTATAACATAAACAAAACCGCCATGAATCGCCTGCAGGATTTTGAGTTACTTGAGAGGAGAGGTAACAGTTCATAGAGCACGAATCTTGAGAAAATGTTATCCTTCTCCTCCAATAACTCAAAATCCTGCAGTGCGATTCATAGCGATTTTGTTTATGTTATAGAGAATTCAATTCTACACATATAATCAAATTTTCAAAGATGAGTTGTTATCTCTTCGAAAGTTTGAGCTATTTTCATTGAAAGGTGCATGCTCTAGTGTTCTGGTCAGTAGTAGACGACGCGCCGAGCCGGCTCAGGTTCAAATCGATTTTTCGAACTCGGGAATCAAAATTATACATCAAGTGGATGATTTTCGTGAAGAATACACTTTAGTCCAATGACCCCTGAAAATTTTTGGAAGATGAATACCTCTAACAGTAAAAAAAAAATTCTTCAAAATTGTCAAAGAAAAAACAAGTTTTTTCAAGTTAACTTGTTCAAACTTGTTTTCATCCAAATTTACACATCGGATTCGAGCTCAGGAGATTGAATTTAGTCGGAAAAGATACCAAACTTGTCGTGATTGGCTCTACATGGCCAGGAAAACAAAATGGACCACCTAGCAGAGATTCGCCCCCCACGAACCCCCTTCAACAGTAATCGACACTTTTTGTGCCAAAATGGTATCAACGGGATATGATGCGTCGAATCATAACGTATTCGTTTCCAATTGATTGACGGGCTTCATCCCCTCCATTTTAAGTAACAATTTTTTACCCCCCCTCCAATAACGCAAAACCCCCGGGTGCGATTTTTGGCGATTTTGGATATGTTGTAGAGCACTCAATTCTGAACAGAATATCAAATTTTCACGACGTCCATATTTATTCCGAGGTTGAAATCTATCTTTCTTGTACTACAAGGTACACGAGACGCTGGAACAAATCCATAAACCCAAGAGATGACTATGTCTTGCTAAAGTTGAAACCTACTCTACAATCATCGGTCTAGTAAATAAAGATTGGGCAGTTGCCTCTGCTCTAAATGCAAATTCACCTGGCTATGCCAACCAGTTGGACTCACGCAAACGGTATGCCTATCATTTTGCAGGTAGCTTTTTCGTTGAATTTTATTTTAGTACGCATGGCAGCCTAAGTATAAAATCACATCAAAACGCTTATTTTGCGAAAAAAATTTTTAACTATTTTTGATACATGAAGAACCCGGGATGACTCTTTGATTTATCCTTCAATATCATAGGAATACGCCTTTTATGATACTGCCATACTGTCAAAAGGCATACTGCCTAAAATCACGTCCTAAAATCTGTCGCTATCTCCCGGTCTAATAGCCTAAGCCTTGCTTGGCGTTGATATAATTATTTCGTCAGTTAAGACAAAACTTCGACGTAAGCGCCACCTCCATCCAGTTTCACTATATTCATCAAAAAATCTCAACGAAACTCTGAAACGACCATGCAGGTAACCTGACTGGCCTCCTGCACAGTTTTGACCCCGTGCTCGTTACCAATAGATGGCGTAGGGCTTCAAGTGATAAAAATGAGACTAATCATCATTAACCTCCATTCTCTCTCCGTCTTCCTGGTTTAGTTGTCAGCTTACCTGAACGCTGGGCTGGTCAAACTACTGCTTGAATAATACGTTCTCTGCGAGAAATGCTGCCACCAATTTTACGAGCACCTACCACTTTAAACTAAAGAGGCTACTGCACTAAAACTCGGTGACGGTGAGCTAAATGTAATGCCGAAAGAGAGTTCGAAAATGAACTATTTGCAGTTAAACCATTTAACCACCATGAAAAGTGAGCTTCTTAGTCAATCGCTCGCCATGCGAACATGAACAAAAAGCTTGGCAAACTCGCAACACTAGAGGTGAGCAAGCACCCGCAATAATTTCAATTTTTGTTGTTAACTCTCTCTCTGCACCCTGGAGTCGTTTCGCATTACGGCTAACTGAATAATGTTATTTGGAAAGAGTCTGGCGGCGTCTTCTTCTTGAAATAAAAGTTTCACGGTTTTAAAATACGAGTCTCGCAGCCCGGCCGACGTTTATTGCTCTCGCTCTTCCACCATCACGGCGCGGCTAAAGAAGAGACATTGCCGGGGCAAATTCGAAAGTCTAAAGAAGTCGGTGTAAATTATAATTTATCTTGTAAGGAAATATTATCGCAAGATATGAAGCATTGTAATGCTCCTCCGAGGAGCGGCACAGTTCCGCCAGCAAATTTCGCCAGGTCACCCCGGCAACCTTTGATCGATAATTCTGATAATGCCTTCGGGGTGCGGGTTTCGAAATTTTGCGGAAAAGCGTATAATCTGCTGATGGTATCCTGTATATCACGGAAAAACGCTCTTTTTCATTTTCACTCTCTGCTTCCCTTCTGCTCTGCTCGCAAGATATCCATGCCCCAAGATGGAAAAATAAACGGCCACTTGCGCAAATTAAGCCGTAAAGTTTCGAGTTGTAATAAATATAGCGAAAATGGTGAGTACAATGAATCTGCAACAATAAATCTGTTTCAGACGTCCTGCTTTGTACCTTTCACTTGGTGCTGATTACCAGAGGGGTATACACACGTTTCGCAGGAGGAAAATGTGAGGCAAAACACTGTGTGAGCTCGTCATGAGCTCAAAGCAAATTATTCATGGAGTTGCTGGAGCCGTCTGAAATGATTAATCTCTATTCATTTTTGTTCTCTTGCATTAAAATTGCAACAGGTGCAAAATGTGTACAATGCCAGATCCAGACTAAGTTAAATAAACAACAACGGTTCCTTTGCCCTTGTAACGGAATATCGAAGTATTTAATACGTTATGATGAAGGAAAAGTGCGCGCTGAAGGGTAGAGTCGGCCGAGATAAGAACAGCTTTCAGTCTAATTAAGCTTTGAACAAGTGTTGCAAAGTTGGAGAATTTTCTCTCGTCCGAGCTGTGAAATTTAATCCGGCGGTTCTCTGTACTCCGCGCCTGGTTTGCCTCACCTATACCTTCACCTATACACGCACTTCCTAATCCGGCTCGAGTTCCCCGAGGCCCAACTATGCGGAATTTCTCAGAGTGTGGAGACTCCGAGAGTTTCCCTCCCTATTGATGCGTCAAGATAAAAATTCCATTGTCATTCGGGTCACGGCCCAGTTGCAATACCTTCGTCATGTTTACAGTGAAAGCGCTACCCTGCGGTGAGAGAAAAACGGAGAGAATGGAGGGCTTCTCATATCGCAAAAAACCGTTATTTAATGGCGGTCGTGATTTTTTCCGGGGGCTCAAACTTCCGAAATAAATCAGTCACAATAAGATTGGTTTTCTTGAATAAATCATGGTTGAAAACTACAGGGCGATTCTGAATGAACAAAAGTGGGTGGCATCACTGATAGATGTGTCACGTTTTTTTAGAGTTTTATGTGTTGTTGGTTGCCAGACTCAGAAAAGATAAGAAAGATACGGTTCTTGCACGCTTTTTTATCAATTCAAATGATGCTATGGTAGCCACATACCTACCACCTACCAATCATAAACTGAGTGGTTTCTCGCAAAACTGCATAATTTTTCTTATTTTGTAAATTTAAAACTTTAAAACTGTAGGTAGACAACTTCCATGCATCCAAGCCTCGAGCCGGATGATGACCCGTCAACAGCTTCAACTGATCATAATAGCCTAATAACAGCTAGTTTTAAGAAAAACATCAGATTAGGTTATGACACAGTGATTATTTATTTTCTGAATTTTTGTTAAAACTGCTTGCAGCAGGCATACAGTCTGCGGCTGAGCCCGAAAATGATAAGCAGTCACCAAAATGCTCCTTCATGTAAGATCCCTTGTACGGACCAGAACAAAAAGCTACTTTTATCTCAACCTATTTTGCACAAATTTTATATTTTCCTCGTTGTTTGTGTTACTATTTGTATTGTAGGTACTTGTATTAGGGTAGGTAAAGCTCCAAAAACAATTGAAAAAGAAAGAACTCTATTATAACGCGAGTTGCCATAGTGAGAAGAACCGACGATGATCCTAACCAAAGCTTATGGTGTCGCCGCCCGGTATCTCTACGTTTCTCTTATTATTCCTCCAGAAACGCCAGTCCCTCTTCCTTATTGGAATTTCTTGCCCTTTAAATTTTTCCCTTGATACTCAGAAAATAAAATCCCATTGTCATTCAAGTCACGCGGGCGGTGAAGCGCAATACCTCCGCCACCATTGTGTTTATGGAGCAAAACCCCACCTGTGGGAAATAAAAGAAAACTCCTCTCACCCAATATATCCGAGAGTCACCTGGAGATTTCCATTATGTAATGTTGTGTTCTGTGTTGGTATTTTATTTACCTTTTTTTTGCCTATAATGTACCTGTATTCACCTTATAAAACTTTTCAGTCGGGGCCAAGCATGGATATCTCGCTTATCTTTAGAGATACAAAGTCGGTTAAATTAGAAAAAAGTTGCGAATTTCCATGACAATCAATGATCTTAAAAGATAATTGACTTGTCAGTTTTAGTTTTCGAGATATTGGGAAAAAACAGAAATTTGTCTTTTTTTTATTATTTTTTCTTATTTGAAAAACGATCGAAGGTAGCCTTTTCTAATTAAGACATTGTGACGGCACTTTTCTAAGGGAAATTCAATGTTGCCAAAATCTTCATTCTAGCTTTCAAAAAAACCGAGATATGACATTCAACTTTTTTTCTTCATAGGCGCCATACTGGATTTTGTCATTTTTTATTGCAATATTTTTTTCCGGTTACAACGATGTGTCACATGCCACTGTTGGATTCATGCTTTTGAGCAAAAAAAATTTTTATTTATTTTTCAAAGAGTGCTTTGGAAACAAAATCAGCACCGACAATTGAAAAAAAAAACGTAAATGTTGAACATTTACTCATCAGTGACATGTGGCACATCGTTGTAACCAAAAAAAAAAATACCGTATTAAAAAATATCAAAGTCCAATATGGCGCCCATCGAAGAAAAAAGTTGAATGTCGTATCTCGGTTGCTTTGAAAGCTAGAATAAAGATTTTGGCAGTTTCGAATTCCCCTTGAAAAAGTGCCCTGACAATGTCTAGATCAGAAAAGGCCACCTTCAACCGTTTTTTGAATAAAAAATAAAAACCAAAATTCAAATTCCCACTTTTTCACGATCTCAAAAACTAAAATCGATACGTCAAATTTCTTTCTGGGTCATTGATCGTCATGAAAATGCGCAACATTGTTCCTATTTCGACCGACTTTGTATCTCTCAAGATAAGCGAGATACCCATGCTTAGCCTCAAAAAACGGACACCCTGTATTGCACTAAAGTTGTCGAAGTCGTGATGTTATTTATTTGTGTTTATTACATAAAATGCAAAACCAAACCAGTCTAAACAGTCAAGACAGTCTAGGCTATCGTTAAAAACTAATCAATCAGCAGGCACTAAATGGCAGGAATGGCAGGGGCGAGAGCTACTGGCAAAGCTTGCATAGCATACTTGCATCTGCCTGCGGAAGGTGTAAATGTTACAGTCACCAGTCGCAATTTTTCCACCACAATGCAATGCAACTGTGAAAAATATGAGGGCTCAAATTCATTTTTATTATTATAAAAAATAAACGATAAGCACTAAATTGAGCTTTGTCGCACTTTTTCTTAGGCTGTGTCAGCGAATTACGATGCCGTCATTGCCGAGCCGCTGCGTTCACCAGAAGTCGAGTTATGACGGATTCATTCGAATTGGAACATTTCTTGAACTAGTAACATTGATCATTCAAAAAAGTGTAGAATATATTTTTGGCCGCCAAACAGACAAGACGACAGACGGACTGAGTCCTTGGAACAAAAAATATCAACAATAAAAATGACCTTTTTATACTTAATCTTATACCTATACTATGTATTTTATATTCAATACATTTCCAAATGAAAAGCTGAATCATTATCGCTTCAAAAAAAATCATGTCTCCTTTGTACCCCTCAAATCCTGGATCAGCAGGAAATAATCGAGAAAAAACACGTATTAAAATCCCATTCAAGACTGAACTTTGAAATTCAAACGCACTTGTGGGAAGGAATGTCACTGAAGGAATAAGGAATGTTTGGCGTAATGAAACTTTTGGACGTACAATTACGAAGATTAATTCTTTTTAGGCCAAGAACACAAGCTCACAGATCACCATAACTCAAATTTAATTCACAAAACTTCCCCTCTGGAAAGTCGTCACGATGTTAATTCGCGTCGAGTTGTTTTTTAATAATCCTTATATTCAGCAAAGTGATTGCAAGAAGCCGTGCTCGCTTCACCCTTAATTCAGCTAAAAAATGCAAGACATTGAAAACATTCTGAATCTTGAATCTTGCGAAAATTACACGATCGTTTTGTTTCAGCTTCAAAAAGCGCCGAGTTTTGAAAAGGACGCGTCCACATTCATGTTTCTCCCCTTTCTCACCGTCTCCTACAATTTCAGACCGTAGAACTCGCTAGCAAATCACGGAGCGCCAGTCTTGCCTTTTTTGCTTTTATTGATTCCCATCGATTTTAAAACTTATCCCTAACTATTACTTCTCTAGATCTCTGGCCTGGTTTCTCATCCAGCAATTCGAGCTTCGCTTGATAATAGTAATAATAATCTTTATTCACAATGAGTTAGCAATCGATACATTACTAACTTTCAAAAAGTTGGAAAGTGAATGATTACTTACAGGTTGGAAAATAATGTCACTTCCGGCCCGTGGGCCGTCTCAATATAAAATTCATGCAAGGACGGCAAAGTTGGCCTATTTTTTCGATACCTACATTTTCGTTGGTGGGCAGTTTATGATTTAACCAAAAACCATAACTTCAGTTTGAACTCCGCGCCTGCTCAAACTCTGGTATATAAATATATTTCAAGGTTCAAAAAAAAAAAGAAAAAAAACGGCGCTTCACGGGTTCTGTTGTGCTTGTGCATTAAGTGCACAATTTCGAAGTGCCCTTGTCCGTCTCCTCTCTAATTAAAATAAAAGCATAATTTGAAAGTTTTAATTGTGGACCAGCAACAACGGAAAAAATTAATTGTTAAAAATTTTCTCCCTCGCGTTATTCACTAAAGATCTCTTTTTCCCTCCGATGTCGCTTGGTGATGCTTTCCCCGGCAACGGGATCCATCAAGCTGAAAATTCGTCATGCGGATGTCATGGAAAACTCGCTGCGGCCATAATTTGATACTGGGGAGATAAAAATTTCGGGTATCAAAATTTTACCGCGGTTGACTGCACGAATAATTTCATTTCGTTGGCTTTGTGTGCTACAGGTTACAATATTGAGATTTTCTGCTATACGGTTCTTAATGGTGAACCACATCGTGTAACGTTTGATTCGAGGTTTGAATGAATATACAAACAGTGCCCATTCCACCACGGAATAATTATTATTTGGTCATTTTTTAAATTTCTGCATAGGAATACAACGGACAGTTTTACGAAACGCCAGAGCCATAGACATCAAAATGTTCATTTGCTTCAATATTTTCCAAAGCACGGCCCGTTTCTGTCATTTTAATTAAAAGGATGGCGATACGAAAAAGGTATTTTCCGTTTATGGTCCTTGGAGAAATGGCGAAAAATAAATAAGTCTATTAGTAATATTAACGCGCAGTCTCTGAATAAATACCTCCAAGCAGCAATTACGTAAACGATCCTTTTAGGTTTTTCTGTTCATTTCTCAAACGGCGCAATTTTGAAAGCATGATTCGGGATTTGTTTTGCCAATTAATTCCACTTTCGTTCCAAGATTTGCGAACGCAGGTAGATTCTTGTACAAGCACAGCAATTAACCGTAAATTTTCCATTCTAATTCCTCATCATCATCGTAAGGACGACGCGACGCGGGGAAAAGGAGCATCAGGGAAAAGGGGATTTCAGACAGGAGATACGATATTCCGGAAATGAGTTCTTCGCATTTTCCTTGATGCGGCACGGTAATAAAATATTTCGAACTCTCGCAAAACGCTGATACGTTTCCACACACACACGGGGGCTAGTAAAAAAGCCATTTATACGAAATTGATGGGGCTCTATATTTTATGAACCGTCAATAATATTTTAACCCAACGGAAATGTGGTCATGTCCGAAGTATTCTTTTCCTTTCCTCGGCGGTGCTTTTCTGGACCGTTCCCAAGCACCGAGTCCAGATCCTTTTTTTTTTACTGTGGGCCATGAACAGAGAACGTGTATGTGTACCTTGGAGGCCGTATTTCAGGGGTGAAACAACCTCGTATAGCGCGACACGACCAAACTAAACACATGGTGAACCGACAAGGACACTCGAATAATTTAAACTGGGACTCGAGCACCACCGCGGTGTGCAACTGGTTCGATTTTTCTCGGCACGTCTCTGGGAAACTCTGCTGGAAAGCGTCTCTGTTTATTTCAAAAGGTAAATCGAGTGGAATTTATTTAGCTAGGCTAGACTGTTTCAAATTGACGTGTGTATCAAAAGGGGAGCCCCAGCAACCATTAGGGAAATGAAAAGGTTCTGTGAGCGAAAATGTATTGCATATTCTGGCTGGTGATTATGACACTTATGAGAGTAGGAAGGTACGTCAAATGGAAGAAATTCATCAAGTCACTTCGTCTGAGCTAGCAATTGTGAACATTTGCAAAAGTAGTTGAAGTTTTGCATAATTTTTCGAAGGCACGTCCTATGATACGTCGAGCTACTCTTGACCGACAGATTTTCCCAACTTTGAAAGTCTCACAGTCTCACAGTTGAAGTGTGTTTCAAAGAATTTTATCCAAGTATACTTACGCTACTCACGTCGGTAGAGAATTATCAAAGGAAGCCTAGTAATGGAGATGTGGCTCTCTAAAGTTGTGATAATTGGATCGTTTTGTCGTATCCGTTTGAGTAGGAACGGGGTCATCTCATTTGTGCCAGACAGTACATTGGGAACTAATTGACGGACAGCTTACTGAAATTGGCTTCTATTTCTGCGAGTTCTGCTTGAGCTTCTTTCGCAGTAGGTGAAGATCTACTAGTAGTTCAAAACTAGATAAATGTCAGTTCTTTTTTTTTTCTCAAACTATTGACATTGCAGGCAGAATTTCACTCTAAAATTTAGTTGGCTTGACTAACAAATGTTCAATATTTTTGAGGTGAGATAAATGTTCTAAGCGCTAAGTCGTCGTTCGCTAACGATAACAAGCGAGAATGTTGGCCCAAAAACAAGAAAGAATCACGATCCTGGTTGCAAGCTCTACCCGCTCGATAGACCATTATCTACTCATCTTGATGATAATGTACTCCAAATAAGTAGTGTTGCCTCATGTTTGGGTGCCGTGGTTTGTAGTCCCCACATTCGTATTTGCGGAGCAAACGTGGACAAATTTGGTCTTCATGGTTTATCTTGTCAGACAAACTATGGCTTCTCGTTTCACTGGCCATCTTGCCTGCCCCCTGCCCTTCTCGAATCAGTGTCTTTCGGGCAGCGAGAAAAGCGGGGGCAGCGGGATGAATCTCGTTGGATTCATTTCACAACTGAACTGAACTGAACAGAACTAAAGACAGCGACGCACATAATTATATCATATCACAGAAGATAGTGTTACGATACCGGAGACTACGACGCGCGAATAAGACACACACATGCACAATTGGCGGAGGAGTTGCGCATCGAGGGCTTGCCGGAACAATTATCTCTTGCTTGAGAAAAGAAGTTCTCAAACGGTTTTTGCTATAATATGGTTAGGATGGGTATGGATATCCTCACCTGTTCAACATGTCAAAAGCATACATTCCTGTGATACGTACCTACTGTTATGAGTGTTATGGTCTCCTTATATTGAACATGTGAAAAATGTACCTCTCTGTAACTGCTTTGGTAGGTATTCTAAACTGTGCAACAAATATGTTGTCGCGAAGGAAAAATTGGTCCGAGTTTGGACCACAATAACTTTCAAATGACACAAACCATTTCGATTCTGTTTTGACGGTTAGCGAGCTCAGTTTTTCCGTTATTCACTTTCAGGAAGTGAAGATCAGGGAGCTCCATGTAAAATATCTATACAGAGTGAAATGTGGAACGAACAAAATTTTTGCAAATTCAAGGGACCCCCATTTTCAGAATTTTTTTTTCTCAAATGCAAATGTGAGGATTATAAAGCCTTATGCTTTAGCTTGCGTCCAGTTTTGGAATTTTTGAAATCGGAAGTCTGATTCTGACTTGATGGTTTTTTTCTCTTGGAGGATGCTAATTTTATCCTATCGCTACTACAAACAAAGAAAACAATGTTACTCTGATGGTGAGAGGTTGCAATCTACGAATATTGTTGCTTAAACGGCTCTCAGCAAATTAACTCGCAGACCATCTGGAATACCTCGATCAAGGTTTCAAAAAGAGGGCCCATTTAAAATGGGCGACATCGGTCTTTTCCTTAAAAATTGAATTTGATCAAATTTTCACAATTGAAACAAGCTTTCTTTGTGATTTTGACCTCCTGAACTTGATGCTGATGGTCAATTTTAGTTTTTGATGATGACAGGCTCCCTAGGCTAACATTGTCTTCCTTGTAGCGATAGGATAAATCAGCATCCTCCAAGAGAAAAGAAATCATAAAGTCAGAACCAGAGTTCCGATTCCAAAAATTCCAAAACTGGGCGCAAGTTAAAACACCACGCTTTATGATCCTTTCATTTGCATTTGAGAAAAAAAAAATCTGAAAACAGGGGTCCGTTGAACATTTTGCACTGTTTCACATTTCACCCTGTAGATATTTCACATGAAGCTTTCTGAGTTTCACCTCCTGAAAGTGAGTTACGGAAAGACTGATCTCACTAACCGTCAAAACAAAATCGCAATGGTTTGTGTCATTCAAAAGTTATTGTGGTCCAAAGTCGGACCAATTTTTCCCATGCGACAACATATTTGTTGCGCAGTTTACTTACAGGGTGAAATTAAAAAAAAAATCGTATTTTTTTTCTTTATGAAATCAATCCAGACAATATTTATTTCTGGCTGTGTTAGAAGCATTATGATCTCACACTCAAGTTATAAAAATGTCACATACCTCAAACTGCTGAAACACAACATGCAGGGTAGAAACATAATTATTTTATTTGTTCGATTTTCTCTGGGTGAAATAATTTCAGATAATAATCTTATCTGGTTCACCGGAAAGCTCAGATTTTCCATAAGCCATATTAGAAATTCACATTTCTTTCTACAATCACTCGGATGAATTATATTTTGCTTTCACTTTTATTTTGCGATGAGTTGCTAGGGAAATTCTCACAGCAACCTCTTGCACAACCAGAATCGCAAAAATGCCAAGTGATACAGTAGTCAGTTGTTGAAGTGACTGCACAAATGTAAATTTCCAGTATGGTTTGCTTAAAACTCTGGGCTCTTCAGTGAAATGGATGAAATTCCAATCTGAATAATTGTCACACAGAAATATGAGAAAAGAAAAGTGTTTCACCCTGTATGGCATGTTCTAGAAATTTGATTGATGTGAGGTTTTTAGCGCACTTTCCCAAAAAATGGGAAAAAGGCGCTTTTAGCTTCACTTTGTCCGTCCGTCCGTCCGTCCGTCCGTCCGTACCCGAGATAACTCCTCAGAGAAGAAAGATATCGATGTGGTGTAAACGCTGATCAATAGTACATATTATGTTCAGGATGTCAAGTTGGCTTTTGGTTTTTTGATATTCTGCCACCATCTTTGATCCGCCATTTTGAATTTCTCTAAAAGTGATCCGATTGAAATGAAATTTGCAGGCAATGTGAACCATATCAGATCTATCCAATTTTAGACAATTAATGCCCCGCCGCCATCTTGTATTCTCAATATTGAACATGTTTCGAAGTGATAGAACTAGAAGAATTATGCCTCAACGAAAAGAGATATCAATGTGGTGCAAACGCCAATCGAATGCGTACGTGACCACCATATGAAGTTGATCAATAATTTTTCTCACTTAGCAGCCATCTTTGATTCGCCATTTTGAATTTCTCTAAAAGTGGTCCGATTTGAATGAAATTTGCCGGCGATGTGAACTTCAATTAGATCCATCCAATTTCTGACAATTGATGCCCCGCCGTCATCTTGTATTCTCCATATTGAACATGTTCCAAAGTGATAGAACTAGGAGAATTATGCCTCAACGAAAAAAAGATATCGATGTGGTGCAAACGCCAATCAAATGCGTACGTGACCACCATATAAAGTTGACCAATAATTTTTGTCACTTGGCCGCCATCTTTGATCCGCCATTTTGAATTTCTCTGAAAGTGGTTCGATTTGAATGAAATTTGCAGGCGATGTGAACTTCAGAACTTCATCGGGATAGATCCAATTTTTGACAATTGATGCCCCGCCGCCATCTTGTATTCTCCATATTGAACATGTTACAAAATGATAGAACTAGAAGAATTATGCCTTAACGAAAAGAGATATCGATGTGGTGCAAATGCCAATCAAATGCGTACGTGCGTTCACCATATACATTTGACCAATGATTTTTGTCACTTGGCCGCCATCTTTGGTCCGCCATTTTGAATTTCTCTGAAAGTGGTCCGATTTGAGTGAAATTCACAGGCGACATCCGATTTTGGACAAATGATGCTCTGTCGCCATCTTGAAATTTCTCATCACTCAACGATTTTCATGGAGCTTGGGACTTATTCTCCAGCCAAATTCCAACATTCTGCCGCTATCTTGGCCGCCATATTGAAATCTCTTATGAGTGGAACGATTTTCATGGAACTTGGAACTTACCCTTGTCTATAGTAGGTACGATTATTTTGATTTTTAAGCCAAATTTCATGATTCAGACGCTATTTTGGCCGCCATATTGAAATTTCTGCCCAAATAACGGTTGAACCCTAATTAACATATTGCGTTCACTAATCCTTCGAAAAGGAAGTGCGCTTCTGAGCCTCATGCCCATGAGGCATATTCGCTTGTTATATATTGGACAAGAGATTAGAGGCTTGTCGCAGGGCCGGAAATGGTTATTGTCTGGATTGATTTCACAAGATAAGAGATTTTGAAAAAAAAGTTTTTGTCGAGGATTATTTCATCGGGATAAAAAAATCTGGAGATCAATTTTTCAACTTTCACCCTGTGTTCGAAACATGTTGAACAGGTGAAGATGAGCTATCCATATAGCAAAAGAAAAGCCGTTTGAGAACTATTTTCTCCAAGAAAAAAATCCATGTCAAATGTGCTATCAGGTGGCTTACCTCAATAAAATTCGTCGAAAACTCAAGCGGAGTGCTTTTATATTGACAACAATTTTATCTTTATCATACTGGTTTCCCAACGCCTCGACTGTATCATGTTCACCAGCGCAAAATATCAAGATGATAACGCGGCGTGATTCCAAGGACCTTTAGAAGTAGTTTTAACAAGTACCCGTTTAATTAAATTCTTGTCTAAAAATAGGTAAATATACCCTAGTTACATTGTGTTTTGTTGTTCCAGGAACGAGAGTCGCATATCCCGCTGCTGGTCCTGGATAACATGGCTTGAGGGATGGAAGAAAAGCCTGCTGTACGCACCCCTGGGAGCGGTCCCGCTCATCTGGCCGCACAAACTCTGGCTGTCGTATGTGGCGGCGGGCCAGCTCATCGCCCTCGCCGTCTTCCACCTCGTGCTCTCCTTCAAAGGACGAAGACGGAGAAAACGCAAGGACCGTCTCCTGCACGGAGGCGATGTGGACAGCTTCGAGAGGTTCGTGTTTTGTTGAACTTTTTTCCACTCTCGCAGGCTATTATAAGGCCCGGTGCTGTATGTGTCTGACCGAAAACGCGACTGCTATTAAAACCGCAAAAAGAAAAGTCGGGAAAAAAGTCTTTTGTCATACTCTGTTGTGTCTGAACTGGCACGCGGTTGCAAGTGACAAATTTTATTAATTATTATCACGCGACCCTTATCTCGCATAGTCGAATGTAGGATACTCGCATTTTTCTCCGCATACAGCATGCAGCAGCATTATAATGGAAAATGGGTCTGCTTAGGGCTCGGCTAAGGTACAATGCCACGCGACTATCACTATACAGGGTGTTATAAACTCGCCGTAAAAAAAGTCCAGGACTGTTGAGAGAAATGCTCCAAGAGTGCCAAAAGAAAAATTGAAGGTATAACTGAATAATGTCTTGGTTACGGTGCACATTATGGAGGTCATAAGTCCCTAGGGAGTTATGAAATTCATAATTCCCTTTAGCTCATGGTAACTGTCAGAACTGACAAATTAATTCGAAAAACTCCAACCTTCCTTAACGGGAAAAAGTCTGTTCGGTGTGGAATGAAACTATCCATAATTAAGGGAATTTTCAGATAAAATAAAGGGCCCTCGGGATGGTCTGTTGCCCTCGGCTATAGGCGATTGACCTTATTGGGGAAAATGGCCGTTTCGTAGAGGAAGTTTTAGGGAACTAATTGTCAGAAGAGGTGTAAGTTGCCGCAGGCAGCAGCGTCTGTTACGTCAATTGGTGGCACGTCAAAACTGTCACTTTGCTGTCTTGTGCAGTTTACTACAAGCAAACTTTTGTTCCTGTGAACCCTCGGGACCCCGTAGGCTCTTTATTGGGCCCCATGTTGATGACCAGCGTCGTCGCAGACCGTTCTCTAAATCATCTATAGCTTCCGCCCAAGGAAGAGCAACAGATTCTGTCACACCCGCACGGAGGAAAACACACAAGCCCGTCAACTAGCCTGCCAGCCAACAAAAATTACCTCGGGCTGGCCGTGCAGAGTCAACCACCACCAACCTTTTTTCCTTGCTTTTTTCCAAAGATTTTCTGCTTGGACTTCATCAGCTGGAGATCCGCATTTTTCATTCTAATAAGCTCACCGTAGCTACCTTTGTGTTCGGGACGTAAACGTTGTCTTTTTTACAGCAATGTAGTGCATTGCTGGGGGCGTAGTCATTCAGCTGCGCACCTCTGAGGCTAGATCTACTACAAGCCTGCTAAATATGCTAACCATAACATGAAATAAGAGACACAAATGCAAACCCGTTTCCACATTATGTATTTCTACTTGTCAAATTTCTATGTCAAAATGTGGGTATTGCAGATATCCACTAGTGCCCACCTAGGCTACTAGACGTCCTCTACGATCAAGTACCGAGCTCTACACCAAGTGGCGTTTTTTAAATGTAAATCGCCTATTATCTTCGTGTAATTTCCTTAATACATGAATAACTATTTATCTACTTTGCGTTACCTACCTATGGATTCATTATTGCGACTAATAATAATTAGAGAGCGGATTTATAATTTTTCACATGTTCTATTCTCTAATTTGGATGCAACTGTCGACTTGCAGCTTGACGTTTCCATCTATAAGGAACCTAAATGAAATACCAAGTTTTATCTCGCATATAATCGTATATTTTTACTTTCTACCGCATACAAATTGATAGTCCATATAATCAGTAGTAATACAACAAGAGCATCAAAATAATCGAATATACCGCGATTGCGAGATGTATTGCAAGAAACACAGCGAGACCATAGGTCGAGCTATGTTTTGAAGCAATACATCGAACAAGAGTGGTATATTCAGATTCTTTCGATGCTCGAGTTGTATTCGTCAAGACTATACAACGAGCTTTGCACGACCCACCTGCTTCCGACTATTGTCAATGACAGTTTTCAAAATTCAGAAATAATTTGTCAAACTGACGTTTTGGTCCTGATTTACCTGTAATGCCTCATCCCTGTTTGATTTGTATCATGTTTGTATCACGAAAACTACAATAAATATCATCATAACTACATTATAAGGAGCGAAGTGAATCGTTTATTTTGAACAGGTGATAAAAGTGAACAATTTTTATTGGTAGGTAACACAAGAACTAGAGTATTCGCAGAAAGTTTGTAGTATTCTGTGTAGCTCCTCAGCAGTCAATGGTGCTGAAATGCTTTTCCATAATTCCGTCATACCTTGGTGAACTCTTCCCTCGGAATTCCGAGCATCATTGCCTTACGAAATTCCAACACCTTTGAAAGAAGAGTGAAAAGTAATGACAACGCAGCAATCAGCCTACAAAGATTACCTTTGAAAGGATCAGTCTTTTTCCCGAATTCGGAGTAAAAGTTCAACTGCAACTGCTTTGCCGTCAGATTCCATAGGATCTTCAAATTTCCCTCTTCGAGTCACCTCCGTTCGTTTTTCGCATGTTGTATGCCCATCAGTTTTCCAGGATATGTGCCATTTTAGCGTGGACTTTTCGTCCGGAAAATGGTTGAAACTGGCGTCAAACATATTCCTCTCTTCTAATAGTATTAGCTGGTTCAATTGACCATACAAAGTCTTGAATTGTTCGGCTGGAGTACGACCCATTTGTTGGTTTCGAAATGCGAAGAACAACCATTCAAAAATACATTGTCAAATAAATTATTTATGTTTGACATTGGCTATCACTTGATTTTTTTGGCCATGCCTTACCTACCTCACTTGAGATTTTCGCATTCCTTTTTATGAATTATATTTGCCTCACAGTAACAATATGAGCGAGTGAGAACTAAACCATATAAATGCAAGTTGAAACTTCATCCGTAACTTTCCAATTGCTGTAGTTGAACAAAAGTTCTGCACGATTTTCATTTTGATACATCTTACCGCTACTGGCACACCCGAGATAGAATTATATACGATATGTCAAACCATAGCTTCTGGTGCACAGGGTCAGCTATGGCTCAGTGTGTGGCAAGGCTGCTGGTTATATCGTGAAATCCCGCAAGCACTGTTGCAAAGGGCGAAAATTGTGGTTTTTTGAATTCAAATGAACTGCGATTATACGAGAGGTCTACGTATAATCGATTTCGTATATTCGCAAAAATGCCCCTTCGCAACGGCATACCCGATGTAATGCAGTGTTGTCAAGTAAAATCGAGACACTGGATTGGTCTAAAGAGCAGTGAGTTGTATAGTCGCATACATAGCCGCATATTCAGTCAATATTTTTGCATATAACTGAATATTTGTCAATATTTTGGCCATTTCATCTATACAGGGCAGAAACAGAGAAGAAAGCGAAATATCTGCCAGCTTGCGAAAAGCGACATGCGTCCTTCACGCCACTAGTAACATCTGTTGATGGTTATGTGGGGAAAGAGTTCCAAGCTCTTCTCAGAGTCCTAGCCGAGAAGTTAGTCGAAAGGTGGCACATACCTTACAGCCAAATCATTAACTGGCTTAGGGTCAGAATAAGCTGCGCCACTCTTCGAGCCACCAGCATGTGCTTAAGAAGGAGTAGGAAAAGATGGAGGAGCTGGAGGGAATTTGGTGATGGTGCTGGTATGCCTTTTTGTGGCTGAATTTATTAATATATCCATTTATACATATCGCTGTGCTAGAATGATAGTAAGATAACTTCAAATTTCTGATTTTCGGATTAATTCAAAATCCATAGCTCCAAGCTATTCTCTACCTGGTAAAAAAATCGAATTACTCAGAATCATCATGGAAGTACATAAAAAATGAATATCTCACTGTTATAATTATCTGTTTTTTTAACAGTTCTGGTCTAATACTCGGACATCTCAAGATGTTCTATTTCTTCTACTGAGAAATAGATCGAATTTGATCTTGCCTTCTGGTATAATACGAAGACATTTCAACATATCCCAATTTTACAACAAATCTGATTTGGAAATTTCAAGTTGTCCTTGTTTTTCATGTTATCTCAGTATTTTACTGTGAAAGATATCTCACTCTTATACCAAAAAACCAACTGATTCAATGAAAGTCTTAAGATATTTCATTTTAACTCACTATTGCACAAAACATACCTTCATGCGTTTGTAAAATATCTTACTTTTCTCTAAGTTGTCCCATTATTTGACCAGAAATGTTGCGTGAATTGTTTGAAATGACTTAATAATTTTAACTTATCTCCAATGTACATTGCCATGATTTCGTTATCCACAGGTCAGTTTGTATTGAGTAAAACTGAACCAAAACGATGGATAGATGCGGAGGCAGACGTATATTGGTCATAGCTATGGCCAAGACTGCCAAAAGTGAAAGAAATCGTGAAAACCGGTTCACAGGATGAAATGTTCGATGAAAAATATTGAATAATTGAATGACAAAGTTATGAACTTTGACATTTTTCAATATTTGACACACGACAATTAGCGAAACACTATCTACTGTTCTGAATACAGTTTTTCAAGGACTTTCAAATGAATTTCCAGTTCCTGACAGAGACACTTCTATTTGTCAGATGACAGCCAAAAACTAATGGGCTTATCCCATGTCATACAATACTTAAGGATAACTAAGAAAAATATGTTGGAACAGGCTATGCTTACTGTGCAATACTCGGACAACTTGAAAAAAAAGAGGGATAAATTTAAAATCACGCAACAAAATCCTGATGAATAGTAGGATAACTTACATGAAAAAACGGACAACATCCAACAGAACCATTATTTCTAGCGATATACAAGGATATGTTCACTTTTTGATTTTTTTCTCAAAGAGTAAACGTGATTTCATAATGAATTCCTCACAGGTCTATCAGGAGCGATATAATACATCTGGAAAATTAAAAAATCTCCGAAATTTCAAGAAGAAGAGTGTTTTTCGTTCTTCTGAAATGTTCAAGTGGCGATTACTCGAAACTATGTTTTTCAAGTTGTCTTACTATCATTCTAGTACAGCGATATATACTTAGAACCCATTCGTTTATTTAATATTCTATTCAGTGTTGTTTATATTTATATTTTTATTAATAAACGAAAGTTATACTTTCATCTATACAGGGTGTTTCAAATTTAAGTCGCGTCCTTTCAGAAAATGATGGGAAACTTCAAAAGAAATAGACTTTTTCGGAAAAATATATGTCAGAAACGAGTAATAACGGAGATATAGGCGTTCAAAGTTTAACTTTAAAAATAGTTTTTTCGTCATAGCTTTGAAATTTCTCAACCGATTTTGTTTAAATTTGGATCATTGCTTATACTGAAATAAGTCGGTATCAAACACCAATAACACCTAGTTATTGTTTTTACCCTATCAAATAATTTCATAAATGGTTGATATTTTTGAATTTTATGTTCAATTTGGAAGAAAAAGTTACCCTTGCAAAAATTTGATAAGAGGCTTCGTTCCCGAGATATTTGAGGTTGAAACTTCGGAAAACATCTCGAAAACACCATCATCGCACTTTTAAAAACCAAAAAATTAAAATCTAAGATAACTGATGATTCCTTTATTGGAATAGGTTTTCTAGGTGTTTTAAGTTGATGAACCATCAGTTTTTCTAAGAAACGAGAAGTTTTTAGGAAAAAACATTTTTTGAGCTCTTTTTTTTTTTTTTTTTTTTTTTTTTGAATGTTTTACGACGCATCAACTACAAGGTTATTAGCGTCGACGGGACATTCAGTGGGTTTTTGGTACACGTCCTCAATTATACTTGAATTGCCTACTGTTAACTATGTGAGGCCACAGTACTCCGATAGCACTCAACTCTGTAGTCAGAAATCCATTTTTTCTGTAACCGCTGTAGTCAGACAGGTGCAGATATGGCATAGTAAGGTCGGAACAATTTTTGGAATAATCGGACAACACAAAATATCCATGGACGAGGCGGGATTCGAACCCGCGCGGTAGATCACGACTGGCTTGGCGCGGCAACACCAAAACCACTCGGCCACCGCCGCTCCTTTTGAGCTCTTGAAAGTGGATATTTTGATGTGTTTTTCGTAGTTTTAAACCCAAATATCTTGAAAACAACGCATTCAATCAAAATTTTGCAGAAGTAACTTTTTCTTCAAAATTAAACACAGAATTCAAAAGTATAAACAATCTACAAAATTACTTGAAGGGGTAGAAAATAGAGGTAAAAAAGCGGAGGCATCCCTCATTATTCACGCCCCTGAAAATTTTTGATGGAACGCGTTATTATTGTTAGATACCGATTTATTTCAGTAATCTCTGGTTCAAATTTCAACAAAATCGGTTGAGAAGTTTTAACGTTATGACGAAAAATCAATTTTCAAAGTTCAACTTTGAACGTCTATATCTCCGTTATTATCCGTTTCTGACATATATTTTTTCGAGAAAGTCTACTTCTTTTGATGTTCCCCATCATTTCCTGAGAGGACGCGATTTAAATTTGGAACATCCTGTATGTGCTAGAAAATCACGATTTCTCCATTTCAAGAGAAAAATAATTGAAAATTTTCGAAGAAATGTTTTTTTCTACTTGGATGGTCAAAGTTGGTTGGTTGGTTTTACATGTGAATGTTGGAGTTTTCACTTTTTTGCAGCTTATATCACATATTTACTCGCATATGTTGCTCTATTTGAACATTTCTACCGCATATTTTGATACTTTTTAAGCGCATATAAACTGCATATTTTGAGCTTTTTTACCGCATATGAATCCGCTCCCTAATAATAATATTAATTAGGTATTATTATTATTTGTATTATCACATCGAAAACAGTGCTCTAATGGTGAGAAATACTAACTGTTTTTCGACCAATAGGAATAATGGGCTATTTCGTTTGGGCAGGTGTGCATGCGTAAAGGCGCCAAATTTTGAAAACTTTCGTACACCAGTCAGTTGAATGGCAACGCTGCATGCTCTGACTACACTCCTGAGCTACTGGTTCCTGGCTGTCACTCTTACACACACCCCAAATTATTTGTGGAGTTTTAGATTCATATGAAATTCGCGCCACATATGCGCACACCGCACACCCAAACGAAACGACTATTTATTCCAAAACCAGTCGTGTAACAATACTTTGTCTTATGAAACTCGAATAATGATATATAATCAATTTCACGGCTTTCTGCATTAGAGCAAGCTATGGAAAAATTGCGTTGTGTTGGTACGAATGAAGCGATGACAAGGGGATGCCAGCCAGTTGTCTACGCGTGCAATTTTTATGTCACACCTTGTCACTGTGTCGAAGTATCATCTGCGCGAAAGTAAAGGTTTTTGAGAGTACGCCAGGAATCGTGAGTTTCTTTAAAGTGCTTTGCAGTGTGAACGATAAGGGACATTGTCTTCACTGGTTGGTGGGTCTCCGCCAAAGTTGTTGGGTTTTTTGCGGCTACTAATGAATGATGTCGAAGATCGACAGGATACTACTCGGATGAAAAGGCCCACTGCCCAAAAGGCTACATCTCTTCTGATGCACATCACTAGAGTAGTGAGTACTAGATACCTACTCTAGCTCTAGCTCTACCTTTTATACCTACTGCAACAGCAAGCAAGGTATATGAAGACACATGCTGGCAGACAACACAGTGTATAGACAATACAAATAGAAAAGACACATGTCGTCACGGATTTTTACGGTTGCGTAGGAACCAGGTGAGTCCATCATTCAAAAAAAAAGGTTGGCTGATTGTTGATGCCCCAATATCCGTGACGACGGTGGTGATAACATTTATGGTCTTCTCTATTTGTATTGTCTATACCTACCTACTCACGCCCACATTGTCTCGTCTCCGTACAGTTTATCTTCATAAATTATTGTCCTACTATCCATATTGTTCATCTAAAGAATAAGCTTCCTCTTGGGCAGTGGATTTTTTCTTTTTACATTCCATTTCTTCACGGCATCACGAACTTTCGGCATAATTTTCTCAGTGGCCGGTGAAAATCTAATAGCCTTGGCGAAGACCCACCAACCAGTAAAGACAATGTCCCTCATCGTCCACACTGCAAATCAGTAGAAGGAAACTAACAATTCCCCGCATTTTTCGAAAATTTTCACTTTCGCGTACATGACTCCCCGAGACGATGACTATGTCACATTGAAAATTGCACATGAAAGACAGCAAACTACCAACAAGTCGTCAACGTGTCATTTGTACCAACGCAACCCATTTTCTCTATAGGTTACTCCAATGCAGAAAGCCGTGAAATTGATTATACTATTTTGAACCGTTGAATATGTTTTGAATTTTTTCGAAACGAAACGAATCGTGATATTCACTGCTCTACATCAGTTTGAGTTCTCAACTCTGAAAACCTTTTGAAGGTGTTTTTGAAAAACCGGTGAGGGATATACACTGAGTTTGACCAATAAATAAAATTGAGGGTACCTACATAACGTTGTTTGAATCTTGAAGGATGAAGGGAGTCGACTCCTGATACGGGGTTCTAGCAGACGTCATGTAGGTAATACACGATACAAAGAGGCAGCAAATCATAGGTAAACTCAGGATCACACAAAGGAGTTAAATGAATAATTCAGAAAATATGCAATCAAAGAGGAAAACAGGATGGTTTATAGCGTATGTTTTTTCGAACTCTATTTACCTGACAACCGAATTAAAAACCAAAACAATCCGTTGCCAACTCGATAAACTACAGTAAGAGTGACATGTGAATTTGAACTAAACAAACGGATTTCCAGAATTGATTACTCACCTTGTGGATATAGTAGACACTTGGGGTGAAATTTCATGACACATTCAACAAGTAAAAAAAAGTGTTCAGTTTGTTTTAAAGAGTTTTCTCAATCGTTTTAGTTACGAATATGAAGAGGCTTGAAGTTTACCTTCTCTTTGATTTCCCAGATTTCCAAAAATAAACTAAATAAATAGTTTTCAATATTTTTCTGGCACTCTTGAAGCATTTCCCTTAGCTATCCTGAACTTTTTTACGGCAAATACATGACACCCTTACTGTATACATAAGTTTGATAATAAACTATTTTCGCTGTAAAAGAAAAGGATACTGGAAACTAGAATCATGTCGCGAGATCGGTTAGAGTATCCTTTGTTCCACGAAAAGTTAAGCTTGGCGTCTGGTCATGCGGACGATCTTAAATCTAGAAAAATTCACAAACGCCAAGAAATCCAGCAGCAAACATCGGCACTAATCCAGCCATTTTGCGCAACGATTATTATCAACAACATCCCTACACCAATTCCAAAGTTTCTTTGAGCTTCGAAACGTGCATCCGCATCCACAAAAAGAGGACTCACAGTCTCACAACTTTCCCCAAGAAGAGCTGAAATTAAAAATGCTAACCGTCATACTTCTCTATATTCAAGCCGTTTGAATATTTGCAAGCGCGTAAGTTTTTGTTTTCCTTTTGCGCTGTGCTGCACGAAGAAAAGTTAAATTGCGACGGAATTAATCACACTGGACGCCGCCGGGGGGGAGCTGGTGGGGACCGGGGGGTGGCGGAAAGAAGAGTGTCGTGGAGGGCAATTTCCTCTGGGGGTGAAATTAAAACGCATTTAGTGCGGACGTTTTGCCGTTGAACTTTTAACAAAAATAGTTGCCTCTAGTTATAGCAGAGCAGAGGGTGTAGTAGGTTGAGAGGCACTTTGTAATGGTAATTGTCACCTTGCTTTATACGCGCGGCAAAGTTAGTTAATGTCTAATAAAATGCAAATCGTGCAGTATATTATAGGAACGTGAATGCAATTTGAATTGGAAGAGAAAAATACGAATATGAGGGTTCGAGGTGAACGTCCGGGGGGAGCCCCACGTTGGGTGCCAAGATCTGGTACGAAATCGCACGAAAAACGTAATAACTACTACTAAAAAATCAGTTTTGCAATTTTTGGGGAAATAAAATAACTGAATTCTTGCTGCACTTTCCACTTTTATTGATCCAGTCATTTTTTCCCGAGATATTCGAATTTGAAATAGGGCAAAATTTTTGTGTGGATCACTTCAATCATTGTTGAGCAGTTGTAATAAAATTTATCACGAGTTGCGAGGCTCTTGGGCGATTCCAGTACGTTTAGGTACACAAACCTGCAAGACTGAGGAGTTTTAAGATACCATCCAAAGACTTTTGGCGAAAAATTGCATGAGATTTCAAAATAGAGGTTTGGAAGTAATAATTGTTAAAAAGATAGGACAAAACACTTCTGTTTCGAGCCCCGAGTACTCAATTCGGATCTGAATACAGGGTAAAAATGGTGAACGACCCTTACGTGACGAGAAAAACTGGCGTTCACGGCGACCGAGTAATTGATTAACTTGTTTGAAGATGCTTGATTCTTGCACTGTCACCGCGAAAATACGGAGCCAGAAGAGACGAAAAGTTCCGTTAATAAACCAAGCTCAATCACGTGCTAAGATTGATAAGCAACAATATTAACGCGAATTCGTTTGGTATAGCGAACCACGTTTTTCATTATTAATAAAGCTTTTCCGCTGCTGATGGCCACTATAACATGAAAGGCCCGAGGCAAGTTAATTTCTCCTGGCAGTTTCTTGAAGAGCTTGCCGTTAATAAAAGTGTGGTGATGAATGGTTCGAGATAAGATCCCGGGGATGGATGCAAAGAAACAAGCAAAAAAGGAAAATGTATAAGTAGATTCAGGAGCAGTCATTTAGATCGGCATAATTAATTACAACTCCACTTAACAATTTATTAAGTCAGCTGGATGTTTTATTCAAACACATGGGTAGGTATTTATTTTGAACATGATTAGTCACGGCGACAACGGTTCTTTTTTCCAATTGAAAAAATTGGTTGTGTCACGCCAAAACTTTCCCAACTAATATCCAGGAACCTATGGAAATTTTTGTTCAAAACGTCTCTCCGGGTGATAAGTTGGAATTAGAGAGAAAGATTGAAAATGGTTTGCAGGAAATTGAAAATTTTGTGAGGAAATTTGAATTTTCCGTGAAAACCTCAAATCTTATTCCACATCATCTTATTGTAAAAATCGTCAATTAAGGCTCCATCGACGCCCAATCCAATCTACTTTCGATGTCATTTTTTGAAGAAATTCGGTCCCTAAGCAGGAATGGATTTTTGAGTCCCGCATCAAAAGCGAGTCGTCCTGGTCAAAATACGGGCGAGAGGCCCTCTCGGGTGGCAACGGCTACAAGAAATTTTGAAAAATTCATAACGCTCGACTGGAAAATAGTGAAAAACTGCAATTGCAGACTTAATTTGACTCATTTGTTGTGTTGCTTCCGAGTTGCTTCCTGCCAAATTTGGTTCAAATCCATCGGAAAGATTTTGGATTTTTAAAGAGAGCGTGAAGTTACAGTGGGGACGGAGACGCGCGGGATCTTTGCACTTGACTGTTTAAATATTGATATTGGGGTTATTAGTGAAATAAATTGAATAAAAATTGCCCAGTAGGCATCGCCTATCATTAGTGCATATTCAATCAGATCGGATGATTGTTTTTCCTCTAGGTGCGCCGAGTTACGAGTAATTGATGTGTAAAGGTAAGAAAGCATGAAAAGTTGGATGAATTTCAACCGAGTCGAGCCGAGATGAACGGCTTTCAAAATTTCAAATCCCGTAACCGTTATTGCATTAAGGACGGTGTTGAATTGTTGAAATAAGCGTTGCGATATCAATCCGTGTGGGTTTATTCCTTGGCGGATTCTCACCATTTTGGTCTCTTTCGAAAGCTACAAGCTGTTCTTTGGTTTGAGCCCATTGGCATTTCCAAAATCCAAGAATAATTTTTTTCAAATGTCAAAATTTATTAATTTTTTTTGTTTCGAAAATGCCAATGGGCTTAAACCAAAGTACATCCTTTATGTAGCTTTCGGAAGAGACCAAAATGGTAAGAATCCGTCAAGGAATAAACCCACACGGATTGATTTCGCAACGCTCATTTCACCAATATGACTCCGTCCTTAATGTAATTTCACCTTTTTTTTTATAGAAATAAAAACTCGAACAGTGACTTTTCCATCGCAAATAAATAGTTTAGGTTATATATTTTCTGATCCAGTGTCCATTTTGAAAATTTTGGAGTGTGCCCTTCTGCACAGAGCGATTTTTGGACAAACTAGTAGGTATTGATCTTAAGGCCTCAAGCAACATTTCTGGCTGGTTCATACATTTTCACCTCAAAAGTCCAGTACTTTGAACGATACGATCTAAATATTTTGTACTCTACTGGAATATTGTAAATTGTAAGCGGACAGAACTGTCGCATGTCGTCGCTTTTAGCTCACACAGTATCCGTATAGACGCTGCCACTAGTATTTTCAATACTAAAAAGGGCTTGTTTCAAACACGAACTTATTCCATTTAAATTACAACTGTTTTAATGACATATAAAGTGAAGCCAAAGTTGTTCAAGAGTTAAGACTCACGTTCAAACATGAATATAATTAAGAGTCGCTCGTCAGTTTGATGAGCTAAGTTTTCGCTCACACATGTTAGTTGTGGTAGGTTTTATGACGGTAGTTTAAAACCTCCGTTTCAGTGGGGCCCACATATGTAAATACATACCTCTAAGCTCTAAGAATTAAAATGCAAGAGTTTAAATTGGATAACCTGCGGTTATTATATCCGTGGTTGTTATAACCCCTTCCGTACTTCCGTAGGCACCATGAAACGCTTCCATGAAATTAGCATTTCCTGTCTCTCTCGCTCCGCGTGTGTATACGACGAAATAAATCTCCACGGCTCCGGTCCTGGGCTGGGTGGAACATTTCGCGGAATTATTCCAATTCTCATTTAGGACTATTTAATGTAAATTGAAGCAAATAAAGCCATATTTTAACACCACGGCGCCGCCATCGCCATGTTGCTTTTCATCAAACCGTGAAATTTAAAATCTTGCCAAATTAAATTTACCCGCGCGCCGCACGTTAGCTTTGCAAAAACTTGAAAAGAGAGACAGAAGATAGATAGAGTGAGAAGGAGCTGGGTCGGTGTAACACTTTTCATTTTAATTAGTTCGACTTTAGAAACTCCTGCAATTTTCCTGCAATAGCGCACAGCCCCAGTTCTCCGAGTTGCTCAATGTGCAGTGTAGGAAAATTAACGATTCAACTAAACTTAATTTAACTTAAGTTGAATATTTTGTATGCTGAAATACATTCATTTGTGATGCCAACTCGTATTGATGCTCGAAAGCAAAGTTATGTCCCATTTAAAATAGAACTCTGCGATGTGGTAAAATTCCTAAGAGCAGACATATCTAAATTTCTACCATGAAAAGTAAGTGAAATATTCTGCATTAGTGACGTCACGTTCATCACGCTGTCTATAGCACAAGTCTGCTAAAAAGTGCATCATGGCAGCAAACAACATCGTTACGTACTTGAGTAGATTAGTACGGAAGCGTAGAAGGGCCAAGCTGCAAATCTTTTTACGGACACAAAGTCGAGTTCCAAAGTCGACCCGGTCGAGTTTCAAACTCGACTTTCTGCGTAAAGTCGAGTTTCAAACTCGACCCGGTCGAGTTTCAAAGTCGACCCGGTCGAGTTTCAAAGTCGACCCGGTCGAGTTCCAAAGTCGACCCGGTCGAGTTTCAAACTCGACTTTCTGCGTAAAGTCGAGTTTCAAACTCGACCCGGTCGAGTTTCAAAGTCGACCCGGTCGAGTTTCAAAGTCGACCCGGTCGAGTTCCAAAGTCGACCCGGTCGAGTTTCAAACTCGATTTTCTGCGTAAAGTCGAGTTTCAAACTCGACCCGGTCGAGTTTCAAAGTCGACCCGGTCGAGTTTCAAAGTCGACCCGGTCGAGTTTCAAACTCGACTTTCTGTGTAAAGTCGAGTTCCAAAGTCGACCCGGTCGAGTTCCAAAGTCGACCCGGTCGAGTTTCAAACTCGACTTTCTGCGTAAAGTCGAGTTTCAAACTCGACCCGGTCGAGTTTCAAAGTCGACCCGGTCGAGTTTCAAACTCGACTTTCTGTGTAAAGTCGAGTTCCAAAGTCGACCCGGTCGAGTTCCAAAGTCGACCCGGTCGAGTTCTAAAGTCGACCCGGTCGAGTTTCAAACTCGACCCGGTCGAGTTTCAAAGTCGACCCGGTCATAAACTGCTCGTCATAAGTTGAGGATATCTCAAAATTTGCTCCAATTTCAAGTAAGGATATCTCTGGGGAAAAATATCCGATTTGGAAAAAGTTGTGACCCCTGAAAGAGCTTACTTTTGGCTGCAGGACGATTATGTTGACTTAAGGTGCGTTCAGTCAGCTTATTTAGTCACAAGTTTTAATTTTAGCCGTAAGCGCTGCATCGTCTATTAGCTGTTCTGAGGAGGCTGGTTCATGAGAGCCAAGGGGCGTCGCTGCGCTTGCGACTAAAATTAAAACTTGCGTCTAAATAAACTGACTGAACGCACCTTTAGGTCATAACTAGGGAGCGGATTTATATGCGGTAAAAAAGCTCGGAATATGTAGTTTAGGTATATGCGCTTAAAAAGTGTCAAAATATGCGGTAAAAATGTTCAAATAAAGCAATATATGCGAGTAAATATGTGATATAAGCTAAAAAAATATTGAAAATTTCAACATTTACATGTAAAACCAACCAACCAACTCTGACCATCGAAGTAAAAAAAAATTTCTCGAAAATTTTTATTTTTTTCTTAAAATGGAAAAATCGTGATTTTTTTGGCACATCTAGATAAAATGGCCAAGATACTGACAAATATTCAGTTATATGCAAAAATATGGACTAAATATGCGGCTATATGCGACTATATGGACTATCAATTTGTCTGCAGTAAAAACTCAAAATAATAAATTATATGCGAAATAAAACTTGGTATTTAGGTTCCTTATAGATGGAAACGTCAAGTTGCAAGTCGACAGTTGCATCTAACTTAGCGAATAGAAGATGTAAAAAATTAAAAATCCGCTCTCTAGTCATAACTGACTTCATGCATTATCAGGGTGTCCCGAAAATACACCGACAACGTACTAAGGCAGCTTCTATATAGGATGTCAAAGAAAGGAGTGACATAAGGGTTGATTTTTGAAGCCGTGTAAATTTTCAACGTATTTTTGTGAGAATAAACTTTTTCCAGTTATAGGCTTATACCTTCAAAGGAAGCCAATAGGCAATATTTTTTTATCCATCCATTATGTATCATTATTATTATTATCATCATCATCATCAGAAAACAAAGATTTACTGTGCACTTCAAAGAAGTTGAATTCTTCCTAAGGGAATGAAGCTAGAGCCCTGGAAGTTTTTCCGATAAATAGCTTATTAGGTCCTTAAGGGTGACCAATGAGCAGATTGGACCTGATGGTTGTGGTGCCATCTAGTTCACCATTTTGAAATTTCTTATTAGAATAACGATTTGCGTGGAACTCCTTGGCCGCCATATTGGAATTGCCTCCGAAATCTCTTATTAGTGGAACGATTGTCATGAAACTTGGAACTTACATTTGTCTTATTTAAACATTCTTCTTCCCAACCTGAGTTTCATAATTCCGCTGCCATCTTGGCCGCTATACTGAAATTTCTCATTTGTGGAACGGTTTTCGTGGAACTTGGAACTTACCCTTGTTTCGTACGATCATTCTTATATTTTCAGGCTGAATTACATGATTCCGTCGCCATCTTGGTTGTTAGTATGCTGTGTAAATAGTCGAAGTCTCTTTATTAGGGGAATGATTGTCATGAAAGTAGAGAGAGAAGAGGGCGACTGAATCAAGTCTCATTACCTGTAATTACAGAGGAGGTAATTACGACGTCGGTAATTAGACCGGTCCTACCGCTCTACAGTACACTCTTTAGGGTACGACGCCGGGTGCTATAGAGACGTGATATGGGTCAGGATCCTGAAACCGAGCTCATTAATTATTGAGGTAATTACTAGAGAGGTAATAACACCCTGAGAGTATGTGCACACCAGTTTTACCGTTGCGAGCTTGAACCCGCGGTTTACCTGGACCGTCGCTTTAGTCCTCCTCCTCCTCTTCATGCCTACCGCTGCAGGTGCAAAGCAGAACAGTGGCAGGTGCATGTGCCATCGTGTCTTCTCAGTCGAACCTCCTCCGACACCGTTTGCGCTATATTGGTAAGAGCGAGATGAAGCGCTGCCATCCTCTTAACACAGCTCGACCAAGCGCACAGCGGTGGGTCTCCTCCTCTCGCGCTCGGTATTACCTGCTCCGCATGACCCAAAACCGCCGGATCGTGTTTTATGGCTGCTTCCAATCGAACATGCGAAGGAGTCGGAAAGGTAGGTCCTTCGCAAGGTCCTGATGGTCGGAGGTCCTTGCACATATTGGGGGCATGAGCGCTGCATCTGAGAGAGAGAGAGAGAGAGAGAGAGAGAGAGAGAGCTATTTCGCTCCCCATCTCTGTCTATCATCCTATGCGCTGGCGGTCCAGCCAAACGCAGGTGTTTATGCATCGGTGAAATCGGTGTACGGTTTCATTTATCGACGCTCACAACATGGGAACGAAGGGATGCACGGCGCTTTAAAAAAATCAATGAGAGGAGGTACCTAATTTTTCCATATGACCGCTACGTCGCAATGTTTTAATCATAGCAAGGAGGGAGAATATGAAATAGATATGGAAGCAGAGGTGAGGCGCACAGCGTTTTAAAAAAATTAGATGAGGTACCTAATTTTTCTGAGATGAGATATCTAATTTTTCTATATGCTCGCTACGTCGGAATGTATTAACCAAAACAAGTCGACATGCTCTGGACAGATGAGCCGTTACATAGCTAACTGTTGTACTAATCATCATGATGTTTTTGATGGTAGGGGGTAATAGATACCTCGGTACATCATCTAGCTGTGTTTTAACGGCCATTTTTACCTTCGTCACAATTCAAAAATTCAAATATTCAAATCCGGTATTGGTATGATATCCCCTGCCAGAGGGTGGAGGGTAGGGAGCGGCGGGTGGCAACCGGGATTGTTCGATAAGGTGAACGAAACTGCTGGTTAGATAGATATAGCTCGTTTATGGTTTTGTAAATTGCCGAATTAAGGGCTTTTTCTCGCGAGAAGACCTAAGCGCCGCATGTGACAAAGCGCGCTATATCGGCTCCATCCCTCTCTATCATCCCACAGCGACATGGATATATTCGAGGCCTGTTAGATGCATAAGGTGAGGTTTCCGACCGAGGGTCTGCAGGTATAAAGTGCTATTATCATACAAAACCGATAGGTACCTGTTCTTTAAAAAATTCATGCTCCCAAAGCTCGGGGTATATTATAGAATTATGTGCCATCATAGTTTCGAGGAAAATGGTGATATGATGGTGGTGTATGGAGATAATTCTACGAGCACTTTGGAAAAACCATATAGCAACACAACGAGACGGCTTCTATACCACTTTCTAAAGCATGGGGAAGCAGTGCCACTTGAATGAAAACTACGAGTGCACTCGCTTTTTTTTTTATAAACCCATCTGTGAATGAGCATAATGAGCACCGTTTACCTGGAATCGCATGGTTTAGCTGTAAAGATGTTGTGGGGTATGAGACAGTTCGGCATGCGTTAATTAGCAGTAGCCGTTGAAAAAAACCAGGCAATCATTTTTTCAAGAGTTTTATTCAAAAATTAATACATGTCTTCAGTCGTTCATAATCCGATAATACATCGTCGTAGTGTAGTTCGAGGAACTCTAGCATGCATGAAACTTTTTCATTAGATTTGAAACCAGCCAAAATCTGTTTGAGAACTTTATACATAGAAACGTTCGAGTTCGATACATCGCTCGTTATTTTAAAGGAGCTTGATAATAAATCAGTATAAAATTTTTTAAAATTCATTGATTCTAGAGCCTCTAATCTATAGCTAATGATATCTCTCATTCGTGCAATTTGTTGTAGAAAATTTTCATGCAGATAGACGGTCTGGGCCCTGCTATGTAGATGTCCGATGCCTGCAGATGAACCCAATTTTAGAGTATAGTTCTCGAAAATTTTCATATCACCATTCGGAACGTTCGAAGTTGATGCAGTCGAAGAGGGCAAGAGCTCTATTAATTCACTCCATTCCCGCATGGTGAAAGATATTCGGCTCGAATTTGCATGCGATATGATGATGATTGCTGGTGAGAGTCCTCTGGCGATGCTAAGCCCAACTCGTATCCTTGCAGCTGATCCGTTCAGAGTTGTTTGATATAGTAATTCGGTCTCTTGAACGATGGCTTCGTCATAATACCGTAACATTTTTTCGATAGACTGCCAGGGGCTGAACAAGGTGGGCATCTCTCTTTGTTCGACGTTGGTGCTGGCGATGCTATGAAGATGTTTACGATGCTTATAATGCTAGCTGCTTATCTCGATATGCCGGTGATGATCCTTACGTTGATATGACGATAGAGGTGATGATGCTTGCGATGATATGACGATAGCGAGGGTGATGAATATGATAATATGACGTTGTTTTATGATGAAATGACGTTGTTTTATGATGAAATGACGTTAGCGGTGATGATGCTTGTGATGATATGGCGATAGCGGTGATGATCCTTACGTTGATATGACGATAGAGATGATGATGCTTGCGATGATATGACGATAGCAGTGATGATGCTTTATGATGGTATGGAGTTGATGGTGATGATATCACGTTGTTGGTGATGATGGCTACGTTGCTTATGGCGATAGCGCCGATGGAGTTTATGACGGCTGTGATCGGGATGTTTTTGCTCCAGACACCTTATTTCACCGGCTCTCTGACGTTAAGTGTGATCGACGAGGTTGCTGGTTCAAACAACGTCTGCTCTCGCAATCCACCCTCGATCGGGCATGCCCAAATATTTAACGTAAAGCCTCGAACCGGTTTTTTTCAAAACTTTTTCCACCAGATAGATCTCGGGATGTTTAGTTTTCTGTAGTTCTCGTTCGTAAAAACATCCCATGATCGGCGAACCCTTTAGATCTTCAATAAGATATGTAGGTGGATTGCTATTCGGTTTCACTCGTCTGATGCGAAACAGCTCCGTCGTCCAGTTGGGGGTATAACCTTTTTCAAAAAGTACTTTGTATTTACTCAGACGTACCACATCGCCAACTTTGAATTTCGTTTTTCCGACTATTTTCAAATTTGCATATGTATCGCGGAGAACCTGTTTCTCGTTCAACACGTTAACGTCGCACGGTTTTAAACCCGTCGTACGATGCTTTGTATTATTATATTCAGATGTTACTCTAGCCAGAAGACTATCGATCCAATTATAGCTTGCATGTAGGGTGAAGAGTTTGTAGAGTTTTGACTTAATCGTCCGAATCACTCGCTCCACGATCGCAGCTTTGATTATGCTAAATGAGTGGTAGTGATTTATTTTAAACTCTTTCATCAGAGCTTTGAATTTTGAATTGAAAAATTCCGTCCCCTGGTCGCTCTGGATATTCTTAGGTACTCTTCCGTCGGAGTTTTCCAATATATATTTCATCGCACCTGCTACCTCGGCCATAGATTTCGACTTGAGCCCTCGAGTCCATAGATACTTTGAGAAGCAGTCAATCACGACAAGAACATATCTATATCCTCTATTATCTCCGCTATAGTTGCCAAATTCAGCAAGATCTATCTGCCAGAGATCATCTAAACCTTTTATAATTGTTCGACGTCGATTAAATTTTCTAATTGCGGGTTTAAACAGCTCATCAACTATCTGTTTTTTCTCCATCTCGACGTATTTTAAAGACGCTGCTTACGTCAGAGGCTGTTCGAAAGCGTCTGAACAGGTCGATACTTGTTCGGACGTGTCTAAACAAGTCTAAACTTGTTCGAACGTGTCTGAGCAGCACAATACATGCAATGAGGAACATGCCGTTGAGGTGCGCGTAGCGCACACGTGTTCATTCAACACCTGTGAAATGCTTCTACTCGTCCGAGGACGTGAGAGGTCGATTACTAATTAGCATAATTCTCTTATTGAGGATGTCGGCAAGATTCAATATGTTCTTAATTTCTTCATCGGCTAGGCGCTGTGCTTCTCGAACGGTTTCAATTTCACCCTGCAATTCCGTAATAGTTTTAAGCAGCTGGTCAATCACAAATTGCTTCGTTGCACAGTCGGTACTCTTCTCAGGATATTTGATGTTTGACAGTCGGCGGTTTTCCCAATCAATATCACCCTTTTCCGTTAATTTGAAATATTTTCGGCACTGTTGGCGTTGAGCAGCAGAAGCGGATTTTGTTCTTGGTATCGTTCGTCCAAACTTGTCTATAGACATTTCTATACTGGCAGCTAATCACTATATAGTGTGGGTATATATCAAGTATTTGTTTTTCTATTGATGATATCTAATAAAATATTGATCTTCCTAACATGCTCGGCCATCAAAGTGGATGCTTCGCGCATTTCACCAATTTCGCCGCGCATATCTTTATCAAGCTCTCCGATATTATTAAGCACAAATTGTTTTGTAGCACAGTCAGACTCTTCCTCAGGATATTTGACGTTAGTCAGCTTTCGCTCTTCCCAGTCGATAACCCCTCCATTCCCCTCTATTTTGAAGTAGTGCTGATGTTGGACGTGTGTTAGAGCACTGGCTGATGATGCTGCAAAGGATCGGCCAAACTTATCCACGGACATTTTCACGCTATCGCAGTGTGCTGAATCTTAGTATATTATATTAGCTTCTCTCAGTTCTTCCTCGATGAACAATATCTCGTCTGATACTGAGCTGTTTCCTGCCTGACGTGAACCGTGAAGCAGTATCAAGCGGTCTATGAGCTCGTTCGGGTCATTCCAGAATTTATATTCAATAGGTTTTTCAGAATACTGTAAATACTTCATTCCACTTCCTGAAGACGGATTCAGTATAGGTTTAATAACACGCGTGTACTTATAACCCTTGCTTGCTTTAAGACGTCCTGTTGATGAAAAACCGTCTCTAGCAACGTTGGTTAGATGAAGAATCTGACCATATTTTCTCAGATCCATGTTGTTATAAACTGTAGGACGTTTCAAAAATATTAGCTCATATAGCCCAGGAGTTGCTTTAAATCGCTGGCCTTGGATGTGAATATCTGATGTTTTTTCTTCGATATTGATAGGAGTGTTTCCCATAAGGAGTTCTCCTGATACAGCTAACGGTCCATACATTCTATCATACTCTGCATCTGCAGAGGTGTTCATGAATTCTCTAACTTGTCGCAGTAAGGGCGTTTCTCCAGTGAATGTAAAATCAGATTTGGAAACGGTAAATGAGGGTGCCTCTCCAATTCTAGCTTTATCAGCGGCAGCCACAGCGGCATTATCGTCATCGATATCTTCACGAACATCACCATCTGCACGTTCATCATCATCAGCATCATCACCGGTATAGATCGTGGATAAGGATGGTTGAGGAGTTGAAGCTAGTGAGGAAGTGGATTGCTGGGTTGATAAATTTTTCAAAAATGATGATAGCCGGGTGCTCGTCCGCGGTGTCGATGATACAGGCGGGGCGAAGCGCCTACGAACGTTACGAGCTGATGTCTGAGGTGTTGGTGATAGTGGCAGATGGGTTGGCGATTGGGATGGCTGTGTCGGAGGCGTAGGAGTTGGAAGATGGATATTTTTGCTCATTTTTTCCAGCGGCTCAATTATCGGCTGCATCGCCTTTCTCACGCCTGCATTCATATCGAGATCGCGTGATTTTAACATTAAAAACTTTTGACGCACATTTTTTCTGGCTGCGATTACGCGCTTCTTCAGCTTAATTTCATCGGCAGTCTTCATACTGGTGAAAGATTTATTGGAAACTAACTTGGCGCTCGCCTGCCGCGGCTTATATATACTTTTTGGGATAAATGATATGGGAATAAAACAAACAAATCAGCTATCTCGAATTTATTCTGGAAGTAAATTGATCAACCAATTATAAAGTAGCATGCAATTATTTAAAGAACAGATACAGGTTTTTAAAAAATGGTGATTACATGACGGTAATATCTTATCAAATTTTAACATTCTATCATCTCTTCCAACATCCACAATTTTAATACATAATTCATTATCATAACATCTTCCAATAATTTCCTCGATGAAGGCCTTCTTCTGATATCCTTTCACAAAAATAATATCCACGTTGGAAGCCATGTGGTGTACTAAGGAGTAGATTTCTTCATATGGAATATCCCCATCGCTGTATCTGAGCCCGTGATATTTATTCTCCAGATACCTCGCATTTTTCTTGCTCCTCCGGTCTAATGCTGCGAATGGTTTGGGTGGCTTCAGGTGATAGTGTCCGAAATTCTCACTTCCGTATCCTTTAACGTATGTGATTTCCTTTGCAACAAATTCCGGGATATTGAAGCCCTGTATATCAACGGCGAGGAATTTCATGATAGCGGTGTAGATGTTCGTGCGCAGGATGTATGTGAGCGAATGACGAAAAGAGCCGCCGTTGTTTATGCTTTATTATTGAATTTCTCTAACCGTGCCGAGTAATGGTGAATATTCCACAATTTTCTCATGAATAATTAAAGCATATGCTCTGGTGTTTGCAGGGAAATTAACTTCTGATTCAAACGAGAGTTTCACATCCACAGCAGACGACTGGATTGCGTCAGCTTGTTTCGTGCTATCGATTATGAAGATTGCATTATTCGTAAACGATGTGAAGGATAGAATCGGGTCTGCGATCATTTTCCCGGTGAAATTTCTAGCAAAGTCGGTATAGCTCTGATACGCCTCAGCAAATTTCGAATTAGCAAAGTCGAAATTCTGATTTTCAAATGGGTAGCGAACGCTGTTTAGCAGAAGATGCACGTTGCGTATCCCAATGTTATCAAATATTGCAGCACTCTGGTCGGCACTTTCCCGGCGATTGGTTTGATATCCTGCAATGACTCCGACCACTTTCTCCACTCTTAATGCAGTCTTCAGAGACCAATTTTCCTTATTGGTGGTTCTTAACGCAGGCAATTCGTGCAATTCATAGACTCTGTAGGGGATTTTGAAAGTCGTACCATCACCGATGCTTTTCAGCAATTCCAGCTTGATCTCATCACTGGGATATACGTGTAGCACTTTGAGAGCGATTTTCTGAATTTCGATGGTTGCTCGACTCGTCCCGGTACTTGTATAGCAGTCGGTATCCGAGCGATGTCTCACAAGCCGAATTTTATGTCTACCCATCAGAACTCGTGGATAATCGTTGAAGAGGTTGAAAATGAACCAAAGAGGGATTCTCAAGCAAAATCTCCGGTTGATTCGGTTGAACGTTACGCATCCGGCACCGTTTGGATACCATCCAGACGCTGCTAGTGCCTCGGTCTCTCCCTTACCGTAGCATGCTAATGCTCGCATGCTAGTTGCGATCCCCGGGTCACGCACCACCTCCAGCTCATGGCCGTTTAATTCATATGAGATCCTGTCAAATAGGAACATACCACAATTATTTGACAGAACACATACACCTCCAGCCCCTCCAACCTCCTCACCCGTCGGTGCAAACACGCATTCGAGTGAGAGATATGCTTCACGAAAGTCTATGAGCGCATCTTGTTGATTTATGGCGATTTCGATTTCGTCATTATGGGCAAAAGCACTTGTTTGTGGCTGGTATGTATGCCCTTCTTCCCGCCATATGCTCTCATCCAAGATTGGGTCGTTGAAAATATTTAGCTTGCTTGCTATCGCGGACATTATAGCCTAAAGATCGAAGTCTCAGAATTCGATCGAGTGTTACCTTCGGAGCGTTCACTCTAACTGGTTTGGACGGCTGTGTGATCGTGCTTTTATAGCAGCAATCAAATACTAAGCCCATCTTTTTTTAGTACTAGTCGAATTACAATTTCCTCTCCTCTCAAATTCACAAGGTTCGAATTTTGGTCGATGATTCTCAGCGAAATATTATCAATATAATGCTGATTACTCAGCGGGAGATAGATGGGGTTAGATGGCTCGATGTTTATTGAAAACCCCGGATCAACCGTTGGAGAAAACTCATAGATCGTGTGCGACGGGCTGCTGCTATAATATGAACCACTTATTATATTACACTCAACTCGAATGGTCGCGATGGACGTAATATTCACCGTTATGTCCGAAAAATGAGCTTTATATGCAGGAAGGACTTTTTTTGAAAATCCCAATAATGAGCCGATACTATCCTCTTGCTCAAAATCGATTTCGAATTTAGATTTCACTTCACACTTTAGCGTATTGTTGTTAGGCTTGAGTGTAAAAGATTCGGCGCTCCCTAGGGAGTTCTGAATAAATCTCTCGATATCAGAAATTTCGTATGAACCAGTTGGAAGCGATATGTTTTTGTATTCAGTATGGCTAGGTGGTTTATAATAAAACCTATTATTTACACCCTCTTGAACGTTAGGGATGCTGTTGAAGGTGTATAAACCAATCAATGCTAGCGAGTATTCGTATCTGGAGTCGAGCTCGATCACCGGATGAAAGTCCGCACTCAGCTGGGACGATGAACCTTTCAGCGTGAAGGTTTTAGACATGACTGAGAACACCTGCTTCAGCGCATGTATTTAACGACTAGGGGTTATGGAGACGAGTGAGAACAATTTATCACATTCACATGTATTTATTGATTAAAAATTCTAAACATAGATGACCACAATTGTAGGTATTGAATTTCTGACATGCATCGTAATTAAAGTAAATTTTACAACCATTTCCGAGATATTTTACCAGCTCCGGCGGCGGTTTCAAGCTTCCAAAGCTATCGAAATAGTGTACGGTGTTCAGACTCTTGCGATAAGCTACCCAATGAGTTCCGACGCCCTCTGACGTATCCAAGTTAACGATGCCTGATTCATGCTTGCGAACGGGATGTGTAATAGCACCTAACTCATCTCGCATGAATACTCCTCGAAAATGTGGAATATTGAATTCCTCAGCATATTTCAATATATCCGCGTCAGTTAATGCTCTCTTGGGCAGCTTCTTTATTAGTTTTTTGTATCGATAGTGCAGAAGATCCCATATCCTGAACGATGCTTTCTTAAATAGATTCCCCGGCCCATGGCTATGGCCTCCATTTGCCTGTTGTGACGTTCACTTTCTTGAAGACGTTTTCGACCGTCTTTAGCTTCTAGAATTGTTTTCGTGATCGCAGCAGCACCTCCGCCTAAAGCTCCGACAGCTGATAATGCTGCGAATATAGGTATCAGCGGTAGGAATCCCCCGCTTTTCGGGAGAGGTAATATCCGAGGCGTCCTGATACGCGGCCGTCCTCCGGCTTCTTTAATGATGCGACGAGCTGCATGAAGGGATTTTTCCGAAATATTTCTTAAATCTTCGGAATTCCGGATTCTATGGTGCTGAATGAGTTTTTTCAACGGATCTATGAGAACTTTCCGGAATGCAACCTTCCTTTCCAGCTCGACACCTGTCTTCCTCTGTTTCACCCTTTCCTTCTTTCTCGCCAGCTCCGCGGCATCATTCTTTCTCTTCTTCTCGAGATCTAACCGTCTCTTTTGCACACCCATGCCCAATTTTCGTTTGACCTTCATGATGTTAGTGGTAAACCATGCGGCGGTCCTCTCTCCAATCGGAACGTCTTTCGACTTCACTATCTCCCAAGCTCGATTCTCTAGAATTTTATCGGATAAATGTCGATCAGACAGCTTTTTCGAAATCGAATATGATATGTCGTGGGATCTAGCAGCCTGATCTAATCGGTTCACACCAGGATCCCCGCGTTTCAACCGCTTATGCAGCTTGGTACCGGGGCCTAGATATTGATAGCCCGGAACGTGGAGTTCGAACGGTAGGTTGTTTATTATATTATTAACCAGACCATCACCTTTGAAAGCATGCATTGGACTGACTGATTTGAATGTGATATAAAGAGTTTATTTATACTCAGCACTTCAGTCTTGATCACGATGCGATTCGAGAAGCACGATTTATCATTACCCGTTATAAATCATGATAATGTCGGATTCGTTAAGAATCGGCGACATGGAGAGCTATTTCCGAGCTCTATTCGAGCGATTTTCTGCGGGCCGAGCCAGTGTGGGAAGACAAACGCTCTCTTGAGCTGCATCCTCGATTCGAACGGATTACGTTTTCAGAACGTGTATATTTTCTCAAAATCTCTTTTCCAGCCGAAATATATGATGCTGGGCAAAGTTTTGGAGGGGATCGAGGGATTGGGATATTTTCCGTGTAGTGATAATACGTCGATAATCGATCCTTCCGAAGCTTTGGATAATTCTCTGATGATTTTCGACGACGTTGCCTGTGACAAGCAGGATAAAATCAGAGCATACTTTGCAATGGGCCGCCATAAGAATGTGGACTCCTTCTATCTATCCCAATCTTATGGGCGCATAGGAAAACATCTTGTACGTGATAATACAAACTTTCTCGTATTATTCAGACAGGATGAAATGAATCTTCGACATGTATATGATGATCATGTGAATTCTGACATGACATTTGTTAAGTTCAAGGATATGTGTAGGGAGTGTTGGCGAGGGAAGTTTGGATTCGTGGTGATTTCCAAAGACGATGAAATAGGTTCAGGACGCTACCGCTGCGGGTTCGATGTAAACATAATGCTGGATTAATTTACGAAAAATAAAGCATAATAAATGAGAAAATTCTGATTTTTATTTAAAATTAACATACCAAAAATTTAATAGCCTATCTAACACGGTTCTCTCTCAAACCTCTGCTTCCATATCTATTTCATATTCTCCCTCCTTGCTATGATTAAAACATTGCGACGTAGCGGTCATATAGAAAAATTAGGTACCTCATCTCAGAAAAATTAGGTACCTCATCTAATTTTTTTAAAACGTTGTGCGCCTCTCTGTAGGTAAGTAAGAGCTATCTATTTCATATTCTCCCTCCTTGCTATGATTAAAACATTGCGACGTAGCGGTCATATGGAAAAATTAGGTACCTCCTCTCATTGATTTTTTTAAAGCGCCGTGCATCCCTTCGTTCCCATGTTGTGAGCGTCGATAAATGAAACCGTACACCGATTTCACCGATGCATAAACACCTGCGTTTGGCTGGACCGCCAGCGCATAGGATGATAGACAGAGATGGGGAGCGAAATAGCTCTCTCTCTCTCTCTCTCTCTCTCTCTCTCTCTCTCTCTCTCTCTCTCAGATGCAGCGCTCATGCCCCCAATATGTGCAAGGACCTCCGACCATCAGGACCTTGCGAAGGACCTACCTTTCCGACTCCTTCGCATGTTCGATTGGAAGCAGCCATAAAACACGATCCGGCGGTTTTGGGTCATGCGGAGCAGGTAATACCGAGCGCGAGAGGAGGAGACCCACCGCTGTGCGCTTGGTCGAGCTGTGTTAAGAGGATGGCAGCGCTTCATCTCGCTCTTACCAATATAGCGCAAACGGTGTCGGAGGAGGTTCGACTGAGAAGACACGATGGCACATGCACCTGCCACTGTTCTGCTTTGCACCTGCAGCGGTAGGCATGAAGAGGAGGAGGAGGACTAAAGCGACGGTCCAGGTAAACCGCGGGTTCAAGCTCGCAACGGTAAAACTGGTGTGCACATACTCTCAGGGTGTTATTACCTCTCTAGTAATTACCTCAATAATTAATGAGCTCGGTTTCAGGATCCTGACCCATATCACGTCTCTATAGCACCCGGCGTCGTACCCTAAAGAGTGTACTGTAGAGCGGTAGGACCGGTCTAATTACCGACGTCGTAATTACCTCCTCTGTAATTACAGGTAATGAGACTTGATTCAGTCGCCCTCTTCTCTCTCTACTCATGAAACTTCGAACTTAATCTTGTTTTGCAGTAACATTCTAATTTTCAAGCTGAATTTCACGCTATTCTGTGATTTCACGCTTCCGTCTCCATCTTGTTTCGGTTTTAATCTGACACATTACTGGCCATTCAAGCTTCAAGCATGATGTGCAATTTTTTCAAATTGATCTCTTTCAATTGATGGGAGGAAGTGATGTAAGACATTCTAAAAAGTGTCTAAATATACCCGGTCAATTGTCCTTATGTGCCCGGTCAACATGATATTTGTCCGGACAATTTTGAAATTGTCCAATATTGCACGAATACGACTACGTCATCCATGGGGTATAAACCAAACCCTGACGACTCAGACTATCCATCGGAAAAAGTTCCAGGGCTCTAGCTTCATTCCCATAGGAGGAGTTCAACTTCTTTGAAGTGAACAGGAAATCTTAATTTTTTGATAATAATAATGATAATCATGTATGGATGAAAAAAAAAGCCTATATTGGCTACCCTTGGGGATATCAGCTATTCATCGGAAGAAGTTTTTCCTCGCGAAAATACGCTGAAAAGTTACACGGCTTGAAAAATCAACCCTTTTGTCACTCCCTTCTTTAGCATCCTGTATATAATGAACTAAGTCAGTTATGACATAATTCGATAAGCGTCCTGCAGTCAAGGGTAATAAGCTCTTTCAGGGGTCATCAACTTTTTCCAAATCGGATATTTTTTACCTGAGATATTCCTGAACTTATGACGAGCAGTTTACGTCCGGGTCGACTTTGAAACTCGACTTTACGCAGAAAGTCGAGTTTGAAACTCGACCGGGTCGACTTTGAAACTCGACCGGGTCGAGTTTGAAACTCGACTTTACGCAGAAAGTCGAGTTTGGAACTCGACCGGGTCGACTTTGAAACTCGACTTTACGCAGAAAGTCGAGTTTGAAACTCGACCGGGTCGACTTTGAAACTCGACTTTACGCAGAAAGTCGAGTTTGGAACTCGACCGGGTCGACTTTGAAACTCGACCCGGTCGACTTTGAAACTCGACTTTACGCAGAAAGTCGAGTTTGAAACTCGACCGGGTCGACTTTGAAACTCGACTTTACGCAGAAAGTCGAGTTTGGAACTCGACCGGGTCGACTTTGAAACTCGACCGGGTCGACTTTGAAACTCGACCCGGTCGACTTTGAAACTCGACTTTACGCAGAAAGTCGAGTTTGAAACTCGACCGGGTCGACTTTGAAACTCGACTTTACGCAGAAAGTCGAGTTTGGAACTCGACCGGGTCGACTTTGAAACTCGACTTTGTCCGTAAAAAGTTTCGCAGCCTGGCCCTTCTACGCTTCCGTAGATTAGGGTAGTATCAAAATATTTCACATATTTTCATTCGGAGTTGGCTTTGGAAACAAAATTTTCATCCATATTAAATTAAAGAGAATATATTGTACACTCGGCAGCAAAAAAAAGGTCCACTTGATTTATAACGGAGACGACTATTTGCTTGGCCTGCTCTACCGTAGCCCGTAGCAGATAGGCATGTACTCGAGATGAATACAGCAATGCCACCCTTGTAGAAGACTTAGTTGAACAAACCGGGTGTTGGGTCGACGGCCTTTTGTGCTCTTTTCACAACACAACTGGCGATCCCAATAAAATGAACCACTTTATGTTCAAATTGCAATGTGAAGGCTTGATAATAAAAAATAAAAATACTCCAAAACAGTTCTAAGTCCAATAATAGTGATGCAAAATGGCTAGTCCGGTCCTGTCAGCACTTACAAATTGTTGTACGTTTATCGAATTATCGCTACTAAGTATAACCTTGACCATCTTGTAATTCCTGTATATCCGAAGATCTCACACACCCACAGCGATATTTTGAATATTCGTTAATACATATCCGAAGATTTCGGAGTAATGTTTTTGAGCATTGTATAATAGCGATGCGTTATTCTTGAGGATTGTGAAGCGGTATTTCAGACAATCCTAGACCTAGAGCAACATTTTAAAGTTCGCAGAGTAGGGGGTAGGGTCTTCTCTCTTATGATGATATGATGTATTGATGTAGGTACCTCGAGATGTACCTTGATAGTAAGTGCCAAATGCCTCATAGATAGCGTGGGGATGTTTGGATAGGTGAGGTGGATCATTTTCTTGTCCTCCCATAACGAAAACGATATCGACAAAAGTATACCTTGTACTATACCTCAAAGCGCAAGTTCAGAAGGCATAGAGCATGATCTTTAAGAATCGTAGATCGAAACAATTAATTGATCTTGAAAAGTTCATCGTCCATGCAAATTAATTTTACGAATGCCTTCAACTCGTATACCGGACAAGAAATTACTTACAATTCCGATCCCGTGACAACCAGACCAGGCCTCAACTCCATCCAATCCAAGTCTGAGGTGGATGTCTAATACCTATTACGGCGATCACCTCTCCTGTAAGTAACCACTGGAAAACACTCACATGATTTGATGAAGGGATCCATTTTTCTTGTAGAGGAGATGTATATTATAACGTGTAAATAATGTAGTCTTCTTCTCTTATTTTTTATAATATAATATAATATAATATATTATAAAATTTAATATTTAATATTTACTCCCAATTCTGTGACCCTCCTCCGTCTTGAATCTTACAAATGCAACACAAATTATAAGTAGATCAATCAAATACGTTATTTTAATTATTACTATTGTTTCCACCTGTTGATGTCAATTGCAATGGAGTATTATACTAAAAAAATTTTTTGATTGAAATGAAAACTACATTGAAAAATAATTGACCCGTGTTTTTTTATTCAGTCAAAGACCGTATCGTTTGGGCGCAATAAATAAATAACATCAACTATTTCTGACGTCACAGCGAGTCACCGCCTATACCGCCTGTGTAAATGACGTCAGAAATAGGCAGAATATAGGAATTTCGTTTATTTATTGCGGCCAAACGATACGATTTTTGGCTGAATAAAAAAATACGGGTCAGTTATTTTCCAATATAGTTTCTGATTCCATCGAAAAAAAAATTTTTTTTCAAAAGTATAATACTCTATTAACATTTCAATCCTATGTGTCAAATTTTGTACTCTTATTTTTGAAAATGGCTTTTACATTATATTTATAAAGCTGAAACTGCAGTAAACAAGTTAAAATAATAAGTGGAGAAGACTACATTATTTACACGTTATAATTCACCTGATTGTGTCCATATTCCTCTGCCATTCTACTTTGGCTGTACGTCAACGCCATAGGCATATTATATATTTCGTTTTTCTTTTGCGGCACCCTGTAAATCAGTAGCGTTAATTGTTTGAAAGCTAGAAAATTAGTTCAAGCCTGAGTTAGGTACCTATCTAAATCTCCTTGAGTGAAATCCATACTCACTTACCCACAACTTATGTGAGCTGAACTCTGCTATCCGCACAAGGACAAGACTTAGGACTTCAGGTGTGTGGCTTTACAAAGTAAACTTGTTGGTTGGAAACCGTCAACGGGATTGCGCCATCTAAATCAGGGACGAGACTCCCGAAAATCAAAGCTTTGTGTGTGTACTGCCACCCCCATTTTCGGTCAGACACCGGGAAAATTGCTGGTGCTGCCCGCAAAAAAAAAACCTTCAGCACCATATCTTTTTACCCCGAAGCGGACTCTGTGTATGTATGTTTCTGATCTCGTGGTTTTTTTTCCTGTTTTCCAGCAGTAAATTCGAGGAAGTGACCGAGGTACTGGACGACGGCTTCCCGGAACCGATTCCGGGCAGCAGCCATTCGCTATCGGACAGTTTAGCCGAACAGGATACTATCCTTGAAATATGACCGGAGCTGCACCAGCCTCCTGACTTGTTTAAACACATTGTGGATTCCGGACATTGGAGTGAACTCGACAACGACGACGTCATCCTATAAAACAACAATGTCTCGGCCCAGAGGACAACCCACCAAAATGGCCAAAACGGACGCTGGGGGATTCCCAGGACGGAAGCATCACGGAGTTCAGAGCGACGCAACTCTACTGTAAAAATAAAATATAAATCTATAGAGAGATCTCGTAGCAGAAATCACAATTTTTATATATGATAAACATGTCACAAGAACTTATTACATTTATTATTATTAATAATCCGTTGTGCATAATTAATATAAATAAATTAAGCGATGAAAAGTCTTGCTTTTGTACCTATAGGTAGGTAGGTACTAACAAAAAAGCGTTACCATTCGACTGGAAATATTTGGGAATAACCAATTAGTATAGAACTTATAGTGAATAGATATAATCAGTTTCACGGCTTTCTTATAAGAATGTTGTGCTGAACGAATAGTACGATGCAAGCTTATTGATGATGTATAACGTGACAGATATTCCGTAATCGCGACGCGATGCACACGCAGACAAAGTTTTCTAGACTACGACGCAGCGAAAATAGGAAGACGTGAGCCTACTTAGGTTAGAAATTTGCTACGGCCGACAAGAGACATCGTCTCCAATGGTTGACAGCTCCCCGCTAATGCTTCTAGGTGAGCTGGTGGTCACTGTAGAAGATAATGCTTGAACGGCCGAGCGCGGCAGAACGCTGGAAAAAAAGGAATGAAAATGCCCACTGTGTCCACAGTAAGATCGAGAAAACTCCCTTAGATAATTAATTTAGGGAAATGGATTGCTTGAGTTGAGACACGCACGTGAGTGTACTGTGATGAAAGATTCCCTCAACATAAAACTTGTCCATTTCCTGTATGCATCTCCTTTTTCATTCCTGCTTGCTGTTTTAGTATACCTAAGGTAGAAAAGCTTGAGCATCATTTTCTCTAGTGACAACCGCTCACCTAGCAGCATTAGCGAAGAGCCGCCAACTAGTAGAGACGATGTCTCAGTTGAACGCGGCAAATTTTCACTCCAGGAAGCCTTACGTTTTCATATTTTCTAGAAAATTCTCACTTGCGCGTGCATCGCGATAACAGTGACATTTCAAACCGACCGTGATAAAAGTCCAGGGCAGATTATGGAAATGCTCCACGAGGACCAGAAAAATATTGAAAACAATTCACTTCTCCATTTTTGGGAATATGAGGGTCAATGGGCCAGACTTCAAGCCCTTTTATTCTGTACCGATTTTTGTGACCTCTCTTAAACTAACGAAAACGCATCTTTTTTTTTTACTGCTGAATGTGTTTTGAAATCTCATTTACTCTAGAGGATAAATATACCGTATGATCAAAAACTTTTCTCCTCTAGGCTCTAGGCAGGCTATGGCCTGGCCAAAATCAGCCTCGTTTGCCTGTCAATGACTAGACCACAGCCTGCCTAGAGGAGAAAAGTTTTTGATCATACGGTATGAAGTTACAAATTTTAAAATTCAGTTTTTCTTCAAGAACACAAGCAGAAAGTCTTGTTTAGAAACGAATCGTATTATTTATCGCTTTACATCAGTTTAAGAACCTCTGAAACTTTGTGCAGATGTCTTTGAAGAATACCGATTTACGAACTTTATGATACACCCTGTATAGTAAAGGAAGTTTCAAAATTCAACAGTTCAAAACAGTGCTTTTCGTTTTTTTTTTCCAGAGTTTACAAAAATTTACCCCCTTGACCCTTTGACCGTCCATATTTTCAAAAAAAAAAATCCTAAAAAAATTTCAAATTTTCTGGCACTCTTCATGCATTTCATTGAAGAAAATGCCCTGGACTTCTGTCAGGGTCGATTCAGAACATCCTGTACCTACATAGCACAGCTATCAAGGAGTTGACATCGTACCATTCGTGCCAACACAAAAAAAAAATTCGTTGCTTGCTCCAATGTAAAAAGCCAAAAGTTAGTTAGTTAGCTAGTTAGCGCTTGGAAAATAGATATTATGTACCTAGCTGTTTGGTAATTCAAGCTTGAATACTAACTGCCCACATGATTTTCAACGTTGTATGAGCTGCAGCATGTACTGTACAGCTTCTGACCCAGGGAGCCCCGTCAGAATCTAAATCAAGCATTTCCAAGCTTCCCAGTCACGTTTGTGGAACAAAGCCTCTTACTTCATAATGCATCCTACAATTCCTGGAACTTCCCGGAATCCTCTACATTGCATTATTCGGAACGCTAAGAAAGCTAATATGTGTTTCATAACGTAAAATATGCAATACTCTACCCATAAATAAAAGACGCAGGTCCAGCGCCAGACGCTTTCAACGCCCGTTGAACCAAACTTATTCAATATAAAATCTCTCTCGGAAGAGTGTTCGTAATATAAAAGTTTTCCAATTCGTTCCCGCGAAAACATGACCCTGTGATCATCGCTTTTCACGCGAATTTTCGATGTTCGCCATCGATGAAAAGTCCGTCCGCCGCCAAACGTCCGCCCTCACGGACCTCAGTTCAAACTGATGTGGTTTGTAGTTTATTTGCGGAACGTCATATGAATAAGTAACGAAACAAAGTCTCGTCTCGTCCGTTATCTTGGAGTTGAAGTCTGGAAATCGCGCGCTAGCCCTCTCTCTCTCCTCCCTCCCCCATCACTTATTCATCTTAATTATTCCCAAAGGGATTTCTAGTAGTTCCGTCAACATTGATTAGGGCCAGTATAGTACCGAGTATAGTACCTACCACTCCGCAGTTGCATAGTATAACTCCGGAATCGCTGCTCCTTTATGTCTTAGGTCATATTCACCGACCGTATTTCAACGAACAGGTTTTTCATCCATTGTTGTAAACTCCATTTAACATTGTTAAGCTCTCTCGCATGAATACATAGAGTGTCGTTGGTCTCGTTTCCTCACGGTCCATTTCCAGACGCTCTCTTTGTCCTTCTTCCCATCAAGAGGAGCTTCTGAATGTTTTATTGACGTATTACTTATTCCCACCCGAAAGGGCAAAGTTATTGCCCAAACTAAGAGCTCGGTTGTTCCAATTTTAATGCCCGCAGGGATCATCACATCCAAAAATCAGAGGCAGCGACGCTCGTAAATTGCTCACTGAACTTCATAAATCTGAACATTTTGGAAACGGAGTCATTGTAAGTAAATGCCAAATGATGCAATATTTTAGGGGTTGTTTTTTAAGCAACTTTTCAAATAAATACATATATTATATCTGTCTATGTTCGTAGATTTTGGTAACGGATGGTCCAAATATGTCAACGCACAACGCAAATACAGATGACTTGCGATCTATCACGGTTGATCTGGATCTGGTGAAGTGTTGAGTGGGGAGAACTTTTCAATGGCCCGTAACATCGCTAAGCATTCCCTTTCTCTGGTACTAATACTCTCTGTCGTCGTTCCGCTGGCACAAAAACGGTCTTATTGGAGTGTCGCCCATCCGAATTAGATTAACGCCCAATCCATAGTTTCTACTGTCACTCTGGATTTGAAAAGACTTCGATGAAAGGTCATGACGGAAAAGATGTGCTTCAGCTGTGACCTTGGTATATAGTCATTCTCATTTACCTGGGGTTCTCGAGGCGCAGGTTAACCTATTTTGGCGCCGTCGCCAACCCCAACCCCAACCAGCCCGATGGATAAAGGCTCCCAATTGAACAGCAAATTGTACCAGTGAGCTAATATTATAATGTATATTTGAAGACCTGCGCACGAGCTGGTCGACCTATATGCGAGCGAAGGTAACCACCTATATGAAAAGGTCTATAGAGAGAAACAGATGGGCTTATACTCTTAGTACTGGGCTCCAGCTTGCAAGCTTTTCAGTAAATGGCCATCAGCTTAATGCTTGAAAATTTGTCAGTTGGCAGTTTCACCACTCGTCTCCAACTCTGCGAGCGAGGTCGAATATTCGAGACGACTTCTTCTTTTTTCTTCTCTTCTTTTTTTCTGTTTCACTTTTTATCTTCTCCTTTACTTCCTCTTTCAGATCTGCTTTTAATTAACTACTTTTACTGTTTTTTATGAATATTTTTTAATTTTCTTTGTAGTGTTTGCAGAGCCATGTTTGATTTGGGTCTTAGGGTCGTACGCAAGCGACGGCGACGTCTTACGTGACACTTTTATTGCTAAAAAGAATATTTTTTTGACGACTTTTCTAGAAATCAGATCTTTTCAGTTCATGGACTGGTGAAGTAGTTTGGTAACATCTTTCGAAATTACGAAGCTTGAAGGGGTCGGTAAGAACCACGCCTAAACCGTAATAATTTTGAAAGTAGAAGTCGAAGAAGCATTTTTTCTGTGCTTCGCAGAAGATTCCATATACCTTCCGTAATACCACAGATCGTAATACCTACTGTCGTAGGACAATACTTCTAAGACATTCCTGTAAGTATATAGCACGTACGACGTACCTAACTTGATTTCTCATCTACAGAAAAATCTCATTTAATATTTATTCATGTTGCATTCCGTCAAACTTATTCACTCAAGATCTTGAAATCTCAAACTGTCTATTGTTGCAGAAGTTCTATTATTCAGTCTTGAATGGGAATATTTAAGCTGATAACGTTGCAATACCTACAACATTATCGGCAATAAATTACTTATACCTACTTACTCACAATATCTAATCTGATTTAGGTGATTAGGTATTTGAGGTTTCCTCACTTGAGTGGGTACCTACTTATTAGTATGACAAATGTGTTGTGCACTTCGGTAACGTGTATGCGTGACGGGTAATAATAATGTTACCTCAATAATAAATGGTCTAGTCAAAGAAGAAGGTGCTGAGGGCTAGGAAACAAAATCCAAAACTGTGGGAAGTTACATAGATAGTTGTACTAAAATGTTTTGTTTCAACTGCAATCTATGTCCATCTTCCAACAGTTCCAATATCAACAACAACAAGCAAAGGTAAGTTGCAACATATATGCCAAGTTTTAGTAGGGGAAGAGTGGCATGAAAGGGATCGACATGTCTTGAAAAAGATCGACATGTGTTGAAAGGGACAACGCACTGTAACAATATTATTCGAAGACATAGATGCGTAATACTAGCAATAACACATATGACTCTGGCATACCCCGAACCAAACAACACTTCTACCAAGTGCACCCTCCCAACTCAAACTAAAACTCTTTTTCCCTTAGTGCCATCGTTTACGAGACAAACGCGAAAAACTGATCCTCAAGTTCTTTTCGAGGTCACATCGGCCGAAGCTCACACTGGATCCTTGAGGACTTTCAGTCTATTAAACTACATGCTTAACTGAACTTATACAGGGTAGCCCGAGGGGTAGCCCAACGGAAACGTGACAGACAAATTTTCAGGCATTGAACAGCTGGCTCAATTGTCTCTACAGCGGTGCTATACATTTGTTTTTTTTTCGATTCGATGTAAGTTTTTCAAGATTATGCTAATTTCAGTGTTTTTTGGAGGGTTACAGTCCATTCCAGAAAGCTGACTCGAAGTTGTCGAACCGAGTGCCGAACCCATAACGGGGCTTAGGTATGTCCCTCTAGTAAACATATTACCATTGTATAACTACTCCTAGTAGGCCAGCCTCCGTTTAAATTGTGCAATTTGCGGAAAGCACCGGCAGGTGGCGTGCTCAGCATTTGTCGTTTGGTCGCTTAAATTAGTTATAAATCACGCTGTCTTCAAATTTCAACGTGGCGCCCAACTTACTGATAGATGTTGATGGTTTGGTACAGAAATTTTAATTTTTCTCATATGCGCTGATGATTTCTTGCGAGCTAATTGCTCTAGGCGACATCTAGCGACAAAATCCCAAACTCGAGGTTGACCTACTAGTAATAGTTATACAATGATATTACACTACACAAACAAATGAGGCCAATTATCCAAAAATCTGTCTATTAAGTTCTCGTTGGGCCTGGGACACCTGTATACAAAAATCCGGCTGGGTTTTATCTTTGTTCGCTATTTTTCTATAATTCCTGGACTACACGATAAACCTTGATAATGGGCTTTAAAGCATATTTTGCTTGAAATTTTGCCTGTCTAAAAATATTTTATTACATACATAATATAGTGTAATATAAAAGTGATAAAAGAACTCTTTTGAGCGATAAAAAAAATTGCAAACTTGAAAACAAAAAATTTTCCATAGCTTTTTTTTTTTTCTTAGTTATGTAAGCAAAAAATCTAGAAAAATATGTTTAAGAAGCCCAGTATCAGTATTCAGGTTCATCTTGTGATATTTTTACAGGTTTTCAGCAGATATGATTTATGGTTTGGTTTATGGGGAAAAATTTCTGTCTACTGCCACCATCACTTAACCAGCCCATAGTGGAGCTATCAGGCTGATTTGGTATAGTACATATCATCTACATCGAAGCCAAGCATTTATCTGCCAAATTTCAGTGCAGCATCCGAGCAGCGGGGGCACTTTTCAGGTGGCCAGGTGCCTATCCTGCTGTGGCCTTTTACTCAAATATCCAACCCAGTGGTTCTAAAATCCACCTTTCCCTTACGAGAAATCACTTACGCGCATACCCGTGACGCAGATTCTCGGTCATGCCAACAGCTACTATACAGGTGGTCCATCCTAGCGTAATTATTCCATAGCGGCTTTACCGTTTAAAATAGAAAAAAAAAGATTTGGAAGAAAAGTTATATGGTTTGATGGAACCTCTATGACTGATTCTATGATCATGCTGCTATGATGAGCTTTTTTAACTGACTCAAGTCTGTAGTTTTGTTTTTCAAATTGTGTGGCAGTGCTACCTGCTAAAAATCAAAAACTGAAAACAATCGCATTTCCACAGTTTGCCTAAAAGAATTGTAGCGGTCTTGCTTTTCAAAACTTAGATATGAAACTTGATATGGTGATAGCAAGTCAAAGACTTATATTCCAATGTCAAAAAGCTGTCATTTTATGATACAATTTATGTCATAAATTTATGTCATAAAATTTATGTCTTAAAATTTATGTCATTTATGTTCACAAAAAAAAATCAAACTTTATAATTTTTGAAGCTATCATAGCTCATTTTTTTCGAATGGCATGCCCTTAAAACGCTATTTGATAGCTTGTTTTATCCTCTTTCATTTCTGCCAGGAATACCCTACGCTTAGACTTCAGATTTTTTGAGATAATCGGGAATTTTCACAAAGTTTGCTATTTTTTTTTTATTTGCTTTCAAAAACTGAGCTGGCCGTGATGAATGACAGACAAGCCAAATAGAGCGCAGCTGTCAGTTACTTGGTCAGTCTGAATATAGGCGATTTACATTTAAAAAACGCCACCTGGTGTAGAGCTCGGTACTTGATCGTCGAGGACGTTTTTGCGAGGAAAACATACTCAGACGTCTAGTTGCCTAGGTGGGCACTAGTGGATACCTGTAATACCCACATATTGACATGGAAATTTGACAAGTAGAAATAATCTGAAAAAGGGGTTTGCATTTGTGTCTCTTATTTCATGTTATGGTTAGCGTAGTTAGCAGGTTTTTAGTAGATCTAGCTCCAGAGGTGCGCAGCTGAAAGACTACGCCCCCAGCAATGCACTACATTATTGCGATAAAAAAGACAACGTTTACGTCGCGAACACAGAGGTAGCTACGGCGAGCTTGTTAGAATGAAAAATGCGGATCTCCAGCTGAAGTCGAAGCAGGAAATCTTTAGAAAAAAGCGAGGAAAAAAGGTAGGTGGTGGTTGACTCTGCACGGCCAGCCCGAGGTGATTTTTTCTTGGCTGGCAGGCTGGTCGACGGGCTTGTGTGTTTATCTCCGTGCGGGTGTGACAGAGTATGTTGCTCTTCCTTGGGCGGAAGCTATGGATGATTTAGAGAAAGGTCTGCGACGACGATGGTCATCAACATGGGGCCCAATAACGAGCCTATGGGGTCCTAAGGGTTCACAGGAACGAAAGTTTGCTTGTAGCGTACTGCACAAGACAGCAAAGTGACAGTTTTGACATGGCACCAATTGACGTAACCACCGCCGTTGCCGGACGGCAACTTACACCAGTTCTAAAAATTAATGCCCTAAAACTTCCTCGACGAAACGGCCATTTTCCCCAATAAGGTCAATCGCCTATTGTCGATCACAGAAAAATGGCTTTGCTTCACGCGAGAGGAAATGATTGATATATTCTGGTCGTATGAATTTACATATCCAGGATTCCACAACATTGATTTCTTTTTGCGTTTAAGAGGGCGCATACACGTGACGTTTATAATTTTTCAAAGGCATTTTCAGGCGTATTTCTCAACTAAACGCAAAACTATTTGGCACGAACACGGCAGTAATCATCCTCCAGGGTATGAAACAATGATCTTATCATTTTCTTCACTGCTTTTTGAATAAATCGCTAATAAGCAAAAACTGAATTCTTTTTTTCCTGGGTCGGGATTTAACGTTTAGCGAATGAACAGTATTTCAATCCCTAGGTCACTTTTTGCTGAAACTTACTGTAAAAGGTCATCAAACGAAATTGCTTGGTTTTTGAGATCATGCCTTTGCAAAAAGTAGATGCACTCCGAACACTCAACAGTTTGGCTACTGTCTGACAGGTGTCGCTGCACCAGGACATCCCTGAGGTAACTCGGATATTCCTTGCTGGCAAGTTTTATTTACCTCGATTGACAGGTATTGCCAAAAATTAAGGTTAAGAGCGACTGTCATTGTCATTAAGGTTAAGAACGATTGTCAATGTCAATTATACCTTAAAATAAAAGCAAGAAGACCATAATACGTCGGTTTTATTAGGTACCTACAAAAATTCATTCAGAGGTGTCGTACTCGTAAGTATCCTGGTCAAAACAGGGTAAAAAGTTGTCCATGAATGAGAATAATCCTCACAGTGCGTGACATTGTCCCACTGACCGACACGTTTAATTACAGGGCATCTCCCTACTACACTTTCTGATTTCTTGTTTTGCGTTTATAATAATAGGTACCGAACACAACACAACACCACACCACATTCCACACCAGTCACAACACATCTTTGCCGGTCCAAAAGTAGCTGCAAAATTAAGCAATAAATTAGCTCTCATTTCAGATTTCTAGCATTCGAAATTTACCTGCAACTTTAATAATTGGAATATCAATAATTTTCTTGAAATGCGGCAACAAGCTGAGCAGCAAGCACCCTTGTTGAGTTGAGAGCCTTTGTTGAGGGCAAAACACGACGCGACTGTGACACAAATTGGAAATTTTAGGGCTTGACGAGCTGACGCCTGACGACGCTGACGTATATGTGTCAACTGACTGCGATCACTCGATGTCGATGATAGCCACACTTGTGAGGAAGCTCGTGGCAAGCTCCTAGGCTTTGACATTGCTTCTGATGGCCTTTGAGGCCTTCTTCGTTTTGTGAGACGCTCTCTTTGTCTCCGTCGTCGACAAAGTTGTCGGTGCTGAGATCGTTGTCGGGTGACGGGATGGTGCTGGTTTGCTGCAAAACGTCATGCCATCCATGGCTTCGATGCTTGCGGGGCTCTGCCTTTCTCCAGCGACAGGTCAGGTTTCGCCTTCCTCGGCTTGGATCGAGGCCTGGATTCAGGCCCGGTGGCCCGGCAGGGGTGGTAGTGGTCGCTGTAACGAGCCGCAGAGATCGTCGAGCGGTTCCAGCTATCGCTGTAGTTGTCACTGTTGCCTTTCAAACGGAGTTGCAAAACGATGCTGGAATGTCGGAATCGAAGTATCAAAAAACCGCCCTCTCACTGTTGGTAGCTTACTATACACTTTTCTTCTAGTAGAAAACTGCACTTTTGATTGTTTCCAAATTATAATTTTATCAAATTAATTCAGCTACTTGCGGAAAGATGACTCTTCAATGCCCCCTCTTAAGGGTGCCCTTACCATAACCTAAAAGCAGCTTGTGTCACTGAATGACTTCATATAACTCAGATGCTGCAGCCTGGTGACGGGAGGCGAAAGCAACGTGTACGCTGGTTTCACAGAATAGAACTTGCACAACTGAACTACTGCTATTGATTAACAGATGGCGCGAGATGCTCCAGCAACATGTACACTGGTTAATCATAATACAACTCTTACCACTGAATTACTGCTATCGATCAACAGATGGCGCGCCCGCACATGCCTGTAATGCACGAACTTCAAAATTAATATGGACTGCCAGTCACCCGCATTTTTGGCCTAAAAAACAGCACCGACATAGCGTGCTGTGAGGCCGCCGCACGAACTTGGCCGCTGTGATAGCCAACCTTGACGTTTCCAAAGATCCTGACAACTTCAGAATTTGTCATTATGACAACTACTATTAAACGTTCTATTTCTTCAACGGCCCGCGGAACCGCCTGATGCTACCGCCGCTAGCCATCGGCTAGCCGTCTATTGTTGGCTATCGTTATCAACCTAAAATTGAGTTGTCATTACCGTGAGAAACCCAGAGGACCTCACAGTGGATAAAACGACGATGGAACCCAGTCGATGTGGCAAAAAGAAGCAAGAACAATCCTTGTGTCATCCAGGCTCATCGAAGGGGGAGTCATGGGGAATGGGACCGGCTTCATAGTGATCGTCCTTGAGTTGAGGCCGCCGATGTGACAAAGTGACGGGCCTAAGAGGCATTGTGTCGACGCTGTCGTCGACCTAAGTAGCGTTGTGACCTAAGGTTGTGACTGCTTTCGGTCTTTCGGATTTGCGGAGGACGATAGGCAACGAAGATTGTGATTGATCTAGAGAAGAGCGCCGGCGAGCGGTTGGATGTGGTGGTGGTGAAGGTGGTGGTTGTGCTGTGCCGGTAGTGTTAGGTGGACGAGCTGTCGCTTCTTGATGAATGATCTCTCGAATATAAACAATTTCGTGAATTTTTGAGTATTTTTCTGAAGAATCAGACTTGCCCAACGATCTAAAAAGTTTTATTATATTGAATTATTATATTGCACATGTCCTGTTTTTCTCAGCCGAGCAATCCTTGTTAGTAAGGCTACTCTTACAGTAATTTCAGGAGTAGACGCCAAGTGGTCTGTCTGCGCGGGGTTCGTCTAGTGTACCTACTAGGTAGTTGTTGAGTTTGGAGGTTATCCGGCCGACCCACAAACTCAAATGACGACCCCGTCGCGTCGTAAACCTTCCTCTGGACAGCCCTTGAGGTATTCTCTTCCCCTTCGCGCAACACAACAGGATATTGTAGTTACTTGTTATCACCAAATCTTCCACTTGCCGATCAGTTGGTTTGTGAACTTGATTCTTTGAACATTTTTCACTTCAATTTGGTCACTTTTGACGCGGTAAATACAGCCTTCAAGTTTTTAATACTATCACAACAGGCTATAACTGGCAAGGAAGAAGGAAGCAGGGGATAGTTTAACATCACGATTCAAAAGATTGACGTTAGATTGTCATCATGACTGATACAGTTGCAGTGGATGACATTCAAATTTTCAAATGTACGAGCGGAGCCATCTGTCTCAGGGTAGCTAAACTGACCATGACCTGGAATCGGTAAAAAATAGGAATCGCCCAAAAACTTATCCTTCAATGCGACAGAAAATTCGGCTCCACTGCCGGAACTAAGCGGTTTCACGCTGAACCAGGAAAGGAATGGGATGTTTTCCTGACAGGTTCTCAATAGATGTCCCTGGTAGTTCGTAAGGGGCTGAGAAACATTCAATTATCATAAATTGGCGACACTGACGCAGTTCGGCTGCCCTGATATTTCAGCGGGATTTTTGAATGTGAAGGTTCTGCAACAGGTTGCGGTCGTTGCCATAGAGTCGTTGCCAAATATGCCGAATGCTAAATTGTCTATGTGGCAGCTGTTGTCAGTTCCAGATTTCCCATTCCCGTATCATCACGCACGGCCTTTGTACGAAAGCTCCTTGGTGCTGAACAGCTTGGTATAAGTGAAGATACAATAATAGAAATCGATTGAACATGGAACACAATGTTCTTATTGCTGGGTGATATGACGAAATTGCGGTATAAATTTATGTTCACACAAAGAAGAGAGAAGCACGCACCCTGTGGAAGGCGCGGTCACAAATGGTTCTGTGGATAACTTCGTAGCTTGAGAGCCTGAAGAGACTAGAAGGTGTAGTGCAGACTGCAGACTACAACCAGAGAGTAGCCACAACCACTGAATTGAACGTAAACTTCAGCGCGCTATGCGAAAAGGTCGAGTGAAAGCCATGCAAATTATTTTAGGAACGTTTTTAATAAACAAGATTAAGTAAAAACTACCAGGTTTTATCAATGATTCTAACTCGTATTCTCATGTCGCCTTTTCTTTCACACAAAGCAGGAAGCAGGAGGAGACCAGAACCATAACACCCAAACTAAACTCTGTTGAGCATCTTCAGACGAGCACTTCGGCGAAGTGTTGAATTCAAAATTAAGTAGCGTCAGTTGCACTTTCTTATTCATTGACCTTACAGGCATGGTTTTGCTGCAGTTCACGTTCGTTGTTATTGTTCAACGAACAAAGAATGGCCAGCGAAACAACACTTCAGACTTTGACACTTTTGATAAACGTCGCTCAATTTTTTGGGTTACATTTCAATTTTGAACGACAACAAGCAGTCGGTTGAGCTGTCAACATACAGAACACAAATGTTCCCAAGCCCCTTACGAACCACTAGAGACATCTAGCAGAGTTTCTTCAACTACGCTGAAAACATCCCATTGAAGATACATGAGTGAGCCAGTGGCACAAACGAGGCCAATATTAATATTATGATTATTCCTAACTTTTCCAATATCTCGATTTGTCGAACCACCCCATAGAAAACCACCCGCAGTGCTGGTTTCAAACGCTGCGCGCTGCTTGTACCTCTGGCGCTGTGGCGTCATCTACCAGCCTATGACAAAAGGTTATCCTTTGTGGTATTTTCACTCAGCATCTTCACGTTCTCTGTCCTTACCATCCATGGTCTTTACCCGGTCAGCACCGCAATGCAATAAATAATAATGGTAATAAGCGTATTTATTTTCGTTAATTTTGGTTTTTGTTGGTCTCTGATTATTATTATTTTGAAATTCGCGCCCGAACTCTCACCTAGGGACTTTTTGTCCGTGAGCTGCCAACACAACACTGTGAAAATGAAGATTTGACAGGAACTGTCACATAACCTCTAAATTTCGCAAGTTTATCTTTTACGTTGTAAAGTTCAAAAACAAAAATTACATTTGGATTTCTTATCTAAATCTCAAGTCGTCCAATGCACACTATGCCTCCGACACCCGCCCAGGTAATGTCGCCAAGAGCGCACGTCCGTTAACAGTTTCGTCATGCTCTTGACGGAAGTTTCTGGAAGTTCCAGTTGGTTCTAGTGTTGTTGTCTGTTGTAGCGCGAGCTCGAACAGTAATAGCATTATTGATGCGGAAGACGACCGGCCGACAACAGGAGCAGCAGCAGAAACAACAGAAGAAATTGACGAAATGTATGCTTGGGGCAGCACCATAAACGGAGAGCTAGGCCTGGGTGGCGTCGAGGAGGAACACATATTGGCACCGAAACTGCACGAATGGTCCCTTGCACCGACTGTGATCAACGCTGCCTTAGGCGACAACCACACGCTTTTCCTCACCAAAGATGGAAAGGTGTTCTCGTGCGGCTCCAACGACTACGGTCAGCTAGGCCACTCGAATGCAAGAAAACGGCCACGTATGTCGCTATTTAGTATGTGATATTTTGCTTTTGTGTAAATACTTTACGTTCTTTTAGTTAGTGGGAGTAATTGGTTGGTGAGGGCAAATGCGGGCACACTCTTTTGTACTTGACTGTTTTTATTTATAGTTGCTTTTCATTCAATTGATTGAGTAGCTCAATGGCTAATCCTACCAATCATGGGTCAGGTGTAGGTAGCCACCAAACATAACTTGATTAATTCAATGTAAAGTTTTTCTAATCTCTTACTGCTTATTCAATTGCACATTTATATTGATTTATATGTAATTTTTCAAAGGTTGCATTATTGATTGGTTGGGGTAACTATAAAGTTCATTTTCATTACCTGGTTGAGAGTTGTATTTCAACTTCCTCCAACCAGAGCTTGGCTGGTATCTACTGTATGTGCCATTGAGGGTCCTTAAATTTCAATCTTTGGTCAACTAAACTTTATACCTGCCCTAACAAGGCCTCCAGGCCCGATACAGATTTATCATTTGGCAAACAGATCATAATAATTATTAAAACAAAAGGTTGTTGAAATACTTCGACCAATATCTAACAGCACTAACAATAGTTAATAATATTTTTTTAAAATGCTTGTTTTGTTACTAATTTCACTGAAATTACATTTTGTAAAAACATACCCTATCATCAAAAACTTTTTAAAGACAAAAAAAGGGGTATGAGGTGTTATTTTGTTCTTCAACTTTGACAGTCCCATGCAAACAAGACTTCTTTTTTTAAGTAGGTTTATATTATCGTAATAGTACAGGAGAAATAGTAAAAAAATCGGCAAAACCTCGGAATACATATGGACGTCATGAAAATTTGATATTCTGTTCAGAATTGAGTGCTCTACAACATATCCAAAATCGACAAAAATCGCACCCGGGGGTTTTGAGTTATTGGAGGGAGGGTAAAAAATTGCAGGTAAACATGGAGGGGATGGAACCCCTCAATCCATTGGATGTGGATACATTATAGTTCGACGTATCATATCCCATTGATACCATTTTGGCACAAAAAGTGTCCATCATTGTTTAAGGGGAGTAGTGGTGGGGCGAAGCTCTGGTAGGTGGTCCATTTTGTTTTTCTGGCCATGTAGAACCGATCACGACAAGTTTGGTATCTTTTCCGACTAAATTCAATTTCCTGAACTCGTATCTGATGTGTAAATTCGGATGAAAACAAGTTTGAACAAGTTAACTTGAGAAAACTTGTTTTTTCTTTGACAATTTTGACAAATTTTTTTACTGTTGAAGGTGTTTATTTTTAGAAAAATTTCAGGGACCATTAAAATGAAGTGTATTCTTCACAAAAATCATCCACTCGATGTATAATTTTGTTTCTCGAGTTTGAAAAATCGATTTGAACTTGAGCCGACGCGGCACGTCGTCTACTACTGACCAGAACACTACAGCATGCACCTTCAAATGAAAACACCTCAAACTGTTGGAGAAATAACAACTCATCTTCGAAAATTAGAGGATTTGTGCAGAACTGAATTCCCTATACCATGAACAAAATCGCCATGAATCGCAATGCAGGATTTTGAGTTATTTGAGGAGAAGGATAACACTTTGACAGGATTCATACTCTATGAACTATTACCTCTCCCTTTTAAATAACTCAAAACCCTGCAGTACGATTCATGGCGATTTTGTTTATGTTATAGGGAGATCAATTATCCACAGATCCTCCAGTTTTCAAAGATGAGCTGTGATTTCTTCAATAGTTTGAGGTGTTTTCGTTTAAAGGTGCATGCTGTAGTGTTCTGGTCAGTAGTAGACGACGCGCCGCGCCGGCTCAAGTTCAAATCGATTTTTTCAACTCGAGAAACAAAATTATACATCGAGTGGATGATTTTTGTAAAGAATACACTTCAATTCAATGGTCCCTGAAAATTTTCTAAAAATAAACACCTCCAACAGTAAAAGAAAAATTCGTCGAAATTGTCAAAGAAAAAACAAGTTTTCTCAAGTTAACTTGTTCAAACTTGTTTTCATCCGAATTTACACATCGGATACGAGTTCAGGAGAATGAATTTAGTCGGAAAAGATACCAAACTTGTCGTGATCGGTTCTACATGGCCATAAAAACAGAATGGACCACCTAGCAGAGCTTCGCCCCCCCCTCCCACACTACTCCCCTTCAACAATGATGGACACTTTTTGTGCCAAAATGGTATCAATGGAATATGATACGTCGAACTATAATGTATTCGCATCCAATGGGTTGACGGCTTCCATCCCCTCCATTTTTACCAGCAATTTTTTACCCCCCCTCCAATAACTCAAAACCCCCGGGTGCGATTTTTGGCGATTTTGGATATGTTATAGATCACTCAATTCTGAACAAAACATCAAATTTTCAGGACGTCCATATTTTTTCCAAGGTTGAAATCTATCTTTCTTGTACTATAAATCGATTGGTCATATCGCAACTGCTCATTATCAGAATAAACAGGAAGTGGTCTTTGTAGCCACTATTATTTGTTTGAGAATGTTACTATATGTACAGGGTGTTTTGTTGAAAACCCTGTGGGTCATTGCTCTGTTACTTACCGTCAGTTCCACAAAAAAGATTATCAGCGATCAAGGCTGATTGCAGATTAACTGAACTTTTTTCTGCTGAATGCTAGGTGATTACTGACAAAAAATGCCTGAAATCTGTACTAGACTCATCATCTTTTCCTTATTGAGAGACAAACCATCATTTTCATTGGTCAGTTACAAATTGACAAACAAAAATCGCAAATCAACTAATCTCGTATTATCTGTTTTGTGGAACCCACGGTTAGTATTTGATTTTAATCATTGAATAACCTCAGTCAAAGATTAACCTAAATGGTTTCTCAAGGCTGAATTTCAAGTGAACGACCCAACTTACGCCACTCATTTACGGCATCGACAAGCCAATCACCGCGTCGGATTTTGTTATGTTGTCATAGTGACCGTACTTGGCTACAGTTGCGCGGGCGTATCTCCAAGTTGAAATCGAGCCTTCGGAGGCTACAAAGGGGAACCAATTTAACTTTTTTCAACTCCAATTTTGGGCGATAGTCAGGTTTCTTTCAAATCCAAACTTAATACTTGGAATTTAAGTATGTACTTAATTTATTTAGTTATTCACTTATGAATTATAGACACTTTTTTCGATTTTTTTTTTAAATCAATTCCTTTATACAATGTTGCAATATTCCGTGACATAACAGATAATAGAAGAGACCAAGCTGATCCGTGGTAGTCAATAATTTGATAACGATAATGCGTGGCGGAATCTAAAAGTGACCAATTTGGTTGACTCACTTTGAAAAATAAAACTATATTACCTATATTATGTATTTTGCTGTGTCATCTTTTTTTATTTGTAAGTGCCTAATTATATCCATTTAAGTCAAGGAATAGGTACCTCTACTACAATTTTTTACAATTTAATTTATACATAGAGAGTAGGAGTTTGAATTTGATATTCGTCAAAAGATAAAAATGGAAACAGACATCTAGAATAGATACCTGCATGATGGTGACTAACATGGTAACTCGTAATTTGTTTTTCATCACATTCGCAAACAATACGGTCATTCAACTAAAGGTAACATACCTCATTGAAGCAAAGCGGAAACTGCAGTTTTTATAATACAGCTGGGATAAATTTACAGATGGGCGGCATTTATTTCGTCAGTTATTTATGCCATCGTATTTCTACAAGCTGTGACACCATCGTTACATTTTCATCCATTAAAACAATTTCATACCAATCAATTGTTGGTTATCAATCAATAATACAGGGTGTATCAAGATTAGCTCGATTTTCTTCGAAAATATCCGGGCAGCAACAGGGGGGTCGATGTCTATATGTGCTTAAGTTCACAAGAAAATAGAATTTTGATTCTCACGAAAATTTGAAACTTCACGATTGGCAAAACTAAATATTTCGAATAGGTCCCTTCGTTTCGGTTTTTTTGAGTGCGCATGTCTGGCGCGAATTTCATAGTTTCGTACACCAATATTGGAAATTAACACAAACAAATATTGTAGTGCACCTAAAATTTCACAAATAATTTGGTTGAATGTTAGATACCATTTTTTATATTCAAAGGAAATGTTTCATTGAAATTAAATTCAATGATCATTTGTGGAAGTTCAGGAACAACGAAAATGGCAACAGCGCTCAAAACAACAAGACATCGGCGCCAACTGTCACTTGTGACAATTATGATCACACTTCTCGTTTCTACTTGACCTACATTTCATTTGCTCATGTTTTGACGAAAGAACAGAACCTGTTGAAAATGGCTGTACCGAGAAGGAAGTTCAAAGAAGCTACGAAGAGATGCATTTACGGTATGTATAAAAGTGACAGCCAGGAACCAGTTGTTGGTCAGGCGGCTAGACAGAGCATGCAGCGTTGCCATTCAACTGACAGGTGTACGAAAGTTTTCAAAATTTGGAGCCTTCAAGCATGCGCACCTGCCCAAACGAAGTAGCCTATTGAAAAGATACTAAGCGGAGTGCTTAGCCCTTTTTCTGAGCTTTCTTTTGATGATTGCTAATGTCTGTACGCAATACCTTACCTATGTCAGATATTCTTTCTTGAAAGTGCTAAAATCATCAAGTTAGTGTGTTACAAACTTCAAACTGTGTTAGGTACAGAGATCAACAACACATCAGTCGAAATCCCCCCCCCCCAAAAAAAAAAAAAAAAAAAAAAAAAAAAAAAAGTCCATGACACTTAACGGCTACATTGTAAACACTTTTCACAACCACGAAACAAACTCTGTTGCCTTCTACTCACGATGATTAGTCCCGACCGAGAGGAGGAAATTACGATCACACTTATAGTTTCTTTGCAGTTGAATTGTTTACGTCGTAATGCTCTTCTTTGCGGTGCCCATCTCAAGCCTACCCACAACATTGCGCAACATTGTTTTGTTGGTAAGTCATGAGTCACTGTACCCCGTACCTGCTCTAATTTTCCACTGAAGTGATGTAGGCAACCAACAATACAACAACATCCAGAGACTTATACACTGTTATTTGAACGCGTTGTTCCTTCTTTATTTTTTTTTGCCAATTTTTTTGGACAATCCGCAAAATTTTTTCTAGATTATCATCCACACGCCGTTATGAGTGATTTGCCTATTTTTTCGTTTCGATTTGCGTGTGGCCATTAAGTGTCATGGACCCAAATAAGGTTTTTCCGAATCCTTTGCTCATCACAAATTTTCAAATTTTTGCAACTCGCCCAGGTAAGATGGAATTCTCTTCGAAACTAAAGCACATTCACTAATAACAGATTAATATTATCGAATTTATACAGAGTGATCATTTGAGAATTTTTTAACTTTATAATTTCAGATTCGCAGCAAATATTTTTCAATTCAAAACATGTCAACTTTTTTATTCAGACTTTTTTCTTGCGTTCTTCTGTCCATAGCCTATTTCTGTACCTCATATCGACTCTAAGACAGACAGTCAGACATCACTATGAAAAGAGAGAATCGTCTTTTAGGATCCCAATAAAAGATATATCAGGCATTAACTAGAATAAAAATTCAACACAATCACAATACAATAGTAATCATAGTACATTCTACCGTTGTTCTGATTACTCAAGTGTGATTCGAGTGGGTTATGATTTCCCGATTGTCTTCCCATGAGTGTCGCGTGTCGAGACTTGCAAGTATACAGGGTGTCCGTTTTTCGAGGCTAAGCATGGGTATCTCGCTTATCTTGAGAGATACAAAGTCGGTTAAATCAGGAAAAAGTTGCGCATTTTCATGCCGATCAATGATCCAAAAAGAAATTTGACGTACCGATTTTCGTTTTTGAGATATCGTGAAAAAGCCGGATTTTGATTCTTGTTTCAATTTTTTATTCAAAAAACGGTTGAAGGTGGCCTTTTCTAATCTAGACATTGCCAGGGCACTTTTTCAAGGGGAATCCAAATCTGCCAAAATTTTTATTTTAGCTTTCAAAGCAACCGAGATACGACATTAAACTTTTTTCTCTAATGGGCGCCATATTGGATTTTGATATTTTTAAATACTGTATTCTTATCTGGTTAGAACGATGTGCCACATGTCATTGTTGAATAAATGTTTGACATTTACGTTCTTTTTTATTTTCGATGCTGATTTTGTTTCCAAAGCACTCTTTGAAAAATTTAAAAAAATTTTTTGCTCTAAAGCATGAATTCAACAGTGACATGTGACACATCGTTGTAACCAGAAAATGAAATTGTATTCAAAAATGTCAAAATCCAATATGGCACCCATAAGAGAAAAAAAAGTTGAATGTCATATCTCGGTTGTTTTGACAGCTAGAATGAAGATTTTGGCAACATTGAATTCCCCTTGAAAAAGTGCCTTCACAATGTCTCAACTAGAAAAGGCTACCTTCAACCGTTTTTCAAATAAAAAATAAAAACAAAAATTACAAATTTCTGTTTTTTCTCGATATCTCGAAAACTAAAACTGACAAGTCAAATATCTTCTTGGATCATTGATCGTCATGAAAATTCGCAACTTTTTTCTAATTTAACCGACTCTGTATCTCTAAAGATAAGCGAGATACCCATGCCTAGCCTCGAAAAACGGACACCCTGTATGCTTCCAAGTACCTAGAATCACCCTGAAATTTAAGAATTTCACTCAAGGCTTCCATTGAACCGCTAAAGTAAATATTGGGCATTCAAAAAAAGTTGACTGTAGAAAAATTTGATGATTACGTCATAGCTAGGGCATCCAATCCCGAGACATAATCGAAATCCCGGGGGGATTTCGGGATTGAAAATTTCAAATCCCGGGATCCCGGTATTTCCGAGATTTCTCAAATGTTGCAGCTTTTCACTTCAGTCGAGTAAAAAACAAATTCAATGCAGAAACAGGATCATTCAAATATGTACTTCATCATTTGACACCAATATTAGTATTTTATTGTATTTATTTGGCATGAATAAAACATCGCAGTTGCGTTGCAATAATGCGTGCTTCCTTCGGGAGAGCAAAAACTACTTGTTGAGGAAAAAAGAAACTGTTTTTCTTCAATTTATTATAGTTTTATTTTATTTAATGAGTTTGGACATGTTCTTCAGTTTTCATAGGCCGGTATTTTCATTTCCATATGAAATTATGATGTGCTTACTTTATTAATCTGTGTTTCTTGTATTGACTGTATTTTTTTATTCAGCTGAATTGACTCTATTTTTTTATTCAGCTGAATCTGAGGTAAAAAGATGCATTATTTCAAATATCCCGAAAATTCCGGGATCTCGTTGGAGAAAATCCCGGGATTTTCGGGATTGGAAACCCAACGGGATCCTGGGATTGGATGCCCTAGTCATAGCTCGAACAATAACAGGTGTCCCAAAATAAACTAGACAGCGCTTAACTTCAAATCCCGCTCATTAGATTGTCGGGGAAACTGAGGCTGTTTTGCGGAATTCAGCCTTATTAGAAGATAGCCCTAAAAATTTTAAAATTAATAATCTTTTTTTGCATATTTTCTGATTCGTTTTACCGATTTCCCTCAAACTTGAACCAAAATTCACTCAAATAATAATACTTATTGCGTTTCATCAAGATCTGTCAGGGCCGCAGATAATGTAGGTGCTTTCACTCCTTTACCCCTATTTTTTACCATAAATATTTTTGAAAATTGTTTGTATTCTTGAATTCTGCTTGCAGTTTAGAAAAAAGTTGCTGTTGTGTTCCAAATAAAGGCTTGGTTTTTTAGATATTTGGGTCTGAATATTTGAAAATCATCTCGAAAACACCCATTTCAGGAGCCAAAAATACAATTTTCTGAAAACTTATCTCTCAGCTTGAAAGGTGGTTTCTTAACTGAAAACATCTGGAAAACCTGTTTCAGTAAAAAAGTCATAAGTTTCATTATTTCAATTTTTATGCCTTTGAATTTGGTGTTTTGAGATGTTTTTCAAACATTCAGACTCAAATATCACAAAAACATACAATTTCAGTTTTTTTACAGCTTTTTTTCAGAAAAGCAAGATACAATTTCAATTTTGCGCCAGGTCAACCAGGTTGTTATTTCAGTTTACCATATTGTATCACACAACTTCTTGCATTCATTTAGTCATTTCTTCAGTTCTGATTTCTGCGAAAATAAATGCCAAAAATACCATAAAGGTGATGCTGAACTATGAAGAACTATGTATTGTAGGTATAGCTATTCCGCTAACCTAAGGAAAATTGATTTCGTTTTGTTCTTCCAGAAGTACTGCAAAGAAACAGTGAAATTGATAAAGCTGATCCTACAAGTAACTATTTATGTATCTTGAGCAACCAAGAATAAGCAGCTAAGAAAGACCCTCAACCTACCCTAAGAACTTACTCTTCACTATTTTATTATCTTTGTGATCGTCTTGTCTTCGTTCATCTACTGCACGTCCCAAGTAAAACTGTTTTAATAATAATATTTCATATCATTCATTCTAGCTAGTGGAGTTGAAAGGCTTGGGAATATGCAACACTTTCAAGTAACGTGTGTCTTCTTTTTTTTTTCAAATCAACAAATTGTTCCGTAACATTCTGATGATAATTGTTCTTGTGCAATTTTTAGAACTAGTCGAGGCCCTCACAGCTCACAACATAGTCAGTGTGGCATGCGGATCTCTCCATTCCATAGCCCTGAACAAATGGGGCCAAGTATTCACGTGGGGCTCCGACATCAACGGCCAATTGGGTCATCAGATGGGCCAGGAGCTGCAGCCGGTGCCAAAACTAGTCAAACCGCTGGCGGCACTGCACGTCGTTCAAATTGCCGCCGGATCCAGACATTCTGTGGCTCTTACAAATTGTGAGTATTTCATTAGTACACTTGCGACGCCGACGGTGCGATTCCAGAGTAAACTTCTGACTTGAATCAGTTGATAGATGTTAAACCGAATTGCAATTTTGAACTTCTAAAAAATTGTAAACCATCTAAGCTGGACTGATAATGGCGTACATTGCCATGGCCTTAAATACTGGGCCGAGAAATCAGTCATGGTAGCTTACAAACACTGGCCACTCAACGTATCAGTGTGAACTATTTAGTCAGATATTAAACGCAGTTGATCGCAGTTCAAGTACAGAAAATTAATCGCTAATGGTTCTCAAACCTTCTTACCATACTTCTTTTGGGGCTAAACATACCTAATCGCACGTTTTGAAGAAAGAAACACATTATTGTTAACGCACACTTTGATTCAGAAACGGGTATTAATAGGTTTGTTCCACCAAGAGGTTTCAAACTAGTCAGAACCAATAAGAATCGAGAAATACAGTTTGCAAACTGATTTGGGCGCTTCTCATTGGCTGTGACTAGTTTGAGATTTCTGATAGAACAAACCTATTATCAAAAATTCCAAATTCAAAGTTTCCGTAGGTTTTTGAGAAGCGCCCATTGGGTCTGAATGCATAACTGCGCACTAAAATACTACTCAGCTGTGAAATTTGCACTGGGTTAGAATTTGAATGTAAAAGAAGCATAACAAACTGGTCGTGGTTCAATCTGTAAGAAAAAAAATGTTTCAGCGGGTGATATTTATTGTTGGGGTGCAAATAATTTCGGACAGTGTGGTCAAGGGACGTCAACTCCGATGGAAGGAAATCCTGTTCTGGTCAGCTCGTTGAGTGGAATACCGTTTGCCATGATAGCTTGTGGGGCGAATCACACATTTGCCGTGTCCAAGTCGGGTTCGGTTTTCGGATGGGGTGAGTAGCTCTACTCTGATTGACATGATATCCTTCGGGGCTGATTTTGTAGCTGTTGGCCCAGACTCTAGGCATTTGTTTGGATGTCGTAAACTGAAAATGCTTTGTTCTTTCAGGAAAAAATAAATCCGGTCAGCTAGGTTTGAATGATGAAATGAACAAACCATTTCCGACACAGTTGAAAACGATGAGAAACCAAGGAGTGCGTTTCATATCTTGCGGTGAGGAATTTTCGGCTTTTCTGACGGCAGATGGCGGCGTGTTTACTTGCGGTGCTGGAATGTACGGACAGCTTGGCCACGGAACGACTGCGAACGAAATGCTTCCCAGAAAAGTAAGTACATGCAGGTGTTAAAACTGTTTTTACTACGACCTCTATAAATAATGTCCATTGCATGTCCCTCATTAATAAGGAAATCTAGTCCGTTTCACACGCTTTTCATTTCCGCAATGACAGTTCTGAAAGAGAATATAATATTTCCTCACAGAACTGTCGGTGAAAGCAGGTAGTAGAACAAGGCGAATTCATATGCAAAATGTACCGGCCTGTTTATTTTTCAATAATTGTCTTTCATTTTTGTCATCAGTTCACGCTGAATGGGACCACAAGGCAATAAATGCCGGGAATCTGAGATTTGAAGACGTCAATATTGTCATCGGCAGCTATAGTACGTTCACTCCTACCGTGATTCTAGTTGGTTGTGAGATTTTGTTTCCAAGTTTCCAAATCTGAAATTTCATAACTCCCTAGTTGGTTGCACTGCTATTTGAGAACTGAGTTGGAGAGTGTCATAATTTGATACAGTCGTCAAATTAGTTATGGCATTCCCATTCCTCTTTCAACTCTTCTCAGATCTGGAGGTGAAACATCCGCCAGCACAGATAACCCACCCTTAATTGAAATTCATCACACTATTTACACTATTGCATCGTATTCTAGATGAAGTTCTTACTATCGCTACCACCCTATGTAAAGGTCAATCGGGTCCACGGACATTCTGCAAAACAAAGAATGAGGAACAACGTAAGCTTACTTTTAGCAGCCAATCGATTACCAATATCACTCTTATTATCCACATCTTTGATATAATTTCGTACCTTGGAACACCTTCGGAGCTTGGTCGAGGCTACAATGTAAGGAACTGATTATAATAAAATTACCCAGACTCCACATCTTACCCGGGCTCTCTTGAAGAGGCAACGTAACAGAAACTAATTTCCAATAATTTCAATAACCTTTTTTTCAGTATTCAGACCAGACGCGCACTTGGCAGTTGGTCGTCAAGTCTACAATGCCAAACTGTAATATTTCCCCAACCGACTAGAATTACGGTAGGAGTGAACGTACTATAGAATTCTATGTAAAGTTGGGTCGGCCGCCTTAATATAATTTCTTTCGATATTGACAAGTTCAAATATTGCCCAATTCGGTTATACATAATATAGAAGACTGTAGTATGCCTAGAATGACAATGGGGTACTTGCCAATGAAATAGATTCGACTAAAAATACTTTTAATCATCAACTAGAGTAATGAAGAGTATTTCCTAAAAATTTTCGGAAAATATATCCATTGGTTAAAAAGATTTTTTTTCCGATTTTTTTCTCCAAAAGTCGGTAACAGTAGAGAAACTTTAGTGGAGTTTTTATGGCTATATTTTTCGAATATTGTGATGCCACTCTAACAGTTTTTCAAGTTTTCAATCCAACAGTGCTGTTTGTTTAGTTTTTAGTATATTTGTGACGTCACAAATATATTTTTAAAACAGGCATTACGGCCGCAATTTCTGGAATTTAGGAAAAAGAAAAAATACGGGTACATTATTTTCAACCATACTATCGGTTAAGCCAATAAAAAAATTTTGGACAAGTACCCCATTCCTTCACTCGCATGATCTGTAACATTCGCCTAAACGCCATGCTAGTGAAGAAAAGGGTATCATCATTCCTTGCTTGTTGTACAATATATTTTACCTTTCTGAGCTTGCCAACTCTGCCTAAACTTCGTTCAGGGTGATATTAAAACTGCAAAATTTCAAAACTCTAAATGAATCTCAATCTTAATTAATGAAGATTCGTTTTCTTGAATTCTTACATGACCGAATTTGGATAGGTCGGTCCCTATCAAGTTCTAAACACTCTTATAAATTTCTTTCGGATGGCCTTGGACAAGCCTTTCCGAGTATTACGCCTGTAACCAGCAGTATGGCAATGTGTAGAGAATAACCGCCAGCCTAGTCGGGGGACGGATAAGTCACGGACCAGCGCAGGCACTGGGTATTAATATGTCTGTACCGGCGTTGGGGGTCTGGCGAAATTCCGATGAACCTTGCGCTTGGTGGCTCCAGTGCTTAGATGGATCGACCAGCAAGCATCCAAGCATCACATTGCGACTCGGTGAGTCCCGCTGTCTGGCGAGGTAGTGCAATGGGCCTAGAAGTGAGGTCTACGTACGTGCCAGTTCCATCAACTTCCGTCCATTAAATCCAGAATCCAGATACCTCAGCTTTTCTTGATTGGAACATTTTTGATTCAGATATCAGAGCTGATGGGTTCGACGACCACGCAGATAAGCTGCGGCCGCCAGCACACCCTGGCCTTCGTGCCGTCCCGCGGTCGCGTTTACAGCTTCGGCCTGGGCGGTGCCGGCCAGCTCGGCCTCCGAAAGCCCGTCAACTCGTCCATACCGCAGGTGGTGCACGGCCCCTGGCTCTCGCCCAGCGGCAACCCCGTCGTGCCGAACATCACGCTCGATGCCGTCGGCAAAATTGTGCGAAGGATATTCGCCGGCGGGGATCACTGCTTCGTGACCGTGATGGCCAGCAAGACGTCCCTCAAGACGAGCAACGCCGGACATAGCGACAACGATCGCAAAGAGCAGTGCGATTTTCGCCAGTACGACCCCGACGGACAGATCCTGGTGTTGCAGCCGTCCAAGATAGAACCGTGCCTGAAACTGTCGGAAAACGGCAAAGTCGACCACGAAATTCTCAAGTACTTGGAGGTGGTGTTCAAGAATCCCGGCTGCATCAACGGATCATTCTTGATGCCCAACAGGAGTCATTATTACTGCACGAGCAAAAATCCGGGCGTCGATCTGAAGGCGGCCGAGAGGTTTTTCCAGGCGATCGCTAAGGTGGAGAACAAGAGCATCAAAGAATTGGTAAGTGCTTTGTGGACTACAGCATGTAACAAATCTGACGCCAAACAGAGAGACGTTATTTTGTCTTCGCCGGCGCCGTACAACAGCATGTATTCTTTCAATTTCATGCCGTAACGAATCCTGTCTCAGCATGTTGATGTAAAATAACTTCTGTATCGATGCTTGCATCTGTGAAGTGACGTCTGATTGCAAATCCACTAGGCCTGATTAATATCGTGCAATTTAGCTTGAGATGAGGCAGCCGTAATTTTAACTTTAGTCGTAAGCGTAGCATCGTTTATTGGCTCATGCGCACAAGAGCCAATAAATGTTGCTGCGATTACGACTAAAATTGAAGCCACAGCTAAATAAGGCTGACTAAAGTCACCTTTACATTGGCATCAGATTTCCATAAAATCATAGCATTCAAGAGTAAAAGTAATAAGCATTGTAAGTAGGAAATAATAAGATGATGATAATAATAATAATAATAATAATAGGTCTGAGATGATAAAGGGAACAAATTTGAATTAATAGTTGCTAGATATAAACGTTATTTGCCGACTATTGTAGCTGTTCTTTGAACTTCAGGCAACCTAATGCGAACACTCCACACACTACAGTCGAATAAAGGGCCCTGACTTGTGCTGCGTCTTAAAAAAAAAAACTTGTTCCTTCAAATTGTGAAGGCACTATTTTTTAGGAAGAAAATTTACCATACAAAAATGTGGAATACACTTAACGGTAAAATTTAAGCAAAAATTCAGTTTTCATAACATTCAATGGCACAATAAGAACTAGGGTTGTTCCATCAGAAATCTTGAACTAGTGTGCCAATGAGAAGCATCCAAATTAGTTTGCAACTGTTTTTTCTGAATTGCTATTGGCTCTGACCGATTTGGGACCTCTTGACGGAGCAGATCTATTGTGAACTTAATGTTAAGAGATTGGGCAATAATGTCTCATTTTATGGATGGATGCTAAGGCTGGAGCTTTTTGGATTTCAGGAGATTATGAACCCCCAATTGAACTCGTCAAATTACTCGTCATAATGAACTTTTGTAGAAAATCTCGAAATTTTAACGCCTCAAAAATGAGGATGAAGCGAGTATTGAATTAGGGATTTAAAAACGTTTTTGTAACTACACATGGTCTTGTAGGAAATATAGGTACAAATGGCCCAGAATTCGTGCCTTTGGATTCGAGAACAGTAATTCAACAATGCAAGAAGTTCTTTGATATACCTTAATTCTTTTAATACTTCTTAACAGACTTCTTAGAGAAGAGTCTTGATCTATACTGCTCCACGTGATCCATGTCTTCTATTCGACGCAGTGTGCAAGTGTTCGCATTGCTGCATTAGATGAATAGATACCCTAAATTACGCGTACGAATCAAGTGTTACCATACGTGTCTAACTTAACGCATAAACGCACACTGCCAAGTGAATCGGGCCAATCCGGATCTTTTATTTATCTGTAGTGTGAGGAGTGTTCGCATGCATTAGACTGTTTGAATTACGAGTACGAATCAAGAAAGGCCATACGTGCTCACTTCATGATCGTGTGAAAAAACCACATTGTCCAAAGTGAATCGGGCTAATCTGTGCTTTCTATTTGACTCTAGTTTCCAAAGTGCTCGCGTCAGATAAGTGCTCGGATCAAGGAATGCCATACGTTCATGTTTGTTTTCTCGTTTTTGGTAATCATGTCATTTGGCGTGTATCTGCTTGAGGCTATCACTATCCATTTTTCAGCTATTTACAGTTTTGCAGATCACGGATCGAAATTTCTACCCCAGCGCTCATTTAGCACAAGATAAACTTTAAGCTCAAACATACCAAAGCCATTTTGTTCTCTCTATCACCATATCAAACATGCGCAATAAAGCCATATCATCTGTCATACATCTCACTTATATCGTCAGATTCAAAGATAACTTTCTCCTCTGTCCCCCACCTCCCTATAACAGTGAAGGGAAAGTATTGTGATAGTGCAGAAATTTTTTTATTACGACAGATGTATCGGTTTTGAGGTTCCTCTAGACGGCATTTCCAGAGTGATGTTTGTGTGTCCATGTATGTCTGTAATCTGCTACAATAACTATCGAGTTGAAATTTGATAAAGAGATGTCTTAGCCTGGAATTTGCTGATTGATTTGTGTTTGTTATCCGTCAAACGGAAGTGTGACGACTGCCAAAAAATGACAAGTTTTTCTCACGGAACTTAACGTGCGGTATTTCATTTGAAAATCCTTGAAATACTGCTTTCCGGCAAAAAGCAGCATCGGAAAAAAGTAAGGCAACCAATAAAGAAAGTATTAGTCAGCAATCGGGGTTTTTCACTTTCCTGGTCGAGCGTTACGAATTTTCAAAGTTGTGGAAAAGCATTTCCTAGTCGAAATCACTGGGAACGGCGGACGCTGATGCTTTTGTCCACATAAATTGTTTACATACACACACCCGACTACGGCTACGTGACAATCCCGACATGTACCTGTTGGAATTAATTCCTTCGGCAGAGCTTGTCAGTGGTGTGAACGGTTATTGTCATTGTTTACAAGTTTCGTGAGCCGCGGACGTTCATCTGGCACGCTAGGACAAGAAAATTTTGGTGACCAGCTGCGAGTCACTTGGCGCTGCAGGAGAGATCTTGATTTTGGATTCTGGCGCTCTTATCTATATATTAATCGTGTTTGGTCCATATCCCGCAATGTCTTCGTAATCACTACGATGCTCTTATGGAACTTGGAAAGGTAATCCGCGGTTATGAAGGTGGATGAGAGGTGATTTCTAGGAGGGAGGCAGATAAAACCGAATTTTCTTGAGGTTGAGGCTTTGCAGCCTCCTGAGATCTTTTGAGCCGCAGTTTGATGTGGTTGTATGCGCAAAGTTTGCTTTTCGGGTTGCTGGCTCAACCTGATGGATATTTTCTCTTCAATTTTCCAGTCGGATCCTCCTCGAAGGTACGCTTCGATCAAAATCATTACCTACATCGCTGGATACCGCCGCGAAAGTATTGTCTTGCCCACAACCGATTTCTCCTCCAACTTTCAGTTTCGCCTTAGGTTTTCGCCGGACTCTCACTTTTACTCTCGTGATTAAAATCGACAAAAAAAAAACACTCCTCCTATTTTGAATCACTATCAAAACGCATCACGTTTTTCTGGTTCAGCTCGGATACAAATGGCGGGCGTGTACCTTGACCCCTTCACACCCGGTGTATGTAGTCTTCCCTAGTCTTGGAGACACTACACTCAGTTTTCGTTATTTTTGTTTTGCGACACCCTGTTATCATGTTCAAGGTATTAATTAATGATTCTCGAACGAGAGCTACTCCCGTTCCTGAAAAATGATCGTTGAGCACATTTAAATATTTCAACATGTGGTTCTGCACGTCCGTGAAACGTCTTCAATGTTACGTAGTGTTTTATTTTATTTTTATGCTATTCTTCACGATTATAGAAATACCTTCAAAATGTCTAAAGTGAAACATTATTTTCGGGAAACCTCGGATATTCTTAGCCCCGTGTAAAATTAATGAAACGAATTTTTCTTGGAATTTCATTATCTACTTGTTTGCAAGAGGAGCGACGTTATTAACTTCACTCTGTTAAAAATGTCCTTTAGATTTTATTAGATTTTTTAGAGGGTGTTTTTGATGAAAATAACTTGAGATTTGTTCACGTTTTGTTTATTGTTATCGTGTTTATGCGTTGTTGTGTTCTAAAAGTGATATTTTCTAGAGTTCGTGGTGAAGGAACATTTTAAAATAAATCCGTTGTTATACGTCACAGCCTATTTTCAAGCGTATGCATTACAAGGTTTGTTTTTGGAATGCATTGTACATAACTTCTTGTTTATTTCTCTCGGTCATTGGAAATTTTTCAACTTTTTTCTCCAATCAGAAATTGCACCTAGAAACTAAACTGTATTTGATACCTGAAATACTTGGGATAGGTGAGCGTGTACGTAAAACAATCAAAAATGTTACGTCGTTTCTAGATCTGGCACAGCGTAGTGGATGATCTGATGAACAAACTGACCGACTCTCCTCCGGACGTTGAAGCTTTGAGAATCTACCTCATTTTACCGTTGTATCATGAATTCCGAAATCGGAACAAGTTCAAAACGCTCCACAAACCCTTCGCGAAAGCCCTGAGCAGCCTCAAGCCGAACGCAGACCGGGTGGTCCGGACGTGGTGGAGCATGACCGATCGGGATTACTTCGAAAGACTCATCAGCATATTCAAAGATGTCGTCACTTACATCCTGGGGCAGCAAAAGATCCCAGAGAACAGCGTAATGTTTTTTTAATTTTGTATTTTTTTCCAAAAAAAAATTATCGAATTTTCCAGACCGTATTTTACGATCCCAATCTGGAAGCTATGCTCAACATTTTGGCATATTTGAACAAATTGAACCATAACGTCGAAGGTTTAAAAGTACCTTACGACACTTTCCACATACCAGAACTTGGCGATTTCTTGGACATAAGGTTTGATTACCTTTTCTGGTTGTCCGAACCACCAACTGTGAGTTTTCATTAATTTTTTTAGTTTAGTCTTCTTCACAGCTCTTCTTTTACAGTCCCGACGTCTATTTTTATGCAATTATCCTTTTATATTTGACGCTCATGCCAAGACTCAACTTTTGAACACTGACCAGAAGATTCAGGTAAAGTAATCATTTGTCCGTATTGTCCAGGACTGATATAACTGAAAGAAAATTGTAGATGGAAAACGCGATGCAAACAGCCGCCCAGAACGCAATCTACGCGCTGTTGTTGAATCCGACGCATGAAGCCACCATTCAACAGTTTTTGGTGTTGAATGTCGACAGACAGAACATCGTCGAAAGCGCCCTCAGGGAACTGGGCGATGTCCGCTCGAGCGACCTGAAGAAACCTTTGAAGGTCAAGTTCCACGACGAAGAAGCGGAAGATGCCGGCGGCGTTCGCAAAGAGTTCTTCATGTTGCTCTTGAGGGCAATTTTAAATCCGAAGTACGGAATGTTTGTCGAACATGAAGAAACTCGGGCCATTTGGTTTACCGAAAATACTTTCGACGATGACCTGAAGTTTTTCCATTTGATTGGTATGTTGTGGTATGTTTCGCGTTAGGCTCTTTAAACTCATCAGCAAGGTTTTTTTCAGGTACCATTTGTGGATTAGCCATCTACAATTTCACGATAATCGATATACCGTTTCCTCTAGCGCTGTACAAAAAGTTGCTTGGTGAAGCTCTCGTTCTTTCCGATCTTCGTGGCCTCAGCCCGACGACTGCTAATTCTCTGCAGCACATTCTCGATTACGAAGGAGATGATTTTGAAGAAGTTTTTTTCGGTCTGCATTTCGACATCGACCGGCATGCTTACGGTCATACCAACACTGTGGAACTCAGGCCAAACGGATCGAAAATCGCCGTTACACAAGCAAATAAGTACGTTTCTTTTTTGTTCAGCCGTCTGCAGCTCAGGATTCTAACCTTGCGCTTTATGACAGAAAAATTAACACACGTGTTCCTTGTGGTTTAAGGTACAGTTTGAGAGAATGTTTCCAAACAGTTTGATTGACAATTTAATTTTGTCTGAAATGGATAGTTGAAACAGTTTTCTGGCTATATATTCAATGAAACTAGCCTAAAAATGATTCAGAGGTTGTGAATTAGTTGAAAATGATACACTGTCCAATTATTATTTAGTACCTATAGACATGGGGAACTCACCTAAACGCAACGGTAGAACTGGTTTTCGCATTTTTTCATTTTTTGTTCTGTTACTTACCATCGTCCAAGATAACAAGATCATTAATTTTACCTATATCAGGTGCCTTGGCTTTGTTTTTTTCCCCGGAAACTTCGTACCTCCCAAACGATGAAAGGAGATGAAAGGAGTAACCAGAACTTTGAACTTGCAGGAAAGAGTACGTCGATTTGTACGTCCAATTTATTCTGACGAAATCGGTGGAGCATCAGTACAACGCCTTCCACAGTGGTTTCATGAACGTCTGCGGGGGCAGAGTGCTGAAACTGTTCCATTCGCACGAACTGATGGCCGTGGTAGTGGGCAATGAGAACTACGATTGGCATGCTTTGGAAGAATCTGCCGAGTACAAGGGCGATTACAAATCTTCAGACAAGACAATCAGGTGGTTCTGGGAAGTCTTGCACGCCATGTCGTTGGCCGACAAGAAAAAGTTTTTGTTGTTCCTAACCGGAAGTTACCGCATTCCCATTCAAGGAATGAAAGACATCAAGGTGAGTGTCCTTTGTGTGCGGCTCACAATCTACTTGGGCGATGCCGCCAAATTGGTATTTATTTTTTTTATATTGTCAAGTTGGCAACTGCCAAATCGTTACCTCTTATTGTAAGCCAAAAAGACACAAAAACTACTGGCAAAACAAGTAGTGCAGTAAAGATAGTCAAAAAAGACCCCAAACCTTGAAAAAATTAATTTATGAAATTTTATAGCAGATATCGATTCAGAATTTCATTCTCTACCACATACTCAAAATCCCCGAAAATCCCAGTTGAGCAGTCTTCTTGCGGCGCTGTCAAAGTATATCATGTTTGCTGCAGCTAGTCCGAAAAAAAACACGTAAGTGCCAATTAACAGTGTTGATTAAAGATAATCCGAGGGTTAGTAACCAAGTTTATTAAAATCTGTTTGATTTGAGACAGAAGTATGAAATTTGGTATGAGTGGTCTTCATGGTCTTCTTTCCAAATGTAAGCATGACGCCTTGCCATATTTTGGTTAGGGGGGCCTAAGGACCCCCTTAAAAATTTGAAGTATCAGGAACTCTCGCAAACCACCGGTAAATATCGTCACACATTTCAAAAAGTAATCATTGGACTCTACACCAAACCTTGACAAGAGACACAACAGTTGTCGCCATGTACGCATTGTTCTTCGTGTTAAAAAAAATGTTCTTTGGAGTGTCAGAAAAAAAACACAGTTTAAAAAAAAAATTATCTAAGAAACGGTGAGTTGATCTGCTGTGTATCATGATTCACTAATTTGTATTTTTCGAAGCTATTCATGAAGTTTGTTTTTTGATACTGTCATTTTAGGGATGAAAGCTCCCTAGGAAATGAGCCAATTCAAGTGTGAAGATCAACAGCGTTTTTCAATTGTTCCCAATCAATATGATCGACAATTTATGGATGGATGGATAGCTGGAACTGTTCTGTAACCTAATTTTATATGACTACACGCGGAACCAAACGCAAAAGCATAGGAAATTATTTTTTTCGCGTCGCTCACCATCATAAAATTTGTGCTCCTAGGGTGTGTTGAAAATATTTCTATACCGTGTATTCACTCGAACTGAGTGCTTTGAAGCATTCCACGCCTCAATCCTCATTCTTTGTGCCTTCTACTTGACAATTGCAGATCGTATTGACGTTTGTCTATACTCTTTAGTCTGTATTTGCTGTTGTTTCGCCAAAGTAGCATGAAATTTGGTGCAATTCTAACAGTGATAAGTGGCGGTTAAAAAACAAAAATTTCGGGGCTTTTGCGCATCACTCCTAATCTAGTTATACTCAATAAATTATAAAACAGTTGAAGCTATCCACCCAATAATAAATTTTCATTCATATCAATTGGTAACATTGAAAAAAACGCTGCTGAACTAAGCACTTGAATTGGCTGGTTTCATCTGGAATTGTTGCTTCTAGATGTCAATATGAAGAAATGGACTTCATCAATGGCTTCGGCGAATACGAATTGGTGGATGATGATATGCGGAAGATGAATTCATTCCTCTATTGCATGAAAAAATTATAAAAACCCGTTTTTTTTTGACATTCCGAAGATTTTTTTTTCATTATGAAGAACAGTGCGCACATGGTGACAACTGGTGTGTCTCTTGTTGAGATTTAACGTAGAGTCGAATGATTACTTTTTGAGATGCGTGACAATTATTTTAATGGTGGTTTGCATGAGTTTCTGCAACTTCAATTTTCAAGGGGGTCCCTAAGCCCCCCTAATCAAAATATGACGAGACGCCGTGTCTACATTTGAAAAGGGGACAATGAAGACCACTCATACCAAATTTCATACCTTTATCACAAAAAAAAAACAGATTTTATTAAATTTGGCCACTAATCCCCGAACTACACTTGATTACCACTAGTAATTGCAGATTAAAGCGAGCTACGTGTTTTCTTTTGCGGGAAATAGGATTTCAGAGGAATAGATGACGTTCTGGTCATGCCCTGAAGTATATACCAACAGCTCTGAACTAACAATATAGCTCTAATGTGGCAAAAGTGAGGATACAATTTTCGGACTTGTTGCAGCAGACATGATAAACTTTGACAGCGCCGCAAGAAAAATGCTCCAATGGGATTTCCGGGGATTTTGAGTACATGGTAGAGGATGAAATTCTGAATCGATAACAGCTTTAAAATTTCATGAATTAATTTTTTCAACCCCAAAACCTATCTTTACTGCACTAAAGGAACATCCCCGCAGGTGGATTGATGTGTACAAAGTTTAATAAGTCTAATTTCAAAGAACCCAGCCGTTTGAAGCTGCGAATTGTACCGAAATTAATATTTTGAGGCACGCGCGAGAGTTTTTATCGGGGCGCTGCCTGGAAATTAAGACGAATCCCAAATGGTGTGAAATTTGAAGGAAGCCCGTGTGGTTTTGATGACCAAACGACTGGAACGTCTCGGCGGCCCCCGAGTCGAATTTCCCCGCATAACACGTGAATTTTAAAAGATTTCAACATTTTTATGTCATTTTGACAGGCACCTTGAGGCGATTGTCTCGAGCGTAATGCTTACCACATCACCAGCACCCTCAGGGGTGCGTGACAACCGGATAATTGTTTGGTAATGAAAAAAAAATAACAACAACAGTAATAAATAACATTTGACAGAACCGAAACAAGCGATTTAACCAAAGTTTTCTTGGCCATCTGTTTTAAAACTGAGGCCAAGTAAAATTTATATTATATTTGAAATATTTTCATGTCTATCTTTTGCTTTTGTTTACTGTTACTGTGTAGACTAGATCTATCACGTCAAAATAAAGTTTTCTGTGTGTAATCTGTCTGGGACATCAAGTTTAATTGGGTAACCCTACTGTTAGGCCATTCTATGAAATTACGCAACGCAGTCGCCGCAAGGTTTCTGATTGGTTCGCAAGCCTTTCGCGTCGTTGCGATGGCTTTGCGGATACCTCGCGAGCCAATCAAAAACGTTGCACTCTGCGTTGCGGCTGCGTTGCGATTGTTGCGAATTTTCATAGAGCGGGCATTATGTAGTCTTGATCTGACTCGCACTGCGGAAGATCTATTCCATAAGGAGCTACGCAGCCAACTAAGGAAAGTGTTCTTGTCCAAGTAGAATGTGAACTTATATACCTGAAATTCCCATGCTGAGTTTGATTTGGTTTGATTCCCGAAAAATTACTTATTTTCAGATCGTCATCCAGCCAACTAATGACGAAAAGTACCTGCCCGTTGCTCACACCTGCTTCAACCTGCTGGACTTACCCAGGTATAAAACTAAAGAAAGACTCAGGTATAAACTTATGCAAGCTATCCAACAGACTGAAGGATTTTCCCTAGTGTGATATCTAATTATTAATGAAATATTTATTAAATTCCAGACGCTCTTTTCTTTATACTTTATTCTTTTTTACGTGTATTTTATTCCATTATCTTCTACAGATCATTCTACGTTGTGTTTGTAACGTCATACGTAACAGAGCCATGACATATCTTTATCAAGAAAAAAAAGTTTAGTGTTTACTCAATAATGTTTTGGTACTAGTTGAATTTTAGTGTTGTTGATCAGTTATTGTTGGGAGCACCTTGCCTCATGATCCTGTTGATATTAGGATCTAAAGACACCAAATTAAACTTAAGTCACGGTAGCGTTGAACTATTGTAGGTTTATTTTTATAAAAACTAATTTCTGTACTTTTGCAAATTGAATAAAACTGAAATTATTTGCAAATTATACAAGGATGTTACTCTTATCCTTTATTAAACAGTAGCGTACATTGTACAAATATAAATCATTAACTTACATTTACATAAGTATCTCATCGCAAATAGCAAAGCTTCGTAACAATAATCATATTTTCGATAAAAGCGGCGTAAATCGTTTTTTTTCTTCGCATTTTTTCATCTAGTATCCGTGAAAAATGTACAGGGCCTCTCGTAATTTATACAACATATTATTTTTCTCTACAAGCTACAATAATAAATAAATGTGTTAGTATTTGGCTAAATCAGTTCAGCATTATCACAAACGTAGCATTAAATTATTACAAACTATTTTTTTACTATCGTATTTCTCTTGATAGCTGGCATTTGACAATATAACATTTATATAATAACAATAAAATAAATAATAGCTGAGAGCACAATCTTGAAGTTAGAGACTAAACTAACGTCCGTCGTAGAATTGCGTTCCAGGAGGCGCTTTGTATCCGGGATAGGACGAATTAAGGGCGTGCTGGGCAAAGAAAGGACCAAAGTCTTTCCTTACTAGCCTCGGTCGGCAAGCCGGTCCTTTGGCCAGTTCGATTCGTTGCCTGTTTTCTTCGTCCATTTGACACTTTACGTTTTCTGGAGGCCATTTCATGTCCCCACGCAGGTGTTTGCCACCTGCAATAATCATTTCAAATATTTTGGCTTCAGGTGTATGTGTGTGCTTGGAAAATGTGCGATGAAAATATTTCAAGGTGAATGCTAGCGCGTTTCTATAATAATTATTCGGATTTTATGGCCGAGGTTATTGCGAATACCTCTTAAAGTCGCCGTGGCTGGTTGAGACGTAACAACTGGTGGAGGCGCCTGGCTCACTGGAGCCTGTGGTCTCAGAGTGATTGTGGTCGGCGGTGGTTCAACTGGCTTGACAACAGGTTGATACTGTTGCTGCGGTGCTACCTGAAGGCACACAAGAAAATAAGTAACATCTGTTTTTGCCTAGGGTTTTTGTACACGTTTCCAATTCTATTTTTAGTATTTTTGCAGGTAGTTTTATGTTACAGTACCCTGAAATTGGAAAGAACAACTTGGTGTGGATTGTTCACGTCCTGTGTGTTTCACACCGTTTCAAAAGGCTTGTTAACAATGGAGGATTACCGAATATTAGAGAAGCCTTCACAACAAGAAAATTAAATGTCCATACCTGACTCGGTGTAGCTGGCTGGTTTTGGGGAGGAGCTTGGTACTGTTGCTGAGGAGGTTGGTACTGTTGAGGAGCAGGTTGGTATTGTTGCGGCGGAGCTTGGTACTGCTGGGGAGGTTGGTATTGTTGCGGAGGAGCTTGTTGAGGGGGAGCCTGGTATTGCGGTTGCGCTTGGTATTGAGGTTGGGTTTGGTATTGGGGTTGAGCTTGGTATTGAGGCTGAGCTTGGTATTGAGGTTGCGCTTGGTATTGAGGTTGCGCTTGGTATTGAGGTTGCGGTTGGTATTGAGGTTGCGCTTGGTACTGAGGCTGCGCTTGGTATTGAGGTTGAGCTTGGTATTGGGGTTGGTACTGAGGCTGGGCTTGGTATTGCTGTTGGTTTTGTTGAGGAGCGGGTTGGTATTGCTGAGGAGCTTGTTGTTTAGGGAAGTACTGCTGACCGGGGTATTGCTGAGGATTAAACTGGGGCTGCACCGGTTTGAATTGCGGTGAATGAACGGGAGCCCACTGTTTATTGGGCGTTGCCGGTCGGTAACCTAGAGGACTTTGGTTTGTGAGAGGCGAAATCGGAGACGCTTGTTGGTAGTTGCTTGTTCCATTAGAAATGTCTAGTGGTTTGAGAGGGTAGCGACCAGTGTCATGCGACACCTGTTGCTGGACAGGGGAGTGGTTATTCTGCAAGTTGGGTGATTGAGAGGAGTACTGGGGCCCACCCTGGCAATAAAAAATGTTTAAAAAATTTGTTGTACAAAAAAACGGGCGAAAAAAGGTTAAACACAGCTCACAGTTGCATCGTTATCAAGTTTTAATGAAAGCAGACTGTGAACTGTGTTGCGTTACTCCCTCGATACCCTCTTGCCTACTGTCATGCATTCATAATATTAATTTTGAAATCAAAGCAATATGCTAATTTAAGCTATGTATATCCAGAGTCAAAAGGGTCGGGGGAAGCGGCGCCGCGGCTCTTGTGGTAACTCACTTGTGCTTGTGTTGCTGCTTGTTCGGAATAGTCTCCTTCACACGGAGGAGGCCAAGCCACTCTTTTAACACCTATCAAAGAAACCACACAGTCAGACCATAAATCAAGCAATTCGATCGTGATTGAATTTTTTACGAGTGCTTATTACATAGATCAGGTGTATTTGCCAAAATCAAATCTCGCCAAAAATAGGTACTCAGCAGCTTTAGCAAGCAAACAATGCTGAAAGCACTTTCCAAAAACATGTACCTTGCGATTTTATGAGCAGTTATTATTGCACAAATGTAATGTGCATATTAGACGATTTGGCTGCGGGCCATTTGTTAGTTTATCTTCTTTAGGTAAGTTCACTTTGATTGTGGTTCGGTTACCAATTGTAACTCAGTTCAAATTCAACTTACTGTACACGCACAATCTTCACGGTAGGCACTGAGTTCCGGGTGCGTCTAGCTATCGTATTTGAATATTTTGTCGGTGTTTTGGCAGAGTACAGCATGCAACACTTGGGTGCAATAAGTTAACGATTTTTATGAATTCACGCGTGAACCCTTACCTAATAAATCCACGTGTTGGCCAAGCCTCAAATTATAATTAAAATTGCTTGCTCATCACGTATGAATAAGCTGCTTGTAAAACACGGCCATCATGCTCTGGCGGCTCCAAAATAACCGCGATTGAAGATATTGCAACAAATACCAGAAACGGCAGCAGAAAACAGAAAACATACCGAGCTCTCGGACAGAAAAAAAAACAACACTAATAAATTTTAGTGACAGTTTTTGGCGGGCACAACATAAATAATTAGTAGCAGCAAACTAATTTTACCTAAAGATCCAACAAAATGTTCAATGTACGGAGTTTTAAGACAAGAAGGCCGCGTTAGTCAAGTCACGTACATACAGTAATTATTACAACTACTATATCTACAAAACAAGTGAGAAAAGTCGTTCATCCTTAAGGATAATTAAGAAAAGTTTGCGTGTAAGAAGTAGAGGGGATGAGACGACGCGCACACTCTGTGGTGGTGTTCTCTAGCGCTATACCTGGAATGACGACATCTTTGAACGATCGTTGATGCTGATTCTTCTGTACGTACTCTGGAGGTGGCCAATTAACGTCTCGAAGGGGTTTGCTATGGTCGTATCCGTTACCTGAGAAATTCGAATGACTAACATTTTGATGTATGTGTGTGCATTTGGCTCCGAAATCATGCGTGGAAAGAATTACACATACAGAAGTAATAATAGAAACAGAGACCGATTGAAATAGAAATCAAATGATACCTGTTATAATACGATTCTTCTCCCAAGTTTTGAAATTTTTACTGGCTTGTAGAAAAAAAACCACTATTAATCAGTTGGTCCAAAGTAAACAAAATGCTAAAATTATAAGAATGGCCAGCAAGGACAATAATTTTTCAAGTATAACTTTTTTGTGTCCAGTTGCGTGTCAAAGAGCTCTTTGTGGCTCAAGGATCGTTAATTTTGTGCGCCGACACCACAAATTGACATGGCTTGTCTGAACGATAACACTGATTTTAATTTGTTTCAGATTTAAGCGGCCCTTGTCCGCGGGAAGTGCTAATGGGTATCATTGTCGACAATGACGTTCCGATTATTTTGCTAGCAAATGCTATTAGAGAGTCGATGAAAAGTTTATTTATACCGATCGCAAATCCTTCAAGATCACCATAATCATTGTTGAGTACTTTTCACAAGGCCTCAATCAAGGTAAAGTTCATTTTCGTACCTGTTCATTGATAGATATGTATTATCTAGACATCGAAACATTATTCGCGAGGGAGAAATAAAGAACTCTTCGTTTCGAGCAATTTAATCCCGTGTTTTATGCACTGTTGATTCAGCACGAATTTTCATGCTTCACAAGAGTGACGTCACAGAAATTTTTTTAGGTACGTGAAATTCAAGATGCAAATCACTCAAATGCATGTATAGATCCAGATGTTACTTTGATCACTCAAATAACGTAAATCAAGTGGCGATTCAGGGGAAGGGGTCGTATCTAAACAGTCTAAATTTAGTAGGTAGGTAGGGTACTACGACGGCTTGTAAACTTATCGATCACAAGAAAGAAAACTGGGAATGTGTGACACTCTGGTTCGATCAGTATTGACCTAGCCATAAGAACCCGAGCAGGTATCAAGAGGTTGCCAAGAATTTTGACGCCAGATCAAAAGCGCATTAGGTAAACAAATCTACCGAAAAATCGTTTGGATTGCTAGATGAATTGCACTTGGACATGGTGATATTGGCCTGAGCCAAAGCTTGAAAGATCCTAGCACAGAAACGGTTTTGTGTTTTTTTTTTGTTCTCATAAAGTTGGCTCTAGGGGCATTTAACTTAGTGGTTGGTTATTTCAAAGCAGGTATTTTGTACAAAACTTTGTGGGGACATTCACATTTTGCGTCGTCAGTTTGTTTTTTCTAAGCATTTTAAATATGTTATTAATTTGTAGATATAGGTAAGTACCGTATGATCAAAAACTTTCCTCCTTTAGGCAGGCTGTGGTCTGGTCATTGGCAGACAAACGAGGCTGATTTTGGCCAGGCCACAGCCTGCCTAGAGGAGGGAAGTTCTTGATCATACGGTATTATACTGTAATGCCCATTTAAGTTTGTCGCATGACTCAGTCATAATCACTATTGAAGTTGTGTAAAATCGCTATATGTCAACCAATCATACGTTTCGGCATCCTGCGATCTCGTGACAGGTTGAGCATTAAATCATCAATAAAGTATGTGAAGTGAGGATGATTGTTTTTTTGTTGTGTTTTTTAGTGCATATTTATTTACTTGAATTTCCAAGTCATCTTGACGTCAAATTACATCTTTATCGTATTATAAAGTCAGAAGTATGAAGTTTAGTTCCGCATAGGCGATATACTGCATAAATTTTGCGATATATCGCCCATGCGGACTTATCATAGAAGTTTCAGATCATGTCAAGGTACTCTTTTATTACTATCCACGGGTTCCATCAAAAAATTTAAGAGCGGTTTAACCTAAACCGAAATTGAACGGATTTTGTTCCGGTCAATTCTGGTAGATTCATCATGGAAAATACGTTAAATCGCAAGCATACCACCCTTTCGTTGATAGGGAGTTGCAACGTGTGACGCAACGCAACGTAGAACATGAAAATTCTTCTGTAACTAAGGAATTCCAAATAACAGAAACCTGAATTTACATTGATCATTTGGCCAGAATCCATCAAAAGAAATCTCGAGTTAGCTATCAACTGGTTAAATATTTTGATGGAACCCACGGTAAGTGGGTACTTTTATTCACTCATGTCAGGCCAGTCTTCTCTCATGTCACGTCAGGTTAGTTTGAATTTAGTCTGGTCACATCAGGACCATTTTCCTACTGTCAGCTGAAGTCAGGGTTATTAATGGTCGAACCAGACCAACCCATGGTCACGGTCTGCAAATTTTGTGCTTTTGTATTTGGCAATGTTGAAGCTCAAGATTCGAAAATGGAATCGTTCTTTGAAAATTTGGGGCTAGAGATTTTCCACTACTGAAAATATTATTGCTGTCGATAGAGATTCAGGTTTCGGAAATACTGTCTGGGTCCAAAGGAAAAAGCTTTTTCACTAAAACAAAGATCTTCGACAATTCTCCGTTTTCCAACATTTTTTACTGACTGAATAATAAAACCTTGTTAAATTTTTGTTAGCACGTTGATAATATTGGCTGTGTGTTGAACTGTCAAGTTCAAGTATACAGGATGTTGAGCGTGGTAGCAAAAAATTCAACTGTGGGTTCAAAAATTCCGGAAATTTTTCCCACAATTCAAAAGATGACCGATGAAGATTGAAAAAGTCGCGAGATGACTTGGTATTGAGAAGTGTCTATAATTTACATCGACAAAATATTCAAGTTTCATTCAATACTCGATTTGTTAACGGTCTCATATTGCAGTAATAATTTTAGCATAGATTCATGCATCAGTTAACATAAAGTCTGCAGCATCCATAGTTCTATGATTTCAGTCAGTCAGGAACTCAATGGCATAATTTGTCACTTATTGGGTGCTGGCTGCGATACGGATAGAGACGAATAGCCGGCAGCGCCATCTGTGCCGGCTGTCATTCAAATAGCCAGCTCAGATTACGGTACACGAAGCTGCAATCGGATACGGAGGCACTTTCTCATTTTTTTATTCACCTAACACTTTCACGATCACGTTTTGTCAAAAAAAAACACTTTCGACCTAAACTAACAATAGTGATGTAGTCATGCGACAACTAGAGGCCTTATTTTTAGTCAGCTTTGTCTAGGGGACACGTTCCAAAAATCTGTTTTGAAAAAAAAATTGTCCAATGTTTCAAAAAGATTGGAATAAAATCATTGAGAAGAAAAAAAGAAAAAAATCGGATCTGATTTGCCAAAAATCAAAATTTTACTTACTAGGTGATTGGCCCGTTCTTTGCCTATGCTCTTCCTCCTCTAGCATCCTCAGAACAGCGGAATTCTGTAAGTTCGTTGGCTTTCCAACAGTTGGATTCTGGAAGTTGATTCTGAAAAAGAAAACAAACAATCAAAAACGTACCACTTCGAGTTTCATTTTCGCTTATTCGATTCCAAACTGCCTTTTACCTTTCTTGGATCAACGCCATTTCGTTTTTTCGTTGTACAAAAATCGTTCAAAGACTAAAGACTAATACCTCGCAACGAGAGGCACCCGTGCCGCGATTCACAGATTACTGAACTCGAAAAAGCACATTGGTCATAGTCACTCTCTTAGGTCTTGCATCCTCTCTCACCATTTCATACATTTACGCAAGTCTGAATCATGCAACTCGAAATATATAACACGTTTTCAAAATTACCTGGCTGTGATGCTTCAAGAGCCCACCAAATGTTTTCTTATATAATTTTTTGTATATTTTTCCACGGCTCATGAATCCGCCCGTCCAGCTAACCTTGGCCAGCACAAGAAACGGAAAGTGTTGACATGGAGATTTCAGAAAATATTGCGATAAATATTTTCATTCAATCTCTTCGCAATGCTAAACATGCGATATTTTCAGTATTGCCATTGCGGTTTCATTTCATTGCGCTTACCATGCACTAGTGGTGCTAATATTAGAATCTCATGTTTCTCACATATGTCTGTTATTTATTTTTCAGGTGCATAATTTCGAATATTCAAATGAGTTATTTGGGTTAGGAATGTCTGCACTATGCAGGGTTCATGTCATCTCTGGAGCCAGGACAAACACGCCGGAATTTGTTTCAGATATAGTCTGTGTACGGCACAGAGGAGCATTTCTCTCGCGAAACACCTGACTGAGCGCAAGCCAAATTATGTGAAGTGCTATAATTTACGAGAGGTGAGCCCTTGCAGGCTTTTCTGATATCGATAAAAAAGACATTACCCAACTGCTCCATTAGCCAGGATCTGAGAGTCCCGCTTGATGACCTCTTGAATGTTCTTCTCTGAATAGAGGCCTATCGGAGAGTTGAACTGTTTGTTGACTAGTCTGGCCATTTTCGCTACTTCTTCTCAAAGTCTGGTCGTGGTGGATTTTGGAAAAAATCACTTTCGCTTCTAAACTACCTGTAAAGCAAAAAAAAACAGAATGTAGTTTAATCCTGTAAAGAAAGACATCAAGGTCAAGAGTAACTGATGGTTTAAAAAAAAAGAGCGAAACCTACGCTGTCAACACTCCATTGACCTGTTGACGTTATGTTTTAGAGATGGCCGTAATTCAAAGAAGTCTGGATCGAAATTAATTGGGCTTTTTATAAAAATAGTTCGTCTATTGAATAGTTTTTGGCAGGATACCCGATACGAAAATACGTATTTTTACGCAAATACCACGTGGATCGTGGATTCATTTTTTATCGCCCAAGAATTGACGTTTTGACTCAAATCTGTAGCTTTTCGATATTTATGAAGTGATAGAATAGTGATCGCTATCAAGTCAGTGTCGGTTCCTGAATCCTGAGTAGGCACTTTAATGGTTGTCGACTTACAATAATATTAATAATCGAAATTGCAGACTGTTCCATAGGAAAGAACAGAAATAGGACGGAAGGACGGTTCATAGCAAGCACGGACCTGAATCAGAACGAATAAAACTCTGATTCAGCTTGCTGTAAAATGTTTGTTCATCGTTTGAAATATCGCATATTAGCTCACTGGCATCAGCTAGTCAGATATAACCCCATATGAGCTCATTGTTCATTTGTCTTCATATTTTAAAGTTTGCTATTCATTAGTTTCGTATTCTTCACCCAGAAGCTTCAAGGCAGTAGATGAAGTTAACTGAAGGTTAACCACGAGCTTATCAACCCGGATTAAGCTTGCCAACAATTCTTTATTTTTTCCATGATTTGTGATTTCAAATTATGTTTTCTTAATTTCAAAATTTGAATAGAACCAAATTCATCAAAGAGACGTAAAATTACTGAAAATAAGGAAGAATGTAATAGCCCCCTTCTCCCGTTTATTAAGCTTTAAAAGGGCCACGCTGTAGTACCACCGAACCTACTAAAATCCAAGATCTTGGAACTCTAAAGCTCAGTATTATTATGTCCAGTTGACCGCCGGATTTCAACCTCCAGTCGAGAGTGAATTCCATTGGTTCAGATACCCGTCAGCTTCTGGTTGAAATCCAGTCGCACACTATAATACTGACCGTGGGTTCCACAAAAATATCTAACCAGTTGATAGCTAACTCGAGATTTCTTTTGATGGATTCTGACCAAATGATCAATGTAAATTCAGGTTTCACGCTGAGTAATTAACGAAAGGGTGGTATACTTGCGAATTAACGTATTTTCCATAATGAATATACCAGCATTGACCAGAAAAAATCCGTTCAAACTCGGTTTAGCTTTAGCCACTCTCTTCACTGAGCTCTTGTAGCGCCCTGTTCGTTTATAAAAACAGTAGGTATAGGACCGTATTCAAGATTTTGCTCTTTGGGTTTTTGTTGGGAAAAGTCATCCTGTGTACTTTCTCCAAAATCTGATGGCACATTCAGAAACTGCCTACATGAAATGAGAAACGCTTTTTTTAATGGTTCGGATTTTTCAGCTAATTTGATGAAGAAATTATTTTTTAGAAATATTTTCAAGAATTTCAATTCATATCAGTCCGTATCAGTCAAACTATGTATTCCAGATGATCAATTCACAGTCGCCATTTCAATTTTGGTGTTTCATCGGACCAAGGATCTCAGGGGACCGACCATTTCAGAACTGGACCAGAAAACTCTCTGAATTTATCCTTGGTTCGATATAATACCAGAATTGAAATGGTAAAGTTGTATTGATCATCTGGAAGAACTTTTAACTGATTTGAATTGAAATTCTTCAAAATATTTCTGAAAGATTCCATTTTTTTTTCTCAGAATCAATCAGAAGAAAGAGTGCTGAACAATTTTAGAATCGCTTCTTGTAGCGTTTTTTCATACAGGATGACTTTTCCAACAAAAAACACAATAAACAAAATTCTGAGTACGGTCATGTACTTTTTTTTATAAATAAACAGGGCGCTACAAAGATGGTTTGGTGGTAGGATAAACCTGCAAATATCCAAAATTTCAATCGATCTCTTATTCATTATTCGCGAGAATGGCAAATCAAAGTTCTCTGTAATGCTGCGGAAAAGTCCATCTACCCTTGAGCTGTGTCGTCAGTTACTTCGTGGGATACCCTGTATAAGTGACGACTTCTGAACTAAATACAATACTTTCTCTTTCTCATTCACCTAGAATAGACGCTTTCCAAAATAAAATCGTAGTAGAAATGATCTGTAGAGTCCAACGTAGAATCACTAAAATATCAAGGATATGTAAGAACTTCGATTCATTTCTACAATTTATTGAACTCCGGGATCTGTTGCAAAACCACCTCATAATGGGAATTTGGTTGATCGCATGGTATCTTTTTAAACTTGAATATTTCCCTTTGTTACTGAAACTAAGTATGAGCCTACAAATAAGTTGCAGAATCTACAAAGTTCAGATGATCTTCGCCACTAGGAACATTGGGATTTTGGTGGGGCCTGAGCTGTAGCATCTGCAAAAACTCTGGAATCTTTTGAAAAATGAGGTTCTTTGATATTGATATGTTTGAAAATTACTCCTCCATAGTTAGCATTTTGATCATTTCTAGGTCTGCGAGACTTTGTTTCATTATCTCTGATTAAAAGTCATCAAGATTAGTTGGCTGAGACCTGTAGAATCGGTATGAACTTTAAAACTGAACTCTGAAGATTTTGAAAACGACTTGACGTCTTTATAACCTCCAAGATCTAAAAATGCACTGGGAACTCTGAAAAACACCGCTTTTACCGAGCTTCAAATCAGAATAAGTACTCTTAATTTGGAACTGTCATGCTTTTCAGCTGTTCTTGAACAGTGACCAAAAGATTTAACGTCGCGACGAAACATAAATTGAAAAACCTTTCGTCGCAAAAACAAAACCAAATTTGCGACCTGGCTGGGCAGCGACATGAGAGTTAATTTCGCAAGGCCCATTTGCTAAGTCCTCACATGCTTTTTCGCGAATTTATCTCCAATTTGTCTTAGCTGTTGCCCCAACTGTTGCCCCCACACTGTGTTGCCAAAATGTCTCGTACTTGCTCACTCGAGAAAGTTCCTTGCAACCAATTCATAATATTTATTTATAAGAGTTTCCATTCTATTCTGGTTGAGTTGTTGTGGTCCTAATTTTAGTCACCCCCCTTGAGAACATTGCTCATCAACGTTTCGCGTACCTGTGCCTCAGACAATGAACATTATGACTCATTACCAGTAATTTGGCATCTTGCGATATCTGTTCTGTGTATCACACGAGTTAATTTTAACTGCGGCGCGGTGTTAGAAAGTGCGTTAGGAATTGTGAGAGACCAACCAAAAAAAAAGTTGCACATGATTTTTTTGGATCAGTAGAACAGAGTGGGCTACCTGTGGAACAACGGGCAACGTGAGGAATTTCAAGTGACGGGAATTTCTATAAAAAGAATGGACCAACAACGTCGCGCATTATTTAAAAATATACGCTGTTTCCATGAAACTAGCGCTTTGGTGGATTGTGCAAACTTCAGAGATCGCAATCTCAAATAAGAGTTTTTATATAATTCGAAACAGAATAATTAGATTTGAAGCTCAAATTTTGAACAATATTATGTTAAATTGAACGAAAAACAATGCAGTGTAGTAGGTATATGAAAAAGAAAAAAAAACTGCGTGCATGTTTAGTTACGCGAAGCTAAAGAAATGAGATTGTATGAAAAATTAGCTAAAAACTTGCAAAAAAACGAGCTAAAAAAACTATCAATCTACTTTAATTGGAAAATCAAGTGCCGGAAAGGACGTCTACAGGTCATTTACAGTAAAAATATAACGCGAAATTAAAAATAGTTAATTGGAAAACCGTACCTGAAATATTCGTTGCCGCTTTTCACGCGATCGCTGGGATATACTGGCGAGGACGATCCATGCAACCCACTGGCCCATCTAAAAAGCGTGGGCGCCTCTCGTAACCCAATGCCAAAATTTTCAATAAACGGATTTTGATACAAATCACATGTTCAAATCAATTAGTCCAGCTCACTGCAAGTGGCAGCTAAGCCTAAATAAACACCTCTTATTTTTAAAAGAAATTTATACCTGAAACCTAGAGCTCATAGCGCAACAGATATAATTGTTTGAAGAAAACATGAGAAAATCGATTTTGTTTTTCAAGAGTAGCTTAAATTTAGAAAACCATATTTTCGCAGCTTTTCTGGAATGCACATCAAAGTTACATCCAAAATTCCGAAGATGCATTTCGGTCTCAAAACAATTAAGTTCTTGTTAAATGTGAAATATTTGACAGGTGATAGACCAATTAACACTAAGCGTATGTAAGTACTCATAAATGAGAAAGAATATATTTTTAAATAAACGAACAAAGGCGAAGACAGAAAAACGTAATTGGCACGGAGTGCCAAGTGGGCCGAAATCTGTGCGAGCACACGGCCAGCACTGGATCTGTTTTTGTTGAAATTACAAAATGGCTTGATTTATACATCGCTGTATACCTAACTGCATTAATAAATTTATTAAATTATTATGAGAAATGACAAAAATGACACGGTAGTAAGTTGTAGGACACGATGTTAGGTTTCTCGGTTATTTTAATTATTATGTTGCACATATGAGTTTGCTATAGGTATCAGAGCTAGGTAGGTATGTATGCCTGGTGGCAAAAGGCCAATATGCTGAAGGTATGGTGCTACCGTGGACTGTGGAGGTATTCAAAGTATTTTTAAATTGTCGCAAATTTTAACACACAATGCCCACACGTTGATGTTGAAAAAAAATAGAATTATTAGTAAAGCCATAAGCGTGGGTGCGGACCTACCTGAGCGATGACAGATAACAGAAAAATACGAGTAAAAGAATATATTAGTAAATTAGTACCTACTGTGATATAAGGTGAGCAGATGGAGAACTGGGAACTGGAATTTTAATGTCCGGTTGACCGCCGTTTGGATTTCAACCATGGATTGGCTGATATCTTAGCTAATGCCAGCGCTCAAATTTGCTCTCAACCGGAGATACAACCGGCGCAAAGTTGCGGAAGGCGGCCGATTATGCTGCCATTGGCATTGGCATTCTTGATTCGTTGTTGCCATGGTAACCCTGTTTGTGCAGGATGCATCTCTGACTTCAGCTCTTTAGACACGTAGGTACTCATAAGACATGATATATTAGACAGGGCATGGCATCAAGTCGAAGGTTGAAAATCACTAGTCAATCAAGGGCACACTAGTCAGACAATTGAGGCCTCGATTAAGGCACTTGGCCGCAGTTTAGGTTGGTACGGAAAATAATGAATTCATAGATTCTCACACTTACCGAATTTGGATTTTTTTTTGTGGGCGGGTATCCGTGTAGTCACTGGCAGTACCTCCTTAGCGCCGTAGTCTAAGAGCGACGCCGGGTGATTCCCACACCACCCACCATTTTATGGACGCATCAACAGCGAGGTTACTAGCACCCTTTTTTTCGGTGTCCTTCTCGTTTCACAATTTTTCCCTTGACGTGACTGCACGGTGGTACACGCCAAGGTACTAAAGAGCGCATGAAAATTTTCACCTGGGCCGAGCCGGATTCGAACCCACGATCCCTGGAATTGCTTCCAAAGACGGAGTCCGCCGCGCTACCGGCCGGGTCAATTTGGATTTAAATTGTTATTATTATAAGTATTAACGAGAATGTTCAACTAGAACGTATGAGCACTTGAAATCACCTCATTAAGCTATGTGACTGAAATAAATGTTTAACACTACTTGAATCACTTTCTTGGAAAAGGGCTTCATCGATTCATTTTTCTCTTGCGATTTTCAGTCAAATTTGGCACGTAATTCCTCAGCTTCCGTGAGCATTTTGTATGTAAATTACAATACTATTGACCTTCTTATATAGGCCGTTCCCTTTATTCGCAGCTCGTGCGCAGAGGTCTTTCCATGAACTAAACTTACTGGTTCAATTGGCTGTTCAACCGGGAGCGCTTATCGATCGGACTGACTAGAGTTGGGGTTGGCGACAGCGCCAATATACATATAGCCCAGGAATTTTAGGTGAAATTTTGGTCACACCCTGAAATAAATATGTCCCTTTTGAAAATTTGCACAAATGGCTCCCAAGCAATGTTGAACAACATACTAAAAGCTCCCGTCCAGCAAGTGTGCGGAACATAGATGTTTTAAGCAAGAAAGGAATAAGTGCCGCCAAATCTTGTAGCGCCTGATTGAGAGATGATGGAAAACTCTAACTGCAGACTTAATTTGACTCTGTTGCTCTTTGCTGAATTTGGTTCAAATCCATCCGATAGATTTTGAATAATTGAATCGCAAAGTTTTGAATTTGGATATTTTTTAATATTTGACATATGACAGATAAAGAAATGCTTTCAACTGTTCTGAATACAGTTTTCCAAAGGCTTTTAATCGACATATTGTATTTCAAGTTCTATGAAATAAAGATTCTGTCATTTTTTGACAGTGACTTTTATGTCTGACAGATGACAGCCGAAAATTGATGGGCTCATTCGACAGCAAAACTATATTTGCATACCAAATTTCAATACACAATATTGCGTGACCGCTTAGCGCATGCGCTACAAAACGAGGTGATTCGTTCTAAGTCTTCCATATGTTACGCTGTAAAATAGGTGATTCTCAAACTAAGCTTAATGGATTAGGCGTCGTTTTCAAGTAGAAGTGATTACATAGAAAAATCGGTGTAACCCTCGCAACCTATTCATGAAAGCACATATGTGAGGGGTCATTCCCAAATGCCCCAAATTACGCAATAATTTACCGCAAAATTGTCTGGGGATATTTTATTTAATCAGTGCTGTATTGTATTGACGACAGCACGGTGTGGCGACAGTCGGTCCTCTAAGTGACACACACTTTTTCGACCGCCGAATATCCATTTTAAACACGAACCTGGACTGCTAATCCCCCAGATTCCCCCAACAACTTATGACCCCTCCTCTGGAAGTCGCCATCTTATTATGCACCGGTACCCAAAAGTCCCAAAACATTTGGTAGCGGCCTCGAGAGTGGCTTTTAATATTCAACGGAGCAGTTTTATGTATTGATGACTATGACTACATATTCTATTTTATAAATATATGTAATTTTAGTGTATATTAATGAAATTTTTAGCTAAATTTGTTACCGATCCATGAAGATTTGCAAGAGTTTGCCATTATTACATGGAACGTTTGAGGTTCACTGGAAGAATTTTCGCTCGGTGACAGTCGGTGCTTGGCTGTCAGTGCCGCGCCATCTTGATCTGGGATAATATCTTGATTTCTGGTTTTGATTTCGGCGACTTGTACCTATATCCCGTTCACTTTTTATTTTTATTAGAATGAGTTTTTGAATAAAAAATAAAGTGACAAGCTGGGGGGCTACGGCTACGGCTGATGGCACCTGCAAAGTTTTAGTTCAAAACTATCAGCGGCCGTTAGCTGTATCTCCCCAGTGCTCCAGCTTGTCACTTTATTTTTGCTGCAAAAAGTCATTCTACTGACAATGAAAAGTGAACGGGATATACCTAGGTAAACTCGTAGAATCAGACCGTTGTCGTGGCAGGTGATGCCAACCGTTGAAAACAAAAAACTTAGTGACCACATAATCTCATGGCAGCGCCCGCTTGGCGTCATTTCCCCCTCTGTTATTATCAGTCCAGCTATATTACAGGTTCGTGATTTTAAATCGGAAGGCTTCACAAGTTGCTGATAAAACTGGACAAAATGTCAACGTCAAACACAGAAATCAATGTCATTGTCGAATTCTGGGCCGCTATTCTTCAATCGTGTGAGAAGAGTCCCTGGGAGTTTTATATAATCCGTACTACATTTCTGTAGCGAAAGTTGCCTAAAAACCACGATTTTAGGCAACATTCGCTACATCAGTGTACTGCGGAATGTATTTCACTCCCAGGAACTTTTCTCACACCATTTAAGAATAGCGGCCCTGAACATGCGCGATGATAACTTGTCACCGTTTTCTTAGTTCGCATGACATCCGTGTCGGAGCGCCACTTCCGCGCAATATTGTGTATTCGATCAAACCAACCGTTTGGTAGTTATCGTGAAATATTACAGACAGACACAGACACAGCTAGGCACACACAAATTGAGGTCTCCAATTTTCCGTTGTCTCTCTTTACTGTGACGTCATGCGTATAAGAGACGGTTAATCGAGGTCATTGGGCGCTTCCCAATAAGGCGTATAAGGACACAATTCGACACATATGGACACAATTTGACACAGCTAGCGTTCCAATAGCAGTAATAGCACCACATGTCGACACAATCGAAACATTGGCGAGGCTGAGTTTAGAATTGAGCTGGCAAGTGCACTTTGACATTGTGTATCCGTCTTGTCGCAGTTATTGGAAAGCGCCCTATGTTTCTTGAGATATGACATTTCGTTTCTGACAATGGGAAATTTTTCGAATCTGACAAGCGCTCTGTCGTGTATTTATTTGATTTCAGCATGGATTTCATTTTCTCACTTGTTCTTACCCTCGTTCTTACCAATAAGTGTGTTATATGTAGTGGAAAACTGAGAAGATACTTACAGAAATGGTTCAAGGGTGTTGTGTCGCTCTATGCGAGTCGAGAATAAGACGAATACACCCAGCATAACCATGCACCGGTTCACGAAAGACCCAAACTTGATGGAAGTGTGGCTGCACCAGCACCAGCAGGGATCACGCTGCACCAGACACGTGCATCTTACTACGAAAAAACTCTATTACTTCGTCCATTAAAAACTCCCTTATGGGCTCTAGTGACTTTCCCCACATGATAATGGGAACAGTATAGCTATCCGATTCAAAATTCTCGCAAAAGTCAGAAACGAAACGTCCAAACGTCATAAACGTCAAAACGTCAAAGGTGACCTCGAAAAACCATGTATTTTCTATCTCCTAAAATTGGAAAGGTCAATTCAGACACACAGACAGACAAACTTTAATCTGGAAATGGTCCTGATCGTCTCAGGGGGGCTCAAAATGGATATTTCCATGGTAATCTCAAAAAATGTTTTTTAGCGCCTTCACAATACTTTCCCTCGAGCTTTCCCTTCTTTTTGGTTGGTAGGTCGGGAGGAGGGAAATTACAAAATTCTGTTTTAAAATGTGGATTAGCTTGATTGAAAGGCATTCAGAGCAACCAGGGTCCTTCAAAATTTTAAGGAAATCAAATTTTACCGAGTTACCACTGTCGCGGAACTTACAACCTTCTTGCTCATCAAAAACTATGACGCTCACATTTCAAGGCCTGGAGCTTCCAGTACGTGGATCAGCATAGCTTGAGGGACACGTTGGTCAATGTTAAGACTTACAATACCCTCTTCTGAGCTACAGCAAGAGTTTATCTGATTTGATGGCACTTACTCCTTTCTTGCCCAAAAAAACTATGTTCCGCACACTTGTCGGGCCGGAGCTTCTAGTATGTTGTTCATCATTGGTCAAAGGCCGTTTGTGCAAAATTTCAAAAGGGACATATTTATTTCAGGGTTAAACCCTAAAATGCCTGGGCTAATAGGTGAACCTGCGCCCCGAGGATCCCAGGTACCTAAATGAGAATGGCTATATTACTGTTCTCTTGCCGATGAAGAATCATCACGAAAGGAATCATAACCGTAGTTGAAGAAGTTTAGATTTGCAATACAGGGTGCGTGCACAATTTTTTTTCGAACGTCGCAAATTTTCAAGTGCCCCAAGGCATTTTTGTCAAATAGAATGCTCCCTATTTTATATGACTATTCGATAGCTGTTTTTCTCCTCTGTCATTTTCATTAGGGGTACCGTATATGGGGGTACCTTACCTCTAAACTCCATAATTTCCGAGATGATCGATAATTTTGATGAAAATTTCCGTTCATATTTCAATTTTTTACGCTGAGCAGGCCGTGGTGATGATAAGGAAATGTCATAATGACACATTATGCTTGATTTGATACTGAGAACAAGTCTTGTTATTGAATAGCCTCGCTAAATTTCAATTTAAAGTGAATGCAGTAAAAAAAATTCCTTGCACAATGGTCAAAAATATTCAAATTGAGCTTAGTAAAGCAGTTTTCGCGACTCCAAAACCCTTCAAACTGTCAAATTAGAGGTACGTACATTTTGACATATGATCTTCTGTACAGTAGAACCTCGATTATCCGTGCGCGGCTTATCCGTGCGGCGGATTATCCGTGACGAAAGCTGGAAATGACGCATCTTCGGATCTCACTTTCCCACAAATATCGAGTTTCCAAAAACCAACAAAAATAATTCACTGTAAAGTCGTAAGCTTCGTTCTAAGATGGAATAAAATAATGTATTCTTGTATTTTTGTTCCGTTCAACCAGTTTCTTCACTTTTTTCTTATAATTATGTATCCAAGTGTTAGTGAAATATGTATCTCCAAAAATAAGCGCCTCTTGGGCATCATTTCGATTAACCGTGTTTTCAATTATCCGGCAAAGGCTCGGTCCCGGCCAGCACGGATAATCGAGGTTCTACTATATTAGGGGCTACTAAGAATATGGAAAATACAAATTAAGACATTTTTCATCAGGACTATTGATCATCTCGGAAATAATGAACTTTAAGGGTAGGGTGTCCACTGCCCTTCGTTGAGAAATGAAAGAGGAGGAAAAAAGTTATCAAATGATGAGATGAAATAGGGGCATTCCATTTGAAAAAAATTATTGATGGCATAACTTTCTCGATTAAATATGGGATTACTTCTTGCACTTTGAAGTTTGCAATAATTATTTGTATTATTTTTTTTTTATCTCGAAGGGATGAAGGGCACCAGCAGAGCCCGACGCACTGTTGCAGGACTCTGTATACTTGGGCGGTTGAAAATTTTTGTTCTAACCACATATTTTCATGGCATATTTTCAAGAGGGAGGTCAATTTTGACACCGGCCCCCTAAATTCCGGAAAATTAGAAAAAGAAAACAAGTTCCTTCAAGTTGGCTTGTTTGTCGAAATTTGCACACCGGATTCGAATCCAGGAGATTGAATTCAGTCGGAAAAGGTATCAAACTTGTCATGATCGGTCCTATATGGCCAGGAAAAAAGATCCACCTAGCCGAGCTTCGCTTCCCCCCCAACCCCCATCAACAATGATTGTCACTTAATTTTTGTACCACAATAGTATCAACGGTGCATCGAATTATCATGTTTCTGCATCCATTGGATTGACGGGTTACATCTCCACCATTTAAAGTTGCAATTTTTTACCCCTCGTCCAATATTTTTGGTAATTTTGGATATGTAGTAGGGCAGTCAATTTTGAACAGAATACCAAATACGTACGTCCATATTTTTTCCAAGGTTTTGGCGATTTTTTCACTATAATACGTTCACTTTTTATTTTCAGTAGAATGACTTTTTGGTGTAAAAATAAAGTGACACTCTGGGGGGCTACGGGGCTACGGCTGATAGCATCTGCAAAGTTTTGGAGCAAAACTATCAGCGGTCATCAGCCCTATCGTCCCAGCGCTCCAGCTTGTCACTTTATTTTTGCTCCAAAACGTCATTCTACCGAATTTAAAACGTGAACGGCATATAGGCACTCTGCAGATTTGCTTCAGCGCCAAAAGTAGCTATTTTTTTCAAGATCAAGACTTTCTGCAGGAAGTTATCTGTTCCAATAACAACAATGCCATTTGAATAATCATACCACCTGCAAATGTCAATTTTAACAATTCATGAATTTCAATATTGCATTACAATTTTCCTTACACTTATGTTCGCAACTGCCGCATGAGGGTGCTGAAACGGGCGGGATGTTCAAAATGTGCAGACTAGTTGTGTAAATATCCATATTTCTATTCGTTCAAATAAATAAGAATAAAATAATGTTTGCCGTGGAAAGAAGCTCTTGCCGAATGGCAGAATGGTTGCTTAAAACATAAATGGTATCTACCATTGCGGCCTTTTTTAAGTGGACGACAGTTGACAGATTTTTTAGGATCTCGGCCTGAACGTCGCATGACAGCTGACAGCAAGCAACTCGTTGACATTGTCGCCCACTTTATAATAGCCGCAACCGTATACCTCATATTTATGAATGTTTTGAAATAATTGACCTATCCATTATTGACGTAAAAGGTATCGGGGAAAAAAAATGCAACTTCCCTGCATCTACACACCACTCTAGACTGTTTTAGCTGTGGTTTTAGTAAAAAATCCATGTATATGTACCCACTGTCAGTAAAACTGACGGCAACCTCCTATTATTAGTCATTTCAAGTATGTATATGTTTCCATAGCTGCATTCCTTTTACAAGAAATCTCAGATAATCTCACCTTAGTTAGAGAGAGAAAGAGCGAGAATTGCAGTAGAGGGAGAAAGACACAACTAGCAATTGAAGTGAGAATTCTCAGTTCAGATGATAAAAGGAACGCAGCTAATATGAAACGAAATTAGAAGTTGTTCGGTCTGGTGGCCACCTTGCGGTCGATTATTGGTGCACGGACCCTACTCACATAAATTCAAATGTCCCGCGCATCCGCGGCGGCGCTGCCAACGCTCGATAAAGTCGGGAACTGCGCGAGCGCGTCATTGATCGGCCGGTCACCAACACAGACGCGACGCCATCTTTGCCAGTTGTTGAATGATAAAGTAGCGAGCGTCACCGCGTTTTAAAATAGATAACTGATTTACCTTAATCTTACAACTTGTAGCGAGTGAAAATGAAAACCTACAGTCGAAAAAAGTCTGGCGAAGCCCAAGATGTTATCCTGGACCTCAACGAACTGTGCCGCCTGTGCATGGCCAAGGAGGACGAACTGGTCCCGATTTTCAGCACCGATGATGCCATACCCCTCACCCTCAGGATCATGGCTTGCGTCGCCCTTGAGGTAGGCAGGCAATAAAATATTAGCTCTTGGTTGTAATGCACCGTACATTTTTTTTAATAAGATTTCTGGTCAAGCGACTCAAGTGACGTGAATAAAACAGGTCTCTGTACTTTTGTGTTTGTGTTGTCAAAAAATTTAAAAACAACAGAAGACTGCATGGTTTTGCACTTGATTATGACAGGTTGTTTGTCACTATGTCACATAACCGTCAGAGGTGAATGGCTCGAAAACAATATTTATGTATTCGAAATGTAAATTAAATTATGTAACCACCAAAAATAGGAATCCTGAGTGCAGAGGCTCTTCTGTTCCAATTATTTTTTCTAGCAAATTTTCAATCTTTGTTAGGTTTTTCTCACACCACACCCTTGTCATGTCTTCGTAACGAAAGGTGTTCCTTCGGTTTTCTTCCTTCTGAGTGGCGTCGTAAACACATGGTAGTTTACCTAAATCAAGAACAATGGGACGTTTAAAACACGTGGGCTCTAGTTAAGGTGCGTTCAGTCAGCTTATTTAGCCGCAAGTTTTAATTTTAGTCGCAAGCGCAGGGACGCACATTGGCTCTTATGAACCAGTCTCCTCAGAACAGCCAATAAGCGATGCAGCCCTTACGGCTAAAATTAAAACTTGCGGCTAAATAAGCTGACCGAACGCACCTTTAGGCCGGCCGGAATATTGGTCAAATAACACAGTTTTCTGTCAGTTCCAGTAACCTTATTCTCTGGAAGAAAATTACTATTCAGGTCTCTTTTGAAAGCTACAAGAATGGTCTTCAACTTGACGAGCTCAAATTTTGAACTTTTGGAGAAAAAAAAAAATTTTGAAAATTATTTTCCAAAAATTCTAAATTTGAGCTCGTTAGGTTGAAGACCATTCTTGTAGCTTTCAAAAGAGACCTGAATGGTAATTTTCTTCCAGAGAACAAGGTTACTAGAGCTGACAGAAAACTGTTATTTGACCAATATTCCGGCCTTAATACCCTTGACAGACTGCACCTTAATGATCATTAAGTGTAATGATCATTAACGTTAAATGACGATTGCGAATTTGGGGGTGACACACTGCAAATCGTAATAAGCCTATGAGAATGCTATGAGCTTGTACCGTAGCGCATGAATAAACGTGGCGATCAATTTTCCCTTAGAATGTCAATGTCAAATTGTTGAATGGTCTGGAGTATTGGGCTATTATTGCCCTTATTATCCATAATTATAATAACAATTTCATATTTTCGGTGAGGTGTGAGGTGGTATTTAGCTTAGATTCCATTCAATCAAGAAAGCGTGGTGTGAACATTGCAAGCAATAACAAAGTAATTATTGCGACTTTGCCAAAGACAGAGTACCACCAACCGATACTGTGCTACAAGTTCGCAATGTTCGTATCATCCAACTTTCGCGAACAGGTGCAGGCGGTCATTTCTTATGTAAAGCGAGGAGATTTTTCAATTTTTCGTACGTGCTTATACGTGCACGCTACGGGAATTATATACCTACCTGTCTCACGGATACTAACGGAAACCTGTCTCCTTATCAATAAATTCGACTTTGCCCAAAAATAAAGTGCCGCCAATCTATATCCTGCTGCCCGTTTGCAATGTTCGTATCATCCAAATTCCGCGAATAGGCGGTAATTTCTTATGTTTTTGGAGTTTTTTATTTTTTCGTACGTGCTTATACGTGCAGACTACGGGCATTATCTCATAATTTGATACAAGAGATGTTGTTGCAAGAAGCAAGACACAAAATCCAGTTCCTCAATTCCAGAAATACGTGTCTGAATGGCGCATTGAAATGACGGACTTGATGACAAATGACAGATATCGCGATTCATTGCAGAAAAGCTGGCCAATGGTATTCAAAAATCACGCCGATGATGCACGACCACCGGCGATTATTCGGCGATCACGGTTAGTCCTAGTTTATGACCATGAAGGTCCTAATACCCTTGACAGACTGGAGAACTTGATAATCATTAAGCGAAACTCCAAAAACATAAGAAATGACCACCTATTCGCGGAATTTGGATGATACGAACATTGCAAACGGGCAGCAGGATATAGATTGGCGGCATTTTATTTTTGGGCAAAGTCGAATTTATTAATTAGGAGATGGGTTCCCGTGAGTATCAGAGGTAGGTATATAATTCCCGTAGCGTGCACGTACAGAGTGATTCAAAAATGGCGCATTTCCTCCCGTGTACGTTGTGGGAGACGTTGAGGGAGCACGGGAAAAATAGTGAAAAAAAATTGGCTCATTTATCCTTCGAGTTATGAAGAGGTGAAGTTGAGAATTTAACTTCTTCAGTTTGCATGATTTTAAAGCAAAGCATTGTTACTTGCCAAGAGTCACATGTCGTTAGTAGTTCCCGATTGAAAGTTTCTCTTGCAATTGAGATTTGAGTCGTATTTTCAAATTTCAGAATTCGTCTTTCACCTCAAAAGTGCCGTGAAAATACATTTGGCAAGTATGTGGTATGGTATGGCAGGTTCTACGGAGTTTACAGGGTAACAATACAATAATGCTATTGTGATGTACCTCTTTGATCTAAAAGTGCCAGGTAGGTACTAATGCGATGCTGCCAGATTGAACAGATTTGTTTTTGCGAATAACTTGCAAATCGTAGCCGATTAATTTTTTTATTATTTTTCCCATGCTCCGTTAACGTCCACTATAACGTGCCCAAAAGGAAATGCGCCATTTTTGAATCACCCTGTATAAGCACGTACGAAAAATTGAAAAATCTCCTCGCTTTACATAAGAAATGAACGCCTGCGCCTGTTCGCGAAAGTTGGATGATACGAACATTGCGAACTTGTAGCACAGTATCGGTTGGTGGTACTCTATTTTTGGCAAAGTCGAATTTATTGATGGGGGAATAGGTTTCCAGAACGTCCGTCGTGAAAAATGTGAAATTTTGCGAAAGCAATAAGCGAAATAGAAGGTACTTATCGCAAAAGCAGTTGAAAAGTTGCAAAAAAGTCAACCATAACATGCATCTGTCAGTTGCCTTGCCACTTGCCAGCCGCGCACATAAATCAGGGCCACGTTTAAAAGTTGGTTAGACATGGGGCTATGCGATTTTGATCAGGTTATATTGACTAAATCATCAGTCTCTTATTTTTCTTTTCCTCCATTTCTTTCGACTCAATGCAAACCAAGCAGAGGTGGAAAAAACCGCCAAATACCTTTTCCTCAACTCCAACTGTATTTTCGTTCCGCTTGGCTTTGAAACGATTGGCAGCTGGGGTGATTCTGCGAAAGCCATCATCAGAAAAATTGGAAAAAGACTAACCGACGTGACAGACGAACCTAGATCGACAGAATTTTTGTTTCAAAAATTATGTATCGAAATTCAACGTGGTAATGCTAGTTCGGTATTGGGCACGGTTAATTTTAGTTAATATTTAGATGAAATTTTTTGGCTTGTTTAGTTGAGTTTATTGTAAAAATGTAAAATTATTTGTTAATATTGTAAAATTGTACATAATAAATATAATAAATACAAATTCAACATATATTTTGGCAACAAATAAAGATAGTATGATGTGGTGTAAACATTGCAAGCAATAATTACTTTGTTACTGCTTACAATGTTCACACCACGCTTTCTTGATTGAATGCAATCTAAGCTAAATACCATCTCACAATTCTCACACCTCACCAAAAATATAAAATTAATATTATAATAATAGATAATAAGGGCAATAATAGCCCAATACTTCGGATCATTCGACAATTTGACATAGACATTTTGGGGGAAAATTGATCGTCACGCATGAATATGCGCTACGGCGCAAGCTCATAGGCTTATTACGATTTGCAGTGTGTCACCCCTAAATTCGCAATCGTCATTTAACGTAATGATCATTACACTTGATGATCATTAAGGTGCAGTCTGTTAAGGGTATAAATGACGTTCTAAATGATCATTGAGTAAATGACGACGTGACACTGGTCATTTATATCGTAATTTACGCTTAATGATCATTAAGTTTTCCAGTCTGTCAAGGGTATAAGGACGGAGTTGAATAATAGTGCGTTCTCCTGACCCGACGGCGCAGATGCAACATGGACGCAACTGTCGCCAATTAGTGCCAAATTTGAAACATCCAGACAAATATCGACTTTTCTATGGAATACCAGACTATTTCATGACTTTAAGTCTCCCGATAGATACAAAAAAGTTACTAAAAATGTGAAGAAGAACTAGTCGCAAGCCAAATTTCTATTTTGTAAAGTTCTTTTTTCCAAAATAATGAAAATATTGGAAGTTCGTTGCTTACTTCGCAAAATGATCCAGTCTGTTGATCGCGATGCCGTCTGATTTGGCATGGCCGCCGTTACCAATAATAATTTATATTACAATTACTGTCACCTTTAATAGTCCTATAAAATCAATTTGTTTTGCAAGGTGTATCCTTGCGCTTTTCTAGTTAGGAAATCTGACACCATAGGTCGCGGGATCAAAAATGGCGTGCTAAAGATGGGTATATGGTATGATGTTATTTTTACTAGTACGTAGATACTTGTTGATTCAATTTTCTTCAGTTGTAAAGTTGTAATAAATATATAGATAATTTATTGAACAATTGTCGCTTTATCATTAAAATAAATGTGCTAAACTCAAGATTTAACTGAGTAATGTCAAAAACAAGCGAATCTCTACAGCAGTACTTTGGCATCCCCTCAGGCGCAAACGCGGGCAAGAAGTTGGCAAGAGGCTTCGTTCTCGGCTTCGCTGTGCCGGCGTACCTGCAACGTTGCCATAGCGGGTGCCAAGGTGACGGTTATGTTCCCGCGACCTATACTGAATAAAAGGTCAGAAATGTATATTTCTTATTCACTTGGCAACTCCGAACAAGGCCGTTTTCCTGTCTGGCTTCTGGGCCGGATAGTCTTATGCAATCCGCAGTACATTGCGATGTAGCAAGGATTGCCTAAAACGTACCGTGTGAGAGTGGCTCTCGCGGCTCGCCAACCTTTGGCCCCAGAGGGTTTCAGTTAGAGGAGATTTGGAGAGGGCCCTGGCCAAAACTTCCACGCCACGTGTTCGCGGAAACGGAATAAAATAGAACCTTTTTTGCACTACCTGTATTAAATGCGTTATTTTACGACCTCAAAACAGGGCCTAAAGTGACTCTTTTTAGCCCTTGAGCAAAAAAGTCGTCATGGCAACGATCGAGCGCTCTTGATCCGTCAGAGGAGACGTCACCTTTAATTTTGACGTAACTACTTGATGCGATGTAAAATGGACTTCAATTTGTAGGGAACACGGAAGACTACAGGAACAACAAAACTAGCACGTTTACATACCAAAACCAATAAATATCTGTTTTATGCTAGTAAGCAATGGGGCCCCGGCAGCTACGTGTTCAAGATAGGTGATAGAGGTAACCTGCCACTCGTCCATACGATCTGGTAGGCTATGACCTGGTTAAATTTCAGGATGTCAAGCTGCTTTCTTGGGAAACAGCCTACCCCAATTCCGAATTTTGTTGATCGCATGATAGATCGTGCGACGTACCACCAAGTAATCAGCGCTGCCATGACAATTTTTCAACGACTCAATTACTCGAAATTTTCAGTCTTGCACTAGCTAGTGCAAAAAACATTGTATGCACCTTGGGCTAAAGTGCGTTTTTCCCCTTGTGCTTGCTTCCCTTGGCCTACGGCCTCGGTCGCAATCTCGCACAGCGGGGAAAAAAAGTGGCACTTTATGCCCATGGTACATAAATATCTATTTTTTCATCGTATCGAATCTCGCTCCTACACTGGTCATGACGCAGTGTTAATTCCCATTTTTTCTTGTAAGAACCCAACGCTTGCCTTCCTATTCCACCTTTAAAATGATTGTTTTCAATGTTAAAAAGATTTAAATAACATCAGACTCACAACTCACGAACAGTGAGCATCAATAGTTGAAAATTTCACTTACACAAGCGATTATTAATAGTTTTTCTAATCATGTTACGTGTTAACAGACGCTCTTTTGTCTGGAAGTTTCATATCAAGCGCGTAATTGTACGCGAATGGGCCCGGTTAACACTCAGGATACACAGTCCTATTATGAATCACCCCGTATGATGATAATAATATTAATAATCATAAAATTCGAGTAAATATACGAATATGTTTGAGATTTTCGTTTCTACTTTGGATGGATGGAGCCATTCCAATTATTGTGTGATCTGTGAAGTTTTAGTAATCTGAACAGGGTCTGGCAACTTTTTCTTGTGAAACCTTTATACAGGGTGATTTATAATTAGAGCAACTAGTAGTAATGGTACCTTTCAAGTTTTATTTTTTAGTGTTAATTTTCAATATCGGTGTACGAAACTATGAAACTCGCGCCAGACATGCGCACTCAAAAAACCGGAATGAAGGGACCTGTTGAACTGCCTTCTCCCTTAATACAGTAGTAAATTATTCTGGTCTAGTTATGAATCACCCAAGATGATTTTGCCGACTTTGTAGATATGCAAGGAAGGAAAATTTAAACAATTCCATATCGTTGCAATTTTGCTAAGGTTTTTGCTTTTGCCTTCTTTTCGGACGTGGTGCCTTTCATTAGAGAATGGATAACTCGGAACGCTCAATTTGTGCGATTCCATTCTCTACGGAACCGCACTTCTGGTCAACCCCTTTGATTTTTCATATTTTTGTTTCATCTACAGGTGTTCGAAGGAGATGGCCTTCCCAACAAGATATGCCATCCGTGTAAGTTCCAGCTGGAAAAGTCGTACAACTTCCGGAAGAAATGCGAAAACTCCGACATGAAATTGCGCCAGCACCTCAAGAGTTTGCACGACAAAATCGGCAGTGACGTAGACATGACCATGGACGATACCCAAAACGAAACCAACAGCAATGACGATGACGGCGATGACAGCAACGCCGATCGCGGTCAGGAAATCTTGGAGGAAGCTAACACCGAAGAGGATCTGGTGGGCGTCGCTCAAGTGGCCTACATACAACCCGACGCCGAACAGGCCGAACCCGAGGACCCAGAGAGCATCACCCTGCCGCCGGAAGAAGAAATGCTCAACAAGAATGCCTGCACGCTAAAATCGCTGAAAAGGGAAGTGACCGATGTCGAAGAGCAGGAAGCGGAAGGAATCGTGTTTTTGGACGAGGGCAGTCAAGAGGTCGGCGATACGAGCTACGGAGCCATCGCTGACGCCGTCAAAGCCATGCTCGCCTCACAACCTGGTAAATTTTATGTGATTTTCAATTTGAGGCGCTTTATATTCACAAAAATTCTCAGTTATTCTCTCTTGCATCCAGTTGTCTGGCCAATAGGAACGCCTTCCTAGTGAAAACAGTTGAGATTTTTTAGGTAAATAGAAAGCACCGACGCACCACCACAACTTCATTACTCAAATTAGTAACTTTCTATCTAAACTGGGAGCAGGGCTACCAGTCCAGACAGAAGTTGTTGCTCGCGGCCAGTCGTTTTTCGTGTAGAGCGGCCGTGGGTCCGCGGTGAGATCTTACGTTTCTATTAATTTTTTTATGGGGCGCCAACCGAGGTTAGGTAGACGGCTCCGAACTTCTCGGTCAAGTCCATAGAGCGAACACCCGGTTTATACGCTTTACTCCAAAACGATTGATGGTTTTTTTTAGTGGAAAGAAGTGCCTTTTACGAGGAAAAGATGTGTTTACTAATAGAAAATTTACTGATGTTACAATCTGTGTTATTAAATGAAAACTTGGTACACAAGAAAAACACTCGTGAAGCGAAATGCAGCTAAAACTATAGTGCGACTACAGGGTGTCCGTTTTTCGAGGCTTAGCATGGGTATCTCGCTTATCTTTAGAGATACAGAGTCGGTTAAATTAGAAAAAAGTTGCGAATTTTCATGACGATCAATGATCCAAAGAGATATTTGACTTGTCAGTTTTAGTTTTCGAGATATCGAGAAAAAACAGAAATTTGTAATTTTTGTTTTTTTTTTAATTTGAAAAACTGTTGAAGATAGCCTTTTCTAACTAAGACATTGTGAAGGCACTTTTCCAAGGGGAATTCAATGTTGCCAAAATCATCATTCTAGCTTCCAAAACAACCGAGATATGACATTCAACTTTGTTTTCTCTTATGGGCGCCATATTGGATTTTGACATTTTTAAATACAATATTTTTTTCTGGTTACAACAATGTGTCACATGCCACTGCTGAATTCATGCTTTTGAGCAAAAATTTATTTTTTTATTTTTCAAAGAGTGCTTTGGAAACAAAATCAGCACTGACAATAAAAAAAAACGTAAATGTTGAACATTTATTCAACAGTGACATGTGGCACATTGTTGTAACCAGAAAAGAATACCGTATTCAAAAATATCAAAATCCAATATGGCGCCCATTAGAGAAAAAAGTTGAATGTCGTATCTCGGTTGCTTTAAAAGCTAGAATAAAGATTTTTGCAGCTTTGAATTCCCCTTGAAAAAGTGCCCAGACAATGTCTAGATTAGAAAAAGCCACCTTCAACCGTTCTTTGAATGAAAAATGAAAACAAAAATTCAAATTCCTGTTTTTTCACGATATCTCAAAAACTAAAATCGATACGTCAAATTTCTTTTTGGATCATTGATCAACATGAAAATACGCAACTTTTTCCTAATTTAACCGACTTTGTATCTCTCAAGATAAGCGAGATACCCATGCTTAGCCTCGAAAAACGGACACCCTGTATATACCCACAACAAAATTAATACCCGTGGCTAATCGGGGTCAAACGACTAGGAGAGAACCTTATTTCTGTGCACAGATATATTTCTCGTCTATCCTAACGCATCCTGGCAAAACTCTGTTGCCTCACTTGATTCCGTGTAATAAAATAAACAAAAAGGGCACCTCAAAATACTCGACTTCGTCAAGGATATACGTCACCGAACACAGGAACTAATTGCAGGAGCAGCAGATGTCAAGGACCAGGAGGGCTGGTTGAGACGTCTCTGGGTGGCAGCAGAAAATATCTTTCTCGTGCAGCAATGCGGCACGCGGTGCTTCAGAAGTTGAAGGTGTCGGGCTTTCTGGCTGGAAGGTAGCACTTCGCCGGAATTTGTTGGAATGGCCTTCTGAAGGGAGACGGTTGAAACTGTTGTTAAACGCCTCCAGATGGGTGACGGTAGAAAATTGTTGTTGTAACGTCTCCTGATGGGGAACGGTAGGAAAATGCTGTCTCAGGCGAAAGGCGGCGACGGTCTCTTCGTCGGGATTCCGGATGAACCGCGAAACAGCTGGCCGATGGCGCACGGGGTCCCAGCTGACCCGGCGTGCAGAAAACCGTAGCCTCAGAAATTCGTGGAACAGAGCATGGTTACAGGAACGTCATTCGTAGCAGCGTCGATGTTGACGGTGGATACTTTTCGAGTACACCCGCCATAAAACGGAGAAAAACGGCACAGAAAAGAAAAACCTAAAAGTCGGATGGTCGCGTTTTAAATCTGAATTAATTTGTTGTTTAAAACATACCTCTAACAGATGGAAATTATATCACTTGAGGGCGGCCATGCCGCTTTGAAAACGAAGAGGTTTTCTCGCCGAAAATGGCGCTGTGGCTGTAAGATCTAGCGCCGGTGCCACTCGCGACAAATTCTTACAGCCAAAAGAAAGACCAACTCCAAATACCAGCTCATGTACCTTTCTTGATTTCGCTCCCTTCCCCAAACGACAGAGCCCTCTGGCACTGCTCGCGCGAATAATGAGCTTGGCCCTGCATCGAAAGCATTTTTCGATGGGCAGATTCCTGTACCCTCAACGCTACCACTCCTTTGACGATATTTAAATTTCAGCCGTGAGGCGGCTCACCTGGTTATTGTTTTAATTTAAACACAAACTGCTAATTTTCAATTCATGTGAGATGTAATCGTTACAAATGGTGGGAAAATGCAAAAATTATGTGAAATCGATGGTTTTCCCCATTTTTCCCCTACAAATCCCCCCTTGAAAAATATTCCCTCTTGAATTCCCACACCTCAAAATTTCATCAACTTTTCCCCTACATGTAGGGAATTTTCCCTACAGTTACCATTACTGCCATTCGTAAAGCTTCAATTGGAGAATGAATTACAAAATTCAGTGGAAAATACATAAGACGTGGTAGTCTTTTCATAGAATAGAATTTGCATGTTGGGAAACGCATTTGGCGGTTCCTGAGGCCGCCGTTTGCGAAGAGTTTAATCTACCTGCATTTACCAAAGGGGCAGCCGTATCTCTACCGCCACGAAGCGTTGCGTGAGGGGCCAGAGTACGAAGTTCGGAAAAGTCACGTGACATTCCGACCCTATGAAACTATTTCATACATCACATTCCCCTGAGTATCAACAAGTATGTGGTATCAACGTCTATTGTGGGTCTTCAGTTCACTATGAATTGGTACAACCAGAACCAAGCCAAAACTTAGTTCAATTTTTTTTTGCTAGGTTTTGACGTATCCGGCCAGCTGCAAATGAAAATCATCCCCAACGAAGGAAAGGGCACTCAAGTAGAGGTGACGACTGAAGACGGTTCGATTATCGTCGTGGAACTGATGACCGAAGAGGATGCTGAAGCTCCGACTCTGGACTTGCCGGATGGTGCCAAGATGGACGATTACGAAATGAACGAGGAGGGCGAAAGGAAAATCTTCAGGTGTCCGCAATGTCCGAAATCGTTCGCCAGACGGATCCAGCTGAGGCGTCATGCCTCGGTGCATATGCAGCAGCGAGGTTTCAGCTGTGGAATGTGCGAGAAGTGGTTCCCCACGCGATCCGCTCTGGTCCGCCACGAGAGGATCCACACAGGTGAGTACGAGATCGCTGTGGCATCTCGCACAAAAACTCCCTTTTTCAACCTTTCATTCAAGTTCTTGTCACAATCAATCATGAAAGATCATGAGTGTTCAGAATGAACACTTTGAAGATAATGTTGATTTTTTTTAAATTTAAATCTCTTGACCGGATTCCGAGAGCGATATATCCCCACCTACGTCACTTTTGATGCCACCTTGTATTTTGATTTCTGAATATTGATCTTGAGTCGATTGAAAACCTGTCAAGAAGACGAATTGTTACTAGAGGAAAACTAAAAAGTTGAAACCAGTTCTGAGACGTCTCTGTGTTACTTGAGCAACAATTTTGGTTTGTGCTTGAGCGTCAAACGAGACGGAAAGCGAATCCCTGTTTGTTTCTTAAGCTCTTATGCAATCATACGCAACTTACAATAAACAGGAAACATTCCTTTTTCATCACCCCAACTCCTTTTCCTTTTTTTGTCATACTTGAACCGCGAACAATCCTTTTGATTCTACTGAATTTTCAGGAGAGCGCCCATTCCAGTGTGAGATGTGCCAAAAAAGCTTCGCCCAAAAGGAGATCCTGTACAGGCACATGATGACGCATTCTGGAACGAAACCCTACAACTGCAGCCACTGCAACAAAGGCTTCACCCAAAGGGAGCCGCTGCGTCTTCACTTGCGCACGCACATGAGTGAAAACGCGCACGACATCAACCTCCACTACTGCTCTCTCTGCCCGAAGGTCTTCTGCCACGCGTCCGGATTGAGTCGGCATTTGGTCACTCACACTGGAAAAACGTTCAAGTGTCGCGACTGCGACAGGTCCTTCACGGACAAGTCCTCGCTCAGAAGGCACCACAAGCAAACCCTGCACCAACCCTAAAGAGCCGTTCCAAACCGTTTTGTATTCGAACATGTTGGTGTCTGTAACTTGACGAAAAAAGGAGGTATATTCTGATAACGTTATCTAAGAACAACAACTACTGCATTCAGTTTCTTGTGTATGTTCTTTGAGGTATTGAGGTAATCTCAACAATAAACGAATTGAAACCACAGCATCCATTTCACTAGCTTGACAGAGAAAATGGTAGTCAACTCTAAATACAGATGAAACTGAAAATCATAATCAACAATAATCAAATTGTAAGGCACCACCACGTGATGTTGGGCTTTGTGAATTATATTGTTTGTTGTCAAAAAATGGCCTTTATAAAGACGTACTCAAAACGTGAATGAGGCTACACCTCCTTTGAAATAATGATTGAAAATAATAATATTATTTTATTGAACGAATTTGCATTGAAATTTGTCAGTATGCCTAAAGTGGATGTCATATCGAATTATTGCTACCAATACATGAAAATATGCGTATGCATGAAAGACACAAAAATATATGCTGGAGAATTTGTTTTAAGAGTGTAAAGAATTGAATATTGTAAATAACTATCATCAACAATTAATAATAATGTAAATTGAACCATCAGTAAATTTGCTTCTTATTTTGTTCCTTGAACCTCATGGAAGAAGACTCAGCTGCATGATGATGTCGGGATCAGTTGCAAAATGTATCCTTTGGCCCAAAAACCTTAGTTCATCTGGCTTGAAACTGTGCTAACGTGAGAAAATCAGATTTTTTGACAAAGTAAAGCCTCTGATATTTTTTCCTCGGTACCAAGCTTTTATTTTCTCGGTCCCCCACCAACATGGAAGGGAGAGTATTGTAATTGTGCAGAAAAAAAATTGAGATTTAGACGGATGTATCTATTTTGAGGTCCCCAAGACGATTGAGACCATTTCCAGGATTATGTCTGTTCTGTCCACAATAGCTTCCGAACCGTTGATCCGATCGATTTGTTTGGTATGCAGACGTTTTGCTGTCGAACGACTGGATTAGTTTTTGGCTGTCATCTGTCAAACGAAAATGTCACTATCAAAAAACGACATAAGTTACATCTCACGGAATTAACTTAGTGGGGGCACTAGGTGAATGAACCTTGCAAATGGTGATGAAAGCATGAAATTCGATACACATACTCAGAATGAGCACCTCTCTCAGATAAGAGGTGGAGCCACGCCGAATTTTCACCGGAAGGGGGCTCGGAGGGCTCCTGAAAGTTGAAGGTGCTAGGGCTCCCACCAAACCGCTTACCAGTTCGTTTTATCAATTAAAAAGGAAACTCATGAATATATCGTAAAAATTGACGACGTTTATCGCCTTGTCCCGGGAATTTTTCATGATGAAAAAAAATAAGTTCTTCGGCAGAACACACAAATTGGTTTTATATTATTTTCACCTACAAAGAATTAACAAGAAGATGTGCAACACGTTGATTCCCACAAATTCGTATCCTCTGAATTCGTTTGTGGAGTCAAAATTTTGATGGTGTATCTTCTTGAAGAGGGGAATTCCAAAGAGTGAGCTATTCTCAACACTAAGTTCAAACAGAATTTTTTCAATGTTCTGAATCGAAATTACTGAATTCCTTCAAGCAATGCATACCCTGAACCCTTCTTTGGAAGTACCGCGTGCGATTGAACGTGGAGTAAGTCCTGAAACACTATCAGAATTTCTCTTCTGTGATGCTACTATCGACTCTCGACCGGGGCAATTAGGTTCCTACACAGCATGCGCGGAGTGTATACACGATGCAGGGTATTTTCTCGGTTCAGTCAAATTTTTCATGATTGAAATTGTGTCATAATATTGAAATAACGTGTATACACTCCGCGCATGCTGTGTAGGACCCTAATTGCCCTGGTCGAGAGTGGATAGTAGCATCACAGAAGAAAAATTCTGATAGTGTTTCAGGACTTACTTCACGTTCAATCGCACGCGGTACTTCCAAAGAAGGGTTCAGGGTATGCATTGCTGGAAGGAATTCATCAATCTCGATTCAGAACATTGAAAAAATTCTGTTTGAACTTAGTGTTGAAAATAGCTTACTCTTTGGAATGCCCCTCTTCAAGAAGATACACCATCAAAATTTTGACTCCACAAACGAATTCAGAGGATACGAATTTGTGGGAATTAACGTGTTGCACATCTCCTTATTAATTCTTTGTAGGTGAAAATAATATAAAACCAATTTGTGTGTTCTGCCGAAGAACTTTTTTTTTTTCATCATGAAAAATTCCCGGGACAAGGCGATAAACGTCGTCAATTTTCACAATATATTCATGAGTTTCCTTTTTAATTGATAAAACGAACTGGTAAGCGGTTTGGTGGGAGCCCTAGCACCTTCAACTTTCAGGAGCCCCCCAAGCCCCCTTCCGGTGAAAATTCGGCGTGGCTCCACCTCTTATCTAAGAGAGGTGCTCATTCTGAGTATGTGTACCGAATTTCATGCTTTCATCACCATTTGCAAGGTTCATTCACCTAGTGCCCCCACTACTTGGGTTTGCTTTTGCCATCTGAGGCTAAAGCAGACGCGCATAGCGCATACCATTTCTGTCGGCAGCGGCCCAGCGGTCAAGAAAAATTGAGGTGTAGATATAATCTGAAGCCCTATCGGTTCCCTGAGTTGACCCGCTCAACTCCGCAGACTTTTTTCAATCATTTCCAAATAAAAACCTCCCCTTCCCGAACAGACGCTCCAATCAAAATTATTACTGACGTCTTTGGATACCACCGGGAAAGTTTTGAGGTGACACAACCGATTTTTCAAATTTTATCATGCTCAGTTATAGCCGAGGTTATAGCGCATCCAGCTAATAGTGATTCAAGTGACCTGAGATGTTTTGTTTCCAAGTATCTAAATCTGAACTACAGGAAATCACCAAAATTTCGCGGTTGGTTGCACTGGCGATATCCCTTTTGAAAGGCATTTTTCGCACATTTCCGCTACAGATGGACGAAAAATTTGTACGGAACGTGATGTCTGCGCTTCTTCCATTCTATTGGAAAATTTCGTAATTTCCCGAGCTGTTTTTAATGACTTGTTACAAAATTGATGCTGTAAAAGTCTCTCAACGGGCTCGTTCCCACGTAAGAACTTTTGTTGTGTGGAAAGGACGGATTTGCGAACACTTGCAGTTGTTTTATGTGTTTTAATCACTACTCACTACTAACTAGATACTGTTGGTACAAGTCGAGGTACAAGTACTCATAATTATTATGTAGGTACAAACAAAGAAAAGCAATAATGAAGCGGAGCTCTGGCAAAACGCCGCAGGCTCACGCGAAGAGTCTAGTACCACTACTTCGGCCGGAGCGCTCGCGACACACCCGACTCTAACCGAACAGGCGGCGACGCCACAAACACTACACTTGCGCTACAATACATATTTACCATAAGGTTTAGTTACCTTACTATAATTATTGATGTTGATAAAACTTGTCCATAAATAGCACGGAAATAAATAAATTATCCATCAATTGCACCCTTCCCGGACAAGTCACCAGGTCGCTCCTCCAATGAGTTTGGTCCCCACCGCATACATTTTCTCCAGTCGTATTTCTCGGCGGTTCCCTATCCAAGTTCTGAACTGGCTTAGCGTTGTTGCAGTCGAGATATCACGCGACTGGAGCGGTGTACTACACGCTGTGCGCTCCACCTGGTCAAGACGAATCCCGAATGCTGTGAAATTCAAAGGGGGTCCCCTGGGGTTTTACGGCTCGATACCAAGTTGGGGCTGAGACCGCCGTAAGTGCGGTTACTATAGCAACGGCCAATCAGACCGCTCTATTTGGCAAGTTACGCCGTCCTAACTTTTGCGCCTGCAACTTGGTATCGAGCCCTAAGTCGCTAAACGCCAGTAACACACGTCTCTCTGCGGCCCCCGGAGTTGCATTTCCACTCGTGGCAGAGTTAAATTTTCAAAGATTTCAACATTTTGATGTCAATTTGACAGGCAACATTACTTTTGGACGAGCCAATTTTACACCAGATAAGACGACGGCAAGCCTACAATGCTGAACTGGAAGATTAGCTCAGGTCGCTCGAATCATACTTTATGTGGAAGGACTATCGCACAAATTTATTGAAAACCTTCATAGTATTTACTTCCATGTCTATCAGAGTCTTCACTCTAAAAAAAATCTATGGCGTGTCAAAAAATTTATTTTAATTTTGTTCCATGCAAGAAAACGAGAAACTGGTATTCTGGATTCATTAGTTGATGGAACCCTGTTCCACCTGGCACGTAGGCATCGCTATTGGTCCCATTGCGAACCCCTCCCAAACGAGTCCGGATGCTAGTTGCATAAAATGGAATGAACCTTGCATTTTTTGATGAGAAGATGCTACTTGGTGGAAATGTTCTTTGCATCATACTCTTCCGATCCAGAAAGGTAGCCATCAGCGCCAGCCAGCAGCGTATACAGGGTGAAACAAAAAAAAAAGTTGAAAAATTATATTTAAATAACCTAAGCATGTGGAGACGTGTAATTTACCACATACATTGGGTCGTATGCATAAAAAGTAGTAGATACTAATGCTACAAGTATCTACTTCGTAAGAGAAGTATGTACTACACTAGCGTAGTACTTACTATGCCCAGGTAGTAGATGCTTCTATATACAACGGTACGTAGTAGTCTCTACTTCGCCTTTGAAGCATCTACTCCGAATCTGTAGTATCTACTATGAATTCGTAGTATTTACTCCATTTTTAGCGAAGTTGCTGTTATAGCAACTTCTCGACCATACTTCTCGTCAAAAACATGGCTAAATTTATGGGTGCATCAGTTGTAAAAACATACAAAGAGCGGAGAACCTATGACGATAATGTACAGGGTTATTCAAAAGTTGAAAAAAAATACTGAGAGTGGCTGGGAGTTGAGGGCTTGAGGGTAGATCATGACACGTGAAAAAAAAAATACTGAGAGTGGCTGGGGGTTGAGGGGTTGACGGTAGATCATGACACGTATCATGGAAAAACAAGTTACCGTTTTTGAAAATCGACCTGTTCGAGCGGTTTTTTTTTTTGGAAAAAATATGGTAAGAAATTATGAATCTTGTTCCGAACTTTTGAGTTACCCTGGGGCTCCTCAAAACTTTATGGTGAAGCGTTCGATCTAATTTTCAATGGTAAATCTGGATACAATTTTCGACAAGCTTTCCAAACGAGCCCCCCTCCCCCCTCCGCCTTTAAAAAAAAAATGCTAAGGGTGGCTAGGGGTTAAGGGGTTGACGATAAATCATGAAACGTGTCATGGAATAACCGCTTGCCCTTTTTAGAAATCGCCCTGTTCGAGCGTTTTTTTTCTCGGAAAAAAATATGGTACAAAATTATGAATTTTGTTCCGGACTTTTGAATAATCCTGTATATCAAAAATTATTCAGGTATGTACGCGGTGCTGTGTGCATATAAATATTTATTCTAAAATTTGCCGTTTGGATCTTCGCGGTTGGACGTAAAAATTTTAGAGCTCCTTATTTTTACATTATTGTTATTTTTTTAGGTGTAACAGAGAAAATTTAGTTTGGATTGCAACTAAGGTAATCTCGCTCACTACACCTTTTCCAGCTGTAGTTTAGAAAACTTCAGATGTATTTCAGAAAATATGAAATGTATTCAAGAATAATCAAATGTATTTAAGAAATTGCCAGAGCATTTCAGAAAACTTTAGAAAAAAGAAAATAAGAAATGTATTTCAGATTAACGAAATGTATTCGAGATATTACCAAATGTATTTTAGAAAAAATTAAATGCATTCCAGATCCACGAAGTTCAATGGAGAAATTGCCAATTGTATTTTCGAAAACATTAGATGTATTTAAGATAAGATGAGATGTATTTGAGATATTTTGAAATGTATTTCAGATTCAGATATTTTTTTAGGGTAGAACAGTGATGAAAAAGCAAACGTTGAGGAAAACGAACTCCAAATTCTCAACTACAATTGGCGGTTTCTCACTTACAATTCACGTTTTCTAAACTACATATCCTTGTTCTAAAATTCATATGGTACTTTCTCAACTACATTTGAATATTCAATTATACAACTGGCATATTCTAAACTACATTTCCCAAATCTAATACACTTGGAAATTTCTTAACTACATTTCTCATAATTAGAATACATTTGGCAAATTCTAAACTACATTTCTCATATTTAAAATACAATTGGTGTTTTCTCAAATGCATATCGCTAATCTGAAATACATTTGATATTATCGCAAATACAGTTGGAAATGGTGTAGTATATACTACGATGCTGTAGTACTTACTAAACCGTATTGAAGTAGAAACTTTTTTATTGTAGCATATGCTTCGGAACTGGAGTAGATGCTAAATACATAAAAGAGGATACTACGAAGTAGATACTTTTTTCCGTAGTAGTAGCATCTACTACTTTTTATGCATACCACCCATTAACTGTTTTATGCTCATGAAGTCACAGCAAACCGTTCTTGATTAACTTGAACCATGGATACTTGAACCATCTTTGAAATGTAGGGGAAAAACAGAAGAAAAAAAACAAAAACACTCTTTTTCCATAAATAAGCGATTCTTGAAGATATTGACACAATGGGTCGTATGCATAAAAAGTAGTAGATACTAATGCTACAAGTATCTACTTCGTAAGAGAAGTATGTACTACACTAGCGTAGTACTTACTATGCCCAGGTAGTAGATGCTTCTATATACAACGGTACGTAGTAGTCTCTACTTCGCCTTTGAAGCATCTACTCCGAATCTGTAGTATCTACTATGAATTCGTAGTATTTACTCCATTTTTAGCGAAGTTGCTGTTATAGCAACTTCTCGACCATACTTCTCGTCAAAAACATGGCTAAATTTATGGGTGCATCAGTTGTAAAAACATACAAAGAGCGGAGAACCTATGACGATAATATGCAGGGTTATTCAAAAGTTACAAAAAAATACTAAGAGTGGCTGGGAGTTGAGGGCTTGAGGGTAGATCATGACACGTGAAAAAAAAAATACTGAGAGTGGCTGGGGGTTGAGGGGTTGACGGTAGATCATGACACGTATCATGGAAAAACGACTTACCGTTTTTGAAAATCGACCTGTTCGAACGGTTTTTTTTTTGGAAAAAATATGGTAAGAAATTATTAATCTTGTTCCGAACTTTTGAGTTACCCTGGGGCTTCTCAAAACTTCATGGTGAAGCGTTCGATCTAATTTTCAATGGTAGATCTGGATACAGTTTTTGACAAGCTTTCCAAACGAGCCCCCCTCCCCCCTCCAAGTCAGGGTGCCTTTAAAAAAAATGCTAAGGGTGGCTAGGGGTTAAGGGGTTGACGATAAATCATAATACGTGTCATGGAATAACCGCTTGCCCTTTTTAGAAATCGCCCTGTTCGAGCTTTTTTTTCTCGGAAAAAAATATGGTACAAAATTATGAATTTTGTTCCGAACTTTTGAATAATCCTGTATATCAAAAATTATTCAGGTATGTACGCGGTGCTTCGTGCATATATTTATTCAAAAATTTGCCGTTTGTATCTTCGCGGTTGGACGTAAAAATTTTAGAGCTTATTTTTACATTATTGTTATTTTTTCAGGTGTAACAGAGAAAATTTAGTTTGGATTGCAACTAAGGTAATTTCGCTCACTACACCTTTTCCAGCTGTAGTTTAGAAAACTTCAGATGTATTTCAGAAAATATGAAATGTATTCAAGATTAACCAAATGTATTTAAGAAATTGCCAGTGTATTCCAGAAAACTTTAGAAAAAAGAAAATAAGAAATGTATTTCAGATTAACGAAATGTATTCGAGATATTACCAAATGTATTTTAGAAAAAATTAAATGCATTCTAGATCCACAAAGTTCAATGGAGAAATTGCCAATTGTATTTTCGAAAACATTAGATGTATTTAAGATAAGATGAGATGTATTTGAGATATTTTGAAATGTATTTCAGATTCAGATATTTTTTTAGGGTAGAACAGTGATAAATAAGCAAACGTTGTTGAGGAAAACGAACTCCAAATAGGGTAGTGACCACCATCGAAAAATATAGAAAAAAATCATACTAATCGAATGTAGAGCCTTAATAACAAGACTACGTTTCGTGAAAATTCGAAAAAAAAAGTTCCAAGTGTCTCAAAATCTGCCTTGAAAGTGGCCTAAACTTGTTAGGCTACCTCAATGTACATCAAGGTTCATAACGCGTAACATATTTCACTATTCCAGATGTTACAAATGTCATCATGGGCATTAAAGCTTTGAAGAGCCAAAAAATACGTGAATGACAATTCTTTCCCGCCGAAGAGGTCACCAAGTTATGATGAGGAGGTTGTTTTTGCGATGCAATGATTTCATGTTACCATTATTATAATAATAACCAGTCACTTTTTCAACGATGCCTCACAAGGCAGATTCAAGATGGTGCTCAAGAGGAAAAAAAATTGACAATCGTATTTCTAGAAATAGTTGGCTTAGAAATTGGCTACCCAGCTCATACCATTTCTAACATTACTTTTTGTAGAAATACCAAATATTGTGTCAATATCTCGAAAATTTACTTATTTATGGAAAAAAGAGTGTTCTTGTTTTTTTTCTGGTTTTCCCCTACATTTCAAAGACGGTTCAAGGTAATCAAGAACAGTTTGCTGTGACCTCATAAGCATAAAATAGTTGTTGTATGTGGTGAGTTACACGTCTTCACATGTTTTGGTTAATTAAATATAATTTTTCAACTTTTTTTTCTGTATCACCCTGTATACGCCGCCGGCATGGATGGCGCTGATGGCTACCTTCCTGAATCGAAAGAGTACGATGCAAAGAACACTTCCACCGAGTGGCATCTTCTCATCAGAACATGCAAGGTACTTTCAACTAGCATCCGGACTTGGAATCACCAAGCTAAAATGTCTTGCTTGGTTGTTTGATAATGTGTCCGTCCAAGCATCAGGACCGACAAGCGCACGGTAACTGGGACTACATCTTGACCCCATCGCAGGTTGCGGTTGTGATTAACACATCCCACGCCCTGCGCCGGTACGTTCTTGACTTCGCTAGCTCAGTTCAGGACTTGATGGGACATTCCCTGGATTTTGGCGTGAACACAGTGTGTGGTTAACTTTTTGAACCTGCGGGTAATCTCGCAGCGCTAGATTCCAGGGAAAAATGTGCAGCGATGGCCTTTCTACGCCATCGTAATACGGGCAGGCATTTCAAAATCAAACATTTATTCCAGGCATACCATCCCGAAGTCTTACAGTGTCAGGTTTTCTTTCGATTTTCACTTTGTTCAAGCAGAAGATCCAGGTCTTCCGGCGTTCTTTTTTGTGAAAATCAATATAGGTTGATTTTGGAGAACTAATGGTCGAGGGATTGATTAATGTCAGAAGATCTATCTCGAATTCTACTATTTTTGTTGCTTTATAATAAGAGGTACCTGGTACCTATCCTTGCCTATATCAATTACATGGATAGTATAGCACTCCTATTGTTAGTTAGGTAGGTATACAGGATGGCCCGAAAACGAAACAGACAGATTTTCGGGCATTTCATTTAATTTTTTTCAAAAAAGCTCAGACAGGTCGATTTTTATGTTTTGTATGTTCAGCCTTGTCTGCTTCGCTAATACCCCCCCCTAGTCCTTTTTCTGAAATATTCAACAGTCAGCACCACACGTTCAAATCCAAAGTTGCCGGCCCTGGCTATACCGATATCCCGTTCACTTATTATTTTCATTTTCAGTCACTTTATTTTTGCTCTAAAAAGTCATTCTCTTGAAAATGGAAAGTGAGCGAGATATGTGCTAATGTAAGTATATTTTGTTGTTGCGGTGCCTGGTCCGATACTGAAAGTTATTCACTTCAATTTTCTACTCATACATAGGTATGAAAAAAAAAGTTCGAAGTAAAATTGTGAACCCAGAATAATTCGTGTCAACCCACGCGGCTGTGGCAACCAAGGTCTACCCGAGTTCTGATGGATCTCATTCCACACCACAATTGAAAATTTCAGCGTGACGGCTAAATGGAAATTGGCTGAGAGCGCGCGTTGAAGAAACGGGTCGTGAGCAAATTAAATATATAAATTAAAATACCTAAGCGCCCTTTCAATTATAAATGAGTTACACGACCCCATAGTAGCAAATCTTGTAATTCCATCATTCGGAAAGCGTCGAACGCAGAGTATTTCATACGTATAAGTACCTACTCGGAAAATTAAGAAGCTTTTAGTCCGGATGCTAGTTGAAAGTACCTTGCATTTTCTGATGAGAAGATGCCACTTGGTGAAAATGTTCTTTGCATCATACTCTTCCAATCCAGAAAGGTAGCCATCAGCGCCATCCATGCCGGCGGCGTATACAGGGTGAAACAGAAAAAAAAAGTTGGAGAATTATAGTTAAATAACCGAAGCATGCGGAGACCTGTAATTCACCACATACATCAACTGTTTTATGCTTATGAAGTCACAGCAAACTATTCTTGATTACCTTGAACCGTCTTTGAAATGTAGGGAAAAAGCAGAAAAAATAACAAAAACACTCTCTTCTCCATAAATAAGTGATTCTCCGAGATATTGACACAATACTTAATATTCCTACAAAAAGTAATGTAAGAAATGATATGAGCTGGGTAGCCAATTTCTAAGCCAGCTATTTCCAGAAATACGATTGTCAACTTTTTCTTCCTCTTGAGCACCATCTTGAATCTTTCGGCTTAGGCATCGTTGAAAAAGTGATTGGCTATCATAATAATGGTAACATGTAATCATTACATCGTAGAAACAACCTCCTCATCATAATTCAGTGACCTCTTCGGCAGGAAATACTTGCCATTCACGTATTTTTTGGCTCTTCAAAGCTTCAGTGCCCATGAGGCATTTGCAACATCTGGAGTGGTGAAATATGTTACGCACTCTGAACCTTGATGTACTTTGAGGTAGCCTACCAAGTTTCACCATCATCAATTGAGAGGTTTGTTCTTAAAAGCTGTTTGAACAAAATTTGGGTCGCTTTTTCATGAAGAATACAAAATATTGGGTCTCTCACCCTTACTTGATCCCTCATTGTGGATAGCCTGAAACCGAAAGTCTCCAAAATTTCCATGATAATGGTTCAGTGGGAAGTGCTCTTCAATTTGTGGTTATCAAAAATTGCATAGTTGCGTTCAGATTCCAGGCAGAGGGCGACAAAGAAGTTCATGCAGTAAAAAAAGACATAAATTACTGTCGAAAAAAAACTAGTCCAGAGCTAGACTGGAAGCTGTCTAGAGACCTTGCTTTTTATTACATAAATGTGCAATTTGGTACACTGTTAGAGCCTTAAGTTAGTAATGTCTTAAGCCTTTTACCCACGATTGAGAGTCTTACCGAATCTGTGTATTGCGAGAAACCTATCTAAAAGGGACAATTCCGGGATTTCTCCGTTGCAATGAAATTTGTGTCTTTTTTTGCTGCATGAACTTCTTTGTCGCTCTCTGTCTGGAATCTGGAAGCAACTATGCAACTTTTGACAACTACACATTGAAGAGCAGTTCTCACTGAATCATTATCATGAAAATTTCGGAGACTTTCGGTTTCAGGCTTTCCTCAACGAGGTATCAAATAAGGGTGAGAGATCCAATATTTTGTATTTTCCATAAAAAAATTAACAAATTTTGTTCAAACAGCTTTCAAGAACAAACCTCTCAATTGATGATGACGAAACTTGGTGGGCTACCTCAAAGTACATGAAGGTTTATAATGCGTAACATATTTTACCATTCCAGATGTTACAAATGCCATCATGGACACTAAAGCTTTGAAGAACCAAAAAAAAAGTGAATGGAAATTTTTTCCCGCCGAAGAGGTCACTAAATTATGTGGAGGAGGTTGTTTTTACGATGCAATGATCACATGTTACCATTATTAAAATAACCGATCACTTTTTCAACGATGCCTCAGAGGGCAGATTCAAGATTGTGCTTAAGAGGAAAAAGAAAGTTGACAATCGTATTTCTGGAAATAGTTGGCTTGAAAATTGGCTACCCAGCTCATATCATTTCTAACATTACTTTTTGTAGGAATGTCAAGTATTGTGTCAATATCTCAAAGAATCGCTCATTTATGGAGAAAAGAGTGTTTCTGTTATTTTTTCTGTTTTTCCCCTACATTTCAAAGACGGTTCAAGGAAATCAAGAACAGTTTGCTGTGACTCCATAAGCATAAAACAGTTAATGTATGTGGTGAATTACAGGTCTCCACATGCTTCGGTTATTCAAATATAATTTTCCAACTTTTTTTTCTGTTTCACCCTGTATACGCCGCCGGCATGGATGGCGCTGATGGCTACCTTTCTGAATCGGAAGAGTATGATGTAAAGAACATTTCCACCAAGTAGCATCTTTTCATCAAAAAATGCAAGGTTCATTCCATTTTATGCAACTAGCATCCGGACTATTTTGCACGGTTGGCTGGGGAAGGACGTGAAAAACAACGAATGTAAATGTAAGCCATTGTAGTTCCACCGGGTAGTTTCAGGGAAACGCTGCCGTGCAGGTGTAGGTGAGGGAGAACAAGCCGACTCAATGGTGGAGGGAAGGGAAGTCGTCGACTGGGGACGTTCAAAATCACGTTTAAACAATGTCTGAATGGGGATAATCAGCATCTACGTTCCAAGAATTCCTCTCTACTTCTGCTCCTGCAGGCAAATGAGGGGATCTCTGCGTGTACACCAATACACAATGCCAATAGGTAGGTAGGTACCCATAGCAGAATTTTAGCAAATGTCGCACGTGACTTATTAACATCCAACACACTGAGCGCATACAAGTCATACTAAATATTCCAACGCCTCACAAACAAGAACAAATTACAGAACAGTATATGACCTAAATAGGATATAGGCGATCCATTGGAGAAGTGAAGTTTTTTCGGTTCCAACTCCTCATCCGCCAACTTCCCCGGCACACTAACGTGTAAACTCTTCCATTTATTTGAGAGTCAGCGCAAATAATAGTGAAAGTTGACGGAGTGCCTGCCAGGAATAAAAAGCAGGCCCTGAATTCGCGAGCTCTTTCCTATCTCTCAAAGAATTAAATTTCCCACCCAAGTAACTTACACATACAACATGAATTTGGTGGCGCGGTGTGTTCCAGTTCCAGTTTTATTTCAGTTTCGAACTGTGTGTTCGGCAAATTTAAATTTTATGAGGACTTTTATTTGCCTTCCCTCGGGGTTTCTAGCGTCGCGATAAAATTTGCAAGTATTGGGCGGCAACTCTTTAATTTTTCTCTGCTCCTGCCATAGTAGTATAGGAAAACGGCCAGAGAAAAATTAGTGCCGAGGCAAGATTAGTTTTGCCAACTAGCACAGTTTTTGCTAACCACACCTTCACCATTTTCGGTCTTATTCATTTCAGAAAGCAGGTCTCAATTGCTCGCTCAATTGTATAAATGAGAAAGCGTCACTTGTAGTTGAGAAGTCGCCAACAAAAGTCAGAAAATTCCCTCAAATAAGTACCTACGCGTCTCTGGATTTTTTAGAAAATTTAACTTTTTTCTGGAACAGATACTTTTAGTTTTGTTTGAAATCTTTGATCGATTGGGCCAAAAGATTGGACTGTCAATCTTCCACTGAACTACGAAAATGACAAATGACGCTTCTCATTTGCAATTCTTGCGTTCCAACAAGAGGAAATTGTGTGGAATAGATTAATGTAAATTGAATTGCTATCCACGGGTTCCACCAAAAAATTTATGAGCGGTTTAAGCTAAACCGAGATTAAACGGATTTTTTTCTGGTCAATGTTGGTAGATTCATTTTGGAAAATGCGTTAAATCGCAAGTATACCACACTTTAGTTAATTACTCAGCGTGAAACCTGAGTTTACATTGATCATTTGGCCGGAATTAATCAAAATAAATCTCGAGTTAGCTATCAGCTGGTTAAATATTTTGGTGGAACCCACGGTAAGTGCAGAAAAGTACCTATCGACAATTTTTCACTTTAGTTCGTCAAAGCTGTGTCGTTTGATGATGCGATGAAAATAATATCTTCATTATTTACTGATTCACGGCTTTTGGGATATATCATTAGAGTGCGGAATTGAAGTATTTAGTCAGTAGGTACCTACTTTTGCTTCCTGCACTAAATGTGCACCATTCCAACCCCATCTTTGTGTTCAAGTATTATCTGTGAAGCTTTATTTGGGTTTTGATCTCTTATTTACTATTTTCATTTTTATTTTTCATGGCCAATAACAGCCGATCAAGCACGAAAATTCAACAACATTAATCATTGAACTATATGTTTAACAAAATAAATTTAACTTTTTGGTGAGTTCTGGCGTATTTTTTCAGATCAACGGCATTCTACGCACAGAAAGGAAAGTAGTTACTTCAATTTGTTTGAAAAATAATATCGGAGAACATTTCAGTGAAAAATGGAAACATGCGCTTCCCAAATAGCTGAGAGATATTGTTAACGTATTTCGCGTACGGGCTCGATTATAATTTAGACGATCGTTTGAAAATACACAAAATACTGTTTGTGCACACAGTGTTTATTACTGCGTACGACAATAAATACACGCAAACAATTATTACTACTTGGAAATATCGCTGAAACTATCGCTTTCTATTCGCAGTCTATCACTTACTATACTATAAATACATAACTGACTGTGAGCCTTCGATTGATGCCTTATATAGGTCCAACTAATTCATCTCGAATGTTCCATGCGTTCTCCAGCAGATTCCACAGTGATCCGGCATACACACGTGATCTTTTTGGTTGAGGCTTTCATAAATAAACTCGAGGGCGCTGGTGACTGCAGTTGTTGTGTTTCGTTTGGGGCGGAAACCATCATGGAAATCTTTCAACAGTTGGTTTTCTTCTAAAAAGGATATGACTTGGTTATAATAGGCCAATTCAAATATTTTCGCAAACTGGCTTTGCACTGCGATTATTCTATAGTTGGAGACGTTTTCTTTTGTGCCTTCCTATTTATAAATTGGGATAGCCTTGGATTTTTTCAAGTTACTTGGGAATTCCTCTCGCAAAAAATACTCATTGATTAGGTTAGATAAAGGCTCAGAGATACAAGCCGCCACCTCCCCAACAATTCTGCCGTCAATCTCGTCGATACCCGGCGATGTTGGCTTGTTGGTTGCTCGCAGTATCAATGCTTCCACCTCTACCGGAGTGGTAGGTTTCAAAAATATACTTTTAGTTTTTATGTCGGAAACTTTGTAAGTTGGTACTATATTATTTTTCGATAATCCTATGAAGTGTTTGTTAAAGTGATTGCATTTTTCTCGATCTGAAACAATTTTTTTGCTACCATCCGTCATAGGTGGGATTAGGTACCTGCTTTTTGTTTTTGCCAGTAGCTTCACCGATTATCGCCCAACATTCCTTCGAGTAGTTCTTTGTTTTTGTAGAGTGATTCCAAATGTTGGAATCGTTCTAAGTACAAAGGGCAATTCACGGTTTTTGGTGTTTTGAACATTTTACATAAGAAGCTGTGCAACTGACGAAGCTCGGATGTGAACCAAGGCTTACTTACGCGTTTAGATTTCGTCAGGAGCTTCCCAAATATTGAGTAATAGTGCGATTTGAAAAGTTCATAGAATTTATCGAACTGTTTGTCAAAATTGGATTTTTGGTCTCAACTCTCTCAACTCTGGTAATTGATAGCGGATTTGAATCTTATTGTGTTGCAAAGAGTAGTTTCTTTGCATGCTATTCGTTGTTTGCTCAGTAAAAGGAGGGCGTACTTCAAGTCTACACATTTGATACATGTGGTCTGAGAGATGAGTATAAGTGACACACGAGCTTACAAGATCAGCATTAAAATGAATAATAGTTATAATGGTATAATGGATTCTAGTAGGAGCAAATGTGTCTTTTGATGTTATACCCTTTAAGGGTGTTGTCCAGAGTAAGTTTATGACACTTCTGAGGATGTTTGTTTGAGAGGTAGTCAGGTAGTCTACAATTACAATTACATCACCACAAATTATGTGATAATTTTTTAGGTCGAAAATGGCTACAAGCAATGACTCGACGTTTTCGATAAACACATAAAAATCTCCATCAGGCGTTCTTGTCTTTTGTCTTATTTGTCTTATTGCAACTTGTGTAAACTGTCAAGCTGTCTTCAAAATGCTTTTCAATGGGCATCAGGGGAGTTATTTGCTTCATATCGACGACGCCCTTTGAATAGATACAAACTCCCACGTGACGGAAAGTCGATTCACAATATGAGCCCACTAAGCTGTAGTTATCGATGTTGATGATCTGCAGCTCCCGTTCTTTGGCCCAATGCTCGGTCAGGACCATAGATAGACGTCAGGACCAAGATGTCGACGTAGTGCTGTTGCAGGCTGAACTCCAGAGGGTACGTCTTGTTACAAAGTCCCTGTATATTAAGGTGCATCACTGTGAGTGAGCTGTCGTGGGTAGGCATACTGTTGGTGGTTTGCTTTTCCGGAGCTATTTCGGGAAAGAGACCACCGGTCAGCGCTTGTGAAAATTTTTGTAGGGGCGTATCACGGTATTATGGGCCACATTTCTGGGCGATACATGCTGTCTTCGTCCGCTGGTGATATTACGACTCGGAAAGCTGCAATTTCAGTTGATTTAATGGAAAGTTTTTCGCAGTTCCTGATGTTTATGTTGTTTTCCTTCATGTAAACTGCTCAACAATGAAAGTGTTACAATGCAAAAATTCACCCAATTTTGAACCGCTGTAACTCCTGATTGGCACATATGATTCTAATTTTGTTGCAAGTACTGAATAGCCCAATCTTTTGGCCATCTTCTTTGTCAATATAAAATGCATAGAGCTTTTCATAAGTTTTCTACAGGGTGATGAACAGAGCAGTGCAAAATTGATGAATGTTCAACATACCCCCGTTTTCGCCAAAAAATTTTTTTGGTAGTATCAACACCAAATTTATGAAGAATGATGTGTTCCCTCGAAATGGTTTTTGAATTTTCGGGATTCCAGTCGAAACAGCCAAAATGTGATTTTTTATTGTGAATACTGCACCGGGTGATCATTAAAAACTATCCACCTTCAATAACTCCCGATTCCTAGTGAATATTTCTTCGAGCAAAAACAGGTCGATTTTTATATCAAAGAGGACATCCAAAACATAAATTGGCAAATTTCTATCTCAAATCCACTCGCCCCCACTCACCCCAACTTTGAAATTTCAAATGACATAACCTACCTTGCGATACATCAAATTGAAGAGAATTAAATTCTCTTTCTGAACAAAATATTCACAAAAATTTTAACCCTACCTTCCTTCGCTCTAAAAATTCTCTGACTGTCTTTTTTTTAATTCTGGACCTCTCAATTGTTTTTAATTCATTTAGTGTCATCATAGAAAACATCGAAGAAAAGAATTTTCGGTGGAAAAAGTTCTACCCAAATTGACCCTTTTGCTCTCCTCCACCTCAGCTTCAAAATTTAACGGAACACCACCTACTTTGTGATACATCAAATTGAAGGGAATTGAATTTTCTTCCCGAAAACAATTTTTTTTTAATTTTCAACCCCTTTCCAAATAAATTAGACATTTTGGGTGTTTTGTGAGGAAAATGGGGGTTTTAAAAAATTGAAAAAATTTTTGTTCATGGAGAGAATTTGATTTTCTTCAATTTGATGTATCACAAAGTAGGTATTGCCATTTTAGATTTTTGAGATGAGGTGAGGGGAGCGCAAGGGTGAAATTTGGGTGGCATTTTTTCCACAGAAAATTATCTCTTCCGATGCTATGCAGGATGACGTTGACTGCATTAGAAAGAATTGCGAGGTCAAGAATATTGAATTGGATACTCAGAGAATTTCAGGAAGAAGGGGGGTGGGGTTAAAAATTTTATAAATATTTTTTCGGAAAGAGATAGACAGATAAACAAACAGATAGACAGATCCTATTGACAGAATCCCATTTAGGGGACCAACATTTCAAGAAATGATGCCAAATATGCCTATGTTTTGAAATTTGAGGTGAAGGCAAAAAATTCCAAAATGGCGGAAATGTGGTTGATCCAATTCTAATGACGTAGTCCCATGTTGACTACGAGAGAGTAAAAATTAACCTTTTTTCAATGCTAAAAACTCTAATTTTAGGAGTAGTACCAAAAAGTACGCTGCCAATTGAGCTTTTCTTTACCCCTACACCAAACAATAGGAACGTGTTGCAAGTCAAACTGCTCAGAATTGTTCAGTGAACAAGCCTATCAAGTGGCGTCATCTTGATATGGAAAGTTTCAATGTTTTTGCATTGCGACAGGAATAATTACAGTATTCAAAATAAAAAATCATATTTTGGCTGTTTCGACTGGAATCCCGAAAATTCAAAAACCGTTTCGAGGAAACATATCATTCTTTATGAATTTGGTGTTGATACTCCCAAAAAAAAAATTCTACGAAAACGGGGGTATGTTGAACTTTCATCAATTTTGCACTGCTCTGTTCATCACCCTGTAGCAGTTTTATGAGAGGCTCTATGGATTTCATATTAGCCCAGGCGCCAGGGAAAACAATAAGGAAATAATTGTTTCCTGGCTGGAAACTAGCTTAAAACGATCTGTGTAGCTTAGGTTTTGACATACTAGTTTCCCCCCTTTCAGAAATGTCGGCGTCATGTCGCCATCATCAACAAGAAGTGCACCAGCGTGGTTTTTGCCGAATATCTTAATTTTGGGTCATGTGACAGCAAAAGATGTAAGGAGTCATTTTTAAGCCTATGAAATTCCCTACAGTTTGGTTTTTCAATCAATTTTCTGCGACCTATGGTCTTTGAGATAGAGCTTCTGGAAGCGAGAGTCATTGTGATGAAAGCTGGAAAGCTCCATGGCCACTTGACTTTAAAAACTAAAATGTCGATGTGACAAAAAAAAATTCAAAATGAGATTACTCGAGAATTCTTCAGGCTATAGTTGCGGTGATGGTCTTAAACTCTTCCTCTTAAACCGTAAATTACGAATATTGAAAAGTCAAAAACGTCACATTGTACATATACAGGGTGTACTACGGGAATCAAATCAGAACAGAGAAATTTGACATATTTCTTCGATTTAGCCTATGCGAAACTCTAAGCACTTATGACGAGTCTAATATCAATATGCATTGCTCTGTAAGCTTCACTTGATACAGTTAAGAAGTGGTCAGCTCACAGCCTTCCTGTAAAATGTTTTGAAGGCCCTCTGAAATCATCAAAATTTACAGTAGCAAGAAATGTATGTAACAGTATATTATATACCAAGGAACCAAAGTGAATTTTTGATCCTTTGGGTGAAGTTTGTTGCTCGAGGGCCCTTTGGGTCCAAATCCCCAAATTCAAAATTCACTTTGGTCCTTTGGTATATAATATACTGTTATATACATTCTTTGGTACTGTAAATTTTTAATATTTTGATGATTTCAGAGGACCTTCTAAACATTTTACAGTAAAGCTGTGAGCTGACCACTTCTTTAGTGTATTAAGTGAAGCTTATACAGCAAATCCATATTGATATTGGACTCGTGTTAGGTGCTTAGAGTGTCGCATATAGGCTAAATCGAAGAAATATGTGAGATTTCTCTGATCTGATTTGATTCTCTCAGTACACCCTGTATATGTACAATGTGGCGTTTTTTACTTTTCTATATTCGTAATCAACGGTTCAAGAGAAGGAGTTTAAGACCATCACCGCAACTATAGCGTGAAGGATTCTCGAGAAATCTCATTTTGAAATTTTTTTGTCACATTGACATTTTAGTTTTTCGAGTCAAGTGGCCATGGAGTTTTCACGACAATGCCTCTCTATTCCAGAAGCTCTATCTCAAAAACCATAGGTTGCAGAAAGGTCATTTAAAAACTATTCCGTGGGGAATTTCATTGGTTTCAAAATGACTCCTTACATCTTTTGCTGTCAGATGGCCCAAAATCAAGAGATTCGGCAAAAACCACGCTGGTGCACTTCTTGTTGATGATGGCGACATGACGCCGACATTTCCGAAAGGGGGGAAATTAGTATGTCAAAACCTAAGCCACGCAGATCGTTTTAAGCTAGTTTCCAGCCAGGAAACAATTATTTCCTTATTGAGCTGATTTTTGCTCCCTGGCGCCTGGGCTATATTGACAAGAGAGATGGCCAAAACATTGGGCTCTTCAGTATTTAAAACGGAATTAGAATCGTTTGTGCCAATCAAAAGTTACAGCGGTTCAAAATTGGGTGAATTTTTGCTTTGTAACACTTTCATTGTTGAGCAGTTTAGTTGCACAAAGTCGATTTCCTTTGTCGTGACCTCCAGCTGGGAGACAAAAATCCATTTCCTGTCCTTAACCGCCGATAGCCTAGTTCCGCTGTTGACGTCCGTTCGGTTTCCTCTAGTTGTTTTTTTTTCACAACAACAGAGTACTCCTCGCCAGAATTGTTGATATGCGGTGTAGATTCGCGGGCCTTGGCTTTTTCCTCCGCCTGTTTAACCTCTCGGTATGGGCTTTTTTGCCCGCGTTGATCTTTCGGTTTCTTCTGTTTGCAATTAGATATTGGTGTACCGGTGACCTTGAGCTGAGATTCCAGAAGTCGGCATTTTTCCTTCTAGAATTTTTGTTTCGCCACCAATTTCATCGAACTTTTCAGCATTGGCTAGCCAATTGAATTGGCTATCATTTCCGTATTTCAAAATGGCCGACATATCAAAATTCAAGATGGCAGAAACAATTGAAAATAGGCCTTCATTTGTTCTCGTTGCTTTTTATTACAAGTTACCAAAAAGTCAAAACCAATAATGTATTATGAAGGAATATACCTTTCTTGTCAATTCAAGACCACAACTAGTAAAATCAGGTCATCGGCTGAGGAGCTATTGCGAGTTGAAGCGAAGCCTATACTTTCCGTTTTTTTTTATTTCCGCATAATTGATCCAAATTTAGGTATCCTGTACGCCAATCCGCCATTGGCTCATTTCATTTTTCAACCGATTTTCTCAAATTTGATATCAATGGCTGGCCAATTGTGACAAGCTATCTTTTTATATGAGAAAATGACGTACATGTCAAAATCGAATATGGCGGAAGCAATTTAAAATAGAATTTCTTTTGTCCTTATTGCTTTTTGATCAAAATCAGCAGAAAGTCAAAACCAATAATTATTATGAAGGAATAGACCTTCCTTGACAATACAAAACTGCAACCTATCAAATCGGGTCATCTGCTGAGGAGCTACAGCGAGTTGAAGCGAAGCCTACTTTTCATTTTGTTTATTCCCGCATAAATGACCCAAATTTAGGAATCCTGCCCGCCATATCCCTATTTTCTAACCGATTTGTTTCAACATGTCAAAATTCAAGATGGCGGAAACTATTGAAAGTGGGCCTTATTCGTCCTTGTTGGAATAGAAAAACGGAAAGTAGGCTTCGCTTCAACTGGACGTAGCTCCTTATCAGATGAACCGATTTGATTGGTTGCTGTCTTGAATTGTCGAGGAAGGTCTATTCCTTCATAATAATTATTGGTTTTGACTTTCCGCTCATTTTTGTCAAAAAGCAATGACGACAAAAGAAATTCTATTTTCAATTGCTTCCGCCATCTTGGATTTTGACAGGTCTGTCATTTTGTCATATGAAAAAGGTAGCCTGTCACCTCGCAATAGCTCCTCAGCAGATAACGCGATTTTATTGTTTGTGGTCTTGAATTGACAAGGAAGGTCTAATCCTTCATAACACATGATTGGTTTTGACTTTCCGGTAACTTTCAATAAAAAGCAACGAGAACAAAAGAAAGCCTATTTTCAAGTGTTTCTGCCATCTTGAATTTTGGTATGTCGGCCATTTTGAAATACAGAAATGATAGCCTATTCCATTGGCTATCCAATGCTGAAAAGTTCGATTAAATCGGTGGAGGAGTAAAAATTGCAGAAGGAAAAATTCAGAGCACGGTTTTTTATGGCCCACTCGGTATAGGTCTCCGAATAGTGTTCCCGAACTTTCCATCATCTTCCGGCAATTTCCATAGTGGCCCGGCATATGCGGTTTCTAGATGACTCCTGAATAATCACATACCTTTCGCGTGCTTTTCGTGTGTTCTGGAATCTGCACCTCTATACCAAAATGGACACATGTGTCTTGATCGAGCGTTGAAGGTTCTTCAGAATCGCCGCTCGTAACAATATTATACCTATACAACAAAATCCTGCACCAGCAGCAAGAAAAATATAACAGAAAAATATGTTCAATTAATTAATTAGACGGCCCCGTGGCACAGGCGGTCGAGCAGCCGCCTGTGGTGCGAAAGGCTCCAGGTTCGATTCCTGGTCTTGTCTGGGTGCTGTGTATGTCCATGATTTGCGCTTATTAGTGATTTTCCAACAGTCTGTACATTTGATAATAAAGCACAAAAAACTCTTATGGCGTGAGGAGCTGATAAAGAGAAAAACAAAAATTTATATGCAACAGTGATTTGCAGTTATGTACCTAATCAATTGTTTCATGCTGGAAAGAAGTGATTTGCTCCAGCCAAAATTCTGAAACAAAACTGAAAAGACCACTTCATCGGAAAGGATGGGGATAATGTGTCAAATCTTGACCGCGTTCGTCCCTGATATGTTTCCGCACATTATTGTTCGGCGTAGAAAAATTTCCTGCAAAACTGCAATTTGGAACAAACTGGTGCCATGAGAAAACTCCGGAATGAGCGGAAATGCCAGAGGAGATGAGTGCGGACCTTAATACGACTGATGATGGAAAGTTCTTCAAGGTTTGTTGTAGCGAAACTCCGCCACTGGGGATACGGCACCGGCATCAATTCTAAGAAATGTTCGGGATTTTCATTTCGGGTCCGGGAACGCATCCAGGAGCAATTTTTTGAAATTTGCAAAAGCCCAGAAAGGAAAAGACCCACACACACACACACACATATAGAGAGCATGCACACACGCTCAATTCGTACCCTCATATTTCATTAGAGCAGCGCCGAGTGTGTGTGAGATAATAGTGGTTTCGTTCTGGCATAAATCCAACTCTCTTCTTCATAAATCGCTCTTATCTGTGAGTTATTGTTCTTATGACATCTGAAACACAGCTAGTTACGCCTCTGGATGTCACTGTAACACGGTAAAAAGGGCCCTTTTGAAAGCCATTAGATCGCATAATGGTTAGAGGGTTGGCACTAGCTGGCAGCAACCAGATATTCAAATCAGTCGAGCTGAAAGCTCCAATAACTTTTTGCTTTTTCCACTTTTTTTTTTGTCTTTTATAGATTTTATAATTCGTGCCGAGCTTAAAAGAAAAAGATTAATTTACTAGACGCGCGACGCGGTTATCCTGCTGCTGGTGAGCCGGTGTAATCCAGGACGAGGTCGTTTTGTCCCATTCATGAAGACTTTATTAGCCCTAGGGGTTGTAACTTTAAAGAGTATACATAATTATTATCATGTAAATGGCTGCGAAGTTTGTGAAGTTGTTATAAAGTACAATGTTGTTGGGAGTTGTTCTTTTCCATGTTATTTATGAGGATGTAAATGCTACCACAAAGCATGATTAAATAAGTACCTACCTAGGTACCTACCTACGTAAAAAGTAAAAACTAAGTGTAGGATTTTTATTGAATAGATAAGTACTTTTCTTACCGTTTGCTGTAATTTCCAAGTTGAAGAAACTGCAATCTGTGCAGAAGGAAAACTCTTGAGGATTCTGAGACGTTGAACCCGTCGTTAAAAGGACAAGAATGGCATGATGAAAGTGTTCTGTGAGCTGGCGAGCTTGTCCTTTGCGGAATTTGCGCTTCCTGACGACGATTACTGGAAAACCTCGGCGCGTAATTTTCCACCCTTCTGTGTGTTCCTCGGGTGAAAAGGAAAGTGGCCTCATAACACCCCACAGTGGCGCGTAATCATGTACTTTTACGGAAATCATTGTTTTTGTCTGTGTGCCGCTCTGGAATAATACCTCAGAGCGGCAGAAACACAATGAAAGGCTTGAATTTGTTATCTCATTTTCACACAGAGGGAATTTCTTGAAGGGTTATACATAGTATCTCACTAAAAAATATTTTGTCCGCGACTTTATCGAAACTAGAGTATTCTTTTTATCCTGTCGGGTGCCGAAAGGTGGCGTAAGGTAGAAAATTAATTTCCGTTTGAGTAATTACTGTCCTCGGCCATTGAAACTGCAACTGCGGGTGCAGAGTATTGAACTTCACATATAGGAGTGTCTATACTTGCTATGTGCATTAGGTCGAGTGGCGACATCTAGCGAACACGGTCGCACGGTCAGTGGCGTACCTAGCGTATTTGGCACCCGGGGCGGACTACTTGTGACACCCCCCTCCCCCCAAACCTACTTAGAGAATAAGCTGTAGACTGCGTAGTGCTAGTGACACCCCCTGTCCCGAATTAGGCAATTTTGAGCCCTTAGATTTTTAGGATCGAAAAATTGCGCCCAATTGGTGACATGGTATTTTTGGACATAGAAAAGCCATTTTTTTGGCAAAGTGGAAAACACTACGAAGTGAGTAATGCGAGAAAAAAAGCGCCGCAGTCGAAATTTTTTCGAAAGACGGGTCTTCACCAGCTTGTTTTGCACCCTACAAGGCCTTGCGTCCCAATTTTGTAGACTCTTTTTGCATCACGAATAATCAACACAAATAAAAAAAATACAAATACAAATACAAACTTTGACACCCCCTTACTGTTGGTACCCGGTGCGGACCGCCCCCCTCACCCCCCCGTTAGTACGCCACTGCACACGGTCCTGTCGCTGAGTAAGATTGAAGCAGAGGTTCAAGCTAAAAACTGGACATCACAACAATAACACGTGCCTACTAGATGGTGCCCAAAGCACAAAGCGCAAGAAATTTCAACCGCTAGATAATGCTTTCAAATTTAAAATACTCCAACCACTTCTGCGCCGTCTGACGAGAGAAAATTTGGTGTTTCCATTGAGAGGCGAACGTTTAAACACACACTGTTTATTAGTTTATTTCTACGCACTACTAAATACACGGTTATTATTATTCGCACTTGAATATATCGCTTTTGGTTAACTTTGCCGATTACTCGCTCACTATCGCTGTAAATTGAAATCTGATGTTGCTCGGCTCCTCTGTGCTTATCTACTCCGAGTGTTACCTTCGGGAACATTCCACTGGTTCTCTGGCATATTCTACTGTGGGATTTCACCTTATTTTACCATATTAAAATGTATAATTATTATAAGCCACGCAAAGTTTTAAAAATTCCCCTTTTAACGAAACAGGCACAAAAATGCGAACTTGTGTTAACCCATGGTCGGGCAGTTTTGATACGGTCACATTTGGGACTTTCGACCATAGTGTCGCCCGTCCTAAGACTGTAAATGGGTCGCGCGACGAGATTTTATTACTTTGAATGAGAGTGGCCTTTCCGTCTGCGGGCACAGAAGCGAGGAACTAGATCAGCACGGAGGCAGAAAGACGTGGGTAGTTTCTCGAAGAGGCTGTGTGTTTTGCGTGTTTTGTAGGTAAATATTAATTTTTGTTGTATTTTTTAATCTGTGGGATTTCACCTTATTTTACCATATTAAAATGTATAATTATTATAAGCCACGCAAAGTTTTAAAAATTCCCCTTTTAACGAAACAGGCACAAAAATGCGAACTTGTGTTAACTCATGGTCGGGCAGTTTTGATACGGTCACATTTGGGACTTTCAACCATAGTGTCGCCCGTCCTAAGACTGTAAATGGGTCGCGCGACGAGATTTTATTACTTTGAATGAGGGTGGCCTTTCCGTCTGCGGGCACAGAAGCGAGGAACTAGACCAGCACGGAGGCAGAAAGACGTGGGTAGTTTCTCGAAGAGGCTGTGTGTTTTGCGTGTTTTGTAGAAATGCCGATCTCAATCTTGTGGACGCTTGTACCTGACGTTGGACTGATTCTCTTGGAAATGGATTTCTCCCACATGACGACGGACGAGATGATGTACCTGATCCTGCCATCGCTGAAAAATTCAAGGACACTCATCGGACGATTTCTACCGAACCAGCAAGCTGGGCTCAACCGAAACGTTTCTTACTTCACGAAACATGAATCAAGCAACACCTGATTTGTCGAGCCCACACAACATCATTGACCTGACATGCTCAATTGAACCAGTCACACCATCTTGCAAAACATCACCACTGACAATTCGCAAGACCTCGCCGCCATTTTGTTCAACACCACTGTCTGACCACTGAACAAAGAAAAATCTTCTGCTGAGACGAAAATAACATCAAAACATCACAGTCAGCTTGCTACCTGATACTACAACAATTTTGGCACCGAAAATTTTCAAGAAACAGCATTGTCATCTTGCCTCATGATGACAAAACTTCTTACCTGTAGTCAACATCACCATTCATTAACATTTTGACTACATCATCTACTGGTTCCACTGAAGCGTCTTGTCTGAAGCAGAAATCACTCATTGCCTACACGAGTTCCAATTGTCAACAGAAGGTCAAACCCTTGGTCACCAAATGCAATCTAGGGGCGTCCGCCTTTTGTCTGGTTCCGAAGAAGTTGCTTGTCACTGAAGAAATCGAAACCGTTCTCACCACCATCTGGATCATGCTCACCTTTTGTCGACAAGGGGCGTTGCTCTTTTCACGGAACCACGAGCCTGAACGTTTTGGCAAATTTGTCTGTTTGCTTCTGGAGTCACCTTGGAAGAAGAAACAGAAGAAACAGAAGACAGCGAACAAGAAGAAAGAGAAGAACAGCAAGAAGAAAAAGAAGATTACCAAGAAGAAAAAGCTACACCACATGACCTGTCTTGGGTTTGTTGAAGAACCTCCGTCATCGTCCTCTGTTCTCTTCCGTCGTTTCTTCAAGGGGCGTTCTGTGGGATTTCACCTTATTTTACCATATTAAAATGTATAATTATTATAAGCCACGCAAAGTTTTAAAAATTCCCTTTTTAACGAAACAGGCACAAAAATGCGAACTTGTGTTAACCCATGGTCGGGCAGTTTTGATACGGTCACATTTGGGACTTTCGACCATAGTGTCGCCCGTCCTAAGACTGTAAATGGGTCGCGCGACGAGATTTTATTACTTTGAATGAGGGTGGCCTTTCCGTCTGCGGGCACAGAAGCGAGGAACTAGACCAGCACGGAGGCAGAAAGACGTGGGTAGTTTCTCGAAGAGGCTGTGTGTTTTGCGTGTTTTGTAGGTAAATATTAATTTTTGTTGTATTTTTTAAATTACTTGTGTATTCGTTTGTCGTTTTCTATTCGAATACTACTTGGTTTCGATTGATTAGTCACTGCCGAATTAAATTAAAAGTACGTCCTTTTCATCGAAAAAAACATACGCTCAGATAATTTTAAAGGCACGCATGCCGCTTTTGACTGAAATAATTTAATGTGAGGTGTTTCTTGCATTTACTTTGTCTGTTTGAATTTTATGTCATAATTCTATGGTCAGATTAGTAATTTTTGTATGTAATTTGTTTTTCATGTGTGCACTTGACTGTAATTTTATGTCAAATTTTAGCTGAACGTCAGTATCTGTGATATTTTTATGTTGTCATTTTTATGTACAGTTTTGTAGTCAACTTTTTTTTTAATGTCAGTGCTGTACCTTTGATGTCTCATAATCTTTGTGTCAATATTCAAAGCCCTCCGTCTGTTCCGGTTCTCAAATATTTTCTTGTTAAATTGAATTGAATTGAAATGTTCCCCTTTTGTTTATTTACTCACTGAGTTTTGCAAATGGCGCTTGCGAGTATGATCGAGCCTTGATGAACTTATTTTACTAATATTTTCTTGAATACCGTGAAAGTTGTTCCTGTACTATCAACCACTTCTACCCAACCTAAAATTGACTTTTAAAAATGTTTACTTTTGTCTATGTGTCAGAGGGCTTTTACCGTCCAAGCAGGTTGTACGGTACTTTTTGTTGGGGAGTCATGTTCATTTATTTTACTTTGTTTGTGATGAGATGATTTGATGCTACCTGCCAGGGCGAGGGACAGGGACAGCCATGGTAGATACGAACGGTTGGTTGCAACTTAGTCGCTTGCGGCTCGTGTAACGAGGCAAATGTCAGTTTGATTGGGATAGGTTCTCTTACAGTGTCCTCGAGTACAGGTTCGCAACAGGATTTCCCCCATTGTGTAGTTGTTATATTTTGTAGTTGTATTGTAGTGTTTTGTTTATTATGCCCTGTCTACTAACGTGTCTTCAGTTGTTGTTTTTTGAGTGTTTGTGTGAGTGTGGCGACCTTTTGTTTTGCGTTATTATGCGTTGCCTTGCGTTGCTTTGCGTTACTTTGCGTTGCTTTGCGTTACTTTGCGTTGTGTTGCGTTACTTTGCGTTATTTGCTGCGTTGCGGTAGGGAGAGCAAAGTCTCAGTGAGTTTTACATTTTGTCACATGTTTGAGAACCTTTTTCTTTGAGCCTAACTCTGTGGTTTCTTTGACTGGGTTCTTCCACATGAGTGCTTTTTTTTCGAATCCGTCATTCTCCATTCTCTTTGACTTGACAGTTTGACATATTTTGTTGTGTTGTTTTCAATTGTTTTATTGTTTTGCCCATTTTATCCATTTTGTACCTTTTGTTCATTCTGTCAGTCACATGTTAGGTGTTTTGAGAAAAGAACCATAAAAGACTAATTTTGCACTTATTTGCTTTGAGTAAATGTCAATTTTCTTTGCAATGAGCGTGTTTCATTGAAGTCGACCTTGAACTCCACCTTTTTCCCCCTCGGGTCGTTCACCTCATGAACAAAAGCGGATCAAAGGGTTAAGATGCGAACAAAAACGGGCACAACGTAGAATTTCGACGATCAGAGGCCAAACACGTGAAATGTCACTGGGGGGGAGGGGGGGCGTACCATTACACTACATAGACCGCCGCCAGTAGATTCACGAAGGCTCTCGAAACGTCCACCAGATCCGCTTGTATTCCGGCAAGCTCTGAATCGCAGCACTCTGCTCATTGGCAGATGTGTCTTACTTGCTTATTGGAATCTCCAGCTCAATCGAACATCCAGAAGCACCGCGTTTGCTCTCGAATATACTGGAATCACACGAGATCCTCGCAACTTGTAACATCTCAGCTATTAGAGGTAGGTAAGTATGTTCGATTTCGGATAAAATCTCGCAGGTGCGAACGCTTTACACTTATCATGATTTCCTGTCAATTCCATGCCTATCGGAAATCAATATTATGGTCCATGGTGCTGTTAAGTTGCCTGTTCTCCCGTCCGCGAGGTGCTATTCAAACGCACCCTAGATCGATGTATAACGCGTTCAGCGTTCAGTGGAAAATCACCTCGTAGTAGTGAGTTATATGGTCTGATCGATCGCTAGCCATATTTTTGTTTTGCCAACAGATTTTTTGAAACCGCAGATCCGCAGACGACTTGACATGACATTCTATTGAACTCCCGTTATATGGGTTCCCATTATCCCTAATGAATTCATGATCTATCAGCCTTAATCGAGAGCTTAATGATTGTTCAATCTCGCGTAAGTCGTAGGTAGGTAACTACATTATTTTGAAGAGATGAAGGAATTCCAATAAAACGGCCTTGTTTTATTCACGAACATGAATTATTGCTGAATGGTGAAAACTACCGACGTCAATGAATCCGGAGCGTTGTGGGCACGTCTGGAAACACGCGTGTCTGAATCATTTTACCCTTGATAAGTAATATTGGAGCGGAGCTATTCTGGCCCCTTACCCATTCCTTATTCATTGCGTAGAGGTGCTTCCGTAAACCAATTGTTTTTTTATAGCCTCAATCTAAGTTCCCAACTCCGTAAGAGTGCGTACTGTTAATATTTAATACATACGTCCTCTGCCTCTCCATCCGGTTCAGGTTCTCCATCTCCTGAGGGCTTTTTTTTGAATCGATGCGCGAACATGCCTGAGTAAAGCAGCTAAATCTTATCTCCTTTGCATTTGTATTGTTCGGAAACTCATTGTTGGAGATCCCGATGGGCAAGTAAGACACATCTGCAAAATGGACGGAGGTCCCGTGTTTCGAGAGCGTGCCAGACGAGGTGCCAGATGATACGTGGAACCGATGGATTTTTTTAGAGCCGGAGCGACTGAACCGGAAGTCAATTCACCGGAAGACGAAAGACGCGTGAAATACGCGTGTCCTCCGCACGGATATGACAGGATGAGTCTTGACCCCTTTTCGGGTGATTCCTGGCCTCCATCAGCTGAGCTACGCTGTGCCGCCTTGGCAAATGGATCCGTGGAATCGATGAGCGTTAGTCTCGGAGTGTGTTACATTCTGTCAACGCCTGAAACCTCAGTATTCCAGGGATTCCTGGATCTAGTGGGTTTGGGGTTAAAACTCAATAGGGGGTTTCGCACGTTTATTCTGAATTTGCCTACATGTGCTGGTGTCTGCGCTGCCATTGAGTCACATTTGCGCATCATCCTTTTCTTGTTGGGTGTATCTTTCACCGAAAAGGGTATTCGAGCTCTTGAGCTCTTTGGGCGATTTGCGTTGTCTCTGCGGTAAACAGAGAGTCTGATCTGGTTGGTCAATTTTAGCCATGAAGGGGAATTTCATCAAGAGGAACGTTCGATTTGATCTCGCGGAACTAATAAGTTTATTTACTGAAGTTAATAGAGGTAGCTTGCTTGAGAAATGGAAAATTTATTAGAAACTGGTTGTATAATTACCTGTACACTTGACGACGCGACGATTTGAGGAATTTGTACCTAGAATGAATTGTTAGGACTCAATTAATCAGCTGAGCGGTCTAATATTCACTTATAGGGAACAATAACTGTTTCGAAGCCTTTTTACGTTAGTTCGTCGGCGAGGACCCGTTGTAGGTTTTTATCAAATGATGAGTTCACTAAACACAAAACAGTACGGGGCGGAATCAAAAAGGTCTCCACATGAAAGTCTTGTACCTGGACATGATTAATTGTTTCGCGTACACTATTGGATCCAAAGTTTTTTGAAGTGAAATTGGGTTCAACATTTCCGTCTAGAAACACTCGCGCGTTCGAGATATGCTTCTATGATTCAAGGTCAATTCAAGGTGAGAAATAGGTTCAGTCCTCGAGCCACATCCAAGCCTTTTCCAGAAAAGGCAAAAGCAGATGCAATAGTCCAGATATAAGAGACGCAGCCTTTGAAAAGAGACCCATAATTAGAGGAGCCCCGCACGCACTAGCCCGCGAACCTCGATTATAGGGAACAGGGAGAAAAAAAGAGGAAAAAAAGTAAAAAGTTCCCACTCACTCACGAAGTCCACTCACTTGTTTCACAGTATCACAGTGTCCAGAAGCTGGGCCTAGCCCCAACCATAACCTCTAACACTAACCTGAATGTTGAATCTGATAAAGGGACAATCAGAATTCCGAATCACGTTATACCCAAACAAAGTCTAAACGTTGATGGTCAAGGTGTAGAATCAGGTGTTTGTCGGAGTATTGATGTGTAGCGGATATAAGTAATTATTAGGGGAAACTCATCTCTTAGGGAACAATTTAGAAAGGCTAGCTATCCTAGTTAACAGCGTTGAGGTAGGGTAAGGTATAAGAACAAGGCCTTTATTCAACTACTTTGACATGTAATACACTGCCGGGCAAAATTAGCGTTACACTTTTTGAAAGTTCTGTCAGTAAAAAACCAATCGACAGGTTTTCACAAAAAAACTTATGAAGCAAGCACAAGGGATAGGTATTCTAGATGTCCTCGAACTTACAGGTTTATGGACCTCAACATAACCGGTTTACATGGCTTACAATGCGTCCTAAATCCGGCACTGCCTCCTCACACATTCTGGACTAAATTAGTCGACCGATACGACGTTTCATCACAAATTTAGTTGCATTCCAGCATGAATTATTGAGTCGTGTCATAGTGAATGTCTAGTATGTAGGTCTCGATGTAGGTTATACCTATACATACATTATATTATTATCGACTTGAACAATAGAGAGTTCCTCTCTATGTATACCATGCACAACATAAAATCGAGTTTGCCGTAATTCTAATTGGCTAGGCTAACGACATTTACAGCTTGTTATCTCCATCTCCCGCCGACCAAAAGGGATGAAACAACAGGAATGGGTACTCGGGACTGCCAAAGATCCAGAGCCGTTATTATACTGCACGTAATTCAAGTGGTACTAAAAGGGCGACCGAAAGGAATCATGTTCGCAAATCTAAATCCCCAAAACATCCACTGGACTAAAGAGCACCGCCAGTCGCCAGTTCATCCCCGAAGACATTTTCATTGATTTCAGCGCATCTGGAAAACGCTTGTAATGAGTCATCTCTGGTCTCGTCTCTGGACTCTCTGGTGTTTATTCTAATCGATTTAAAAACCCATTCCATTTACATAATACTTGCCGTAATAATTCAATAAAAAATGAATTGCTTTGTACTCGATCAGAGAAAATTTAATTTGTGGCGATGAAAAATCACTAAAAGACGACCTCCAGGTAAAAGCAAGTAGGTATTTATAACTTAATTACATTACAACAACATGTAGGTATGAATTCATGAATTCATTTTGTAGGGATTTATAGCTGCAGTTTGGATGTAACTAATGGAAGTAGGGTTTTACCCTCGGTTTTACAGGGGGTTTTACGTTTTGCTTTTCCTTTTCAAGCTCGCTGTGTGTGCGTCGCTACTCATCATAATTGAGTCTGGGAGTTGGGTGAGTTGAAACATGGATAATATCTTGAAAACGTGTAATTCAGGGATAATCCTGAATGACAGCTTCTGGTATCCAAACGATTAAAACGTAATACGTGACGGAAATACTCCTGCCGAATACCAGAAGCACCGCCATAACAACGCGGCCTGCAAATCTATTAATTCCACTCTAAGGCTTTCAGTGCAAAATGTCACACCTCATTTTCCATGCGAACGAACGGGACGCATAACACTAGTAATTGTTCTGAAAGTCTATGGCAGAGGCCGGTAGCCAAAGAGGGGTAGCAAAATATTGATTTCCATTTTGCTGAAACACTTTTTACGATGACGACGTTATGCTGTATGGCTGGTGTGGATATGGGCTTGGGCTTCAGTCACGAAACGTCTGGCAAACGCTAATTTCCAACCCTCCACCTTATTCCATCACGGACAACAAGAATCGTTGGAAACTGGCGGCTCGTGATTTATACCACCACACCAGGCATTCTTAACAATTTCTGCAACATACTTGGCAGTGGCGTTGACAATAATAAGCACATCCCCATTCTATTTACCGTCGATTTACTAAAAAATCGATAGTCGATACATTGCGGAATGTCTACCTTCTCATTTTACAAAGTATCAAGAAATGAAAATAAGTCAAAAAGCATACAACCTGAAGACCTCTCACCGCTTTCAGAGTTACAATAACATATTGACAATACTTCTCGTTAAGGTGAGTGCATGTTTTCTTTCTATTGTCTGAAGCTCTACTGCATCAGGTGCTTTTTCGCGTTTATTTTTCAGATAGATAGGTATAAGTCGGCAGCTTTTGATAATCTCCGACATCAAATCAATACCTACCCAATTGATTGAACCAAAGACAGCTCTAGTATTTTCCCAATTCCAATATTTTTTAGCTAAATTCTCGTCGGGAACAGCAGACTAAAAGCTTGCCGAGATCTTCATTACTTCGAAATCATTCAAGAAGCTGGCCTTACTCCCTCACTGTATGGTATATCAACTCAATTTAGGAAAAGGTGCCGAGGGATCCGGAACTTTAATGAGTTTTCCGCTAGTCGCTAGTCGAATGCGCGCAGGTATTAAAATCACACAATTTTCTCTCTTTGACATTTGAAGCGTGAAGGTGCTGGATAATTTATTAATTTATGATTTATTTGGTCCCCATTTTGCGTAGGTAATTTGTCCTGGGGCTGCCCCAAGATCCACCATCGCAAAAAGTGAGTTGCTTATTGGGAGACGTTTGACTTTTGACTCTTGAAAATTGGAATTAACGTTTCAAGCCAGCAAAGTGAGAACATTCTCCTTCGGTTCCACCAAAGTTTTATGAGCGGATTAAATCTTTCACGCTGATAGTTGCTATGCACCAGCCGCCATTAATAGCATGGCAAGTTGCCTAGGTACTATGAGAGTGGTAAATTTAAGTCGTTACTTAAAGTGTGGTGGAACCGGGGGTAGTCAACCTGATGTGGGAACCTACCACCATTACATTTGTATTTCTATCTATGATATTGACGGATGACCTTTATTTTTGAAAATATGGTCAAAAGGAGGTTTTTCGAGCCCTTCTATAGTTTAGTTATTCCAGAAGATCAAGGTCATCTGTTGAATAACTGCTGGATGGGTATTAAACTTCCATTGCTATACAGGGTGAGTCATGGAATAAAAAATCCAGTTTCTTCAACAAAAGTCCCTTAAAAAACCTTCTTGGTACACGACCGTGTGATCTTCGGCACGACGGACGTCGGTTGAAAGATCAATCGGAAGATTTGGAGGCATTTTTGAAGAAAAATATTTTCCTAGGTTTTCTTCGAGGTTTTCTTATTCACTCTGTACAAAAAACAAATATCCAATACACATGCGTAGTGGTTGATATTTTTCACGCAATATTCTACCTCAAACAGTTTGCTTAGATCTTTTTTAACAACGAAATTACAAGAGGGTTTGAAGGACTTCCCTTCGACCCGTGATAAATATTTTCAAAAATAGAAAACTCATTTTTGTATTTTAACATCTCATCGAAAGGTTGTTGCAGGAACAGGAAGGATGCTGCGAGGTGGTAGGTGAGTTTCAATTAACTTGAGTATGATGTAGACGTTTTTAAGGAGATGCGGTCGAATACTTTGTGTGATTTCTAGGGAAATCAGTTGATTTGATGTTGTAATGTCTCCTTGAAGAAAGAACACGAGGAATGACCTTTGTCCTTTAAAACGAAACGAAATACCCTTGACCCTGCACCCTTTTGCCATTGGTCTTGGGGGTGGGATATGGCGAACGAATAACGGATCGGAACATTTTCGCGATATCGCGCTTCTCTTAAATTCTTCCTTGTATGCTATCCGCATGAAAAAATAATTTCCCATTTCGATGTCGAATTTTTACGCGATCAGCAGCAAATTCTGTGTTTGCTGTTCCCATCATTAATTGAATCTCACATTGCGTGTTAATTGACTATATCGCCGATGTGAGACATTACAGGCGGCTTAACACTGAGTCAAACGTTTCAATTCGGTCCAATTATTCCCAATTAAGATCCCGGAGCTCTTACGTGTCCAAGGATACTCAATCCTCGATGGATGTGAAGCGATCCGTCAGAAACTTGAATTGAAGGGAAAATAAATAAGTCGAAGAGGTAGGTAGTGGAAAAGCGCATTGTTTCTTATTTCCTCTGTGGATATACTTCTTACTACTCGGTATATCTACAACAAGACAACGGACACAGGTGGTCGGATGCGTGTTTCCGCTTCATCGAACTTGAAGACGACATTGTGGCATCCCGCTAACAAGAGGTTCAGAAGTGCCAATCAATAATATGCAGTCAGCATGCTGATCAAAAATACGTTTATTGTTTAGTAGTAGAGGAAAATATGAAGCAAAATGTGCTTATTTGAGAAGTTCGTGTGCACGGAAAGGTAAAAAGCTGGGGTGCATTTTTTATGGTGTAGTATGGCTTGAGGATGAAGAATCCACTTGTCGTCAAAAAATCGTCCAGTGTGGGGGCGGTATGGGGGCGGTTTTGTGAAAAAACAGTTTTTTAAAAAAATGTTCTACAGTTTGTCAGCTTTTGGCTGATATTAGCTAGGAACAAATCCGTCAACTGTAAGTTGTCGTAAATAATTTATGAATAAAAAGGTGATCATTTACTTTGCCATTAGGATACACGTAAAACTTGACTGCCTCGTGCGCAAAGAACGTTGAATATCTCAGTAACGTGTTGAATGACATTTTTCATTCCACTCCCACTCGATTATCTCCGTAACCACTAGTTCAATCAAAAAAGTTCCTTCTGTAAACCATGTTACCTATTCCATTGCGATTCTTGCGGTTTTTTCAGATTTGATTTATCTTGAATAGTAACTGAGCTAGGGACGGAATTGTAATGTACTGCATGCAGCGAACAACTGCAGCGCTGAGGCCCTCGCGTACCCCTGCCACCCGCGCATCCCCGCGAAGGCCATGGTGTATTGAGGCGGGAAATCTGCAGACTTATTATTGTGGCTGATGATCGAAACATTGTAAAAGTGTAGTCGGTAAATTTGCAATATAAATAAATATATACCCCTTGAATTACGACGTACGTCTTCACATATTATAATGGTCCAGTCAAAATAGGTTTTAACCGGAAATAAATTCGGAAGTTGACGAAATTTGGTGGATCGATGCAGAATTGAACGTGGAATAACATACTGAAATTCCCAAAAAGCTTGTTTTTTTTAGGACCAATAAAAAAGGGCCATCCTTGAAAATTTTCTTTTTTTCTGAATGGATTGTGAACTATTATCTCTTCAGAACACAGCACCAGCACCAGCAAAGCAAATGTAGCCCGTTAAATTCCCAAGAGATCGTACAAAACTCATCACTTTTTGGTCAATAGCCTCTGTGATATCGCGTCTACAAAAACGCAGTGAAAATTACTCAAAATATATTTCCGGATTTTATGTAAAAATATGCATGGTGTCAATTCAGGGGCTGTAACGTGGACAGCGAATGTGCGAATTTCAATGTGTTTTACATGCGGGAAAAGCTAATTCAACATTCGGTATCACACTTTTGTCTAGAAGTCAAGAAGTCGCCAACTTCAAAATGGTACTTTTCCTCGACCTGTGGAATCGATACTTGCTGTCTCGAAGAATCCCCAAAAATCGATTTTTTTCATACCATACTATTTGCCTCATTTTTCACTTAGGTAGAGCAAAACCATCCAGGGAAAATATGAAGAATTGAATACAGAAAAAATAACATGTTTCGGAATATTTATCCTATAGTGATGGTTTCTGAGTTGTATGGGTTGAAAGACTAAAACGACCTATTCAGAAAAAAAGGTAGTCCGGACACTAACTGCTGAATATTGTACTTGCATTTGATGATTGTTTTTAAATTCTTCAGATGTCAATATAACATTTGTGATGCTGTCGTGGAAGAACGGACAAAAGAGCTTGATGGAAATGTATGGAATAATAGAGCTAATAATAATGGTACAAGGTGGGTGATAAATAATGAAAGCAGGATGGTTGACTAGATAGAGAAAAGGTTATTTGAATCAAAGGCGTTGTAAAAATGTTTAAAAGGGAAATCTATACAATCATTTAGGCAATTTTGGAAAGAATTATTAATCATATTCATCTAATCATCAAAATCATCTCAGAAAATCATAACTTCGTCCTTGGAACTAATTTTGAAATTTTACATGTTTGTAAAAAAGGACGGCTTTTAGATAGTATAGAGGTTCTTGAAATTTGTAAAGCAACTAATAATTCTGTCCGAAATTGCCTAAAAGATTGTATAGATTTCTTTTTTAAACATTTTTACAACGCCTTTGATTTAAATAATCTTTTTTCTTTCCATTCAACCATCCTTTCATTAATTCATCACCCACCTTGTACCATTTTTATTAGCTCTATTATTATTTCATGCATTTCCATCAAGTTCTTTTTTCCGTCCTTCCATGACAACATCACAAATGTTATACTGACATCTGAAGAATTTAAAAACAATTCACTTATCATTCACACAAACTTTATCTTCACCATTTATACAATGTCGGTGATTCGGTGTGTTATCGTTCACCTTTTATGTACCTACCCACTTGTTTTATGTATTTTATTTTAGACTCCACACTTTGATGAAGAAGGGCCAGAGACCTGCGAAACCGGTCAGAAATAAAAACAATCAATTTGAAGGAAGACTGCGTGTAGATCATTCTATTTATGAAAAAAATCGATTTTTGCGGGTTCTTCGGGACATCAAGTATCGATTTCAAAGGTCGAGAAAAAGTACCATTTTGAAGTTGGTGACTTCTAAACAAAAGTGTGATACCGAATGTAGAAAAAACACATTGAAATTCGCACATTCGCTGTCCACGTTACAGCCCCTGAATTGACACCATGCATATTTTTACAGAAAATCCGGAAATATATTTTGAGTAATTTTCACTGCGTTTTTGTAGACGCGATATCACAGAGGCTATTGACCAAAAAGTGATGAGTTTTGTACGATCTCTTGGGAATTTAACGGGCTACATTTGCTTTGCTGGTGCTGGTGCTGTGTTCTGAAGAGATAATAGTTCACAAGCCATTCAGAAAAAAAGAAAATTTTTAAGGATGGCCCTTTTTTATTGGTCCTAAAAAAAACAAGCTTTTTGGGAATTTCAGTATTTATTTCCGGTTAAAACCTATTTTGACTGGACTATTATAATATACGTACGTCGTACGTACGTACGTACGTCGTAATTCAAGAGGTATATATTTATTTATATTGCAAATTTACCGACTACACTTTTACAATGTTTCGATCATCAGCCACAATAATAAGTCTGCAGATTTCCCGCCTCAATACACCATGGCCTTCGCGGGGGTGCGCGGATGGCAGGGGTACGCGAGGGCCTCAGTGCTGCAGTTGTCCGCTGCATGCAGTACATTACAATTCCGTCCCTAGCTCAGTTACTATTCAAGATAAATCAAATCTGAAAAAACCGCAAGAATCGCAATGGAATAGGTAACATGGTTTACAGAAGGAACTTTTTTGATTGAACTAGTGGTTACGGAGATAATCGAGTGGGAGTGGAATGAAAAATGTCATTCAACACGTTACTGAGATATTCAACGTTCTTTGCGCACGAGGCAGTCAAGTTTTACGTGTATCCTAATGGCAAAGTAAATGATCACCTTTTTATTCATAAATTATTTACGACAACTTACAGTTGACGGATTTGTTCCTAGCTAATATCAGCCAAAAGCTGACAAACTGTAGAACATTTTTTTAAAAAACTGTTTTTTCACAAAACCGCCCCCATACCGCCCCCACACTGGACGATTTTTTGACGACAAGTGGATTCTTAATCCCCAAGCCATACTACACCATAAAAAATGCACCCCAGCTTTTTACCTTTCCGTGCACACGAAAGTCACAATAGAGTCTCATTTTTCCTCTACTATAGTAGGTCGATGTTGTAATCAGTGCTGTGTAGCATGCAGATTGCAGATGGATTAGAACTCTAACCGAATTGGACGGACACAGCCAAATTATGCATTTCACTGTGCAAAAGTTGTTTTGCTTCCATAAAGCTGTCAAAATATGAATAGTAAATAGCGTATAATTCTATAGGATAAAATTTGGATATCAAATAATGCTCAAGCGGGCCGGTCGTAGATCTTAATCTCCGCCACTTTTGATGTTCCCGGTTCTTATCGAGTCTTGTTGCTTCGATTTGATTCAACTGTCGAGTCGTTGATTCGACTGAGTTGAAATTTCATCTTTTTTTAACAATAGGTAGGTAATTGGTTCTTGAGAATTTGCCAACTTTTTCTAATTTTCCAAAAGTTTTCCAGTGAAAAATGCAAAACAGTCATGACATTATTGGGACCGGACTCAAATGATAGGGCTTGAAATAAAGCTTAAATTTGACGATTTTTACAATGAGGTGATTTGGAAAAACCCGAAGAAAAAGCTTTGGGTTTTTCCGGGAAATTCTAATTTTCCGGAAATTTTTCCAATTTTGTCTTAAATTATTATGAAGATGCCGCAAATTTGTTTCAGTCTTTCTATCAAATTCCAACTTCCCACCCAAAAGGACGTCTAGAGAAAAATATCCATAGGTATTAGCCCTAATTGGAAAAGTATTGTGGTGCCATAATAGATTTTTTTTTGGGTCATCATTTTTGCAGAATTTTTTAAGGAGGTAAGGTAGACGCATGAAATACTCTACGTGAATGCTGAAGTTCCGAGTGGATCGAGGATTGGATCCGACGTACCTACTTAGTTGTCGCACATAATTTTTTTGTAATAAAAATTGTCAACTAGCGGAATTACTACCTACTTAGTTTTATTTCTTGAAATTAAAAAAATTGTTCAATACTTAATTAGTATTTGGTATCTACCCTGCAGAAGAACGCAAAAAATTTAGAAAAGTTCCGACATACTTTACTGGACTTCCTTTTTAGAAATGTTTTTGAAATATTTTTTTCTTTTGAATAATTGTGGTCTACATCTTTGCGGATTTGTGTACTAAGACATCCAAAATCGAGTTCAAAATAATATCAACTGGAGCGACTGAATTGGCTGAATGACCGACGTAATTTTTCACCCCGCAAAGCCAATCCAATGTTTCTTTCCTTGATCGCATGTTACTTAAATCGAGACTTCAATACTAAATACCAGTGTCTGAACTGTGCTGAACTGATATAATATTCTACCCATTTAGGGTGAAAATGCGAAAAAACCCAACCCTTGGCTATTAATCCCTCTTAGCCTGGATAAATCCACCTCTGACCTTTCAGAATGCCTAGTACTATTGCCCAAGTTGCGCGCACGGTGGTGTATCATTTCTCCAAAGAAATTAGCTTTGTTTATGGGGATGGCAATTTAGAAGAGCCTGGAAATAGGTCACGTCCTTTCGTTTTTTTTTCTCCCCATGCCATGCATATACCGCTGATATTTAGAAGGTAAGCTACGCTATATAATTACGATAAGATCCTTAACAATCTCCGTCGTTGGGCTGAAATGAAAAGCCGATTAGAAGATTATTACAACGGAAAGTCATGACGGTGCAAGGAAAATGGGAAAAGACCATAATGACATTTCGGGTATGTAAATGAGAACGCATAATTATGGTAGACGTGTAAGATACCTACTCACCTAAGCGTAAGACCTATTATGCCCACCCTTCACTAGGGTTGCCAGACGTCCCGATTTAGGCGGGACTTTCCCGATTTTCATTTGTATGTCCCGCGTCCCGCCAGCTCACTGAAATGTCCCGATTTTTACAGTTCCGCCTATAACGCTCTGATTTTTCATTTTTATTTTTCTGCATCACACGATTTTGAAACAAAACGTTCAACTATTTAGTTGTGATTGTATCACAAAGTTTATTCTTAGGAGGGGATTGTATTATGGTACTTACAAGACATGAGAAAGGCGTTTAATTGCACCCTGCAGACTTGCAGGACGCAGAATCGTATTTCCTGGTATTCCCCTGCAAGTGAGATATCTACTTACCTGATTTTGATTAGTGAAGTTGCAATATGAAAACTTTAATTTTGAACAGGGTTCCTATAACAATTATGTAATTTAACAATGGTCGAAAATGAGGATTCTCTGAAGGATGCAATGAGTTTTTGGGGGCATAAGTACGGAGTGATAGAACAAGTTTCCCCTCATAGGCCTTGATCTCGTTTCGTCCCTTACCATGTCGCTAGATTTCCAGGAATAAAAGGCGACTGGAGGAAAAATCTATTCTATCACTCGTTTGGATGGGATTTGTTGAATGCTGAACATGAAAAAATTGAAAAAATGCTCTTGGAAATTATTGGTTTTCTGGTATTATTATTATTTCGACAAATTTTCGTCTGAGGCGCCATTTTGCTAGCACCTTGATATTGTTTTTTCGCTATCATCATCTAGAAATTCCGAGAGAAATTCTTATGCTTTTCAAAAATCTGGCAACCCTACCCTTCACCCTATAGTTTTCAATGCAAAGCCTGAATGGGCTATATGCAGACTGGGTGAGCACATACTGTACCTACCTTGATACTCTTCTATCGTGAACTAACTTACGCAGAAAGTGGAACATCCCACCCGAGATCCCACTTCCCTTACCCAGCAATCATTAGGTATGCTATGTATTCACTTCCACTTGGTTGGGTGAATTTCTTTACTTTTCAATACATCATAGGTATAACAAATGAATTGGGCATAAAGATGCCCTGCCTGGTTCGAGAAACTGCTCATCTAACAAAGCGTGATTTCTTTCAATAGCAATAATTATACAGAGTGATTTTTTTTTTAAAAACCCACCTCCAGTTTCTCGCTGCACAATTTTTTTCTGAAAAAAGCTGACACTGGTCGATTTTCTTCTCAAGGGGGAGTGGGGAGATCAACTAGCGCATTGTCAATCGTTCTGTTTCACCCCTCTAGGCAGGGTCACTAGTTGACTACCCTTTCACGAATTTTAAATGGTAATAGGGGTCAAGTTGAACATCATTTTGAAGGTCTTTTTGAATTCTCAAAATGGTCAAAAAAAACTTGAAATCCATTTACCCGTTTTAAAGTGACGAATTTTTCAAAATCGAATCTTTCTTGTCAAAATTGCATCTAAAAAATCAGTTGATTCCTTTAGTAAACGTCCAAGATTGGGAGAAAATACGGATACCTACCAATTTTGGTCAATCATTTTTCAGCCGATGGTTGCAACTTAAGTTAGGATAGGGGGTGAAAAAACCCTTCCAAAATTTTCATTTACAACAGGAGCTGAAATAAGTAATGCTCTTACTTCAAAAGACTTGAATCCTTTTTCGGAATTTAGAATCAGGGGTTGAAAATTACCTTCAGACCCCTTCTACCATCTACCCTAACTTAGTTCCTGCTGTGGAGTAAAAAATGATAATTTCTTCCAATCTAAAATGTTTGCTGAAAGGATCAACTGATTTTTTCAGATAAAATGTTGATGACAGGGGAAAACATATAATCTTGAAAAATTCATAACGTCGGAATGGGCTGTTCGATTTCAATTTTTGGAAAACTATTTTGAAGGGAAATAAAAGATCTTGAAAACGATGTGCAACTCGACTCCTATTCCTATTTTAAATAATTTAAAGGGTAGTCACCCTGCCTAGCCCAGAGGGGTGGAACAGAAAGATTAAAAACATGCTAGTTATATGGCTCCCCTTGAAAATTGACCAGTGGCAGCTTTTCTTCAGAGAAAAATTGTGCAGCAAGAAAATGAAGATGGGTTCTTTTCAAAAAATCACTCTGTATTCCTAGCTACCTAGCTGAGAATGGCCACATTTCTGCCATTGCGAACTGAGGAACTGGCGAGCTTTTTCAGTGACTTCCTTCAATTCTCTCAATCAACATATTTTTCTTGCCATTGCCAAGCATTGAGGGACAACCTATTCCGCAGATTCCCTAGTTTAGTAAAGGCGCGTAACTATAAAGTTCAAGTACCTATCGATCTTGGATGCTCTGATATGCTCCTTTTGCATTGCTTTTATTTCGCTTTAACCATCCATTATTTTTAATCTATCACTTTGGACCGACATCACGAATCCGTACTTTTGTTATGGAGATATCGAGAAACCGGGAAGCGTTTTGTCCAGACAACGGATTTCCCCGCAAGTGCAACAATTTCCTAGAACTTTTCGTTATCTACCATCACCGGCCATTACTCCTCCTTAATTTGCTTGAAATAACGGAAGTGACACATTTTCTAATATAGTGCAATAGTGAAGACACTAAATTTCCAGCTTTTGGGGAATACTTTAGTTGCTTCAGGGAACCAGCACTATAGATATCTGTCAACAAAAAACTATGAACAGCAATTTTTGCTCGTATTTTCTGGGATTCCAGCGGCTTGAAAGACCGAATTAAAAAGCAACGTTGTTTACGTATTATCGAACAGTACCTAGTTTTTATTACCCAATGATTGTTGTGAGGATTGGGTAGATACTTCTAGTTTTTCCGATGATTCCCAGATCTCGATTACAGTCTCCAATGTTTTTGCCCTAGGGCTCTTCGGTTCTAGCAGTCGTCAGTTTGTTGACGGAAAACAAAAGAGCCTTGAGCTTTTTATTCATTTTTCATTGAAATATGCCCTGTTCCGGTATATGATCCCCCATTCCTAATTTGCCATAAACTCCAGCATCAATTTGAATGTTGAGCGATTCGTAAATGCTCATAAATGACGCGGAAATTATCACGAAGATCCCTCCTAACAGCAAAGAAAATGCCGAGGAAAATCCACAAACAAGGTTGTTTATGTAAGCAGATTTGTAAACCGATACCCGATAAAATTAGCGATAGGTACTACACACAGCGACCGCAAAAAGGAGGAGGGTAAATTTGCATGAGTAATTAAATTTAAACATTGGTAAATTCCCAGTTGTGTTGCATTTCCCCTCTTGCTTCGTCTACTCGGAAACCGAACTGCAGAAAATACGCACGTTTGCGTAAGTAAAAAGCTATCGAAGATAAGACGTTATAAAATTTGAAGTCGCCAGAAGAAAAACGTCAGTCGTTGATAACACTCAACTCGTTCTTGGTGTGTGTTGTGTGTTGTTGGTGTTGTTACTGTTGTTCTACCGTGTTTTATATTGCACTATAAAATGGATCCTTCATTCAATCAGGTTGGTACTTATTCTTTAATGATTATTATACGAGTTTTATTATAGGAAAAACAACCTCGCCACAATAAACAAACCACTACTTGGCACAATAAGAGACATACATATTCGTAGGTTTAGTTTACAAAGAAAAACGACGTACCTACACTCGGGAGCACAAAAATGGATAAGGATACACCAACACTGGTTGAAACTCGACTGTCTTCTCAAGCTCATAAATCTTATGTAGTCAAATTACAAACAAAATGAGAAGGCCATAGACATAGAAGGGATGAGATGAGAAGCAAAATTAAATAAGTATTTCAGTATTTATGTTATTGTTGGTAGTAGTTGCCATCATCAGTAGTTTAATACCTACCTACTCGGCAGAAATTTATATGTGCTTCACATTTCAACCAAAAAAGACTACTACCTATCAGTACTATCTCAACATTCTTAATACAAATATACAATATTATTCAGTAGGAAATATTGACAGCCCGTTAATTCTAAGTAAATTAAAAACGTGAACATTCAACTGTTGAACTGAAATATGAGCTAAAGTTCAAATATCGGGTTCATTCAAATACTCCACACTTAGCGCTTAAGGGTTGAGCAACAACGCCTATTAAATCATGTCAACTTTTCTACCAATCAGTTGTTCATTTGCAGTGACGTATCCAGAAGGGTCCAGAGGGTTCGGAGCCCCCAAAAATCTCATTGCCACCCCTCTTTTCGAAAAGCTTCTCGTCTACTGCACTATTTTGCTCGCCTGTCCGCACTATTTTGCACCCTATAATGTTTCATGATGCTTGATCGTCCAGGAATCGATTGAACTATAGCTCTATACATCTTCACGAAGCTGCACACGGCAGATTTTTTTTGGCCCTTTGCCCCTGGACGAGAACGCGTAATAACTATTTCCAGATACTTCTGCTAGGTACCTAAAAATGTATTTTACGAGGTATTTTAGTGAAATTTTTGACATTGCTCTATCAGGTTTCAAAATGTTTCCATCAAACATATTGATTATCAATAATTTCACGCTTAGCTGAATTTTGAGTCTAATAATCCAAATTGCGATCACAATCACAATTAAAAATTCAAACGAATCATAAATTCGATTTCTCTGAAATTTAAATGGTAAACGCTTGATGTAAACGTAATTCGTATTAATGTTTGGTACTTTCTTTATTACCCACTCAAAAACAAAGAGTTATGTATACCTACACACAGTTCTTGAAACAATGCACACTAAAAGAAATCTATAAAATTTTCTTGTTCATATTCTGCAGTATTGATAAATAAGATATTGTTTCCAGGACGGCCCTCAGTTCACCTGGCCACAAACCACGGAGCAGAATCAAACAGAAGTCCAAACGAACCAAATCCTCACCAACATCAGAAACGTCGTCACGGCGTTTATGAACAACCAAACTGGAATCCCAGCACCTACAACATCCAGTGATTTCCAGACCTCAAGCGAACACTTCCTTTCCACCGAGGTAACAAACGTGACGGAAAAGGTATTCACCAGCAATCCATTCGAGAGCGACAGCACAACTATTATCAGTGACATGGCTCAGATAATAACGCAACTACCGGAAACCACCATCAGCCCATCAAACGAAATAGTCAAAAACAGCACCGGCGTCGATCTCACCGTGGACCCACTGATCTCAGAAATGACTGGCAGTAACAGCACAACAATCACCGAAATGGTCCAAAGCGATGCCACCGCCATCACCGACGCCATCACGACACAACTTGCTGAAACCGCCGGCAATCCAAACCTCAGTGAGATGTTCAACAGCAACAACACCATGGACCCAGTCATCACCGAAATGATCGGCAGCAACAGCACTACCTTGACGGAAATGATCGCAAGTAACAGCACCACCTTCACAGAAATGGCTCAAGGCAACAGCACGATGGAATCCGCAGGCGGATCCATTCTCACCCAGCTGGGACAAAACAGTACTTTTGTCTCGACAACTGAAAACGCCTCAGTTTCTGAAGTGGTCACCAAAGCTGTGACCCATGCAACGGAAGCCGTGACTGGAGTCCTCGATCACAGTGCATCTCCAGAGAGCGATCTGAGCATGATCGAGGACAAAACCCTTTACATAGTGGTGGGAACTATTTTGGTTTTCTTGATCATACTGCTGGTGGTGCTTCTCGTGATTTATAAAAGGTATAAAGCGAACGGATGGGTGCGTTCGAGGTCCTACCATGTAGCCAACTTCAGCGGAGGTTCTGTTGACAGCCAAAAAACGAACAATTTAAGCTATTAGGTGCGGTAAATCGCTATCCTTATAAATCCTCGCATATTCTGTTATTCATTCGTTAGTTAGGATTATCCTTAATCGAGTTGTACTGATCTTGATATTTACTTACCTATGTATTTATATTACTTATACTTGTACATACATTATTATAATATATAACTAATATTGTTGATAAATTGTATTTCTCTTCCGCTTGTATTTAAATTACCGTGTAAAAGAAGTAGGTACCTACCTACTTTTAAGAGAAGTGGTCGAGGAAGTGGTAATAATCGCTAGAAACGTTTTAGCCGTATTGTCTTTTTGGGGTTGATGATTCTTTGAACGATTTCCGTCTTTATTATTCATTGTCCTGTCTATCATTGTTTACTTCTCTATAATCAATCTAAACGAAGCAATTACTCATAGAATAAAACATTTGGAAGTTTGGGAGTACCTATCTAATGAACAGGGCTGGGCGGTATTTCAAATACAAGTATTTGAAAAACGTATTTGAAATACGTATTTGAAATACATTTAAGTATTTTGTATTTTGTATTTAAATACATTTGATTGAGAAGTATTTGTATTTTGTATTTTGGAATAGTTCAGGCAGCTAGTATTTCATATTTTGTATTTTAAATACATTTTTCGGAAAAGTATTTTGATTTTCAAAATACAAAATACAAAATACATTTGTTTCCCATGCTCTTTAGTCTGTTCGGGCCGAAATTGTTCTGGTAATACTATATTCACCCCATTGACATTTCTTGCTTTTGCACACTATCTGGGATCGATAATGAGTTCGATTGCATCTTTTACGTTTTACTGGTAAGTGCATCCTACTGTCAGCCACGAGAGGTTCCGTGTCAGATGTCGGACAATATTTTCGAAAAGCTGGTTGTCCCCAAAGGAAATCAACATATGTTATTTTGAAGAATTGATGAATGAAGTAAGGAATAGGTTTAAATATGAAGTTTTCTTCACTTTATGTTTATTTTATTTGTCTTTTCATAGTTCATAATAACTTACTTATTGTTGCGACTGAATCAATGAAGTGTTCCCATTGAAATACTTGCATTTTACGGATTTTCCAATAAAATGGTTAAAATACGCAATAGGAATGTATTTTGTATTTTGGAATTTCTTAGTTTTCCAAAATACGTATTTTGTATTTTGTATTTCAAAGACATTTCAAGAAGTAGTTTGTATTTTGTATTTCGACTATCTTGGATCGTGTATTTTGTATTTTGTATTTAAATACATTTTTCGAAGTATTTTGCCCAGCCCTGCAATGAACTTGGTGAGTCGCGGGCCTGAGGTTCAGTACCTAGCATATTTCCTCTTTGATTACCCTGCCGTTATTTGGGAACGATTTTTTTTAGTTAGGGTCCCAAGAGTAGAGCTAGCCAGCTATTCACAGTATGCTGAAATGCAGAAGACGAAATTCAACTTACAACTAAAAATACTCACTCAAATTTACTCACTACTAAACTGTACTACATATTCAAAATAAATGAACCCAATGAAAGAAGTTTTCTACTTATTGCCTAATCTCTATAGTTCTGATCTGACATAACCTAGTTCAAAACCAGGAAGTGATTCTGACTACTATAAATAAGGTCTCCATGCAGTACTAGATCCACAACCAGTTATACATATCATATTGCTTTTTAAGATTTCTAAGAAAATTGAAAAAAAAAAATCAATAGTCGGATTTGTAGCGCCACTATCAATTATTTGCAGGCGATGTGAACTTCTTCAAGATACATCCGATTTTGGACAAATGATGCTCTGCCACTAGCGCGGCAAACATAGCAGAAATATTGCCCAAACCTCAGAAAAATTAGGATAGAAAGGATAGGCTACTTGTGATATGGCGCCGCCTCCAGCTTCCGCCCCCAAAAGAAAAAAAGTGCAACTTTCAACAATTTAGACTGATTCAGATGTTGATGTTACCTCAAACATTCAGAAACTGTCATCTCAAACTGTGCAAGCATTTTTTTTGCCAAACTCTGCCGCTCCCACACGCCGCCCCCTAAGCAAAAGATAAATGTAAAACATAAACCTTAAGACATAGCGATCTAATTCTTTCGCTATATAGATAGCTTACTGGAAATGGGAAAAGATAGGCCACTTTTGATTAACCGCCGCCTCCAGCTCCCGCCCCCAAACAAAAAAAAAACAACTTTCACAATTTTCACTGATTGTCATATTTCCTAAAACATTTAGAGACTCCCAACTCAAACTGTGCAACAGTTATTTTGCCGAATGCTGCCGCCCCCAAACGCTGCCCTTGAAGTAAGAGATAAATGAAAAACACAAACCCAAAGACATAACGATCTAATTCTTCTGCTATATGGATAGCTGACTAAAAATGGGAAAGTATAGGCTACTTTTGATATGGCGCCGCCTCCAGCTTCCGCCCCCAAAAGAAAAAAGTGCAACCTCCAACAATTTTCACTGATTTGGATGTTAATGTTACCTCAAACATAGATAAACTCCCAGCTCAAACTGTGCAAGAATTTCTTTGCCAAACTCTGCCGCTCCCACACGCCGCCCCCAAAATAAGAGATATATGTAAAACATAAACCTGAAGATTAACGATCTATTTCTTTCGCTATATGTATAGATGACTGAAAATGGGAAGAGATAGGTCATTTTTGATTAGTCGCCGCCTCCAGCTCCCGCCCCCAAACAAAAAAATGCAACTTCCATAATTTTCACTGATTTGTCATATTTCCTCACACATTTGGAAACCCCCCAACTCAAACTGTGTAACAGTTACTTTCCCGAATGCTGCCGCCCCACACGCTGCCCTCAAAGTAAGAGATGAATGAAAAACATAAACCCGAAGACATAACGATCTAATTCTTTCGCTATATGGATAGCCGACTGAAAATGGGAAAGAATAGGCTACTGTTGACTAGTGGCTGCTCCCAGCTTCCGCCTCCAAACAAAAAAAATATCGATGATTGAAAGAATTTTCATTCAAATCTATTTCATTGACAAGTAGGTACCCCATTCTGATAACAAAAAAATCACAATGAGTTTCGACTGAATAGAGTGGGCAAAGAATGATGTTTCTCCTTCAACCAAATTTCTTCACATTCATAATATGCCTCTTTAAGAAAATGCGCTACTGAGACTCACGCACGTGAAGGCATACTCACTTGTTTGAATTAGCAAACAATTTGAAATCGGAGAAATCTGATCTAAATCAAAAAAATCTAATTCAAATAAAAAAAATCTGATTAAAATAAAAAAAATCCGATTTAAATAAAAAAAATCCGATTTGAATCAAAATATTTAAATCATGATTTTTTTGCACCCTGCACCATAGCCTGATTTTTTCTGTGAAATAGCACATTTCGTCACATCAAGCTGTGCCATGTAACATCTCAAGAAATAAAATCACTCCGTGACTTTGTGAAAACGGGAAAAAGTTTTTGCAAATGATCGATATTTGTGTGTGAAATAGCCCAAAGCCCAAAGCAACTGTCAACTCAAAATCATAGTTATTACATTGGACAACGATGGAACTAGAATTACAAAACATCAATTGTGAGGGTGAAAAAATCATGTTTTTTTCCGATAAAACCGGTTAAACACGCTCTATCAAAATTTCACACTTATTTCCACAACCAGGATGTGCGATTTGGTCAGAAATTATACCAAACATGTCAAAAAATTGTCAGTCACGGTTTACCATGACTTTATGAAAAATCGTACCTAGGCCCCTTCGCAGCCGTCTGGTACGCCACTGGTGCATGACACATTATGAAAACTCATTGCGTTGTGTTCCTTGACCTCAAAAATATGTAGTCCAGTGAAAAAAGTATAAAAGAAACAAAGATTTTGAAAATGGTAATTTTGTGGACCTTCGACCTCTTAGGAAGCACGCCAGTCGCGGGGCACCACTTCTTGAAAATAGCTTGTAGGTACCTACTACTCACGTGCAAAAGCGTTTTGCATCGGAATGAAATGCAAGGTTGGTTCTCCTAACGTCCGTACTAAAATGTGAATAGTGATATTGCAAGTTACGTCTTTGCTTGCCCCACTTACGGGGATTGTTTTTTTTCGAAAAAAGTATAGCTGTGGTCCTTATAAGTGCAATGAACGATTTGAACCATGACAGTGAAATGTATTAGTGATTTGAACCATAACATTGGCTACGTTTACACCGTGGCTTTGGTCCGCGACCTAAGCACTAAATTCGACCCAAATAAATTTAGTCCACGTGGTGTAAACGATCGCAGATAAGGACCAAATTAGGACCAAGTAGCTTGGGTCAGGTCTCCGGTTAGCCGTGGACTGAAGTAAATTTAGTTCTTATATTTATTCAGTTTGGGTTCATATTTTAAAATAGGTCGGCCGCGTTAGTCTGCCGGTGAAAACGCTGGAAGAGAAGAATTACTTTGGGTCGAATTTGGGTCAGTGCTTGGGTCAGTCCAGTTTTAGTCCACCAGTGTAAACGTAGCCAGTGCAATGATAGCGAGAAAAACAGAAAATCATCTTGGAATATGGTTACTGTGAACGCACTATACTTTGAAACTGACTATAGAAAAAGCCAATAAGAGGATTTTTTGGGACTTTGGATATGATATAGAGGATGAAATTCTGCGTCGATATCATGAATAAAATTTCATGAATTAATTTTCCTGACCCTAGAAACTATCTTTGCCGCGCTACAGTTCTGTTACAGTTGTTTACATAGGTAGTGCAGGAAGGAAAAGTGTTTATTAGGACCGCAACATGCCCACCATGTTCCTGCCTTGTCAAATGTTCCAGACGATCGAAGGAAGTGGTAGCCCTGAGTGTCAGTTACGTCAAGTTTTTCCATAAAAAAGTTTTTTTTAGCCATATAATGCATTCCTTCCAAATTTGGATGCAGTACATGAGCACTGGGAGAATCAGCGTGAAAAAATGCGGTAGTACAAAAAAAATCACAACTTTTGAAAAAACCGCACTACGATTAAAATTCGAAAACGATTTAGAGATATTGAGATCTGCCTTTCAAAACTGCACTCAGAAAAAATCTGAGATTTTTTCCACAGAAGCGGGGCATTGAATTATGCACTTCTTCTGTTTCCACCCTGTATAGTCAACTCAGCGACGTTGAGCCTCTGTACCGTCCAAGTATCTTACAGCCAAAAGAACACACTATCCAGCATGACCACGATTTCGGAAATCGGTCCATTTTTTCCCAAAATGTCTACATTTGAAGTAAGGCCAAATGTCTGAGTGAATCACTTAAATTGTTGCCCAGTTTAGATCGTTTTCAGTCTTTCAACTTGTTACTAATGCTTATGTATATGTAACTCATTTGAACTCCGACTATAGTTCTGGAAATGAATATTTAGTAGGCGGAGTGTGGCTCTCAATCGCATTTCGGTTCTAACGTGATACAAAAAATAGTGAAAATAACAAGTTGATTACCTTCAGTATTCTGAAAATTGATAGATGCACCTGGTAAGTATAATAGCTATAATGACAAGTAATTTTCTGGAGGAACGGGGATTCTTACCAGCTGAAAGGTATCAAGTTTTGAACTTTATTTTTTATTCTGTAGGTGGTGGTGTAAGCTGCCTTTCAAGTTGCCTCCGTCCCTGCTCCGTCCGTTCCGTTCAAAGGAACTGAAAATTGGAAGAGCCAGTGAGCAGTCAAGTTTCCCTAGAATTTGTACTATACTCGAGCTAAAGTAGGAAAGGTTAGTTTTTTGGACAGCGCCGGGCACGAAATTCTGGGTCACTCTGTAGATTTTGTAAGTAAAGGGCAGGTCTTCTGCTGTGAACTAGGTGAGAAGTTCTTCAGGAATTGGGGTGCTGGAGTGACAACATGAGTTGAACTCTTGACGTCCCAGTTGTTTCCTGCTCCCCTTCCCCATCAAAAGTCTGATCTGGATCCCATTTCCGCAACTTTTCGATGCAGCCTCAACAAGATAACTTCCTTTAGCTTCGAGACGTAGCTACATATACATACAACTTCTCTTTTCCAGAAAGGAAACTTTTAAATTATTCAGAACGCCATAAAAACAGACTCGTGTCCGACTTATCCCGCCGCATTGAACCCGACAAAAATATTTAACAAACCGCTCCTGCGGAAAATATTCCACACGGCAATAAAATTGGGGACATTCTCCTGATCTCCTCTTTCTGGCTGCGGGCTGGGCTGCTCTCTACGGCCCAGGTTAATATGTGAACTTGTCTCCCGGAAAAATTCCGGGTATCGCCGCCCGGCCGACTCCCCAACTCCGCACTCGACTTTTCCGCAAGGATAGAGGTCCTGCCGGTGCCTAGCACGGCGGGCAGCAGGAGCAGGAACCGGCAGGACTCACGCCGGCCGGCCTGCTGCGTTTGCGTGCCTGCCGCCTCGTGGTGGGGACCGCGGCCAAGAGGCCGGTTCTTCGGCGCACTCAGTTCTCGACGGCCCGCTGGCGATACAGGGTGTGCGCTGAAAACCACCGTCCCGTGTCCGTGTGTCAACGAGCTCATCGAAAGTTTGCGAAAGTTTCAAAACAGTGCGCAAAGTGCGGGAAAAGTGCCGACGAAAATGGGGTGGCATCTTTACACAGTGTTGTACTTTTCGGTAATGGTACTGGCCGTGGTGGACCTGGTGGAAATTGGCAGTGCGGAATCCATCGAGGACAAAATCCGGAACGACGGCGATCTTTCAGAGGTAGGGCCGCGAAGCGGGAAACTTTGTTTATAAATGCGCTGCTGCGTTCACGGTCAAGGTTGTCGCGCTCGCACCTGAATCGCACGATAGATATTTGAAAAATATTCTGCATTATCGGACTAATTGGTTTTTCTTAACTGAAAACGTCTGAGCGCTTCTGTAATTAACGATAATGATGAACAAACAATGTATAGATGGATACCGAACTATTTGAAAAAAAATAATCGGTAATTGTCTCGACGCGCTCGTTCAAATCACGTAGCATACCTGTAATTATCGACAATAAATTATGAGAAAAACACATCTTTGTTGGGGAAAACATTGAATTAAACAGATACTCGTTGGGAATGTAAACAAAAAGTGGATTTTCTAGAGCCGCCGGTGAAGTGAAACTTACTCACTTTAATTGATCATCAGGACATCAGGTTTCGTCACTTTTGCTCTTTTTTTGCAGATACCCGCCTATAAATTTTTGGAGGGTTATTATAACAGGCATGATTGTGTAACTTTTAAGTGACGTTATTTTTGGTCGTTTTTGGGCGTTGTTTTATGAAACATTGAAGTTGTGGAGCCACCTTTAATTTCAAGATGGCGCTTTTGACGGTTCTGACATTCTGCCCTATCAAGGATGATCATGGGAACATTGGGATATTGGGACTAAATATTGGGTCTCTAATCTCCTATGCAATAACTACCGACAAGGATCGATAGGTGTATATTTCCAAAATATGAATTTATATTTGGTATGAAATATAGAGCTTATACGCCCGCTTATTGTAAATAAACTTTGGCATCAAATTACAGTTTGGTAAACAAAAACATCAATAAACTAGGTAGGTAAGTAACTTTTATTTGATACCTATGATTCTTGAAAAACAAAGTTTTTATTCTTTTCAACTTTTAATTCAATTGGTGGCGTTACCTGCTGCTTATTCCGTTTAGAAGAGTTGTTTGTTGAAATAAAACAACTGAAACTGTTGTTGCACCAAAATGCTTTCCCGGATAACTAGTACCTACATATTCAAGAACCTATGGAAATTTTTCTTAGAGACGTCCCTACTCTCTTTGATCGGCTAGAAAGTTGGAATTTGAAAACAAGATTGAACAAGACTTGCAGATCTTCATAATCAAACAAAACATTGAAAAATTGCGCAGGTGAAGGGTTACTCATCAAAACATCGAAACCTTTTCCAAATTATCCTATTGTGAAAATCGCCAAATAAATTTTGGATTAATTTCATGGTTCTTCTCGCGTTAATTGGTTCACTGGTAAAAAAAGTTGCTGGAAATGCATCTCCTCAGGTCGGGAAAACTCTGGAATCTGTCCGATTTCGAAGATTCATGCATCAAAATGTGGAGCAGTACCTATCTTTTTTTGCTCAATACACTTCAATTTCGACTCGAGTTAGTCCCAGTCCAGCAGAGGCTTATTCCTTAACAGAAATTTACCAGTCGCAAGACTCGCAAGTCTCTTTCGGATTTCGGAGCTACAGTGAATTGATTTTTTCAAAATTAAATTGGTTTCTTTGGAAATATCTTCAACCTTCAGTGCAGTGGAGTATCTCTCTGCAGCTTTCGTAAGACATTTGAATTATAAAAGTGCTGTTGAGGTTGAGGAGTAAGCCTTCTGGGATTGATTTCGCATGCAACGTCTCCTTATTTTACCAATTCAACTCGTATATTGGTAAAATAAGCGTTGCGCAAAGGTGGGCACCGTTAATGAAAAAGTTATAACTTCGTTAATCACTTAATTGATTTAAAATGTAACGGAAGCTAAGGTTAAACCGGTAACGTTAATTTTTCATTTTTTAGACCAAAATAATCATCCCTTAGACCACCCGAACACCACTTTGAAAGCGACTGAACTATAATAACCCTACACCCTACAACAGCGTATCTAACTAAACTGAGTCAGAATTGAAGTGGACCACCCCAAAATTTTGCCTCGATTACCTCAATGAGAATGACTCGAGAAGAAATTTCCCGATTCTGAAAATGATTTACAGAGGCCTGTCGTTCATTGGTTGCAACTGTGTATTGATTTGACAGATAGGCAATTTTTACAACGAAACATAGATGGCGCCACACAAAAACCCATCAATAACCCAAAAACTCACCAAAAACCCACCCACTTTTTCTGAATATATGGGTTTTTGCCAACCCTGATAATAAGGGACATCGATTTATCTCAAGGATAGATGAGGAATATTTGCGAATTGGGCCTCGAGATTCTGTGACACCCGACGAAAATTTAATCTTATATTAAAGGGTTACTTGGAAAATGGTGGCCATCACCATGGAGGTCGACTAAGGTAACCTTCGCCCTACGGAAATTCAAACTTTCAGCTCCAGTTTGTTGTAAGTTTCAATCACATTGATCCATAAATGGATCGGAACTTTGGATTTTCAAATGAAGAAACAAAAATATTGTAACTCCCAGAGTTCCAGGCGAGCTTTCAGGTTTTGTTGCCCCATGCATGAAAAGTTCTAGTTCATGATTGACAGCCATGGTTGTGGTGTCAAACAAAACTTGGTGATATTTAGACCACTGTATTCGGTATTTCCAAAATCGATTTTTTTTCTTTTGATTTTTGGATTTTGGAAATACCATTGGATTCAAACCAAAGTTTGTACATCCTTGTAGCTTTCGAAAGAGACCTAAATGGACGTCCTAAATGGTGAGATTCTGTCAAGGAATAAACCCACAGGGATTGATTCCGCAACGCTTATTTTACCAATTCAACTCCGTCCTTGAAATAAAATCAAACATGAATTTGCACAAAAAAGATCATTTCTCACAGGTTTTGTTGGCCACCAGATACACGCAAAATTAAGCGATTGTGACGACTATAGCAAACAAAAAAAAATGCGAGAAAAAATGCATTACAAAGTCAGTGATTACAAAAGAGCGAGCAAATGAGTGACATATCAAGTTTGTCAATAGCTACATACCTTTCAGAAACGATATATTTTTGTATGAGTTGCGTGAAGAATGCTCTTTTTACATTTTATTAGTTATGAATAATACTTAATTGTAATTCACCATGATAATTAAATAATCGTTATTGTTTACTCATACTCGTACAGTGTGTCTCATTCTCTAGGTCAATGTTAAATGATACTTATTTCTCAGTACCTATACTCACCGATGCAGTGTCACATTTCATTTTTTTTCCGTGGCAGTTTATTCTTAGAACGGTGTCGAATTTTCGCTGATGAATCTTGCATCCGCCCTTCCACCGGTTGTTTTTATAGAGCGGCAAATTTGCTTTTGTTTCTCCGGATTATTGGAGTAAGTAGTCATTATGCCTTCTTGGGTTTTTATTGGAATTCGTCTCGATTCACCAAGTCTAGGTCAATAAATCACAGCATTGAACGTTACGCATGACACCCAGATCTTCTTGTTTTTTTTTTTTAATTTATTCCACTTCACGTGAAAAAAGTTATCGGCTTGTGCAAAATTCAAGGAAGAACAAAGATATCGCGGTGTAGTCGTTACGGTATAATTACATTAAGTTAGTATAGTAGTGATATGGCGTCACCGTCCAATTGGGTTGAAAAGTTCGATACGGGTCGAGAATTTGATTAAAAGTTTGTTATGGGTCCAGCCAATTGAAAGAAATTGTGCATCACTGGGTCTGCCAGAAACTGATCAATCATGTCGCAGGTTCGAGCCAGAAGTCAGATATTCGCACTTGTCGCCTTCCTTGTTTTCTTTTCTGTGCCATATTTACGGATAAAATGAAATATAAAAAGCTTTTTCCTGTGGGAGGTGAATAAACTGGGTTCTAGATTTATTGGAGGGAGTTGATAGGCCGAGTATTTGGGTCCAATGCACCACCTCCTTGGACCAGCCGGATCCACCGAGCCGCATGCGATGCTTGGATGCTCGCTTGGATGCTTGATGATCGGTCTATCCAAGCACTGGGGCCGCCAAGCGTACGGTTCATCGGGATGTCGCTAGACCCGCCAAGTGTAGAAAAAATACAAACTCTTGGAATGTGACTGCCTAACAAGTGAACTATTATTATGTATGTAAGTACTCGTTTTGGAAGTACATGTATTGCAAAACAGTCTTTTGATTTTGATGGGGTTTTGATGAGGAGTCGGTCCAAATTTTTGTTTATTTTTAGATTAGGAAACCACAAGTATTTTCTTCGAGATTGAAGATTTGAAGATTTTGAAAGTTCCTTATAAAAAATGGTGAATATCTGTCAACAGTCAAGGAATAAGTTTTGACTAATAATGTTGCTTCCTTTGCTATCAACGCTCCGAAATGAAAACTGAAAAAAAATCGGTCATCTGGAATTGAACTGTCCAGTAGAATAGCAACATTTTTTGCTGGAATCTAAAAAATATACTTTTTTATCCGCTCAACAACGGGGAACTCCTCCAATTTTCCCCATTGTCATGATGAAACCAATCGACTGTATCCAATCCCAAAACTCAAAACGCGGGAATTTTGAAAAGCCAAAACAGAGACGTTTTATGTCAATCATGCCACGCGCGCATGTCAGATTGAACATGATTTTATGTCAATCATGTCACGCGCGCATGTCAAATTGAACATGAATCTCGTAACGACCTCGTTATGAGCATGCTATCTTTGTCTGTATCTATAAATCTCCTATACCTCCCTCCCTGTCTATCTGGCGTTAACAAGTCGTTACGAGATACAGAATAGCCCTGATTGAAGCGTGTAACTTTTTGCCCACGAGGATTGCGAATCCAGAAACCATTCTTCTAAACTAATCCCTGATTCTTGCGCACGCCAACCCTACCTACTAGCGAGGATAAAATCAAGGTAATATAATTTATTGATCATAAGAGCCTTGTTGTGTTCAGGTTTTAGTTGCCTCACGCTCAGTTTCCAGCCACTGAAGAATCTTTAGATCTGTGAATGAATATGATGCTTTTTGATTAGTTTTCTTTTTTGGAATTGCTCCCACACTGGTCTAGGCATAGAGCAAACGTTTATAATTAAGGGTAAAGGGCATAGGTTATGAAGGGTGACGGGGGAAAATTACAGCATCATATTCTGTTTTTCAAATTTTCCATCAGGATGCGGATTGGTTCAAGGAGTTATCCTGCTTTTGTTTCTCTTTCCACAAAAGAAATAGGCCTGGTTGCATTTTTTGAAAACAAAATATAAAAACATCTATTGAACTGACCATTTTCAGTAAGAAATACCTTTCTTTCCTTTTTGTCTTTAGAACATTGAAACTGTAAAAGAAAAAAAAAAAATCTCTTGCTCACTCATGGTATGTCACGGTCTGTCCTTCACTACGTGAATCACCAACCTTTAACTAAAGTGGTAAAACAGCCTTGATTCTTGCGAGATGAATTTAATGTTAACGAGATAGCTTCATCAACGTTCATAAATTGATGTTGTTTATGGTCGATTTATGGAATAAATAATATGAGAAATAACCTGAAGTAAAACGAGCGGATTCCTAACACTTGCCTTATAAGACGCAAATGACCGGGAATCCAGACCCTAAATTGTTTCAAGTGGACGGAGTCCAAAGTGTTAATTCAAAATGTGGTCTCGTATTTCAGCAGGAGGTAATCATAGTATTGAATATGTATTATGCAGGCTCTGTAGTATGTATAGGCTTTCTCCTGCTGTGACCTTACTATTTATTTTTTTATGTAAAATAAAAAGCGACTGAATCAACGACACGTTGTTTATATTTGCCAGGTTTTCCATCGAGGGCAATTTTCCACAGGCGGACTAAATACAGAATACTCTTCCCGCGTCTTCCATTGCGAAAGCGAAAGCTTAGTGAATTAGCCTAGAAAGCCTAGCGCCTTTCAGCGGTAATGCATCCGCCCACGAAAACTCCCATTAAACCTGTAGCCGACGATGCCAAGGAAAAGCCACTGTTTTGAATCAATAACGTGATAGAATTTCCGCTGGGAACCTTGAACAGCATATTGGATTATTACGAGTAGTTTGCTGCATGCAAAAAACAGATTAGTAATGATCTTTTTCGCCTGATATTACCTCGAGTGTCTTGACGAGATCACATGAGGAACGCGCTAGCGTGCTCCTGGCGGCAATAAAAGGTTGTCATTACACATTTTTTCGTCGTCCCCAGAATTCCGGGGGATAAGCCAAGGAGGAGAGACCTTTCATATTTTCTTTTGGGCCGCCGCCGATCCCGAAACATTTTTATGGGATTTTTGTGCTCATCCAAGTATTAAGAGACCACTTGAGTATAAAACGACGATGTATAGGGAAGCCTGGCAAGGAATACATGAATGAAAATTGTAGGACACTGGACACACGGCCGGCGATATTTATTGGATTGAACACGTCGTTTTAATGCATCAAGGACGCCCCATTTTAATGTTCAGAAGCACAGTTTCCTGTGCGCCTCTCTGAATTGTTCAAATAGAATTTAATGGCTCAGTGTAATTTCGAACCCAACAGAGCAAATAACTACGGGCTGAGTGAAATTACGGCCGTTTGACTGAAATTCTGCGTTATGTAGCATGTAGTGTGGTGTGGTCTCCCCCGGTGAGGTTGACAGATTTTCTCGGTCCATTTAAGTGTGTGGCCTCGCACTTATTAAATTGATTTTTTTAGGTCATTGGCTTGTTTGAGCTGCTGAGCTCAGCTCCGATGGGATGGCTCAGTTGGTTCATTCATGTGATTGTGCCTAACTGCATAGCGTGGCACCTGTGAGTGGTGCTTACTTTGTTTTTTGTTTATTCAATATTCTTGTAATGTGGTGCTGGCATAAGTGCTACTTTATCATACTGCTGATGCTGACCGCATGATGATGCTGACGACCCCATGGGTTGTTATTAGCCCCATTTTTGTTTCAGTAATTGAAAATTACAGAGTTCGTGATGTGGGTACGTTATACAAAACTGGCCATCATGCGTTATTTCATACAAGTGCTGTTATTTTACTCATCTGTACGAAGTTGAGTCAAAAATGCTGTAACAATAAGTTTGCTAAAAAATTTTCATTGAGGTTTTCATTGTCTCTGAAAGCATAATATGGTTTATGATCAGATTTTTTTCGGTTTGTTCCTGACAATTTGATAGATTCTCGTGGTTTTACATAGAATTTCTCAGATATAATATTGGTGATACGCCATTTTGACAGACTTTTGGTGAATTCTCAAATCACATTTTGACCGTTTTAAACCTTTTCCAGTGCACACCCCCGTACTTTTCTGTCCCCGTCGCAACAAAAACTGACTATTAACGGCCTGCTTGGTCAATGCTCGTGATATTTGCAGTTGAGTGCTTACACATTTTTCTAGTTACATACTTCACTTTATCGGTCAGGGTGGAAAAAATCAGTATTTTTTTGATCGACTGAATGAACTGAAATTTTACAATAATAATACATACAAAACTAAACGAAAAATTCTTTGGCTGCTTAATTCGAGTTCACTGAAGCAATCGGCAACCAGCAACTAGCAATGAGCAATCGACAATATTGCTAAAGGTATTTCCTATGAAATCAAGTGAAGGGTCTCACATTGAAGCAATATGATATCGCTTCCAAGAAATTATTGCCTGTTGCTGCAATTCTTATTGCCGGCGGATATTCCGGCATTTTTTTCGAATTTTTTTCGGATTATAGAGGGGGGCGTTGGGGGCGTTGAGCAAAATGCCCATCTTTTTGAATGTGATCAATTTAGGCGGTAAATTATTTTTTCTTTCAAAAAATGCAAACGTGCTGCGCCCTCCCTCGAAATCTCTCTAGTCCTTGGGTTGGGAACTCCTGGGATAGAGAGCGAGGGATATCTTCAAAAGATATCGTCGAGGGTATGGTTGGTTTGAAACAAGTCGAATCGAGGGTCGAATGTAACATCAGGTCAGTACTCAGAATGAGCAATCAGCGAAGTGACCCTCTGTTCATGTTCAGCTTGGCAGCAGCAGGTCACCAAGCAAACGGACGACACAGTTCTCAGAATTTGGCATTACAGCCTAGTTCAGGTGAAGGTCTGGATTCTGAATCGGTGGAACACAGTTTCACCTGGCACGTAGGCCTCATTATTGGGCCCATTGTACCCCTCTCGCAGACCAGCCGGACTCACCGAGCCGCAATGTGGTGCCTGGATGTTTGATGTTCGGTCCATCCAAGCACTAGGGCCGGCAAGCGCACAGTTGACCTTGACTCCGTCTTTCAACCCCGGATCGCAGGTGCACCTAGTCACCCATCCAACTCTTGGCAGCGGCCAACGTTGCTGCAGTCGAGTTATCACCCGACTGGAGCGGCCTACTACACGCTACGCCCTCCTCTGTTCAGGTGAAGGTATTATGTCATAGGGTGAGGAGCACAAATTTTAAAGTAACCTTTTTTTCTGCATCAAGTTGACATTCAAACATCAAAAATTGAGAGACAGCAACAAATCCTGAATTTTTCATGGCAAGCCGCGATTTTCCTTGAACTTCGAATAATTTATATCTAGTTACCTACTTCAACTTCTCTTGAATGCTTTATAGCCCAGGCGCCAGGGAGCAAAAATCAGCTCAATAAGGAAATAATTGTTGACTGGCTGGAAACTAGCTTAAAACGATCTGTGTGGCTCAGGTTTTGACATACCAATTTCCCCCCTTTCGGAAATGTCGGCGTCATGTCGCCATCATGAACAAGAAGTGCACCAGCGTGGTTTTTGCCGAATATCTTGATTTTGGGTCATCTAACAGCAAAAGATGTTGGAAGTCATTTTGAAACAAATGAAATTCCCTACAGAATAGTTTTTTAAATCAACTTTCTGCGACCTATGGTCTTTCAGGTAGAGCTTCTGGAAGCGAGAGGCATTGTCTTGAAAGCTCCATGGTCACTTGACTCAAAAAACTGAAATGTCGATGTGACAAGAAAATTTCAAAATGAGATTTCTCGAGAATCCTCCATGGGCTTCATAACGCTGGTGACAACACTACTGCATATCTCCATCCCTTCTCCTTTCACCGCGACACTCGCATGCTGTTTTCGTTCCACGCGCAGCTCTTATGAACGCAGCTATGACGTCACGTGAATTTTTAAAATCGCTGTATCAAATAGACGCGTGGAATAAGCTAAGTTTTCCTTCTCAACGTGGGTTTACTGATATGTACTTGATAGCCCTATCATGGTAAAATCTCAAAATGGCACCAGTTGTCCAAGTAGCCTATTGGGTATAATATTCTCTTATATGTGTACTTCGTCAATGCGAATTGTGGATCATTTCCTCACTTTATTTGCAACAGGTTAGATTGAATTAAAGAACTGATTCTTCGCCCCTGAATCCTGAGATGGTAACTCAACAAGGAACTCAACAAGCTTTTTTTTCCATAGTTTTAATATGATTCAGAATTTATACTACTTTTAAATAACTTCAAATTAAGACTTCCTTTGAGCCAGACGCGGACGAGCAAAACACAATACGACGCCAGGTTCTACCAAGAGCAATCATGTTAATTATTAGCCCAGACGCCAGGGACAACAATAAGGAAAAAATTGTTTACTGGCTGGAAACTAGCTTAAAACGATCTGTGTAGCTCAAGTTTTGATTAGCTTAGTTTCCCCCCTTCCCCCCTTTCGGAAATGTCGGCGTCATGTCGCCATCATCATCATCAACAAGAAGTGCACCAGCGTGGATTTTGACGAATATCTTAATGTTGGGTCATCTGACAGCAAAAGATGTAAGGAGTCATTTTGAAGCCCTGTAATTCCCTACAGTTTGTTTTTTAAATCAACTTTCTGCGACCTATGTTCTTTGAGATAGAGTTTTTGGAAGCGAGAGTCATTGTCGTGAAAGCTCCATGGCCACTTGACTCAAAAAACTAAAATGTCGATGTGACAAAAAAATTTCAAAATGAGATTACTCGAGAATCCTTTATGCTATAGTGTTGCGGTGATGGTCTCAAACTCTTCCTCTTGAACCGTTGATTACGAATATAGAGAAGTCAAAAACGTCACATTGTACATACCGGGTGATCATTTGAAAACTATCCACCTGCAATATCTCCCGATTCCTAGTGCAAATGTCTTTGAGCAAAAACAGGTCGATTTTTATATCGAGGGGGACATCTAAAACATACATTGGAGAATTTATATCTTGAGCCCCCTCGCCCCCACTCACCCCAACTTTGAAATTTCAAATGACACCACCTACCTTGCGATACATCAAATTAAAGAGAATCAAATTCTCTTTCTAAAAAAAATATTTTGAAATTTTTCAACCCCACCCCCTGTTCTTTCTAAAATTCTCTGAGTGTCCAAGTTGATATTCTTGACCTCCATTTCCCTTCAATACAATAAACGTCATCCTGCACAGCATCGAAAGAGAAAATTTTCTATAAAAAAAGTGCCACCCAAATTTACCCCTTCACTCCCCCCACCTGACCTCAAAAATTTAAAATGTCAATACCCACTTTGTAATACATCAAATTGACGGAAATTGAATTCTCTCCCTGAAAACGATTTTTTCACAATTTGTAAAGCTCCCCATTTCCCCCCTAGAATACTCCGAATGGCCAATTTATTGGGGGAGGGGTAGAAAATTTCAAAAAAACTCTTTTCGGAAAGAGAATTCAATTCCCTTCAATTTGATGTATCACAAAGTAGGTGGTGTTTTGTTCAACTTGGAAGTTGAGGTGGGGGAGAGCAAAGGGGTGAATTTGGGTGGCACTTTTTTCACCGAAAATTTCTTTCTTTGATGGTATCTAGGATGCGCCGACTAAATTGAGAAAAAAATGAGGGGTCCAGAATATAAAATGGGACAGTCATAGAATTTTTAAGAAAAAGGGGGTGGGGTTGAAAATTTTGGAAATATTTTTTTCAGAAAGAAAATTTAATTTCCTTCAATTTGATGTAGCGCAAGGTAGGTAGTGTCATTTGAAATTTTAAAGTTGGGGTGAGTGGGGGCGAGGGGGGTGAATATAGAAATTCGCCAATGTATGTTTTGGATGTCCCCCTCGATATAAAAATCGACCTGTTTTTGCTCGAAAAAATATTTACTAGGAATCTGGAGTTATTGCAGGTGGATAGTTTTCAAATGATCACCCGGTATACAAGGTGTACTGAGGGAATCAAATCAGATCAGAGAAATTCTACATATTTCTTCGTTTTAGCCTATACGCGACACTCTAAGCATCTATCACGAGTCCAATATCAATATGGGTTTGCTCTGTAAGCTTCACTTAATACACTAAAGAAGTGGTCAGCTCACAGCTTTACTGTAAAATGTTTTGAAGGCCCTCTGAAATCATCAAAATATTCAAAATGTATACAGTAACAAGAAATTTATATAACAGTATATTATATACCAAGGGACCAAAGTGAATTTTTAATTTGGGGATTTGGACCCAAAGGGCCCTCGAGCAACAAACTTCACCCAAGGGATCAAAAATTCACTTTGGTTCCTTGGTATATAATATACTGTTACATACATTTCTTGCTACTGTAAATTTTGATGATTTCAGAGGGCCTTCAAAACATTTTACAGAAAAGCTGTGAGGTGACCACTTTTTGAGTGTATCAAGTGAAGCTTACAGAGCAATGCATATGAATATTGGACTCGTGATAAGTGCTTAGAGTTTCGCATAGGCTAAATCGAAGAAATATGTCAAATTTCTCTGATCTGATTTGATTCCCTTAGTACACCACTCTGTATATGTACAATGTGACGTTTTTGACTTTTCAATATTCGTAATCTACGGTTCAAGAGGAAGAGTTTAAGACTATCACCGCAACTATAGCATGGAGGATTCTCGAGTGATCTTATTTTGAATTTTTTTGTCACATGGACATTTGAGTTTTTCGAGTCAAGTGGCCATGGAGCTTTCACGACAATGACTCTTGCCTCCAGAAGCTCTATTTTAAAGACCATAGGTCGCAAAAAGTTGATTTATAAACCAAACTGTAGGGAATTTTATAGGCTTCAAAATGACTCCTAACATTTTTTGCTGTCAGATGACCCAAAATTAAGATATTCGGCCAAGTCCTCGCTGGTGCACTTCTTGTTGATGATGGCGACATGACGCCGACATTTCCGAAAGGGGGGAAACTAGTAAACCTAAGCTACACAGATCGTTTTAAGCTAGTTTCCAGCCAGTAAACAATTATTTCCTTATTGTTTTCCCTGGCGCCTGGGCTATTAGCCACTTCATGACTCATCATCATCACCAATCATTCTGAAATTTCACTTCTGTATTTCAAGCATTTTGAGCATTTGCTTCATCTTTATTGATAAGGCCCTAAAGGCTAGCGTTGAACAAACGTTTTAAATCGAAACGTTCGCTGTTCATACCTGTTTATGTTACATAATCGCCAGAATTATATCCCAAGAAAAGTAAAAGCGTGCCTTGTGCCTCGTAAAATTACCGTTGAGCATCTGGGAAAATGCGTATACGCGCTGCCTGCATGGGAATAGGCCGGTGCGCCTAAATATTTAGCACCGAAAGCGAAATTTTCACGGCCTAATGAAATTAGGTAGTAAACACACCTCAGCACCAGATCGCGTTCTGCATGCACCCAGGTGCGCGTTCTTTTCCATTAATTAATTCCATAATACCTGAATTTTCACGTAATTACTGCAGACTATGCAGCGCCTCAGCCCAAGCCGAGGTTAATAAATTTCATCTGTATTATAAAGCCATTGTTTCAACATTTTCCCCGGCCAGAGCGCCGTATAGTTAAAAACTAATTGGTTCTTTCCAGTTGGGATGATTTTAATAAACACGTTGAAAGAGCCCTGCGGTTATTAGCTCCCGCGTGCGTTGACAGACTCCGTATCGGAAGCGCACTGAGCAGGTTTCGACATATCATAGAGAACTGGAGATGTTTCCCGGCCCAATTTGAATTAAAACCTCATTTACGAAACTTAACCCTTCCTATTCAAGGCTTCATTTCCGGATTCCTATTGTTTCACGTTTTTTTTTTAAATCCCGTGCTTCTGGGTTTTCTCTTCGCGCGCGTAGGGCTATATTCTGGCATCAGTGAATTTTTACAAAATGAGCATGATATTCTGAAAGCAGACTTGCTGCATGGCTGCATTCATTAGGTATTCTCACCACACATTTTCTGGTGTTTTTTTTTCCACGAGAAAACTCGCCACAACAAGTAAATCAGCGCATAAAGCTCTCCAGGCGCGCGCTTTAATATTTTTCCACATATGCACAAAACGGTCGGATAAGCTCGTGCGATTTTTTTTTGCAGACGCAACGCCACTTTTTTGCAGCCCCAAATGGAAATTGTAACCGCGAATGTGAATACGTTACTAATGCATCCGATGGAGAGCACTTCCATCAGGGCATACACCTGTGTGTTAAGTAGATGTACAACGTGTATAACTACATGTCGTAAAAGAAAACTTCTTTATTATGATTATGCCGCAGGGTTTCCTGCTTCAGCAAAACAATTCGTGTAAGTTGACTGTGTTTTTCTCCAGCTGCAACAGCAATGATTCTTTAGCACTACCTAATGTGATGGCGTCAACTCAGCAGAACAGTTATTAGGAAAGGCTTTTATACCGGAAGATGCGGTATTTCATGTCACTGGATCTGTGAAGTGGAGATCCGCTTTTTGGGCATGCACGGAAGCGTTTACCTGTACGAGCTGCGATAATACCTGAGCCGGTGATGGAAGTGAAAACTATAAATGAGTCATTCGCGAAATTCTGAGCTCGGCGCTGGAGAATAGAATCTAATGTAAAGTGGGGAGGACTTGCATATTTCCAATTGATGATCACTGAAGGGTAGGTATTGGAAAAACTGTCAATAATAAATAATATTATAGTGATTGTACGTCCATTCAAGCAACATTTTTGCAGTCAGTCGGTACGAATTTTTCCGAAAAGAAGCTTATAATAAATAAGCCGCATAGCATCAGGACTATCGATGATGTCATATATAAATCCACATTTGAATATCATTAGTGACAATAATAATTACAGTTCAGGCTTTATCGACATCGAAATTACACATCTGGCCAGCTGTGCTCCCACCCCCTCCCCCTGCCGATGATGAATTAATATTATAATTATTCCTGTCTCGTAAAATTAGAAAATAAGTACACTCATTATTCAGTCAAATTTAGTTGGGTCTTTCCTATAGGCAAAGTTGGCTATACAGAGGTGGTCATTAAATTCAAGTTTTTTTATTATTTCTTTTAATTTGGTGGTGAAAGTTGGTTGGTTGGTTTTACATGTAAATGTTCGAATTTTCAATTTTTTTTGCAACATATGTCAGATATTTACTCGCATATATTGCTTTATTTGAATATTTTTGCCGCATATTTTGATACTTTTTGAGCGCAAAAAACTGCATATATTGGGCTTTTTTTACCACATATAAACCCGCTCTCTACATGACTTTCCCCCTGGGGTTGGAATTTTTCGCAAAAATCATTTTGTCTAGAGACGGATGAACGAACAAACGGACAGACAAAGCGAAGACATAACCGCCTTCCCGTTTGAAGAAGTGCGCTAAAAAAGACGCCCAAGCGCGGTGATACTAAAGAAAATGGAATGAAAATGCTCTATGCCCAGAGGCCCCATCTTCTGATGCTCGTCACTGAACACTAAGTACCTACCACTCTAGCTTATACTCAGACGGCAAGCAGGTATGAAGAAATATGTACAGAAAATAGACGAGGAAATAGACAAGTTTCACATTGAAGAAATCTTCCAACGCAGTCCACTCACGCGCGTTTCGCCTCTGCAGTTCAACTCCATGATTCCATCTAAGGAAGTTTTCTCAACCCCACTGGGGCCACTGGGCAGTAGGCATTTCCATCCGAATTTCTTGAGTACTGCCGCGCTTGGGCATCATTTTTTCAATGGCCATCAGATTTCCACTGAAACCTGACGGCATTAGTGAAAAGCCACGAGTTAGTAGAAACAATCTCCCCAATTGACGGAAACAATATTTTTTTCCAAGGAAACTCATATTTTCATGTTTTCGCTACGTTGTCTCGAAAATTCCCACTTGTGCTTAAGTACGTTACGTCGCGATGACGGTGACAGCTGTCACATTATCATCCATAGCACATACAGGTGTTTCAGAAGTGAGTAAGAAGCATATATACTTGTATTCAGCTTTCAAAAATTCGAAGTTTGTGTTAGCAATGGATTGCAAGATGTGTCGCAAAAAAAGTTAAAATTCATGATTCCTCAACTGAAATAGGTTTTCTAGGTGTTTTAACTTGATAAACCACCATTTTTTGCTGACGAACAAGCTTTCACGAAACAAAATTTTTAGGCTCTTGAAAGTGGGGGCTCCAGAGGTTTCAAATTCAAACCCAAATGTCTCGAAAATGAACAAATATCTCAAAAGTGAAGCCTCTTATCAAAATTTTGCAAGAGAACCTTTTTTCTCTAAATTGAACGTAGAATTCAAAAATTGGAACCATTTCCAGAAACCAGTAACGCAGTATCATCTTTGCATCTGAAAATGTTTGATGAAAGGCGTTGTTACTGTTCGATAGGCTTATTTCAGTAAACTTTGGCTGAGATTTGATTGAAATCGGTCGAACGGTTTAAAAATAACGGTAGAAAACCGATTTTGAAAATTGAACTTCAACTAACCAAGTAGCTGTCAAGACGTTAGTACCTATCAAGTTAGCATCGTACCATTGATACCAACACAACACGTTGTTTGCAAAGCTTGCTCTAATGAAAAAAAAACTGTCTATCTGATAATACAGGGTGTTTCAAACTTCAAGAATAGATTCCCCATAAAAAACAGATACAGGGTGGCCCAACAAAAACAACAGGGGGGAGATTTTTGGGCATTTCACCTTATTTTTTTGAAAAAAGCTAGGACAGATCAGGACAGGACAATTTGATGTATCGCAAGGTGTGTAGTGTCATTTTAAATTTTGAAGTTGGGATGGGTGGGGTTGAGGGGGCTAAAGATAGAAACTCGCCAATGTACGTTTCAGATGTCCCTCCCGATATAAAAATCGACCTGTCCGAGCACTTTTCAGAAAAAATGAGGTGAAATGCCTAAAAACTGTTGCGTTTTCGTTGGACCATCCTCTATATAAAACTCGTGTCCGGAATTTCTTCCTTTCACAGATAGAGAATATATGAGTGTATGAGTGTATTTTTATGCTATAACTTTTGAACGATTGACCGATTTGCCCAAATGTCCCACGGACTCGGACAGTGTATGAATTCGTGCCGATAAATTGATAGGATTGACTAACTTTGTACATTGCACAGTGGTCCAACGGTGAGATCTGTTATTTTTCTCGATTGATACAAATTAAGTAGGATCGAAATTAGGCAATTTGCAAAGTATTTGTACAACTCTCTGTTTAGTATCCTTTGTTTTAGCAGCTCAAATTGTTGAGAAGGCGAAATTTTTGAATAAATTTCTTTATATATAAGAAAACAGCGCCGCTGATAAGTCGGGAAGTAAAATTCAAGTAACATCATCACTGAAACACCCTGTCTGTATACAAGAAAAATAACACATAGGTAACTGTTATCATGAATTGCATGTTCTTGGTTTCCTTTTTTTTCGCGCAATCCTCACATCTTCAATAAAAATGTGTGCATGCAAAACGCTGAAAACAATTCGAAAATAATCAAGTGGGATGGAGTCACGTACGAATGCAGTTGAATTTGTTTTGCTGAAAAACACGGAAAATTGCAGTCTAACCGCTTTTCGAGCTCTTCGGCGTCGCGAACATTAATTATTCGTGAGCCGCCCCGGAACGAAAACGAAATTATGAAAGAAACCGCGGAGTGAACGGGAAAGACTACCTTCACCCACCCGCACCCACTTCTTGAAAATTTCATTCGAACGGAAACAATATCGAAGGAAAATCCTGAATGGAACCCCGCGAACGACGGGCAAATAATGGATTTTTGCTCCTAATCCTGGACTCCAGACCACTTACCAAATGATACCTGTACCTACAAGCTCCGTGGAACAAGGGTGCGGCAATGAAATCCTCTTGAAATATAAACGAGTTCTTTTGTTCTCCCACATTAATTTTGACTTATGTTTGTGTAGCTTGAAATAACCAAAATCCTCTCTTTGTGTATGTATGTGTGGTGTTCTGTGTTTTCTGCTTAGAGTTTCTGTTATGCGTCCAGGCTAGCGGCAACAAATTGAGTTTAACCTACGCAATTCTCTTCTGCTCCTCCTGGCGTGGTTTATTCAAAAATTTTCCTGCCTTTCTAAATTTTCATGTTTGTTTTATGAGTTTGAGTCATCAGCTTTGGCATTATCAAGCGTGGGTAGAGGGTTTTTCTTGGAATATAGAGAGCAAACATCACGGAAACCTTTCAATTGTTCCAAACAAAGCTCAGGAAAACTCTTCTAATGGCCTACACTGGATACAACTCCTTTGTAACGAACAGGAAACTATAAACATACAGATCCAGTTCTCGGACCCGGCCTTAGAAACCGATTCGGTTGTAAGTACTGATAAAATGGTGCTAGGAGCCGATACACATGTACCGGTTCGGGACTAGTTCGGGTGGTGTGAATAAAAAGTTAGCAAAAGCTTTGGCTAAGATTTTTGAGGAGTTGCTAGGGAAAACTTGCTTAGCAACTCCTCTAAAATCAATGTTGAAGTTTTCGTTAATTCACACCACCCAGTCACCCTATAAGCGATCATATAAACGTAGTAACTTGGAACTGATATTTCGCTAGCTTGGACAACAACAAAGTCCCATGTTGCAATTTTGCGCTTTCCGACTAGTCGACTTTTGTATTTTTGGCTTCTGGAAGTTTTAGAGACGTCAAATAGAATTATATTGTTTATTTTGTTGAATGATTTTTTGTTTTCTTGTACAAATCACACCATCCCAAAACTGAACCGCCATTGTCTCGAAATTTTCTTGTATAACATAAACATAGAACCTTGTAGTTTGAAGCCAGCCTTTGTTAAGGCGGTGAGTGCGACTCCCGCCGACTCAATTCTTTGTCGATGCAAAATTTGGCAAGTACACATTTCATGAAAAATCCTCTGCTAATTGCATTAGTGTAAAATACAGCAGAACTTGAAAATAGAAACAATTGTTCCCCGTTATGCCCCATGGAATTCGGTATTGGTGAAATGGGTGAATTACTAATTGGGAGCAAAAACCGATGGCTTGCTCTAAACACGTTAAATTTATGTTTTCACCAAAACACAAACCTCTATACAATCGTAGCGGAAGGTAGTTTATATTTCAATTATTTTGCACTGCTCTGATGCTAATAACTTTTAGTTTTCAATACTCCCGCATTTGATATAATATTAGTCAACAATGGCCATATTTATGGATAAGTCCTAATCGGAAAATAGTAACCGCAACTGCGCTTTAATGAAATTCAGTACACTAAATGGTCATTAAATGGCTTTCAGCTGGGACATCCATCCCGTCGCTCTCTGCTTTGATTTATTATATTCGTTATTGGTACAAACCTGTTGAGTCATGATGTTTGGCATTTGTCATCATTTAGCTCTTGGTAGCGTGCATAAGCTTCAAAAGTGCAGAATGGATCGTAATATTCGTCACCTTCGTGAATCAATAGCAAATCAAAATGTAGAACTTGACATGAAGTGTAGTCTTTCTAGATTTTACCTAACAAAAGTTCTCGCTGCAACCAACCGGACTAGGTGTTGCTTTCGGCGAAACTTGCTTTTCCTCTGCCACGTAAATGCACCAATTTGATTCGTACCCGCCAAAGTAAATAGGCCGTTATTATGGTTACGACGATCTCTAATTACGCCGGTCGCAACTCTCAACTTGATATCGAGTCACTGGTAATAGTTTCTTTGTTTTTTTTCCAATTTTTTTTTACAGTGTAAAAACCCCGAAGGGTGACTGGTTTGGAGGCGTTTTTGTTTGGCTCTATTGTTAAAAGTTTGCTGCAGACCGTGGTCATGGCTGAAACTTCTTTCTTTCCCCAGATCCATTTAAAAAATAACCCCTGCAAACATTCACGCTCGAAAGAGCACAAAACGAATTTAAAGCGTAAGAAATGGCACACGACACTCGAACGACACTCGATTTGACCTCGCGCAACCTGCCGGCTGGCGAGAGAGCTTCGCCGCTGCTCCGGGTCGCACCTTGTTCCCGTTAAACTCCAGCGAAATTAATATAAAAGACGTCGTAAGAGCGGTTTTATGGAAGATGGACGTTTACCAATTACCTTAATGCGACCTGTATTTTTCACCTCACGCAACTGAAGAATGGGACAGGCGTCGGACAGACGCAGAGGACGCAGATATTAACGTTGCCGTAACGAAGCTACTGAAGAGCCGATCACGGGCCCCTTCTCTCAGAGGACGCAAAAGGAACATACAAAGAGCGCCCGAAGAGTTCGACATCGTCGTGATGTTGATAATTATCGACGGAAACCGGCATCGGAGTGATGGGGGGTAACAAAAATAACGTAATAAAATACAAACGCCAGTAGCAGGTGTTACTGACCGATGGTTGATTGTGCGGTGCCCGGTGGCGGTCCCAACCCTTCAGCTGAGTCATCCGCGTGGACTTTAGTGCGTCAACGTTTATACCTGTGAGACCTCAGGCCTGTAAACGCAATACCTACCGCAAGTACACGAAAAGGGTTCTAATACCAGCCGCTAACTTCCTGTGATTCACTTATAATTATGATTGTTGCAACCATGCTAATCACCTTCGATCGGATTAATCACACTGCAGTTCTACATCTTACACAGGGGGTCCGAATTTGCGGACACTGCACTCAATAACCTTCAGTGGAAGAGCCCCAAGCACCCCCATTTTGATGTACTTTGTGACGTTGTACTTTCAGCTTTATTAATTGATTTGTTCTTTCCAGGTATGCTTTGGTCTCGCGGGGTCAACAAAACCCTACTTGGGTGTGTTCAGCAACGCAGAACGAGGTATTTTTAGCTTATAGCAATCGATATTCTTACCAGTACGAAACATCAATTATTACAGCACACAGTTTTTTATGGGCACAGTGCTAGGTGGAAATGGACTCAATTGTAGAACGAGAAGGGGTTGGGGTGCGGTCTTGGAGTTTACGTGCATGCTGTGGGCGCCGCCATATGTGTGTAATTACGTTTTGTTTGTAACGAAATCAAATAGATGCAACCAGGATTGCACTTTTTATGTCTCTGCTAGGGGTAGCATATGGCCTTAGTGTAATAAAAAAAAGCTGTTTGTAGGTACGGAATTGAAGTGAGGGCAGAGTGAGGGTTGGTTCCTGATGACCGTTTATTCAACTGCTTGGTGCAGAACTTGATGTAGAAAGTTTGTAGACATTTGAAAGCTCTTATCTAAAAAATTTTCAAAATTAGTTTCGTAATTTACAATTAGAAAGCCTGAAGAGCTGTAGGGTCTATATTTTTCCGGAAAATAATCCGAGAGTCGATATGTCCATTTGGGTTTTTTAACTGAAAATGTTTATGTTCAGGTCACTTGGAAACTTCCGATATTCCTTCGCCAGCTATGACGTGATTTTCTATGGCGTAGAGCTTGATCTGAACGTCTGGTCCTTATTATATAGGGCATAGGCTGTACCTGAGCTCGCGCTCCAGAGTTGACCTTCCCGTTCTCATGTGGGGTACCTACTTTAGATACCCCAGAACAGTTTTTCTTGGATATTTTCTGAACAACTTATTTCAGCGTTTCCTTCAAGGTAGGTAATCTTCAAATCAATCAATCAAAGAATTATTTGTTATGATCATTTGATTCAATTTCCATTCGTAAAGTTTGTTGTTTTTCGAGTGATGGCTGATGGAAATGAACGGCTACCTATGCCTTGAATGTAGGAAAGATCCGTGCTGAGCACCTTTCCACAGATCCTTTTCGCCACTACTCAGGAATATTTCAAAGATTTATATGCTGTACTCATGGTATTGTATTTTCATTTTTTTTTCCATAAAATCGCGAAGTTTATCTGTTCATGGGGAGCTGCTGTTCCTCGAATAATAGCAATTAATGGTCGGTGAAATGTTTTTGTTTGAACTTTGTTTTTATTTTCATTTGTTTTCAAAATGGAAGTTCCATTTTCTTCATTTGTTGGTCATCATGATAACGTAAATCATGTTTCTACCTGGAAATTACAGAAACCGCCGTTTAATGCCAGAAATCCATGGGGTAATTTAGGTTTCAGGTACACTTCACATGGTAATCCGCGTTGATCGGGCCACATGCGAATGGGAAGGTTGAAAGGCAGCTTAAGAAATGCATGGAAATGGGTCAGAAAAATGTGAAACAATTGTATAGAGTTTGAAAATATGGCAGGTCAAAAGGTGGGTAGCACGGTAAGCTCGGCCTCGCTTTCAAAGGCGAAGGTCCCGGGTTCAAATCCGCACTGGGCCAGATGAACTTTCTCTCACGCGTCTCTTAGTACTGGGGCATCTACTATCGTGCGGTGATGCCCCGGGAAGAGGGATGAAACTAGAAAGTCATCGAAACAAAACCCCAATGAAGTATCATCCCCGTAGTCAGGGTGGCAGCCCCTTCGAAAATTTCAAATGACAATTGGGGTCGACTGATACATCATTTTAAAGCTGGTTCAATTGTATTTACAGCGGTGTTATTTTTTTCGATGTAATGAAAATTTTTCAAGATAATGCTAATTCCAGTGTTTTTGGAGGGTTACAGCCCCTTCCAGCCGATGACAGGGCTTATGCCTCTCTAGTAAACATATTATAGTATACAAACAAATTAGGTCAAGTGCCTGAAAATCTGATGTCTGTTTCGTTTTCGTTGGGCCACCCTGTACATATCGGGTGATCATTTGGGAACTTTCCAACCCTGATTACTTTTGATTCCTAGTAAAGAATTCTTCGAGCAAAAACAGGTCGATTTTTATATCAAGGGGAACATCTAAAACATCCATTGGGAAATTTCTATCTTGAACCTCTTCGCCCCATCCACCCAAACTTCAAATTTTCAAATGTCATCTACTTTGCGATTCATAAAATTAAAGGGAATTAAATTCTCTTCCTGGAGAAAATATTTTAAAATTTTCAACTTCACCCCCCCATTTTCGTAAAATTTTCTGACTGTCTAATTGAATATTCTCCAACCTTCAATTATCTTCTATGCAGTCAACGTCATTCTGCCTGGCATCGAGAGAGAATAATTTCTGTAGAAAGAATTCACCAAAATTCGCTTCTTTGTTCAAAATTTAACATAACTTTATGACTCATCAAATGAAGGTAATTAAATTCTTTTTCTGGAAACATCTTTTTCAAAATTTTCTAAAACCCCCGTTTTCCTCAGAAATTCGCCAAATGTCCAATTTCATGGGGGAGGGCTGAAAATTGAAAGAAAAAAAGTTTTCGCCAAAAGAATTCAATTTCCTTCAATTCGATGCATCAAGGTAGAGCTCGAGGTAGAGCAATGGGGTGAGTTCGGGTACGGGTAGCACTTTTTCACCAAAAATTCTTTGCTTAGATGCTATTTAGAATTACGCTGACTAAATTGAAGAGAATTGAGATCGAGAATATTGAATTGAGCAATCAAAGAAATAAGAATTTTTGGAAAAAGGGGGTAGAGTTAAAAAATTCGAAATATTTTTTTCAGAAATATTACCTTTAGGTGATGTCATTTGAAATTCCGAATGATATCATCTACAACTCAACTCCGCACCGTGTACATTTAAGGAAAATCTATGCTGCGAGTTCTTCTGATCAACAACATGCGGATTTTCATGTGCCCATGGATAAGGATTTCTTGGGTTTGTTACACCATCCCGCGTAAATTCATCAGCTTCATCAGTGAATAAAATTCTTCGTACGGCTCTTGGATGATCCGAAAATCACCGACAGAAAACGAGACGTGAACCTTTATCAAGTGGTTCAAGAATCTGAACCTTTTGTAAGTGAGTGAGTAGGATGCGTGATGCGTTCTTTTTTTTTTCTTCAAAGTTCGCCAAACTTTTGACTGCGAAATACCCAGTGCTTGCCCGATTTTTCGCGTACTTGTGATTGTGAGGAAATCTGCCGTGATCGCTAGAAGATTGGAATACGGTTGAGAGCGTTACATTGGCCGGTGTTCTTTGATTCTTCTCTCGTATTCCTTCGCCGCTACTCTCGAATTGCCATTGCAGAAACCGTGAACAAAAATTAAAAATGTCCCCGTATTCAACATTTGAGAAACGATTTGTTATCTTACTATAGGACTCGCGTGAGTTGACAGTTCAAACCTACTCGTTCAAAAGCAATGAACTCGTCAATCTCAACTACAAGAACTGCACCAGTCTAAATAACCCATGTCCGATTAGATATGTTCGGTCGAAGATATAAAAAAAAATCACTTTTTTTGACATTATTTGGTTGAGCCAGTTTAGGGGTGCCATCTTAATTGAAAAGTGATTCTTGTAGCATTCTTTCTCACCTTTTCGAACCCAATAGCAGCAGTTTTACAAAAAAGTCGTCAGAGAATGAACTTCCTCAACAAATAACAGGAGGGAACATATTTTCCAGTCCGGCCATAAATTCAGATTCAATCTTGATGAGTTCCAATAGAAGAATACTGCTAACAAAATTTAACGAAAATATCTGCAATAGTTCCAGAAATGAGCTTGTCAAAATTTTATAGTGTACACACAAAACACCCTGTATCTTCGTAACCATGGACAAACATGTTTTTCTGTTGATCTTGACTCGCCTTGAAGTTCTCCATCTGCCATTGATGTAGGTACTTATGTAAGGTCACTCATGGAATCACCTGTATACAAGAAACCCGAAGAGAAGGAGCAACTCCCAAGAAACAGACCTCAATGGGGAACATTGAGAAGAAACATTGAGGGGAACATCGAAGAAAGCTTACGGCAGGTTCATGGAGAACATTATATGCAATAATGCATTCATTCCACTACTAGGTGTTTATGTTCGTCAGCTGCAGACTTGTATGTAGAACTGAACAGTCACGGGCTTTCGTGCAAAATAACCAAGACAATTCGACCTTAATTTCACCGGTGTTTGACAACCTCTGTTTAAAAAGAACCAGTTGAAATCCTGCATCCTAGTCTTGAGCAGCCTCTCAGCGCCACTGCAATTCAGTGTAGGTAAAGAAGCCTGGGTGTGCATGTGAAAGTGGAATCCGGAAGGCATCAATTGGTCGAGATTTCGGGATAAACGCACGGGAACGCCAATTCCGCAGCCATCAATCAGAATATGCGAACAACTGTACACGGTTCTCCGCTAATACCAGGGAGCCCACAAAGAGATACGCTCGATGATAACATCAACATGGAGCTGGCTCGAACAACAACAAATGACAACGTGCGGAAGTTGACCCCCACTTTCGACGATCGCAGAGTCGGCGGCATTAACTTTTCACAATGGCATATCCTAGCTTTGGCCGCCACAACCAACGTACCTACCGACCCGGTGTGTTATGCTCGTAGGCATTTTATTCGTGTAAAATTTAATCCGGGGATTAGGCCCTAAGCGCATTTTACTTTCGCCGGATTTTTTTATCGCCACGCCCATTGTTGTTTGTTTGGCAGAGCTGAATAGTTTTTCGTCGACTACAAAAATACAAATGTATAGAGGGTCCTTTTATCTTTTTCATACATCAGAGCAAATAAATCACATGGGGAAACACGTTCCGCGTATGTGATGCCGGGAGAACGCGCAACAGCGCCAAAAGCGAATTTGTGCCGTTGCGGCGCATATTTGGCTTTGGAATTACGGAATGCATGGCTTTACGCGACCCGGTAATGCGATTTTCGCATTCAAACTTCGCTTTGTTGTGTTTGAAAATCAAAAGCATTTTCTCCAGTGTAACATAACCGAACAAAAACTCCTCCTACTCTTGCCATGCTGTTATTTCAGGAGGGCCTGCGATACGAATCACGGACTGCAATCGTAATGCCTGAGGAACTATACGGGGTGTTACGGCGAGAGCAATGGCTCACTAAGTATGAGTTGCATACTTTTGAACTAGTTTCTGCTCTAATAAGCCGCGCACTTTTTTTTTGTTCGAATTCAAAACACATGCCGAATTTTCGCGTGAGCTTACTCGCGTCCCAAGCCTAAAATCCTCTTCGCAAATCCAGAGGAAATGAAGTTGGGAGGCCCTTATACTAAATACAATATATATTCCAGTGGAAACCATGCAAGCGAGACCCGACTAGACAGGATACAGTGTTCCCGAAACCATGATTTTAATTTATTAAACAAGTTGAATACGACTGGTAGCTGAAACTTCATTACGTTTGCAGGAAAAGCACAAAAATTTGGTTTATTTACCAAACAATGGCTCATTCGAACTGCATCAGCGAGTATTTTTAGTTCAATTGATAATACACAGATCTATGTTATAGTGTACACGCTCTGGCTGGAACGTCCGATAAATCATTCATTATTTTCGGTAATAATACCTGGTGCCTCTACATATTCTGCATTGGCATGTCGCACGACTTGAATTTTTAATCAAACTTGTGGCTGCAACGTATCCAAGTGAATCCTAAAACTAAAAATTGGATTCGGATTGTTGAAATAACGGACGGCTTTAGACCGATTTAATGCATGCTTAAACAAGCTCAGTAATTTGCCCTCGCACACTCGCTGCTCGATTGAACGATGTAATTTATCTCTGCACGTCTTCGGTCCATTTCTCTTGGCATCGCGCACCCCAGCATCTGTTTGTCCAATTAAAATTAATCCCAGACTTTTTCGGAGGCATCGGGGATATTTTATTTTTTAACTTTCAATTCATTCAGCCCGTCGTCAATTCAGTCGAAGCGCGCACCTGGCGTAATAATAAGGAGGCAGGAGGAGGAGAAACCTTATGAAAACAAGAGGGTGGCACGGGATGGCTTCGCGCTAATAACAATGTATCGATCAATTACGTGTTTGTTCACCCTTTTTCGAGCTGCACAAATTCAGATAATTTTCAGCTAAGCCGATCCGGAAATCCAATTTAAATGTTAATAATGATCGGAGAAAATTTAATGTGCAACGCAAATGATCGGCGGGTTTATTCGAGCGTTCCACAACTTGGTCGCGATGCCGAAGAGACCAAAATGTGCCAGAAGACGAACGATATGAATGGAAAGTTCTACTGCCTGGGCAGATGGCAGACGAAAGCGAACGTAGGTTTGGGCTTTTTTCTATGAATTTTCACTATGCAAAAGCATTTTTATGACGGATTGTAAAGATATACTTTCCCAACTAAACTGCGCAACAAATATGTTGTCGCAAGGGAAAAATTGGTCCGACTTTGGACCACAATAGCTTTTGAATGACACAAACCATTTCGATTTTGCTTTGACGGTTAGTGAGATCAGTCTTTCCGTTATTCTTCTTCAGAAGGTGAAGATCAGGAAGCTTCATGTAAAAAATCTACAGGGTGAAATGTAAAACAGTGCAAAATTTTAGCCAATTCAACGGACCCCTGTTTTTAGAATAATTTTTTTTCTCAAATCTAAATGCAAGGATCATGAAGCGTGATGCTTTGGCTTGCGCCCAGTTTTGAAATTTTTGGAATCGGAACTCTGGTTCGGACTTCATGATTTCTTTTCACTTGGAGAATGCTGATTTATCCTGTCGCTACAAGGAAGACTATTTTAGCCTAGGGAGCCTGTCATCATCAAAAACTAAAACTGACCATCAATATCAAGTTCGGAAGGTCAAATACACAAAGAAAGCTTGTTTCAATTGTGAAAATCTGATCAAATTCAATTTTTAAGGAAGACACCTGTGTAGCCCATTTTGAATGGGCCCCCTTCTTGAAGCCTTGATCAAGGTATTCCAGATGGTCTGCGAGTTGAGTTGCTGAGAACTGTTTAAGCAACAATTATCGTGAATTGCAACCTCCCATCATCAGACTAACATAGTCTTCTCTGTAGCGATAGGATAAATCAGCATCCTCCAAGAGAAAAAAATCATAAAGTCAGAACCATACTTCCGATTACAAAAATTTCAAAACTGGGCGCAAGCTAAAACATAACGCTTTATGATCCTTTCATTTGCATTTGAGAAGAAAAATTATTCTAAAAATGGGAGTCCGTGGAATTTGTTAAAATTTTGTACTGTTTTACATTTCACCCTGTAGATATTTCACATGGACCTTCCTGATCTTCAGCTCTTGAAGGTGAATAACGGGAAGACTGAGCTCGCTAACCGTCAAAACAGAATCGAAATGGTTTGTGTCATTCAAAAGTTATTGTGGTTCAAACTCGGACCAATTTTTCCCTCGCGACAACATATTTGTTGCGCAGTTTATTTCGGGACCACAACAAGTTGAATCGGTTTATTAGTGGTTATGACCATAACAGATTTGAAAATAAGTCCAGGGAATGGAAGATATCACTTTTTGTCTAGTGCCAAAGTTATGGCATGAAATGTGAACGAAGAACAACTGTAACTACAAATTGAGCGAGAGTGTCTCGCTGTTATATTTGGTAAATATTAAAAAATGTGTAGGCGAGTGATCCAAATAGAACGGAAAACGTAAAACTAATCTTTAAAATTCAGATAGTCGAAGTTTCGTTGATTTTATTTCAACATTTTCAGGACTTGGGAATTAAACTAGTGCTGAGGAGGAGCAAGACATTGCTGTATAAGTAAACTTGATGCTGCTCTATCAAATGCGCAACGCAGCCACAACGCGAGACGCAGCGTTTCTGATTGGCTCGCGTGGAATACGCGGCGTTGCGAAGGTCTTGCGATGACTTCATTCATGAGCCAATCAGAAAGTTGCGCTTTATTGCGTTGCGGCTGCGTAGAGTATTCTCATAGAGCGACCACTATGTAGTATTCAAGAGAAGATCCTGCCTTTTCTCAGCGTGAATTTCTCTTCCAAGTCCGGAAGATGTTGAAATGAAATCAACGAAACGTCGATTATCTAAATAGAAGATTTGTTTCACCATTCTCCTTTCATTTGGCTCAGTCGCCTACGCATTACATAATCCCAACTGGTGAAGGGTGGAGCATTTTCAAAAAGATATTGAGAAATTTGAGCAAACTGAACAATGCTATCGATCTTACAAAAACCCTGTCGCGCTGCCATCGCTCTGACAATTCGAGTGATACTTGTCAAATAGCCGAGGATTCACGTAATCTCACTCATTTTCCGCGAATTATGGACAGGTGTTCACTCAAAAATTCTACCTGTACTGGTGACGTTTCTCTCAAGTTCATTTCAAGATAAAAAATCGATCTTTGCAATTTTGTTCCCTAGTTTTTGAATCTTTACTAAAATATTGTACATATGCCTCATTGATTTTTTCAAATTGAACACCAAATTGTATTTTATAGTTGGAATAGATTCCGCTTTTTATTTTGATTACAAATACATATGACAAAAAACTGTTCAGAACAGTAAGAAGTATTGCCCTATCTGTCATCTGTCAAATAATTAAAAAATGTTAAAGTTCAAAATTTTGCCATTCCATTATTCAAAATCTATCCGATGAATTGGGACCGCATTTGACTGGAAGCAACACAACAAAAGAATCAAATTAAACTTGCAGTTGTAATTTTCCACCATTTCCCAGTCAAGCGTTATGAATTTTCAAAATTTCATTTAGCCGTAGCCACCCAAGAGGGCCTTTCGCCCGTATTTTGACCAGGACGACTCGCCTTTGATATAGAAGTCCACTCAAAGATTCATTCCTGCTCGGGAATCGACTTTTTTCGAAAAGTTCCAACTGATATCGAAAGAAGATTGGATTGGGCGTCGTGTAGACCCATTTAAAGATTGGCACTGTTCCAGTTTTCCGACGGTAATTTTTTCAAAATGAAATTGAATTTGAAGAAACTACAATGCAAACTTTGACATGCGGTGAGCCCCACGAAATATCCATTTTATGGAGGCTTTATAGAACTTCGCATGTCGCCGGCGATAGTTCTCCACTCCATGAAGGGAGGTGGGGAGTACAGGCAGATCGAATCCTAGGTATTGGCCAGCGGCACTGTCGCCGGCGACATACGAAGTTTTCGTTCTGTAAAGCCGCCATTAGGTGCAGACATGCTGGGAATGAATGTCGCAGAAACGATTGAATTAATTTTTGGATGGAAAATTTTCGAAATCTGGCGGTTTCCGAGCTTTCGTCTCTGGAAAAACTGCAAATTTTCTAACTTTCTATCCCGTGAACAGATTTTCACTATTTTTGTTTTCAAGAGGTAACTGGCTCCTGAGCATTTTCTAACAATTTTTTTCCCAATTTCCTGGTAATTTCCCTGTTGAAAATGTAGAACAGGCCTGGGTTATCGAGACCGGACTTGAATGATGGAGCTTAAAGTGAAGCCGTAATTGACGATTTTTACAATAAGATGATTTGAAACAAGATCTGAGACTTGAAGCTATGAGTATTTCACCATAATCCATGTTTTGTTTGCCGGCGACTCGACTGGCCACTTGTCAAGTAACCAATTCGGAATAATTTTAGAGCTCATAAGACTCAGAAGTCAAAGATCCAAGGAAATTTTCCAGAAGGAAACATAACAGTTACCACCTTTACGCGACCAAAAGTGCCTGCACCGAGTAAAATTACATTTACGACCCTCCCGTATCCTGAGCAGCATACACATAAAAGCGTTCTTTGTCAGTTGCATCAAGTAAACAAAAACGGAGCGTTAAAATGTCACTGGCAACTTTTACTGTCCCACCAACTACTAATTAAAAAAAAAATTGATGGTCGGAGGTTGTTCCGCAGAGAAAATATTGAACGAGGAGCTCGGAAATCCAGACCAGATACTGTTCGCAGCTGAAACAATGGCCGATTATTTTTCAGCAGCGAAAAACGAACTCCGTTCCTCATTAAGGATTTGTCTTTTGTCAGGTTTATGTTACTTATTAGGCTTTTGTTCCAGTGTTCTCCGTATACATCGACGGAATTGATTAATCTAATGGAAATTTTCGTGCTGCGCTTCATGTCAGATTCAATTGCACTTGTGAAAGTAATCGTATCATTGAAGTTTGTTCACACACACGTTTGAATAGACAATAATATTCTAATAATGTGACGCGGCTAATGAAATAAAGTCGAGTCATATGAGGGTACATCTAAACGGACATTAACGACTAATAAATTAATAAAAGAGTATTAAAAACCTTTGAGCGGAACTGTTCAATTGGGGTGTGTGCACCGCACGAATAGAAACCAGTCGCGGGTTGTAAAAGAGGTGTCGGCTATTAAAATTTTAATGAAGTCAAGCAACGGGCCGGTATAATTTATGGATATTATCAAGTTTATTGTCATCGTTTCATAAATACGGTATCATCTCTCTAGCGAGAGTTTCAATTGACTCGTATATCAAACGTGAAATCCCTCCAATAAAATTCGAAGCAATTCTGCATAATACCGTTTCTTCAACCCCACAACGTTTTCTGGGGACGCTTCACAGCCCCGTGCCAGTTCACTTTGCAGCAGGGTCCATGAATTCGAACATTTATTTCATAATGAAAGCATATTAATTTGGTCCTGGACTCTTGGCCTCCAAAGTGCGACTGGAAGCTGGGACTTGAAATAACAAAAATGCAAAGACCCTGTTCACTTATTTATTAAAAGAACCAGACGCGCTTTCATTTGGCTAGCACAAAAATGGTCTGTGGACTGTGGTCTGGAGAGATAAAGTCCCGTATAAAAATGTATAATTAAAGCGTGTTTGGCTTTCTGTGCACAGAGCTCCGCGCCGTGTTCAGTCCTCAAACATTTACGTTTCCTGAGCTCTCTAGAAATGGTTTAAAACGGGCCGCGCACAGCCATCACCAACCGGTGTCTGTTGATTTTGCGTTAACTTGCAAAACGTTATTCTAGGATGTCACCCGGTGCCAGGCACACTTAAGATTTTCGCCGACGACGTTCAGATTGACTCAAGAAATGGAAGTTTGTTTTTGCTGCCTTTGAGAGTGTGATTTGCCTCGGTTTCCAGCTATTACTGGCGCTGAATTTTTGAGGACTCTGATGGGACATTGCGTGATATGGAAAGCGTTAGCTTTGGAAACGCTGTCATCGCGCACTGCTGCCTGCCTGTGTGTCGTTCTGTAATTGAAATGCCGTTGGTATGGATAACGTTGTCTAGACCGCTTACCCTGAAAGAACACAAATCCAGAGAAACGGTGGGTGAAATCAGCATCTCGTAAAGATCCGGCAATCTATGGAGTGCACGCAGGGCGATTTCCAATTTCTCAGTACCGAACATCACTGCGAAACACTCTCGCTCAGTCCGTGGTTAGGTACATTTGGGAGCGAAATGATTCATACGGCACCGCTAGGAAGTCGGCTGGATTTCAGAAATGTTAGCTGCTTGGATCGTTTTTGAACGCCAGTTTTAATTACAACCAATCTCTAATCAAAACTGGCATTCAAGAACAATCCAAGCAGCTAACATTTCTGAAATCCAGCCGACTTCCTAGCGGTGCCATATGAATCATTTCGCTCCCAACTGTACGTTAATACGCATTTTGCTCGAGGTGTATGATTTTGTGTATCTTGGGGAGAAACCATTTCTCACACTGCCTCAGTTCATGATGCTGATGCTATAGCGATTTTATTGTGTCTTTTAATTCCGAACTGAAATGCTCATTTTCAATTTCAATAAATAATGAATAAATGATCAATGGGATGAAGTGGGGTAGGTAAGTGCCAAGGTCTTTTTTTCATTAAAATTAAGATTCTTTTTTACTGGTAAGGAAGTAACAGTCATCGAAAGAAACCAACAAAATATAGCTCTGATTTGGAGTGATTAGTTGTGCATTCGGGCGCCCAGATAAGTTGAGTTTGTGAAGAGCACACTCCCTGCTAAAATTGAGGGATGCATGCCACTACCAGATCACCAGATGTTGAATTTTGGAGTTATGTTGTGTTTTGTGTTTCAAGTTATCTGATGCAAATTGTATTGCTCGTAAGATTACCCAATTTTAGGGGGAGTGGGGTGGGCAGCAAGCAGATGCAGTTGCCTTGAATATTGGCATGGATAAAGTGCACCTTCCAATCAATCTTATACGTCGCTTTGTATATTTTCACGTTTCAATCTCGAAGTTCATATTCATGAAGAGTTTGGCAGTGAAGCTTTCTTATTGATGCTGGCATGGTATGACATGAATTAATGAATGAATATTGATAGATTTCATTTAGAGAATGTCCCTTGGGGATATTTCTGTTACTTTCACAGTTTTCACAACCAGTCGATCAATTTTAATGCCCTATAGGTCATGAAAGCGCCTGAACATCAATAATTGATCAATAGTCGTCGAGGTATTGTGCTTTGATCGATTTGCCAATATTTAACAATAAAGATGGTTCATGAGCAGCACAGTTTCGTAAAAAGTTGGTGATCACTATTCACCGAGCTGTTCATTTATGGCACAATTTCAAGTCAAGTGGCTGGGCTGGCGCAAAGTTGCAGCGGTGCAAATTGCCAAATATGTATAGCTGCTTGATTGGCTGAAATAGTTGTTTTGCGCCATTTGTCGTGGAACGCAAGTCGGACTTGAATCAAGCTTCCTGTCTCTTCATTTCTAAGCCTTCAATCTGCGTGCAGTTCTCACGAGATACAGAAAATAATCTCCTAAAAAAAAAATCTTCTAAAGAAAACAGCGAACCGAACAGTTTGGAAATGCGTACGTGTCCACCTAGTTGATCAATGATTTTTGTCACTTGTCCGCCATCCATCTTTGATCCGTCATTTTTAATTTCTCTGAAAGTGGTCTGATTCGAGTGAACTTCGCAGGCGATGTGAACTTCAATTAGATACATCCAATTTTCGACAATTGATGCCCCGCCGCCATCTTGTATTCTCCATATTGAACATGACTCAAAGTGATAGAACTAAGAGAATTATGCCTCAACGAAAAGAGATATCAATGGAGTGCAAACGCCAATCGAATGCGTACGTGACCACCATATAAAGTTGACCAATGATTTTTGTCACTTGGCCGCCATCTTTGATCCGCCATTTTGAATTTCTCTGAAAGTGGTCCGATTTAAGCGTAATTCACAGGCGATGTGAACTGCATCAAAATACATCCAATTTTGAACAAATGATGCTCTGCCGCCATATTGGCCGCCATATTGAAATCTCTTATTAGTGGAACGATATTCATGAAACTTGGAACTCACCCTTGTCTATAGTACGATCATTTTGATTATTAAGCCAAATTTCATGAATTTGACGTTATTTTGGCCGCCATATTGAAATTTCTGCCCAAATAACGGTAGAACTCTAATTAACATCTTGCGTTCACTAATCCTTCAACAAGGAAGTGCGCTACTGAGCCTCATGCCCATGAGGCATATTCGCTTGTTTTCTTTTTTCCCTGTCCATAGTTCCATACAACACCTTGGTTTCCGACTAAATTCCACCTGCTGAATTCAAATTCGTTGTTGAAATTTCAACAGGAACAAGTTCGAGCAATTCAACTGAAAACCTGTTCTTCTCTGACATTTTTCAGTCAATTTTTTTTTTACTGTTGAAGGTATTTGTAATTTGGAATACTTGATAGGTCAGTAGGTTGAAGTGGATTCTTCGTGAAAATCACTCACTCAACGTATCATTTCCATCTGCAAGAACAGATAATTGATTTGATGCAAGAGCTCTTTGCGTTCCTCTCCTGAACTTGAAACCCTCCAGTACGAATTTTGGTGATTTTGGGTAGTACGTTGTGATAAATTCAAGCAAGCCAAGCCATTCGCGCTGCCCTGTGTGGGTTCGGTTCGAGTCCTGCTACATCCATGGATATCTTGTGCTATCCCCAAGGTTACTTGGTAGAGCAGTTTATGGCTGAATATCGCCTCAGTAAATAAAACAATCAAATGAAAAAATATATTTATAAATCCTGGATCCTTGATCTTTCAGATGTGAGTTATCATTTTTTCAATAGTAAAACCTATTTCTGATTCGCAGGTGCATGGTGCATCCCTCATTTTCGGATTATAACAAGGTGCTGGTTGGGCTGCTCTTTTAGTTTTGTCTTGCCAAGTGGCTAATTTTCATGATAGAAAAAACACTTTATTCTAATGAAATATTTTTGAGAATACATAAGTGGTCAAAGAAAAATTAAGTTTTTCCGACTTACTTGTCCAGACTCAGACAAGAGATCGAATTAATCCAGAAACAATACCAAGCTTGTAATCTGTTCCATATGGACAGGAAAAACAGATCCACTTAGCAAAAAAAAACTTTCAGAGTTAGCTTTGGTGTCGAAAAATTAGGTCATTCGCTAATCCAATTGCTCACTTGCGCAGCTTTTTTGTTGATTGCGATGGCGATGTAGAAAAACTCTGATAGTATGGAATAACTTTTCAACTGTGGAAAATTTTTAAAAACATAAGCAAAATTCCGTGCTCTTTGGAAAGACCCAAGAATAACCACTTTTATAGCTTCAGAAATTTGTAAGACATATTGTAAATATTTCAAGGGATTAATAAGTAATAAATGGATAGTTCTCGCAATTTTAAGGTGATGTTGTTCGGGTGGTTTTTGACTGCCTACTTGAGTAAATATGTATGTAGAGAGAGGTATTGATTTATTAGTCCGGGAGACGGACGCATGTTTAGTACCCCGATCGAGTTATGTTTTGAGACTATCATCTATGTATCGAGAAAATATGTGCAACCATGGAATGGCAATCCTGCCTAAGTAAATCCTGCCTAAAATGCAATCAATCAAATGATTTAAAAATTGTAGAATACAAACTTCAAAATTCTTGCTAACACAATCATGTCAGTCACATTGTTGATGGCACACAAAAATCACCCCTTTGACGCGCCACTGTCAGAACTTACATGGTGCTGCTAAGCAACTATCGTTACGCATACGCAAAACTAGATGAGTTTTCTTGCAGTGGCCCGTGAAAGGGGTGATTGTTGTGTGAAATCAACAATGTGACTGACATTTCTAGCAAGAATTTTGAAGTTTGTACTCTACAATTTTAAAATTATTTAATTAATTGCATATTCGACACGATTTACTTAGGCAGGATTGCCATTCCATGGTTACACATATTTTCTCGATACAAAGATGATAGTCTCTACACATAACTCGATAGGGGTACTAAAACCGCGTCCGTCTCCCTTACTATATGGTTACAAGATGAAAAATTATCGTTAACGAATTAACGAATAACAAAGTTTATTTTTTGAGTAACGGTTAAACGGTTACAATGAAGTTTTCTTTTTTTTATTACCGGTGTTCTCTTGTGGTAGAGCATTCAATTCTGCACAAAGCATGAAATATCCAGGGCGACCATATTTTCGTCAACATTTGAGCCAATTTTTCTCAAAATGTAATTGTATTCGCAAGACCCTTTTTTCTAGTGGATTGTTTCAAACAATAAGTCTTTTCATGACGATTTTGTGTTTCGGTGGGCATGCGCAAAATTTGACAGTTCGGGTAGGCAAGCACGCGAAGCTCTCTGTTGAGTTACGGACGGCATTCGAACCAGCGTTTCAACGGTACGACCCCAATCAAGCTAATCAAAAATTATTTGGCTGATAGATCCGTGACCATTTCAAGATGAATTGCCTTAGTCGTGAGGCATACAGAGATACATAAATATAACTTTTTTTATTCAGATTTTGATGTAGTCACAGTAGATTCAATTGAAATTGCTGATAATCGAATACAATAACATCTTCTCGTGGTTGTGTTTGCTGGAAATTGGCTCATGAAACTTGAATAAGGTGGTCTTAAGACATAAGATCTGACTATGAATACGGGCCTAACGGCTCGATACCAAGTTGAGGCTGAGACCGCCGTAAGTGCGGTTTCTATAGCAACGGCCAATCAGACCGCTCTATTTGGCAAGTTAGGCCGTCCTAACTTTTGCGCCTGCAACTTGGTATCGAGCCCTAAGACTATTTTCGCATCAGGCTAAAAAAAATCGTTTTGATATATCGTGGTTTAAAGCTGGTTTGGTTTTTCTTGCTGGGGTAAAAGGTATGCACCGAGCAGTTCACAACGCGGAATCGTTACTACACGTCAACGGTTACTCTGCTTTTTGCACATAGAAGGTAAACTAGGATATTACCAAAACTGTCTTTGGCCCTGATATAAATACAGCAACCGTATGCTTCATTACTTGCATCAGACAAACCGTGGATCTCTAATTCCTATGTGATTCGAAGGAATAATCTTACGCGGAATTCTGATGTTGTTTATGGCTTTTAATTGTTCGAAGGAATAATCCTACGCGGAATTCTGATGTTTTCATGGCTTTTAATTGTGCAATGCAACTCTTCCAGTAAGTCAACAATTCGCTGGGTAAAATCTCATCCCAAGTTATTTTAGCGGTCCATACCCTTCGTATGGGAATTTTTAGTTTCACAATTACGGGCTGTAATAGACCTAAAGGGTCGTAAATGCGACTGATGGTTGAGAGTACGGAGCGTTTGGTGATGGATTTATGGCTGTGAAGATCACCTACCATATATTGTATGTTGTCGGCCTTGCAATCCCAGGCGACAGGCAGTTCCTGGTTTTTCACAGATTTTTGTGACCTGGGGCTCTATTGAAACGGGGAACAGAGTTCACGTGTGTGGTTGCTAGGCAAGGGCCAATCATAGCTTTCTTTGCATAGCAACACCGCATGAAAACTTTGTTCCCCGTTTCATGAATAAGGCCCATGAACTCGAAGAACCTTTGCTTGATACATTGTGTCAGTTCCGCACACTGTAATAGTTATTTACTTAATTAGGCAAAAAAGTGAATCTTTACAGGGCTAGTAGCCATATTCAGGAACGAGCGTAAGCGAGCTACGTGCTCTGTAAAGACACTTTCCTGGCGTATTATGTATAACGTTCCACCCAAAACTACCTCAATAAACCACAAAGAAAGAAGTTGGTACCAGAATTCTGAAATGTCATTCTGGCACAGTTTGGCAAATATCACGTTGCTGGGTCCGATCAGTAGTCATTAAAATTGAACTTTGCACTTTGGTGGGGTGAATTTACCCCCTACTTCACGGGTCATGCACACTATTATGCGGTCAAATTTTGAAAAAGCGATATATTTGAGTCACTAAATTTGCAATCTCATCACCTCAGCTGTATGTGGAAGGCATACAACTTTCTAGCAAAGGTGGCATCGAGCTGGAAGGACACATTTGAAAAAAAAAGAAAAAATGCAATTCTGGATGCAGATTGCAAAGTTACTATATTGCGGATTAGCGCGCGCTCATCAAAGTGTTGATAATGAATTTATTCACGCCTAATTTGATTTAAGGTGATGCGGAACAGAGGACAATAACAAACGGCTGATGAAACCGTCACTTTTCATTCAGCCCGTGGTCCCGCAACGCAAATACAGGAACAATAAGGACACGATGATGACATTCCGCGTTTTCATGTTGTTGGGTTGAATACTGAGGGATAATCCTCTATTTGCATATTTGACGATAAAAAATGTTCCGCGCGGGAGTTTCGGAAAGCATTAAAGTCGAACAAAACCCGACTTTTATCAGGATCAAAATGTTTAATCGCATTTTTTGTTTGACAACTTCATTACTTGAGTAATTGCTGAAAAGTATGCACCTCTACCTACAGGAGTTTTATGCGAGAAATATTGCCCATCCTCGTAGCAATTTACCCTTTAGTTTCTGCTGATTAAGCCGCCGTAAATCACAAAATATTACTTTCCAGACAGTGTAGACCTTGCAAAAATGAACTCGTGCTCGGGCATTATTACGGCGTCGTATAATGTAGATGTTTGGAACAGATGTATTTTCATTAAAAACGTCTTTTCAGAAGAGAATCGCGGATCTAGCAGAAAGCATTTATTGGCCGGAATGTTTGTACCTTCACTCGACCGACCCGACCCTTCATATTATCCCTCGACGAATTAGCCCTTTCGGAGTAATTATCGCATTCAAGTTGTAATTAATTTTATTGGCATAATAACGTTTATTTCGGTTTTAATTAAAACCGCTTTCGAAAAGATAAGGGTTCACGCGCCGGGTTGCTCGAGCGTCTTTTTGACGAGAGTGTGGAAACAGCGTGTGCTTGTATAATGTTCACCCGCAACATATCGAGCTTCGCTATAAATACTAATCCAATTTACACTTTACAACTTAACAGACTTCAGATGCTTGTTTTGAAAATAAAACTAACAACCTAAGGCTTTGTTCTTTGTCCGTTTGAAAATGTATATGCATCAAATACTTAGTAGAAATCAAAAGTTTCAACCGATATTCGAGGGTATTTGAGGTTTACGACGATTTTCCACCAGCATACTCTTGCGACATCTTATCCGAATCGTTAGGACACAGACGTTAGGATCTTTTATGGTTGACCTTCCACCCACCGGTAAAATTGGAAAACGGTGTGCTGGTGCTGCTGGCGCCATTACGCGTTTCATGTGCTTCTTCGCGGATTTATAATTCAAGAGTTCTGGAAGGATGGAGACGCTGGTTACACAGGGAGAGAGAGCTGCATGATGGGTGGTGTAATAAAGTTACCAACATCTTTAGCATGGAAGTTACGACATACGCGTCATACGCTCCAAATGAAGAGACGAGGGCGGGAAATGCGCCTTTTCGCTGATGCCAGCCAGCAGCGACACGACTTTTATTGACAGTGGATGGGACGAGAGGGTCGCCTGATTTGGCACAAAGTGGCCAAAAGGATTTCGAGCGGGATTTTTGGTGTTTCACACTTCAGAGTTGGGTGGAATAAGCTGCGATATCCTGGTAATATGTTCACGTCAACGTCACCATGTCGCACTTAATATTCAGCCGAACTTTTTGACGTCCCGCCACTTCCTCTGGATTACTTCAAGTCGCGAAATATTCCATTGATTCCTTCGACTATATACGACAAGACATTGATTTCTACTTTAATTAAATGTATAGGTTTTAGCGTTTAGAACGTTGGAAAATGAATGAAAGTCCTTTGTTTCAGTCGTATTTTATATTATTAATAGACCTTTCAAATTTTGCCTGTAATGGCCGGTTTATAAGGTACGCTGTCGCAGCCGCGTATGCTATAGGCGATTGACCTTTTTGGGGAAAATGGCCGTTTCGTCGAGGAAGTTTTGGAGAATTAATTTTTAGAACTGGTGTAAGTTGCCGTCCGGCAACGGCGGTGGTTACGTCAATTGGTGGCATGTCAAAACTGTCACTTTGCTGTCTTGTGCAGTACGCTACAAGCAAACTTTCGTTCCTGTGAACCCTTGGGACCCCATAGGCTCGTTATTGGGCCCCATGTTGATGACCAGCGTCGTCGCAGACCTTTCTCTAAATCATCCATAGCTTCCGCCCAAGGAAGAGCAACAGACTCTGTCACACCCGCACGGAGGGAAACACACAAGCCCGTCGACCAGCCTGCCAGCCAAGAAAAAATCACCTCGGGCTGGCCGTGCAGAGTCAACCACCACCTACCTTTTTTCCTCGCTTTTTTCTAAAGATTTCCTGCTTCGACTTCAGCTGGAGATCCGCATTTTTCATTCTAACAAGCTCGCCGTAGCTACCTCTGTGTTCGCGACGTAAACGTTGTCTTTTTTTATCGCAATAATGTAGTGCATTGCTGGGGGCGTAGTCTTTCAGCTGCGCACCTCTGGAGCTAGATCTACAAACCTGCTAAATACGCTAACCATAACATGAAATAAGAGACACAAATGCAAACCCCTTTTTCAGATTACTTCTACTTGTCAAATTTCCATGTCAATATGTGGGTATTACAGGTATCCACTAGTGCCCACCTAGGCTACTAGACGTCGGAGTATGTTTTCCTCGCAAAAACGTCCTCGACGATCAAGTACCGAGCTCTACACCAGGTGGCGTTTTTTAAATGTAAATCGCCTATAACCCAAACCTGCTCGCGCCAGAGTAAGCGTTCGCATCAGCGCTGCGCATCTTAGAGACGTTAGGGTTCGGTAGTGTCCGCGATACGCTTCCGATTAAGTTTGACAGGTTTAGAGAAAAATGCCAGAACTGACAGCCAGTGTAAAAATTATTTGAAAAACGTTGTGCAACATCTTTGTGACCTCCATACCTACTGGTGCTCTGTTGTTCAGTTTACCTAAACTTCAGTCCCCCCCCCAGTCTCCTTCAAATCAGGCGGCGGGGCCTTATAGCCCGGGCCGAAACAACAAACTTCAATTACAATTCATCACTTGTTTTGGTTTTCTACATTTCCGCATCCGAATCTTGCCGTCAACTTCCTTTCCGTTGCTTCTTCCTTCGCAAGTTACACTAGGTTTTCGTAGGTTTTATGGAATTTTGATTCCTTCATTCTTTTCTGCATCTTCACGTCTTTGTCTTATCATCCTCATTTCGTCAATTGTCATGAATCCGCTTTCCCTTATTTTTACGACCCCTCCCTTCATGCCAGTGGCGGACTAAGGGAATTGGGGGCCCTGGGCGGAACTGTGAGATGGGGCCCCTAAGGAGTGAAAGTTGAGAATATGAAGGGGGGCGGCAGACTTTTTGGCCCGCCCTGCCCCGCCGTAATTGAGCAAAAGCCTAAGAGACAAAAAATGAATTGTTAACTTGACTATAAAACACACAGTGGCGCAGTCAGAATTTTAGGGCGGAGAGGGCAAAGGCAACGACGAGGGTGTAAGTCGGGGAGAAGTAGCGCCGCAGACGAAATTTTTTGGACATAATAATAATGATGCTGATGATAATCGGTATATTTCATGTGTTTTGCGATTTCTGTTTCTGACGCTTCCACCAAAAATACTTGATGATCAAACTTCTTTGCAGTAAATTTTTGCGCTTCTTGAAAATTTTCGCCAGAAATTTTTCTGTATCGGTTTAGTGTGGGATGAAGTGCCGTGGGCGCTTGGGAGGTAGGGGGTGGGGTCATTCGCCCACTTTTGCCCCTCTTGGCTGTGCCACTGACCACCAGTACCTACCTACAAGAAGTTTTTGGTTTCCGCTTTAGATGTTGAATTCAATTTGGACTGTTGACTCAATGCTAAAACTTACTCGTTTATACAAAATTAGGAATAACATGAATTTTTACTATCTGCAGCGCGCAGACAAGATAATTTTGTTGTTTTGTCTTTTCCCTCTTTTGAAAAGAAATAATAAAATACAAAATTCCAAAAGTCTTGAGGCTCCTGGCACTCATATCCGGGGCCGGGGCCCCTAAAGCCTAAAGTAAAATAATTCTTAGAGATTTCGTGATACAGACACACCTCTATTGCCTGTGTGTAGGCCCCCAAACCAGTTGTCATGGGGCTTGCCAAGGTAACTTTAAAATGGAAAAAATAGGAAAACAATGTTTTATAAGTAATATGCGAAAAAAATGAACATTGAGGGAAAAAATTGAAATTTTTGGATTTTATCCTAATTTTTTCCCAGTATATTTTACAAACAAGGGAAATTGGAGGCCCCAACAGATGATTGAGGCCCCGAGGCCCGGGGCGGACCGCCCCCTCCGCCCCGCCTTAGTCCGCCACTCCTTCGTGCACCCGTTCCTTCTGTAGTATTTCTCTCGATCTTTCCAAGTCCTGCCAGTCGTTTTTCTGTTCTTGTTTTTTCAAAGTTCTTGCAGTGTTCTGCACATTTTTTATCAGTTATCCGTATCACAGCTTTTCGGCCTTCGTCCTGTTTCTATTTTAAATTCTCGTCCGCGAACAGATGCTCCGGTATGTACGCACCTTTACAATATAAAGTACAAGTGACAAAAGTTATCATCCCAAATATCACACAGAGAGGTTCCTGCTGCACCATCAATCATGCCCAGTTACGGTATTTGGATAAAAAAAACTTTAGGGCAGCTTCTAAAATTGGACTGTCTGGACAATGAACCCTTTTCATTTGGCTTTATTCTATCATTTGATAATCACCATACAAAATTTTTGCCAAACATTATATTCCAAGCGTGCGGATTTATCGATTGCTGGGAGGTACGGCACAGTTTAGTGAATTTAATTAACTTAATTTCGCCCGTTTTCCGTTATTTTGATAAATATCAAATATCGAGGCATGAAGTTAACAGAAGGTATGTATACCATTAGCGCTCATTGATGCTGAAATAATGTACGCGGGAAATAACAAACTAATTAAACTTCAAAATAATTAAATCAATATTTCAATTTATATGTATTGGATTTATTGTCAGCTTACTCGGCACGTCACGTGCAAGAAAGAGGATGGAGCAAAAGCAAGAATATCTGCAGTTGTTGTTGACACACTATACCTACTAAGCTAACAGCTACTTTCGGATATCAGTGATTTCAATACTGTACGGGATAGGTAGGTACTTCCTAGTACTTTGACGAATTCAGCGCAGAGAGCACTTATCGCACAGCGCTTACTGTTTCGAATTTAAACGGCACCGCGCTGCGTACCAGTTGGCGCCGCTCCACTCCCGAATCTTTACCCGATGTGAAAAAAAAAAAACGAACTACGATTATCATCAGTTAGGTAGTCAATCGTGATTCAGAAAAAACATAACTTTGTTGATAGAGCCAAGCATCCGTCAGTGGTTTCAAAAATGATAATTTACTACCGTATTTCACATTATTATCAGGATAAAGTTAGCTAAAGGTAGGTCGGTTCTGAAGGCTGAAGGGGTTAAATATCAACCAAATCAAAGCAAATAAAACCGATTACCGGAGAGGCCTGGGAGATGGGTGACGTAACTGAGAAAAAGGTTTATCAACTTGATGGATTACCGAAGGTGCGGTTTTACCTTATTTTAGTTTACGGTTGGCCGCCCTCGCGCGCAGATTTCCCATCCGCTATTTCTGGAAACAGCTCTTGCAGTTTTCATGACCATTTATAACTCACAGTTATGTGGTTCCATCAAGTGAACTTGCTCTCGCAAAACGTAACCCTCTACGCTGCCGTGCAGGAAGGAACACGGAGAAAAGAGCTCGGACAGAATTATTTTTCAAACTTAAACTGGTTCCATCAGGACGGTATTCCCGGACACCGAAGCGCTTTCCGGACCTCTTTCATGGGAGAACGTTTTAAATTTTAACGACGCGCGATATTTTAAAATATTACTTTTGACAGGGGAATGCATTAAGCCAACACCCTTTGGCGTGTAACCATTAATTCGCACAATTAAAACGTTCCGTTGGTCCCCGTCATTATCGTTATCGTCCGAACGGAATGCTTTTGCCCTCTCGCAGCAAAGAAAACGGCGCGTCGGAAAATGCGGGTCTAGAGACTCCCTCCGGCGGTGTAGGGTAAGGTACTACATTCTGTTATGATCAACACTTAGCTTCGGTCTCTAGCAACAGAAAGCAATTCGCTATTTAATTAAACACAAATAGTGGGAGAGGACAATTAACGTGAAATAAGACGCAAGTAAATTCAGTGGGGCAATGGCTTCCCAGCTTATATGATGTCTGCACCCTCGGTGTGTCCCTAATGGAACATTGAACTTGTTTATGACGCGTATCTTGGGAGGCGAGGGTTTAAGATAAGTACTTGGATGAAAGATTGAGGCGGCATGTCGCGAATTTGCGAGGCTTCTTCGTGCCACTTGAAATTATTTGGTGTAAAAGTTCAACGCAAAAGCAACTGGAGTAGAGCAACCAATAATACACCAACCAACATTTTTCAATTTTTTTATGTTGATATCTACCTTTATCACATCATGAACCTACTAGTACTTGATAGGTACCTACTCTTTTTATTTACGGCTTTACTTGTGATTTGCGGGAGACGCAAACGTATTTCTAAGTAACATTTCCCGGAGTAAAGTGGTCGGAAAGACACAAATCTGGTCGGTGATAAATATACGACTACTGGGGGAAGAAAACATGGCACAAGATCCAATTACAACCGACGACCTAAACTAAGTAATCGATTGATGGCGAAAATCAGGTGAACGGTAATTGCCTTTTATAGAATTGCCGGTGCTATTTTATCGAGAACAGTAGTTTGTAATGTTGGGGGATGTTTGCTGCTTCACTGGGTTCGAGATCAACAAACTGATCAAACACAGTTCCTTGAGCGTTCTGGTTTATTCTTTATTTTCTGAAATTGACTGGAGATTGGGAAGCAGCTTTTTGTTGCACAGTTATAATTGACATCTGGATAATATGTACCTACATAGCAAAATTGAAGTGCCAGTTCAATCCGCTAGAAATACTTTATTTTGTTTTGACTTTTCTGAATTAGTAATGGACGCTGGACGGTTATACATTACAGGGTTAAAACTTTAACCTGTTGAATTCCATAATACAAGAACAGCAAATATTTGGGAAAAAAACTGGCACAGGTCGATTTTTGCTAGTTTGTACACACATCAAAAGAATCTAGGGGACAAGCAAATTCAGACGATTTCTAAAATCATCATTTGGTTTGCCTTCAGCGATTTCATATCGTTTTTCAGTGTTCGATACCCTAATCCTTCGTTTCTATGCCTTGATCACGTCAATACGAAATGTTTCCTGAAGTTTCTACAGGGTGATCAATAGAACAGTGTTGCCAAAAGTTCAGTACGAGCGCGATTTCCCAAAAACAATTTTTCATGCATTCCAATAGCACAGTTATGAAGAATGGTGCTTCAGCTCCAGTAAAGTTTTTAAATTTTGAAAATCGAAGCTAAAGTGCCAAAGATATTGATCATTTTGTGCCGCCATGTTGAACTCCCAAGAAAGTGATCCCTTTTCATTGAAACTTGGATCACACTCATGTCTGGTTTATATATGTGGAATTTCAAGGTCAAATGTACTTTTCGGTCACTTTCAAGCTGCCACATGAATTTTAATGTAAATGATTCGATTCTAGTATATTTCAAGTTTCGTACAAATCGAATCATTCATGTGAAAAGTTCAATATAGCGGATCGAAAGTGAAATTTGACCTTGAAATTCCAATAACTTGAACCAGAAATGAGTATATTCCAAGTTCCAATGAAATCGGATAACATTTCACTTCAAGATTATGGAGCCCTTCTACATTAAAACATTCTTCTTTCTTTGAAGTTCAACATGGTGGTACAAAATGATCAATATCTTTGGCAATTCTCCTTCGATTTTCAAAATTCAAGAACGTTACTGAAGCTGAAACACCGATCTTCATAACGGTGCTATTGGAATGCTTGAAATTATTTTTTTGGGAAATCGCGCTCATATTGAACTTTCGGCAATTCTACACTGTTCCATTGATCACCCTGTAGCAGCCTTATAAAACATTGTTGGTATTTGACGTGATCAAGACATGGAAACGAAAGATTGGGCTATCGAACACTGAAAACCTATATGAAATCGCTGACGGAAATCAAAAGTTATGATGATTTTAGAAATCGTCTAGATTTGCTCATCTCCTAGATTCTTTTGATGTGTGTATTTCCATATTTTGAGCTTAAAAATTTGATTATTACTAGTGTTACTATTACTGGAAAACAAAAAATCCAACAGTGAAACTCATCTTCTTTATTTTTATTTCAGCCGTCTCTGTACGAGTCGAAGCAGATTGATTTGAAAAAAAAAAAGATAATTAACAGAACCAGACATACAGGAGGTGGGCAGGGGGAGATCTGAATGATTCTAAGAGATTGGACAGAGACCATCAGTCCTGAAGCAGCTGTAGAAACAGTTCTTCAATGCGTTATTTGATGGGGCTGGAACCAAATCTTCAGGGAGACTGTTCCAGTAAGTCGCCCTCTTCTGCACAGCCCTCAACAGTCTGGCGTCGTCTCACAGCTTGAGACATTGAACTACAGCAAGGGTCAAATTTATTTCTTGTAAATTCACAGAAAAAGACGCTTGTCAGGGTTTAGAAAAAGTTTCATGATGTGGAGCTTAGAGTTTGTCCTTTTTGCCACAGAGCAAAAGTGTTCACTCCTCAACAAGAACGAGATCCAGCTGTAAATAGTCGAAATTCGTTTGACGATTTGCAAGGATTTTTGTGCCGTTTACAAAAAGGATATGCTTTGATTTCAATACGGTTGTCAAATTATTTAGAAGAGAAGATGATGAACAAAATGGGACCCAAGAGAGTGCTCTGCGGAACATCTAATGCAACCCGATGGCGAGATGAGTACGACTCATCAACCTATAAAAACCAATCAAAAACACCATGATCAACTTGAGCAACGAACCACGAACCCCGCAATGCTCCAGCTCTGCCAAAAAAAATTGCGTGAAACTTTATTGAATGGTTTGAAAACATCAAGATAATCGACGTCCACTGAAACGCAATCACCATCTCCATCCAATGATTCAAACAGTAAAAGAGATTTGTCACCATTGACCTATCAGGAACGAAGCCGTGCTGGGAGTCTGGAACCACACTACGAAGCAAAATCAAATCTCGCAGTTGCCGAACAATCTCTCTATGACTCTGGTACACACCGAGCTATTGTCGATTGGTTGATAGTTGACAAGTCCCAGTTTATCACTCTATTCATAAACGGGCATTTAAGCAGACAGCCAGTCACGAGGTAGAGCACCATTCCGTAAGGAAGAACTCAAGTGTGCGACTGGTTCCGACAGGGATGCAGAAGCCTCTTTCAGTAGAGTGTCGTTTCATTGAGTTGGGAAAAGAGGAACCAGGCTGCTGCCTCAACTGCCCTAGAGCCACTTCGGGAGTTATCTCACCAAGTCAAGTCTTTGCAGATTGCATAGCGTCAACAAAGGTGGAATTCGACCAGGCGGTTCGTTTACAAAGGCATTCTTGAAGCAACCAGCAAACAGCTCCGTGGACTCAACACTGTCGGAACAGAACACATCGTTCCATCGCACGTCTCGAATGAGGAACTGACACAGTAGATGACAACTTTGACCTCGCATTCCTGCAAACCCTGTTGGGACAGTCCCGAAAAAGCTGCCTCTCGTAGAAGGTCGTTGAAGTGGTGCGATTATTGTCGATTATTACATACAACGCCCTTGATTATTAGACCTACAAGGATAATATTCACTTATCTAAATCCCACTGTCAATAGCAACGGAATAAAATTCATGTAAACAACAAAATCTGACAGCTGTCACTTCGGACTTCTTTTATGTAATAATCTTCAAAATATCACTCGTGCTCGAGATTTTCCCAGATAATTTTGGCCAGGCGTTTCCCTCTGGCTGATTGTCCCTGGATAAATGCCCTCCTCCTACGGAGTCGGGCATTTATCGCTACAATCAGCACTCGCGATCGCCTGACCAAAATTATCGTGAAAATCTAAGCACTTGTGATATTACTGTTGATAATTTTTCAGGGATGATAGGGAGCTAGTGCAGGTGAAATAAGGACAAGCAGTATTAAAGTCGTCATTGTTCTGACATCTGCGCTTGCGCAGATGTAGCGCGACGCTATATTTTCCTTGAAAAGAATTAGGCATTTCCATTGACGTCACAGCAGTGTTGCCAACTGTCCAGAATTGCCCGCCAAATTTGAACCAAATAATGTTTGGGAACAACCGAACTACAGGGCGCTTATGGAGTTCCAGTTTCTGCATTTTTTTCCCTAGGCTACCTTTTTGAGTTTGAGTTTGAAACTTTTGTATCAAGTTCAAAGCAATGTCCTTAATGCGCCTGCAAAATAAGTTTTCGTGGAAAAGTGTGTTTTTTTTGTGAAGAAGCAAGCCAAACATTAGGTTAACTGCACAGGGTAGTGGTGAAAATTCATATTTTCCGACAAAATTGGGCATGAACTTTGCCTCCAAACCTCACCTGAATGTTGGGGGTTTACGTTCCCAGCATTGCTGGAGTGATATGCCTTGTGTGGGGCTAGGTATGTACCTCTTGTGCTTCCCAATCACCCAAATACTTGAGGCCCAGCTTTTACTGCTGGATTAAAGAAACAAACAATAGTTTTTGTTTATATTTTATATTTTCAAAGTGCAGGAATGTCTTCACTTAGGTTGTAGAATATGGACAGAGGCAAAACATGGAAGTTTAACTCGAACAGCTGTTCGGCCACTGAAGATGTAATCGGTCACTGGAGCCCTACTTGACAGAAATTTTACACCTGATCTAACGACCTTGAATTTTCAACTACAACTTGATTGTGTCAAGATACATTTCTTAAAAATACAAATATTTATTGTTCTATTGAGGATTCTAGGCTCCAAATTGTGGTCGACGTAGCAATTCCTCAGTCCGTAGATTTTCCCATTTTTAGATTGCCGAAGGCCACAATTCTTGACACAGGTACTTCCTGAAACTAGATAGGCTTAGCAACAGATAATTTTGTGCAAACATCATAACTGTATTACAGCAATTTAGTTACCCATCCTAATTGTTATCGGTACAACCTCCGTATATTTTTTCAAGTGTATTCCTTCCTTCCTCCTTTCCATTTCTTGGCGCTTTGGGATACATTCTGTGATGCCTCGTACTTCCACGAGCCCCAGAGTTTCGAGAAAACCATGGATTTCTCATTTTTTCCTCAAAAAAAAAAGATTCAACCACTCCAAACTCCAACCCAACGTTCACGTTCATTGAGCCCTCTACATCTCTAGTCATGCTTTCTACATTGCTTTCACAAGCCTAGATGTTTGAATTGACAATAGTTTCCATTTTCTACTTCACTATAGTTGTAATATTTGCTGTGATATAAGCACATGTGAACCACATGGGATCGGCTCCGAGTATCTTCATCTTCTGTTGACCAAATCGTACACCTGACTTGACAATCTTGAATTTTCATTGATGGCTTCATCGCGGCAAGACACATTGGTTAAAAAATCCTGAAATTTCTTCTTGTAAGCAGGATTTGAGGTAACATTGTGGTCAACTTAGAAATTCCTTGGTCGCTGGATTTTCCCCATTTCACGATCGCCACAGGTCACAGTTTTTGCCACAGCCATACTTTCTGAAATCAGAAGGGCGCTTAGTAATGGATAATTTGTAAAATCATCTCACATTTATTCTGTATTCTAACAATTTAGTCAGCCTCTTACCTTATCGGCAGGATAATAAACTGGCATATTTTCTCCTTCCCAGATGTCTTTGAGTCGCATTTCTTGGCACTTTGAGATACTCCCTGAGATGCTCTTCTCTTCCAGGAATCCAGTTTTCTGAAAAAGCCGCGGATTTCTTTTTTTTTCGACGAAAATGATTGAGGCACTCCACCAAACATTCTTGTTTATTGAGCTATTTGGGGCAGCACATCTCCAACTATCAGTATTGATCGAAGCGCCAGAGCTTCGTGAACAATTATCACGCACAAACTTGCTTCCTACTGTATCCAAAATCTCAAAAAAGTACTTTTTTTACAATCATAACAACGCGGGTTGTTCCCTAACACTTTTTTGACGTTATAAATTCAACTAGGTTGGCAACACTGACGAGCTCGTGACGTCATGTGGAAATGCCTAATAGCGTCCGCCTTTACTTGTCCACTCTCTAGGGCAGCCTTATTTGAACTTTATTTTGACGTTTCGCGCCAGTTCGGGCGAAAACATAGAGATCCGTGCTTCATGTCGACCCCGCTCATGTTATTTAGCGGAGATGAAATTAGGAAAATCAAAATAGTTATGAAATTTATAGCATTTCCCATCAAGAACAAAAAGGCACACTTTTTGCTCCCTTCGTCAGGGAAACTCGCCAAAAAGTCCTGCTATACCAGTTTCTCTTTGCTCGCTGTTCATCTTCATTTCCAACCCCAAAAATAACAGCCTCTCGTCAGCATTTTAAAAGATCTCCTATTCTAACAGCAATAATTAATTTATAATTTTGAACTTGAGGACACAAAAATTTGGATAAGGAATAAAAACCATTGGTATTTAACATAGGTAATACATGATAGTTTAGAATTGAGGGAATTGGCGATTTGCAATAAATTTATTTCAACAACCAAAGATAAGGTGATCAGTATTTTTATAATGCCTCTTTTAATAGTACCGTGCAGTAAAATGGCACTCTGCTGCAGTAACTCTCTTATATGAGTTGTAATCGTGGACATGTACTTAAGCTGGACTTCTCCGATTAATTTTCTGTACTTAAACTGCGTTTAATGTCTGTCTAGTGCCCGTTGATGCGTAAACTGACCAGTGTTTTGTAACTACCGTGGTGGAATTCCGCAGTCCAGTATTTGGGACCTTGGCGATAAACGCCATTATCATTCCACAGATACATGTCCATGGTTGTAATCCTAAAGCTCAGAATACAACAAGCTCAAGAAAAAATGGAATATTTTGATTTGGGAAATAAGGAAGGGCAGATGCAGAAAAGGTTTTCACTTCTGTTGTCCTTTGCCGTGGATATCAGCTACTTCAGGTGTCAGGCGGGGCAGCACTGCCGCAAATCGACGTGAAAGTTACTTTTTTTCGACGTTCAATTTTGCGTCGGTTGTATTGTTGCAGGCCGAACTTGACATTGAGCCCTATAGATAACAACGCAAACACAGCATCGCTGTGATGCGGGGACGTGGGGAAGTAAGCGCAAGCATGGTACTAGAACAAAGCACTGATTGCTGTAGCAAATCTACAAAATATAGCCTGCTTCTTCGCAAACTTGCAGGTAGTTAGTTCTTGGTGGCACCCGCCCTGCAGTCTGCAGTAGTTCAAAGCTCAGGTAACACAACAAAGTTCGAAACCGATTTTATAAAAAAAGTCGACTGTTACAAAGTTCCAGTAGCTGATTAATGCCTCTCACGAGCAAACCTTAGATTTTTCGTTAAAATTGTTCAAACTTCAAAGTAACTGATTAATTATGATTGTTCCGTAAACTGACGCTTATAGGTGTGCTTGTAAAAGCTGAGCTGTTGATTAATTCGGTTACAGCTTTATGCATCTCAGCTCCTCACTTGAAATTAATAATAGTAAATAAAGTAAAATTTGTGATCCCATAATAACGGTCTTTTGTGTTGAGCTCCGCGTATAGTAGCCCATTAATACATTATAGATGGATTAAAAGCATCAAGTTTTAAGACAAATCGTTTGGTTTTTACGCGCCTCCCTTTTATATGCCGCCTGGCCATTTGCCCGGCCATTCTGTAAGACCGGAGCGCGGCGGTAATTAATTAATTAATGGCTACATTGTGTATTTTGAACCCATTTTCGCGCAGTCAAGCTCGAATTTTACAATCTCTTTGGATTAATTGGATTTTTCTTTGCTTTCAGGTGAGTCAACAGTGCCCGGAATCGATTCGTGCCCGCCAAGTACGGGGATGGAATTATTACAGAAGCCGGTCTATTATGCCGATCGCCCCAAATCAACCGAGTGGCAAAAAAAAAATTGGATATGCATGCCCGATTCCATGCGCACGAGGTAATATTTAATCGAGACTTTGGTATGGAGGGCTCCATATATTTGCTCTGTAAATTTTATTTCGAAAATGTGTACAGGAAGTACCTACAATGTAGTGGCTGGCAGCTTTTAAATGTGCACATTAATCTTTCACGCATGACTTGCCCGGCTAAAAAACCGGAAAAATGGCAGGGAAGTTTAAAAGCTGACGTAAATCACATTAACGATAATGCAAGCAAATTTGTGGTGTCATGTATGGGCAAAGAATTGAAATTGCGCAAATTTACAAAACTTGCGGTTTTTTTCCCAGTTGTTTAATTATTAGAGGGGAATTTATCGGACCGTGACTAACTAGGGGCTCGTGCTGGGAAATAATGAATAGTGCTCTGTATTCTGTAATACATAGATACTATTATACCTACTCTATACATTGAGTCTTGGCTAAGCTAAATTTTCATTCAACAAAAGCTAAAAAATAATAAGCGTCGCTATTGAGTCAAAGTAATGCTTGAGCTTCACCTTGTACTTGAATATAGTTTGTATACAGGGTGGTCCAGGTTATATTAGCAATAATTCACCATTCCATGGTCCATCAAAAACTAGATAGACATGCATAATTTTTTTTTCCAAGACACTTCCTAAGGGAGATAGATCCCTTTTAAGTTCAGTTTTTAAAATCTTTTTCTTGCAATAACTCTCAAGTCATCAAAGCGATTTCAACCAAATTTAGTACAAATGCTTACGAAATAGATACCCATCACTTGAAGTAGTTAACTTTTGTCAAAATTGTCCAGTGGCGTAGATACAGGGGAATTGCTCAACTTCTCCCACCGTATTTTCTACGCCACTGAATATTTTTGAAAAATTGTTTTTTTTTAATTCCTTGTTCAATTCAGAAAAAAGTTATTCTTCTAAAATTTTGATTAGAGGCTTCATTTCCGAGATATTTGGGATTGAATCTTTGGAAAACGCTTCGAAATAGCGACTTTCGAAGGCCTAAAAATTAAAATCCAAGAAAACTCATGATTCCTCAACTGGAAGAAGTTTTCTAGGTCGTTCAAGTTGATTTATTGCAATTTTTTTTTGAGAAACGAGGCGTTTCCAGAAAAAAACAATTTGGGCTCTGGAAAGTAGCGATTTCGAGATGTTTTCCAAAGTTTGAAACCCAAATATCCCGAAAATCAAGCCTCTAATCAAAATTTTACAAGAGTAACTTTTTTCCAAGTTGAACAAGAAATTCGAAAACATATAGTTTTCCAAAAATATTCAGTGGCGTAGAGAATATAGGGCGTGAGAAGTAAAACAACTCTCTCGTATCTACGCCACTAGACAATTTTCTCATAAGTTCTGTATGTAGGTATGACTTCTTAACCAAAGAAACCCGATTTATGGACGTGAAAGTTCTTCTCTCAAACTATTTTGTATTGAAATTAATAGTAAGGGAGACGGACGCGGTTTTAGTACCCCTATCGAGTTATGTGTAGAGACTATCATCTATCTATGTATCGAGAAAATATGTGTAACCATGGAATGGCAATCCTGTCTAAGTAAATCCTGCCGGAAATGCAATTAATTAAATAATTTAAAAATTGTAGAGTACAAACTTCAAAATTCTTGCTAACAATATTGTCAGTCACATTGTTGATGGCACAGAACAATCACCCTTTTCACGGGCCACTGCCAGAAACTCATCTAGTTTTGCGTATGCGTAACGATAGTTGCTCAACAGCACCATGTAAGTTCTGACAGTGGCGCGTGAAAGGGGTGAATGTTGTGTGCCATCAACAATGTGACTGACATTTTTGTTGACAAAAATTTTGAAGGTTCTATTCTACAATTTTTAAATTATTCAATTAATTGCATTTCCGGCAAGATTGACTTAGGCAGGATTGCCATTCCATGGTTGCGCATATTTTCTCGATACATAGATGATAGTCTCAAAACATAACTTGATCGGGGTACTAAACATGCGTCCGTTTCCCGGACTATAAACAGTATGGATGTCACAAAAAAAGTGACTGTAGAGTGAACAATATACAAATAGGCGCTATCGTCACCTTTTGGTATTGGCCGGCAGATGACGCCAGAGGAAGGACTTCGTTTTGATGCCAGTTTGCTCTTTGCTTTTGAAAAATTCTTCAGGATGAATCCGCAGTTCTCACGTCATTATGTGGGTCGCAGCTAGCTAATACCTCCTCAAAATCAATTTCAGTATCAAAAATGTCACCGGTCGCTTGTCTTCATAATTTTTCACTCAGTACCATCATTGTATTTGGTAATTTATTGATTTATCTATCATTGTCCTACCATACCATTGGTCACCAGTCAGTGGCGCCGAACTCCTCAAAAGTTACTATGGCGAAAAAGATTTTAGACCCCCCCCCTCTATTGCTACGCGACGGTCGGGCCTGGGGGCCTAAGAGCCCCTCGTGCAGTTGGCGCCGCAGACGAAATTTTTTCAGAATAATAATAATAATAATATTAACAATAATAAGCAAAAAAGGGGAAGCCGCTGACCAAATTGTCCATAGATTTCATTATCTTTTACACAAAAATCAAAAGTTTTTTGTGAGATCGTAAGATCGTGAGGTTTTCCTAGTCCATTTAGTTGGCTGTTCAAATACCGTATGGTCAAAACCTTTTTGCCTCTAGTCTAGAGTGCTATGAAATTATTATTTTATATGTATATCAAAGGTTGGCCGTAATCGAGGCCATAATGACTGAATAAACTGTTGGATGCCAGTGTCGGTCTCTGATAAATGTTAAAAACTGAATAAGAAGTTTTTCATTATCAAAAGTTATTTTCGAAATGGCACAAAATTGGAAAACGGAGAGTGGTCGTATTCCCTACCGACAAGCATTGGAGATTGCCAAACAACATGCAGATGTCATTTTGAGGTGAATTGCAAGATATACTACTACCAACAATTGAAAAAGGCAAAAAAATAAGTCATAGGACTCTTAAAGTAGAATTGTTTTGCTCATACGGTACCTATACCTAGGTAAACATCGTAAATAACTGTCATTTAGATTCAAAGTGCCTAATAATCCTAACATTCAATGATTTGCTGGGTGAATCTCTCTTCTTCGTCTTCTTTTCCTCCCTTCTTCTCCTTTTTTCTTTTTTCCCCTTTTTCTTCCTCTAGACCCCTCCCTTATTTTGAGGTATGGCGAGCGCCACAAAATAAGGTCTATTCGGCGCCACTGTCACCAGTACTACACTGAACGAAAGAAGCAGTTTTGCCTTGAACAACGTCTATGAATACCGCCGTAAGTCTGGTCTGCATTCAGTCAAGTCATCTACATGAAATGGCAACGGAATCCAATACAAAGTTCAATCAAGAGTCAAGCGTAAACTATTCGAGATTCAACATAATTTTCCACGCCACAAGATCAGGCTTGGGTCGTAAATGTAAAAAATCTATACGTATCGATGCCCACATCGTACCATGCACGTTCTTGTATATAGCTGTTTACACCTTGGAGGTTATGCCGCATCTCTATTATCGACACCATTGTCATATAGTTGTCATCGCTGTCATTTTCTGTCTCAATTTGCTAATAATATCTTTTAGATGCTCCAAAATAAGCTTTATGTAGTTTATGAATTCGTAGCACGATATACCATGTGTTTTTATTCAAAATTTTGAATCGGAGTTAGTTATGGAAGTGTAAACGTATGTCCGCAACTTGATTCATCTTCTGCAAGGTAACGTCAAAAAAAATTTGATAGTTATTCTGCTGTTAGACCATTGTTGGATCGTGGTATCCCAGAATGGCGACTTGGGGCTAGATTATAAGTCGGAGATCCGCCCGCGCAAGTGTAGCGTAAGTCCGGTCACTATAGCAACATAACACAATCCGACGAGATGATTGGCTTATCGATGCCGTAAATGAGTGGCGTAAGATGACTTGAAACTCAGCCCTTAGACGTCACTATAGTCCCATTTCATTTAAAAATAAAGTTGATGGCGATGGCGTGCAATCTGTGGTGTTCTTAGAGAGACTGTACCAGGAGAGGCGAAGCTATGAGAGGGATATATCGTCATTTCTCTCAGTGTCTCGGCATTTCCTCGCCGCGTCAAAATTTAAAACATAGTTAGCTACGGTGGGCGTGGTTGCCATTGACATTTGTCATTTCGTCGATTTGTTTGCAAATTCGAATTGTCATCATTTTGTGATGCCGAAATCGCCGGAATTCGGGCTAAAAATGCCAAAACGAAAAAGGTGTGCCGTGAAGCGGTACAAGAATCGGGAAGATGTGGTGTTTCCTTGCCGAAGAAACCATCGGGTGAAATCTTGTAAAACTGATGAATTTTTATTTTTGTACTTTTTGGGTTTTTCAGCTGTTCGCGGCCAACTGGAATCATGTAGAAATCAGACAGCCTTTACCGGCGGCGCAGGGTTGGGCAAGGGCACCACGGCTGTACACGCCATCTGCTTTACTCTTGAATGAAATGGACTATACGAATATCGCGTATAGCGGAGGTTGAGGCTCCACTCTCTTCCTCGCCTTATATCTTTGGAAATAAGAGACTCAATCTTGTCTACAATTTCGCGACGGTCCATCTTTTGTTAGGAAAAAAGCGAAGATGAAAGAAATATTTTCAAAAAGTTGGTTCTGCTTGATAAGTATAATGCAGGTAGAACTCGATGGAAATTTTAATTTGAATCAGGTGCTTTTATTACACAAATAACATAATTTTCATCCTTTGGAAACCGAGAGAGACGCTTCTTTCAGCCTGGTTTATTACATTTCTTGAATAGCGGCAGTTCCTAAGTGCCTTCGTACTCCTCTTACACCCAATAGAAGTGAGAAGTAAGTTATATCACACAGAGCGTTACATCGGGTTATAAATCACGTGCATGACTTCATTGCCCATTATAACTGTCATCTGAATGCAAGTAGGTATTATACACAAGAATCGACCTATGGAGAACGCCGAGTCCATTTATTTTCGGGCATTGACAGGGATTGCATTTGTTATTGTACAACATTTACAGCGCTTTCTCTGGATTGAAAATTTACATTTTAGCACCACTAGAAACACATAATATATCGAAATAGGGAATGTCTGGAAATTGGTGCATTCGGAGCCCCTAGAGCGTTGTAGAGGACTGCTTCCAAAGTATTTATTGTTACATTTAATGGTATATATTGTACGTGAATAACTTCCTGGCGTGTTACTTGTTACAAGTAGGTGATACATTAGTGTATCGGAATTTTGATTGATTTGAACTGGAGAAAAGGTAATTAAGCTAATCATGTGTTTGGAAATTTCTCCCGTGGAAATGCTGCAGTTGCTTGAAATATAGCTGAGGGTTAAGGTGAGCAATCGATTGATTAGTTATTTTGATCAATCAGCTACAATTTGCCGAAAAAGAAATTACACGACCATAGATCAGCTCAACTATCTTTTCTGAAACCGGCGATAATTAATTCAGAGGATGCAGTGATGCAAACGTACTCGTGAACGAGGTTGGCAACGGTGCCCTTGGCCCTCGTGTGAATCTTGGATGTCTTCAGATCAAATTATTATTATGGGTCACATAGTCTGCGCCAATGCACCTATTGCTCCATACAGCATTACCCCGCAAAGTGGGAAATTCGAGCTTTACGTTTTTACGAGCATTCTCACAAATTCTTACTGAACCAACCAGCTTATTGAAATCTGCGACAGGAAGTTCCGAAGGCCCCAATTTCGGGACACCCCGTCGATGCCCACTAACGGAAATTGGTGCACAGGTGTGACCGATCGAATAAAATTTGGATGGAGTCGTGCTGCATGTTTTAATGACTCGAAAAAAAGGTACGCGTCCACCTTGTACATGGCGGCCAGCATACGTTCACGAGGGGCACGCCGTGTACACCGGCACCGGGCCAAAAGGGTGTGTGTGTGTAATCGGCAAACACGGGGGAAACACCCCTCGACCGGGAACGGCAAATACATTTTACATTCATTACGTACAATGTACCCACCACTTACCCATTATCATGTCCCAGTCATGTTGTCAACAATCGACACATGCTCCCCGTGGTCCTTCGAGTTGATATACCTTGTCGTACAATGGTGGAATTCCCTTCGACACACATTATTATTATCATTTCCATGACAAAAGCTACTTTTCCATTCTTCGAACGCAGCGCCGACCGTGTAACCAGAGATCATCTCAGTCATCTCACAACAGCAACGAAAGCAAAAGGGACGGACCACCCTTGCTGAACCCCGCGCGCACACATTCGCACGTAGAAAAAATGTGCCTGGAGGAGTTGTGTTAAAAGGGCTTTACATGCGTGTTATGAACCCATTCACTCTTCATCAACATCATACCGACGAGACGGGGTTTGTGTGATGGTTTGGCAGGCATCATCGGGCGGACGGACGTCGAGACGGCTCATTTGGCGCGATCGATTCCGTGCTGGAATGGGCCAGACTGTGGGTTCGTGATGGGCTGAAATGAGTTATTGCATGAAAAAAGTATGAAATTGAAATTGCCCACGGATTCCAAGTGAACCTAATTCACGGTTCAGAGGTTTCCCTTGAACCCTGCCCGCTTTTTTCTCTTTTGTTGGATTGTCAGTTACAGGTACACTTTTTCTACCCACACCGTTCACTTGTAGCTTTTGTTCTTTAGCAACAAAACTACGACTCCTAACTATCTAAATATTTCCAAATATGTACAGGTAGTTCATACAGTGATGGCCTGTCTATTAGAACTTGACAACTATACTCTGGTCAAGCAGTGTTATAAAAAATGATACATGACCTTATTGCCAGATAGTGAGGCTACCGCCCGTGAAAGAGTCAAATCCTACCATCTTCTTTTCAGTAGGTCCTAGAAACGAGATCTCCAGACCTTTTGTATATTGAAGCCCTCACCGATTTTGGAGTGTACTGATCACAGAGGGCGTTTCAAATAGAAGGGCAAAACGTCACATGCGATAAATGAATAGGGTTACACGTCAGCATGCAACAAGAAACGACGAAGCATGGACCTTGAAATCAACATAAGGGAAACTTGGCGACGTCAGTAGCAAAGATAACCTCTTTTGTCAATTTTCTCAACGGTTTGTCTCTCGGATGTTGTCCAACTTCCCATACCAGTTCTTCTGTCAGTTTATCAGAAAAATGCCTAAAAAGAAACGTGTGTGATTGAAGGGGCTTTACCGGACACGACCATGTTTCTGTATTTCGTAGCTGCGTAGAGTTCTCCAGGGGTATGAGATTTCTCAGCTGTTTATTAGAAGCATTGCTGTGCTGTTGCTGGCTGCAACCATCCCGCTATGAGCGATCTGCAAAGAATTTTCATGATAAACACATCAACAGATGAAGTGATCCATCTCCAAAATTTCGTCTCACTTTGAGTGGGTGTATCTCGGAGAAAAAGGAATTGATTTTGAAAAACTAGATCATGTCTGAAAGGGCATTAATTTGGCTACTGGGCGCTAGGCCGGGTGATTAATGACTGGATACTGTATATACAGGGTGACAACGGAAGGTGTGTCAAAGTGGTCACTTTTCAACAATGGTCAACTTTTGCAAAAAAATCAGATTTTTTCTATAGTCATTTTTGGGAAGCCGGCATCAATATCTCGAAACGGTTTTTAATTTTTATTGATATTTTGATTTTTGAGGGAGTAACGTCATTTTCGTAAAATGTGAGTTTTTCATGCCGTTTCTCTCTTGGACCATGCAGCTTTCCTGAATTTGGCTAAAATGCATAATTTGCGGTAACAGACCGTCACATTCAGAAATTTGACCTTCACGACCCCTTATAGTGCTACCTCCTGGTTATCGCCTAGACCTCTTTGGGGTCGGGCGTAACGGGGTAGGTGACGGTGATACAAATCACATTTACTAACACAGGGTGACTCAAGTGATGCATTAGTAACCAATACCATTTCTTGTATCACAAGTTCCATAGTTGCCATGGCAACAATCCCGTTCCCGTTGTTCCTGTACGGAAATAATTCGAGAAATTCACATCAAAAGTCGATACATATATCAATAACGAAATGAGGTACAGTTTTGTTCCCCTTGAAAATGACACATTTTGCACATTTCAGTACACTGCCAATAATTTTTTCACAAAAACTCTGATTGGAAGTTGAGGGTGGGATGTCATTTTATACAAAATGAATTTTTTTTTAAGTCGCGGTAATCTTATGGCGTCTTTACAAAACTTCGTATGTGGCCAGCGACACTGTCGCCGCAGAACAGGCGACAGACACTGTTCCAGGCAGAACAGGATTCGATCTGCCTGTACTCCCCTATCTCCCCCCGTAATTCCCGCGCCACGAGTTTTTTCGTCGTATAGTTCAAATTATTCAACTATAGTGAGGGGGCTTGTCGCCGGCGACATACAAAGTTCTGTAAAGCCGCCATTAGTCTTATTGTGGGTGTAAAATGACAGTTAACCACTGATATTGACTGTCCATGATTTCCATAAAAATTTTCCATTTTGTGTAAAATGACATGCCCACGCTCAACTTCCAATCAAAGTTTTTGTGAAAAAATATTGACTATATACTAAAATGTGCAAAATGTGTCATATTCAAGGGAACAAAACTGTTTGATCCTACCTCATTTCGTTTTCGAGATATCGCCTTGTGAATTCTTTGAATTATTCCCGTAGAAGAACAACGGGAATGGGATTGTTGCCATGGCAACTATGAAACTTGTGATGCAAGAGATGGTTACTGATGCATTACTTGAGCCACCCTGTGTTACTGAATGTAATTTGTATCGCTGTCACCTACCCCGTTACGGCCGACCTCAAAGAGGTGTAGGCGATAACCAGGAGGTAGCACCAGTAGGGGTCGAGGAGGTCAAGTTCCCTAATGTGACGGTTTGTTACTGCAAATTATGCATTTGCACCCAATTTGGGCATGGGCAAGCTGCATGGTCCAAGACATAAACGGCACAAAAAACTCACATCTCACGAAAAATTAAGTCACAAAAACCGTTTCAAGACATTGATGCCGGCTTTCCAAAAATGACTATAGAAACAATCTGGATTTTTTTTGCAAAAGTTGACTATTGTTGAAAAGTGACCGCTTCGTCTCACCTTCCGTTGTCACCCTGTATATACAGTATTTAGTCATTAACCCAGCCTGACATAGCGCCCTGTGGCCTGTAGCCAAATAAATGCCATTTTAGAGATGATCTAGTTTTTGAAGTGGAACTTCTATTCTCGCGCCTAGATCGCAACACACAACTAACGCAGAACAACACATGGGAGTCAGGAAATGGAAGAATAAGCTGTTGCGGCGTTCGGTTCTATTTTTTACAGTTGATATTCTTTTCCCGCTTGCATTGTGTTTTAAGTACAACAGCTTCCATCATAAACAAGAATTTGATTGTTTTGATCAAATTGTTTTGATTGAATTGAATTTGAATTTGATCAAGGAATTCTAACTCACGGTAGTGTCATTTGCAACCGAAAATGATTAATTTATTTTCGTAATGCGTATCGCCGACACGAGACTTATTATGTTATGGTGTTATGGTGCTGGTGGCCCGACAGGAATGGTTTTCGACTTGGCTAAAAGTTATTATTGTATCCATTGTGTGACGCTCGACAGGAATGGAACAAGAATTATTGTGGTTTTGTTTTTGTCAATAATTTATCGTTGTTAATAACAACACTAACGTTGTTACAACGTTATTGTTAACATGAAATCACATGTAGTTCGTGAAAAAAAGTGCTGTGTACCTGGTTACAAGGATCAGAAAATTGCAGCGATGATATACTGGTTTGATGATCAAATTTTTATGTTTGGAAATTGATTTTTGACATTATTCTTAGTAAATTTTATGAATGGTTTGATTTCTCCTCAATCAAATGTGACAATCTAAATAACGGTGGCGAGCCCATAAATGGAAATACTCATCAATTATGTCAATATTTCAATTTAACCTACGGCCTTATTGTGAATTGTGATTGGAGAAGATAATATCGTAGGAGCTACCTATGTATATAGGTATATAGGTATAGGTATATAGGTAAATACCTATGTATTTCATATTTTTTCATTTAAAATTAATACCGGAGTTTTCCAAACGACATTCTTATACTTTGTGGAGATTATTAGATTGCCATGCTGTGCCTACCAGACACAGTTTCTACCCTGCTGTAATATAACGGGGGAAATCATACAGTAATAAAATCCGTCACGATGTCACATTCGCATAATTATTATGTGTACCTTGGACAGACGGACCTCGTCGGCTCACCGGCACCGCAGGACGATAGGTACTTTGTGGAGAATATTATTGATGAAAATAAATATTTATTGTTCTAGGGGTATGAGTGAGACTTCATGTGACGGAGAATGGAAGTTTAAGCGCCGAGCGCAGCGAGAAAAGAAACAAAAAATTCTAATCGTGAAAAAATCACGTCGAAAGTATTTTGCCCTTCAAGTGACTTATAATAATAATGATGATGATAAAAAAAAACAAGATGCTACAAACCGTTACGGAGCGGAGCGGGAGTACGAAAAGAATAACACCTCTTCGAACGTTGTTTGCTAGGTAATTGATTCATACCTATAGAAGTTCCACTTCTTCCGAGGGTGACTATGGTCATGCACCCACGTTTTCTTTTTAAATCCGTTCTTTTTTCTCTGAGACACCCACTTAAAGTGAGACAAAACTGTGGGGTGGACCACTTCATCTGTTGATGTGTTTAGTTGATAGAAATTTGTGTTTATCCAAGATGAAATTGAAAAGGTTTGCGCTTGATGTTACCCCCTGTATACACACCGAGTACGATACACACAAACGTTGTCATTCATGGAAAATCTAAAATAAAAAAACTTTTATAGCCAAAAGGGTCGGTCGCACGACATTTCACGTGTGGAGTGCATCGATGCATGTCGACGTAATCATTTTCAACTGCACACACGGCGTCGTTTCGATGACTAACGGCCGGCATTACAGGTACGAGTATACCGGATCCCCTGTCCCACACCATGTCCGAAAGTGCAGACACCACACATTACAGTCTCGCTGACCGGAATTTTCATTACTAGCAATCCCAGGTTCTCATGTACCCTCGTAGGTACCCAAGTGCGTCCATTAAAAAGTTGGAAAAAAGGTGTGCTTTTTCTTTGCTGCCAATTCCATTACGCTCGCCAAAAAGGGTGCGACCCGACAAGGGTGCACGCATCGCCGAAAAAATATGCAAATCTCGGATTTCAAGTGACCTTTTGCAAGCTCCTTGTTTTTTTTTCCCAGCCTGATGAGCTTTCACTTTCATGTCGCTAATTAGCGTTTTCTTCCAATCTAGCGTTCGCTTCTGTAACTGAAAGCCGTTTTTTGTTGGCTAATGAAATATTCGGTTATAGGTAGGTATTATTTGGTTTGATTAGGTTGACTTTTTTTGGGGCGCTCCTCGATCCTCCCATTGCATTGCAGAAGCTCGAATATAAACAGTAAACACGCGGAAGAAAGCGGTAATTATACCTGGTGGCGAATAAATCCTTATGTGCGCCAAAGTTATGCCGCCTGTAATAAAAACATACATAAACAGTCATTAACGCGTGTGCAAAATTTAACAGATTGTTGAGAGAACACAAACAACGTAAAATGTAAGCTCCAGTGGCTGTAAAATGTGGTCCTCTCAAGTCGTCGGAGACCCCGTCATCCATCATTCCGTCTGGAACAAGCGAAACCAAATCGACAGAATCAAAAATCGCTCCAGAAACGCCATCTGCAGATCCCCTCATTGTACCTAGGTAAATAACTTGTTCGATAATCTCTTGTGCAACGCTCGAAACTTTGAAAATTAATATCGCACGTAAACTGCACGGGCAGTGTTTATAAGTGTTGTGTTGTATCAGCTTGGGCCAACCGTTTGTTACCCAGAGAGGCAATATCCACACACATGGTCCTTCCTCTCTCTGGTGGATGTTTCCCAACTTGTTCATGTCACCATTATTGGATCTGTCGCAAAAAATCCATTTTAGTGCACAATAAAACGGGATATATAAAGTTAGTTTGATTTTACGCGGATTTATGTGAGCGTCGAGAGGCATTCCTCGGACCAAATAAACCCCCGCCTCGCCCGGAGTTTGTTAAACAATTCCCGTGCATTCTTGTATCGCCCGAGTCTCGTTTTTTTCAATAAGGCGCTCGGAAAAGTTGTCCGACAAACATCAGGATGGATGTCAAAAATGGCACCCTCGGGCCTTCGCGCGCGCTTTCGCAACTTTGCGAGTGTAACTCCGGCAGGAGATAAAGGCCACACAATATACCATCCCTGTTTTCAGAGGAGGCTTGAACTAATTCTCTTTTGAGTGCTGATTAATTAATAATACGCAAGTACCTACCTACAATTTCAGATCTCGGGGTAGCGGAAGCGTAAAAATCAACAGACTCGAGTAGTGTTGTGTAATACACTCAAAGAGACGCCGGGAACTTGCTGTCACAATAATCGAATCCTTCCTTCCGTGACGCGAGTTCATTGTGTTAAACTCTCGGTGAAACACTGAACAAATACCATGCCTACCTGCTGATGCCAACTCCGTTACACGTCTGTGCCGCGTTTCATAAATCGCTTTTTGTTCGTTACTCTGCAATTATTTTGGTATTCACTTCTTTTTTTTTATCTCGTCGTCGGTTCGTATAAATTCCGAATGCGAGATGCGCAAGCTTCTGCTACGATAAAGGACGGGTACTTTGCATTGCGAGCGCGCGGGTAAAGCAAAACATTGCCTGCATTTTACAGGGAGATACATGTTTGTAATTAGCTTGTACTCGTAATAACATAGAGCATATTTGCATCCGTGTTTGGTTGGGCTTTGGTGGGTTGTTAATCTGTTAGTAAAGGTTGTTGAAGTCAAAAACCAAAGTATGAAATGGTCGTTCGATGATTACATTCTCATCTGCATGCAGATAATAACGGTCTTTACAAAACCTCCTTGTTGAAACTTCCGTCCGTTATCTGTAAACTTCACTATTACTGTAACCACAAAAGCACTATTTCTTGGAAAAAATGCCCTAAAAAGAGGAAAACAATCACTAGTTATGTAGGTACCATCGCGTGCAAAAATCGAGTACAGTGAAATAGAACGATTGAGACACCTTTTTTTTCATAAATTCAAGTGGTGTGATGTTAGTCGAACGCGCTCAAGAACGGAGTCATATTGGTAAAATAAGCGTTGCGAAATCAATCCCTGTGGGTTTATTCCTTGACGGATTCTTACCATTTTTGTCTCTTGCGAAAGCCACAAGGGTGTACTTTGATTTGAGCTCATTGGCATTTCCGAAATCCAATTTTTTTTTTAAATTTTGACATTTGAAAAATTTATTTTTGGATTTCGGAAATCCCAATGGGCTCAAACCAAAGGCGAAAGGAAACCTCGAGCAAAAACAGGTCGATTTTTATATCAAAGGGAACATCTAAAACATACATTGGCAAATTTCTATCTTCAGCCCCCTCGCCCCCACTCACCCCAACTTTGAAATTTCAAATGACACTTCCTTCCTTGCAATACATCAAATTGAAGAGAATAAAATTTTCTTTCTGAAAAAAGTATTTGCAAAATTTTCAACCCCACCTTCCTTCTTCCCAAAAATTCTCTGACTGTCCTATTTCCAATTCTGGACCCCTCAATTCTTTTCAATTCAGTTAGTTTCATCATAAAAAATATCGAAGAAAAGAATTTCTGGTGGAAAAAGTGCTACCCAAATAGACCCACTTGCTCTCCCCCACCTCAACTTCAAAACTTGACAGAACACCACCTACTTTGTGATACATCAAATTGAAGGAAATTGAATTCTCTTTCCGAAAACAATTATTCTGAAATTTTCAACCCATCCAAATAAATTAGACATTTGAAGTATTTTGTGAGAAAAATGGGTTTTGAAAATTTTGAAAAATTTCATTCATGGAGGGAATTCAATTTCCTTCACTTTGATGTATCACAAAGTAGGTATTGCTATTTTCGAGATGAGGTAGGGGGAGCGGAAGGGTGAAATTTGGGTGGCATTTTTTTCACAGAAAATTATCTATTCCGATGCTATGCAGGATGACGTTGACTGCATTGAAAAGAAGTGAGAGGTCAAGAATATTAAATTGGACACTCAGAGATTTTCAGAAAAGAGGGGGGTGGGGCTGAAAATTTTATAAATATTTTTTCGGAAAGAGATAGACAAACAGATAGACAGATCTTATTGACAGAATCCCATTCAGGGGACCAACCTTTCAAGAAATTCAAGAAATTCAAGAAAATTTGAGGTAAAGGCACAAAATTCCAAAATGGCGGAAATGTGGTCAGTCCAATTCTGATGACGTAGTAACATGTTGACTAAAGAGAGTAAAAGATAACCCTTTTTCAATGCTAAAAATCCGAGTTTTAGGAGTAGTACCAAAAAGTACGCTGCCAATTGGGCTTTTCTTCACCCCTAAACTGGACAATAGGAACGTGTTGCAAGTCAAATTGCTCAGAATTGTTCAGTGAACAAGCCTACCAAGTGGCGTCATCTTGATGTGAAAAGTTTTGATGTTTTTGCGTTGCTACAGATATAACATACAGTATTCACAATAAAAAATCTCATTTTGGCTGTTTCGACTGGAATCCCGGAAATTCAAATACTGTTTCGAGGGAACACATCATTCTTAATAAATTTGGTTGATACTCCCGAAAAAAAATTTCAACGAAAACGGGGGTATGTTGAACTTTCATCAATTTTGCACTGTTCTGCTCATCACCCTGAAGAAATTTTATGAGGGGCTCTATGGATTTCATATTGACAAGAAAGATGGCCAAAAGATTGGGCAATTTAGAACTTCCAAAAAAGTTACAGCGGTTCGAAATTGGGTGAATTTTTGCTTTGTAACACTTTCATTGTTGAGCAGTTTATTTTACCATCTAGTCGTTCGCATGCTGGAAAATTCAAGGTGCGTGCAGTAAGGCTAATGGGTCATCCTTCAGCATCTGGATAACTCTTAAGCTTAAAATGTCATTTACGTAAGTATAACCACAGGGGGTCCAGGATTAATCTGAAAAATTTTAATTATCGATAGAGCACGAAAAACCAATAAGAACAAAACAACCAAAAATGCATATTAACATTAACGGAGATATGTCCCGTCACAGTTGAAGGTAAAAAGCCATTTTTCTTTCATAATTTTTTCACGCACCAAACCGATTCTGCTCAAATTTTGGTGTAGATAAACCTTGAATAGGTGTCCGTCGATCACTTAATGGAAATCCCTTACAAAAGCCCAGTGACGTAGATTTTAGGGGGCTGCCCATTTTTACCCACTGCACAAGATTGTCTGCGCCACTGGACTTTGTTGGAAAATCATCAGATTTTTGATATCCTTGTTGAATTTAGAAGCAGAAACTTATGTGTTACCTTTTTGTCAGATCAGTGCGGACGGAGATATTTTGGTTTGAAATTTCAAAAACACCACTGTAACAGATTTTTAAAATACGTTTTTTCATCATCCAACACATTTGACAACTATTTTTTGTCAAGACTTCCAGTTTTTTACCTCAAAATTTGACGAGCTACATCTCTGTTGATATGCATTTTTGATGCATGGTTTTTGGATTTGTTCCTATTGTTTTCTCATGCTCTATCGATCTTAGGAATTTCTCAGATTAAACCTGGACCACCTGTATACAGAGGAGTGCATAAAAAACGGCCACCGCTGTAGCATCGTTATTCCTTATCCGATCTTCAAAATTGAAAAACCAGTTTGAATGGTATAATGTTTTCTATGATTCGACAGTGAAAAATATTTTTTTATCATGATGCTTCTGAGCACTGACAGTCAGTTTTTGTTTTTCAAATGGCAACTATGCTTTTTTTTTCGGATCCCTTACGCTTTACTGAATATAATGATGCATCAATACATATCACACTTTTTTTTTTATTAAACACGAAGAAAAAAAATTAAACTACGAAATTTTCACACATAACAGTAGCGTCAGAACACCCACGATATGCACGCATTCCGGTAGGCTGGGTGCAAAATGATGTTCAAAAGCACATAGTAGGTCAGGCGTTTGGTTTTTCAAAATGTAAATGTGAAAATGTTTTCAAAATCCGAAAAAGCTGTCCGTCTCTAAGACTTGTTTATTCTCTATTTTCAGCTTACTATTTTATATTGAGGATGTTCGCTGTTCACTTGTTTGGGACTTTATTAATTGTCCAAGATTGACGAAGATTTTTTTTGGCTCGGAACACCATAGCCCTGAAGTGTCAACAGCAAATGGAACAAAAAAGAAATTTTGCTCCACCAAACGTTGATATTTTTGGGTCTTCCTGGCCGCCGCAATGGTTGCTGTCGAGCCGCTGGTGTTAGATGTTCTGTGTAAATAGGATTGCGCCAGTTGAAGTTAGTTAGAAGCACGAATTGAATTCACCCAAGCACAAAGAAAAAATTGAAAGGAAGGACAGCACAAATGCTAATTCAAGTTGTGCACAGAGTGTTACAGCATAATTCTGCAAACGTAACATAAAATTTTCCCCGCATCTAGCGATGTTCGCACAAAGTTTCGTGAAGTTTTATATAAAATTTGCTGTGACATTTCCTTTGTAATTAAAGCTAGACTTTACTTTGAGTTGCCCGCCGGATTCGTACAACTCTGCTTTTGTCCGTGATACATCTCTGAAATGCTAATTATATAATTCAACACAATATATCACAATGTTTTTCCTCAGACAAATCTCTCATGAACACTGCTGCAAAACTCACGGTGCAGAACACTACGGCCCTGTTCCGCTATCTTAGTGCCTAATATCCTGTATTCATATAACGAGAGAGTATGCCAAACATTTAATTTGTAGCAGATGGAATTTATGTGCGAGGCGAACTTTTGTTTTTTCCGCTGACCTGGCCGAAACTTTGTCGAAACGTGATAATGATGCCATTGATGTATCGATCGGAAAGTTTTAGATGTCGCATCGACTTTTACGACTTGACAGTACTACCATCAAAGTTTAACGTGAGTGTAACTAACGACTAAAAAGCTGAACACGACGGGCAAACGTGTCGAGAGCTTTCTGTAGAAATTATTCGCCAAAAGTCAAACAAGAGCGCATTTCAAAGTGTTTGCTCAGCTTTTGGATATGGTTATTTGAAGTACACAATATACACAGCACGAGCCGACTTCTAATATATTACTGGTTGCGTCTCGACATGTTCAAGTTTATTCCTGCAGCATAAACATGTCACTTACGGTGCAGGCGATCAAATGTCGGTAATACAGAGCTCCAATAAACCCCGATACTCCCAATATACCTGTGTGAATGTGCTGGCCGTATAACATGTGTCCCATTCGAGAATCATTAAACCAAACATCAAGTATGGTGCAGAAACTACACTATTTGCAATAAAGTCGCGCGACGTTGTGTGCCAGCCAGCAGTAATAATGGAAACACAACGCCAGTGGTGTGGCAGTAAATGTTGTTCACAAAACAGGAAGAGGGAAGAGGTCGCGTCGTAAATGCTAACGCGGGCATCATGACCTTTACCTCCATATATTCCCGCTACCCTTTAGGGCCCCCAGGCAAATTGAGAGAACTATAATAATAACGGACGGGGCGAAAAGCACCGGTGGTGATGGTGGTGATAATCTCATTTTTTCCAGACATCCAGATTGGATTTCGGCAGGCCCGAGGCGCAATTCCTATGTCGATTATTAACGGCTCACTAATGGGGAAACGCCGGGCCTCTCCGGTTCAATCCATCACATAGATCGAAGAAAAATGAACACAGGGCTTTTGGTTATAACGAGTTTTTTATTGAATAGCAAAAACACGCGCTGGGCCTCTGACCAGGTCGCTGGCATATTGCGAAATTTTACGGGAACTCGTAAAAAAAATGCGACGGGTCTTTCAAGGGATCATTGGCATGGATGAGGGACCCTTTATGATTTTTTAAAGTCGTACGTGATTGTTCTAGAAAAGTTAATACCTTGCCTAGGGTTATTGCATGGGCCGTGAAGGGATTAGGGTCGGTATTTTCATTTCCAGATAACTTTGCCTGGAAGTTGACACGGCGGCGACGCTCCGATGCAGTTGGACCACATTTGTCATTCCTCAGATGTCAGCATGTCAAAAATCTCTCGTACGTCGGTTTGTGACGCCTCTGGAGAACCTGCTTTGGGTCACTTAGCTTCAAGACTTATCAGGGTGTTTCGTACCTAGCCCTTGGAGGTTTTCTCAATCATCCATGATCTATCCAACCAAATAAGCCAAACTTTTCGTCAGCTGTCAGTGTTCTGGTCTGTTCTGTCATTGGTCATTGTCAGGCGCCAGCATGACCAACCGAACCAAAGCTAAATCCTTACACGCCCTCACGTCCAACTCCTACATGTCCCTATCCTGGCGGATAAAAAGTGAACCGGATCTTATGCAATCCCCCTATTGATTGCCTAGATGTACACTAGGAGGCAAACTGACGCTCGAAACCCACTCAAAACATAAAAAAATATTGCAAATACTCACGGAATCACCAACTGACCAACTGATCCAAAGTGCTTGATTGTCAAATGTAACAGTTATTCAGGTGAACCTAACTGAAGTGAAGTGAGAATTTCAGAGATTAATGGCAGAATGAATGCAGCGGATATCTCCATCTCTGCACTTGAACTGAACCAGCGTGCTGGCGATCAAATTCTTCATCGTAACTGTCGCTGATATTGTTGTTGACGAATCATGAACATTATTGACCTGATTACAATTTGAAGGATTAAATACGGATCACGGCATCAATAAAGGATTTTGGAGCAAAGTAAGCTCGCGGAGATGCACGTCGGGCATTTTCGACATAATTAATCTTAAAGTACTTATACCTAGTGCTTTTGCATCGCTAGCCCGTAAGTTTAGTGAAATTTCCTAATTAAGTTAGTCTCATCACAACAGGTAATTGTTTTTCCCTAACAAAACGCGCACTACGAGTTGCAAAACCAAACATGTGCATCAACGGCAGTGCATTAAGTCTGTTAAAACTCAACCCATACCCTAGCCTGGCTTTAGTTTTGTTGTTCCTTCAGACATCGTTTTCGACGTCACATCGCAAGTTTAAATACCCTTTTATCCTTATCTTCATAATATAAAGTACCTACCTCGCTAAACTACAACTTGAACTGTTATGACGGCACTCTGTGTAACATCATTATTAGTTTAGTACTTACTTCAGGTTACATTGTGTCGAGTACATAATACGAACGCAGCGAGTTTGCGGGTACATTTTCATCGAAGTTCCGAGTCAGAGCACCAGTTTCGAATTTGCCGCACCAGCGAGGGCGTGTCATTGGTGGACTGTCGAAGAGCTATCAGCTGTGGCTGCTGTCAGTGAGAACCAATGCAGATTGCCTTCCCCTAGCACCCCAAATTGGAAATTCATGTGGTGATCTCGATAAAAATTTGAAACGCAATCGTAGCTATCGCTTTCGATCGAGATTTCGATCTTTTTTCAGTTACTGCCGATTATTCTTTTAAGATCGGATAATCAGTCGGTGTTTGAGATAGAGCCGCCTAAACAGGCGCCAAGAAATATCTGGATTGAAGTCTCAAATGTGAAGAAGAATAGCAGACCATTTATTTTATGATGATGTTCAATCCACCCGTGTACTTCAAGAAAATGGGTAGACTTTGATAGTCGGGACACTCGAATCAGTCAGCGGACTGAAAACTTTGTGATGCGCAAATATTGCTTCGTCTCCACTCCCTACAATGCGATAAATCTATAACAATAAAATTGATCGTGTTAAAATGTTCCTACATCATTTCGCACCAAAAAATAAACAACCCTGTTTCATCGATTCGACCGCACAAATACCGGAGCTGGCCGTCCGTCCCCAATTATTTCCACCGTATAGAGGAGGTCCCTTTTGTGATGACAAATTACGGAATTGTGCGAATTCAAATGGATTTGTAAAGGTTTTATTGCTTTTGTTATTCTCACGTGTCACGTGACATTGAAACGTGCACATTCGGTCAGCGTCCGACAAAAAAAAAAACGAGCTGTTAATCTGTTATTGTCGTTGAAACAGGAGAAGACAGATGATAGGAAACCGTGCGCTCATATCTAATGGAAGGGAGTGGATATAAAACCTAAAGGGAAAGTCACACGTATCACGTGTCTGCCAGCCCTGAATCCCCCATCGCTAAAAATGTGTGGAAAACTGAACATCATCAAGAATGCTGTTAGTGGTGATAATTGGATTTAGAAATCGATAGTGTGTGCTAAGGTTAATATTTTGGCGGCTATGCGGGGTTTCGCACTGGCTAAGCCAATTATTTTATTCAAGTTTAGCTTTACGTTTCCATTATTTTTGATTGGACATTCCCAGTAAGCACCAGTATCTAAATAGGTCTTGTTGTCATGTGATATGTCAAATAATAGGTCATCTGGGAATTGATGGATCACAAATTTACAAAGTCACCGACGAAAGTAGTTGGATCTTTGACGTATAGTGTTGATGTTTGACGTGATTATAACATCGTTGTCAAAGGGCACTTTCCTCTTACACCTGAGTTGAGAATCTTACGTGTTTTCATCTTGGGCGCTTTCCATTTACCTAAACTCTCAGTTACCCTCACGTCAACTGTCTGACCAAAAGAATAGTTTCTAAAGTGAGATAAACTGAGTTTTTTTAATAGAAAGAACGTAACTCTCAGTAAGTGACATGAGACCCTAGTCGAGCTCTAACCCAAAAATTGGAAACACGGGAGACTTCGTTGTCAAATGAAACCCTTATGCAGGTGGGGAGAAGCCTGAAAACTTGGGGGGGGGGGGGCAAATAAATGTGATTTGCAGCTTGAAGATCATTGAGGGGAGGGAGGCGCTTAGTGGGCACTTCGAGCTGACACGATCAGACTGTCATATTGACGTTGAACAGGTTCAAATTGAATTCGAAAGACTTCAAGAGGGACACCAAGCTTTGAAGCTGACAGAGTCATGACTGGAGATCACTGGAGTTCCTAGTGGACAAGTTGAAGTTGATGTTTGAATGTTTGACTCTTGAGGCGCTAGGGTTTCGCCTGGTCCGACTAGCAATTCAGTTTGACTTTAGACGGTCTTGACCTTTGAATGTTGTGGGGCTTTCAAAGTATAATAAGTGCACTAAAGAAACTCACTCACGGCTTTGAAAATTCCGTCTCAAGTCTCAAAATCCCAAAAAGTTGCTGTTGTGATTTGCTTTAGACGTCTTTTTGTGTACTACCACAGCTGAAAAAATGCACCATGACAAAAAGTTATCGGATAGTACCTACGTTGATGATATTTATACTCGTCCATTCAATGTTGATGAATAATGTGGAATTTGTTTGATTTCAGGCAGTGTTATAGCTTGACACCCCGTGCCGCCATACTTATCACCGAAATAAAGTCTCTGTGCTGTGTGCAACGTAATGTCTGACTATTTTTGCCCGCGAGGTTTTCTTGACAACACGGCTTAGGGCCGGTTGTTCAGTTCGTAGTTAAACCAAAGTTGAAATTAACTAGGGTTCAACTGCTTGAACTTGGTTGTTCAGTCCAAAATGATTTTCAACCTCGGTTAAAGAATAAGAAGAATAGCTGAACCGTCGAGGTCGCAGGACCGGTTGTTTAGTTTGTAGTTGAACCTAAGCTGAGATTAACTAGGGTTCAACTGCTTGAACTGAGTTGTTCAGTCCAAAGTCAATTTTTAACCTTGGTTAAAAAAGAATAGCTAAACCGTCGAGGTCGCATGGTTTAAACCCAGGTTAGCCTTAAATTGAGTTATTTAACCTATGTTGTGCAAAATGTATCGACGTATTTTCACAATTTCTGATTGATCTGAGGTTCTCGTTGATTAAAAGATGAAGAACAAAAAGTGAAAATGCAACATAAACTGACGGACGATGAAGAATTTTTGGAGTTGGTGGATTTGCGTCTACCTCAAAATCGCGGGAGGGGGGGGGGGGGGGGGTTAAAATTTCCACAAGTTTGACGGCGACGTCGAATATAAATCGCCAAAGTATTAAACAGTTTTAATTACTTCGATGACCAACAATTTTTCAAGCGATATCGACTTCCCAAAGAGCAGTTAGACAAGTGGCCAGTCAGACCTTGTTTGGCGACTTTTCAAACTGTCAAACGTTCGCAATTTGACAAAATTTGACGTTACATTTGTCCTTGTTACATCTGTCATCAGAGATACCAACTGCGGCCGACTTGAGGAACAGTATGGGGATAACTAACCAACACTTACGCGATCACCGAGCAACAGTTTTAATAGTAACCATGGGTTAGAAGTTAACTATGGTTTAGATAACTATAAGATAACCCCAGCCCCAGCCACTGAACAACCTACCCTTAGTGATATTGTCAGCCACGCCCGCGGCATAAAATAATGCAACCAACTATACATTTGAGACTGTGGAATAAATTTAACCTCATTACGAAGGATGAAGTTTGAGTTTTTGGCTTATTTTCGTTGCACCGTTGCATCCACTGTCAAAACAATATAGGAAACCAAGTATTATTTGGTCTCATTCGAAAGAATGATCTTTTTTCAGGCCTTTACTATCGCCAAATTTTGTTGACTCCACCGATAAAACCGCGAAACTTTTTCTCTGCGTCTCGACTTTTCAGTCTTTCACATTTTACACGAATTTGAGATATTTGAACAAGATAGAGAATAGGGTGATTGCATAAAATTCGTTCACTTTATCACCGGCAGGCAGCGCAAAGATCTAGTTATGTTTTAACGTTTGTTAGGGAATTGGATTGGGGTCATAGACAAGGATTGGGGCACACCTGTTGTAAGGCATTGTTAGAATGATGAGAAATCATAATCTCGATCTCGTTAACGCCGAACAAACCAGTATGTGAACAAAACACGTAAAAATGACAGTATTTAGTGAGGTTAGTCCGGTTGACGTTGACTCCGCATGGATGAAACTTGACAGATGACAATGACACTATTGACATTTTGCCATAAACCCCCTCTACATGCAATCACCCTGTTCACTGGTTTGATATTTCTATAGAATCAATGGGGAATCAGTGGGGCGAGCACCCACTTGAACTGACAGTGTCTAGTTCTTAGTTGAAAACTTTTCTTTGGTACTATTTTATTTGTACTCTCGAAATCTCAAGCAGGCTCTCACGCACGCTGCAACAATGTTGGTTTGGTTTGGAGCCCGGATCGAAGGTAATCATGTGAACGAGACGTAAAGTTGTTGCCGTCTTGATAGGCTTCTGAAACGAAGCTGGTTGCAAGAAATGAATATTGCAAGGAAAATCTCGAACTACTCAGCCTCCACCTGGCGGGAACTATCTAGATTTAAACTACGGGAAAGAAAAACGCATATCATTCAGGCTCAGTGAAATATAAGTTTGCTTTTTTCCTTCAATAAGAATCACACAATCCTTGATATCCTTTGCCTTGAAGATGTTCCTCTGATAATCGGGAATGATTTCAGATAAGACTGGGTTAGTTGATAAGTTGATATCTAGATCTCAAAAATTCCACACACAGCTACCTTTTGACACCGAAAAATCAGTGGCAAGCCTGACCAGAGCAGTACACGACAGATCCACCACCTTGCCTTACGACTTCATGAGAGCATGCTGAAGACTGGTCGCATCTCCAGGCTGTCGCCATAAAATAATTGACTGCAGATTCTTTTCTATCTGCGATGCTATATCCCTCACTCATACTCATAGACAATGCTTATTCATATAGGTAGCTAAATCGAGACCCATCCAAGAACGGAACTATAGATCATTGTTGGTTGCTCCTCTCAGTGGACGAGGACGTGATACTACTAACACCATTCTAATCGAGTCGCGCAATTCCCAGGGAATCGAGGGACTCTCCCTCTTCTTTGTGGATTACCGGCTTGGATGTAGCGTTCAAACGGCCCCCGACAATCCCGAGATCTTTTGTTTGTGTTAAATGCCATACTCCCATATCTGTTGGTTTAGTCAATTTTATGAGCTGTGTGACATGATTACATACTTGGTCCAAAATGCGAATTTTATGCCACACACAATTCCATAGTGAATTAGTAAATAACAAGAACATGGTGATTTGTGGAAACAATACTCGGAAAAGGTTTCATTGCGAAAATGCGAAAGCTTCCAAATATGATATTTTTGCAGTCACAAGTAGTCCATCAAAAACAAACAAATTTTTCATGTAATGAAAATAAGTTAGAAAATGAATTTTGAATGAAAAAATGAAAATTTTCTTGAAAATGAAAATTGAAAGATTCTTGAAGTGCTCATTTATGAATGTTTTATCTATGGTGTTTTTACAAAAACCAAGTGGCTACAACTGTTCACAGTTCACACGTCTTCGTGTTTTTACGCCTTTCAGTTTTTGAGGTATGATTGGGTTAAAGTAAAACTACCAATAAAACCAAAAGAAACAAAAACAACAGCAAAATTAGCATTGTTGGAGTGTGCTGCGATGAAAATAATTAGTCCAATTCAAGAAAAAACTTCAACAATGACCAACTTTTGACGAGCGAGCTAGTCCCGGCGCGACACGACCCCTCCGTCCCAGGATTTCCGTTGTTGTCGGGCGAAAAAATGTTTCGTGCAAATGAAAACTCAAGGCAGAAAATTAAGAGGACTGATTTTAATTAATTCTTTGTCGTTTTAATTAAATTCGCTAAACACACCGGGGACGCGGGAGGAGAAACTACATCGCGTAATTTTCAAACCGGAACAAGCGTCGGCCCGCCGCCGAACTCAATACCGTGTCCTTTTGACAGTCCTCTTTTTGCTTTATTAACTCCGCACGGCCATTCGGACATTGATTTAATTTGATCTTTGGCGCTCGGGAAAAACCAGAGAGATGGAACGAAAAGGCAATTAGACCTGGGTAACGAGTGTTTGATGAAAAATCATTAGGTGATTAATCGAGTAAAGATCCATCCCGGGGCCACCTCTAATGAAAACCCAATGCGGCGGCATAATAAAGTCGACTCTGTTTGCATGCTAAACATGGCACAACGCGTTTAATGGAGATTACACTCGTGTGAGATCGGGTGATGAATGGCGTAAACGTGCAAAATAATAATACTAATAATAACAATTGGATCATTCTTCTACACACAACACACATGAGTGTGAATGGCGAAATAAATTGGTCCATTGAAAGCGAGCCAGGGAAACAACGATCATTGTATTCTTCTCCGCATTCACTTCGTTGATTATTGCGGCGAAGACATTGTCCGTCCAACTTGACCCTCTCTAGTGGTCTAGTGACCGTGAAAATGTACTCGGCTTTGTCCTTCTCTTATCGAAAATCTATACATGGGCGCCCGCAGGATTTTTGTCAGGGGGGGGCAAATAGCTTTAGTTAGAGAACGTCACATACCTACCTGGCCTAATTTGCGAAGTCCTTTATATTAGCGCCGCAGGCGAATTTTTTTTCGAATAATAATAATAATGGTGATAATAATTATTGTGCGAAAAATAAGGAAATATATTTGAAAATTGAACTTGACTTTAGAGAAATTTATAAAAATTTGTAATTTTGTACAAAATGTATAAAAATTTACTTCAAAATAGCCAGGTCAATAGTTACACTCGTTCATTATCTTGAAAGAACCCCTAGTGTTTTAAACCAGAGGTTTAGAAAATTTCAATTATTGCCATGATTGATATAGAGATTAGGTAGAAGCCTAATGAAATTTCAAATTGCTCTAACAATTCAAGAAAATGTAAATTACCTTCTCAAAGTTTTTTCTTTCGAAAATGATTTTTTTTTTCCTTTCTCGATTTTTTTTTTTTTTCGTAAGGATGAATTTATTCAGCTGCTCCGGAGCCAGGGGGGGGCAAGTGCCCCCCCTTGCCTCCCCCTCCGGGCGCCCATGAATCTATACCGTTTCATATTATCTGTCATCCATATACAGTACAGTGTTTCAGTTAATTATGAACTTTGAAAGCACATAATCAACTGTCGCATGGCGGTTGATATTTCAAAGCGGAACCTGTGGAATTATGTTGGGCGACACATCAATTAACTTTAGAAAACAGACTGTGACGGATTTCAGCCTTTAGAAGCTTTGGCGAAAAGGTCTTTTTAATCACGATCTGCGTTATTCAGTCTTACTTTTTGCTCAGTATTATAATAGGCTTTCCCTAAAATTCAACGGTTTCATTTTCAACTGCCTCCCCTCCCTCCACCCCTAATTTTGACTACATAACATCACTTACTTTGGAAAGGTAAAATGCTAAGTGATAAAGTTGGGAAGTGCCTACAATTGAGGTGTTTTTCATTTATAGGAATACTTCTGAGGTTCTAAAACTAAAAGCCGTGTTTTTGTTAAAGGATCAAGAAGCCTCTAATTAGGCCAGATCACGCCTTTCTGAATATTTATTGGGAAAGGCGGCCCGCTAGTCGAGTGGACTCCGTGTTCTCTTGGCAAGCTGAGCTCCCGGGTTCGATTCCCGGGCATATCAGGTCTGGGTGTTGTGCTGTATAAACGGATCTCATACTTGAACTTCAATGAAAATGCAGCGAATCCTAAGGCGTAGAAATGCCGATAAAAGGAGGAACAGAAACTTAACTTTTTTGGGAAAGGGAGGTGGTCCCTTCACAGCTAAGATTGGGAAGACAACAACCCCTTGCCCCCCCCACCCCCTCACTTATCACATGGTCAAGGTTTGAGTCCAGCAATGAACCTCTGGGCTGATTTTTCCTTTTATTTGTGAGTAAGAACTCTTTACCTTGAAGAAAAAAAAAAAACAATCTGTCTTTCATACATTAGTAGGGTTGCCAGATCTCATATATTTGGTATGAGACTCATATATTT